>JANFAM010000019.1:21375000-24122500 GCA_024362665.1 Prunus padus | reverse complement strand
GGTGCTGGCAGAAGACTTTTCATGTTCGTTAAAATTGTCAAACATGGTTCTCTTCCGTTTACTGCTAGTTGGTAAATAAAACATCAATGTTAGATACTTAAAGCAATTAAGTGCTGAAGCTAATTAACAAAATATACCTACCCTCCATGCTTCCGAGGATCCCCAGGAACTTTCTGTTAAAAAACCATAAGAATTTTCCCTTCAATCCTTTATTGAATTAGTGAAGAAAATATTACCATCAACATCATCATCCACATAACTAGCATATGATACATGACATGCAGCATAATACACAGTAGCATAGATAAATGTATAAGGGCTGTATGAAAAATGCGACTACAAGGTATTGATTTGCAAATAACAATTCATTGGGTCAGTTTATCAAACACGTACAAGACAATAAATGTGCCTGTTCTTGGAGGGCATATTTTTGGTTTCCCATATGATTGTTAAGGCACCCAACAGAAAAGCAGACCACGTTCAAAGAGAATGCAATACCATCTTCACATGCCAAACAGATCAAAATGGAACATATCTTTTAAAATGCAAAAACAGAAAAAGAAAAACAGAGCAGATTGGTTCTCTGAATTCAAGATCATACCGAATATTAGAAAAATCATCTTAATCAGTGAGAAAGATGCAACCATAAACTTTTGGTGTGCAAATAAATGACAATGAAAAACGTTCTCACTCGCTTGGTCATATGGGTCGGACTTAAAGGACTTCTCCGAGTATTGAACACATTTTTCTTGGTCTCACATGGCTCCCTCTGCTCTACCTGCGATTGAACAAATACCATTAAGCAAATAAATTCACAATCTAGAGAAGAGAGAGAGAGAGAGAGAGAGAGAGAGAGAGAGAGAGAGAGAGAGAGAGAGAGAGAGACCGAAGGGGAAGAATGAAGGGTTCTTCGTCGGCTGCGGAGAGAAAACTGGGAAACACTCAAATAGTCGCCTTCTTCTTCATTTTCTTCTGGAACATACTCAGGGTCAGAGAGCTCTTCTTCCTTGACATTCATGGTCAGCATGAAGTCTTGACTGTGTTTCCACTCCTGGGTCATCGCCATTGGAATTTGACAGACACTCAGCCTCAGAGCTCTGTCACCTCACTGGTCACTGCCTTTCGTTTTCTCTTCTGTCAATATGCATTCAATTCAGAATTCACTAGTGTTAATATTGTTAAAGAAGGAACCTTACCTAATTACTGGTTTTCAGACTCATCATTTCGTATTAATAATTTGACAATACGCTGCACTGCATGATCATTTTTGTGTGTATATATATAGACGGTTGAAAATTGTTGTACATAATTTCAATTAATATTTCAGATTCATATCATTTATGTATTTCTTCCCAATTTTATTTTTGACGAGTTATGAAATTCGAGCTCCTGTAAAAATGAGCCATTGTTAATGTTTTATAATATACAATTGACATACATCTATATTTATTGAGAACTTAACAATTGTTTTTCCTCCGATATTTACAAACATATAAATCTCAGAGTCAGGATCACTCAAGGATCGCATCTAGTATTGTTAATTGAACGAACGATTGTGTCCGCGCTACAAAGGACCTACAGTACATACATACTATTATCTTATGCAAACCAACTTTGCACCCCACTCCAGGTGATATCTATCATCATCTACCATTAAGATCAGTGATCATCTATATGTTCTGATGGTTCGTCAGATGGACAAAATCTGTCTTAAACATATATACGTGGTTATATACATGTGATTATCCCTCGTTCGTTCTGTGCACTTCATGCCAGAGGACCAACTAGTTGGAATGAGCATGCAAATGTACGCCGGATACCCCAGAAGGTGTCTGAAAAGGCAGACCTCACCTCCAACTCTTGGGTTGCTACCGCTCTTTGCCACGTCACAGATCTCCTTCAAAGGCTAACCCATAAGAGAAGTCATAATCTCGAGCGACGAATGGTTTTGAGACCATGAGGTGGTGAATTCCTACGAGCAGAGGCAAATGGCTGCCCATTCAAAGACCCACAAAATTTGATATCCCAACCCTCGACGTTTTTTGGGACACAAACATCAAACAGGACTTGGCCGAGTACACTATGTGCACTAATGCTTGGGGGCTTGGGCAGAGAGATTGATCTTTCCTTCTGTTCATCTTGTAAAGACCCAGAGTCCCTACCATTATGATTCTCTGCTGAACTTGGCAAGAAGAAGTGGTCGCTTGGTTTCACGGCAACTCTTCTGAGGCTCTGGTTAGAATTTACAGCTACTTTCCGGAGATCACAGATTAGTTCAGATATCTCATCATGCATGCCTTCCATGTTAGCATTTTGACCTTCGAGTTCTTGGATTCTTTGAGAAAAAACCATAGCTGCCTTCTCAAGGAAATGAGTAACAGAAGACCTGTATTGTATTGGATAATGCTTATAATGACCTGAAACGAAAATAAAGTTATGTTATTTTAGTTCTTATGTGCCAACCAAGAGTTAACAATGAGAAAAATACTATGCACTGTTCATATATCCAAGGAGTGTTTCCCAAGTTTTTTTTTTCTTGCATAATCTTGGAAGATAACCCACCAATAACCTCTTTTTATTGACAACTCTAAAGTTATACATTATCCATTTCTGGGAACTATATCTGCAATTCTGCAAAATCATTTTGCAAAATAATAATCTTGGCATAAAATATGCAAGCCCATGTGTTTAACGGTACAAGACCCATTGAATAACAGACTCCAAGTAAGAGAATGCGATTACCCAAAGTCTACTAACTGAACAAACTTTAACCAAGAGAATGCAAGTCCCCAAAGTCTACTTCTCCATCTATTTTTTAGACTCTGTTTGTCCAAGATAAGATGGTGCCCACAAGGTTTCACAAAAAGTCAAGAAGATATTTACAATAAAGGTTTCACAAAAAGTCAAGAAGATATTTACAATAATTGCTATTCAAGAGTGTTGCCTCAACACGGCATAATTTCACTCAAACAAGAACATAGATACTTAATTAAATATAAGGAATTATTATAAAAAGTATGTTAAAGAACCAGTGCTAAGCTATGTTTAGAGTTTAACACATCACTGATGAGCAATATAACTTCTAAAGGAAGTGGGCAACAAAGAAATTGAAAATCCACACAGGATACTAATAACAGAGAAAGAAAAAAGCTAAAAAAGAGTTTTGAAACAAACCTAGGTGAGGTGAGCCATTCAATTTCACAAGATTGACATCTCCTCCAAGTTCTTGTAAACGTTGAGTAAAATTGTAGATAATATGATAAGGAGCCAGATCATCTTTATCAGAGCATAAAACGAGAAATGGAGCACCCAAATTCTACATGAAAAAAGTAATTATAGCATTAATTAACAGAAACAAACAACAGACAACAATAGGTGGGTAAAGGCAAAGTAAGAACTTACAACAGAGGAAAACAAAGCCTGCCAATACTCAGAGCACTGGGATTCAAACCTAGTAAGATACAAAGCATCCAGACCAGAAGCAATGCCTTTAGATAGCCAAGAAACCAGTTTTGATGATCCAGGCATCTTTAGAATGGCTGGGTGTAGTCCATATTGCGTGCCCAGGTCACTCGTAAAATCAACTGGACCAGAATCATAGATGTGTCCAGTAATACACTTTCTAACCAATCGATATTTGGCCTTCACAAAAGTTAAAGAAACTAATAAGAATACAGTGTCTGGAATGAATCTGTTGGATCAAATGGGCATTAACAACAAAATATATAGTCCAGCAGTTTTAACTGAAAATACTAAAAGAAATGCATACCGGATAAAGCTGACCTTCATAAATTCCCTCAATAATCTGCATTTACATGTGCTAAAGTCATTACACAGTACCGCCATTGTAATGAAATCAGTAAAGACCAGTTAAGACTTATAAATAATAAATCCTGAAATAAGTTTATCAGTATCAAATACAAAATTGGTTATCGATCCTTTGCGAAAAGTTACCTGAAAAACCTTGTACATACAAGCTTTTGTACCAGCAGAAAGAGCCACAAACACTACAGGGCATGGCTTAATCCTTAGCTCCTGCAAACCCAAAATACATAAATGAATAAGTACTCTACAGATTACACTTGAGCATTATTAAAAGCTATACTGATGCCTAATTTATCCCAGATTAAAAACAGATGAAAGATTCGTATGGAACGGGATTCCACACCATACTGAAGTTGGGTTTTTCTTCTTCTTTTTTTTTCGCGTAGGTGTCACACACACACAACTACTCAAACAGTCATTAGAAAGGAATCGCACAACAGCTCCATAATATGCATCAAAATCAGAAGAAACATGTCAAAATTGGCAAACTAGTACGGAAGCTGACCTCAACAAGCTCATTGAGAATAACAAAGGCGGACGACATGGCCTTTTCGGGATCAAATCTGCACATGATTTCATCATAACGGGAAAAAATTAGCTCGAAATGCAGCAAAATGAAATAAAGATCCAATCTTAGAGTCCTTTCATGAATCCCAAACCAAATTTCTACCAATTACAAACCAACCCACGAAAGTTCCAATACACAAAGAATCCCAAGACGTAGGACAAGAATAAAAAAAACTTATGCATGCTGTGTTTGGCTGGTGAGAAAATGTGAGAAAAGCCACTTACGCATGGAGAAAATGGGAATGGCAAACGAGGGAATTCCAACCGAGAGACGAATACAGATCCACGTAATTCTGCAAGTGTCTCTCCTGAATCGAAACCCAAGCGAAGATGACAGCGATTCCTTTTGAATCAGAGACCATCTCCTTTCGTCCCCAGAAGATACCGCCATGACCACCACTGCCACTACCTCCCCCACCCCACATAGCTTAGTTTCTCAGCTCCTCGGGGAATTTGGGATTTTGGGAATTTTGGGGATTAATTTTTTGGAATTCTAGGGTTTTGTGGATCTGTTTTGTTAGATTGGGGAAATGGTGGTTGGAGAGGTGTTGGCTTGTAAGTTGTAAGAGCCACTCGTGTTCTTGTGTGAAATCTCAAACTCTGAGAAGAGAAAACGATAGGCAATGCTGATCATGACGCATATGCGGTCATGGACCATGGACCATGGTGGTGGGAGCCGCCGTCCACGTCAGATCGTTCACACCACGCGCATTTTAGGATAAGCCCAGCCACGTCGGATCCTGGTTTTCCAATTTATTCTTCTTAATAAAAAATTTACGTATATGGATTAGGTTAGTTAATTATGACAATAAGTCCGACTTGTTAATTCAAGTTCGATTCCTTACTTATAAATTAGATTAATTTGAAGTATTTTAGATCATTGTTTGTATTTTTAAAAAAATCAAAAGCTTGGTTAATGAGGTTCCATTTGATATCCCACGATCATCTTGCTTTATTTATTTAAAAAAAGTTTTTCTCTTATCATCAAGTTTTTTTATTTGTTTTTTTAATACAATCGATATTGGGGTGGGGAGGGGGAAATTGAACCGACCTTCGAGTTTTTTAATATTTTATAAACGGTTTTTTATCATAAATACTCCTTGAGATTTGAGAAATTATCACATTTTGTCTTTTACTTTTTTTGTTGACATTATTTGTCATTTATGTTACACCTCACGTATCAATCATGCATTTTAGGTTATGTCAAAATTTATGTTAAATTGATGACGTGACATATATGTAGTGCCTATATATCCAATGAGATAATGTCACGTCGATTGAAATAAAAAAAAATTATTTTTTACAAAATGATTTAGCATTTAAAATCTTAAAAAATGAGAAACTAAAATAAAGAAACAAAAAAAGAAAAATTGCAACTCTTCCCCTCCTCCTTCCCTCTCCACATCCCCCTCATCCTTCCCCTTCCGTCTTCCTCACACACTCTCTCTCTCTCTTCCCGTAACCCCATCTCATAGAGCCCCTGATCCACCCCCATCCCCGACTCAACCCCATAGACCTTCACCGCCCCGACTTCACCCCCAATCCCGGACCCTCTCCCTCCCTCTCTTCCTCTCTCCCACCCTCTCTTTTTCTCTCCCTAGCACCATCCTCCCAGTCAAACCACTACCCCACTACCTAGACCATCCCCAAGCCTAGTGCCATCATACAACCAACCCCATCCCCATTCAAGATCCACCCCAGTCCCTGCCCAAATCCTAGCACCACCCAAGAAGGGACGAAATTATATCCCCGCCGAATTGCGCGAAGCATGCATAATTATCAATTTATCCCCTGACCTTTAAAAAAAAAAATTTAAGGACTCGAACTAAATTTTATTCTCAATTTCCCCCCTGCCATCTAATTTCTCAACATTTCATTAAATTTTCTATTAACTCATTAAAAATATATTTTTTGGAAAAATTAAAGAAATAAAAAACAAAAATGAAAAAAAAAAAAATCATATCCCCTTTGCATTCTTCTTCTCCACCCTATTCCTCCATGACCACCAACCCTTCACTCCAGACCAATCCCTCCACCTCCCTCCCTTCAGTTTTTCCCCAGATCATTCACACCTTCCCATCCTAACTTGATTCCCCCATGACTACCACCCCCAACGAACACAGAACCCACAGACCCACCCCCATGACCACCACCGCAAGCCACCCTTCCTCGCATCCCTAGTCCCCACAGAAATAATCCACACAACCCCAACCTTTCAAAGCCTTAAATTTCTAATCAAAACACAAAACTCTCTACGACCCATTCAACAGAATTCTCCTAATCAATCAAATTCAGACCCGATCACACAAACACCCCAAAAATCAATGTCCTTCTTCTTACAGCTTAGAAAGGTCAAGTCTTTGCCTTCTTCTTGGAATGTTCAGGTGGGTTCTTCCTGGTTTGGGTCTCCATGCGGGTAAATTCTTCGACCCGATTTCTGTAGCCTCCCCTTGACTCCGACCCATGTACCGGCCCGTTCTGGAATTTGGTATTTGGATTTCTACGAGGAGGGTTGTGAGGAAGAGCTTGCCATGGAGAGGGTGGAGTCTGGAAGGGATTGAGGGTGAAGATGTTTGAGAGGCTAAGGGAGGAGAATTCTCTGGGTCAGGTTGAATCAGGCCCGAGTGGTGGTGCTCCTGATGTTGGTGGGTTTCGGAGCTTGTGAAGTGAGTGGGGCCAAGTGGGCACATACGGGTTCTTAAATGGTTCTCTGGTGATTTGTTCATCTCCATCTCTCCCTATCTCTCTCTCCCCCTCTCTTTCTCCCTTTCCCATTCGAGCTCCCCTCCTCCACTCTATATCTTTAATTACAACAAAAGGGAAAGAGATGAAGTATATATATTATTTCAACATTTAAAATGACCAATTTGCCCTCATATTTAACGACAAATTGGATGAAATGTTGATAAATTAGACAGTAGGGGGGAAATTGAGAATAAAATTTGGTTCCAATCCTTAATTTTTTTTTAAAAGGTCATGAGTAAATTGATAATTATGTACAAGTTCAGGGGGCAATTCGGCAGTTTACCCTTTAAAATATATCATTATTTTATTTAAAGCCACATGACATTATCTCATTGGATATGTGGGTACCACATACATGCCATGTTAGGAATTTAATAGAAATTTTGATGAAACCTAACGGCATGACCAAATTGATGTGTGAGGTGTAACATATATAATGTCAACAACAAAAAACATGAAGGACCAAAGGTGATAATTGCGCCAATATGTTGGATCATTTGTATAAAAACCCTTTTTATAAAAGAGGAATGGATTATAACTTTTTGGAGAGGTCGATTACACCTCCAATTAGGAATAATATTAATAAATATTTAAGTTTAGTTTATGCAAAAAAAGATGGTCTTATCGACTAGCAGCATTGTACTATTGGGCCTAACGCCTTTACACATCCATGCTAACAAAATAACCATTAATTATGTTATAGAACTTTTGGAAACTTTTCTTTTATTGTGTTTGGCTTGCAACATATTGTTTTTGCTATTTTTGCTATTGTTTGCATTATTCCTTAATAACAACACTTTGATATATTAGTGTGACACATGTACGAGAGAAAAACTATGTGCAGTTATTCAACCTCAAGCACTTTATATTTGATCTAGCATAAAAAATAAATAAAGCAATTTAAAGAGACATGTTAGTTTTACGTATAGTTTTAAGATCTGTATCAAAATGAAAAACTAAGCTTTAACCCAAGATACGAAAAAAGAAATAGTAATAGTAACAAGAAAAGTTCTCAACTTAGTTTCTTCTTGAAATATGTCATCAATATCATTAAAGGGTTGTACTTAGTGAATAATTATAGTGTAGTACGGTATAGTATGGACAAGTAGTATAACTTGTCCATGTGTTATAAGAGCATTTTCATCCATTTGGTTCTGCCATGACAAAAGGCCCCCTAGCTGAAAAAACCCATTCTCTAATGAATTCCAGCTCAGGCAAGATGTGACCTCCACCAAGACTGAGCAGGCCCGACGGCATAACCAACCCGAGCTAGTGCCTGAAGGAGCTGACGCCATTGAAGAAATAAATTTGGAAAAAATTGAAAAAATTTTGAAAATTTACCAAAAAATCTGAATTTTTTTTTAATTAATCTCATACATATAAATAAAATTATTTTCATGTGAATAGTAATTGCCCTTAGGCTGCCATGACAATGGGTGGGAAAGCAAAAACAAATTTGCTAACAGTAACCGCCTTTGCTTGCCCTTACCCATATCAAATGGGTAGAAATACCATAATATAAGTGGATATTTATTGATATTATTCCATAGAAATGAGAAATATCAACTATAACGTCCACCATATTATAATACGTGTACAAGCTATACCACATTATTGTACTCTAGTACCATTTTATAATTTCTCGTACTTAGGAGGTGTAGAGTGAGGCAATGACATTACATAATTTATAATTGTTCATATAATCGTGCACCTAACATGATCAACAAGTTGTGGTGATTAATTTAACATAATAAGAAAATATACCATTTACTTGAGTGATCTAACAATTTGTTCTTTTAAATTCGATTGCCATCACTTTAGAATATGATATGTTTTTTATTATAGTGTAGTGTCCCATGTAAAGGGCTTCAACATTGTTGTGGTGTGTGCACAAATTTTTCTTATAAAATGTTTTATGCTTCTGAGCTAGATCAGATATAGACATCTGAGGTGACATAAAATCCTTGTTTTTTTGGGGTCAAGAACATAAAATCAATTTGTCAGTAAAGCAAAAAGGATATGATGGCTTTTACGAATGCAAACATAAAATAACAACAAACAATAATGGAAAAGAAAGATGAAGTTAATTTTTCCTACGTCTAAAGTATACTTTTTGTTGTAAAGAATAAACATATGGAGCCTACATACTATTTGTTTGAAAACTTTGGTGTAAAAGCTTCTCCTATACACCCACGGGAAGCTTGGATGCTTCCTTTTACTTAGCCTATAAATAGGCTTGCTCATTCAGTTGTAGAACATATCGATTCAAAGAGAAAATTGAGAGAGAGCTTTATCTTAGAAGAGTTTTATCTGAGAAGAAAGTTCTATCATTGTAAAACCACAAGAGTAAATACAATTCCACTTCCAATATTCAGTGGTATCTTTCATGTCCACAAAATATAATATGTTATATACTAGGTGGTGGTTTTATCCCCACGTTTACTTTATTGAAGGTATGGAGTAGAATTAGTGCCCACACCAGTACATTTACTTTAAAGGGTGGCGCAATTTATAATGTCCACACCTCGCAATTTACTTTTATTTAAAGTAAGGTGCGGGTTTATCATCCATACTAGCAATTTATTTATAACACTTTATTTTTATGAAAGAAATCATCAGTTAATATACATGAACAATATGGGCCTGAAGTTCCTCAAACAATTAAAGGACCTGAAGTTCTTGTTAAGAAATGGCTTAATATCCCAGATCCTAAACCTGAAGTACATATTATTGCAAATTCTGATGCATCTCATTTTCTTTTGAAGATGGCACACTTAGCCAAGCTGGAATTTGCTGCCTTGGACATATCTGGGAACAACTATCTATCATGGGTCCTAGATGCCAAGATCCATCTGCGTGCCAATGGCCTGGGAAAAACCATTGTAGATGGAAGTGATGCCTCCCCAGAAGAAAACGCAAAGACCATGATTTTTCTTCTTCGTCACATTCATGAAGCGCTAAAAAGCGAATACGTGGCTGTCGATGACCCACTAGTCCTGTGGAAAAGCCTTATGCAAAAGATACAATCACCAAAAGATGATGACTCTCCCGAGAGCTAGATATGAGTGGACACACTTGAGATTCCAAGATTTCTAGTGTGTGTCTGAGTACAACTCTGCGATGCACAGAATCACCTTCCTAATGAAGTTATGTGGTGAAAATATATCTTACGAGGATATGCTTGAAAAAACTCTCAGTATCTTTCATGCCTCAAATGTGCTCATGCAGCAGCAATATAGGCATAGTGGTTTTACGAAGTAGAACTGGTGTCCTACCTTTTATTGGCTGAGCAGAACAATGGGATTTTATTGAAAAATCACCAATCTCGCCCAACCGGCTCAGTATCATTCCCTAAAGTGAATGTTGCATCTCATGAAGTGAATGCCACCTCCTCTCGTGGCAGTACCCACAGACGTGGGCGAGGAGGCACGCATGGCCGCTGGCAAGGGAATAGAAAAGATCGTGGTGCCCATTCATATGGCTTAGGTCCAAGGAGCAATCTATCCACGAGTGGAAAAAATGCATCTTGGAATAAGGGGAAAGCCCAAACAAGCCATGTTCCTAGAAATGTTGATGGCGCTTGTCACAGATGTAGCGTAAAGGGACATTGGGCGCGTACATGTCGTACGCCGAAGCATTTGACGGATCTTTATCAATCTTCACTTAAGAAGAAGAAAGTGGAGACAAATTATATTGATCATGTTGATCCGATGAGTATACCAGATCCACCAGCCACAAACGGGCCATTGGAAATATTGCGTCAGTTAGACATGACGCATTTGGATGTTTCCGATTTTGTTATTGAAAAAGGGAATGAAGTTTATAGGTCCAAATTATTATGTACCATTTGTATTATCTGAAGTACTGTTTTTAATTTTCATTTCCATTCAATAAAAGTGGCCATGTTTTTCCTTTACATTGAATAATTGTTTATTAATTCAACTTATTTTATTTATTTGAAGGCATGGATATACATTATGGATGCTCACAAAACAAGAACTCTAGCAAAGATATTTGTCTCGCAGGCAATGCGACTACTCATACGATCCTTCGAGATCGAAAGTATTTCTCAAATTTGATGCTTACAAAAGCAAAGGTAACAACTATATCAGGACCTGTAGATCTGATTGAAGGCTCAGAAACAACCCAAGTTATGTTACCAAATGGAACAATACTGTCCATTCAAGAAGCTCTATATTCATCTAACTCCAGAAGGAATCTGTTGAGTTTTAAAGATATACGTTTGAATGGCGACCATGTTGAAAGAAAAAATGAGGAAAATGAGGAATATCTTTGCATTACCTCCGGTGATACCCATAAGCGTATCTTGGAGAAGCTTTGTGCGCTCTTATCAGGGTTGTACCATACAACCATACGGACAATTGAGACACATAATATCGTGGACCAGAAGTTCATTGACTAAAATATTTTAAAGCTTTGGCATGACCGGTTGGGTCATCTTGAATTCACCATGATGCGTAGGATCATCACCAATTCTAAAGGTCATCCCTTGTTGACAAAACACATTATATTGTCAAGCGATAGCTTTTGCCAAGCTTGTTCACAAGGGAAGTTGGTGATTAGACCATAAAAACCAAAGGTTGATGTTGAATCCCTATCATTTTTACAGAGAATCCAAGGGGACATTTGTGGGCCTATTCATCCTCAATGTGGACCATTTCGGTACTTTATGGTCTTGGTTGATACATCTACCCGATGGTCACATGTTTACCTTTTGTCCACTCGGAAATATGGCATTTCCTAGACTTTTGGCTTAGATAATTAAATTACGAGCCCAATTCCCAGATTATCCCATTAAGTCAATCAAACTCGATAATGCTGGTGAATTTACATCTCAGACTTTTGATGATTACTGCATGTAACTTGGCATTGACATTGAACATCATGTTCCTCATGTTCATACTCAAAATAGTTTGGCAAAAGTTTTAATTAAGCGTCTTCAATTGATAGCTCGCACTTTGCTAATGAAGACAAAGTTGCTAGTTTCTACTTGGGGACATGTCATTTTACATGCAGCATCACTTGTGCTGCTGAGGCCCATTGCTAACAATCAATATTCTCCAGTACAACTCGTGTTGGGTAATCAACCAAACATTTCACATTTAAGAGTTATTGGTTGTGCAGTTTATGTGCCCATTGCACCACCGCAACATACTAAGATGGGTCCTCAACGCAGATTGAGAATTTATGTTGGCTTTGATTCACCATTTATCATTAGATATCTAGAGCCCCTGATATGTGATGTCTTTACCGCACGATTTGCGGATTGTCATTTTGATGAGACAATTTTCCCACCATTAGGGGGAGAAAAACATGTTTTTAAAGAACAATAAGGCAAACTCATTCTTGAAGAACGACGTGAATTATCATGAGATGTACCCACTTTATCTCATCTCGATCCTCGTACCGCTCAATGAGAAAACGAAGTGAGAAGGATCGTTCATCTTCAAAGTATTGCCAATGAAATGCCAGATGCATTTAATGATGCAACAAAAGTGACAAAATCACATATCCCAGCTGCAAATGCACCTGCAAGGATTGATGTCCATAATGGATAAAATAATGTGCCAGCAAATGATTCATCTGTTGCACACCTGAAGCGTGGCAGACCATTAGGCTCAAAGGATTCAGTCCCTCGAAAGAGGAAGTCGATGGCCAAAATGAATCCAAATGAAATAAATGGAGAGCCCAAAATTCATAACTCAAATGCCCCCGAAGAGGCACAGGTATTTCCTAAAAAGGAAAATGTCCTTGGTGAGACAAATGCCCCTGAAGTGGCAGCGGTACCTGAAAGTCAAGAAATCTCAATAAATTATACATCCACTAATGAATTGTGGAATAGAAATGAGATGATCATCGATGATATATTTGCATTCTCAGTGACTATTGAGATCATAAAAGATGATGATATTGAGCCATGCTCTATTGATGAATGCACACAGAGACAAGATTGGCATAAGTGGAAAGATGCAATCCAGGCAGAATTAAATTCTTTGGGGAAAAAGAGTGTTTTTGGACCCATTGTTTCAATTCCACCCAATGTGAACCCTGTAGGTTACAAATGGGTATTTACAAGAAAAGCGCAATAAGAAAAATGAGATCGCAAGGTATAAAGCACGACTCGTTGTGCAAGGTTTTTCACAGAGGCCTGGAATTGATTATGAGGAAACATACTCTTCAGTAATGGAAGCAATTAGGTTCCGTTACTTAATAAATTTTACGGTTTTAGAAAAACTTGATTTGAGACTTATGGATGTCATTACCACATGGATACAGAAATATACATGAAAGTCTCAGAAGAAATTAAGCTGCCTAAAGTAGCCAGGAATAAACCATGAGGCATGTTCTCAATTAAATTGAGAAGATTATTGTATGGGCTAAAACAATTTGGGCAAATGTGGGACAATGGTCTCAGTAAGTATTTACTGAATGAATGATACACAAATGATCCTATTTGCCCATGTGTGTTTATTAAGAAATCAAAATCTGGATTTGCGATAGTGTCAGTATATGTCGACGACATGAATCTAATTGGAACTCATAAAGAGCTCCAAAAGACTGCTGATTATCTCATATGCGAATTTGAGATGAAAGATCTTGGAAAGACAAAATATTGTCTTGGCTTACAGATTAAGCACAGTACTAGCGGTATTTTGGTGCATCAGTCAACTTATACTGAAAAAGTATTGTAGCGGTTTGGCATGGATAAGTCTCATCCACTTAGCACTCCAATGGTCGTTCAGTCGCTTGACACTAAGAAAGATCCATATCGTCCAAAAGGAGATGATGAAATGGTCCTTGGTCTAGAAACACCATACCTTAGTGCAATATGTGCTTTATTGTACTTAGCACAATGTACCAGACCAGACATAGCATTTTTAGTAAATTTGTTAGTAAGATACATCTCTACTCCAACAAGCCGACATTGGACCAGCATCAAACATATTCTACAATATCTTCGTGGGACAACATACATGGGCTTATTCTATTCCAGTAAATTGACCAATGCCCTGAGTATTGTTGGATATGCTGATGCAGGATACCTCTTTGATCCATATCAAGGACACTAACAAACTGAGTATGTGTTTACATGTGAAGGAACACTGCAATCTCATGGCACTCAACGAAACAAACGTTGGCAGCCACATCTTCCAATCACTCAGAAATAGTTGCCCTCCATGAAACCAGTCATGAATGTGTTTGGTTAAGGTAGTGATCCATCACATCAGAAGCACATGTGCCCTACCCTCAACAACAGACACTCCGACCATCCTGAATGAAGACAATGCAGCTTGTATTGCTCAGATCACAGGAGGATACATCATGGGTGACAGGACCAAACACATATCACCAAAGTTTTTCTACACACATGAGCTTTAGAAGAGTCAAGAAATTAAAGTCAGACAAATTCGTTCAAGCAATAACCTGACAGATCTCTTCACCAAATCTTTGCCAAAATGTACATTCCAAAAGCTAGTGTATGGTATCAGATTACGTCAACTCTGCAAGCAATCAAATTGAAGCATGCAAAATTAGGGGGAGCATTCAAGAGTCCTCTAACACAGGACATATGCGCATTGTTCTCTTTTTCCTTAGAATAGAATTTTTCCCACTGGGTTTTTCCTAGCAAGGTTTTAACGAGGCAACATGAGCGCATTTAACATTATTCTTAGTCCCAAATGAAGTTGTACTTTTTTTTCATTAGCTTAGGTTTTTTTCCACTGCGTTTTTCCAAGCAAGGTTTTAATGAGGCAACCAATTAAGGGACTTGTGGTCTCCAAAGGGGAGTGTTGTAAAGAATAAACATATGGAGCCCACATACTATTTGTTTGAAGACTTTGGTGCAAAAGTTTCTCATGTACACCCACAGGAAGCTTGGCTGCTTCCTTTTACTTAGCCTATAAATAGGCTTACTCATTCAATTGTTAAACATACCGATCCAAAGAGAAAATTGAGAGGGAAAATTGAGAGAGAGCTTTATCTTAGAAGAGTTTTATTTGAGAGAGAAATTTCTATTAGTGTAAAACCACAAGAGCAAATACAATTCCACTCCCAATATTTATTTTCATACTTTGATTATTTTTTATAACACTTTTCTTTTTATCAGTTTTTTTTTCCTCTCAATTTCTAGCAATATTCTATCTTTCAGCTTATTTGTTCAAGAAAAAGTTATACCGTTTTCAAACAGTTTTAATTTCTTTCTGATGATGTCCATTTTACATAGCTAGTGTGAAATACTTTAATTATTTAATTAAGCTGTATTATCTTGCTCACAACCCTTATTTGGCGGTGAGGAGCATCACCATCACGTTAATTGTCGCTGAATAAGTTTAATATTTGAGATTCAAAGCAAATAAATTATATCACACTCATTCAACATCAATTAATGTGATGATAATACTCACCGTCAATTAACGGTGGTGAGCGAAAATATCCTTAAAAAGAAGTTTGGATAATTCCTGCCAAAAAGAAGAATATTAACGTTAAGTTGACCATTCTTTGTTTAGTAATTCATACTTTTGATTCCACTCTTTGTTTGTTTGTTATCTTTCTATGGAGCAGAGGGCCGAAAGATGATAGGCTCATAGAATCAAACGCAATTGACCATGAAACTTAGCCCAAAGAAATAGATCCCCTCAGTCCCCTCATCCACAAAGGAGCTAGAAAATCTAAAAATCAAGCCCAACCCAAATTGGGGTTTTTGTGCCACCCTATAGGCCACCTTAATTTTTTAAAAACATTTTCTTAAGCTTTGGATGCCTCATTTTTTTTAGTACAAACGATAGTCTAAACTAGAGATGAGAGGAATTTCTCACACACACACATCTATGATGCCATTGAAATTCGAACATGAGACCTTTGGTCTGCAAGTCAAGGCTCTTTTTCAACTGGACTAGAGCCCGTTGGCTTGGTGGTAACGTTTTAAGTTTTAACAACCAACTTTAATTTGGTGGCTTAAAAGGTAGTTGGGCAGCTTGGGTCGTGACCAGTAAAATTAAGCATTTCTGCAATATTTAAAGGTATAGTAAAACCTAACATATTTATGTAATTAGCTCATCAAGAATGGGAGAGAAAAAAACTTAATGACCATGAATGGCCTCATTCTGATAACATAAATTGGAACCTAACAGATCATGAAGAGACATAATTACTTGGAAAAGGAGAGAGCCTTCACCAAACTTTGCATCAAAGATGGGGTAGCTGCAAGAAAATTATATGAATCTTTTATGGAATTTAGATGGATATACTATCATCCACCTTTTCTTCTAACTTTAATTTGGTATTTGGTTTATGCGTCTATATTTGATTTGATTGCACAAAAATTATCAATTGCAAGGATAGCAATTTTTCTTGGTCAATCATAAAAAATAAAATAAAAACTAGCTACTAGTAGTAGTAGTAGCACAAGGTTATCCGCACATGGACTTCACAACGAGTTTTCAATCACCAATAAAATCATACGATTTTATAAATTAATGTATACGTTTAAAATATGAGTAATTTATCATTATATTATAGCACATGAATCAATATTCTAATATCATACAATAATTTCTCCATATTCAAAAGTACGAGTTCACATATCCCTCCTTTAACCCACAAATTGAAATGAATTAGGCCCAGTTTGGGATTACTGTCACTTTTAAAAAAATTGTTTATGCTGTGCTTTGAAAATAATTAATTGTAAAGTAAAGCAGCTCCATGTTTGGTAAACAATATTTTGAAAGTGCTGTTAGTACAAAAAGCATTGTTAAAATCGTTTGGTAAATTTTAATATAAAACTGTTGTAATTGTGAATAATGACTAAAATAGACATGATGTTGAACGTGTTATGCGCTAATCATGTGGTGGTAATGGTGGTGGTGGAGGTGGTGGTGAAAGAGATGGAGGTAAAGGTGGTGGTGAAAGAGGTGGTGGTAGTGGTGGTTATGGAGGCGATGGTAAAAGAGATGTAGGTAAATGTGGTGGTGGTGATGAAGGTGGAGTTGGTTGTGGTAGTGGTGGTGGTAGGGATGACATTTGTGGAGGTGGTGGTGGTTGTGTGCATGGTGGTGGTGGTGGTGGTGGTGGAGGTGGTGGTTATGGTGGTGATGGTGGTGAAGAAGGAAGAGGATGTGGCGGTGGTGGTGTCATTTTTAAAAATTAATGATGGTATTTTAGAAATTAAAAAAATCATTAAAGACTCATCTTCTTTTGAAAGCAGCTTTGAAAAGCAACTCATAACCTGCTTTTAAAATAATTTGAATATTTTATTTTTACCAAATACCTTAAACTGCTTAACTTTAAAGTAAAGTATGTTTTTGGCAAAAAAACCAAATCCCAAATGGGGGTTAGTAGTTAAATTGATTGAGGACCACCCCCACATTCGTAATGATATTGACTGGCATAGAGAACACTATTAAAATGCTAGAAAGGATGTGGTTGCCACTTTTCCAGAATTTGAGAACTTGTTAAATTAATAATGTTAGAAAACAAAGTAATGTTTAAGTAAAGGTGGTGTGTGGGGGCTTGAATTTTACCAAAAACTAACACTGAAATCTTCAAATCTCGAAGACGCAAATTTCTCCTTGTAAGAATCATAATCAAGTTTCGTGGAAAGAGGGAAAAAGGGGTAAAAGAAATAAACACCAAAACCGAAACCAACGTCCTTCATTAATAAGCAAGCAACATTCTTCTACCCCCACATCCCCACCTCTCTCTTTCTGACTTTGCATTAAAATTAATGTGGCATCAGATCCAAAGCAAACCAAGCAATGCATCGACCCACTCACTCTGCAATTGCACGTGAGGCCCTCTCCTACTCTACTTCCCATTTTTATTCTTTAATAATGTTCAAAGTATTCACCTTTTTTTAAACGTAATTCCCTCACTAACCATATCTCTAAGTAGAATTACCGTTAGAAATCAGTCAGCGCATGTGGGAGACTTAATCGTAGCACTCCTCATATTTTTGAACCATATCTCTAAGTGCAACGACCTACATATAAGTGAGCCACACTTCTATTTTAGAGATATGGTCGCAAAATGTAGTATTCTTAGTATGGCTCATAAAATTATTATTATTATTTTATATAAGCGATGTTGGGAGATAAAGGAATTGAACCTAAAATCACGTTTGCAAAAGTAAATATTCTTAATCACTTGAACTATAAACCCCTTACTATTCATGAAATTATTTAAATCATATTCTTTGAACTACATTATTAATAAAAGACTGACCACGATGATTGATGTAACAAATGAAGTGAACCTTATATATCACATAATGTGAATCATTAGCATAAGATAAGAACATTAATTACAAAATTAATAGCGGTGAAATTCACTTAATAAAAATAAATAAATAACAAATGAACATAATGTGATTTACTATGGTTGTTTTATTTTAGTGTATTTCAATTTTCCTTTTTTTTTTGGGGGGAAAAGTTAGTTTTAGCATTATTGTTTGGTCAACATCTTTCTGGGTACTTCTTAGGAGAGGAGAAGCTACAAGGGTGGGTGGGAAGCAACAAAGTAACAAACCCCACATGGGATTGAGAGTGGATTGATTGCCTTTTGACACGTGTGTAATCATGTCAAAATGCATGTACCCTGCTGCTTTTGTTTCCGACAATGTGCCACCCTTTTCTTATCCCCTCACTTCCTCTCCCCTCCCCCTGTGCCAGACTGACTGCCAGAGTGACTCAGTCTCCTCAGTCTCAGACTGATTCTACCTCATTGCGAATATTTCCTGTCCAGCTTTTCAAAAGGAGCAAACCGTCTCTTACTTTCCTCAAAAACCGTTTTAGACACTTCTCCTGTGTGCTTTTCTTTATGGATCAAATTGTTAACTTTTCTTCTTTTATTAAAAAATAAAATAAAATAAAAAAGACCTATTTGGTAGTATTTTTGAAAGTGCTAAAAGCGTAACTACTAAAAACGCGTCTAATTTCGTTTGGCGTAACAATTTAAAAGTATTTATGTGTCATAAAAACACTTTTCTTTCTAGAAAAATACATGCTAGATGTTTCTTCATGAAGCATTTTGATTTTAAACAAAAAAATGATATTCTAATAAAAATGCTTCTAACAAAAGCACTAATGATTATGTGCAGAAATGCTTCTTATAAAAACAGTCTCACACGTTGTGTTAAAGAGTTGTAAAAGGACAATAATGCCCCCTCAATAATTTCATTTATACACATGCAATCAGATTGAGTACTCAAATCGCTACCCTTTTATTCTATTAAATTTGATAAAATGAGTTGCCAGTAGTACTAGCTCATCTTTGGACTCTGTTAATAGAAAGAAACCAAACCTAGAATTTAAATTCAATATCTGGTTTAAGACATTGAATATTTTTTTCTTCTATTAAAATTAGACTTAGTATATCTTGAAAGATTCCAAATCTTTAATCATTCTACCTAGGCTTAAAAAATTGCAACAAATTACTTTTTGTTAATTGAAAATTCACACAAGCCGGCCTTCTAAAGTGAGAAGCCAAATTTGCATTACAATATTTGGGTCCCCACTCTGAGCAACACAACGAATCATTACCAGTACATGAAAAAAGCATATTCGGAAAGGAAAAAACCCAAACGCAAAGATGAAAAAAAACATAGGATAAGAAAAAGGCAGGCAGAGTAAACCAGTAAAAGCCAGCAATTAAAAAAAGAAAACCTGATCAGAAAAGAAGAAGAAGAAAGATGGAGAGATTCACACCTCCACAAAAACCAAAACAGACCCAAACAAAAAACTCTTTCTCTTTTTTTCTTTTTCTCTTTCCAAGCACAAAACCAAAACTGGTATTCAATGGGTCTTGCATTTGTCCAAAGAGGAAAACCCCAAAACCCAAAACCAAAAACCAAAAACCAAAAAAGAACAAAAATAAATTAATTTCTAATGTGCCAATTGTAGAGAGAAAGAGAGGTTAATGGCTCTCCAAATGTCGAAATTGTTGCAAAATATATTAGAATTAAAAGTTGGGGAGTTGCAGAGGAATTAGAAGCTTCCATTTGGTGTGCACAATGACAACACCATGGACACATAAAAAGAAAAGAGAAGCAGATGTACAAATAAAAACCCAAATTAAATTCCAGCCCTCATCCATGGAGTCCATGCATTATGCATATATGCTACCCCAGACCTCTATAGCTCCAAAACAAAAGCATAAAATTAGAAGTTGCATGCAACTTTCTGTCCTACCTAGTGTCAGTTTATTCTCTTCCTCTCTCTCTTCTGCTCTCTCTCTCTCTCTCTCCTCTTCGCGTAGCTAAGCTGATGCTGCTTGCTTGCTTATGGCTTCAAACGAACCCACTGGTAACGGCCCTCCAAAGGCACATCCGTGACGATGTCATAGTTGTACCTGAGCCAAATGGAGAAGAAAAGGGAAAGTTGTTGGTTAGTTAGGGTTCCTATTCCCAGCTGCTAAAATGCGCCTGGGGTAGAGTACACGAGACGGTACAAGCTTATCCTACGCACTTTTAGAAAAATGAAAAAAGTACTCACTTCTCTGCAAAGCGCTTTCGCTCGTACTTCTCAGCCATGGCGAAGAACTCTTCGATCTCACCACTTGGAGGAGCTTTGCTCACCGGGAGCTGTCTCCGTCGGTGATACACCGTCGGCTCCCGTGATTCCATTTCGTCGGAGCCCAAGCACAGCTCGCTGGACGGCGTCGTTTCTCTGCTGAAGAACGAAATCAAAAAAATTGTTAAAATAGAGTTCTGAGAAAACAGAAATTAACCTGAGGCAGAAGAAAAACGTTTCCTTTTTGGAGGAATTGAAGAGGAAAATTATTAAGGAATGTGTAGTGAAACCTGAATTTATTGTTGGCCGAAGGAGAGTGGGAGTGGACGGTTTCGAAACTCTTGGCCTGCAATAGGTGAAAAGTAGTGTAAATGAATTTGAAATTTAAATTCGAATTAATTGAACCGAGCAATAAAATCGGAAGAGAAACGTAAAATTAAACAAAAAAAAGGAAAAGAAAGAGAGAAATTTGAAGCGTCTGTTTGTTTGCTAAGAAAATCCTAACGGAAACAAAAAATAATCAAGCACGTTTTCGTCCGCTAGTTTCTCTCTCCTTTTTTTCGTTCCATCGTTTCGTAACAGAGAAGCACGGTATGAGCTAGGGAAAAGAGATTCACCTCCAGATCTAGGAGCGGCGAGCTGTGGGTGACGACGATGTCGTTGAGCTCATTGCTGGAGCAGCAAGAGGAAGGAGGAGAGTGATCGGAGCAAAAGCTCGAGCAAGAATCGGAGGAATTCAGGAGCTGAGGAGAATGAGAGTGGCGGAGATGAAGCATTGGTGGACTTGGCGGCAATGGCGCATGTGAGTGTGAGAAGCGTTGCTTTTGCGGAGAAGAAGAAGCTCTGAGTTTTCTCCTCTTCGACACGCCTGTGGCTGAGTCGTCCATGGCCGCCATTCGCTTACAGTTACAGTCTCCCATCTCTCTCTCTCTCTCCTCTCTCTTCTCTCTGTGTAAAGAAGGCTAGAGCAGTGCACGCACACACGCACAGAGTGTGTGCTTCTCTCTTTCTTTTTGCTATATTTGGTTTGGGTTTTGATTTTGAAGGGGAGAAAAGAAGGAGAGAGAAAAGTGGGAGATCCAAGAGGGATGTTTAGGATGTGATTTGTTGGACGGTTCAGATTTCGTTTTATAGCAACAGAAAAACGAAAAATATCAATAAAATTTCGGGGTGGGGTTTGGCTTGATTTTACCGTGTTACTGTGTTGGAGGTCCTGACTCCTGGGGTAAACGGGTAAAAGGGTGACAGGAGAAGAAGAGAACGGCAACGGTGCCGTTACGAAGATCTCGGCGTGTTGAAGTTTTGAACAAACTACATCCGCTTCTTCCTCTGTGGAGCCGAAACGCAAGATTTTAATGTCGTTTTAAATGTTATTTACCCTTCTGCTATTGATTAATTAATTAATACTCAAATTTATACACCCTCTGCCCTGTGTAATTCCAATTAAATATCATCCCACCAATTTTAATTTTTCCAATTAATATAATAATAATTCACTTTAACTATTCACAAATTAAATAGTGGGAGTTCACCAGAAAAAAATTAAAAGAATTAATGGCGAGAGCAACTCCTATAATTACGTGACAATATTTTTACTCTAAAATTTTGAAATAGTTCATTTTCATAATATTCTACCTTTACAAAAATGTGAAGTCTAATTGTTCATCTCTTTTGCGCTCCAAATTATTATAAACGATTGGAGAAGGGGATTTATAAAAATATTCATTGGGTGTTTTGGGGTTTCGAGCTATACCTCATTGAAAAATTATTATTTTTAAAAATTTTAATTTTCAATTACCTTTTCTTAGTGTGATATAGTTACGTAAGATAAATGCACAACAAGAAATATTCTCTTTTACGTAAGATAAATGATCTATCCTAATCGATCCTAACTCATTTTCTCACTTTGTCGGCTAGTCTTAATAGACTAATCTACTTGATATCAATCTTGTTTTAAATCAATAGTTCAGATGATTCTTTCTGCGCTATATGCAGTCTGAATAGAAACAATTTACAGTTTTTATTTTGGCCCTATTTTAAGTTTGATATGAACTCAATGCTTAAGTATCTTGGGATCTTATTGCATGTTTTGTGGATCTAATTATTATTACTACTTGAGGTCTTGGGCAAAGGGTTTGATTCATGGAGTTTTATATATTTGCTATAAAAACAATGTTAGTATTTGAGGTCTTCAAAACCAAACCAATCTCCTATTTGTTTTCTCTCAATCTCAATTACTGATTATATCTAAAGGCAGTAACTTATATCCACAACGGTTGGAAATAACTTTTCAAATTTTACAACTGGTACCGATATGAATTTGAGTGAATGATTGGCTTGAATTGGGACAAAAATCTACCCTTCTAAACAAGAAACTCAATCTTCTATATTGACCCTACATGATTCAATTACATTTTCTTTTTCACCAGAATGTTTTAGAATCCAATTATTTTTCCTCTCTCTCTCTCTCTCTCTCTCTCTCTCTCTCTCTCTCTCTCTCTCTCTCATATACAGTGAATCTCAAGTGAATACATCACAACCCCACCTCAGGAGAAAGCATACCAAAAAAAAAGCGAGAGTCGAGAAAAATGGTCGCAAACAAAACATTTTTGGTACAACTCAGTTTCACTAGGTGAATTGATTGGAAAATGAGTGAGCACCAACCCAATTTCGTCCCCACAACAGCCAAAAAGAAAATGAAGTAACAACACTCTTCTGTCATTGATGTTGCCACAAGTACAAAGGTTTTGGACTTAAGTAAGGGACCAAAAGCTGGCCAAGATATGGTGATACTTTCAAATATTATGTACCAAATTTTTACTTCCCTTTCTCTCAACTTTCAACTAATACCTAAATTTCATGAGAGCATTTACTCCTGTACTCTTAGGTTCGATTCCCCTCTCCCCAGTATTGCTTGTATAAAAATAAAAATATATATACAAATACAATTACTATGCTAATATATTAATGTAAGAACTCAATGTAAAGTGATGTCACAAAATGGTGCAAATAATCAATTGCATGTTCAAATCTTAATGTACTTGTACCCCTGTTTGGTAGTCTAGCTTGTAGGTCTTTAATGTCACCTATTCCGACGTACGTATGTATGTATGTATGTATGTATTTATATGTGTCTTTTGTACACAAGTGTAGATGCATGCCATTGTGATTGTGTTGCGATAGAGAAGAACTATATAGCTGAATTGGGATGGGGAGGACTCTCATATATTGTCTTCTGTTTTCCAAAATGTATATAAGGGACTGTGTAAGGCCACCATACGTAATAGACCTAAGAGGGATACAATTAATTACTTGCAATCACTTGCCTTCCCTTCTTGAAACATATTAGTGCTGAGCAATAATTATGGTGGAGTTAACATATAATTAGAAGTTTAGAAACTTCAAATGCCAATTATCGCATGATAAATGGTTGCTGTTTGATCAATCAAAGTGCAAATTTATGGACTAAATCAACCCACCTGCAGATTAAGTCTAAGAGAGGCACCCTCTGTCTTAGGGAAATTTAGAGGTAGGGACTATTTAGTACTATAGGACTAGTAACCCTTTCCTCTGCTACAAGAACAAGAGCCAGCTTATTGAGTTGAGTGAGTGTTATTGGTTATTAGGAGCTGGGGTAGGACAAAATGTTAGGTCCGTGTCATATGCCAGCTGATTATCCTCTGGACCACTGAGTTCTACAGGACTATTGGTGAGAAATTGAGAGATTGGTACTATATATATACATAAATATATATATATATATATATAAATATATATATATATATATATATATTTGTTTATTTATGTATGTATGGCTAACTCCATAATCTAGGCAGCCGTATGATAGTCATTAGCAATAATCATCGGTTTAGGGCCCAAACACGAATATATAATAATAGAATTTAGAGTATCCAACTCAAAATCAATTGACAATAAGAGATGCTCAAGATCTTTTATAGTGTGGTGCGGGACTTGACTTCTCCGGTGAGGAATTTATACTCTCGACGGCAGGTACATAGTGGACGAGGACCCCTGACGAAGCTAGCAGAGGCTTCTTATCCCCCTGCAGGTTGTTGATTAACAATGTTATGGTGGCATGCAAAGCACTTTTGACATCAGCAACGTTATATATCACCTGTGCCAGCAGAAGCAGCAACAGAAGTGATGATACCTTGGTTGAATAGGCCTGGAGTTAGCTATGTCCTCTATGGTTTATAAATGATGATGGGCCTATTATTTAGTTGGAAGTGAGTTCTTATTGACTGTGGCTTTCTTTTAATTTTGAAAGACACATGAAGAAGATTACTGGAGAGATTAATTCATAAAATTTGTAAAGTGTACACAATCAGCATGTAATGAAAGAGACATTGGAGATCCTAATTAGGGTAGATTTTGTCAGCACCTAAAATGCAACATTAAATCATTCAAGAGGAATTAGAAAACAAAAGAGATGACATGACATGACCCATTTTACCTGAGAATCAACAGTTTTGAGAATGGTAGGGGAAAAAAAGAACTAGAAGCAATCATGGTGGGATAAGAACAAAAATATTCACAGCAGAAAACCACCTCTCTGACTAATACCTAAGCAAACATGTACTATACACAAGTTTATGGATATGGCAGAAGCTGCATGCAGTTATTATATAAGGGTCACAGGTACTTTGTGAGTAACTGCAGAAGGCAAACATTTGAACAGATCCACAAGACTCAAAGCCACATGACGAAGGCACAAAACTAGAAGCGGCTTTGAGCTTTAAATTAAATGCTATTGTCCAATATATGATTTCAATTTTCTTTATCTTTATTTTTTCTTGACAGTGACAGTATTCTAATTTACAGAAAAGGGTTCGAACTCAGGTGTAATGGGATGGACACACTGGCCTTGGCCAACTAGCCTAACCACATTTGCATTAATTTCAATTTTCTGTATAACATTAATGATTAAGAAATATATTGTCACTTATCTAACAATATATTAATTTTTTTGGGTTAAAATTTGGACTAACCCTGATTACGTTTATAGGTTTTAGTAAAAGCCCATTTTTGCATGACATATTAAACAAATACCCATATAGAGCATATTTGCCACTTGTTTTTTTTTAATTGGTTCTTAGTGCCAGTTTGGCATTGCTTATTTGAGGTAATAAGTGATTTTTAAAAAATTTAGGAAGTCCAGCCCGTTTGGTAAACTATGAGAAAATCACTTATTGTTAAAAATTCTTGTGAGAGAAAGCTATAAGGAAAGCATCTAATGAGGTGCTTTCATTTTCTAATTATCTTTGGAATCAATTTCGAAGAGCCTTTGGGTTTAATGATTATGCGGGAATTATTACCAACAACACTTTTAACAAAAAGTTTACCAAAAGCCAAATCGCTTTCTCTCACAAAGAAATCTAACAATGATTATTTTTACAAAGACAAAGAATGCCAAAGCGGCCCTTAGTGTGTTAAAATTTTCTAATAACCAATTAGAAAATGACAATGTTTAGTTTTGATTTTTTTTTTCCCGGTCTAAATAGCCTCTATATGGATACTTTGTATAATATGTCATGTTAGAATGTGCTCGGGAGTCATGGTGACGTTATCAACATCTCGAGGGTTTTCCGGGAGTGCCCTTCCGTTGGCAAGTTGTGGGGTCACTAGTGCGCCAATATCTCAATGCCGAATGTGCTCGGTTGATTATGGTACAAACAGGGGCTAAATGTTATTGAGCTTCAAATTACAATTTCAATAGTAATATATAGGAAAAGAGATAGTCAGCCTCAGAACTACTGGCACACCAATTGCATGCAAGTATGAAATAGGTCTCTTAGTATGTCAACAATTTCAATAGTAATATATAGGAAAAGTTTCCATTGTTCTTCATTAATCAATTGCATGCTCAGGTGACGGATACTGTCTTTACTTGAAAGAAGTCAGGTCGCTCCTTTAGTGCTGCGTGAACATCATTTGGTGCTCCCATTGCAACCACAACCCCTTTGTCTTTGACTGCGTCGAATGCATCTGCAAATTCCTTGAAGCTGCGTCACAAAGGCGTATAATAACAACGTAAAAATATTGTAACGTCGTAAAATATTCTCACATAAAAGAATCTGAATACAAATAAAATTTTTGCTTTTACAAGCATCATGGAAGTTGTCTATGGCCAAAGGAAATGAAATGGTGTACATAATGCAGATAATGATGATTCAGTTGGACAAATATAAGTAGTAAATATTGATCAACTAAGGTCAGATTAACAAGTAGAATGCTCAAATTCCCTTCTCCATTGTCCTAATCTAGTTTTTGCCAAAGCATCTCTTAAAAATTGTTCAAAATTTAGTCAAGAATGCAATGATCTGCCTTACAACTTTATCAGCTAAAACCATCAAACAATTAACAGCCTCTTTACCTGGTTGACAATATCTCTTCATGTCTCCTTTTCCTTTCTTCTTCTGTGACTCCCGTTAAATACTGCTTCAAACTACAAGAAAAAGAAAATGATGGGAAGCAGTTCATAAACAATGCTAAAACATATTTCTTTCTTTCTTCTTGTTCCCTTTTGTATCAAGTGACTTATATGTCTACACTCTCCTACAAAACATGATGTTCACATACCTATTGTAACCTTTGGCTTTGGGATCAGGATACTGGCACAAGTCGTCTTTGAGTGCCTGAATAATGACCTTTTTAAGAGTATCATTATCCATTTCTAATCGTCGTAGAAGATCTCCAGTCTTATCATATAGGTCAAGGGTCTTTAACAAGTTGGTGTCACCAGAGGGTAAGAAAGAGCATCCTCCTACATAAAATTTTGTCAGTGAGGTTCCAAAACAGCAATTAAAAGTTCATGCAACTTCTTTTACCTGAGTAATTATCAAAGCACCAAGAGGCATACACTGCACCACTAATTTGTGTGGGATCAGGCAACCATGCGAGTGCACCAACAAGAAATTTGGAGATAACATCTGTTCTTCCATTAACCCGATAACCAGTGTTACGAAAGTTAACAGATTTTCCAACATGGTTAACCTGTAGAATGTATCAGACCCAAAAAAAAAAAAGAAATCACTCCCCACAATTAATATACAGAAAGGAACCAAGCATAAAATGATTTCAGTTCTAACCAGAGTAGGTATTACGATGGCTTCATTTACACCAGGTAGTCTAGCATTCCAAGTATTTGTTGCACAGGGAGAGTTATCAGGCAGCAAATCCAGAAATTTGCCAACAAACTGCTCAGATTTGGTAAGATTCTTCCCTTCAGCAGTCATATTAATTATACAACCTTTCCTAGTAAACAAGGACTTGCGAATCTCCTTGAGAGACCAAGAAATTCTTTCCCAATCTTGATCAACTTTCTTTTCAAGCGCTTGTAGAAACTCCAAGTAACTAAGAACAAATATACAAACTGTATGAGAAACTGTATGGGTCCCATCATTTTTATTTAGTAAATGCTGAATTATCCATACTATAAGAAAATAATTGCACAGAACTTAAAAGCTTTCCAATTATTCATCTCAGATATAGGCTAAGTTGTCAACCGACATAAATTGTTCCTTATCTCAAAGAGATATGCACTATTGTGCATAACAAAGTTAAAATGGCAAGGTCCTGGAATGAACATAAATATTTAAATAGTTTAAAAGATGTATAATAAATAGCAAGAACAAAGTGGTTAGCAAACTGGAAATCATAAACAATATTTCCAAGTTTCTGAAAATTACACTTCACAGAGACAGGAATAGACACAAGAACAGTTTAGGATATGCAAAGATTAGGCCAGAAGACAAATCAGTTGAAAAATTCAGTCCTACCTGATACCGAAAAATTGTTCACCAATCCACCCGAAAACATTTAGCTCTGCCTCCAGCCTTATACCAAGAATGTTCCGACCTTTAACACTTTGTTGGTACTGAAAATAACATAATATAAACCCTAAGCTTTGATAGTTAAAGTTACGGACCGGATGGACCCACAGTGGGGTCACTCGGGTCAAACGACCCCATGGAAGCCATGGAAATAGGCTTGGAGATCCACTTGAGCTGGCTGTGAGACCCCATGGATTGCCCTCCAAGTGCTTGATGTTTTGCCTGAGAGGAAGAGGGAGGAAGCTGCTTGCGGAGGAAGAAGAAGCAGCACAAGCGCTTCTGTTTTTTTAAATACCCTGGGCAAAACGACTTAATTTTGGCCCAGGAAAATTTTAAAAATAAAAAACCCTTCCGTATCCCTCCACTCTCCCACCCTTCCCAGCCAATCTTTCCCATCGCAAACCTTCTTACCAAACCATTGGAGCTTAAGTTCATTTGTTTTGGTAATGATATAATTATGGTGATTGCTAATTATGCTAGGATCTGATTTTTGTAGTTATGTTACCGAATAATAGGGATTTGTAGTAATTTTAGTCTTCATTTTAATCGGGGTTCAATTGTATTGTTCTCCGAGGGCCTTGGGTGGACCAACTCAATCCATAACTCATCCTAGCATTGAGGATTTGGATTTGCAACCTGAGAAGGTATTAATGATGGTTGTGATAATTCATGGGCAAAATTCCAATATGGGTTCTGCTTGTTTGTGTTTGATTTAAATTACTTTGTTGCTAAGTTTTATTTGGGATTTACTGTTATATGTTAGTGTTGAACAACAATCAAGTCGAGTTTTTCTTTCGTAATTATTTTCTATCATTCCCAATTTCTATTATTCTTTTCTCAAACCTTAACCCCAAGCTCCCCAATCCCCACCTACTGTAGTGTCGCTGATGTATTTCCACTGCCGTCGGAGTTATGCCGCCATCCACTACATGTTGTGGCGCCACTGTTATTGTGATATTTCTCATTTCAAGTAACACTACTACAAAAATCGAAATAGACGTCGGTAAAACGACGACGGACAAAATAAATACCGTCGTTAAATTTTAAACGACGACGGTAATATAAAAACCGACGTGGATCGAAACTAAAACACCTAAAAATTGGAAATTCATTTGGGCATTTTTAAAACACGACGCATAAAACTTTAAAAGCGTCGTCTTATTAAACATGCCATTTCGACCAGAAAAAGACAACAAATAAACAACGACGGTATGTGTAAATACACCGACGTAGTAATTATAGACGACGTTTTACATATAATACCGCCGTTTTGAACATCCAATGAACACGACGGTAATTGTATTATTAGAGATGTATCAAGTACTATTTAATACGACCGTAATTTAATAATTACCGACATGTAAAGTTAATTAACCACGTCTCTCTTTTATTATTTTACGCCGTATTATACATTAGGTTACGACAGTACTTATAAATAAAATGTGGTGGTAAATAGTTACCACGTCGTCATAATATAATATAACGTCGTGGTTTTTTAGATAATACGACAGTTCTATAAATTATATCGCCGTTGTAAATCATTTTAACGTCGTTTATATTAATTATACCATCGTTGTTATTTAAAACAAGTGCGACAACAAAAGTCGAAATAAACGTCGATTACAGCAACGACGGAAAAAAGAAATACCGTCGTTGTATGTTTCAAATTGAAGCTTTCGAACTGAAACGTCACGCTTTATCTGCGAAATTGAAGACCTAAACGGCGGCTTTTAGGTTTCCAAGTCGAAATAAAGGCCCTTTTCGGTTTCCAAGTCTTAATAAAGTCACTTTTAGTTTTCCAATTCTAAATATTTCCTTTAAATTGGAGTTTTTTCCAAACGTTCAGTCTCAATTCTCACATCTACGAATGGTTTCGATAATGCATGATGTCTCTCTTTGGAACTCAGTTGTGTTTTTACACCAAACCAATCTAAGAACTTCGGTTTGGTGTAAAACAACAACCGAGTTCCCTAAAGATTGCATATTTAGTTTCTTGTTTAACACAAATTTCTATTTCTCTGTAGTTATTTTTATTTAAGACGTCGGTTTTGTAACTAAGCGGCGTAGTATATATTTATAACGTCCCTATTATTTAAAAACCGTCGTTTATATTATAATTTATATGACGGTTTAATTTTACTTTCCGTCGTTTATATCCAAGTCGGAGGAAATCCAAATAAGTTATGCTCCCCTCTTACGTCTTTTGTTTCTTGTTTCTTTTTATTAAATCCTGTTATCTCTAACTATAACTTGCTTTTTTTTTTATCTTGGTTTTGTAGTGCAAGAAGGCAACGATAACTCATAAACACAAGAACAAATTGATGAAATTCGGATCGAATGAAGATTGGTTTAGTATTATGGATATGATATTTTGTATGGATATATAGAAATGAAGATTGGTAAATATTTTGTATGTAATTATTATTGAATCTTCAAGTTTTATGAAACAAATTATTCTTGAGTATATTTATTGTTCACAAAGCATTATGGTTGTTTTTTTAGCAAGAAAAAAATCGTTGTAGAGAACCATTGGAAGAAAAAAAAAAGATAAAATGTAAAATTACTAAATCTTTGGATATAATAAACGACAGTTCTTTCAAAAAAACCGTCGTTTTTACATTAATAGAGGACAATTCTATTACAAAACCGTCTTCTTTATATATAATAGACGACATTTCTTTCATAAAAATTGTCGTCTTTATATATAATAGACGACATTTTTTCATAAAAACTGACGTCTTTAAATATAATAGAAGACTGTTATTAACATACGTATCAAGTGCTATTTAATACGACCGTAATTTTATAATTACCGACATGTAAAGTTAATTAACCACGTATGTCTTTTATTATTTTACGCCGTATTAGACATTAGACTACGACAGTTCTTATAAATAAAAGGTGGTGGTAAATCGTTACCACGTCATTATAATATAATATAACGACGTGGTTTTTCAGATAATACGGCAGTTCTATTAATTATATCGCCGTTGTAAATCATTTTGACGTCATTTATATTAATTATACCGTCGTTGTTGTTTAAAACAAGCGCGACAACAAAAGTCCAAATAAACGTCAGTACAACGACGACGGTAAACATAAATACCGTCGTTGTAGGTTTCAATTTCGAAACTTTCGAACTGAATCGGCACGCTTTATCTGCCAAATTGGGGACTGAAACGGTGGCTTTTAGGTTTCCAAGTCGAAATAAAGGCCATTTTTGGTTTCCAAGTCTTAATAATGTCACTTTTAGTTTTCCAATTCTAAATAATTCGTTTAAATTGGATTTTTATTCCTAACGTTACTGTATATCTCAATTCTCACCTCTCATGCAAGAATGTCTTTCTTGCGAACTCGGTTGTGTTTTTACACCCAACCCATCTAAGAACTTCGGTTGGGTGTACAACAACAACTGAGTTCTCAAGTAGGATTGTATATTTAGTTTCTTGTTTAACACAAATTTCTATTTCTCCGAAGTTTTTTATTTAAGACGTCGGTTTTGTAAATAAGCGGCGTAGTATATGTTTATAACGTCCGTATTATTTAAAAACCGTCGTGTATATTTTAATTTATACGACGTTTTGATTTTACTTTCCGTCGTCTTTAAAAACGCAGTCTTTTGAAAAATTTGACCGCGAATTGTAATTTTCGAATTTTCCCTAAACCCTATATATATAACATTTCGCTATCTTTCTTCAACTCATATTCGACCTTAAAGTTTTCTGTCTCCATCAGGTTGCTCCAAGTCATTCCAGCTGCTCATATTCTAATCTTTCATTCCGGTTTTCAATTTCTCAAATTATTTGAAGTTAATTTGCTCCAAGTCGAGGAAATCCAAATAAGTTATGCTCCCCTCTTACGGCTTTTGTTTCTTGTTTCTTTTTTTTAATCCTGTTAAATGTATCTCTAACTAAAACTTGCTTCCTTTTTTTAATCCTATTTTGCGGTGCGAGAAGGCAACGGTAACTCATACACACAAGAACAAATTGATGAAATTCGGATCGAATTTCATATGTAGCCCCTCTTTTTCTAATTATAGTTTCATATTATGGATATGATATTTTGTATAGATATATAGGAATGAAGATTGGTAAACTATGTAATTATTATTGAATTTTCAACTTTTTATGAAACAAATTATTCTTGAAGAGAAACATTCGATTATTTGGAGCTGAATTTATTGTTCACAAAGCATTATTGTTGTTTTTTTAGCTTAAATCGTTGTAGAGAACCATTGGAAGCAAGGAAAAAAAGGTAAAAGGTAAAATGTAAAATTAAAACATCTTTGGATATAATAAGCAGCAGTTCTTTCAAAAAAACCGTCGTCTTTACATTAATAGACGACAATTCTATCACAAAACCGTCTTCTTTACATATAATAGACGACTGTTATTTCATAATAGACGACATATTTCATAATAATAGACGACTGTTATTTCATAATAGAGGACATATTTCATAAAATAGACGATTGTTATTTCAAAATAGACTACAGTTCTTACAAACCGTCGTCTTTACATATAATAGACGTCATTTATTTCATAAAACTCGTCGTCTTTAGATTAATAGACGACGGTTTGTAGTAAAAGCGTCGTCTATTAATCTAAAGACGACGGGATATTACCGTCGTGGTTTTATGCGTAAAAGATGTCGGTCGATTCCTCGACGGTTGAAAAGGTAAATTTACGACGGTAAATTACCGTCGTCTATTTCGATTTTTGTAGTAGTGTAAGTTCTAAATCTTAATATCAAAATAAGGATGATGTATGCTGTTTTTAATTTAATGGAAATCAAATTTATAATTGCTTGGATGAAATTTATGATTTATATGTATTGGTTTGGTTTGTTGGATGAAGTTTTTGCTTATTTGTTAATTAGGTGATTGTGGTTTTTTTGTTTTTTGGTTAATTGGCATAGGTTTGGTTTGAAATTTTACGAATTGAAATCACTCAAAAACATACATAAAAAAATGACAAATTGAAATCATTCAAAGTATATTTTTCCAAGAAAGGAATAAAATTTGGAAGAGAAAAAAGAAATAAGAAAAATAACCCATTCTTAAATTTTCTTTGGAACATTTACACTATGACCCTACGTGGTTCGGATCCTGGATCCGTCAATGAGCTTTTCCGAATAAAGTTTATAATACCTGCACTATAGCATGGGAAACAACCTCCTTAAGCCGCCCCCGATCTTTAAACTGGACTTCTTGAAGAAGATAATTTATCTGCAATAACAAGCCATCAGCTTTTGCATTGCGTTTATGTTTTTCGCTAAAACTCTTGTTTCCCGTAGAAAAAAATAGAATTAATTTATTAAGTTGACAAATTAACTACTACAATGTGTAGGAAAATGGATTCAATCAACATTCAGTTATTGCTCTCTGATGTAAACCTACGTGCATAAGCCTTTGCATTCAGTTATCATAAAAACTATTGTCAACTGATGGAGGAAGTAGTACACTACACACATAAATAAAGCGTCTGCCCGGTTGATCACATATGAAGAAAAGGAAACTAGAAACACTCATTTGCTCACTAGCTATGAAAAGAAAAGGGAAAAGAATACCAGGTCAAATAGATCTTCAGTACGTCTGGCCATGGCTTTCCCTCGAACAATTATATGGCAACAGGGATTTTCCCTGCACCATATCATTGGCTCTGTTGGAAGGTGATGGATCCTCACTCATAAAACTCACTGTAAACCACAGTTGAGAGAAGACACGTTTATTTCATATTGCTTGGGTACATCAAACAGTTTACAGGACTTTGGTATTAATAGCAATCACCACCACTAAAGGTAATAAAGCCCCACTACTTCCTAGTCTTGAATACATGCACCCAATCAACTTCTAGAGTCTTTCCAAATGCTTATACATCAACCAAATACATAATGCATGAATCTAATTAATAAAGCATGTTTATTTTCAACATTCCCCCTTAAACATGATTTTCTGGTTTGGGACAAACTCCAAGTGATGCTCTCAATTTTCTAAATGTCTCCAACTTCAAAAGCTTGGTGAAAATATCTGCAATTTGGTCTTCAGACTTCACATACTTCAGCTCTATCTCCTTCTTGCTTACACACCCTCTTATGTAGTGATATCTTGTATCTATATGCTTGCTTCTATCATGAAAAACTGGATTTTTGGCTAAGGCCAATGCAGACTTGTTATCAACATAAACTTCAGTAGCTTCCTTTTGTGGTAGATTCAATTCACTCAACAAATTTCTCAGCCATATGGCATGACAAACGCAAGATGTTGCAGCAACATATTCAGCTTCACAAGTTGAAAGAGTCACAATGGGTTGCTTCCTTGAGGACCATGTGAAAGCAGCATCTCCTAAGTAAAAAACGAATCCTGTAGTGCTCTTTCTGTTATCTTTATCTCCAGCCCAATCACAATCACTATAACCCACAAGCTTCAATTCATTAGATGCTAGATAAAACAAACCAAAATTAAGTGTACCTTTGATGTATCGGAGAATCCTTCTAGCTGACTTCATATGAGTGATTGTTGGCTCCTCCATATAACGACTAACTAGGCCAACTCCAAAAAGTATATCTGGCCTTGTGCAAGTTAAATATCTCAAACTTCCTACCAAACTCTTGAAAATAGTTGGATTCTCCTTTTTAGCTCCATCTTCAAATTTGGACAACTTCACTCCACATTCCATGGGATGGGAGTATTCACTGGATTGCAATCATCCATCTTGATCTTCTTAAGGACTTCTCTTGCATAGCCTTCTTGTGACATAAAAATTCCTTCTTCCATTTGCTTCACCTCAATGCCAAAATAGTATGCCATGAGCCCAATATCAGTCATCTCAAATTCTCTTGTCATTGCTCTCTTGAATTCCTCAAACATTTGTGGATTACTACCTGTAAAAATCAAATCGTTGACGTACAAGCAAACCATTAACATGTCACCATTTTCATTCACCTTTAGATAGAGAGCATGCTCATAGGGGCATTTCTTGAAACCATTTTCTTGGAAATACTTGTCAATTCTGCTATTCCATGCCCTCGGTGCTTGTTTAAGCCCGTACAAAGCTTTCTTGAGTCTCAGAACTTTATCCTCTTGACCTTTCACAACATACCCCATAGGTTGATCAATGTAGACCTCTTCTTCAAGAACACCATTCAAGAACGCAGACTTCACGTCCAATTGATAAAGCTTCCATCTGTTTTGGGCTGCCAAAGAAATCATCAATCTTACGGTCTCCAATCTCGCAACTGGAGCAAACACCTCTCCATAGTCAATTCCAGCCCTTTGGTTGTATCCCTTGGCAACCAATTTGCCTTATACCTTTCCACTTCTCCTTTAGCATTCTTCTTAGCCTTGTAAACCCATTTTACTCCAATTTTTTTTTGGCTTTTAGGCAAGATAGTAAGCTCCCATGTGTTGTTCTTCTTGATTGCACCTATCTCTTCATCATTGCTTTTCTCCATCTCGAGTCATGCACTGCATCTTCAAAGCCTATTGGTTCACAATCAGCAAATAAGCAAAACAAGGTCAAATCATTTTGATTTCTTGTGACATCATAAATCTCACGTAGGCTTCTTAAGTTTGGTGTTTTTTCATTTGAGCTTTCACTTGATGAGGATGATGGAGATGAGAAATCTCTATGAACTGATGGTGGTGTTGGAGGTGGAGTTTGTTGCTGCTCTTCAAATGTTTGCTCGACATTGTCTTCTTCTTCCAAGAGAGGAAAAAAGTTATAATCCTTTTCTGGAGCCTCCCAATTCCATATGCCTTCTTCATCAAAATGAACATCCCTGCTAATAATAATTTTCTCCTTCTCTGGATTATAAAGCTTGTACCCTTTGGAGGAAGCATCATAGCCAACAAAAATGAATTTCTCACTCTTGTCATCTAGCTTGGAACGATTCTTATCTGGCACATGTGTGTAGGCAATGCTCCCAAAAACTCTTAAATGAAACACACTGGGCTTTCCTCCACTCCATGCTTCTTGGGGTGTTTTGTTCCAAAGGCTTCTAGTTGGACACCGATTGGACAAATAAACAACACACTCAATAGCTTCATCCCAAAATTCTTTTGGCATATTTTTGCTCTTCATCATGCTTCGAGCCATATTGAGAATTGATCTATTTTTTCTCTCCACCACTCCATTTTGTTGCGGGGAGTAAGGAACTGTCAAGTGACGACGGATCCCATGGTCTTCACAAAAATTTTGGAATTCTTTTGATGTGAATACACCTCCTCTGTCAGATCTCAATGCCTTGATCTTGTAGCCACTAACATTTTCAACATAAACTTTGAACTTTTTGAATGAACCAAACACCTTAGATTTTTCTTTTAGAAAATACACCCACATTTTTCTACTGAAATCATCAATAAAGAGAAGAAAATAATTATTCTTACCAAACGAACTTGGTTTTATAGGGCCACACACATCTGCATGAATGAGCTCCAATGGCTCTCTTGCTCTTGTACTGGCATCTCCAGGAAAGCTTCTTCTAGATTGCTTCCCACGTAGACACCCTTCACATAATTGATCTGGAGAATTGATAGATGGCAAGCCCTTCACCATTTCTTTCTTGCACAGCAAAGTCAAATCACCAAAATTCACATGCCCAAATCTCAAGTGCCAGATCCAAGAAGGATCTTTGAAACAAGCCTTCAAACACTTTGCAACTTCACTTTGAATATTAAGCAAAAACATCCTATTCTTTGTCATTGGAACTTTAGCAATTAACCTGTTTTGTTCATCTCTAATTGAGAGACTACAATCAATCAACTGCATATTGTATCCTTTCTCCAACAATTGGCCCAAACTCAGAATATTACTCTTCATAGTAGGCACATAATAAAATTTTGAAATAAATTCATGGCTGCCATCCTTCAATCGAATTAATATTTTACCTTTGCCTTGAACTGAAATCTTCGAATCATCTCCAAAAGTGATCTTGCCACCCAACTTTTCATCAAGGTCAACGAATAAATCTTTATTTCCGCACATATGGTTGCTTGCTCCGGTGTCTAAATAACATAACTCTCCATTCTGTCTAGTTTTTTCTTCACATTTGTAGGCCAACAACAAAGTGGCCTCTTTGTCTGCTTCTGCATAATTGGACTTCCCTCGGACATTTCCACCACCACCTCTGCATTCAAATGCTTTATGCCCATATCCTCCACAAGAATAACACTGGATTTGTGATTTATCATATCTAAAATTTCCTTGCTGATTTGTATTGCTCCATCTTCCACGTCCTCTTGACGAATAAGAATTTTGTTCTCTTCCTTCATTGTGACTTGGCTTGAAATCGCCTCTGCCACCTCTTCCTCCTCTTCCACCTCGTGTTCCTCTGCCACCTCTTCCTCTTCCACGGCCACGACTTGTTCCACTTCTTGAGCTTTCTTCATCATTTAAAGTGAGCTTCGTTTGTAGGACTTTCTCCACAACTGGTTCTTGTGCTTTCTTCTTCAATCTTTCCTCATGAGCTTTCAATGATCCAGAAAGTTGATCAACCGTCATAGTGTCCAGGTCCTGACTCTTCAATAGCGACAACAATATGCTCAAACTTTGAATCTAATGAGCGAAGAATTTTCTCAATTACACGGGTGTCACTAATTTATTCTCCATCTCTTCTCAATTGGTTGACATTGGCTTGAACTCTTGACATATAGTCTGAAATCGATTCGGATTCCTTTTGATGTAGGCTTTCAAACTCCCCTCTGAGTGTTTGGAGCCGCACCTTCTTTACTTTATCAACTTCTCTATAAAAATTCTGCAAAATCTCCCACGCATTTTTTGCTGTTGTTGCGTTTGCAACCTTCTCAAATGTGCTGTCATCCAAGGCTTGATGGATGAGGGTGAGCGCCTTCTTGTCTTTCTTCCTTGTTTCCTTCAATACTTCTCTCTGGGCATTAGTCAAATTTGCTTCATAACCATGTTCGCCAATTCCTCTCTCTACGACCTCCCAAGCATCATAGCAGCCAATCAAAGTCTTCATTCTAACACTTCAATTGTGATAATTATCTTTGGTCAGCATAGGAACTTGAAATGGAGAGCCATCGAACTGTTTGCCATCTTCTAAACTTCTTCTTATGGCTCTGATACCAATTTGTTGGAAGGTGATGGATCCTCACTCATAAAACTCACTGTAAACCACAGTTGAGAGAAGACACGTTTATTTCATATTGCTTGGGTACATCAAACTGTTTACAGGACTTTGGTATTAATAGCAATCGCCACCACTAAAGGTAATAAAGCCCCACTATTTCCTAGTCTTGAATACATGCACCCAATCAACTTCTAGAGTCTTTCCAAATGCTTATACATCAACCAAATACATAATGCATGAATCTAATTAATAAAGCATGTTTATTTTCAACAGGCTCGATTGATATTCCACCAGTTTTTCTTACAACCAAGTGATGACGACCAATAAAACACGTGTCTTTCGTATCCATATTTTGCAATGCCAAACTGTCAAGAACATCATGATATAGTCAAAGGATACAATCTAGTTTGGATTAAAAGAATTTTTTGTTTTCCTAAAATATTATTATCAACATACAACACTGCTGATGTAAGTAAAGAATCAGTTCATTACTGCGAGCATAACTGTCATACTAGACGTTAAAGAATATTTTCGTTGCTTTTGTGGGCATGAGCATGAGTGTTTTATTCAACAATCACTGGATATCCACAGAAATATTCAGTTTTGTTTGTTTACAGCACCAACAAATATGTGTTTTCCTACAACAAGTATGGTTGCGTGCAGAATAACCATTGGTATTAACAGAAAGTGAATGTAAAGTTATCACTATACTTACTCAGGTCGTTTTCACAAGTTTCTAGTGAAAAAAAAACATTCAGTTCTATTATTATGCACAATTCCGGATGTAGTAGTTCAAGGTAAAGTTATCACTATACGCAGGTGTTCTACAATAATTACGACGTTGCCCTTCAGGATGACATGATTTAAGAGCTGAGCATAGGTTTCTGAAAGTCTAATAGAACAAAAAGATTCAACTAAAAAAGGGCATTGGCATCAATCTGGTATTGAGTCAGGTGGTCAGGAATGAGGATAAACGTTACCCTGGTTAGTTTCTTAATTAATGACAGGCAATTAAAACGAACACAATGACATAGTCTTTGGCTCATCATCATGTCGTGTTCACGATGAAACCAAATAGTAATGAAAAATTAGGGTGACTTATATTGAAGATAGCATCTTACCAGAAAAGAGGTACCAAAGGAAGAAGCTCTTGCTTTAGTGAACTCATATCAAACACAATGTCAGTATAAAGGACATCATTTGTGAAGAGGTCATGCTGCCATACTTTAACTCCGTTGATATACGCAACCTACATATAAAAGATGCGCTTTTATTTATTTATTCTTGGAGAAACTAACCCATAAGGAAACTCATATCAAACTTCAACATAAGGAACCAGAAATTTAAGGTGAAGATCACCTCTTTTGGAACAGTAGTAGGTTCCTTTTGGAATGTCATGCAGAGAGAGACTTGGAACACTTCTCATTGCTTCTGGTGGGTCAGGAGTTGCCTGCTTCAGTCGCAGCTCCTGTGTATCACATACCAGGCCAGCGAGATCCTTATCTGTTATGTTTGCTTTAACTTTCCCCAGAATTTCTTTCTCAGCTTTTTCAGCATGAGAAGCCTTATGTGGATCGGGCTGACAAAGAAGTAGCTGGTTAGGAATAACAAACATGGCCACAAAGTTTAATGCAAAATGCTTTAATTGATTACCTGCATTTCCAGCACAACTCTATGAGGGTTGTGCAAAATGAATTTCTCTATCAGAGGAGAGAAAACAGCCTTAGAGCCTTCCTTTTGTATTCTGGATTTCAGTTCCATTAAAGATTTTTCATACTTTAATGGCTCAAATATCCATTTATCCTATAGAGAATTAACATATTAAGCTCATGACCAAGAATAAATGGCTGTAATACATGCCAGGCATTTTATCGAAAAAAAAAAAAAAAACAAAGGAGAAAACAAAACTAAAGAGGTTTATATCTTACCATGGATCGGACCAATAAGGACACGCCTCGAGTATATGGTTCATCATTGTATTCCCTGAGATTAAACTCCATCCCATTCAAGGATTCTTCCACAGTGTCTGAATCAAAGCCTTCCTTTGCTAATTTCTTAAGTTACTCATGACTAATTCTTCTACTTTTAAAATGTCATCATGAGAAATACTCATCACCCCAACACTAAAGAGAGGTTGAAGGAGTTCAACAGAAACCTCAATAAAAATATCTACAAGGCCATTTTCAAGCAAGATTCTTTTCAGTGGATAAAAAATAGTTGCCGACATAAGATGATGCAAAACCTGAACCTTCCGCTCAGTCTCCATGTCTAGAGGCCTATCACAGAGCAACCAACTGAGGCATACCATGTTGTTCTTTTTTAAATCAGCACAGGGAATAGAAGGATATTTCTTAAAAATCCTAACTGGTTCTGAAAATAGTTTCTGTGGTTTAATCCTCGATTCATTTGGAGCTGAGCTTGCATCAAACATATCCAGGTACTCTGAGAGAGAGTAAGATGGTTCAGATTTAAGTTTCAAAATTCATTTTGACAATCTTAAACTTATTTCATTCATCTGAATCGTCACAAGGAAAAGAAATTACATAAGAAAAGACATTGCTCTAACAGCTGTTCATTTCCTTATCTTAATTTCAAGTAAACTCTGTTTTAGTTCTTGAAAACAATTTGGTGGCAAAACCGAAATGCAGGGATATTTGTGATTTACAGGTTTGACAACCTTTTTTAAGATATAGAAAAGTTGTTAAATGTGTGTCACCTGAAACGAAAAAAATCAAGAGGCATTTGCTATCCATAAAGTAGTCATAACTTGCAAAAACAGTCATGCATCAAAGTAGCCATTTGATATGAGAAAACTCCCCCACTCTTTTAAGGTAAAAGGCCAAAATAGTCATGCATCGTAAGATACTTTGCAGGCAAACAGTAGTCACATGCATGTTGGATCTATTTCAATACCACTCAAAATGCGCAGGCGCTCAGTTGGATCATCATCTCCATAAAACCATATCCTTGCATTACTGGGATGGTAATATTTACGGTGGAACTCCTGTATTTTATCGTCAGAAATTCAGAAAGAAAAGAACTAGTACTAAATAACTTTTACGAAACAGTTCATATATATAGAGAAGAATCATATGTTCATAGATAACGTGCTTGACATTCAGACAATTTGGCAGAAGATGGTACCAGACATATATGCATGAACCCAGGAGAGAGAGAGAGAGAGAGAGAGAGAGAAATCAGAATATTAGAGATAAAAAAAAGGATCGGTAATGCTACTAGAAGTCACTGTGACTGACATACAAAAGCTCTTTCATAAATAGAATTATTTGTCCAAAACCTTTCTGTAATAAAATCCTAAATACCATAATTCTACAACCAAATGAGATGACGCTAGGTTGGAATGTGTCCCTTAAATGGTTCAGAAGTTAGGATGATTTTCCGGAGCATTCCTAAAAAAATTGCAGAGAATTAATGTGCTAATATAACATCAGCAGCATACTACATACTTCGAGAAAATCAGAGTCTAAAGTCTAAAATAAAAAGTTAGTAACAGTTTCAAAGTTTATCATGGTATTCTGATGTACAAAATAGCTCATCCTCCTCCTTAGTGAACAAACAGACCTTGAATTCCTTAAATGACAATTGGGGAATAACTTTTGGATCACCTGAACAGTCAACATCATATGTATTCTCTGGAAAAATGGCCTGTAGAAAATGGAAACCAGATATATTGAACATATATCGAAATGAATAATGAAAACAAAAAAGATGACACTAAGGAAACATAATAACCAAACTGGTAGTTCTATAGTCATCAATGATAACAGATGACTGTGTAGCTCTTAATATGTCAGCAGCAGGGATGGCTGGTATATCAAAGAAGAAATGATTCATATGAAATAGGAGATAGGAGGGAGGAGGGAGGAGATAGAGACAGAGACAGATAACCATAATTCAGCAGGACATTGACGCTCAAATCATAAGCATATTTGCTGAACTAAAAATTAAGATTCCCTAAGGACATGAACTGAGAGAGAAACAGTTGAGTTCTGATGTAGACCTGCCAAAATGTCACAAACAAAGACAATAAACAATTGCCACAAAGAGGAATGCTAGCAACCTTCTCTTTGGACCTTCTCCCTTCTCCTCATGACACGTGTCATTTTTTACACTTAAAAAAATGGAGATTTTGACATAAAGGTTGTCTAATGTAATAATGACATTGTTTTAAGTGTAGAAATTGACACGTGTCATGAGGAGAATGGAGAAGGTCCAAAAGAGAAGATTAGAGAGAAGGTTGCTAGCATTCCCCTTGGACAAAAGAAGCAGTAAAACTTGCCTATCGAGTAGTCATCTTTAATATACTTATAGGAGCACGCCGAGAATAGTACCCTTTCATCTGATTGAAGACAGCTCCTATAATTAAAAGAAAATTTTATTTCCGAAGAAATAACACATTTTCATACGTGGAAATTAATGGAATTTCTAAGCCAGAAACATGGAACTTTGCCAAAGGAAATGGAATTAAAAACCAGAACACATGAGAACTGAGAACATCAATTGGATGTGCAACCTTTATAAGATATGTCCCCGAAAGGGTCGTTGAGCTCGAAATGCCAACCCTCTTGCCGGAAAATCTGTAAGTCCTCCACACATTTTGGAAAGAAGACAGCGTCGAGGTTCATATCAACGAGTTTATAAAAATCCTGATATAAAAATGACAACCTTGTTGTTAGAATACAGAGTAGATACAACAGAGACCCTTTTCCGTAACTTTCACAACCCGTTTTACCTTTGTATGTGGGGAAGTAACTACGTAGCAAGTCCTGTCAGAATATATGAATTTTTCCAAAAAATTACCCAAGCTCCCTCCAATCACCTCCTCAAATGGTTTTTTCACTGGGTACTTTCTTGACCCACAGTATACACTCCGTTGCAGTATTTGTGAAATTCCAGTGGAATCCTTCCTGCATCGACGACAGTAAAATAAAAAAGGAGGCTTTTCCAATTCATTCCAAAACATTTTTTTTTTATATATATATGATTCTTGAAAACTAGTATATACTGTAGCTCAGCAAAGCAAATGCATCAATGAGCAGCTCCATTTTACCAAAAATTAAAAAAAGAGAAGAAAAGGAGACATTTTGGAAGAACACTCACAGTGGGGGCCGAAAAACAATGCTAAAGAGTAAAGACCTTATTTTTATCTTCGGTTGACATAGAAATGACTTGGGCACCGGTCTTTTTGTGCCGGAAAAGCAAAGCTTTCGACTTGCACTCCCCAATGAACTCTTCGGTGACCTTCTCGAATCCCAGCTTGTCCAAAACTTCATCTTTCACCCCCCGAGCTCTCCGTACCCACCACAAGAAGAAAAAAAAATCGATTAAATCGCAAAAAAACAAAAAGATGGTAGCTTGGGATTTGAAAGTGGAACATTGTCATGTTATGTACCCGATGGTGGAGTGTCAGAAGAAGCGGCGACGGCGCATGAGGAGAGGCACCTGAACTGGGTTGTGAAATGGGGTTGGGAAGAGGAGGGAGTAATCTTCTCTGGTTTCGAAGCAGAGAGGGTGCGGCGGTGGGGTCCCGAACCTGACGGTGGCGGTGGCGGTGGTTTCTAGGAGCAGAAGCTGAAGAGAAATAAGAGGATGAAGATGATGGTAAGGCAAAACGAGAGAGCCGGCGAGGAGAACGAAGCAGAGTAGTAGGCCCCGCCATTTTGATGGCGTCTTACTGTCTACGAGTGAAACTGTGGGACTGGGAAGAAGGTAACAGGAGGAGGAGAAAATGCAAATGTTTTCAAAATGGGGTTTTTGGGTTTCTGATGGCGGAGAAATATTTTTTTATACAGAGTTCAAATGGAGAGAGGTGTGACGTGCCTGTGTGATTACAGAGCTGACCGTACGGACAGGTAGCGCTGCTGCTGAGAACAATACAGAGCTGACCGTACGGAAAAGTACTTTTGTCCAGCCAATTTTCGAGGGTTAACGTATGGATTTGGTTTCTGTCATTAATTTGTGTGTGTATGGGGATGGTTTAGGGAGGGAATTATTTTGCTCAAAATTCTTGGTAGGGACGAGCCGAGCCGAGTTTAAAATATGGCTTGTTTGTAGAACGAGATTGAGTTTCAAGCTTGGCTCAGATTTGGGACAAGGCAAGCTTGAGTTTAATAAAAGAAAATCTTAATTGTGAAATAGCAACAAAAAGAAATTTATATTTTTTGTTAACTCATTTAGTATTAATAGTTTAGGAAAGTAGAGTTGATAATACTCCATCATTAATAGTTGATAATAGTTTATTTCAGTCTTTCAGAATTTATTATTCTATCCTCTTAGTTATCGATTGGAAATGGTAATGCTAAGTGTCAATAAACTTATTAACGAGTAATTTTTTCCTACAACGCATGTAACCACGTAATAAAAGAGATAGACATGTAGTTGTTATGGGGATACTACATCAACTAATGGTTGATAACAAATCGAGCGTGTGGACAATGACCAAACCTAATTTTTTTTGTAGCTTAGGAATGGGAACTTAACTTAAAGAATGACATACTTGACAAAGTTTGATCCTCTTCCTCCACAAATTTCTGATATTTTTTCAGAGCAAAGAATTTCCATCCAATTTTAAAATGTAGTTCTTTAGTTTAGGTCCTGTTTTGATCGTTTATGATTTTAACCATTTGCATTCAGTGATGTCCATAAACATTTGGGCAGATCAACTTGCCCATCTTATGAATACCTGACTTTACTTTTTGGTCTGAACCTGATTATGCTAAGTAGGAAAGGCTAGGGCTGAAGTTGGGGAAATGAGACAAATAACAACCATCCATGGCACGTTTCAGCGTTTCAGGCAGCTGCCGTGCTTCTGAAAACCCTGCATATCTGATACAGCCCCAGAAGGCTATTTGAAAACTTTACAAAGCTTAACATCCACGTGTCCAAGAGAAGCCAAAATTCTTCAGTAGTAACTATTTATCAATTCAAATTTATGTCAAATATCGATTCTAAGCTGATATTTATATATGTTCAGTTCAAAATGAAACTGAGATGGCAATTTCACGAGTTTATCGACTAATTACCGGCATAAAATTGATTGTGAAAGTGGATAAAGGGGTGATAAAAATGAAGAGACATTGAACTCACATTTAAGGGATCAAAAGAATTAGTGGTACACTGCTCCAAAATTTCTTTGCTAATCTAATATGATTGTATTGCATATATTGCTTTCTGTGAAGGGGGTAAAAATGAAACAACAAATTGGGTGTCCCTTGCTGTATAATGAGGGAATGGGATTACAGAAAAGCCGATATCTGTAGCATTTTCTGGGAGGACTTACAGGGCTTTCTTTACTTCAAAGAAGTTGTTTTGCACCTTCTGTGCTGCTTCAACGTCATCTGGAGATGCAACTGCAACCACAACCCCTTTGTTTTTTACCGCATCAATTGCCTCTGCAAATTCCTTGAAGTCCTTCACGCTGCGGGACAAAGGAATAATGAGGAAAAATATTGAACTAGGTAAAATACTCTTATTACATATAATAAAGGTAGCATCGTGTGAGCTGCCTATCGCCAAAAAATGAAAATGGAACAGCTATGAGGATGATGATACCTCACATGGAAAAATATAAGTTGTACGTTTAATCAACTAAGACACGTTGGCGAGAAGAACATTCAAGTTTCCTTTCTATGGTTCTAATCTAGCTTTTTTGTAAGTACCCCTTGAAAACCGTTGAAAGGACAGTTTACCAAGATGACAAAGATGGGATAACAACAATGGTTGTTTCTTCAAATGCACAGCCTTAGTAATGTCATATCCTTGGCATGCCTTACAACTTGAATATCCAGTCAATTCATCAACCAATGAACAGAATCTTACCTTGTTGACAATATCTCTTCTCGTCTGCTTTGCCTTTCTTCTTCTGTGACTCCCAGTAAATGCCGCAACAAACTGCAGGAGAAAAAAAAAAAAAAAAGGGGGTGAGGAGAAAAGATTCATACATTTCAGGAAATAAGAAGCAAATTCAGAATCAATGTGACATCACCAACGAGCTATTGTGGCAGGTTGTGTGCAATACATTAGATGTGGAATCATGCGGGGCATACACATGATCGTTTCCAACAACAATCATTAAAAGGAAAAAACATTTCCTTTCTCTTCCCGATTCCTTCTGGTTCACAGTGACCCTTACATATATCTTCACTCTCCTACAAACCAAGAACTGATAATGTGTACATACCTACTATAACCTTTGGCATCAGGAAGCTGGTACGAATCAACATCTCCAATTGTCCCAATAATGGACTTTGTAAGAGTCTCATCATCCATTTCTATTTGTCGGAGAAAATCCCCAGTTCCATCATATACTCCCAGTGTCTTTAACAAGTTGGGGTCGCGATAAGATAAGAAGGAGAATACTCCTACATTAAATTTCACAACGTTAGGTAACAACATAAGTAACTGAAACTCCATGCAAACATTTAACAGCGCAAATTTTTACCTGAGTGACTATCAAAGTCACAAAAGCCTCCATATGCCCCACCACTAACTCTAACGCGATCCCACAACCATGCATTACTAATGTATTTGGAGATAACATACGCACTCCCATTAAGCTGATAACCAGTGTCGTATATGTTAGCAGCTTTTCCAACATAATTAACCTGCAGAAGGTAAGAGCTTAGAATTATTCCTCCACAAAATATGCAAAAAGGAACCATGCCGAAAAAGAATAATATTCTAACCTGAGTAGGTATAACAATGGCTTCATTTGATGAAGGTAGTCGACCATTCCAAGTAACAGGAGCAACGGGAGAGTTGCTAGGCAGCAAATCAAGAAATTTGCTAACAAACTTCTCAGAGCTGGTAAGATTCTTCCCTTCAGCAGTCATATTAACCATGCAACCATTTCTAGAAAGTAAAGATTTGCGAATCTCCTCGAGAGATGAAGAAATTCCATCCCAATCTTGATCAACTTTCGCTTCAAGAGCTTGTAGAAACTCCAAGTAACTAAGCAGACAGAATACACAAAGTTAAATGGCAAGGTCCTGAAATGAACCTAAATCTGCAAATCGTTGTATAAGATATATATTGAACAGCAAGAAATAAGATGTATTTAATGTTAATGTCAATGCAAGCTTAATATCATGAATGATGTTTTCATTGAAAAAAACATGAATGATATGTCTGTTTCTTACAGTGCACTTCACACAGACAAGAGTATACACAGGGAAACGTAGAATATGCAAGATTAACACAAAAGACAAATCACTTGTAAATTCCAGTCCAACCTGACACCACCCATTTGTTCAGAAATCCACCCGGCGACATTTAGCTTTGCATCCATCCTTGCAGCAGCAATTCCATGACCACTACCTCTCAATCGGTTCTGAAAATGACATAACATAAACTCTACACTTTGATAATGTCAAGGATCAGTTATGTTGAACTTGTCCAAATGAGATTTATAATATACCTCCATTCTAGCTTTGCTTTGGGAAACAAATTGCTTAAACCGCTGCTGGTCTGTAAATTGGACTTCTTGAAGAACACAGTTGAACTGCAATAACATGAAATACATGTATGAAAACCTTAACAAAATATCTGCAGTAACAACTTGGCATTATACTACAATTAAAATACTAAAATAGAGGATAAAGATAATTATAAAGTTGATGGCCCCCAAATCGCTAACCTCCCTAAGTCAAAGGGAAAAAAATAAGGGAAGAGTAGAGATAGGTCACTAGTTTGTTCATAGTGAAGGGAATCCTCATAAAGAAAGAATAACTAATCAAACTTTTTTTCTCTAAAAAAGATCCTGAACTTTTGATGAATTAATGCGGAACAATGGAACTGTTGCATGGGGTGCATTTCAAATTAAAGTATCCATACTTTGAATGGTAACAAGAGATTTAATCTATAATTTTCACATCCACTCAGATATAATGGACGAGAAAGCAATGATTTGAGTTTTCCACACTAACTTGGTCAATAGCCTCCTCAACTAAGGAAATTCTCTTTTTTCTTTAAAAAAAAGTTTTCTTACGTTTCAGATTAGGCAGGAGTTTTGAATAATTGTTGGCTTCTCACTTATGTGTTTCGCACTTGGCTTGTCCTGGATGGACTCCTTGTACACTCCTTTTGAACTATGCTTATTTTTTCAATAAAATTCTTGTTTCCTATCTAGAAAAGGCAAAAGTAGGAAAACTTACTAATGGCATAAAATAATAACTATAATGCGTAGGAAAATGGATGTCTTCATTCATCAACCAAATTTTGTTCTTGGTAAACTTCATGAGAAGTTAAGAGCAATAAGTAATAACATAATAACTATTTAAATACACACAAGTACGTGAAGCCCACGTCATATAAATTATTCCTTAAGTAATGAAACTGGAAATACTCATTTGCTAACTCTGAAAAGAAAAAGGAAAAAAAAAAATACCAGGTGAAATAGGTCATCAGCACGTCCTGCCATGGCTTTGCCTCGAACAATTATATGGCTACAGGGATCCTCCTTGCCACGTACAGATGATGTCATTGGATAAACTGATATTCCTCCAGTTTTCCTTCCGATCAACTGATTAAGTTGCACAAAACTCAAGTCTTTTGTACCCATCTCAAGCAATGATTGACTGTCAAAAGAACATCATGATACAATCAAGAATACAATATAATTTGCTTTTGAAGGATCTTACTCAGGAAAAAAAATATATTCTTAAAAGAAGCAACTTGTAAAGGTCAATGGATAATTCGAACACCATTGTTACACTATTGATGTTAGTAAGAAGCAGTTTATTTGTGTGTGCATAATTCGCACACCACTGCTGCTGCTGCAGCAACAACTACTACCCCTATTGATGCTCTGCCATTAAGAATGTTATATATTACTGTATTCCCTTTCATTAGTACAATTTGACAGCAATGAACAGTGGATATGAGCATGAGTGTCTTATTCAAAAGTCACAGGGTATTCATATGAACATATGATATTGAAGAACAAGTAATTTGGAGAGCTTCATGTTACGTTCACAATGAAAATAAAATAATGAAAAAATCAGGGTGACTCATTGGAAAGAACATCTTACCAAAAAAGAGGTACCAAAGGAAGAAGCTCTTGCTTTAGTGAACTCATATTGAACACAACTTCCGTGTAAAGTACATCATTTGTGAAGAGGTCATGCTGCAAAACTTTCACGCCATTGATATCGCCAACCTACATTTAACAGACAGGTGCTTTTTATTTACTTAGTTCAATAGGAACTAGCCCAAAAGGAAGTTCACAAAAAAAAAAATTACATAAATAAATAAAACACAAGAAACTTCATATGGTGTTAACCTCTGTGGGAACACGAGTGGGTTCCTTAGGAATGTCTTGCAGAGAAAGGCTTGGAACACTTCTCAAAGCTTCTGGTGGATCAGGAGTTTCCTGCCTCAGTCGCAGCTCCTGTGTAGCACGTGCTAGCTCAGCAAGATCTTCTTCTGTCATACCAGCTTTAACTTTCTCCAAAATTTGTTTCTCAGCCTCCTCATCACGAGAAGCTTTCTCTGGATCAGGCTGACAAGGAAGTTACTTGTTAGGAGTACTAAACAGGGCAAAAACGTTTTGGAAAAAAATATAAAATTGATTACCTGCATTTCTACCACAACTCGATGGCGATTGTTCAAAATGAATTTCTCTATTAAGGGAGAGAAAACAGCTTTAGAGCCTTCTGCTTCTATTCTGGCTTTCAGTGCCAGCAAAGGTTTCTCATACTTTAATGGCTCAAAGGGATCCATATCATATATCCATTTACCCTTTAGAAAGAAATATTATAAGCTCTGATCAAGAAGAAATGGCCAAGAAAGGTGCTCTTTATTGAAATAAAAGGATAGGGATGAAAACTAGACTATGAAAGATATATCATACCATGGATCGGAGCATTAGGGACAAGCCACGAGGAAATGATCCCGTGTTGTTTTCCCTGAGAGAGAACTCAATCGTATTCATGGATGCTTCTATAGCATCTGTATCAAAGCCTTCCTCAGCTAATTTTTTAAGTGTACTCATGACTACTTCTTCTACCTTTTGAATGTCATCTTCTGAAACGCCCTTCAACCCAATACTAAATTGAGGTTGAAGGAGCTCATCTTCAACCCCGCCACCAACTATGGCCTCTCCCAAGCCACTCTCCAGTAAAATTTTCCTCAATGGAGAAGCAGGCGTTCCCAACATAAGATGATCCAGAAACCCAAGTGAAAGCTCAGTCTCCAAGTCTAGGGGCTTGTCAGAGAGCAACCAGTTGAGGCATACCATGTTTTTCTTCCTTAAATCACCACCTTCACCAGCAGGATATTTCTCAGAAATCCTAACTGGTTCTGAAAATAGTTTTTGAGCTTGAATCCTTGATTCATTTGGAGATGAACTTGCATCGAACATATCTAGGTACTCTGGAGGGGGAGAGAGAGAGGTAAGATATTAGACATTCAAAATGTTTTCCACACTTATAAACTTATATCAATTATCTAAAATTCTAAGTAGTTAGAATAAAAAGCAATGACAAAAACGAAAAATAAGTCATCCATGGATTTGCTGTAACTAATGTTCATACAGTTTTTAAATTAGTAACCTACATTTTAGTTATTCAAAACAAATTAGATAACAACTGAAATAGGAAACATTTGTTGATGTACAGGATTAGAAACCTTGTTTACAAAAAAGGAACAAGTGTTAAATGTACACCACTAAAAGAAATGATAACATACAGTGTCAGTAACAAGGTCCATTAGTTTAACTGGCATTTAATTTTCATGGTTTAAATCGCTAGATCAGTATCCTCAACAGTTTCTTTCTAGAACTATAGCTTCTCCTAAATCATCTTTTGCGAAAACTCACCCAGCATTTTAGGGAAAGGCCAAAATAGTCTTACATCATACTCTAGTTTGCACGAAAACAAAAAGTAATTCAAATGTCTGTATAGGCTGATTTAAATCAGTACCACTCAAAACGTGCAGGCACTCAGTTATTTTGTTACAGTGTCAGTAACAAGGTCCATTAGTTTAACTGGCATTTAATTTTCATGGTTTAAATCGCTAGATTGTATCCTCAACAATTTCTTTCTAGAACTATAGCTTCTCCTAAATCATCTTTTGCAAATACTCACCCACCTTTTACGGGAAAGGCCAAAATAGTCTTACATCATAATCTAGTTCGCACGAAAACAAAAAGTAATTCAAATGTATATATAAGCTGATTTAAATCAAATACCACTCAAAATGCGCAGCCGCTCGGTTGGATCATCATCTCCATAAAACCAGATCCTGGCATTGCTGGGATGGTAATATTTACGATGGAACTCCTGTATTTTTTTTTTGTCAGAAAGAAATCCTTTTTGTTAAATAAAATTTACGATACAACTAAAGCGTATTCAATATTTATAAACTGAAACACGAGAATCAGGTAACTTGGCAGGAAGACGGCCACACACATGAGAAAGAAGAAAGGGGGGATGGTGGGGAGGATTGCAAAAAGGATAGTATCAATAGCATGATGCACAAACACTAAAAAGCCTTATTGCATGTGGCATACACCGCAGCACATTCTCCTCTGAAGCAAGCTGATCAGAATATTAGAGGTCAAGAAAACTCATACTAGAAATCACTGTGCCAGATGGACAACAACACTATCATAAACAAGAAGTTTTCATCCAAAACCATTTTGTATTACAACCCTAACTACTGTACAACCAGATGACATTGGAATGCATCCTTTAAATGGCTCAGAACTTCAGATGACGGTCAGCTGACAACAGTGAAGGCAACATGCTGAAATTTTCCAGAACACTCCTTAAAAAGCTGCCCAGAATGTGCTACTATAACATGAATAATGTACTAAATTCTACAAAAGAATAAAATTCTAAGTCTACAAATAAAAAAGTTGAACTTTCATCAAACAGAAGCACCATAGAAATCAATTAGACCAAAACTTGAGAACTATATATACTATGGTCACAACACATAAACAATCACAGCTAAGTTTATTATAGTATTCTGAAAGACTAAACAAATAGTATTCCTCCTTCGTTAACACAACAAACCTTGAATTCCTCAAATGTCAGTTTCGGAATGACTTTTGGATCACCTCCACTGTCAACACCATAGGTATTGTCTGGAAAAAGAGCCTGTAGCAAATGTACATGAAACAGTTACAAATGGAAACCGGATGTATTATATCAAAAGTATTCTGAAGAAAATAATAAAACAAAAAGGAGATACTTGGTAAACATAATAACTAAGTACTCTAATCATTCACAAATCATAAGCCCATTGGGGCCAATGCAAATCATTAAGACTCTCTAGGAAAATAATTGAGTCAAATATGGGTGAAGCTATAAATGTGCCCAACAGTTAAAACATAAACAAGAAACAATTGGGCAGAAAAATAAAAGAAAACTTGCCTGTTGAGAAGCCCGCCCAAGTATATTATCAGGCTGGGAATATACCCCTTTCATCTCATTGAAAACAACTCCTGAAATTAAGAAAAAAAATCATTTACGTAAAAATAAGACATTAGCTTAATACTTTGGAATCAAAATTTATAACTATGATACATCATTTTATGAACTAGGCACATCTATTAAGTGGGCAACCTTTATAAGATATATCTTCGGAAGGATCGTTGAGCTCATAATGCCAACCCTCTTGCTGGAAAGTCCGGAAGTCCTCCACACATTTAGGAAAGAACACAGCATCCAGATATACATCGACAAGGTTATAGAAATCCTGATATAATATGACAACCATGTTTTAGTTTAGAATACAGAGTAGATACAAGATAGATCACATTGTATATCCTTCCAATTCACTACTCAATTTACCTTCGTATTTGTGGAAGCAACTGGATAGCAAGTCCTATCAGGATATGTGAATGCATTCAGAAAAGTGTTCAAGCTTCCTTTCAACAATTCAACAAATGGTTCTTTCAAAGGGTACTTTCTAGACCCACACAATACACTATGTTCCAGTATGTGTGGAATCCCAGTGGAATCATTCCTGCATCAACAATTAAATAAAAGAACATTCAACAACTTGATTAACAATAAAACAAACACGGGGGTATTTGCATTCACTTCAAACAACTTGATTTATATAGATTTCTAAGTATATTGTAGCTCAACCAAGCAAATTTATAATCGGCAGAAAATACAGTATCCCAACTGGTAAATGCTACGCTCCATTGCATAAAAGAGATATTTTTTTTGGGAAGAATACTCACGGAGGGGTCCGGAAAACAATGCCGAACACCTTATTTTCATCATCGTTGGACACTGAAATGACTTGGGCACCGGTCTTTTTGTGCCTGAAAAGCAAAGCTTTGGATTTACACTCTCCAATGAACTCTTCAGAGACCTTCTCGAATCCGAGTTGCTCCACCACTTCATCCTGCATCCCAGAAAACTCTACACACACAAAAACCTCAATCAAAACACAAAATTACATAAAGGGTTGCTAGGGTTTTGAGACGGGAATGTACCTGAAGGAGACTGAGTGAAGGGGGTGGAGATCGCGCGTGGGGCGAGGGATGAGAAGCTTCTTCTAGCGGAGTTGGGGGCAGAGGAGGGGAGTAATCTGCTGCTGCGGCGGAGCAGGGAGCGCCTGCTGGGATTCAGAATCCGACGGTGGCGGTGGGTTCTGATAGCAGAAGCTGAAGAAGAAGAACGAGATGAGGGTAAGGCGAAAAAACCAGGGAGGCGGCGAGAAGAGCGGAAGGAGAAGAAGAGTCTGTTGCAGGCGAGAGAAGAGCGAAGCAGAGTTGCTCCCTCCATCATTTTTCTGTGGTGTCCTGAGTGTCGCTTTGCTGATAAGAGTGAGAAAATGGGTTTTGAATTTTAATGACGTTTCGGGTTTTTTCGATTGAGAGGGAAATATCTGTGAGGGTTAAGCGTATAGAGTTGGAGTTTGTATATTGGGTGGTGTGGGAAGTAGCAACGTTTTTCTTCTTCCCTTCGCTTTCTTGCCCTTCAATTTCATGGGAGAGTAAGGACCAAGAAAGTTTTTTCTCTTTTTGTTTTCATTTTTGTTTTCTTGCTCGACAAGTGGAAAAAACAAAAAAGTGAAATGTAATTATAGTAGTTGTTGATTAAGTAATCTTATGTTGATGTCCAAAATTGGATTCAACTTAAATGAGTGAAGTGTCGTGTCTTGAGTAGTTGCTTGGAAAGAATGGACCTTCGGCAAGGATGACCTTCGGCAGGGAGCTAGGCTTGTGGGAGAAGGGACAGAAAGAAGAATCGCCAAGCCTCGGCACCTGTAATCTGCGTAGAAGGCTCTCAGATCTTAAGTCGTTAGCGATAAATAGTAATTTTGTGAGTTACAGTGCGGTCAAATTGGAGTTACCTTTTACCTTGGGCACTTGTTCTCTTTTATAGAAGAGTGGAAGTGGGAACTTTGCACAATGTTTCGATGTGGGACTTTGTGCAAGTCACTGTGGTAGTGACATGTGTCCAAGACTTGGGTTCTGTCTGGAGCCTTGGTAACCACCTTCGGCAGGAGATCATCGCATCAGAGGAAGGTGTCTCGGGTAAGCTGAGATCATCATGACGTTATCATCAGCTTAAGGTCGTTCTTGAAGCGCATTACCTTTGGCAGGTCATGGGCTTGGCATTTTTGTCAGTGTCCTAGCAACGAATATACTTGGTTGATTATGGTATGAACATCTTACATTAGTTTACATTAATTTTTTTTAATTTTTGTTTCGTGAGTTTTTTTTGTTGTTGTTGGGATTTGTTGAGTTAATAATTTAATAGGTGAACCATTGACATAAGCGAATCTCTATTTATAAATTAAAAGAATATCTTACCCTATTGTGAGAACTCATAAATTTAAGTTAGGATGAGAGCTAAGGATGGACCAAGTAAGTTTTTTTCTTTTTGTCATTTTTGTTTTCTTGGTGGACAAGTGGCAAAGAAATATGTACCAAAAAAAGTGAAATGATTTTGCGGTTTAATTGGTTCGAGTGATTTTTTGCCAACTCCTAATTATTATTAAAATTAGAAGAAGATGGTGGATTTCATTACAGAATCAGAGTATTACAAAGATAAAGCATGTATAGAGTGGTCTCCTTAAAACCTCACTGAGGAAAACCCAAAGTGATAAAACCCCAGAAATGAAAGAGTATCACACACGCCGAGACTACAAGAGAGTCAATCACTATGGACCATTACAATAAAGACCAAATCAAAACGAAAACTAACACAAAGACCTCTGACGGGACCGCAACCAGAGGCCAACACAGTAGACCCACATGAGAGGACCGCAAAAACCCCAAGTAGTAAACCCACATGAGAGGACCGCATAACATCCAAACTGTCAAAAGAAGCCTTCTATGAGTAAATCATAGTCCTTCGATACTCACACACAAACTGCAAGGCATACCATGACAGAAACCAAGAAAGAACACGGAGGAGGAATGCAGAACCAACAGAAAGAACCCCTGAGAAGCACTCCACTTCAACTCAGAACCTGACAAAGAAAACCTCCTATGACCAAGCATAGTTCTTCGGTCGGCGCAGAGTAGAGACGAGCACCACATCCCAAACACTACCACCAGTGTTGCTGTTGTCGCCACCGTTGAAGTAGAGACAAAACATCAAACATCATGTATCACAACTCTCGCGAGGAGAGACCCAATCCAGCGTCACTACTGTCGTCGCCGCTGCCGAAACAACGACAACACTAGCCACACTACCAAAAAAAAAAGTCACAATAGTTACCAAATAGTCACCATTTTTTAGTTACATTTGTGTTCGTAACAAAAGGCATTAGTCACCTTTTTTGACTTTTTTGGTGACTAAAAGCCTTTTTAGTCTCCAAAAAAGTTAAAAAAAAAAAGGTGACTATTTGCCTTTTGTCACGGGCACTAATGTAACCAACAAATGGTGACTATTGTGACTTTTTTTACCAATGCCACCTGGAACCCTGCAAAAAAAAATAAATAAATAAACAGACAAACATACCAAGATCCAAACAGATCTAGAATATCTGGGGAGGGAAGGGGGGGATAAGAGGGGATAAGAGTGTTGGCGAGATTTGTTTCACAAGGAGGAAGGGAAAACATGGGAGAAAAAGAAGGGGAGATGAGAAGAGGAAGGGGGAAGATGGGCGGAGTGGGAGAGGCACAGTGGCCACCTCCCCTTAGCTTCCTTGCGGTTGGTTGTTGGCAAGGCGCAAGGAGAAAGGGGACCAGGGTGCGGCTAGAGTTTCTAGGGACTTTTGAGATTTTATTATTATTTTGTTAAACCACTAATTTACTAAGTTTAATATCTCAAGTGTGAAATTTAGCCTTTGTATACATAGTTCAAGAAGAGTGTAGAAAACCAAAACGTTTTATAAGAGAGTAATTCAAGTGATTGAATGTGTGTGGTTTTGGGATGTATTTGATTGATCCATAGACAATCATCTAATTATTGTCCAAGTTCAAGGCGTGATATCAGTTTTACATGCATACAAAATTATTTGAACTATATATATATCTTCAATGCACTGTCAATTCATATAGTTCAGACAAAAGTGCACAGTTAGGGATAAAAATGTTATGAATAATATCGAGAAGATGTTGGAGTAAATTATAAATCAAATTTGCTTTTGAATACTTGATAGCTTTAAATATACTTTGCTTTTCAATTCTTTTGTGCATTCATCTCTGTTAAACTTTCCAGGTCGACAGGCCCAGGGTCCACTCCAACAACATCGATACTGTCCCCACTTAACCACCTGCACAATCCTCAGGTGTGGGGTTTTATCACAAAAGGCCTCGGTGTTAGTTAGAGAGGGGTATTTCTATTTAAATTACTTTCTCTTTGGCCCTCTAGCCGATGTGGGACAACAATGAGTTCCAATAATCTCCTCCTTCAAAGACACACCCTCTTTCTTGAAAGGTTCTTCAAATTATTTTTCAGTTTAAGCTTCTCAACATCTTAAGCCATAGACTCTGCATGATGGTTAACGTTAAAGCCCCTCGCATAAAAACCCAAAACAAGTAGATGATGGGACAAAGTTGTCCGAGGAGCAAGTATCAACGTGGTTTAGTTTGAGCTTCTATCAAATGTGTACCTGTACACATCTAACCACATATACATGTATACGCGGGCTCTCTTTCTTTTTCTGGGCAAAAGCAAAAGGTCATGCCCATCAAGAACACCATGGGCTCTCTTTCCAATTTCTGACCCACGATTAAACCAAGTCCCTGTATGGTTCGAATATCAAATGATAAATATTAATCCTTAAAATGGAATTAAATCGTCTTAAAATCATGTATGGCTATCAAACAGTGTTTAGAAAAAAATAGAGGCTCAATGGTTAAATGGACATTTCATGTTCAAAACTGAGTTGAGTGGACTAATCAAATAATGAGAATTCAAGCCCAAACCAAGTAATGGGTCTAATTCATACAAGTAGAAAGACATGTATGAATGTATTTTAATTTGATTGAAACTGCATCAATATCTATTTGGTTGGCTTATTTTTATATAGTATAATTTTATTTTAATCAAATTTTATAGCATACTTGTTATATTGGTTGGTTTGGTTCAAAACTCCACTTGTTTAGTATAAAATCGAACCAAACAATTTGGATTGATTTGATTTAGCGACGTAAATGGTTCGGGCAGTTTCTTGAGCTTGAGCATTCTTAATTTTCTTTTAAACACTGATTTACCAAGTTTAATATCTCAAGAGTGAAGTTTAACCTTAATATAGTAGACATAATTCAAGAGATTGAATCCGTATGGTTTTTGGATGGACAGTTGGGTTAGGGTTTCTCACCCATCTATAAATATTGTGTTCTTTTTTTTTCCTTTTTTTTTTAAATAAAAAAATATAATATTGTGTTGTCTTTGATAATTATTTTTTGTCCCTTTTGGATCAAAAGGTGAAGTACAAAATTAACCCCGAGCAAGATCCCTCAACTAGGCCCTTGGTCAATGATATGTATGGTCTTGCTCCCTGGGCAATCATCAAATTATTGCTCAAGGCATGACACCTGTTTTACATGAATACGAAATGATTTGGCCCCCGTACAAAGAGAGAGATTATATACAAACGTTATGATTTCTGCTCCATCATACTTTTCGAATTAATTTTCTCATCATATCGTGGTGGTTGTGTTGTTGGCTCTCAATCTTGTACGCAAGTTTTTAATGCATTGCTAGTCATATGATCCAGATTGAAGTACAAAGTTAGGGATGAAAATGTTATAAACAATATCAAAACAATATCAAGATGTTGGAGGAAATTGAAAATATAGTTTAGTATTACGCATAAGGAAATTATAAATCAACATTGCCTTGAGGTTCACGTCTAATGATCTTGCAATTTTAATGAGGAGACACACTTTCAATTATAAATTGGTACATGCACATCTCCTCTTTTGTAGAAGTAATTCAATCATTTTGAGTTTGAGGTTCGCCAACATTTTGACACAGTTACAATTATCATGGTTGTTAACATCAAGGTCCATAACGGCGGAGCTAGTAAATTTTCTTTAGGGCCATGGGAACCTTATTAGATTATAGTCTTCCATCCACCCCGATCAATGACTGTTGCTGAGAAGGTGAACACGGCTATTGCTGGCCTTCACGTGGCTCCGCCTCTTATGCTAATTATATGGTCCTTTTTCTCTATTTTGATGGCGCAATGGTCTTGTAAGACTTCAGAAAAAGCCTATAACAAATAACTGATGGACCAAATTCATACACGTAGAGAACATGTCACGGTATTTAGTTTGATTTAAACAACATTAGCGTGTATTAATCTTATGAATGTTCAATTTTCACACTTTCAAAAAATTGTAAAAGCATTATATTCAGTCACGACAAAGTTTTTAAACTTGAAGAACGGTGGTAGCAATACAAAGTAAAAATGAAAATATGTTAAGAGACTTGCACCAGACAGATCAATAACATCCACGTTGGATTTTTCAAATACGTTAAATGTTGTTGATTTGTTATGGTTAGCTCCCAACATATACAAGAGTCGGAAAAGGAAAAGAAAATTTCATACTAAGTCATTGGCTCCATTGTGCAGTAAGCTAAAATCTAAGAAAAACTCCGTTTTCTTTGCATCATTTGGATCTCGCAACGTTTGAATTTGGTTACATTGCCTAGTGACCGTGTTTGAAGTTGAGCTAATTCTTCTTTCCTCTCCTTGGACCATATTTTCAGAGCCTTCATGAGTTCTTGGAACTCAAAGCAATGATTTTCGTCAGCAATTTGTGTCCTTTTCTTCGACTGACTAGATGAACCAACACCATTAACCGGATTTTGCTTATCTTGCAATGCATTCAAATCAAGGAATAATTTTTGCATGTTCTTAGTATATTTGGTGTACTCGAAACATATACAAATTTCTCAAAATCAAAGGGGAGACAATTAATTGATCTTACACGTTTTGGTTGGTACTTGGGGTTTTTCTCTATGAGATATAGCATCTAATTGTTGTTCCCAAGCATTTTTGAATTTTCTCTACAGAGAAAATAGTATTTTTCTCTTAGAAAGAATCCAATAAAGTGAATAGAAAATAAAAATTTATCTTAATTACCTAGCTAGCGGACGGGTTCTTCAACAGCCTCTTGTCCCCATTCAATATTTCAACAACTAGACAATGACTGACTTATCTGCATTTGTATCATTCAATATCTCCATAGTGACTCACTTATCGCGTGGTACATGACCTATGGTGCTTCAAAGAATTCATTCCAATTATAATACAAATACAGCACATGTTAGGTTTCAATTTCAGAATTTAAATTAAAATTAGTTAAGTGAATTCATGTCACGCGGTATTATTATCGCATCGGCAAATTCCTTGCATACGTTCATATTTTCGAAATTCACGTAAGAAACCATGTGGCATGTAGAAAGAATCACAACTGCTTACACATTTCAAGTAGGGAATATATTTTTTAAGGGAAAAGGTGTTGATCCATCGACTAACTTCAAATATAAAATGCCCAGCTGGGTTTCATTTTCAAAGCTCTTGCCAAGTGCCTTACCATTTTCAAATTCCACGTGTTCGCATTTGGTGCATTATCTGATGCTCTTTCAATGATCAGAAACGTTTCTTGCATATGATCAAAGAGAAACGTTTGTGCAAGTTGATGAAGGGTAGCCGCTCGTTTTACACGTATATACTTATTAATCAAACAATCACAAATTATTTGAGCATATATAACTAAAGGGCAAGCAATCTTTTCAAATATACTGTAGCAACTTATGTCGTATCGATGTCATCTCAATAAGTTGTCGATAATATTTTATTATTTTAATAGCAAATTCTATATATACTAAAACTCAGTTTTGGACACTGTTCCTAAGCTGTTCACTTTTGTCTTTTTCCAATGAAATTACGGTTTTACCCTTCTCTAAAACCTCTCTCTTCTTTCCCCTTCTGGATGGTTCGACTGAGGCATCCATTTTTGCCCTCAGACCTCTTCTCTTCTCTACTTGGGAACCGTAATTCCCAATCAGTTGCGACTTGCGAGAGAGAGAGCCTCCAGCGTGCGAGAGAGAGAGCCGTGAGAGATCGTGGAACTCCGCTTCCACCGGTCTCTCCTCTCAATCCGAACTAGGTCAGCTTCTTTTCACTCTCTCTCTTTCATCTCTTCAATCCTCTCTCTGCTTTTCATCCCCTAACTCTCGCTCTCATCGCCAACTTGGCAGCCTCTCACTCTCCGATCGCCTTCATCAAATTGCTCGATTCTCAGGCTTGCTCTCGCATCTCAATATCAGGTATATCTCCTCTTCCTCTAATTGCTCTGGATCTGAATTTGAATTAACAAAATTAGGGCTTTTCTTCAAAATTAAAATTTGTGTGTCATGAAATTAATTAGGGACTTCGATTTTAATTGGGCTGTAGGCGTTTTCTGAGGTAAATAGAAAGGCCTAATAAAGGATTTTAGGGTTTACATGTACCTTATGCATGCTTCTGGTTTTGTTATTTGATGGAAATTGATTAGGGCTTTTGCTTATTAATTGGATTGTTTTTAGGTTCTGTTGTTGGGTTGCATGTATTGTTTAGGTTTTGGTGGATGTGATTGTGAATGTTGATTAATTGGGGGATTGGGGCTTTGCTGAAAATTGGGACTTTTGCTGTTTAAGTTTCATTGTGGACTCAATTTTAATATGCTCATTGACGATCTGTGGGTTGTGACTAGGGTTTCCATTTCTAGATTTTAGCCATGAAGCAGAGTTTTGGTTTGGTTGTAAAAAGACTTAAAAGAGAAAGAGCATGCCTGGCCTCAGTAGAGAAAAGGAAAAGGTTTGCAAACGAAGATTTTATTTGAGATTCGGAAACAAAAATACTTTGAGGCCCATGACAGGTAAGCTCTTTGTTTGATTCAGAAACAAAAGTACTTTGTAGTGGCTTTGTTATAACTTTTTCTTTAATGCAGGCATGACTATGCTAGAGCTGTCGAGATTCTTTAGAAGGATTTGAAAGTTTTCTCGACAATCAACGAAGAGAGTTTTAAGGAAATGGCCCCAGCTTACGTCGTTGGGGAATTTGAGGTGTGTTGGGTATTTCTTTTGTGATTAATTTGGTGTGGCGTCAAAGTTGTGCTGTTAAATAAGTCATGAATCATGACCATGCATCAGACATGCTGTTGTAAAAAAATTCATGAACATGCAAGTGTTGTGATTGATGTGGTTGTGGCGTCAAATTTATGCTCTTATATGATTGATTTGGTGTGTGGCATCAAAGTCATTATTTATGCTGTTATAGCTAAAGCTTTGAGTTTGTCCTATTTGTGCCTTGATTGTGTCATTCGTAACATATGCCCATGTTTGTGAAACTCCCCATTTTTTCACCAAGTAGAAAATATGGAAAATTCTTAAGAGTTAGCTATGTCCAACACAGAAAGAATGGAATGATTGGGTCATTGAAACCGATAGTTCTGAGACAAGTGAGAATCATGTACCAAATAATGTGATACAATTTCAGGCTGTTAGTTCCAGTTTTTATTAAATAATTATGCCAAATTTGGGTTACCGAACTGAAATAGTTGGCATTGGGGTTTCATGACTTGAGTTGTGAATGCAAGTAACTCAAATTTTAAATTGTCTGTTTTATCTAAATACGCTATAAGTGGCTAAGTGCTAGATTCCATAGAGCAGAATTATAGAAATACCACCCGAGCTCTAGGAAGAGAAGAAACTAAAATGACTGGAGGACATCATAAATATTTAGCATGAAGTAATGCTCTGCCTAAACAATGCTCTGCTCAATTGAGCCTAAAATGTAATTCTTTTTCATAAAAACTGAAAGTGTATTTTGAAGCTCATGAATGTGACTTTCTCTCTAATCTTTTGGATAATGAAAGTGTATTTTGAAGCTCATGAATGCGACTTTCTCTCCTATGTTCATAAAAAAATAAAAAATTAATGATGTTCCTATTTTTGGATCCCTTTGTAGGAATGTTGTTTGTGATTAAAAACTTTTGCGCTCCAAACAAGAATTAATTTTTAATATCTGAGGTTGATCAACAAGAAGAAAATATTTTACCCTGAAATTTTTTGGATGACTAGATTTTAGGGGGTCAGGGCTCTTTGGATGATGGTTTTAGATAGGAAAAATTGTAGGATTGATGAGTTCAAGTTTTTGGGCAAAAAACAGTATGGACATGCACTGTAGGCTTTCTTTGACATTTGAAATATAAAGTTGTATGGGTTAGTGCTTATAAAGGTCATCGTTCTCCCATTTTTTGCCCCCAGGTTCAAGAGGGATGCAATACGACGGCGTTGCAAGCAACCATGAAGGTCAGTTTTCGTAGCATTTGATGTTGAATGTACTCCAAATTCTGATTAAAGACCAGTGGTATTTGTTTGTGAGCTCATTGCTTTGATTAACGTATCATACTATTTTTAATGAATATAAATTTTCTTTTACATTAGCCGATAAAGAGAAAAAGGGAAGGCGAGGAGAAGAGGTTGACCCAAGAAGAGATGCTTTTAGAAGCGGCTCAAACAGTTTGTACTTTAAGCCTCAATATTCGTAATTAGTATGTGATTTGAATTGTTGGGTACTTATTTATATTTACTTGAAATTGAAGGTATTTGTGTCTAAAGTTGAATTGTTACTTGCAAAACTTCAGAAATTATGAACTTGAGGAATTTGGAGCGTGTTCTAGCAAGGGAGGAAGAAGTTAAGAAAAGAGCAATTGTGCACAAATCTGTCTATATTGGCCCGCAAGTATGATATTTCTCAAAAGATGGTAAGCTTTGACTTTACAATATTCTGATTTTTCATTTTTTTATAGAAAAATATATATTGTTAGTATACACAAATTTGATCATTGTGGCAATATCATTCTTTGATAACGAAATTTCAAAACTACATTTCTTTAGGTTGCTCATATACGGAATTCAAGAGAGGATTATCATTTCGATCAAATCTCTACCACGATTGCTTCTGTAAGTGATAGTTTAGATGAATGTATTGCTCAGGGATTTATTATTTATGTTTTATGTTTCATAATAATGGTTTTATGTATTTTTATTTCAGGACTCGAGAAATCTATTTATGCGATTCTTGGATTACCCGCCAAGTAAGTGCTTATATTTGATGTCATGGTTTTACGCTCTGTGTGTGGGTGTGTTTGCATGTGTGAGCATGTGTGTGAGAGAGAGAGAGAGAGAGAGAGAGAGTTTGAAAAGATTGATTGTTAGTTGTTAGTCTATCATGGCTATTGTCCACCTCTTAAACAATGCACTAATAAGAGTGTTGTTGGATGAATGAATGTGTGGTGCTAGGTAAATGATGATAATTGTTAGAGCAGTTTTGAGTGGCCATGGAGAGTGAGGATTTCTTGAAATATTTTGGATAGCAATTGAGGATTGTTAAGCCGATTGCAGGTTTTCTGCTAACTACATTTGTAGTCACCCGGTAGTTTCTTAATGGGTCTTGGTTTGTTGTTACTAGGACAGAATATGTCTCACTAGAGTAAATATATAGGTTTTCAGTCTCAAATGGCTCCACATAATTTCCATTGGCTTCAACAATGTGATATTGTGACCTGAATTAAAAGTTTGTTACTAACAAAGACAAGCTTTATAACATCTACTCATTTGAAACTTTCAATAATGTTCAATGCTTTACCCAGTTTACTTCTCAATTTTGATAGTTGTCAAAAGAAACATGTTGTTCCGATGTGTCCATGTTTTTACTGGTTTATTGATGATTATACATGGTGGCTACGAATTAGTATTCAAGTGCATTGTAGGTATGGCTTCTTTGTATAGTCTTGCATTTGTTTGAATTTGTGCTAGCACCGACTTTTGTTTTGATGTCTCAAATAGAGTCCCCTGGCTGCTAATGAGGCTTTAAGGATTACGTTTCTTTTTTGGTTCAATGTATTTTTGGCTGACATGTATTTTAACATAAATATACAGTAATAATTGATTAAGGATTACGTTTCTTTTTTGGTTCAATGTATTTTTGGCTGACATGTATTTTAGCATAAATATACCGTAATAATTGATGAATGTAACCATTCTCAATTTGTTCTTAGTTTGTTAGTTCTAATTTTATTAAGATCCCTCTTTGAACAGGAGAGATAAGGCGACTGATACTTTATAGAACCATTTTTCAACTTGGTTATGCTAAGCTAGATTCAAGCTCTCTAGAGACTCTAATATTTGTGTTAATTGGAAAATCTGATATAGAACAACACTTATGTCAATGCCCATTGATCTACAATTTTGCTAACATTGATAATTAATTTGATTAATTACTTGATTATAAATGCATTGTGATATTGCCAATGTCGAAAAAGATTTATATTTGAGGGATGTTAATCAAGTTCTTAATTTCTTTTGGGATCCCTCCTCTAGAGAACTCCTGCTAATTTTAGTAAGGATGGTTAGGAACACAACCAACTGTGAGGAGCACAAAGAAGCATTATGTGTTTTTTTGGGCGGTCTGGCAACACAACATGTTTGTGTTGTTAAACTATGAATTGGAGACCATATTGCCTATGCAGATTCTTCTATTGAGATTAAAATAAAACCAAATTTAAATGGAAAAAGAGACTACTTATAGCTGACCAACCAAGTTCCTCCTAATTGGCTTAAACCACCAGTTCAAAAGCCATAAAAAAAATTTATCGCCTGGGTTAAATACAAAGAATGATTTTATTTTATTATTAAAGTAAAATCCAGAGATTCAACAGATATGCACAACAAATTTGTACAAAAGATATGTTCTCTGTAATGGGATTGAACCGAGTAGTCACAAATGTTACTACCTTCATGCCTATTTGCTCCCTATGTTACGGCCTCACATGTAATACGTATGGATCAATTTTGGTGGCTTTCCTTCGAAAAAAACAACTTGAATTTTGCTTTGGATTTTAATGATGGCTGATATTCTGTTTTCTTCTGTCTCTATTTGTTTTTGTTTTCCATGATTTTTCTTTTGTTTTAGTAGTGGACTAACAAAGTTCAAGCATCTCATATAAAAACACTGCAAAGAAAAACATATTTGGACAGTTTTGGGCCTAGAAAATCAAAAACTGCAATTTTTTTTTTCAGTTTTTTCTTGCTTTTTCTCCTATTCTTTCTTAACCATGTCTGCTTTTGATGTTTTGTAGGTGGTGTTTTGCAGCTTTAGATGGAGCTGTTTGGTTGTTGTTTTTGGTCTCATAAGCAAGAGGTGCGTTTCTATGTTGAAATTTCAATTTATTGTTTTCGATTACGTGAATAGAGCATAGTAATTAGCTAATGGCATCAATTGACAATTGGTTGGGATAAATTTGAACTAATTGCTATGATTGTACAGCTGTAAATAAAGCCAAGTAATTCTAATGTGGTTTGAACCAATGACAAGTCATTCCATGTATGATCCGTGTTTAGATACATATTAATGTTTTTGACTTTTTGCTTTTAGTTTATGGAAGATATGATGTATTTGGAGGGGTTGTTGATAAGAGTGATAACAACATGATCTTGCTTTTGATTATATATTAATGCTTTTCGTGTCTTTGAAGCTTTTTGAAAGTTTTTGTTTTTTTGAGGGAGGTTTTTAACATGAAAAAGGACATGGAGTGGTTATAAAGCGCCTTTGGTTTCATTTGATTGATGTTTTGGGTTGATTTCAGACATATATGTTTAGTACAAAATTGGAGCTTGACCTTTAAATTGTTAGAAGAGACTTTGAGAAAACTCAATTGTTGAATTAGAATATGAAATTTTCATCTGTTTAAGGGAAAAAAAAGGAAAACACAAAAATGGAATTGAAATATATAAAAAAATCTTGATTCTTTTGGGTAGTCTTGAGTGGTTTCTTTCCATTTTTAGATCTATTGATTATGGCTGCTGGACAATTTTTGGGCTTTGCTCTCCATGTTTATATAAATAATACCATCTTCCTGCATATTTTCACGACTTTATACACATTTCACACGATTTCAAAACCCGCATGCTCTTTTAAAGTATGTGACTAGGGTTTCCATTTCTAGATTTTAGAGTATGCTACACTGCGGTTGAAACACGATTGATCATAACTTGACTTAAGATTCATTTCCTATTTCTTGATAATACTTTGTTGTGATGAACTAGCAGGTGTCTACATCACAATATGAGAATAAAATTAAATAGACACTAAACAAACAAGGACACCTGCTTACCTAAAAGTGCCCCATCAGGGCTCCACATCATGCGGTTGATTGATCTTTGTGTAGTCATTGGCCAAAGATGAACTAGCATGTGTTTGTTTTTGTTTTCCAAGATTTTTCTTTTGTTTTAGTAGTGGACTAACGAAGTTCAAGCATCTCATATAAAAACACCGCAGAAAAACATATTTGGACAGTTTTGGGACTAGAAAATCATAAGCTGCAATTTTTCTTGCTTTTTCTCCTCTTCTTTCTTAACCATGTCTCCTTTTGATGTTTTGTAGGTGGTGTTTTGCTGCTTTAGATAAAACTGTTTGGTGGTTGTTTTTGGTTCTCTTAAGCTAGAGGTGCGTTTCTATGTTGAAATTCCAATTTATTGTTTCGATTACTGTGAATAAAGCATAGTAATTAGCTAATGGCATCAATTGACAATTGGTTGGGATAAATTTGAACTAATTGCTATGGTTGTACAGCTATAAATAAAGCCAAGTAATTCTTATGTGGTTTGAACCAATGACGAGCTGTTTCATGTATGATCTGTGCTTAGATACATATTAATATTTTTACTTTTAACTTTTAGTTTATGGAAGATATGATGTGTTTGGAGGAGTTGTTGATAAGAGTGATAACAACATAATATTACTTTTGATTATATATTAATGCCTTTTCGTGTGGCTTTTTGAAATGTTTTGTTTTTTTGAGGGAGCTTTTTTAACATGAAAAAGGACATGGAGTTGTTATAAACAGCCTTTGCTTTCATTTGATTGATGTTTTGGGTTGATTTTCAGACATATATTTTTGGTACAAACTGCCTTTGGTTTAAAAACCCGCAGCATCGCGTGGGCACCTTTTGCTAGTTCTATATATACTAAAACTCAGTTTCGGTTACTGTTACTAGACTGTACCTTAGGAATAGTGAATTGGTGGTTTTGCCCTCCACTAAGTCTTTTGCTTCAGTTCCATTTTTGCCCCTCCCTCTTTCGATCTTAAGCTTCGCGAGTGATACCTGAGTTCTGGAGCCTTCGATTTCTTTATGGAACGGCTTGCTTTTTGTTCTGTTCTTCATATCAAAGCCATTCTCAATCTCTTTCACCCTTCCTTTCTCCTCTTTTGTTAGCCAACAAATCGTCATCTTCGCTCCAGCATCTTCGATCGTTCTTTCGAGCCCACCATCTTCGATCGTTCTTTCGAGCCCAGGATCTTCGGCTTCTATCGTTTAAGAAATTTGGTGCCTTCTGCTTCTGCCTTTCGAAAATCAGAAGTGGTTAGTTTTCTTATCTTAACCTGTAAACCCTAAAATAAGCATGTTCTTTGATATTGAAAATCAGAAATAAGCATGTTGTTTGATAATAAAAAATGAGCTTCGTAACCCTAAACCCTCTAATATCTGATGTGTTTATTTTTCCTCTGTATGTGTGTGTGTGTTTGAATTTGTCCTTTCAGATCATTCTTTTTTCTTTAATTTTTTTAAATTTCAGTTTTTTTTAACTGCTCACCTGAAATCAAAAGAGTGAATGGGAAAATCCTTTAGTTCTTTTTATTTTCCTTTTTATATTTTTCTTAATCAAAGTACTTATTTTATTAGTCAGTTTGAGTTTTATTTGTTCAATTTTCTCAGAAACGAAGCAGGTCATGTTAATTCTACATTTTGGTATATAAAATGATGAGTTAACTGAATTTCCACCAAATTGTGTTTTGGAATTGTGAAAGTAAAGCTTTAGATGTGTGTTTGAATTTGTCCTTTGAGTTTCTTCTCTAAGTCCATTGTCCAGCTTCAATCGAACTGGGTGCTTGGGTATTTGCTAAAAATCTGCATTTTGTGCTAGATCCAAATATGATCTTTCACTTACAAGAGCAGAGGTTTTGCTTCTGAAATGTTTTGTCATATGAAGTTTTAGTTGAGTGCTTGGGTATTTGCTAAGAATCTGCATTTTGTGCATTTTGATGTGAAGTAACTTTAGCTCTTTCCTTATTTGAGCAATCATTTTTCGCTTTTCCCTTTTTGGTTTAAGTCCATCTCATTGTGGTTTGTGTGGATGTGAAGATAAAAATCAAATTTTTTGCAATCATTGAATGCTCTTTTATTTACTATCCTTAGAAGATTTCAGATAATGTATATATTCTTGACATTGATTGGTTTCAAAATTAAACCATCACCATGAAATCGTTCTAGATTCAGTTTCCAATCAGTGCTTTGAACTTCATATCTGCATACTTTGTTGTAGCTTTGAGTTGAATTCATGGTAATCTCGACTACTTATGGAACGACTGGATTGGTTCTGGACCAAAGTAATAAACTATATAGCTGATATTGCTGTTGTTACTTTGTTACAATGTAATTCTGTACCGGTAGTAGGTATGCATTCTGTTTAAAATTATGGTGTAATCTATCGTTATGTCACATTATGGAGCTCTGTTATTGACATAAGATGCATATTGCATGATAGTTGTATTAGAATGTTGGTCATAAACTCATAATTAAGACTGGTTCTGACATTGTATCTCTTTGGCAATTCATACATTTTCTTCTTCCCCCACCACAAATCACGTGTTTTCCAATCACCTTCCACGAACCTCTCTAAATAATTCTATTCAATTTCCAACTTCAGCACCCCCCATCTCACTGCTTTCGGCTTTTGGCTTTTTTGTTATTAATTTGAGGTAAGGAATGACTCTGAGGCTGTGAGCTTAGTTGCTGTAAATGTTTACAGAAGTCTTTAATTTTCTCCTATTTTTCTTTTCATTTTCCTCTGCATTTTCTTGGAAACCAAACACAGCGGCTTGAAAAACTTACTCGGCTTTGTTCACTGTTGTTGGCATGTAGACTCCAACCTTTGTGTTTGTCTGAACACAGGCAGGTGTAGAATGCAAATCCCTTTGTAGGATAGGGTATAGGATGCAAATCTCTTTATATAATCAGCTACATTGTAGCTTTTCCTAAAATGCAACTGTATAAGATAGGAACTTTGGATGGATCTAAGAGGGTTAATGTAATGACCATCAATGGTGGTATTGGGGCATTTTTGTTGTGGTACTGTTATACAAAAACTCAACTTAATACAGAGTACAACCTGTTTTCTAATGTTCCCAATCCAAGGATGCATAATTCTGTTTATACTTATGTGTAATGACATATTGTGAATTTTAGATTTTTATCCAGTGCTTGCCAATTCTTAAAAAAATTTCAAAATCTTATTTGTTCTCCAACTCTGTATGTTTTTTAAATAGTTTATTTTGTGAAATTCTGATAAGCTTCTAACCGCAGGTTTAGACGACTCAAACATATATAGTTGCATCATAGTTTCCTCTGATAAAGCTTCTAGGTAAGTTGTGATTGCATCCATCTTTTTCATGAGCTTTTTCCCTGGTTACCTGTTTATCTGCACTGTTTTTCTTAACTATGAGAAAAATTAAATTTCCAATGGTTTTAAATAGAGAAACACATGTGTTTGAATTTGTTCTTTGAGTTTCTTCTCTAAGTCCATTGTCCAGCCTCAATTGGATGAGTGAAAAGTGCTTTGCAATTGTTATTTTGATAGTAAATATAAATTTATAGCTATCATTTTTTAACTATATTATAATTAATGGATATATTAATTACATTATGATTATTAGATATATAAAAACATTATTATGAATAGATATATTAAGTCCATTGTCCTGCTTCAATCGAACTGGGTGCTTGGGTATTTGCTAAGACTCTGCATTTTTTGTTAGATCCAAGTATGATCATAAAGAAGCTGGTATGGTTTAATTAGCTGCATGGTTTTTAGGGATTGAACAAAACAAATCATGAAAATTAATGATAATGATCTAAGATATCAGAAAATGACTACCACTCTTGAACTCTAAAATAATAAGCCTATAGTACGTGGGTGAAGAGCGTTAATTAAAAGAAGAGTACAATGACTCAATAATCTGGTGTTTGTGTTCTTAGTATGGTTATGATTGATATTTTCTTCAATAATAGCACATTGTTGGAACAGAAGCAGTATGTTGCTCTTTTGTATACACTGAAATAATTAGAAGTCTTAGGCTTTTTGAAGAACAAAACAAGTTTCACATAACTACCAGTTGTGGAACATTTTACTTTCAAATGTAACTCTATGTCTGCCACTCTGTTTTTGTTTCTTGGAATCTTTTCATATGTGATATGATCCCTTTCTGTAACATTTACAAATACCTTAGAAAGATCAGTGGTTGGAGTTAAGGGGTTTGCAAGTTTTTGGAACTAGGTTGTTAGTCAAAGTACACACAACTTTTCTCAACATTTTCTATTAAATGGAAAGTTCCTACATCAAGAGCTCTTTATTCCTAGCTTGCCACTTAACCTAGCACTTCTTTCATTGTATAAAAACAACTTTCAAGTCTCTTTAGACTCCAACCTCTGTGTTTGTCTGAACACGCAGATATAGAATTAATTAAAGGTAAATGCAGATGAGCCTTTTGAGTTTTAAATCCTGCAAGACAACTACTGAGTTGAAAGTTCTCAACCAATTATCTGTTTGTCTGGTATAGTTTACTTGCATAAAGAAGCTGGTGTGCTTTAATTAGCTACATGGCTTTTAGGGATTGAATAAAACAAATCCTAAAAATTAATGATAATAATTTAAAATATTAGAAAATGACTCATTTACCCCAGCTCAAGCTTGATAACTATCCAAATTAAAACAGATTAGCAAGATGTTATGTTTTTAGAGATAAGACCAATTTGCAATCAAAGCATTCAATTAGGCAACAGGAGCAAATACATGCAAGTAGTGTGCAATGATGGCTTTTAGGTAAATCTTATGTCGGATATGTGAGTCCTGCATTTTGAGTTCTTATAATGTTCACGGTTGAGTATACTGTTTGAAGTAATTGTGTTTAAAAAATGTTAATTCGAATTAATGTGATTACTCTATCATTTGTATGAGCATGAAACCTGTTTTGCTACTTTCCTTACTGATTTTGTGAGGTTTAAAGTGAACATACTCCTTTCGTTTTGATGATGAAACTTGGTGTTGGAAGACAACTTCACTGTGATAACTTGATGAAAATGACAAGAAAATTGATGATTTTAATGAGTTCAAGCAGCAACAATGTAGTAACATAAAGAAAGAATAAACCTTGCTTCAACTGTATATTTGATATAAATCATTTGTTCACATTCTCACCATTAACCATAGCAAATCTGATTCAATTTAAGCAGCATATGATTGTTTGGTGGCTTTTTAAATGCTGAATAAATAGAGTTCAATATGATATTGTATATGCTATGTGCCTTTGAATTACCCAAGTTGGATTGAGTTTTAGCTTACTCTAGATATCTGTGGAATGTTTATATTTTAGACCTTTAAAATTAGCTGAAGGTTGAAGTCTTAATTACGTTGCTTTTATAGCATGGTGGAATGAAGCCAGAGTTTAAACAACATATAATTGTTTGGTGGCTTTTCCTTTTCTGTTTGTGTATTGTCATTTGATTTATCTGGAGTAGAAAACAGCTCAGGTTAATACATAAAAAAAAAATATGAAAAGAAAAAGAAAAACAGAGGCACATGATATACGCAAATAGTGTGAGTTGAAAACAGCTCATGGTCAAGTGGGAGCTTAACTTATCCAGATAGGCAGATACATAATTTGTGTTCCAATAGAAGTTAGGCAAGTATATAAAAGGGAGGGCTTGCATGAAAGTTTGATAAACTCAATTGGGAATCCTCAATATAAAAATGTTAGCCCCTTTTCTGTTTTGGGTGTGGGGGCTGTTTTTAGGTCAATCTTATGTCGGATATGTGTGCGACATTTTCAGTTCATATAATGTTGATGGTTGAGTATACTGTTTGAAGTAATTGTCCTTAAAAAATGCTAATTCAAATTACTGTTGTGATTAGTCTATCATTTGCATGAGCATGAAACCTGTTTTGCTACTTTCCTTATCGATTTTGTGAGGTTTAAAGTGAACGTACTCCTTTCTATATATATATATATATATATATATATATATATATATATATATATTCCAACAGAAATTTATTTCAATATATATGGAGATCATCATGCTTTTCATAATGTATGTCCTAAAAATTATGTCGGACTACAAAGTTCAAATATATGGATTCTCAAAACAAAATGTTCGTATCTATGCCAATTAATGTTCAAACAAAAATTTAAAAAAACATATGTAAGTTTGGAAACCACTTGCTCTCACTTTTTCTCAATAAATTACTTTTGTTAAATAATAGAACATTGGACATTTATGATGGAATGGTGAAAATGTATTTAATTTGCTGATGCAAAGTGGTAAAAGAATCTGTATGTGTGATAGTGAGGTTCATTGAGTTTTCCAAATTGGTTTAAAACTCTTTCGTTTCATTGTTCTTTGTTTGATCTCATCTTTGGTAAATTTTGTTAAGCCTATTAATTGTACAGATTGTTGGTCGATTTTCTGAACTAAAATTAACTTAAGCATTTAAAATTATTAACTCGAGTTTTTGTTTCTTTCTCTCACACTTTTTCAGGAAGCAAACGAAAAAGAAAGCTGAGAACCACAGGTTTATCATCTTTTGCAGAGCTTTCGAGTTAGCAGTCTTTGATTGTCATTTCATACCAGCTGTTTCATCCTTGACTTTCAGGTTTGCATCCCTTGAACTTTTTAACTCCCTTCTGAATTTTTGTAAACAGCTGTGTTAGAATCTGTAATTAAGCTTCAACTCCTTTTTTTTCATGTTAGGCAATTTTTTTTACAACAATTGGAGTTCAGTGTTTGTAGAACTGTCATTGAGGTTCAATTTTGTGATTGACGTTTGTGATTGTGACGTATATATAAACAATTTTATTTTGTCTACGTAATTTCAAAACCTGCGGCATTGCGCGGGCCGTTTTGCTAGTAATCTCCTATAATCTGGATATGACAAATATTGTCGGCATTGTTAGTTTGCTACAGAAATAATGCTTTTAATTACAGTAATAGTGGTATTTAACTGTATTTCCCCCAATTATTTTCACAGTGATCATAAATTTCAAACATTTGATAAGTGATAGTGATATCAACTAATTAACTAATGAAGAGGACAAAATTCTTAGCTAATCAGTTTTTGTAAGAATAGTTTAGAGGAAAAAGACTGCAAATGAAATCAATGTAACCTGAAAAAGAAGACAAAAGTAGCATACATGAGCATTGAAAACGCAATAAAACCAATCAAAACTCGTCGAGAAAGAAAATGATCTCTGAGTTAAGAAATATCTGCACAAGAAAGAGAGAGACTGAGAGAGAGAAAGGCCTCCATACCTGTTTGTTGTTATTCTCTTCTCTTCCTTCTCCAATCCAAATCATGAACAACGAAGAAATAGCCCATGATTTCTCTCCCATCATCAAAGTCTACAAAGATGGTCGCGTTGAGAGACTCCTAGGCACATCAACAGTTCCTCCATCAACGCATCCCGAAAATGGCGTCCAATCGAAAGACGTCGTGATCTCACAGGAACCAGCCATATCTGCAAGGCTTTACATCCCAAAATCCGCCGCCACAAGCTCACTCCAAACCAAATTCCCTCTTCTTGTTTACTTTCACGGTGGCGGCTTCTGCATTGAAAGCTCATCTTCTCCCACATATCACAACTACCTCAACGCCTTAGTCTCTGAGGCCAATGTAGTTGCTGTCTCTGTTGACTACAGGCTTGCCCCGGAAAACCCTATGCCGGCTGCTTACGATGATTCATGGGCTGCTCTCAAATGGGTTGCTTCCCATTTTGATGGAAATGGCTCTGAAGATTGGCTAAACAGATTTGCAGATTTACGGCGTGTGTTTTTCGCCGGTGACAGTGCTGGGGCTAATATAGCACACAACATGGCTTTGAAATTGGGATGTGAGGGGTTGGTTGGTGTTAAGCTTATTGGGATTGTATTGACACATCCTTACTTTTGGGGCACAGAGCCAGTTGGGGCAGAGTTAACCACCCCTGCAGCTACAAGAGATTATATAGCTGCTTTGTGGCGTTTTACTTACCCTTTGAGTAGCGGATCCGATGACCCACTTTTCAACCCGGGAAAGGATCCGAAATTGGGGGAATTGGGTTGTGAGAAAGTGCTGGTTTGTGTTGCTGAGAAAGATGGTTTGAAAGATAGGGGGTGGCATTATAGTGAGGCACTGAAGAAGAGTGGATGGAAAGGGGTTGTGGAGGTCATAGAAGCAAAGGGGGAGGAGCATGGGTTCCATTTGTTCAATCCCACTTGTGAGAATGCTGTGGCCATGAAGAAAGAGATTGCTTCTTTCTTGAATTAGAATAATTTGCCTGAAAATCTTGGGTGTACTTAATAATATGACCACACCCTCTAACTCTAAGCAAGGTTAGTGGTTTTCCACTGTTGTAATTTCTATTGGTTCTTTTCTTCATCTGTTTTATCTCTTGTATGTTTTATGTATGTTTCTTTTCTTCATCTGTTTTATCCCTTGTATGTTTTTGCTCTGCAAAATCAACAATGCAAAACTATTTTATGCCTAAGGGAAGCTAGGTAGTTGAGGGTAGTTGTTTTCAAAGACTTTATACCTACTACGAGGAAGGTAGAATAGTAGTCGATGGTAAATGTTCCATCTAGACAACGGTATAAAACTGTCGTCTAAGACCTTTTTTTGTAGTAGCGATTTAAAATGAAATTGTGCAATTCACATGTCAATATAGTGTTTAACTTAAGAGAACTTAGAAAATTATCTTTGCATTGTCATGTATCGCAATATGTTGGAATTTTTTTGTGTGTGCGCATTTAATAAGTTGGTTATGTATATGTCTTGCATTATAAGTAATAGTTAGGGATAAATGACTCCTTATTTATAAGAAAACAAGCAAAGTGTTCAATGAAATTATAATTTATAACTGTCCTTGCCCATGTATGATTCAGTACCAAATTTATTTTGAAATGGGTGTTTAGCAAATATTGTGTTGTTTTCTTTAATATATCATTATCTTTTGCCCCTTTTGGATCAATATTGTAATCATTCTCTAGTTCTGGGTGAAGAAAGATCGTGATTTCATTACTAAAGAAAGCTCCAAAAAGGAGACCAGTACAATCAGTAATAAAACAACCCATGCAAACAGAAAACGCATGAAACCCAAGATTATGCCACAAACTAAACTGAGCAAGATGAAAGAGAACATGATAGACAGTCCAAATGCAAGGACGTCAACAACAATATCTAGACCAGTCGCAACCCACTTAAGAGATGAGGGCAAGGAAGGCCGTCCTTACATAGAATGTGCACAAGAGAGGTGGGGGGTCTCTCAACCCAAACTTCCGTACTCCTCGATAGTGATAGCGACGCAAGGTTGTCCGCCGCTTGATTGCCAATCCTATTAGTCCAATTCCATAGACACTCCTCAAATCCCCTTTGTTCCTCACGGATGAGGGTAAGGATGGGATAAAGGTTCCATCTCCCTCTGCCAATATTCCCTTTGACACATTTAATTAGCTCCAAAGAGTCAGACTCAAAGCATACCTTAGTGAGATTTCGTTCCCTTGCAAATTTGCATCCCTCCCAAAGAGCAATTGCCTCTGCATCCAGCACAGTCTCGGCATGGAAAGAGACAAATTTTGCCCTCATAAAACTCTCCTCAAAGTTGCGGATTATAATGCCAGCCCACGCACGACAAGAGCCCTATTGACATTTACTAGAAGTCATTTGTGCCTCTTTATTTGGTGCCAACATGCCTCGATCTTTTGGGGTGAAGCTGTCCTCTTTGCAACTTACCTTATCAATAGGATTCCCTCAAGTATCTTGATTTTCCAAACACTTTACCACCATATCCAAATACCTCCCACCCCCAAACCTTGAACCACAGATTTTCGGGTGTGTTGTATTTGTACACTTACATGATCAACAACGAAACAAATTGGATCCCTGAGTAGAAAAGTGTGTTTCAATTGGCTATGCTCCGCATTAGAAAGGCTATCTATGTTATCACCCTCCAAGTTAGAACGTATATACCTCTATAGATGTAATGTTCCGGGAACATGATATATATTTTTCAGAAGCACATAAGGAGAATTTGGAGCCAAACACCTCAACTTTTTTGGATTTTTTCACAACGGAAGAGGCTCAACATCAAAGCGACCGGTCGTCCCTCCAAAATGACCAGTTGCCACCCCTTATCAGTGCACAAGAGGTGTCTCTGTCTCCAAATGACCGGTCGTCTCCCTTGGATTTTTCACATCCCTCGGCTCTACCACACGACCGGTCTCCTCCCAGCTGCCAAAAGCAGGAGGAGACAGTTGATGCCTTTTTTGAGATTTTGCCAGCTTCGGACTTGTCTTCAACTCTAGTACCACACCAAACGCCTGCTGAGGATGTCATTCAGGTAACATCTCCCACTGAAACTGATAACACTAATGAAATATATCATGATGATTTGATTTCAGAAAGCATAAATGATATAGATACCCCTATATACCAACTTCCAGAAAAGGAAGAACCGTGGTAAACCTCAAGTAGAGAACACGTCACGGTATTTAGTTTGATTTAAACAACATTAGCGTGTATTAATCTTGTGAATGTTCAATTTTCACACTTTCAAAAAATTGTAAAAGCATTATATTCAGCCAAACTTGAAGAACGGTGGTAGCAATACAAAGTAAAAATGAAAATATGTTAAGAGACTTGTACCAGATAGATCAATAACATCCATGTTGGAATTTTTTTTTTGGGGTAAAATAAGGGGGATAATCCAAATACGTAAAATGTTGTTGTTTTGTTATGGTCAGTGGCAGACGGACAGAGGGACCATAGCAGTTAAGGGACCCCATGAATGGCTGGAAAATAGCCTTGGAGGTCCTCACATGGCCCCTATAAATGACTGGCAAATAGCCTATGGAGGTCTAGGGTTTACAGTTCTGCGCGAAGGAAAGGAGACGGAGAAGAAGAAAGGACACGCTCGTCATTTTTTTTAATGCCTGGCCAAAACGACGTCGTTTTGGTCCAGGCAGATTCAATTTTTATTAAATGGCTTGGCCCAAAACGACGCTGGTTTGAGCCAAGCCTTAAAAAAAATGAGGCCACATCATTCAATAGCCATAGCCTCCATCTTCTCCAACCTAATTCCCCAATTATTCTCTCATCTTCTCAAACTCCTAAACCCCCAATTATTCTCTCATCTTCTCAAACTCCTAAACCCCAAATTATTCTCTCATCTTCTCAATCTCAAACCTCTAATTGCCCCAAATCCCTTTGTGTCACCACCTTGTCGCCGCCTATAAGTTAAAAGTGGAATCACTATAATTTCAAGTGAGTTTTTTTCCCCTAATAATAAGAATGATGATATAATACATAAGAATTAATTATGTTTGCTTATAGTTTTAGTGATGAATTATTGATAAGGCTTAAAAAAAAAAATTTATTTGAAAAAAAAGTGTCTATAAACCCTTCTTCTTCCGGGTATTAGACAGAGGATTTCTAAGGTAGGTTAGGGTTAATGGTAGAGTATTAGTGTGTGTGTGTGTGCCTTTTTTTTCAAATTTATTATTATTATTATTATTTAAATAATTAGATAGGAAGTGACTCATTTGTCTTAAAAATTGCCTCAACAGTTTAGTAAAAAAAAATCGACACTTTTACATTGTGACCCCGTGATCCGAGAATCCTGGATCCGCCACCGGTTATGGTTAGCTCCCAACATATACAAGAGTCAGAAAAAGGAAAAGAAAATTTCATACTAAGTCATTGGCTCCATTTTGCAGTAAGCCAAAATCTAAGCAAAAAAAAAAAAAAAAAGAACAAAAGCCATAATTACTTTTTAAAAAATTAAATGACTAAGGTGGTGGATGATCTGGGGAAATGTTTTTAAAAACATTCCTTCTTTTATCCTAAATTATTCCCGTTCACTTGCGTCTGGCATGGAACCCAAATCTTTCATCATAATTCTATGCTCTTGCCGTTCACGTTGAAACCCCATTTTCTTTTGCATCATTTTGAGCTCGCAACGTTTGAATTTGGTTACATTGCCTAGCCACGATGTTTTGAAGTTGAGCTCATTCGTTTCTTTCCTTCAGTGGCAGATCGAGGATTGTTACCCCATGGGGTCATAATGTTAAAATTCCATTAGTGGCGGATCGAGGATTGTTACCCCATGAGATCATAATGTTAAAATTCCAAAAAAAGTAGTTAAAATTCCAAAAAAAGTAGGGCAATGGGTGTTGAACCCTTGACCTAAAGGGTGATTTCAATTGAAAGACCACTACAGTAAGTGATATTTTTATGTTACTAATGTATACTATTAGTATTTATAGGGCTACCCAATAAATTTTAAAAAAATATTTAAAAAACCCTAACATATCTCTTCCATTATTTTAGTTTGTGTCAGCGCGGTTGCCTTCTTTCTTCTCCCTCTCAGACACTGTCTTCTTCTTCTTCCTCCCTCTCTCTCTCTCTCTCTCTCGGTGTTGTCTTCTTCTTCTCCTGCCTCTTTCTTCTCCCTCGCAACTTGCAGCTTCTTCTCCATGGGGTCGTCTTCCATGGTTGCCAAGGACAAATCAAGGACCTCTAAGTCACTTTCAGGGCTGCTATGAGGTCGTATGACCCAATTGATCCCATGGTGGCTCCGCAACTGCTCTCCTTGGACCATATTTTCAGAGTCTTCATGAGTTCTTGGAACTCAAAGCAATGATTTTCCTCAGCAATTTGTTTCCTTCTCTTAGATTGACTAGATGAACTGTTAGGTAAAAATTGTATAAGTAATTCGTATGAACCTCCACCCAACACGATTTCACTCTCGTCCCTGACAGACTCGAGTTTTATTAATTTAAGTACGACCCATTCAAGACAACGTGTCTCTTAATTATAATCTCTCATTAAAAAGAGAACACCCTTTGATTCCAACATGGATTAAACTTTAAATGGAGGTTTGTGTGTTTGTTTAAGTTTGCGGCTGCACCTAGGTTGACCCTAGGTTGACTACGTACCCCTTTTGAGGGATCAAGCCACTCGTAGTTCTTTGAAGAATTTGATTGGATTTTCAAAGAGTGAATGACCCTTTGAAAGAATTTGTGGTGAAGGAAATATTTTATGGAATTTGGATGAATGTGGTTGGACCAGGGATTCAATTTGATTTTGTGTTTGGAAAAGTGTTTGGGGGTGAATTTGGCTAACTAGAACCAGGAATTCTGTTTGAGATTGCGGTTGTATCTGGATTAAATTTCCAGATTGCCTACGTATCCTTGGCGGAATCAAACCGGACGTAGTTCCTTTGATTTGTGGGAATTTAAGTAGGTTGAATTTGGTTGGCGGAACCAATGATTCAAATTTAGTTGGGGTTGCATCTAGCGGGATACTAGATTGCCTACGTATCCTTGACGGAATCAAACCGGACGTAGTTCGAAAATTTAATTTGTGTGGTTTTGTACCACTTGAGCTTTTGAGGTGTGGTTTTGTACCACTTGGAAAATTTGGGATTTTCATATCAATTATTTGCTAATTGATACATTTTTATTTTGAATGGAATTTTGGACGGACCAATTTTGATTTGAGGAAAAGGTCCACCAAACTTTATTTGATGGTTATACCAATTATTTGTTAATTGGTATTTTCTAGCACTTGAGTTGTCAATGGTTGGCTCCATTAAACATGCAGGATTTGTCATACTGTTTAAACACTTGAATTTGGAAGATGACCCATTAGATATGTTGGGCTTTTGAGGGGAATTCATGAATTTGACCAGCATATTTTATTTTGGCCCAAAGAAACATGTCCCACCACCATACACCTTCAAATCCCTTGACTCATTGACTCTGCCGTTTTAAAGGCCCTCATTTCCTTCTACTTGGTCTGCAGCTTAGTGTCTAGCTCCTCCTCCCCATTTATAGATAACAATGAGTCAAATCCATCGCATAGCCGGGTCCCAATCTCCCACCGATCCTCTGAACAACCGGGTATTTTTCCCCGTTCTTGGTTTCGTCGTACACCATGCACAGAGCCTCCAACTCCATGGCCTGGTTGGTCTTGCTCTTGTTGGCGATGAAAAATCAGCCGCACGATCTTGGTACGACCGCCGTAGAAGCTCGTCGAGTTGATCGCTATTGATGATTGGTCTGCTGCGCTTCTCGTCTTCATTTGTTGGTGTTGTCATCAGCTTCTTGATAACAGAAGCCTTTCCTTTTAATTTTGGTTTGACAGAAGAACACCATGATAACTTTGATCATTTGGTCCTTTCATTGATCTTCTCCTTGCTGGGTTTGACTTTGAATTTTGTCTTGGTGATTTGTGTTGGAACTCAAAATTTGGAAACTTCATTATTGCTGGAAACTTGAGAGCACGTGAAGGTAGGTTTGCACTTTGCATTTGTCTTGTCACTTGGGTTTTATATAAGAGTTTGGTTCTGTATACACAAACCACCTTTTGATTTCATTGCTCAAGAAAACAAATGGGCTGCTGCCTCAAAGATGAACCTGGCATCAATATGTTGAGCGAGCTAAGTTCGAGGCTTGTTTGTCTTGGTTTATTTTTTTAACTGCGCTTGGTCTGCACCTTGACTTGCAATATCAAAGCTTTCTCAAGTGTCTGAAACAAATTCCAGGAAGCATGAGATGCCAACGATACATGGTCTTTATTTGAGTGACAAGTGGAATCTGGAAGACTCCAACTTCTGGACCAGGGGCGGCATGTTATAAACCATTTGGTGCTTGAGGCAGAGAACAAACAAGTTTGATTTTGTTTGTTTGTTGAGGCTGCGTGGAGGCTTTCTGAGAGTAACACCATATGCTTTCGAACACTTTAAAGGTGTTCTAGACACTTGATACAGTGGGGTTCTTGCGGATGCCCATCAATATATTTTCACCATAGAGAGGTCCTTGCGAGAGCTCTCGTTGTGTAAGTTGTGCAGCCATCACAATTTCTTGAGACTTCTTTGACAGCAGGGACATGGGCTTCTTGGATTTGGAGAAATGTTGCACTGCAAATTCTCAGAGCGAGTTTCTTTGATTTGTTGGTTTGCTTGTGTAATCCACGATGATGCCTGCACGCCCACATCACTTGTAGAAATTTTAGAGAGGCACAACTTCAAGAATGAAAGAGCTGCATGACTTGTTGGGATTGGACTTGCACAGTTTGATGTTTGCATCGGGTTCAAGATTTGTTGTGGATGAACGAGACAACTGTGAAGCTTTGAACGCATATTGGACCTGAAATAGGAAGATTTGATTGAGAGGCTCCTTTGGTACAGCACATGAGTCGCCTATTCTTCTTTTCTTGATTTGTTATCTGTGTGATGTCATTGACACAAATTGTTGGCAGAACTTTATGTCCACTTTAACTTGACTGCTTTTCTTCATTTTGCTTCTGCGGTCTCTAAAGTTTGAGAAGTCCTGCTGGCAACTATTTGAAGACATAAAGGTGAGTTTGCTACTTGTCTTCTTTGTGTTTTAGAAGGCTTGTTGCATGCTTCTTTGTTCCAGGGACTTTGTCTTTATGACTTGTGCTAGCACCGGTAGCCATTTTCATGCTCTGCATATATTTTTGCAGATTTGGAGAGATGGGTTGAACTGTACTACCATCATTTTGAGAAGATTTATTTTCCTCTTCCAAGACTTTTCAAGCTTCTGTACAAGAGCTTTTCTGCTTTTCCTTTTGCCTGCAAATTAGTTGTATACAGAAGAATGCTCAAATGAACGAATCATTTTATACCTTGTATTGTGACAAAGTTGTGTCTTGCTTGCTTCTTTTTCTTTTTCCTTCGGCAGTTCGGTGATTCTCCTTTGTTTTTCTGCAGCTCTTTGGTTCCTTTCTGCCTCTGCCTTTTGCCTCTGCTTCTTTTATGCAGCAGCTTTCGTCTCTGCGCTTTTCTCTTCTGCCTCTGCCTACTGCGTTTTTGCTTGTCTCTGCCTATGTTTCTGCAGCACTTCGTTCCTCCTTCAGACTTCTGGCCTCTGCCTTTTGTCTCTGCTTTCTGCCTTTTGCGTTCTGCCTCCCAGTTTCCCTTTGGTTCATGCCTTTTTATAGGCAAACAGGTGAACGGCAGTTTGGAAGGGAAGTTTTAGCTGAGGGTGCGATGGTGGTGAGGGAAATGGGGTCGTGGGGAGTTTCTACCCACCATGATCTCATCCCACAATTGTTTTCTTATTATTATTTTTATTTGAAAATGGGATAAAGTTGGCATTTGGCTTAGAGATAAATTTCAGAAACTTTATCTCTAAAAAACTTGCTACAGCACGTCACCCATATATTCTTTGCTGGCCCCTTTTTTCTGATTTAATTTTGGGCCTTTAGAATTCACTTGTTACAGGCAAAAATGCTTATGGGCCTATTTGGGTCATGGTCCAAATTAATCTGATATGCATGAAATTTTTTATTTCAACATAAACCAACACCATAATTGACCGGATTTGGCTCATTATGCAATGCATTCAAATCAAGGAATAATTTTTGCATGTTCTGAGTATATTTTGGTATACTCGGAAAGTACAAAAATTTCTCAAAATCAAGAGGGAGACAATTAATTGATCTTACACGTTTTGGTTGGTACTTGGGGTTTTTCTCTGTGAGATATAGCATCAAATTGTTGTTCCCAAGCAATTTTGAATTTTCTGTAGAGAAAATAGTATTTTTCTCTTAGAAAGAATCCAATAAAGTGAATAGAAAATAAAAATTTATCTTAATAGTGGACAGGTTCTTCAACAGCCTTTTGTCCCATTCAATATTTCAACAACTATACAATGACTGACTTATTGCATTTGTATCATTCAATATCTCAACAACTCCATAGTGACTCACTTATTGTGTGGTACATGACATATGGTGCTACAAAGATTTCATTCAAATTATAATACAGCACATGTTAGGTTTTAATTTCAAATTTAAAATTAAAATTAATTAAGTGAATTCATGTCACACGTATTATCATTGCATAGACAAATTCCTTGCATATGTTCACATTTTAGAAATTAACGTAACAAACCATGTGACATGTAGAAATATTCACAACTGCTTGCACATTTCAAGTAGTGAATATATTTTTATCTGATGTTCTTTCAATGATCGGAAACGTTTCTTGCATATGATCAAAGAGAAACGTTTGTGTAAGTTGATGAAGGGTAGCCGCTCGTTTTACACATATACTTCTTAATCAAACAGTAGTAAATTATTTGAGCAACTTATGTGAAAAAATATTTAAATATAACTAAAGGTCAAGCAATCTTTTCAAATATACTGTAGCAACTTATGTCGTATCGATATCATCTCAATAAGTTGTCAATAATGTCTTATTATTTTAATAGCAAATAATCTCCTGTAATCTAGATATGACAAAATAATAACAAATAATCTCCTATAATCTGGATATGACAATTATAAATAGTCTGTTGATATTGTCGGCATTGTTAGTTTGCTACAGAAATAAAAATAATGCTTTTAATTACAGTAATAGTGGTATTTAACTGTATTTCCCCCAATTATTTTCACAGTGATCATAAATTTCAAACATTTGATAAGTGATAGTGCTATATCAACTAATTAACTAATGAAGAGGACAAAATTCTTAGGCAATCAGTTTTGTAAGAATAATTTAGAGGAAAAAGACTGCAAATGAAATCAATGTAAGCATTGAAAACGCAATAAAACCAATCAAAACTTGTCAAGAAAGAAAATGATCTCTGAGAGTTGTGAAATAATTTAAAGAGTCCATAGAATTCCACCAAGGCCCTAATAAAAACATAAATTTTGCAGCTACTCTGCACTCTGCTGTCTGCACAAGAAAGAGAGAGACTCAGAGAGAGAAAGGCCTCCATACTTGTTTGTTGTTATTCTCTTCTATTCCTTCTCCAATCCAAATCATGAACGACGAAGAAATAGCCCATGATTTCTCTCCAATCATCAAAGTCTACAAAGATGGTCGCGTTGAGAGACTCCTAGGCACATCAACAGTTCCTCCATCAACGCATCCCGAAAATGGCGTCCAATCGAAAGACGTTGTGATCTCACAGGAACCAGCCATATCTGCAAGGCTTTATATCCCAAAATCCGCCGCCACAAGCTCACCCCAAACCAAACTCCCTCTTCTCGTTTACTTTCACGGAGGCGGCTTCTGCATTGAAAGCTCATCTTCTCCCACATATCACAACTACCTCAACGCCTTAGTCTCTGAGGCCAATGTTGTTGCCGTCTCTGTTGACTACAGACTTGCCCCGGAAAACCCTATGCCGGCTGCTTACGATGATTCATGGGCTGCTCTCAAATGGGTTGCTTCCCATTTTGATGGAAACGGCTCTGAAGATTGGCTAAACAGATTTGCAGATTTACGGTGTGTGTTTTTCGCCGGTGACAGTGCTGGGGCTAATATAGCACACAACATGGCTTTGAGATTGGGATGTGAGGGATTGGTTGGTGTTAAGCTTATTGGGATTGTATTGATACATCCTTACTTTTGGGGCACAGAGCCAGTTGGGGCAGAGTTAACCACCCCTGCAGCTACAAGAGAGTATATAGCTGCTTTGTGGCGATTTACTTGCCCTTTGAGTAGCGGATCCGATGACCCGCTTTTCAACCCGGGAAAGGATCCGAAATTGGGGGAATTGGGTTGTGAGAAAGTGCTGGTTTGTGTTGCTGAGAAAGATGGTTTGAAAAATAGGGGGTGGTATTATAGCGAGGCACTAAAGAAGAGTGGATGGAAAGGGGTTGTGGAGGTCATAGAAGCAAAGGGGGAGGAGCATGTGTTCCATTTGTTCAATCCCACTTGTGAGAATGCTGTGGCCATGAACAAAAAGATTGCTTCTTTCTTGAATTAGAATAATTTGCCTGAAAATTTTGGGTGTACTTAATAATATGACCACACCCTCTAAGCAAGGTTAGTGGTTTTCCACTGTTGTAATTTCTATTGGTTTGTTTTCTTCATCTATTTTATCTCTTGTATGTTTTATGTATGTTTCCTTTCTTCATCTGTTTTATCCCTTGTATGTTTTGGCCCTGCAAAATCAACAATGAAAAACTATTTTATGCCTAAGGGAAGCTTGGTAGTTGAGGGTTGGTATGTTTTCAAAGACTTTATACCTACTACTAGGAAGGTAGAATAGTAGTTGATTGCATAGACGACTGGTAAATTTTCCATCTAGACAACGGTGTAAAACTGTCGTCTAAGACCTTTTTTTATAGTAGCGATTTAAAATGAAATTGTGTACTTCACATGTCAAGATAGTGTTTAACTAAAGGGGAACTTAGAAAATGATCTTTGCATTGTCATGTATCGCAATATGTTGGATTTTGTGTGTGTGTGTGTGTGCTTTTAATAAGTTAGTTATGTATATGCCTTGGATTATAACTAATTGTTGGGGATTTATAACTGCAAAGTGTTCAATGAAATTATAATTTATAACTGCCCTTGCCCATGTACGATTCAGTACCAAATTTATTTTGAAATGGGTGTTTAGCAAATATTGCGTCGTTTTCTTTAATATATCATTAACTTTTTGTCCATTTTGGATTCAATATTGTAGTTCTGGGCTTTTTTTTTGTTCGAAGAAAGATCATGATTTCATTACTAAAGAAAGCTCCAAAAAGGAGACCAGTTCAATCAGTAATAAAACAACTCATTCAAACAGAAACGCATGAAAATCAAGATATATGGCAAATACTAAACTGACCAAGATGAAAGAGAACATGACAGACGGTCCAAATGCAAGGACGTCAAAAATGATATTTTGACCAATTGCAACCCACTTAAGCGGGAGGAGGGCAGGGAAGGCCGTCCTTACATAAAATGTGCATGCATAAGAGAGGTGGAGGGTCTCTCAACTCAAACTTCCGTACTCCTCCTCGATAGTGCCAGCAACGCAAGGTTGTCCACTGCTTGATTACCAATCCTATTAGTTCAATTCCATAGACACTCCTCAAATCCTCGTTGTTCCTCACGGATGAGGGTAATACAAATCTTTTGCATACTTAGATTGATTTACAAATATATCTCCAGCAGAAGTATAAGACACTTGCAATCCTAGAAAATATGTTTACCTATGTCCTTCAATTCGAAAACTGAGCTTAAATCATCAATCACACTTTGAACCAACTTTTCACTAGAACCAGTGAGTATTATGTCATAAACATACAACAAGAGAATTACAATTTCTGACTCGACATGTTTCACAAACAAACTAGGATGGAATGGAAAGACTGAAATCTAATGGCATGCAAATAACCGGTGAATTTTGTATTCCAAGCTCTTGGAACTTGTTTTAATCGATATAAAGATTTCTTAAACTTACACAAACTTAGGATGAATAGGTTCACCATTCATTTTTTATTTATAAATTTTAACTTTTCCTCTGCAAACTTAATATTTCTTAAATGCAGCCGGTTATATATATATATATATATATATATTATTTTATACTAAAGCCTAATCGCTAGGATTCACATAAGCAATAACTTTCCTTACGTTGTTGGGGGAGTCAGCTTAATCTAAAATTAACAATTTTTGTTGGGTGTGTAGGACTTTCTCTAGCTTTTCCATATCGGATTCAATGATTTTATCATTTGGGTATTATAAGGATTTTTTCTTTCTGTATTTATAAGCATAAATTATCTAATTTATATAAGCATCTCTTTTTTCCTTTACACTTATATTTGTGATCTTTAAATTCCAGCAAATTAATTATATGATTTCTAAACCTATAGGTAAATTTCCAAGCCTATTAGGTAAATTATTCTAATATAAAAATTGTCAAGCGTTTTGGGTAAAATACTAAACCTATAGGTACAATAAACCTATTACACATCTAAGTCAATGTTATGGATTTTCTTATCAATCTCCAGTCTTCCTTTTTTACTAAGTTGTATAAACCATTATATTCAACTAGCCATGTGTGTACCAATTGGTTTTTTTAAATTTTTAAATTTAAAAAGATCATTATGTTCCATAAAAAGAGGACCCATTATCTGATTTTGTTTTTAATTTTAATTATTTTTTAATATGAAAAATGTGAATTTACCATATTATCCTAATTTAATTAATTATTTCAATTCTTAATATTTGCAATAACTAATGATATTTTATGGTATTTTAAATGTTTCACCATTCCCTGCCTTTTGCTTTATATATATATAGATAACATGCAAAGTTCTCTAAACTTGAAGAGTCATGTTAGTAATCTTCTTATATATTAAGGCAGAAGGCTTTAAAAGTGAAAATTTCAAAATCCACACAATTGCCCTTGGTTAATAAAAATACTAAAACACTCTGGCGGTTTGACAAAATCTTAAACGTAGACATGTTGATCTTGAGGATGTTTGTGCCCTCTGCGGCTGTGACGGGAAATCTCAGGTACATCTTTTTTTCCACTGCGAGTTCGCACGGGTGTTCTAGTTCACTAACCCTTTGCAGCTAGATACGAGGTTACTGGAAGGAGGGGATTTTCTATCATGCTGGAATACCCTTCTTCATAAATATAAAAAGAAGGACAATCACTAGGATATTTTGCAATGGTTGGCGTTTGGGCTATGGAGGATATGGAAGAATCGAAATGCTGCAATTTTTGAGATGCATCATATGAATCCACATGATACTATTCTCACATGTTAAAAGCAAATTTTGGAGTTTGTGGCGGCTGGACAAGTGAATATACCTCTTCTCCATGATACGAGTGTTCTGGTTCACTTGCCCTTTACAGCTTGATACAAGGTTGCTGGAAGGAGGGGATTTTCTATCATGCTGGAATACCCTTCTTCATAAATATAAAAAGGGGGACAATCACCAGGATATTTTGCAATGGTTGGCGTTTGGGCTATGGAGGAGATGGAAGAATCGAAATGCTGTAATTTTTGAGGTGCATCATATGAATCCACTTGATATTGTTCTCACATGTTAAAACTAAATTTTGGAGTTTGTGGCGGCTGGACAAGTGAATATACCTCTTCTCCATGATACGAGTGTTCTGGTTCACTAGTCCTTTGTAGCTAGATATGAGGTTACTGGAAGGAGGGGATTTTCTATCATGCTGGAATACCCTTCTTCATAAATATAAAAAGGAGGACAATCACCAGGATATTTTGCACTGGTTGGCGTTTGGGCTATGGAGGGTATGGAAGAATCGAAATGCTGTAATTTTTGAGGTGCATCATATGAATCCACAGGATATTGTTATCACATGTTAAAAGCAAATTTTGGAGTTTGTGGTGGCTAGAGAATCGAATATACCTCTTCTCCATGATCAACATAGACATTTAGAATGGGACCACAGTGAGTTACAAGTTTGGCAACAAATGGCTGCTAACTAGATGAAATTTAATTGCGATGGCGCTTGGACACAAGGGCAAATGAGGGGTGGAGCAGGATGGGTGGCACGAGACAATAATGGCTAGATGGAAATGGCAGGGGGTACTGGAGGTTTTTCCTGCCAGTCTGCGCTGGCTGCGGAAGCTAAAGAAGTACGGGATGCGGTGGCAACAGGTTTGGAGGCACGGGTCACCAGGGTGAGGTGAAGACTGACTATAAACAGCTTGTTACGATGTTGCATGGAGATATGAAAACGGATACTACTATTGAAGGCATTATCCATGATATTCAGGTGCTGGCTTCTCAAGTGGGCCAGGTATCTTTTACCTTTGTGAACCGTAGATGCAATGTAGCTGCCCATCTGGTAGCAACGCACGTATCTTGTGTGGGTGGGAAGGTTAAATGGGATCAACGTTGTTGTTTGACACTCTTGCTGCTGATGTAAACGTTCCAATTCGGTTTTAATAAATTTCTTCCATTGTTTGACCCAAAAATAAAAAAAATAAAAAAACAAAAACAGAAGATTTTTATATTAAATATGGATAAAATGGTACATTCATAATTTATTTAAATTTAAATTAAATTTATTTATTAAAAAAAAAGCATGCAATGCAGTTACCCATACAACTAGGAAAAGTTATTCCTAAAATATGAGACAACTACCTTTAAAACTTCCTTTTTAAATTAAAAAGAATATAATACTCATTAATAAAAACCCGGTTGGCACACACAACCATGTGCCAAGGGGCTATTAAAAAGTAAGATTGGAAATATGTTTTCTAAACCCAGCAAGAGTCACTTCTACAATGAGGGGTAAAAGTGTGAGCATATAATGAGGGAGGTTCAATCTAATAGTCTAATAATAACTATGCATTTCACTAAATCCGACGGCTATTAAAGAAACCCCACATTGACCCAAAAAAAAAGAACCCCTCAATATAAGCCCACACTTTTACCCTCATTATAACCTCCCCTGTCTTGAAGATGCATCTTAAATCATCTGCAGGCTTCGACGCCAACAACCTAGCTTATTAGACCTCATTTCAACCATCTAAAAAAGCCTCCATTTACCAACCTAGCCATCAAAAAGCTGACTTTGTGATATTGGGTTTTATATTCTATTACTCGGATATCATTCAGTTTCATTTTTTTCGGAGAGGGAAATGGTATTTTATTAAAACTGACAAACATTACATGGTAAGACGAATATGATAACGGCGGTCTCATTAAAACTTTCCCAGAGAAATCTGCATGAGATAAAACCCCGGATTAGGAAAGAGTCCGTGCAACATAGGTTGTATGTAAGTGAAGTAGTCCGCTGTTCTAAATAGTTTTTGGGTAACTTAATTTTTGTGTTTTAGGTTCAGAGCTTAGAACAATATTTGGGTTCTACCCACAGATTCATGCTTTAAATTTATATTAACCAAAAAAAAGAAAGATGTACGTTAAGGTTTCTCTCTCGTTTTGACGAGAGAGTTTGACAGCTAGGGTTTCCCTTGTCCTCCAAAGATAGAAAGGACGCATCCAACCTAATGGAAAGGCCAATCTTTAGAGCATACAACTTTGTAGCTAACATCGACAAAAGACTAGGAGCTCGCATTGCTATAACTCCTCCCATTTGGCTAGCTAAGTCAATTGTTATTACGGTCATTCCAGGGGAACCACAAAAAAAAAAAAAACCAAACAAAGATTGCTTAGCGGCTAGGATTAGCTCCCAGGCAACCAACAACCAAGTAGCAGCGTCATTGACAAGCACAGATAGAAAAGGTTGCGGCAGATTCAGTTGCTTCCAGATTTGACTCCCATTCACACAATCACGTAGGACATGGACATCCGTTTCACAACCATCAGAACAGCGAAAACATGTTACCTCAGTGATGAGCTTACGAACCACAAGCACCGCCCTTGTAAGAGGAGCATTCTGGGCAAAGCGCCTAAAAAAATGCTGAATTTTTGGGGCAACTTTCATCTTCTAGAGGTGTTTCCAGAGCTTCTGTGAGGGAGAAGACACAGACCTTGCACCTACAACAGAGGTCGCTAGGGATTGAAATTCAGGAGCAGCCTAATACCCACTTTTAAAAGTGTAACGCCCGTTCTTTGTAAAATTCCATATTTGTTGATCCACATTGTCACAAGCTAAAGGGATAGATAATATAGTCTCATCTTCCACAAAAATAAAAGAATTGTAGACGTGCGAAACATCCCACCGCCCACTAGCAGTAATAAGAGCACTGACTTTTGTAGTCACAGGAAAGGATGAAGTGGATTGAACGATAAAGAAATGGTTATGCAGAACCTAAGCATCGCCATAGATATTTACAAGTCGTGTGCCATTTTAGCCCATACTGTAAAATCTCTCTACCCCAAAGAATAGATTGCCAGATATACGAAGGGGCGGAGCAAGGATGCTCCTACATAAAATTAGAAGAAGGGAAATACCTTGCTTTTAACATACGGGCAACAAAGGAGTTAGGAAATTGGAGCAGTCGCCACCCTTTCTTTGCTAACAAAGCTTTATTAAAATTGCTGAACTCCCGGAAACCTGACCCACCATTAGACTTAGGCTTGCAGATGGCTTTCCAATTTTTCCATTGGATTCCTCTTGAATCACCTTTAGACCACCAGAACCGGGCAATAATACCTTCAATCTTATTGCAAAGAGTAGTCAGAAGCTGAAAAACACTCATGGAATAAGACAACATGGTCTGGCAAACAACTTTGATCAAAACTTGCTTACTAGCTCTCGATAGAAGTCGTCCTTCCCACCCCATTATTTTCTTCCAGATACAATCAGCAAGAGTGTGAAACATTAATTGTTTATTTCGATCAGTAGTGGTCGGCAACCCCAGATAACGTTTATGGCATGGGACAATCGGAACACTCAACATAGCTTGGATCTGGACCTGTAGGACTTGCGGGGTAGATGGGCTGAAACACATGGTAGACTTTGCCAGATTAATTTGTTGACCTGATGCATCTTTATAGATACGAAAAATTCGCTGTAGGTCCGCAACCTGGGTAGGATCTGCATCACAAAACAATAAACTATCGTCTGCAAAAAATAAATGGTTAAGAGATGGGGCTGAAATAGCAATTGAGACTCCTTTTATTTTTGAAGCCATTTCTACTTGTTGAAGCAAAGTAGAGAAACCCTCAGCAACAATAAGAAAAAGATAGGGTGAGATCGGATCACCCTACCGCAATCCCTTGGTGGGCACAATCTAGCCGAAAGGCCGACGTTGAATTAACACCGAATACGTAGCTGTAGTAATACATCCCACAACCAAATCAACAAAACGAGCAGGGAACTCCATCATCCCCAGTGGCGGATCCAGGATTACGTGGCCAAGGGGTCACAGTGTAAAAGTTCTGAAATTTTTCTTAATAAATAGTATAGCCGCCCGGCTATACTCCTTTATAAATTTTTTTTAAAAAATAAATAGTATAGCCGCGCGGCGATACTCGGTTTTTTAATTTGTTAAAAAAATAGTATAGCCGCGCGGCTTTACTCGGCATTGTTTAAAATTGATACAATAACACTCACATAAGAAACTAATTTAAAAGCCAAACCCCAATATAATGCATATTGCATAAGTGCAGAAATCAACAACCAGAGAAAGCAATAAAACCATGTACGTACTACCAATATCTTCATCACTCCACACGACAAAAGCTAAGACTAAGTTTCAGAGAACCAACACGAAACCTAGTAAACTATACAAAATGAAAAAATATTGCATGACCACTCTGGCAACAGCCAAAGTAAACTCAAAGGAGGAGCATAAATTCAAGCCTTCACTCACGATTAGAAAGAAAATTCACCGACGCCAAGAGAGAAATTATTCAACAATTACAAGGGATGAAAAAGGTGTTGGTGGTCGGCACCTGCGAAGAGGTGTGCTGGAGGTTGGAGGTTGGGAGGCTTGGAGCTCTTAGGGTTTGAGAGGGTATGGAATTGGGAATGAAAAAGGGTTTGGAGGTGCTGTGCTGATGCTGAAGTCGGGTGGGTCTTTGTATCTGTTTTTTTTATAAAAAAAACCTGGCCCAAACGGCGTCGTTTTGAGGCCAGGTCAATTAAAAAAAAATTTGACTGAGCCTTGGACCAAACGACGTCGTTTGGCCAGGCTTGTTTTAAAAAAAAAAGGACGCGCAAGGCAGCGCGCAGAGCAGCACAGCGCGCACAGCACTGCCTGGGACTTTCGTCAACCACCTGGTGTGCACACAAGGGGTCGTCTTGCAGCTCTCCAAGGGGTCGTTCATGGAGTCCATAGCCAGATTTCTGGCATTCCAAGGGGTCGTGCAACCCCTCTTGTCCCAACGTGCGTCCGCCTCTGATCATCCCCATCATACGATCAAGAAAAGCCCACTCAACATGGTCATAAGCCTTAGCCATATCCAGATTTAGAACTAATTTTCTCCGCCCCGCCTCCCCCCCTCCGCTTTAAAAAATGGATAGTTTCAAAAGTTGCAATTACATTGTCTAGAATCATTCTGTCAGGAATAAACGCACTATGGAATTTTGAAATCACATGAGGCAGGGCTTTCTTCAGTCTATTAGCAAGGGTCTCAGAGATGAGCTTGTATAGAACATTACAGAGTCTAATAGGACGAAATTCAGTGACCCGAGTCAGTGAAGCAATTTTGGGGATGAGAGCAAACAAAGTATGAATGAAACCCATAACACTATCACTTCCATTAAGAACATCCAAACAAAGTTGACACACATCAGTCCCCACCACCTCCCAATAACATTGATAAAATAATGAAGGCATCCCATCAGGGCCAAGAGATTTTGTCGGAGTCATAGAGTGCATAGCCGACTCCACCTCATTGTGGGAAAAAGCAAGACGAAGAGCACGTTGGTTGAACAATGGGCCACGGGTCTTCAACGCATTAAATATTTCAGCACTCATGGAGGGGTGCAGATCTTCTGTCCTCTTTTTCTTCTGTCCCTCTCTGTCCCCTCCTTATCCTTCTAACACCTGTCGTATCACTTAACCATTAATTTAACACTGTTAACTAATAAAATAAAAATAAAAATAAAAGTAAAAAACAACAACCCACCGTCGTCTCTCTCCCCCTTTCTCAAGTCTCTCTCTCTCTCTTTCCCCATTACTTCCATTGGTATCAACCAGTTGCTCATTGTCCAAAGTTGATGTATTCGATCCCCTACCATCCCAATTCCCACTACCCAATTCCATGGAATTCACCCTGGTTTCTTCGCCGGCGGACGAATCCAAGGTTTCCAAAGTTCGACTACCAGACCCACTTTTAGCGGGACGAATAATACCAACAGCTACAGAAGAGCAGAGATACAACAGTACATTATAGTGGTATTGCTCCAACTTAATTTCTTCTCTTTGAGCCAAATAATAGAATTTAATTGCCCCCATGACATCCCCTCTCTTTGGGCACATATCCAACCCAACTCTCATCTCAACTTCTGGCGCATCAACATCATAATTCTTAGACCCTTTCCCCCTTTTCTCTTCACCCGCCTGTTTATCATTACGTTTCCTATTTGTATATGGTGCAGAAATTCAAAGAGAGGGGCAGAAGATCTAATGATTTGGATCTGGTGCAGACATTCAAAGAGAGAAAAAGGAGGCTTGGGGCAGTTAGGTGAAGTTGCAGTGGGGTTGCCGTCGAGATGGGGTGGTGGAGCTCTGTATCGGTTGCAAAGAAGACCAAGGAACCAGGGTTTTTGTAATTATTTTATAAATTTTTAATAAAATTAATAGTTTTAACAGAGTTAAGTCAGTTAAGTGAGAGGACAGGTGTTAGAAGAATAAGGAGGGGACAGAGAGGGACAGAAGAAAAAGAGGACAGAAGATCTGAACTCCTCATGGAGCCACTAGCAGAAGAAAACAAATCATGATAAAAATCAAGAAAAAGTTTGCCAATGTTTGACTGATCATGCTGCATGCAATTCTGGGCATCCAGGATCCCGCAGAGAGAGTTTGTTTTAGCATGATTGTGACGCCCCGGAAATGTTCAAATATTTTGTTAAGCTCATAATAAAAATTTCACGGTCCAATTTTTGGTAATTTGGATTTTCATGAAATAACTCTTGGGATATTCAAGGGAGGATTTATTTCTGATACTTTGAAGTTGGAATTTTGGTAATTTGATGTCATTGAAAAATAGTAAACGTCCATACGAGCGTGTGGCATGTTTTGGAGAATCATTTGGAACTCAATCGGAAGCATTTTGGCGAGCTTCGGAAGTTGGGAAGAAGTTAAAAAGGAAAAGAAAAAGGATAAATTATTGTGCGGCACTTCTTTCCTTTCCTTTTCCTTTATCTTTTATTTCTCTCCCTTTCCTTTCATTTCACTTCGCTTCTTTCTTTTCTCTTTCTCTTCTTCATCTTCTTCTCCCTCTTCAAAAACTCAAACCTATTGGTCTTGGTCATCACTATAGAACTCTCATCTCTAAAGCTCAAATCAGAAATACTTCTTCATGAAAGTTGTTCACATGCTCGAGGACTATAACATATCCAAAAATCAGCATCATCGGACCAGTTTAGCTACCTCAAACCGGCTATAAACGTTACGTGTTCATCCATGGTTGGTGAGTTTTCTGCAGCTTAGTTTTCAACATTTTGCTTTAGTCTCTACTACTTGTTTGAAAAACTTTCCTTTTCTGAAGTTGTTCCTCAGTTTGAGAACTATGACATATCCAAAAATAAGAGCAATCCAAGTGCTCTAGCTATGTTTGTGGTAAGCATATTCGTCATTTCCTATGATTCTACTGTTATTATCGTACAACACCATATTCACTCTTGTATGTCAGATTTCCTTATCCAGATGACAATAAATCTTTCATGAAAAATGTTCAGAATTATGTTCTCTAGAACATATCCAAAAATCTTGGCAATCCAGCCAGTATAGCCTTCTCGAGAGTGGATCAACTGACACAAGCTTTTGTTAGTTTTGAAGTATAATTTGAGTTGGTTATTGTCTTTGGGAGCTTCATTCAGAAAATTTTGAAAAATTCAGAGGAATAAGGTAAAGATTTAAGGTGGTTTGATTTATGAAATTATCCCTAAATTGTTGGTCGAAAGCTGGTATTGAAATTGGAAGGACCAAAAGATAAATTAAAACAAGTATAAGTACCAAAGGACAAATAAGGTAAAATATAAGGACCAAAGTGAAATTATGAATAAGTCTGGGGACTAAAATATGATTTGGACAAAGCATAAGGACAAAAGTGAAATTATTGACTAGTGAGAGGACTACAGTGTAATTAAAAATAGTTATAAAGACTAAATCGCAAAGAAGGATTTTAAGTAACATTTATTTTGAAAATCACTGGACTAGGAATCAGTTGCCAAGAAAGAACAATTTTAGTTCAAAGGTGCATAACGCAAGTCAGACATCAGTTTTGGATTCCAGGTAGGGGGACTCACTCTCGGACTTGTATTTTGTGTATGTATGGCATAGTATATATTGTTGTGTGCGAAAACTACACTGTTTTTGATTGCCATATATGCTTGGTTTTATAAATGCTTGGCTTTGGTTATCCAAAGTTTTGAGAGTATACGCCTGCGGGAATTATCCTCGATGACCTGAGGGTGAAAGGGGTATAGCGACTTCCTTGTGTTTCGATTCTCTAAACTTCCGGAGGGGTTATGCGGACAGACTATACTAATACCCTATGAGTGAGGTATAGTCAATGTGGTGTAACCAGTTGAAATGGACACTCTCGCTACCGTACCAGAGGAGTTGGATTTAATTATAATTTATGATAGGAGTAGTTGGCCTTAAAGGATCGGTTGTCAGACAAGCAGATACAGAAACGTTCCAAAAAATGTTTACGAAAATTGTTGAGCATGCCAATTGGTTTGGGATCCACAATATATGGATACGGTTTGTGTATGTGCATATTCTTTCACTGATTTTGAAATAAATCTATGGGCATTATTATTATCATTATTTATTTTGAAATCTGGCTGGGAGTCTCCTACGGGGCAAATGAACGTATATGATGCTTACCCCTACTTTTTTTGTGGATTCCCTTCGTGGGTGACGACTCGGTGTGACCTCCTCACTTGTCAGCATTTGGCTCGTGTCTCACGTTGTTGTCAGGTTGTGAACCTTATTCATCATAGCTGATTATCTTTCATTATATATGTATAAATTTGAATTTTAGATGGTTGGTATATTTTCATTATTGGTTTGTAAAACATTTTCGGAGGTTGTTGATACTATTCCATGACCTCTGGGGTTGGTTTAACTCTCAAATAAATTTTGTAATAATATTCCGCTCTTGTCAAACACTTTGATCCAATCCGTTTCAATTTATTTATAAATGCTTAGCGTATTTTGGGAATCTTGGGAGTATAACCCTTGGATTTAGGTGTTATATTTTCGGGATCCTCAATATACGTGTCATTTTCATGTGTCTCTATTTTGGGGCGTGATACAAAAATGGTATCAGAGCAAACTTTGTTTTCAAAAGATTTCTAATCAAGAATTTCAAAAGATTTTTGAAAAAGAATTTTGAGCAACTTTTATTTACATGAGTTTTCTAAAAAATATCCAACCATCTACTTCCTCAATTCATTCGATTTCCCTTCAAGAAATTCATATTCTTGATTTGTCTGAGTCCTATGTAATTAGAAAATATTCTTTCCATTTGGAGTTGTGTTGAAGGAAGATTATCGTATTCCTAGAAATTGAGTCTTCTTTATAGTTGAGACTCATTCGGTTATCAAAATCCTGACAGACAAGTTCTACTTGTTTTGTTTCCTATCATTCTTGGTCATGACAAGTCTTCATTAAAATATGCACAACCAAACCAGAGAAGGGATCCTTAAAACCTTGGTCGCCATCATCTAAAGTAGCTACGCCAGATATGCCAGGAAGTAATCCTGAATAAATTAATGTAAAAGTTAATGTGTGTAAAAGAAGCACATATTAATATTTTTGGAATGGTTTCTAAGGATGAAACCTATGAAGTTCACTGGAACATCTAAAGTGAACAGAGCTTAAGGCTAGATTAAACATATTAAGATGGTGAATGTACCTTATAAAGTAATATGATGGTACATTGTGCTATTTGGAAAGCATATTTTATGACTCATACTTTGAGTCAAGAACTTTGTCTTGGTTGCATCTTAGATCATGTCAGAACTCAGAATGCTGGAACAACTGAATTAGAATTCAATCTTTCTCAACTCAAGGCTTGAAGAAGATGAGTTAATGGCCAAAATGGCTAAGTTAGTGAATGAATATAAGGAATAAATGATAGTTTGAGACACCAAGGTAGGTTGTCTATGGAAAAATCCTCGAGATGGAAGTATTATTTATTACTTTATGTGGACGGTGTATAAGGAATATGCACGTGGGTCTGCAGAGGTATTAGAACTATTAGTAAACACGATCTCTTTTTTGCGATAGTTTTTCTGAAAAAATTAGGAAAAGAAAAATTACTTGAGTTGTTCAACCTCGAAATGTGGAATCTACAAGTTGGGAAGAGTACTACCAATGCGGTCTCTATTTTCCAAGAACAACTTGGTAATTACCAAAGTCAAGGTCAGAGAAATTTTCAGCCTATGAATATTGCGTCTTTCAAGAAGACATCGGCAAGTTACAGAATTGACAATCAACATAGGAACTGGTATGGACACGCTGTAGCAAAGTTCGAGGTATTCTCCAATACGCAAGAGGCTTCTATTGTCTTAGACCTAATCGTAGGTACAACGACTATTCTTTTCATTAATCCCTACGTTTTAGAAAGTTTCTTAAAATCTGTCTGTCCTAGACTTTTACAACTAGCACAACTATAAATCTAGTAATGTTGAGTACTTGGAGACACTTCCTAGCAAAGGGAATACCAATCTTGGAAAACATGTTAACTTTGCAATACAGTAACGCAGACTGCAGAAAGAAGAATGCTTTTAAAGATGGTGATACGGTAATTAAAGCGCTGAAGGATGAGAAGAAAGCTGATCGTATTTCACATTCTGCAATACAACGTAGACTGCAGAAAGAGAAGAATGACCTAGCTAGGATAGTATAGATGTGCTCTGGGGAGATGCAGCAAAAGTTGGACGAGGTAGGAGGTATAAATAAAAGGGTCCGAGAGGACGAGGAGAAAATGTTTGAGGATGCTAAGAAAGCGGTCTATGTGTGACTATTTGGTGAAACAAATGTAGAGGTTTAAAGATTACAGACTTAGGGCGAAGGGTCAAAGTTCTAGACCTGCAGAGGCCATTATTGAGACGCCTAGGTTGAGTCCTATTATAATAGAGGATGAAAGCCCAAAGTTTGTGGAACCTATTATGGAGGGCCAAAGTTCAAAGCCTTCTAATGCTGATGAGGAGGCAGAAGGAGTTCATAATTTTCTGAATTTAAGCCCCTTGAAGGGAGACAAAAATGTTTAAGTAAGGATTGGTGGTGTCTTGTTAAGTTTAAAATTTTATTTAGTTGGTTGTTGTTGAATGTTGTAGTTTTATGTGGGTTGTAAGACTTTTAATGAAATGAAATCATTGTGTTTCATGATTGGTGCAGGAGTAAAGGTGGAATTAATCCATGAACCACTATGGTTTCATTATAAAAATTTCAAGGATGAAAGTTTGCTAACGGAAGATTACAACGACCGTCCCATTTCTTTTCCCACTTTTTGTGAGTTTGTTCAAGGTTATAAATGGTCACTTTCAGACCACCTTTGTTAAAGTTGAGCGTTGAGACTCTGCCTTGTGCTTGGACGTGGAGCTTGGCTGCAAGCGCATACGCAACCCGTTCGAAATTTCGAATTCAATAGAACAAATTGAACGTGATGGTACTCATCACTCTTATTCATCAGACCTAAACTTTATTTTCAAAGTCTCTTAACAGGAATCCTTTTTCACGAAAGTTGTTAAATCGTTCAAAGTTATGCCCAATGGCAGTTTAGTTGAAGGACTCTAGTTATCTCGAAACTTGTTCTGGCTTGAAACCAGTTTATTATTGTTCGATATCTTGCCTGTCTCAATCTAGAAGACTCGATTGCAACGTTTTACGAAGATTTATAGTGCTTGGATGCCTAGGTTTCTTCATCGAAGTTATCCAATATCATGTATACTACAACATCTCATGTGTTCAGGCTAATCGAAGGTCTGTGGAAATGTTGGTGATGTACAGACAAGAACATACTCATTATCTTCTATCCTGATTTGTTATCTTGGTTTGAGTATGGAAAGTTATGATTGATGAACACTCAAATGTCAATGGTATAAGATTTTACCATGACTGAAAGTTTATAAGGAGGCGAAAACGAAAGCTTATGGTCTCACAATGATCTCTTAAAGAGTTTTTTTAATTTATTTATTCCAAACCTAAGTTGAAGAGGTTCAATGATGATTCATGGGAATTTATTCTAAATCATTAAAGATTGTTTTAAATGGACAAAGGTCCTATGCTGATAAAAGGAGAATGACTCCTAGATCAAATGTTGAAAATTTTATAAAGATAAAATCCTCAAGAAAAGGATACCAATGTTTTGGTGAACGTGACAAGTTGGCACTCAGATGTGTTGGACCATTCAAAGCAGGGAAAAGTGTCAAATTGTTAAGCTCACAATAAAAATTCCACGGTCCAATTTGTGGTAATTTGGATTTTCATGAAATAACTATTGGGTTATTTAAGGGAGGATTTATTTCCTAATATTTTGAAGTTGGAATTTTGGAAATTTGATGTCATTGAAAAATAGTAGACATCCATACGAGCGTGTGTCATTTTTCGGAGAATTATTCGGAACTCGATCAGAAGCATTTTTGGCTAGCTTCGGAAGTTGGGAGAAGTTAAAAAGGAAAAGAAAAACGAGAAATTATTTTGCGGCATTATACACACGGATAGGCTGCCGACTCTCTTATCTCTCTTACCCTTTCTATCTCATTTCCTTTCCTTTATCTTTTATTTCTCCCTTTCCTTTCATTTCATTTCACTTCTTCCTTTTCTCTTTCTCTTCTTCATCTTCTTCTCCCTCTTTAGAAACTCAAACCCATGGGTCTTGGTCATCACTATAGAAATCCCATCTCTAAAGTTCAAATCAGAAAAACTTCTTCATGAAAGTTGTTCACCTGCTCGAGGACTATAACATATCCAAAAATCAGCATAATCGGACCCGTTTAGATACCTCAAACCGGCTATGAACTTTCTGTGTTTATACATGGCTGGTGAGTTTTCTGTAGCTTGGTTTTCAACATTTTTCTCTTGTCTCTACTACTCGTTTGACAAACTTTCCTTCTCTGAAGTTGTTCCTCAGTTTGAGAACTATGACATATCCAAAAATCAGAGCAATCCAAATACTCTAGCTATATTTGTGGTAAGCATATTCGTCATTTCCTCAGATTCTGCTGTTATTACCGTACATCACCATATTCACTCTTGTATGTCAATTTTCCTTACCCAAATGACAATAAATCCATCATGGAAAATGTTCAGAATTATGTTCCCTAGAACATATCCAAAAATCATGGCAATCCAGCCAGTATAGCCTTCTCGAGATTGGATCAACTGACACAAGCTTTTGTTAGTTTTGAAGTATAATTTGAGTTGGTTATTGTCTTTGGGAGCTTCATTGAGAAAATTCTGAAAAATTCAAAGGGATAAGGTAAAGATTTAAGGTGGTTTGATTTATGAAATTATCCTTGAATTGTTGGTCGAAAGCCAGTATTGAAATTGGAAGGACCAAAAGATAAATTAAAATAAGTATAAGTGCCAAAGGACAAATAAGGTAAAATGTAAGGACCAAAGTGAAATTATGAATAAGTCCGGGGACTAAAATATAATTTGGACAAAGTATAAGGACAAAAGTGAAATTATTGACTAGTGAGAGGGTTACAGTGCAATTAAAAATAGTTATAAAGACTAAATCGCAAAGAAGGATTTTAAGTAACATTTTTTATTCTATAAAATGATTGGATTGGGAATCAGTTGCCAAGAAAGAACAATTTGAGTTCAAAGGTGTAGAATGCAAGTCAGGCATCAGTTTTGGATTCCAGGTAGGGGGACTCACTCTTGGACTTGTATTTTGTGTATGTATGACATAGTATATATTATTGTGTGCGAAAACTGCACTGTTTTTTATTGCCATATATGCTTGGTTTTATGAATGTTTGGCTTTGGTTATTCAAAGTTTTGAGGGTATACGCATGCGGGCATTATCCTCGACGACCTGAGGGTGAAAGAGGCATAGCGAGTTTTTCGGGTTTCGATTCCCTAAACCTCCGGAGGGGTTATGCGGACAGATTTTACCAATACCCTACGCATGAGGTATAGTCGATGTGGTGTAACCGGCTGAAATGGACACTCTCGCTACCATACCAGAGGAGTTTGATTTAATTATAAATTTTGGTAGGGGTAGTTGGCCTTAAAGGACCGGTTGTCAGACAAGCAAATACAGGAACATTCTGAAAAATGTTTACGAAAATTGCTTGAGCATGCCAATTGGTTTTGGATCCACAATATATGGATATGGTTTGTGTATGTGCAAATTCTTTCACTGATTTTGAAATAAATCTATGGCCATTATTATATACATTATATATTTTGAAATATGGCCTGGAGCCTCCTACGGGAAAATGAACGTATGTGATGCTCACCGCTACTCTTGTTGTAGATTCCTTTCGTGGGTTACAACTCGGTGTGACCTCTTCACTTAACAGCATTTGGCTCGTGTCTCACGTTGTTGTTAGGTTGTGAACCCTATTCTTCATAGCTGATCATGTTTCACTATATATGTATAATTTTGAATTCTAGATGGTTGATATATTTTCATTATTGGTTTGTAAAACAATTTCGGAGGTTGTTGATACTATTCCATGACCTTTGGGGTAGGTTTAACTCTCAAATAAATTTTGTAATAATATTATAAGTTATTTTTCCGATATTGTTAAACACTCTGATCCAACCCGTTTTAATTTATTTATAAAGGCTTAGCGTATTTTAGGAATCTTGAGAGTATAACCCTTGAATTTATGTGTTATATTTTCGGGATCCTCAAGGTACGCATTGCTGTCACGTGTCTCGATTTTGGGGCGTGACAATGATGATTAGCAAACTTGTGGAAATTAGAGGTATTACGATCCCCAAATTGAAGCCAATTTACTCGGGACCATTGGCGCCAATAGATTTCATCTAGTTTCAGTAATCTATCCAGTTCACATTCCACCAGTTTCTTTCTATGAAAATTGTCCTCCGTAGGTGGTGCGGCTTGCAGGAAACTCAATTGAGTACGATAACCTTCCACTTTGCTCTTGAAATTGCCAAACTTGTTGTGCTTTCAAGAGGATAAAGAACGGGCACAACGAGAAATATTCTCAACAGGCGATTGATAACAATTTCAATTTCAATTTTAGTTTTTATTTTTTGTGCTAGAGTATAGAGGAAAAAGAGGGAGAATGAATGTGAGAATGAGAGTAGAGATGGGATGAGATTGAGAGGGAAGAAAGATGGGGGGAAAGAGTAACAAAAGTGAAACAAAAATTGAAATCTATTTGAAATTGTTTTCACTTTTGTTATTTCCTCATTCCCTTTGTCATTTCTCATCATCTCTCTCAATTTGTTCCTCGCTCTTATTTTCCTCTATACTCTAACAGCAAAAATGAAAACTAAAAACTAAAAACTAAAAACTAAAAATTAAAAACTAAAATTGAATTGGTTATCAAACAACCCTTAAATTATGAGAAGCCAACTAGCCAACTATTTTCCTTTAGAACATTTGCACCACTTTTTCTTTTTATATCCATATAAACTTTATCAAGACTGAGGAAGTGCTTTTCGAAAATGTCCGTCTGCTCAATTGGGATCTTGTATGGAACACCAAATCTCTCTTCATAATTCAATGCTTGTTGGTCGCTTTGAAAAAGATAGGAGGAAAATCCCCACAAGGGCCGCAACTCACATAATATCTATCCTCTCATCACTATTGTCATGGATGGCGTTAATCAGCTAGCACAACTTTTCTTCAACAGTCTTCTTGTGTCCCATTCAATATTTGAACAACTGCACAGTGACTGACTTATCTCACTAACTTATCGTGACCAGTGTTTTGAATTTACTCAAATGATAACATATTATAATATGACGAATTTACTCCAAATATAATATAGACGTCGTGTGAGAAAAACTTTACATTGTATTTACTTTTCAATTAAATAATCATAAATGATTTTGAGTACATTCATCAAAAAAAGATTAACTGTCACAAAATACTCTTAGAAAATTAGTAACATACTGTCAAGTCAATATTGTCTTATTATTTTGAGAGCAATCAGTCTCATATGGTGTCTTGATATCATATAAATAAAGTAGTATTATTTTGTTGATATATTGTCCATTTGCTACACACTAACTCACGTTTGATATTGAAAATTAGACTGGACTAGTTAAATGTCTAAGTTTGACGTGCAATAAAAAAAGAATATGAATGTTGTATTCAAACTGTAGGATTAGAATGGACTATTCATGAAAGGTTGTCATTACTAATTAAACCAAAATTGCACATGAAATGTAATTATTTAGTTAGTCTAGACTATTATTCATGAGAGGTTAATATAGCATGAAAAAGAAGACGGGAAAAGTAATGTTTGGTGCCATTACTAGTTCTTTGAATTTAGATGTGAAAATAGAACCATTCAAAACTCGTTATAAAAAAACTTAGAATTTAGAAGTGAACTTAGACAGTTTGGCGTCCATTAACATGGCAATAAGTGACTATATATATTGCATGCCTGGAGCATGACATAAATATAGATTCTAAAGACTTAACTCCCCAAAAGTAGAGATTATTTGAAAAATTCAAGCCCTATAAAAAATAACGCTCTATAGGAGGTTATGATCCACATTTCTAAATAATCATCTTAAAAGAGATGTTTGTCCCACAAGTGACAACATAAACTCCTGAAGAGGCATTGGTACCAAAAGCAATGAGATACTTATAAATTATGCATGCGCATGTACATGAGAATTGTGAGATCACAAATTGATGATACATTTGGTTTATTAGTAGCTACTACAATCATCAAGAGCTATGATTACATTAAATCTTGTTTCATGAATGTCGACAAGTTAAGTGATTGGCCAAAATGGAAATAAGCAATTCCATTTATCACTAAATATAAAGTGTGAGATATTGAACCTATAACTTAAACACCAAATTACAAATGAAGGTTGCAGATTAGTGTATCACTAATATTTCTTGCTAGAGACATAATTTCGGTCTCCCATCATAGATGCATCCAAATTTCTATGAGTACAATTGTTATTTTAACGCAAAACTTATAGCATATGTTAAATGCATATTTATTAAGACTGTATCGTACACAGAAATTTTTAAAAGCTCATTAAATATTTGAGATATATTGGCAAAAGAGATCCCTTCACAGATATAAAGTGTCATGAAATTCTTAATTAAAGGATTGACACTAAGAGCCCGAAGCTCAAGTTATGTACTCAATATTATTATGATTGATCTAAAATGCTTTTGTGAGTACTTTGACTTTAAATTTGATATTGTTACAACATTGTGTTTGAAATACCTGTGATCTTCCTTCAACAGTAAATTCTCCTAAAACCGTGTATGAAGACATTGCTGCTTGTATAATGAAAGTGAAAGAATGGTTCATCAAGGCTAATGTAAGCAAATCTCTTTATCGAAGTTTTTTTTCAAAGTCAAGATTCTAGAAGTTGTTGAAGATCATGGGGGAATATAAATCAAGGAGCGCATCCCAATTCTACTACATACATGACATATGTGTGTTGTACTTTTTTTCCCTTCGATTAGGTTTTTGTCCCATTGAGTTTTCCCTAGCAAGGTTTTAACGATACAACAATAAGCGCGTCCAACACCATATCAATGATCCATAAGATTGTTGCACTCTTTTTCCCTTTGCTTAGGTTTTTGTCCCACTCGGTTTTCCAAACAAGGTTAGGCAACTATATCATTATATGGTGGACATCCAAGGGGGAGTGTTGTAAATCTATTGATTGTGGATGACCACCATAATATCACTCATAATACCTATCATAAAACACATCATAATATCGTTGTAACCTATGCACTAAGGATTGTATTTAGTACATTTATGAATTGTAATTATGTGTTTGTAACCTACCAATAATGGGTGGTGAATGTTTGTCTATCCTCGAAGCCTATAAATAGTAGGTATCAAAGATAAATGGTAGATACAAGTTCATAGAACAAATTCTCTATATTTCTCTTTCTCTTATTGCTCTCTACAATTCCCTTTAATTTTATAACAGAGTTATAATTAATTAAGTTTTAAATTGGAGTCATCATACAATTGCTTACACGTTTCAAGTAGGGAATATTTTATTTTTAAGGATAAGATTTGATCATCCATCGACCAACTTAAAGTATAAAAATGCACTGCTGGGTTCCATTTTCAAAGCTCATGTCTCAATTGCTGTACCATATTTTAAATTGCACTGGACCTTTTTTTTTACTTTTTTTTTGGATGCGAATATTCCACCGATTGGCAACTTGAAATTAGCTGCACGTGTTCAATTCAACAATTCAAATTTCGCAACTGAGGATGAGAAAAGTTTCATGCATGTGATATTCCTTACAGTCATTTTGCAACTGAGGATGAGAAAAGTTTCATGCATAACAGTCATTTTGCGAAAAGTTTCATTCAAATTTCGCAACTGAGGATGAGAAAAGTTTCATGCATAACAGTCATTTTGCGAAAAGTTTCATGCAAATTTCGCAACTTGACATTAGCTGCACGTGTTCAATTGAAATTTCGCAAATTTCGCAACTTGTCAAACACTTTGCGGGCATCGACTAACTTCCCAAACACTAAATAAGCGCAAATCAAATTATTAATAGTAAATTGAGCATAAAATTAATTTTAAATCACTTACATCCCTTCTTTTTATTTTTCTATTTACAATACTCAATTTTTTTCAAATAATACCTGATGACTATGATTCAACTAAGTAAGTTACGTAATATAACTTAAAATCTGATTTATTTTATTTTTCAGATTCCAAAACTACCCTTATTTATAAGTTAGTGTGTTATGAGAGGGGGTTGTAACTAATGACACACATTGAATGTGAAAAGATCTCCAAATGGTTGTAATGGATGTAGGAATTAATTTAGAAACTTATTTGAAATTAAATATTAAATTCAACATGAACGTATTCGTAATCTATATATGATTAACGTTTTGGTTTATTTAATATAAAAAATATGTTGTTTTCCTTTTATGAATTATACAACTAGTAATCTATTTTATTATAGTTTATAAATAATAGTGAACATTCTAATTATGTTGAAAAATAATTTAATAATCTATTTATAGTTTGTTTTTTGAAAAACATTTTTTTAAATAAACCTATTTTTTCTCTAAATAATGTACCTTTTTTTTCTCCAATTAAAGCACCTATTACTTGTTTTATGAAAAATAATTTGATCATCTTTTTATTGTTTGTTTTATGAAAACAATTTTTTTTTTTAAATGTACCTATTTTTTTCTCTAATAATGTACCTAGTAAAACAATTTACCTAGTCTAATGAACCTATTTTTTCGTGGACGGGTTTTCGGTGTCAGCATGTGCAGCACCAAAACAAAAATTTCTCTATAAAAACCCACCAAGGCGCCAGCTTAAACACAAAACAAATTGTGCTGAGAGAGAGAGAGAGAGGCCTCCATAGTTGTTTGTTGTTGTTTTCTTCTCTTCCTTCTTCAACCGAAATCATGAGCAATGAAGAATTAGCCTACGATTTGTCTCCGATGATTAAAGTATACAAAGATGGTCGAGTTGAAAGACTTGAAGGCACATCCACAGTTCCTCCATCAACAGATCCCAAAACTGGCGTTCGATCAAAAGACGTTGTGATCTCACAAGAACCAGCCATATCTGCAAGGCTTTACATCCCGAAATCCACCACCACAAGCTCACCCGAAACCAAACTCCCTCTTCTCATTTACTTCCATGGAGGCGGCTTCTTCATTGAAAGTTCATCTTCTCCCACATATCACAACTACCTCAACCCCTTAGTCTCTGAGGCCAATGTTGTTGCAGTCTCTGTTGACTATAGGCTTGCCCCAGAGCACCCTCTGCCGGCTGCTTACGAGGATTCATGGGCTGCTCTCAAATGGGTCGCTTCCCATTATGATGGAAACGGCTCTGAAGATTGGCTAAACAGATTTGCAGATTTCCAGCGTGTGTTTTTCGCTGGGGACAGTGCAGGGGGTAATTTAACACACAACATGGCTTTGAAAGTGGGGTGTGAGGGATTGGCTAGTTTGAAGCCGATTGGGATTGTGTTGGTGCATCCTTACTTTTGGGGCACACAGCCAGTTGGGGAAGAGTTAACTACTCCTGCAGCTTCAAGAGAGTATATGGCTCGTGTGTGGCGTTTTGCATGCCCTACGACTAGTGGATCCGACGACCCGCTTATAAACCCGGCTAAGGATTCGAAATTGGCGGAATTGGGTTGTGGGAAAGTGCTGGTTTTTGTTGCTGGGAAAGATGTCTTGAAATATAGAGGATGGTATTACAGTGAGATACTGAGAAGGAGTGGGTGGAATGGGGTTGTGGGGGTCATAGAATCAAAGGGGGAGAAGCATGTGTTCCATTTGACCAATCCAACTTCTGACAATGCTGTGGCCATGCAGAAAAAGATCGTTGCTTTCTTGAATAATTAGAATAATTTGCCTTAGACTTTGGTGTGCTTAGTAATAAGACCATAGCCTCTAAGCCAGGTTATTAGTGGTTTTCCATTATTGTTGTACTTCTTTGTTGGGTTCTTCTTTTCTTCATCTTTTTTATGCCTTGGATTATTGCTTTATGTATGTTTCTTGCTTAAATAAATAAATCATCTGATGTGAAATATGAAAGATTGGGTGATCTCAAACAAGTATGATTATGATTGGTGTTGGTTTTCTTTCTTTTGTAAATATTTAGGATGAGAGATCAAATGGTTTGGATAGATTGCTGGTTTGTACTTTGTTATGTCTATCAGAAAAAGAACACTCAAACTGTATGTTAGAAAAAGGTGAACCATACAAGTCTGGCGATCAGTCAAACGTGCCTGCATGCTGGGTCTATCGATGGCCTTTGCAAACACGTGTTTTGTGTAACAGACCTGTACGGGCCACTACTTTGGCCAGGACCTCGGTGCAATTGGTGTAGTAGCCCACCTACTCGATGTGAGATTATATTCGTCCCATCCCTGACTTGTATCGAGCTACATAACTCTAACAATATGCAGCAAAATGACCTGTATCGAGCTAAAGAACCCCAACAATATGCAGCAATAGTATGATCATATTATAGTTACTTAAACTTGTTGAAGAATATAAGTCACACGTTGGAAATTTGACAAAATAAAATATAATATATATAATGAATGATTCCATTATTAATATCACAGAGGTCTTTTGTGATAAAACCTCATACCTACTGGGCTTTGTAGGTGGTTAAGTTGAGGAGAATATCGGTGTTGTTAGTAGTGGGCCGTTGGACTATCTCTCTGAAATTAGACATGGTATCAGAGCGGGTTGATTGACTGAGCCTTTACCCTTACCCCTTACCCAATATGTGGTGTTCACATGTTGGGCTTGATTGTTTACTCTTACCCCTTACCCAATACGTGATGTTCACGTGTTGGGCTTAAATGTTTGACTCTGATGTGGACTTGGCTCCACGTGTGGCCCACTATGTAGTGGTCCCACGTGAGGGGGCGTGTTGAAGAATATAAGTCCCACATCGAAAATTTGACAAAATAAAATAAAATATTTAATAAATGGTTCCATTACTAATATCACCGAGGTTTTTGTGATAAAACTCCACACCAACTGGGCTTTGTAGGTGGTTAAGTTGGGGATAATATCGGTATTGTTAGTAGTGTACCGTTGACGTCTACATGACCTCCACAGCCCCCTGTTCAGTGCAATACGATCCCGTTTCCTTCGACACATCCTGCTCAGCAACACAAAAACCAGAGCCCTCTCTCAGCAGCCCCATGGAACCTCAAGTCATTATGCTTAAAGTTTCGTTTCGTTTTTATTCCAAATTATTTCAGAACCGCATATTTACACATTTCAAGTAGGAAATTTCTTATAAGAAAAATACTAAATTAGAGATCCATATTTACCTCCAATATCTCATGTGTCAAATGCAACTCATTTCTTGTCAAATAAAGTACTTTTAGTTGTCCAAAAGCTCTTTAGTCTTCTCAAAGGTAGATGAAACTAAGAACTTTTTTTAACAATTGGCAAACAAATCGTACAATCAATAATAAGCAACATGGGAAGGAGTCATAGACTGGCCTCGTTAAAACCTTGACATAAGAAACTCCAAAGGAGGAGTTGACAATCAGATGTTTGCTTAAAAGAGGTAAAGATGAACTCACTGTAATACCAGTCCCATTGCATGAACACATCCTGCACAGCAACTCGGCAACAAAAACCAGAATTCTCCCAGCCACACTACAAAGTATTAATATTTTGTTACCGCACATTTGAACTTTTTTTTCACATAAAAATGAAATGATTACGACTGAAGCTACTGAAACTGTCATGACAATAAGCTAGTGGATGAATTTGTTATTTTTCTAAAATTGGACTTCTTAGATTTAGATCCAAAACGATTAGTTGTCATTTGATTTAGTCCACGCATGTTTAGTTTTATATGTAGATGCTTTGACATTTTTACTTTTTTTGTTGTGTCGATTTTACCGTTTCAGGTAAATAAGGAAAACACATTGAAAATCTAAATTTAATGTATTATTTCCTTATATTAGAGGCTGACCTTGATTCTTTCCTTAATAATATTCCTAATATATGGATAAAATATAATTTAATCAATTAAAAGTAAAGACCCACAAATATACAAATCGATCAAACAAGCACCCACATGAAATTATGTATCTGACATCCAGGTAAATAGTGTTATTATTAACAACGAAATCATATTACCTATAAGTTAGGAACATAAATTAGAAGCTTACCTATAAGTCAGATATAAAAATAGACAAATAAAATTGTATGTTACCTGCAAAAAATGGCTAATTATTATGACATAAATGACTATTAACTGCAAGGGTGGAACCATGAATTTTTCAATGGGTGGGCTAGCTAAAGTTATTAACTAAAAATCTATGATCATTTTTTTATGTACTTACAGTTTCTATAGTTCTTTTAGAAATAAAAGTATACATTAAATGATATAAACATGCTGGTACATAGCTATATTGACTAATTTTTAATATATTTTTTCTCTGGATACAAGCGACATTGGGGAAGGAGGGAATCGAACATAGGACAAGGGTAAATGGTCTAAACTTAACTATTTATGCTATAAACCCCTTGCAATTGCCAATAAGGTTTAACATAAAACAATAGAAAAATTGTAAAACAAATACATATATATTAAATGCAACCGGAAACCACATCTTACCAAAATGAAAATATGTTCAACAATATAATTGAAAAAGTACATATTTAAATGTGTATTTTTATTGCTGTCATGCAACTAAATTCATAAAGAATTGGACTTTTTTGAACTCTAATAGGTTAATACATATTGGGATGTATTTAAAACAAGGCAAATATATAAGTTTGATTATTTTTTTCCCAAAAATATCCCTAGGCTTCAGCCCACTGCATTTGAAAATATTAAAAAAGGAATGTAATCCTATGTGACACAAAAGTCAAAGGACTTGGATCAAAGTTACCAAATTCGAGGATTACACACAATCCCTCAATGAAAATTTGGATATATATATATATATATATATATCAACTTATTCTTATTAGATATACATATTATAATATATTAAAATCAAAAATCTTGACTTTAAAGTTTAAATTTCGTATATAATAGATAGTGCATCTTACGCAATTCTTTTTTTGTTTTCCATTTATATAACCATGTATCTCTATATATATAAAGCAAAAGGCAGGGAATGGTAAAACATTCAAAATACCAGAAAATGTCCTTGGTTATTGCAAACATTACGAATTAAAATTATTAATTAAATGAGGATAAGATGGTAAATTCACACTTTTTCATATTTAAAAAATTATAAATTAAAAGAAAAATCAGATAATGGATCCTATTTTTATAGAACACAACTATCCATTATCTTTTTTAATTCTAAAATAAATTTTAAAATTTTAGAAAAAAAGCCTTTCGCAAGTGTGGAAGCGCGTGCGGAGAGGGTGGTTGTCACGCCCCGGACCCGGGGGTCGGTGGAAATCCCGAGCCCGGTGCGTGAGAAAAAATAAAATAAAATAAAATAAAATAAAAATAAAAAGAAATAAAAAGAAGTCGAAACATGGGTTTAAAATAAAACTTCCCTTATAAAAATAGCTCCAAAATTTTACAACTTTACAATTAATAAATAAAGCTCTATCACTCTCATCTAATTCAGCTTCAACCGATTTAGTCCTTATTTTGCCCACTAATTCATCTGAAAAATTAAACAAGGTGAGGGATGAGCAACCACCGCTCAGTGAGTAGATTATGTAATATGCCAGTCAAGCAATGCCGTTTTACACACTCTAGAAAATATCATGAAAAGATACACTAGTCCAGATCATATCACATCATCCCTTCATATCTCGGTTATCCTTCATAGCATGTAACCAACCACGTGACTCCTATTGGCCTCACTGCCCTATGTCCCCGTGTGGTACATCTATCCCTCGGATACTCCAATATTGAAGTTCTCATGTTCCATGAATAATACATACTTCATAAATATTCCAATCAATATATATATAGTCTGAAAGATTGCACCAAATTAGACATGCTTGACTTGAAATAGAGAGATATTTGTAAATAGAATAAATCCACGATAATTCATGGTTTTCATATTTTTATCACAAAATAAGAACTTTTAGAACACATTACATAAACCACTCACCTCGCTAATGAGAACCCTTTAAATAAATTGGCAAGACAACCCATCTACCTATCTTCATATACTACCACTCAAACCAAGCTCCAAGAATTTCATCACCACTCTCTCTCTCTCTCTGTGCAACCTCTAATATTACACAAGGTTGTTATATGGTGTTTTCAACAACAATAGAGGGACCTATTTATACTTAGAGAATGACGGTTCCTACTTCACTCTTATTGGATGCCTTAATTATCGGCAACTAAAGGATGATATTTACCTACTTATTGTCCAAGCAAGAACCTAGATATTTACCATACTTATTGATTAAACAATTGCATGTAAGAGGTGGAGGTGTTAACAGGATCAAGAAGTAACTTTCCACCTCCAGCTTTAATTGACAACGTGTAATACATATATACACAAGAATCATTTTATTAATAAACCAATATAATAAGATATATATATATATATATGTATATATAATAGAATAGGATATATGTAATAGAATCAGATATTTATTTACTATATATATATATATATATATATATAAAACAATTATGTTTGTTTAATCATTATTTTTTTTTATTTTTAAAAACGGACTCTCACAGTGGTGTAAATAGATACATCAATTTTATGTTTTGTTTTTGTTTTAAGATTTGAATCAAATCCCTGTTAAATTTTCTTTAAACATGTTTTGCTTAAAACTAATCATAATCCTTCCAAGGTCTCATAGGTTTCTCTTTTTCGTCGATATGGTCCTTGGAGCTCTTCTTCCTCTAGGGCATGACTGTTTTAATCAAGAAGAATTTTCAATTGTGGGGATCTTAACTTTTTATTTTTATTTTTTATTTATTTAAAATAAGAGATGGGGATCTTAACATAGATGAGTTACTCGTATATTTATCAACGTAGCTCCTGCGACATAGGACATGTAAGATGGCATTTTGGCAAGCCATCAACTGTATAAGGACTCGCTCACAGTTGACAAGCAATCTCATATAGTCTTGATATGACATAAATAAAGTAGTAGTATTTTGTTGATAATATCAATAACTCTACTTCAAATTAAAATCAAATATCTGAATGGACTTGCCGTGTCTGTCCTTTTTGACAAAACTAGATGCATGCGGCACAGCACTTGCGGTTGAAGTGGAGGCTATACGTGATATGTTGGCTATTTGTCTGTATAATGGGTTCCTTTGCTTAGAAGTAGAGTCTGATTCACAAGAGATTATTCGGATGATAAGAGGTGACTGTACGAGTGCGGCAGAAATAGAAGGTATTCTTTTTGACATCCAGGTTTTAGCTCGACGATTTCAGCGGGTGGTGTTTCAACATACTCAAAGTAGCACATGAGGTGGCTGCTTATTTCTATAGAGTTGGGGGTGCTTATGTCTGGGACCAATCTGGCCAGCGTGGCTCCATAGTGTTTTAGCTCTTGAAGTTATCGATGATTTGAATTAATAAAACTTCCAAACTTTCGAAAAAAAAAAAAAAAAAACAGGCAGGCAAAAATGTTTATTAGAATTAATTTAAGTGGTGCATAAAGTCCCCAACATAATCATAAATTTTGCTTCTACTGTGAACTCTGCTATCAGCATAAGAAAAACAGAGGAGAGAGAGAGGCCTCCATAGTTGTTTGTTCATATTCTCTTCTCTTCCTTCTTCAACTCAAATCATGAGCAACGAAGAATTAGCCTATGATTTCTCTCCAACGATTAAAGTATACAAAGATGGTCGAGTTGAAAGACTCAAAGGCACAGACATTGTTAGCGTGAGTCTCCTAATCAATCAAGGAGATTTATTTCCTTGATTGATTAAGGAATTTACTTTCCTTATTTTAGATAGTTGACAAATCACTGTATAATTAGGAGATACTATCCTAATTGATTACTGTATCTATTTACCTTACCCTCAAATCTTTCCGCTACCTTGGATACCGTCCCGTTCAAAACCGCCGATGACTCCACTTCTCAGATCATCACTATTCACAGTGACAACTTCCTATTCCCTATCAGCGTCATCTTGATTGAGACCAATTATGCCTTATGGTCTCAGGTCATGGAGATGCGTATTGTTGCTCGCGAAAAATTGGGGTACCTCACCGGCGACACTCCACAGCCTCCTCAGCTCTCGTCCACCTACAGCAAATGGTGTACCGAGAACTTTCGGGTCAAGGGGTGGCTTATCGACTCCATGTCTCCCGACTTGATGAGTCGCTTTATCCGCTTAAGTACCGCCAAAGAAATCTGGGCTGCTGTCAAGAAGACCTACTATGATGGTGGGGATGAAACTTACCTTTTTTATCTCAACAAACGGGCGTTCACTATTAAACAGAATGGTGCCCCCGTCCACAAATACTACAGCCAGCTGTAGAGCATCTTTCAGGAAATTGACCATCACAGTCCCAGCCGTATGCGACGCCGACGTGACTGAGCGCCAGACGGAATTGGATCGCCTTCATGTCCACCTCTTTCTTGCCGGTCTTGACCTTGAGTTTGATCAAGTCCGGGGGGAAATTCTACACAAAGATCCCAAATTAGACCTTGACCAAACCTTTGCCTATGTTCGTCGCGAAGCTCAACAACGGCTGACCATGACCAGTGTGCCAGAAACCGTTGTCCTGGTCTCTCAACGTCCACGGGGCCCCCAGATTCTTACCAGTAGCTCGGCTCAGACTAAGACAACCGGATCTCGTCCGGAGCAGAAGTGTACCCACTGTGGTGGCAATAAACATACCCGTGCTGGCTGTTACGAATTGATTGGGTACCCTGATTGGTGGGATCACTCCAAAGCTCCCCACAAGAATAGGAGCAAATCCCTCAACACCTCTGCTGAATCAGATCCTGCTGTCACGACCACACCGGCCCCAACATTTGCCTCTGTGGCCACAACAAGTACCCAAGGTTATGTTTTAAATACTTCATCAAAGAAACACACATGGATCATTGACACCGGAGCCACTGATCACATGACTTTTGATCCTGGACAATTTGCCTCTCATACACCGTCTCCCCAATCGGTGGTGTCTAATTCTAACGGTACCCCCTCCCCCGTAATTGGGGAGGGCTCCCTCTCTCTCTCTGATTCCCTAACTTTGGATTCTGTGTTGATTGTTCCATCCTTAAATCATAATCTCTTGTCCGTTGCCCAAATTACTATGGCCTTAAATTGCACTATAACCTTTTGGCCTACTCATTGTGTTTTTCAGGACATTCTCAGCAGCAAGACGATTGGTTGGGGTACTAGGAGGGGCAAACTCTACTACCTGGACTTGGCACCTGACAGTGAAGCCAGAGTCAGTAAAGCTTTCAAGATTGGGGGTCCTAGCATTGAGAAGAAAACTGCCGAAGTATGGTTATGGCATAGACGTCTTAGACATGCTTCATTTGGATATTTACAGAAGTTATTTCCATCGTTATTTTCCAGTTTAGATATTTCCAGTTTTAAGTGTGACATTTGTGAACTGGCCAAGAGCCATCGTGTTCCTTTTCCCTTAAGTTCAAATAAAAGTTTGGTCCCATTTTCTCTTAATCATTCTGATGTTTGGGGCCCTGCAAAAATTACCACTCCAGGGGGAGCTAGAAGGTTTGTCACGTTTATAGATGATTGCACCCGCACGACCTGGGTTTCCCTTCTCAAAACTAAAGGGGAAGTCAATTCCAAGTTTCAACAGTTCCATCAAATGGTGGAAACTCAGTTCCATACCAAAATTCAGGTTCTTCGCTCGGACAATGGCGGAGAATTTCTCAACCATGATCTTAATCAATTCTTACAAGATCATGGCATCATAAACCAACGTTCATGCCCTCACACTCCCCAGCAAAATGGAGTAGCTGAAAGAAAGAACCGTCACTTATTGGAAGTAGTTCGTGCCTCTCTCTTTGATGCCCATATGCCTCGGCCTTTTTGGGGTGAAGCGGTCCTCTCTGTAGCATACCTCATCAATCAGATTCCCTCCAGTATCCTCAATTTCCAAACCCTACTCCAAACACTTCACCACCATATCCAAATACCCCCCACCCCAAACCTGGAACCCCGGATCTTTGGCTGTGTTGTCTTTGTCCACTTACATGATCACCAACGAAGCAAACTGGATCCCCGAGCCGAGAAGTGTGTGTTCATTGGATATGCACCTCATCAAAAAGGATACCGGTGTTATCATCCTCCCAGTCAGAAGGTCTATACATCCATGGATGTTGTGTTCCGGGAACACGACAGATAATTTTCAGTTGCACAAGAGAAGCATAGAGAATCCAACCCTAAAATTCTCAATTTTTTTCCTGAGGACGCGACTCTACTTCAAAACGACCGGTCGCCAGTTTCATGCAACCGGTCGCCAGCGAACCTGCTTCAAAACAACTGGTCGCCAGTTTCATGCGACCGGTCTCCCGAGAATCTGCTTCAAAACGACCGGTCGCCAAAAGCCTGCGACCAGTCGCCAAAAGCCTGCGACCAGTCGCCAGAGGAAACTGTTTTGGTGTCTCCGCGCTGTCAAAATCAGGAGGAGGAAATTGAACCGTTTCATGAGATTTTGCCCGCTTCAGCTCCAGTACCACACCAATCACCTGTTGAGGAAGTCATTCAGGTAACATCTTCTCCTGAAACTGATAACACTAATGAAATATCCAGTGATGATTTGATTTCAGATGGCACAGAGCCTACATATCAGCTTCCAGAAAGGAAGAACGGTGGAAAACCTCGAGTACAAAACGAAGCAGATCTTAAAGCTAAAGGGAAATACCCCATCAAAAATTACATATCTCTCAGCAGATTATCAAAGGCACGTGTACATTTTGTAAAGCAATTGGCTGACATATCTGTCCCCAACAGTGTTACTGAAGCACTTGAAGACCAAAAATGGAAAGAAGCCAGAAGAAATGCGAGCCCTCCAAAAGAATGTCACATGGGAACTCGTGCCCTTACCTCATGGAAAGAAGATAGTAGGATGAAGATGGATTTATACTATGAAGCTCAAAGCAGATGGATCCATTGAAAGATATAAAGCTAAATTGGTGGCGAAGGGGTACACACAGAGATATGAGATAGACTACCAGGAGACCTTTGTCCCAGTAGCCAAGATTAACACTATCAGAATTCTCCTGTCTCTAGCAGTAAATCTTGATTGGTCATTACATCAATTTGATGTAAAAAATGCGTTCTTACATGGAGACTTGGAAGAAGAAGTCTATATGGACCTACCACCAGGATGCAATTTAGCTCATGACAAGAAGAATCACATGTGAAAGCTCAGAAAGTCATTGTATGGTTTAAAACAATCCCCCAGAGCATGTTTTGGCAGATTTACTAAATCTATGAAGAATTTTGGGTATACACAGAGTAATTCAGATCACACCCTGTTCGTGAAGCGTGATGGAAGAAAGCTTACTACGCTGATTGTTTATGTGGATGATATAGTCGTAACTGGAAACGACACTGGAGAGCAACTGAAGCTGGAAAAGTATTTGTCTCAGGAATTTGAGATGAAGGACTTACGTGATTTGAAGTACTTTCTTGGAATTGAAGTAGCCAGGTCAAAAACTGGTATATTTCTGTCTCAAAGGAAGTATATGATGGATCTACTCACTAAAACATGGGTGCTTGGGTGTAAGCCGGCTGACACACCTATTGAGATGAACCACAAGTTGTGTGAAGACATAGACCAAGAACCAACCAATAAGGAACAGTACCAACGCCTTGTTGGAAGGTTGATATATCTGGCACACACAAGACCAGATATTGCATACGCTGTAAGTGTGGTTAGTCAGTTTATGCATTCACCTAGTGTTTCTCATAGGAATGCTGTTGATCGGTTTTTAAGGTACTTAAATTCAGCCCCTGGGAAGGGATTAATGTTCTCAAAAAATGAAGATATTGCAGTTGTTGGATATATAGATGCTGATTGGGCTAGGTCCATTACAGATAGACGCTGTACTTCTAGTTATTTTACATTCGTGGGAGGTAACCTAGTCACTTGGAGGAGTAAAAAACAAAATGTGGTTTCTCGGTCTAGTGCAGAAGCAGAGTATAGAGGAATGGCTCACGGAGTTTGTGAATTTTTGTGGATCAGAAGACTCTTGACAGAATTGGGCTTCAAACCTGAAAAACCAATGGAGTTGCATTGTGACAACAAGTCAGCTATTGATATTGCTCATAATCCAATTCAACATCATCGAACCAAACATGTTGAGGTGGATAGACATTTCATCAAAGAGAAAATTGAAAAAAAGATCATCCGCCTACCGTTCATAAAATCAGAAGATCAACTGGCATATGTCTTAACAAAAGCTGTTTGTGGAAGAGTATTTCATGACTCACTTACCAAGTTGGGCATTGGTGACGTATATGCACCAACTTGAGGAGGAGTGTTAGCGTGAGTCTCCTAATCAATCAAGGAGATTTATTTCCTTGATTGATTAAGGGATTTACTTTTCTTATTTTAGATAGTTGACAAATCACTGTATAATTAGGAGATACTATCCTAATTGATTACTGTATCTATTTCCTTGTAAAGCCCTGATGTAAATCCCTATATATACCTCCTTATGGAGAAGAATACAACTTAACCCAAAGTATTCAAACCATATTCATATTTTAGCAGACATAATTCCTCCATTGACAGATCCTAAAAGTGGCGTCCAATCAAAAGACGTTGTGATCTCACAAGAACCAGCCATGTCTGCAAGGCTTTACATCCCAAAATCCACCACCACAAGCTCACCCCAAACCAAACTCCCTCTCCTCATTTACTTTCGTGGAGGCGGCTTCTACATTCGAAGCATCTTCTCCCACACATCACAACTACCTCAACGCCTTAGTCTCTGAAGCCAATGTTGTCCCAGAGCACCCTCTGCCTGCTGCTTTTACGATGATTCATGGGCTGCTATCAAATGGGTTGCTTCTCATTATGATGGAAACGGCTCTGAAGATTGGCTAAATAGATTTGCAGATTTCCAACATGTGTTTTTCGCTAGGAACAGTGCTGGGGCTAATATAACCCTCAACATGGATGTGAAATTGGGGTGTGAGGGATTGGTTGGTGTTAAGTTGATTGGGATTGTTTTGGTGCATCCATACTTTTGGGGCACAGAGACAGTTGGGGAAGAGTTAACTACTCCTGCAGCTGCAAGAGAGTATATGGCTGGTGAGTGGCGTTTTGCATGCCCTACAACTAGTGGATCCGACGACTCGCTTATAAACCCGGCTAAGGATCTGAAATTGGGGGAATTGGGTTGTGTGAAAGTGCTGGTTTGTGTTGCCGAGAAAGATGTGTTGAAAGATAGAGGATGGCATTACAGTGAGACACTGAAAAAGAGTGGGTGGAATGGGGCTCTGGAGGTCATAGAAGCAGCAGGGGAGGGGCATTCGTTCCATTTAGAAGATCCAACTTGTGACAATGTTGTGGCCTTGCAGAAAAAGATTGTGTCTTTCTTGAATTATAATAATTTTCCTGAAACCAGAGCCGTTCCATAGGCTGTGCGAGTTGGACGACCGCACAGGGCCTCCAAATTTTCTACTCAACTATAACATATATTATATATATACTTATTATTATAAGGTTGCATTACATTTTTTTCAAGCAAGTTCTTGTTCCAGCATGCTACTCTTTTTTTTTAACCCAAAAACAATTTTCCAAGCAAGTTTGTGTTCCCCGAGTGCTCTCCTCCTCTCTCAAGTTCCCAACATTGCTTTTCCCAAATCCTTTCTTCTTTTCTTTGACCATATCGTTTCTTTACTTGTTCTTTCCAACTTCTTCTTTACTAAGGCCAAAACGTGCTCTGCTCCTCCATCTCTCTCCTATTAGAAATCATGTCTTGTATTTGGAATATGTAGCCATGATTGCAAGAAAAAACCAAGAAAATAAGGTGAATCCCTAATTTGTCAATGCTTTTCATATATTATTTTTGTAGTTATTTGACCAGAATTTTTTTGGTTCTTTTTTGTTGTTGCGAAGATTAGGTAAAAACTTCAAAATCAAGTCATATTGTCTTTTTTTTCTATTATGTTTTTGTTATTATGATTTTGGTTTAATTTATGCATTTTGAAAGTTGAAAAATCAGGTTATATTGTCTTTTTTATTTTGTTATGTTTTTGTTATTATGATTTTGAAAGTGGAGAAATTGTTATTTTACTTATACATATAGGGTCTCATCATTTTTCTTTGCACAGGGCCTCCAAATCTAATGCACTGGTGAAACTTTGGTGATTTTCCATTGTTGTACTTCTTTATCGGGTTTTTCTTTTCTTTATCTGTTTTATGTATGTTTCTTGCTTAAATAAATAAAAGACTCAGATGTTAAGTACGAACTTCATTTTTTGTCACTAGTTGGTTGATCAAACAAGTATGATTATGATTGGTGTTGTTTTTCTTTCTTCTGTAAATTTGAAGTATGAGAGATGGACTGGCTTTGAATAGATTGCTGGTTTGTGCCTAAGAGCACAGGCACAGTTCCTCCATCAACAGATCTCCAAACTGGCGTCCAATCAAAAGACGTTGTGATCTCACAAGAACCAGCCATATCTGCAAGGCTTTACATCCCAAAATGCACCACCACAACAAGCTCACCCCAAACCAAACTCCCACTTCTCATCATTTACTTTCATGGAGGCGGCTTCTGCATTGGAAGTTCATTTTCTGCCTCATATCCTTAGTCTCTGAGGCCAATGTTGTGGCTGTATCTGTCGACTATAGGCTTGCCCCAGAGCACCCTCTGCCAGCTGCTTATTATGATGATTCCCGGTAGTTGAGGGTAGGTATGTTTTCAAAGACTACTCCTACTACTGGATTTAAATAAAATTGTGCAAGTACTATTACTGCAAAAATAAGATGTCAACCAAGCAATCCACTCGAGGTCAGAAAAAGACCAAACTGTAATTAAATTTGGTGGTGATCTAGTGTTTGCCACTTCACATGTCAATACAGAAAGTTTAGCATTGGATGATCAAAAAGTATGAATATGTTTTGTGTTGGTTTTGTTTCTTTTACCAATAATATCATGATTATTAGTACTAGTAGGTGCTTTAAGGCCTAAAGGAGAAAGTTAGATTCCAAAAGTTGTGGAGTATAGGAACAATTAGCAAATAAATGATTATAAGTTTCAGGATGTTGTTGACAAAAGGGACAAATATTAGGATTAGAAAAGCGTGTAACTCGATCACGTGTATTTAATCTTTATCCAAGTTAATTTTTTAATTTTAGATTCCAGATTTTTTTATAAATATTCATTATTAGTATGGGAGCTTGAACTCAAAAAATTACTTAAGATAACACCAAATGCTTGGACCAATCCAATTACATCATACTTGAATATTGGTGAATTTTGAAAACATCTTTAAAAGGTCATTTTGTAGTTTTGGTTTCATTTTTTCACCCTCGCCTTCACATCCACCAATTCTACATCATCACACATACCTTGAACTCTAGTCCTAAAACCCAATGTATAGAACCTTCTGACTTGGACCCAGTCACTATACTATGATGTTTGGTCGTAAACTCAATCTCGGGACCCTTGGCCTTGAGACCTCGAATCCTAAAATTGACAAAAAAAAATTAATTGAAAATGCTACGTACTCTTTAGAACATGCAATTTCACAATTTGACGGCAATATGTTTCTTCGTAGGTCCATTATAACTGAACTAAGTTAAAATTGAAATTATAATAGGGGTCACGACATCCTAACTAAACGGACAGTGGCAAAGCAATAAAATTTATCTGGTCAACCTCAAATGACAAGATTAACACAGAATAAAAAAATTTCATCTAATAATAAAATCCTGTGTATTAATTTTCTTTAGGCTTATTAATTAAAATGCCTCTTGAAATTTGAGTCAAATTTCACTTTGTACCCTAAAACTAAAAGTTACCCATATACCCCCTTTGACCGTTGTTTCGCGTTTCACTTTACCCTCTATCGTCAACTTCGTTCCAAACTCTGTCTAAATTGCTGTTGTGGCAGGGGTAATTTCGGATTTTCATCCCAGCAAGCTGCTTTCCCACTAATATGAGAGGGTGACTTGGCAAATTGTGGAGCCCACCTCAACCTCCACCTCCTTTAGACTTATGTGGATTACATGTAAGCACAGAAACATTAACAAAATGGAAAAATCCACTTAAACAATTAAAATTCAAAAAATTAAATTTAAACATTAAAAATTAAAAAAAACCAGGCTCATCCTCTTCAGCAACCCCGTGCCCCACCCTCAACAGCCATCTCCACCCAGTCCCACTTCGATGTCACGACCACCTCTCCACCTTTCTGCACTCCACCACGCCCTCAGCCCACCTACCACATCAATTCACTCCAACAATCCTCATCTCCCATTTCTCTCAGCCCATGAAAACCACCCCACCCTCACAACCGCTCCCCTCAAACAAACCCTACCACCACACAACCACCAGCCATCTCCACGCAATCACCTCCAGTGCATCCATTCACCAACCCCAAGAAATCCCCCACCCTAAATCGTACATAATAGAACCATAGATGGAGGGGAGCCAACAGGCCAGCAGAAAAAAAAATGAAAGAATGGGACCCAAGAGGAGAAAGACTAGGGACTGATGATTTCCACTTTAGGAGAGTTCAAAGAAGATGATTTTACGTTGGTGTGGGCTGGGTGGAAATGGGGTGTGGGTTGATTTGGTAAAGTTGAGAGATCAGAGAACGGGCTGCGGGGTAGAAGGTTTTTTCTTTTTCCTTCTGGTTTTTTAATTTTTAATTTTTTTTATTATTAGGGGTGGGCTCCACAATTTGCCAAGTCACCCTCTCATTTCATATTAGTGGGAAAATAGTTTGCTGGGATGAAAATACGAAATTACCCCTGCCAAGTCATTAATTTTGACGGAGGTAAGGGGCAAAGTGAAACGTGAAACCACGGTCAAAGGGGGTATATGTGTCACTTTCAGTTTCATGGTGCAAAATAAGATTTGACCTAAGTTTCATGGGGTATTTTAATTAATAAGCATTTTCTTTATAATTCCAAAATATTTACAACAAAACATAAGGGCCTGTTTGGTATCTTATTTGGATCCAATTTTATAAACTCAAAAATAAATTTGCCCCCAAAGCCTGTTTGGCAGGCTCATTTTTAAGGCTTATTTACTATAGTACCCCCTAAACTTTGGTCAAATCTCACTTTACCCTCTTAAAGTTAAAATGGCCCACTTTGCCCCATTGACCGATGTTTTGTATCTCAATTTACCCCACACCGTCAAGTCAGTCAAAAACTACGTTAAAAATGCCGACGTGGCATGAATGGGACCCACAATTTTGTTAAATTGGATGCCACGTAGGTGCCATGTGTAAAAAATAAAAAGAAAGATTTCTTTTAAAAAACTTAACTCAATTATTAATAATAATATTTATAAATAATAAATAAAAAAACCCAATCCCCTCATCCTTACCCAGTTACGCATTTACCCACCCTCTCCCTATCCCCAAAGGTGGCCCCATCATCCTTCCTCCTCCCTCTGCAACTAACCACCACCCCAACATCATCCGTAAGCACCCAAACCCACCACAAGCCATGCCCCCATCATCCTTCCTCCTCCCTTTGCAACCAACCACCACCCACCATCATCCATATCCACCCAAACCCACCACAACCCAATCCCACCACAAAAAATAAATAAATAAAGAACAACGCATACATTTATGGCGGGGATGGGTTTTTGGGTTGCAGGGGGCAAAACACTTGGTGATGAAGACGATGGCATGGCCTTGGACTTCATGGGTTGGATGGTATTGCAGATAGGTTGAGTCTACAACAGATTTGGGATGGCGGTTGGGTTGAATCCTCAGTGAATCTGGAGTTTCGAGCTTGTCGGATCTGGAGAGAGAGAACAGTTGGCTTGGAGTAGGGGGCGTTGGGATTGAGGCCCTTCTTCTCCCCTTTGCCTTAACAGTCCAGCATACCTTTTACACCATCATCATCAAAATCACAACAAATCATTAAGGACAATCATGATCTAGGCAATATTTTAAGGCAATTTCCGATTACAAGAAGACCACATTTTATAGATACTAGGTACAAAGGGAGAGGGTGGGGTGAGGGAGCAGATCTGTTAGTTGCAATGGTGGAAGGGTGTGGAGAAGAAGGTGTTGTTGGTCTTTTAATTTCATGTTAATTTTTTCTTTTGTTTTTCTTTTATTAACAATAATTGAATTAAGTTTTTTAAAATAAAATTTTTCTTTTTATTTTTTTACACATGGCACCTACGTGGCATCCAATTTTAAAAAATTATGGCTCCCATTCATGTCACGTCGACATTTTTAACAGAGCTTTTAACTGACGTGACGGTGGAGGGTAAATTGAGATGCAAAACATCGGTCAATGGGGCAAAGTGGGTCATTTTAACTTTCAGAGGGTAAAGTGAGATTTGACTAAAGTTTTAGGGGGGAACTACAGTAAATAAGCCTTTTTTAAAAACCCAAACCCAAAAAGAATTCAAAAACACCCATATTATTAAAAACAAAAAAGTGAGGTTTTAGAGTTTTTTCTCTCTCCTCCCTCATTTCTCTTCTCTCATCTCTCTCTCTCTCTCATCCCTCTCCTATCTCTTTCTCTCACCTTCCTCTCTCTCTCTCTCTCTCTCTCTCTCTCTCTCTCTCTCTCTCTCTCTCTCTCTCTCTCTCTCTCTCTCTCTCTCTCTCTCTAGTGATCTCCCCAAAGCCAGACCCAACCTGAACTTGCTCCCAGGATCTCGTCGTAGCCTGACCCAACCTGGACTTCCTCCAAGTCTCCCCGAAGCCTAACCCTTCTCCACTGGTTTCTTCTCAGCTGGCTTCTTCTTTGCCTTGGTCACCATTATCAAATTTCAGCTGGCTTTTGGAACGACGGTTGTGATCGTGAGAATGAGTTTTGGGTTTGGGTTTTTTTTAATTAAAATAATAAGTAATTAGATTTTAGATTTTTAAAAATAGTTTTGAAGTCCAATACCAAACAAGTTTTTAAATTAAAAAATTAGTATTTGAAAATTCATGTTTTTTAAAAAATTCATGATTTTTTAGTTTATTTTTTTTGAGTAGGATACTAAACGGACCCTAAATTGTCGATCTTCAATTTGATTGAATTGTCATGCTTTTGAGGCTTTTTTTTGGGGTAAGATAATGTCCTGCTTTTAGTTTTAGGTAATTAGGTTAATAATTATTAAATTATTACAAATAAAGAAATAATTAAAAAAGTTAGTAGCATAAGTTAGGGACATGCGAGGCAAAAGTTTTCATATTCAATAAGTCAACATTCTACAGAACCTGACCCGAAGGAGGGCAAAAAATTTGTTTAGAATTGATTTAAATGGTGCATAAAAGCCCACCAAGTCCCCAACCTAACAGTCAATTTTGGTCCTACCCTACACTCTGCTGTCGGCATAAGAAAGACAGAGGAGAGAGAGGCCTGCATAGTTGTTTGTTCTTATTCTCTTCTCTCCTTCAATTCAAGTCATGAGCAATGAAGAATTAGCCTATGATTTCTCTCCAATGATTAAAGTATACAAAGATGTTCGAGTTGAAAGACTCAAAGGCACAGACATAGTTCCTCAATCAACAGATCCTAAAAGTGGCGTCCAATCAAAAGACTTTGTGATCTCACAAGAACCAGCCATATTTGCAAGGCTTTAGGTAGACTTAGCGAATATCAGACACGACCTGCTAACACGATACCTAATTCGAACAAAATTATCAAGATTTGGGTTGAGTTTAATGGGTCGGGTTGAAAGCGGGTGAACCCGTTAGCCACCGTTAAGCTAACGGGTCGTGTCGGGTCGAAAACGGGTGAACTCGTTACCACCCGTTAAGAAGGGTAATTTTGAAATTTTGGAAAATATTTTAAAAATATATATATCAAATCCCCAACACCAACAGACAAAGACACATGCCTTTTTTTCTTTTTTTTTTATTCTTTCTTCTTTTCCTTATCTATAGACTCCATCTCTCCCTCTCTCTCTTTGTTTGATATTATTTTTCCTTCATTTAACTTCCTCTCTCCGTCGACTGTCTCATCTTCTCACCCTCTTTTTTTTTCTCTTCTGTACATCTCTCAATCTCTCACTTTTTTCCTTTTCTTCTCCCCGTTCGGAAATTGTCCATCTCTCCCTTTTCTTCTTCTTGTTCTTCTCTCCATCTCTTTCTTTTCTCTCCATTGTTTTTCTTCTCTTCTTCTTCTTATTCTTCTTCTCTCCATTTTTTTTCTTCTCTTCTTCTCTCCCTCTCTCTGTTTTTTTATATAAAAATAATCTAATCAACAACTCTTTTGATTCTCTTATTTTATCTTTATGCAAGAGTAATCCTAAACTTGTGGACTTCTGGATGGTGTTTAGGAAAGATGAAAATCGGGAGAAAAATGGCAGAGGGGGGTTGCTGGCTGGTTGGGTGATAGGTTTTTTTTTTTTTTTTCCTGGTTTTTTCTTAACGGGTCGTGTCGGGTCATTCGCGAATTGTCACGGGTCGTGTTTGGGTTTGTTATTTCTCACCCTTTAGCTTAACGGGTCGTGTCGTGTCAACCCGTTAAGTTAACGGGTTAAGCGAACACGACCGAAACCCGTTAAACGACCCGTTTGCAGTCTAGCTTTAGGCCGTCTCGGTCATAGGACTAAATGTAATACATGGCTAAAAATTTAGCCCTCCAAAATATTAATTTTTTAAAGAATAGTGCAGGCTAAAATTTTCCATCTCTAGCTACGCAGGCTATATAGGGTAATTCATATTTTATTATTTTAAGAAGCGTGGTACAAAAAAATGGATGGATTTCAATGCGTTATGAAAGACATGCATGGGACCAAAAAATTTTGGCGCAAGTAGAAAGCTAAATTTAAATGTGGTCAGGTTGGAGGGCTAAAGGGCCAAATGTGGCCTCCAAATTTGGCTAAAATTTTGTTTAGCGTATTTGAGATGGCCTTACATCCCAAAATGCACCACCACAACAAGCTCACCCCAAACCAAACTCCCACTTCTCATTTACTTTCATGGAGGCGGCTTATGCATTGGAAGTTCATTTTCTGCCTCCTATCACTGTTAGGAAAAATCAGTAAATGACTTAAAGTATTGGATCACTATATTAATACAAAAACATATTAATATGTTTATGTAAAAACAGATTATATAAACAACAGAAAATATAACTCAGAAAGATAAGAACACTAACTTTATTTTCATATAGAGGCTTGCGTATTGGCAATGTCCTAAAGACAGAATTTCGCCCATTCTCTGTGCTTGAAGTTCAATGGACGTCTATCTCACAAAATTCAACTATCTATAAACCAAGGACCCAGCACTGGATCCTTGATCTCTGGCAAATTTGAATGTGCTTCTTCTTCAAAATGCAAAGTACAAATATGTACGTTGAAATTTTGTAAGTAGTTGTTTGGCTATTGGATATTCAGTATTTATAATACTGATTGCACCCTATCAAACCAACAGTTTCTTAATTGAATTCAAATTTAAATTGAGGATATGTCTGATCATTTTTAGTTAAATTCTGCTGTTCAAAAATGAAAAATTAACTAATTATTTTGTTTGGATATCTTAATCAAATTTCCCCATAGGCCAAGAGCCCCAAAGACCCAAGGCCCAAGTTTAGATTAATATAATCGTTATTAATCGAGGCCAAATCCAAAGCTAAACCTATATCCAATGCCATTATCCCAACACTCCAAGGTTAACCATACACCAAAACAACATGGTGCTTTGTTTATAAACACCTTTGTAAAAGTGTAGTTTTCCAATGTGAGATAAAAGTTTCTCATCTGCTTTCAAACTCCAACAATCACAGCTACCTCAACGCCTTAGTCTCTGTCGACTATAAGCTTGCCCCAGAGCACCCTCTGCCAGCTGCTTATGATGATTCATGGGATGCTCTCAAATGGGTTGCTTCCCATTCTTATGGAAACGACTCTGAAGATTGGCGAAACAGATTTGCAGATTTGCAGGGTGTGTTTTTCGCTGGGGCTAATATAACACACAACATGGCTGTGAAATTGGGGTGTGAGGGATTGGTTGGTGTTATGTTGATTGGGATTGTTTTGGTGCATCCATACTTTTGGGGGACAGAGCCAGTTGGGGAAGAGTTAACTACCCCTGCAGCTGCAAGAGAGTATATGGAAGCTGTGTGGTGTTTTGCTTGCCCTTTGACTAGTGGATCCAGAGTTGTGCTGCTCTTACTGGTGACAGTGCCTTGTATGTCTCTTGCTGGTGCCAGAGTTGTTGCTCCTGCCATGTTCATGCCTCTGTTGTGTTTCCGCTGATACCAAGTCAAACAAAACAGGGCAAATATTCTCATATGCTCATATTTGCTCATATATTCTCATCTTTTTATTCTTCTCCAATATGGAGGTATTTATAGAAGTACAACCCTAAATAAAATAGGATATAAATCTAAATTACAATAGAAAATAAATTTAAATTACAATAGGAAATAAATCTAAATTATAATTGGACTAAACAAATAGGTAAGTAACTAATATCCTAACATAGTAAGGAACTAAAATCCTAACTAAGTAAGGACTCGCCAACACTCCCTCTCAAGTTGGCGCAAAGATGTTTCGCATGCCCAACTTGACAAGCGAGTCACAGAACACCATACTTGAGAAGCACCAATTGTAGAAAAGGTCTTTTCGTCAACCACGAGTGAAACAAGTGACAAACCAAAGTAAAGTTCGCAACGGAAACACAAGAGCAAACCCCTAAAAAATAGGGCATATAGCAGAACACGACAGAACACAAACCCTGTGAACACGGCAAAGGACACAGAAACCCTGCGAACACGGCAAAGGACACAGAAACCCTGCGAACACGGCAAAGGACACGAAACCCTGCGAACACGGCAAAGAACACGAAACCCCGTGAACACGGCAAAGGCAAGGTAAAGAACACAGAAACCCTGTGAACACGGCAAAGGACACAGAAACCCTGTGAACACGGCAAAGGACACAAGAGCAAAGGTAAGGTAGACAGTGACGACAGTAGCAAGGTAGGAAGCAACGGCGGGCTAGGATTATAGGTTAGGTGTATAATGCAGCAGAAATAGGTATTGTTTGGGGTTAGGGTAGAGACGGATCAAAACACAGCAACATCATCGGCAATGACCATAGCAACGGAAAGCGAAGCAAGCAAAGACAACGTTAACGGCGGCAGCAGCAGCAACGACCACAACAGCCCGGTGAAGGAGAATTCCTCCATATCAATCGTAGCTAATTCACGCAGACACAACTTCTCTTCACTCTCCATCTCCCCACTGAAGAGAAGGGATCGTCGGAGTCAATAAATAGGTAATATCTTCATGAGAAAGAGAAACATATCCTTTTCACTCCCCCTCCCCCCCTTGAAGAGGAGGGGAGGAGAACGCAAGCACAAGTCACAAGAAAACCAGGCTCTGATACCAAGTCAAACAAAGCAGGGCAAATATTCTCATATGCTCATATTTGCTCATATATTCTCATCTTTTTATTCTTCTCCAATATGGAGGTATTTATAGAAGTACAACCCTAAATAAAATAGGATATAAATCTAAATTACAATAGAAAATAAATTTAAATTACAATAGGAAATAAATCTAAATTATAATTGGACTAAACAAATAGGTAAGTAACTAAAATCCTAACATAGTAAGGAACTAAAATCCTAACTAAGTAAGGACTCGCCAACAGGGTAAGGATCCAAAATTGAAGCAATTGGGTTGTGTGAAAGTGCTAGTTTTTGTTGCTGAGAAAGATGTGTTGAAAGATAGAGGATGGAATTACAGTGAGACACTGAAAAAGAGTGGGTGGAATGGGGCTGTGGATAGAAGCAGAGGGGGAGGGGCATGTGTTCCATTTCATCAATCCCACTTGTGACAGTGCTGTGACCATCGAGAAAACGTTTGTTGCTTTCTTGAATTAGAATAATTTACCTGAAACTTGGGTGTAGTTAGAGATTTGTGGTTTTCCATTGTTGTATGTTTTATCCCTGTATGTTTTATGTATTATTCTTGGTTAAATAAAACATTCTGATGTTAAATATGAAACTTTTTTTTGTCCTGCAAAATCAAGAAATGCATTTTCTGCCTAATTTAGGGTAGGTTTGTTTCAAAGATTCCATACCTACTACTGGATGTAAAGTGAAATTGTGCAAGTTCTGCATAATACGGTAGTTTTCTAGTCTATGCCACTTCACATGTCAATACAGAGTGGTTAACACTGGGTGATAAACCAAGTATGGATCTAATTTGTGTTAGTCTTCTTTCTTCTGTAATTTTTTTTTTTGAGAAACTTTGATATTGAGAGTGGCGATAATATATTAAACTCACACATACTACACGGAAGCTAGAACTCGAATAAATGACCTTTCATGGTTTAGCCCTAGACCTTTCCTATGGAGTAGCAATTGTTCCAAACCACTACATTAGTGGGTCCTTTGCATTTCTTCTGTAAATATTAAGTATGAGAGATCAACTAGATTGCTGGCTTGTTACTTTGTTACTCGATACCAAACAATCTCATATCAAAAACTTACATGTAACGAGGATAGCACCGTTTTGCTATTCCTAACCTATAACATAATGACATGTGAAAAAAGTTATCTTACGTGTTATTACGTTACTGACTAGGAATAGCAAAAAGTGTTATCCCGTGTTACACGAGAGTTTCTCTCCTTGATATGACATAAATAAAATAGGATTATTTTGTCCATACTGTTAATATCTATGTCAAAATCAAATATCTGAAAACAGAGAAGAGAGAGAGAGGCCTCCATTATTGTTTGCTCTTTTTCTCTTCTCTTCCTTCTTCAACTGAAATCATGAGCAATGAAGAATTAGCCTACGATTTCTCTCCGACGATTAAAGTATACAAAGATGGTCGAGTTGAAAGACTTACCACAGCCGTAGCTCCTCCATCAACAGATCCTAAAACTGGCGTCCAATCAAAAGACGTTGTGATCTCACAAGAACCAGCCATATCTGCAAGGCTTTACATCCCAAAATCCACCACCACAAGTTCACCTGAAACCAAACTCCCTCTTCTCATTTACTTCCATGGAGGCGGCTTCTTCATGGAAAGTTCATCTTCTCCCCAATATCACAACTACCTCAACCCCTTAGTCTCTGAGGCCAATGTTGTTGCAGTCTCTGTTGACTACAGGCTTGCCCCAGAGCACCCTCTGCCAGCTGCTTACGAAGATTCATGGGCTGCTCTCAAATGGGTTGCTTCCCATTATGATGGAAACGGCTCTGAAGATTGGCTAAACAGATTTGCAGATTTCCAGCGTGTGTTTTTCGCTGGGGACAGTGCAGGGGGTAATTTAACACACAACATGGCTTTGAAAGTGGGGTGTGAGGGATTGAATGGTTTGAAGCTGATTGGGATTGTGTTGGTGCATCCTTACTTTTGGGGCACAGAGCCAGTTGGGGAAGAGTCAACTGCCCCTGCAGCTGGAAAAGAGTTAATTACTGCATTGTGGCGTTTTACTTACCCTTCGACTAGTGGACCTGATGACCCGTTTTTCAACCCGGATAAGGATTCGAAATTGGCGGAATTGGGTTGTGTGAAAGTGCTGATTTTTGTTGCTGGGAAAGATATCTTGAAAGATAGAGGATGGTATTACAGTGAGATACTGAGAAAGAGTGGGTGGAATGGGGTTGTGGAGGTCATAGAAGCAAAGGGGGAGGAGCATGTGTTCCATTTGATCAATCCCACTTGTGACAATGCTGTGGCCATGGAGAAAAAGATTGTTACTTTCTTGAATTAGAATAATTTGCCTTAGACTTTGGTGTGCTTAGTAGTAAGACCGTAGCCTCTAAGCCAGGTTATTAGTGGTTTTCCATTATTGTTGTACTTCTTTGTTGGGTTCTTCTTTTGTTCATCTTTTTTATGCCTTGGATTATTGCTTTATGTATGTTTCTTGCTTAAATAAATAAGTCATCTGATGTGAATATGAAAGATTGGGTGATCAAACAAGTACGATTATGATTGGTGTTGGTTTTCTTTCTTCTGTAAATATTAAGTATGAGAGATCAAATGGTTTGGATAGATTGCTGGTTTGTACTTTGTTTTGTTTATCAGAAAAAGAACACTCAAACTTTATGTTAGAATGTGCCTGCTGGGTCAATCCATGTGCCTTTGCAAACAGGTGTTTTGTGTAACAGACCTGTAGGGGCCACTACTTTGGCCAAGACCTCGGTGTAATTGGTGTAGTAGCCCACCTACTTGATGTGAGATTATATTCGTCTCATCCTTGGACATAATGGCGATCAGTCAAATGTGCCTGCTGGGTCAATCCATGGCCTTTGCAAACACGTGTTTTGTGTAACAGACCTGTAGGGGCCACTACTTTGGCCAAGACCTCGGTGTAATTGGTGTAGTAGCCCACCTACTTGATGTGAGATTATATTCGTCTCATCCTTGGACATAATGGCGATCAGTCAAATGTGCCTGCTGGGTCAATCCATGGCCTTTGCAAACACGTGTTTTGTGTAACAGACCTGTAGGGGCCACTACTTTGGCCAAGACCTCGGTGTAATTGGTGTAGTAGCCCACCTACTTGATGTGAGATTATATTCGTCTCATCCATGACTTGTATGGAGCTACGTACCTCTAACAATATGCAGCAAAATGACTTGTATCGAGGTACATAACCCTAATAATATGTGTAAACTTTACTAGGATTTTATTCTAAAATACTATCGGGCATGAACACTCCCAGATCGAGCATGAACAAAACCTAACCTTGATCAAATATGGCTTCAATAGGTGAGATATGCAGTCCCTGAGCTCTCTTTCTCTGAATGGGGTGAGATTTCTGTATGAGTGAAAGTATCGATTGCTAGGGAAGGGACTTCTATTAATATGCATTTACTTAAGTTTCTTGCCCTTTAAGAAACACTCAAGTAATCCAATTTGCATTAGAATAGATTGTTTTAATCTATATGGAATTAGGAATTCTCAAGGTTCTTGTTTTAAATTAAAACAATCTTTTAACAAGAACTGCATATAATGTTTAAGTTTACACTCCTAGACCAATGCTAATTGCCGAGTCCTCATGTGATTAGAAGACCATAAACACGTTAAGACAAGATATTGTCTTACAGTCTCCCACTTGGTTGATAATCACAATACAATTCTCACTGATCACTTTAAGGCCTTGTGGATTCTCAACTAAACAAAATTCCCACTAAGCAACTGTTAGTTTTGGAAAACAGTAAGGAACTATCGAGGCTTATTGAACATATAATCATCAAAGCCTTTATAATCACACTTAAAGTTTCCAACACCACATGAAGCTTTGATCAAGACTAAAACTCAGAATAATCATGGCTAAAACTGGAAGTGTTTAAATAAATCATGACTATTCCTTTGTCCCTGTAAATGACAGCCAAGGTCTATTTGAATAAACAAAACACAAACTATTATGAACTCTAAACCAGAATAGCTTCTTTAATGCTAGCAATGAAGTGCACAAAAATGTTTTCAAGTAATTTACTAGTGCCAAAACTTAAACTGAATATAAAATTTTATTAACCTCAAGTCTGAAAATCATTCATTGAAAACAACACTAGTTAAGCAAAATTAAAACAAAAAACCAGTAAGCTAATTAAAACTACTAAACAAACCAAAATCCCACTGATGCTCCCACTATTTTAGCCACTCATATCAACTGTCAACCCTATACTGACTACATGTCTGTGAAATATACCATTAGGCAATCCTTTAGTGAATGGATCATCAATCTTTCTATATGTGCTAATGTGATCCAATGCAGTATACCCATCTCTGATTTTCTCCTTGATTATGAAGAACTTAACTTCTAGAATCCTTGAACCTTTGGTCCTCTTATTCCTTTTTACAAAAAGAACTGTTGCATTGTTATCATTCCAAAGTTGTATTGGTCTTTGTATAGACTCAACTATATCCAACCTAGTGATGAAGTTCTTTAACCACACAGCTTGAGAAGTAGCTTCATAACAAGCTAGGAATTTAGCCAACATAGTAGATGATATTGTAAGAGGTTGCTTAATGCTCCTCCATGAAACAGCTGCTCTGTAAATAGAAAAACATAGCCAGATGTCGATTTCAAATCATCTTTGCAGCCTACAAAATCTGCATCTGCATATCCTTCCAATTCCAGTCTATCACTTCTTCTAAAAACTAGTTTGTAGCTCTTAGTCATTTGCAAATACCTCATGAATCTTTTCCCTACAATCCAGTGAGCTTGTCCAGGATTTGTCTAAAATCTTCCTAATACACTTATGGGATAAGCAATATTAGGTCTAGTACAAACTTGTGCGTACATCAAACTCCCCACTAATGATGCATAAGGTTTATCTGCCATTTCACTCTTCTGTTGATCAGCCTTTGGCGCCTGGTCTTTACTCAGTTTGTCTCCCTTCGCTATTGGCACATCTGTGCCTGTGCAATCTTGCATATTGAACCTCTTAAGTATCTTTTCTATGTAAGCTCTTTGTGAGAGTCCTAATAAGCCCTTGTCTCTATTCCTGCCTAATAAGCCCTTGTCTTTACTCAGGCTTCTCCCAAATCAGTCATATCGAAATGCTCAGCTAGGAACCTCTTGCAGTCATGCAACATGGACATGTTAGTGCAAGCTAATAAGATGTCATCCACATAAAGAACCAGAATTATAAATTGGCTCCCACTCTTCTTCATGTAGATGCACTCGTCCAAGATATTTTCTGTGAAACCATATACCTTAACAACTTTATTGAACCTTATATACCATTGTCTAGATGGTTGCTTGAGGCCATAAATTGATTTACACAATCTGTAAACCAAATTTTCTCCTTTCTCTTGAATAAAACCTTCTGGTTGTTGCATGTAAATTTCTTCCTCTAGATTTCCAATCAAGAATGCAGTCTTTACATCCATTTGATGTAAGTGATAGTCAAAGTGAGCTACAATTGCCATTATGACTCGAAATGAGTCTTTGGTTGAGACTGGTGAATAAGTCTCATTGTAGTCAATCCCTTCTTGCTGTGTGAATTCTTTGGCAACTAGCCTTGCCTTATATCTGTCAATTTGTCCCTTTGAATCCGTTTTGGTTTTGAAAACCCACTTGTAGCCTATTGGTTTACACCCTTTTGGTAAGGGCACAAGTTCCCACGCTTTATTCTTTTCCATATAGCTTAATTCTGACTTCATAGCAGCCCACCCGTTTTCACATTTCTCACTCATCATTGCTTGCTTGAAATTAACAGGATCTTCAATACCATTTACATCAGGCTCAGATTCTTAAAGGTAGACATGATAGTCATCATGTAAGGCTCATTTCCTAGGTCTCTGTGATATCCTCAATTCTATATTTAACTGAGCATTATTTCCTTCTTCTGTAGTTTGAGTTTCTGGTGGAATGATTTGTCTTGAATTTGATACGTCTCTATCTGTTCTTCTGCATCATTTTGATTGTTATTCAAATTCAAATTTGGTAAGATCAGAATATCATTGTGTGTGTTTGTCTTGAGGGAATTCTCAGTTTCTGGCACAACTTCATCAAACTCAAAACTGTTATCTTCAATCCTTTCATTCTCATATTCTATGAATACTGCTCTCTGAGTTTCCACAAATCAAGTGGTGTTTTTGGGACAATAAAACCTGTATCTTTTTGTTCTTTCTGGATATCCTATGAAATAACCACATATGGTTCTAGGATCCAATATCTTCTATATAGGATTATATAATTTTGCTTTTGCTCTGCACCCCTATACTTTTAGATGATTCAAACTAGGTTTCCTTTTGTTCCACACTTCATAAGGATCTTATTTACACTTTTGGTAGGGACTCGATTGAGTATATAATTGGCTGTTTTCAGTGCTTCACCCCATAGAAAGATAGGGAAATTTGTGTAGCACATCATACTCCCTATCATATCTTTCAATGTTATATTTCTTCTCTCTGCAATGCCATTTTGTTGTGGAGTCCCTAGATTAGTGTACTGAGCAACGATTCCTTCTTGTTGCAGAAACTTTGCAAATGGACCAGGATTTCTCCGAGTCTCATCAAATTTCCCATAAAATTCCCCTCCTCTATCAAACCTTACAACCTTAAGTTTTAGGTCTAGTTGGTTTTCTACTTCAGCCTTGTATATTTTGAACATGTCCAAAGCACTGGATTTTTCCTTAATTAGAAAAACATGTCCATAGCTTGAGTAATCATCTGTAAAGGTGATGAAATAGCTGAACCCTTCATGAGTTGGAGTTGGGAATGGTCCACATATGTCTGTATGGATTAATTCCAGTGCACTTTGACCTCCCACAGCCCCCTTCTTCCTTAAGTTAGTCAATTTCCCCTTTACACATTCAATACAAACTTCATATGTGTCACAATTGATTGGTGGTATGACTAATTCTTTGCATAAGGTTTTCATAATTTCTTTTGATATTTGTCCAAGCCTTTTATGCCATGTTCAGTATGTATTTGCTTTGATTGGTTTTGATTGAATATTGTTGATTTCCATTTTAGTTGGTTTGTAATTTAATTGAAACATGTTGTCAACCAACTACTTTTTTATTTCTGAAAATTGAACAACCAAAATCATCAAAGTTCAAAGTGAACTTTGACTGTACAAGCCTAGCAACTGAGATTAGGTTCTTTCTTATTGTAGGAATGTAAACCACATCTTCTAATTCCAAAACAAAACCAAAAGCTAATTCAAGCCTAACTACTCCAATGAAGTCTACTTTAACTCTGGCTCCATTGCCAACGAACACCTTCACTTCATCCTTGATTGGCAGCCTCCTCCTTGTTAACCCCTGCAAAGAATTAGTCACATGAATGCTTACACCACTGTCTAATCACCATGAATTGTCTGGGATATTGGCTACATTAGATTCGAAGCAAACTAGAACTTGATTATTCTTACCTTTAGCCTTTTGCTTGTCCAACCATTTCTGGTATTTTCTGCATTCTTTCTTCATATGTCCAATCTTCTTGCATAAAAAGCACTTCAATCCTACTGGTTTCAAAACCTTCAAACGGTTGTTCTCATTTTCCTTTTCTTTTCCAGCAGTAGTACGTACCTTTGTTCCTATTTTCCTTGTTATGCTTAGATTGAACCAGATTCACCATCTTAGCACCTATTTCTTTTATTATGTTGAGTTCTTGTTGAACACATAGGTGATGAGGTCATTGAGTGTTCATTTTTCCTTATGAGCTATATAGGTTTCTTTGAGACACTTGAAATCTTTGGGCAGTGAATTCAAAGCAAAGTGAACCATCATATCTTCATCCACATTCATTTCCCGTTCCTGCAACTTAGTCCCTATATCGATCAGATTCATAATGTGAGCTCTTACACAACCTTGTCCATCATATTTCATGTCAGTCAGTTGATTCAGCAGGGTACTCTTAACAACTTTTTGTGATTCCTTGAACCTCTGTGCAATGGTTTCATAGTACTACTTAGCATTCTCGGATTTGGGAATGCTTCCTTTCAGAAATGGTGCCATAGCTCTTTGCATAATCAACATGGTCATTTTGTTTGCCTTTTCCCATTTAGCATATTTGATTTTGATTTCTGCAGAGGCATCTGCAACTGGTACGCGAGGAGGGTTCTCTTTGATAACAAAATCGTAATCCAGGAATCCTAAAGAGATTTCCAAATCTTGCTTCCACTTTTGGTAATTTGATCCAGTTAGAGTTTCAATGGACTGATAGCTTGAGGTATTCACTAAAATATAACAATGAAATGAATGAACTGTCCCCAAATAAATTCTTTACTTAAACATTATCAATTTACACTTGTGGGTTGTTGTAAATTGAACATGTTCCAAAACACTGGAAGGTTTAGGTATGAGTAAACATCATGCACAAGAAATTCCTCATCTGTGGATCAAGAAAATTTCCTGCTTGTCTACGCAGTTCTTCTTCCATGTTGTTCCATCATAACTGTCATAAATGTGTGCCTTTTCCATCCGTGGATGAAAACAACACACAGGCTACTAATTGTGATGCAATTTTTGACCAATCTTTTGATTGAAAACTGTTACTGTAACAGTTAAACTATTGTGGCTTGTTTAACTGGTGTAGTTTTTTATTTCCAGTCTTTGATCAAAAGCCTTACAAGCATGATCCAGTAAAGAAACTTGATACTATCGATCATACCTTATCAAATAAGATATGCAATTGATATTAACCTACATGCTTCATGACTAATGATCGACTAGAAACTGTAAACTTGTATGCAGACTTTATAAATTTGAAAGTTAGATTAAAGAACAAAACCTAGTGCTCTGATACCACATGTAAACCTTACTAGGCTTTTATTCTAAAATACTATCGGGCATGAACAAGTTCTCAGATCGGGCATGAATAAATATTGTGATCAGGGGCATGAACAAAACCTAACCTTGATTAGACATGGCTTCAATAGGTGAGATAGAAATCTTCTTCTCCTATGCAGTCCATGAGCTCTCTTTCTCTGAATGGGGTGAGATTTCTGTATGAGCAAAAGTATCGACTGCTAGGGAAATGACTTCTATTAATATGCATTTACTTAAGTTTCCTGCCCATTAAGAAACCCTCAAGTAATCCAATTTGCATTAGAATAGATTGTTTTAATCTATATGGAATTAGGAATTCTCAAGGTTCTTGTTTTAAATTAAAACACTCTTTTAACAAGAACTGCAGATAATGTTTAAGTTTACACTTCTAGACCAATGCTAACTGCCGAGTCCTCATGTGATTAGAAGACCACAAACACGATTAAGACAAGATATTGTCTTACAATATGCAGCAATAGTATGATCATATCATAGTTACTCAAACTTAAATTCTCGATGTTTGGAAATGGGGTTGTTCAAATGGATCCTATTTGCCCTCCATGACCTCCACAGCCCCTTGATCAGTGCAATACAATCCCATTTCCTTCGACACATCCTGCTCAGCAACACAAGAACCAGAGCTCTCTCTCATCTGTCTCATGGAACCTCAAGTCATTATATCTAAAGTTTCTTTTAGTTTTTATTCCAAATTATTTCAGAACCGCATATATACACATTCCAAGTAGGAAATTTCTTATCAGAAAAAAACTAAATTAGAGATCCATAGACCATATAATTAGAATATTAAACGCAGACTTGTGCTTCTTTTCCATAACTCATGTGTCAAATACAACTCATTTCTTGTCAAATAAAGTACTTTAGTTGTCCGAAAGCTCTTTAGTCTTCTCAGAAGTAGATGAAACTAAGAAGTTTTTTTTAGCAATTGGCAAACAAATCCTACAACCACTAAGCAACATGGGAAGGAGCCATAGACTGGCCTCGTTAAAACCTTGACATAAAAAACTCCAAAGGAGGAGTTGACAATCATATGTTTGCTTAAAAGAGGTAAAGATGAACTCACTGTAATACCAGTCCCATTGCATGAACACATCCTGCTTAGCAACTCGGCAACAAAAACCGGAACTCCCAGCCACATTGCAAAGTATTAATATTTTGTTACCGCACATTTGAACTTTTTTTTCACATCAAAATGAAATGATCATGACTGAAGATACTGAAACTGTCATGACAATAAGCTAGTGGATGAATTTGTTATTTTTCTAAAATTGGACTTCTTAGATCTAGGTCCAAAATGATTAGTTGTCATTGGGTTTAGTCCACTCGTTTTTAGTTTTAGATGTAGATCCTTTGACATTTTTACTTTTTTTGTTGTGTTGATTTTATCCTTTGAGGTAAATAAGGAAAACACATTGAAAATCTAAATTGAATGCATTATTTCCTTGTAATTGAATTTCAGAATTTAATTTTTTGATTCTTTCCTTGATAATATTCATAATATATGGATAAAATACAATTTAATCAATGAAAAGTAAAGACCCACAAAATATACCAATCGATCAAACAAGCACCCACATGAAATTATGTACATAACATCCAGGTAAATAATGTTATTATTAGCAACGAAACAAACTTAGTGATAAATCGTATTACCTATAAGTTAGGAGCATAAATTAGAAGACTACCTATAAGTTAGAAACATAAATTAGAAGACGACCTATAAGTTAGGAACATAAATTAGAAGTTTACCTATATGTCAAATATAAAAATGGACAAATAAAATTGTATGTTACCTACAAAAAATGGCTAATTATTATGACATAAATGACTATTACCCGCAAGGGCGGAACCATGAATTTTTCAATAGGTGGGCTAGCTAAAGTTATTAGCTAAAAATATATGATCATTTTTTTTTATGTACTTACAGTTTCTATAGTTCTTTTAGAAAAAAAAAAAGTATACATTAAATGATATAAACATGCTGGTTCATAGCTATATTGACTAATTTTTAATATATTTTTTTCTCTGAATACAAGCAATATTGGGGAAGGAGGGAATCAGACATAGGACAAAGGTAAATGGTCTTAACTTAACTATTTGAGCTACAAACCCCTTGTAATTTCCAATAAGGTTTAACATAAAACAATAGAAAAATTGTAAAACAAATACATATTAAATGCAACCGGAAACCACATCTTATCGAAATGAAAATATGTTCAACAATATAATTGAAAAAGTACATATTTAAATGTGTATTTTTATTGCTGCCCTTGCCATGCAACTAAATTCATAAAGAATTGGGCTTTTTTTGAACTCTAATAGGTTAATACATATTGGTATGTATTTAAAACAAGACAAATATATAAGTTTGATTATTTTTTTCCCAAAAATCTCCCTAGGCTTCAGCCCATTGTAGTCTTTGCAGTGGTTCCGCCAGTGATTACTTGATTCAAGTCATAAGGGGCAACATTGGAACTAGAAATATATATATATTTTTAAAGATTACATATGAAAATATTTAAAAAGGAATGTAATCCTATGTGGCACAAAAGTCAAAGGACTTGGATCAAAGTCACCAAATCCGAGAATTAAACTCAATTCCTCAATGAAAATTTGAATATATATCAACTTTTCTATTATTCTTATTAGATATACATATTATAATATATTAAAATCTAAAATCTTGACTTTAAAGTTTAAATTTCTTATATAATTGATAGTATCTCTGACGGTGAGTTATTTACGCAATTCTTTTTTCTTTTCCAATTATATAACCATGTATGTAAATAAATACTTCAATTTTATGTTTTGTTTTTGTTTTAAGATTTGAATCAAATCCATGTTAAATTTTCTTTAAACATGTTTTGCTTAAAACTAATCATAATCCTTCTAAGGTCTCATAGGTTTCTCTTTTTTCGTCGATGCGGTCTTTGGAACTCTTCTTCCTCTAGGGCCTAACTGTTTTAATCAAGAAGAATTTTCAATTGTGGGGATCTTAACTTTTTTATTTTTTTAATTATTTATTTAAAATAAGAGATGGGGATCTTAACATAGATGAGTTACTCGTATATTTATCAACGGTAGCTCCTGCGACATAGGACATGTAAGATGGCGCATTGGCAAGCCCTCAACTGTATGACATAAATAGTCTTACAGTCTTAGTCTTGATATGACATAAATAAAGCAGTAGTATTTTGTCGATACTGTTAATAACTTTACTTCAAATTAAAATCAAATATCTGAAAGGACTTGTCGTGTCCGTCCTTCTTTTTGACAAAACTAGAGGCATGAAGGCAGGCAAAATTGTTTATTAGAATTAATTTAGGGCTTCTTAGATGTAGGTCCTATTTTGTTTAGATACAATGGATATAGGACATCAATATTGGACTCCTCAATAGAAGTCCTCTTAGTCAGCGTGTGTACATATAAGCGAAGTATTTGTCCTTCTTTTTAAACTTATTTACTTCCAGTGCCATTAAATAAAAAAGGTAAATAGATCGACACATCCCAGCTTTCATGGTTATTTCCTGCAATCATGCTCATTCCGTCCAAAGCGCTCCAGATTTCGTCCCAGTCGCTGCAGCTTTCCTGGTTATTTCCTGTATCATAGGTAACTAAGGAAAAAAAGAAGAAGAGATCTTTATGACAAATAAATATTGTATAAAATATTAGGGTTGAATAGATTCTCTTTCAATGTAAACGCTTTGGTGGTTGGATAGTCAAGGGTGCTTCGAACTTAATTGAGGAAGAACCTTCCTTTCGCATTTGAACCTTCTCCTTTGAAAAAACCCATGAATTTGAATGTAGATCTAAACTTAAACAAAACAAAGTTGTTGCAAATCCTACCCTGTTGTGTAGGTAGCATTAGCATACTATGCCTATACCAGAGGTTTTTTTCCAGAAAAGTACATAGAGTTCACATCTGTCAATTAATTATACCTGTCGAATAGGTAGACGCAGAAAAATACCTAGAGAAAAAAATACCCAGGTAGAAACATATGAGATGCAGTGTTCTTCAACGCTAAGACTGTGATACCTATATCAAAGGTAACTGACGAAGATTGTACCTCTACCACAAGATGGGTAGTCAATGTAAACAAAGTTACAACGGATACCTGTGTAATAGGTAGATTATACCTCCTCAACCCAGAAAGTATGAAACCCATAAAATGTACCTCCTCAATTTCTCAATTCACCACGTCTGATACCCATTCTCTGTTTGACGTTTCACAATTGTGTGCCTAATATCAGAGACTCAATTCCTATTTGACGTTTCACAATTGGGTTCAAAGGAGAATGATTGTTTGTAGCAACGTGATTTATGGGATATGTTTGAGATATTTTCCTTTTCTATTGAATGACAACTATGGTAAATGGCTTTAGATTATGACGTGAATTATTATTACCCAATTAAAGGCATAAGGGGCAACATTGAAACAAAATATGAGGGTGAACAAATAAAAATAAAAATTATATCAGAAATTATTAAAAAAGGAATGCAATCCTATGTGGCACAAAAGTCAAAGGACTTGTATCGAAGTCACAAAATCGGAGGATTAAACCCAACTTCTCAATGAAAATTTGGATCTATATCAACTTTTCTAATTAATTTAAGTGGTGCATAAAGTCCCCAACATAATCATAAATTTTGCTCCTACTGTGAACTCTGCTATCAGCATAAGAGAAACAGAGGAGAGAGAGAGGCCTCCATAGTTGTTTGTTCATATTCTCTTCTCTTCCTTCTTCAACTCAAATCATGAGCAACGAAGAATTAGCCTATGATTTCTCTCCAATGATTAAAGTATACAAAGATGGTCGAGTTGAAAGACTCAAAGGCACAGACATAGTTCCTCCATCAACAGACCCTAAAACTGGCGTCCAATCAAAAGACGTTGTGATCTCACAAGAACCACCCATATCTGCAAGGCTTTTCATTCCAAAATCCACCACCACAAGCCCACCCCAAACCAAATTCCCTCTTCTCATTTTCTTTCATGGAGGCGGCTTCTGCATTCAAAGTTCATCTTCTCCCACATATCACAACTACCTCAACGCCTTAGTCTCAGAGGCCAATGTTGTTGCCGTCTCTGTTGACTATAGGCTTGTCCCAGAGCACCCTCTGCCGGCTGCTTACGATGATTCATGGGCTGCTATCAAATGGGTTGCTTCTCATTTTGATGGAAACGGCTCTGAAGATTGGCTAAATAGATTTGCAGATTTCCAACGTGTGTTTTTCGCTGGGAACAGTGCTGGGGCTAATATAATCCACAACATGGCTGTGAAATTGGGGTGTGAGGGATTGGTTGGTGTTAAGTTGATTGGGATTGTTTTGGTGCAACCATACTTTTGGGGCACAGAGCCAGTTGGGGAAGAGTTAACTACTCCTGCAGCTGCAAGAGAGTATATGGCTGGTGTGTGGCGTTTTGCATGCCCTACGACTAGCGGATCCGACGACCCGCTTATAAACCCGGCTAAGGATCCGAAATTGGGGGAATTGGGTTGTGTGAAAGTGCTGGTTTGTGTTGCTGAGAAAGATGCGTTGAAAGATAGAGGATGGCATTACAGTGAGACACTGAAAAAGAGTGGGTGGAATGGGGCTGTAGAGGTCATAGAAGCAGCGGGGGAGGGGCATTCGTTCCATTTGGAAGATCCAACTTGTGACAATGCTGTGGCCTTGCAGAAAAAGATTGTGTCTTTCTTGAATTAGAATAATTTTCCTGAAACTTTGGTGTACTTAGTAATATGACCATACCCTCTAGTGATTTTCCATTGTTGTACTTCTTTATTGGGTTTTTTCTTTTCTTTTCTTCATCTGCTGTATGTATTGGCTGATCAAACAAGTATGATTATGATTGGTGTTGTTTTTCCTTCTTCTGTAAATTTGGTGAGAGATGTACTGGCTTTGTATTTGTACTTTGTTATGTTTATCAGAGAAAGAGGGGATATTTTGAACATTCAAACTTTTTGTAAGGAAAAGGTGAACCACACAAGTCACTCTCACCTCCTTGGATAAAATGGCGATCCGTCAAATGTGCCTACTCCTGGCTCTATCATGACTTTTGCAAACGCGTGTTTTGTGCAAGACCTGTAGGGCCACTACTTTGGCCACGATTGCACCGATCTTCTCAAAAGCTTAACCACGTAGGTCAAATGATGCCAATCAAGGTTTAAAATATTAATAATATCGAAAATATTAATAATATCGAAAATACAGAAATTTCAATGGAAGTATCGAGATATTATCGATATCGCCTAGAATACAGAAATTTCAATGGAAATATCGGGATATTATCGATATCGATAAAAATGAATAAAAACCACGGAAATTGTAAGAAAAACTTTGGAAATTTTTATTGAAATTTTAGAGAATGTTTATTTAGTCAATTATCCTTAGACTTTGGTGTGCTGACAAACACTGTGACTGTAGAAAATATGTTGTAATTAATGAAAGAAGATTAAACACACCATAATCATTTATATATAATGATTTACTACAATATTTTACACTTTATACATTGCATTGTAAGATACATGAATGACTTATGTTGAAACGTGGGGAGTAGTTCAAAAAATTTGGCACTTTAGCATGCTTAAAAAATTATAGTCAAGATTGAAAATCAACTAAGAACATAAATAAATTTATCCAAGGAAGAATTAAATAGGGAATAAATAAAATGATTATAGAGATTTAAGTAATTAAGCAACAATTTGAAGGGGAATTTAGTAATGTAAGTACTTATAATGAATAATAAAATAATCAATAACATTAAATGGATTAAATAGAAAATAAATAAATTATATTAAGTAATTAAGTAACTGATCAACAATATAAAATAATAAGTAATTATGTTAATTTTTATTTTAAGAAACAGCTCACACAACATATATAAATATGAGTTTTCATACATAATAATCACAACGTGACCACTAGTGTGGTGGTAAAGTGGGAAAAGAATAAGCAACAGGGCTGGGGTTCGAACCCCTAGGGCGCTGCTGAGTTTTCTCTCTTTTGCACTCTCGTGGTTATCTCCACATTTCAGGCCATCCATACCATCTTCATAAATATCCCATTAAAATATTAATTTTCTGATGCTTTGTTTTTTGTTCTTCATAAATATCCCATTTCAGCCCATCCATACCATCTTCATAAATATCCCATTAAAATATTAATTTCATGACGCTTTGTGTTTTGTTCTTCATAAATATCCCATTAAAATATTAATTTCATGACGCTTTGTGTTTTGTTCTTCATAAATATCCCATTAAAATATTAATTTCCTGATGCTTTGTTTTTTGTTTCAAAAATCTGAATGCTTCCAAAACAGAGAAGGCGACTCATTAGCTATGTCATTCTTGTCAGAGCAACTCCACCCATTTGCCCTTTGCCATGGCAAGGGGGAGGAGCTAGGGCAGCCACTATTCACCTTGCAAAAGGCAATGTTCGTTTCCACCCGTTGTCATGGCACAAGAAAGGCAAATACTATTCATTTTTATTTTTATTTTTTTACATGAGATTAATTTTAGTTGTATGTATGAAATTAATAATAATAAAATTGATAGGTATGTATTAAAAAATATTTCTGAATTTTTTCAAAATTTTTTTATATTTTTACGTCGACGTCACAAGAAAATCATCATCGACGTCACATTGCCAGCAGCAGCCAGGCAAGAATAGCCCTAGGGCCAGCCCAATTTGGTGGGCCAGCACCTTGCCCGGCAAGAGTCTACTTTGAAACAATTTTTGGGCTTGCCCCTAGCCTTGACCTTAACCGATGGAGTTGACCTCAAACCAATCACAAAATAATACAAAAACCAGAACCTGAACTTCAGCAAAAAAGAACTCACCTTGTCTCTCCCAAGCTCCTCAATTTCTCTCTTCTTCTTCTACTCTCTCTCTCTCTCTCTCTCCTGCAATCTTTGTGTTATTGAGCTACAGAGACAACCATGGAAGTGAGTGTGGAGTCGAGGGCACGAGAACGAAGCTTCGGGAAGGTGGTGAATGTGAACGACAGAGATGAAGAGCTCGCTTTGTTTCTCGAGATGCGAAGGCGCGAGAAGGACAAGGAAAAAAAATACCAACTTTCTCCTCCTTCCTAACAAGAACGCTGATGAGCTCGATGCGAAGGCATGAGTTTGTAATTTCCTCCTTTGATAATATCGCGATATTATCACTATTTCAATTGCAAAATTGGACGAAAATATCGAGGGCGATATTTCGTCGATATTTTCGATAAATTGACGAAATATAACTGGAACCTTAGGAAAATATCGGGACTTCAAAAAAACGAAAATATCACTGAAATTTCAGCGATATTTTTAAAATTTTAGTCATTGCCAATGAACTCATTGGGGTGTGAGATTTTAACTCAAACACATCGGTGCAATTAGTAGTAATTATCTACTAATTGCACCAACGTCCTTATCCTATTCAATTAGTAGTAATTATCTACCAATTGCACCAACGTCCTTATCTTATTCGAAATTATTTCACCGCAGCATATATTATGTCTCTCTCTCTCTCTCTCTCTGAGATATGCATGGCATCATTACTTCTCTTATTTTTAAATAGGATTAATTGCTACAGTGCCCTAAAAACATGGGTCAAATTATACATTGCCCTCTTAAAGTTAAAATGATCCATTTTATTCCATTGACCAATGTTTTGTGTCTCACTTTGCCCCTCACCATCAAGTCTGTTAAAAACTCCGTTAAAAATGCCGACGTGTCATCAATTGGACCCACAATTTTGCTAAACTATGTGCCACGTGTGAAAAAATATATTAAAAATTGTCTTTTAACAAACGTAATTTAACAATTAAAAATAAAATTAGTACTCAAAACCAAAAAATCCCCAATTCCCCTCCTCCAATCCCATTATCCCTTCCCAGTCGCCATCACCACAACCACAACCACCCCCGCCTGCTCCTATCTCGCAAACCCAAAACCCAGCCCCCTCCCTAAGCCAAAACCACAGCCCTCATCTCCTAATCCAAAACCCCACCATGCACCATGCCCACATCTCTCCTCTCTCTCTCTCTCTCTCATCCTTGCCCGAACTCTGTTTTGCTCACTCTCAAACACTTCAATGGCAAAGAGTAAACACACGAACCATCCTTTCTCTCTCTTCGTCACTGCACAAACAGAACGCAACCCCCAAAGTTAATCATCCCCAATCGACCACTTGCACCCCTACCCCCAAAACTATTGAGCCACCCAACCGACCACCGGTGCCCAGCCGCCAGATATACTCAGCCCACCCAAAACACAACTCTACTGTGTTAGGTAGGCACGTCTCAACCCACCTCCTTTACGCCACTTCCCTTATGCCAACTTCTCTCTCTCTCTCTCTCTCTCTCTCTCTCTCTCTCTCTCTCTCTCTCTCTCTCTCTCTCTCTCTCTCTCCAAAAGCCTGAATCCACCCAAATTCAAAGAGAAACAAAATCAAAATTCATTCCTATTGATAAAATTCAAAATCCAAATTTAATTAACCCAAATTATTCATTAATGAATAAGAAAAAAAGAACCAAACCCATATGTTATTACTTATTGTTTTGACCATAATAAAAAGGAAGGAAAATGACTTATGCCTCAAGAACGCAAATAAAAAAAAGAAGAGATCTTCGGTGTTGGAGGGGGTCACAAAGAGAGAGAGAGAGATATCGACGGTGGTGAGGTCCAGATCTTGGGTGGGGAGATCGCCGAGGCTAGTAGGGGTTTGGCTGGATCGGCGGGAGGTTACGTCGGAGGAAGGGAGGATGAGGGTTGGACGAAGGCGGAGAGGGAGAGGGAGAGGAAGAGGGTGAAGGTGAGAGAGAACAGAGGGAGAGATGACAATGGGGGAGACGGAGGCAGAGAAATGGTTGGTTATTTGTGTTTTAGGTGCTGTTAAACGAACCCTAAAATTAACTTAGTACACCCTATGATATAAGTACACCCTAATAATTAAATCAAAATGTAAAATTAACTAAGTACACCCTATTTAACTACCAAAAATACCCCTGATACATCCTAATACACTCTATCACACAACACTCTAATACTAAGTACACCCTATTTTACATGAATTGGTATTTACATTTACTTTTAATTCTTTTATATTAGCCGTGAAGCAGAAGTGAGGCTTGAAGGGGATACCATGTTTTCTTCATCTGAGTTTGATAGAAGCGTTGAAAGTTTCTCCGGTGAAGCACCCTCTGTAGATGAGCAACCGGTAAGGTGGATGAAGCATACGATGGAATGTTAGTATTTGCTTGAAAGAGATAAAATTCTTTCTCTCGTCGAGATTGATAGAAGCTGAAGCTCTCACCAGCCTAGCTTCCTACTGTAGGTGGGCAACCGGTAAGGCAGATGAAGCATCTGTGCCGGTGGTGCAACCATGTCCGATGGACTCACGATGTCACCTTGACTTTACGAGGCGGATGGATATTTACTTGTTAGTGTTGTTGTACCAACCAAGCAGAAATGGGAAGATGTTCCAGGTTCTTATTTTGAAGAAAAGTCGGAGGTGCAATTTGGATCTGGTTTTGAGCAAGGTGGGGAAGAACGTAGGGACATTGTTAAGGATTTTCATCTGAAACATCCGTTGGATGGTCGTGAAAGGCCTCCGCAAATCAATGTGGTGAGTCCAGATAAAGGATGGACTGCGTCTCCTGTTGCCGATGTCGGCTCAATCGTCTCTCACGACTCACGAAGTAATTAGGAGGCTTAATGAAGAAGAGTTCGGATTCTTCTTACGTCAATCGAATCGATTGCTAACTCATTTCCAAGGACTACCAATTTGATTGGGCGAATATGGATTTCCGGAATCATTTGAGCGACTTAAAGAAGAATTGATTCTCACAAATTTCACAAAAGATATCATTCACTTGCAGCTTGCACAACAGTCTGAGATGCAAGTGGAGTTTGTGCCACTTAAAAAAAACCATGGCTTTTTGGCAAAGGATGTTCGGCAGCTTCAATATGTCAAATTTGTTTGGAATCAAACTCTGAAATTATAATTTGATTAGGGTTCAATGTGTTAAGTAGGGTGTACTTATTTAAATTACTTTTGTTTCAATATTCAATAATTTTTTTTTTGTAATTTTATATTAGGGTAAATTAGTAATTCAATAAATAATTTGATAGTAGGGTGTACTCAGTTAATTTTAGGGTTTGTTTAACAGCACCCTTGTGTTTTTTATAATTTAAGTTTTAATTTTATTAATTTACTTTTTAATTTTTAATTTTTTTTTTCTCACATGGCACTTAATTTAGCAAAATTGTGGGTTCCATTTGTGCAACATCAGCATTTTTAACGGAGTTTTTAACATACTTGACGGTGATGGGCAAAGTAAGACGCAAAACATCGGTTAATTGGATAAAGTAGGCCACTTTAACTTTTAAGGAGACAATGTGAGATTTGACTAATATTTCAGGGGTACTGTAGTAATTAAACCATTTAATTATTAACATTATGTTTATTTGATTCATAAAACACTTTTTCACTTTCTTGTGCGATGATGGACGTCCCAAAGTCACTCTCACTCACTCAGCTTTGCAATCCGATGCTCATCAAGCAAATATATTGTTTGTTTTCAGTCGATTGTTGAAACAACCTGGAATAATCCCAATATGTAGAAAATCTACGGCCTTCGCAATTCCTATTAGAATTGCCAATCTATCAGACCACTCGTGAACCTTCTCTAGACATTGTTCGGTGCAAAAAGCTATGATGATGTAAAGATAGAAGCGAGACTGGAAAATACAAAATTTAATTTGAGAAAAGAGACCAATTGTAATCTCTGATCTGAATAAAGGGACGCCACCCATTCGTAAATAGAACCTTTACTTCCTTTTCAACTATTCTCAAAGTTTGTTTTTGTTCTCGCTTTTATTTTGTGGCAAGTTATAGGAAATGTTTTACAAACTTACACTAATGTTATTTCTGAAACCCCTTGTGGCATTTGGAACGCAAGTTATGTGGAGAAATGTTTTACATACTTTTGTCTATTTTTCCCCATGTATTTGGAGATTTTCTAACTCTAGGACATAAATGTTATAACCAAGAAGAATTTCCAGCCAATGGGACTTATCAGGTTAACTTGAATGAGTTACTCCTATATTTATCTAAGGTAGCTCATGTGACAGGATTTGTAAAATGGCATATTGGCAGATCTTATTGATGCTAAAAAATGGATGGCCAAGATTAAGCCCAACTTAGAGATGAAGTGTGATGAATGACAAAAGGAAAGTAAATAAATATACAAAAGACGGATATACGTGGTTCACCCGAATAATGGGCTACATCCACAGAGAATGATGTTCTCATTATAATAATGTTTGTTTACATTTGTACAATAGGATTAGACCCAAAGTGAAGGGAAAAGGGGGGGAGGCCCAAGCCTCCCAATGGTGGTCCAAGATCCAAGACCCAAAATCCCAGTCCCGCTTTAAGTGGAGAGTGGCCTCCTTTTATCGGTGAAGGGGAGTCTCCACCTCTTGTAGTCTTCCAAGGTGGGACTCTTGATATTTCCCCTAGTTGTGACTTGTGGCAAAGCTTCTTTGGCTAAGATGATGACCTCTTCAGAGCATGACACATGGTTGATCTTGCTTAGCTAGTTGCTCGGTCAGTCACGGTACCAACAGTAGTCCCCCAAGTTCGTGAGTAAGAAGGTACTTCTTGCTTGGGGACTTGTAATTTGAAGTGCACTGGCCTAGCAATATCGCAGTTCATCTTCTAGGCCGTATAGTGCACTACCTCCAATCCCCCAAGTCCCCTGGCAAGAAGGACATTGGAGGGAGGGAACTTGCAACAAAAACCCGATTGGTTTGCAAGTTTCCCCAACGAAAAGGAACTAAGGCAATTTTTTTTTGGTACTGTCGAAGCGCAGATGGGAAGGTTGGAAAACCTTTAGCAAGGCCCTTCCGAAAGGCGGGTGACGTCAGCAAATATATATATATATATATATATATATATATATATATATATATATATATATTTGTTGAAAATGTCGAATGAATTTTGGACCTTCAGCAAGGCCCCTGCCAAACGGCAGGGGTGATGTCATCCAAGGGGTAGGGAATTTTGCCCTTTGGCATGGGATGATGTCATCCAAGGGTGATGTCATGTGACCTTCAACATGGGATGATGTCATCCAAGGGTGATGCCATTTGGCCTTCGGAAAGGGCCTAGCACATGGAGTGAGGTCGAATGATTTTCCGTAATCCTAACCCTAGAGTTGGCATTTTTAGAGCATCCGGAACTCCGATTCACGATCCGTCGAATCCTATGCGATCCTAAAAATACAGGGAATGACATACAAAGAATTGGAACAGATCCAACGGTTCGAACACATCGAACCCGGATAACGCGCAATAGGCGTAAATCCGTTCGACTGTCATTCGAACTCCAAATTGAAATCCGAGCACGCCTATGCGCTCGTGACGACGTAAGGATAATTTAGGAATAAAGCGATAATTTTTTACGTCGGGCCAACTCCAAACCAGGAGCTGCCCTTCCACCTACAACAAGTTCTCGACCTCCCGAACACTTTCTTCAACTACAGGAAGGTCCATTTCGAACCCTAAGTGGGTCAAAACTTAACCTCAAAATTTGTCATAACTTTAAGTCGAATTTTAACCTGTCAACACTGCGATTCGATCTGCACCTACCCAACCATCAGCTAGAGCACGAAAAATAGGTGGAAAGCATACCTCACACGTCTCAATCGGTGGCCGGAGGAGGGAGAACGAGCTCCATGAATTTCGAAGGAAAACCGGCCAAATTTCTGGATTTTCCGACAAATCCCGAGGCTGCCGATGTCGGGGAAGGGCAGGGGTAGGACGGCGGGGTCTGGCTGGTAGTTTTGGGACCGGTCCCAGCTCCGGTAGTGGTCTGTGGCGGCGGCAGGAGGTTTGGCAAGGGGAGGGGGCGGTTGGAGAAAAAAAAACGAAGGGGAGGGGGTTGTGCAATCGGGAAGAGAGAGAGAGAGGTGAGGTTCTGTTCTGTTTTTTTTTTTTAATTTTTTAATTCTGACTTTGGTTAATTATCATTTTGCCCCAATAAATATTTTTATCGTAAAACCTTCGTTACAACTCCAATTTGAGCCTACAATATACCCACGAACTCGTATCGACGAGATCGACGTAATGGTGTTTCTCACTTCCCCAAGTTCTCTCCTGAACAATAAAAGTTAATTTTAAAACCTATGAAAATATTATCGGGGCAATTTTGTCTTTTCTATTATTAAATTAATAATTAAATATTAATTAAGGTTTGGGTTATTACAAAAGGTGTAGGCCAAAGGAAAAGGGTGTTGCCGAAGGCGTAGGTGTTTGCCGAATAAGCAAATCTGGTAAGTCGCAAGGCGATGTACCTAGGCACGGGGGTGCCGAAGGAGTAGGCCGAAGGCACGGGGTGCTGAAGGAGCAGGCCGAGGGGACGTGGGGTGCCAAAGGGCACAAAAGGATGGGAAGAATGACAGAAGCTTCTTATGTCAATTCCCACATATGGCGCCAAACTGTTGATGCTAAAAAATGGACTGCCAAGATTAAGCCCACCTTAGTGATGAGGTGTGATGGATGACAAAAGGAAAGTAAATAAATATACAGAAGACGGATATTCGTGGTTCACTCAAATAATGGGCTACGTTCGCAGAGAAGGATGTTCTCATTATATTAATGTTTGTTTACATTTGTACAAGAGGATTAGACCCAAAGTGAAGGGAAAAAGGGGGGAGGCCCAAGGCTCAAGATGGTGGTCCAAGATCCAAGACCCAAAATCCCAGTCCCTCTTTAAGTGGAGAGTGGCCTCATTTTATAGGTGAAAGGGAGTCTTCACCTCTTGTAGTCTTCCAATGTGGGACTCTTGACATTTCCCCTAGTTATGACTTGTGGCAAGGCTTCTTTGGCTAAGATGGTGACCTCTTCAAAGCATGGCGCGTGGTTGATCTTGCTTAGCTAGTTGATCGGTTAGTCACGATACCAACAAATTTGTAGACATTATATGACAAATTGTGTGAAAGATGTGTGGAGGAAGCAAGTCAAGAGCTTCCCAAATATTGCCCTCAAAAGAAAGAAGCTATAATTTGGTATGATTACTGTCTCTCAGAGTACTCAAATGTAGAGTTCTTTGGAAAAACTGACACAAACAATGGGCTTATGCGACGACGAATGCAAAATTACTTGATGATCCTATAAGTCGTGGCAAACTTGATAAGTTTCTTATCGGAATTATGTTTCGAAGTTATTTGTAGTTCACATTCATATGTGCATGGGAACTACCACTTTCTCTTCAGGTATCAACAACCAAATGGTTTTACTTTTATGGTGTGGCACAATGCACGTGGGATATTTCTAGGTATCCTTATTGTAAGACGTGCCTCAAAATTGCAATACAAGACCTTCCAAAATACAATTTTGGAAATATAGGTGGGCATGCATATTATGGGAGTTGCTATGTCATATTCGAATTTTACCCATTTATTTACCCAATTATTGATGGTTAGATTCAACAATATTATATGTGGAAGTGTCAATTTATTTTGCTCCTTGTATTTTCATTTGTCATCAATAAAGTGTTCTAGATTTTAATGATATATACACACATCTGTGTAGTTTCCTTCTGTATTCAAACGTGGCACCCTTCGAACCTATAGCATTGTTAGATGTTTCTTCATGCTGTGCATCAAGTCAAACAATATGGGTAGAATATTTTCAGATCGTATTTCATTCTCCAAAAGAAGGTATTTATAATATAAGGATGTAACTCTAGTAGGGTCAAACTAGAAAACAAGATAAAATCCTAATTATACAATATCTGCAAAGGGAAATAAATAAAAACCTAATATACTAGGAAATAAATATCCTAATTAGCATAGGATCTCGCTAACACTCCCTCTCAAGTTGGAGCAAAGATGTCACGCATGCCCAACTTGTCAAGCGAGTTAAGGAAGACCGTAGTAGACACAGTTTTCGTAAGAATATCTACCAATTGATTCTTGGATGATATAAACGGAAAAGAAATCATTCCAGCATCCAATTTTTCTTTAACAAAATGTCAATCAACCTCCACGTGCTTTGTACTAGACCTGGGCACGGTCTGGTTCGGCCCGATTTTCAGCCAAAATTCGAACCCAAACCGTACTGTTCATCCGATTCAATCCGATCCGGTTTTGATGAAAAACTAATTACTCAACCGAACCAATTCGGACCTATTCAGATCCGGTTTGGTTTTGGTTTTCCCGGTTTAGACCGGCAAACAATCCCAGTTATTTTTTCCAAATTTTTCAAGCTTCATATATATGTGCAGGGAAATAATCAGATCTACAAATGGATCTACAAGAAATAATTGGATCTACAATTATACAATCTTACAGCCCTTTCATACAATCATACAATCTTATAAGAAATAATCAGATCTACAATTGGATCTACAAGAAATAATTGGATTTTTCATCGGATCTACAAGAAATAATGGGATTTTTCATCGGATCTACAAGAAATAACTGGATTTTTCATCATATCTACAAGAAACAATTGGATTTTTCAAGCTTCATAGCTTTCATCATATCTACAATCTTACAAGGAACAATCGGATGCATGTGGGGGCTGGATCCCAGTGGAAGGCGGTGGAGGTGCAGGGGATGTCGGCATACAAGAAACAAATATACAATCTTACAATCTTGCAGGCGATGGAGGTGCAGGGGCTGGAGGCGATGGAGGTGCAAGGGCTGGAGCCCAACGTACAATAAACAACAATCTTGCAGAAAAAAAGAAGAAGAAGAAAACAGAAGAAGAAGAGAGAGATTGTCGGCAGCATAGAGAAGAGAGGAGAGGAAGAGGAGAAGAAGAGAAGAAGAAGTTGAGGCTAGGAGAGAGAGAGAGAAGAAAGAAGAAAAACCGAGAAAGAGAGAAGAGAGAAGAGAGAAGAGAGAAGAAAGAAAAAGAAAGAGAGAAGGAAGAAAAAAAAAAAAAAAAAAGAAAGAGGCGCACGTGGCTGGTTGTGGTGGCTACTAGCTAGGGTTTGGTTTGGATTAGGTAGTATTAAATATGAATTAAGAATTTAAAGTGTTGGGCTTGAGGTAGGTTTAGGCCCAATTCTTTTGGGTTTCAAATTGGGAGTGGAATGTTGAGGTAAAATAAGGCCCATTGTACATATAAAAACAAAAACAAAAATATAATTATATTCAAGCCGGTCTAGTTTGGACCGGTCCAATTTTTGGAGGCATAGAACCGAAACTGGAACCGGGTCCAAACCGGTCCAGTTCGGTTTTTTGACCGGTTGTTGACTTTTTTGTTAATTCGATTTTTTCTCGATTTTTTCCGGTGTGGTTCGGCTCGGATTTCCTGTTTGCCGGTTTGAATGCCCACCCCTACTTTGTACGATCAACATAAATAATTAAAGCCTTCAATTTACCTTTCCGACGCTTTAGAAACAAAGTATGGTCTGAGTTACTTTGCACATACCCAAATTTCCTCATAGATTTAGGAAATCTTCCAAACCACTCTCTTGGAGACTGCTTCAACCCATACAAGGACTTCCGCAGCTTACACACAACACACTCCTTAGAGGTCACAGGAATACCAAGAGGGAGATCCATGTAAATCTCCTCTTTGAGGTCACCATGTAGAAACGCATTTTTGACATCAAACTGTAATAAGGGCCAATTGTGATTAGCAGCAAAGGATAAAAGCACACGCACAGTATTGTGCTTTGCCACTGGTGCAAAGGTCTCCAAATAATCCACTCCATAGGTCTGAGTATACCCATTTGCTACCAATCTAGCCTTGTAATGATTAAGGGAGCCATCAGCCTTATACTTCAAAGTAAACACCCATCTGCATCCAACTGCTTTCTTCCCTCGTGGCAAAGGAACTAAATCCCATGTCTTATTCTTGTTCAAGGCATCCATTTCCACATTCATGGCATCCATCCATTTGGGGGTTAGATAGAGCATCATGCAGCTTAGTTGGCACATATACACTAGATAATTGACACAAATATGATGCATATGACTTAGATAAGAGATGAGTTGTCACATAATGGCTAACGAGATATTTAGATTTAGCATGTATATCAGGAGAATATTGTTCTTTGGGTTTCCCACGAGTAGTTTGTGGGGGTAATTGATAAGTAGACACAGCCAAATCATCAGAAATTACCTCACTTGACTCATTATCACGATTTGATTAGGGTAATGACAGGGTAGAGGGGGGGTCTTGTATCAAACTCGTCTTCGCATGAATCACAAGGAACAACATCAGTTGAACCAGGCGACTGGTCACTACTCAAGGCGACCAGTCGTTTTGTCACAAAGAGCATCATCATCAAGGTCAGAGCCAGGCAACCGGTCGTTTTGTCACAAAAAGCATCATCATCAGGGTCAGAGCCAGGCAACCGGTCGTGACCCTCATGGCGACCGGTCGTATCGAAGCTGAGAGCATCATCTTCTGCTTCAGACCTAGGCAACCAGTCGCTAGATGGGGGACACGTCGTTTTCTCTCCTAGAGCAATAGTTGCAATACCTTCACATCCATCATTAAGTCCAAGATCCTCTAATCCAAGACTCTCCAATTCACTCCCCCTCTCCCCCTGAATTGGAGAGAATGGAGAGATATAATAGGGCACTTCTTCATGAAAAGTCACTTCCAAAGTAACATGCATCTTCTAGGTAGGTAGATGATAGCACTTATAACCCTTCTGAGTAGAAGAGTAACCAATAAAGACACAACGCAGAGCACAAGGATCAAGTTTACTCCGTTGATGAGAGTAGACATGAACATAGGCAACACACCCAAAAACTTTATGGGGCAACTTTGAGACGGAGACAAGGAAAATAAGGGTACCAAACACATTATGTGGAGTCTCGAAATCAAGAACCCGCTAGGAGTACGATTAATCAAATAGGCAGTAAACAGAACAGCATGACCCCAAAGATGATGGGGAATAGACATATCCAATATGAGTGAGCGGGCAACTTCAAGTAACTGACGATTCTTGCGTTCAGACACACCATTCTGCTGAGGAGTGAATGGAGTGGTAGTCTGGTGAATAATGCCTTGATCACTGAAGAAATGGGTCAAGGTATTATTCACATATTCACCTCCGTTATCAGTCCGAAGCACTTTGACTCAAACATGAAACTGAGTAGACACCATGGCACAAAATTTAGGAAGAATATAAGCAGCATCATGTTTATTCTTCATTAAATACACCCAAGTTAAGCAAGTGCAGTCATCAATAAATGTAACAAACCAACAAAAACCATTAGAAGTCACACGAGCAGGGCCCCATACATCTGAATGCACTAAATCAAAAGGCTTTGCAGCTTTACTGTCACTCAAAGGAAACATAGTGCGATGACTCTTGGCCAAAATACATGTCTCACACTTAAAACTAGATTCATCACAGGAGCGGAATAAAGATGGAAACAAACGTTTAAGGTAGCCAAACAATGGGTGTCCCAAGCGACGATGCCATAACCAAATTTGTTGTTTGTCTTTGACACTGCAACTCTAAATAGCATTAACGACACGATCACGAACTGGTGCAGAAGGCAATGTCAAATAATATAACCCCCTATCCATTTACCATGCCCAATCATCTCATGAGTCTTGAGATCCTGAAAAGAGCAATGTGTATGATAGAAAGTAGCAGAAGCATTAAGTGTATCAAGTAATCGACCAACAGATAACAAGTTACAATGGATATTGGGAACTAGTAATGCACGAGATAATGACAACGTAGGAGTGAGAGAGATTGTGCCCTCGCCAGTAACTGGAGAGGGCAAGCCATTAGCACTAGTTATGTATAGGTCACGAGTGTTGCTAGACAACTCACCAAAAAATTTAGCATCATAAGTCATATAATCAGAAGCACCAGTGTCAATTATCCAGGTATTGAAGCCAGTACCTAGAATAAAGTCAGAACCACACAATTTTGCAGAAGCAGCAGCAACAGCACCAACAATGGAGTTATCACCCACGATTGCAGCAGAAACTCAACAGAGCACGGTAGAGTATACAACGGAACACAGTAAAGGTACAAATACGGCAGATGCACGAAGATAGACACGAACACAGTAGAGGCACGAACACGGCAGAGTACACAGCAGAGGCACAAATACGACAGATGCATGAAGACAGGCACGAACACAGCGGAACAGAGCAGAGGCACAAACACTGCAACACAACACACAAACCTAGGAGGGCACACATGGCACAAGCACGGCACAAGAGAACCCTAAAAGAAATTAGGGCACACAATAGAATACGAGTGGGCATAATACACAAGTCACCAGAAAGTCGACTCTGATGCCAAGTCAAACAATATGGGTAGAATATTTTCAGATTATATTTCATTCTCCAAAATGAGGTGTTTATAATACAAGGATGTAACCCTAGTAGGGTCAAACTAGGAAGCAATATCAAATCCTAATTACACAATATCTGTACAAAAGGAAAGAAATAAAACCCTACTAGGAAATAAATATCCTAATTAGCATAGGATCTCACTAACACATCATCACATAGATTTTATTTCCTATTCCTTCAATGGCTTTCTCTCTCGTCTAGAGTAGAACCCTTTCCTTTTCTCTTCCTTATCCTCTTCTTGTTTGCTCTGTTCACGTGAGAGCAAATATCTTGGCGCTCCAATCGCAAGGCGCCATGTGGACAAGAAGAATATCTCATAGGTCAATAATCAGACCATTTATTTGAGGGATTATTTAGACCAAAACTCAACTTCTCACAGCTACCTCAACTCCTTAGTCTTTGAGGCCAACGTTACTGCTGTCTTTGTTGATTATAGGAGAGTCCCATCCCAGAGCACCCTCTGCATGTTGCTTACAATGATGAAGATTGGCTAAACTGATATGCGGATTTGGAGCGTGCGTAGTTGGCTCCACATGGCTTTGAGAGTGGACTCTGAAGGCCTGGATGACGCTAAGCTATTGTGTTGGTGCATCCATTTTCTGGGGCACAGAACCCATTGGGGCAGAGCACTTAACTATGTCTGCAGTATTCGAAAGAGAGTATGTGGATGCATTGTGGAGCTTTGTTTACCCTTTTCTTATCTACCCGGGTAAGGATCCAGAATTCGGGGAATTGGGGTGTGAGAAAGTGCTGGTTTGTGTTGCTGAGAAAGATTTTCTAAAAGATGGGGGGATGGTATTACAGTGAGTTACTGAGAAAGAGTGAAAGGAGAGGGGTTGTGGAAGTCATGGAAGCAAAGGGGGCAGACCATGTCTTCCATTTGTTTAATCCCCTTGTGACAATGCTGTGGCCATACTGAAGAAGATTGTTTCTGTCTTGATTAGAATTTGTTTCCACCTATCAGTGTTTCAAGTTTGCTAGTGACCAGCCTCCACAGCCATGTTGGTTTTCCATTAGTGTAGTTTCAATATTTTTCTTTCTATGTTTTATGTTTCTTGATCAAATAAAACTAATTTCGGGATTGCATATGCTGTGGCTTGGCCTCGTGAGGTCTTGAGTTAGGTATTGTTTTGCGCCAAAATCCTCTGCATTTCACTTAAAAAACAAACTGGTTTGACTTAAGAATGATGATTCTTAGTTAAACAAACTGAGCAAATCATGTATTAAGCAGGTAATTTTATGCATTATTAATCGTAATATGTACTGATTTTCACAGAACCAATTGCCTTTCATGCTTTAATTGCTTGTCAATGGAGCAATGTAGCGTATTTTGCTAAAAACCAAGAGTTGGAGGAGACTATACCAAAAAAAGGGTCGGAGGAGAGCCCATCATCTTGCTCCATCCGCAAAGTGGGAGGATAATGCTACATGGTATTTAAAGATAGTGTGTAAAATTAGCTTTTATTAAATATACACCAAATTCTTAAAATCTTTATATATGACAAGATTATTTTCCCTTAATGTTGCCAGTAGATGAATGACTTGCATGCCAAGAAAGAAAAATGCCTACAATGTTACCCACAATTGTGTTCATTGTTCTCTTCTCTTCCATGACTCCAACAATGAGCCATGACGTTGCCTTTGATTTCTCTCCTCTCATGAAAATATATGTAAACGGGACGATCGAGCGGCTCATAGGAAAATCAAGCGTTCCTCCATCGCTTGATCCTAAAACCGGCGTTCAATCTAAAGACGTTGCAATCTCTCGAAAAAGGGGCATATCTGCAAGGCTTTACCTCCCCAAAACCATCACCAACTCCACCACCAACTCAACCCAAAGCAAACTCCCTCTTCTTGTTTACTTTCATGGAGGTGGCTTCTGTGTTGAACATGCCTCTTCTCCCACATATCACAACTACGTCAACGCCCTAGTCGCCACAGCCAACGTTGTTGCTGTCTCTGTTGACTATAGGCTGGCCCCAGAGCACCCTCTGCCTGTTGCTTACAAAGATTCATGGGCTGCACTCAATTGGATTTCTTCTCATTTTAATGGAAACCGCTCCGAAGAGTGGCTTAGTAGATATGCAGATCCACAGCGCGTGTTTTTCTCTGGTGACAGCGCTGGGGCTAATATAGCACACCAGATGGCTCTGAAATTAGGCTCTGAGAGATTGAATGGTTTTAAGCTGAATGGAGTTGTGTTGGTGCATCCATTTTTCTGGGGGGCACAGCCGGTTGGGGCAGAGGCAGCTCTGCAAGGAGTTGTGAGATTGTTTATGACTGCATTGTGGCGTTTTGTGAACCCTTCGAGTATTGGACCCGATGACCCGCTTTTCAACCCGGGTAAGGATCCGAAATTGAGGGAGTTGGGGTGTGGGAAAGTTCTAGTTTTTGTTGCTGAGAAAGATGCGTTGAAAGATAGGGGAAGGTATTATGGTGACGTACTCAAAAAGAGTGGATGGAAAGGGGTTGTGGAGGTCATGGAAACAAAGGGGGAGAGACATGTGTTCCATTTGTTCAATCCCACTAATAAAAATGCTGAGGCCATGCTTAAAAAGATTGTTTCCTTCTTTCATTAGTCTTGTTTACCATAGCCTCCAAAGCGAAAACATCTTAGGTGTAACGGGTGTATATAACTGATAGTTCTATAGGAGTTTGTTTTATTATCGATGTGGCTTATCGTTGTAAATTTTTATCAGCTTCACCTTTTTCTTATTTGTTTCGTGCAAGTACCGTCTACTCTAGTAAATAATGTTTCCCTAAAGAGTGTTTACCATTCTGTAAGTTAGGAGAATACTTGTGTGTCACTTCATGTGTCAACACAAGAGTGTTTTAACATTTTGTAAGGAAATAAGAATGTACTTGATATATGGATTTTGTTGATTTGGGAAGATTGTTGGTTTGTTACTTTGCTATATATAAACAAAAAAAAATTGAAAAGAAAATAAATCAAGAGGATATTTAAAGTGTCTTATAACGAGTTGAGATCTTTTGTCCCAAATTTGTCTGTCTCTTACGTGTCCCCTATGTATATGAGTGACACTTGCCACAAATTATTATGAAAGAAGCACCCTATTTTTAAGTTCTTGTTTTTACCCTTGCTATCAAAGTGAGATTGACCAATCATACAGTTCTGGCTACACTGGGCCTCGGTTTTGATCCATACAATACCTTTACTTATTTTTGGGGCTTCAGCTCCCTCGTTACAGAAAAATAGTGGAGTCATGCCTTACATAACCACACATTTAATTACGATTAATTATAATTAATTATAATGTGACACGTATCACTCAAAAATTTCTCCACATTGAGTGCGATCGTAATGCAACACCATAAGGTGGTGAGCTAAATTCTCCACACAAATTTTTTGAACTCTCTGCATAAGAACGAGAAACCCTTCCAATCTCCATACAATTGTGTTTCGTATACTCTTCTCTTTTTCTTTTTTTTTGTTGTTGTAATTTTCATTAAGTAAATAAACTTGTCTTCATTGAATCCAAGCATGAGCAACGAACTAGCCCATGACTTCTCTCCTCTCATCAAAATATACAAAGATGGTCGAATTGAGCGGCTCACAGGCACAACAACCCTTCCTCCATCCCTAGATCCCCAAACCGGCGTCGAATCTAAAGACATTGTGATCTCAAAAGAACCAGCATTATCTGCCAGGTTTTACCTTCCCACAAAATCCACCACCAACTCCCCCAACAAAAAGCTCCCTCTTCTTGTTTACATCCATGGAGGCGGCTTCGTGGTCGAACACGCCTCTTCTCCCATTTACCACAACTACCTTAACGTCTTAGTCGCGGAGACCAACATCGTTGCTGTCTCTGTTGAGTATAGGCTAGCCCCAGAGCACTCTCTGCCTGCCGCTTACGATGATGCATGGGGTGCTCTCAAATGGGTTGCTTCCCATTCTGATGGAAAGGGCTCTGAAGATTGGCTAAATCGCCATGCAGATTTCCAACATGTGTTTATTGCTGGGGACAGCGCCGGGGCTAACATAGCACACAACATGGGCTTGAGAGTAAGCTCTGAGGGGTTGGGTGGTGTTAAGCCAAAAGGGATTGTGTTGGTGCATCCATATTTTTGGGGCAGTGAAGCCATTGGGGCAGAGCAAGCTCTGCCCCCAATGGTAAGAGAGTACATGGTTGGTTTGTGGCGATTGGCTTACCCTTCGACTAGTGGATCCGATGACCCTCTTTTCAACCCGGATAAGGATCCGAAACTCGGGGGATTGGGGTGTGAGAAAGTGCTGGTTTGTGTTGCTGAGAAAGATGCTTTGAAAGATAGGGGATGGCATTATAGTGAGACACTGAAGAAGAGTGGATGGAAAGGGGCTGTGGATGTGATAGAATCAAAGGGGGAGAACCATGTGTTCCATTTGTTCAATCCCACTTGTGACAATGCTGTGGCCTTGTTAAAAAAGATGGTTTCTTTTATTAATTAGTTTTATTTTTTTCCAATTTATTACTGTCTTATGAAGCCAGGTTGATGGTTTTACATTGCTGTAATTTCTATCAGCTTCTTCTTTTCATCTGTTTTATGCCTTCTACTGCTATGTTTTATGTTTCTTGGTTAAATAAAGCAAACTGTTTTGAGGATGGATGAGGTTAATGATTGTTTACTTTATCTAGGAAAAAGGTGAACCATACAAGTCATTCTCCTGCATTTTGGGTACTTTTTCATCATCTTCCCTATTTTATTTCTAAACCTTAAAAAAACACAGAAAGATACATGTTATAGTACCAAATTCCCAATGAATCAAGATTGGGATCCCAATGTAACCATTGGGTGAGATCACTCTGAATTACAGAGTTTGAATTCATGAAAACAGCAAGTTCAAGTTGAATGCTTGCTTATAACAGAACTAAAGACTTATTGAGACAACCATCAATTTAGAAACAGAGAACCCAATTTCAGGAATTTATATATCCTGATTGATGAAGGAAGCAATCTTCTTGAGCAAAGCCACAGCATTCTCTCCAGTTGGGTTGTTCAAATGGAACACATGATCCTCCTCTTTTGTCTCCACAACCTCCACAGTCCCACCCCACTCACTTTTCCTCAACAATTCACTGTAATACCACCCTCTCTGCCTCAGCACATCCTGCTCAGCAACGCAAACCAAGACCCGCTCAGCCCCCAATTTTGCCAGTTCCGGATCCTTTCCCGGGTTGATAAGCGGGTCATCGGCTCCACTACTACTTGGAAAAGCAAATCTCCATATACCCTCTGCCCTTGCTCTGTTCTCAACCACATGAGTCTCCCCCTCAATTGGTTCTGACCCCCAAAAATATGGATGCACCAAAGCAATCCCTTTAAGCTTCACACCAACCAAACCTTCATGCCCCAATCTCAAGGCTATGTGATGAGCTATGGTTGCCCCAGCACTGTCACCAGCAAAAAACACACTTTCAAAATCAGCATATGAATTGAGCCACTCTTCAGGGCCTTCCCCTTCAAAATGGGATTGAACCCAATTGAGGGTAGCCCATGAATCATCAAACCCTAGAGGCAGAGGGTTCTCTGGGGCCTTCCTATAATCAACTGACACAGCAACAACATTTGTCTCAGCAACTAAAGATGTCACATAGTTGTGGTAATAGGCACAAAAAGGTGACCCCATGCAAAAGCCACCTCCGTGAAAGTACACAAGGAGAGGAAGCTTTGCTGGGTTTGTGGTGATTTTGGTTTTGGGGATGTAGAGCCTGGCTGATACCCCGGTGTCAGGTGAGATCACGACGTCTTTGGATTCGACACCCGTTTGTGGATCAAGCGATGTGGGAACAACATCAGTGCCTGAAAGTCTCTCCACTCTACCATCTTTGTATATTTTGAGGAAGGGAGAGAAGTCTTGGGCTACTTCATTGCTCAAGCTTGAATCCATGGAGGCAGTGGAAGATGAGTACAAGCGGATATTGCAGGACTTTCTGTGTGGAAGAGAGAGATGTGTGAATAATGAAGAGGGCATATTCAATTGGAGGTTCCCAGTGCATGTGGGATTTTTTGTTCTTGGCCAAAAAGACATGGTTAGGACACAACATGTTGCCATCGATCTTTGCCTACCAACCAGCAAATGATAAAAGGTCACAACAATATCTCCAGCATCTAGATTTTTTTGCTAGCCAGTGAAAATGCCTTCTGTGGCTATGGAAATCTACATCAGAGGTTCCTTTATAGTTTGGGAATGTAACAATTTTGGCTTATATTGGACTTCATATTGGATTTGACAATTGGTTGGTTGAAGTTGAACCCAAGTTTTTTATGTTCTGAAAAATGACTGGACTTGTTACAAATAAAATAATAATCCAGAATAACATGAGATAAGCCAACTTCAGTCCATCATCCTAAGTTTATAGTGATTTGTCTCGCATTTTAACACCGGGCAGGGACGGATCCATGAATTTTCCTTGCAGGGGTCAACATCTAAAAGGTTTTAAAAATTTTATACAAAAATAAACTCATAAAAATGAAACGGTAATTTATAATTCATAATTAAAAGAAAAAATCACATTACAATTGTCCACGACGAGTTTTCATATTCTGAAAATGTCGCATTATAGTTTCATTATCAATACAAGCAAACACATCTTTCTCAGTATAAACAAGTAAGCTATCCCTCAACCATTGATCTCCCATTCGGTTGCGAAGTAGGCCTTTCACAACATTCATAGTAGAAAATTCTCTCTCCACCGAAGCAGTTGCAATAAGTAAAGTTAAGGCTAATGTCAGAAGCAAGTAGACGTAATTAAATGTTCTTTGCAACCCTTTCTCCACCATTTTTCTTGTAAGGCCACCAATCCCTTTCAATTGAGAAAAATCGCTACTCATACGCATGTTATGAATATAAATCTCAAGTTGATCTTCAAGTGCCAAAAGGTCTCGGAGAGTAAATTCTTGAGGATAAAATTTAGCAAAACGAAGTAGCTTTTGTTTGTCAAAAGATATGAATGAATTACTCGAACTCAAACATGCCAAACAAATAAGCAACTCAGTATTTACCTCACTGAATCGATGATTTAATTCCTTAAGTTGCCACTCAATGATTTGAATAAAGATGTCCACACGATAATGATGGATTTGTGTTATTCTAGGAGCTCTACGATGTGATCTCCATTGAGCTACATATGCATCATCCATGTTTGGAACCTCAATATCATGTTTGCCACAAAAGGAAGATACTTGATCAAGCAAGGCTTCAAATCCATTATCTCTCATGTTTTGTAGTTCGTCCTTGCAATCTTTGACTAAAGACATTGCATTCCAAATATCTTGGTCTTTCCTTTGTAAGAGTTCTACATAATTCCCCATGTTGTTTGAAGTGTCACTCTCATCACGGCCACGAAAAGGAAGACCTTGTTTCAACAAAAATCTCACGCAATCAAGAAAATACGATAATCAATACGAGCTTGGTTTGATTGCTTTATCAAAACTTTTTGGATGTGTTGCTTCTGAATCATAAGATCCACACAATAATGTCTTGATTGATTATGAACACTTCCAACGCCTCCAACATGTTGCCTGATTTTATCTTTCTTCTTCCAATTTCTAAAACCCATCTCTGTGAAGGCGTTACTATACCCTTGACCAATTTGAAATTGGATTTGAAGAGATAAAAATAAAGGCAAAATGCAGCATCTTTACTAATATAGTACTCCAACTAGTCAAACTCATCAAACCACTTGACATTAAAGCGTCGATCATACCCTAAAAGATTGGTTTATGGAAATGTGTGATCCTTAGGTTGACATGGACCCTTTTGTAGATATGCTCTTCAAACTTCGTCTCAAATGTTAGGATCATAATCCAACATTTGATGTTGAAGTCCAGGGTCTGCAGGAAGATTAGCCAATACATCTTGCAACTCACTTTCTTTCAAACTACCCACCACATATCTCGAACTCAAACTCACATTATCCGAACTAGAAGTAGTTGATGAGAACTTTCTCTTAAAGTATCGTTTCATAAACTGTATTGGTAGAAATAATCAATAAAGAATACAAACAAACAAATACAATCTATTAAAAATCCCTAATTTTTTCATACTAACCAAAATAAAATCTCAACAACTAATAAAACAAAAATATATAAGAATCTTCATTAATTAAAAACAAAAACAAAAACTAATCCAATTTACCAAGATATAATCTAACTAAAGCATATACAATCTAATTTTAAAAAAACCCTAATTTATTCTAACTAACTAACCAAAATAAAAACTCAACGAAACAACTAATCAAGAGAAACAAAAACATACAAGAATCTTTATTAATTAATTAAAGCAAAAAAAAGATTAGAAATTATGATAACATACTTTCAAATTTGAGGGACAATGACAAATCCACCTTTGAAATTAAATTGAATTTGGGGGGTGACTTTTTTCCTTTGCTGCATGATGCCGCCACTATGACTCTATCACCGCCGACACCGGATGGGTGGGGCCGCCGTCGGATTGGGTAAAGGTTGGTTCAATAGGATTAGGGGTTTAGGGATTTAGGGTTGGCTGGCTTTTTTGGGGGATTTAGGTTGGTTCATTTAGGGAAGGGAGGGGAGATATTGCGGCGGGGCGGAGGGGGAACAACCAGGCTGCCCTCTAAAAAATTATATATATAAAAACCTTAGCCAAAACGACGTCGTTTTGGCCAGGTTTAAAAAAACTTTGAGTAGGATGACTTCATTTTGACGTCAAGAAAAAAAAAAGGAAGCGCTAGCTCTAGGAGGACTTGAGCGCTGGAGTTCTTTGGGGACTTTCGTCGAACACTTTGCAAAGGTCAATTTTATCCCCTTCAATGGTAGATTCCAAGGATTGCAGGGGTCATTTGACCACCCTTGCTCCTCCGTGGATCCTGCCCTAACACCGAGTGTACGTTTAACACCACATTAGTATGTCACGGAATATTAGAGCATCTCCATTGCTGGAGTGTAAAAAGGGGTGTATCCCACTTTTACACCTTCAACCACTAAAAACTACTGCAACCCAAAGATGTAAAGAGATGTATATATACATTAATCGTTGGAGATGTAAGACTAGGTGCAAATGTGCATCAATTTTACAACCCAATGTGCTGGGGTCCACATAAGAAAAGTATGAGAGATAAAAGCTTGTGGGGCGGAAGAAACTGAGAAATTGATTGAACTGCGGGGTCCACCTCCTATTATTGAACTCCTCCTCCAGCGGCTACAATTTTCACTTCATCCAAATGCCCATATCTCTCTCTTTAAAACTGATGGCCTATATTTTGTTTCATTTTGAATTGCACATTAATATAAGGTATGTAAATTTACACCCTCAAATTTACATCTATCTTGTTGAAGGAAAAACGACATTTACATCTCCTGGAGGTGTAAAGGATCTGTAAATGTAGCTTTACACCTCCAATTTACATCTCTTGCTATGAAGATGCTCTTTATGGGTGTACTGATACTTAAAATAATCTATCGAAAAGAACCCATTGTCTTACATGGATAAAAATCTCAGAATTATATGACTATCCTTGGCATCTGCTTTCCATAATTTTTGGTATGTTGCTATTGCAATTGATTGAGTGGGACGAGAGCCAAAACTTAAAGGTTAGAGAACTTGAGATAACTGGTCCTGTGAAAATCATCTTAGAAGAAAGCCAAAATTTCTGACAAAATCACGGAAATAATCAAGGGGACCATATACTTTGCATGGTCCCAAGGACCACTTCACTGTCACTGAATTATTACTTTAGTTTGCACATGCTATCACTGAAATAAGTAATGTACAAAAATTATAAATGGATTGTCATTACAAACTCATGTTAGTAATCGAATTTCGTTACTCAACCGTGTTAATCGAATTTGTTTATTAATCATGTCGTATTCAGAATATAACAAAATTGAATTGTACTCAAGTAAAGTCTGATTTTTCTTAAATTTATCTCCAAGGCTCCCAATATAGTTGTTCCTGGTTAGTGAACAAAGCATGTATGAGAATCAGAGATCGCATTATAGCAAACAAGCAAGATAAAGTACATGAGAGGTGCTTCTCCTCAGAATTACATAAAATAACTTAAAGTGATTATATGGAGAAACACGTGCTTCTCCCATGAAGTAATTTTAGCATATTCAGAATCACTCTCAAACAAATCATATGGATGTGATTACAATGCATGTTGAAAATTTCAACTTGTTTCTTTTAAGGGGGTAAGTTGGTAAATACCTGCCTAATTTTGGTTAATAAAGGAACCAAATTTCTTGATCAAATTTGTAGACTTCTCACAATCAGGCTTCATCAGATGAAACACGTGACTCTCACCTTGATGCTCCACCACCTCAACACTCCCACCCCACTCACTCTTCGCCAGGTCATCATAGTACCACTGGCCCACCTCCCTCAGATGGTCTTCAGCAGCAAAAAATATCAACACCCTGCCACACCCAATCCCCGCCAGATCCTCTGCGGGCGGTTTCAGCCTACGATCCTGCAACCCACCGTTCTCCGGACACATGTAAAGCCACATTTCATCATCCTCCTGCAAACCCCCAAAGAACGGATGCACCAGAACAATCCCGTTAACCTTCACACCCGATAACCCATCACGCCCGACCCGAACCGCCAGATTGTGCGATATGTTCGCTCCAGCGCTGTCCCCACTTATAAAAACCCGGTCAAAGTCAGCGTACTCGTTCAACCATGGTTCAGGTCCATTCCTGGCTGAATGGGACCCGACCCATTTGAGAGCGGCCCATGAATCTTCGTAGCAAGCGGGTATGGGTCGATCCGGATACAACCCGTATTCGACAGACACCGCAATAACTCCGGCTTCAGTGACCAGTGAGGCAACGTGGTTGTGATAGAGCGGGGAGAAGGCGGACTCGAAGCAAAACCCACCGCCGTGGATGTAGAAGAGGACAGGGAGTTTCCGGGTCGGGTCATGGATCTTGGGTAGGAAGATACGGGCGGAAATAGCTGGTTCGGGTGAGATTATGGTGTCCTTGGATTGGACCCCAGTGATGGGGTCGTTAGAAGGTGGGATTTTGTGGGTTGTGTAGAACTTTTCGACGTGACCATTTTTGTATGTCCTGAAGAATCGAAATTCACGATCGATTTCTTTGTTGGTTGCCTCCATTTTCAGAAATGAGAGGACTTCGATAGATTGGGAGGAAGAAGATGGTAGGGCAGAGACTAAGACAATGAGAGTGGGTTTTGGTCTTAAAAAAAAGAAGAAAGTTGAAAAGAAAACAAAGTGAGTGGACGAACTTTTCTTTTGGTCATTTTTTATATTTGTCGGGGTCGTGCGTAATTGATTATTTTAAACTTTAATAAAGGCAATCACTTTTTCATCTGTGGGTTTGGTCTAATGTTGAATGGCATTCATTGTTTGTGGAGGGCACGTTAACTTGCTATTTCATTTGTGTATTTTGTGTTTGATTTCTTCATTCTTCATAATTTTATGTAATTGGATACTACATAAAGTTCAAAAGCCACAAATAATGATATGATGAATGTGTTGTGGAAACTTGGTTGGAAATTTTTTTTCTTTTTGTTGGAAAATATATTGTATCGAACAAATATCATAATATGTGTACAATGGATAATCAGACTAATCAATTCACTACACAATCATGACGATAGAGAACAAGAGCAGAATCTTAATTACAAGATTCGCTATTTGATAAGAAATCTTTAACTATTAATAGAATTACTTATCACACTTGAATTTAGGTCAATGTCATATAACATTTCTTATTTTATTATTCAGGATCAGGAGGGATATTCAAATTTAAGATCTTTTCTGATATTGAAAAGAAAAACACTATTAGACTAATAATTTAGTCGATGGATATACGACACTTGAAATTATTGAACCGCATATTGATCATATTACCTGAAAACATATTAACTTTCTGTAACCTTATTATTACATGAAGTTTGAGGTAGCATGTATATGAAATTAGAAATTCCAACTTGGGCTTATGAGCGAAGGGGGCACTTAATTTGCAAGATATTATTTTTATTCACCCACGAACCAACCTACTTTTGGTTGATGAAGGATCCAAATTTCTTGACCATCTCTCCAGTCTTCTCACATTCAGGTTTGAACAAGTGAAACACGTGGCACTCACCCTCATGCTCCACCACCTCAACACTCCCGCCCCACTCACTCTTTTTCAGGTCATCATAATACATCTGCCCCGCCTCTCTCAGATGGTCGTCCGCAGCAAAAAATATCAACATCCTCCCGCACGATAGCCTTGCGAAATGCTCTGCGGGCGGTCTCAGCTTAGTATCCTTCAACCCACCGTTCCCTGGGTACGTGTAGAGAAACATTTGGTCATCCTCCTCCAAACCCCCAAAGAACGGGTGCACCAGAACCACCCCAGCAATCTTCACGCCCGGTAACCCGGACGACCCAACCCGAACCGCCAAATTGTGTGATAAGTTCGCTCCACCACTGTCCCCGCCTATAAAAACCCGGTCAAAGTCAGCATACTCGTTTAACCACGACTCGGGTCCATCCCCGGTAGCATGGGATGCGACCCACTGGAGCGCAGCCCATGAGTCTTCATAACAAGCGGGTACGGGTCGCTCCGGGAACAACCCGTATTCAACGGACACCGCAATTGCGTGGGCTTCAGCGGCCAACCGGGAGACGTGGTTGTGATAAATTGGAGAGAAGGCAGACTCGATGCAAAACGCGCCACCGTGGAGGAAGAAGAGGAGGGGGAGCTTTTGGGTTGGGTCGTGGATCTTGGGTAGGAAAATACGGGCGGAAACCGCGGGTTCGGGTTGAATTATGACGTCCTTGGATTGGACACCCGTGATCGGGTCATTGGATGGTGGGGTTTTTTGGGTGTCGTAGAATTTTTCAATGCGACCGTCTTTGTACACCCGAAAGAAGCGAAATTCGTGAAGGACTTCGTTGTTGATTGCCTCCATTTTCAGAGAATTAGATGGGGATGAAGATTATGGAAGAGTTCAAGAGGATGGATGACTTAAAAAGGAAAATGTAGCAATGCAACTAGCAAAGTGGGGGGTGTTGTAAAGTCTAGAGTGGAGCCCACGCGTTTAGAAATAATGAAGACTTGTTGTCCGGGTGGGTAATGTGAAAGTGTTGTAGAAGTGGAATCCACATATTGGAAGAAATGATTGCACATCCACGGGAAGTCAAGAGGTTTTGCCTATAAATGGACATCCTCCCTTCATTGTAAGAGGAGACACCATCTGAGAAGAAATGAGAGCCCAGGCAGAGAGGAAAGAAAGAAGAAAAGGAAGACAGAGGGAGAGTGAGAAGAGAGAAAAAGAGAGCAGAGAGAAAAATAAGTGAGCCACATATATTGTAAACACTATAGTTGTAGCCCGATTGTTTTACATAGTGAAAAAGTTACTACTGCTGCTCTCCGAGGATGTAGGCATGGCCGAACCTCGTTAAATATTGTGTCTTATTTACTTTACGTGCAGCACAATATTCTAGCATATCCCGTTTATTTTACAACATATTATCAGCACGAAAAGCTCTCAGGTATAATTTTATGTGCTGCACTATTTCTTATACTACTAATCATTGGGTTGATGGAAGGAAGAAAAGTAGTGGAGAAGCTGTGGTCTGCTAGAGAGAGGAAGCTGATGACTTTTATAAGGGAGAGATATATGAGCAAAGCCACCGAAAAATGATAAGCTTTATGTCTCTTTACCTTATACATTTATTTTATTGATATTCTATACTATTCAATACTACTTCCTCAAAAACTTACGAATTGGCATAGGTTTGGTTTGAAATTTTACGAATTGAAATCACTCAAAAACTTACCTAAAAAATGACAAATTGAAATCATTCAAGTATATTTTTCCAAGAAAGGAATAAAATTTGGAAGAGTAAAAATAGATAAGAAAAATTTCTCATTCTTAAATTTTCTTTGGAACATTTACACTATGAACCCACGGGGTTTGGATCCTGGGTCCGTCACTGTCCATAACCATCACCTTCTTTCAACAATGAAGACGAAGCCCAGCTGCAAACCCACCGACCCCCAAACTCTGCACCCAATACCTTCTCCCCTGGCGACGACCCACAAGCGACCTCCACATATCCACCTTGAGCAGATCCATCCTTTCACCTCAAATCCCACATATCCATCCCTTCCGCCCCCTCTTTCTCTCTAGCGAAGTTTGTAAATCGGAAAGGAAGTTTCGACAAACGAAGATTGTAGATCTGCAACCAAATGATAATGATAAAGAGACATAGATAAGGTTGTCTTGTGGGGAGGGTGGGGATGCTGAGATTTCAAGAGTGGATTTTAACTTGTTGAATTGGGGGAGGAAAAGGGCAAATCGTGTGGGCTGCTGGGATCTGAACATTGGATTTTAATCTTTTTTTTAAGGATTTTTAGCCGTTTTGCACCCTGAACTATAAGGCAATTCGAACTTACCCCCTTGAATTATCGTCTGCCGATTTAATCCTTCTATTCGTTTAAAATAATCAATATGGACCTGTCGTTGGATTTCTGGATATTTCATCCATATTTCCATCTAAATGGACAAGTGAGGGGCATGTGATTCGACGGTAATGTGGATGAAATCCTCAGAAAACTAACGACAGGTCACATATTCGCTATTTTAAACAAATACAAGGACTAAATCGGCAGACGAAATAATTCAGGGGGTAAGTTCGAATTGCCTTATAGTTCAGGGGCAAAACCGCACTTTACCCTTTTTTTAATGTTATTTTTCTTTTGATTTTTAATTGGGTTAAATACATAAAAACTCCAAATTCGAGCTAATTGGTTTGATAATACTGAACATTTGTTTTGAAATTTGCATTCTGAATTCTCCATCTTGGCATCTTCAAAGGTGATGTTGCTGCCCTCTTTTTCGATAATATTTGCTACCCAATTTTCATCTCTGTTGGAGAGAGAAAGAGAGAGGCAGTGGGTAAAGTCAGAGGAATGAGATTGGCTGGGTGGGATGATGGGTGGTGGGTCATCAGGTGGAGATGAGGTGATTGAGTGGGTGTATGATGAAGAAGAGAGTTGTGCTGGTGGGGTGGGTCGGTGAGTATGGACTTTGGTGGGGAACTGATGGGGCCGCGCGGGGGAAGAGAAGTTTATTCAATTTTTTATAATTATTTTAAATTATTTTTAAAAAGTAGATACTTTTTTAATATTTTTGTCCACGTCATCAAAAATTGGGGCTCATATTTGCTACATCAGCATTTAATAAATTTATTAACGGTTTGTGTAACGGTGGGGGCCAATTTGTATATTTTCCGAGACTTTGAGTATGTACTTGTAAATGTCTCCAAAGGTGGGTATGAACTTGAAAATGACTTTATAGTTTGGTGAGTTTTATGTAATTTTTCATTTTAGTTTTTGTCTTATATTTTAATTTTAAGGTTAGAATATTGTGGTTGTGTTATTTTTATGGTAGGTTTTATTTGTAAACAAAGTAATCCACTTTCGTCAACCAGAGATCATGAGTTTTTGAGTCATTCTATAATGGGAGCCTTATATATGACCTTTAAGTGAGTTATTGTATCTTAATCGTTGGATCATACTAACCAATTTGATCCAACAGTTAAAAGATATGGTCTCACCAAAGGGCGATATGGCCCTCACTATAGAATTCATGTGAGTTTTTTGTTTGCCAAATTGCCAAAGAGTGAAAGCGCACGGGGCATCTCTATCCGTAAGGCCATCTCCAGCGCAAGCCCCCAACCCGGGCAAAAGGCAGCCCCTAAACCCCCTCAGCGACGCAAGGTCCAGCCCTGGCAAGGGGTGGGAACCCACTAGCTAGGGCAAGCCCACGAGCAAAAATCGATTTGTTGCCATTATTTCTTGACGTCGGCGCCTTTGAGTTCAATTTTTAACCGTTGGCGCATGAATTTAAAGCGCCAACGGGAAAAAAATTTTGAATTCAAGCGCTGACAGAAACCAACGGAAGCAACCACGTGGCTCTTCCGGATGCTCCAATCAATTTTTTAAACTGATGGATTGAAATTTTTTATAAAAAAAATACCAAAAAAGGCAAGTATAAAAATACTAATGGTTTAAGTATAAAAAATTGGAAATAAAAATAAAAATTAAGTGAATAGTAATTGCCCTTTCCCTTTGGGGTGGAACCAAAAATCAAGCGCTACCACTATTCACGTGAGCGATGACAAAAATGTTGACTTGCCTTTGCCTTGCCCTTGCCCTTTGGGGTGAAGGGGCAACTGGGCAAGTTGAGTATTTGAGCTGTTTTACTTTATAATATTATTATTGTGTTTTTTTCCTCGTTCATAAATGTGATGCATATATAACTACTCATGTCCATGGAAAACTTCAAAAAACCTAGTCAATGTCTTCAATTGTCAAAAACAGAACCAAAACCAAAAAGAATGACAATCAATTGATGATATAATAAATGCCTTGTGCTTGCTTGTAACGGGAATAACATGCAGCCCACCACAGTCATTCAACAGAAGACATGTGCAACCCAGGTGTAAAGTTGGTTCCCAACATATCCGCATGGTCTTGTCAATATGTTATTGAATTAGTGTTTAGTGAGTTGTAAAGTTGTTTGCTTTTGTCTCTTCCATTATTAGAGTAGAATATAGTTTAGGCATCCATTGGCTTCCCATTATTATTTTGTGTATAAATACTCTACACCATTATCAATGAAACAACTTTTCACAGAGTTCATTATGGTATCAAAGCCCATGCCTTGCGGCAACTCTACTTTCAATTTCTTGATCCCGTTTTAACTCTTTTTTGTTCTCCTTTTCTTTTCCTTTTCCTCCTTTCAAACACTTTCATAATTCTACACACTCAGCCCATGGCTACCCCTCCAACTTCTCCTACTACGACCACTGTGTCTTTTTCATCGCCGACACCTCCTGCCTCTACAGCAATGTTTCCTCCACCATATTTTCTTCTGTCACTGTGCAAAATATTGGTAGTATGGTGCCCATCAAATTGAAACGTGATAATTATCTTCTTTGGAAATCACTCTTTGCTCCAATTTTTCGCATTCACAGGCTCTCGGTATTGTTGATGGCACTGAGCCTTGTCCCTTTGTTTCTATACAAGATTCCACCGGGTCCTCTACCATTCCCAATCCAGCTTTTGATACTTGGTATGAAAAGGATCAGAATATTATCATTTGGATCAATTCCACACTCTCGAGGATCTCATTCCCTTTACTGTTGGTATTCAATCGCTTGAGATTTATGGCTTAATCTTGAAAAGAGATTTGCTGTGTCTCTCGCTCTCATATTCATCATCTCCGATCCAGTTGCAGTCGATGTAAAAGGGACTTCTTCTATCTCTCGAGTACTTGCAGCAAATCAAACAACTCTCGATGCTTTGTCTTTGCTGGTGCCCCTATTGATGATTCGAGATGTCGTTGCTATTATTCTAAATGGTCTTCCTTCTCGAATTTGAATCCTTTGTTGATTCTATTGAGCTTCGCCAGTTCTACGTCTGTTGATGACCTTCATGGCCTTTACTCAAGAAAAGAACTTTCTTTAGCACGAAAAGCTTCAGTCTTGCAGTTTCTCACTCTGCACCATTTAAAGCCTTTGTTTCTACACAAGGTGCCTATGTCCCTCTGTTGTCCACTCCTCCCTCCTTTCAAGCTCCTCACACTTCCAGTGGTTACGGTCCCCTTCAAGCCTTTGATGCCACTCACTTTGTTCTCGTAGTCGTGGCTCTCGACACTTTAGTTCTTCTAACTCTTCTTCTCACGTTCGGGACTCCTCCATGTAATCAATCCTCCAACTATGGACAAGTGTCGTGCACAATATTTCCCATTTCCTAATCATTCATGCGGAGGTAAGCAGTTGTGTCAAATTTGTAACTCTCTGGACATCTAGCCATTATGCTATAATCGTATGAATCATGCTTTCCACGGTCGAATTCCTCGCCTTAAATTGTATGCGCTATGTGTGCCAATGTTACCTCTACTCCTTCTTCGGTACTTGGCTAGTCGATTCTGGTGCTAGCTCCCATTATGACCCCACACTACGATAATATGCAAACTCCAACCTTATAATGGTCAAGAGCAAGTTTATATTGGTGACGGTCAAGGTCCGCCTATTTCACATTCGCACTTCTATTTTGCGCACTAAAAATGCTAATTTTCAACTTCATAATGTACTACATGTGCCTAAATTAGCTTATAATTTGTCGCATTATAAGTTTGTTATGATAATCATTGCTCTTGACTCTTCATCCTCATGGTTTTTTGTTAAGGACCTGGCATCGGGAGGATGCTTTTTGAGAACCTGCTAAGCACCTATGAAGTCTGTATCACTTCAATCATATTCCACATTGTTTCACTCTTCCCATTTTGCTCTTGCCGCTATCCACTGCTGCTTTCCAATTTAGCATCAAAGACTTGGTCATCCCTCATCTAAAGTTTTCCAAAGTTGATGTCAGCACAACACATCAAGTTGATCGCTTCTGCTCCCAAAAATTTCTTTTGTACTCATTGTGCTTTAGGAAAATGTGCACGATTACCCTTTCCTACTTGAGATAATGCTTCCTCTGCACCATTGTATTTGGTACACTCGGATGTCGGGGACCATCAACAACTTCTTACATGTCGGCTATCGATACTATGTAATCTTTGTTGATGATCACACCAAGTGTTCTGGTTTTATCCAATTAAAGCAAAGTCGAAGTCTTTTCTGCTTTTTCAAAATTTTAAATCTTATGCTGAAAATTTGTTGTCCACCAAAATCAAAATTCTTAGAAGTGATTCCGGGGTGAATTCACCAGCCATGTTTTTAGTTCTTTTCTTGCTCAACATGGCATCTCTCATCGGTTATTGTCTCACACTCCTCAAAGAAATGGGTGTCTTTGAGAGAAAACATAGACATTTAGTTGAAGCAAATGACTAGAACTCTTTTAGTAGGTTCCTCACCAATTTTGGGTTGAAGCATTCTCCACCGCCATTTACCTTATCAACCGCATGCCTGTTTCATCTACCTCCAGTTCTCCTTGGGAATTACTCTTTATGCACCCCGATTACTCTCGACTTAAAGTCTTTGGTTGTGCTTGTTTCCCATGGCTAAAACCTTATGTCTCTTCAAATTGGATCCAAAGAGTAAACCATGTGTCTTCTTAGGGTACAGTTTACAACATAAAGGGTATAGATGTCTTGACCCCTCCACCAACCGAATCTACATCTCCCGCCATGTTACGTTTCATGAAGCAGACACGAGTTCCCATTTCATTCTCTCTCTCTTCTAATTCTCCCTTACCCTCTCCTTCTTCATCCTCATCCTCCCCTTTTCCTTAACGTTTCCTAGTACCTTCCTGCCAATCAAACTCCATTACCTAATTCTCGTCTCTTCTCTCTTCTCCTACTTCTTCATCTTCCTCATCCCCTACTCCTGTCATTTCCTCTCTTTCTTCTTCTCCCTCCTGCACCTCTTCCCTACTCCTACTCATCCTATGATTACCAGGATCTAAAATGGTATTTACAAGCCTAAGGCTCTTTCGCCACCAAACATCCTCTTCCCCATCCTTAGTTTCAAATGCAGAGTTTGTTCCTTCCATTTATACTCAGACCTCTAAATATCCTCATTGGAGATTGGCAATGCAAGAGGAATTTAATGCCTTACAAGCGACAGGAACTTAGAGCCTAGTTCCTTCTTCTCCCTCTCAAAATTTGGTTGGCTGCAAATGGGTCTTCGGATAAAAAGAAGTCGGGATGGCGGTATTGAAAGGTATAAAGCCCGCCTAGTGGCCAAAGGATATCATCAGCAATGGTCTGGATTACTCACGAGACATTTAGCCCGGTATGCCAAACCAGGTCACTATTCGCATTTTGCTCACCTTGGCTTTCTCACAATTGGTTTCTAAATCAACTTGATGTTAGTAATGCCTTTCTACATGGATTTCTCCGAGGACGTGTTTATGGAACAACCACCTGATTTTGTTGCTCCACCTAACTCCTCTTATGTGCGCAAAATTGCATAAGTCCTCTATGGTGCAAGCACCTACAAGGCCTGGTATGACCAGATCTATCTACTCTCTCTAGGATTTCAAGCCTTTCAATCTGATACTTCTCTTTTTATCCTCAAGGTGCCTCATTTGATCTTGATTCTTGTATATGTCGATGATATTATCATCACCGGTCCCTCCTCTCAGCTTGTCAAAAAATCATTTCTAAACTTGGCACTCAATTTCCTATTAAAGACTTGGGACCCCTCCATTATTTTTTTGGGTCTTGAAGTGCAACAAACTACTCATGGCATTTTTCTTTCTCAGCAAAAATATGCTCTAGATTTACTGTCCAAGGCCAAGATGGAGGGTGCTAAACCTTGTGTCACTCCTATTGGTTCTCTCCAAGCTTGACCATGCTGGTCCTTTGTTACAAAATCATGCGGAATATAGATCTTTGGTAGGCACTACAATATTTAACATGGACCAGACCAGATCTTTCTTTTGCTGTCAATCAAGTGTGTCAATTCATGCACACTCCAAGGGAATCACATATGCAAGCTATCAAAAGAATTCTTAGTTATCTCAAGGGCACTTACAGATGGTATGTGGTTCAAGAAAGGTTATTTGGATCTGGTCTCATATTCGATCTTGTGGCTGGCTCTGCCATTTTGGAGAAGATCTACCAGTGGGTATTGTGTGTTCTTTGGCTCAAATCTAATCAGTTGGACTGCTAAGAAACAACCTCGTTTGCTCGATCATCTACGAGGCTGAATACGGATCATTAGCATCTCACTGCTTTGAGCTTACTTGGATCTGCAAGATCCTTACTGATATTGGATTCTCTTTGCATTCTAAACCTCTGCTATGGTGTGATAATATTTCCGCCACATTTCTCTCGCTTCAAATCCTGTTTTCACGCAAGGACCAAACATGTTGAATTAGACTACCACTATATCCGAGAACTGGTTCTTAGTAAAGCTATTACCGTAAAGTATGTCTGCAGCCAAGATCAAATAGCCGATATTCACACCAAAGCTCTTCCTAAGGCACGTTTTCAGCTCTTACGGTCCAAGCTTTCTATTCGGTCCCCTCCTCTCAGCTTGAGGGGTGTAAAGGAATAACATGCAGCCCACCACAGTCATTCAACAGAAGACATGTACAACCCAGTGTAAAGTTGGTTCCCAACATATCCGCATGGTCTTGTCAATATGTTATTGAATTAGTGTTTAGTGAGTTGTAAAGTTGTTTGCTTTTGTCTCTTCCATTATTAGAGTAGAATATAGTTTAGGCATCCGTTGGCTTCCCATTATTATTTTGTGTATAAATACTCTACACCATTATCAATGAAACAACTTTTCACAGAGTTCATTAGCTTGATCAAAAAAGCACGGCGGATGGAGGCGTCCATGGCGCCTTGAGAGAGGCCAGTGCTAATGTGAATGGCGCCTCTTCTTTATCCAGTGGAAGCGTGCATTCATGTGATGTTGAGTATCTTTTCGTTGAGGATCATCTTATATATGATCATGTAGATAGACAAATTTACATTTGCATTGTGTAGCTGATTTCCCCAGTGACTGATTTTTAAACTGTGTTACAAAATAAAAACCAAATTTGAGTCAAGTTGTGGAGTATGCAAGTTTTACTATAGTCTCTCAAAACGAAACTCGTGTAAAGAAAATGATTGATAGATATGCACTCCCCAAATTGTTCCCATTTCAAAATGGGAACAAGGAACGCATGCCATCTTTGCCTTTTGTTTTACAATTGAGATTTCAGGAGGAGCCAAAAATTGAGATGCTTCGATTGAGGAGGTTGATAAGCTTCTCACGAGGGGGATAGTTTCAAGATCATTTCAATGGCTCAATTGTTGATAGAGACTGCAGATGCTTCCTATGACATTAGCGGTGGGTAAGAAAAAACAGAAGAAAAAAAAGGTTGGAAAATATATGGAAACATCTTATGGCATAAAAAAAGAAAAAAATTGGCATGTGTGTGTGGGGTTGGAAAAAGAACAATTATGAAAAAGGTCAAGAAGGGTTATGATCTTGTCACACAAGTGTGAGGGGGAATATAATAACAGAGAAAAACACACCGCTGATGACATTGTGGAATTGATGTTGAGCCAGCATATAAAAATAAAGCTGATACTACAAAGACCCACTAGTGTAGTGGTTTGGAGTATTTGCTCTTTCAGGTAAGATCCTGAATTAGTCCCAAGATCCGTATATTGTGTGTGAGTTTAGTACGATATCGCCTATCTCAATAAGAAATGCCCTAAAAAAAAATAAAGGTGCTACTAATTCAGCTTTGCAAATTTGCTCATATTCTATTACACAAATCTTATTGATGACATTGAAATTTCAAACACACCCAAGCCCCCAGCCCCAAGCCCCAAGCCCAAGCTAGTCCTGATTTATGAAACAAACTACCTTTTTTACCAAGTCCACAGCGTTGTCACAAGTTGGGTTGAACAAATGAAACACATGGTCCTCCCCTTTACTCTCCACGATCTCAACCACCCCACCCCACCCAGTCTTCTTCAATGCCTCATAGTAAGCCCAGGCCCTGTCACTCAAAAAGTCCTTCTCAGCCACAAAAACCAACACCCTCCCACACCCAATCTCCCCCAATTTCGGATCCTTCCTCGGGTTCACTCTCGGGTCATCGAGCCCGCTACACGTGGGAAAAATAACATCCAGCAGCTTATTGGGCTTTTCGTTCATAAAAAGGGGTGAAACAAAATCATCCCAACTATCTTCGCCCCGCAGAGCCCATGGACTCCGGCTCGATGCACCACGTGGTTTGTAAGGGTGGCCCCGGCGCTATCCCCGCCCACGAAAACACGGTCAAAGTCAACATAATCGTTGAGCCAGGCCTCCGGTCCATTACGATTCGAATGGGCCGCGGCCCATTGGAGTAAACGCAACAGGGAGTGGGTGCTCAGGGGCCCGCCTATAGTTCACAGACAAAACGACGACGTTTGCTTCGGATGTTAGCAAAGCGGCATGGTTGTGGTAGAGAGGAGAGTAGGGGGACTCGATGACGAAAGCGCCGCCGTGGATGAAAACAAGGAGGGGGAGCTTCCGGGTCAGGTCGGTGAGTTTGGGGAGGAAGATGCGGGCGGAGAGTCCGGATTCGGGCGAGAGGACGATGTCTTTGGATCGGACCCCGGTTTCCGGGTCGGTGGAGGGCGGGACGGTTTCGGTGCCTGTAAGTCTTTGGACGCGGCCGTCTTTGTAGATTCGGAAGATTTTCGGGAACTCGATTGAGATATCGGGTGAAGAGGCAATTGGTTCCATCGGAGATGAGAAATGAGAATTGTTGTGTAAAACTGAAAGACTTGTGATTGTTATATTGGGATTCATGAAAGAGAATTATTGATGATTACATATTGATTGATATTATTTTATGAGATTTTGTCGGTATTTGGGGTTGTTGACTTGAGCAGCTGAAAGCAATGGTTATCTTCCTTTCGTCTTAAACACCGACTAATCTTAGCTGGGGTGGTTGGGAGAGACTTTCTATTTTAGGGGTAAAATAGGGATTTTAAAACTTGTAGGGTGGGGTGGGGAGAGGAAAAGTGTTGGGATTTTATTTGTAATAAGATATGGTTGATGTTTTTTTTTTTTTTGGACGAAGATATGGTTTGATGTAATAATATGTATATATGTCTTTTTCGTAATTAATTCTTCTTTTTTTGTTGGTAAATCAAACATATCCCTTTTATATTACTTGGAAAATAAATATTAACTCACTCATTATACTAACACAATAATAAAAATATTATGTAATACACATTTAAAAATGGAAAGAAAATCGTTATCTTGGTGGATATACTTATCATTAGAAACCTCATATTATACTCTAACTGATTAACGATGAATAGCAAACCAAATAAATCCCTGAGCTCTGAAGCACCAAAGATCAGCACTATCAGGACCATCAGCAGCACCGAACGTGAAATTCTGTCTTTGCACAACGCTCTCCCATCCATCTGTTAAAGCATAATATCCAGCACGAGTTCCAAACTTAACTCAACTCAACTCAGTCGTACGGTTCGGCTCGTCAGATTGAGTTGTGTAAACTTTATGTTGTTGATTCTTTGATATAGTTAACAGATTGAGGTGGTGATCATGAGAAAGAAAAATGAAGGAAAGTAAAGAAAGTTTGTTGTATGATATTCTTTTACCATACTCATTAAAGGCATATTTTTTATAATGATATTCTTTTACTTTGAATTATGCTTGTTGGGTGGACTGTTGCCAATTTTCTCTGTTCTTATCTTATTACAAATGATTCATTATGTTTGATGTGTTTGAATGATTCTATTACGCTTGTTGGCTGTGTAACAACAGGACTGCTTAGGATTCAGGTTATTATATTGCAAGATTTAATCACAAAGAAAAAAGAAACAAAGATTTTGGTTGTTAACTTAAAGGGTTAGGTTTATATGAGAGAGAGAGAGAGAGAGAGAGAGAGAGAGAGAGAGTTGGGTAGTGCGGTTGAAGCTGTACGTAATTGCACATGGGGAAGAGGAGAGGATATGGAAATTGGAAGGAAACATGTTAGGGTGGGTTGAAAAGTGGACCTTTTGTTTTTGAAGATGACTTTTGTAGTGCTGCACATGTTGTAGGGACCTTTACTATAATCATATATTTCCTTTCCTTTGATATCGGCCAGCCTGCTTTCCCTGATTAAATTTTCTATTTGAAAAGTATAGCCATGCGGCTATACTATTTATATATAAGGTTTAATCATTTTATTAGTCCCTGAATTTAGCCCCGATTTTCATTTGAGTACCTCAATTTCCAAAATGGTTTCTATGGTCCTTTAACTTTAGTTTTGTTTGGACAACTAGTCCCACCGTTACTTCTGTCAATTTTTTTTTGTTAAATGCAGGGGCAAAATGGTATTTTTATATTAAAACTTAAAAAAATGAATAAAAAATCATATCTTTAAAATAACAATAAAAGAAAATCACATAAAAAACCAATTTTTTATATAAAAAAAATCAAGTTTGGGGGGAGTTGAAATCAGGATAGAGGGGGAGAGAGAGAGTTTAATTTTAATTTTATAGTTTTTAAAAAATTTTATTCATATTTTAATCAATTTTGATACAAAAATACCATTTTGCCCTTGCATTTAACAGAAAAGTTAACAAAATTGACAGCAGGACCATTTGTCCTAACGAAAGTGAAGTTAAGGGACCACGAGAATTATTTTGAAAATTGAGGTACTCAAATGCAAATCGGGTCTAAGTTTAGGGACTAATAAAACGATTAACCCTATATATAACAAAAAGTATATACGCCACGTGTCAAAAGAGTACAGCAGCGCGGCTATACTATTTTGTTAAAAAATAAATTAGAAAAAACGAGTCTAGCCACACAGCTATACTATTTCTTAAAAAAAATTCAAAAAGAAACTATTATAGCCGGGCGGCTATACTATTTTTAAAAAAAAATTAGAAAAAAGAGCGGCTATACTATTTTTTAAAAAACAATTAGGAAAAAACTGAGTATAGCCGCACGGCTATGCCATTTTTTAAAATATATGTTATTTTTATTCAATAATATGTGAGAATTATGTGTATAATGGTTAATTAATATATATTTAATTAATCAAAAGATTGGTCTTTGGCCTTGGGGCTCTTGGGCTCTGTGATTTAAATTAAACCTAATTAGTTAATTAATTAGCTAATTATTTTTAAAATTCTAAGATCATATAATGTTTTTGTTTGATTGCATTTGTCCTATAAAATCGCAGAGAACATTCATATCATCATTCTTGTATAGCCGCGCAGCTATACCATTTTTTTTTAATATATATTATTTTTATTCAATAATATGTGATAATTATGTGTATAATACGTGAATTTTGTGTCTTATTGAAACATTTGTAAAAAATACGTCTATTAAACATGAGAAATACATGTGTACGTGTATAAGACACCCAAACGATTTCACAAAAGACTTAATAAATAGAAATTAATTATTTTGTGGACTTTTTCTTTAATTTTTTTATATTAAATATAATTAAAATATCATTACTAATTAAAGTAATTCAAAAAGGCTAACATATTACTTAATTACATATATTAAATTAAAGAAGTAGGCCAAAAAAACAAAAGTAGAGGAACTAATTTTATATTTTTAAATTTTTTTCTTTAAAAAAAAAAAACATGTCTGACGAAGTTTCGGATTGGTTAGCCTGGTTTGTGCCTAACACAAAACCATGCATTTTTCAACCTGCTCTTACATTATAATGCTAACATTGTGCCATTCTATCATTCCATCAAAGGCTAACACAACAACATTCCATTTAATCAAAGGTTGTCCAGTTTCCAGCATGCATCTAAGTTCACAATTTCCATCAAAACAAACGTTCTAAAGTTCATAAGAAATGAATACAAGATTAGTAATATGAGTTATATGAGTTCTCAAACTTGATGTCCCACAAGTTGCTGGATCATATTTATAGTCAGCAGTTTTGCAATACTTGCATCTAACCCTAATAGGTTTAGAAGGATTACCAGTTTGATATTGTTCAAAGTGATTCCACACCTCACTTGGTTTCCTAGATGGTTTCTCTTTTTCTGGGAAGATAAAGGTGGAAGTTGATAAGATGCATCAGTTTGAGCTTGAGAGGTCTCAACTGATGGTGCAGATTCAGTCATATGTGGTGGCTAATTAGAAGCAAAACCTTCTTCCACCCCATGGTTTACCTCCATCTATATAATCAGACAAATTGCACATTAAATAAATTACACATTAATCAAACAAATTGCACATCATCATGAATCAATGGAAGTTGAAGTGGGTTCGAATAAGATTTGTGACGCCGACGGTGAATGGAGGTTGAAGCGGGTTCGAATTAGATCTGTGAGCACGTTTGAATCAATGGATGGAGTTGCAATTTATCTGCGACGATGGAGGTGCGACGCCGACGAGGTTTCTGCGATGTGAGAATGGGTTTAATTGAAGCAGTGGAGGTTGTAGTGGTTCAAACCAATGGTGGCTTCTCTAAGGTTCAAGTGGGTTGAGTGAGGCTGCATGTTCAAGGAAGAGGAGCCTTTGAGATGAGATGAGATGTGAGTGAGGTTGGAGTCCAAAAATAAGTGGTTTCGAGTACAATTCAATGCGGTTGGGTGTACACTACCACTTATAATTAGCCACTCAACCATTGACACATGTAAATTTATATATATATATATATATATATATATATATATATATAATTAATATTTGAACGGTTCGATTCAGATTAGCATAGTTTTTCAAAACTTAAAACTGCAGCTGAACCAAACTACTCCAGTTCGATTCGAATTTTAAAACTGTTGACTTTCTTTAAGTCAAAATCGAACTAAACCGGCAAATACGGATTAATTAGGCCGATTTGGTTGGGTCGGCAAGATTGATGCCCACCCCTAGTTTTATGGAATTGAATTAATTGAATGCGTCGTTTTAAGTTAGGCAACATAATAAACTAAAATTATTGCATATATATTAGAATATGGTGATGATAGTAATTGTTTGGTCCTAAGTTATGAAATCGACCATTTCTTGGCAACAATGGACAAGCCCGACCCATAGCTGTGCGGGCTGAGCGAGGGTACAGGGTCCCCCAATACTAGGAGCCTCCAAAAATTCGTTAACCCACTTATAAAAGAAACCAAAAGATGCCATTGACTTATCTAGACTTCACACTTTAAAAAGAAAATGGGCCTCTTGATAAAAGAAAACGAGAAAAAGGGCCTCTTTGTTTTCAATTGGTTGACTTTTTATTTTTAATTACCTTTTAATGTATTTTGTTTTTCCCAATGTGTTCTTTCTAATCGCATAAAAAAAAGTGTTCTTTCTGGGTCTCCTCTCCCGCTCTTTAACTTGTTACAAGTATTATGTGCTTTATTGCAGTCAAAACTCATTTCTTCATGAACATCTTGTTGAGGGTCTGAACTACAAACTGGTAGCTGTAATTTCTGAGACCGTCAACATTGCAGATGCCACCAGACCTTTGGTGATGAGAAACCTAAATGCCAGCTCCTTGGTTCTTTTTTGGCATAACTCAAGCTTTTTAGTTCAGAACCAGAAATGTGTCAAACTACACAGTGAAGAAACAATGTGCGTTTGGTACGCCGTATAACAAAAACACGGTAAACGATTTCGTGGAAACGAAAACAGAGTATCTTTTTGCATTACTGGATCTAAGATTTGAAGAAGCTCCATCTTATTTTCCTCTTGGTTGATTATTGCTCAAACAAAGTTCATTTCCCTTGTATTTCCTTTCTTCTTCAATTTGGGGTTGAATCTTGGGTGTACTGAAATCTCAGTCTGTTTATGATTTCAAAGTATCAATTGTGTACACATATTCTGTTATCGTTGGCCAAAGAGGGAGATCTTCTGTTTCGAGTTCAAATGGGGTTGACCAATTTGCAGTGTAAATTTTCCTGGGTTCCTCGATCCTGTTTTTCACATTTATGTAGACAAAATTAATCATACCCATAAATTATTTAAAGTGTATAGAAAAGAACACAACTAGTCAATTATTTGAGGCAGCGCTTTACTTGGATAAATAGCTTGTTGAAAACAAGTTTTCAATACAATTTAAATAATAATAAAAAGAGAAGAAAAAAGAAACCAAGTTTTCAAATATTACTCACACATTGTTTTCAAGATATCAATTCAATCCGGTAACAAAATTCGGCACATTACAGATTCAGCTAAATCCATCCTACTGAAATTAAAGGCACTGAAAACTATATCTAAAAAGCCACTCCTGTAAGTTCAGTTTACATGCTGCTGGCAAATCTGATAGCCCTGTTAAGAAGCCCCATGAACTGCGGCTGCAGCATGCATTAGGTCCTGACTCTGTGGAGCAGCATGTCCGTAACCACCATAGCCCTGTCCTCCATAATGTGCCCCATTCCACTGGTTACTTGAATCGGATCTCCACTGCAAAATCACATGTAATTAATGATGAGAAAAACCCAACTGAGAGACAGACAGACAGACAGCGAGGGTTTGGGGCAGGGTGAGCAAGGTCCGGGGATTCTACATGCTCAAGTGGCAGATAATTTAGCATAGGGACAATTCATTCAACTCTACGAGAGGTTGTCAGTGGAGCCAAGCAAGGTGCAGGGATTCTACGTGCTAAAATGGTAGATAATTTAACGAAGGGACATATCATTCAACTCTAACATCGATCAGAAAACTAACTGTTAACATTGAACTGCAAGAAGAAAAGGGGGAAGGGGGATATTTGTGGCACTTTAATGTTGTACAGCATAATAGAAATCAAACCAAACAAATGACAAGAAAAATACAGGTATAATTCAGGGATAGATATCTAAATGTTGCATAGCCCGCATACAATTAACATGACAAAGTTGACAAAGTATTACCTGCTTGTTCCCCTGACTGCGGCCCCAAGAAAGACGAACTGTTTGCTTTCCAATAACCGTTCCATTCAGCATCTGCATTGCATTCTCAGCATCCTTCCTACAAACCGAAACAATGTGAAGGAGTCCATTATATGGCACCACAGAATAAGATTATAGTGGTACTATCTACCTCCTTCAGTCTTCAACCATTTTTCATTATACTTCTATATACAGTTTAATATCTAATAAATGATTTTAACATTGATATCGAGAGTACCATTACTCCTAAGCTGTTATGACAGGAACATTCCTGATTGCAGCTTTATTTCTACATAACAGGACAGGACCCATATATGTTAAATGACAAGAGTACCTATTAGCAAACTGAACAAAACCGCATGCTTTTCCTACTGGTATTTTCACCGAGACAACTTCACCAAATTGAGAAAAAGGCTGCCTAAGGTCTTCATCATTGACATCCGAATCAAGCCCTCCAACAAATATCTGCAATAAGTTACAGATTAAAGAGCTATCTCGGGTTAAAGATACTGGAAACAGGAAAAAGAAAAAAGAGTTGAACTTACAGTTGTGTTATTGGTCTCACTATCAAACTGGGAACCTTGAGCAACGGCGCCATTTGATGCATGTCCACCACCAGCTAATACCAATGCTAATTAAAGGGAATAAAGTAATACATTCACTACAAAATCGCTTTCAAAATTATAAAGATGTCAAAATAGACAACTGCATTTTCAACAGTAATGTTAGTAGTTACTTATGATAGGTTTTAGGAGCACATTTTTTCTTTTCCTTTCAGATGGGGAAAAATTTAACAGTGTATTTATTTGGCTAAAAGAGTCCTATAGCAGTAAAGATTTTAGAACTTTATGTCTCTGTTTCTTAATTTAAATCTTATTCTAGCTCCTGATTTCTCAACATGTTTCTCTCACTTAGTAATATGCTTACTACATGAAAGCCACCTACATGGCCAAATGTGTCCGAGAACCGAAATCCATTCCATTATCATCACTTACAACTGAAGTTAGAATCCAAATGACAACTTGAGTCAAAATTCAACTAGCTAGGTGAAGACCTACTCTTTCAAACAAAAAGAAAAAACTAACTCACGTGAGATGGCATTAGCTTTACTTCTCACTTTGAATCGAACCACTCAATTGTATAAGTTGACAACTAATTTTGAATTTTAAAATTTTAGGAGGGCCAGCATTTAAATTTCTATACCACAACTTAGTGAAGATAATTTCTGATGCAGCATATGAGTTAACTAGTACCATGATCAATTTTAGAATTAACTCAAGCTATTAAATTTTACCAGACATCAACACCCATCAACAAACAAGGAATTCACAGTAAGAAATAGACATGAAACTAGTCAACCTCATTGCCGCATTATGTTTCTCAAAATCTAGAATTTAAAGTGATCCCAAGAATTGTGTAGATTCCTCTAGTTTTAGGGCGTGTTCAAAGTCTGATGCTAAGTCTTAAATTCCATATAGATTATCTTTCAATTGGCTTCAATGAAAACAAGTCTAGAAACAAGGCAATGAAAGAAGAATGGGCTGAAATATCTAGAAGGAAACAATAGGCTTCACACCAAAATTCCCATCGCAGGAAAGTACCAGAACAATTTATGATAACTGATTTTATTCATCAAAGTTCATTGCCTTTGCTCAAGGCACATATATTTATACCCAAATATAAAGACTCTAAATTCATGCACCAAGACTTTATTACTGGATACATGTACCAAGACTTTATTACTAGAATTAAAAGACACTATCTTTAATAAAGACTCTTTAAAAGATACTAATTAAATTGCAGAGAACTCTACAAAACTGAAGGAAAATATGAAAAGTCCCTGATGTAACTCTTCTACAACCAGAAGAGCATTTAATCCAGCCATAAAGACATAACTGGATTATGATTAGTCTTCTTCCATCTCTTTCTCACATAGACCCTAAGTGGTTTGACAATGATGTCCCCATCAATTTCCCAAGATTTGAAAAACTACCAAATATATAAAACCAAAACTAAAAACTTTTCAAGATTGAAATGGGGAAGTTGCTCCATTCTAAATATACACATTACTGGCTCAGCAATTGCATCATTTATTGCTTTCACCAAAGCAGTTAAGAGCGATGTTGAAGAGGTATAAATATTAATGGACCAACATAATCTGATGAGATTCCTGTGCTGCTTGAAAATGAAAGTTTCCAGGGGAAAAATAATAGAAAACAACATCAAATCACCTAATACTCACACCATACATCGCAAGACAAGAAGCAAGCATTACTGACTAGCCTAAATTTTTCTTGATGTAAAATAAAAATACAGTGTAAGAAAAGGAAAACATGTAACTGGAGAATGGATTATAGAGAAAAATACAAACAGAAAAAAAAAATAAAGGAAATGCGGATGTAAGACTTAGTTTGTTGTACGCTCATATTTTTAAGAAGGGAACGGAGAAATCACAATTATGTAAATGACAAGTACATACCATAAGAAAAGAGACTTTAATTATCAAATGTCCATAGACAATTTTGCATGTTGAACAAAAATGAGTGGACTTATGATGGATGTGAGTAATCATAAGGAATAAGGCCACAAGACAAACCAATATCAAGCAAAAAAACCAGGAGCATGATATCATACCTTGTGAAGAATACTGTTGCTGATAAGCAGGTGATTTTTTGGGTGTTGCAACACCTATGCGCATGGGCCTGCTTGAACAATACGCACCATTCATTTCAGTGATGGCCCTTGACCTCTCATTTTCATCACCAAACCTAACAAAACCATAACCTTTTGAACGACCAGTATTTGCATCTAGAACAACTTTTGCTCCCTTGACAGATGAATATCTACTACCAAAGGTCTCCTGCAACATAGTATCAGTCACATCTGTAGCCAAATCTCCTACAAAGATAGATAGATCAGAACTAGTGTCTGCTCTTCTATCACCAGCACTGAAGGTTGCCCAGTTCAAACGAAAAGGCTGCTCTGTATTCGGCATTGCAGCACCATTATAACTCTGCAGAACTTCCTCAGCTGCTTCACGTGAATAGAACTCGACAAATCCATATCCCTCAGACTGAGCAGTTTGCTTATTGCGTATAACCTTTACTGAGGAAACCTGCAAGTTTGCGACACCAAAAGCACATAGTTAGGGGCAATTTAAAGTTTATATCCAGTCTTAAGTTGCACTTTAGAACTTTTGTTGACCCTCCTCATAGTTGCTCAACTACTGCCTTTCTCGTTCACTATTGATGCTCTTATTATTTTTAAGACATGGAAATCATTGGGCTCCAAGTCGCCGAACAATCCAAAAATAAGTAACCTAACTAGAAAAATAAAAGAGAGGACAATAGATTGCAATAGCATTTCATCACATATTGGCAACACTAAACAAGAGGATCTGCAAATTAAACAAGAGATAACTATACAACTTGGTAACATACTAGTGCCAAATATTCAGTATCATTTACTTGATGCACTTTAGCAGGGAAGGACAACAGCCTGGCAAAAGAAAATTCACTCTTCTGTAAATCAATTACAACTACCAGATAATTGTATGTCCAAAATAGTATCAACAAAAGGATTAGTCCATGCAATAATTGACAGAAGACCTATAAACCATCTAAAATAAAGACAAATTTTCAAAACAAGAAAGAGGATTTTGACATCACATGAATGGATTGCATTGAATGGCCATTGCGATTACACTACTACAGATTGGGAAGTTGATCAACTTCTATTACTCCCTATCGGAAAAACACAGTAATAACTAAACAATAACTCAAACCCTCAACAAGATGGTGGCCATCCACAAGAGGATGCATTTAATTTTCTAAGTTAAAGGTCATCATAAGCAGCAAGAAACTTGCTGAAAACCACAAATTGTCAATGATATGTGAAGACACACTGCTGTAGGGGAAAAATGAGTTCCTAGCTAGAGGTTGGAAACCAGCCACCAATCTACAATAAACAGAGTTGACCCAACTTAGCCACTAAAGAGGCAAATTTGTTCACTGAACAAGTTCAATCAACTAACCAAAACCTGAATCATTTCCCTTATCCAGGTAAGGCATCTTGATATACCAAGAACAATTTTAGAAGTAGGTAGTTGGCATTTACCTTATTCTTTCAATCAGTACTTTACTTCTGACTAAAGGAAAAACTGCCAAGGTAAGCTAGAATGCTTATGACTTCATCCCACAAACAACTATTGAGTAAATCCCATGCTGTTAACCTTAAATCAATCTTAGAGCTGTTATCATGTCAAATAAACTAAAACCCACAATATCAACTAACATTTTAAATCCACATTCATCAAAACTTAAAAGCTCTAAACAAAGCGAAACCGAAACGGATTCAAATACAAGTCCATTTTCATTAAAGAGCTGACCTGCCCATTGTGAGCAAAGCATCCGTGAAGGTAAGCCTCGTCCATCCAATGGTGAAGGTCGCCGACCCAGATGGTCCTGATCTCATCGGTGGGCCCCTGTTTCTGAGAGGGCGACTGCTGCAGCTGCTTCGGCGGCTGCTGCAGTTGCTGATAAGGCACGCCCTGAGGCTGCTGCTGGTAGGGATTGTGATGAGGATGATGAGGATGGGCAGCTGCAGCAGCGTAAGGCATGTAATGCTGCGGGTACACCATCATCTGCTGCTGCATCATCGCCATCGCCGCTGCTGGGTACTGCATGGCCATCCATTGCTGCTGATGCTGATGCTGATGCATCCACTGCTGCTGTTGCTGCTGCTGCTGCTGTTGTTGTTGCTGCTGCTGCTGTTGTTGCTGAGTACCCAGATCGCCGCCGTTGGATTGCTGGGCCATATTGGCCTTGTGGTGGGCGCCTGAGCTTTTTACTCTCTTCTTCTCTCTGCACCTCTCTCTACTTCGTCTTATTTGTACTTCTGTTCTGGGATTTCAAGAGAGAGCAGAGAGAGTGGTCTGAAGCTTAGAGAGAGAGAGCAACGAGGGCTGCGCAGAGCAAAGAGGAGGGTTTGAAGTGACGAAATGGGGTTTTAAAGGAGGCGTTGTTGCGATGATGATTTAGATTTTTTTCTTTTTAATTTTTAATTTTTAATTTTTTTTATTATAAATGATATGAGATGAGACCTCGTTTGCTACGTCCGTTAACTCACGTTTGCCGTCCGTGACGTGTATGACCCACAGCAGTGTTTTGGTCTCAGCACAGCCTCGTCCGATGTACATGGACTGGATGCAGACTGACTGGTGCTTCCGTGAGCTGGATTGCATGTTAACAAATTTTTTTCTAAATTAATGTATTCCTGCTTTCTTTTTCTTTTTTTTTCTGTTGCAATTATTGTCTTTTTTTATAAAAAATCTATTTTTTATGTATTATCCAAAGCTAATTAAGGTAACTCCAGTAAGTCAATGGGTTGGCATATGCTAATTAATTGACCTGGACTTGTGATTTTGTTTTGCAATATTCAATGTTTTTTTACAGAATTTAATTAATTTTAGGTTATTTTATGAGAATCTAAATGCTACTTTTGGCAAGGAAAATTCTCTTTTGTTTTTTATTTATAAAAGAATAAGTAGATTTCATTCCATTGAAAATTGGAAATAACTGGCATGTTTTTTTTTTTTTGGTTAAATAAATACATGCAAACTACTACCTAGATTGATTTTTCATAAGTTATTTTTAGGTAAAAACAAATATCTGCCCATAATAATTATTTTAAAAAATAGTAATGTCATCACTTTAAAAGGAAGGTTGGATCTTGTACCCAAAAAAAAAAACTAGTGTGGTGGACCATTTTGCTTATATAACATGAGATGTAGAGATTCTAAGTGTTTTGGAGTTCAAAAGTGAGATTTTGGAGAATGGGGAGGGATTCTGAACTTTGTCTCTATTTGAGGAGAGAAACTTTCATGCAACAGGTCGCAAGTGTCATTGTGTCATTGATCGGAAATAGCAAAACAGTGTTATCCCGTTACAATAAATTTTTTTTTTCTCCTTATTTTAGCCAAAATAGGAAAATACCCATCATGGGTCCCATAATCTACGTGAGTTATATCCAACGGTCCTTAATAGCGCAGCCGATGTAGATTGATGGAAGTGCGCCGTACGCGTTCCGCTGTGGATTTTAAATCTTTGACCAGCCTATACACGCGGGTCAAAGATCCCGCATGTTCTAGCTCACCAGACAAAACAAGTAGACCGCAGTTTCCTCTCTCTTTAAATGTTCACACTCAAATCAAAGAAAAATCAAAGTTTAAAAAGCCAACTCAATTTTAACCCTTAAATTAGTAAGAGATTAGAAGCTAATTGATGGCTACTAACAACGAAGTTGCATTTGAAATTTGTTCAAAGATTAAAGAATTGCAAGGTGAAACATCAACTTTCTCTATTGATTTAGTTTGAATACCACAACAAAAGTTTCTTGTAGAGCAAGAGAGATGAAAGAATCAATTGAATATTAATTGAGAGTGGCAAAGAAACAAAAATTGAGTAACAAGGAAGCTATAATTGAAATTCAGAAGCTGCCGCCAAAATTTCAACAGGGAGGTGACCTGTAAACCTCCTGTTGGCTTCTGAGGTTAAGGAAAAGAGAAGAAAAAAAAAAGTTAAAGAACAAAGCATGGTATATACATTGCCCCGGTGCTGTTTACCTTCGTCGATAATCTGCACGGAGGAAGCTTTCATACTGTGTTCCTGTAAGTGTCTTTTCAACATCACCCCAATTCTCAATCTGATTAGACAAAGTGCCTTTGTGTATCTTCACCTGACGACTCTTTAAATCCCTTTGTGGAACCTTAAGAAAATCTTGAACATCTAGCAACTTCTGCAAAACACACAAAATTGAAATTTCAGAGGTTGGTGCTTTTTTTTTTTTTTTTTTACAAATTTACTGCTCAGTTCAGTGCTCATATAGTTTCTCTTACAGTACGGTTTTTAACGACGTCCTCATAGTATAGGATAATATGCCGGGTGCTCTTGAAATACTCCAAAGCTTTCATAGTTGTATCCTCTACTTGCTTCAGGTTAGGTATCAGTAAAGTTGCATTGATTGTAGGCTTGTATTGTGCAAGTATCTCTGCCTGCAACCATGACATTGAAAAGTTTGCAAATCAAACAATTACTATGTTTTAGGTAAACAACCAATCGACTTCCATGTAGATATCTTGCATATGAGAGAAGGAGAGACCTCATGAGAAGAATGCACGTGAGACTTATGGGTCCCGTTCAGCAGCTTAGCATCTCGATCATAAGAATTTGCAAGCACAGAGATCATCCTGCGCAACAGATTTCTTCGAAAGAGAAAGATAGCAGCAACACCTCGAGTTTTGAAGTAATCCACTATTTCTTCATGGTGCTGCATCAAGCCCTGCACAAATTGTTGCAAAAATTGCTCAGTAGCTGTTCCATGCATGAAACAAACAAAAAAATGCACACCAGAATAACATTATACTCTTTCTCATAAGCTTATCTAACTATTGCCTACCTGGCCAAATGCCACCAAGAACAAGGAATCCAACGGGAAAGCAAAGATAGCAAATCAATCTAAGACCAATTGTCTTGAGAAATAAATCTGGGTGAAAATTTAGATGGACGGACCCAAATTAAGGTACTGGATGGATATTCTAATTCAATCCAAATTCGAGTTTGCAATGAATTCCTTTCTGACCAAGACATCCACATAAGGGTCATACCAAGTGAGTTTGAAAGTTTACTCAACTCGACCCCTTTGTTAATAACTCATTAGTTGCAGTGAGATGGTCCTATTCTTCAAAGCAAAAGGTTGTTGTAACTACAGTGTGCAACTCTCATTCACATAGAACAATTTGATGAACAGAGATTCCATCAGTTTTTTTTGAATAGAAACTGTTGTATTGATAATCAAGAGGATAAGTTATCCTCGATCAACAACAAAGAAAAAAACCTGCACTCGTAGAGGCAGAGAAAATAAGACCAAAGATGAACAGATTCCATCAGTTGTGATGGAATCAATATGCTTTTTGCTAAATTAAATTTTTTTAGCTCTTGGATCCCCAAATTACTTTACTTGAAGGCAGGCTTCCTAGACAGAATAGGTTATTCAGTTTCATCGAGGACAAGCAGATCACGATAATAATTAGCGGCCCAAAATGAAGCAGCCACACACACACACACACATATATATATATATGTAATGCTAAACAAGACATAGAATCTCATTAATACTATCCCTTTTTCAAGGTATCAATTTTTGTGGAAGCATCTGAACTCTGATCGGGTACAGAGTTTAATATATAAACTTCAAGCTTAGCAGTTGCCCAGAACAACTGTATTACAACACTGCCTATTTCCAGACATCTCTGAACCAGTCCCACCACCATAAAGGAATTACCCAATCCAATCCTAAAAATCCTCTATCACTCTCCAAGGGTAAGCATTTATCTCAGAAATTATAAGGCAAGCTTTTTGACTTGAGACTATACAGTATAATATAATCTCATTAATTCACAAATATGTAGACAATAGGACAAATGAGCCAATGATATAATTGTTACCAATAATAACTGGCTATCTAAAAGAAACAAACTACGAAGATGATTCTTGTCTTAATATGATTTGACAATCTGCTGAAAAATAAGAAATGTACTGAAATGCAATGTCATTGTCTCTCGCTCCACAAAACCAGCGGATAGCTACATAACAGAACTAAAAAAATATTGAAAATGCATGAAAAAACACTCACCTGATTAAGCATCCACTTTAAGCCAACTGCAGCTGTGCACTCATTCTTTGAGGCACTACTGAACCAATCTAGATTATAAAGTCTGTCCAAAGTCTCAACAATTGTTGAGGCATTACTTCTCCTAACTTTAACAGAGAAAATCTCCCCATTTGAGCTTATGTTAGTATGATTATTCAATAGCGTCTCAAACCACCCACTCCCAGACCTCTGCATCGACAAAATTGCGAAATATCGCACAGGATTGCATGCACATTCAGCCCTGTTTATGCACAGAAAAATATATCATTGCATTTTTCAAATAGAACCAAACTTGAAATGAAACTACAGTAAATTAGTAGCATACCGGCTATAAGTTATGGGCTTTGGGTAGTGCACATAAGGAACTTCCTCCGGTTCAACATCAGGTCGTGGGCATGGCTTTTGAATCAACTGGACATTTAAAAACCCGGCAACATTGGTGTGGGTGCTGACTTGCTTTAAACAAATTGAGCAAATATAGACACCACAGACCATTGCAAACAACAAGACAATCATCCTCAGCACCAACGGAGATTTCTTGGGCGCCTTTATAAGAAATATATCCTGTATTAGGCAATGCAAAATGAAGGGTGAATAAAACATAATAAGAATGACATGGGCAATTAGTCCTCCTAACAAGGGTCCAAACTTTATAAGTCAAACTGATCAGCTATCCAGAAGTTCATAAATTTTTAAGTCGAAATGAAGAATAAAGACCTGGGTTTCACTGCAATGGGCCGAACAAACGACCAGGGTTCATATATTCATTTGATTGAGCTCTTAACGCATCCAGTTATTAAGTAATATGACAACAGTATGATTAAGACCCCTTTCTATTAAAACCTAATGAAAAGGAAATCTGGGTTTGCTTCAGCTTGAATACATAGACAAAAAGCATCCGAGAATTCAGGAAATCAAAATGTAAAATATTTCAACACCCAGATCGGGCATTTCACATGCAACCCAATCCACAAATTTAAAAAAAAAGGGGTCAGAATCTGATACCCAAATAAAATTTTAGAAATACCAAAACTAGAAAGAGGTAAAAGGCAGAAACAGTCTTAAAATGGGGGAAAAAATGGTGAGTGAAGAGCAAGAAGGAAAAGCACGAAACAGCAAACCTTGAAAGAACAGAGATCATCAGCCATTGTATGGAGGCTCAAAAAGAAAGCATTGGGCAACTCAACAAAATGTTCCTCCTCCTCTTCCTCCTTATGCTTTTAGCTTTGTGGAGCTTTATGCTTCATAATAGCCATTAATTTCGAAAACCCAAAAACAAATGGAAAAATGGAAAAGCAAGAGAGAGAAAGGGAGATAGATTAATATAAATTTGATGGGTTTTGAGCTTTTTCTCGTGAAGAAGAACAGTACTGTATGATTAGATGCCCCCTCTCTGTGAGGCCCGTTGCACGCTCTCTTCGCTCTTGCTTTGTGTGTGTGTGTGTGTGTGTGTGTTTTTTCCCTTTCGAATTTTCGCAGAGATTTTCCGTATTCTCTCGACTTGTTAGAATATTTTGCTGTGACGGCGTCGTTTGAGTGATCTTCCACAACCATTAATTAAGGAAGGAACGACATTAAAGTTTGACGATTTCCCAAGTAGTTGGTGCTGTTTCCCAACCGGAAAATGCTTTTTATTATTGGAGTAAAGGAATAAAATATCGATGGTATCGGAAATATCGGTAGTCAAAAATACGAAAATTTTGATGAAAATATCGGGATATTATCGATATTTAGGTCCATGTCATCAATATTATCGATATTTTGGTCCATGGAGGTCTAAAATATCGATAGTCCAAAAATTCGGAAATATCGATATTCCAAAAATACGGAAATATCGGTATATTATGGATATTTTGTTCCATGTGAGTAAGAAATTAAGAATAATTTTTTAAAAGTTTGATTTATTAAAATTAAAAACCAAAACCAAAAATAAAAATAAAAGTTTGGTTTATTTAAAAAGCCCACACATGCACCCATTTTGTCAATGGACTTCACGTTGACTTTTTTGAAATATTTTTGCTCATCACTTTAACTTAATGTGTATCCTCACTATTATTCTCAAACACTTAACAATTGTCCATAAGCATAACCATAGTTAATAATTATTTTGTGTTTATAGAACCATGATTATATCTATGAATACGTGTTAAGTGTTGAGAATGATAGTGAAGGTACACATTGGGTTAAAATAATGAGCAAATTTTTTTTTTTTATAAAGGACAAGAGATAGTTTGGAGATTTCTCACATACACAATTATGATATCATAAGAGTTCAAATCTGAAATATCTAGTATGCAAGTGAATGCCCTTTTTCCATTGTGTTAGATCCATTGGAACTTTTTTTTTCTTTAAATCTCTGTTTTTGCTTTCTTTGTTTTGGCTTAGAATACACATTTGTTCATCCTCGTATCAATTATGTCTCTTTATAAAATAAAAAAAAGTAACTTTTAATTATCTAATCGTGTGGCTAATTAATTAGTTTGACTTTGGTGTCGACAGAAAAGTTTGTTTGACCTTTTCATTGCAAAAAGTAATAATACCAAATGTATATTATTAAGGAAGCAGAGGAAATGAAAAGAAGTATGTTCCAAATTAGATATGAAGGAAGGAGTGATACGACAAGAAAAGCGCTTAGATCAGAATTAAAGAAGCTGATGTCGACTGTGATACACTGTTCAAACGTGTGGAGTTTCTTTTGGCCCTAGCCATAAAAGTTTGATTTAATGTTTTAGTCAGGTTATAGATGACAATATTAGAGTTCTTCACGCAATCTGTACTTCACTCTCAAAGCAACATGTACTTTCTATATCCTCAAGTCCATGACTACATACGTACGTATGTTTAAGAACAAAATAGTTCATAAAAAACTCCTTCTAAGACATTTCACAAGCATGCTTATGTGAAATTCCCTCAATGATTTTGGTTAGTGTAAGGTGTTAGTGAAAGTGTGTTCCTAGAGAAACCGCATCAACTAACAATATAACATTCAAGATTATCCAACAATATCACATGTCGAAATTGTCTGAAAAGTAAACATTACACGTTACATGTCGAAATTGATTCAAAATTCATAATATGCCATTTTTCTGATATTAAAAATAACATTTCACCCGATATAATTCTCAGGGAAATAGGCAGCTTTGCCCTCGACTTACATAATTTTCGCAAAAATACCCTCTTTCTGAAATTGTTACTTAAATACCCTGTATAAATACTTTTTATTGCCCAATTAGCACATTTTTTTTACTTTCTTTTTCTCATTCTGAAATCCCTCAACTCTTTCTCTTCTTCAGGTCCCAGTGTGCAGCAGCTCATTTGTGTTAAGGCATGCACTGGCATATAATTTCATATCCAAATTATATAAAACTGACAAGAGAAGACTTACATCCCACAGAATTTTTGGCATCTAAAAAACAAATGCATATTCAAATAAATGGCATCATTAACAACAAAAGCCTCTTTTAAGCGAGGTCAAACATACCTGTGTGAATATCTGGAAGTGTACTCCATAGCTCCTCCCAAAGAACAGTAACGTTTCCCAGCTCATTATATTGATCACAAGCTGAACATCCTGAATCAATCTTGGATATAGTTATCTCTGCATGTAACATGATTATATCAGCGGTGAACTAGAATTTTGAGTCCAATTGTATTGCGCTAAATGCACAACACCCTGAAAAAAAAAATTAATAATAAAAATAATGAAAGAAATTTCCTTACCAAACAACCAAGTATGTGCTGAAGCTCCTCTGAAGGCTTCTCTTCATAAGCATCCACATCAACTAGTGTTGGGTAGACAATGGACCAAGGAGATTGCTTGGCCAGCATCATTAGTAAGCCCTCCTCTGAAGGCTTCTCTTCATAATTTCTGTAGCTGCCAGCTTTTTGCTTCAGAGGCTCAAATCAGAGTCAGCCAAGCCACAATTGCAAAATTTTGCAGATGAATACGAAAGATACTTTATAAAGCCATGAGCTGCATGCCCAAAGTGTGCCACTCTTCTCCTCCTCAAAGACCACCAAACAACAACTAAATGATCAACTACAGAAATTATATCAGTTTCATTTAGGCCAAAATTTGCACAAAGAAAGCAGATCTTCAACTGAGAAGCTAGAGTAGCAGAAAGGCAATTGTCACTGCAATCTTCTGCACCAGGTGCCCCAGAATCAGCTTCAATAATATTCACTACTTGCTGCACCAAAGCCATCACAGGGTTGCATTTCTCAGTTCCGCAGAATCAAGAGAGTAGTTCTACTCTCCCTGTTCAGCTCTACAACCCTTGTCATCCTTATTCTGGACAAGCTGTAAAATCAAAATTCCACTTTTATGATCTCATCTTCAGTTAGCTTGAATCTCTCAGGCAGAACTTCATGAACAAGGATGAGTAAAAAGGAGCATGAGTGAAGGGTATTTTCATTTGGGGCTAAGAGAGAGTCCCGGGCCATACTAAAACACCAAGAGGCATAAGAAATCCAGGATTTTCCCAAAATGGGGCAGAGATGAGTAGACAATTTTGTAGCTGTGCCCACAATTTCCTCAATGATAGGACCCAAAGGTGGTTTAGAGCTCAAGCTCTCATCGCCAAATGAGGGCCTACCACTTCCACGAGAAGAGGAATCAGCCATCTCAAAGTCTGACCACATATTAAGAACAATGTCATCTAGCCTCAAATCTTAATAGTTCTGTTTAAGCCAATTTGAGAATTTCAAGCATGCCTTGGCCTGCAGAATACTATTGTCAGCATCAGAAACCATAGACGGTGAAGAAACCATGCAAGGACACACAAAAGACCAAAGGTTCGTCAAAGCATCTTAAAACTTGTTTTCAGCATGCATTAGCGGGATGCCCTCATACTGCAATTTGAAGTGAGAAAGTCATGGTGGCTTTCCCCAGAGCATCTCAATGTGTGATCTTTGAGATAGTTGTTCAGAGGCTTGCCAACAGAAGGTTTCGTTGTTTGTGGATCAAGCTAACCAAATTCATGGAAAGCTTTAGAGTAGCAGGAGAAATTGGTGAAATGGTTTAATAAACTGGCAGAACTTTTAACCAAGTGTTACAATCTTGATGGACTCTGCCCATTTGTGGCTGCATAAGTTGGACATATGAACTTAATATTGACTGAAGTTGCCTGGGTTGATCTTGTAAAATTCTTCAAAGGCAATGAGGCAGTGCAATTGGGTAGCATATGCTGCTGCTCCTTCTAAGAGCATCCACAATCATGCTCTTTATTTTTTAGTTAAAATTTAGCTAAAAACACTAGAAAGCTATTTTAGGAGCTCTCTATAAAATTTCAACTCCAACCATACTCCCTAATTTAAAGAGTCATAAATGTTTTTAATGTTTTTTTAATTCAATTTTTGAATAAAGTGTAGACACAAAAGCAACAATAAAAAATAGTTGGCTTTAAATAAATGCTTAAAATAATATTAAATAAAGAAGCATTTAATTATAGGGAGTCACTAGGAGTCCTTTCTCTCTCCTCAGATTTAGGAGCTCCTAGAGGTCTCCCTATTTTAGGAGCTGAATAGAGAGCATGGTTGGAGATGTGATTTTTCAATTCCTCCATAAATTTTAGCTAAGGAGGTGATTTAGGGAGTCCATTGTGGATGCTCTAACCCATCAAGCGGCAAAATAAACAATGTTTCCTCCAGCATTGACCTGGCCTTTTGTAATTCATGTGGCATCTTATCTTCCTTTCCCTCATTCTGAAGAAGCATTGCCTGTTAAAGCATATGCTCACTTCTCATGTTCGAATCCCCACGACATCATAGTTGTGTGTGTGTGAAATTCCTCTCCCCTCTAGTTTAGACTATCACTTGTACTCAAAATAATAATAATAAGTATATTAAATGCAATCATATTTAATCAAATGCAATTATTATTATACTAGTTTACTTTAATAAATATTAAATGCAATGATAATTAATATTGATAAATGAGTCACTATTTTCTTTCAAATCATTTAATTGTACTGCTGGTCTTTTTCGTTAATTCAATCAAGGTTTCCGTTAAGTTATTGGGTAAAGTTGGAAATTCATTTCATTTTTTTTTTTTTGATGTGTATTCCAATATAGAAGTATATAAGAAAAATTTGGTAATACTCAATGATATGGAAAATATTAAGGATATAGTCAATGGGCTATTTTTGTTTTGGTCTTAATCAATTGTTTTTAAATTTTTCTTAGCTTGAAGTCAATGACCCTCTTCAAAGGCTTTAGGGGCCTGTTTAATTTGTATTTTAAATTACGTTTCTACCCTTTTGTATTTTATATGGGAGCCAAATCTGAATCTCAAAGACACAACAGCACTGACGAGTTCAATTCCTTTCAATCCCAAACGGAGACCACGAGGCCTCAATCGGAGGTTCTACGTCGGCGGATTCTCGAAGCTCAGAGGGTGGCCAATGTCGATGCCGACGGTCTTGCTCCGGTGACATCAAAGCTCCGGTCTAACTATGAGGACGCCGATGGTCTTGCTCCGGTGACATCAAAGCTCCGATCTAACTATGAGGACGGGGACAACAACGATGATGAATATGTGGCGCGGAGTCAGCCAACTTCTCCTTCCTTCAAACCCTAGGCCTCTCCGCTCCATCATGTAAGCCATTACTTATATAAGAACATCATCGTGATTCATATATAAGTGTTTGATATTGTTTTGATTATTATTTCTTTTCTTCTCTTTTTTGTATTTGAATTATTTATATGTGATTAATTTATGTTCATGCTTTTGGTTTTGAGTTTTTCCGGAAACAAGTGATGTATATTTCTTTAATATCGTCTGATTTCAATATTGACACTGAACTGTCGGCCAAGGTTCCCTTGATTTCATTAATTTGACAGAAGAAGCTTTGACAAAAACGCTTTAAAAACTTAATGTCTCATCCCAATTGTTTTAAAATTCAAGTATCCTAATTTGAGTATTATTGTCTGAAGTAAAGCTTTTACTGTTTTACATATTCAGGAGTTGTGTCCTTGTCAATGTTGTTACATTACATAATTTTTACAAAGGTACTTCTCACTCTAGTTGTAGGTACCGTTACATCCATCTTGCTCCAATCTAGAATTTTTGCTATAGTATTATCAAATGTCTAGGATCAGTTTTAACAATTACACAACGTTTTTTGGTCTGAGTTTTAGTGGAGGCATCTTAATTTTAGTCATCATGAAACAGATTCAAGATCAGTTTTTCTTTATTTCTAGTAAACAATGATAGAGTCCATGAATCCTTCCTCGTTGTACATCTTTAATTACTTGATTGCATGAATGTTGAACTAAGTTCCTAGTTAGAACATTAATTCATATTCAACATTATAACCTGATATTCAAAATTTCATTGTGCATTCAGGAGCCTTTTGTAAACATCCCAGAGGATACAATCCGTGAAGCGCTAAAAGTTGTCCTTGGTACTGCAAGAACCGATCACCACAAATTGCATTGCAATTTCCGTTGCAGTTGCAGTTTCTGTTTCTATTACAATTGGCTAAATAGATTGGCAAGATTGTAAACGACAATGTTGTGTGTATGTTAGATGATTATTTAGTGTCTATGTTGAAGGGCACAAAACCCAAAAGAAATAGAATTGTTATGCAGTTTCTGTTTTTGTTGTGTTTTTACTATAGTTGTAAATGATTTTTTTTTTCGTTTTACTTCATTGATATCTGCATTGTTTTGTTTTAGAGTGGTAGTTTATTGCAATTTATATATAACTCTAGAGTATGATGGATTTGTAAACAAATCATGCGCAAATCGATGTTGGATAAAACGGAAACTGCATTACAGGAAACGAAAACTACAATGCAGTTTCCACAAACTGCATTGCAGTTTCCATTTCCGTTTCCGTTTAATTACAATTGGCTATGTTTTATCATTGGATATTGGGATGATTTTTTAAGTTAATTTGATAGTTTATTTATTTATGTTTTAGTTAGATTGTAGATTGGTCATTGTTTTGTCGTCGTTATTATAGCGTCTTAGTGTTTCTGGTATGTTTTGTTATGGAATAATAATGGCATTGTAGCTTCTGTTTTTGAATTCATACAATTCTCTCAGAAATTAAGAAAAAAACAACATCAGTACCCAAAAAAATCACATGATTCTATGTGCAAATGCATTGCAGATTCCCACAAACTGCATTGCAGTTTCCACAAACTGCATTGCCTTATCATTGGATATTGATATGATTTTTTAAGTCAATTTGATAGTTTGTTTATTTATGTATTTATGTTTTAGTTAGATTGTAGATTGGTCATTGTTTTATCGCCGTTCTTGTAGCGTCTTAGTGTTTCTAGTATGTTTTGCTATGGAATAATAATTGTAGATTGGTCAATATGTTATTTAGTAAATGGATTTTATTGTAAGCACTAATTTTTCAGAACTTGAACTGTGGAAGGAACATATGCTCCTTGTTATGAACATAAATCAAATGTTATACTACTTTGTGTTACTGTTGTACTACTAGCCTCCCTTAAATCAAATATAAAAGATTTCGTTGGCGTTTCAATCTTCATCATCAGTCCCCTACCTTTTGTTTCATTTCATTGCTTCTTTTAACTTCAATCACGCCTTTTCCCAGTGAAGAGCCTTGACCCTGTTTTGCCTTTTGCGTCTTTATCCTTGACATAGTGCATGCCTTTCTGCATGTTCTGCTAGGCTTTTGCTTGCTTTGTTTTCCTTGGAAATTTTGATTCCCCTTTTCTATATTTTTGTGTTCCATTTAAGGATTTAAACTTCAAAATCGCCTCAGAAAGATGATACCGAAAGTTGAAATGAAAGATGGAAAGATTATCGCTTGTACTAAAAAAATAGAAAGATTATGTTGTTGTAAATAATTGGTACAAGACCTGTCATGGGATGGCATTGGCGTACCATCCATCCCAGTCTTCAAAAAAACCAAAACCCCAATCTATTATTAATATTATTCACCAGAAAAGACATGAAAATTGAGCAAGAAAAATGATTGGACACACGGACTTGGCCATCTTTCTACATCTGTTTGTTTGGTTAATCATCGTTATTCTATCTAGATTCTAGATAGTAGAAACTAGAAAGAAGACTAAAATTGGAATGGGTTTATCTTATTCTGGGGATGGATTTAGGATAATAGCAAATGCAAAGAACTGGGTTTGTTTTTTGATAGTGGGGGGGAGGCACATGTGGAATAAATTGATTAAAGTTCAAATTTGTTAAAATATAAGGGGAGTGGCATTGTGTGTAATTTATAGGATTTGTTAGTTGTGGTTTAGTAATTTTAGGTGCATTTATTAGTCATTAACCTCAAGTAAATTAGGTAAAATTAACTTCATATCTATCACAATAGGAAACTCTATAGTGATTATAAACCAAAGCTCCCAAGTATATATAGATGTGTCAAACGGGCAAAGTTGGACCTGTTCATTTATGAAAATCATCAAGTCCAACCCAAGCATATGGCTCTAACCTATATAAAACTAAACCAGGCTCGTACTGGGTCACTAAACGGGCTAATATGGGCCCACGTCAAACTTGACTTATGTATTGCAACGGTAACGCCCAACCAATAAACTGGTCAACCAAGCTTCCCAGCGTAACATGGTTTTCTCTTTTATTGATAGTGGGATTGAACCTCTCAAAGTAACCCATCACTATAAACCCCCCTGTTTGGTGGGCTGGACTGGATTGGATATATTGAATTAAAATGGATATGGATCTAGTCTGTTGTTTGGTGAGCTTAAAATGCATTCCGGACTGGACATGGCTCTTGGACACCAATCCAGAATAACAAGGGACTCCAAACCCATCGATAGACATGGGTTTACAATGAATCAGAGCGCCTCATCTCCCTCCGCCTCCTTCGCATCGTCTGTACTCTGTTATCTAGTGGTTTGCCTTCTTCTCTCTTCTATCCTCTCTCTCCTTTCTCCTCTCATCTCCTCTCTCTCCTTGCATCGTCTGTACTGTTGTGATTTTTTGCATCGAATTTTCTGTTTTTTATATAAAAATTGATATTTATTATTATCTTGATATGAGATTGGGTAATGGTTAGATCTTGATATAAGTTTCAGTTTGGATTCGATGCCATGGGTTCACTTTTCGGTTTGGTATTGTGAGATTTTTTGTTTTTTCCTTGTCTTAAAATCTGGGAATTGTTATTACTCAGAGGCTACAATCGGCAACAATGGCAGCTCTTGTTATTGGGTGGCTCCATATTTCTTGTAAAAAGTTGGGCCTCTTTCTTGAATCTCTGCCAAAAAGTTAAAAAATTTCATTTGGTTCCAGTTTGAAAAAGAAAAAACTCTACATGCATCAGAGATCCCTCTTGCATTCAATGTCTGATCCAGTCCATTGTTTGGTGCAAAAGTGAACTGCACTGGACTTAAAATCCCAGCCAATCCAATCCAGTACTTACAAGTCAATCCTATCCAATCCAGGCCAGCCTACCAAACGAGGCCTCATTATAGCATTTCCAGTCACAAAAAGCACCTTGGGCAATGTCATCACCCTCCTTTTATGTGTGGGCCTTCTCTTCCACTTGAGATGGACTGGGCCTAACCCACTCCTAATTTTGAATACTCCCTCAAGGCCTCACTCCTTTTGTTTTAAAACTCGGCCCACCCAATGGTCGAAATAGTCTAGGTCTAAACACAATTTCATTGATAAAAGTAATTGGCCGGCTGGTACAAAATATAAACTCACAATACATAATACATTATTGATATTTTATCAGTATTTCGTTTGTGTTACAAAATATAATTCCACCTGTATAATTCTTATAGCCCCTATAGACTCTAGTGGACTAGACGGGCTAATCCTTGTAGGACAAAAGAGTGTTTAGTCAGGGTTGAACTAAAAGACTTTAGGCACAACCCACATGTCATTGAGAGAGATTTTCAAATATCAAACAGAAAAGAAGAGGCAGTGGCATTGTGAACGTTAGCATTTTTTTTTGCTTTTTCCAAACACTATCCTTGTCCATGATGATGAGCCTATTGACTATGACAGAATAATTGACATTGTAAAATCTTCAACTACTTGTGCAAGCAACTATTATGGATTTTATGCCTACAATACAAGCAGTGATGTAATTGTAGCCATCTTATTTGATGCCTTCTTATGTTCTAGACGATGAGGTTGTTAAAACGTGCGTGCCACAAGTGAAAATTGTATGATTGTTATATACAGTTATGCTATAGCGGCTCACACGCGATCATTTATCTGTTTTAAAATCTACTTACATTCACAGCTGACAATAATCCATGCAAGTCATTTGTTTTATTATAAGTATTAGAGTTTTAAAAAATGATTTATGTTTATCAACTAATTCAAGATAATCTAACAAAAAGATTTTTTTTTTCTTATGAAGCCGGATTATTTATTCATCCGGTTTGAAAATGTGTGACAGCATGAGCATCCGATCGATCCCATCTCCAATTCCCAAATGACAATTATCATATGCTTGAAATGTGTGACACAAATATGTAGAGAGTAGCTAACTATGAAGTAGAAATATTATTTCACCAGATAAATATCTCACAAGTAATTATTTTGCTAAATCTATTAAATTCATATGCATAATTTTGTTTGGGATAAGGGCAATCCTATTCCTATGTGCGAAAGAAATTCACTTATTAAATTTTGTTAGTTTTTATAAATGAAAAAAAAAATGAAGGTCTTAATAGCAAATGAGTTACGTTTTTTTAAAATAAAAATATAAAAACGACCACATTTCACCATATAAATGTATGCCCGACATGTTTTGTTGATTTGATGCATAATGGTCGAAATCTATGTGAATAATCCATGCTTTGGAGAAGAGGTCGCAAAAGTCAACATCTTTACCACTAGTGGGGAAATCTTGTTCTCTATATTACCCAAAATCTACAGACGCAAAAGGCAACGTGACAATTCATAAATAGGAAATAAGACATAATGGTACAAAAAAAATTATAGAAATATTATAATTTATAAAAAATTGTGTTGACAATTTACTTGCTCAATAGAGAGTAACATTAATATCCTTTTAATTTGACAAGATGGTACTTATTTTATAATAGAATTTGATAAGATAGTTGGGTTTTTTTTTAGTACAACCGATTAAGGAATGGGATGCTTAGGGGTTTCGAACCTCTGCTCACGTGAATGGATGTTGAAAATCTCAACAAAATTGAATTATATCACACTAGCAAGATAGTTGGTTTTATTGTGAATACACTAGCGTTCTTGTCAGCTTAAGAGCTTTGCCTGATGACACAATGAATGTGGTGCTCAACTTACCAAGTTGGCTACCCCAAAATTAAATATATTTTTTTTCAGCCAAACAAGCAAATTACAGCCCCAGATTAAACCTTGTTTGCCACTCACTCCAACACTCTACGCCATCTCTCATCTCTGTTAATATTATGATCTCAGCTTAGAGCAATGTATGTGGCTGACCTTTTCAAAATTCACTGTCGTCTGTCAATTAAATACGCAGCATGCCCTTTAAAGTTGACCTTCAAGGAGATAAACCAAAAACAAGAGGCCAAGTAATTGGCCGCCCTTAGGCATGCCACCAAATAAATATCTCATTTCTTCGTAGGATAATGTATGTTGACAACTTAATGTTCTTATATCTCTGGCCTGCTAAGACATAGATTTAGTTTTAAGAGACGACTTCTTTCTAACTAAAAAAAATATATACCTAAAGAGCAGACAAACATATCTACAATGACCATAGCTAAAATCATAAAAAAGAATTAATACAAGTAACACCTTGAGGCACATATAAAATGAGTATATTCCAGTCATTTTAATGGAATTGTCAATACAAACCATCAAATTAGTTACATAATCTATTTCTCGAAAATCATACGTATACTTCACCTCATGTGATCTATCCGTACCACATAAATTAATTATCGTGAAAAAATATCCTAATTTTTTAAAGAACACTCAACACTTTCTAATTGTGACGCTATCTACCACTTATCATGGTCTAAACTAAACAATCTCTCAAATGTGTGCTACATATTAACAATTTCATTGATAAAAGTAATTAGTTAGTACAAAATATCAATTTGGAATACCTGATAAGCTATTGATATTTGGCCAAAAGTCACTTTTGATCCATGTAGTTTGGCACTTTAACCACTTTTGACCATGTAGTTTCAGTTCCGTCAATTTTGACCATGTAGTTTCGTATTTGTAGCAATTTAAGGATAAGTTAGTATTTCCGTCAATTTTTCTAATCGTGCAAGGGACAATTTCATCAACCCAAAATCCTCGAGTGTAAAAACTCATATGGAACTCTCCATATTTCATATTAGGCCTCAAAATTCAACCACTAATCCCAATTTTTGAAGAACTCTAAACCTAAATGGCCAATTTCGAGCCCTCATTTGAAATAGAGATTGTTTCATACCAACTTTTACGCTTAAGGGTTTAGGGTTGATGACATTGCCCCTTGCACCGTTAAAGAAATTGACGGAAATACTAACTTATCCTTAAATTGCTACAAATACGAAAATTACCGGGCCAAAATTGACGAAATTGAAACTACAAGGTCAAAAATAATTGAAATGCCAAATTACATGGATCAAAAGTGACTTTTAGCCTTGATATTTTATTCCTATTACAAATTATCCACAATCTCCCAAGTATTGTAAATTGGTGCTCAATTCCAAACAACATTTTTCCTTTTATTTATTGACATCAATTTTTCTTTCCTTTTTCTAGTTCGGAAACAAAAGTTAGTTAAATCCAACAAAAAAAGAAAAGAGAGAGAGAGAGAGAGAGAGAGAGAGAGAGAAAAAGGAGGGTACTAAATGAGTGGGAAAACAAACCAAGCAAGGCAAACCCACGAGATGGACCAGAGAAAATAGAATAATAAATGCCACAGATGGAAGAGGGATTTATATATAAAGTTGGCGTCTATGACCAATCTTCTCTCTAGACTCAACTCTAGTCATTAATTTAGTCAATCTTTTCCCACTATCCTCCTTCCCCTCTCTTTCCTCTCATCCTCTTTCCTCTTTCTTTCTCTAAAAATTCCTATATATCCCAATACTCTCACTGTTTCTCTAACCTTAAATCCCAAACCCCCAACACCAGAGCTTAAGCTCTTCAGCTCAACCAGTCATGGAGATACAAGTGGCTCTCCCAGTGCCCCCTGTGGACTTCAACTTCGACAGCAGCGCCTGCTCCTCCCCCTACATGACTGCTCCTTCAAGCCCCACCCGTTTTGGCAACTATTTCTTCAGCGCACCCACCAGCCCCACCCGGGCCTCTTCGTTCTACAGCCACTTCAACGACCTCTCCGGCGAAAACGGTCCAAGACTTGCAGCCTCCTCGATCCCTTTCAAGTGGGAAGAAAAGCCCGGAATTCCCAAGTCCAGAGCCACCATTAATGGTGATCATAGTCATCATCTTGAGGACGATTTTGAGTTTGATTTTAGTGGGCAGTTGGAGAGGGCTTCCTTGCCGGCAGACGAGCTCTTCGATGGGGGCAAGATCAGGCCTCTAAAGCCCCCTCCTCGCTTACAAGTTGGGAGCAATGGAGCGGATGAGCCAGGTCCCTCCCGTTTTTCCCCGAGGTCACCGTCTCCAAGAGCGTCGAGACTTTCGCAAGGAAAGAAATTGGTACAGGGAGTACTATCCCCACGGCATCACAGAAAGGACCATCACGCTCTTGATGATCCTTTCGCGGCCGCGATGGATGAGACCCGAAAGGACGAGTATGAATATGGAAATCAAGAAGAAAGGCGGGGGAGGGAAAGATCTCCTTCCGTGCGTAAAAAGGGAACCAGATCTTTGTCTCCCCTGCGGGTGTCGGACATCATGTTCGACATCCAAGAAGACAAGACAGTTTCTTCATCAACAAGCAACTCCAACAAGGCCTCCACATCTTCAGCATATTCTTCATTTTTGTCAGCGATCTCGTTCTCTTCATCGAAAGTAAGTAGAAAGTGGAAATTGAAAGATCTATTGTTGTTTCGAAGCGCATCAGAAGGCCGAGCCACAACTGGAAAAGACCCGTTGAGAAAGTACACGATGTTGTCACCCAAGAAAAGTAGCAGTAGTGTTGCGGAGGATGTGAAGAACTCGAGTTTTCGGTCCACCGACAGCGTGGGGTCGGTGAGCTCGAGGAGGAGAGGGCCGGTTTCGCCGCACGAATTGCATTACACGGCGAACCGGGCGGTTACGGAGGAGATGAGGAGGAAGACCTTCTTGCCGTACAAGCATGGCCTCTTGGGTTGCTTGGGGTTCAACCCCGGGTTGCATGAGATTTCCAGAGGGGCTTTTGGGTCTTTGACACGTGGTGGAGGGTGCAGATGACTCGATCTGTGGCCGTAGATATTTTTTTCTTTGTTCCAATTTCTTTGTGTGGGATGTAGATGTTTGAGTTTACTCATATGGTTGATGATCATCTTGATGATCTTGGATTATTTGATTGTTGGTGTATGGTGGTGGTGTCTCTATCACAAGAAATGGAATCGAATTGTATGAAACATATATATACAAGAGATTAAATTACAAGCAACGTTTTGTGTTTGGTTGGGAACAATTATGAAATTAATTTTTGGAATGCATATCCTTGAATTTTATTCTTTGGAGTAAGATTTTAATCTATAATTTCTACAGAAAATGTATCTATTTTTTTTTCCCCATAGAAAATATATCTTAAGAGAGCTGTTGGAATTGCATCCTTGTAAATAGCCTTTAAAAAATGAATGACTTCCTTAGTGTTCACCGACATATGATATAGGAAAGAGAGCATATCTAACGTTATTGAAGGGTAAAGTAGTGATTTCTTGGTCACCTAGTGACCAAGGATCCGTGGTTGAAGGGTATTTGTCTAGTTTGAATTAAAGGGAAGGAAAAAGAAGAAAACAGAAACTAAAGATGTCACCATCCCCACTTTCTTTTTTCATTGTCCATGCCTTTTCACTTTCTATTTGAACACATAATGCACGAGATGAAACGACCTAATTTTCCTCTTGCAACGACACAATTAAAAAGGGAAACGCAATTCCTTTATATAAAGAGAGTAGTTCCTTGAAATTCATATAGACATATACCTTCATAATAAACTATTAATTACCAACTCTAACTATTAATCCTGTGATATTTCTCTTCCCAATATCATAATCCTAAGTTAAAAGATGAAACGATATTAACTTCATAAATTTGACTAACCTCTTATTATGTAAGTAGGATCTTCTACATATTTCTGCCAATAGCAGTGTGTATATGTGTGCAAAAAAATTTCTTTTTGTGTTTTTAATGAATTGTTTTCAATTCTTTTTATATATACGTCAAACTGTGATTTGCATAAATGAAGAATATCTCCTTATAAGAGATGAGGTAAGCAGTGCCCCTTTGTTTATAGGCTAGTAAGTAACATTGGCAAATGATAGCACAATGTGGTAAATCCTAACCTTTTATAAGAAACTAGATGAAGAAGGACGGTGGATGGATATAAGCAGCACACAGACACATGGGTAGATCGAAAAAAAAGATTTCCACGCCATAATCATTGGATTGTGTAATCATTATAGCAGTAATGTTTTACAGTGTAAAGTTGTCTAATTGGGTTTTGCCACCAATAATCAAGCAAAGGGTGAAGACTCATTCAATTATTTAAAAATAAAATAAAACAAAATTGGGACATAAAAAATCCTTTTCCTTTTTCATATTCCTATCTAATTTCAACCATAAATTCGTAATCCCCACACAGCCTGCAATGATGGATAATGTGTTAGGCCCATGCATGTGCTTTGCCTAAGCAATCCAACAAAAGTTAATTAGGTGTCACCAGTGTACTACTGTACTTGAAGTTTCAAACAATGAGAAAATATGACTTGTGCAAGAATTTTATATTTCAGCAAACAGAATAATTTCGGCAACTTTTTCCCAAGAAAGGTTCTAATTGTTAGACTCATATATTTTAAATTTATGAGATTATTGATAAATTAACAAACTTTAATTAGTATCAAAAGGTAAGGTTATGATAATCTCGTCAATTAACTCATAGTTTAGTGGTACTGTTCTTTCAAATGTTAAAAAAGAAAATTGAAACCCCAACCGTCGTCTTTTATTGGAAAAAAAAACTATAAATTCTTTATTAAAATCCCCTATAATGCAGTACAAGTGATCCCTTTGTAGTGATGCAACTCCACAAGATCCCTGCACTAAGGGCCCTTTTAAAGACCTAATTAACAATGTTTTTCTTTCTTTCTGCATATTATAGTATTAGACACAATTTATATATTTCAAGACCCATCCTACATGAGGATTGAGGAGGAATATTAGAATATAATACAATAGTATTGGCTCACATCCTAATGGTTACTCAATTCACCCTTTATTATGTCGGAATCAAGAATTAGATGAAGCAATTATGATCATTCGAATTGATTTAGAGTTTCTATTTTGAAAATCGTTCTAACTCCTTCCTCCTCCCTCACTCGCCTCTTTTTTTCCTCTCGATTTAATAATAGAAAAAGAAAAAGAAAAGATAAAAACTTTATCAAACGAACTCTAAGCTAGCTACTGTCTCTATCAAACGAAAAAGTTCCAAGTTTAGGCCGTTGATATGATGCGCGCGTGAGTAACTGTCTATATCGTTCTTCATCACAGGACTCTGCTTTTATAGATTCCCAACGTTCTTGTTGGTTAAAGAAGGGCAACCAGCCATGCATGCATAACCTAGCTTTATTGAAAGAATAGCTTTGTCTATTATGGAGGGAGACCCACATAAAATCCTACAATTATGGTTACTTTTCATCCTTTGCTATTTGGTTTGCAGAGTGAAAAAAAAAAAGTGATGAGGGAAAAAAGGAGCATGGGCTTGATGCGATAATGGGATGGTGCTTCATACCCTAATCTTTATACCAAAAATAAGATTAAGAGATTGTCTAATATTTTATCTGTGGATGATGACAAAAATGATAAATATCTAGATCATGATATGATGATCTTGAAGGTACCAAGTATACATGGTGTGGTTGGTGACAATTTTTGTTTATCATCCATGGCCGCATTGCATATTGTTACCAATAATTATAGTTATGAATGAATGTTATCATTCATGAACAATTATCTCATTCCTTTCTTCTTCTTCTTTTTTAAAAAAAAGAAGAGATTCTACAATATATCTATGGTAAAGCTTTCACAACGCCCTTTTCAATTTTTTTCTTCGAGTAGGATGGAAAAGGTTTTTCTTTTGCCCACTATGAGACGCATGCATGCATCCCAGTCCTCCAGCTATATCTTTTCCGTTTCTGCTTTGTCGTCTTGGAGTTGTTAAGATGGGGGGACGACCTAATTCTTTGGTAAAAAGAGAGGAATTCTTTGCTTTATTTACTTATATATATATGGTTTTCGTGTCTAACCTGTGCTGCTTTTATATATGTTTAGATATATTATAACTCGGAAAAAAGGACACAGGTTTTGGACTCTGTTGAATTTTTTCTTCGTAGGAAGAAGAAATATATTACACTCAAGTTCCAAGAGTGAGCGAGCATGGTTGTGCTCGAGTAAAAAGCATTTGGAATGAAGGATAAAGTATTGAAAAAAAAAGTTGAAAAGAGTCAAAAGTGACTTTGTGAATGAAGAAGAGAAGAAGAAGCCACCTCCTCTCTGTTGGTTTCGTCCTTTATATTATATAGAAAACGGAAAAAGGAAAAAGTAATGAATATGTAACAAAAATGTTGAGCTTATTAAACTGATAAATGTGATTGGGTACATTTAATTAAAATTTTTTTTTTAATACAAACGAGTCTAAATTAGTTTTAATTTATCTAATCTAAAAGGAGAAAGATTCGAATTTGGGTGCAAATTGACGAACTTATCGTCATATATAATTGGCCTAACCCTGTACGAGAAATTACATCCCTAGGTTTTGTTTGTATTTAAGCGTCTTTATATAGAGACAAGTTGATGCCCTAAAGATGTGAAAAATCTTTTTGTAAGTTGTAATAGAGATAGTATTGTATTGTTATCATTGACCAATAAAATAACAAAAAATACTAGCCGGTAAAAGTCACTCTCCTGAAAATGACTAAAGCTAAGAAAACTTGAGGTCCAACGAAAGCCAGACACGTTAAAAAGGAGTTGTGAAGTGTCAAGCTCTAACGACCGTTGGATCTGACAGTTTGTGTATGTACTATGAACCAGAAGCCCCAGATGTCCAAAGAAAGCACAACACGGGCTTCAGACCACCTTGTTGACTAAAATACTCTCGATTCAGTATTTATTAAGTTATTATTATTTTCTTCTCCGTCGTGTTTTTAGTCTTCGTATTCTTGGCCGAAATCTATGACCTTTTTACAAGTCACAGGGACGACCAAGTCGCACAGAGAAAAGAAAACACCACGTGCAAACGGCAAAGTGGTAGTTGGAACCCTAAATTCCTTCATATATTAAATGGCTGTCTCCCAGGCAATTCAAAGAATCCAGAACACTGAGCGGGGATTAATCATATTCTTCGGATGTGGGAACACCTCGTGGTATTTACCAAAAAAAAGAATCCAGAATCCAATTTGCTTCAACATGTATGTATTGCGTCTCGTGGTTGAGAAATGTATGCAATACAGCTACTATAGTCTATGGAGTTTTATTTATTCATTTTTTGATGTGGAAAAGGGTTTGTGGATTGACATGGGAAATCAGTCGTATGTTCAACAATGGGAGGTATCTATGTTCGCATTCTGGCATTTATCATGATTTATAGTGAGGACAAACAGAAATGGACACGCGTCGCATTCAGAATGGTTATCAACTCGAGACCCCGATCCGGTCATCCATGAGTTCTAGCTCAAGTAACATTAAGGTAAGGTAGAAAGTGGTATACCTCAGTACAAATTTTGTGGAACGTAAAAATTTCCTGCCTCGATCAAATTACAAATTAATGTGGTACATAGAGCTACTCAGACTAATAATTTCATGAGATTATTTGTTTGTCCATTAGGTTCTAGGACAATATTCACTTCCCGACATGTAAACGTGTTGAGACGAACATCACCTCTTTCTAAGAAATAATTGCAACAGTCAAGTCCGCTCTAGCTACTTGGAAATGTAACGAAAACTCTTTTCATAAATGCCGAAAGTGATGCCAAGATATTAGAATTAGTTGGGCAATGTTCTCTAATCAAACTGTCTTACCAAACTATCACTTTCGACCCCAGGTTCAAACAAGAATCCACATTTCAATAATTCAAATTGATAATATGCCTAACAATAGACCATTTTCAATAAACAACATATTAATGTGGTTCCAAGAGGCACTTGAAAAAAATGAACAGATATATGTGGTTTAGGATTCGGGAGTTAAAGACCGCAAAACCCAGAATATTTGAGAGTATCACATTTTTACCAACTTAACCAAATGGGTGCTCTATGTACCAATCATAACCTCATAAAATCATGTGCTTGAGTACATCAGAACTCAATAACAAAGACTACATAGTCATGTACTTGGTATCTGTATTTCATGCTCGAAGTTACAACATTTATTCTAAACACAAAAATTCATACAAGAGCTTAATAAAAACTAACATTTAACTACTACAAACCTGCGAGCTGATAGAGCTCGTAAATTCTTTGTTAGATAGCATGATAGCATTGAACAGGAGGACAACGTTCCTCCTTGTTGAAAAATGTAACTAGAATTGCATTGGCCATATTCAGATGTTGGAAGTAAAAGAAAAACAAAAGTACTAGGGATATGAGATTACTTTCACCCTAATTGTCCAGCAGTTGCACATTGAAGAAGGCTCAGACACCCATCATTTTGAAGAACCTAATAATTAACATCTTTCATACCAAAACCCACCAATCAATAATGTCACAACAGTTTGTACAAATTAACATATCAGGTACTGCTACTCACCAAATTTGCAATGCCAGCAAGCACTTTTGGCAATTGAAAAGATACGCATGATCATATAACCAACAACTTAGGACCAGCCATTGCATAAAATGAGTAGTTTCCTTCAAAAGCCTTTGTGACTTCTGCAAAATAATTCCAAATACATGCATCAAAATACAAGATATATTAATTGAAGTCCAAAAACTAGCTTTCCTTTCTAATAACAATATTCATGCAATGATTTCAATATTAAGAAGTTGGATATTTAGAAAATCCACACACATCCCAAAACCTGTGCCTCCAAAATCCAAACTGTGCAATTATCAGTACCCTTAATCCTGAAAAATATATGCAGACTATGAGATTACGACACCACTAACTCCATCATTCATTGATAAGCAATGGGACACACTATTGTGTGCTCATTACCTCATTTATTGGGACACTATTGCATGCTCGTTAGGTTACCTCATTTATTGATAAGCAATGGGCACACTATTGCGTGCTCGTTACCTAATTCAACCTCTTGCTATCTCATCCATGTCTAGAGTGACTTTGTGAGCCCAATTGTTTGTGCCTCTGTGCATCCCTTTTCCCATCCACTTGTCCTACTTGGATATTTTAATGGCACCTGCCAATCTAATTAGTACTCTTTTACATTCCCTCTCTACAATAACTATACTGTTTCAAATAATCAGTGGAACTTTTACTCAGTGCCAAAAAGTGAAAAACATCAACTGTGCAACCAATGTTGAGAAGTTTTAAAACTAAAAATTAGAAGAATCATGCACATAATGTATATGCAATGTGATTGGATATAAAAGAAAAAAAAATAGCCAGTATGCCAATGATTCTTCTCACAATAGGTAAATCAACAACACTGCTGACAAAGGGTTTCCGACAAAAAGACAATTGCAACCAGGGGCGGGGTGGGGATGGGTTGATTTGGGGTATACATTTTGCACAATTCTAATTTACAAGTGTGCCCTATTCTTGAGGTATACACCTCTGGAATATAACAATTGCCTATCTGGTTGATCACTGAACACCTAAATCCGTAAGGCAGTTAGGTCTTGCGACTCTCACCTCACTATGAGGCTCGCATTAGAAACACCTTTACAAACAGTGACCAAATTAACAAACACACTAGAATACATCAACAGTATCCTAATTCCCACACCCTTCATCATGAAAATCAGAACATGCAGGGAACCATACAGAATAGGATAACAAGGGAAAGAAGGGGACGGGAGAAAGATTTTAGCTCAATAAAGCAACCACTCGAGGCAGCATACCCAGTAGCATACTTATATTCTGGAACTTAGACTAAAATAATCGAATAATTAAGAAAGAAGAAAAACTCAAAGCATACCCTTTGTGTTAAGGTCCTTAAGGATATGAACCTGCTTGAGCAGCCAAATCACTGCGGCCGGTAAAGACCAAGTAATGGTTTCTCTCTCTCTTCAACTCTCTTCCTTGCAGCCTCCCTCACTTTAAGTGCAGCTGCTTCTTGTGCAGACACAGCCCTTGGCTTCTCCTCTTGCCTCTTTCTCTTTCCAACAGAAACTGACGAACGAGCACCTTTAACAGATCTCATTGGGTTTAAAGAAGCTGAAACCACAGGTCCAGGTGGAGGCCCATTTTGAGCTTTATCAGCACCTTTGTTTTCTGTAGCTGGTCCTGCACCAGAAGTTGACCCTGGCCTTTTCAAAATGGTTTCTTTATATCCAGAATTTGATAAAAACTGCGGGTTCGCATATGCCTCTTCCTGTGTCACCCACTTGCCTGTTGTGTTTCTTCATGTAAATATACCAACTACAACATATATTCTGAAAGCATTATTAAGCCAACACAATAATTAAAATAGAAGTGCAGTGAGTCAAATACCTATAGTGTCAGAATAGTAGAAGCCTGAATTCGCATCATAGTAAAATCCATTACTTTGATTATAGTAATAACCAGATGTACTGTTATACTGCCATTCTGTCATCAATCAGAGCTGAATCAGTTTTAATAGTAAATAATGGAGTTAAAATAAGAAATACTCATCAATCACCAAAAAGGCATGCTTTTTCAAATAGCAATAAGGGGCCCAACTAGTAACTAACAAATAATATTCATAACCACACCCCCCCCCCCCAAAAGGCAAGGGAAAAAGATAATCTTATTAGCTTTGTAATGAACCATGTCTTCCTTTCTTCTTTCTCCATTGTCTACTGCTTTCTTTGGTAAAAGGCTTTATGGCATGATCATATTATGCTTACATCAGCTGTAAGTAACCTAAGTCATCAGAGTATTTCAAGCTTAGCATGGTGAGGAAAAAAGCTTATAAACGTAGCCAGATTGTTCTATTGTCTCAACTTAAAAGACTAAACATTGTCCTTAGTGAGTCGCCCAAGTAGTTGAGCTGTAAGCAAGGTTCTCACCTATTTAACAGTCCTACTCCCACCTACAAGATATTTTTGGACTATAAGCCATATGGCTAAGGTGAATAAACTAAACTTTCAACTCCATACCAGGAAAAAAAAAAGCATCAGATTGTCAAAATTAAATTTTAGGATGGGGTTCACCAAAGTGTGCGAACAACAATATGTGCAGCTCTAACATTGTAACAATGCTGGAACACAAATTTACAGTACTTACTCTCTTGACCATCATCTTCAACATCGAATGCACGGGCATCTCTAGCCTCCTGAAAGCTTGCCACATCCTTTTGATAGCTGCGCTTAGCTTTCTGTAAACATTTAGGGCAAATTGCTAAGGTCAGTGTCTCATAGGAGAGAAGACTTCTCTTTCAATAAGGCCAAATCTGTAAGTTTTTAACAATAAATTGTATTCCATAACAAGATGGAGTGGGGGGAATTTTTGAGCTCAATTTATTTTTAAATTCCAGTTGGCCATTCGAATATCATTTGAAAATATAATTAGGCTTGAAATTTTAAATAGTTAACAGTTATTCTAGGACTGCTAACAAAATGGCAGTATTGATGAGAACGAGAAAAGGACTAAACTTTACTGTTGTATTAAAGGGGAGAGGAACTACCATTAAAGAATTACTATAATAAACTGAACCTCCATTAATGGAGTAGATGTACTAATGTTGTTAACTATTTATAAATTTGAAATTACCCTTCAATACTCACTGCTTCAATTTGCAGAAGGGCACGTTCTGCTTCTTTTTCTTCCTTCTCCTTTGCAGCTTTCTCTTTTCGCATATCAGCAAGCTTCTTAGCAACATTATCCTTGTGACGTTGACCAAGCTCATGATTTCTAATGCTAGAAGGGTTGTTTGATATGTAGATTTTGCAGAAGTCACACCATTTGTTGCCCTGGCTAACCCAATACTGCAAATAGAGAAGAAAAAAAAGGTTACAACGTAGGATAATGTAAAGGCATCAGTCGGAGTCAGCTGACAGGAAAACCACTGACATCAAAATGAATTGTATACAAAATTTAAAGAGAAGAAAACTATCTTCCGAAGTAATGACGATCGAAAAAAAAGTGCCCTTTTCAGAAGAAAGTCAGAAACTATACTAACACCATGTTTTTGAAAATCAAACAAGTTTCCAAAGCCTTTGGAAGCAGGGATTCTCTCTTCTGTTTCTTTCCCAAATCCCAACAAACGTGCTGGGATTGCATCATGAGCAGCAGAGAGTACTTACTATTAGCACCAAATGGGTCTCAATGGAGCCATAACTATAATCATAGCAAGAACAAGAAGCTAAGTGACATCTTGTTACTTATGTGATTGGGTTTTGCTAATTGTTCATGAACCCTCCAAATTATACACTCATACACACAACGCAATTAAACCCTCCAAATTATGAAAGAAAAAAAAGCAATAAAATCAAGAAAAGCTATTGTGTTTGCAAGTGATTATCAAAATTGAATGAAACTACAGAAGTTCAGGCGGACGATACCTCAGTCATGGTGGCGAATTGGAGGTTCTGAAGCTGATGGGAGGTAACCCCAAAATCTGACCGTTAGGGCAAAGATCGGAGCTTTGCAGCTTTGAAAATTGTTCGAAGAAATAAAATTAAAATATCTCTCTCTCTTCTCCCTCTCGCGGAGCGGACACAGAAATTCGGTTTCCCGGGTTTTGTAACTCCGACGACGTTTTGAGTCGGTCTTGATTTTATAGGCCAACTCGGCCAATTATTCTTAATGGGGCTTTGCTATTTTTGCAGGAATGCTTATTTAGAGTTTTTCTTTTATTCAGACCAGCAAAGTTCTAAGCCCACCCAGCAAAGAAATTTTGGACAATTTCGTCCCTCCAAAAACTACAGATCCAGCGCTAGGCCAGTAAAATGGGTCGGGCCGGGCTGAGAGGGGATAACCCAGACCCTATCCAGTCACAGACTTTTTCTGCTCCGAGGGTTAGCCCAGGCTTGAATTTTTGGGCTCATAAGCGGGTCAATGAGCCTAACCTATCAAATGAGCCACTAATAATAAGTGCAATCATCTAACCATAGTATAAATGCAGAAGGCTTTAAAAGTGAAATATTCAAAAATTCTAAATTACTCTAATCTTTGTTGAAGGAGATTGAATTCTAGTACATACGAATGGACACACTTGCCTTGATCGACTGGTCTAAGCATGAACCTAAACATAATATCATTGTTAATATAATAATAAATATCATTATTTTAAGAGAGATTCACTATTATACCCAATATAAGAGTCCAAATTATATATAAAAAAAATCATACATAAAATAGACTTTAGAAACACACCAAAAACCCATTTACAACATAACAAAAAGGCCTCGAACTTCCTATAAATTACAAAATTGCCATCGATTTCTTAAAACAAGCCCAACTCCAAAACCTTAAAAAAAAAAACCCAAAACACTCAATAAGGCATCAAAGTAATTTAATAATCAAAATTAAATTCAATAGAGCAAGCTGTTATTTTTTGGATTTGTTTATAGAAATTAAATAGTGTATGATTTATCTATATTCCTAAAAATGAGTAACAAAGTGCCCATTTGACATTGCTTATTTGGGGTGATAAGTGATTTTTTAAAATTTTTGGGAAGTCCAGTCCGTTTGGTAAACTATGAAAAAATCACTTATTGTTAAAAATTGCTGTGAGAGAAAGCTATAAGAGAAAGCAGCTAATGAGGTGCTTTCATTTTCTGATTATGCAGGAATCAGTTTCGAAGAGGCACTGAGTTTAATGATTATGCAGCAATTATTTTTTACTTATATGGGAATTAGTACCAACAACACTTTGAACAAAAAGTTTACCAAACGCCAAACTGCTTTCTCTAACAGCAAATCTGACAGCTATTATTTTCACAGCACAGCAATGCCAAACTGGCCATAAATATCTCTTATTGTAATCGGAGAACAACACACGACCTAATTAGAGGACGACATCATCAACTAGTATTGAATTGAGGATGAAAATGCCAAATGGGTTTAGTATAAGTTCACTCCGACCAGTCCAGTCCATTGAAAAAGTCGGCCTGGATTGAGCTGACATAAATATCTCCAATTGGGCTCAAACTCAATAATTCGACCTGACCAAACATGAGAAAAAGACAAAATTAATAATTCTCAAAAAATGATTTTGCTCAAACTCACCTGTTGAGTTGAAAATGATCTAAATTTGACTCCAACTCCAAACCCCAATTCTCCGTTTCATCTCTTCCTTCTGAAGCAGCAGATCCTCTCCTTTCTTCAGTTAGTCCAAGAAGCTTCTGAGAGAACCCAAGAACAGAAGAAGAAACACAAACCCTGAACCCAAGAACAAAGAAGAAAGAAAAATGGATGAATCGTTTTTGCTAATGCTCTCAAATCTCCTCCACCTCCACAACTCAATCGACCCAACAACCTCCCTCCTCTCCACCACCACCACCTCCTCCCCCTCCCCCACCTCCTCTTCCTCCTCCTCCACCCCATCCTCTCTCCTCACCTCTTCCTCCGCCGCCCCTCTCCTCTTCTTCACCATCGCCTCCGTCCTCTCCTTCATCGCCACCTCCCGCCCCAAACCCTCCGCCGCCTCCGCCTCAACATCTGGCGCCGCATCCTCCGCCACCGCCTCCGCCATGTCCGTCTCCGCCTTCCGGGCCCTCGCCACCGAGCACATCTGGTCCCTCGAAGCCCCTCTCCGCGACGCCCAGTGGCGCTCCTCTACGGCCTCTCCTACCCCGTCTTCACCACCGTCGTCGAGAAGCTCCGGCCCCACATCGCCCTCTCCAACCTCTCCCTCCCTTCTGACTACGCCGTCGCCATGGTCCTCTCCCGCCTCTCCCATGGCTTCTCGGCCCAAACCCTCGCCTCCCGCTACTCCCTCGACCCTTACCTCGTCTCCAAGATCACCAACATGGTCACGCGCCTCCTCGCCACCAAGCTCTACCCTGAGTTCATCAAGATCCCGGTCTCCCGCCGCAGACTCATCGAGACGACCCAGGCTTTCGAGGAGCTCACATCGCTCCCCAACATGTGTGGCGCCATTGACGGAAGCCCAATCAAGCTCCACAAGCACAACTTGCCTGGAAACTACAAATGCAAATACGGGTACCCTTCGGTTTTGCTCGAAGTTGTGGCTGATCACAAGAAAATATTCTGGGATGTGTGTGTCAAAGCTCCAGGAGGCACAGACGATGCAACCCATTTTAGAGATAGTCTTTTGTATAATAGGCTGACTTCTGGTGATGTTGTTTGGGATAAGGTGATCAATGTGAGGGGTCACCATGTGAGGCCTTACATTGTTGGGGACTGGTGCTATCCCTTGATGTCTTTTTTGTTGACACCCTTTTCCCCAGATGGGATGGGAACTCCTGCACAGAACCTGTTCGATGGAATGCTTATGAAGGGAAGGTCTGTTGTGGTTGAAGCGATTGGATTGCTGAAAGGGAGGTGGAAGATTCTGCAGGACCTCAATGTGGGTCTTAATCACGTGCCCCAGACTATTGTTGCTTGTTGTGTGCTGCATAATTTGTGCCAGATTGCAAGAGAGCCTGAACCGGAGCTCTGGAAGGACCCTGATGAGAGTGGGGCGCCACCGAGGGTGCTTGACAGCGAGAAGTCGTTTTACTACTTTGGGGAAAGCTTGAGGCAAGCATTGGCTGATGATTTGCATCAGAGGCTTTCGTCGAGATAGGATATGTTTCCTCAGTAAAGGGATGGCTTCTTAACCCTTGTTTATTTCTATGTAAGGATGTCCTTTTGATTGTTATGTTTATTCTTCCTTTTAGGTGTAGGGTGTAGAACTTGGATTATGCTAATATGTAATGACTGTCATATAGTTGCTGGGCCTGGACCAACTGACATGGTAATGAAAATTACAAGATTGGTAGAAAAAGTGGAAATTCACTAGTGTTTTATCAATAGCGTTGCATTCTCATCTCTGTATTTAGCAGGGCCTGGTGAGGGGATTAGTAGTGAGTGTGGTTTTATGTCGATTTGGAAGGAAATCTGTCTACCCACAATCTTGTACTTCTTAACATTGCAATAGTGCTATTGAAAATTATCATATTGATGCGAGTACTTCTTTGCTGCATTTTGATCCACTGTAATGGGTTAGTTGCTAGCATTTTCTTATGAAAAAATTTCTTTTTGTAAATGTTATTCTGGCGTAAATCAGCTAAATTGACTGTGCAAGAAAGTGCCAGGCTCAATAGTTTCATGGTTCCTGGGGTCTGTAGATTCTCTTCCTCTCAGGGTTCAGGTCTTGCAGAACTCTCAGATAACATATATGTTTCGTGCTTGTGCCTTGTACAATTGCACTGGCAATGTGGCCAGTTACGTAGAGAAGCACTAATGGAAGGAATGCAGTTGCCAGCAACAGTACCCTTCTGAGATTTGATTCTTCCATGACTGACAGCAGAAACAAAGTAGCAGTTAAGATGCTGATCGAAAATGCACTATACTAAAACAACTAAACTACTCTGCATACAGTGATGTTCCTTAAATCCGACGTAAATGCTAATAATTGGTTGAGCTAGTGAAACAGAACCGTCTATCCTTAACAGGAGGAGAGTTCAAGGTCTAAGCTCCGAGTTGGGTGACACTGTTAAGACTAGTGTTCTTTTATGAGAATCTGGATGGAGTTTGCTACAGAGGGCGCAGAGCTGTTTGGCGCTTGATTGATGGCGCTTGACTTGAGGTTCCTGGAAGTTTTCATGTTTCCATCAATAGAAATTAAAAGGACAGCTGAGACAAATTATTGGGAGTAGAATACAATCAGAATTCTGATGAGGATACAGAAGCTCTGCAAAGGTAACCAAGCCAGCGTTTATCCCAGACCTAGTTTGGTCTATAGGTTAAGACTTACGCGGTCTGTTTGATCTAATTGAGATATGAGAATATACAACCGTTATACAACCTCCCTGTTACGATTGATCACAGAACTGGCACGTTATATAAAGCATTTCATCCTTCAAATCTCATCAGACCCAGCTTGAAATCCACATCCTTGGCTTCTCAAGATACATTAAGGCAACACGAGATGCCAGCTTCCAAAAACACCGGCAAGCGAAGATGGTAGGGCAGAGAAAAATTATGTGCAGTTTCAATACAAGGATACGAACCTAATGCTTCTTCACGTCCTGTTTGGTTTGTGTGCTGCTTCAGAAGCAGACAATTGATGCTAAGTATTGCATCTAAAATTGCATTATGACAGCACACCAGGCATAAATCCATCAACTTTGGCTAAATTACCAATGTTCAGAGCCTTATCAATGAAATTCAAGTGAAAGTGAGACTTCACCACCACGTTGAAAACCCTCGAGCTCGACTTGCAGCGAGGACAAACAATTCAAGCTAGATGTACATGCATTATCATTAGAAAGATGATATGAAAATAATGACGATTATAGCAAGAAGTTGCTTATGGGGAAGAAAACATAAAAAGAGTTTCAGGATTGATTATTTTGCTTGAATTACTTGGTTATAACTTATAATTAATCAATACTCGAAAGACTTATGCCTCACCTTTCTAAACGTTGATATGAATGCATTTGGTGATATGTGTATGCTCTATCTCTCTTCTTGTTTCCAAATTGCTACACTTCCTTCACCTAAATTCATTATTTTCTGGTTCTTGCTTCCGTATTCGTTAATTTATGTTGTAAATGTATGGATGGCATAATTCATACCAATTTGAGTCATTATGCAAACTAGGAGGAAGCTTTGTGATTTTGACGTTGAAGTTGAAGGAGTTGAAAACTCGCCCCATGAAAGCATTTCCAAAAGGGGCTCTGAATTGGGCTCAACCACCTTGGGGATTCATAGTTGAACTTGAAACCCCTGAAACCGAGTGTGCCCCACGCGGAAGAAAGCTGAAGCCCATTTTCTGTTGTCCCAACTGCAGCTCTCCACTCACCCAGCCCACCTGGGAGTTATACCCGCCCTTCTACTTTATTTTTGTGGTGAGGGTTACAATATTGTTTTGCTAATGCAGTCTCGTTTAGTGAAAAAATGTATTGATTTTTTTTTTTTTTTTATCAAAGAAAAATGTATTGATTTGCACATCAGTAGTCTTATGTTCAAATCCACATGACACATTGACAGTGTATGAGAATACCCTTCCTCTTCTTAACTTGGCAAAAAAACCAAAAAGTAACATTGTCTTATTGGTTGAATTAATTCAATTGTATATGAATTCACAAGCATGAAAATAAGAAAGTGTCGTAATCTTATGGAGTAAGTACCATGTTATGGTTTGGGTATGAAAAAGCTCTCTGTGTCTCTCTCTCTAAGCATCTAATGCCAATATTATCAACTCAGACTCTTTCTATTCAAGAATCTCATGGACCAATTTGAAGTACAAGATATACCTTTTATTTTTTATTGGATAGACTATGGACTTGGCAAAGAGAGACAGAGGAGGGGGAGGGTACGCGCACTGGCGGACTCAGAAATTTTTTAGAGGTGTAATTTTTAAAAGTTTAAAAAAAAAAAAGTGCACTTGGTGTTTGTTCCTTAAAAAAAACGTTTGCTCAAAATTAGTGTTAATCCTTTACAATGCAAGAGTTTTTTGTTTTTTATTATAAAAAAATCCTTGTTTTAAAAAAAGCAGAAAAAAGCATGTTTTTAATAGCCGTCCTCTTTTTAATACTGGCGGTCCACTTCCTCTTTTTTTAAACTCCGATCGAAAGCGACGTCGTTTTGGTGAGGATGTTTCAAAAAACAAAAAGGCACACTTTATATCCCAACACATGCTGTCACATCCCGTATAGGCTCCGCCATAGCATGATATTGTCTGCTTTGGGCCCGCCCTCACGGTTTTTTTTTTTCTGGAAACTCAATAGCAACTTCCCAATGGGTCACCCATCTTGGGATTGCTCTAGCCCAAACTAACTTAACTTCGGAGTTCCTACGGAATTCGAAGCCAATGAGCTCCCAAAAGGCCTCGTACTAGATGGAGGTGAGCATGTACACATAAGGCACATCACCCCATCTCCGTTGGTCGATGTGGGATATTACACATGCGCAACAAAGAAAGCTTTGGTTTTGGTTGAGGCAATTCGTCAAACAAGTTGAGTGCACCATCCAACCTCACTAGAGGGCAAGATGCAGCGCCTGCATCGGCTTTTTCGGCTAGGGAAGGTGTAACTGCACCTCCTTACGCCTTAATAAGTCCTCCAGTGGGTACACGTTCTAGATATGACACTTTTTAAGGGAGACAAAGGGATCCCAACTCAAGTTCAAGTACACTGCAGGAAAAAAAAAAATTAAAAAAGGAAAGAGATATGGGGGGAGAGACGTAGAGACAAACAGAACCCAGCTCAAGTTAAGTACTCTGCAGCTCAACAATTTTTATTTGTGGGTTCTGACCAAATAGAAAAAAACCATTTTCTATATTTTATAACGGGTTGTTAGGAGATAGGCCCATGTAACTCTTATATCTTAGACATAAACTCATCTATTTTTAAACTATTATCAAAAACCCAAATTTGAATATAAGTTAATAGTTGTCCTAATATTACAAAATATTTACTCACTATGCCATCAACCTTACTTGTCAAATCCCTTATGTTTAGCATTTATATTTAATTCTTTTTAATTTGGCACCTATTTAATATTGTAACGTTTTGATAAAAATAAATCAAGAATACATAAATAATAATATAATACAAACCGTACACTAATATACTACCTAAAAATAATAATAATATTAGGTAATTGTATATTGGAAAATTATGGTGATACATGCAAAAATAATTTACCTACATATTATTATAAATTTGTATTAGGTACATTATCCTATTATTACATAATAGGTACAATTTCATATACAATATAGGTATATTATTTTTTCTTGCATAAGAAATTTTACATATCTAGGTACATTATCTTGTAGAAAAATATAGGTACATTATTTTTTTCCTACAAAACAAATTTACATGTACATTATCTATAAGCAAGGGTTTAGGGTATAAGAGTTATAAAGGCCTTTCTTGTAACAACCCTTATATACAAAACAAATTATTTTGTATATTTTTCTACAAAATAATTTACCTACATATTATTATAAATTTGTATTAGGTACATTATCCTATTATTACATAATAGGTACAATTTCATATACAATATAGGTATATTATTTTTTCTTGCATAAGAAATTTTACATATCTAGGTACATTATCTTGTAGAAAAATATAGGTACATTATTTTTTTCCTACAAAACAAATTTACATGTACATTATCTATAAGCAAGGGTTTAGGGTATAAGAGTTATAAGGGCCTTTCTCGTAACAACCCTTATTTCAAAACAAATAGGTACATTATTTTTTCTTGCAAAACAAATTTTACATATCTAGGTACATTATCTTGTAGAAAATATAGGTACATTATATTTTTTTCTACAAAACAAATTTACATGTACATTATCTATAAGAAAAATATAGGTACATTATTCTTAAGGAAAATTAGGTACATTATTACGTTTATTAGATAGACAATTAGAAGAATTTATACATTTGTATTAGGTGCATTATCCTATTATTTCATAATAGGTACAATTTTTATAGAAAAAGACTGTAATTAGATGATAAATAAATAAGTTGTGTAAGGCACATAGGAATATTTTTGTGTGCATTACTTTCCCAAAAATATTATATTTGTGTGTGCATTAAAGTATAGACAATAACGTTTAACAGTAATGGGATTGTGTGTACCAAAATTTTTGAAATTTAAAACAATTAATGTGTGAATAGTCAAATTTGCAATAAATTCCAAATTTAGGAGGAAAATAAATCAACACAATAAATTGACGAAACCAACATTTAATATAGCCACATAATAGGGTAAACTCTAATTAGGGGTGCTTTTGGAATATAAATTAGATTTTAAGCTTAATTGGGTAACTTTCTGAGTTGGATCCTAATCATCGGGTTTTACTTATAATAAATTGGGTTTTCTTCATAGAAAAATAAGACGATGGATTGTAGGTAAGAAAAAATTAGTTTGAAGGGGGAAAGACACATTTACTAATTTTATAACAAACTAAAAAAAAAATTGTTTAAGAATGCATCACCGTACTGCTGAAAATATTGAATATTTGAACATAAGAATAATAATCAAAAGCAAGATGTCGTTTTTTCTTTTCTTTTCTTTTTCGACAATGCAAGAGAAGTTCAGTTGGATGACTACAACTTACAAGCATGTCAATAGTGACAGAAACAATTCTGCTATCACCATAAAGTTCACTAATAGTATATTTGACAGCTGTCGGACAAGTTTCTCAAGTATCAATTGTTCATATTTACAGAGAGGCTAGCGGATTAATTTGCAAACATAATTATAATATACTCTTGTATATGGTTCAGTAACTTTCCTATGGATGTTGTTTTGTTACTAGAATTTATTTTGACATGTATGGTATTAAGATCCCTAGGGGATCTAGTTTGTAATGTACTTTTGTTTTCAGATTGAAGTTCTTCATGCTTAGATTGAAGTTTTCCATCACCTTTCGGATTCTGTATGAAGGGTTTGATGAAAGAAGCAGACCAAGTTATTGAGACAATGGTTGAGAGGAGACACAGCCTAACGAAGCCGTTTATGATGTTATTATTCATGGTCATTGTAAAGGTGGAAATGTTCACAAGGCATACAACCTGTACAAGAGGAAATGTTGCAATCTGGTTTTGTTCCGCATACTGTGACGGTTATTGGTTAAAGCACTTTTCACAGAGGGGATGAACAATGAATTGAGTCAAGTCATAGGGAACACACTGAGAAGCTGTCAGCTCTCTGATGCCGAACTTGCAAACTACTTGTTGACCAACCATAAAGAGGGAAATATGGATGAAGTTTTTAATGTGCTTAGTGATATGGCTAAGGCTGCCTCCTTCCAAATAGTGGAGTAAGATCTTCTCCAGGGGGATAAATAATGGCAAGCATTCTCTTATTAAAGGGAGCAAAAATGATGGCAAAAGTTCAAGCTGATTGCAATCTTTTTGGTTGACAAAGTAAATGATGAAGTTAGCATGCCCAAGTAAGCATTCCTTTCAACTAGTACGTACTTCTGTATGTACCTGGCGACGTTGCCAGTTGCAAGTGTACAGGACACAAGCATGAAACATAGATGCTATCTGAGAGTTCTGCAAGACCAAGAACATAGTTTCATGTGATCAAATAGATCGAAGAAAGAAGCAAAGCATTCCATCAATAACATTCCAATTCCAAAATAATTACAGGATCAAATATATCAAAGAAGCAAAACATAAAAAATTAAAATACACAAGGGAGCTTTGGTCCAACTACGTGCCTTTCAAAATTCTGTGGCACCATTCATTCTTGCCCCACTTCCATATTCATTTTTTCTTGGGTAAAACAAGTTCCCATTCATATCTCCACTTTTCCAACAAGATTTGTCTGAAAAATAAAGAGGTTTTTAGCAATAAGCCCATTTTAGCATGATGTATTATACAATTACTCCTATTAAGCCTATTTGGAGATAAAAACTCAAAACTAGACATTTGTTATTTTCTAATTGGTTTTAGAAATTTTTTAACACTCTAAGAACCAATTAGAAAATGACAAATGACTAGTTTTGGGATTCTCCCTCCAAATAGGCTCTATATAGGTAATTATATAATATCTCATGCTAAAATGGGTCTATTAATAAAAATGCGAAAAATAAAAGTACCAAACAGTTAGAAATTACCTAATACAAAGTAGGAATAGGAAAGGCAAGGTTTATGATCACAATCACATATTTACAAACAAACCACTTTAACATGGTAGTTGGCGGATAAAGAATACTTGTAATATACTGACCTCTGCATATAAGGTAGTTAACAGAGGAAGAATGACAGGACCAGACCTTGTGGTTTTTCCGATATCCGATAGATGCCGGGTCCACTTACAAAAGAATTTCACTTCCTCTACCCGAGACAAAGAGAAAAGGGCCGAGACTTCTACCGAAATTTCGGCAGAGTCTCCCCTGAAAAACAGACTTTACCCAAAATTCAAACCTGTCAACAAACAATAGTTTATAACCCAAGCGCCAGCATGCAACAACGAATACATAATAGGCCTATGGCCTTCAATTCCAACCCTAATGGGAGATAACAGAGCATATATAAGAGTAATCGAATTTAGACAACAACAATTCAACTTAAAAGAAATAGACATAGAAGTCCTACACTTCGGTTGAAGCTCGAGGAGAAGAAGGCTAGGCTTGCATGATCGGTTCATTGCACTATAGCTTGGGGGGCGTAGAATAGAAAAGTATGAGTGGAAAAAACAAGGTTTTCAATACTCAAATTAACGTACTAACCCCACCGTTTCAAAATGATGCAAAATATGCAATTGAAATCCTTTATATACATAATTGATTCAAAAACCAATATCTCAAAATAATCAAAGAATAAACCAATTCCAAACCTTTTTCGAATAACCTAACCCTTTTTCATTTCCTTTCCCCGAGGCATAACCTCCAAAACGAAACCATGTAGATGTATATAATTATAAATGGAAACCACTCGAAAATCGTAAGCATGAAAATCAAATAAAACTCCCATATATCAAAACAACACTAAATTTCAAACAATCAAGATAGCTCCAAGAAACCCAACCACAATATGGTAATACAATATTGATGCTTTAAAAGACTTTATCCCTTTCTTTCCCACACTCATACGACCGCATTCCCGTAGGCATTGTCACGCCCCAAAATCGAGATACGTGACAGCGGCACGTACCTTGAGGATCCCGAGAATATAACGCCTAAGGGCAGTTTGGCATTCTTTGTCTTTGTAAAAATAATCATTGTCGATTCTTTGTGAGAGAAATCAATTTGTGAGAGAAAGCAATTTGGCGTTTGGTAAACTTTTTGTTTAAAGTGTTGTTGGTACTAATTCCGCATAATCGGATAATAGTTCATGAAAAATCATTAAACCAGCGCCTCTTCGAAACTGTTTTCTACATAATCAGAAAATGAAAGCACCTCATTACCTGCTTTCCCATATAGCTTTCTCTCACAGCAATTTTTAATAATAAGTGATTTTCTCATAGTTTACCAAACGGACTGGGCTTCCCAAAATTTTTTAAAAATCACTTATCACCCCAAATAAGCAATGCCAAGCGGCACTAAGTCCGAGGGTTATTCTCCCAAGATTCCCAAAATACGCTAAGCCTTTGTAAATAAATTAAAATGGGTTGGATCAGAGTATTTATTAACAGCGGAAAAATAATTTATAGTATTATGCAAAATTTATTTGAGAGTTAAACAAACCCCAGAGGTCATGGATTAGTATCAACAACCTCTGAAATTATTTTACAAACCAAAAGTGAAAACATACCAACCATCTGGAATTTAAATTATTACATGTATGGTGAAACATGATCAGCTGTGATGAATAGAGTTCACAACCTAACAACAACGTGAGACACGAGCCAAATGCTGACAAATGAGGAGGTCACACCAAGCTGTCACCCACGAAAGGAATCTACAACAAAAGTAGGGGTGAGCATCACATACATTCATTTGCCCAGTAGGGGGCTCCCGGCCAGATTTTAAAATAGATAACAAAAAATAATATACTAAGCTCTTGAATTATATAAAAATCAATGAAAGAATATGCACAAACACAAACCGTATCCATATTGTGGATCTGAAACCAATTGGCATGCTCAAGCAATTTTCATAAACATTTTTTAGAACGTTCCTGTATCTGCTTGTCTGACAACCGATCCTTTAAGGCCAACTACCCCTACCAAAGATTATCATTAAATCCAAGTCCTCTGGTATGGTAGCGAGAGTGTCCATTTCAACTAGTTACACCTCATCGACTATACTTCACACGTAGGGTATTGATAAAGTCTGCCCGCGTAACCCCTCCGGAGGTTTAGGGAATCAAAACCCCAGGAAGTCGCTATACCCCTTTCACTCTCAGATAGTCAAGGATAATGCCCGCAAGCGTATACCCTCAAAACTTTGGAAAACCAAAGTCAAGCATTCACAAAACCATACAATATGGCATCCAACAACAGTGCATCTTTTGCACACAATAATATTTACTATGTCATACATACACAAAATACAAGTCCGAGAGTGAGTCCCCCTACCTAGAATCCAAAACTGATGCCTGACCTGCAGTAGAGCTTCAAGAGAGTCGGAAATCCCTATAAACAACAAGGATCAACATCAACTCTAACTCGCATATCACTTTGAATGACAACCCATTTTCACTTCTTGGGTTTGTTAAACCAAAATATCAACTTCTTAGGACAAATCTAGCTCTTAGGAGTCTCTGATCATGTGGTTATGCACTGGACTTATAACAAAAATCAAAGACTTCAATTAAAAATAGAAATCTCAAATCTGTTAAACAATTAAGGCAGGAACACTTTGCCTTTGGAAAATCATTAAAAATCCATTTGGATTCGAAATGGTGTGAAACTTTCCAGATCACACGTAGACATATAAAACTTCAACATATCAAAATTTCATTGAATTCTGAGTTTGTGAAGCAAGTCAGAGACTAAATCCAATACAGACTAGGCTGCAGAGTTTTCTGTTTTCTGCAGAATAACACCAACTTTGAAAATTTGCCAAAAATCCAATTTAACTCCAATTTGAATGAAATCAGTTTCGAAATACTCATCAAAATGTCTATTTTGACAATCAAAAACCCAGTTTGAAACAAAAATAAGAACTAGGTAATTTTGTCCAGAAAAGAGAACATAATCAGATTTCTGGATATATGCATATCTCATCAACATCCATGTCCTTCTTTGACATCCACCTCAAATCAACTTTAAACACCAAATTTGACCTCTGAAACTCCAAACAGGTCTTTGATAACTTCTTAGTCTCCCAAAGAAACTAAAAACCCACCTCAAAACAAAATTCACAGAGAATTATACACAAGGAGTGGAGAAGAAACAAGACAAAGGTTGTTTCAATCTTACCAAGGTTGAGGAGGCTACATCGGTTGGATGGCTACCAAAATTGGATATGTTGTTCCTAACACAGAGCTGAACGATGTTTAAGGAGAAAGTATTTCCACCTGAGCCAAGTAAGTCAACATGCAAGGGTGAAAAAGATGGCCTACAGTAAAACCAACAGAAAGCACGACCAGTCTTACTTTGGATAGGTTTTCAGATGGCTATTAAATTCCAATAGCTCTCAAATTTGGATATGTTATAGCTCTTGACCTTAAGAACAAGTTTCATGAAGATATTGACACCAAAAGGAGAACAGAAATGGTCATGCAAGATCAGACCCGAGCCTTCAGCAAAACACAGGCAGAGGTGAACAGCTGGTACGAAAACTGAGTTGTAGGTGTCTAGATTCAGTGGATCGAGCTCAATTTTTGATATGTTATAGTAGAGAGGGTGATGAACAAGTCTGAAGAAGGAAAGGTTTCGTTTTGAGCTGATGAGGGTTGAGTTTCGAAGCACTCAACAGGACTGACGGGTTTGGGTGTTTGAGAGAGTTTCTTTGGGAAATGAAGAGAATGATTGGGAACTTAGTGTTGGTTGAGAGTTATCAATGATCAGACTGGGGAAGAGGAGGGAATCACGGGAGAAAGAAGGAGAAGTCAGCAGAGCAGGCCCCCTCCTACCACGTGTGAAAAGTACCGGCGGTTGAATTTTGTTTGTTTTTGTTTTTGTTGTTGTCCAACTTCAATAATTCCTTAAAAATTCATCCGGACTCTAAAAAATATCACATGCTCGTGGCGATGTAAACTATTTTTCTATGACATCCAATTACCAAAAATTGGTTTGTGAAATTTTTATCGTGAGCTTAAACAAAATATTTGGAAATTTTTGGGGCATCATAGGCACTGCAGGCGAGGAAGTATCCTCACCGAAAGAAAAATAAGAATAAAATTGTAATAATAATAATAATAATAATAATAATAATAATAATATATACAGTAAGACTCTCACACCAATACTTATACCTGGGAAACAATCCCAATAGTGCGTCGTTTGACTGAACCATATGGAGGAATCCTCAACAACCATTTGGCCAGGGAATGAGCCATCTAACTGGGACTAAGCTCACCAGCACGTACAACAGAATTCTCAATACTCGTATGCCTGTGACAAGTCCTACGCTCGCAGACTACCCAGTCAAGGGTTTATAGCGACATCCCGTCAATGGTGCCCCGGGTATCCGACATATCCAAGTATCCATATCATCAAGTATCCACTTTCCAAAGTTCAGTAACTGGGGGGAGGTACATAGGGTAGTGCTTATAGCACTTCAACTGACATAACCATACACCACTCACTTTCCATAACATCCACACCCACGTACCCTACACATAGCCGAACATACATAAATATAGGCATTCTCGAAATTACCATATAATAACTCAAGATACTTGCAATATACCAAAGACCCGAATATATATATATACACCATAACTCAAAATAGCCACAAAACCCAAATACCAACACATATTCCGATAATTTGATAAAATATCATAATTGCATAACAAAACAATAATATAATCCCCATACGGCCATAAACTTCACATATCCCCATACGCGTATCGAAAAGTAGATAACAATTTACCCGATAAATTCCTAAATAAAATAATATATAAACTATAAGGTCAAATAACCCCATTATATAATTCAAGCCCGACATTTATTAGAACCAACCGCCCCAAATGTTTGATTCAAAATATAAATATAAGTTTCCGATAGTATAAATGTAAGTTTCCGATAGTATGAGTTTAAATTCCCAAAAGTATAACTTTTAGTTTCCAAAAAGTATAGAATATAATTTCCAAAGGATACAAAATATAAGTTCTCAAAAATATAGAATATAATTTCCCAAAAGGTATAAAATATAAATTTGTTAAAGTATAGAATAAAGTTTCCGAGATATAAAATATAATTTCACAAAGTATAGAATATATATATATATATATATATATATATATATATATATTCCCTAGGGTAAGGAATATAACCCATGAGATTCATAAGTTTCAAATATTAAAGTAAATAGAAGATTCCATCATTAGAATCATATAATCCCAAGATTCAAATAGCCAAATTATATAAAACCCGAAATCCGACCAAACCGTAAAATTTAACTTATCAAACATAATTGACGTATAAGTAGCTATTCTTAAAATACATTAACCGAACCCAAATCATTTACAAATCTCACACATTACCAATATCCGTCAAATTATAATAAAATTTCATATAAAACTCCAACATCAACATAACCAACGAAATCCATGATCCGATACCAAAATAATATTATAATCCCAACATATCACCCAATACTCAATTCACCACAAAACTCGATTATTAAACATAATCCAATAAATTCACAAAATGCCAAAGATCCCATATTAAATTGATATGAAAATATAATCATCATGTCCCGCATATAGCCCAAGACTCAAAACATGCATAAGCCCAAATATAAATTATATTCGAATAAATCCATCAAAACTAAATTCACGGAGTAAAACAATATTTAAATCTCAATAATCGAGAAAAACCATTTTATATGCATTTCAATTCATTCTTGAAAATAATGCTCGTTTCAAAACAAAGTCCACTCACTGTTGGTCCCACGCTGCATAGCCCTGAGAAGGTCCCACCTGCGAATCTCGGAGAGCCCGAGTACCTAATCAAAGAAACGGGGATTCGATTAATAACAGTGAACCGAACGAGAACTTAAATTCAAAACCCTAACGTTTTCCCAGACTCAAGTGTTCGTTTACGTTTCAATGAAGAATTCAAAAGCACACTATGTTATTTGAACCAAGAAATGACCTTGGGAGACTCTCGGTTAATCCTTGGTCAAACTTCCCAAAAATGGTCAACCCAGGCCCGCAGGGTCCACGACCTCCATTTTGATCCGAACATTCCTAACAGTCCAACAAAGTCAACTAATCACGTCCCCAAAGGTTTGGTCTCGATTGAGAGGTCGGATTTCTCGCAATCGCACGATCGGACAGTTTTCGTTAATCGAAACTTTAAGTCAATGATCCGGAGCATCCGGGGCTCTAATCCATGATCCGTCAATTCCCACACGATCCTAGTATTACGGGGAACAACATACAAAGAATTGGAATTGATCCGACTGTCCGAACATATCGAACCCGTATAACGCGCAATAGGCGTGAATCCGATCGATAGTCAAACGATGTCCGAATTGAAATCCGAGCACACCTACATGCTCTTGACAATAAGGGGATTGCGTTGGGACACAATGCACCTCTGCTACAGTGCCCACGCGTCGCCACATGCGCCGGCAGTTCGTGGTGTCCAAAGCGATACAGATGACCGAAAAACTTCCAAACCAAGGGTCACCCTTCCACCTACAGCTACTACTTGACAAGTGGAACACTTTCTTCAACTACAGGAACGTCCAATTTAGACGGTAAGTGGCCGGAAATTCGATCTGAAAACCGGCCAAACTTTGACTCACGATTCGATTACCTATGCTAGAAATTGATCAAATCCTACCCAACCATCAGCTAGAGCTCGAAGAGTAGATGAGTTTACATACCTTGATTGCCGAAAATGGTGGCCAAAGACGGCGGTATGAGCTTCGTGAATTTTTGAGAAAAACCGACTGGTTTTGGGCTTTTTCCGCGAGTCTCGACTACTGTGGACGTAAAGGATGGGCTGGGATGGGATGGCGACGATGTGCTGGTCCCTTTTGGTACCAGCCCCGTGGCTAGTGGTGGTCGGTGGCGGCGGCTGGAAGCCAAAAGCCGCCGGTTGTTATTGTTGGGAGGGGGTATCGCAAGGGTGAGGGAGAGAGAGAGAGAGAGAGAGAGAGAGAGAGAGAGAGAGAGAGAGAGAGAGAGAGAGAGAGAGAGAGAGAGAGAGAGAGAGAGAGAGAGAGAGAGAGAGAGAGAGAGAGAGATAGAGAGAGAGAAATCTGATTTTTGATTGGGCCAAGTGGGTTTTTAATCCAATTTTTGAAAATTACCAATATGTCCCTCGCATTTTTAGAGTTTTCCGGGTTCGTTACAAGTCGGAATCGAGCGTGCCACGTGTCCACGAACTCGTATCGACGAGCTGGACGTAATGGCGCTAGTCATTTTGCCAAATTCTTTCCCGAAATTAATTGACCTTTTGCCACTTCATTTATTATATTTAATATTAAATTCTATTTTTTATTAATTAATCATATTATTTTAATTCAATTCTTTTATTTTAATTTATTTATTCATTTTAAATCAAGTTATTATATTTTTAGGTTTGGGATGTTACAAAGAATACTTGTAAATATAATAACAATTGTAAATGTAATGACTCATGACATTTTTTGGTAATAAACTTTTGATATGAAAGAGAAAAGGTGAAATTAAATTAACATAAAGCTATTATTTGTGGGAATTCTGTTCAATTTATTCAACTTTCTCAGTAACCCTAGCCAAACATATATACAATAGTCCATCAATCCCAAAACTCCATAACTCTAATAACTAACAAATACATACAAGTCATGTATGTTACTGTTTCTGCCCATTTACTAAATCTTCTTCTTCATAGCCTATTTAGGGTCGGTTTAGAATTGCTGTCACTTTTTAAATAAGCAACTTATGCCTTGCTTTCAAAATAATCATCTGTAAAGTAAAGCAGTTCCATGTTTGGTAAATAATATTTGTAAAGTGATGTTAGTAGGAAAAACAATGTCAAAACCGTTCGGTAAATTTTAATATAAAACTATTGTAACTGTGAACAATGACTAAAATGGACATAATGTTGAAAGACATATGTGCTAATCATGTGGTGGTGGTGGTGATGATGAAGGTGGACGAGGAGGTGGTTGTGGTGGTGGTGGTTGTGGAGGTGGTGGAGGTGGAGGTGGGGGTGGAGGTGGAGGTGAAAGTGGTGGTGGGTAGTGGATGTGGAGGTGGAGATAAATGTGGTGGTGATGGAGCTGGAGATGAAGATGGTGGTTGTGGTGAAGGTGGTGGCGGTGGAGGTGGAGGTGGAGGTGGAGGTGGAGATGAATGTGGTGGTGATGGAGGTGGAGATGAACGTGGTGGTGGTGAAGGTGGTGGTAGGAGTGGAGGTGGAGGTAGAGGTGGTGGTGATGAATGTGGTAGTAGGGTTGAAGGTGGTGGTGATTATGATGGAGGCGGAGGTGATGATGGAGGCGAAAATGATGGTGGTAGTTGTCACATCCCAGATCGGCTCCGCCGTAACACGATATTGTTCGCTTTGGGCCCCACCCTCACAGTTTTGTTTTTGGGAACTCACGAGCAATTTCCCAGTGGGTCACCTATCCTGGGATTGCTCTAGCCCAAACTCGCTTAACTTCGGGGTTCCTACGGAATCCGAAGCCAGTGAGCTCCCAAAAGGCCTCGTGCTAGATGGAGGTGTGCATGTACATATAAGGCACATCACCCCATCTCCGTTGGTCGATGTGAGATGTTACAATATTCTCTCACATCCCGGATCGGCTCTACCGTAGCACGATATTGTCCGCTTTGAGCCTCGCCCTCATGGTTTTGTTTATGGGAACTCACGAGCAATCTCCTAGTGGGTCACCCATCCTGGGATTGCTATAGCCTAAACTCACTTAACTTCGGAGTTCCTACGAAATCTGAAGCCAGTTAGCTCCCAAAAGGCCTCGTGCTAGATGGAGGTGGGCATGTACATATAAGGCATATCACCCTTTCTCCGTTGGTCGATGTCCTTAGGGGCCTGATGTCCTCGTCGGCACACTCGCACCACACAACAAAGTGTTTCTGATACCATTATGTCACATCCTGGATCGGCTCCGTCGTAGCATGATATTGTCCGTTTTGGGCCCCGCCCTCACGATTTTGTTTCTGGGAACTCACGAGCAATTTCCCAATGGGTCACCCATCCTGAGATTGCTCTAACCCAAACTCGCTTAACTTCGGAGTTCCTACGGAATCCGAAGCCAGTGAGCTCCCAAAAGGCCTCGTGCTAGATGGAGGTGGGCATGTACATATAAGGCACATCACCCCCCTCTCCGTTGGTCGATGTGAGATGTTACAATAATGGTAGATGATGTCATTTTTAAAAATTAATGATAGTAGTATGGAAATTGAAAAAATTCATTAAAGGCTCATATCTGCTTCTTTTGAAAGCAGCTTTGAAAAGCAACTTAAAGGCTGATTTTAAAAGTAACTTAAAGACTGATTTTAAAAGTTGCTAACAAAAGACTATTGCTTTTAAAATAATCATGATATTTTATTTTTACCAAACACCTTAAACTGCTTAACTTTAAAGTGAATCATGTTTTTGACAAAAAAAAAAAAATCCCAAACGGGACCTTATTCATAGTTGGTTGCTGGATCGATGAGGCTTTTATTTATTTATTTTGAAATTTTGAAAGAGTGGCTATTTCCACCCCCTATTCCTATTTTCCCACCCACCTTATCTTTAAAATTTTAAAGACAAGTTTACTCCTTTGTAAAATGACTTCTAAGGACTTACATAACCCACCTAAAAAAAGTTAGAAACTGAACTTATCTGAAGAATTAATCCAACGTGGATGCTAACAACTTTATAAAAAAATTGATTAAAATATTACAAAACGTTAAAAACTATTATAAAAAAACCCCGAACAGCATCCACCTGCCCAGGAGTTCTCTTCACCCAGCAACCACCATCTACCAAAACCTCAATGGCACAGCACCCACCCGCCTAGCTAGCTCTCTAGACACCCCAAAAATACGAAAACGTCACAAAATAGTTCACACATTCCACTCGTACGCCGCCGCCTCCGCCCGCATCCACAACTTCTCTACCTCGTTCTCTGCATCATGGGCCTCTTCCTCTACCCCATCTACTTCTTCCTCCCCAGCATCGGCAAATCCTTGTGCATTAAAATCGACATGGGGTTTCAGCCGCTGGATTAACTCTTCAGATTGGATAGTGGCCAAAGTCGTTCAATTATTTTTCCTTAACAAACAACGTCTTCTACTCAATTACTGGCAAATTGATTTCACCCTAAGTTTTGATGCCAACAAATACTTTTAGTACTAAAAAATTGTGGTTAGCAAATCCCTTTGAATGTGAAAAGAGAAAAGGACGAGCAAAGAAAAAAAGAAACCATGGGTAACAAAAGTCCTCTTATTGAATGAAGCTTTAAAAGTCGTCTTACTCAATACTCCATGGGTAACAATAAATCATGATTGAAAAATAATTTATAAAGCAAAATTTTGTAAATTTGATTAACTAGGACAGGATTGAAGGAAAACCTGGAAAGAAGATGCAGCAATTGACAATAAAAGGAGAGAGAGAAGTGATGGGGCGTGAGAGAGAGAGAGAGAGGATATGAGGAGAGAATAAAAGGAGAGAGAGGACATGAGGTAATAATTAAAAGGGTATTTTAGGAATAATGTGGGTGGAAAAATAGGATTGTGTTTTTTTAAAATTTATATGGTGGGTGAGAAGATAAGGTGGGTGAAAAAATAAAACAGATGGGTGGAAATAGTAGTACTCTTTTGAAAATTTTGATTTGTGAGGGGAGATGGGAGATCAAATTGCTACCCCTTTTTAACATTGGAAATGTAGCCGCAAAAATTGTATCTAAATCATATAGGTCTTAGACCACCTCGATTGGGCTGTTTTTAGTGGCTTCTATCTGTTGGGCTGTTTTTTAAATGTAAACTCTAACCCCAGGCCAAGCTTGCTCTTGTCTATTTTAGAGTTGCTTAGCATGACATGAGAATAAAATAAAATACAGGCCTTCAGGGACGGACTCAGGATTTCAAAATGAAGTAGGCTAAATTTACTTTATTAAACTGTTATATTTTAAGTTTGACTAAACTCTTAAGGGAGGCTTAATTGAGCATAAATATATATAAATTTAATTTAAGAACATATCCAATTAGTTTAATTGATATTTATGTTCTAAATGGGCTTAACATTAACACTAACTATAAGAAAGAAAAAGAAAAACTCATAAGTCATAGATCCATCCTTGCAAGACTTAGTTATATTGGATAACTAAGGCTTACTTTATAAAGTAGAGGCATATTTTTATGTGTTTAGCCTTTAAGCATACTTTGGTGGGATACAGTGCTCTATAAGGTTTTTGTTTTTGTTTTAATTATTAAAAAAATGCTTTTGAGCGTAATCTTGTTCTTGTAATTAATGGTTTCTCTCTTAGATATGGCCAAAATAATTTATATTTTTGTTCACAGAATTTATAAGGTAATAATGCACGAATGGTAGTGTTCAATCAAACTTGCTTCTTGCACCAAGAATATGGTGATGTGTGTGAGTAAAGGTTGTTCCTTTTTTCTTTTTTCTTTTTTTTTTAAATGAAAAGTAAAGGTTTGTTGTTTTTGTCCATACTCGATTCATTATGTAACAGGACCTTACCCGAATTCCACCCCGGAACCCGAGACGAATCCTGCTAACATTCCGACATTAACCCAATGTCGGGCCCACATTAAAAAAGAATCCCTCTTCCTGAAACAAAAGATAAAGGGGTCAAAACTTCTGCCGAAAAACGGACAGAGTCTCCCTTGAAATATAAACAAACCCAAAAGTTCAACATGATAATATACAACAAAATATGTATATCCAACTGCCAGCATGCAATACAAATACATAACAGGCCTCTGGCCTTAAATCCAACCTTAATGGGCAATAACAGAGCAAATCTAAGAGTATGCGAGTTTACAATAGAATTCAAAGCAAAGATAAGGGATTCGAAGTCCTACAATCAAGTCGAAGCTCGAGAAGAGGAGCACTCGGCCGGACCATACAGAAGCAACGACTACGGTCTGCTGGGGCGCAAAATAGAAAGAGTGTGAGTGGACAAAAACAAAGTTTAGTAGTTCAAAACAACGTACTAACCCCACCATTTCAAAAACGATGCTGAATACGTAATCATTCAAATCCCAATAATTGCAGTTCAAATCCTTTATATACGTAATCATTCAAATCCCAATAATTGCAATATAATAACACAATAGTCATATCATAGTACGGTTTCTCATTCTTCCCCACTCACAGACAACCATATGCCCGTAGGCAACACAAGCAAGGAAGGATCATCACTAAAAGAAATACAAATACGAATATAATAATATGTACCTATAGTAATATAGAACGTCAACAACAAAACACGTGTACTGGGGAAACAATCCAACATGGGATTGCTTAACTGGACACCGGGACAGCATTCACGATGGTCTCGTGCCCAGGGTTTAACTGGACACCGGGATGGCATCATAATGGCCTCGTGCCCAGGGTCAAGCCGTCCAATTGGGACTAAGCTCACAGGCCCGCATGGTAAAGACCCTCAATGCCAATACCTCCGAAATAAGTCATACGCGCAGACTACCCCGTTAAGGGTCTACAGCTACACTCCGTTAAGGTATGTACCGGATCGAACTGAAATCAAGTGATCATATCATGAGAACTGGGGGAAGGTACATACAGTGGTGCCAACAGCAGTCCACTCAACACCACTCAACATTCAATAATTACATAATCAATCATATGTACCCGAACCCCAAAATATCACACACCATGACATATATAAGTCCAACAATTCAATAACCATCATATATACTCAAAATAAGGACATCACCGTCCCAAACATATAATTCCATAGTTAAAATAGTTGCAAGCGTCAAATGACAGCATATCAACCCATAATCAATTAAAATGTTATAATCACCGAAAATGCATACTCAAAACCATATTCAAAACTCAAGTCAAGAAATGTCAAATCCAAAACCGGAATAAAACATATGTCCCAAAACATAGCATAGATAACCATTCCTTAAAAATATAAAGTCCAAACCCCGAAGCATTTATCCAAAAAAAAATATATATATATATAATACATAATGATCCTTTAAAAATACAATAACCAAAGCCCAAGCATTCGCAAATCCCACGTATTGACATGACATCCCTTAAATTCATAATTAAAACAATATATATTTGATTCTTTAAGATATAATCGAAAGTTCAATCCCATATACATATACGTCCCAAAACTCCACATCAAAGTATATATATATATATATATATATATATATATATATATATAAAAATAGACATATAATCATTTCCCATTATTCAAGTATTTATTCAAAGTAGATATATATGTATATATATATATATATATATATAATAAAAGTATAAGTAATTATTATTCATAAGGTTTAAACGCTAAACTGAATACGTAATCAACCGGACTATACTAACGTCCAAATCTTACCGCCCAAATATTCAATTCAAAGTATAGGTATAAGTTTCTCAAAAGGATACGAAGTATAAATTCCAAAAGCTTAAAATATAATCCAAAGAAAATCCATAAAGTTCCACCGTACCCAAATCCGTACCCAAATCCGTACACAATTACTACCGGATGCTTGACTCGTCCCAAATTCAATACTTAAAGATAATCATAAAGATAAAATATAGCCATCAGGGCCCCACATATAAACATGAAAACCAAATCAAGCATAAGCCTCAAATACCAATTCAATCATAATGAATTCATCAAAAGTCAAACTAAGATTTAAAACAATTATCAAATCTCATTTATATGCATTCCATTCAATTCTTTAAAATCATGCTCGTTTGAAAACAAAGTCCACTCATAGATAGTCCCAAGCAGCCTGACCCAGAGAGGGTCCCGCCTGAGGATCACGAAAAGCTTGAGCACCTCTTTCAAGAATACGAGGATTAATTAACAACCCGAACCGTGAACGACAACCTTAAAAGTCAACCCTAACTAATCCTGACTCAAAGTGTACAATTATATCGTACGAAGAATTCTAAGGTCAACGATGTTCGTTAGAAGACGAAACCTCGGGAGACGCTCGGTCAACCCTGGTCAAACTTGGTCAAACTTTCTCGAATAGGTCAAACCGGGCCCGTGGATCCCATGACCTCCAAACTTAGATCTGAAAGTTCCTACAGGTTTAATACGGCTTATAGAACATGTCATGAAAGTTTGGACTCGATCGAACAGCCGGATCGCTCACGATCGCACGATCAGATGGTTATGGTTTAATTCAAATTTTAAGTCATTGATCCGGAGCATCCGGGGCTTCGATCCATGATACGTCAATTCCTATACGATCCTAGAAATACGAGGAACAACATTCGTGAATTCAGATTCGATCCAACGGTCCGAACACGTCGAACCCAAACAACGCATAATAGGCGTACATTGGTTCCAGGTCCAAATACGTCCGAATCAAAATCCGAGCACATGTACGCGTTCACAACAACACGAGTGTTGCAACGGAACAAAGAACCGCTGCCACACCCTAGCCCACATGCCGCCACACGTGCCACTGTTGGGTTTGGGTGTCACGACCCGACTCCTCTAGCACGATATTGTCCGCTTTGGGCCCTGTCCTCACGGTTTTGTTTCTGGGAACTCACGAGTAACTTCCCAGTGGGTCACCCATCTGGGATTGCTCTAGCCCCAACTTGCTTAACTTCGGAGTTCTAAAGAATCCGAAGTCAGTGAGCTCCCAAAAGGCCTCGTGCTAGGAAGATATGTGCCCACACATATAAGCACTTCACCTTTCCCTCCTTGAGCGATGTGGGATTGCTCATCGTTCTTGCTTCTCCAAGCTCACGGGTCTTACAATCCACCCCCCTTGGGGCCCAGCAACCTCATTGGCACACTTCCGGTCGGGGTCCACCTCTAGCACGATATTGTCCGCTTTGGGCCCTACCCTCACGGTTTTGTTTCTGGGAACTCACGAGCAACATCCCAGTGGGTCACCCATCTGGGATTGCTCTAGCCCCAACTCGTTTAACTTTGGAGTTCCAAGGAATCCGAAACCAGTGAGCTCCCAAAAGGTCTCGTGCTAGGAATATTCGTGCCCACACATATAAGCACTTCACCTTTCCCTCCCCGAGCGATGTGGGATTGCTCACCGTTCTTGCTTCTCCAAGCTCACGGGTCTTACGTTGGGTGTGTTGAGCAATTCCGACCAACCAAAAATCTTTGAACCAGCCAACAAACCCTATAGCAATAGAACCAGCGTGCTCTGAAGAGTTCAGAACTGCCTCGAACCGTCGCAGAACCGGCCGGCAACGCCGCCAGATCACGGCCAAACCACCTAGGGGATGGAAGGCTACCTGATGCGAGTGATCTCGTCGTCTGAAACCGCATGAGTTGTCTCCGGCGTTAATGGACATTTCACCGGATTTTGCACTCCCAGTCGGCAAACGACGTCGAATTGGCAGGCAAGATGGGGTGGGTTTCGATTAGCAGGAGGAGACGGTTCGTTTGCGATCAGTGTCGTGGTCAGTGGTGGCCGGACGACGAAGATGCGACGGTGAACAGTAACCGGCTCGGGTTCGAGGAGAGAGAGAGGCTGCTCGAAGAGAGAGAAGGAGATCTTGAATTCTGATTGGTTCTAGGGTTTTTATCAAATTTCAAAATGACCATTATGTCCTCCGAACAATCTAACACTCGGATCAATGGACTCCTTTCGACGAGACGCACGCAATGGCGCAACTCGTTTAGCCAAATTCTCGTTCGAAAATATAGTTGACCAAATTACCCTTTAATTATTTAATTCCAATTTAATTCCAATTTTATTAAATTAATTCTTTTTAATTTATTTTTAATCCCTTACTTAATTAACTCAATTAATTAACTTATTTCCTTTTATGTTTAGGTCTGGGACGTTACATTATGCACAATGTAAAATTAGGAAAAAAGAAAAATCACCACACTAAAAAAGACTTGGGGGGTTGATACTGCTTCTATAAGAGCAACTCCACCGGTTGCAGCCCTGGCAGGGGGGCGGGATCTATGGGCCTGAGCCCAAAATGGAGCTTCAAGCGGTAGTGGGCAGCTCGGGCAAGGAACGGGACCCACGCTCACTGGGCAAACCCGTGGGGGGAAGAAGCCCGAGGCCCAGCCCAGGGGGGGATGACGTCAGCACACTCGGTCAAATTTTTTTACCGTTGGCGCGTGCGTTGCACGAGCCAACGGTAAAAAAAATTTGAATTCGCGTGCGCTGACGTCAGCACCCGCTACTGTGCAACGGCCACACGCCATGTGGCGCGCTGTGGTGACTCCGATCATTTTTTTTTGAAATCCAACGGCTACTGTGATTTTGGGCCAAAAAAATCTTTAAAAAATTGAAAAAAATACCAAAAAAATACTAAAAAATTATGCAATTTTTTTTTTCTATAAATAACAACCAATATCCTTCACTTTCAACACCAAATACTCATATATTTTCTTCTCCTTCTAATATTTTTCACTTTCTACACAACATTTTCTTCACTTTCAAGAGTCATTTTTATTTCCCATCTTATGGCATCCTCCGTTGAAGCCGGAGTGCCATGGTCAACCATTGAAGATGTTTTGTTGTGTGAGTCTTGGGTCCACGTTAGTCATTGTCCGATCACGGGCAATGAGATGAAGTTCTCTCATATGTGGAAAAAAATTCATGCCGAATTTTTTGAAAGATCTGGGTTGATTCGTACGGAAATGGCATTAGCTAGTAGGTGGAAGCTTTTGAATAAAAAGTTGGGCAAATGGAGAGATGCGTTGGCAAAAGCGATGGACAACCATCGAAGCGGCCAAAATCTTAGCGATGAGGTATATTATTTGTAATTTCCGTTTTATTAAATTTAATGTCCTCATTTTTTTTAATGCTTGCATTTCTAATACTTTTTTTAATGTATGTTGCAATCCTAATATAAAAATTAATGTTTCTTGCAATTCTAATAGTTTTTTGAAATGTATGTTGCAACTCTAATTTTTTTTTTTGTAATGTTTCTTGCATTTCCATAATATTTTTAATGTTTCTTGCATTTCCACTATTTTTTTTTAATGTTTCTTGTATTTGCATTTTTTATTTTACTTGGGCCTTGCATAACTTGCATTTCCATTTTTTTTTATAAATATTTCTTGATTTCCGTTCTATTTTTTTTAATAGATTATGCAAGCACACATGTGGTTTGGTGCTATTGGGCAAGGGAAAAAAACTTTCAACCATGAGCAATGTTGGGAGGTGGTGAAGAATTGTAAAAGATTCCAAATTATTCCCATGGCCCCGGCCGTCGTGTTGAACGAGATGCCGCTCCATGATTCAACGTCATCAGATTCACCTATGGAATCCCCGATGAGTGAAGACTCACCAATTGAAAAGGGCCCGAGGCCTATTGGCAGAAATGCGGCGAAGGTGAAGGCGAAGAGAGGGAGTAATGATACATCTAAATTTTTGGAGAAAATTGCAAGGCAAAGTGCCTTGAGAATTGACATAGACTTGAAACCCCAAGAAGACGAGAGGGCAATTCAAGTAGAATATGCAAAAGAAAGAGAGTATGCACGCAAAGAAAGGATTGAGAAGAAGGACCGAGAAACCATGGCCATGGATACAACCCATATGTCCCCTGAAACAAAACAATATTGGAAGCTAGAACGAAGGGATGTTATGAGAAGAAGACTTTTCCATGACCAAGACGATGGACCTAGCAACACGGATTGGTTAAATAATGAAAACCATTAAGTTAGTTTGCAATAGTTGTAATTCATGTATTTTATTTAATTAGTAGTAATTTTTAATTACTTGTATTGGTTTTATTTGAGTGATTAAAGAAAACATTCAATAAAACTTCTTTTCATTCAAAATATTCCATACATCAAACAAAACATAATTATTAAAAAAACCACAACCAAAGCATAACTTAAAATAAAACATAACCTAAACATAATTAAAGTTAAAACTTCTTAACTTCACTTCATTCACCGTCATTGCCATTCACCGCCCATAAATGCTCCATCAAGTCAACCTGACGTCGTTCGTGAATATAAGACAATTGCATCACCGTATATCGATAAATCATATGGGCCATGAAACGGCCGTCCCTAACCAACGGGTCAGGCTCCAATGATTCTCCACTTGGTCCCACGGGCCTTTCATAAACTCTTGTCAATGCCATGTTCATGGGATCCGGTTCGTACACTTCTACAGCATCGTAATCATACTCATCCTCCACAATCATGTTATGAAGGATGATGCAAGTCATCATTATGCTCCTCAGCACCTTCTCATCAAGCATGTGCGCCGCACCCCTAATAATAAGCCACCGGGCTTAGAGGATACCAAAACACCTCTCCACATCTTTTCTCAGAACCTTCTTGATAGGTAGCAAATAACTTTTGCTTCTGGGATCGGGGATGGGGAATTGATTTCACAAATGTAGTCCACCTCGTAGATGCTATCTGCAAGATAATACGGGTCCTGGTAGACGGTATTGTTGATTTCATAGGTGATTTTCGGGCTTCACTGTCAAAACGTCTTTGAACACCTGATTGACCCAAAGACGCTCAATTCGCTTTTGAGATCCGGCAACTCCGAAGAAAGCATGCCAAACCCATGTATCAAATCCAGCAACGGCTTCAAGGATGATACATTTTTGCCCTTTTTGATTCCCATAGTCTCCTTGCCAAGCGGTTGGGCAATTTTTCCATTGCCCGATTGCATGCGATCGATGCTACCAATCATTCCCGGAAATACTCGAGCTTTGGCTTTTTGTAAAAGCGGTGGAGGTCCATGGGCATAGGTTTGCGCAGGTATTCCCGGTGTACAGAGTTTCGACTGCATCACAAAATCTTACCAAGCTCTCTAACGTAGTAGACTTCCCCATCCGGGCAATCTCATCCACCTGATCAGCAGATGCACCATACGCTAACATTCGTATAACAGCTGTAAGCTTTTGCTCGGGAAGAAGTCCCGCAACCCCAGCAGCATCACACTTTTGAACAAAGTAGTCATCATAATTGCAAATAGCATGCATGATTTTATTGAACAAATGGGGTTGCATTCTATATCGCCTTCGAAAATCAACATCAGAATACAGAGAAGTTGGGATAAAATAATCTTCAATAAGATTCTTACCCCGAGAATGCCTATGTCTGTCCACATTCGGGCCACGACCGACTTGTGAACCACGTCGGCTCTGGTTTTCTTCATCAAGTATTGCCAGTGCTACGACAATTTGCTGATCTAGTTCTCTCTGCGCCCTTTTGCTTGCAGCTCTTCTACGCCTTCTTTCTCTAGTTTCTCGCTCTTGCCTCTCCAAGATCTCGTCAATGTCTGACATTGAGAATGGAGTATGAATTCTAAAATATGAGAAATAAAAATATAGAGAAGAGCCTCTGGTTTGAGAATGGTGTGAGAGGTATGAGTTGAGCCTCTGGTTTTATAGAAAAATTTAAGCAGATAGAGATGACACGTGGCGCGATTTTAGAGGGTGAAAATCTTATCTGAAATTTGAAATTCAAATGAAATTTATCTGAAATTTGAAATTCAAATGAAATTTTTTTGAAATTTGGAATTCATATGAAATTTTTTTGAAATTTGGAATTCATATGAAATTTATCTGAAATTTGAAACCGAAAATCTTATTCACAAATTTTATCTGATTATGAGATATGAATTTTTTAATAAATATTGACACGTACGAACCCAAAAATCTTATATGAAAATATTATCCAAATTAATTGTTTAGGTTACAAAAAAACAAAAAACAAAAAAATGAATAGTAGTTGCCCTTTGCCATGGCAACGGGTGGAAATGCACAATATTATTTGCAAGGGCAGCTACTATTCACGTGAATAGTAGCCCCCTAGCTCCCTCCCCCCTTGCCATGGCAACAAGAAATGGGTGGAGTTGCTCTAAGAGCACCTCCACCCCAAAGGGCAAAGGCAAGGCAAGGTTTGTCACTATTCACATGAATAGTGGTAGCCTTGCCTTTTTTGTTTCCACCCCAAAGGGTAAGGGCAAGGGCAATTACTATTCATTTTAATTTTTTTCCCTATTTTTTATTTATATGTATGAGATTAATAATAATAAAATTGCTAGGTATGTATAAAAAATGTTTCATAATTTTTTGGAATTTTTCAGATTTTTTTTTCGATTTATTATTAATATTTTTAAAAAAAATTGGTTGCTGACGTCAGCAACCCCAGGCAAATCTTGCCTTTGGGCCTGCCCAGGCTGGTGGGTCCCAGGGCTTTCCCGGGCTTGAGGCTGCGCGCTGGAGGGGATAACTTGGGCTTGGGGGGGCTGTTGCTCGGGCTTGACGTGAGCGCTGGAGGTGCTCTAAGGACTAAAAGAGCTTTTCTGGAAGTGTTTTTGAGGAAGCAGATGGATTTTTAATAAAATTTCAACATGCATATAGTAAAAGTGCATCTAGCAAAAGCGCTTAGACAACTTGCTACTTCTTTGAGATAAAATATACTAGCCCTATAATAACATTTTATGAATATTTTTTCTCATGATCAAAGGAAGGCACATTCGAACTTGAAATCTCTTCCCATATTGAGAAGATAAATACTACTAGACCAAGTTCAAATAGTCGTTTTATCAAGGTAAAAGATTGGCATTAAGTAGCGACGATAAACAAAATATACTGTGCAGCTAGCTCTAAGGGATCAAAGAAAAATGTCATTCCCAAAGAATGCACCTGGCCTGGCCACCTTCGATGAACGGGTTAAAACTTAATCATGGCATTCTCTTTTGCTTCTCTTTTAGTAAAGAGAAGCAAGAGTCTTGATCTCTTGGACCCCAAGGGTCAAGGATTTCGTGGTCACCCACCGTTGGATTTAAATCCGACATCCCATATACTTTTGCACTCATTTTAAGAAAATATATTGGGCCGTTGGATTTAAATTCAACGGTGAGTGACCACAAATCTTTATAACACAAGGACCTTGGTGGAGTAGTGGTAAGCTGTTGAGTTTTAAGGAAGGAGGGCATGGGTTCGAAACCCCTTGCCTCCATCCCATATATATTTTAAGATTTTTAAGATATATATTAATTAAAATTATAAATATATATATTTCGGGCCGGGTTCGGGAACGGGGACGCATTTACCATACCCGCCCCGAACCCGTCGGGGAATTTTATTTCGGATCTCCCCCGTACTCGTACCCAATTTGGTCGTGAAAATTTACCCCCCGTTAGGGCCGGGGACCCAACCAACATGTGTACCATCTTTCTAATAAGCGTGAAACCTATTGTATTGGTGAGCTCCACCACTATTAGTTGGACAAACCAGTCAGAAACTTGGAGGACTAACCAGAACTTAAATGTATCAAAAAAAAAATTACTAGAGAGACGAGCTTTAGATACCAACTTGTGTACTATCTTTCTGATAAAGTGTGGAAACTATTGTATTAGTGAGCTCCACCTCTATTAGAGAGATGGTACACATGTTAGTATTGAAAGTTGGTCTCTCTTGCATGACCCAAAAACAAAAAATCAGAACTTAAATGTTATATATGATGTAATAATTGAAAGTTTGGACAAAGACATATGTTGGATTAGGATTGGTATGTGCACTGTGAACAAGGCAAGATGGTTTCATATATGAGAAATGCTAGCAACCTTCTCTCTAACCTTTTCTTTTGGACCTTCTATATTCTCTTCATGACATGTGTCAATTTCTACACTAAAAACAATGTCTAATGAAGAGAATGGAGAATGTTAGAGAGAAGGTTGCTAGCACTCCCCTTCATATATTCTCTCTCTGAATTGGCGGCATGTTATGACATATATTCTATATGTCGCATATGTATGAATGCAAATGCAATGCTGCTATAGTAGTGAGTTCGAGGACTTCCTTCAATAATTGAAACTTCTTGTTGTTTTTTTTTTCCTGAAGCCAACTATTCCAACCTACCAGTCCTCGGACGAAAAAAAAGAAGCCAAACTATCTTTGCCTTTTCCAATAAAATAAAACAATAAAATACTAAAAATTAAAAAGGATGGAGAAAATATAATGCAATAATGGTTTAGTTGGGGGTATTTTAGGAATAAAAAAAATACAGTAAATTCAATTTTGCTTGATTAGGTAACTTGCCAAGTTGGATCCTAATCGCCGGGTTTTATTTAGAAGAAATAGGATTTTATTTAAACAAAAATAAATAGATGGATTATGATTGAGGAAAAATGATTTTCCAGGGGTGAAACTAAATTGACTATAAAAAAAAAAAAAAAAGGGAAATACTTTTGCCAATCTTTGCTCATTTTTGTGTTAGATGAACATCGATCAACGTTAGAGTCGACTTAGTTAGGCGGCGGTGACCTCTTATGTGTTGGCGTTTTCAACTCGTTTTATGTGATGGCATAAAATTTTGATTTCTAACTTCAAAAGAGATGGCATTATTGTAATTTTAGAATCCTCTTCTTCTACTCCTTCCCATTCTTCCCACTGCCCCATGAGTTCAAATCGGAGTTTTCAACTCATTTTATGTGATGACATTTTCGACTCATTTTATGTGATAGCTACCATCACATAAAATTTTATCCAACTAGCCGGGTTTACGTACAACTCCCACAACAAAATAAAGTAGAAGGGCGAGTATATATAAACTCCCAGGCGGACTGGGTAAGTGGGAAGCTGCAGTTGGGACAGCAGCAAGTGGGCTTCAGCTTTCTTCAGGGTGGGGCCCACTCAGTTTCAGGGGCTTAAATTCAACCATGAAACCCAATGGTTGGTGAGCCCAATTTAGAGCCCCTTTGAAAATGCTTTCATTGGGCGAGTTTTCAACGCCTTCAACTTGAACCCCAAAATCACAAAGCTTCGTCCTATTTTGCAGAATGACTCAAAATGAGATGAATTATGCCATCCATACATGTACAAATTTACCACATGAATTAACTAATACGGAAGCAAGAACCATGAAATAATGAATTTAGACGAGGCATAAGTCTTTCGAGTTGTATGAACAAAGGGTACAAACACGAGTATTGGATAATTATGTACAAAATAATTATAACCAAGTAATTCACACAAACTAATTAATCCTGAAACTATTTTTATGTTTTCTTCCCCATATCATCTTTCTAATGATAGTGCTTGTTGAATTGCTTGTCCTCGCATGTCTGCTGCAATTCAAGCTCGGGAGTTTTCGAATTAAAGGCAAGGGAAAAGATGTGGCTTGTAGAGTGCAACACGATAACGAGTTCGATGAAACGGGTCTTCCTCCTCCCAGAAAAAGAGCACATCCCCAGCAACAATGCCTCTGTCCTCGACAAACACTCTCCATTCTCTAGATTGGAAAACTGGCTTTCTGTATTTGTCCTGTCGCCTGCAGGATAATTTGAACTCGTAAACCCGACGCCTTTGGTTGTCGAAAACTCTAATTGGGACATCCCGATCTCGATCGGCACGAGGTAGCATCGCAAGCATGGTGCTGGTCACTACAAGTCTTTGAACATCTGAGGCCGTCAACACTTTCTCATAACGATCAAGCTCCATGGAACTTTCTCTCTCTCTCTTGACAAAATGATAAGAAGTACAAGATTCTTGAGCTGAACGACCTTTCAGGGTATAAATAGAGTGAGCTGAAAGACCATAAATGTCGCTTTCTGAGAAAAATTCATGAATGTCAATGCAACTAGTGTACTGCCAATGCAACTAGTACACTGCCAAAATTCATTTTTTTTTGGACGATCACTGCCACAATTCATAAATGTCGCTTTCTGAGAAAACAAATTCATTCCAAGAAAACCACATATAATTAAGGTAAAATATATTCTAGCGACGTACACATTAAGAGATATATCATCACATCAAAATCAAAACGAGGCAAAACCCAATACGTACACGTGAAAATATTGTCCACAATTTTTCTCTCGCTTGCTTTTTCGTTGGTCCAAAATGTGATTAGTTGTTTTTATGTGATGACATCAGAAAAATGGCCGTTCAGCTCACTCTATTTAGACTTGCCATCTCTGTTAGAGAGATGATACACAAGTTAGTATCTAAAGTTGGTCTCCCTTGCATGACCCAAAAACAAAAAATCAGAACTTAAATGTTATATATGATGTAATAATTGAAAGTTTGGACAAAGACATGTTGGTGAGTCCTTACTTAGTTAGGATTTTGGTTCCTTACTACGTTAGGATTTTGGTTACTTACCAATTTATCTAGTTCTATTATAATTGAGATTTATTTCCTACTAATTTATATTTATTTTCTATTGTAATTTGAATTTATTTCCTATTTTATTCAGAGTTATACTTCTTTATAAATACCTCTATATTTAAGAAGAATAAAAATATAAGCATAATTGAATATTTACTCTACTTTATTTGACAAGATATATGTTGGATTAGGATTGGTACGTGCACTGTGTACAAGGCAAGACTGTTTCATATATTCTCTCTCTGAATTGGCGGCATGTTATGTCATATATATGTCGACATATATTGTATATGTCGCATATGTGTGAATGCAAATGCAATGCTGCTGTAGTAGTGAGTTCGAGGACTTCCTTCAATAATTGAAACTTCTTCTTGTAACTTGTTATGTTTTTTCCAGAAGCCAACTATTCCAACCTACCAGTCCTCGGACGAAAAAAAAAAGCCAAACTATCTTTGCCTTTTCCAATAAAATAAAACAAGAAAATACCAAAAATTAAAAAGGATGGAGAAAATATAAATGCAATAATGGTTTAGTTGGGGGTATTTTAGGAATAAAAAAGTACAATAAATTCAATTTTGCTTGATTAGGTAACTTGTCAAGTTGGATCCTAATAATCGGGTTTTATTTAGAAGAAACAAGATTTTATTTAAACAAAAATAAATAGATGGATTGTAATTGAGGAAAAATGATTTTCAAGGGGTGAAACTAAATTGACTAAAAAATAAAAAAAGGGAAATACTTTTGCCAATCTTCTGTGCTCATTTTTGTGTTTTCTTATTTGTTGAGGATAATTGAAGGGTTGTGTTAGATGAACATCGATCAACGTTAGAGTCAACTTAGTTAGGCGGTGACCTCTTAACTTAGTGGGAATCTAATCTAGCGTCCTTTTTTTTTAGTTTTGGTGAGAATTAGAAGATAGCTAAGTTTGCAGTCGATATATACGTTTAACCGACTAATACGTACAAACATATGCATTAAACTTTCAATCTAAATTTCAAACTTTTCTAGAAGTATATATATATATATTAGTTATTCTCTTATCCACATATATTAATGTACAGAACGTGTATATATCATTATAAACAGGCAGGAAAGCAAGAAAAGGTAGTACAAAATACATGGCGTCCGTACGATGTCCACATAGGTATATATATCGTCTGCCAGCTCCATTTGGCAAGCGGACGCCATATATTTTGTACTACATTTCCCTGATTTCCTGTTTGTTTACAATGGCATCCGCACGTTTCGCACGTTAATACATCCGGATAAGAGAATAACTATATATATATTGAGCCACCGCTTGCCAAATGGAGCTGGCAAGTCTAATGGCACACACACTGAGACACATACATTAAATGCAAGCTTGACTTGAAATTTTCCTTTTAAATGCAAGTGTAGGTTACCCTATAACCAAAAATTTTTTTCAAAAAAATTAAGACCTATAATTTATGTATGTAAAAACACAAGTACATTATATATGTATGTTATTTCTAACTTTTTAAAGTATCTTTTTTTATTTTGTAATATATATATATATATATTACAAAATAAAAAAAGTATTACCTATAATCGGTGTACCGTATACATAAAAGAAAAACTACAAAAAGATTAAATGACTAAACCTAAAGTTGAATATAAATTTCAACAAAAAAAAAGAAAAAAGTCCCATAATAGGAACAGAGATCGATGCCAAAAGTTGAAAATCGTACTGAAACTATAAAGATTTATTTATTGTAGTTTGGCAATTAGTCTCTCAATGGAAAAAGTGATAATATACAATACAAATGATTCATGAACAAAGTACAGCAGAACCAGCAAAGGATCATCACACAACAAAAGGAATAATTAGAGCATCTCCAACCGAAATGTCAAATTCAACGTGGCAAGTTTTGACAAAAAAATTTGACAATTTTAAGCCTCCAACCGTTATGTCAAATCCTAGTTGGATTAACATCATTCACTTTTGCTGTCAAAAATGACAGCCCACAAGTTGAGATGTCTTTTTTTATTTTATTATTATTTTAATGCTAGGCCCACTCCTTCTCTCCTCCTCCATATACAATTTTTACCCTATTTAATATCTTACTCTTAAATATTGAGCCCACTTGCCTTTAAAACTAATAAAATAATATATATATTTGACATATCGGTTGGATAAAGAGTTTTACAATATGTCAAATTGCCACATAAGCCATCAAATTTAAATTTGATGTTTGGAATTTGACATCTCCCTTGGAGATGCTCTTACATGTACAGAATCAAAACCACAGCAAAATATCCTCTGCCTGCTCACTCACAATGGCTAGAGAAATCCAAGGCCCTTATATAAAGGGCCATACTAAGATAAAGGGAAAAATTTACTATATAAATATATACTCAGTACATCATACCAAAATTAATAAAAATTGAAATGTGAATTTACCTGAAACTTTTCTGCTCAATTCTATGTCTCTCTGTCTCTCTCTGTCTCTCTCTGTCTCTCTCACTCCTTCAAGGTAACTTTGGGTGCCAAGAAATGAAGGTGGGTGGGACTTTGGGTTGTGGGTAAGAGCAACTCCACCGGTTGCGGCCCAGCAGGGGGGCGGGACCCATGGGCCCGAGCCCAAAATAGAGCTTCCGGCAGTGGGCAGCCCAGGCAAAGAGCGGGACCCACGCACACTGGGCAAGCCCGCGGGGGGAAGTTGCATGAGGCCCAACCCGGGCAAGCTGACGTCAGCAACAAAAAAAAATCAAAAAAATCAAAAAAATCTGAAAAAAATCTGAAAAAATATGAAAAATTCAGAAATATTTTTTAATACATACCTAGCAATTTTATTATTATTAATTTTATACATACAACTAAAATTAATCACATGTAAAAAATAAAAATGAATAGTAATTGCCCTTTGCCATGGCAATGGGTGGAAACACACATTGCTTTTTGCAAGGGCAGCTACTATTCATGTGAATAGTAACTGCCCTATCTCCCTCCCCCTCCCCCCTTGCCATGGCAACCCCCTAACGGGTGGAGTTGCTCTAAGGGAGAGGGTAATGGGTATCCTTTTTATATATATATATATATTTTATTATTATTATTATTATTTTTTTAATCTTTTGTTTTTATTCCCATGCAACTAGTGATTATATATTAATTGACCTTTTCTATTCACGGCATATATTTATTATCTTTAGGATTGTCAATCCAAATTATCTACATCAGTCTTAATTTTAGTAAGCTTACCCCTTTCATCCAACACTTTTATTGAGATATCATGGTTTGGTTTGGATCTATAGGGGGCATGAACACTAGCATGCCCTTTGTCACAATGTGTGATCTAAAGAAGACATCGTGGCATATTAGCCTATATATAATTATCACTAATCATATCCAGAAACTTAATTAGCTTATAGCAACGCACTAGCTACCAAACAGAAGAGTGAAATTTGACCTGGAGGAGGTGTAGCTAGCTAGGGTTCAAATCAGAACTACTTACAACTACATAAGTTATTCACGGACGGAAAATTGAGAACCTGCAAAAGTTATTCATCAAACGCATCTAACTCTTCCACCAAGAAAACAAAAAGACTTTGTCTCCTCCATCTCTTCTCCATCTTTTAAAATGTTTTGCAGCTTTGAAAAGAAAATTCTCAGCTAGTACAGTCTCCTTGCACCTTGGGTGGGATTGATTTATTATTTTCCACAACCACTTGCACTATGTGTTTATTAGGCGTTATTCACCAAGTTACTGAGAAGAAATTCGAGTAGCACCTTGGATGGGGATCCTAACCTCTACAGGTAACAGATTGAGATCACAGGATTTGAGGATAGGAGTGTATTGTTTCTCTGAACTTGGGAAAGCCCTTCTTTTTTTTCCCCCGGCTGTAAGTAAAGCCTTAATTTTAGATTGCATCGATTGTTATATAGTCTAAGAGAGTTAGCAGATGTCGAACTCCTGTTACATTTTTTTTTTCTGACCTTTTACAAATAGGTGCAGCCCCATTCCTCTTTCAATCTGTACGGCTTTGGGATGGATGAAAAGAGTGCAAAATCAAACCTTCTATGTTAAAATCATTAAATGGTTTGGGACTAATCAGATTGAGGATTCATGGAGTGTAGGAGATGGAAGAGATGGAGTATAGGAGTATAGGAGTATAGGAGATGGAGGAGAGATGGAGGCCATGGAGGAAACCACCATGCTTGCGTCTGATGAGTGAGTATTTTATTTTTATTATAATAATGGGTAGAAATTAAAATGCAGTATTCTAATATCATGAAGGGTATTTTAGTATATCCATTAGTATTGTTACATCCAATTTTAGGGGTTTTTTGGATTTTGGGAGTTATGTGAAATTATTTTGAAATTTGAGGGGGTGTTTGTGTAATTTCTAGACCTCAGGTGGTAACACAAAAAACCTAAAGCAGTGTTAATGTAAGTAATTATTATTATTATTTTTTTAATATTCTCATGCAACTAATGAGTATATATGTTACTTGATTACACTATTCATGGCGTATATCTAAACAAAGCATAAATTGTGAAATTTGAATTGAGATTGTGTGGATGTGGAGCAAATCAAACTCAGCTTATACTGATATACGATTAGGAAAAGAAAATATATATGCATGGTTGCTAATTATCAGTAATTATATCCAGAAAGTTAAACTTAATTAATATAATTACCATAACGCACACATTAAGCCCAGTACGTAATTATAATTAATATAAAATATATTCGAACGACGTTCGCATTAAGAGATATATCAAAATCTAAAGGAGGCAAAACAGTACGTAGGAGAATAAGCAACCGCGCATTGCGCGCACATCTATATCATTGTATTTCACAACCTCGATTATTATATGATGACAAAAGAATATTAATTAATTAATATGCCTTTTTGCATGTCCTCTTCAAGGAGAAATTATAGAATACTACCGTATTATGGCGCGTGGTACATCTTGTGCACGTGTTATAATATTAGTGGATATTTATAGATATTATTCCCTAAAAGGGGAAAATAAACCCCGTAATCCACCCATATTATAACACATATACAAATGTACCACGCTACATACTACTTTAGTATTTCTATAATTTTTCCTCTTTAAGTATATGCCCTTCTGACAAACCATCATTATGAAGAAAACGAAACGACATTTGAAATCTCTTTTCATACCAAACACACATAAATATATATATATATATATATATATATATATATATATATATATATATATCTCTCTCTCTCTCTCTTACCAGACAGCCCATCAATCTCTCTCTTACTAACACACAGTATTGCCAGTTAAAGGCAAAACTCGTTTGTTGCAGGCTTTTCTTTTAGGCTTGTCTGACCGTGTATGCATATGGTTTTTTTACATATATGGCGTGTTTTCATGGAAGTCTAATTCTACGTCAAGGGGTCCATTAGTCGCATGAGATCTGGTGCGTCTTCTGCCCTTTCATTTTGTTAATAAAAGGAAAAAATTGCATGATCGGAAATGCCTTTGGATATATTTAGTTGAAACAAAGATCTACTGAAGTGTTCAAGTGTTTAGCAAATGCACTGAGAGATGCCATGCCAGGCATAAATCCATGAACTTTGGCTAAATTAACAATGTTCAGAGCCTTATCAATGAATTTCAAGCGAGAGTAAAATTAAAATTTAACTTTATGTTTGGTCAAAAAAATTAAAATTAATAAAACACTAATTTTTCAAAACTTGCAAATTTTAATTGGGATTTTTCTTTTAAATAGAATTTATGAAACTGATGATTTCTCATTTTTTAAAAAGATTAATACAGGAGTATTTATAGATGATACTAAAGTCTTCTAAAACTGCAAAGAATATGTTTTTGTTTTTTTATTTTCATAAACAGAACTAAAATTTCTCAATGACTTCCCGTTACGCAAAATTAAATTTTGAAGGTATGTAATTTTAAGATAATTTTACGGGTATGTATTGTTTGTTCAAAACTTCCGTCCTTCTTAAGAAATGAAATGATTGTAGCAGATCATTATCAATCAACTTTTTATTATCTTGTTCTGTTCTACATTTGATTTTCCTTTTCTTTTTTCGCCTTTTTCTGACAAAAAGGCAAAATGATTGTAGGGTAATTAGGATTGATATTAATGCATGATGAGTTGAAAGGTAGATTTGCAAATGATTTTATGCAATTCATTCACAGTCAGATTTGTTAGGGTTTAGTCAAAGCAGGAAGTAAAATCTCACCCATACCTCCCAGCCCCACCTCCGCCACCATCCACTCTACCTGTCCATCACTTAGCCCCACCACCACCACCAAATAATTTCAACAATCACCCCATGAAAACTCAAGCCAAAAATAATATTTTTAAACCCAAACAACTTTGCGCTGCCACCAAACATCCACTTCCCTTTCCCATTGAACCAACATGTGTTTCTCAAGCAATCAAAAAACTATAACCTTATACACACACATGTGTTTATTAGGCATTAGTCACCAAGTTACTGAGAAGAAATTCGAGTAGCACCTTGGATGGGGATCCTAACCTCTACAGATTGAGATCACAGGTTTTGAGGATAGGAGTGTATTGTTTCTCTGAACTTGGGAAAGCCTTTTTTTTTTTTTTTTTCTGACCTTTTACAAATAGGTGCTGCCCCATTGCTCTTTCAATCTGTACGGCATTGGGATGGATGAAAAGAGGGAAAAATCAAACCTTCTATGTTAAAATCATTAAATGGTTTGGGACTCATCAGATTGAGGATTCAAGGAGTATAGGAGATGAAGAGATGGAAGAGATGGAGTATAGGAGTGTAGGAGATGGAGGAGAGACGGAGGCCATGGAGGAAACCACCATGCTTGCGTCTGATGAGTGGGTATTTATTTTTATTATAATAATGGATAGAAATTAAAATGCAGTATTCTAATATCATGAAGGGTATTTTATAGTATACCCTACATCCAATTTTAGGGTCTTTTGGATTTTGGAGTTATGTGAAATCATTTTGAAATTTGAGGGGGTGTTTGTGTAATTTCTAGAACCTCGGGTTGAAACACAAAAAACCTCAAGGGGTGTTAGTGTAAGTAACTTTTTTTTATATATTCTCATGCAACTAATGAGGATATATGTTAATTGATTACGCTTTTCTATTCATGGCGTATATCTAAACAAAGCATAATAATTAAACAAAGCATAAATTGTGAAATTTGAATTGAGATTGTGTGGATGTGGTTTATAATCATGGAGCAAATCAAACTCAGCTTATACTGATATACCATTAGGAATAGAAAATGTATATACATGGTTGCTAATTATCAGTAATTATATCCAGAAAGTTAAACTTAATTAATATAATTACCATAACGCACACATTAAGCCCAGTACGTAATTATAATTAAGATAAAATATATTCTAACGACGTACACATTAAGAGATATATCATCACATCAAAATCTAAAGGAGGAAAAACCCAGTACGTAGGTGAATAAGCAACCGCGCATTGCGCGCACATGGCTTTGTCGATATCATTGTATTTCACAACCTCGATTATTATATGATGACAAAAGAATATTAATGAATTAATTTGCCTTTTTGCATGCAGTATTTCATGCCCTATTTCACAAACTCGATCAAATGGCATTATTTTTCTGGCACCTTTATGCCCTTCTGACAAACCATCATCAATGAAGAAAACCAAACGACATTTGAAAAAGAGGAACCTCTTTTTCATGCCAACACGCATAAATATATATATATATATATATATATATATATATATATATCTCTCTCTCTCTCTTTTTTAACAGACAGCCCATTAATCTCTCTCATCATCGCAACTTTCTCCATTTTGTTCATCTACCAACCTTGAATAAATTAAGTAAAATGGGGAATTCGGCCAACCTTGAGAAAATGGGCAGAGAACTCATGTGCCCCCTTTGGTATCTCTTTATACAAAAAAACTCTCTGAAGTATGAATTATGTTTTACAATTCCTTCATAGACTGAAGATCTACGCTTGGTTGTGATTAATTGGAAAATACGGGAGGGGAAAATAACTTCTTAGTTGATGCGAAAAAACAAGAACCCCATCTACCATATCTCTCTTTATTGCGTTACTGGTTCTGAGAGAGGACAGATAATAGATTAGCCAAAAAATAAGGTGGGGTGTAAGGGTGTAGGCAGATAGGCACACTGTATTGCCAGTTAAAGGCAAAATTCGTTTGTTGTTGGCTTTGCTTTTAGGCTTGTCTGACCTAAGCTTGCTTTGCCTACCGTGTATGCGTATGGTTTTTTAACATGTAGTGGGTGGGACTTTGCGTTGTGGATAAGGGAGGGGGTAATGGAGTTTAGGGTTTCATCTTTCTTTATTATTATTATTATCCCAGTTGGACAAATGCATCCAAAGGCGTCAAAGATTCTCTTTAGCTGCAGTATTAAGATGTGAGAAATTTAGAGTTTTAGGGCACTTGTGGGGCCCGTCGTTCATGATCAATCTTTTCATGGAATTCTACGTCAAGGGGCCCATTAGTCGCATGAGATCTGGTGCGTCTTCTGCCCTTTCATTTTGTTAATAAAAGGAAAAAATGGCATATGATCGGAAATGCCTTTGGATAAATTTAGTTGAAACAAAGATCTACTGAAGTGTTCAAGTGTTTAGCAAATGCACTGAGAGATGCCTTGCCAGGCATAAATCCATGAACTTTGGCTAAATTAACAAAGTTCAGAGCCTTATCAATGAAATTTAAGCGAGAGTAAAATTAAAATTTAACTATATGTTTGGTCAAAAAAATTAAAATTAATAAAACACTATTATTTCAAAACTTGCAAATTTTAATTGGGATTTTTCTTTTAAATAGAATTTATGAAACTGATGATTTCTCATTTTTAAAAAAGATTAATACAGGAGTATTTATAGATGATACTAAGGTCTTCTAAAACTGCAAAGAATATGTTTTTTTGTCAATAAAAAAAAAGGCTTCCACTAAAGCAAAGAAGCGCAGAAGAGACAAACAAAGCCAAACAAGTGCCAGGAGAAAAGAAATACAAAGATGCCACTAGAAAGGAGGGATAAAAGTTTGGCAAAACAAAAAAAAAAGGAGGAGAAAAATAACCAGGCAAAAAAACGAGGAGAAAACAAATTCTAACCAGGCTTTCAAGCTCAGCCCTTGATGTGGTGATGATATGCATGGCAAGAATGTCCAAAGAGTAGGGGCCATATGCATTACCAATGCATGCATTTCATAAGTTTGATATTTTACAATCATTAATTTATATTTTCTTAATGGGTATTGCTATTAGGACCACATTCTTAATGGGTATTGCTATAGGTGAAAATTATTTTAATAACTAGGTTTTGTAATTAATTAGTATGGCCATTTTCATAAACAGAAGTAAAATTTCTCAATGACTTCCCGTTACGCAAAATTAAATTTTGAAGGTATGTAATTTTAAGATCATTTTACGGGTATGTATTGTTTGTTCAAAACTTCCGTCCTTCTTAAGAAATGAAATGATTGTAGCAGATCATCATCAATCAGCTTTTTATTATCTTGTTCTGTTCTACATTTGATTTTCCTTTTCTTTTTTCGCCTTTTTCTGACAAAAAGGCAAAATGATTGTAGGGTAATTAGGATTGATATTAATGCATGATGAGTTGAAAGGTAGATTTGCAAATGATTTTATGCAATTCATTCACAGTCAGATTTATTAGGGTTTAATCAAAGAAAGTAAAATCTCACCCACACCTCCCACTCCCACCTCTTCACCGCCACCATCCACTCTACCTGTCCATCACTTAGCCCTACCACCACCACCACCACCACCACCAAATAATTTCAACAATCACCCTATGAAAACTCGAGCCAAAAATAATATTTTTAAACCCAAACAACTTTGCGCTGCCACCAAACATCCACTTCCCTTTCCCATTGAACCAACATGTGTTTCTCAAGCAATCAAAAAACTATAACCTTATACACACACATACATCACCTGAGCTTGTAAGAGGGTAACTGCATGATAAATGAAGAATCATCATAAAAAGGTTGGCTGAATTGTAAGAAAACATGGCCACGGAAGACTAAGGCTCATTTGAACAAGCCACCATAGCACTGAAGTATTTTATCTGACAACAATCACAATCAAGGTGATTATGCATTTCAGCATGCTACCTTCATCATTTACTTTGCCAGCCAAAAAGATTAAAATCCGCTTGAACGTTTGGCATCATTTTTTCTCCCTTAATGTTTGCCATTATTTATTCCCTTGCAGAAGCTCTTGCTCCACTATTTGGAAGGAGGCCATCCTTAGCCATGTCACTAAGCACATTAAAAACTTCATCCATATTTCCTTCTTTATGGTTGATGTCAACAAGTAGTTTTGCAAGTTCAACATCAGAAAGCTGACAGCCTCTCAGTGTTACCTATGACTTGACTCAATTCATTGTTCATCCCCTCTGTGAAAAGTGCTTTAACGAGCACAATAACCGTCACAGCATGTGGAACAATACCAGAATGCAACATTTCCTTGTACAGGTAATACTGTGAACATTTCCACCCTTACAATGACCATGAATAATGATATCATAAACTGCTTCGATAGGCTTGTGTTTCCTCTCAATCATTGTCTCAAAAACTTGGCCTGCTTCTTTCATCAAACCCTTCATACAGAATCCCTTTACAAGAGCTACCACACTCTTAAATTCACCATTAGTGCAGTTCTCTGTTAGTGTATTATATGTGACATCATCAGGAACAGACTCCTCCTAGAACAACTTGAGCAGAAGCCTTTTTGCTTCCCTTGTTCGAGCTTGTTTGTTAAGTCCATTAATATGCACACTGTAGGTAACAACATCAGGCAGGAAACCTTTTTGTATCATTTCATCATTCAACTGAAGAGCCTTATTTAAATCCCCTTCCACACAGTACGCATTGATCAATGTTGTGTACCCCTGTTGGGAGAATCCATCAATCAACGTAGTAAACATCCTCTCATTTGGATGAAGTCCTCTAACACGCATCTGATCGAAAAACCCCATTGCTCGATTCAAATTTTTTAGCCTTTCACACTGACAACATGGGAGACAAGCCATTCCTCCGCATCTCCTCTTGCAGAACAAGTGCTTGGTGAAAATTACCTTCCTTGCAATACTCACTAATCAGTGTATGACAAGTCACCTCATCAGGAACAAAACCTTTTCTTTTCATCTCCTCGAGAACCTGACTTGTCTCGTTCATCCTCCCTTCTGGACACAACCCATTGATGACCACATTATATGAAATCAAATTCGGCTCCAAACCCTTCAATGCCATTGATCTCAAAAGTTCAAATGCCTGATCAATCCTCTTCAATTTGCAATATGCACCACATTCAGCAAACATCCACGTCTTTCCATTTCACCAAAAAAATGCAGCCCCATTTCACTAAAACACCTAATCAAAATATTGTAAGTAAACACATTCGGGGCGACCCCATTGCTATGTTGAATTATAAGTGCTCAAGCTGATTCCATAATTAGATATTTTAGTTTTATTGTGGTTTGTTTTATTCTAATCCAAGTGTCATAGTTTGATTGGTTAGCTTGTGGATGGCTGAGATTGCATTGTGATGTAATGCATCCAGCTGGCATTGTGCATAACGGTTATATTCTCACACTAAGTGTGTGTGAGGTAGTGTATTGAGTTTACTGGAAAAAGGAATGAGAATGTTCTCTCTGCTACACGTATAGCCGAGTAGATTTTGATTTCGTTTTGTTCTTCTTCTCCATTTTCTTGCTGTTACGAAAATACACACACAGATACACAAAACACTAACATGGCCTCAGAGCCAGCTTCGATTATCTAAAGCTGGGCGTTCATTCTGTGAAGGAAATCGATCGAGGTGAAGCTCATTCCAAGCTCACGAAGCTGATTGAGCTCGATCAATTGTAGATCTGAAAACAACTTGTTTCCAGGTGCATCTGAAATTCAAAAATGGCTGGATCTGGAAGCTCAGAGGCTAGAATCCCAATTTTCTCTGGTGAGAACTATGAGTTTTGGAGGATTAAGATGGTGACCACATTTAAATCATACGGTTTATGGAATTTCGTAGAGAAGGGGATTTCAATCCCAGATTCAAAGAAGAAGAAGGCATCTGAGGAAACAGCTGCAATTCTCATGAAGGATGCGAAAGCGTTGGGTATCATCCAAAATGCCGTTTCTGAACAGATTTTCCCACGGATTGCAAATGCAGATTCTGTGAAGATGGCTTGGGAATTGCTATATGCTGAATACCATGGTGGAGATCATGTCAGATCGGTAAAACTTCAAAACCTCATACGTGAATTTGAGTATACTAGGATGCGTGATAATGAATCCTTATCTGACTATCTTACTAGACTGAATGAATTGATTAATCAAATGAAAACATTTGGTGAAGTTCTGTCAAATGAGAGGCAGGTTTAGAAGGTTCTAATTAGTCTTAGTAAGAAGTATGATCCTATATGTCTTGTGATTGAAAACACAAAGAAACTAGAAACTGTGGAGTTGCAAGAAGTGATTGCCATATTGAAGAGTCAGGAGCAGCGGTTTGAAATGCATAATGTTGATACAGTTGAGAAGGCATTTGCCTCATTCACTGTGAATTCCAAGGGCCAGAATAAAAATGCTCCTCAGTCTGGTTCATCTAAGTCACAGAGAAACTGGAACTCTAAAGGGAAGTCATGGGAGTTAAAAGGCAAGTCAGAGCAGAACAATTATTCTGCACAGAATCTCAACTCAACACAATTCTCAAACCAGGAAAATACAAAGCCTTAATGCAAGGTGTGTTCAAAGCATCATTTTGGTGAGTGCAGATACAAAGGAAAACCAAAATGCTATAACTGTGACAGATTTGGACATCTTGCTAGAGACTGTACTGTGAACAAGAATGTGCAAAAGGCTAATTGTGTAAACCAAATGGAGGTGACAGGGAACTTGTTTTATGAAAATTGCACAACCACTGAGATCAAAACCAATGGAGAATGGTATGTTGATAGTGGATGTAGCAACCATATGACAGGAAATTTAGAGTTACTGGTTGATGTGAGAACTAATGTGGCTGGGAAAGTACAAATGTCAACTGGTGCACTTGTGAGTGTAGCTGGTATTGGTTCACTGATGATGGACACAGCAAAGGGCAGGAAATACATCAGAGAGGTAATGTATCTGCCAGGATTGAAAGAAAATCTGCTAAGTGTTGGGCAGATGGATGAGCATGGATACTGTCTGGTGTTTGGAGAAGGGACGTGCAGGGTATTTGATAGTCCATCCATGGATTATCTCATCATCAAGGTACAAATGAAGAGTAACAGGTGCTATCCTGTATATTTTCTAGCTGAAAAACAGTTGCTTATGAAGACTAGTTTCACTCAATCCACATGGATTTGGCATAAGAGACTTGGTCATCTGCATTTTGGTGGATTGAAACAGTTAAGGGATAAAGGAATGGTACTTGGTTTACCACAATTGGAAGAACAAAGTGGTGTGTGTGAAGGGTGCCAATTTGGAAAACAACACAGGATTGTATTTCCAAAGGAACAAGCTCAAAGAGCAAGCAAAGCACTCGAGTTAGTACATGTAGATCTTTGTGGCCCTATGAGAAATGAATATGTTGCAAGGAACAGATACTTCATGCTGATTATAGATGATTTCACAAGAATGATTTGGGTATACTTCTTGAGAAACAAATCAGAAGCTTTCAGCTGCTTCAAGAAGTTCAAATCCATGACTGAATTGCAAACTGGACACAAGGTGAAATGCATAAGAAGTGACAGAGGTGGAGAGTTTCTATCTACTGAATTTGTGGAGTTTTGTGAAGCTCATGGCATTCAAAGGCAGCTTACAATGGCCTATACTCCTCAGCAGAATGGAGTGGTAGAGAGGAAGAATAGGACTGTCATTGAAATGGCAAAATCAATGTTGCATGAGAAGGGAATGCCTTATTTCCTATGGGCAAAAGCAGTGCATACAGCTGTCTATTTACTGAATAGATGTCCTACCAAAGCCTTGGATAACATCACTCCATTTGAAGCATATAGTGGACAACAATGATTCAGTTATGTCACCATGCACAATTGGAAATCAAGTAGATTTTGACTTTCATTCTGAAAATTCAAATGGCAATTCTGCTGTTACACCCCAAACTCTGAATCTGCAGGAGAGAAACTTATCATCTCCACAACACACTCCAAGTGATATAAGCAGTGAAGAAAGGAGAACTCAAGCTTATGATCACACTCCATTAAAATGGAGAAAGCTAGATGATGTACTTGCTCAGTGTAACTTGTGCATCATGGAACCAGAAAAATATGCTGATGCTGCACAGGATGAATCTTGGCTTAAAGCTATGCAAGATGAATTGCAAATGATTGAGAAGAATGGAACATGGGAATTGGTGGATAGACCAACTGAAAAACCAGTGATTGGAGTTAAGTGGGTTTACAAGACAAAGCTAAACTTGGATGGTTCTGTGCAAAAGAATAAAGCAAGATTAGTTGCCAAAGGGTATGCTCAGAAGCCTGGACTGGATTACAATGAAACTTATGCACCTGTAGCCAGATTGGACACCATTAGAACACTTATTGCTCTAGCTGCTCAAAAGGATTGGAAACTGTATCAACTTGATGCGAAATCTGCCTTCCTTAATGGTGTGCTACAAGAGGAAGTTTATATCAACCAACCTGAAGGGTTTGTAGTTAAAGGCAAAGAAGACAAGGTATATCGACTGCATTAAGCTCTCTATGGTTTGAAGCAAGCACCAAGGGGTTGGTATGGGGAGATAGACAGCTATTTCTCTCAATGTGGCTTTAAGAAAAGCCTAAGTGAAGCAACCTTATACACCAAATAAAGGGGAGATAAGGATATCCTAATTGTCTCTATTTATGTAGATGATATTGTCTACACAGGGAGCAATAAGGAATTACTAGATGAGTTTAAGGAAGATATGATGACTAAATATGAGATGACAGATTTAGGTCTCTTGCATCACTTTCTTAGCATGGGGGTGATTCAAACCAATTCTAGTATATTTCTTCATCAAAAGAAGTATTCTAGCACTCTGTTGAGCAAATTTGGTTTGACTGAATGCAAGCCTGTGTCAACACCCCTTGTAGCAACTGAGAAACCAGTTAAGGATGATGGAAGTGGAGCTGCAAATGAAGAGCAATACAGGAGCATTGTAGGTAGTCTCTTGTACTTAACTGCTACTAGACCTGATATTATGTATGCTTCAAGTCTGCTTGTTAGATTCATGCATTGCCCCACAAATAGACAATATGGAACAGCTAAAAGAGTCTTGAGATACATCAAAGGAACTCTAGACTATGGTTTAGAGTATGTGAAAGGCAAGAGATCAATCCTAATTGGCTACTGTGATAGTGATTGGGGAGGTTCAGTTGGTGATAGCAAGAGCACATCAGGATATGCTTTTACCTTTGGCAGTGGAGTGTTTTCTTGGGCCTCAGTCAAACAGCATTGTGTGGCATTGTCTACTGCAGAAGCTGAGTACATAAGTGCAGCTGAAGCTACTGCACAAGCCATTTGGTTACGTTTTGTGCTAGAGGACTTTGGAGAGCTACAAACTGAAGCTACTCCATTGCATTGTGACAATATCTCAGCAATTGCAATCACTAAAAACCCTGTGTTCCACCAGAAGACTAAGCATATTGATAGAAGATACCATTTTATCAAGGATGCTTTGCAAGAAGAAGTTATTGATCTGGAATACTATCCTACAAATGAACAACTAGCTGACATTTTCACCAAACCTTTGGCCAAAGATCGGTTCAATTATCTCAGAGGCATGCTTGGAGTGAAATCAGCTCAAGACTTAAAGGGGAGTGTTGAATTATAAGTGCTCAAGCTGATTCCATAATTAGATATTTTAGTTTTATTGTGGTTTGTTTTATTGGTTAGCTTGTGTCATAGTTTGATTGGTTAGCTTGTGGATGGCTGAGATTGCATTGTGATGTAATGCATCCAGCTGGCATTGTGCATAACGGTTATATTCTCACACTAAGTGTGTGTGAGGTAGTGTATTGAGTTTACTGGAAAAAGGAATGAGAATGTTCTCTCTGCTACACGTATAGCAGAGCAGATTTTGATTTCGTTTTGTTCTTCTTCTCCATTTTCTTGCTGGTTACAAAAATACACACATAGATATACAAAACACTAACATGCTAATCATCTCAGAAAACACCTCCTCAGAAAATTGAACAGGCCCTTTTGACCTAATTATTGCATTTAAAATTGCATTATATGATAGTACACCACCAGGCATTAATCCATGAACTTTGGCTAAATTAACAATATTCATAGCGTTATCAATGAAATTCAAGTGAGAGTAAGACTTCACCACCAAGTCGAAAACCGCCGAGCTCGAATTGCAGACATGTAAGGAGTCGCTGAGGCACTGAAAGACCAAATTGCCCTGTCGTCGATGGTATTGACGGCGACGTCCTCGGCGAGGGCATGGGCGCTCTTGTAGATCTTGAAGCGAGTGAGGATGTGTAGAGCGAGGCACATGCATTGGAAGGTGAAGAAACCTTTTGTGCCCAGCTGAGGACGTTTAGGGTTAGAGGTTGGTAGAATTGAGACTTGAGGAGTAAATAGGAGGCTGCCTCAGGGGTAAAACAGGAAGAGAGAGAAGTGAGGTTGTTGGGATGGCGGTTGAGGTACGTGATTGCTTTTTCTGCGAGCAGGGTGTCGGAGGGAACATAGGGAAATGAAGATGGCTTGTGAATATGAGGTTTCATGAGGGACATTTCTGGAATTGAAGAAGTTAGATGTTTATCAGAAGCACAACGGTAGCTAACGGAGAAGATGAACCTTACAGTCGAAGTCGGATGCTATTTCATTTTTTATTTTTTCATCTTTGTTGTGGGTCTCTTTATTTCAGGCCTGCAGAGCCTGACCAGTGGGTCAACTGAAAGGCCCTGTTTGGTGGGTTTCGTTTGGACTGGGGAAGTCCAATTAAATTGGACGTTAGTCTTGTCCATTGTTTGGTTTGGACTGGGCAAGTCCAATTAAATTGGACGTTAGTCTTGTCCGTTGTTTGGTTTGGACTGGGCAAGTCCAATTAAATTGGCCGTTTGGTCTTGTCCAGGGTTGTAAAATGTTGTAGGCCGAACTTTGTTTTGAACCGTCCCACTAAGTTTTATTTACTTTTAATCTAACTTTTGCATTTTGAACTTTTGTTCTTGCAATATATGAAGCTTGTGACTCCCATAAAGAACGCTCGTTTTCTAATCCCGATTTATCAACCATCTTCATCAACCAGAACCAAATAAAACTCATTTGTCACCCATCTTCATCAATCAGAATCAAATAAATGTTTTGATACCAATTATTGTGTGACAGGACCCGACCCTAATTCCGCTTTGGAATCCGGGTCGAGCCCTATCCGTGTCCGACATCTGTTAGGTGTCGGACATACTTGACCATTTTGCCCTTGGGTGAAAGAGATCAAGAAATTTCAAGTTTTTTAAGGTTTGACTTCTGCCGAAAATTCGGCAGAGTCTCCCCTATAATTGGCTCAATTCCCAAATTAATTACACCTGCAATAGCACAATTTTTATACTCCCAAACGTCCAGCAAGCACGAGTTAAGGTTCACACACCAACAGAAATAAAATGTACGACCTCAGGCCTCACAAACAGTTGGGCAAGTTCAGAGCTACTAAAATACTTAATTTACAAAGTTCTTCGGGTCGTGGACCCTACACAAAGTCGTGGGAGTGCAGTGGTGGTGATGACGGGCCGGTGGTGGTGCTCAGCTACAATCTACAGCCTGGGGGCGTAAAACATTTGAAAAAGTTAGTGGACCAAAAGAAAATTTTAGAAAATAACAAAATAACATACTAACCCCCTGTTAAATCATTAAGAAAACTATTCTAAATTCGTTCGATAAAACAAGGCATGCAAATATAAACATATTCATATAATTTTACCAAAACAGAAATTCTCATTTCAAGGAAAGAAATAATATCAAGTCAAAATTTCTAAAAAGAATCCACCTAGGAGTACCCTCTTTTATTTCCGTCAATTCCAATAATCAATCCGTCAATTCCATTTCCTCGCTAGACTCGGTGACACAAAGTCAACCGAGCCGCGTCCTCGCTAGACTCGGAAAACACAAAGTTTATCCGAGCCGCGTCCTCGCTCCGCATGGTCCGGGCGTCCCCGAGACTCATGGGGCGTGAGTCATGCACGCAGACTTAAACCGAAGGCAACAATAGGTCCGTAGACCGGATAATCACCAAATCCATAAATATCCCGAAGGCAACTTTATTTATCCGAAGGCAACATTTCTAGGGTACCTAGGGTGGTTTAAAACCTTCCTTAAACCATTCATACGAAAAAAAATCTTTATCTTACCGAGCCATTCAAGTTCCACAATATTAAACATAAAACTCATTTCCATGCTTGGAACAATATTCATAATAAATATTTCAAGTAAAACCATTAAATTCAGTTTCATGCTTGAAATCATATACTTTAAATCCCTTCAATCTTTCTTCGAGCCATTTAACTTTCATAGTCAAAAATCTCATTTAAAATATCATTCATAGGCTCGGGGTAACAGCTTATTCGAAAAAATAATAAAATTTCATTTAATCTCAACACTAAATTCAAAAGCATAATTTCTTATTAATTCAAAGATAAGCATTTAATAAAACAGTTATTGCATAAAAATTCATTTATAAAATAAAAGTCCACTCACAGTGCGTCCGAGCTAGCCTGACCCTTCGAGGGTCCTTCCTGCAAATTCTCTGAAGCTTGAACACCTATTTCCAAAATTGAAACCATTTATTAATTAACCATAGCTCGGCACGATAATTTATTAAAAATAAACCGACCCCCGGGCTCAAAATGTTCAAACTTTGGATAAAAAAGGGTTCTCGGGCCTAAAAGTGTTCAATTGTGATTAGAAAGGTTTACCGGGCCCATTTGATTCTAATTTAAGCCGTTTAATTAACTTAATAATTTCCGGAATTAAATATTCTATTAAATCCTTAATTAAGTTCGATTTGTTCGTTCAATGGGTTTCCGACCTCCAAATTACGTTTCGTAAATTTCTATAGGATTCTAAAAGTCCCAATAGCTTAGTTTAAAAGTTTCGTTACGTTTCAATGGTTCGAAGGTATTGAGCCCGAATTAAACTTCAATAAACCTAACTGGTAAAATCGGTGTCACACTCAAACGATTTCCGAAAATTTGTTCTAGCATACCAAAGTACTCGGGAGGTTGCGGGGAGTATTTTGGCACGAAAAAGAGATGCCACCACCTGGCCCACGCGCCGCCACACGCGCGGCCAGGTTGGGTGGCTTGAGAGAATTTTTCGACAACGGAAAATTCTCGAATTAGCCTGCAATCCACATACCAATCGACTCAGGGTGGCAAGAGGAGGCTATAGGACGCGAGAACCGGCCAAAAACCCGTCGGAAATTCAAACCCGATCGGAGCAAAAACCTAGGTTTTAGATTTCTTCTTAAACCTCAAAATCAATCCCAACCAATCCCAAAACAAGTTAGAACTCGTTGGTTAGGTTCAGAAACTCACCATACGCGACAAAATCGCTGACCGGAACGGCGAGATCGATGGCGAGACCTCTCGGACCCTTTCGCGTTCGCAGAGGCGGTTGGAGGAGGTTTCGGCTGGAGATAAGGGCAGGGGTGGCACGAGGAGGATGAGGGGAGGTTTCGGGCGAGATTTGGCGGTTTGGTTTGGCCGAAATCGTGGCCGGCAGCCACTGGTTCATTCGGTTAGGGTTTAGGGTCGAAGGAAGAAGATGACCGGGTGAGGGGGGAGAAGGCCAGACACGCGCTGGCCAATTGGCCAGCGTGTTTTATTTTTTCTACCCTTAATGCAAAATTACCAAATGCCCCCCACCAATTTTAATCCTTTAAGCGTTCATTCGGGCTCGGAATCGGGTGTTCCGCACGTCCACGGACTCATTTCGACAGCCGGACGCAATGGTGCACCCCGTTCCACCAAATTCTTTCCCGAAAATAAAGTCAACTTTTAATTCCATTAATTTAATCGGGGTATAATCGTCATTTTCTTTAATATTTTAATATTTTAGTCTTAATTTAGGACCGAGTTGTTACATTGTGTTTAGAGCACCAAATTGAAACTATTAATAATAAATAAAATAAATTCTTATTTAAGTTGAGGTAACATCACCTGCATCAAATCGAGCCACACATTAACAGAAAACTCCTCTATGTTATCCACTCCCACATCCTGAACATTGCCTAACATTGATCTCAAATAGTCAATATAGTGAAAATGGACAATCGAGTAAGTAACAAATAGTTTCCGTCCTCCTTAAGTAATGAAATGATTGTCACTATGCCAAATTTCACTTTCAGCAACACTACATAGGCATCGGTAAATAGAAAAATCGATGCTATTAGTAAATTAGGCATCATTTTCATAAATAACGATACTAAACATATACAAAGACATGAGCACGAATTTTTGATTTTTTTTATGACGATGCCATTATTCCACTTTAACATAATCAGTCATAACCACGGATGCCTAAAGTGATTAGTATTTTTTTTTTAAGAGGGATATTTTTTGGTAACATCCCCCCAATGCCTAAAGTGGAGTCAACCATATGACAAAAATTTTACGCTCTCCCTCTCAAACTCTCCGCCCGAAACTTCATCTCCCACTCAAACTCTCCCCCAAAAAATTCTTCTCCCTCTCAAACTCTCCCCCAAAAATTCATCTCATCTGCACACTATTTTTAATCTTTTCCTTCTCCGTCCTGTGGTAGCTTCCATCACTCTCTCTCTCTCTCTCTCTCTCTCTCTCTCTCTCTCTCTCTCAGAGATTGCACCGAGGAAGACACACACTATGGCACGCACTCTTTTAGATCTGAAGCCAACAAACCCCAAAAAACCTTAGCTCCATGGAAGATCTGGTGAGCATTTTCTCTGCTAAACTCTCCGATTTTCTCTGCCGCACTCTCCGATTTTCTCTTTCTTTCATTTTGTATGGTTTTTGTTTGGATATGGGGGTTGTTTTAAGTTCTTGAAGGATCTGAGTGTTCTGTAATTTCTTGTTCATGGTTGAATAGTGGGGTTTATGGGTTATGGGTTGTGGTTGGATAATGCAAATGAGGGTTCTTTCTTGGTGGGTTTTGTGTTCGCATGCTTCACTCGTGAAGTGAATTTTGGGTGATTATGTTATTGGGGTTTATAGTTGTGTTTGGGCTTGAGATTTTGTTCTTGATGATTGGTTCTTGGTTATGGATTTGGAATGTTGGATTTTGTGCTTTCATTTGGTCAATTTTGTTCTTCGTGCATTGTCGATGCCAAACTTGAACTTTGTTCGTTATGGGCTTGGCTTCGTGACGTTTCGGTGGGTTACGTGTGGACACTCCTCGTGGTGAACTCATCAATGTGAGTCTTTCCAATATATTTTGAAATAAAAATACAAACTTTTTGTTGGGTTTTCCTCTAATTGTGCTTAATTGCTTCAATTTTACTTGAACATGGAAAACTAATATTGGTTTTGTTTTTTTATTGTCGTATAATTGCTGAATATGAAGTTTTGCTAGTTGTTAATGGATATCAAATACAATGACCATCAAGAAAATGTTAAAGCTGTGTTATCTCATATCATATGTGATCAAAAACATTTGGAAAGAAAGATACAAGTCAAGTTGATTGTGTTTCATAAATTAAATCCGGCACATTTGTCAAAACTTGGTTTCGAATACTCTGTGTATGCAGAGCTTCGATACAAGTTTCATATATGTGAATGTGTTGTGCTATTTTAACTATAACATGATTGTGTTGTGTTGCTGCTTCTAAGTTCTGATGTTTTACTAAATGTGCTAATTTTAGATGTCGCGACAGAATGATTGAGTTTGACATTTGGTATTTGGGCCACTAAAAATCTGCTGGATCCACAAAGAATGGCCGAGACTCAAATCCTAAGTTTCTTGTAGTGAAGAAATTCGGTGTAGAGGTGAGAAACAGTAAGGAAAATGACAAAGAGAGAGAGAGAGAGAGAGAGAGAGAGAGAGAGAGAGAGAGAGAGAGAGAGAGGCAAACTTCAAGGACCCTTGTTTGTTTCTTTTGAGTAGTAAGGTATGACCCCTTGATATATATATATATATATATACACACACACACACACACACATATAGCCAGTAGCATTAAACATCAAGACTTGGTCTTTTTTTCTTCTTCTTTCTGCTTTTCAATTCATTTCTTTATATGTGTTTTTATATGATCCTCAATTCAAGTTGCAGGAAAGCCAAGAGAGGATATTTGGATGTAAGGCATTCCCTTTTGTTTTTCAGTTTGGTTTTTATCCTAAAAAAGGCAGATGCCCATATCGATTCACAACAAAATGGAATAATTTTGCTGGATATATTGATTCATGTAAGAATTTGTTTCTCCCAATTGTCAACTAAATTATCAGTCCCCATTTATGTAAAATTGTATAGAAATGATCGATCGAGTTATTGTTAACTAATTCGTGCCTGAGATGACTTCCATGCTTTTGATTTATCTTGAGCGGGTATGTATGGATTGTATTTGTTTTATCAAGCTAGAACAATCTTCTTGGATCCCAAAATTTGCACAGAATCTGTAATATGATATTCCCTATGCTCTTTCTTACTTTGTATAGGCTTATTTCCAATTGTTGGATGAACAATTCTTGTATAGGCTTTTGTTCAAGTTATTAAAGTAGTTATTTTTATGCCTTTGGCTGAAATGAAGTGGTATCTAAATGGCGATTAGAACCGTAAAGCAGAAATCTTTGAGTTGGGTAATACTTATATTGTGAATATAATGAATGAGGTTGGGTAATCTTGACATAGCCATTAGAAATCAAAGCTGATTGTGGATTATCAAACTTTGAATTTGCTGAGTGAGGGGTTTTATATATGACTTCTCCGCAGCATATACCCTATTACAAAGGTTGTGTCTTTGGGGGATAAAAATTGCATGTAAATTACATTATATTGGTAGTTCGTAATATGTTTTTAAAAATTTGAATTTAAGTATTAGCTAGAAAACAACCCTTATGATTGCGTTTGACACACTTTCTTCTCTGCCTGTTTCTTGTTAAGTTTATATTCTCATTCTGTCACATCACAGATTCAGGGTTTTGGTTCAAAGTAAAGCATTGTACTTAGTGAGAATTGAGTATGCCATGCATTTTATATGCATTGATTTTTTAGGTGTGGTTTTCACAGAGTTCTCAAGTCTCTCGATTTTCTAATGGCAGCAGTGTTATTTAGAATAGATGTATGTAAGTAGGTAATCAATTGTGTGCAAGGAAATAAACAAATGCTCAAAATGTTAGGTTCAGCTTGACAATTCATGTGCTGCTTTATATCTAATATGGTATCTAGCTGGATGGATCCAACTTCAATCGCATTACATGGATGATATAATCAATCACGGTCACTTGTAGGCTGTAAATAATGCATTGTTATATCTCTATTGACACCTTGTGCAACTTTGCTTGAGAAAACTAAACCTTACAGATCTCTTCTTTCCTCGTGGTCTGGCATTGGTTATGCACAAAAATCATGAAGGTCCAGCTGTTTTTGTGATGCTTAATAAGGCTTTAGAAATTGCACAATGGGGAAAAAAAGTAATTGAAGAGAGGAATATAAGAATTCTAATTGCACAGATGCATGTTGTGAAGGTAACAATTAGTCAAACCTCTCGTTTTCTAAAATCATGAACTGGTATCACTACAAAAAAAAAATGTCTTTTTATGACACAGATTTAATGACGCATCGAAAATACATGTCATTAAATGTCATAAACTATGACGTGTCTTTAAAATGTGTCATTGAAGTGAGTTTATGACACAATTATCACGACATTTGCTGAATGCGTCATTAAAATCATTTTCAATGACGCGGGATGTGTGTCATTGATTCTAGTACATTTAGACGGCGCATATCGTACGTCATTAACATTGTGAATTTAATGACGTCTACTAGACGTCATGAATTACTTGTACGATGACGTAGAACCCGCGTCATAGATGTACCCTATATTACGACGCAAGACCTGCGTCATAGATATACCCAAATTTTTTCTTAAATTAACGACGTTTTTTATACGTCATGAAATACTTATACGATGACGCAGCATATGCGTCATAGGTGTAAAAAAATTTAACGACGTCTATGCTGCGTCATAGATTTCTAACTTTTTTTTCCCACAATTTTTTTTCGTGTGCCGCTCTTTTTCACCAAATTTAAGTTTGGTGCGTGTTATTCTCCTCCGACCCCTAAACCCAAATCCTCTCTCATTTCTCTTCTGATGCTGCACAGCCACTATTTTTCATCTCTAACTGATGAGAACTCCGTCTGATTCAAAAATAATTATCGGTTGTACCCACCCCTACCCGCTTCATCTCTGCCTTTCCCCTTCTGCCCTCTCTTTCTCTACGACCCAAGACCCATTCCCGCCTCCCCCAACAATATCCACCGTCGCTAGCACTTTGCACCCACCAACGCTGCAACCCAGGGTGCAATTTTCATGGGTATGTGCAAGAGAGATGGGGTTGGAGAAGGCAGCATGGGAGGATTGTGATCCGGTACGGTGAAATTCAAGAGATTGATAGAGGTGGAACCGCCGAGCCCACTGAGATACGTAATCGGAGCGGCCATCATGATGATCGGAGTTGTCTTACCCGTCGGTTACATGATTTCCATAACAAGCGCGTTCCTTCTTCCTCCTCCTACTCCAAACAGACGTAGGTGTGCCTTTTTCAAATTTTTCATTTTCACTGTTTCCCCCCTCCCTTTAATTTTCCATATTTCTCAAATTTCCCCAGTTTCCTAAATTTGCAAACTTCAAGTGTAGGTGTTTGTTCTGAATCTAATTTGGGTTTTGTTTGATTGGGCTTTCAGGAACAAAGTTTTGATATAGAGATATTGAGAAACATTCATGTATTATGTGAACACTGCACTTATAAACATTCATGCTTATAAACTTGCATGCTTATAAACATTCATGTATTATGTGAACACTACACTTTAAGTCCATCTTCCATAACATTGTTAGATGGATTTCAGTTCTTGGATTCGCCAATCCTGTTTTTTAATGCTTTGTAGATTCGGTGTCCAAATGGAAATATGATTACATGTCTGTAAATGTGAAAAGCCATCTGTGTAAAAAAAAAAAAAATCTTTCTATACTAACTTGCCATACCTTATGATACTTGTATTCTAATAATTTGCAATTGCAGGCAATCTGACAAAATTTCATATTTTATCTTTGCTTATTCTAATATGCTAATCTCTTCTAAAAGTTTACCATCTTCTAGTAAAAAAACTGTTTGTAGACAACTAGGTAAATGTTTTGGTTATTTTATAGGTTTATTCAGCTATATTCTGAGTTGTGTTTATTTTCTAGTTGGTGAAAAGAAGAATTAATTGCTTGTGTTCCTTTAGGTTACTAACATTTGCTTTTGGCTGTGAGTCTTACACTTATGAGCTCTGGGTTTTAGTGTGACAATTTATCTTCTTCTTGTAGGGACTGAAGAGATTCCTAAAGAGCTCGTCCTGGTAAGGCATTTTCCTTGTCGTTAGTTGTTTGATTGGAAAACATAAGAATTCCTTTATTTATTTATTTTTTCAGAAAATTTAGTACAATTTACGTACAGGGAGGAGTTTGTTCTCATTTAAATATATTGACTCATGCCAGTTGCCCTCAACATCACACTTGGCGGCTTGCCAATTCATCACAGAGGACCATACGGCACAAATACGATTCATCACTTGGATTTTGATGCTCCAACACGTGAACATGCTCAACAACTACCTGATGACAAAGTATTCTTTGTGCTTGTCTTACAAATTTCTTTGAAGTTTGCTTTGCTTTTTCAGTCCCATCTTGATGTTTCCTGTGGCCATGTTTCTTCATTTGTATATAAAATTTATGCACTTTTAAAAATAATTATCTACTATAAAAATGGATTTTTAAATTAAATAGGTTGTCTAGTGGACTTCTTTTTATAACTGCCCCCTTTCCCCTCCATAAGTTCCCAATGCATTGCTGGCTTATTTTGTAGTACCCATAAATATGCAACAAGGTGTACAAACACAGACACAAACACCAATCGAGGAATAATATACTTTTTGTATCATGAGTACAAAACTTACATTTGACCAGGTGAACACGTAGGGAAGACACCATAGTATAATGGAAAGAATATCAAGTTGTAAGTAGAAGATTACCAGCATTGTATATTTTCTTATAAGAATATGAACCTTCTGTCTTGGCTGTTGTCTGGAAATTGCATTTAAATTATGGAGAGTACTTTAGATTCTGTAGAGTTCTAACAAATGCAGTATGTGTGCCTTTGTGCTGCAACACAACACAAATTGGTCTTCCAAAAATAGTATCTAGGTTTACATTATTTTTGTATTAAAGGGGACAGTGTTGTCAAGTCGAGTCAATTAACTATATATCGGGCTCCAACCCTCACCTTTTTCCGGCTAGGGATATACAAATCTACTTTTAACGTAAGTGATTGACTTGTACTTTTTTCCATGTCGAATACTTGTTACCTAAAGGGGCTTGTATATATTTTTATGCATGTATGCTCGTCTCGTATAACATTTTAACAGCTTTTACTCCTACGAAACAAGATGAATCTCTTTTGGAAGATGTCTGGACTCTTTTAAGAGCTGGAAGACTAGAAGAGGCATGTCACTTTTGCCGATCTGCAGGATGTGTAAGAGAAGTTCTGAAAAATATGAGATTAATACTTTATTTTAGGTTTCGTGTTCTGTCTCCGATACATATTAACAATTTGGTAGCCATGGAGAGCTGCAACTTTGTGCGTATTTGGAGGACTTGATCAGTTTCCTTCAATTGAAGCCCTGGTGAAAAATGGAAAGGATAGAACTTTGCAAGCCATTGAGTTGGAAAGTGGCATTGGCCACCAATGGCATCTATGGAAGTGGGCTTCTTATTGTGCATCAGAGGTAGGGTTTGAAGGATTTGGCAATAGAAAATTATGTCCTTTTAGATGAAGTTCATATGTTGTTTCATCCATTTTAGGTTCTATGAATTTTATAACATCTCTCTCCAACATGCATGAATAATAAAATTGAATGCATTTTGTGGCTGAAGGCAGGTTCTGCTTGTCCTTCTACTTATGTTGTCTGTGACATTATTAATGATAATAACAGTTTATGAATATAATCAAGAGTATTTATTAACCTTTCTTCAGTTTTGTTTAATATTAATTGTTGTTATATATATATATATATTAATATATTTTTGCTTAATAAAATTGGTGGGTTAAATATACATATTATATATATTTTTTAAAATAAAAAAGATTCAATGACGTTTAAAGTATGTCATCAAAAGTATTTTAATGACGTTAGAAAAATGTCGTGAAGTTCAATGACGTCCAGCTTGCGTCATGGAAAATCCTAAATAATGTTGTCAAACCAAACGTCATACTATTAATGACGCCGGGTCCGCATCATTGAAAGAGGTTTCCATGACGCGTATCCAGTTTCATTGTTTAGAAAAACTTTCCATGACGCATAGTCCGCGTCATTGAAAGAGGTTTCCATGACGCGTATCCAGTGTCATTATTTAGAAAAACTTTCCATGACGCATAGTCCGCGTCATTGAAAGAGGTTTCCATGACACGTATCCAGTGTCATTGTTTAGAATAACTTTCCATGACGCATAGTCCGCGTCATTGAAAGAGGTTTTCATGACGCGTATCCAGTGTCATTGTTTAAAAAAACTTTCCATGACCCCCCCATTAGACGACGCGCGTCGCGACGTCTCAACTGCGTCATTAAAAGTGATCCATGACGCAAACCAGACGTCATAGAATGGTTTTTGTGGTGTAGTGAATCTATAAAAATATCACTCATTAAAGTTCTTGAATTGTATTCAAGAACAGAAATTTTTTGTTCAAATTGAATTCCTTGTATATAGAAAATGAATCTTAATCTGTTGCCACCTAAGGTCGATGAGAATCAGAACAACTATGGTCTTTTCATCTGTGACACCATATTTATATGTTTAGACAACTAGTTTTAAACAACTAGTGGGGACTTAAATGTTCCAAAATTGGTTAGTAACTTGTTACACAGTTTGGAAGATCTTGAGATTTCAAGGAAGAACAAATCTACCCCAACATTGTTAGCTTACCTTTAAAAAAAAATTCATTGACCCTTTCATCCAACCTTGTATCCATTAGTACGTTTACTCAATGACCCTTATGTTGACGGTGTGCAACAGACTTTTGATTGGGATTACGGAAAAACATACATCTATCATTGTGAAGTCTATGTGGATGGGAGCTACAAATTCAAGGTCTGTATGTCTACCCCTAGCTACAAATTCTTGGTAATCGGTTACTGGTAATCAATGAAACGTTATGCATTTTATGTTTTTTGCATTATTTTTCGTTTCCTGCTGTCATTTTCTTTTTGTCACATCAATTTGTTACCTTGTGTTTTGTGCCCCTATGTTCTAGCTTGTAATAAATCCTATGATAATCTTTCATAGGAGACAAATCTCCATTAGTACCATCAAAGGTCCAAGATGTTGGAGGAAGCATATATCAACTACAAGTGGAAAAGTCATGGGCAACAACTTAGGAAGAAGCATTCTCCCTTCATTTTACATGTATTTTTGTTGCTATAGTATTTTGCTTATAGACAAGTATGGATCATATGTGGGGTTGGAAAATTTGTGATTTATTGTAGTGTTGGATATATATTTGATGTATGGATATATTTAAATTTATTTAGGTTTTTTGATGTGCAATGGACAACATTACATTACATTGTTCATAACAGCTTCAGTTTTCCAGAATCAACTGAAGTTAAAGATTATAATCACTGATGCCTAAAACCGAAAGTAGCATAAGCATTTATATAACAATTGATGCCTAAAAGTAGAAATATCGTCAACATTATATAACAATCAATGCTATTGGAGGCTTTTCACGTCCGAAAAATCTAAAAAGCGATGACATATAACATAATTTGCATCGGAATTATTGGTTGCTGCGATGTCGTAATCGATAATACGCATCAGTACAGGATAACTCAATGTTGCTGTAATAAACATTTAGCATCCTACGTTTTGTAATTACTAATGCAATTTCAGGTTTAGGCATCAGAAGTCAACCTTTTTTTTGGCATTCGGAAATCTTTTAGTATCGGAGTTTATAAATATGCGATGTCTTAACTATGTATAGGCAACGGATAATATCCGTTGCCTATTGTACAACAATAGGCAACAGCTACCAATACCACGGAATTTACAAACTTTAGGCAACGGATTTTCTCCGTTGCTAAAAGTCAAATTTGGCATAGTGTGTTTGTAGCAGATCATCAAACAACTTTTTATATATATTATCTTGTTATGTTCTACATTTGATTTTCTTTTTATTTTTCAGTCTTTTTCTAACAAAAAGGTAAAATGATTGTAGGGATAATATGTCGCACGTTAATTAGGATTGAGATTAATGCATGATGAGTTGAAAGGTAGATTTGCAGTGTACGTGGTAAAGTTGGCCTTTCTAAATTCCCTTGCAAATTATCTTCTGAATGCCTATAATTACGGAGTTCCTACAAAATACCAAAATAGAATTGATATTGATGATAAGTGTATATTTGCAAGCATCAGCAATTGAAACGCACTGCAGCTAAGGCCATCTCCAGTCATATGGCTAAATGTAATCCAGGGCTAAAAATTTAGCCCTCCAAAATATTAATTTTTTTATAGAATAGTACAAGGCTAAAATTTTCCATCTCCAATCATGTAGGGCAATATTTTAGGAACTTCATATTTTATTATTTTGAGAAGCATAGGACCTACAAAAAAGTGGATGGATTTCAATGTGCAATATGAAAAGCACATGCATGGGGCCCACAAAAAATTTGGCCTAGGCCAAAGCTAGGCTAAATGTGGCCTAGTTGGATGGCTAAAGGGCCAAATGTGGCCCTCCAAATTTGGCCAAAATTTTATTTAGCCCATGGCTGGAGATGGTTTATGCATTATTTTAGGGCTATATTTAGGATATAGCCTATGACTGGAGATGGCCTAAGAGTTTGGAGGGTTGAGCAAATCTTTTTATATGTTTTAATTGAATTGAAATACATTATGGAGTGAGTTCACAAGGATATGTTAAAGGTGACAGATTCTCTTTCAGGTCCAATGCATATTGGATTTGGATGATGGCTTACTTTTGCTAGCTACAAGAATAAATATAAAAAGTTCCAATGCATATTATCACCTGATGATAACTGATAGGGACATCCCAAAATAGACCTAAGTAACTCTTGCATTCTAGATATAAACTCACCTATTGTTCAATTTCTATAATAAAAAAATCCAAATTTGAATATCGGTTAATAATTGTCTTAGTATTATAAAATAATTACAAACTCTGTCATCTACCTTACTTGTCAAATCCCTTATTTTTAGTATTTATATTTATTTGTTTTTAATTTCGAAACCTATTCTTAGGTACTTATTTTGTTGAACTTTTTCTTTCTGGAATTAAATACTTAATGGCGGTGCTACAAGATTTGAGCATAAAAAAACTTTTCAACCAAAAATAAATTAATGGACACACACCAATATACATAAATAACCTAATACATATAATAATATTATAACTAAACAAACAATCATAATATCTACCTAATACAAATTATTTTTATTCTCAAAAAAGTATTGATAAGGTACTTGTTTGTTGGAAAATTATAAGTCAAAGAGGATACACATTATGATATATCGGAATCACGAATGAGGAGAAACAATTATCACTACTAAAAAATTGGGTAAAAACCACAATCTAAAGGCCACAAAAAGAATGGTTATGTCGTTTTTTTACATTGGACACATATATGTAGTATTTGTGTCATATGCAGAGAAGACACAATAATTTCGTGTCCAACTTAAACAGAAGAAGAAAATTATTGTGCTTAATTAATTTAGGCACAACTTTCGTGGGCTAGAGAGAGCACAAATAGACAACTTTTGTGCCTAATGATTATATATATATTTTTTAAGAAGTAGTTTTTGTGGAAATGCCAAATATTTTTTATTATTAATATGCTAAATAACTTTAGGACACGCTGACAACGATTCATGCTTAATATTATATTTTAAAAATATATATAACAAAGTGCTCAGTTCTATTAACTCTCACTAATAATTTTCATGAGATAATAAGGCATGGAAAACTTTAAACTGTGCTTAAGCTCTCCCTGTTTTCAAATTTATTGTCTTTTTTTCTCACGCACTCTCGCACACACACTCTCTCTCTCTATCAACTCTCGATCCACCTCCTCCCTTCTCTCTCAATCTCTCAATCTCACTTAGATCCTCCTATCTCTCTCTCTCTCTCTCTCTCTCTCTCTCTCTCTCTCTCTCTCTCTCTCTCTCTCTCTCTCTCTCCATACGGGATTGAGTCCAAATGAAGGTTTGAATTTATTTTTTTGGGGATTTTTGGATCTGATCTTGGTTTGATTTGGTTTATTTTTTTTTAAATTGTCTCTTGCATATTGATTTTGGCTTGGGTTTCCTCACTCTTTGCTTCCTAGCTCTCTCATTTACAAGGTAATAATTAATTGTAGCTTTTGTGGGTTCGTGTCTGCCTGTATAAGTTTTGACATATTTGTTTGGTTCTGATTTTAGGTTGGGACTTCCTTTTGGTTGCTGAAAAAAAGGGTGAGGAAATCCATATTTTAATTTTGCTTATATTTTTGCACAGTTTCTTGGTTGGATTTTTTAGCCTTTTTGTGTGTGTGTGTGTTTTTAAATTTTACAAATTGGTTTGGGTATTTATTATGGCAGGGACATTGAATTTTAGTTTGTAGGCAATTTTGATAGCTTGAGAAAGTTGAATTTGGGGTTTTCTCGGACGTGAGTTGGTCCTTGCTCTGCCTTCCTTCCTGTCATCCTATATTTACAAGCAAACCACTTTAACATGGTAGTTGACAGAAAATGAATACTTGTAAGAGCAACTCCAGCAGTAGAGCCCAGGCAGGGGGGGATGGGTCCCACGGCCCGAGCCCAAAATGGTGTTCCAAATGCGCATTCTTGCCCGGGCAAGTGCTGGGCCCATCGGCTGGCAGGCCCTCGGGCTCTTCTTGCCTGGCTTTCTGCCAGGGTAAGCTGACGTCAGCGTGATTTTTGCTAACGTCAGCAACGTAAAAAAATATTTAAAAAAGCTGAAAAACTCCAAAAAATTCAGAAATATTTTTTTTTATTATTATTAATTTCATACATACAACTAAAATGAATCCAATGTAAAAAATAAAATAAAAACAAAAAATGAATAGTAGTTGCCTTTTGTCATGGCAACGGGTAGAAACGAACCTTGCCTTTTGCAAGGGCAGCCACTATTCACGTGAATAGTAGCTGCCCTAGCTCCCTCCCCCTCCCCCTTGCCATGGCAAAGAGCAAATGGGTGGAGTTGCTCTAATATACTGACCTCTGCCATAAGGTAGTTGACAGAGGAAGAATACTTGTAAATATAATAACAATTGTAAATGTAATGACTCATGAGATTTTTTGGTAATAAACTTTTGATATGAAAGAGAAAAGGTGAAATTAAATAAACATAAAGCTATTATTTGTGGGAATTCTGTTCACTTTCTTTTCTTTAACTTTCTCAGTAACCCTAACCAAACATATATACAATAGCCCATCAATCCCAAAACTCATTACCCTCTAGTATTTATTAGGTTTTAGTCAAAGAAAGTAAAATTATTTAGGAAAAGGCCAAAGAAGAATTTTTTTTCTTAGGAAAAGGCCGATGAATTCAGTTGTTTTGGATTGAAACAAAACAATTGCATTGACCTTTTTCAAATTATGAAAGTTTGAGTTGGCTAAAAACAAAACCTCCCAATTAGAATCAAATTTAATTTTAATTATTAAAATTTCAATTTTTCGATTTTGGTAACTTCAACTGGATCAATGTTGTAAAACTAAATATTAGCAAAAGTTGGATGCATGAATTTTCAAACCCCTGACCTCCAACTTGGCGTGCCAACCAACACCGGACCTCCATCTATGAAAGAGACAACTTTCTCTAATTTAAATTATTATTATTACATTTTTTTTTCTAAAATGAAGTACTATAACAAAATGGCAAAATATTGGCAAAATATGTTTGATACAGATGATCTCATAAAAGACAAAGACATCTTCTAACAATAATGGCAAAATATGTTTGAAACTTGTTATTTTAAGTACTATAACAAAATCTAACCAATGCCGAGTTACGTAATATGTTACGTAATATAGGTGATGATTATGTTCACCTTCTACACGACATCTTTGACAAAAAAAAAAAATTATGACTTCCGAGTGCCGACATGGCTGCAGTAGCACCACTATCTGGGACGGATGCTTTTGCTAAATGATGTCACACCATTTGCCGCATGCATGCATGTGTTTAGAAGCTTCCAATCATTACATGATTATATGTTCACATGATTATGACGCATAATTAAATTAACTAGTAAATAATGAATATTATGTGTTGTAAAATATGTTTGATATTAGGCTCATTTTAAAGATCTCATTGAGATCTTATTAATGGTACATTTCTCACATAATAATAAGATTTCTACATTTTAACTTATATCAAAATAATTAGTATTGGTTGAAAGACAAAACATGCATGCTTTTTCAACTACATGCAGTCAATGTATTCTTAATGCGGCGGTTAATAAAGCAATAGAGAGTGAGGACGATGGCATTAATTGATCTTATATCAATCAAAAAAGAATATTTTCTGAAAGCGATAGCAATCTCACACCTAAAGGTGCCCAATATTCTTGGCCTATATTTATTAAACTTAAACCTGCAACCTCGCAGAGCAGGGCATACAGCGATCAAAGTCGCAAGCTTTTTGGTTATCATTTTGTCAGAGAGAGAGAGAGAGAGAGAGAGAGATCCATGGAGCTTGATCGTTATGAGAAAATGTTGAAGGGCTCAGATGTTAAAAGACTTGTAGTGACCAGCGCCTTGCTTGCGATGCTACCTCGTGCCGATCCAGATCGGGATGTCCCAATCAAAGCTTTCGACAACCAAAGGCATCGGGTTTACGAGTTCAAATTATCCGGCAGGCGACGGGGCAAATACAGAAAGCCAGTTTTCCAGTCTAGAGAATGGAGAGTGTTTGTCAAGGACAGAGGCATTGTTGCTGGGGATGTGCTCTTTTTCTGGAAGGAGGAAGACCCATTTCATCGAACTCATTATCGCGTTGCACTCTTCAAGCCACATCTTTTCCCTTGCCTTTAATTCACTCAAGTGTTGCAATCAGTTCTTGAGATTGATTTCGTCTCTTTTTCTGTTTTCCATTTGGTCAAAATATATAGTATAATTCCTTTAGGTCTTAATGTTTTGAAGTTGGAGTCCCCCTTCCTTAATGATATTCTTGCTGCCGAAGTACCCATAGTTCCAGGTTAATCCCTATGTAATTCCCTATTGTTGACGCTCAAAAATGGTTTAACACTTTTGGGCTCAACTTAGTGATGATGTGTGATGGATGGTGGCTGAAGGTGAGGACCTTCAGCATGTGTGTGAAGCTTTGGGCGGCGATAAATATCTGAGAAGACAGATGTACGTGGTTCACCCTTAATGAATGGGCTACGTCCACGGAGAAGTAATTCTCATTATAATAATGTGTATTTTACATTTGCATGCTACGCCAAAGATAAAGATAAGTAGGCGAAGCCCTACGACTAAATATAAAGCCCACTGTCAGGGGATGATCCCTTTCTAAGTGGAGAGTGGTCTCCTTATATAGGTGAAGGGGGGTCCTCACTTCTTGTAATATTCCAATGTGGGACTCTTTGCCTTGCTTGGATTTGCTCATAGTTGTTTGGTTAGATGTGGTATCAACAGAAGTCCCCCAAGTTCTCAAGTAAGGAGGTACTTCTTGGTTGGGGACTTGTAATTTTCAGCGCACTGACCAAGCAACACCTTAGTCTTCTTCCAAGCCGTATAGTGCACCATTTACACTATCGTAGGGCTTGATATTAACTGTCGAATGACGGGATGCCGAAGGTCACCATATTTGGCCGAAGGCTAGGATGCCGAAGGTCACCATATTTGGCCGAAGGCTAGGATGCCGAAGGTCACCATAATTGGCCGAAGGCTAGGATGCCGAAGGTCACCATATTTGGCCGAAGGCTCGAAGTGCCCTATGGCATAATAAAATGTTTGAAGGACATGGTGCCGAAGGCTCCCATAATTGGCCGAAGGCTCGGATGCCGAAGGTCACCATATTTGGCCGAAGGCTCAAGGTGCCTTAAGGCATAATAAAATGTCGAAGGACATGGTGCCGAAGGCTACCATAATTTAGCCGAAGGCTACCATAATTTAGCCGAAGGCTCGAGTGCCGAAGGCTACCATATTTGGCCGAAGGCTCAGATGCCGAAGGTCACCATAATTGGCCGAAGGCTCGGGCATATAAGCCGATGATCATATGTGCCGAAGGCAATGAGGTTTATGTGAAAATGCATATGTGCCGATGGCAATGATGCAAATGATGATTGATGCAGATGTGCCGATGGCAATGATGCGCATGTAATGATGCTTATGTGCCGAAAGGCAATGTGGTATTGAGTTGTACTGCTTGGTCACTTGGTGACAAGATTTTGCTGAAGAGCAAGGTACCGATCAGTAAGGAGTTTTGGCTGGAATATAGTTTGTGAGTTACCCAATAAACTTTAATTATTGATCATTGAGGCTTGTGTGACTTGTGCTGAACTTCATTGGGTGCCGTAGGCTCCCATATCCTTTTTGTGTTGGCAAGTGGCCGATTGGTACAAGTGGTGGACTTTTGTGTTGGCAAGTGGCCCATATCCTTTTTGTGCAGGTTGACTGTGCCGTTCAGCAAGGTTTGGTTGGGGCAGATTTGGGTTTGCCTCTTACCATTCGGATGGACCATTCATTAGAGAGCTTCTAACCAGCGTGGTGGTATAATGGAGCTTCGAAGTGAGGGTGCTGAAGTTGCCGATCGTTGAAGATTGTGAGGGTGGTTGCAGAGGTGCCATTCAGCAAGGGAGTTGCCAATGGTTTCGGAGATTGGATGGAGGCTCTCCTTCACGATATGTCGCCGCCCTACTGATCAGAACGTGTGGTGTCATCCCTGCCGTTCGGTAGGGAGCATGCCAAAGCTGCCATGGAGTCTGAAGTTTCAAATGGCTTCAGAAGCTATGGAAGGTTGGTGCTGTCCAGACAAGAAGCTATTAGTGAAAGCTATGAAGCTTGTAGCAGGCTCTGTTGGTGTGATTGCCGAAGAGGTGGTCAAAGAGATGATCTTGTGCGATTCCCTTCCGTTCGGCATGGAGCGTGCTGAAGTCAATTGGGTGTGCGGTGTTGCCCAGTAATTGAGGTACCGTTCAGCAGTGGGAGATCGGAGTTGCCGATTGTAGCTTGGTTTAACGGCTTGAGCTTGAGTTAGGAACCCTTGCGTAATAGCCGGAGATTAAGGCAGAGGTGCCGATTGGCAATTGGAGACACCTTGGGTGTCTTGAGAGATTCTGTCATCTGCTTCAATCGATGAGAGGTGCCGATCAGTTTGGTGGGCTTGGGTGCCCTGAGAAGATTTTAGCTTTAGGTGCCCAGGCTGCACCAATATCAGTTGGTAGTTTGCTTCAGGGAAGAGGTGCCGATCCGTAATATTGAGGCAAAATATGAGTAGAGATGATCAAGGGAGGTCACATAGGTGCTGCCGTTCGGTAATTTCGAGCCTTCAGCATCCTTGGGTGCCCCGAGAAATTTCCTGCTCAGTGATGGATTGGGATCCATTTCGTTCAGTGCCTTCAGCTACATAGAGCCTTGATTAAAAGCTCAAGTCCCCACATTTCTACTCTTCAAATGGGTGCCGAACGGTAGGCTTGATAAATTGCAAATGAGATGCTGGTCTGATATCAATGATCTGCAAAGGGAGGTGCAGTTGGATAATTTTGAGCCACAGCTGGTGATGAGCCCACTATTTAGGTGTATAGAGAAAAGTTAAGCGTTGGGTGCCGAACGGTACTGGGCAGAATTTTGGAGGTGGGTATGGCCTCTGAAAGCCATTGATTGAAGCTAAATTATTGGGGATGAGCACTGGGTGCCGATCAATCCGTATTACTTATCTGGTTTTCTGAATCTGAGGCAAATAGTTGCTGTTTGATTTGGGTTCGTGGTGCCGTTGGCTGTATTGAGTAATTTGGGGTCTGAGAGAAAAGAACTACAGAACAGCTGCTTGTGTAGTTGGCAAAGCACAGGATGGTGTCTTCGGCATCTTTGGTGCCTTGAGGATGATGTTCTCTGAGTGCCGATCGGTACCCTTGGTTCAGGACAAAGGAGGTGCTGAGATGCGGATTGTAGACAGCCATTGTGAGGATTTGAGAGATTGTGACAGAGACAATGGGGTGTCGAAGGCCGGTGAGCTATTGAGAGATGGTAGATACCGTTCGGCATAGGTGAGGGATCGATAGTTATGCCTTGAATATCTTGGGTTCATTCATTTGTTTGAGCATGGACTTCGCCAGTCAAGTTCATAACTGTGAAGTTGTCGGCACTTGTCTTCCCATTGGGTGTCCTGAGTAATTTGTTGTCATGGGGGTGTGTTTGCTGATCGAAAATCTCCGAAGGTCGAAACTGCCGATCATTGTGTTTGTCGAGCAGTTAGAGGTTTGGGCATGTTACTTGATTCATATGTCTGAATTTTGTCTGAGCAAAGCCTGAGTCCCTCCTCTGCTTTTGCGTTGCCGTGCGGTGGTTCGCATGACTTTTTGCTTTGCAAGCAGACACAAGGGTGTCTTGAGAAATTCCATCAACGGCATGGCGTGATTGGTTTGTCACGTGTCTTGGTCTTTTGGGAACGTGGCTTCCCTTTGACTCAAATAGCCGTATTGAAGGCTTTCCTTCAGGAATTGATAGAGAAGTCTCGTATTCTCCTGCCAGGTGTGTCGTGCTGTACCTAGTTTCCGTCAAAGGCACATAATAAATCACAGGTGCCGATGAGGCTTTATTCACAATTGACTTGGTTATCAATATTAGTCTATTATCAAATGGAGAATATGTATCTTGCCCATCAGATAAAAAGGTGAATAAACAATGATATTGCTTTTATCTTTTGCAGAGAAGATGCACATGGCATTCTTTTGGATTAAAGTGTTGGTATGCTTTTGACGTGGCTGATATGCCTTTGACAAATATAATAATGTGGAGATAACAATAATTCATGGATAATGAATTGTGTTTATGAAATAGTGACAATTATATAATAAGTATATAAAATGTAATGAATATGAGATAAATGTGTTTCTTATCTCTTGCAGATCATGTCAGAGCCTTTTTATTGCTTCGGCAATTTGACAGGGATATGACAGTAGCATTCCCAAGTGATGAGTGCATGATGAAAAGAAAAGACATGGTAGCAGTCAGAAGCTTCCAAACGACAAATAAAGGGGCAAGTCCCCTATTGGGTCGGTGGGGAATGGCTACCGAACGGTAGTCATGCAGTTTTGCCTTTGTTCCCTTTTATTCACATTCCACTTGGCTCTGGATTTGTGACTTCTGTAAGACTTTATCTTATGCTGAACAGTATGAGGACTCTTTGCATAGATATTGTATTGAATTGCCGAACGGCAAGTGTTGAATAAGATGACGTAGTAAAAGCATGTAGGCAACAAAAATGGCTTTTGCTTATTTTAATTGGTTAGCCTATTTGCCATTATATTAATAAGGAGGAAGACAATGCTTATCTTATTGTTTTGCAATATGTTGCCGTTCGGCAGCTTTGGCCTGCCAAGTGCCGAAAGGTAAGGGTTTGTAGAAGAGCTGGGTTCCTCATATTCCTCCTCTTCTGCCATATTGCAAGGTTTCATCTTCTGCACGTTACTGCCTTAGCACTCATGGTTGCTCTAGCAAGGTATTGCTGAACGGCAACTTAGGTGATGCTGATTGTGGGGGTGCCGAAGGGCACTGAAGAAGGAGAGAGCGACAGAAGCCTTTTGTGTCGATTCCCACAGACGGCGCCAAACTGTTGACGCTCAAAAATGGTTTAACACTTTTGGGCTCAACTTAGTGATGATGTGTGATGGATGGTGGCTGAAGGTGAGGACCTTCAGCATGTGTGTGAAGCTTTGGGCAAGCGATAAATATACAGAAGACAAGATGTACGTGGTTCACCCTTAATGAATGGGCTACGTCCACGGAGAAGTAATTCTCATTATAATAATGTGTATTTTACATTTTGCATGTGGGCCCAAAGATAAAGAAAGTAGAGGCGTTCTACGACTAAATATAAAGCCCATTTGTCAGGGGATGATCCCTTTCTAAGTGGAGAGTGGTCTCCTTATATAGGTGAAGGGGGTCCTCACTGTAATATTCCAATGTGGGACTCTTTGCCTTGCTTGGATTTGCTCATAGTTGTTTGGTTAGATGTGGTATCAACACCTATGTAATTGTTTGGTCTTGGGCGTTTGGCCCCGTTTTGTACCAAAAATAAATAAATAGTATAATTAGATTTTGATTAGTCAAACTGTCAGTCAATATTCTGTTGCATATTATCTTATTTGAGTTTTTATTAATCTTTTATACTTCTGGTGAAAAAAAAAAAAAAAAATCAAGTCCCTCCAATTCTTAGCTCTCCTCTATTTTCCTCTAAAATTCAACTATCCATAAACCAAAGATTCATCACTGAATCCTTAATTTCTTCGACTCGGTGTCTTTAGTAAATCCCCAAAGCCCAAGAGGCCAATAACCAATCTTTGACTAAGGTCAAACTCATAAATAATAGTGGAAAATCACTTATATTTACAAAGTAAAATAATGGTGATAAATCACTTACGTTTGCAAAGGATTTACTAGTATAGTGTTTATTGATTAAAAAAAAATCGATAATGAATTTGAGTTATTTGCTTTCAAACTCCAACATCATTTGGTTTTCATGATTAAATTAACGACATTTTTTCGTGCACATAAATAAAGTATATATGTGGGCGAACCAAAGTTTATTGATTTGTATAAGCTCATATTTATCTCCATTTGATGAGTTTCCTTTTCTTTCTTCCCACCTCTAAAAAGTTAGTCTGATGATGAATTATTGATATGAAAGTGTCAAACATTACAAACCAAAAACGCCAAACCGTTTACTTGGAGTCAAGGCTGAAGGCTCATCTAAATACCATCTCTATTCTTAACCTAATAAAACAAATATCAGATAAGATATTGACGAAAGAGAATTGTAATTTCACAATTATTCATCTAAGGATACGTGGATAGCTTACAACCGTTGATTACACAAATTTATATAATAAATAAAGTCAGATCAACTGATAAAGAACACCACAAGAAATAGTTCAACAACGTCCTGCAACGCTAACTAAACTATCACATATTTAAAACGTGCAAAATGGGAGAATAAATGCTTTTGTTTTGTCGATTTGGATTTGGAAGGAAATCTTTCTACCTGCAATCTTATACTTCTTAACATTGCATATTGAAAATTATCATATTGGCGAGAGTAATTCTTTGGTGCATTTTGATCCACTGTAATGGCTTAGTTGTTAGCATTTTCTTATAAAAGTTCTTCTTTTTGAATGTTATTCTGTCTTAAATCAGCTAAATTGACTGTCCAAGAAATTCCAGGCTCAATAGTTTCATGGTTGTGTTTTTGGGGTCTGTAGACTCTCTTCCTCTCAGGGTTCAGGTCTTGCAGGACTCTCAGATAACATATATGTTTCATGCTTGTGCCTTGTGGCCAGTTACATAGAGAAGCACTAATATGGAAGGAATGCCGTTGGCAGCAACAATACGTCCTTCTGAGATTTGATCCTTCCATGACTGACAGCAGAAAGGAAGTAGCAGTTAAGATGCCGATCGAAAATACGCTTATACTGAAACAACAACTAAACTACTCTGCATACAGTGATGTTCCTTAAATCCTAAGTAAATGCTAATAATTGGTTGAGCTATTGAAACAGAGCCTTCTATCCTTAACAGGAGGAGAGTTCAAGGTCTAAGTTCCAAGTTGGGTGACATTGTTAAGAATTGTGTTCTTTTATGAGAATCTGGATGATGGAGTTTGCTACAGAGGGCAGAGAACTGTTTGGCGCTTGATTGATGGCAAATTCCATAGACTTGAGGTTCCTGGAAGTTTTCATTTTTCCATCAATAGAAATTAAAAGGACAGCTGGGACAAATTATTGGGAGAAGAACAGGCAGAATTCTGGTTGAGGGGCTCCAAATTGGGCTCAACAACCATTGGGTTTCATGGTTGAACTTGAAGCCAGTGAAACGGAGTGGGCCCCACACGGAAGAAAGCTGAAGCCCACTTGCTGCTGTCCCAAGTGCAGCTTCCCACTTACCCAGCCCACATGGGAGTTTATACTCATGGAGAGGCTAAACGGAGTTTAAAGTTAGGAGATTATTTGAGAAGGTCAATCCTACCATCAAAACATTTAAATGTTTAAGTCTCATGATTTCTTTACATTTGTTGATGGTGAGATTGACCTCCTCAAATAGCCCCATCCCTTTAAACTCCTCATTATAGCCTCCCCGGTTCATTATATTCCTTATTTGTTGGGCTTTAGTCTTCGAGATAAGGAAACGAAAGTATCTTTCCTTTTTTGGGCTTTAGTCTTCGAGAGAAGGAAACGAAAGAATCTTTCATCTTTGGGCTTTTTTTGGGCTTCAATCTTCGAGAGAAGGAAAGGAAAGGAAAGAGTCTTTGAGTCTGATGGTCCTGGTTGCTGGGCTTCTTGGCGAGTGTGAGAAACAGAGAGAGAAAATATAAGGTATAAAGAAGCCATGTCCTCTCTTTACTTCCTCTTTATTCCATATATTTTCTCTCTGTTTCTCACACGCGCCAAGAAAGCAACGTAATCAAGTAAATGAAGATTCCAACTAAAAAGCAACATAACCTAGCATGCCGATTACTTTTAGACATGCACTTTCAGGCATCATAGCCCACCTGGGAGTTTATAATCGCCCTTCTACTTTATTTTTGTGGTGAGGGTTATATTGTTTTGCTAATGGAGTTTAGTGAAAAAATGTATCGATTTGCACATCAGTGGTCTTACGTTCAAATTCACATGACACATTGACAGTGTATGAGAATACCCCTCCTCTTCTTAACTTGGCAAAAAAAAAAAAATTGTCTTATTGGTTGAATTAATTCAATTGTTTATGAATTCGCAAGCATGAAAATACTAAATTGTCATAATCTTATGGAGTAAGTACCATCTTATGGTTTGGGTTTGGGTATGAAAAAACTGTCTCTCTCTCTCTAAGCATCTAATGCCAATATTATCAACTCAGACTCTTTTTGTTCGATGATCTCATGGACCAATTTGAAGTATAAAATATACCTTTTATTTTTTATTGGATAGACTATGGACTTGGCAAAGACAGACAGAGGAGGGGAGGGTACGCGCACCTGGTGGATACATGAATTTTTTAGAGGTGCAATTTTGAAAAGCAAAAAAAAAAAAGTGTAATTGGTGTTTGTTCCTTAAAAAAAAAACGTTTGCTCAAAATTGGTGTTGATCCTTTACAATGCAAGAGTTTTAAAAAAAATAAAAAATCCTTGTTTAAAAAGAAAAAGAAAAAAGCTTGTTAAAAGGCATGTTTTTAATAGCTGTCCTCTTTTTTTAATAATGGCCGCACACTTCCTTTTTTTTAAAACTCGGTCCAAAACGACGTCGTTTTGGTCAAGATGTTTAAAAAAAAAAAAAGGCACCATGTAGCCCAACGCATGCGCAACGGAGCAAGCTTTGGTTTTGGTTGAGGCAATTCGTCAAACAGGTTGAGTGCACCACCCAAACTCACCAGAGGGGCAAAATCCAGTGCCTGCAGAGGCTTTTCCGACAAAGAGAGGTGCAATTGCACCTCCTTGCGCTTTAATAGGTCTGCCAGTGGGTACGCGTTTTACATACGACACTTTTTAAGGGAGATAAAGGGATCCCAACTCAAGTTCAAGTACACTGCAGGAAAATAAAAATAAAAAGAGGAAAGAGACATATGGGGGAGAGACGTAGAGACAAACAGAACCCAGCTCAAGTTAAAGTACTCTGCAGCTCAGCAATTTTTATTTGTGGCTTCTGACCAAATAGAAAAAAAAAAATCTATATTTTATAACAAACTAAAAAAAAAATTGTTTAACAATGAATCACCGTACTGCTGAAAATATTGAATATTTGAACATAAGAATAATAATCAAAAGCAAGATGTCGTTTTTTCTTTTCTTTTATTTTCTTTTATTTTCGACAGTGCAAGAGAAGTTCAAGTTGGATGACTACAACTTACAAGCATGTCAATAATGACAGAAACAATTCTGCTATCACCATAAAGTTCACTAATAGTATATTTTGTTAAAGTGAGTCTCCTAGTTAATCAAGGAGATTTATTTCCTTGATTAATTAAGGGATTTACTTTCCTTATTTTATATAGTTGATAAATCATTGTATAATTAGGAGATACTATACTAATTGATTAGTGTATCTATTTCCTCGTAAAGCCCTCATTTAAATTCCTATATATACCTCATTATGGAGAAGAATACAACTTAACCTAAAATATTCAAACCATATTCATATTTTAGCATGGTATCAGAGCGGGTCGGTTGACTGGGTCCGTTTAAACCCAAATCAAAACAAAAACCCCCAAATTGAACCAAAATCAAACAAACCCCATATGGAAAGAAAAAAGAAAAAAAGGTGACCGATGTGAAATTGGTTGCACGTGCGGTCCATTAAAAAGTGGTCTCACGTGAGGAGGAGTGTTGAAGAATACACAAGTCCCACATCGGAAACTTAACAAAATAGAAAGTCTCATTTAATGAATGGTTCTACTCCTAATAACATCGTGGCCTTTTGTATAAAACCCCACACCTGCTAAACAGGTGGTTAAGTTGGGGACAATATTGATGTTACTAGTGGTGGGCCAAGGGTCCGTCCCTCTGAAATCTTAGCATATTTGGCAGCTGTCGGACAAGTTTTCTCAAGTATCAATTGTTCATATTTACAGAGAGGCTAGCGGATTAATTTGCAAAAATAGGGCATAATTATAATACTCTTGTATATGGTTCAGTAACTTTCCTATGGATGTTGTTTTGTTACTAGAATTTATTTTGACATGTATGGTGTTAAGATCCCTAGGGGATCTAGTTTGTAATGTACTTTTGTTTTCAGATTGAAGTTCTCCATGCTTAGATTGAAGTTTTCCATCACCTTTCGGATTCTGTATGAAGGGTTTGAAGAAAGAAGCAGACCAAATTATTGAGACAATGGTTGAGAGGAGAAACAAGCCTAACGAAGCCGTTTATGATGTTATTAGTCATGGTGTAAAGGTGGAAATGTTCACAAGACATACAACCTGTACAAGGAAATGTTGCATTCTGGTTTTGTTCTGAATACTGGGACGGTTATTGGTTAAAACACTTTTCACAGAGGGGATGAACAATGAATTGAGTCAAGTCATAGGGAACACACTGAGAAGCTGTCAGCTCTCTGATGCCGAACTTGCAAAACTACTTGTTGACCAACCATAAAGAAGGAAATATGGATGAAGTTTTTAATGTGCTTAGGGATATGGCTAAGGACTGCCTCCTTCCAAATAGTGGAGTAAGATCTTCTCCCGGGGGATAAATAATGGCAAGCATTCTCTTATTAAAGGGAACAAAAATGATGGCAAAAGTTCAAGCTGATTGCAATCTTTTTGGTTGACAAACTAAATGATGAAGTTAGCATGCCCAAGTGCATAATCACCTTGATTGTGATTATTGTCCGATAAAAGTACTTCGGTGCTATGTTGGCTTGTGCAGATAAGCCTATTCCTCCATGCCCATGTTTTCTTACAATCCAGCCAACTTTTTTATGAAGATTCTGTAAGTCTTGAATAAGTATACATATGAACTTAACACATACATACCTTGATCAGACATGACTTGCTTTGGAAGTTTTGTGATTGACCAATTTTATGTGGCAGGATGCAGGCAGGCTGTCGGCAGGGTGCAGGCAGGCTGTCGGCAGGGTGCAGGCAGGCTGTCGGCAGATTTTGTGAAGCAGGGAATTTCTCTATGCTATCCGGATCTTTAACTCTCTCTTGATGGGGTGAGATTAATATGAGTAGTTTTTCCGATAGCACAGGGACCTCCCTTTTATAGGTTTTAGTTTAAGAATCCTCCTCATCATGGATTACTTAAACTCCTTTAACCAAAAGGATTAGGTATCTCAATCCATGTAAAAATAGGAAACCTTAAGCACTTGTATTTATATAAAACTGTCATATATCAAGTCTTAAATTAAATCGATCCTTGTAATCCTAATTGACATTGGACTAGTTATCCTTAAGTGATTAGAAGACCATCTTTAGAGTTTGTATTAGAATGCAAATCTTACAGATTCTTCATTTATTATGCAGTTACTGTCTTACAAGTTCAGGTAATGTGTGTGTGTAGAAGGTAGTTTTTTTTTTTCATCAAGGAAGAAAAATGGAAAACCATTGGCCGTACAGATCGTTGTTTTCGTATATTATGTGTACTCATCACTCATTATTGAACTTTCCAGTTTTCTGTTAACAGATAGTAGGTTAGCATCTATTCTCTGCTACTGAGTCGTTCTTGAGAAGATATAGAATAAGTTTCATACCAAAGCACAAGCAAACAAGGACCTAAAAAAGCACTAGGTTCTATCTTCCTTGTAGTGTAACTGTGTTAGAATTCTTTGTTTCAGCATTTCAGATTTTGGATATTTTGGGAGCAAAGAAGAAAATCACAGAAAAATTGAGAGAGAACGTTGCTCTTGAGAATGAAAAAATGCTTCTGTGTTTTTCATTACTTTTCCACTGTTTGGCTATAATCGTTAGGCTGAAGAGAGAAAAAAGAGATATTCTTCCCTGTGCCATATGTACAATAAGCTCAAGTTCTAGCATCCTATTAGATGCTTACACATGTCACTTAATCCTATGCTAGAGATTAAAACACTTGGACTGTGATCCAAGGGTGCATAATAAAGCTGAAGAAAAATAAACAACTAAAAGGAAAGAAAACAGAGCAGATACAATTCCTCTAGCTCCAAAAACTCGGCTGAAGGATTACACACTAACAAACTGCACATACCCTTTCTCTGCGCTACCATCTTCTCTTGCCGGTGTTTTTGGAAGTTGACATCTTGTTGCCTTAAATGTATCTAGATCTTGAGAAGCCAAGGATGTGGATTTCAAGCTGCATCTAATTAGATTTGAAGGATAATATACCGTCTTAAATATTGATTTATGGCGATTAAGTCTTTGGATTTTCCAGATGGACATATGTCTGATGATCTGCTGTATTTTGACAGCACAGTTGCAAAATTGTAACCTGATTTTTTAGTGTCGTCTTCTTTTGTAAGTTTAATTGGGTAAAATTATTTGTGCAACTACATCATGCACGGCATTTGATATGGTACTGTCCCTCCTTGAGAATCAAATCGGCAGCTACATAACAGAACATGCCGGTTATGTGATCAATCTTGTGAATGGAAGCTTGTATACAACAGTCGTATGCAAGAATTTCTCATATCCCAATTTGATTGAAAAGACCTCTTAAGTCTTAACCTATTGACCAAACTAAGTCTAGGACAAACGCTGGATTGGTTTCCTTGCAGAAGTTGTGTGTATCCTCACCAGAACTTCCAGGAACCTCAAGTCTAAGGAATGTGCCATCAATCCAGCGCCAAACAGTCAAGTATAATTAACATTGACTTAAGATTTAAGGCACCTCACTGTATGCAGAGTACGTAGTTTACTTCTTGTTTTTCCGTTGGTGTGTCATAACTGCTACTCATGTTGTCTCTGACCAGCATGGTTGTTTCTGTCGGGTCATGGACGAATCAAATCTCAAACGGGTCCTGTTGCTCGTAAGCATTCCTTTCAACTAGTACGTACTTCTGTATGTACCTGGCGACATTGCCAGTTGCAAGTGTACAAGACACAAGCATGAAACATAGATGTTATCATGTGATCAAATACATCGAAGAAAAAAGCAAAGCATTCCATCAATAACATTCCAATTCCAACATAATTACAGGATCAAATATATCGAAGAAGCAAAACATAAAAAATTAAAAATACACAAGGGAGCCTTGGTCCAACTACGTGCCTTCCAAAATTCTGTGGCACCATGGGAGAACAAAACAAAATCATTTATTCTCCCATTTTGCACGTTCTAAATATGTGACAGTTTAGTTAGCATTGCAGGACGTTGTTGAACTATTTCTTGTGGTGTGCTTTATCAGTTGATATGAGTTTATTTATTATATAAGTTTGTGTAATCAACGATTGTAAGTCGTCCACGTATGCTTAGATGAATAATTGTGAAATTACAATTCTCTTTCGTCAATGATCTTATCTGATATTTGTTTTATTAGGTTATGAATCGAGATGGTATTTAGATGATGGGAGCCTTGACCCCAAGTAAACGGTTTTCTCGTTTTTTTTAAAAACACAAACGGTTTTGGTTTGTAATGTTGTGACACTTTTATATCAATAATTCATCATCAGACTAACTTTTTAGAGGCTCCATCCACTAGGTCTACGAAACAATCCGAGCTAATAAACCAAGAAAGAAAAAAGGAAACACATCAAATGGAGATAAATATAAGGGAAATGAGCTTACAAATCCATGAACTTTGGTTCTCCTTCTCCCACATGTATACTTTATTTATGTGCACGAAAAAATGTCATTAATTTAATCATGAAAACCAAATGATACTGGAGTTTGAAAGCAAATAACTTAAATCTCTTATCGATAAACACTACACTAGTAAGTCCTTTGCAACCATAAGTGATTTGCCACTATTATTTATAGGTCTAACTTTAGTCAAAGATTGGTTATCGGGCCTCTTGGGCTTTGGGGATTTACTAAAGACACCGAGTCGAAAAAATTAAGGATTAAGTGATGAGTCTTTGGTTTATGGATAGTTGAATCTTGGAGGAAAAGAGAGGAGAAATAAGAATTGGAGGGACATGGAAGTTTTTTTTTTTGGCAGAAGTATAAAAAGATTAATAAAAAGACTCAAATAAGATAATATGCAACAGAATATTGACTCAGTTTGACTAATCAAAATCTAATTATACTATATATTTTGACCAAAAAGGAAAACAGAAAAAGAGACAAAATCAATCTCAAGAACTGATTGCAACACTTGAGTGAATTAAAGGCAAGGGAAAAGATGTGGCTTGTAGAGTGCAACGTGATAATGAGTTCGATGAAATGGGCTTTCCTGCTCCCAGAAAAAGAGCACATCCCCAGCAACAATGCCTCTGTCCTTGACAAACACTCTCCAACAAAATAAAGGAGAAAGGGTGAGAATAAACTCCGCGGCAGTCTGGGTCCGTGGGAAGCTGCACTTGGGACATCAGCAAGTGGGCTTCAGCTTTCTTCGGTGTGGGGCCTACTGAGTTTCAAGGTCTTCAAGTTCAACCATGAAACCCAATGCTTGTTGAGCCCAATTTAGAGCCCCTTTGGAAATGCTTTCATTGGAAATACTTTATTTTGTTGTGATAAAAGCATGATTATTTTCATTGGAAAAGCATGATTATGCCGCATCCACTAGTGCTTTTAAGTTTCCTAAACACATGATTATGCCGCATAATTAATTTTTTTTTTATTCAGTTCAATGTTTGAAAAATTGGTACTTTACAAATGAGTGAGCTGCATTACAAATCTCACACGTCAAGGTGCCCAATATTCTTGGCCAAAAGCATGCTTGTAACATCCCGAAATTAAAAACATAGGAAATAAACAAAATTATAACAATTAAATTAAAATAAGTAAATGAAATAAAATAAATTTTTTAATTAAAGAAATTGTTAATTTTTTTTTAAAAAGTAAAACCCAATCGGCTCGTGAGTCACCCCAACCCCCCCCAAATTCTTCTTCTTCCCGATCACCCCCTTCACTCTCTCTCGACTTCAGACGACGGCGCCGCCAAATCTGGCGTCATTCGGCCACACCCAACCACCAAACCTCCTCTAAACTTCATCCCTCTCCTCCCTCTACCCATCTCTCGGTCGGTTTCGCTCGATAACCCTTCGAATCTGACGGTGCAGCGAGAAGGAAAAACTGCCGGATTTTCAAATTGAAAATCCGGCTAGTTTTGAAGCTTTCATCGTCGATCTCAGTGATCCGGCTCAGTGTACGCAGCAGGCGGGACCCTCTCAGGATCAGCTATTCTGGGACTACTTGTGAGTGGACTTTGTTTTTAAGCATGCATTGTTTTCAATAATTAACTGCATTGAAAATTAAATGATTTATATTGAATATTTTAATATTTGAGATTATAAAAATTGGTTTGATTATTGTTTCAAATAATATTTGTGAATTTCTCAATTTGGGTTAATTATGGAGAACTTTATTATTTTATTATTGACTTGAGACACTTGTGAAACTTCATGATCGTTTTGGTAATGTAATATTGTTGGATACGGAATTATATCATTTTACGAGTTCCTTGGATAATTTTGTTATTTGAGACTATAGTATTGTTTTATTATCGTCTTATGGCTTTTTATGAATTTTCTTTTGGTTTATATTGATGTTTGAGAATCCTATTAATATGTTATTATTGCTTTATGGTATTTTAAAAGTTTCTCGGTTTGTATTGGATACGTGAGACCTTATCATTGATTTAATATTGATTTATGGCATTTTGGGATTTACGGGAACTAATTGTGAGTTTGTCGTTCGGTGGTTGTGTTGGGTTTGGATTTTGATGTTTTTGGGACTTGGGAATCTATATTATTTTGAGTTCTATTATACATTATTTGGGGTTGTGAGTTATGGACGTTAAGCGTTCAGTTGTCTATGTGATTGGGTTGGCATGTGTGAGCGGTTTGAGTTGTGAAAGTGGGTATGTGGGATCCGGTTTGGGTGAGTTGGGCTTGTGAGTTGTGGTTTGAGGTGTCAGTGTTACACCAGTCTGTACCATCCCCTGAAAATGTGTCCACAAGTGGCGTTGGAGATTTCCGGTGTATGGAACACATCTGGATACTGTTACTCTGCTACATGTGGCGTTGGAATTTCTGGCGTATAGTAGAAGTCCAGGCACCCTTAGGCGGGTGTGCCAAAGGCCTTGGCGGGCAGTTTACGCGCTTAGGACTTGGATTTGGTACTTGCACACGTGGCGTTGGATAGTACCAGCATGTGTATGGGAGCGGTAGTCCCTCGTTTGGACAGCTTAACCCTGGGCACGGGATGATGTGATGTCGTCCCGTGTCTAGCCAAACAATCCCCCAGTTGAATTGTTTCCCTGGTACAATTGCTTGGTGTCAGTGTCGTATATATACTATTATTATTAATCATTACTTGTTTTTCTTTTCGGTGAGGATACTTCCTCACTCACGATGTCGTTGGGCATGCGGGTTGTGAGATGAGTGGTTTGGGATCGGGAAAGAGTTGAGTCGGTTTACAAAAGGTTTGGTTTTGTTTGGAATCTCTTCGTCTTGGGTTTCAACTTTTGTTTTCTTATTTTTTTAAAGTTTAATTCTTTGGTTGGGAGTTAAGTACGGGCTTTTGAAAGGAGTTTGGGTGTTCTTTACTTCCTTGTAAGCTAATCGGGTTTTACCTTTGTTACGAATATTTATATATTTATTTATAAATACATGAAACAAATTGCATGTTTTTCATTAGTTTCAAAACGGTGGGGTTATACATTTTGTTTTAACTGCAAAACCTTTATTTTTGTCCACTCACACTTTTCTGTTTTGTGCCCCCCTCCCGACAATAGTGATTCGCGCTGAGCAGTGAGCCGAACCTCATCTTCCAAGCTCGAGCCTATGTAGGTTTTCATTGTTGTAACTTCCTTTTAATTATGTATTCATTTTGTAAACTTAAACTCTGAATTAGAAATGCTCTGATATTGCCCATTATGATTGAATTCATGGCCGGAGGCCAAAATTGTGAATTGCGTGCCTTTGAAATTGTTGTACGCTAGCGCTTGAGTTGTTTCTGTAGTTTTCTACAGGTTTGAAATTTTGGGAAAAGTTCAATTTTTAGGGGAGACTCTGCCGAAATTTTAGCAGAAGTCTCGACCCTAGTTTAACTTTGGAAAGAAAAGTTCTAAATTATTTGTTGGCCCGGCATCTGTCGGATGTCGGTAAAACCACAGGGTGGGTCCTGGATTTCAAGAAATTCAGGGCATGTCCTGTCAATGCTTCTGACTTTTGTCACTATCACAACAAAATTGAACTATCCATTGAAAAATTGATAGTTCAAATTTTCAAATTTCCAATGGATAGTTCAAATTTTCAATTTTTCAATGGATAGTTCAAATTTTCAATTTTTCAATGGATAGTTCAAGAATCCATTGGCTTTTGCTTTGTTCTCCCATGGATAGTTCAATTTTTCAATTTTGTCAAAATTTCCTTAGACATATTCATGCTAAATATGAATATGGTTTGTGAAATTGGTACTTAGGTGACGAGAGGTAAATTTAAATGCTATTCAAAAGGACACAGCAATATTCACACATTACAAAAACTCAATCAGATAGGATTATGACTAGTCAACTGCTAGTCATGAAAAACCAATTCAAAGAGCACACACATAGAGGATACCAATATTTACCTGCAAGCCTAGAAGATTACTAGTGACAACTTAGGCACTCAGAAGGACCCGTCAATCTAGGCATCCTCTGTGCTAGCAACAACTATGGTGCAAGTGTGTGAATCCATTGCAGTCAAATAAGTAACAAGTATCAGATAGATATGACTAGTTAACTGCAAGAACACAAACCCAGAATATGAACACCATATGATGACTAGTCAACTACAAGAACAGAAACCCAGAAAAAATAATACGTTGCAAACCAGAAATTTGTTTACCCAGAAACCCACCTCTGGGAAAAACTGGGGGTCATCAACCGACCAGGCATCCACTAAGCCAAAAAAGATTCTTACAAAGGATCACAAGCAAGCTGAAGAAAAACCTAGATCTATTTAGGAAAGATGAGTTATACCTCCTTTGTGCAATCTTCTTCTCCAACTTAGCAAAGCTTCAAGCTCAGTCATTCATGGCAACGGCAGCTCCTTCTCAGCTCGTTCATCCCATGGCACCAGCTTGCAAGCTCAAACTGAAACAGAAACCAAATTTGGATTCAAGGATAAATGATCAATTTCTTCAAGAAACCATACTCTTGAATAGAGCAATTATGAATTTGACCTAGAACTAAATGAGGAAGTGTTTGTCCTAGCTAGATGCAGATTTTAAATCTCAAAAGCAGTTTTCAAAAACAATTTAGAAAACTCATAGATGAAAAATGGTGTTTTTCTCTTGAGGAAGAAGATGAGCAAAAGAGTTTGCAAAAACCTTTTCAAACAATCCTCAAAAGGGATGGCAGCCCAAAGAAGAATGATTGGGGTTTTACCCAATCAATTTAGAAAAACCCATAGATGAAAATGGAGGGTCACTCAATGAAGAAGAAGAGCAAACGAGAAAAGAAACCCTTTCAAAAATCACTCCCAAAAGTGACGGCTACCAAATGTGGAATGATTGGGGTTTTACCCAAACATTCATAGGTCAGAAAAATCCACATGGCAGCTAAGAAAATTCGTAGAATAGGACAAAAAAGTTTGGTGGGATCCAGTTGGAAATAGTGAGTTGGAAATCCTCCAGATGCAAAAGTTGACTAGTCATACGAGAAACAGATGACTAGTCATAATCTCAGGAATTTAAAAGAATGCATAAGATGAAATGCACAAGCTACCTTTGTCAAATTGCATGAACCACCAGAAGATAGCAGCTAGATAAGAACACTTAAAGTAGCTATTCTTAATCTAAACTTGAGCTTGGGAAAAATACAATGATTGTCCTATTACAAACTTATCAAGGGAAGCCAAAAGTAAATCACAAATTGCATACACTAATAGTTTGAATACTTTAAGTTAAGTTGTATTCTTCTCCATAAGGAGGTATATATAGGAGTTTACATAAGGGCTTTACACGAAAATAAATACAGTAATCAATTAGGATAGTATCTCATAATTATACAATGATTTGTTAAACTATATAAAATAAGAAATTAAATTCCTTAATTAATCAAAGAAATAAATCTCATTAATTAATTAGGAGACTCATGTCAAAAGTTCATATTGAATATCATATTAATGACAAATCTCACACGAAGCCGCGAGACTCCATTAGAAAAACAATATCATTATTCAAGAAAACGACACAAATGAGTAGAAATAAATATGGTAAAAGTGAATCTCCATATTTTATCAAAATGAATATGGGAAAAGTGATTCTCCATATTTTGTCAAAACGCCAAAATTGGCCTATATTCTTGGCCTATATTTTATTAAACTATCCCCATTACACGAGGTATCAGTTTCAGTGCATTTCAATTCATAATTCCATTATCCGTTTCTCGACAATTATACGAGGTTCTTATACTTTTGTTTTGTGACTGCAGCAATTTCTATATGTTATAACAAACTAATAAAAATAACTGTTTAACAATGAATCACCTTGCATCGATCTCTGTTCCAGTAACTTTACTTATAAAAGTCACAAACTACAACAAATAAATCTTTATAGTTTTAGAAAGATTTTCAATTTTTGCATCGATCTCTGTTCCAACGGGACTTCTTTATTTTCTTTCAACTTTTGCATCGATCTCTGTTCCAACGGGACTTCTTTATTTTCTTTCAACTTTTGCATCGATCTCTGTTCCAATGGGACTTCTTTATTTTCTTCTTCGGAATTTATGTTCAACTTTATAATTCTAAAAGTGGCAAACTACGACAAATAAATCTTCATAGTTTCAGTACGATTTTCAACTTTCGGCATCGATCTCTGTTCTAATGGGATGAAGGCATCGATCTCTGCATTCCCCCAATAAAAAACGAATATTTTCTGAAAGCGATAAATAAAAAGATTGGGGATATTAATGGGAATGAATGATTAGCGTGTTAGTTAAGTAGGTCTCAATCTAATCTAATTAGGCGCAAATACAGGGAATGAATTGATATGAAAGTTACTGAATCATATACAAGAGTTACTATAATTATGCCCTATTTTTGCTAAATAATCAGCTAGTAGATTAGCCTCTCAGTAAATATAAGCAATTGTTACTTATTGAGAAAACCCAAACAAACCAAACTACAAGAAACCCAAGAAAATAAAAACGACCGAAAAGAGATAAGCAGAAAAACAAAACAACAGAACTAGCAAGCCAATTATGCAGTATTGGGAAGAATCGGAGGACAAAGGAGGCCATCACATATAGAAATTGCTGCAAAGCTAAAGGCCCACAAAACAAAAATGAAAGGAAATTAAAGGGCATAATGTTTTGCTAGATTACGTTGCAAAGCTAAAAGCGCATGAGTTTTGGCTTTATTTAATCTTCAATTGACCAAAAACATAAAAAAAAAAAAATTATGTATTTGATAACAAACTATTAAAAAATTGTTTAACAATGAATCACCGTGCTACTGAAAATATTGAATATTTGAATTGAACATAACAATAACAATCAAAAGCAAGATGTCGTTTTTTCTTTTCGGCAGTGCAAGAGAAGTTCAAGTTGGATGACTACAAGCATGTCAATAATGACAGTAAATAAGTTAAGTCCATAGGGCAATCACAGAAGCATTCTTCATGGTTGTATATTAAAGACCAGTTTTCCTTTTTCAATTAGTAACTACAATTACAATCTGTCACCTTTGTTTCTGGGTTTATAGGTCGAGATTTGCCTGTGTTAAATGAGGAAGGTAATTTGATATCAACTGACGCTGCCAAGGGAAGTTGGGTCTCTGATTCATCGACTTCAGAGGTATATATTCCAATCATGACACTGAACTCTTTTCCTCTTTTGAGGCTTATATTTATAATAACTCTTGTATATGATTCAGTAACTTTCCTATGGATGTGGTTACTAGAATTTATTTTGTTATGTATGGTATTAAGATCCCTAGGGGATTTAGTTTGTAATGCACTTTTGTAATCCAAATTATCTACATCAGTCTTTATTTTAGTAAACCTTACCCCTTTCATCCAACACCATGCAGTGGCTGAACTTTTCATTTGAATTTTTTTTAAAATTTCTAAATAAAACAAATATGTATTTTGTTCGTAATTTTTCCGTTTTGTATTTTACTAACTAAAAAGCATACTTTTTCCGTTTTGTATTTTACCCTAAATCCATAATAGTAGGACACTGTATATGTATATGTATGTATGTATATATAATAACTTGAAGAATGTAACATATAATATTGTCTCTGACATGATGTATGCGCACCTAGTCTTCATGTTTTTATGAGAATTAATGCATATTGAGTTCAAATGTCGTTAAGAATATATATATATATATAGTTGACGAATAAATTAAAAAAATAAAATAGTAGCATAATTGATAAACGTGGAAATACACATAGCACAAATTCACTAGTATGTGCTGCAAAATGCATTTCAAAATAATTAGTATTAGTTAAAAGGAAAAACGTGCCGTGGTAGTAGATGCCTTTAGATACAAGTTGAAGCGAAAAGCAAATAATAATAATAGAAAGAAAACAAATGGCATAGAATTTCAGCGCACAGAACTTAAAGCCTTCTTGCATAGAATTTCGAGTCATGTCAAATCATGTCACTAGTTATGCATTTGATACCTAAAATTTCGCTGACAACAAAGTACGAAGTGCAGTTCCCTGGCCTATATATATATATATATATATATATATATATATATATATATGAAGGAAGTTGAGGTGCTATGCATTTGATATCCCGAGTATCAGAGAGAGAGAGATACAGATATCCATGGAGATGGAGAATGGCCATTTTAAGAAAGTGTTGAAGGCCAGCGATCTTAAAAGACTTGTGGTCACCACAGCCATGCTTAAAATGCTGCCTCCGGTGGATCCACATCGTGATATCCCGATCAGAGTTTTCGACAACCTGAAGAGCAAGGTTTACGTGTTCAAATTATCCGGCCGACGGGGCAAGTACAAAAAGCCAGTTTTCCAGTCTGGAGGATGGAGCGAGTTTGTCAAGGACAGAGGCATTGCAGCTGGGGATGTACTCATTTTCTCGGCGGAGGAGGAGGAAGACCCATTTCATGGAAATCAATATCGCATTGCACTCAACAAGCCAGGTCTTTTCCCTCTCAATAATAATTAATTCCAATCAAAATGTAAGTGTTGTAATGAGTTAATCTTGTAACTTGTAACCAAAACACAGGTCGTAAAGTTCTCAACTTTGACCTCAATGAGCTTCCAGCTATGGAGTTTGAAGAAGGTACAGATCAGTATGGGGCAGCTGGTTATGCAACTTCGTCTCACAATTCAGTTACTTAGTCAGCTGAAGCTGAGATTTTTTTTCTTCTCAGTCTCTGAGTCTCTTTGGTGATGGTTTTAGGATCACTCTTTTGCAGAGGTCAGTAGCAGCTCTGTTTTGGTTTTTCTGATAGTTGAGTTAGTTTTGTCTGGTAGTCTAGTTTTTGCAGCAGTGAAAGGCACTTGCATTAGAAACCCTATGTTGTTTTCATATTGCTCAAAGTGGGGTCATAGGCTCCTTGTCTTTTTATGCTAATTTTCTTCATGTAAAGCATGAATGATGGTGCTCAAGGGTTTTTGCTTTAGTGAAGGAGGTTTCCAAATGGTCCTAGTGTTTTTACTTTGGGATGGAGATCATGTAAAGATTCTGCAATTCTGCATATATACAATCTTCCTTTTTGGTCACATTAATTTCTTTACTTTTTCTCTCATTAATTTTCTTGTTATAATCATATCTCAAATCTAATTTTCTTATTGAGTATGTGTGTGTGCATTTGATTATCATTTGTTTATTGGTGATGTGGGGCTAATAACATAGCAGCTTTCACCCATCAGGTTGCCATTTTTTTCTAAAAGTCAAGGTTTGTTGTTTTTGTCCATACTCGATTCATTAGGGTTGAAGCCCTATGGAGTGAGTATAGAATACTACGATAGTACGGTCACGTGACACATCTCATACACGTGTTATAATATATATATATATATATATATATATATATATATATATATATATATGAATATTTATTGATACTATTCTCTAAAATGCTTGGTGTCAATTTTTGAGTAATAGTCTAGAGTACTTGTTACTAGCACTACACTCTAAATGTGCTCAAATTCTACAGGGAAACATAAGCTGTTATAGATAAGCATGAGTTACCCTTCTAATTAATTAAGTATGCACCAATAATTAACTACCCAAACCCAACAAAAAGGAGATTAACTATGACATCCATGTATAAATGCTCTCATTTTCTTATAAGTGAGGCATATCATTTTTATTTTATGCACACTTTAAAATTAGGAACAAAGAAAAATCACCACACTAAAAAAGACTTGGGGTTTGAGACTGCTTCTATAAGGACTGAAAGAGCTTTCTGGAAGTGTTTTTGAGGAAGCAAATGGATTTTTAATAAAATTTCAACATGCATATAGTAAAAGTGCTTCTAACAAAAGCGCTTAGGCAACTTGCTACTTCTTTCAGATAAAATATACCAGGCGTATAATAACATTTTATGATTTTTTTTTCTCATGATCAAAGGAAGGCACATTCAAACTTAAAATCTCTTTCCTATATTGAGAAGAGAAATACTACTAGACCAAGTTCAAATAGTCATTTTATCAAGGTAAAAGATTGGCATTAAGTAGCGACGATAAACAAAATATACTTGCAGCTAGCACTACAACATTTAAGTATTTGCGCGACAACATTTTGCGCGACAAACAAATATTCGTCACAAGAAGAAACCTTTGCGCTGACGAAAACAAAGTTTCGTCGCACAAAGTAAATAGGATAACAATTTTATATTCGTAATCTTGCGCGACGAAAATAGATGTCGCGCAAATGTGTTTCTTGCTGACGAAAAAGAATTTGTCACGCAAAGATAGCAAGGAAAAGCGGGGACTCTAATTTGCGGCAAATTCCTACGCGACGATATTATTCGTCGCGCAAAATAACTTTGCGCGACCATTAAATTTCGCGTCGCGCAAAATAACTTTGCGCGACCATTAAATTTCGCGTCGCGCAATGGTACCAAGAATTTGGCGGGTATTTTAATTTACCGCCAAATTCTTCTTGTAACAAAAATTTTAAATCGCGCAAAGGATGAGCCTGTATGTCGAATTGGGCGCCAAAGATTGCGCGACGAAAATTTTATCGTCGCGTAAAGTTTTATGTCGACGGTTTCTTGCGCATCGAAAATGGTGTTTTGCGCGACAAAAGCGAGGTTTTCTGCGACGAAATATGGCGGGACGAAAATTTGCGCGACGAATATATTTTCGTCGGCGTAATCATTGCGCTGACGAATATGGTTCGTCGCGCAAAATCGATAGTCTATATTACCACGATGTTGCCATTGGCGAGGCAAAACGAAAAACCTCTCGGTTTTGCCTCTCTATTGTTTTTTCTGTTGGAAATTTGTTACGTTCATTGGTAAGTATTTATTGTCGTAAGTGTAAATGTATTAATGTAAATTCATATTAACGCCATTAATTTCGTTGTTTATAGGGATATTAACATTTGGTGGATAACGATCTAGAAGGTATTTTCTTCGTTTTATATTTTGAATTGTTTTATTTAATTAATTATATTTTGTTTATATTGTTATGTGAAATTATATTTATATTATGCCGTTAAACATTGTAGAACATTGTGTTGTGATGTACGAAGTTAATTGAAATTAACTTCGTACTTTTGTTTTTATTTTGAGTAACACTTAGTTTCCCGTTCGAGATTAGTTGGATTTCGTGCATGGATGCGTAAAGCATGACTGCGGTCCAATTAATTCTTGAATTGTCCCATTATTTGGACAGTTTGGGAATGCATAGTTATGTCACATAATGTACAGCTACATGATTAGGTTTCGATTGTGGAGATTTCGGTGTTATCTGCATGCGTTCTTCAAGTGGTACGTAGTTATTTATACCTACGGTACACCTCAAGAAGCGTATCGAGATGCTGCCGAAATTCATCCACGTCGAAATCTAATCTCATGTAGCCGTACATTACGTGACATGACTATGCATTCCCGAATGGGATAGGGCCCTTTCCGGAGGCATAAGGTGACATGAAGATTTTGTATGACGTTGTTGTGATTGTGGTTCCAGGAATTATGAGTAGGAGGTGGATACAGAACCCGAATAGATGCGCAGACGAATACTTGGATGGAATCGAGGATTTTATTGATTTTACACGTACACACAACCCGGCGCAACTAGAATCCGATGTCCTTGTAGGAGGTGTAACAACACGTTCGGGAGACAATTGAAAATGTTCGATTCCATTTAGTAAGGAATGGAATGATTGAGACATACAATACTTGGAACCATCATGGGGAACAATTTGACTCGGGTGCTTCGTCTTCAAACGCCACAAGAGCGGAAAATGTTGAACCTATTGTGGATCCTAATGACCAAGTCATGGATATTATACATGATGCTTTTCCATTTGCCTCGACCAGCAACAATCAAGAAGGGGAAGATGATGTGCCTACACCAATGGACAAGCACGAGAGTTCGAACAAGATGAAAAACTGTTACAAAATGCCAACCAAGAGTTATACCCGGTGCAAGAGCTTTTCAGTTCGACGGCCATTGTGGAGCTAATGCACGGAAAAATAAAGTATCGTATGTCGAACTTGTGTTTCGATTACTTTTGGGGGTTTTCAAGAGAATGCTTCGAAAGACAATTGTTTGCCGAAAGACCACAGACAGTAGCAGAAGGTGTTGAGTGGTCTTGGATTGGGGTATGAAAAATCCACGCTTGCAAAAACAATTGCATGTTATTCTACAAAGAGTATGAAACATTGGATACATGCCCTATATGCAATGAGTCGAGGTTCAAACAGACATCGCAGAATAAAATGACTAAGATTCCACAAAAAGTCATGCGTTATACGCCCCTGAAACCAAGGTTGCGGCGATTGTATATGTCGACGCATACCGCCACGGACATGAGATGGCATAAGGAAAAGCGGGTAGACGACGATGTGATGCGGCATCCTGCAGATGGGGAGGCATGGAAAGAGTTCGATCGAACGTTCCCGAGTTATTTGTTGAACCCGAAATGTTAGATTGGGACTTGCCAGCGACGGATTCAATCCGTGCGGGGTTCTAAACCAACACCACAAAGCACTTGGCAGATTTTTGTATTCCCATATAACTTGCCGCCTTGGAAATGCATGAAGAAAGAGTACATGATGATGACTATTTTGATAGCGAGGATCCTGGGAGGTCAATTGATGTGTACTTAAGGCCGTTGGTTGATGAGCTCAAAGATTTATGGGCAAACCGTGTGCGCACGTACGATAAATCCACTGGGAAGATGTTCACTTTGCGGGCAGCGATTATGTGGACTGTGAATGATTTTCCCGCATATGCAATGGTTTACGGGTGGAGCACAAAGGGTTATATGGCATGCCCTGTATGCAAGGAAGATGTCACTTCTGGTTGGCACGCGGGGAAAGTTTGTTACCTTGGTCATCGAAGATGGTTGCCATGGGACCATGAGTGGCGGGAAAAGGATAGAGAGTTCGACGGGAACAAAGAGCTTCGCGCAAGACCTAGAGAATGGTCCGGTGATCAGATCTTGGAACAGCTTAACCGTTTGGATTTTGGTCCGTTCGGGTAAACGGTTACTTGGATTAGACCTTCTACACATCTGAATTGGACGCACAAGTCTATGTTCTATGAGCTCCCATATTGGTCGAAACAAAAATTGAGGCACAATCTGGACGTTATGCATGTGGAGAAAAATGTTTTGGATACATTGATAGGCACGATTCTAGATATCGAGGGCAAGACAAAGGACACAATCAAAGCTCGTCTTGATTTGGAAAGAATGGGCATACGAAGGGGTTTATGGATGAATAGATACAGTGATAAAGCTAAAAAGGATCTTGCATTTTTCTCCACGAAACCGAATGACAAAAAGAGTTTCTAAAGTTTGTATCGTCTGTAAAGTTTCTTGACGGGTATGCTTCTAATATCGCACGTTGCGTGAATGTTGACGGGGTAAATTTACTGGACTAAAAGCCATGACTGCAATGTGTTTATGCAACGCCTACTTCCTGTGGGTATTCGACACCTTTGCCGGAAGATGTTAAGCCCATCATGTTGTTGTCTAGATTTTTTCCCAAGCGACGGCAAAGACGTTGCGAAAGACAGACATTCATCGATTGCGCGATGACATTGTCCAAGTCCTATGCAAGTTTGAGATGATATTCCCTCCGACTTTCTTCACGAGTATGATCCACGTGATGGTTCACTTGCCACAAGAGGCGTTGCTTGCTGGTCCTGTAAACTATCGTTGGATGTATCCAATAGAAAGGTATATCATGCACATTGGTTTGTTTTCCTTGCTCATTATTATCTCATGCATGCCAATTTGTAATTTTTATTTGGGCAGGCTTCTCGGAGTCAAGAAAAGTGTACGCAATAGGGCGAAGCCCGAAGGATCAATTATAGAGGCTTGGGTTCAGTATGAGGCCCTTACTTTCTGTGGAATGTATTTAAAAGATCTGTAGACGGCTTTCAATCGTCCTCAGCGCAATAATGACGGAGGTATGAGAAAGGAGAAACTCTCTGTTTTTGCCCAAAGTGCACGACCCTTTGGAGATCCTGGATCGGGAGAGTCGTTTTCGAGAATTGACATGGAGGTAGCACATTGGTTCGTCTTGAACAATTGTGATGAGATAATCGCATACTTAGATGAGCATGAAGAGATGATGAAGCGAGAACATCCATCGCATTTGTATGCCAAGAAACACCGAGAATTGTTTCCAAAATGGTTTTTCGAATATGTAAGTTATAAGTGTTTTGTACGCAAACATATATATTGTAGTATTTAATTTTTGAAACTAACATGTGAATTATTTTGTGTAATATTAGGTGAATAAATTGAAAGCATCGAATTCCCCACTTATAGTGAAGAGTTATATAATTTGGCATTCGGCCCGATTCACACTGAATTGTTCTCTGGTTGCCATGTTAACGGCGTCAAGTTTTTGGGGGCTGCACGAGATGACAAGTTGTGTACGCAAAACAGCGGTGTCCATGTCCTGTGGAGGTGAAAGTACGGACATTGAGTTCTATGGCAAACTAACAACTGTCGTGCAATTGCTTTATAAAGATCGATACCAAGTGATTATGTTTAAGTGTCGATGGTTTGATACAAACCCAAATAGGCAGGAAGTGTTAAAATCGACCATGGCTTACTATCGGTGAATATGAACCGAACTTGGTATGATGACGACCCTTACATTTTGTCAAACATGGCAAAACAGATTGTGTATCTAGATGATCCTAAAGTCGGGTCGGTTGGAAAGTTGTTCGGAAGATGGATCGAGGAACGTGTATGATATACCAGAACATTACCCAACCGACGACGACGTTGACAACGCGTTGCTGACCAACGTTTAGAATCTACCATGGAAAATGATGCGGAAACACTTCGAGATACAAATGTTATACAAGAACCGTTTCAGATACTAGGAGTGTCTTCAATCGAAATACCGATTCAATCAATTACAATTGACCTTGGTGATCTTCCGCGATACGAAGTTGCAGTGGGGCATAACGACGACAGTGATGGATCGAGAGGAGGATTGGGAGACTGAAAATGATGATAGCGATGATAACGAAAGTTATTATAGTTCAGATGATGAATAAATGCTACTTGCAATGTAAAACAAACTAAATGCAATTTTTTTCATTTTGGAGCTTTCTAGTCTATGTGCCTTAAAATTACTTACAAGATTTTTAATATATGGTCTATGTAGCTTGAAAATTCATAAAACTAGTAGCAATAATATCTACATAGGTATACGTATATACGTGCATAGATGTATTTTATAATATATACATGGGTATAATACATATACATAATTATAATATATGTATATTATACATTCAAATACACAAATGGGTATATTAGATATATTCGAATATGTATATATACGTATATATGTATTATAATATGTTATATTTATTACATCTGTACACGTATACTAGTATTATAATATTTTATATTTATTACATATACATGGGTATACATATACACATATATATATTATACATGTATACATGTATATGTGTATATATGTGTGTATATGTATATTATAATACATACATGGGTATACTATATATACACATATATGTATATATATGTATATATGTATTATAATATATCATATTTATTACATATATACACGTATACTATTATTATAATATTAATATGTATATGTGTATATGGGTATATTAAAATAATAATAATATACATGTATATATCTATATGTATATTATATATATTATAATATATATATTTTACATGTGTATATACGTATATATGCGTATTATAATATATAATATATGTTACATATATACACGTTTATTATTATTATAATATGAATATGTATATGTGTATATGGGTATATTATAAAAATAATATACACGTATATATGTATATGTATATTATATATGTGTATAGATATGCACGACTACAAAGAATCCCATCTAAGACTAGGATTAGATGAAACAAACATGGTATTAAGGGACCAGTGTGGTCCCAGTGCCCCACTCCATTTTTTCCAATTTTATATATATACTATACATTAGATTAGGTTTTGGATATTTATTCTAAAATAAACAATGTATACTGTAGACAAATTTAAAATATGAAATTCATGTTTTTAAAAATAAATAAAAAATTCATTACAATTATGATTCTAACAAATGTATATATTCCTTGCTCATTATATTAAATGATATTACGAAGTAGGCCAAAACGAGTAGTTAGTGTCAAATTAACTTATTAAGCGGTTAATCCATTCAAATTATTTTTTAAAATGTTGTGGAGGGCCACCTCTAATGTGACATCCTGGCTTCGGCACTGGTTTAGGGTTTAGGTTGGTTTAGGTTAGGGGATTGCGCGACGAATGAAACATATTTCGTCGCGCAAAGTAAATATTATGGTTTGCGCGACTACGGAACCTTATATCGTCGCGCAAACACGTTTAAGGATTGCGCGACGAATGAAATATATTTCGTCGCGCAAAGTAAATATTATGGTTTGCGCGACTTCAGAGGCTTCTTTCGTCGCGCAAACATGTTTTACTATTTCGGCGTTTAGGGTTTGGGTTATTGCTCATTTTGCGCGACGACTATTTTCTTCGTCGCGCATATCGTAAATTGCATGGTTTGCGCGACAAATAATATTTTTTCGTCGCGCAAAGAGATAAATGTTAGGGTTTAGGGTTTTTTCTTCTTTTTTTGCGCGACGAGAATTGATTTCGTCGCGCAAAGACGTGACATTTTACGCTCTCTTGTTTTAGGTTTTTTATCGGGTTTGCGCGACCATAGTTATTAAATCGCGCAAAGGTACTGAATTAGGGAATTAGGGTTTTTGAGGGTTTTGCGCGACGATTTTGTGGTTTATTCGTCGCGCAATCATGTGAAATTTTTGTGCTCCAATTCAGAAAGTAGAGGCGCATTTGTTCATTTAAAACACTTTGCGCGACGGTTTTTGGTACTCTGTTCGTCGCGCAAAAGATTGGGCGACGAAGGTGTTGTTCACATACGTCGCGCAAAATTAAGTGCGACAACATATAGTTCGTCGCGCAAAGTCTGACAATTATTAACCAGGAAAACGCGAACTTCTTCTTCTCCGCGCCTCCACTTTCTTCTCTCCGCCTCTGCTCTCGCAGTCCTCTCTCGGTGAAACGCCACAGAGGCTCTCTCGAGACCCTCTCGGCTCTCTCGAGACCCTCTCACCTCATAAACCTCTCACGCTCTCACGGTGTCAAGCTCTCGACCTCTTACCCCTCTTTCGAGATCCGGTAATGGGTTTTTCTTCTCTCATAATTTATGTTTATTTGTAGGTATAAATTATGTTTATAGTTTTTAGTTTAATTGATACGTTTATTTGTAGTTTAATTATGTTTATTTGTAGGTATAAATTATTTATCAGTTTATATATATAGGTTTTTGAATTTTCAGTTAATTTATACGTTAGGGTTTATAGTAAATTTTCAGTTAATTTATAGGACTATATATATAGGGTTTATCAATTTTCAGTTTTTGTTTTAGTTAGGATTTATATATATATATATATATATATATATATATATATATATATATATATATATATATATATATATATATATATAGTATTTATCAGATTTTAGTTGTTTTTTAGGTTAGGATTTATATATATATATTTATCAATTTTCATTTAAATTTTGAAGTTAAGATGTATATATATATATATTTAAATTTTCAGTTAAATTTTAAGTTAGGATTTATATATATAAGTATAAATTTTTCAGTTCATGTTGAATGTAGGATGTATATATATTAGTTTCCGTTCCACATTGAAGTTGAATTTCTAAGGCCGGAGCTTAGGAAATTTTTGTGTGTGGCTTGAAATTGTTGTGTCTTCTTTGTTTAGTATATTTGTATTTTTGGCGGGGTAAAAATTTGGGTAAAATTAAAATTTTAGGGAGACTCATTTAAATTTCTAGAAGTCTCGGCCCTATTTTCACATAGCTTTTAAATTGTTATATAATTTTGTATTTTAGTTATATTTTTAGTATTTTAGTTTTAATTTTGTATATATATATTGTGTGCAGATGTCAAAACTTATTAGTCGTCAGAGGGCGGTGACGATGCAGAGGGTTCGCCTCTCCCGCCTCAACCGTCACCGCCGGTGCTCCAAAGACACTGGACATCTTGTCCTCTGTTCCCGAGGTCACTCCTGCGCCGGCATCTTCAGCGTCATACGTGGCGCAGCCTTTTAGCGCCAGCGGCGCGCCATCGCCCCACACCACGACCGACACCACCTCCACAGCCTTCTATCGATGCGTCGGGGTCCCAACAAGGTAAAGATTTCCTTCATCTTCAATTGTTTTTTACCTAGTTTTAGTAGGATTTGTTTGTTAACGTTAATTTTATTTTTCTATTTAGTCACGAAGAAGACCGGGGACCTTGTCGCGATTGAAGACGGCGAAGGTCACCCGGTGACCAATGATCATATTAACATTGGATATGACGACCGGCATAGGGCGGCACCAACCGCGGACCAGCATAGCTCGTTGGCCCACGACATTGGTCACGTTGTTCGGACTCATTGCCCGATGCAATGGAAGTCTTAGAAGGCAATGCCCGACGAGATAAAGAATGAGGTGCGCGGACAGTTGTCGGTATGAATTAATGTATATTATTAATTTATTGCAGACGAACTACAATCTAGAGGACCTCGACGACGAGTCGTTGACATACTGATAATGAGACTCTTTCTTTGAGAGATACAAGCAATGGAAGAGCGACCTGCACCACCATTTTCAGGGATTTGATGATTCGCTGGTCGCTCTTCAAGAGGGCTGCCCGAAGGAGCTTGAGGGCCGGGAGGATAGCTGGGCATGGCTCTGCCATCATTTTCAGGAGGCCAATTATTTGGTAATTTTTTTTTAAATAATATGTTTTAATTTATTAAATGTTATTAATGTTTATTTAATTTTTTTGATTTCATTTATATTTCAACTAATATGGTTATTTTTTGTATAACAGAAGAAGGCGAAAGCAAATAAGAGCAACAGGGACAAGAAGACTCTTCTCCATCATTCGGGTTCCAGGCCCTTCTCATATAGGATGGAGGCGCGACGGCTGGTAAAATAATAAATTCGTGTTTATATTAAAATTTTAATATGTCATTAATATTTATTTGTTTTTATCGTGCTAACATTTTTCTTCTCTTGTTCAATTCAGGAGGGGTCCAAATTCCCGGAGATCGACGTCTTTAGCGACGTTTATGTTAGACCGGGGAATGAGTTGGCCGAGTCCCTTCATGTAAGTATGTTTTTTAATTTTCATTTTTATCTTACGCATTTATTTTTCATGGTTATTATATGATGATTTTCATTAATATATTATGTTATGTTAAACAGGCGACGATGGTGGAGAAGAGCCAACTGGTTCTTCAGGAGTCCGCCTCCCAGCTTCCTCCCGAGACTCCACTCAGTGCGTGGATCCTCCACGAGGATGCGGGATTTCACATCCCGACGGACACCTTGGATCGAGACTCTCGGGAGGAGGCCAGGGACATATTGTCGAGGGATGGGGAATGCCCGTCGGCGGAACCTAGGGCCCCTTCGTCATCGCAGTCAAACAATCGGGTCAACGCTTTGACAAAGCAGAGGTGGCCGATCTTAAGACTCGACTCGCCTCGTATGATGCGAAGATGTCACAAATTCTAAATGCGCTCGCACATTCCGGCATTAGTCTCTCGAATTTTGGTCCCCCGTCGACCTCCGAGCCCGAGCATGGCCACACATCCGACCGTACGACCTCCTTTACGACCTCTGCCCCCGTCGACAATGCCGAGACCTTTCAACCGCCTTTGCGGGATGACAACATAGATTATGACGCATAGTTTTCGTAGTTTTTAATTTTTAATTACATTTTCAAACTTTCTTTTGTAATATACATTTATATTAATTTATAAATATGTTTTTTAATTACAATTTCATTTTATTATAGAAAAAAAAAAATTGAATTTATTTTGTTAACAAAAAAAACGTAAATAAAATTTAATAAAAAATATATTAATTTTTGCGCGACGAAATATTTCGTCTCGCAAACTGTACGCGACTAATAATTTTCCGTCGCGCAAAACATTTTGCGACCAACACATTGTCGTCGCGCGAAGTTTGTTGCGGCGAATGATCAGTCTCGTCCGTAAAATTTTGTGCGACGAAGGACTCTTGTCGCTCTGTCTTTGCGCGACCAATACCATCTCGTCGCGCAAGGTTTCGTGATGCGAAGATCTGTCTCGACCGTAAAGTTTTGTGCGACGAAAACATATTTGTCACGCTAAATTTAGCGACGAATCATAATTTTCGTCGCGCAAAGCCATTCTTTACGATCTTTGCGCGACGGAATGTGCGCGACGAATAATCTGTCGCGCTAATGATTTGGCGACGGAAAAGTATTTTGCGCGACTAAACCTCATTCGTCGCGCAATTAGTGAAACGTAGTAGTGTAGCTTTGAGGGATAAAAGAAAAATGTCCTTCCCAAAGAATGCACATGGCTTGGCCACCTTCGATGAACGGGTTAAAACTTAATCATGGCATTCTCTTTTGCTTCTCTTTTAGTAAAGAGAAGCAAAATGCAAAAGGAGCAAAAGGCAAGTGAATGGTATGTGGGGAGTTTATGTAAAACAAGAAACCTTATATGAATTTAAAAAGGAGAATCATAAAGTATTAAAAGTATTAACAAAGCATATTAATATACATACATTTAATATTTAATTAAAAATTAGGGTGGGGCTTGGGACCACTCTAGTTGCCTTGTACATTTTTAATTTTTTTTAATTTTTTTTTTCTCATGATCAAAGGAAGGCACATTAGAACTTGAAATCTCTTTCCATATTGAGAAGAGAAGGTAAAAGATTGGCATTAAGTAGCGACGATAAACAAAATATACTGTGCAGCTAACTTTGAGGGATCAAAGAAAAATGTCCTTCCCAAAGAATGCACCCGGCCTGGCCACCTTCGATGAACGGGAAATCATGGCATTCTCTTTTGCTTCTCTTTTAGTAAAGAGAAGCAAAAGGCAAGTGAATGTTATGTGGGGAGTTTATGTAAAACAAGAAACCTTATATGAATTTCAAAAGGAGAATCATAAAGTATTAAAAGTATTAACAAAGCATATTAATATACATATATTTTTAATATTTAATTAAAAATGAGGGTGGGGCTTGGACCACTCTAGTCGCCGCCAACCCCAGTCAGAAACTTCTTTTTGGACAAACCAGGCAGAAACTTGGAGGACTAACAAGAACTTAAATGTGTCAAAAAAAAAAAAAGAAGATCAATTTTAGATATCAACATTTGTACCATATTTTTAATAGAGTGTGAAATCTATTGTATCGGTGAGCTCCACCTGTATTAGTTGGACAAACCAGTCAGAAACTTGGAGCTTGCACACGGTGTACAGAAAGTGTATATATGTATGTATACATAATAACTTCAAGGATGTAACATATAATATAATAATTGAAAACCCGACATACCTGCTGTGGGTCTCCTAAGGAAGCGTGCCTTGTTTGTTTGTGCATCATGCATGTATAGCAAAGCAAATCTGTTTTGTTTGTGCCTTGCATGAACGCCTGAACTTTGGACCTCTACTCATCTTTGCTTTTGGACCAACGATTCCAACCTACCAGTCCTTCGAATAATAATAATAATAATAAAAACCTACCAGTGCACGTTTGGAGGATTTCGTTGTAACTATCTTTATCTTTGCTTTTTCAAAATAAATAAATATATATATATATATATATATATATATATATATATATATATATATATATCGAATTGGTTTTTATATATGACTTTAAATATTGTCTCTGACATGATCTATACGCCATGTTTTTCTGAGAATTAATGCATTGAGATCAAATGTCGTTAAGAACATATAGTTGACGAATAAATTAAAAAAATAAAATAGGAGCATAATTGATAAACGTGCATAAGGTGATTGACTAAATGACTGTTCATGTGAGAGTAGTACCCGACTGACTGACTATGATTGCTTTTCATCTTAACGGCAATTGGTGTATTGTCCGTTTCCCATTAGTACTTAACGACATGTAGGAATCCAGGACAAATCTTCTTTTCATCTTTTCTATAAAATGAAAGGGCATAATATGATGCGGGTAATGCTAGGCTTACCACATTTTTCTATCACATTGTGTATCACATTTCTAATAGAGGTGGAGTCCACCAATATAATGGGATCCACCTCTATTAGAAATGTGGTAGAAAAATGTGGTAAGCCTAGCATTTTTCATATGATGCATGGGGTCCCTATCTTTTCCTGACTAGAAAAGGTGATTGACTAAATGACAAGTGTACAGTGTATAGCCGAAAGAAAATGACATGTGTACAGTGTATACCATAAACGAAAGAATTTGACATGTGTACACTGCATACAGTGGCGTAGTCAAGAATTCGCTCAAGGAGGGTCAATGTTATTAGCCTAGAAAAAGACTTAGTGAACATTAACATAATATATTTTTTATATGATTTAATATTATCTTCCAAAATCATAACCGCTTCGCACGATGAATTACAAAGAAATAATTTGACATGAATCAAAGCATAATGCATTGCTCAAAAGAGAACTGAATAGCAAGTAGTGCGAGATTTAGTTGACTGATGATCGATTCAATAACAAAAACTGTAAGCAAACTCAATAAATGAAAAAATAGAAAGACTGAAGTTAGAAAGGAAAAATGGAGTAAGAATGAAAGGCATAATAGAAAGCTAGAATAACAATTAACTAGAGTTAAAAAGTTAGAAGAGTCAGCTATAAAAGAAACCCAAAAAAATCAAATACAACACATAACAAATGCATTTGTTGCATAATTTGGAGGAGGGTCGACCCTTGTGGGCCTTAGCTAGCTCCGCAAGTGACTGCATACCATATCCAAAAATGACATGTGTACAGTGTATGTGATCATTTCTCTTATATAATAATAGTGAGCTGAGCGGAATCAAACAGCATCAGAACATAAGTAGCTAAGTGAACTTTTTGTAGTTTGGTACTGAATTCATTTGTGAAGAGGAAGTGATATCGATGGAGCTTGCACACGGTGTACAGAAAGTGATCACGGCCACCGATCTTAAGAGGCCTGTCAATCCAGATGGTGATATTCCAATCAGAGTTTTCGATAACCAAACACATCGGGTTTATGAGTTCATGATAGCTGGCGGACACGGCGAATACCTGAAACCAATTTTCCAGTCTCGAGGATGGAAAGCCTTTGTCAAGGACAGAGGCATTGCAGTTGGGGACGAGATCGGCCTCTGGTTGGAGGAGAACCCAACTTATCAAGCACAATACCGAATTGTACTGTTCAAATAACATGTTTTTCCCGGCCACCCGGATCTTCATGTTGTCAAGAAATCTAATGAGCATAGCAGCCAGCCGGTCACCAGCTACCCGGTCATTCATAGAAATCTAATGAGCCCTATATGTTTTGTTTTGTAATAATCATTAAGCCCTATATGGTCTAGTCGGTCATTCATAGAGTGTGTGCTTCTTCGTCTTCATGTCAGTGTCAGTCGGTCACCAGCTGTGTACTTGGTGATTTTTATTCCTTAGGTGTTTATCTGTGTGTACTTGTTGCAATTACTGTTATAATGTACTATAGCCTTGTGGCTTATATATGTTGAATAAATAAAAACATAAACTTTGCTGCTGTTATAAGATGGCTGGAGGATTTTCTGTACTTGTCATCTTTATATCTTGGGATGCTTTTGAAATTTTTTTGCGCAAATGCACCACACGTATTTGTAATATGGCAGCCCATGGGCTAGCCAAGTTTGCTTTAACATGCTATGACTTCCTTGTTCCCTTCTGAAAGAGAGAAGGTTTTTACCACAAAAAAAAAAAATTACTGAAAGAGAGAAGGTGGTGTTTTTTTGTTGTCTTCCTTGTTCCCTTCTAGCTTTCGGTTCCAAGAATACGTTCACAAGGAAGAGAAGAGAGTAAATAATTAACCCGTCCAAAAGAGGCATACATGCGCACTTGTTTAAAGCTACATATTGATCATGTCTTTCTTGCAATTTACTGTGGCCTTTCGTTTTATACTGAGGCTTTGTCTCTTTAGTGGTAATAAAATAAACTATTGACAGAATTTTCCCTGAAAGACTGCATATATATCATGCAAGAGTCTGCCCCCTCCAGTCAAAGAACAAAGATAATCTCGTTGCCGTCGTTTTATGGTTGTTTAAATACTTATGTTAATATTTTACTAATATAGTACTAGCTAGCCCTAGTAAGCATTAGCGAAAATTCCAATGCCAATGCCATCGTCCTCACTCTCTAATGCCTCGGGATCGGGATGCTTCGGGTCAGTGGCGGTTCCAGGATTCGAAAGCCGACCGGGCAAAACTTATATAATAAACTTGACGAAACGAGTGAATTTCATTAATAAACATAAAAAGATTACATAGTGAGGGGAGACGTAATAAGCCTTATCCTCAAATGCATTTATATCTACAAATACAAAAACTAAAATAAAAACCAAAAGAAAAATTAAAAGAAAAAAATAGAAAATTTTTTTTATTTCACATTAAAAAGAAAGATAAAATAGGGTACTACATTAATTTTAAAAAGCCAGGTTTATATCGAGAGAAATGGGAAGGAAGAAAATTGGCGGAGTTATGTTTTTTTAACGAGTTGTGACCTCATTTCGCCCCTTGTTTCCTTTTATAAACGTCTATTATGACATCCGTTTTTGGCTTTCCATCTCGAGCTCCATAACCCTATCAATCATATTCCGTAATTTCTGAAATAGCTATCTTTGTGAGATACAAAAAAATTTAATAATCATAAGTAATGTAGGTAATATTTTTCTAACAAAAAGAGAGAAGGAAAAGGAAGAAATAAGAAAGGGAGAGAAGAAGAGAGAGAGGAGAGAAGATAGAAGAAAAAGAACGGAAAAAAAGAGAGGAGAGATGAGATAAGGAAAAGAAAGAAAAAAAGAGGGAGAGAAGAGAGAAGGAAAAGAACGAAAAAGGAGAGATAGAGAGGAGAGAAGGAAAAGAATAAAAAAAAGGAGAGAGGAGAGTGTAGGTAATTTATTTTTTAATAGAAATTTGGGCTGGGCAAAAGAGGAGAGAGGAGAGAGAAGAATGTGGGTAATATTTTTTTAACATAAACTTCAGTTCAGTGTAGGTAATTTATTTTTTAACAGAAATTTGGGCTAGGCAAAAGAGGAGAGAGGAGAGAGAAGAATGTGGGTAATATTTTTTTAACACAAACTTCGGCCTGGCATGAGCCCAGCCTGCCATAGGCTGGAACCGCCACTGCTTCGGGTGCCGAGCCTATGCGCTTGCTCTGTACGGTGTCCTTGAATTGTCTCCGTGGACGGTGCCACGACCTCTGTTGTTGCCTTTCTTATACCCGTAATTATACCTTTAATTAATTATATATTCTTCTTTATCTTTTTTTGGGTTCTTTTAATTTGGTCCGCTCTGTGACGTCGTCTCTGAGAGTGACCATTATCCTCTGATTCTCTATCGCCACCCTTCTTTCACGAGTTCTGCTTTACAAATCATCACTCAAACTCTCTCCTATATTAATATTAATATTATACAAGTAATTGAAAAGATATATAAGCCTTTATATTAATTTCTAACATTTTATGGATATTTTTTTTCTTGTGCACTATAAAAAAAAATGGCAACAATCACCGTTATTTGATGACATCTTTTTCTTTTTTTTTTTTTGTAGTGGTGATGAGTAAATGAGGGAATATTCGAATTTGATACCTCTTCCGAAAACCTAATTTTAAAAACGTACCTTGGGTCGTTAATTGTAAATAGTAATATCAACGATTGAAACAATGATAGATAAATTATAGAAGAATATGGCTAGTAAAAGAATCGCATAAAAGTAATAATAAACAAGAGTATTGATTTTCCCACTCTTCTTTTATCCATTTACACTTCATTTTTTGAAAATTGTATGTTTTCACTCATCTTTTGTTCACTTACACTCCATTTTATCTTAGTATAAAAAGTATTAAAAAACTAAAAGAGAATGTAGGTAGATAAAAGGGGAATGAGAAAATCACCACCCATAAACAAATTATTTTTTTGATCATCCCAGATCCACTGGGATTCGAATGGGTGAAGAGGGGAAGGGGGAGGGACCTCACCACTGAGGTAAACACTTCGGTCACCCATAAACAAATTATAGAAGAAAATATAGTGGGTTGATTTGAGAACGACCAAAACGAGTTAATTTCTACAAAAGTCATAGGTCAGGAGATAAAACGACTGAAAATCCTTAATTTAAAGGTGAGGATGAGCTAAATTTCTATTTTTAGGTAGATGGATGAGCTAAATTTTTGTGTGGTGAAATTTTAGCCCACATGTTAGGACGTACGGACTTTTCCTTTCCAAAGCATGCACTTGGCCACTTTCATGTGATGTATTGGCTCTGGCTTTGCATGGGAACACTCAAAACTTAAAGTTAAAAGTAAGGTTTAAAATATCGATAATATCCCAATATTTCTATCGAAATTTCCGTGTTTTTGGACTACCGATATTTTTGATACCATCGATATTTTAGACCTTGACTAGTATACTTGGTTTCAATCATGGACCAAAATATCGATAATATCGACGAAATATCGAGGAAATTATCGTTTTTTTGGGTCACAGATATTTTGGAACATATACATACACATATCGTATGAATATCGATAATATCGACGAAATGTTAAGGAAATATCGATGTCGATAATTTCGCTCAGACTTCAGCAATATTTTGGCAAAATATTGACATGATATTGCTATAATATCGAAAATATCGATTTGCACATGAGAATGAGTTTACTTTTCAAGTTTCAACTTTCCAACTACAACTCTTCACAATACACTTACTGTACACATAGAGATGAAGAAGATAGTAAAAATTTTGAACCTCATAGGAACTCTTTGTGGTACTAAGTCACTCATGTATCTTACCATGCAATGTATAAAGTGTAAAATATTGTAGTAAATCATTATATATAAATGATTATGGTGTGTTTAATCTTCTTTCACTAATTACTACATAGTTTCTACACTCACAGTGTTTTTCAGTTCGCTATATAATGAACTTAAATTAGTTAAATCCATCATGCAATACATTTTCTTCCAATTTTTTATGATAAATTAATAGATACTTGACTAAATAAACGTCCTCCAAAGTTTGAATAAAAATTTTCAAGTTTTTCTTACAATTTTCATGGTTTTTATTCAATTTTTATCGATATCGATAATATCCCAATATTTCTATTAAAATTTCCGTATTTTTGGACTCCCGATATTTCCGATACCATCGATATTTTTAGACCTTGGTTAAAAGGCATTCTTGTCGCTCAGTTCGAAGGGGGTGTCTGTCTGCGTGCCAGCGCTCGCGACAAAGGTATTCAACTTACCAAGAAAAACCCCAACAAATATTTGCGCATGTCCAATAGGAAAACCAATGATGACCAGACTATACTCAAAAGCCTAGTTAGCATTTTTCTGTATAATATTTGTATTATATATATTTAAATACTTTTATTTTTCATATACGTATAAAATACTCTACAAAACACACGTTTGTAAATTAAACACATATAAGACACATATTATACACATATGTACATATTCTTTATGTTTAATACATATATTTTTTTACAAAAATTTCAATAATATAGACAAAATTTATGTATTATTTAATAAAAATAGTATATATTACAAATTTTAAAGAAATTATATTGAAATATTATATAGTGACCGGACTTTTCATTTGTATTTTTTTAAAAAAATTGAAAATAAAACATATACGTATTTTTCGTACTTTTTCCGTTTCGTATTTTACTTACTATGCTCAAAAGCATATACCTTTAGGGATCATCGTCTTCATTCAGCATTTAGTAAACCTTTGTTTGGACATTGGAGCTTAATTAGGGATTATAGAAGATGAGGTTCCATTCCTCTCCAACCGGTTGAAGAAGAAGATGATAATGATGACGTGTGATGTAGGGCATTGCATGCATATTCGGTGCAACTTGCGAAGGTCGATCAAGTCACGATGCGTGTCGGATATGCATGGTAATGCCAGGGGAGAGAGAGAGAGAGACTTGGCAGTGGCCTTTCTGCCCACCTTACAATCTCGTCAGCGGATGACGCACACGCGGGTACAAAAGATGATGTCATGACCAGCAAACTTGCATTGGTTTCGGGTTCCCTAAATTAACCCCAGGGCTAGCTGCAGGGGTGCAGGGCATGGGGCACATAATTAATGGTCCAGAATTTGGGATATGAAGACAAAAAGCCACTTACAAAAGAAAAAGAAAAAAGAACAAATATTATAATGGAAGTTGGATCTAAAAAGGTTTAGACCTATGCTGCTGCTGCGACTCTGCGAGTGCGCTTTTGAACTGGCAACCAAACTTTTTGGGCAAAAAGCTGATCGTGGGACAAAATATCTATAAATCTCAATCGATTGCAAGTTTGAAATTTAAGTGTGAACAAATTTTATAACAACAAATACCACGCATTGTAATTGTACGCTATCTAGATTTATCGCATATGTCGGCCAACGCTGATTATATGTCGAGATGAATTTTTAAGAACTTTTTTTTTTTGGTATGTAAAGCCTTATTTCAAGCCTTTTGTACCTATATGCCTTTATACTCTGATCCAATCCGTTTTAATTTATATCTAAAGATTTAGTGTATTTTGGGAATCGTAGAAGTATAATCCTCGGAATTAAGTGTTATATTTTCAGGATCTTTAAGGTACGTGCAGCTGTCACCTGTCTCGATTTTGGGGCGTGACAGGTACAATATGTGAGTTTTTACTTTCATTAATTAAATTGTATTTTATCTATATGTTAGGTAAATATTATCAAGGAAAGAATTCACAATTTAAAATTTGAAATTCAATTATGAGGAAATAATGCATTAAATTTAGATTTTCAATGTGTTTTGCTTATTTTACCCCAATGGGTAAAATCAACACAACAAAAAAATAATAAAATTTAAAAGACCTACATCTAAAACCAAAAATGTGTGGACTAAACCCAATGATAGCTAATCATTTTGGACCTAGATTTAAGAACCCCCATTCTTCTTTTTTTTTATTATTTATTTATAAATTTTTCTGATTTAGCTCGCTAGGTATTAGTATGATTAATAGCAAACTCGAGGATGAAGAAGTTGCATTGTGCCAAGGGTACGAGGTAGGATCAATTTTAATTTGTTTGTTTAATTGATAATTTAATATGCTTTTTATTTTATTTTATAGCTTTTAGCCTTTTAAATACATCTGCCAGTGTATATATGATAAAAACTTGCACAAGCAAGGTGTGTACGTATAAGCCTGCACCAACAGTTTTATTTATTTATTTATTTATATTTATTTTGTCGAAAACCTGCACCTACAAATTAACCATTCCAAACTTGGCCGGTTTCGAAAAGAGTTGAGATTTCAAAAGTTTTTTTTTTCCTTCAAGAAATATACTCATAGCACGTTACCTATGTTCAAGAAAGCTGGCCGCACTGTTTAAGAAGTCAGAAGTACCTGATATATGATGTCTGATATTATTCAAATTGATGCTTTAGTGTTAGTTGTAAGTGGCTATGGAAAATACTTCCCTTTTTATCATGTAAGTATGAGTTCTTTTATTTCCGTTAATAACATTGTGACATGTGTGCATAAGTTTTTATTTTTGTGTTTTTGTTGAATTATTTGTACATATGTGTCAATCTGTGAGTCTCATGACGGAGGATTATCTCCTTACAGAGAAAGAACAAGCAATATCCATAAAGAATGCACGCTTTCTGATCCCGATTTGTCACCCATCTTCATCAACCAGAACCAAATAAAAGTTCTGATACCAATTATTGTGTGTTAGAGCACTAAATTGAAACTAATAATAATAAATAAAATAAATTCTTATTTAAGTTGAGGTAACATAGGACTACTTGCATCAAATCGAGCCACACATTATGTTATCCACTCCCACATCCTAAATATTGCCTAACATCGATCTCAAATAGTCAATATAGTGAAAATGGACAATCGAGTAGGTAACAAATATTGGGCATCATCAATAAACTTTTTTTAATATATATTATCTTGTTATGTTCTACATTTGATTTTCTTTTTTTCTTTTTCTGTCTTTTTCTAACAAAAAGGTAAAATGATTGTAGGGATAATATCTAGGATTGAGATTAATGCATGATGAGTTGAAAGGTAGATTTGCATTGTACGTGGTAAAGTTGGCCTTTCTAAATTCCCTTGCAAATTATCTTATGAATGCCTATAATTACGGAGTTCCTACAAAAGACCAAAATAGATTTGATATTTTCGTGTTAGTCAAAAAGAAAAAAGAAAAAAGAAAAAGCAACGCATGCTAAGGGTTTGGAGGGTTGAGCGAATCTTTTTATATGTGAAAAGGGTTAAGCATCTGGGCCCATTGGTCTCACCGTACCATCTTGTTGCTCTGGCCTTTTCAGGGGGCCCACACGATAAATGTGAAAATGGATCTTTGTGTTGTTTTTTCCCATTTCCGGCGAATTTCACACATTTACGTCAGTAACTATTTTAATATAAGTTTCTACATTTAAACTTATATTAAAATAATTCAATAAAAAAAAATTAGTGTTAGTTAATAAAAGGAAAAAAATGGCATAGAAATTCAAATTTTGTGACTATAATGGAACCTTGATTGAGACCAGAAACGGGTTTGACTTTAATCGTCACAATATGACCCCAAAAAACCATCGATGACTGAAAAGTTTGTACTGAAAGAAAGGGATAACGAAAAGGATAGTTAGTTTTTCATAAAATAAAAAAATAAAAAAAAGGACAGTTTGTTACATGTCCAGCCAAACCATCAATTTTGCTTTGCTGTCCCATCATTTGACTTAACGTCCATAAAAATGATAGGGAGCCTCGGAGTAGAGCGTGGAACCTATTGTATTAATAAGCTCCACTTCTATTATAGAGATTGTACACAAGTTGATATTTAAAGTTGGTCTTCCTTGCATGACCCAAAAACAAAAAATCAGAACTTAGATGTTATATATGATGTAATAATTGAAGGAAAATGTTAGAGTTACCATATTTTTATACCACATTGTGTATCACCTCTCTAATAGAGATGAGCCCCATTGTATTGATGAGCTTCACCTATCTTTGCCTTTTCAAATAAAATAAAACAAGAAAATAAAAAATATATCGAATTCACTTTTTATATATGAGCTTAAATCTTGTCTCTGATATGATGTATGTATAATGTATGTGCGCGCACGTAGTCTACATGTTTTTCTGAGAAAGCATTGAGTGTTAACAATAGTTGATGAATAAATAAAAGAGATACTTAGATTTGGGTCCAAAAAGTGTAGTTGTTAATAGGTATAATCCACACATTTTATTTTTTCAATATAGGTCCACTGACTCCTCATTTATTAATTCTCCATGCTCATTTTACCCTTGAGTTAAATATGGGAAACAAATTTAATGTTCCCCATATTATGCATTTTGTTTGCTCCTAAATTTGAATTTAAGAAATTTGATGCCTACGACAGTTAAAAACATTCATCATCAAATAACAACATAAGCACCCAACTATATATATTACCAAAAAATAAATAAATTAGATTATGACTTGAAAGAAGATCGATGCGATTAACCAAAAAAAATAAAATTAAAAAGTCCAAACCATGGCTGTATAGCAAAAGGATAATGGCTCCGTAATGGAGTGGACCATGTGCTTTGTGCTTGGGCTGAACTCCATGTCTGAATCTCCTCGCAGATCTATCATCCTTTTTTCTTTGACGGTGACTTCGCTTTGAACATCAACTCCCAACTTTTTTATTTCTTTATATTAAATGTATATCAGCTTCAAAAAGAAAATAAAAAGCTTCCTAATCAAGATCTCGTTGAGGTCTTGTTAATGGTATATTTCTCATGATAATAATATTTCTACATTTAAACTTATATCAAAATATTTAGTACTAGTTAAAATGAAAAAAATGAAAAAAGAAAAGAAAAGGCATGATTAAGGAAGTGAACGCCACATCCCACTTTGGAAAAAAACACAGACTACCCCACAAGTGACTCGGAGATTTGCAGACCTTGGTTGACCATACGTCACCAGAGAATCATCACTTGGATTTGGGCGGCAACAAGGTGCCGAGTGCAGTTCCTGGCCTGTATATAGGCAGATTAGGAATCAGATAGACAGAGAGAGAGATCCAGACAGGGACGGTACTACAGTGTAGTTCGTGTGGGTTGGTTTTTTGTAGTTTAAAATAATTTCACGGCCCACCCACTACAGCCGAGCAAATTGCTTGAGGTTGGTTTGTTGTGTCTGACTACTAAAGAATAAAAAATACAAAAGAATTAACACGGGACCACTCACTTATAAATCTAACCACTATAACAATAAAAAATTAAAATTAACCCTACAACAAGTCAAACCACTTGTTTGACTACTAAAGAATACAAAACACAAAGGGAAATGCTAGGCTTATCACATTTTTCATACCACATTTATATAAGAGATGTGGGCGCCACCTCTATTAGTGGGCTCCACCTAGTGGCGGTTCAGGGATTCAAAAGTTCTGGCAAGAAAACTTACATACTAAACTCGACTGATGCGAGTGAATTTCATTAATAAACATAAAAAGATACACTTAGTCAGGAAACATAATTAGCCTTACCCTCAAATGCATATCTATCCATAAAAAAAAGTTCAACAAATACAAAAGTTAAAACTAAAACCAAAAGTAAATGCAATGCAATACAAAACAATATTATTTAAATATAAAACTTAACCCTGCGAGGCTTGGAACTCTTAAATTTCTCAATTATCGATGCATTATAGATATTATTAGCAAACTTTTTTTCGATGTGGAGGATCATATAATCAGCAAGAAATTCATCAGCTATGGTGTTTCGAAGTCAATTCTTAATAATTCTCATATATATGAGAAAGCTCGTTATGTTGTTTTTGAAACAGGAAGAGTTAACACCAACCGAATCAACCTGTCAAGGAAAATGTAGTTTTCTGCCAAAGTTGGAATTTGACATAATAAAAGATAGCCTATGAATAATATGTAGAATTAATCAAATATACCAACAAAAAATAAAACAAATTCTCATAATAGTATCTCAACAATACCAAACCAAAAATTATAATTCATCCATAATTCAACCATAGAATACTCAATTTTAACAAAATCCAAAATCAAAGCCCAAGAATAATTCATCCCTAATCAAAGCCCTAATTAATTTCAACAAAATACCAAAATTATAATTCACCCCTAATTAAACCCCAGAATACTCAGTTTTAAATTAAAACTATAATTAAAGATATATAGCAAAGGAGAGAATGAGAATAATACTTGTTGTTGACAAAAGGAGAGGAGAAGATGTTGTTGCCAAGTTGCCCACCCAAGATAATAGAAGATGTAGCGAATAGAGGGAGAATTTGACCCCCAAAAAAAAGGGAGAAGTCGGGTAGCAAAGAGAGAGAGAGAGAGAGAGAGAGAAGAAAAATGTCTAATAGCCAAAAGATGAGAAAGAAGATATGGGAGAACTACTTGGATGGACAACATATGTGTAAGGTTTGGTTTTAATTTTGGGCTGAACTTAGAACACATGTAGGTATTTTATTTTTAAAAAAAAAATTGGGCTGGGCAGGCCCCCAGCCTGCCCTGTGCATAGCACCACCCATGGCTCCACCTATATTGATGGGCTTCATCTCTATTAGAGATGTGGTATAAATGTGGTATGAAAAATGTGGTAAGCCTAGCATTACCCAAACACAAAGCAACTCACACGGGACCACACACTTTTGCAAACATTCATTATCTCTTCCTTTGTTCCAGCCCATAGTCTTCGACAAAAACAGAAGAAAATCGCCTCTGTTCATTGCAGCACGCGGCAGCAAGTCATAGGCTAGCCAATCCCTCATTATTGAAGACTTAATTAAAAGAGGTAATCTTCAATTCTCCATCTTCTTTAATTTTCTTCCCTAAATTTGTTGAATGTTGAATTTTGGAGATTTAGGGTTTTTGAAATATTAATTAGGGATTTACAATTGAGCCTTATGAATTATCAATTGGGGATTTTGTTGGTCTATATGTTTACATCTTCTACATATTATTCAATAGGTTATACTTTATAATGTCGGATCAACATCGAAATGTTAAGAGATCAAAGACTCTTAGAGATTTTTTTAAGAGAAACAATGGTGAATCATCAACTAGCATGCCTTCCGGTTTTTCTCCATCTCCTCCAATTTGTGAGGAGCAACCTCCTTCTCAACCTCAAAGAATTGACCCTAAAAATGTAAGAGTGGAGCCATGTGATCAAGAAGTTAATACCAATTCTCTTGAGCGTGATCCGGGATTACGTCCTCAAATAGACACATTTCCACCTAATCAACGTGATAGTGTTCGAAGATCTTATATTCTCTTAGGACCATGTCAACCACAATTAAAGGAATTTCCATCACACTTGAAAAGTACACAAAATCGTCGATTAATGGTAGTTGGTATAAGCAATACCATTGGCTTGAGTATTTTGTTCAGAAAGATAAAGTGTTTTGCTTTCCATGTTTTCTTTTTGATACTGATCACTTACATAAGGCATTCACTATAGAGGGGTTTAGAAGTTGGAAAAGAGTTGGTGGAAAAGAGTGTGTTTTCCTTATTCATGTAGGCATTATAAATTCACCACATCAATTTGCTATGCAAAAGTGGATGAATTTAAAAAATCCGACTCACCATATTGACAGAGTAGTGCAAACCCCACAAGAAGTTGAAAAAAATCGGTTGAGGCTTACAACCACAATAGAGACCATTACATATCTAGCAAATCAAGGAATGGCTTTTACAGGTGATGATGAATCTTGTGACTCCTCTAATCGAGGCAATTTCATTGAGTTGTTGAAGGTTTTTGCAAGAATGAATGTAAACATTGAAAAAGTTGTGTTACAAAATGCTCTCTTAAATGCCTAATATATTTCAAATAAGATACAAAAAGAGATCCTAAATATCTATGCTACCAAAGTGAGGAAGATGATACGCGATGAAATTTGGAAAGATGGGAAATTTTGTATTCTTGTTGATGAAGCACTTGACGACTCTAAGAAGAAACAAGTGGCTATTATCCTAAGGTTTGTTGGTTGTGATGGGCATATTCGAGAAAGGTTTTTTGATATTGTGAGTGTTCATGACACTAACTCCTTAACTCTTAAAGGTGATATTAATAAAGTTCTTGGCAAACATAATCTTTTAGTGAGCAATATGCGTGGTCAAGGATATGATGGTGCTAGCAATATGTGTGGTGAATGGAGTGGCTTACAAGCATTATTTCTCAATGATTGTCCATATGCATATTATATACATTGCTTTGCTCATTGCCTCCAATTAGCTTTAATTGGAGATTGTTAAGTTTCGAGAAAGTGTTGTTGTCAAGGAAAGCCAAAAAGGGGGAGATTGTTAAGTTTATGTTTCTTAAGTTGTTTCTTTTGACTCCCTTGACAATATTGTAATAGGACATATGATGTATTTACTCAAGCTCAAGATTAGGCTAAGATTAGTTGTTTTAAATGTAATTATCTGGCTGCTATCTTAAGAAGGTTTAAGAAGATTCAATCACTTTGGAAAAGGTAATTTTATGCATTTCATTCATTACAAAGCATTAGAATTATGACTAGTCATCTTGATTTCATTATCGGGTAAGAGATACAATGCATATTAGGTATGACTAGTCATCTTGTAAGTTTATGACTAGTCATCTTTGGTCTCCAGCTCATTTGCTTCTAGTTGAATCCTAACCAATTCTTTTGTCCTATGATCTGAATTCCTTCTACTGTCATGTGTCCTTTTGACCTAGGAATTTTTGGCTAAATGCTCATTGCTTCTTCATTTGGAGCCGTCACTTTGAGAAGAGAGTTTTTTGAAAGGTTTTGGTTTTCTTCCTTTGCATTTCTTCTTCCTCCAAGTGAACCACCATTTTTCATCTATGAGTTTTCTAAATTGATTTTCGAAAACTGCTTTTGAAATATGAAATCTACATCTAGCTAGAACATATACATCCTCATATATATAGGTTAGATTCAAGATTGGTTTCTTCAAGAGTATAGTTTCTTGAAGAAATTGGTTTTTTCTCTTTGAATCCAAATTGTTGGTTTCTGTTTGAGTTGGGCTTGCAAGCTGGTGCCATGGGATGAAAGAGCTGGAGAAGGAGCTACCATTGCCATGAAGGACTTAGCTTCAAGTTTTGCTAAGTTGGAGAAGAAGATTGCACAAAGGAGGTATAGCTTATTTTCCTAAATAGACCTAGGATTTCTTGAGCTTGCTTGTGTATTCTTTGTAAGAATCTTCTTTGCTTAGTGGATTGCCTGGTTGGTTGATGACCCCCAGTTTTTCCCAATGGTGGGTTTCTGGGTGAACAATTTCTAGTTTGCATCTCTGTAATTTTCTGGGTTTGTGTTCTTGGTAGTTGACTAGTCATCATTTAATTTCTGGGTTTGTGTTCTTGGTAGTTGACTAGTCATCATTTGATTTTTGGGTTTATGTTCTTGCAGTTAACTAGTCATCATTCTCTGCTGTTGGGTGTTTTCTTGATTATGATGCCTTCACACACTTTCACCATAGTTGTTGCTAGCACAGGGGATGCCTAGATTGACGGGTCCTTCTGAGTGCCTAGGTTGTCACTAGTAATCTTCTAGGCTTGCAAGTACATATTGTTATTCTCTGTGTATATGTGCATTTGTTGCTAGGTTCTTCACTAGTAGTTGACTAGTCATAATTCTCTTAATTGGTTAAGTCAAAGTGTGAGAATATTTCTCTGTCATTTAGAATACCATTTTAAATTTACCCCTCATTACCTACGTACCAATTTCACATTTGGCGAACATCCATTTCTTTCCATTTCACCCAAAAAATACAAAAAGCCCTAATCAAAATGTTGTAAGCATAAACATTCGGGGAGACGCCAAGAATAATTTGGATGAAGCAATTATCGAGTATCAGTGATAACACCCTAGTAGACCCTGTTACTTCCCTTATTTTTACCAGGCTTTGATAAGAGGCTCTGCAACTATCTGTTAACCGAAACTAAAAAGTTCAACGAGAGGCATCAGTACACATAATATACGAAGACAACCATCTGTACGGCAAATGAAAAAAAAAAAAAAAACTATAACCTTATACACACACTTACATCACCTGAGCTTGTAAGAAGGTAACTGCATGATAAATGAAGAACATCATAAAAAGGTTGGCTGAATTGCAAGAAAACATGGCCACGGAGGACTAAGGCTCATTTGAACAAGCCACCATAGCACTGAAGTATTTTATCTGACAACAATCACAATCAAGGTGATTATGCATTTCAACATGCTAACTTCATCATTTACTTTGCCAGCCAAAAAGATTAAAATCCGTTTGAACGTTTGGCATCATTTTTTCTCCCTTAATGTTTGCCATTATTTATTCCCTTGCAGAAGCTCTTACTCCACTATTTGGAAGGAGGCCGTCCTTAGCCATGTCACTAAGCACATTAAAAACTTCATCCATATTTCCTTCTTTATGGTTGATGTCAACAGGTAGTTTTGCAAGTTCAGCATCAGAAAGCTGACAGCTTCTCAGTGTGTTACCTATGACTTGACTCAATTCATTGTTCGTCCCCTCTGTGAAAAGTGCTTTAACAAGCGCAATAACCGTCACAGCTTACGGAACAATACCAGAATGCAACATTTCCTTGTACAGGTAATACGCCTTGTGAACATTTCCATCCTTACAATGACCATGAATAATAATATCATAAACTGCTTCGTTAGGCTTGTGTTTCCTCTCAATCATTGTCTCAAAAACTTGGTCTGCTTCTTTCATCAACCCTTCATACAGAATCCCTTTACAAGAGCTACCACACTCTTAAATTCACCATTAGTGAAGTTCTCTATTAGTGTATACATGTGACATCATCAGGAACAGACTCCTCATAGAACAACTTGTTGTGCAATTGAATGCACTCCCTAATGATCTTGTTGTTGATGGACTTTGTAACAAACACAATGATGGATGAATCACACACTCACACACTCACAGAAAATAACCAAGCACAAATGACACAAGATTTATAGAGGTTCGGCCAACTCTTTGCCTACTTCCTCTTGGTGATCCCCTTGAGAAATTCACTTCATGAAAGAATAGGTTACAACTTTGGTTTACAAAGAAAACCCCCTTAGAACTCTATTCTCTCCACAAGCTCTCTTTTCTCTCACACCCCTTGCTCAACACTTTGATGCACTTGTGAACACTCTCTCACCCTTGGTGTTTCCCTCCTTGGTTTCTAGACTTACAAGACTCCAACCCTTGAGCTCTCTCTCTCCTTGGCTTCCTTGGCTTTCTCCCAAGCCCTTTAGCCTCTTGAACTCCTTTGGATTTCTGATTCCCTTGGCCTTAGCTCTTTTGCACTAATACTCTAAGCACAAAATAACTAAGCACTTGGCACCAAGCACATGGCACATGGCACACCTTGTAATGTCTGCACTTCCCACTTAAGTAGACAAGTGTGAAGCCTCCCACCAACCTCAGCCACCCTGTAAAAATCTCTAGCATGTGGCAAACCAGCCACCCTAAAACAAGATCCATAATTTCAGGAAAATCATGAGTGGTTGGCTATCAAACAAGCCACCAACTATCTCAAAAGGTGTTGAAGACTTTTCCCAGCAACTATCATATGTCCTAGCACTCATAAAAGACATTTGGAGGCACATGGAGTTGGGTAGGGAACTGACCCATGTGAAAAACAACTTGAAAACACGTGGAAAGAATCCAGCACAGGCGATGGGCGACCGGTCGCACGTTCTTAGCGACCAGTCGGATACACAAAACCTCATTTCGGATACCAATCTGCCTGAAAACGACCGGTTGCGGATACCTTGCGACCGGTCGCTTTCTGCGATTTTTCCAGCTCTCCAATCTGCTTCAAAACGACCGGTCGCTCAAAACCTGCGACCGGTCGCTTCTCCCGAAGCTTGCATACTCAATGTGAGCCAAATTTCCAACACAACTTGGGCAGAAGCCTTTATGCTTCTCTCGTTCGAGCTTGTTTGTTAGGTCCATTAATAAGCACACTGTAGGTAACAACATCAGGTAGGAAACCTTTTTGTATCATTTCATCATTCAACTGAAGAGCCTTATTTAAATCCCCTTCCACACAGTACGCATTGATCAATGTTGTGTACCCCTGTTGGGAGAATCCATCAATCAACGTAGTATACGTCCTCTCATTTTGATGAAGTCCTCTAACACGCATCTGATTGAAAAACCCCATTGCTCGATTCAAATTTTTAGCCTTTCACATAGCATTAATCAATGGTGTATAAGTAACAACATTGGGAGACAAGCCATTCCTCCGCATCTCCTCTTGCAAAACAAGTGCTTGGTGAAAATGACCTTCCTTGCAATACCCATTAATCAGTGTATGACAAGTCACCTCATCAGGAACAAAACCTTTTCTTTTCATCTTCTCGAGAACCTGATTTGTCTCGTTCATCCTCCCTTCTCGACACAACCCATTGATGACCACATTATACAAAATTAAATTCGGCTCCAAACCCTTCAGTGCCATTGATCTCAAAAGTTCAAATGCCTGATCAATCCTCTTCAATTTGCAATATGCACCACATTCGGCAGACATCCATGTCTTTCCATTTCACCAAAAAAAATACAGCCCCATTTCACTAAAACACCTAATCAAAATATTGTAAGTATACACATTCGGGGATGCTAATCATCTCAGAAAACACCTCCTCAGAAAATTGACCAGACCCTTTTGACATTATTATTGCATTTAAAATTGCATTATATGACAGTACACCACCAGGCATAAATCGATGAACTTTGGCTAAATTAACAATATTCAGCGCCTTATCAATGAAATTCAAGTGAGAGTAAGACTTCACCACCAAGTCGAAAACCGCCGAGCTCGAATTGCAGACATGTAAGGAGTCACTGAAAGACCAAATTGCCCCTGTCGTCGGTGGTATTGACGGCGACGTCCTCGGCGAGGGCTTGGGCGCTCTTGTAGAGCTTGAAGCGAGTGAGGATGTGTAGGGCGAGGCACATGCATTGGAAGGTGAAGAAACCTTTCGAGCCCAGCTGAGGACCTTTAGGGTTAGAGGTTGGTTGAATTGAGACTTGAGGAGTAAATAGGAGGCTGCCTCTGGGGTAAAACAGGAAGAGAGAGAAGTTAGGTTGTGGGGATGGCGTTTGAGTTATGTGAAAGCTTTTTCTGCGAGCAGGTTGTCGGAGGGAGTACAGGGAAAGGAAGATGGCTTGTGAATATGAGGTTTCAGGAGGGGCATTTCTGGAATTGAAGAAGTTTATCAGAAGCACAACGGTAGCCAACGGAGAAGATGAACGTTTCATTTTTTTGAATTTTTGTTATGGGTCTCTTTATTTGAGGCCCGCAGAGCCTAACAAGTGGGTCAACTGAAAGGCCCTGTTTGGTGGGTTTCGTTTGGACTGGACAAGTCCAATTAAATTGGACATTGGTCTAGTCCATTGTTTTTTATGGGTAGTTAATTTACCTCTACAATTTGGGTAAATTTTTATACCAATAAAATATAGGTACCTAAATTTTTCATAAAATACATGTGCCTTTTTTTTCATAAATAATGTACCGATTTATTTTATAGAACTAATTTCAATAGTAATGTTTCTATTTTGTTATATAGAAATAATGTACCTATTTTCTATAAATAGCGTGCCTATTTTTTCATAAATAATGCACCTTTTTCTTTATAAATATGTACCTATTTTTTATATAGATAATTTACCCTGTATTGTGACATGGTCACAATAATTTGTAGGTTATTAAAAATAGAGTACCTAGTCTATAAGTGAAGAGTACCACCCCAATATATATTTCACTCAGTGGTGTGATTATTTAGAGTATGTATTATATATATATATATATATATATATATATATATATATATATAATTAGAGGATATTAGTTAAAATTTCCCTTTACATGAGCTAGAGGAAGTTTGAACTAATTTGGATTCCATTGCTTAAAATTAGTGACTTCAAAAAACTATCAGCAATTAAAGAGTAATTTAATGGCATAATTGGTAAATAAATCAAATTATATGGACACATTTTATCCTATATGGCATCTAATTTTAAAATTGGATTTTACTTAAAGATTTTATTATTGATGGGTTATGGTCTAGAGTTTTTGAATTCCAAGGGCCTGTATCAAATGCAAGCACCAACAATTGAAACGCACTATCCCCATCTTAGTCAAAAAGAAAAAGCAACGCATGCTAAGGGTTTGGAGGGTTGAGCAAATCTTTTTATATGTTTTACCAATGATGTTTACGTGTATCTCTCTCTCTCTCTCTCTCTCTCTCTCTCTCTCTGTCTCACCTTTTTCATATCTGATATTAATCTGGTTTAATTGAATTGAAATAAATTATGGAGTGAGTTCACAAGAATATGTTAAAGGTGACAAGAAAGGAACATTCTCTTCCGGGATCCACTCCAGTCCAAGAAGAGAGAGAGAGGAGATGCTGCGTCATCGTTCCGTAGATTGCATGTATGGATGGATGGCAGTTAGGGTACGTGTGGGGCTCCTCGTTTCTTCCGTGCATGATTCATGGAAGTCCTTTTTAATTGGGCTATTATGTCGAAGAATAATCTTTCTCTTATGCGTTTTCATACCATCTTATGTGGCGGATGAGGTGAATGACACATAAATTAAAATTAATTTAAGATTTTCTTTTCTTTTATGATTTATTGACACTTTTTAATTGATGTAGTTGTCACTTTATACACATAAGGTGGTATGAAAACGTGGGATACAAATGTGGTAAGTGTGGCATTACTCATGTCAAATATAAGGGCTCAAATTATAAAAATTATATATAAAATGAACTTTAAAAACACATCCAAAGTTCATTGATAACGTAATAAAGAAGTTTCAAATTTCCTATAAATTATAAAACTAGTATCGATTTCTTAAAACAAACCCAACCCGAAAACCTCATAAACAAACCTAAAACACTCAAGGTCATCAAAGTAATTTAATAATCAAAATTAAATTCAATAGGGTTAGCTATCATTTTTTGAGTTTTGTTTGGATTTGTTTATAGAATTTAAATGGTGTGAAACTTATCTGTGTCACTAATACTAAGAATGAGTGTATAACTAGGGCCCATTGATCTCAACCTTTCATCTTATTGCTTTGGCCTTTTAAGAAATGGGGCCGACACAATAAATGTGAAAATGGATCTTTGTGTTTTTTTTCCCATTTCCGGCGAATTTCACACATTTACCTTCAGTAACTATTTTAATATAAGTTTCTACATTTAAACTTATATTAAAATAATTCAATAAAAAAATTAGTGTTAGTTAATAAAAGGAAAAAATGGCATGATAGGAAACGGCATAGAAATTCAAATTTTGTGACTATAATGGAACCTTGATTGAGACCAGAAACGGGTTTGACATTAATCGTTACAATATGACCCCAAAAAACAACAAAAACCATCGATGACTGAAAAATTTATACTGAAAATTGAAATGGTTATCACCGATACAAGAAAGGAAATGATAGCCTTACTGCTCAGCACCCAATCAAGAGGTGGTGGAGAAAAGAAGGGGAATGGGACCTCTCTTGTCTAAATTCATTGGTTGGGTTAATTGTCACTTAGAAATGTGAAAGGAGCTGAGCTCAATTAAACAATCCGAGCTTGTCGTAGCTGCATTGAATTGGCCTCTTGCAGTTTGGCGTTCTTCTTTTGCATTAAATTGGCCTTTTATGATATATGCTTCTGATATATATGTTCCTTTGGCCTTTAACTCCTTTATTTTCAATGCTAATAACTATAAGATTTTAAAATTTAACATATCAATGGTTATCTTCGTAGCATACTGCAAATATGTTGTAATAGTAATTTAAAATTTAAAGAAGAGCACTTGTACCATAAAAAAAAAGATAAATATAGAAATTAAAAGAAGCTGAATGATGCAGAGAACAATACAAAATCCTCTCTCTTTACACTAGTACTCATCAAAATCGAATGAACTATTTATAATACATGTATACAATATAATAATCCAAGGAACTTAAAAGTAAAGACGTGCGGGTTGGTAAGGTGGAGGTCCTCACCTTTTTCTTTGACCATTTTTATGGATACTGTGGGTGAAAGGTACGGAAGGCTAACGGCAAAAGTGTTGAATTGTCAGAGAAAGCTTTTATCTTTTTGAAACGAAACACGAAATTGATTAATTTAAAAGTTAAAACTGAGAAGACTGACTAACGGAGAGTTAAATGCTAACAGAACTGTATTTTTTACTAAAAATAAAACTGAGAAATATACCATTAATAAGATCTCAATTCCACCATTTCTGCTTTCGTTTAATTGTCACTTAGAAATGTGAACCATTAAAAGGAGAAACATAGCAGAATGAAAAAGAAACTTGCATCAATTAAAAATATTTAGTTATACGGGAAATATTGCAGAATGAAAAAAGAAACTTGCATGGTTATAAATAATAATAAAAAATCAAAGCGAATATGCAACAGAATGTTGACTAATTAACTTCTTCTTTTTGACAGAATATTTGACTAATTGACCAATCAAAGTCTTATAATTATACTCACCAAAAAAAAAGTCTTATAATTATACACTTACATTTTGATTACACTCTCGTTACAAGTTATAACACTTTTTTTTTTGACAAAGAGGAAGAGAAAAAGACTGGTTCTTCTTGCAAACAAGGTTGATGGGTGAAAGCTCCTATTGGGAAGAAGAGAAGTCTCTTGACTTTTAGAAAAAAAAAAGGCTACCTGTTCTGGACCTCCACTACTACTTAGTGCTATGTTATTAGCCCCACATCACCAATAAACAAATGATAATCAAATGCACACACACATACTCAATAAGAAAATTAGATTTGAGATATGATTATAACAAGAAAATTAATGAGAGAAAAAGTAAAGAAATTAATGTGACCAAAAAGGAAGATTGTATATATGCAGAATTGCAGAATCTTTACATGATCTCCATCCCAAAGTAAAAACACTAGGACCATTTGGAAACCTCCTTCACTAAAGCAAAAACCCTTGAGCACCATCATTCATGCTTTACATGAAGAAAATTAGCATAAAAAGACAAGGAGCCTATGACCCCACTTTGAGCAATATGAAAACAACATAGGGTTTCTAATGCAAGTGCCTTTCACTGCTGCAAAAACTAGACTACCAGACAAAACTAACTCAACTATCAGAAAAACCAAAACAGAGCTGCTACTGACCTCTGCAAAAGAGTGATCCTAAAACCATCACCAAAGAGACTCAGAGACTGAGAAGAAAAAAAATCTCAGCTTCAGCTGACTAAGTAACTGAATTGTGAGACAAAGTTGCATAACCAGCTGCCCCATACTGATCTGTACCTTCTTCAAACTCCATAGCTGGAAGCTCATTGAGGTCAAAGTTGAGAACTTTACGACCTGCGTTTTGGTTACAAGTTACAAGATTAACTCATTACAACACTTACATTTTGATTGGAATTAATTATTAGTGAGAGGGAAAAGACCTGGCTTGTTGAGTGCAATGCGATATTGATTTCCATGAAATGGGTCTTCCTCCTCCTCCGCCGAGAAAATGAGCACATCCCCAGCTGCAATGCCTCTGTCCTTGACAAACTCGCTCCATCCTCCAGACTGGAAAACTGGCTTTTTGTACTTGCCCCGTCTGCCGGATAATTTGAACACGTAAACCTTGCTCTTCAGGTTGTCGAAAACTCTGATCGGGATATCACGAAGTGGATCCACCGGAGGCAGCATTTTAAGCATGGCTGTGGTGACCACAAGTCTTTTAAGATCGCTGGCCTTCAACACTTTCTTAAAATGGCCATTCTCCATCTCCATGGATATCTATATATCTCTCTCTCTGATACTCGGGATATCAAATGCATAGCACCTCAACTTCCTTCATATATATATAGGCCAGGGAACTGCACTTCGTACTTTGTTGTCAGCGAAATTTTAGGTATCAAATGCATAACTAGTGACATGATTTGACATGACTCGAAATTCTATGCAAGAAGGCTTTAAGTTATGTGCGCTGAAATTCTATGCCATTTGTTTTCTTTCTATTATTATTATTACTTTTTGCATTTTAACTAGTACTAATTATATTGTATTTAACTAGTTCTGATTAGCTAGCTACCCCTCGTCCAAGTTTGATTTTCTGGATATGATTGGTGTTAATTAACAAAGCATGCATATAATTATATGCTTGAGATCATGAGTGAAACTTGACTCATTAAGTTAAGACAACCATTTTGAATTTTTTTCTTCTTTCATATATATATATGTAAAAGGGATGGCAATGCATTAATTATATATGTAAAAGGAGCTGAGCTCAATCAAACAATCCGAGCCCAATTTCCTTTTCATGTCGGGAAAAGAGAAATCTCACTCACATCACCTTTTCTAGTCAGGAAAAGATAGGGATGCATCATATTATGCCCTTTAATTTCCTTTAATTATGTAGAAAAGATGAAGAGAAGATTTGTCCTGGATTCCTACATGCCGTTAAGTACTAATGGGAAATGGACAATACGCCAATTGCCGTTAAGATGAAAAGCAATACATATGTATAATATGTGTGTGTATACAGTATATATACAGTATATGTATTCAGTCATTAGCAAAGCTTCACATTACAAAACAGATTTACTTTGCTATATTCCTCACATAAAAACAAGGCAAAACAGATTTACTTTATTATAATTATGCCCTATTTTTGGTAAATAATCAGCTAGCATATTAGCCTCTCAGTAAATATAAGCAATTGTTACTTATTGAGAAAACTTGTCCAACAGAACAGCTGCGGAATACTATTAGCTAGTGAACTTTATGGTGATAGCAGAATTGTTTCTGTCATTATTGATGACATGCTTGTAGTCATCCAACTTGAACTTCTCTTGCACTGTCGAAAAGAAAAAAACGACATCTTGCTTTTGATTGTTATTGTTACATTCAATTCAAGTATATTCAATATTTTCAGTAGCACGGTGATTCATTGTTAAACAATTTTTTTATGAGTTTGTTATAAAATATAGAAATTGCTGCAGTACCTAAAAGCGCACAAAACAAAAGTATAAGAACCCCTTGTCTCTGGCAACTTTTCTTCTTCTAGCAAAGAAAAAAAGTATTTGTCTTCACTTCACAAGCAATAATGATGACGCCCTTGTCGGCAACTTTTCTTCTTTTAGCAACTTTCGTCTTTCACTTCACAACACTTACTTATATGTAAAAGGGATGGCAATGCATTAATTATATATGTAAAAGGAGCTGAGCTCAATCAAACAATCCGAGCCCAATTAAGAATTCATATATAAAAGCCAATTCGATATATATATATATATTTGATAGACTTTTTAAAAAAAAATTTAAAATTTAAAATAAATACATCCAAATTTTTAAAGTCTTTTAAAATGTTATAGAATGCGAATTCAATAGACCCCCTTAGATTAGCCCTACACATAAGCTCATATATATACCTCTTTTGGTGATTTTGGAACCTTTGATACAATCAATTGAACCATAATTTTGGTGATTTTGGAACCTTTGATGCATGTCATCATGGATATAACTCCTTAAATTGGGGGGACATGCGAGTTTTAGACTCTTGCGTTGTCATTGGAAATTATGAACATAAGGATTATAGCTGGGACACTTGGAGCTACTTTTCAGCTCAAAAGCGACTGTGAATGATTGCATATAAGAGAATCATTTGCAAATCGACCTTTGCAACTCATCATGCATTAATCTCAATCCTTTCCTTTTTTTCACCGAAAAGGAGAGACTTCCATGAAAAGATTCCTCAACCCAAAATAAACTCAAAAATACCCCTATTATTGAAAACAAAATAAATCAGTTGTTTGGTATGCAGATATAAAGGGAATTACCGTTCAATTGAATATTTTTATATGTTTTACGGTACCAATGATGTTTACGTGTATCTCTCTCTCTCTAGTAGTCTCTCTCTCACCTGTGATATTAGTAGTCTCTCAGCTGTTTCAATTGAATTGAAATAAATTATGGAGTGAGTTCTCAAGAATATGTTAGTTAAAGGTGACAACAAAGGAACATTCTCTTGCAGCCATTCAAGTCCAAGAACAGAGAGAGAGAGAGAGGAGATGCTGCGTCATCGTTCCGTAGATTGGGGCACCTCGTTTCTTCAGTACTTGATTTATGGAAGTCCTTTTATGCCCACACTTAGCCAAACCCAAACCCCATTTATGGAAGTCCTTTTATGATAAGAAAGGGATAACGAAAGGATAGTTGAAAGGTAAATGTGGTCGGTCACATGTCCACTTTGATTTCGATAGATCTTCATCACTTCCAAAGACGAGACAAGTCCCATCCCCACGAGACATCCCCAACATAAGGAGTTATATCCATGATGACATGCATCATAAATGTGCTCCAAAATAACCAAAATGATAATATCTTATTAGTTGAATTGATGGTTAAATTTATACATTTAAAATCAAAATAATTAGCATTAGTCATGAATTTGATGCATTCACAAGGGACCCCACAATGACGGATCTAACAAGGAGCGAGTGAAGGCTATTGCCCTCACTCACCCTTCTTGCTACCCATGAATCTCCCTTAATCTCCATTGAAGTTCTGCTGCAATGGGGGCAAGGTGTTTGACAAAATGCATTGCGAAAATAGGAAGGAAGGGGGCAAAGCTGTTGAAAGAGGAAGATGGAAGAAGAAGAAGAATAAAGAGAAGAGAACCAGAGATCGTCATCGATGAGCCATTTGAAAAATATCTGGAATTAGGTAGAAGAAGAAAAAGGATTGCCTGAAGCTTTCCACTAAGCCAACTTTAATTAGTTTTTACTTCCAAAGACAACCCACCAAACCCAACAGTTGGGAGGTTTTGACTTCCCTCTCTTGTTGCTAGGCTGATATTTATTGGACCATTTTTGTGCATATCATCTACTACTCAAATGGTTTTATTTCAAAATTTATTTGCTATTTAAATATATATTTTTAAATATTATGTTATGTTAATATGATAACATCCTTTTCTAACTTGACATTTCAACATTCTGCTTCGAATAAAAAAAAGTAATCTCTCCTCATTAATTTGCAACCTTGATAATTTCACCTAAGGAGTTGTCATTAGGAATTAACCTATAGTGATTTAAAAATAGTCTTATTGTTAAGTGTAGCATCACGAATGATGTTATGATGAAGCATTTTTAAAAAATTGAAAATGTGTCATGGACAATTGTGAATTGTATTTTTTTTGTGACCCACTATCGACGAGCATTTTGTTAATTAATATTTAAAATCTTTCCCTTCAATCTAAATGCTTTTCACCTTTACATTTTGCCCCATAACACAAAAAATTCTAGGATCCGCCACTGGACCCCCATAAAATACACCATCCTATGTCTCTCTTCTTTCTTATTGCTTTATTGGCTCACTCGTACCAAGCAACACAAATGAACACACTACAGCAGGATCACACCAAAATATTTTTTTGCAATAAACTTATTATACAGAAATCTAAGGCCTTGTATAAATATATATTCTGTACATCATACCAAAATTAATATAAAACAGTGAAATGTGAATTTACCTCAAACTTTTCTGCTCAATTTTCTCTCTCTCTCTCTCTTATTTCCTTCAAAAAGAGATTGTGAAGTGAGAAAAAAATAACAAGAAGCGTGCAGATACATTGAATTTAGGCTTCTTCTTTTTTGGTTTTGGACGAAAGAATTTAGGCAACTTTGGGTGCCAAGAAATGAAAGTGGGTGGGACTTTGTGAAAGGCAACACATAAATAAAGAGAATATGCATAAAAGAGGAAGTTGTTGTGAAACGTGTGAGTGGATGTAGCAAGAAAGATGTTTGTGCATGTAATAGTACATTGACGTAAGTGAAATAGTATTTTTGGTGAGTGAAATGTCTTCACCTCCATTTCTTCGGCAAAGCATTAACTACTTTGTTATCGTAAGTCCACTATTTAAGGGCATGCATAGCTTTGTAAATGATATACCAATTAGAAGAGAAAACCGAGTGAGAAATCACAAAGATAGAAAATTTTATCCGAAAGAGAAAGTTCTCTTAGGGTAATACCACAATACTCTGCCTATTTTATAACACGTTATCAGCACGATAGTCTTTCTTCTTTACCTCTAAATTTTCCCAGCTAAATACTATGTGATTATTTCTGTCTTCTCTCCTTCATATGCTTACTCTCACTTTACTATCACGACGACATGCAGACTTTCATTTTAGTATTTTCACAATTTCTATGTTGTTTCATTCATGTGTGTTTAATTTATTTTTTCGTACCGCCCTACTATAATGCAGACCCTTGTACACGACATCTTTGACAATTGCTCTGTTTCCATCCTTCTCAAAAGTTCATATGCACATCGAGCATGTTGTTCCCAATGATCAAGTGCCTCGAGCTGATGAACACTTAATGCAGCGGCACAGAACTCTTCAAAATCCATTCTTCTGTATTGAAGTGCATTTAGCTGTCATGGAAGAAATAACCAGTCAGTACTTTTACAACATATCTAATACCATAGAAAAAGTCATGGAACATCAAAGCAAACATTAGCAACCGAATTATTACCGATGCAAGGAGATCAGAAATCCGAGACTCCTTCATTGCATCTGTAGCATTTTTCATCTGAGCCTGCCGAGGACAAACTGAAAAGAACAGTTTGAGCATTAAATTATCTCTCTGAGAGAGAGAGAGAGAGCAACCATTCTAATATTGTCAAGAGTTATAGTGCCATTTTTGTTTGGCTCCAAAAGAGTTCGTCCACAGTCAATGTCTTAGATAAGGCCTGTCACAAACATTGACATAAATGAAATGTTAAAAGATTGATTATACATATGCCAAAATTTCAAGTCATGAACAATATAAAACATACAAAAACAAAAAAATTAAAAACACAACTGGCACACAAATATAAGAATAATTTGGATGAAGCAATTATCGAGTATCAGTGATAACACCCTAGTCATACGATTCTTTTCTTCAGTGCTGCAGATTCTCTGTTGCAACGGAGAAAAAAATTAGATTTTGGGAGGACATTTGGCTGAAAGAAGGGTTACTGAAAAATTTGCTTCCTAGACTCTTTTCCTTGTCCCTGAAGAAGAATCTAAATATCTCAAGTTTTGTTAACACTCAAGAACAGCCCCCCAATTGGGCTTTTGGCTTCCGAAGGAACTTGTCCAAGGTGGAAATCAATGAAGCAGTATTTCTGATGGACATATTGGGGAAGGTCAGATTTAGCAGTTCTAGATTAGACCGGAGAATATGGGACATCGAGGATAACGGGCTGTTTTCGTGCAAGTCTTTTAGGTCTTTTCTTTATTCTTTTGGCATCAGGGATGGTTTTTCCCCTTTCACCTCAATCTGGAAGGCGAAGACACCCCCGAAAATCCAGGTTTTCATGTGGCTAGCTGCGAATGGCAAGGTTAATACTTGCAACCTTATACAAAGGAGGCATCCATATTCGTGTCTATCTCCTTCCTGGTGCGTTCTCTGCAAGGAGAATGCAGAAAAGAGTGATAATTTATTCATTCACTGCCCTTATTCAATACAATTATGGGGGAAGATGTTGTGTACATCAGGAACGGAATGGGTGATCCCTAAAGGGTGTTTTCAGCTACTAAGTATCAAGCTGGTGGTGTCGGGGGAGGGGGAAGAAAGCTCGAATCCTACGATATTGTCTTTTTCAAGCTATTTTGTGGAATATTTGGTCGGAACGCAATAGAAGAATCTTTCAAGGTCATACAAGGCGTAACACCTGAGGAGTTATGGGAGAGGGCTAAATTTTGGGCGGCTCAGTGGGCCTCTGTTTCCGGGCAGTTCAATGACTACCACTATTCCATAATTATGAGAGATATGACAGCAGTGTTAAGATGATTTTTACAAAGTTTTCTAGCTTAGATACATACTTGGTTCCCGTAGACTAGCTTTTTTCTTCCTTTTTCTGTTGCTTTTTGTTTTCTGTTTTCTCTTTTGTTGTATGATCAAGGATATCTTGTCCTTTCGATTATCAATACAATTGTCTCTATTCAAAAAAAAAAAAAAGTGATAACACGCTAGTAGACCCTGTTACTTCCCTTATTTTTACCAGGCTTTGATAAAAGGCTTTGCAACTATTTGTTAACTGAAACTAAAAAGTTCAATAAGAGGCACATAATATACGAAGACAACCATCTGTACGGCAACTGAAAAAAAAAACCTATAACCTTATACACACACATACATCACTTGAGCTTGTAAGAAGGTAACCGCATGATAAATGAAGAATCATCATAAAAAGGTTGGCTGAATTGCAAGAAAACATGGCCACGGAGGACTAAGGCTCATTTGAACAAGCCACTATAGCACTGAAGTATTTTATCTGACAACAATCACAATCAAGGTGATTATGCATTTCGACATGCTAACTTCATCATTTACTTTGCAAGCCAAAAAGATTAAAATCCGCTTGAACATTTGGCATAATTTTTTCTCCCTTAATGTTTGCCCTTATTTATTCCCTTGCAGAAGCTCTTACTCCACTATTTGGAAGGAGGCCGTCCTTAGCCATGTCACTAAGCAGATTAAAAACTTCATCCATATTTCCTTCTTTATGGTTGATGTCAACAAGTAGTTTTGCAAGTTCAGCATCAGAAAGCTGACAGCTTCTCAATGTGTTACCTATGACTTGACTCAATTCATTGTTCATCCCCTCTGTGAAGAGTGCTTTAACGAGTGCAATAACCGTCACAGCATGCCGAACAATACCAGAATGCAACATTTCCTTGTACAGGTAATACGCCTTGTGAACATTTCCACCCTTAGAATGACCATGAATAATGATATCATAAACTGCTCCGTTAGGCTTGTGTTTCCTCTCAATCATTATCTCAAAAACTTGGTCTGCTTCTTTCATCAAACCCTTCATACAGAATCCCTTTACAAGAGCTACCACACTCATAAATTCACCATCAGTGCAGTTCTCTATTAGTGTATTATATGTGACATCATCAGAAACACTCTTCATAGAACAACTTGAGCAGATACCTTTTTGCTTCCCTCATTCGAGCTTGTTTGTTAAGTACATTAATAAGCACACTGTAGGTAACAACATCAGGTAGGAAACCTTTTTGTATCATTTCATTAGTAAACTGAAGAGCCTTATTTAAATCCCCTTCCACACAGTACGCATTGACCAATGTTGTGTACCCCTGTTGGGAGAATCCATCAATCAACGTAGTATACATCCTCTCATTTGGATGAAGTCCTCTAACACACATTTGATCGAAAAACCGCATTGCTCGATTCAAATTTTTAGCCTTTCACATAGCATTAATCAATGGTGTATACGTGACAACATTGGGAGACAAGCCATTCCTCCGCATCTCCTCTTGCAGAACAAGTGCTTGGTAAAAATTACCTTCCTTGCAATATCCACTAATCAGTGTATGACAAGTCACCTCATCAGGAACAAAACCTTTCCTTTTCATCTCCTCGAGAACCTGACTTGTCTCGTTCATCCTCCCTTCTCGACACAACCCATTGATGACCACATTATACGAAATCAAATTCGGCTCCAAACCCTTCAATGCCATTGATCTCAAAAGTTCAAATGCCTGATCAATCCTCTTCAATTTGCAATATGCACCACATTCGGCAAACATCCATGTCTTTCCATTTCATCAAAAAAATACAGCCCCATTTCACCAAAACACCTAATCAAAATATTGTAAGTATATACACATTCGGGGAGACCCCATTGCTAATCATGTCAGAAACACCTCCTCAGAAAATTGAACAGACCATTTTGACCTAATTATTGCATTTAAAATTGCATTATATGACAGTACACCACCGGGCATAAGTCCATGAACTTTGGCTAAATTAACAATATTCAGAGCCTTATCAATGAAATTCAAGTGAGAGTAAGCCTTCACCACCAAGTCGAAACCGCCGAGCTCGAATTGCAGACATGTAAGGAGTCACTGAGGCACTGAAAGACCAAATTGCCCCTGTCGTCGATGGTATTGACGGCGACGTCCTCGGCGAGGGCTTGGGCGCTCTTGTAGATCTTGAAGCGAGTGAGGATGTGTAGGGCGAGGCACATGCATTGGAAGGTGAAGAAACATTTCGAGCCCAGCTGAGGACCTTTAGGGTTAGAGGTTGGTTGAAATGAGACTTGAGGAGTAAATAGGAGGCTGCCTCAGGGGTAAAACAGGAAGAGAGAGAAGTGAGGTTGTGGGGATGGCGGTTGAGGTATGTGATTGCTTTTTCTGCGAGCAGGGTGTCGGAGGGAGCACAGGGAAAGGAAGATGGCTTGAGGTTTCAGGAGGGGCATTTCTGGAATTGAAGAAGTTTGATGTTTATCATAAGCACAACGGTAGCTAACGGAGAAGATGAACTTTTCATTTTTTAATTTTTGTTATGGGTCTCTTTATTTGAGGCCCGCAGAGCCCAACAAGTGGGTCAACTGAAAGGCCCTGTTTGGTGGGTTTCGTTTGGACTGGACAAGTCCAATTAAATTGGACGTTGGTCTAGTCCATTGTTTTTTTTAGGGTTAGATATAAATGGTCTTCTTTTGTGTTGGATTTTCTGTTGTTTAGGGTTTAGGATGCGCGCTTTCTGATCCGGATTTGTCACCCCTCTCCATTAACCAGAACCAAATAAAAGTTCTGATACTAATTATTGTGTTTAGAGCACCAAATTGAAACCAATAATAATAAATAAAATAAATTCTTATTTAAGTTGAGGTAACATAGGACTACCTACATAAAATCGAGCCGCACATTAACAGAAAACTCCGCTATGTTATCCACTCCCACATCCTAAACATTGCCTAACATCGATCTCAAACAGTCAATATAGTAAAAATGGACAATTCAGTAAGTAACAGATAGTTTCCGTCCTCCTTAAAAGGCAAAATGAAATGATTGTTTGTAGCAGATCATCAATCAACTTGTTATGTTCTACATTTGATTTTCTTTTTCTTTTTCTGTCTTTTTCTAAGAAAAAGGCCAAATGAATGTAGGGATAATATTTCGCACGTTAATTAGGATTGAGATTAATGCATGATGAGTTGAAAGGTAGATTTGCAGTGTACGTGGTAAAGTTGGCCTTTCTAATTTCCTATGGATGTGGTTACTAGAATTTATTTTGTTATGTATGGTATTAAGATCCCTAGGGGATTTAGTTTGTAATGCACTTTTGTAATCCAAATTATCTACATCAATCTTTATTTTAGTAAACCTTATCTCTTTCATCCAATATTATGTAGTGGCCGAACTTTTCATTTGTATTTTAAAAAAAATTTCTAAACAAAACAGATATGTATTTTGTATGTAATTTTTCCGTTTTGTATTTTACTAACTAAAAAGCATATACTTTTTTTTTAACTTATAAAGTAACTAGTACCACCATGTTAGGACGTACCGACTTTTCCTTCCAAAGCATGACTTGGCCACTTTCATGTGATGTTTTGGCTCTGGCTTTGCATTGGAACACTCAAAACTTAAAAAGGTATTCTTGTCGTTTAGGTCGAAGGGGTCATTAATTATTAGCCCCAACAAATATTGCGCAAGATTCTAAACAGTTCGTGCATTAATTCTTAGCCTATATATCTTTGCGGTGTCCAAACGGAAAACCAATGATGACCAGATTATACTCAAAAGCCTAGTTAGCATTTTTCTGTATAATATTTGTATTATATATATATGTACAGTTATTCTTTTATACAGATGCATTAACGTGCGAAACGTACGGATGCGTGTGTAAATAGGTAGGAAAGCAAGACGGGGGTGATACAGAATACACTGCGTCCGCACGATAATAACGTCCGGATATCCGCATAAGAGAATTTCTGTATATATGTATATATATATTTTTAAATATTTTTATTTTTCATACACGCATAAAAGACTCGGCAAAACACACGTTTTAAAATTAAATACATACGTATTACATATTATACATGCACGTACGTATTATTACATTTAATATATATTTTTTTTACAAAAATTTCAATAATACAGACAAAATTCACGTATTATTTAATAAAAATAATATATATTACAAATTTTAAAGAAATTATATTAAAATATTATATAGTGGCCGGACTTTTCATTTGTATCTTTTTTTAAAAATTGAAAATAAAACATATACGTATTTTTCATACTTTTTCCATTTCATATTTTACTTACTATGCTCAAAACAAAGGCATATACTTTTTGTTGTTGTGACTTCTAGAGTAACTAGTCCCCACCAAATGCTTAAAGGGATTTGATTACACCTAGCAATCCAAACACAAGCTTTACCATAGAAAGGTCCCCTTTGCTGAGAGAAAATTCCTTGAAATGGGGTTGCCTTGGGATGACAAATTTTCCCACGAATTAGGGTCTTCATGGGCGTCAACCCAAATGAATCGGATATGGAGAAAAAGAACAATCTTTACTTTTCATAGCCCGTAAATAAAAAAGGAACAACCTTTACTCACACACATGACCATATTCTTGGTGACAAGAAGCAAGTCTTATTGAACACTAGTACCATTTGTGCATTATTAAACTATAAATTCCCTTGCAAATTATCTTGTGAATGCCTATAATTACGGAGTTCCTACAAAAGACCAAAATAGATTTGATATTTTCGTGTTACCATATTGACGATAAGTGTATATTTGCAAGTATCAACAACTGAAACGCACTATCCCCATCTTAGTCAAAAAGAAAAAGCAACGCATACTGCAGTTAGCACATGCTAAGGGGTTTGGAGGGTTGAGCAAATCTTTTTATACATGAAAATGGGTTGAGCAACCCATTGGTCTCACCTTTTCCATCTTGTCAGTTAATAAAAGGAAAAAAAATGGCATGATTGGTCTTACCTTTCCATCTTGTCAGTTAATAAAAGTTTATACTGAATGGGATAACTTTGATTTCTACCTTTATCGGGTAAATCCATGTTGATTTGTTGTCCCATGATTTGACTTAACGTCCATAAAAATGATATGCCTAATCTTCATCACTTCCAAAGACAAGAAAAGTCGCATCCCCAACGAGACATCCCCAACGTAAGGAGTTATATCCATGATGACATGCAGCATAAATGTTCCAAAATCACCAAAATGATAATTAGTATTAGTATTAGTCATGGATTTGATGCATTCACAACACAAGGGACCCCCACCCCCAGAAAATACACCATCCTATTTCTCTCTTCTTTCTGATTGCTTTATTGGCTCACACGCACCAAGCAAGACAAATGAACACACTACAGCCGAACCAGCAAAGGATCACACCAAAATATTTTTTGCAATAAGCTTATTCTACAGAAAACTAAGGCCTTGTATAAATATATATTCTGTACATTATACCAAAATTAATATAAAACAGTGAAATGTGAATTTACCCCAAACTTTTCTGCACTGCACCCATTTCTTGTCAATTTAACCCACTGCAGCAGTCAACTGATCACGAATATGTTTTTTTGGTTACACGTACATCATCATTCTGCTGACATGGCAGCTGCTCTCGAGCTACTGTGAGTATGCTATCAATTAGTTGGACTTTTGATTTTGAAGGAGCTCGGTGGCCCTAAGTAAACAAAAAAAGTCAAAAAAGTATTGGACTGTACAGTATAATGCATGGTATAATGAAAGAATGAATCGCGTCAATCCAAACAATTCCATGCCTTCTGGATTATTATAAATAAACTCCTATAGAGCCACTCAAACACAGCATCAGAAATAAGAAGGCAAAGCAAAAGCGAATAAAAAAATTTAGTTTGTAACGAGGGATCGATGGAGCTTCCACACGGTAAACTGAAGGTGATGACGACCACCGATGTTACAAGACTTACAGTTACCACTGAAATGGTTGCCATACTGCCCCCTTTCAATCCAGATGGTGATATTCCAATCACAGTTTTCGATAACCAAACGCATCGGGTTTATGAGTTCATGTTAGCTGGCAGACACGGCGGATACCTGAAACCAGTTTTCCAGTCTCGAGGATGGAGAGTCTTTGTCAAGGACAGAGGCATTGCAGTTGGGGACGTGATCGGCCTCTGGGAGGAGGAGAACCCAACTTATCAAACCCAGTATCGAATTGTACTGTTCAAGCCAGATCTTTTTCCTCGCCACCCAGAAGTTCATCTTGTCTAGAAATGAGCAGCATTAGCAGCGCAAGCAAGCACTACATGTTTGCTATCTTTACTTACATGCTACAAAAAATAATAGTCCCATTATTGTAGTATAATTTAGTACTAGTGTAGTGTGGCTTATATGTTGAATATAATAAATGAGTCACTTGGTGTGTTGTTCTTGTACTTCACTTTTGTTATGAATATATATATATATATATGAATTCAGAGTAATTGTGTAATTATGTATAAAAGGTCCAGTTTGTTGAAGATCAGTAATGAATGCAATTTCCTTCTGCATGTTTCCCTTTTAATTCTGTGCACTCTACGAATTCTGGTATCAGAGCTTCGTCCCGTTCATGGGCGCAAAAACAAAATTCCCACCATCGACCTCGCTGCCTCGAGCCAAGAGCTGGATCCTACCCATGATTATTTGGCTGGACAAATTCAAGATGATCAAGAATCGATTTCCTCCATCTTAGGCCAACAAGAAACCCACCAATCGTCACTACCCCAACTCCAGAAAACCACGGATTCCTAAGCTACATAGGTGAGCTGCGTGGCTGATGGAGTATAGGGAAGCCTTTTGTGTTTGGTAAAAGAGATGGGTTTCAGTATTCTAGTTGCATGACAAATCTTCTTTGGCAACAAAAATACAAACGGTATAGTTCGCTTAAAAGGACATGTCCAGCCAAGGTTCCCAAGGCCTATATATATGTATACATATTAAACTTAAACCTAGCAGATAGAGCAGGGCATATAGAGCAGGTGATCAAAGTCGCTAGCTTTTTGGTCATCATTTTGTCACACAGAGAGAGAGAGAGAGAGAGAGAGAGAGAGAGAGAGAGAGAGTTCCATGGAGCTTGATCGTTTTGAGAAAGTGTTGAAGGGCTCAGATGTTAAAAGACTTATAGTGACCAGCACCATGCTTGCGATGCTACCTCGTGTCGATCCAGATCGGGATGTCCCAATCAGAGTTTCGACAACCGAAGGCGTCAGGTTTACGACTTAAATTATCTGGCAGGCGACGGGGAAATTATGGAAAGCCAGTTTTTCAGTCTAGAGCGCATGGAGAGTGTTTGCCAAGGACAGAGGCATTGCAGCTGGGGATGTGCTCTTTTTCTGGGCGGAGGAAGACCCATTTCATCGAACTCAATATCGCGTTGCACTCTACAAGCCACATCTTTTCCCTTACCTTTAATTCTCAATGTAGTGTTGTAATCAGTTCTTCTAAGTTGTAACGAGAATGACTTTGTCTCTTTTTCTGTTTTCCAGTTTGGTCAACATATATTTATAATTAGATTTTAATTAGTCAATATTCTGTTGCATATTTTTTGAGTGTTTTTTTAATCAATAATCTTTTTTATATTTTTTCTCTCAAAACTGATGGCGTCACAGCCATGCCTTAAACTCGGTCTCTTTCCCTCCGATTCTTAGCTCCACTCTCTTTTTCTCTATAAATTCAACTATCTATAAATCAAGGACCGATCATCAGATCCATAATTTCTTCGACTGGGGTGTCTTTAGTAAATCCCGAGAGCCCAAGAGGCCCAATAACCATCTTTGACTAAAGTCAAACCCATATCTTTAAGTCAAACCCATAAATAATAGTTGGAAATCACTTATGCTTATAAAATATAAGACAGTTTTTATCGATGAGGTATTTGTGTTTCAAACTCCAACATCATTTGGTTTCACGATCACATGGCATTTTCTCTTGCACATAAAGTATTGGAGAACCAAAGTTTATGGATTTGTAAGCTCATTTCCCTTATATTTCTCCGTCCATTTGATGTGTTTCCTATTTCTTTCTTCGTTCTGATTGGTGTATTAGGTCGGATTGTTTCGTAGAACTAGTGGAGAACCTCTTGAAAGTTTTAGTCTCATGAATGATTGATATAAAAGTGTCGCAACATTACAAACCAAAAGCGCCAAAAACCGTTGACTTGGAATCAACGCTCCCATCATCTAAATACCACATCAAAAGCTGGGTTTTGTTTTATTCTTTCTTTTATTTGTCTAAGAAATATATATATATATATATTATTCAGAAAATTGTTGTCTTGAAATTTTGGTACCACATCTTTATCACATTGACTTCCTCATCAACATTGCTCACCTCCAACTGCTTTCCACCTATAATCTCAGAAAGAACCAATTTATGCCTCCACGTGTGACGTGTTGTTGAATTTCTTTCATCACATATCCATTTTCCAACTCTTGTCTGATAATAATTTCTTTTCATCATTGTCTTTTCAATCAGAGAAAATGATGACATAAATTAGAAACAAAGAGTCAAGTATTTTGGAATCCAAATCACTTCAATCCCAGTTCATGCTACAATTCAAATTCAAAACACAACAGAACAACAAATTAATTGACTTGCATATAACTTTAAATGACCCTGCAGCCTACTTATTTTATTCAATGGTCTGATCCATTCCATTACAACTCAATCTTGAAGCGGCCAAACACAAGAGATATATACTTGGATAACATTTTCATCATGCCTAATGAAAATCGAACCTACTTAACTATCGAACAAATGCACCGACAGATCCCATGCCACCAACTAATCCATAAATTTTAAGGAAGACTACGTACCACAACACTTCCCACCTCCTCAATTCATCTCTTTCCATTTTAGCCTTGTGAACAAGCTCCCAAATGCAAACTGAGGGTTATACTTGGTGAGGAAGCCTGATCAAATGCAAGTGACGAAAATCTCTGGACAAAGGCTGGTGAGTAAAAAGGTCTATTGTTCGAGCAGCCCTACAAAATAAATCAGTAATACGTTTACTTAAAACTTAAAGATGTCAAGTAAGGAATATGCAAAGGTATGGTTATGAGTTTTGAACACTACAGTACTCAGTTGTCATGTGGTCGACATGCTTATCAAGGAATGCAACAGAAGGATTAACTTCAAGTTGTAACTAAACTTAAATTACATAGGAGCTCAGATTATCAAGTGCTTTAATTGAGAAAATTCACTGAAATCAGACACAAGATCAAAAGATGCTTCGATTCAAACACAAGCGAGAGCATCCATTGTCCCACCTTTGTTCAATCATTTTAGATTTGAAATGGTCTATTATATCTTCAGTACAAATTCGTATTTAATGTGAACACAATTAAATAGATTGTGATTAATCTCTACTTCAGAAGATAAATGTGAATTTGTTGATCTGAAAAACTTAGCACTTGGTCCTCTCTGCTCGTGAAATATAATAAATTACATATCATAGAAGTTTACAATTAGTGAAAACAAATAATAATGGTTTTGATTGTTTGTTGGAAGTACCTGGAAGGAGAGCACGAGAAGGGGAGGCATGGGCTACGAAGCTGCAGGATTTGCTCTATGCACGTGGTTTTGAATCCGAATGTAAGGGATGTGCGCTATGGAGGGCCAATATCTTCCTTTACTTGGTTTGCATCTCTCTTCTAGCAGCGGACAGTGATAGATAGTAAGTTGTGTAAGTGATAGAGGAAGACTCTCCTCTGCCATTGATGCTAGCTTAGGACACCCCTCGATGTGAAAAGATTGAAGACAGTTGAGGAGTTGAAAGCCGTTGCTGAGTTTAACAAGATTCGGGAAGTCCTGAATTGTAAGTCGAATGAGAGATTTAGGAAGCACCATCTCATTCTCAGGAGGGAAGGACAACACGTCTGGGTCTTTGCCACGAATTTCCAGTTCTCTAAGAGAGGTGAGCCTGTGCAGCCCCAAGTCCAAGAGTGCCTTACAGCTCTTGAGATTATAAATTGTAAGCTGTATTAAGTTAGGGGGAAAACCGTCTTCTAGAAACGACGTGAAACCTTCGCAACAAGAAATGCTCAATATCTGAAGAGAGTTGAGGTCATGCATGCCTTTGGGTAGTGCCTCCAATTTGTTGCAGTAGCTGATGTCGATCTCTCTTAGGTCGGCAGCGCTTTGTGGCAACCCTTCTTCAGGGAAGGAAACAAGACTTGCACAGTCATAAATACCTAACTCTTGAAGATTTGTGAGGTAGCATAGGCCCTCCGGTAAACACTTGAGATTTTTACAACGTGACACCGGATTTAGCGGAGATTAAGTGAGAAAACACAAGTGAGACTCGAGGATAGGTAACTCGCCACTCTAAGGAATCCACCAAAGAGATAAGAGTCGGGAAGTTAGAAGAATTCCTCCTTCTAGAAAGCCAAAGGCTATGGAAATTCACTCAATTCTTGTCTGTTTATTCCATCAAGAGGTGAGGGGTTTACATAGTGTTCATGGAACAACCCTCCATGAATAGGATAGTCTTCTTAATTAGCCATACATGCACCAACGCATAATGCCCATAATTAATTACCATACATGAATCAAAAATAGAAGACATTGAACCGGACTTGACTTAAATGAGATGAATGCACTATGTGATATTTAGAGGAGGTCAGATTCGGTGTCATACGCTTCCGCTGCACGTGAACTCGTCCCTGAGTTCTCTTTGTCTTCACTGCCATGATACGGAGAAAGGTCTGCCACATTGAAGGTTGCTGACACTCCATAATTTCCTGGGAGTTCAATCTTGTAAGCATTATCCCCTACACGTCGGAGTACCTTAAACGGGCCATCAGCTCGTGGCTTGAACTTTCCATGCTTGCCCCGAGGAAATCGCTCTTTGTGAAGATGAATCCATACCAAATCTCCTTCTTTAAACGCAGCTGGCTTCCTATGCTTGTTAGCTTGCCTTTGATACTTCTCATTTTGTTTGATGATGCGCTCTCGTACTTGTTCATGTAGCTTTTTGATACTTTTAGCTTGCTCTTTTGCATCTCCACTAAACTGATAGCTTGTAGGTAGTGGTGCTAAGTCCAGGGGACTTATTGGATTGCTCCCATAAACCACCATGAAGGGACTAGAACCAGTAGATTGACTTGTCGAGCGGTTGTAGGCAAATTCAGCTTGTGCTAAAATTTGATCCCATTGGCGAATATTTTTACCCACCAAACTTCTTAAGAGATTGCCCAAGCTCCGATTGACTGCTTGATCTGTCCATCCGTTTGAGGATGGTGGGAGGAACTGAATTGTAAGGTTGTGCCCAGCTTCCTCCAAAGAGTCCGCCAAAAGTGGCCAACAAACTTAGAGTCTCTGTCAGATGTAATTGTCTTCGGAATGCCATGAAGCTTGACAATTTCTCGAAAGTATAAATCAGCAATATGAGATGCATCCAATGTCTTGTTACATGGAATAAAATGTGCCATTTTTGAGAATCGATCAACAACGACCATCACAGAATCTTTATTCCTTTGTGTACGAGGCAACCCTACCACAAAATCAAGGCTTACGTCTTCCCAAGGTGCCTTAGGGATTGGAAGTGGCGTATATAGCCCACTGTTTTGGCCATGACTTTTAGCTATATGACATGTACGGCATCGCTCGACATGGCGTGCTACATCTCGCACCATTTTTGGCCAATAGAAATGTTCTACGACAAGTGCAAGAGTTTTATCTCTGCCAAAGTGACCACCAAGGCCACCCCCATGAGCTTCCATAATTATAGCTTCTCTTAAAGAGCATTCAGAATACACAAACGAACTCCTTTGAAAAGAAACCCATTTTGCAGCAAGTATGGGTCACGTGGCCTAATAGAACACTCGGACCAAATTTCTTTGAAAAAGGATCATCCTCATAGAGTTCTTTAATCACTTCAAAGCCCAATACTTTTGTTTTCATGGTACTAAAGCAAGAATGTCGCCTACCGAGTGCATCAGCCACTTGATTTTGTTTTCTGACTTGTGCTTAATGTGAAATGTGTATGCTTGCAGAAATTCAACCCATCGAGCATGCCTGCGATTCAGCTTGTGTTGGCCATTAATAAATTGCAAAGCTTCATGATCGGAATATAGAATAAATTCTTGTGATATGAGATAATGGTGCCAATGATCCAGGGCCCTTATAATTGCATAAAATTCTTTGTCATAAGTCGAATATCTCGTGCGAGAGTTAGTCAACTTCTCACTGAAGAAAGCAATTGGTTTGCCTTCTTGACTTAGGACAGCACCAATTCCCACATTAGAAGCATCACAATCTACCTCGAACACCTTGCAAAAATCTGGTAGAACTAGGATATGAGCTTGTCATTTTCTTTTGATAAGTTCAAAGCTTTTACGAGCCTCATGAGTCCATAAGAATTTTCCCTCTTTCAAGCACTCGGTGATCGGAGCAATAATTGTACTAAACGCCTTGATAAAACGACGATAAAAGGAAGCAAGGCCATGGAAGCTTCGAACATCGTGAATCGACTTTGGCACAGGCCAACTTGTAATAGCCTCAATCTTGCTGGAATCTACCATAATTCCTTCACCTGACACAACATAGCCTAGAAAAACCAGTTTATTTGTCAAGAATTCACACTTCTTAAGGTTGGCATACAACTTTTGTTCTCGTAGAACATTGAACACTTGACGAAGATGCTCCTTGTGTGTATCTGGATCTTTGCTATAGACGAGAATGTCATCAAAATATACCACCACAAACCGTCCAATAAAAGATTTAAAAACATGATTCATAAGCCGCATAAAAGTACTAGGAGCATTAGATAACCCAAAAGGCATTACCATCCACTCGTAGAGGCCATCCCTTGTCTTGAAAGCAGTTTTCCATTCATCTCCGGGTCTCATACAAATTTGATGATATCCACTTCGCAAGTCTATTTTAGAGAACACAGTGGCACCATGGAGTTGATCAAGAAGATCATCAAGATGAGGAATAGGAAAGCGATATTTGATGGTTATCTTGTTCACTGCTCGACTATCCACACACATACGCCAAGTGTCATATTTCTTTGGTACGAGAAGTGCGGGTACCGCACAAGGACTCATGCTGTCTCTTATTAATCCTTTGCTCAACAGCTCATCAACTTGCCTATGGAGCTCCTCAAATTCTTTAGGGTTCATTCTATATGCTGCTTTATTTGGAATAACAGCCCCGGGAATGAAGTCAATGCAATGTTGGATATCCCTCATTGGTGGAAGCCCGGCTGGAATTTCCTTTGGGATGACGTCTTGAAATTCTTGAAGCAAAGGGCGCAATGTATGAGGTATTTCAACCTTTATTTCATTCTCTTCCATTACCACCAGTGCATATGCTTCCTTAATTTCTTCAAAAGCAATCAAGAACTCAGACTTGGTCAATAAGTTGTTTCCGTCTACTTTCATTGGCTTTGGACTGCTCCACGACTTCATAGGACCCAAAACAATCTTAACTCCATCCTTTTCAAAGGTATATGTGTTTCTGAACCCGTCATGCACAACTTTCTATCATATTGCCAAGGCCTCCCAAGTAGCAAATGACACGCATCCATGGGAACGACATCGCACCATACTTCATCCTTATAATTTTGTCCAATAGAAAATTGAACTAAGCACTTTTTGTTAACCCTTACCTCATTCCCCTTTCGCAACCAAGAGAGCTTGTAAGGTTGTGGGTGCTCCATCATTTTAAGATTCAATTTCTCCACCATGGTAGTAGCCACCACATTTTCACAACTTCCTCCATCAATGATGACATTGCACACCTTGCCAAGGGAAGTACACCGTGTGTGAAATATATTATTTCGAAGCCAATTGTTTTCCTACACTTGGGCTGTATTTAAACTTCTTCGAATGACTAAGCTTTCTCCTTCATCACCATATGTTACTTCTTCGTCAAACCTTGGTCCCTCATCCAAATTTAAACCGACTTCTGTATTGAATTCTTCCTCATTTTCTTCTACAAGTGAAACTATCTTGCGGTTTGGGCAGTCAGATGCAATATGACCCAATCCTTGACACTTGAAACAACGAACTGAGTTTGAACGACTTGAACTCGCTGAACCTTCTTGCTTGCGGGTTGGCTTTGAGAATGCATTTGTTTTTGGAGTTGAGGCAGGTTTTCCAATAGATATTGGTGCTCGATTTGAATTACCCTCCTTGAGCCAAGATCTTGAGGTACCACCACGACTTTCCTTAATCTGTTGTTCAACCTTTAAAGATAATTTCTCAACATCCCCATAAGACCAATATGGCTGTAGTTGCACTACATTGCGAATCTCAGAGCGGAGTCCCCCAAGATAGCAAGCAATTGTTTGCTCCTCTGGTTCTATGATGTCGCAAAGCATGCGTAATTTGTCAAATTCTGCTGTATACTCCTCCACAGACACATCACTTTGCTTGAAATTATGAAATTTGAGGAAACAGTCTTGGCGGTAGTTTTCTGGAATGAATTTCTTCTTCAATTCTCTTCTCATCTTTTCCCATGATTCAACCCGTCTCTTTCCTTCCCGAACCCGCTGTTTGTTGAGATGTTCCCACTAAATTGAAGCATGTTTCTTCAATTTGATAGCTACTAGTTTCACCCTACGATCTTCTGCCACATCCTTGTAATCAAATATTCTCTCCACAGTGTTGAGCCAATCCATGAACTCTTCTGGCTGTATTTTGCCTTCAAATTCAGGGACGTCAACTTTGATGTCAAAGTTTCGCTGGAAATAATTGTTCCTTCCTTGACGCCTATGGTCGTTCTCAATGCTTGAGTCTCGATCATGCTCACGACCAAAAGGGTTGTACTCCTCTTTGCCATCCGATGCTTCATTCTCTGACTCATAATGGGGATCATCATGTTCCAGAGGTTCGTAGCGCTCTAGACGCCGCTGGAGTTGCTGCACTTGTCTCCTTAGATCGTCCATTTCGATGTCACGCAGATATCTTTCACGAACTGGTGAAGCTTGTCGATTCTGAGGTTGATGACCCCCTCGACCTCCACGCCTTCCAGCCATGAAGGGGAAAACGCTCTGATACCAATCTGACACCGGATTTAGCGGAGATTAAGTGAGAAAACACAAGTGAGACTCGAGGATAGGTAACTCGCCACTCTAAGGAATCCACCAAAGAGATAAGAGTCGGGAAGTTAGAAGAACTCCTCCTTCTAGAAAGCCAAAGGCTATGGAAATTCACTCAATTCTTGTCTGTTTATTCCATCAAGGGGTGAGGGGTTTACATAGTGTTCATGGAACAACCCTCCATGAATAGGATAGTCTTCTTAATTAGCCATACATGCACCAACGCATAATGCCCATAATTACTTACCATACATGAATCAAAACTAGAAGACATTGAACCGGACTTGACTTAAATGAGATGAATGCACTATGTGATATTTAGAGGAGGTCAGATTCGGTGTCACAACGCGAGATCTTAATTTCTTCAAGGCAAGTGTTATGATTGAACCTATTGGTTATTGTCTCTAGCTGTTCACAATCGCTTATTCGAAGGTGTTTAAGCGTCCTGGGAAGATGGTCTTCGAATGATAAGGACGTTTGCAATGGACAGTCCTCTATTCTTAAGTACTCAAGACAAGATGCCTCTAGCTTTCACCAAATAAGGAGAAGAGGAAGACGAAGAACCATTTCCCTCCTCCTCCTCCAGCAGTGATTTCAAATTTTCGCATAACATAATATTCATTCTTCTTAGATTTGGAGGTATTCGGTATCTTGCAAAATACACAAGAGAACTGCACCGCTCAATTTTTATTTCCTTGACCAAAGGTGGCAAAAGAAACTCTTGAAAAGAAATCAGACTTGGGCAGTCACATATGTGAAGCTCTTGGAGTGATACAAGATTTTGAACAAGATGGGAGTGAGGGTTGTCTCCAATAATCAAACAACGAGGAGAAATCAGGTCATGGAGCAATTTATCTTCATTCTGCCATAAAGATGTTAGTTCATCACAACCTCTAATAACCAGATCATTAAGCTTTGGTAATCCACCCATGAAATCCTTTATTTGGAGTTTGAACTCTGCAATACTTGAAAGCTGCAAGGCCTCCAATAACTCAAGCTGAACTTTTATATGGACCACCCTTTTGCAATCATCAATATCTAATTTCTGAAGTTGTTTATAGTCAGAAATTGAAATCACCAACTGCTCACATCCACGAATCACAAGCTTTGACAGTGAATCAAGGTTCTCGGGTAACCTGCTGCCCTCCAATTTGGGGCATTTGGAGATGGAAAGCATTTTCAGGCAAGGGAAAACCCCAATTCCTTGATCTTGATCTTGTTCGTATGGGAACCACTCCCTCCAATGTGTCATATCCTCAAACTCAAGGATCTCTAACAGTGGAAAAGGCAATCTAGGTGTTCCATAGAACTCGAGACCCACTATTTCCACTGCATGCAATCTTTTTATACAAAGCTTTTTGAGAGATGGCAATTGTCCAAGTGATGGCAAGAGACAGCAATGGTTGCAACCCTCTAAGCACACCGTTGTCAAGCTAGAGAGTAAAGGATGTCCAATCCATTTTGAAAATTCCAAACCACCATATCCCTTGATGCTGAGCACTTTGAGCTTCCTATGAGGTTGTAACATGTCGAGCACGTCGGATTCGTTTTCTCCTAAGCCATTCCATTCTAGTAGCAATACATCAAGCCCGGCCTTGCTAATTAAGTCCGCCCTTTTTACATCTAGTCGTATACAATTATTCATACTTTTTAAATACTTTTTGGAGGTGTTATATAATAGGGAGCTTTTCAAAAAAACTTTAGTATCAAACAAAACTTTAATACTTTTTGGGAAGTTATTTAATCACATATTATATATTTTGTCTATGATAGGATTGCATTTTGTATATTTCGTTAATTATATCATATCATATAACGCTCAAATTGCATAGAATAATTTTATTGATTTGTTTGTAGAGAAGAGAATGGGTCCTTACAAGTTACATGGAAGAAGCTAGTCAATTTCCTTTTGTATATGTTATAGTCTAAATTCCATATAAAAAATTTAGTGGAGTTCCTTCTAGGTAGTTTCTCTTCTTTTAAATAAGGTCAAATTTCACTCTTTGTCAATGTAATTTGCCTAGTTTTCGTTTTTGGTTCTTATATATTTGATTTTTGCAATTTTACCCTTCTAAATTGCGTGTATCTAGAAATTCAAAGATAAATCCCAAAATTATGTTAATTTGGTACACAAAAGAGGCACGTGACTTGCACATGTCAAGGCATTCATGCCTTTTGTTTCCTGTTTTCCCCACATTCATGTGCCAAACCCTCAAAATTTTCCACCAATTTCTTGCCATCCAAACCAAAATCTCACTCTAGTATTCCCCAATCTTTAATTCCGCTTCAAATTCACAAAAAAATATATAGGACAAAAAAAGCAAGTAATGGCAGAGGTTTTAAAACAAGAAACTATACAAGGACATCCCCCTAAACCCAAAAGCATCCGCAGCCTCAACATATCCCAAGTGGCATTCAATTCAACAGTACAGGAGGGGGGAAGCCCAGAATATGAAAACCACATTGTCACGCCCGAATTTTCAATAACAAATAACCTATTTAAAGTTATTACAAACAACCAACAATCTGGGACGCGAATCTCAGAACCTTCAACAATTGTACTTGGAAATTTTTTTTCTTAATACAACACAACCCGTTCCGAACCCACAATGTAAACACTGACTCAACTCTTCTGAGTTAAATATTACATCACACCAATTACATAATAAATTGAAACTTCAACCTATTACGTAATATGCTCCTCATAGTTTAATACACACATCGGAAGTCTTTACACCAAAATAAACCACATCCTGTACAAAACATGTACATCAATAGAGCCTTCTGCTCCTAACTTAGGTTACCCTATTCACAGTCTCTGCCACCGGCAGGATAATCCCCTACACCGTTGAATAATGAACCGGGTTCATCACCAACAAACCTGTTAAGCTTTATACAGCTTGTATGAGTAAACCATATCCATAGTATAAATATGTCAATTTCACATAATATACAATCACTTTCACTTTCATTAGCATCACACAATCCATTTATAACCATGGTACTCATATTCATCAATATCATTACAACCACAATTCTTTTATTTTATAAGAACTGTTTCAATCTGTGACACCCTAAAAAATTTTAGAATATGTTTTGCACACAGTTAAAATTGCACGGTCCATTTTGAGGTAAGTGTCATTTTTTTTCCAAGTAAATATTGCCATTATGTTTAAGAGTAATATACTTACGAAATTATGAAGTTAGAATTGTGGTGTTTTGACTTCATAGAAAAATATTAGACGTTGATGCGAGCTTGTGGTATTTTTCAAAACTCGGAAGTATTTTTAGTGAATTTTTGAAGTTGGAAAATAGGAAATTAAAATGTGAATTTCCACATGGCATTTTGTGATTGGTTGGAACCTATCACCATGCCACTTGTCAACTTATTATTGGTTGGAAGACTTGGAAGACTTGGAAAACTATTATATATAGCATTATACCGTACATACGTTTAATCTAAACCATTGATCTGATTCTAGATTAGATCTGGACCGTAGATCAAAACAAAGACTTTTGACTTGATTTATACCTTTAGCTTGGTTGTTGGGAATGCATCTGGACCATCCATCTTGTAGCTATCATGTACCTTCCTACACATGATCCAAAACTCATCTTTTAATGTGGGCCTCTAAATTAAATATTCGAATCGATCCAAGCCGTTAGGGAATTCTATAAATACCCCCCAAATCTCTCATTTCCTTCACACCAAAATTTAGACTCTCTCTTCCTCCCTCTCTTGCTGTCTTTCTCCTCCATTAGAGTTACTATTCCGACATTCTTCAGAGTAACTATTTACCTCATATACTATCCACCCAAAATACTATTTACCCCAGATACTATCCACCCAAAACCATATTCACCAGAAATCTATTATTCACTTCCCATACGTAATGTAGTATTAGCAGTTACTATTCATCCCGAGAAGTCACTATTTACTTATACTATTCATACGAGTACTATTCATCCGAAATTACTATCAAATCATATCAAGTGTTGCTGGCAGAGCATATAGGTTACAAATAATAGCAATGTAATTCCAATCAGGAGTTGTCAACTAGGAATTAGACAGAGTATGTGTTTGGGAAAAGAATAGAATTCCAATCAGGAGTTGTCAATTGGGAACTTAGAGAATAGAAAGGGATTTGATTCAAGACTTGGCTTTGGTCTGCAATGAGATGCTTTGCAAGAGGTTGAGTCTGGTTTTTAGACGTTGAGTCAGGCTTTTTGGCTGCAGTTGTGTGTGTTTTGCAATGAGCTCCTTCTTCCTATTTATAAGCTTCAAGGTCTGCAAGCTGGTTGGCTGCTGGATAGGCACCACCACTGTCATATATAAGGAACAAAAGAATGCGCAATGACTGACAAGCATGGATCGCTTTTGATATGTTATGGGCTGAATATTCTTATGTTCAGCCAATCCCTTATTGCCACTTTGGAGACATTGAAGCGTGACACCCGTAAAACCACAATAGTTTTATTGTTTTCAAATCATAGTTCAAACCGAGCCCCTTCTTAATCCTTTATGTGACATCTCGACCCAATTTACTTGAATTTATTCAATTTAAATAATTTGGGGAAACTACAGTTTGCCACGGGATTAAGGGTATTTTAGGCACTTTAAAATTCCATAAGGAATTTGGAGAAATGGGTTGTGTTGGCGGCTGCTCGTCGAAGCGAGTTCGTGGATATGCGGTACACCGAATTTGAGTTGGATTGATCGGAAGCGATTAGAAGAGAAAAGAAAAATAAAATAAAAATAAAAAACAGAATTTCTGATTTTCTTGTAGCGGCTATGCACCGCTACTGATGAAATCGATTTCTTCTTCTTCTCCCCAAACGGCTCCTTCTTCTCCTTCATTTCTTCATCTTCACTTTGATTTGCGATTTCTCCCTCCACAAGTGTCCGTTTTGGGTGATTCCAGGTCCCAAAAGTTTCGTCTCTTCGTCCTCTACCTAGCCTACCCAAGTTCCCAGCTCGAAAGCCCACTGATTTTAAACTGGAGGCGACTGAAAGTTCGGTGGTTCTCAAACTTTCCGGCGAGTTTTCCGGCGACTCCGGCAACCGTTTCGGTCCGAGTGAGGTATGAAACTTCATCTACTCTTCCTGTTCTATCCATTTCTGTAGGTATTGCAGATTGAATTTGAGGTTTTGTAGTTCGTTCATTATACCCATTTTTGGCCGGTTTTGGGTATGAGATTTGGGCCACTTGCCGTCCGTTTGAGGCGTTCCGTAGTTGAATAAAATGCTTAGGAGGTTGAGTTCTAGCTACCCCAGGAAGGATGACCCTTGGTTTGGAGTTTTTCCGGTCAGGAATTACTATACACACCCAATTCCGGCGGGTGTCAGCCTTTGTGTGTGGTGCATTGTGTCCTAAAATGTTCCCCATGCGTCACGGCGTGTGGGTGTGCTCGGATTCAATTTTGAGTTCGGATGACGAGAACGGATTTATGCCTATTATGCGTTATAGGGTTCGATGTGTTCGGGCCGTCGGATCGGTCCCATTTCCAAGTATGTTGTTCCCCGTATTTTTAGGATCGTGTAGGATTTGACGGATGGTGATTTGGAGTCCGGTGACTCAGAAATCACAAACCCTAGGTTTAGGTTTAAGTGTAGCCCGATCGTGCGATCGTGAGCATTCGAACACCATTCGATCGAGACCAAACCTTGAGGACACGTTGTTTAAGTCGTAGTGAACCTGTAGGAACTTTCGGATCTAAGTTTGGAGGTCATGGGACCCACTTGCCCGGTTTGACCTATTAGGGTCGGTTTGACCAAGTTTGGCCGAGGGTCTCCCAGGTCTGTTTGCGATGTAGTTGACTTTGTTGGACTTCTAGGAATGTCCAGGATCGATTGGAGGTCTTGGGCTCAAGGGCCGGATTGACCGAAAAGGGTGTTTGACCGCCGGTTGGCCGTGAGTCTTGGCGGTCCGCAGTTAAAATAGGTAGTTTGACCTTAGAATCCTTTGTAGGGACGTGCGTGCACGCGTTAAGTGGGGTTTTGTTAGGGTTTAAGTTTTCGATTCTCGTTCGGTTCAGTGCTAATCCAATCTTCGTGATCTATCGCTTTAGGTACTTCATGTTTGTACGCTGACAAGTGAGACCATTTGGGGTTATGCGAGACTAGGGCGTGAAGTGGACTTTGTTTTCAAATGAGCATGATTTGATCGATTTGCATGAAATGCATGAAATGAGATTTAATGATTTTAAGTCTTGAATTTATTAATAGTTTAAGTCTTGCTTTGACTTTGATTGAAATGTATTAAAAGGATTTGCATTGAGGTAAATGCATGATTTGGGTTGCCGGTTTATTGTGGGGCCCTGATGGCTATTTTATTATTATTTATACCTTTGGGTATCGAGCGGGACGTGGTTAACGCCCGATGGTTTTTATTGAAATTGGGTTATCTAATTGAGCTATTTTAAGCTTGAAGTCGTATACGTTATAAAAGGAGAATTTATGGATTTTTGGGATATTATATTTATAAGGTTGGTTTTACTATATATTATTTATATAATTGAATAGTTGGACGTTAGCGTAGTCCATTTGGTCACGTATTCGGTTTTGGCTTTTAAAACCTTTGAAGTATAATTACTTATACCTTGATTATATATATGTATATTTTCATACATATATATATTGATTTTGAATAAATACTTTGGAATAATGGGAATTGATTACACGTATATTCATACATATTTATATACATAGATATGTATATGGGATCGGGCTTGAGTTTTGTACTTTAAAGGATCTTTATGTTTTATGTATATATATATATGTATGTATATATATATACATATGTATATTTTGGATTATACGTCGATTTAACGGTATGTATTTACTGGACGAGTTCCTTATACTTTAATTATATATATATATCTTTGGGTTGGAATGCCCGCCAAGGCGTCGGACGTGAGGTCCCTCATATAATTATATTGATATTTTGAATATGGAAATATATGTTTGGGACGGTGATGTCCTTATTTTGAATATATATATGTTGACCTTGAATTTTGGACGCTTGGGTCCGAATAGCGTATATTTGGGTTTGGAGTGCGTGATTGTAGGTTGAAATGTGAAAGTATATGAATATGTATAAATGGATTATTGCAGGGGCAATGGTTGTGAGTGTTGTAAACACCGTGTTATGTACCTCCCCTCACGTTACGATACGATTCTTGAGATAAGGTTCGATCGGTGCATACCTTTAACTGGTGTAGTCAGAGACTCTTAATTGAGTATTTAGTCAGTACGCATGGACTAGTTTGGACGAGGGGGTATTGGTATGCGTACCGCCATGCGGGTCGGGTAGCATAATCCATTACTATAGGCGGCTAAACCCCGGGTGCACGGGCCACAGCGGTATAGTCCTCGTATCCGGTTAAACTATCCTCTGTTGGATGGTTTCCTGCACACTTGATCTGGTGTTGAGTTGTTATTGTATATATATATATGTATATGCGTGGGTTATTATATTCGTATTCTTATTTCTTTTAGTGAGGATCCCTCCTTACTTGTCGTGCTTGCGAGCACGGGATTGTGAGTTGGGGAAGTTGGGGAAACTTTACACTTACTTTGACTTGATGTTGATTGGATTTGATCTGGTTATGTTTTACTCGTGGGATTGTGAATCCGGATTTGATATTTATATATATGTATATAAATGCTTTGAACTACAATAAATGTCTATATTCTTTGTCGAGTTGGGTTTTCTTGACGTATACGAATTATTCGGCATTTAAAGGTTTGTTTTACGTTATGAGAATTTTATTCCATCTTTATGCTTTACAATAACAAAGGCCGTTTTGTTTATGTTTTATAAACTGCTTGGGTTTATTTGAGAGGGTTATACCTCGGGAAAAGAAAAAGGAGTATTTTATTCGGAAAAAGGTTTGGTTTGGATTGCTCTCATGTAATTTGAGATAATATGATTTCTAAATCAATCACGTATATAAGGATTTCATATGCATGGTTTGCATGGTTTTAAAAGGTGGGGTTAGTATATTGTTTTAAGTATGTAAAACTTTGTTTTTGTCCACTCACACTCTTTCTGTTTTGCGCCCCAGTGACTGTGGTTGCGTCGACCTTTGTTCGGCCGTGCGCTCCTCTTCTCGAGCTTTGGTGAAGGGTAGGATCTTGTCCTTGAACCACTAAACTCATAACTGTTTATTCTTTTCATTCTTTGAATTCCTAAACTCTTAGATCTTCTGTATTGCACTGCTGTAAGGGTTAATTTGTTGGCCGAGGCACTGGTAGTTATACGTAGCATCTTTGGTGCTTGGGCTTTGTTTACATTGCTTGTTTGAACAGGTGTTTTAACTTTGGGGATTGTTCACTTTGTAGGGGAGGCTGTCGATTTTCGAGAAGTCTCGCCCAAAGTTTGTTGTTTGTCGGGAAGAGATGGTAATCGAGTTCGTGGGCGGCATGGGTTGGTGTTGGGCCCATCAACGGTCGGCTCGGGTTAGGTGGAATGCAGGTCGGGTCTGTCACTTTAACAACGATTGTTTAAGTGATTAAGGGTTTAGGGTTTAGGTGATTAAATCGATTAAAGAATGGCCTGAGTCTTGATGATCTTAGCATGGGCTGTGTTAATAACCTCTTTAAATGGCTCTTTTCAATATATTAGTTCAACTATTGCTTCGGACATTTTCTGTCTGAAATGGGACTGTAGCATCGGACACCACTATATTCGAAGTGACGTATGATGACGTCATACGCGAATCTATCCGAAGAGACACTTTAGCATCGGACACAAGTTTGTCCGATGTTCCATGCGCTGGTTAATATTTGTGACTTTTTCTGTTTGATGGGTATGGGCCGTGAAAGCTTCGTTTGGGCCTTTTCTATCTGATTTGATTGCTCCTTGGTGGTTGGGCCTGGTTTAACAACCCATAAATAATTGGCTCATTTAACTGTAGAATTTAACCTTGTGTAAATTTTGGTCTAAACAACTCAATAACGATTTTCCTTGAATTTATACAGTAAGCTTATGATTTGCATCTTCGCCCTATTTTTGTTGTTATTTTCTTTATCTAAAAACCCCAAAAAAATACTTCACGAAAAAAAAACCCCAAAAAAAAAAAACTATAAATAAAATAAAATTTTCAAACTTTTAGGCTTATCTGAGTTAGCTTGATTCACCCGCCACTACAAAAAAAGTTAGCAATAGTCACATTTTTTTACTAACAAAATAGTTTTGGTGACATTTGAAGGATTGGTTAATGACTTTAGTTACTAGTCACCATTATTTGTGACCAATTATGTCACACTTTAAAATATTAGTGACTATTAATTTAAATATAATAAATGTAAAATCAACTCAAATGTAAACAGTATATTATTGAATATAATATCTGAAATTCATCTCCTTTGGTAAAAGTAAAACTATTAAATATGTATAGAATACACACAAAAATAAATACATATAAAAAAATAATTAAATATTACAATAAAGGTACATATGAATACAAAAAATTCAATTAAAAAAATAATTGAGTAGACCAACGTCTTGTCTCTTTTCCTCTTCCCAAGATTCGCACTTGGGTTTTGCTCATTTTCTTTTCCTTCCGTTTCTCGCTTCTCTGTTTTATTTTCTTCATCAGTGCCATAAAGCTCAAGGCCCAGTAACGCTCTGGTCCTTCGGCCAAAGATATTGTTGGATTCTCTTTCGCTTATACTGAGATAGGTACGAGAAGGGACGAAGGGCCCTCTGTCGTTTGCTTGCTTCTTTACTTGGTTACTAGTAATATTCTTTCTTCTTATTCAGGCAACCCCACATTCTCAGTGGGTCAATCTCTCTCTCTATCTCCCTCTTTCTCTGTGTCTGTTTCTGCCTGTTTTCCAAGTGGGTCGATCTCTGAAATTAAGCGAGCTTGTTCAGAGTTAGTTGATTTTGACTCTTGGGTAAGTTGGTTCCTCTTGAAATAGACATGGGTTTTGTGTGTTAGATTAGAACTTGAATTGGGTTTTTCTCACTTGGTTGCTTGGTTCCTATAGATCTACCCTTTTTGTTGTTTAATTTGGAAATGTTGGTCTTGATAGTTATTGAAGAAACTATTGCGTGGTTCCTTGTTCAATGCTTGTTACTAATAATGGTTTTGGATCAGATTTTTTATTTGCCCATTTGCCGAATTTGGTTGCAGCTTCACTTTCAAGATCTGGATCTAAAGTGGTTTTTAGGTTTTCAGGATCTAAACTTTCAATGTTGATTTTGTACGGCAGTTTCATTCTTTGTCTCTTGAACAAAATCTCTAGATCTGGATCTAAACTTTCAATGCTTATTTTGTACGGTAGCTTCACTTTTTTGTGTTGTCACGCATTTGTTATTTGATTTCTAAAAGTTTGCTCAAAAGATGTGAGTGAAGTTTGGATTATATTTTCAGCGTGTGCTTTACAATGGAAAGGAATAAGGGTGATAAGGCTGTAAAGATGAACAGAAGATCATATCAGTTAAAGAGCAGTGACTTTGCTGGTATGTTTCTCTCTTAATTGAATTCCTGCAAATTTTGGCATTTAATTTATTGATTGGGTTGTTTGTTCTCTCTTTATTTCTGTTAAATTGGATTTGATTTTTGTTTTTAATTATAATTTTTTGATGAACAGATCATTCATTTTTGTTGTTGAAAAGATCATCGGAAATGCTTGTGGGTGTCAATTTCGCTGAAGGTGTATTTAGATTGCTCGTTGCTGCTGTTTTTTCCCAGAACCAGCACCGCCTTCATTGCCTGGAAAAACATAGACCATGTATTTAGATTAGTTATTTTGAAAGTAAGATCGAGATCCCAATTCTTGTAGATATTATATTTAGTCACAAGTGACCTTAATACTTTTGGGGGTTTGATCTTAATGAGTGTAAATTATAATGAAATTTAAATCAAAGCCAATTTATTTATTGAATTGTTTACTGTACAGGAAAAAATTACAATCAAAGTCAATATTTTGTTGAATTGTAATAAAGGCCAGATGTGATTGTATAGTTTATTAATTAATTATTGGGAAAAATAAAAAGTAAGAAATATACCAAATAGAAATTGTAATTATATAATACACAGACAAAGATGGGCCCTATTGTACGTTGATTGGATATACGATGGGTCCCATTGTACTTTTAGATGTGTTGAAAGTCAGCGTGTGGATAATTTAATGAGGCTAGATGTATGAAGGTCCTGTATGTATATTCTAAGAGATATATATACAATTGCAAAATATATTTGATCAAATCTTATTATTAAAAAGCTAGGTGTTTACGTAGAGCCATGCACCTAAAAATTAATCATTCCTGTAAACTTGGCCGTTTCAAAAAGAGTCGACATTTTTAAAAGTGTTTTGGTTCAAGAAAGAGTCAGAAGTCCCATGCTATGTTGTCAAATGACGGAGGACCGGTCCAAAATTGGTTCAAGAAAGATTTCACTACAGGACCGGTCCAAATGACGGAGCTTGAATTGACTGGCCTAAAGCTCGGCTTTCCACGGTAGCTATAGATTTTTTCAAGCCATGCGTTCTTCTTTCCTCCAAATAAATTGAAGAATTTCAACTTTGAAATCTTCTTTTTCAGTGCGATTGTTAGATGTATAAATAGAGAAGGTATGTTCAGTGTTCAAGTTTATTTCAAGCTAAAGATAAAAGAGATGCCTTAGAAAAAGTAACCAATTCATGTGCTATTCATTGCTGAATATTTCGGTACGACATTGATCACTCAACAAGAGTTTATTATAATCTAGTTCATAATTTCGGGATTCAAATTTGGTTTATACAAATTTGACATCCCTCACTCACATTATTACGCAATTGCATTCACATTATTGAAGGAAATACAAAGATGGAACCACGACCAATAATAACTATTGCTTGATTTCTTCACTTCTTGAGCAAATTTTTGAACCACTACGCCGAGTGTTTTTCATGCCTTTTTAGCCCATTATTGAAATCCATATAATTGGGACCAAATCGGATAGTGTATCTAGATGCCCATTTAAAGTTGTCTAGCAATAACCAAGCAAAGAATCCCTTCACTTTGACACCATCCCTAAACACAAAAAACAAAAGAAAAAAATTCAAATTCATTGATGTAAATGTAAGGATTCAATATCCCAAAAATAGTCTTAATTAAATAATTTGTTAATAAACACTTACTTTATTGCTGCTTGAACATAGCAAATGTGGTGATGGTAGTAGTCAATTCAACTCAACAACGCCTACAATATAATGTGTTTTATGAAGTCTATAAATATATTTTGAATAATTGATGGTACAATTGATTCATGTTGAAAAAATTACCATTCTCAGTAATGTAAATAAGTGGATCATTATACTTTTCCTTTACGTACACCAAAAGATCATGAATTCCTTTTGGATAAACATATAACCAATCTGAACCAGCCTACAACATCATTCAAAGATATGTGAGATTTTTAGGAATTAAATTTGCATGTGAAAAATAATATTTAATCATCCATATTATGCTAATAGCTTGATTAGCTAACACTTGATTTGATATGTACCTGTGGACCAATGAGGATCCCATGAAACTCTGCTACCACAACATATATGAATATCATAATTTAATTTTTCTACGAAACTTCAATTTCTCCCAAAAATTAAGTTTTTCAATTTGTACTCACGTGATTGATTAACGCGAGCATCCATTACATAGCTTGCCTTTACAGAATTGTTGTGACCTGCATAGCTTGCATAGTAAGTAGTATAATAATTTAGTCCAAGAAAATCAAATGACCCAGCTAGCAATTTGGATTGTTCTTATGTGAATTTTGGTAATCGAGGTCCAACAAGAAGTCGCATGCTGCGTGGATAATTGCCACTTGTAATTGGCTCCATGAACCTACAAAAACATGGAAGAGTCAACCATTACCAGAGCATCATACAAGTTATACTAGCTAGTAAATTTTATATTTATAAATACTTGCCATCCAAACATAAAATCCAAAGATCGTGTTGCTGCATTTCTATGGTGCCGTGTCTCAGAAATCGGCATAAACCAATGTGACGCTAGTGTTATCCCTATCACGCCTTTTTGAGATGCCTGTACAAGAATATTAGCGTTTGGTTGATTTAGAGCCAAAAATATATGGTACAATCTTGGGTATTCCTCAGATTGCAATCGATGAAACCAATTTGTGTGAGGTGGTGGTAAGTCCATCCAAAGAGATGGAAGCTGTGGAACTTGACGCTAAGAAGGGGAAGGATATGGTGTCTGGTGACGGTGGTGGTGGCTGGCCTTCAACAGCCACAAGGGTTCCATGATTCAACCATGCTGGAATTGTCATGGTTCGGGCATTTCCATGACAATTCTCTATGTTTTGGTGCCTCTCTGCTCAATATGCCCTTTATCGGTTTGCTTTTATCTTTGCGGTTGTCGTAGCGACAATTTTGGTTTTCTGTTTGTGTTTTTACTTCTTCCCATGCTTTTTCTCCACCCATCCCTTGTGGCTAAGCCTCGCGTCAAGTCTTCTCCACCACCTTCCGCTCCTCGACTCTACTTGGGTATCTCCTCAGTGATGCTAATATTGTTGAGGGTGCGTTTAAAGTGCATTTGGCACTTATTTCTTGGATTATGGTAGCGCTCTTTGTAGCTGTGGTGGCGTATCCATCACCATCTTCCTTTTGTATTCTGTCCCTTGGTTACTGTTACTCTGGTGGTTTTGGTCTTGCTTTTAGGGCCCTGCTTATTGGGTTTGGGCGGTGCGGCATTTCTTGCCCCCCAACTTTTTGATTTTTGTGGGGAATCAGGTATGCTGTGTCTGAGTTCCTAGAGTGTTCTCTGTGGCCCTGGTTCCTCCTTGGTCATAGTTTATGGTGTTTTCTTCTTTATCTGTGCATGGTTGTGTTTTTAATTTTTGTTGTTGTATGTTTTATATTAACAGTTCATTTTTTATGTCAATTTTCGTGACAGGCCTTATCTAAGACATTGACTGTGGATGAGCTCTTTTATCTGAAGGAGCAGTTTGCACTATTGGAGCCAAACAAAAATGGCACTATAGGTCTTGACAATATTAGAATGGTGGCTCTCTCTCTCTCTCTCTCTCTCTCAGATAAGTCAACGACCCACTTCTTTACCAACCTCTAATCGACTCGTTAACCCCTTAGAAAACCCAAACCTCTTATCCAGCTCAACCCCATCTTCGTCCTCAGCATCCTCCAGTATCGCCACCGAAGACAAAGCCTTTTTGCGAAGCAGTGGAACTCCTACGATAAATTCAGCAGCATTTTTCATTATTCGGAACATCAACCTGAGATCATGATGAAACCTGTAAATCTTATCATGATCAACTGTTTTCTTAAGTAGATCCCCATCTCTAGTTGTTATAACGATTCTACTTCCAGGGCCAAACCTAAGATGACGACCACCTGCTAGATATTCTATTTGGCTTGAATCATTCACATCATCAAGAACAATGAGGACCTTTGTACGGCTAAGCCTTTCTCGAATAAACGATGATACAGATGGAGTGTCGATGCTTAGATCTTTGTCGTTTAATATCTCACGAAGTACATTTCTCAAGTGATTCAGTCCATGTCTTTTTGACACCTCCTTCACATTTGCAAGGAAACAAGTAGCTTCAAATTGACAAGAGAGCCGATGAAATAAAACATCACCAAGGGTGGTCAGGCAACGCTCGCCCCAAATGCCTACTGTGCAAACATCTGGTGAATCAATGCATAATAACGATTCAATTGCCTTAATTTGCGTTAATTTAAATTCATCCAGGTCCTCGAAATCACTTGAAGAAAATGTGCGATTCAGTTTGGTCAAAACATCTTTGGCAACTTCCTCAATGAAATCAGCCTCCGTCCTGAAAAATATAATTATGAAGAACACAGAATAATATTTAGTAGCATATGTGGGTGGATTAAGTCACTCGGCAGGCAGTGAGTCCGCCACCTTGCACCTAATAAATTCGAACGTAGATTAGATTATTTTACAGTAATTTTAAGCTATGGCTTATATCAAATAATAATAGTATTTAGCAACTACCCCTTAACGATTCTTGTATGAATGAAATGGTCACAAAGAGTTACCCTGTTCTTTTTGAATTATCAAAGCCAGACATATTGGCTGCTTCCTTCAAGGCATTTCTCCACATGAGCACCTTGTCCATGCTGTCCTCGAAACGTTCTTCAAGTTGAGCAAATGCATCTGCATAACTCTCCTGCTGTTTTCGTACTTCTGATGGATCTATGCGGTAAAAAATGGGTATGACAATTTTGTTGAATTATAAGTGCTTAAGCTGACTCATTAGTTAGTTAACACGTTTTCCGTTTTTATTTCATTTTATAAGTCACGTGTAATGATTCTATTGGATGTAATAGTTAATGGCTGAGATCACTTTGTGATGTAAAGGATCCAGCTAAAGAGCCTAACGGTTTTATATTCCTCATACCAAGTGCGTGAGGTAAGGATGAAAGTTGTAAGAAGAAGAATAGAAGAAATATAGAGTAAGAAAGTAAGAGAAGCGGAGGAGACATTCTTTCTGCCCGATTTTCAGTGCATTCTACATTGCCTCATATTCTTTTTCATTTCCTTCAGCCCGATCTTACAAAGAGTTTTGATCACTCATACTTTCCACCAGCCCGATTAACCTGAATTATTCTAAACATGGCCTCAGAGCCAGGTTCTATCATCCGAATCGCAGGCGTCAATGCTGTGAAGGAATCTTGATTGGGATATTTTGTTGAAGCTCATTCAAAGCTCACGAAGCTGCTTGAGCTCAATTTCTTCCAAATCTGAAAACTTTTTTTTTGGGAACATGAGATTAGACATGGGCTGGATGCTGGAAGTTTTGAGGTGAGAACTCCGATCTTCTCTGGTGAGAACTACGAGTTCGGAGAATTAAGATGGTGACTATATTCAAATCATATGGGTTATGGAGTTTGGTGGAAAGGGATTCCAATCTCCGATTCAAAGAAGAAGACGAAGGCATATCCGAGGAAACCTCGAGGAGGCGAGAAGGCGATGAGAAGGCGGCTGCAATTCTCATGAAGGATGCAAAAGCAGGGTATCATTCAAAATGCGTTTCGATCAGATTTTTCCACGAATCGCAAATCTGGACCTACGCGAAAAGGCATGGGAGATTTGTTGTATGGAGAGTACCATGGTGGAGATCATGTTAGATCGGTAAAACTTCAAAATCTCGGGCGTGAATTTGAATATACTAGAATGCGTGATAATAAGTCTTTATCTCGCCTATCTTACTAGACTAAATGATCGATTAATCAAATGAAAAACGTTTGGTGAAGTTCTTTCAAATGAAAGGATGGTTCAAAAAGTCTTAATTGCTTTGAGCAAGGTATATGATCCTATTTGTTTCACAGTGATTGAGAACACTAAAAGTCTAGAGACTGTAGAATTGCAAGTAATTGCTATTTTGAAAAGTCAAGAACAACGGTGTTGATTTGCACAACGTTGACACAAGCTGAAAGCATTTGCCTCATTCTCACGTGGGTTCAAAAGGTCGAGACAGAATGGTGCTCAATCTGGTTCTTTCAAGAAAAATTGGAATTCTAAAGGGAAACAATGGGAATCAAAAGGCAAGCCTCAGCAAAGAATAATTATGCGCTAGCGATTTAGCTCATCTCAATCGATAAGCCAAGGAGTCAGAAACCTCAATGCAAGGTGTGCTCAGTATCACTGGGAGAATGAATACAAAGGGAAACCTAAATGCTACAATTGTGATAGATTTGGTCATTTGGCAAGAGGCGTACTACGGGGGAAGTGCAGGCGTAGCAAATTGTGCAAGCCAAGTGGAAGCACTTTGGAAACTTGTTTTATGCAAACTATGCCATCCTTGAGAGAAGACACTTGGAGAGTGGTACATAGCAGCGTTGTAGCAATCACATGACGGGCAATGTGGATTTGCTTGTTGATGTGAGGACAAATGTAGCTGGGAAAGTGCAGATGTCATTGGTGCACTTGTGAATGTGGCTGGCATGGGTTCATGGTCATTGACACAACAAAGGGCAGAAAAATACATCGAGAGGTGATGTATCTCCCGAGGACTAAAGGAAAATTTGTTGAGTGTTGGACAAATGGATGAGCATGGATATTTTCTAGTGTTTGGAGAAGGAATGTGTAAGGTGTTTGATAATTCCTCAATGACATCTTATCATCAAAGTTCCAATGAAGAAGAACAGAGATGTTATCATGTCTCTCTTCTAGCAGAGAATCAATTACTTATGAAGACGATTGTTCACAAGACATGGATTTGGCATAAAGGCTAGGTCACTTGCATTTTAGAGGATTGAAACAGTTGAGGGACAACAATATGGTGCATGGATTACCACACTAGAAGAGCAAAGTGGTGTGTGTGAAGTGTCAATATGGAAAACAACACGAGAGAGGTTTTTCCAAAGGGTCAAGCTCAAAGGCGGATAGTCCACTTGAGTTAATTCATGTTGATCTTTGTGGCCCTATGAAGAATGAGTCCATTGCGGGGAATAAGTATTTCATGCTGCTCATAGATGATAGCACAAGGATGACGTGGGTATATTTCTTAAGAAACAAATCCGAGGCTTTTAATTGCTTCAGGAAATTTAAGTCCATGGTGAACTTCAGTCAGGATACAAGGTGAAGGGTTTGAGAAGTGAGAGGAGGAGAATTTATATCCTGCGAGTTTATTCAGTTTGTGAAGACCATGGCATACAAAGGCAACTCCACAATGGCTTATACTCCTCAGTAGGAATGGAGTGGTGGAGAGGAAGAATAGAATTTGTGGTTGAAATGGCCAAGTCTATGTTGCATGAGAAGGGAATGCCTTATTTCCTCTGGGCGGCTGTTCACACACTGTATATCTTCTAAATCGGGTGTCCTACAAAGGCATTGAATAACATCACACCTTTTGAAGCTTACGATTGGAAGAAAGCCAGGAATTGCACATTTGAAAACCTTTGGTTCCTTGTGTTATGTTCATGTGCCAATGCGAACTAAAGACACAAGCTTGAGCCTAAGAGTGTAAAGGAGTGTTTGTGGGATATGCAACTTGTGAGAAAGGATACTGAGGATTTTTGATCCAATCTCTAAGAAACTTACAATGTCAAGAGATGTCATTTTTGATGAAGAGGGATCTTGGCAATCGAAGAAGGCGTTGGTAAGTCGTAGCACCATTTACGGATGGAAGTAATCTTGGTGCAAATGTGGAAAGTGTAGATGAGAATTCCATTAACTCCACAGAGACTCAAATTCGACAGAAAGAAGTCCTTCACCTCCCGATTATCATCTGACAAAGACACCACAAGTGGCATAAGCAATGAAGAGAGAAACACTCAACTTATGATCATTCACCTTGAAGTGGAGAAGATTAGATGATGTTCTTGCACAATGCAATCTGTGCATCATTGAACCAGAAGAAATATGCAGAAGGCTGTTCAAGATGAATCATGGCTAAAAGCTATGGAAGATGAGTTACGATGATTGAAAAAAATGGCACATGGGAGTTAGTGGATAGACCATCGGAGAAGCGTTATTGGAGTCAAGTGGGTTTATAAAACCAAACTTAACTTGGATGGTTCAGTTCAAAAGAATAAAGCAAGATTAGTGGCCAAAGGTTATGCTCAAAGCACAATTTGGATTACAATGAAACCTATGCTCCGGTGAGCTAGACTAGACACCATTAGAACTCTTATTGCCCTAGCTGCTTTCGGAAAAGAATGGAAGTTATATCAGCTCGATGTGAAATCGGCCTTTCTAAATGGAGTCTTGGAAGAAGAGGTCTATATAGATCAACCGAGGGTTTTGTGATCAAAGGCAAAGAAGACAAGGTGTATAGACTGCACAAAGCTCTCTATGGGCAAAAGCAGCACCTAGAGCTTGGTATGGAGAGATAGATACCTACTTCACTCAGTGTGGTTTTGAAAAGAGTCTAAGTGAAGCTACCTTGTATACTAAGACAAGGGGAGACAAAGACATTCTAATTGTCTCTATCTATGTAGATGACATAGTATATCTTGGAAATAGCAAGGAATTCTTGGATGAATTCAAGGAGGACATGATGATGAAATATGAGATGGCCGATTTGGGTCTTCTACATCATTTTCTTGGTATGGGAGTGGTTCAAACAAATTCAAGCATTTTCATTCACCAAAAGAAGTATGCAAGTTCTTTATTGAACAAGTTTGGCTTGAATGAATGTAAGGCGTGACTACACCTCTTGTAGCAACAGAAACTAGTCAAAGATGATGGAAGTGGAGCTACAAGTGAAGAAGCGTCTAGTATCGTAGGAAGCCTCCTGTGTTGTTGCCACCGGACCGGATATCATGTATGCTTCTAGTCTGCTTGCTAGATTCATGCATTGTCCTCACAGTAAGCACTATGGAACTGCTAAACGTGTGCTTAGATATGTCAAGGGGACTCCGGACTATGGTTTGGAGTATGTGAAAGGCAAGAAAGCAATGTTGATTGGCGTGGCTGATCAGGGTGGATACATGGTGATGACAAGAAAAGTACATCGGGCTATGCATTCTCTTTTAGCGGTGGTGTTTTCTCTTGGGCTTGATCAAGCAAAATTGTGTGGCATTATCTACTGCATAAGCGAGTACATAAGTGCATGCGGGGCTACCGCATGTGCAATTTAGCTCAGGTTTGTGCTAGAGGATTTTGGAGAACTTCAAATTGAAGCAACCCCATTGCGGTGTGACAATACATACTGCAATTGCAATCACAAGAATCGATGTTTCATCGAGAAGACAAAACACATTGATAGGAGGTACCATTTCATTAAAGATGCCCTTTGCAAGGCGGCATTATTGATTTGGTGTGCTGTCCGCAAATGAACAGCTAGTACGACATCTTCACAAAGCCATTGGCAAAGGATCGGTTCAATTATCTCAGGAGCATGCTTGGAGTTAAATCAGCTCAAGACTTAAAGGAGTGTTGAATTATAAGTGCTTAAGGTGACTCATTAGTTAGTTAACACTTGTTTTCGTTTTTATTTCATTTTATAAGTCATGTGTAATGATTCTATTGGATGTAATAGTTAATGGCTGAGATCACTTTGTGATGTAAAGGATCGAGCTAAGAGCCTAACGGTTTTATATTCCTCATACCAAGTGCGTGAGGTAAGGATGAAAGTTGTAAGAAGAAGAATAGAAGAAATATAGAGTAAGAAAGTAAGAGAAGCGAGAGGAGACATTCTTTACGCCTCGATTTTGATGCATTCTACATTGCCTCATATTCTTTTTCATTTCCTTCAGCCCGATCTTACAAAAGAGTTTTGATCACTCATACTTTCCACCAGCCAGATTAACTGAATTATTCTAAACATTTGCCGTATCTCTTGCTGCATCCCAATATGTGCTCAAGTTCATCCAAGCACCAGGTGGAAGAAGCATAGTGTTTCAAGAAAATGATCAACGAAAGCTTTGATTTCTCAATCGCTTGCAAGAGGGAAGGTCCAATTTTGTTCCCCCTCTCAAGTCTGCAATCCATTTAGGTCTCAATTTTCTTGCGAAGTAAAGCAGCATGGAGATGGCTGGTAAAAGTGTCCCGGGTATCTGCACCTCTGAAACTTATAAACACATCATACTTAAGTGGAGGGGGATTAGCAAAAGGAGGAGGAGAAGAAGAAGAGGATGAGGCCATATAAAAAACCTACAAACCCTACAAGAGTATTCAAAAGGATGAAGCCTCTATGCAGCTCAGAAGAATGAGGCTAGCTAGCTAATATATAATATTCAGCAGAGATAAACATGTAAACCAAAAGGAAATTACGCAAGCCCTTCCTGCGAAGAAATTTCAATGCTAGGACTGGAACGACTCAAATGAATCAATAATGTCAACTCTTATGGCTTGTGGCAGGAGAAAGATTTCCATGAAACAGGAATAGCATTATTTTTCTATCTCCGACCAAAAATGCCATGACACGCGTGATAATACTTCCATGTGGCATAGCATTATTGGTTGGGGATAGCAAAATAGTGTTACCCCGTAGCAACAAAGTTTTTCTCTTCTGGCAGAGATAACGGGGCCCCAGGGAGCGGAGCGTACGCCATGGCCCCTGGCCCCCATTTAATTTTCAATCTCTTGTAATATATTATAAAATATATGATATAGCAATACAATTACTGCAATTAGATTAGTGCTTGCCTCACAGTTGAAGATGAAAAACCTATGTGGAAGTGATTTTGAAATTTTGGCCCCTCCATTCTAAGAATCCTAGCTCCGCCACTGGGGGCCCCTGTCTTTCAAGGCAACGTGACTTTCTAAATCATTGAAAGAAGCTTCTAATTGTAGGATTTCTAGGAAAACGAGTTGAATGGTTCAGCTGGAGAAGACAAATAATCCAAAAGGAATGTCCACAGAAAAATCAAATAAATAGTAAGAGATCAATATGCAAAATCAAGAGAAAAGGATAACAAAGACAGAGAGGAGGATGAACTCAAAGGTCGGCTCCTGATTCTGGGACCAGACTTCTCCTATCTTGATAATCTTCTTTCCTTGATATATATAGAGAGAGGAGAGGAGTTGCGCTTTTATATTTCCTTTCGTAGATTGGCTGAACAACATGCAAATTAAACTTTTACAGAACTGGGCCAGATGCTGATGTGCAGGCCGATATTGATCTGCATGCCTTAGCAGTCAATTGATCTTTCAGAAGTTTAGACCAACCAAAGTGATATGAAATGGGTGGCTCAACGTCGATCGAGTCTAAGTCCGAGATTCCATCAAACTCGAGCTCTTTTCAAATATATAACAACAAAAAAGATATATAACAACAAGGACATTAACTTTAAATTTAACACAAAAAAGATAAATGAAAAAATATCCACAAAACATAATAAGTTATGAGGCAGTCTCCACGCGGGTAAGTCAGGGGATTATCTCCAGGCTCCAGATCAAGAAACAAGTATAAATTAACAAGGCGTTGCAACTCGGGAGTGAATTAAGCAAGAGAGAAAGAGCACTAAAAAGCAGTTGGCCAAAACTCGGGTTGGAGCACATCCACTCCAACCAACTTGGCTAAGCACATGTCTACAATTCTTAGTCATTTTAAATTAATATAAACACTAATTATTACCAAAACTCTGAAAGATAGGTGCTGTGTTTGCTGGAATTCAGTGTAGTACGACTACATTTTTCATAGGGTCAAAACGAGTAGTTAGCGCCCTATAACTTACTAACCAGTAATCGTTTGAGTAAGTTTCTGGTGAAAGGCCTCGACTCATGTTGTAGTTGAATGCTAACAATTTTTGTAATTTAAAATCCAATCTTCTTGATACTCCGGAGAGCCAAAGGCTTAAAACCAGAAATACTTTTGGACATCCCTAAGCCTGATAAACTCAAAAGCATCCTCAGCCCCAAGGCTTGCAACAGCACGAGGAGATCCCAAACTCAAAACTCAAACTTTTCTTGTTTTAATTTTTCCTTTTAATTCTCTGAGAAACTAGTTCTTCTTGTTCCTTCATCTAGAGCTAAAATTTTTACTTCCAAACGCTTACCGGATGTGAGATTATTTACACCATTTTTAGTTACCACACTACTTGCTCATCACATTCCTCTGCAAAGTAAGCTTGGTTTTCAATTGAAGCCACAGAGGAGTTTTACAATACTGAGGCAATTCAAGCATCTTTCACAGTAACTAGACAGATGTTGGAGCAGACGAGGACAATTTAACGTGTACAATGCATCTAAGGAGTTGAAGAATATGTAATTACCCATTTAGGCAAACTAACTACAGCTTTACACTCAGAATATCAACGCAGCATTCAAACTGGTAACCAGGCTTGCACCTGCAGTGTCCGGAAAGTTCAAGCCCCTCTCCCCAAATTGGCATGGAAGGCTCATTCTATGTGCCAAAGCAGATTGTAAATTGGCCATCTTGCCCGATCTCCAAATCTTGAAAATCAATCGTTGGGTGCACCACATCTAACTAGCACTTCTCGTTTGGCTAAAACACATACGCAAATAACGCTCTAGATTCTCACTATGCTTTCACAAACGTCCGGCTGGACACACCATGCAACAATTTCACAAACCCAAGGAAGCTTAGCTTCCCATCAGTGTGCCTAATCCAGTCATGGAGAACCACATGAAGCGGGATTGAGGGACCAAGTCCAAGTTCCTGAAAACACATTTTGAAGAGAGCATAAATAACAGTAGTCTTGGTTTGCTACATTCCAAAATGTACTAAGCCTTATAAACCTTTTGTTTCTAGAATGGTAAAAATACGAAGTAAAAGAAAAGGCAAATAAACATGTGAAGATCATCTTTTCTAAATGGTTTGACAACAGGCAGATCCTACAAAAATGCAGATACATAGGATGCACTGACATACAAATTAAAAACCCTAGACCAAAATACACTTTGGGAGTATGGTCCTTACTGTTTCAATTGTTTCAATTAGGTCTTTCAATTTTTAAGTGAAGCAATGTGATCTTTTAGGCACCATAATCATGATTTTGTTATCGAAGTCTTGACGTGGGCCACTGTTTACTGCTATGACGTCAAAGGTCAGTACGGAGCAAATGCCATGCAGCATGCCACCTACACCCGTATTATAGTCTCACAATATAATAAGTCCACTTTTCCAAATTTGAGCATTAAAATTGCTTACAGTGAGGTCAACTAAATTAATAACTGCAGTAGTTTCCTCTTTTTCCCTGGATATGAAGCAAACTAGTAATTATTATTGTGATAGAGGAATGAACTACATTGATTTTTATTTGAAAAATAAAAGGACTTGGTTAAAACAGGGACCAAAAGTTCAGTTTATCCAAAACTCTTTAATATAATTTATAGCAAGACAGCAAAATGTGACAATAAAATTTCAACTTACTGAAGCGAGTTCTTCAATGACAATTGCCCTGTTTCCATCCTTCTCGAAAAGTTCATATGCACATCGTGCATGTTGTTCCCAACGATCAAGTGCTTCTAGCTGATGAACACTTAATGCAGCGGCACAGAATTCTTCAAAATCCATTCTTCTGTATTGAAGTGCATTTAGCTGTCATGGAAGAAATTATCAGTCAGTAATTTTACAACCTATGATACCTAACACAATAGAAAAAGTCAAGGAACATCAAAGAAAAAAAATTAGAAACCAAGTTATTACCGAGGCAATGAGATCAGGAATGCGAGACTCCTTCATTGCATCTGTAGCATTTTTCATCAGGGCCTGTCCAGGGCAAAAATGAAAAGAACACTATAAGCATGGACTTATCTGAGAGAGAGAGAGAGAGAGAGAGAGAGAGAGAGAGACCCACCATTCTAATATTGTCAAGAGTTATAGTGCCATTTTTGTTTGGCTCCAATAGTGCAAACTGCTCCTTCAGATAAATGAGCTCATCCACAGTCAATGTCTTAGATAAGGCCTGTCACGAAAATTGACATAAAAATGAGCTGTTAAGAGATTGATTATATATACACCAAAATTTCAAGTTATGAACAATATAAACATACAACAACAAAATAAAAACACAACAATGCACACATAAAGAAGAATAATTTGGATGAAGCAATTATCAAGTAACTGATGATAACACCTTAGAAAAAACCCGCTACTTCCCTTATTTTTACCAGGCTTTGATGGGTTTATTGATCATCATAATAATTATGGAATACTAATAATTATTCTCAAATTTTCAAATGTTTTAGGACGCAAAAACAAGAATCCCATTCAACAAGAAAACTAACCCAATCATTTGACTTGATATACAAAATTCTTAAGACCAAGAATCTGATTCAGCATGGGCAAAATTCGAGAAAAAGTTCTCTTTCTTTCGTCAGTGAAAACATATACACACCCTTAAAGCAGCCTTTCGAAGTGATGATGATCGCATATAAACCTTCATGAGTCTAAATATTAAAATATCAACAGGCACTTTTACATCATTATAATTTCTGATCCAAGGATGACCTGCCAACAAAAGATTATGGTCAGTGACTCAGGAAAGTGATGACAGAAACTTAATACATAATAGAGATAGGGAAGACTCACTTAAAGCCTGCGCTGCTGTCATTCGTTTCCGAGGGTCCTTGTTCAATAAGCGTTTAACAAAGTCCTTTGCTTCAGGAGATAAAGAAGGCCAAGGTGCTTCATCAAAACTGGGATCAGCTTTCAACACCGCTCGAAAAATCCCAGACTCAGTCCGGGCCCAAAATGGGCGACTACCACATAAAAGAATATATGCTATTACACCTATGCTCCAAACATCAGCCTCTGTACTATAAGATCTATGTAGAACCTCAGGTGCGACATAGTATGCGCTTCCAACAATATCATTAAGCCTCTCATCTGTAAGCCAAGAATGAGTATTAAAAACCCCCTCCAAAATCCAAAGGCTGAGACATTGATAAGAAGAGAGAGCTGGATTATTCAAGAAAGGACAAACCTGGTTTGGCAAAATCTGATAAGCCAAAATCAATGGCTTTCAACTGGGAATTCTCATCCTTGGCGGAATACAAAAAGTTCTGATAAGAAAAATGAAAAAAGAACATTAGTTTGATACAAATATAATTACATATAGAACAATCAACAGTAACAAATATATCAAGCAGACCAGACTTCTAGCTTTAATGATGGATATCTGACATATGTATCAAGGTATCTGGCACAGCAATATGGGGAGACATCAGTTTTCTTGTAAATTGTTTGGAGGAAACCCTACATTTCCACATAAAACGTCTTTTGAACAAAGCACATCAAGATACCATATGGACCAAGCAAATACGGGTCAAAACTCAGGTTTTTTCTTCAGTTATTCAAAAACTCCTGTTAAAGAAACAGCTGGGAACCTCAGCTAAAGAACCGTACAGCAATGACATCAGAAATCTGGGAACTGAAGGTACAGGCTGGGTACTTATGAGACCCACGGAAAATCTACTGATACGAGTTTATGAGATTGGAAGCATCAAATAGTAATAACAATAACAGAAGAAAAGAATTTTAGTCCAGAAGAAAAATTGGTTTAGTCCTGCTTCAGGATGGTGTTTAAACTTAGTCTAGAAGAGAAATAGGTTTTAGTTTCTCCTAAGGATGACGTTTAATCTTAGTCCACAAGAATCAACCATGTATTAGTTTCACTAATTTGAAACAGTCAAGTAATTTTTGGGAAACTACATATGTAGTCAATTAAAACATATGCGGATCTGTTGTATAAAAGCAAGCATCAGTTGTGGCAGTTCCATTTCTTGTATAAATTGTTGGGGGTTGGGGAGGAGAACACTTAAATTTAAATTAAGAATGTTTTCCCCTAAACCCGATAGTGCAGGCAAGATTAAACAGCCTCATCCACTACCAGAAACCCCCTTCATTTGGTCAATACCCACACCCATGTTCCAATACTCAGATCTTCATAACAAATGTAACCTTTAAACAGGCATCTCATAACAAGAAAAGAAAGGAACATGTTCCACCTCTGGCTTAAGATCCCGGTGCACCACACCCTGAAGATGACAAAACGCAACAACATTCAGTATTTGAACCATGACAGTCTTTGCATCATCTTCCGAGTATTTCCCGCCCCTTCAGAAGTAACATGATATCAAGTTAGTGGCAACAATTAACAGCATCTGAAAGTCCCAAGGAAGAATTTTATTTTTTTTATATACTATCATCTAAAAAAATACCTTGAAAGTATTCTATCTAAAAGCTCCCCGCCTTCACATAACCTGAAATGTCAAAAATTTTGAATACCGTAAATTCAGAGAGCAGTAAGCGATCTTCCATATAATGTAAATTAATAAAAATGGAAAATGGAAAACCAACTGAATCATACAACCTCACCAAGGGTACTTGCTCATACTCAATAATGGGACAAGTTTAGTGAAGTATTCAGAAAAATATAAATTTTCACCTCAGTCAATAATTATTACTTGTGCAAAAGAAAAACCAGATGTAGTATTAAATGGCAATTCAAATTTTAAGCTTACTCCATTACTATGTAGACATTATCACTGTCTTCGAATGCATCATAGAACTGAACTAGATTGCTATGTCCCGTCAAGGCACGCAATATCTTGACCTCCCTTCTCACATCCTCGATTGCAATGGCAGTTGTCATCTAACAACAAAGAATACATTGTCATGACAATAAATTATAATAACAAAAATACAGAAACTGCATATTATCTCAAAATATCAACAACCAAAACCACCACACATAACACAACATCTCACAGTAATGCATTGTCATGGCCTTCTATATACTTCTTTAAGTACTTCACCTCTTATATTTCCCCTCCAAATTTACTCAGGAAACAGGACATCAAATCCAATTAGATACCAGTATTCCATTGTACCAGTCATGATCTTGGAACTTTTTCCCAGGCAACTGGAGTATTTACCTCATCCAATTTCGCATTGTTCAACATTCGTAATACGTAATCTACTTTATATAAATAAATAAAAATAAACTCTGTTCTCCCAGCATATGAAGCATAATTTTATGTTTATTAGAAGCTAGAAAGATGTCAGCTGCTATCCCTCAAGAGTTTTTTCTCTTCCCTGTCTTTCTTTTAAGAATGACTTGTCAGGAAAGAAAGAAAGTCGTCATCTTCTATTCTTTAATGAAAGAGTGGGTAGATTGAGTCAGCGTGACCCTGGATATTGGTTCAGCTTCAGTCCCTCAGTATTGGATGGGCATAGATCTTTTGTAACTTTGTTCAAAAGAATATACTGTCAATCATATAGCTCCAATTATTGCTGAACCACCTCATGGTGCATGATCATCAGAACACAAAACAACAAAAGATTAAGTACAATGTTTCTTTCCACTTGGAAAAAGCATCGGACCACCTACTGAGGGTTCTGATGGTTATCCATATATTTAGTCAATATCGTGAAATGTGACCTACAAAAAGTTTTCTGCAGTTTGGGATGGCTGTGATCATGGGTTATTACCGGCTGTGATCATCGATTGGCTGCCATATGATCTAGTTCAATTATATGCCCGTGTGATGGCCAGAACCACAATTTGGACCATGACTTTTGTCCATGATTAGGTTCACTCACAACCCTTGGACTGTTTTCTTTGTTTATCCTTTAGAAGGAACTATCACATCTTAGACATCAACTAAGTGTTATATGGAGGAGAAGCCGTTAAAGAAAGGAAAATAAACAGTTGTGTTTATTCCTATTCCCACTACATGGAATTCAATCAATCACCAAACATACTAATTGTTTAAAGGAAAAATGTACTTTCGTTCCAAAATGCGATTTGAACCTAAAATATCCCAACTTGTGTGGCAAAACATGGTGTAAGCCATTCAGATGGATCAAGTAGGCCAAGAGATCAACACCTATCATTGACCAAAGAAAAGCAATAAACAAACAAGTTGGTCACTTTACACCCCTTTCACTCAAAGTTCCAAGATGTGGAGCTGTATATATCTTTAAAAGAAAAATAATGCTTAATATTCCATATCTAGAAGGATTCCACAACAGTCAATTGATATGAACACATGACAAGATCTTGTAAAGATCTTCCTTGTGCCGCATTCAACCTCGATTCTTCGACCTTTTCAGGTAGGAATTAACATAATCACACAGTAAACAAGTAAAGTGCCTAATTTAATCAAACATAAACTACCATTCCCTGGCTCCCACCTACAAGACCCACAACAGCAATAATAATAACAGGGATTCAACATAGGCCTAAAATCTCATCTTTTATCTTGAAGTGAAGAATGACAAAATTAAAAAATTAAAAATAAGAACCCAACTTTTATCCAGCAACAATAAGCGAGCAAATCCAATCCTTACAACAATAGAAAAACAAATCATACACGCTCCTAATTATCAATTCAATCCTAAGCAAATGTGAGCATTCATAGATGAGCTAAAGAGATGAGGAATTAAAGAAAGCACCAACCTTTGATTTGGGGATGACCTTCACAGCAACCTGCTGACCCTTAAACTCGCCCTTCTTGAACCTAGCAGAGCAAGTATACCCAAAATGCCCTCGACCCAATTCGTCACCAACCTCTAATCGACTCGTTAACTCCTTAGAAAACCCAAACCTCTTATCCAGCTCAACCCCATCTTCGTCCTCAGCATCCTCCGGTATCGCCACCGAAGCTGAGGCCTTTTTGCCGAGCCGCCGAGCCAGCACGGCCTTTATGTGTTTGGCCGGCGACGGCGGCGGAAAGGGTCGCAGGAAAAATCGGCTGGGAGTGGAAGTGGCGCTCTTGGTCCTCGCCGGAGACGACTTCTTGAGGTAATGGGCGGGGCTTGGACTGTAGAAGGGGAAGAAGGGGGACTGGGACTGGGACTGCCGGGAAACGACGTCGTCCTTGTGGTGGTGAGGGGTGAGGGATGGGAGGGATTTGGGGGTTTGTGAAGGGTTAGTTGGGTCATTTGGGTCTCGGGAGGAATATGGGTTGGGTTTCGGTGGCTTTGAAGTGCAGGTTCCCATGGTGAATTCAAATGAAGAGTGTGAGTAGGGGATTTAAGAGGTCTGCGCTCAACTGGGTCAAAGGTTGAAGCTTGGAGGTTGAATGGTTGCTTAATTCAATGGCTACGGCAGTGACATTGTGAAATGTGTGTGAGTGTAGCTCTAGCTCTAGGGTTTGTTTGTGAATGCTGTTGGGTGTTGTTGCTCCACTTTTCTTGTGTTGCACAGAGAGAGAGAGAGAGAAAGAGAGAGGGAGAGAGAGAAGCAGGGGCTGGTGGAGCTGTTGGAGTTAATAATAAAAGGTAGGAAAAAGGTGTAAATGTTTTGTGAGAGAGAGAGAGAGAATGAGGATTTGTTGCGGGAGGAGGACGAGAGTGAGGGAGATGGAAGAGAGGGAGTGAGCTGTAGCTTGTAGCCTTGTAAGTTGTATGATCTCGCTGGCCACGTGCCAAGCACATGGAGTTTTTTATTTTTTCTTTTTGGTTGAGGGGTTTTTGTTTGTGAATTGGGAGTTAGGGGTTGGGAAGGGAACTTGGGATTGGGTATTTTTGGGCACTTGGGGTTTGGGGGAGGCTCTCTGGTCTTCATTCTTCAAGATGACGCCAAGACAAGGAAGAAAGTTGGAAAGTGGATTAGTCATTGCCCTTGCTAAAGTCACTATCATTTTATTTTTAGACCTCAAAAGCACCAAATACAAAAGTCACAATTATGTTTTCCAATATACTTACAAGTTACAACATGAAATACTTCCCATTTTCACTTTATTTATTAACAAATTCTTTAGATTATGTTTTCAAGTCTTCCTTTTCTGACAAAAGCGATATTATAAACTACTTTAATGTACAAAGAAGAGATCGAGACTTTGATTCAAAAGAGGAGAACACATTATCTTTGCCAACTGGTAATGCTATTTTAAAGGGTTTATGGCAGAATTGTTTATTCTATTTAGTGGGCAGTTAAATAACGTAAATCATAATTAAATTCTAATCAATGATTTTAATTTATAATGAAAGCACAATTATTGAGGAAAACGGGAAACAGGGAAGCATATAGATTAGTACAGTGAGAAAAGGATCCGTATCCCCATTTTTTATTATTGGTCATGATCTCGTAAGTCCTAATTCCTAGAGCAGTTAACATTTATTTATTTATTTATATATTTATTTTGTCAGAATAGAAAAACAACTGAGATTTGAGAAGGAACAAAGAAAGTTACAAAACAAAAATCACGACCTAAACAGGCACCTGCCATGGAGAAAAAATTATTTTAAATAAAACTCATTCAATGTAGCCTTGTTTTCTGTCATGCATGTACGCAGAGGAGGAATTATATAATAGCAGCCAAGTGGTCAACTGCATGCAATCTTGTGGTTCACATTGAGTCAATTGAAAATCACTTAGCTTATAATTGGAGATGGAAATCACATAAAGTTGTGTTGAAAATCACTTAGCTTATAATCAAGTTGTGTTTAAAATCATCATTTTTGCTTTATGTTGACTACTAGTCGATGATGAGTATTTGTTAGGTACTTAGATTATCTAAGTTAGATAGCTTAATAATAACTCGATTTTAGACCAATTAACCAAGGCAATGAGCCCGCATCCTTGTGCTCATGTCTAAATCCTTCTCCCTACAGAATAATTAGACTATTATTTGTATAAGAAAAATTATATTAAAAACTTGATCTGTTTAATAATTGTGTAGTATTTTTAAATTGTATACTTCTCCTATAATAAAATTTTCTTCATCTAAATGTTAGCAAACTCAAGAAACTCGGTAACTTTTTGATCCTCCTTCATACGAACACAAACATCTTCCTTAGGATAATAATTCATTGCCTAAAATCTTGTACAACTTATCATTGTCAATCATTTTATTTTTTTTCTTTTAAAACAATATTCTTTGGAAAAGTTGTTTTAGCCAACTAGGTATAACGTTTTATTACAAAATGCCTATGTGTTATTAATAGTTGAACCATTCATTATATGAGACTTTATATTTTGTCAAGTTTCTGACGTGAGACTTTGTATTTTTCAACACTCCCCCTCACGTGGGACCACTCTTTAGTGGGCCACACGTACAATCAATTCCAAATCGGTAATTTTTCTTCTTCTTCTTTCATTTGGGGTTTGTTTGATTCGGGTTCAATTCGGGGTTTCGGGTTCGATTCGTAGTTTGTTTGATTCAGATTCATTCGGGCCAATCAACTGACTTGGCTCTAATATCATGTTAAATTTCAAAGGGACAGACCCATGGTCCACTACTAACAACATCGATATTGTCTCCAACTTAACCACATACAAAGCCTAATAGTTGTGGGGTTTTATTATAAAAGACATCGACGTTATTAGTAGTAAAACCATTCATTATATGAGACTTTATATTTTGTTAAGTTTCCAATATAGGATTTTGTATTCTTCAACATTATCTAATGATGTTTAAACCAACTTGACTTATTTAATATTTGTATTATAATAAATCGTGTTATTTATGAGTTGGTATCAAGTAATGCTAACCCTAACCCATACATGTCGTAGACCCCTTTTTTTTTTTTGAAAAATTGTCATCCAATGAAGATGATCGGTAAATTATGATCTCGGTAAACATAATCTTTCATGACTATCACCAATGCTAATTATTGTTGTTTTGGTAATCCTATGTTAATTACACAGTAGTAAAAGGACAATAAATTCATCTCAAACTCAACAAGAAGAATGCAGTTCGCGACAGGTATTTATTAACATGGACCCATCCGAACAAATGCATGCAATAATAGGGGGTGCTTGTACTTCTTATAAATCCCCTCCCACGATAAAAACTTATCTGCAACGAGATGTATATCTATTTATATGTCTATTATGTTATATCAAGAAAGTATACACTTCGTGACATATAAATTTCTCGCTTTGTTCTCCCAATACATATTTGTGCAACTAGGCACAAAAGAGCCGCCCATACAATGTTAAGTATCACGAGAAATAGACAAGCAGTGTCCATAATGACAAGTCATTACCTGCTCAGAAATATGCTCAAGAGGGCAGCCCCAAAGGGCCATACCTTATAGCTTTTTCCCTGTGGTCAATTCCCTTTCAATTATGATCAAATCCAATAGAGTTTTCTTTTTCTGTTTCTACAATGACCATTTTAACTGCCAACCTAAAAAAACTAAAGAAAATTCAATGATTCAATCCATATGATCAATGCCCTTGATGGTAATGTAATTTTCTTTTTCTTCTTTGTTTTTACCAATTAATGATATGGTAGAATAATAACACTTTCTAGGATTTGATATATTCTTCACTCTGAACAGTCCATCCCAAAAAAAAAAAGTAAAAAAGCTAAAGTCCTCACAATGATGGTTGTGACTGAGTTCGATCAAGAGAGGCTGTGGATTGCCAAAGTGGTTTCCAATCTCTCATGGAAATTCCCACTTATATATTCTTTTTGTTTTTGTTTTTTATTTTTTCCTTTTGACCCTTGATCAACTTTGTTGTTTCTTAAAGGGTCCTCAAAATTATTCATTCCAAGTTCAAGTGACTTTGAAATTTCATCTCCCATTATCCCATTATGGAACTTTCAATGAGTGGGTTCCCCACTACATGACATTGTGAGGGAATAAACAATCTTCTCTTTCTCATCAACATGTTTTTGACATTTTGACACACATTTGACCTCCTATAATATAAACTAACATTTTCGCGCCTAATCGATGCCACTTAAAAATGGAGGAGAGAGAGATCACCTACCTGCACATAAAAACAGTTCTGGATTAACCACTCAAATTATCCTTTTGCATTGGTACTTACATGTTTGGGAGTAGATGGGTAGTATTTTAGGTATGTATGAGAAGCATACATAAAACTTTTAATAATAAAAAGAAAATGCTTTCTGCACCTCAAATATGCCCTAAGACCGAAGTATATGAAAATAATTTAGTTTGATGTATTTTTTTTTAATACAGACGATATTCTATTTTAATATAAAATCTATAGAAAATTAGCTTAATCCCTTCAAAGTCATTTTTTTCCTCAACTACAACCCATCTATTTATTTCTGTTTGAATAAAATCCTGTTTTTTTCTAAATAAAAACCCGATGACTATGATCCAACTCGGCAAGTTACCTAATCAAGCGCAAAATCGTATTTATTGTACTTTTTCTATTCCTAAATACCCCCAACTAAACCATTATTGTATTTTGTATATTAATATAGGAACTAAGATAGAAACAAATTTTAATTGGATTGTAACTAATAACACATGTTGAATTTGGAAAGATCTCCAAATGTATGTAGGAATTAATTTGGAATTTTTTTTTAAATTTAACATACCTAATTGGTTTATTTAATAATAATTATTTTTATTTACCCATGAAATATATTTGATTAATTATCTATTATATTATTGTTTTATAAATATAATAGCATACATACAATTTTATGTTGAAAAAATAATGTACCTATTACTTCTTTTACGAAAAATAAAATAACTAGTATGAACTCTTATTATTCAAATAATATACCCAACTTTTATAAACACATTTTGGATATAATTTCCTATTATGCAATAATATAACTTGTAATTTACCTATTATGGGTATATTGCAGGTATAAAATAATTTACCTACCCATATTTGATATATACAAGATAGGTAAATTTGTAAATAATTTACCTATTATATTTTATTGGGACAAAATTTAAGTGCTTTTTTACTGGTCAAAATTTTAGGAATTAGAGGGAATGCCCCAAAAAAATATCAGAGTCATTGATATGCTATAAATGAGGAAGTATTAATTAGAAATAAGGGACTTAATGACATGCTTGAAAACCGTCAAGTTGACTTATTTGAAGTCTAGTGGCAAACAATGTAAATATGTAGGAGTACTATGACCTTTTATATATTTTAGTTTGAATTTGGTTTTTATACATAGATTTCAAAATTAATGGCTTGATGTCTAGAAAATAGAAATTGTAGGGTCTATATTAGACAAATCCAATAATTTAAAGGGTTAATAGGTCTATTAGTCCCTGAACTTAGACCTGATTCGCATTTGAGTCCCTCAATTTCCAAAATTGTTCTCATGGTCCTTCAACTTCAGTTTTGTTAGGACAAATGGTCTTGCCGTTAATTTTGTTAACTTTTAGGGTTAATGACCTAAATGGTCCCCCAATTATTGCTCCAATATCATTTTGGTCCACGAACTAAATTTTTCATTTGAAATGTCCTTAAACTTTTTATTTTGTACCAATATGGTCCATTCGTCAAAGTCTGTGTATTATTCCGTGAAATCGAGGGACAAAACCGTATTTTTAGGTGAGTATCCTCCTCTAAAAGGGTTATTGATCCTAATGGTCCCCCAACTATTGCTCCAGTATCATTTTGGTCCACTAACTAAATTTTTCATTTGAACCGTCCTTCAACTCTTTTTTTTTTTTGTATCAAGATGGTCCTACCATCAAAGTCCATCAATTTTATTGTTATTTATTTTTGTATTTATCTCATTTTAAATTTTTTTAAATTAATTTAAACAATAGAGAAAAAAAATTATCACTTTTTAAGTCCATGTCAGCAAAAAAAAGCCATGTTGGTGGTGAGATTCAATTTTTTTCAATTTTAAAATTAGGTACAATTTTCTATAATAGTTTCCTTTAATTTTTAATTATTGTTTACTCTTTTAAAAAATTTGTTATTTTATTTTTATATTTAAGTGATTTTAATTAATTTAAACAGTAGATAATTTTTTTATTATTAATTGTTAGGTCAGTCTCACGAAAAAAAAGGCATGTGGCTGGTGAGATTCAATTTTTTAAAATTTTCTAAGTTTTCTAATAGTTTCCTTTAATTTTTAATTATATATTACTATTTTAATTCATAGAGACATTTTTACCCCTCAATTTAACAATAAAATTAACAGACTTTAACAGATAAGACCATCAAGATAAAAAAAAAAGAGTTGAAGGACGGTTCCAATGAAAAATTTAGTTGGTGGACTAAAATGATAGTGGAGCAATAGTTGGGGGATCATTAGGATCAATAACCCTTTTAGAGGAGGATACTCACCTAAAAATACGGTTTTGTCCTCGATTTCACGGAATAATACACTGTGACTTTGACGGATGGACCATGTTGGTACAAAATAAAAAGTTTAAGGACGTTTCAAATGAAAATTTTAGTTGGTGGACCAAAATGATACTGGAGCAAATAGTTGAGGGATCATTTAGGTCATTAACCCTAACTTTTATATTAAATGCAGATGTAAAATAGTATTTTTGTCTTATTAGACATAAAAAATTAACAAAAACTAATAAAAAATGAATTTCCTTAAGAAAATTACTTATTTTTAATTTTATTTTAAAAACCTCTCTCTCTCTCTCTCTCTCTCTCTCTCTCTCTCTCTCTCTCTCTCTCTCTCAGCCTCACGAACCCAGCTCAATCTCTTTACCCAACCTCTCAAATTCAAACAACCATGATTATTTTATGTTTATTAATATTTTTCTTTTTTTAAATTAGTTTTATTAATATTTTTAATACAAAAATGCCATTTTACCTCTGCATTTGACATAAAAATTAACAAAATTGACAGACCATTTGTCCTAACAAAACTGAAGTTGAAGGACTACGGAAACAATTTTGGAAATTGAGGGACCAAAATGCGAATCGGGTCAAAGTTCGGGGACCATTAAACCTAAAAACCCTAATATAAACTACATGGAGAAATTCGAACTCGGGTACAGAGTGAGGAAGCACATCCACTTTAGCTAACTTAGCTAAGCTCATGTCTATTGATGTATTTATTTTAGCAAAAAAGAAGAAAAAAAATTTACCCTTCTTTCCACCAAAGATGGAGACTAATAAGAGATTTCTAGGTTATAAACTTTTGCAATTCTGAAATAAAGTAGCATTAAAGTGAACTGGGTTATTGCCACAACCATAACCAACCTCATTGATGTTGATTTTATACTTGTTTTGCAGTACTGAGCTCTGATCTCTCCGCAGCCTTATTAATCAAAAGACTGCCCTACTGATGAAAATGATGAACACTGAAGTTGAAGAGCCGTGATCATAACCCCTTCTGAAAACAACCACTACTATTAGTTCCATCATCTTCTTCAATGAATAACTTAAAGCTTATTTGAGCTCATGTCCTTTTGAATTCCAACCCCTTCTGAAATCATATTAAACTCTTCGGAAACACAATATCTTCTTATTTGGCAGAACATTTACCTTTCACGTACAGCAAGTGTTCCACTACTCTTGTGCAGGAATCTCTCTTTTATTAATATTAGGGTTTCAAACAATGCACAAAGCCAGTTAAACTACACATCACAGCCTAATTGTAAGCCCAAAGACAAATCAGTGGTTACCCAGAAATTGATTATAGACTAATGCTCTCTTGTCGGATTATTAAAGTATGTTTTTTTTGTCTATGAATGTGGTTTAGATTCACAGTCTGGCAAAATAAGTAACAATTAGCAAGCAATAATGCTATTTGTATCATATTTACTGACCTTGAACACATTTCTAATAAAAGTGGGCCCCAACAGGATATATGAGCCCCACCAGAATATGTGGGACCCACCAAAGTGGTCAGTAAAGATAGTACAACCCATTTAGTAAGAGAAAAATAGATGCAAAGATGATGGAGATGTTTGATTATAATCTTCAATGCAGAGATAAATGCTATGTAGGGGTCAAATTACAACATTTTTAATGTCCATATTGCACATTTCCACTTCCACACAAAATATGCTAGAGGGAATAGAAAATATCACTCGGAAGCCAACTTATTAACTCCACATACATTGGGACCGCTAGTAGCGAGCGAAAGCTAACCCCAACCAAAAGAAAAGAGGTGAAGGGAAGCTAACCACAAAACCAAAATGACAGGTCTCTTTTTTATTTTATTTTTTGATCCAGAGACAGGTCTCTTCATTAATCACGCAATGGTCCATTTGCCAACTGCCAACCAACCCAAAGATTTAGACAGATTTGGCTCTTGATCATTGTACTTTTACATGGAGGTCATGATTCCATCCTATGAGTTCTACATTGTTATAGCTAGGGACTAGGGTTCGTCCTTCCAATCACATGAGGCATGAGCAAAGAGCACACATGGTGTAGGCTATATAGGCCATGGTCGTGAGTCGACAAGTTCAATGAAAAGGTAAACATTGATAGAAAATTCACTAAATTCCAGAAAAGTTGGCTTCCAAGTTATATACGCTCGATCCCGGAGGAGAGAGTACTTCACTTCTTTAGCCCACCACAAAAGAAGGCCTATTTGGGAATGTTTCTATAGATGCTTCACGTTGCTTCACAAAAGTGGAAGTGAGACTTCAACTTTAACTTTGAGAAGGCCTGCCAGACTGACCCATTTAAATTGGGCATTGTCAATCAATCCATACCAGTTAGAGGCCCTCCCAAAAGAATAAGAAACACGAAGATCCATAAATCATTTAAGTCTTGGGTTTAGATTGCTTTATTGGGATGATAAGTGATTTTTAAAAATTTTGGGAAGCCCAACCCGTTTGGTAAACTATGAGAAAATCACTTATTATTAAAAATTGTGAGAGAGAAAGCTATAAGGGAAAGCCTAATGAGATGCTTTCATTTTACGATTATGCAGAATCGGTTTGAAGAGGCTGAGTTTAATAATTATGCGGGAATTATTTTTCTGATTATGTGGGAATTAGTACCAACAACACTTTTAACAAAAAGTTTACCAAACACCAAATCGCTTTCTCTCACAGGTGATTTCTCTCACAAAGAACTGTGATTATTTTCATAAGATAAAGAATGCCAAACTAGCCCTAAGTACCAGTTTGACATTGCTTATTTGGGGTGAAAAGTGATTTTTAAAAAATTTTGGGAAGCCCCGCCCGTTTGGTAAACTATGAGAAAATCACTTATTGTTAAAAATTGTGAGAGAAAGCTATAATGGAAAGCAACTAATGAGGTGCTTTCATTTTCTGATTATGTAGGAGTCGGTTCAAGAGGCACCGTATTTAATGATTATGCGAGAATTATTTTCTGATTATCTGGAATTAGTACCAACAACACTTTTAATAAAAAATTTACCAAACACCAAACTCGCTTTCTCTCACAAATGATTTCTCTCACAAAGAATCGGACGATTATTTTTACGACAAAGAATGCCAAACTGGCCCTAACCCTTTGTGTATGTTTTCTAGCCGAGACTGTAATGAGTGGTTATTGTTATTAGGGCTAACGACAAAAGACACCCTTTAGGTTTGGGGTGATTCTCAATATGGACTCTAGGGCATTAATTTTATCAATTTACACCCTTACATTTGCAACATTGTCCAATTTCATCATTTCGTTAAATTGACTGTGTGGTCAATCGTTAAATGCTAACGTGTCTACTGTGGGACCCACCTACTAACCAACCAGTTCCTAAAAAAATTATATAAAATAACATAAATTTTTAAAAATAAACTTAAAAATCTCATCCCCTCCCCGGCCCTGTTCACCCCCTCCATCGCCACACCTCCTCGCCTTCCTGGTGATGCTCCCCAATCCCAGCCTAACCAAACACACCGCGCCTTCTTCAACCTCTCCAACAAGAGTCCACTTCCTCCACCTTCCGTAAGCTTCTCATCTCAAGCGTGGTTGCGGCTCCTCTCACGGCCGGCTCGTCATCCTCCACGAAACCCCCACCGTCCTTCTCGTTAACCCTCTCACACGTGCGAAGCGCCACCTCCCTCCACTCTCCGCCTTCCCCAACGTTGTTCACTTCGACTATTCCGAAGTCGGCCGCGAGTACACACTCCGATCCTCGTCCGGAGATGTCTACATGCGCAGCTTGGCCCAAATGCCCGATTCATTTCTGAAAAAGGTCGTCCTCTCTTCGAGTCCTTTGGAAGCTAGCGGTTTTACTACCCTAGCGATTCTCAGTCAAACCGGTGATTTGGCGTATTGCAAAGATGGAGACCAGTCTTGGACTTTCATCGATGACACTCGATCTTTTTCATAGGATGTCATATCCGTGAACGGCTTGTTTTACGTTGTCGACAGTAAGGGTGTGGTCGCGGTGTGTGACGTTGAGGGTCCGTCAGCCTTTAGGGTTGTGATTATCCCAACACCGAGGCTAGATGATGCCGCCAATATGTGATATTTGGTGGGAAATGACAGAAGGTGTGGTGATGGAGGAGGTGAACAGGAGATGGCGATGGAGGGGGTGAACAAGGGATGGGTTTGTTGGGTTGGGGAGGGGATGAGATTTTTTAAGTTTATTTTTAAAAAATTTATGTTATTTTATCATTTTATATAAAAATTTTAGGAATTGGTTGGTTAGTAGGTGGGTCCCACAATAGACACGTTAGCATTTAACAATTGACCACACGATCAACTTAACGGAAGGATGAAATTGGACGATGTTGCAAATGTAAGGGTGTAAATTGATAAAATTGATACCCTGGGGTCTATATTGAGAATCACCACAAACCTGAAGGGTGTCTTTTGTCGTTAGCCCTTGTTATTATTTGAAAAGTTTTTAAAATTTAACGTTTTGATTTTGTTTTAATATTTTGGCTGTTTTTATTTATTTATTATGGGAGTTATAATTGTTTAATTTTCTATTTTTATTTTCTATTCATTGTCTTAATTTTTCTGGTTTAATGTGTTTGGAGGTTACAAGTGTTGGATGCCTATAAAAGGCCACTCATATTTCACATTTGAACACACCACAATCTTACTTCTATATTCTCATACTTTCATATGTTCTTTAGTTTTCATATTATTATTTTGGGCAACAGTTCTGTGGCTTGGAGAATTCTATCCAATTATTAACGTGCTCATAGCAGACCTTGAGTCTGCGTATTGGAGTCGTATCTTGGAGTCTTTTAGACCGTCATTACCTGCACGTAGGGAGGCTACAAAGGCTTTAGGACAACATCGTTGACGTGCTTTTACTATACCAGGCTTGCTTTCTTACTCTCGACTTATTTTACTTATTTATTTGTTTCTTTATTTTTTAAATCTTTATTTTATATATTATGTATATCTAAAGGTTTGAATAAGAGTTTTACTGAAAAGGAAAAACACAATTTTTAATAACAATGTGAGGGTCTTTAACATTCATTCGATTAATTTCAGAGTTATTATTCCACGACTGAATTTTTTTTTTTTTTTCTGCAAAGTTAAGAAAGAGAAGGAATGAAGGGATTTCTCACACACATTACTAAGGGTGCCATAAGATTCGAATCTGCAACTACTTGTCTGTATGCAATTTTTCAATTTGCTGACTCTGTTGGCATTGCACAACTGAATTGAATCCCTCTACATAGCCCAGCCCCCTACAGTGCTATGGGCCTTGGGCTACATATAGCTTATTGAGTAAAAGAGCAGATAAATGCACCCAATTGTTATCTCCTGAGTTACTGCTGAGTAAATTATCACCACACCACACCACACGCAGCCAAGTAAGACAGTAACATCAAAACCCTAAACCCTAAAGCGCTCTTTCAAAAAAAACATACCCTAAAGCGCTCATTATAAAGATTCTCGCCGCGCCTCATCTCCATATTCTCGCTGCCGCCTCATCTCCATAGCCGTTTGCTCACAACAAAAATCGCAGAGATGGCACCTCCTCGAGGTAAAGGAAAATATGATTTATCTGTGTTCAACAAAATACAAATAAATTTTCAGTTCTTTACTATACCCTCTTCATTTGGGTTCTTAGTTTCTGAGTTGTTTTACTTTTTTGAGTTTATGGTTGTTATTCTTGGGAAGTTTTAGCAGGAGCCCTTATAGTATTGTGGGTTTTGTGCAGGTCGTGGTGGTAGTGGTGGTGGATTCAGTGGTAGTGGTGGTGGATTCAGGGGCAGGGGTGATGGAGGGAGAGGTGGAAGAGGAGGAGGCAGGTTTGGTGGTGGTGGAAGAGGCGGTGACAGAGGTGGTAGTGCCTTTAAAAGCCGCGGCGGAGGACGTGGTGGTGATCGTGGAGGTCGTGGAGGAAGAGGCCGTGGTGGTGGAAGGGGAGGAGGAATGAAGGGTGGAAACAAAGTTGTGGTCGAGCCTCACAGACATGAAGGGGTGTTCATTGCCAAGGGTAAAGAAGATGCTCTTGTTACCAAGAATATGGTTCCCGGGGAAGCTGTCTACAACGAGAAGAGGATATCTGTTCAGGTCGGTTTCTTTGGTTCGTTTTCGCATTTAAATGCCTTCAACACAATTGATTTTCATCAGGGATTACTTTCTATCTGTTCAAAGCAATAGCATTGGGTATTACTTATTGGTTGCTGCTGTGTTTTGCAATTTGAAAATTTCATGGTTGATGAATGTAATTGTATTGTGTTGTTGACCTTAAAGTGCATTTTCTTCCTTTCAGAATGAGGATGGAACAAAAGTTGAATATAGAATTTGGAACCCTTTCCGTTCTAAGTTGGCTGCAGCTATTCTCGGCGGTGTTGATGATATATGGATTGTAAGTTTTGATTCCATGCTTTCGTCCATTCTGTTTTGCCCATTTTCTATCCATGATTTTGAGTTTACAATCTTTCTGTTTCTGGTTTGTCGATGAAGAAACCTGGTGCTCGTGTTCTCTACCTCGGGGCTGCTTCTGGCACCACAGTGTCTCACGTGTCTGACATTGTTGGCCCTGTAAGTGTTGTTTGTAATACTGCAGTTCTTAAATTGGTTAAGCTGAGAATAGATTCTTATAACTGCTGTTGTTTTTGTAGACTGGAGTTGTTTATGCAGTGGAGTTTTCTCATAGAAGTGGCAGAGACTTGGTAAACATGGCGAAGAAGCGCACCAATGTTATACCCATTATTGAAGATGCCAGACATCCAGCTAAATATCGTATGCTTGTTGGCATGGTTGATGTGATATTTTCTGATGTTGCACAACCTGATCAGGTTTGCTTCTTGCAATTCTTGTCTTGCTAGTAACTAACATTAAATTTGGAGAGACTGGGGGTGGTATTCTTTCGTTGAGCTGGTGGCTGAGCCTTTTCTTAAGGCTTTTGCAAGTTCAAGGATTTCCATATTTCATGTGGGTTTGTTCTTTTAGCTTAGTGATTTACTAATTCATATCATCTGTGTTGCATTTGCTATTATCTGAGTTGGATTTTTGTGTTTCGTTAAAGCATACCTGTTTTGTGTAACTTTCACGCACGTGATGAGTTAACTCGGATTCCCCTTCAGGACGTCTTGTATGATGAGAGCTCGAGTTTTCTGATGCGTACTGAGTTTGTCTTTTGAAATGTCCTTTCTGTTTTTGCGTTTTTCATTGGCTCAGTGTATTAAGACATTTCCTCACGGTTATTCCTTTTGTGCTTACCAGGTTTTGTATGTACTTGTTCTACCCATTCTTGTTTTGGAGCTAGATACTTGATAGTTTTCCTCTTGTGAAATGAGTTGTGCATTTATTTATTTTTTCTTTATATCCCATCAATGTATTTGTAGAAGTTTTGTGTTTACTACTATATTGAGCATGTGACGAAGTACTCGGATTCCCCTGCAAGAAATCATGGGTGATGTAAGTCGAGTTTCTGATGCTCCTAATGTCAAGTAGTTGATTTTGTGGTGTTGCTTGCCTTATCATTCTCTCTCTCTCTCTCTCTCTCTCTCTCTCTCTCTCTCTCTCTTTCTTTGTTTCTTTTGTTCTTCTGGTAGCCTTCCGTCAATGTTTATGATGGTGTTGGCACGGCACTCCTCGTGGTTGAGGCTTTAGGCTTGACCACAATCTCTTGCCACTGGTTTCTCCTAGCTCACTTAAGTTATTTGCATCTGAAAATTGTTTGCTCTCTTTAATGATCTTTGCAGGCTAGGATTGTAGCATTGAATGCGTCGTATTTTCTGAAGGCCGGAGGTCACTTTGTTATCTCAATTAAGGTGTGCTTTCAAAATTCTCAGTAGTATGTCATAAGACATGAAGTCCCTTAGCCTATTATAGTTAGATGGTGGAAAGTTGCCTCTCGCTGCATAGTCTAGTGTTTGATAAATGTAGTTTGTGATTTCAGGCCAATTGCATTGATTCAACCTCGCCTGCGGAAGCAGTGTTCCAACAGGAGGTGAAGAGGCTGCAGGCAGATCAGTTTAAGCCTATGGAACAAGTCACTCTTGAACCTTTCGAACGTGACCATGCTTGTGTGGTTGGTGGCTATCGTGTGCCAAAGAAGTCAAAAACTGCTGCTTAGAATTGTTGGCCATGTATAATACGATCATCGATGAGCAGCATGGCTTGATAAGTTTTAATGTAAACGTGACTTGTGTTAGTCCTTTTTCCTTTCTAGTTTTAACTGCGTACTAGTTAGAGTTGCCTTTTATGTACTTCCCAACTCTTGGTCAATGTTGGAGACATTTTTGTTTTATTAAAATAGTTGTTTTCGTTTGATCATTTGGTGGAATGCAAAATATTATGTCTGTTTCATTAGAGGCTTGCCAAATTTTGTTCGTTGTCGTCGTGCTGGTTCCATTTTTGATTTGGCAACTATATTAGCAATGCAAATACGATGACCTCATGTTAAGGCAATATTTCATCCTCAGATTGACAAATTTCAACACGACACGATAAAATAGACATAATTTTAAATTGATGTCTTGCAAAAATAGATGATAAATCGATCAGGTGTGTCACGCTTTAATTAGAAGCTATGACTCTAAGTTGATGTAGTCCAATAGTATCATTGTGAATATTTGCATGGATGTTTGCCTATAAGGTTAATAAAAGTAGGAAGACAGTGAAATTTTTATTGCTTATTTATAAAGTTGTGTAACAAAAAACGGCACACGTATGATATAATGTATTATATCTTAGACTCTAGTTAACAAGAATTAATAATTATGAAATAATCAACAATACTCTCTCAAAAATTGCACTCCAAGTCTCGTTATTTGCTCAAAAAGTAATTAATAATTATGAAAATTACAAAGGCTCCATTGCCAGAATATCAGTAATGCCAGCCGCGAAACATTGGGAAGACGACGAACCTCATCAGTCCGTCCTTACAATGGAGGCCGTTGTGCTCGCCGCAAGCGAAGTAGTAAGGCTGCCACCTCTTGAGCACAAACTCAAAGCCTTCTCCGCCTCCTTGTGTCGGTTTTCCCACCATCTTGGCTTGGCTTAAATCACACTTCATGAAACTCCAAGGATTTTGGAACAAGTACACACTGTGAGGACGTGTGGTGTCATTTGGTGGATCATACTTGAAAACTGCATGTTCATCATGGAAACAGGGTTAGTGAAGCATATTGTGCAGAAGAATTAATGTAATTACGACAAATATAACTAAAGGAACTTTTTGTTACTAGATAGTTTGATATGTTATGTTATCAGATAATCTGTGTACCTGAGCAACTTACAGATATCCAACTGACAAATTGAAGACAACATTTCATATGTATAATTAGAGCATGTAGCATGCTAGAGAACTTAAACATCCTTGTCCAGAATTAAGCTTCTTGTTTTTTTTTTCTCTTCCCAAAAGGCTCAAGGAAGCTAAAGATGAACAAAAAGTTGCAAACTCACCTAGAGTATCATTGATGTAAAATGGGCCATTCTTCAAAGCCCACTGTTTGTAGTTAAATCCGTAATGCCAGTTTTCTGACCCACCAACTGTGATTTTGTTGGGTCCTTTGGTCTCGTTGAGGTGATATGGGCCATGGTTGAAACCCCAACCAGTGTAGTTGCCATGTTGCCAATCCTTGTTGGCTAAGCTAACTGCCAGCATTGAAGCGATTAGCACCATTGCTAGGGCTTTTGCAAAATAATGGTAACCCATTATTCACTTTCAAATGCAACTCAAGGAGAAGGAAGAGAGAGGGAAATTGAGAGGGTTGAGAGGAGGAGACTTAAGAATGAGATTGTGAATTAAGATGTTGGCAATGAGTTTCTTATATGTAGGCAGATTGAGTGGTGCAAAGCGGCCTAACTCACCCCTTTTCAAAATTGGTGGGTAAGAGAGAAAACATGTTGTTAGTTGTAATGCTTCTTGTTAAGCTTAAGTCTCCCTTAGTCAGCCTTCCACGTGTGTCTCTTTTTCCTCTCTAACCTGAATTTCATTCCCTTGAAAAACTCTATTCCTCGCATGTAGAGAGATGAAAGTATCATTTAAATTATAAATCATCACTTTCAACAAATTGTTACGTTGTACATATTGCAAAGGGTTACGTTGTAAATATTCCAAAAGGAGGTACCGCAAATTGGTTTCCCTAAGAGCAACTCTAACTAGTGCAAATGCGATTAGAAGGTTAGCAAATTTTACCACACCTCTTCTTCATGGAAATTATACCATGCCCAAAAATACACTTTTCCTTTGAACATTTGAAACATTCATTAGAGGTGCTGTAATGAAGTGAAATTAACGGTATATATATAAAGAAGTACTCAATAATTTCATTGAAATCATCTGAAAAATGAAGCAATGTTTTATTTTATTTTATTTTATTACAAAAATAAATAACAATGGTGAATGAGAGTGGAGGGAATTTTCTCCATCAAACCTAGAGGGAGTCAACCAAACGCAAATGGGCTTATCCTTCTTTACTATTCTTTTGAGCATAAAAGTTTATGTAAATATATATATTTTAAAGTCAATGTGAAATGAAAATTAGGCATTGTGATCTTAACCGAACTAGATATTGGGGAGAAGAAAAAGTTGCGACCTAAGAAGTTGGGAAAATAGGTATTTCATGCTTGAGAAAAAAACAACGGCATACGATGTGTGACATGACGATGACATAGAGAAATAAATAAATAACCACTATGGAAGATTCTTGCTAGCTAATCATGTTCAAGACTCTCCCAATTTGGACTGATCAACCCAACTTGGCATAGCATACATGTTCGAACGGATGCTTCAAATAAAAGTAGGTTTTCTTAAAAAGGAAGGGCATGTTCTGAAGTATTTTCTCAGAGCCAAAAGCACTTTTTTTATATCAATTTGTTGAAATGTTGATATGAGTTACATTAGTTGGCTAAGACGATGTGTTCGTTTCCTCCCATCTGAATCCGATCTCCTCTCCATACATTTTAGAATAATTTAAAATATCACTTTATTAAATAAATTATTAATTTGTTGAAATAGATATGAGGCTTTGTTTTTTCGGGGGAGGGAGGAGTGGAATTAGAGTAATTTGGATTTGAATTGAGGCATATGGGCATGCTTTAGGGTAATTTGGCAAGCATAGCCAGTTATAGCTATCAAAGCTTTGGGTACCATTAATTCAGAAGCAAAATTAATATTACAGTTTCATCTTTCTGTCATGACACAGTCAATTCAAACAAGATAATACCTTTTCTTTTTGTTGCTTTCCATGAAAAATAAGGCGTTTTGAGATATATGAATTTTGTCTTTAAATTCCTTCATCCATGTTGTTCTCTCGACAGGAAGACTGAGAGCTAACTATCGAGACTTTGAATTATTCGGACAGATACTTCATGAAATGGTTCATGCATGTTTGTTGCCCTGGCAACAAGATAATAAGTCGGTAAGGATTTAAATAGCCATTCATTTTTCTATCTCTAGTCACTCTCATTCACCTTTTCTATTTCCTCAACAGCTCTCTTCATATTATTATAACAATAACCCAAGGAGATATTAAAGGACTTTGGGGAACTCAACATATAAACAATTTAAATCTTTTTTAAGGGAAATAACTAACTCAACTATATGAGCACTTCTATCCATTTGCCACGACAAAGGGCAAGGGTAAGTAAGGATGTTACTGTTCATGTGAATAGCATCTGCTCTAGCCATGGCAACCCAAAGACAATTACTATTCATATGGGATTAATTTTATTTATATGTATGAGTTTAATATATATAAAAAATTTGCTATTTGTAAATTTTCAGAATTTTTTTCGATTTTTTAAAAAAAATTTCTTCGCTAACATCATCACCCTTAGGCAGGCACGAGCCCAGCCCTATCTAGGTAGGGCTAGAGCCCGACCCAATTATTTAAAGAACTCTCCTAAGTAACCCAACATTAGTAAAAATTAAGACAAAAGAAGCCCAATAGAGAAAAAAGCTCACTGGTCCCCATTCCTATCGGTGCTTTTAGAAAAAAGTGGCTGATTTTTAATCTTCTCTCTCTCCAGTCCAGCCAATAGAGAGTTTAGAAAGCCAAAAGAAAGTCAATCTTCTCTCTCCAGCCAATAGAAGGGCAAAAGAAAAGTGAGTTTAAAGAAGAGAAGAATCTTCTTCTCTCGCCAACCAAGAAGCACGATTGGTCACTGGTCCCATTCCTCCAACTTGTGAGTCTTCTATTTGAATTGTTTTTTTTTTCTTTTTACCCTTTCTTATTCTTTCTTGTAATTTTCTTCTTATTGTAGTCTTCTTTTCCTTGTGAATTGTGATTTAATTTTAAACTTGTATCAAATTTTGATTTAGGGATTTAGAAATTAGGGGTTTTTTTTTGTCAATTCCTAATTTGTCGGTACCTAACTTGTTTGTTGATATGCTTATTGTGAATTGTTTTATGTACATAATCACTTTTTTTTTTTTTTTATATATTTCACACATAGGTTATAGTTTATAATGTCTAGTTAAAATCCCAAGCCAATAAATATTATTCTATCATTTTTCAATAAAAAGAATGAGGGTCAATCATACCGTCGAGTTTTATTTATCTATAACTTGGTCTACAAGTTAGCCCTAGTCAATTTTTAATCTTGGATCCGTGCCTGCCCTCAGGCAACAGCTCAGGCTGTTCTTGCCGTTGGACCTGCCCAGTCTTAGTGGAGCCCACCATCTGCCCGGACAAGATTTGATTGCTGGAGAGCGTTTTTGGAGCCTGGGGGGATCTTTTGCCCTGGCAATTCCAACAGGTGGAAATGCTCTAATGATCCCTAAAAGTTACTTAATCGAGTCATTTTTTTGGAGACAAGACACATATATGTATGACGGTTGTTGCCTTGCCCATATTTATATAAACCCCTAAACAAAGTTACAAAAATATACAAATTATCAAATAGTTTACTTAAAGGAAGAGATAAAAATCTCAAGGACACAACATGGAGGAGAACAAGAAACTATAAGAACTTGCTTGCTTGAAAAGTTGGCAACCCTCATGTTTTTCAATGATTCGAACCATCTATTTGTTTAGGAATTTCTTCAAATCATTTCTACAACAAATCACTTGAATCCAAATTTGAATTAAATGGTTTTAATTTTAGTGTTTTCTTGAAACACATTGTTCATATTTTGTTTGTCACAATTAGATGTCTTAATGATTTTTAAGTTGTTCTTTTTTTCAAAAATAATCTATAAATTCTGATCGTTGAAATAAAATTTGCAATGAAATCAGTAACAAAGTTAATGACGTGGACCTATTATCATCCTTACAAGTTGATGTAGTCCAATAGTATGGATACGGAGTCCTTCTTGTGAATATTTGCATTGATGTTTGATAAAAGTAGGAAGACAATGAAATTTTATATTGCTTATAAAGTTCTGTTACCAAAAAAAAAAGGTATCATAATGTATTAAAACTTAGACTAGTTAACAAGAATTGATAATTATGAAATTATCAACTATACTCTCTCAAAACTTGCACACCAAGTCTTGTTATTTGTTCTAAAAGATTAATAATTATGAAAATTAGAAAGGCTCCTCCATTTCCAGAAGATCAGTAATGCCAGCCGCGAAACATTGGGAAGACCACGAACCTCATCAGTCCGTCCTTACAATGGAGGCCGTTGTGCTCGCCGCAAGCGAAGTAGTAAGGCTGCCACCTCTCTTGAGCACAAACTCAAAGCCTTCTCCGCCTCCTTGTGTCGGTTTTCCCACCATCTTAGCTTGGCTTAAATCACACTTCATGAAGCTCCAAGGGTTTTGGAACAAGTACACGCTATGAGGACGTGTGGTGTCATTTGGTGGATCATACTTGAAAACTGCATGTTCATCATGGAAAAAGGGTTGCTTATAGTGAAGCAAATTGCACAGTAGAATTAATGTAATTACGACAAATATAACTAAGGGACCTTTCCGTTGCTTGATAGTTTCGCATGTTTTGTTATGTTATTAGATTGTCGATATGGGTAATCTGCGTAACTGAGCAACTTACAGATATCCAACTGACAATAGAAGACAACATTTCATATGTATAATTAGAGCATGCAGCATGCTAGTGAACTTAAACATCCTTGAACAGAATCAAGCTTTTTTCTTTCCCCCAAAAGGCTTAATGAAGCTAAAAATGAACAAATAGTTGCAAACTCACCTAGAGTATCATTGATGTAAAATGGGCCATTATTCCAAGCCCATTGTTTGTAGTCAAATCCGTAATGCCAGTTTTCTGAGCCACCAACTATGATTTTGTTGGGTCCTTTGGTCTCGTTGAGGTAATATGGGCCATGGTTGAAACCCCAACCACTGTTGTTGCCATGTTGCCAATCCTTGTTGGCTGAGCCGACTGCCAGCATTGAAGCAACCAGCACCACAGCTAGGTCTTGTGCAAAATAATGGGAACCCATTATTCACTTTCAAATGCAACTCAAGGAGAAGGTAGAGAGATGGAAATTTTAGAGGGTTGAGGACTTGAGAGGATGAGATTGTGAATTAAGATATTGGCAATGGGTTCTTATATATGTAGTTAGATTGAGTGGTGCAAAACCGCCTAATTGACCCCTTTTCAAACTTGGTTGGTAAGACAAAGAAAACATGTGTTTTTTTTTGGATAGGAAAGAAAACACATGTTGTTAGTTGTAGTGCTTCTTATTGAGCTTAAGTCTCCCTAAGTTAGTCCTCCACTAATGTCTCTTTCTTCCTCTCTAACCTCAATTTCATGCTTGGGAGGTCAAAATGAATTTTTTTGTTTTTCTAATGGAGAGAGCTGAATACTTGTTTTGTTTGGTGTCCATAATTTTTTCGCTTTAATAAGCACTGTTTTGATTCTAGGGAAGAAGAATGTAAGAATCAAACTCATATCTTGGATGTCATTTGAAATATATATATTTTTTAATGACCTTTATTATTTGAATAATAAGCCTTCACTTTTAACAAATTATTAGGTTGTAACATATTGCAAAATATTTATTACAAAAATTTTAAAAATGAAGCAAAAAAGATTTAAAAGAATTCTAAAAATGAATGACAAGGAGCCAATGGGTTGGTGCCTGACTGAGAGAGTGGAGGGAATTTTCTCCACCAATCTTGAAGGGAGTCAACCAAATGTCGTTTTTACTATTTCTTTTGAGTTTGATAGTAGATTGAATTTAGGGCTAACATCCAAAGACTCCCTGTAAGTTTTGGGTCATTCTCAATATAGGCCACCGAGTTTCAATTTCATTAATTTACACCCTATTGTATTCAAATATGACCAATTTAAACTTCCATTAAGTTGACTGTCAGAAAATCCATTAAGTGATGACGTGTCTTTTGTAGGGCCCACTAATGTATTAATTAGAAATTTTAAATTGAATATATAAATTTTTTCAACCAAAAAAAAAAACCCGTCTCCCTGATCTGCTTGCCTCCCTCCCTACACCTCCACCGTCACCTCAACCTAGCCACCCTATACCCACCCCCAGTTGCTACCACCGGTGGCTCGCTCGCGCTCTCTCTCTCTCTCTCTCTCTCTCTCTCTCTCTCTCTCTCTCTCTCTCTCTCTCTCTCTCCTCTGATTCCCATTGATGTTGGACTTTAATGATGAAGCTGTCTTGCTTTATGTTCAAATTGTGGAGAAGGTATTTTGCCTAATAAGTTCACATTTCTGTTTGTGCTGAGTGCTTGCTCAAAGGTTGTGGCTTTCTATGAAGGGGTTCAGCTCCATAGAGCACTTGTTAAGATGGATTTGGAGGAAGATGGATTTGGAGGAAGATGCATTAATTAATGAGAATTCTTTTATCCATTTCTATGCTGAATGTGGGGAGTTGGATAGCCAAAAGGTGTTCGATGGAATAGCTGAGAGGAATATCATGTTGTGGACTAGTTTGATATGTGGTTATGCTAGGAGGCACATGCTTATAATTATCGTATCAAGTCTCCTCCTTTCTCATTTCTTGGAGAGCTAGGTAGCTTATCTGTCTTCTCTGGGTCTTGGCGAATATGATTATTGTTGTTTTGCTGTTTTTCTTTTGGAGGTAAAGCTGTTTTAGGGCGACTTGCTGAATTGGTTTATGGGTTGACTATTAGGTAAGGTGGAGGGTGTGAGGGAGAGTGTTGGGGCAAAATAGAGGAAGAAGAGAGAGAGGGCGCGAGCCACTAGTGGAAGTGGCTGGGGATGGATAAGGTGGCTGGGTTGAGGTCACGGTGGAGGTGTAGGGAGGGTGGGGAAGTGGTGGGGTTGGGAAGGAGGGGGCAGATCAGGGAGAGGGGTTTGTTTTAGTTTACTTTAAAAAAAAAATTATACAATTTAAAATTTAAAATTAATATTTTCTTCCAACTAAGCAAAAAAAATGGGCCCTACAAAAGACATGTCATCACTTAATGAATTTTTTGACGGTCAATTTAACAGAAAGCTTAAATTGGTCAAATTTGAAAACAATAGGAGTGTAAATTGATGAAATTAAAACTCAAAAATACATATTGAAAATGACCCCAAGCCTTCAGAGGGTCAATTGATGTTAGCCTTGAATTTATTATAAAGTCAATGCCAATGGAAAATTGCGATTTTAACCGAACAAAAAAGTAAACGAGTAAGAATTGCGGCCAAATGGAAGTTGATGATGGTTGAGGGAAATAGAAATAGTTGCGCTATACGATTGTGTGACATGATGATGACATTCACAAATTAGACAAGTCATGCTATGATTTTTTTTTTCTTTGGGTAAAAAGTCTTGGTATAATTATTCCCTTTTTTAAAAAAAATCATGAAAGTCATGTATAATTAGAAACCATAGAGACATGCTATACGATTGTGTGACATGACAATGACATTGGCAAAGGAGTAGTTTACCAAGTATTATCTCAAATTTTCAGTACCAACTAATGTGATTGATAATATAGTATTGATTAATAGATTGTAAATAAAAGAAGTTCAAGATTGGAATATGATTATTTTTAGCAAATTACACAACGCTGGCGCCAAAATTTGCTGGTACTTGTAACTTTTGTGCATCATACAGAAAGGCTTTCATGTGCTAACTTTGTTGATATTAACTTTTTAGTGTGAATATAACATCATGTTAGAATTTTAATAAATTAATAACATTACGCCGATGTTCTTGAGAAGCAAGCCTTTGGATCTATCATCCACATCATCTAACATTACGCCGATGTTAGATGATGTTATAATTAGAAATAAAAATATCTCAATAAGACTTTTACAAATCTTAAAGAAGGAGAATCGAGCATATGACATGAGGTACAAGAAGTGCATATCATGTGATATGTTAAACATAGCCATAAATCAAGAGAGGAGTTTCTCACACACATACTACTAAGGTGTCATGGTGGTTCGAACCTAAGACCGTCAGCAATACCCTTTTTTCACTGGGCTAGACCCCATTAGATTTATGCAAGTTTTTCTATGTACACAAGCACAACAGGGATGGCAAAAATCCCGTTGGGTCCCCAGCCCTAACAAGGGGTGATTTCGGGGAAAAATGGGAATCGGGTACAGGGATCCCCGAAGTATAAAAATCCCCGTTGGGTATGGGTAGGGGATGGTATTGGCATCCCCATCCCCAAACTCTGCCCGATAATTATATATTTATTTTTAAATTAACAAACATATAAATATAATACCCTTGTGTTAAAGTGAAATAATTATTATATTTAATACTTCGTTCCAGCTAAATAAAAAAGACTGGCATTTTGGTTCATACATGATACATCTTCCGCAAATGTATCTTGGAATCAATATTGTAAGTTTTTGCGAAATTAGTTTAAATAGATCTTAACTATTTCTTGCCCTCCAAAGTCCTAACCCTGTTCTTCAACTTCTAATTTAACCACCCAAAAAGCTCTCTTGATTACTCACAATAAATTTCATGAGATTCACAACTGTATTTCTGTGCATTAGATCATATGATGTTGTGATTGGATCTAATTTGCAGTTTGTTCTATACATGTTGGTTATCAATTCTTATCTCATTAGCATATTATGGACATAGGTTTGCACCGTCTTCTAGAAGTATAAGTAAGCTTCATGGATGATGGTCTTGGAAATATAAGATTGGGCTAACATCATTTTATCCCTTCAAGATTCGGGGTCATTCTTGAAATGGGCCACGCGGTTTTAATTTTGTCAATTTACAACCTAACGTTTTAAAATTCAACCAATTTACACGGTCCATCAATTTGACCGTTTGGTCTTCTGTTAAGTGATGACGTGGCAAACGCGGGGTCCACCTTTTTAGCTTAGGTGTAATAAAATATGTAACAAATAATATTAAAAAATTCTTTTTTAAAAGTGAATTAAAATCAATTATTTAAAACAACAAACATAATCGAAAAACCCAACACTGCAACCAAACTCCCTAGCCATCACCAACCAACTCCAAACCCAGCATCTCCACCACCCCATCCTTCATCTTCTTCCTCCTTCTCTTCCACTATCCCCACCTTCGTTCCCAACACCCATTTCTCCTTCAGACGTCCACGCTCATCTCCACCCTTCAACTTCACCTCCCTAACCTGCCCTCTCTTCCTCCCTCTCATTCTCTCTCTCTCTCTCTCTCTCACAAATTAGCCAGCCCCACCCCACCCCCAACCCAGCCACAACAGCCACAGCCAAACCCCTGTAATTCCCAGAAACGCAAGTGCCCAGAATCTCCTTCACCGCAATGTTACCGATGGGTTTGTTGAACAGTGAGCTTGATGGTGCCGTTCCAGTCCTTGGCCGTCTTCTTTGGGGAGAGACCCAAAGAACTGATCTTGGGAGCGAGTGAACTGGCCGCACCAACCTTGGTGTCTTCTCTATTAACCCTGAGCACAACGGTAGTTTTGCCAAAATTTTCAAGCCCACTTCATAAACAAAACAAAACAAAACAAACAAACGAACTATTACTTAATTCTCATATCATATGAGTGAACAAAAGGCAATAGAGGGAGAAATGAAGTTTCACTTACACCACGAATATACAAATTTCTTTTTCCTTCCTTTTAATTTTTCGAATGATGCTGAGAAGCCCCATTTGTTCCCTCCCACAAAAAGAATCAGATTGAGGATTGTAATTTGTAAATCAGGGCTCTTAATTTTAAAGAAAATTGAACTGACAACAGGGGTAAAATGGCAGTACAAATTTATGGCCTGTTGAGCACAATGATACTACCTACCCATAGAGCGAAATCAATCAATAAAAAGGAAAACAAAACTACAAGTTAGCTCAGCTCAGGGCCATACTCTCCCTCTAATCTCAAAGACTTTAGGATCCAAAGCAGCCCGATCTTCCTCAAGGGCCTAATGACGCAGATGTAGACATCGACTGCCTGAGCTGGGTCGAACTTTGGAGGCATGGCTTCTTCAGTGACGATCTAGGTTTCTAGGGGTTAGGGTTTCAGAGGGAGGAGGCTGGGGTAGTGATGGTTTCAGATCTAGAGTGCGATGGGTTGGGGAAGGGGGAGAGTGGGTTGTTTGCAGGCGGTGGTTGTGAGGTGGTTTGGGTTGAAAGAGAAGAGAGGGTTTGGTGGTGTGGTTGGTGACGACCTGGGGGGTTTGGGAGGTGAAGTTGAGGGGTGGATATGAGCGTGGGCGTCTGAAGGAGAAATGGGTGTTGGGAACGAAGGTGGGGATAGTGGAAGAGAAGGAGGAAGAAGAAGAAGGATGGGGTGATGGAGATGCTGGGTTTGGTGTTGGTTGGTGACGGTTTGGGAGTTTGGTCGGAGTGTTGGGTTTTTCGATTATGTTTTTTTGTTGTTTTAAATTTTAATTCACTTTAAAAATAAAGAATTTTTTAATATTATTTGTTACATATTTTATTACACCTAAGCCAAAAAGGTGGACCCAGCGTTTGCCACATCATCACTTAACAGAAGACCAAAAAATCAAATTGACGGAACGTGTAAATTGGTTGAATTTTAAAACGTTAGTGTAAATTGACAAAATTAAAATCACATGGCCCATTTCAAGAATGACACCGAATCTTGAGGGAGTAAAATGATGTTAGCCCTATAAGATTATTTCAAAAAATGGGGGATTCGGGGCAGGGATAGGGGATAACCCCCGACGAGTACGGAAACGGGAATTCCTCAAAATTGCTTAAACGGGGATAGGAGCGGGAACGGGCCGGGGGCCTGGGCCCTACCGGACGTGTTGCCATCCTTGACAACAACCAATCGTTTTCTCTTGAAAGGAAAGTGAAAGGGATGTTTCTCATATACTTTTTGACAGGTGGAGTAACATATTTGGTTGTGAGAAAAGTTAGATGGCAGACAAGTCACCAAGGCATCAACCCTCAAATCAAATCTCAGACCATCCCCTCATTTTCAAATCGACCCGCTCCCTTCTTTCCACCCCCACTCTCTACTCTCAACTCTCCACAACTCTACTACCACCATCCCCAACACAGAGTCCGTATTTCCGATCGGACGGTGCAGGAAACATCAGCGATGGGTCCACCGAAGAAAGCGGTCCGTTCGATCTCTCAGGAGGCCTTCGACGAGGTGGTGAAGGAGAACATGGATGATCTCGGCATGGACCCCACCGAGGCGCTCCAAGATGCCATCCAAACCCTAACTCTCCAGGGCGTTGATCTCTCTGGTACATTATTCTTACCCCAATCTCTCCAATACGATTCGTTTTGGTTTCGAAGAACTGTAGGAGGAAGAAAAAAACAGAGCGATTGAGTGAAATCAAATTGCCTGCATTTCATTTCCCCTTTTTTCTCGCCAAACAGACCCAATTCAGTAAATGTAGCGTTTATTTCATTTCGTTGTGTAATTTTTGGTTCTTGTGTGTTACAGGGATTGTCACCTGTGTCCCGGGAGAGGGTAGCGTGAAGGACAACCCTGTGATACATTGTTTGGATAGATTGAACCAGTTGAATGCCTGTCCAAGCTATCAAATCGACGATGAGACGGTGGAGTTACTTAATAAACTTACAGAGCTCTGTAATTCCGAAGGTTCTGGAAATGCAGCAATTGCCTCTAGAAATGGAGGGGTTGAAATAATTTCTTCTATATGTTCTAAGGTTCAAAAGGGGTGCGAACACGCTATTGTTTCGGCTTTGAAGGCATTGGCTTTTTTGCTTCATGGTATGTTGGCTAAATTGGCTTCTTTAGTTTCTTGTGAAATTTGATTTTTTTGGAATCATTATATGTTTGTTGTGCGTAACTTCTGGGTTTTTGTTCATTTGTAGATTTACAAAGCAGAGAAACGTTTAGGGCAAGTGATGGACCAAAGCTTGTGGTGGGTATTATAACTGATGGATTTGAGAATATAGACATATTGAGTAGTGGTTTTACTGTCATTGCTGCGGCTGCAACGGGTAATGAGGTTTTAAAAGAGCTATTCGTAGAGTTGAAGATTGAGGAGCTCATTCTGCGAGTATTGAGTGTAAAAAGGGAAGCCAGCATTCAGAGCATATATGATGCTATACAGGTTCTCTTAACACCTGATGATAATCGCGTTTTGGCTTCGCAAGTAAGTTGAGGTTTATTGCAAAATTCCATAAGCTTCTGTAGTGAGGCAAACCTTTTTAAGTCAAGTGTTACATGCTACAAATTCAAAAGAGTAACACATTCCTTATAAAAACAATGTTGTGAATTTCAGGTCTTTGGTTATGCCCGGAAATTTGCCAAAATTGGAATTGCTGGAGCTCTAGTTGACTCAATACGTGCAGGGCTTAGCTCATCTAGTCTTGTTTCCGCAAGCATCGCTTTGAAGGCTGTTGCTGTCAATGTAAGAATGTTATCTGATGGGATGCCAATTTAGAGTGATGTTTTAATTACAATTGTATGGCCTTTTATATTTTAATCAGTGTGAAACATTTTGAAATTCCATTTTAGACTTTGTTAGGCGGATAAATCCATTATTTTCATATAATGGAAAGGTTTTTAAATTTTTTTTTTTTTCATTATATCTCATGCAAATATGTCTCAAACCAGTAACAATTGGTAGTATGTTGGTTTGGGATACAATTCTCAGCCTCTTCATCTAATTTGTTACTAATTACAAATGTGATATATTGTACACTATATTTTCTTATTCGAATTCTTTTAATTATTGGTCTTCATTTTTCCACAGGATGAAATATGCACATCCATTTCCGAAAATGGTGGAATTGATGCTGTTCTGCTATGTATTGATGACAGCAGTGAACAAGGAAACAAGACCATTGCTAAAGTTTGTTGTTCTTTGCTCTGCAAGGTCTAAATCACATTTATAACCTTGATTAAGCGATATTATTTTATATTTTTCTTTTGAGAGACCATTGGCACGTTGCACCTCTCACATTCGTTCTTTAATAACTCATATGTGAACAATTGGAGGTCACAAAAGAAAAACCTATTTTATTGACTGAGGATTTAAAACATTTTTAAGGTTTTATCTAGAACTCTTAGACCGCAATTCTTGGAAGTAAATATATTATCTATTGCTTTGTGCTATATAAACTCTTGGTATTAATTACAAAATGGTAGATGCGTTGAGTTGCCTTTGTCATTATTACTTAGAAAATTGCTCGTGCTACTGTCTGGTGAAGCTTGTTAGGTCCTCTTATATATTGTTATATTTTAGTTGGCAGGAAGTGATGCAAATAAGACAGCCATTGTTGAGAAGAAGGGTATGGATAGACTAATTAAACTGTCGGCTCGATTTTTTGATGACCCATCTGTCCTGCAAGAGGTAAGGAAACTGCAACTGTTTCATATTGAATGTGCATAATTTTTGGACTAATTATGTGGCTGAAGTACCAATTCAATTGAAATTCCGAGTTCATATGCCATTATGTGGTTAGATGTTAGCTGTATTGTCTGAGTGCTTCAACTGTTAATTGTTTGCCCTGTTCTCGAATGCATGTTAGGTTTTAGTAGTGTCTGACACTGTACAATTGATTGAATGGTTTTAATGGCTCTAGATATGGCAGTTTTAACACGTTTATTAACTTACCTGAAATCAAAACATGCTTATTAACAGAAAAGTGCTATTTCTTCTCTGTTTAAGTATTATTTGCAAGCATTCTGAACAAAATATTATTAGTGATCAGATCCTTGCGAGAATAATGTTGTGATGACTTCCCGAGCAACTAATTCTAACTGTGATGTGATCTTCATTTCAGTCTTGTACTTATTCCGTAGCTCAACCTTTGCATTAATGATTTCCATTATGGTACAGATCATGGCTGTTATTTCTGTACTCTCCTTAAGGTCCCCAGAACATGCTGCACGTGCCATTGAAGCTGGGGCTGGAGAACTTGCCCTCCAAGCTATGCAGAAGTTTCCTGCAGCACAGCAAATGCAGAGGAATTCCTGCCTCATGATCCGGAATCTGGTCGCAAGAAACGCAGCCAACAGGCAAGTCTTTTTGTTATAAACCCATATCTTTTTGGTATCAGTATCACATATTATTAATCATACTATGCATGCCGTTCATTTTTGCTCTCATTTTAACCCTACTGTTCTCGCTGCACAGAACTCTTCTGCTCAATAGCGGTGTTGAGAAACGCATAAGGGTGGCCAAGCAAAACCATGTAAGCTGTAAGGAAGCCGCTACTGACGCACTAAGGGATCTCGGACTTGATGATTACAACGTTTGAACTTTCAGAGTGCATATACTCCGTTCCCTTGAACCACAATTTTGCATGCCCAAATTGATTTTCCCTGTTTGCTTTGGCTCTTTTTGCTTGAGGGTAGCTTTCATGTATCTTATGCGACAGTATGTTGTTACACGCTCCTTCTGCTGCTATATGTGGTACTACATTGGGAATATTTTGATTTTCTGAAATTCAACTTGTCTTCCTGTAGGAGTTCCTACGTACAAGAAATTCAACTTGTCTTCCTGTAGGATTTCCTACTTAGAAGGAAAGGAGTGAAGTATTTTACCAATAGGAATAGCGGTTCTTAGATCTAGGTCCTTGATAAACTCATCAAGTATTAAAATAACTTATATATCGTACCACGTGAGTGTATATCCACACGTATTTATATCTCTCTCGTCTGACACTAGATTAAAGATAGAACACATGGAATATTCACTCCACTGAGAGGTAAGTCTAAATTGGGTCTATACCTAGTTTTCTAAATTATCAACGACTGTGATATGGGTGAGGTAGCAGAAAAACTTGTATTAAACGGGAATAATATTGTTTTGTTATTCCTAATTAATTACTACCAAGTATGACATATTAGAGCAACTCCAGCAATAGCCTGGAGCTCGGGTAGGACAGGGCCCGAGGTCCACTTTGCGTTTCCAGCGGGGCAGGCCAGCCAGGGCAACTCGCAGGACCCACAACCTGGGCCAGCCCGAAGGCAACTCTTGCACAGGGTACGTATGACGTCATTGACGTCGACCATGTAAAATTTTTAAAAAAAAAATCTAAAAAAATCCAAAAAATTCAGAAATATTTTTTAATACATACTTAGCAATTTTATTATTATTAATTTCATACATACAACTAAAATTAATCCCGTGTAAAAAAATAAATAAATAACAAAAATGAATAGTAGTTGCCATTTGCCATGGCAACGGGTGGAAACACACATTGCTTTTTGTAAGGGCAGCCACTATTCACGTGAATAGTAGCTGCCCTAGCTCCCCTCCCTCCCCCCTTGCCATGGCAAAAGGGGGAATGGGTGGAGTTGCTCTTACAATTGGCCAGAAATAGGAAAAGGGTTTAGACGTCACTAGAGTTGTCAAACGAGACGAGCCAGCCCAGCACGGCACGAGTCCAACCCGTTTAAATGAGGCAAGGCACGGCACGAGCACAAATATTAATGGGCCGGGATCAAAAAATGAGGTCCAATGGACCGGGCCGGCCCATGGCCAGACATGGACAGGGCTTGGCCCGAGCCCGCTTCAAGCACAACACGAGCCCAAGCACGGCCCACTTAACATTTTTTCTTTCTCAAAAGTCAAAATGCAATAATTTGACATCTAATGACATTGTTTATATGATTTTTTAAAAAAATCATAAACATATATTTGATGTCTTTCATTTTAGGGAAATTACTTTGGTCCTTAATTAATTAACAATATCAACTACAAATTAATTAAACAACATTAGACTTCATATCTAATTAATACATATGACTTGTACGCTTCTCATATAATCAAAGCAAGACATTTCTTCACATATAAAATAATAAGTTGTTTAAAGATGAAAAGTTGAAATGGACTTTGTGGAGTTGGACACTTTTTACCCTTCGCCCTTTCATATTGTTCGGATGTTTGATTGATTTATGTTTTCAAATAGTTCATCATTTCTTGCCTCTAATTATATTTTTAATGTTTCTAAATTTGAATTATCTAATGGAAAAAAAATCAAGTGAAAAAAAAATTCAAATTAAATGGGTTGGTTCTTGGGCCCGAGTATGGCACGAGCACGAGCACGAAGACGGCACGCGACGCTTGCGGCCCCGGCCCATTTGAATATGGACGTGGATTTTAGGGCCGGATTAATGATTTTACTAAATGGTAGCCGGCACAGCCCCGCACAAAAACGTTAAAAGCACGAATTTAAATAAGACGGACCGGTTCCGCACGGCCTGTTTGACACTTCTAGACGTCACTGTGTTCACACAAGTGTTTCTAGTGGGGACCCGTTTCTAGTGAGGTAGACGTGACCCGCCAAAAAAGGAGAAAAAGAGGCACACGGCGGTGATGTGGAGCCACCAGATCCAACTTTACAAGACAAAGCAGGTGATGGTGATTTGTGACTTACACTAATCTGACAAGACAAAAATTGAACCCTAAGAACGATACAACGTAATAACCAATCTCAGTTCGCCAGCTGTCTTCCCTCAGATCCTTAGAAACAAAGAACGTGCAATATACAGAAAGTCTTACCATCTTTTTGGGTTTTGACAAAAGCACCACATAAGTCTTTTCATTTGTAACCTAATTCTGATAAGGAGTTCACATAAATTTGGTGTATTCTTTGCCATAAATTTTGCTCCCATACATCTAAAGTTGAGATTAACTTTCAACCAAAAAATTTTTATTTTTATTTTTGCAATAAATATAAGCTGTGCTAGCATCTGCATGTGTCACATGATTTTTGCCTATAACAGGAGTTGAGAACGTATTACAAGGCTCGCAATAATCAATGCATTGCTTGACTGATGTTAGCATAATTCATAACAGTATAAACTAATTAGTTAACAGGGAATAACTATCATAAAAGAAGAAAACATGGAGCCCAAGTGAAAGTTTGTCAATCTCACCATCATATCAACAAATGCTTCCAGCATATAACAGGACAAAATTGTTTGGTTTAACGTTTGATCAAGTTACAACTCACTGGCATTTTGCAAGTTCCAAATGGTAAAGCTGCCTTGCTGGGAAAAAGAAAAACAAAAGAGGGGAGAAGTTCAATTAGATGAGCTTCAAGCTTTACTTCTTCACAGTTAAAATTTCTTGCAAGGATCAGACTTATTCTCCTATGATCTGGAATGACCTGCGAAATAGGAAGGTGTTAAAGTAAATAAAGATCCGTGAACGAACTACAAAAACATACAAACCAAATTTGAAGTATAAAATACAGAAGCAATACTGATATGGAACCAATAGCTGAATGAACCTATTATATATGAAATTTAAAAAATCTGTAAATACATGGACATAAAACATTTATTGCCAACCTAAACTATCTGATTATGTTGAAATCATATTTGAATGTGTGGTCCTAATTCGCAGTCAGACAACATAGTATGCTACATATCTGTCAAAAAAACATTACAACGTATATGCATTGTGTATATCCAACAACATATTGTCACACAATGTTTCAGAAAATATCAAGAGGGCACAATATTCAGTACCAGATTTTCCCTCCAGAAAATCAGGGCTTGTGACAAAATAAGTCTGAGATTGGACTCCAAAGCATTTGTTAATTCAAGGTATAGGTAGCCTGTATTGGCAAATCACATTAGGCAGTGACTCTTAATATCAATGTTGAGTCATAAGGTGAAAAAGAAAAAACCAAACAGTATCTTACATACCAGTTGACTGCCGAAGTGCTACTTTTGGAACATCTTGCTGTAGGCCTTCTTCTCCTTATCACGTCTATCAGAAATCTGTCCAAAAATTATGAAATAAAAAATCTGTAACATCTATTTCCGCAGAATTTCACAAATCTGGTTTAATATACGGACCTTCTTCTTTGCAGCAGCAAGCGCCTTTTTTATTCCAGCTGAAGATCAAAAGTAAACCACAGTAAGTTTTAGCAAACAGGTAAGCCCAAATTGCAAAGTATTTGCATCAACTTGACCATTTATGCCTTTAATAAAAGAACATTAATAAACCCAACCAATTACGAGGCAGCTACAAAGTACTAGGGCAAAAGTATTCTCCTCCTTTGAAAAGAAACTTCTTGTTACTTATATTTGAGACTGCTAATTGCTCTCCATCGAAAACATAACAAAACGTTGGATCCAGATTGTTCAACTCCATTACCACTCACATACAAATTTATGACTCCAAAGTTTCGCATGTTATTATCTACTGCTCACCAATCTTTTTTCTCAAACCACTAAAACTGGCATTAAAATAAACCCTTAGGCTTATGACAACGGACTCTGTCCATACCATCAGTTGGCTCCAGATCCAATGCCCTTTTGAAGCTTTCAACTGCAGCATCAATATCATTAAGCGCCATGTATGCCTGATGGACAGAAGGAATATAGCCATCAGGATATAAGGATGCAATCCAATAAACTTCCCATCAGTTAACAACCAGCCACAATAGTGAAGGCAATATTCACAAATTTCATGAATAACAATAAGGCCAGACTGCATGGATAAGACACTGGAAATATAGAATTAAATACACCAGGAAGTGAAGAGTGATGCAACTTTAAGCCGATACAGCAACACTGTGGCATACATGCATAAACAGACGATACTAACCTGACCTTGGCGAAACAAAGCCTTAACATTATCTTCTCCATCCCTCATTGCAAAGTCGGTGTCTAACAGTGCTCCTTTCAGGTCCCCCAATTTCAATTTGCAAGCCTAGAACAACATACCAAACATGGTTAGTAGTTAGACAAAATGCACTAGAAATACAATAAAAACAGGAAAGAATTTACAGTAATGGGATATGCTTTTAAGAAGCAGAAGAAGGGCATAAGAACTTCATCACTGCAATTCGTTCACCAAACAAAAGAAAACTATTGATTTGGGAAGAGTAGTAATGAGTTATTCAGCACTAAAATAAGAAAATATGGCTTCAATAACTAAGTTGGAAGGTTATGTACATATCATAACAGTTCAAAGTACAACATATATCATGTTCAAGCAATAACCAAGTCCTGCCAACCCTTTTTATTGGCATCTAAACCTTTTTTAAAATACCCTGTTCTTTACATTCGAAATTCAAATAGATAGTCATTCTGTGCTAGTATCAAGAGAGAAAAGCACTTTCATAATACAATTTCAACTAAGATGATCAATATAGTATACTATACAGCCAACACAAAAAAGATAACTTACAGAGCTGTTTGTGAAAATCTGTGACTTGGTCTTTCTCAAACTTGAACTCCTGTCTGCAGAGTCACAGGGGGAACGAAGTAAATCACGAGATGGAAACTTGTTGTCCAATACAATTAGGGAATAAACGGATTACAGAATTTTAGAAGAGCAAATCCACCTTCATCAATTCCATCTTTCTCCCAGCAAATATCCAGATAGCGTAAAGACTTTCGATACTTTTTAAGAGCCATCTTATAGTCTTGTTTCTGCTAACAGTAAATATCACCTTTTCAGTACAATCAATTATTTCTTTGTTTACCATTTTTTTTGGGAGCGGGGCGGTTGGGGGAATAAACATCAGAAAGATCAATAGACTGTAACTTAACATGAACATTACCTTATAATATTCATTACCAAAAGCCTTAATTGACTCTACAGAGGTCATCCACCAAGAAAGATCAATAGGACTCTCATCAATATCAGCTGGCCAATCAGGATAAATATCACCATCTTTGAAAAGATTAGAAACTCCGTCATCTTCCCCCTCAGGAATTTCTCCACAATCCGCAATTATAACATCAACATTGGGAAAATCACCATCAGCTGTGGTTATGTGCTCAATTGAACGGACAACTCCCATTCCTTTAACTACCTTCCCAAAAACAACATGTTTCCCATCTAGATTAGCAGTGCGAGTTGTTGTGATGAAAAACTGAGACCCATTAGTGTTCTGACCAGAATTAGCCATTGATAACATGCCTTTCCTTTCATGTTTCATTTCAAAATTTTCATCATCAAACTTCATTCCATATATACATTCTCCCCCAGTACCATCTCCAGCAGAAATATCACCCCCTTGTATCATAAAGCCTTTGATAACACGATGAAAACGAACTCCCTGATATGACATGGAATAACAGAAGATTTTCACAGCAATACATTTAATATATCTCAAAGGCAGCTAATGAACCGCTATACAAACTGAAAAGGCACATTACGGTACCGGGAAAAAAAAACAAGAAGTTACAATAAGATATCATTTTTCCCCCATTGATTGTCCAGCCTTCAAAGTTTCTATGAGTTTCAACAGTCTCTATGAAATTTCATTTTCCTTTCAACACATATAATCGACCCTGGTAAACAATTAACTTTTCTTTATCAACAATCACAATTCTTTATTAAAATATCCCCAAAAAAATTATGGATGAATAGTAACTAAATGAGCCTCTTTAAGACAACATAAAATCTTAGATACGATTGTCTTCACAGGTACTTCGATAGCAAATGACTCTGACCACATAAGAAGCAGGTTGTACAAAATCACAATCACCAAAGAAAAGCAAAAATAAAAAGTTTCAGTTTTGCAAATGAGTGTATCCTCAAAGATTAATGACACAAAAACCCAAAAATCAAAATGGAAAACCCAGAAGTTGTGCATATCAATCAAGACTTTCTCAGTCTTTTACATCACAAAAACAAGTAGTAAAAAGAACCCAGATGCATTAACAATCATACAAACATAAACAAAGAAAGAAACAATGAAAAAGAGAGGACCTTGTAATGGAGAGGAGCACCAGTGTTTGGTCCAATGCCCTTCTCACCAGTACAGAGAGCTCTGAAATTCTCGGCGGTTTTAGGCACCACATCATTGTAAAGCTCCACCACTATCCGGCCTTCAAGTTCTTCTCCTATGCTAATGTCAAGAAAGCACCTTGGCCTTCCCATTTCAGCAGAGTCTACCTTGTAGAGTTGTTCCAGACTATTCTCTTCTTTCTCTTCCAGTTTTCTCTCAAATGACAAGAAATATAGTGGGACACAGAGTTAGTAAAACCCTATTTATTTACGTCTCTTCTGCCAACTTTTCCAATGCTGCTCTGTTTTGATTGTTTCTTTTTATTTTATTTATTTTTATTACATGTTGTTGTCCACCCTCAGTTTGTCCCTCTCTGGGGGGCCCCTCTCCCCCTAAATGAATCACCATTTGTAGTAGCACTGGAACACAGTCGCTTGAAGCGACTGAGCTAGACACTTTCCCTTCGTAGTCCACCACGTGTCCATTTCTCTCTCCTCCCATGTCTCTCCATACATAATTTCTCCCTATCAATGGTGTGATTTCAAATTATTTATTTATATAAGAGAAATGCTAGTAACTTTCTCTGTAATTTTTTTTTGGATTTTTTTCTTTTCATAACATGTGTCATTTTATACACTTAAAAAATGGAGATTTTGACATAAAAGTTGTCTAATGTATTAATGACATTATTTTAAGTGTGAAAAATTGATATATGTCATGAAGAGAAAGGAGAAGATCCAAAAAAGAATATTAAAGAGAAGGTTGTTAGCATTCTCTTTTATATAATCACTAAGACCATCTGATCACGCCAACGAACGAGCTTGCAGAAAAGCAAAATTTTGAACTTTTCATAGTGTTGCTGATTGTTTTCTGATCTCTCAATCGACCATCCTTGACAAATCATGTAAGTCATGGTGGGTCGCAGCCATGGGATGGCATAGGAGGTTGTTTCTTGGACTTTAAAAAAAGAAGAGGAGATGAGCCGCTCTTCTTCTTCTTGGTTGTTGAGAGAAGAGACAGAAAATAGGTAAATGATATTGACGTTTTGTTTACTCATTCAATGAGAGGGGTAAAAATGGAAATAGTCTAATAACCAAAAATCAAAGCTTTCTTGATAGACTGCAAGTGACCCATTAGTGTAGTGGTTTGGAGTATTTACTCGTTCAGGCAAGGTCATGGGTTCGAATCTTAGAATCCGTGTAGTGTGTGTGAGTTTAATATACTATTGCCCCTCTCAATACTATAAAAAATAATAATAATAAAACTTTCTTGATAGACTAAAACACGTGTCATGCTCAGCATTCCTCGTCTGGATGTTGTGGTCGCATTTCCAAAGGAGTGCTACTATTTCCACCCACCTGTCCTATTTTCTCACCCACTTTATTTTTAAAATTTTAAAGATAAATTTAATCTTTTGTAAAATGACTTATTAGGACAAATTTACACCCTATCTGTCTCTCTAACACGCACCCACACCCACCTTCATACCCAAGCCCACACCCACCTTCATACCCAAGCCACCAAACACCTAACCGCTGTTAGCACAACCCATTTTCCGTCCCGTTACCCAATATTCAAAACCATTTGGAAGAACGTTTCTTCCTCCCTTCCTCCCCTCTCCATCGTCTCTGCCCTTATATCCCACCCACCCTCCTTGCAATTTCTCAACACAACCATCATCCCCAAAGAACGATCCATGACGCCGGCGATGACGAAGTTTCCCACAATGAAATTTGGCACAAGTGCGTTGAAACGCAGCACCACTGAAAGAAGGCCATAAAGTTGGGGTTGAGCCCAACAAGCCAGTGCAAAGCACGGTGAATAGGATAAGTAGCAAAGGAAGAGTGGGGTGGGAAAATCAAATTGGTGGTGAGGGTGGGAGGTTGGGGTAGCTGCGGATGGGAGGAGAGGTGGTTGTGGGTGTGATGGTCATGTTGTTGATTGTGGGGTTTTCTTCAGAGGATGGGGTTGGGGGTGGAGGGTGGAGGGTGACTTGGGGTGGGGATGGAATATAAATTTTTTTTTTTTTTTTTGTAATAGCAAATATGGAAATACAATTAAAGGGTATTTTAGGACTAATGGTGGGTGGAAAGATAAATTTGTGATTTTTCAAATTTATATGGTGGGTGGAAATATAAGATGGATGGAAAAATAAAACAAGGGGTGGAAATAGCAGCACTCTTCCAAAGTGGTGGAAGCAACGTTTATGCCAAATTGCCAATGCCAATAACAAACAACTAATTAATAATAATTATTGTCTTCTTCTCTATAAAAGTGGGATATAATGGAACTCTAGAAACTCTGTAATGTACCAATTTATTGGAATTTATCATACTAAAAAACCGAGGATAACAGAAATAGGATCTTCTACTTTTGTTTTTTGTTTTTGTTTTATTGTGTTTATGCCTATGTTTTTTGTTTTAGGTTTACCACATTATTCTTAATTTTCAAGTTTATATACTTGAGATTTTTTATATATATAAGTGATATTTTATTTTAAATTAATCTAAACTATCAGGAGGGGGATTCAAACTCGGGTGCAGAGTAGAGAGCACATTTACTCTAAATTTTATTTTCACACAAACCGACTTTTCCCCTTTTTTTTTCCTTAATTTGCAAAAAGAAAACAAAGAAAAAAAGCTCGAAGGACATGAATGTAAGTGGCAACAAATAGTGGGAAGGGAAAATAAAAGCGTGCTCTCTTTTTGATCCACTCTCATTACACTTAGGCCATCTTCAGTCATGGGCTATATCCCAAATATAGTTTAAAATAATACAAAATCCATCTCCAACCATGGACCAAATTTGGAGGGCCACATTTGGCCCTTTAGCCCTCCAACCGGGCCACATTTAGCATAACTTTGGCATAGGCCAAATTTTTTGTGGGCCCCATGCATGTGCTTTTCATATTGCATATTGAAATCCATTCACTTTTTTGTGGGCCCCATGGTTCTCAAAATAATAAAATATGAAAGACCCTAAGATATAAAATGCATTAATTTGGAGATGGAAAATTTTAGTCATGCACTATTTTTTTAAAAATTAATATTTTGGAGGGCTAAAATTTTAGTCCTGGATTACATTTAGCCCTATGACTGGAGATGGCATTACTTACTCATACAAATCCAACATAATTGACAGGAATGTAATTAAGATAATAATAAAAAATTGATTGCATTATCTGCACTTTTCGAAGCAACAAATCGCCTTCTTAAACGTACAACTCCAACTTAAATAAATCCTTTAAAATTCTTAATTAAATCCAAAAAAAACCTACTTTTTGCAGGGTTGGTTTTCTAATCTCAATAGCCTCTAGCTCTTCTACATGTGGTGCAGTGGCCATGCAAGAAGCAAGCATGGCATCCTCCATCACAGAAAGAAGACATTTCTTGCTACCTTGTTGGGTGCATGGGTCCTCCCAAACGTGTATATATAGACATGACTAGGATAAGGCACTACCTTTACCTTATCAAGATATGTAGGCATATATATCGTCCTGGGATTGCTGTTTGCTACATGGGCTTACTATTCTATTCATTGTTGAAGCTTGACAATGGCTACTTGGGTGGGCCCGCTAATTGCATCCACCTAAAAACACTTGCTTTGGATAGGATTCAATTATTATTTTTTGGTGTGAGTGGAGAATTTATGGGATTTCATTCATAATTCAGCTAAAATAGTCACTAGTCACAAAAGGACCAGTACAAACTAGCTACAAAAGGTCGTTACAATAAAGGAGCAAACCAACATTAAAATTAAGACAATTCGGGGCTCCTTCATTAACAATCACGCATGATCGAAGAAACTCTAGCATAGACATCCCAACTTAGAATACAAACTCAAACCAACTAAAAAAAAGATAAAACTTGAAAAAAAAAATAACAATACAAATAAAACTCTCACAAATGAGAGGTGGAAGGCTTTAACAAATGAGATGTGAAAAACTCTTACAAAAGGAGAGGTGAAAACTATACAAAAAACTCAAAGAGTCTATGTGACTTATTCCAAACATGAAGAAACCGCAAAAAGGATGGTGGTAGAGATTCGACATCGAAACGCAGGTGGAGATCCGATGCTGAGATGCATCCGCATGTGATGAGTGGAGGAAAACCATTATAAAATGAAGATAAATAGGGAAACCCCTGTCTTTGAAAATTGGGAGCAAAAGGAGAAGGGAGGAAGGGAGAAGAGGAGAGGGGAGGAAGAACAGTGGCTTCCTCCCCCCTCATAGTGAAAATAGTTGTAGAGTATTTTTTGGAAGAGGATTCAATGAGTTTAAGTGCACAATGTTTTTGTATAGTATATGTTGTCAATTATCATTCATCATTCGAATTATATTTTTAAATATGCCAACGGGGTCTAGCCCAGTGGAAAATGACATTGATTTGCAGACTAGTGGTCTCAGGTTCAAAATCACATGGCACTTTGTGTGTGTGAGAAATCGCCACCGCCTTGTAGTTTACTATCACTTGTATTAAAAAAAAAAAAATCGTATCTGAATATAAGGTTAATTATAATTTGCCTCTTGAATATTTTGGGTAGTTTTTGTTTGGATCTTGTATTATTTTTTGTCCCAAGTTAGTCCTCAAACTTTTAAAAGTGTATCTAATGATGACAATAGTGATATGTTACAAATATTTATAGATTTTGTAATGTGCTTGACATGTAAGTACGGTTGGATGTGGTGCAGTCTGGCTTGACATGTAACTAAGGTTGGATGTGGTGCGGTCTGGCTTGACATTTCGGGCGAAACCGCACACTACATCGAGTTATCATTTTGAGCATTTTGCAAAACTCGAGCACTCGGCTCGTCACCATACAAACTTTACCTAACCAAATCAAAGACCATAGTGGAAAATCCTCAAAAGTTTAACAATTTTTTAATTGTTCCTTTATACATATCATGATATGTAACAATATGATAACGTAAGTGCAACAAACGAATTATTATTCATGATAAATTCTATTATATCCCGGGGGATTCATACAAACGAGAGTGAAGGCAATACCCCACTCAACATTCTTTCTCTACTAATTAAATAGTAAACTCCTTGATATTTCGATATTTTCTTTGAGGGTGGAGTGAGTAAGAGCACTTCCAGCGGGCCTTTGTTACCCAGGCAGAGGGGGCCCAAGCCTCAGGTGGTCGTTTCAGCGGGCAAATGAAGCCCAGGTAGGAGGTGAGTCTCACGAAATCGGGCAAGCTCAAAGGCAAAACAAGCCTGAGCTCGTGCCTGGGATAGGTGACGTTATGGCTGGCACCAACGATGAAGTTCAAATTTTTTTTACCATTGGCGCGTATGGTGCATGCGCCAACAATAAAAAAACATTTGAACTTCCGTGTGTTGATGCCAGCCTGGCGTCATCCCTGATTTCTGCCAACAGTAAGAAGCCACGTGGCTTCTCCTGGGTTGTCCGATCTTTTTTTGTCCTCCAATCCAACGAAATTAAAAAAAAAATTCTGAATTTTTTTTTCTATAAATACCTACCAATATTCTTCATACATTTTCTTCTTCTTCCAATATTATTCACTTTCCACACTAAATTTTCTTCACTTTCCAAATTTCATTTGTGTTCAGATACAAATGGCATCTTCCATTGAAGCCAGAGGGGCGTGGACAAACGTTCGAAGCGGTCAAAATCTTGGCGACAAGGTAAAAAATTTATAATTGCCTTTTTATTCAATTTAATGCCATATTTTTTGATATTTTCTTGCATTTTCAATTTAATTTTTTTTAATAGATTATTCAAAGCAAAACAAAAAATAGGAAAACCACTACTCATGGCTCCTCAAGTGAACAATGCCCGTAGTCGATTCCCGTGGTGCGTTCCGTGTTGAAAATAATGGCACTGTTACGTCATCCAAAGGAAAGTACTTCCCCACGTCGCGATCTGGTGGAACGTCCTCCGCCAATGATTGAGCCGTCCTTGTACTTGATTGTGTCGGACTATGAGGACCGGGAGTATTTCAATTGTATGATGAATGAGTAGGTATTTCAATTTTATAATGAGTGAGATGTGAATTTTATAATAAATATGGACACGTGGCAATCGAAAATCTTATCCGAAAATTTTATCTAAAATTTGAGATTTGAATTTTATAATAAATATGGACACGTGGCAACCGAAAGTTTAATCATCAAATTTTATCCGAAATCTGAGATGATACTTTTTTAATAAATATTGATACGTGGCAAATGAAAATCTTATCCAAATTAATCGTTTAAGTATAAAAAATAAAAATAATATAAAGTGAATAGTAATTGCCATTGCAAAGGGCAATGGGTGGAAACACGATAAGCTTTTTTTAAGGACTATCACTATTTATGTGAATAATAATGGATCTTGCCTTGACCTTGCGCTTTACCGTGACAAATTGGTGAAAGTGCTTTAAGGTGCTCAATGAAGTCCCTAAACAAGACTGAGACAGAAGGAGAGCAAGAAAACTTCATCTCTCCTTAACGAAGAAAAACATGTTATGCCTGCCCATCGCTGCAACAGCAAATCTGACAGTGCATGAATCTTGTGCATATTTAAACAGGGCACGTGGGTGTTAGCAACTCTGAATTCCATGGCCTAGCTCTACAGTTTTGGCAAGGCCTACTTCATAAAGTTGTCTGGCCAGTTTAAAGATAGAAATGACAGTACTGTTGTGCATTTGCTAATATATCTCAAATTGGTTAAAATGGATGGCCCCTCCTCCCTGTTTGCATATTTAAAACTCATTCTGCAGGGTACCCACCGCATGTGTTAAATTGCCCCACCCAAGGCATTGCTTTAGCCTTTACCCATAGTATAGTACACAAACACAAAAGCAAACTTATTGCTTGCTCCCACCATCTATAGAGACCAAAATGAATGAAGTTATGTTTAGTGTACAGAACAAGACAGATTATACAAAAACTTCATGCATGTTACATATGCATTTTATCCATTTACACTCCTAACTTGTAATTTTTTGACCGAGTAAGTACAAAGGAAATTAAAATTTAAAATAAAAGGAACGAGTGCAAACGAATAAAAGTGGAGTGTGAAAGTTGTTACGCATGACAAAACCTGTGTCAACATGTTTACCTTTTAATTAAGAGATTAGGAAATAATTTATTCTCCATACGAATTAAATGATGGTCAATATCTTCCATTGAGACAGGAGGGATTTCTCTTTTATCTTTTGTAATTTTTTACCTTGTTTTTTGGTTCTTCAAAGGGGTCGCACCAAAGACGGGCTTTAGGAACCCTAGCATGTTACCGTTACGTGGGCCCAAAAAGGGTTGAATTGGAAAGCATTACAAGATCAAGGGTAGACGACCGAAACAATTGAGGAAGATTTAGAAGATGTATTGTAGACCTATATCAACTTTGCTCTAGTCTGTACAAATTTATAATTTTATGGTTGTGCAACTTTTAGCGACTGCAACCACCCAAGCGCTAACCACAACCACCAACCACCCAAGCGACATCCACAACAACTGACCATCCCAGCGCCTGCAACTGATCCAAACCCCCACCGTCACAGCCACACACAACAATCCCCAATCTAGCATTGCAGCCAATTCCAATCAGTTTTGACGGGCACCGATGGGAGACAATGACTTCACAGCTTGAACTATGGGTTGTGGACGATGGCCATTGTGAGACGATGACCGCGCAAGCAGAGGGAGAAGTAGAAGACGGAATTGAGAAGAAGCAAAGAGAAAAAAAAAAAATTTTAAAAAAGCAAAGAGAAAAATAGATTGAGAAGAAGAGGCGAAAAAGATAGGATGGAGAAGAAAAAGCAAGCGGGAGGAAGAAGAAAATGATGAGATGCATAAAGAGAAGAAAAGTAAATAATAATAATAATAATAATAATAATAATAATAATAAATCCACTTTGATCTATTTAAAAAAAATCTAGTCCTAGTCCAAACATACACCAAATGCAGTACCAGTGTTATCTAGCTTAGGCCGCAAAGCTAATCCAAGACAGTCCTTGATCATAGTCCATGCTAAGACAGTCCTTCATAACAAATGGGCCCGGAAGGTCTTTATTAAGACTTACTATTGGAAATAGAATAGTATGGATTGTGCCATGCAAGTTGTCCAATTGAGTGGTTTGTGGGTTTGACCTTTGGGTTAATACCTAATTAGTTGGGTTAGTGGTTAATTAATATATACTTAATTAATCAAAAGAGGGGTCTTGGGGCTCTTGGGCTCCGTGATTTAAATTAAACCCGATTAGTTAATTAATTAATTAATTTAATTATTTTTAAAAATTCAATATCAGATAATGTTTTTGTCTTATAAGGGTTGTCCTAATCTGATACCTGTTGGAACATGTATCACCCAGTCTATATAAACACAAGTCATGGTTCTGTAACAAGATGTAAAAAAATTCGCAGAGAACATTCATATCATCATTCATGTATAGCCTGAGAGATAAACACACGGATTTCGCCAGAAATCAAAGCCCCAGTGCTGGGACTTTGATTTAAATAGTTGTATTATAGTGGAGCAGACGCCTGCAGAACGACAAGCACTAAGTAGGGGCGAAATTCTGTTTCAATGACATTGCAATTCTGCAAAAACAGACAGTTTTTATTTTACTGCCTGATTTAATTTGTTGTTTAATTTAATTATTAGTGTAATATGATCCATCCTTGTTCATTCAACAACTTTAGCATAGAGTAATGTTAGCCCTGATTTTTCATGTGCTTGACAATACAGCTAAATTCTAATATATACATTCATAATCATGACTCGTTCACGAGTGCACGAATGACTAAGTATGGCCCTCAATTTTCATGTGCTTGAGAAGAGGCCAAAGTGGTTGTCCACTTTTTCTCTATATATAGAATCTACTTGCTTTTCGTTTCCACAAAAGGAAATATATTTGGGGGGATTGGGTACTGTGTTGGAAATTGATGCATCATCATGATCACTCTAGTTACATTTTTTTTTTTGTGTACTATAATTTAAATTTCTAACGGATGAAACGAGTCATGTTGTGTTACCTCGTTAATTTCGTGAGTTATATTTGTTTTTAAGTTTTTCCATATGTTACCCAGTCGTATTCGTGTCAATTTGTTTTGAACGCAAGACGTACACAACACCTTCCGAAAACGAAAGAACAACTCGTCTACCAAGTCTAGTTATCATGAAACAATAAAATAAAGTCATTAGATTTGAAAGGTGAAGAAGATGACTTCAAATGCATAAAATAACTCTTTTATTTTTAGTTTTTCACAAATGTATAAAATAACTTAAAAACGAATATAAGCATATTCATTAAAGTCAAAGCCCAACCCAAGTTGTCTAGGTATCAAGTGACACTATCTATCGGCTATGCTAGACCGCTCTTACAAAGGCACACAATTCAACACAATGCAACCTTGTAAGTTTCCTCTCTGACCAAACTATTGTCTGAATTATACTATTTCACCGACACAACATTGGTTTTGCTCCAATAGTTTCTTTCTGTCTTCCAAAGTTTTTAACTTTTGAGTTATTTGATTCTTCGATCCGTATTTGATTCTTCTAAGCGCTTACATATTTTACAATGCATAATTGGGATATCATCATCCAGCAGGGGTGGTGCGGTCCAGTTCGGTTTGGTTCCATTTCATATCAGAATGGAAATTGGTATTATTCAACCGGTATGATTTGATTCGTTTTTAGTGAAAAAAATTTATGAAACCACCAGTCTGGTTTAAACTAATTCCGGTGCGGTTTTCAATTTTTATGATTTTGAACTGGATAATTATTTTATATATATTTTAAATATTTTTTTTACAAATTCCAACTAAAATGTTAATTTTAGGGCTTAAAAATTCACAAATGATCTAATTTCATGCAAAAAGAGATTATTGGGCCTATAAAGGAAAAGTGTTTTGAAGTTGGGATTGGGAAAATATTAGTTATGGGATTAGAAATTTAGCATTGGACTTAAATAATTTTTTTTAAAAATAGAAATAAATACACAGTCGGTCCGGTCCAATCTTGTAAGGTGTGAAACCAGCACCGGAAGGTTTGAACTGGTATGATTTGGTCTGGTGCCAGTTTGTTCACTTTTTAGTCAACACGGTTTTATTTATTTATTTTTCCATTCGATGAAGCTTGGTGTGTTTCGGTTTTCCGGTCTCGATGCCTACCCCTAATCCAGTTATTGATGGTCATAGCTGGTTATTGGGGTCCAAATTAAGCTCTCTCAACTTGAGAAAAACTTATCTATATTGGGATACTGATGTCGCGCTATCCTTAGCCAATCACTTATTGTCATGCACTTGAGCCAATCACTTATTGTCATGCATTCAGTGGTGGAGCTAGAAGCTAATCTCTATGTGTGTGGTGGGGAGCCGGGGGTGGCGACCATAGCAGGTCAGCGACTTTGAATACCGCCACGGTAATACATCCCTGTAAGTGCTCAACTAAACTTAAGTGTGTGATTTTTGGTGCATATTAAGTTGCAATAAATTACAAAACATTGCAAATGAATAAATCAATATAAGAAACTTACTTATAATATGTTAAATATGAGACTATAAAGATGCGCATGTATTCATTTTTATATCAGTTCCGATGAACTAGCTAGTTGATTTTGTAATTTGAGTAACAACATTTTTAATAAATAATTCTAATGAAGCAAAATAATAAAGAGTACTCTTCTTGAAAACCATATCACTTAATTTAAATTGAAATAAAAATCTAATCGATATCGTTTCATTTTTTCTTCATTTTTATTTTTGTCTGACTCATTATCGTTTTTCTTTTCTTGGGACCTCAAAAACCAAAAGTTGCATGGAACCACAAAGCTAGTTGTCTTTAATGAATAACAAAGGAATGTTCAATATTTTAATTCACAACTTAATAATATATGGATCACATCACAAGAAAAGAATCCAAAGAAAAGGGCTAGAAACAAATTGTAGACAATAATGAGGGATATGCAGATATGGAATGACTCTAACAGAATATATTTAAAACCAATCCAGAGCCAAGATATTGATATTCTATACTCTAACACTACATTGCTATTTTTTGTTTCTTTCGTTTTTTTAAGGAATTTAAAACTCAAGTGAGTATTTGTTCATACTCCCGGAGTTATGTGTTCGTTTTATCCTCGCTCGATATTGCTTGTATATAATAAAAAATACAATCAACACTATATATACATTACATTACACGAATCCGGATCCTCTATATTTATCTGCATATCGATTCATATGAACCATTGTAATAATCTAACAACTCAAAATATGACACCTAAACTAATAAAGAGTTTTCTTTTTTATTTTCTAAAACGATGTTAATTAACTCCCATACTTCTCTCTTTGTGACGTTCCAGTCTTTCTTTTCCGCTTTGCATTAGTTTCTCTTCATCCAAATTTGTACTCCACCACAATAACAACACTGCCTCATTTCTCTTCCCTCTTGTTCCGACTTAGCCGAATCATAATTAAAACTCCAAGAACATAACCCCAAACATGCTAAATTAAAACTCGACAAACAAACTGACATACATTTCTTATCAAAATCCATAAAATGCATTCAGAATCGTGGTATTTGAAACAGAATGCTCAGGTTTCTTGCTTGACAGTGATGGAGGCTCCTCCGTCAAGGCCATATATGATGGCAGACAAGCTAAACGAATTTGGGAATTCAAGTGTTTGGCAGAGCCGATAAACTGCATCAAGCGCCACTACACTACTGGTCGACGCCCTTGAGGATGAACCAATTTCTTACAATGCCCATTTCTGTAAATTTTCAGTCTATGGTTTATCATTTCATCCCTGAATTCCAAATATGGAGCGCATCTTTTTTTCCATGAATTTTGGCTGAATTCCAAATGACAATCAATTGATGGGTAGTGGCTGTAAATCGATGGGTATTGCAATGAATTGGGTACTTTCATGAAAATTGAAAATTATCAATTGGAGAAATATTGATAAGTTGCTAAAGTTGGGTTTTGGCTGAAACTGTTGCTGAATAGCTTTGTGCCAAAGACAAATGATATAGATGAGATAGGAGCTTATAGAAACCGAGGAATAAAATATCCATAATATCCTCGATATTTTCACGAAATTTCTGTATTTTTGGACTACCGATATTTACGATACCATCGATATTTTAGATATCCATGAACCAAAATATCGATAATATTGACGACATGGACCGAAATATCGATAATATCCCGATATTTCCATCGAAATTTCCGTATTTTTGGACTATCGATATTTCCGATATCATCGATATTTTATTCCTTGATAGAAACAGAGACACATAGAGGTAATGACAGAAACACGTTATCGTCAGTTTTGTAAATAAAACACAAAACTGGCTGATGTGGCCTATTCAAAGTTATTGGATTATTTGAATGCTCCAAATTTTATGAAATGCTGGTAAATGCAGAAGCTCGGGATCCATATTACACAATACCATATATAGGCAAAATAGATGAACAAAGATTTATAAATTTTCTACTTTTGTCTACCTTAGCAACATTCCCAATATGTACAAAAATTAAAAATCCCACCAATTTCTTATTAAATATTCATATTTTAATTGCCTCATGTTCATGAGTCATGAATCATGGTATACATCCCACCACAATATGGCAAACCCAAAAACAAAACAAAAGAAAGGAAACGAGCCCAACAAAACAAATGAAAGCAAGACGGTTACAAAGAAGCCCAACCTTGGACAAGGAAAATTTCCACTACCAAATTAAAAAACATAACCCAATTACCAAATTAAAAGCATTAAGCAGCTCCCTCATTAACTCTCACTACTACTTGTTACATGTAAATTGTGTTGTTCTTGTTGATGATGTTGTTGTTGTTGATGTTGATGATGTTGTTGCTGTCGCTGTTGTTGATGTTGTTGCTGCTGCTGTTGTTGCTCTTCTTCTTCCTTTATTTCTGGTGATGTGTCTGCTGCCTCGGCAGCCAGAACATCCTCACCAGGGACTGCGGCCGGAGGCTGTGGCGGCGGCGGCGGAGGGTCGAGTCTGCCATCTAGACACGATGAGCATTTAGTCTCGACCCATGCTTCGAAGTCATAGTACTGTCCATGACCCATGATCCGACGACCCGAGCAGAGCCTACCAATCATGCCGGCTATGACTCCGAGGATGGTGATCACTGCAACCACTGCAATCACGGGTCCCACCGACCCGTGACCCGAATGCGTCGTGTAGGCTTGCTGGGTCACTGCCATGGGCGGTGGCTGCAGCTGCTGCTCCATAAGTGAAAGTTGTGGTTTTGTGTCAAGTTTTGAATCAAAAATGGTGAGAGTTTTCAGGGTTTTAGAAGAGACTGTGAAAAGTTGCTGCCTTTTTTTGTTCTCTGTTTTGATGAGAATTTAACTTTTCAGCTGGAATGATAGATTTTTCCCTGAAAAAGGAAGATGGGAAGCATGTGAAAGAATAATGGGGATTGTTTAATTTGTGAGAGGCAGGAAGAAGAGAGGTGGAAAAGGGTGGGAGAGGGAGAGAGATATATGGGAATGTTTTGGGGGGGGACAAAACCCAAGAAAAACCCTTTTCAAATGGGAGGGAGATTCAGCTTTTTTTGGGAGCTTTTTCTGGTATTGTAAAGAAAATGAGAAACAGCTTTTATCAATAGAAATGCCAAAGGGAGGACTTGATGTGCAAAGGTCCTCTGCTTTTTCAGACCTTGCATAGTTGCATTAGGCAGTGAGAGCACTTTAAAATAAAAATGCATTCATTTAGCTTAAATGCAAAGCTGAATTGGTGATCTATCTGTCTGGATTTTCCAAACATGACCAGGCCATTAGCTTAACTAGTCCGTTTGGTTTGGCCCCAATTTGTGTGTTTTGAGGATAGAGGATAGAGAAACGATGAATAATGTGCAAACCATTTCGACTTGTTCACGTTGGGATCTTTTATATTTTGTTTTAAGAGAGAACAGTATATACCAATAATTTTTGGAATGGACATTTGCGGACATTATTGGATTAATATTGTTGCCTAATGTTTGAAACTGTTCATTTTTTGGAAATCGTTCATGCAAAAGATTAGTGAACTTGAAAATAATTTAAACATTTGATTATCATAGCATGATATTTATGTGATAGATGACTATATAGTTTCTAATTTTCCGTTAGCAACGATCATCTTTAAGTCTTAAAAATGGACTCTGATCATTCCATTGCATTGGGAGACCGCTAAGGCTTGTTTGATAGGGAGGACTAGACTAGGCTTTACTAGCAAAATGTCTACATTTCATGTGCATGCAAGACATAATGAGAAATATCTATAAGATGTTGATGATTAAAATTTATAATCCCATTGAAAATGGGGAATTATGAGGGATATGTTTTAGTCATCAATCTCTTATGAATAGTCCTCCTTCATCCTCCAAGTTAGATAACAATATCGATTAAATATTATGCTTTGATCGCTAGTCTAGTCTAGTCCTCCCTATCAAACAAGTTCAAATTTGTGGAACTCGCAATAAGTTTGAATCTTCTTCTTTTTATTTGATTTTAAAAAAAATATGTAATCACTTTTTTTAAATATAAGGAATAGGTTTTTTTTAAAAAGTCAAAAAGCGTAACATATCTGCCAAAAAATGTCAAAAAGTGTAACATTACATAATTTATGGCAAAAAAAGTTAAAAACTATGTCAAAAACTTTAAGCCAATTGGACCACAAGTCTCTCTTCTTTTCTTCTTTTCCACCTCTCTCCAATTATACTCGAAAGTTAAAGAAGCAAGGCCTAACCATATTAGTGATGAAAATTTTATTTGGCACATTAAAGAATTATTCTAGAGAAAGGATTGATTGATTGCCAAACAATTGAAGCCAGCTAGATCATAGTTAATGTAGATGTGTTTTAGTATTTAATCAAGGGCTAATTTTTTTCTCGGTGATCAAATTGAAATTTCGTGTAAAATTCAATGACCAAAAAGTTATTTAACATAACAATTTAACGACAAGTCTATAAATTGTAAACTTTGGTTAATACAATGACTAAATTGAAATTTCTTGTCAAACCTGGTGACCAAAAAAGTATTTAATCTTTTAATCAATGAGTTTTACTATTAACCCAAGCTTGAATAGGGTGGTTGCCTAATAATTTGATGTGTTGGTCTTTCATTTAGTTTTTTATTAAGTGAGATTGAGTCTAGTCAAATTAGCAAATCCCAATTAATCTCACTAAAATCCTTTTAGTCGAAAAGGTGGCAAACATAGAGAGCCACAGAGAGGTCGGGGATAGCAAAATAGTGTTATCCCCGTTACATATAAGTTTTTTTTGCACAGAGAGGCCAAGGGCTAGGTCAGCATGCATAGAATCTAGCCTGAAAGCAGAGAATATGTCCTTGATGTGTTGTTGATGATGATGATGATTATGATGGTTCATGATATACAATAATTTGTTTTTGACAGATCCAAATATATAAAAAGATGATATTGGGGACTGGAAATTGGACAGACAAGGACAAAGATCTCAATGTGCTCTTACAGAGCTTACAACTTAGGCTCAGGCATCTACCAGCTTTATATCCTTTTTTGAATCCAAGCACTCCTTGTCGGCTTCTTTTTTCAAACTATCTGCATTTTCAGTCTCTCTCTCCAACGGTTCATCCATTTTGAAAGTGGAAATTAGAAACCCATGTAAACAAGTACTGTCTACTGATGATATCAGGCTTAGCTCACACGGGGTCACCACACCACCTTCACTAGACACACACACACACACACACACTAGTTATAAAAAAGGCTGACACTCAGTGAGAGAAGCTAGCATAGTCGTCTACTGTCAATGACTGCGAACCTTATACCTACTAACAATTCGAAAATACATGTGAATTTGAGCGATTAAAGCTAGCTTTTGGCAAACCCCAATAAACCAACTGGTTTGTGTTTCACAAATGACTATGTGGTTTAAAATTTATAGCCTGACAATATAACATTCCAGATATTTGCCAAAACAATGTTACCTTTCATGTGTCATGATGCACATTGACTAATATATTCATTCATATGATATATATCAACTAGTTAAATGTGCTGTGCTGCATTTGGTTTTCCCATAAATGGCAAGTGTGAATAATACTTGAACACCAAACTAGTTATTCATATGTTCATGGTTTCATTAACAACTTCAACTAGATTACACAACTTTTTCATAGAGAGAACTGCCATTAATATTACAAATCATTCATTTAGTTCACAGATCCACATTTCTTCCTTATTTGCCCATCTTGTCCAGTCAATACTCCAACATTACCAAGCTTCACCATAGATGCAGCAAAGTCATTAGAGAAAAGAGAAGGGTTTGCACTATAAGAATTAACCATTGCAGCAGTATTTGGATCCTTTACCAATGCCTGATCAGATTCTAGAAGACCTGTGTTGCTAACCAGGTTTGTGTAATAGGCATTGTCAAATCTGAGATTAGTGGAATCAAGAGGAGCAAGATTGCTGAATGCTGAATCTTTTTTGGGACATATTCCTCTCAAGCTTGTAAGGGCTGTAGAATCAAGTGTTGGGTCAGGCTTGCCTGAGCCGTCGAAGTCGAAAAGTCTTCTCATGAAGGTGAAGCATTGAGCAAATCCTAGAGTATGTCCACCTTCAAGAAACAAAAGCAAGAAAGATGTTCATGTCAATAATATCAGGATCATTATTTTTGGCTTTAAAACTTTGGAGAATGGCTAAACCCCAAAGAGAAAAAAAATAAGAAGATGGTTTTGGTTGGAAGAAAGTGAAAAACAAGAACCTGAGAGGACTACAACATCTTTTATGTTAAGACCCTTTGATGTGAACTTGGCAGTGATATTCTCTAAAGGCTCAATAGGTGATGGTAGTTGTTCATTAACTGCCTTCTCACTTGCAGTTGTTCCATCTCTTCTGCCCAATGGAACAGGCCAAAAAGGCCCCCCTGCCTAAACCAGAAGAATGAAAAGAAAGTGAGACTAGAAAGACTGCAAAGAGAAACAACCATTTTGGTAACTTGGCCATAAGATATAGAAAAGTGTCAAGTATACCAGACCAACAGCTTCTCTTGCTGCAAGAGTCAAAATATCGGCACACGAAACAGTTGATGGGCAAAATCTCTCAACATCTGCCTTCATATTGTCAATAACTTCGAAACCCCGAAGTGACTTGCGATTTGGCGGAGCATTCTTCTCGCCCTTAAAGTCTTCTGTGTCATCAAGAAGCACTGAAGCGTCACACCCCTACAAAAGAACGACATTGGATATAACACCTTGTGTCAACAGAGTTGCTCTTAAGTTGCTTCATGATTGTTACGCGTAACTTCTTATCAGTCGAGGGAGATAAATATATTGAGTTTCTAGTAAAGGCTTCTGCAGAATAAATTATTAGGAAGTAGATTTTGCATGTTGTCACAAAAAAGTTGTAACTTTCATGATATTCTTTCTTAGGATATGAGGATCGCTTGAAGTTGCTTAGGACCAACTTCAGGCTATTTGTTCGGTTTTAGAACAAAGGATTTCAGCTAAATTGAGGGAAACTGTATATGCCTATTTTCCTTTGCAACCAATATATCTGTTAAAGTTTTCTAACTCTGTATGAAAAGGAAAGCAGACATGTGTAAATCCAAAATATCTGCTGTCCTAGGTCTTCTTTAGCAACCAATACAAGGGTGAAAAGTAAAGGAGAAAACTACTAGTAAACAGTCTAGCACTCAGTATTAGTAATTTACTTTAAAACATCCTAGTTCTTCAAAGGAGATAAAGATGAGGAAAAGGTTTAAGAAAGAACTGCTACATTGACGATACAATCGTGAAAATGCATCCGAAGAAGGGATGCAGCCATCCTGGTGTCATTCCTGAGAGCTGCCTGCAAATTGTACCTAACAATCATTGATAAGCGGGGGCATGATCTATCGTAGAAATTGTAATCAAGCTGGCTATAACCAAATGGATACATATGAACAAACGGAGACAAAGACAAGAGTAAACATGAAGAAAAAGTGAAGTAGGAGATGATTTTGTGAGTCATAGCTGGTGATCAATGTAAAATGTTTGCTTTGAAATTCTGATTATGATGACATCTAACGGGATCTTTCGCTGTTATTTATAGGCGAAAACAGTGAAAATTAAAAGTGATTTCATTGGTTAAACTCAGAGTGGTAATGCCACTATGGTTGTAAGAACCTAATGGCCAACTCTGCAACTAAATTATCATATTGGAGCATTTTTTTCCAGGTGATATCATCCGTTTACTATTTTATTACTTCTTTTTTTCCATGCTAACAAAGCAAAGTTCCACAGCATTCAACTGCTCTCTTTCTGAAGCAAAAGGAATGTTGAAATAACGTGAACAATCTCTTTGCTACAACAAGATGTCAAACTTAAAAGTTAAAACATAGGTGATCAACAGCACTACAGAAACAGCCAAAAACTCAGTGCACTGGTGACCTCTTACTTAAAAACTTTTTATACATAAGTTGCTAGTGATGAATCTGATGATTTTGGACAAAGCAAATTGAAGACTTCTTCTCAACTATTTCTTAATTGGAAAACTTTTAGTTTCAATTCAACACATGTGCTTTTCAAAATTTCTTGTAGTTTGAGATTGTTTCCAAACCAGGGCAATGGATAGCAATTTAGCAAAAGAAGTTTACTGACACTATTTCTGAAGCTGCATGGACGGGTTGAAATTTTAATATTATCATGAGGTAAGAAAGAAATAATTAAGTAATCTAAATAGATGCATGTGGTAGGAGAAAAATCCAAAACCTGACTAGGATCTCATATTAAAGATTCATGAGAATATATTGTTTAACTCTTAAGTCAATGATAAGGGGCGGCCTGCACAGAAAATGCCTAATGTTTATCATATAAATACAAGGAGTGGAAGTACAAGTGTCACTCAGGTGAAGGCTAAGCAAAGATATTTCACCAAGCACTTTGCATTATACAACTGCAAGTTTGCAATAACTTTTCCTGATAGTAGATATTTCAAAAAGCACTTGGAATTTATGCCACTTCATTTGCACTTCTGATAGTTTTAACTTCGGAAAAGAACTGGATTGGGTGGGTGTATGTCATCCCATTTTTCTTTGTGGTAAGGTATGAGAAAAAAACTGGAGACCTAACAAAACCTATCTCTTCCATTGATGGGATATCGTATCAGAGAGGTGATTGGTGTTTTTGGTGATTGGAGGGTTCAAATCCAATGAACTTGACAGCATGGTAGGTTCAATTTTAAAAGAACTGAGAACTGAGATACTGATGTAAACCAACCTATATAAATAATTATGTTATGAAGTAATATAATTCTATAAAAACAAGAAGAAGAAAAAAAGGTATGGAATTTTTCGTAACGATTTAACCTTGGTGATGCAAAAGTGAACAAAAAGAGAAAAGATGAACACAAGTACACATAATTACAGAATTATTCCATGTATGTTAGGCTTGTTGAACTGAAAAAGCATGGTGTTCTTGCTTCTTAGGTTGACTTGTCCATAAGATATCATGTACAATATAAAAAGGGTACAAAGATAAGTTTGCAATGAAGTACGTAGTGGCCAATTGAAGTGAACTATAATGATGCATGTGGAAAACTGATGTTTAAAAATGGAAAATGACTAACAACATTGCCTGACATGGTTGCTAGGAATCAAGTATTTCATTTTGGATCCACTCCAATTGAAAAGGAGCACTCATGCTGAAATCCAGTCACAAAATTAAGTTTCTACAAAACTGTAGATGGGCAATTGCCATTTGGTGGAGGATGCCATCAACCAAAAACTCATCTTAAGATTACCCAAAAGAAATCGTAATTGCATATGTGGGTTAAACCAGTTAGTCAATGCAATATGTTTGTCCCCTCGTACTCAAGTTCAAATTTACTATCTCCAAATTAGAATAATTTATATTATCGTTTATATAAAGTAAATAAATATGTGAAAGTTGCGTGGATGGAGAGTAAAAGGGATGGTAATCCTACGGGTTTCTCTGGTTATATTGGTTTTGGAAGTTTACCACATCAACATGGCCTATTAGCTCAGCTGGTTAGAGCGTCGTGCTAATAACGCGAAGGTCGCAGGTTCGAGACCTGCATGGGCCATCTTTTTCAACTTTTTTACTTCTTTTTCGGGTTTACCCTTCTGAACACAACCGTTCCGGTTTTCAGATAATAATGCTCTGTTTGTGGGATGGGACCAATGATTAAGGATTTGATATTCTTCGTTAAGATTTTTGATTCAATATCTGTTTCATTTTTCTAAAGAAAAACTATTTCTGATTTCTGACTTGCTGGGTTATATCTCAACCAGAAACCACCATGAATTCCACACCTGAACCAAATCCTGCTGATGAAGTCCTCCATTGAGCAAGTGCTTATGGCTATTGTTGTGGTTTAAATATTTTAGATGTTGTGATGAGATAAAGGAACCGTGGAAAGTTAAGCAGTTGAAAGAGAGAGAGGTGCCCATCAACTTCATTATTCAAATAGAATTGTACACAGAGAACTGAATGCCTTCCCAAATGAAAAGTACCTCTATAAAAAGATGCCAAAAAAAAGAAAGTGATCGCTATGATCACTGCCAAGAGCTATGACATCCCCATACTTTTTTTACCATACTATACATCTCAATTAAATCAATAAAAATCATTTCAGAAATTATGGCTACTTAACCAAAATCCCCCTTCTTCTCAACACTCCTCAGGGAAGGCAGAGCCATGCATGTACCAGTAAACTAAGTAGACCTGCTTCAACAAAAATGGGGCACCACCAATCACTCCTAAGGCGAATTGATGGCGCTTACTGGCTTGCCTCTTCCCATGGTGAAGCCCCTAGTCCCATCTGGCATTCTTGGGCCCTTGGCATTCTGTTTAGCAGATGCTTCATACTGGATGGTACTGCTTGACTGTGGAGATGGAGCAATCAGGCCACGGCCACTCTGTCCCTGCCCACGCCCTCGGGCCTTACCCCGCCCCCAAGCCCATCCTTTCTTGGAAGACGCCGAAATTTCTTCCTACCCAAACATATCCTCATGTGAGATCAAGATCTTATTTGAAATTGATAAAACTATTTGTTAACATATTATGCAGTATTGCTTCATTGTAAACACAGCATGCAATCTATTTTGTACAACTGACGTTTGGTAATTTCAAATTTTAACACTATTCTCAGTCCATCTAAGGGATCTACATGCTGTAAAAAGACAGTGTTATGGTAATGTCATGGCATGATACTATGATTGGTATGCAAGGAAAGACTCACATTAGGACTATCGGTAACCAATTCAGGGTTGCTTGGCTGAGAAGTTTCTTCTGCACAGTCATATTGTGGCTCATCATCCTCTAAAATGCCATCGATTTCAGACTTTCGGTTCTTCAAAACAGATTTTGGCTGTAAAGTAAGTTACATCAGAAGCAATGAGGCTATGTCAAACAATTGGAGGTTGCATACATAGTTTTATATAGACTTACCGAGCGTCTAAGCAGCAACCTTACTCGGAGCCCTTTTCTCCAGTTCCTTTCATCACTCAACTTATCAACCTGTAGCATGAAAAAATATTAAGAAAACCAATGGTGTAACTCTGAAGTTATAACAGCAATCAACATACCGCTCTATCTGCTATATCTGTTGTCTCGTACTCCACAAGTGCATGAAGCTTCATAAAATAGAGAAGAAATATAAGATTAAAAAAAAACTTATACAATAAGTTCCCTTGGAATTATATGTATGGCTATTAGATAAAAAATGGTTCAATTTAATCTTGTACCTTGTTGCTGATAATGAAATCACCTTTGGACCGGGAAGAATTGGATTCATTGGGATGGCATATTCGGATGGTTTTCACACTGTTCTTGACAGCAAATGTAAATATACAGTGATGATTCTCTTAAAACGTAGATAACACAAAAGAAAAGGAAGGGAAATAAAACGCTCAGTGCAAAAATCCAACCTTCCAACCACACTAAATATCTTCTCTAAGTTTTGATGAGAGTGATCTTCAGGCAAATTCTCTGCCACAACAGTACGCGACTGCAAGAAGGAGAAAAAGAAGACACAACATAAAATGATTCATGAAGCTATTTACATCCATGAGGTTTAGGAAGAATCTGTTTTTACCTGCAATTCCTCTTTGTCTTTTTCAGTGAAAGGGTACTTACGTCTAACCTTCTTGCCATCCTCATTTACAACCTTTAAACACATTATTCAAGAACAATATGAAAGCTTGAAGACCAATGAAAAAAGTATAATTCAGACAAGAAAAGAAAAAGGAAAAAAATTGATCAGAAATTTAATCACACAACTCACAAGCTTTGAAGAGGACCGGAGTGCTTGCGCGAGCATGTGGTTGTTGCTAATAAGTGACTTCATTTTTTTGGTGGAAGCAACAACAGATATTGGAACTGTTTTACATAAAAAAAATCGTGCATGAATCAAAAAGCATACCAAAAATTTACTTAATCTGTATAAATTACTCTTTCAAAATGCTTACCATAGCCTTCGGGATCTTTACTTATGTGTTTCACTAAAGACTCATTTGCCAGCAGACTCATGTCGCTGAACTGGTACTCCACCTGTCTTATGCAGAAATAGTCCTTAGATTCAGGAGGTGCTGTCATAGTCCAGTCCTAATTGTTGTGAATTAAGAACCAACTCACTCCCTTCAAGACCTTGTTGTTGATGGACTTTGGACAAGCTCAAGGATGAACTTGTTGCACACACACACACACTCAGAAAATAACCAAGAACAATGAACACAAGTATTTATAGAGGTTCAGCAATTTGCCTACGTCCTCTTTGGTGATCCCCTTGAGAAATTTCAATATTGAAGAAGGAGTTACAGATTTGGTTTCAATGGAAACCCCTTAGAACTCAAGCTCACTATCTGTTTTTCTCTCTCACCCCTTAGCTCACTCACTTGATACAAGATGCTCTCACTCTCTCTCTTGGCTTCCCAAATCTGAATGCAACTCTTAGCACTTGCTCCAGCTACTTAGCTCTATAAAAGAAAGAGAAAGAAGCCACCCACATGCAGCAAACCAGCCTACCTCAAAACATGGATCCCTAATTTCAGGAAAGCATAAAGAGATAGGCTATCATACAACCCACTAACCTACCTAATCAATGTTTAGGACTTTTCTGGTGGTTTGCCAACTGTCTTGGACTTATACCAACGTTGGGGTTGCATGTGAATTGGTAGGGACCAATTAGCATCCAAAGAAAGGGCAGAAAACGTGCTGAAAAAACAGCCAAAGACGAGGCGTGCGACCGGTCGCTTCAAAACCTGCGACCGGTCGCTTTATACCGTAGCTTGACCTTTGAATCTGTCTGAAAAGCGACCGGTCGCAGAACTTGCGACCGGTCGGCTTTCATACCGTAGCAACCTCTTTGAATCTGTGCGCATGCGACGGCCGCTTCAAAACCTGCGACCGGTCGCTTCCTTCGATCCTTGCATCCTTAGGTGAGCCATTTTTCCCAACACTAATTGCTTAATGACTAGCTTCAATAAGGATGACAGGCAACCAATATGTAAAACGCCTTAACATCTCATGCACATTACAGAATTATAACCATGAAAAGGAAACACGATGATTTATCACTTCTAGAGAGAATTCTAATTGTTATCAACATTTAGAGATGGGTTCCCTTATGGGACAAAAGCTTTCACTGACTTCTGAGGGAAATCTCCTGCCTGACAATCCTGGAATGGTTTCTCATATGAGATTGGATAAGGTGCATATTATTTATGAAGATCCTACTACCGAATTTCATTAAGAAACGACGCTGCAAGGTAGAGGGGAAACTGGAGAATTGGGGTTGTAAGTTTTGAACCCAACCTCTTGCAATCGGAGCTGTTACCATATTAGACAACCACTAGACCTCGAAAACTTAAACGGGTTAAAAAAATTGGGCGACAATGTATATCAAGTTAACAATAGGCTTCACATAGCGTCACACATTTGTGAATCTGCATCAATGTAATCTGACTTGCAAAAGCCATGGTGGGATGGGAAAAAGTGAGGGACCTAAAAGGATGATATCATTTTGCCCAACATGATCCAAATCCTGACAGATAATTTGTCTTCCTAATAAATAAAAAAACACATTGAACATAAGATGAGACAAAAAAACCCAAATATAAATGCATGAAAGTTAGGAAATTTAATCATAGAAATCATCCAAAGAATATAATCACAGGAAAGAGTAGAGGCATTAACATATAAACTATAAAGGATAAACATTCACAGAAACATTACCTGTTTGATGATCTTCTGCTGAAGATCATCAGGGAGTGCATTCTTGGATCGGTTGGCAAGAGGGATGTTGGGATTATTGGAGATCAAATAAGGAGGCAACTCCTGGTCCCCAATGTAAAACCAATCAGGGCAAGCAGACTCATCAAGAAAGTGAAAGCAGGGATAAAAATAACCAGAAATGGGCATCTGGGTATGTGATCTTGGCACAAATTCAGGTGCTTGTGCATTGAATTTGAAGGATGAGTTTATTGGGTTTTCTTTCACTTCCATTTCTGGGGCCTCTTGGGTTTTCTCCCCAGGTGGTTGTGCTTGTGCCATTTTTTTTTCTTTTTGCTCTTCCTCTATTCTCTCTGTCTCTCTCTATCTGCCCACTCTCTCTATGTGTTTCTGATTTTTTTTAGAGTGTTAAGGTTTTTTCTGATTATTGTGTGCAAGTTTAGTAACTGTAATTTGATATGGAAGCCTTGTTTGGCGCCCAAATATTGGGGCATCCGTATTTCAATCTGGGATTTGTAGGGACTGATTTTTCTTACACATGACCGTCGCTTGAGGGTTTGACTGGTTATTTTGAGGTTTCCCTTTTGCCCAAGTGTCCTCTTTTTCTCTCTTAACAAGTCCTACAAATTTGGTCATACAATTACATTTATGATTCATGTGACCATTTTGGGAGATAGATAGAGTGCACTTCTAACAACCTCTCTCTCCCTCTCTGCATTTTTTTTCAAAAAGAAACAAAGGAAGATAATTCTAGCATGGTGACGCACAGAAAAATATTATGTGCATAAAATTGAAAGAAAATTAACTTCAAATTGATAATCTTATTATTAATTTTTAAATAAACTGATAAACGCAGTGTAGAGTATTAATTAAATTATTAATGCTGTTTTTGTTACTTTTTTTCATTTTTAATCATACAAAAAAAACCTGTCTTCAGTTCTAAAACAATGATTGCATCATTACTGGATAAGTTTTAATTAGATGAGACATTTTTTTGTTATCAAATGTGCATGATTAATAATTTGAGAGAGATGACTATGTGAAATTATTTTTCATCTTTTAAAATTTGAGTATGAAATAAGGAGTGTGCTAGGGCTTTCAATCAAAGAAAGAAATAGAAAGACATTGACAAAGAAATTATCTTTGTGACACTAAAGATGCGTGAAAAATAACACAAACTATGTGGATTTTAGCTTTTTCGGTTACTAGCCCCCATTAAAAAAAAAAGTGTATTTAAAAAATGTTCGATTATAGCAAACATGTGTTTAACAAAGTTATTTAGTGTGGATGTGCTCCTCCATTTTGCACTCGAGTTTGAATCCCCCTCCATGTAATTTAAATTAGATTAAAATAGAATAATATTTGTATAACAAAAAAATGTTCGATTATCTATCTATATGCTCTCTATTATGGATGAAACTATAATGAGGGGTTTAAAGTGAGGGGCTTAAAGTGAGAGGTTCAATCTCACCACCAACAAAGCATGAGGTGGGGTGCATTGAGGGGTCCCATCTCCTTTTGATGGTGAGATTGAACCCCTCACTTTTAAACCTCTCACTATAGAAGCTCCCTTCTATTATTGCTCCATCACCTACTTGAGATTTGGCCCAATACATTTTTCTTTTTGGCCCAAGAGAATTCGGTAGCGTAAAGTTGAGGAAAGCCTTATTATTGGATCAAGCGCAAAACAATGGTGGCAAAATTGCTAAAACAACAATAGAGGGCCAGCCATTTACGCCCAATGAGATGTTAAAAGGACATGATTTATGAATTCAACTTCACCATTTGGTCCATTTCTAAGAGCAGCTCCACCGCTGAGGGGGAGCACATGTAAGAGGGGGCCTAAGGCCCGAAAAGCACCTTCAGCATGCAAGATCCAGCCAGGACAAGGAGTGGGATCCACCAACCTGAGCAAGCCCACATGCAAATCTCACCTGGCCTGTTGTCCGAAGGCTGCTGAAGTCACGTTGATGTCAACAGCTGATTTAGAAAGAAAAAAAAAATTTAACGTTGGCGCGTGAATTCCACAGGCCAACGTTAAAAAAATTTGAAATCAGCTGTTGACAGAAACCAAAGGGAAGAAGCCATGTGGCGCTTCCCGGATGCTTCGACAACAAGTCAAATTTATTTATTTTATTTAAAAAAGTTCTGAAATTTTTTTTTCTACAAATAACTACCAATATTATTCATTTTCCACAACAAATTCTTCTCCTTCAAAAATTTTTCTCTTTTCACACCAAATATTTTTCTCCTTCACTAAATTCCAGTTGTGTCAAAAAATAAATGGCCTCTTCCATTGAAGCCGGCGGAACCGCTGAAGATATTTTGTTGTGTGATTGTTGGGTCAAAGTTGGTCATTACTCGATCACGGGCAATGAGATGAAGTTCTCTCATATGTGGAGAAAAATTCGTAGAGAATTTTGTGAAAGATCGGGTTCGACTCAGATGGAAATGGCCTTGGCTAGTAGGTGGAAAATTTTGAATAAAGAGTTGGGGAAATGGACAGATGCGTTGGCAAAAGTGAGGGAAATGGTTCGAAACAGTGAAAATCTTGTAGACGAGGTAACAAATTTCTAATTGCCGTTTTATTCAATTTAATGTCATATTTTTTTTATAAATATTTTCTTGGATTTCCAATTTTATTTTTTAAATAGATTCTTCAAGCACAAATGTAGTTTTGTGCCATTGGTCAAGGTAATAAAAGATTCAAAAATCACCAATGTTGGGACGTTGTGAAGAATTGTTCGAGATTCACTACACGTAATTCGTTTAGTTGAGTGAAGAAAAATATTATACATGGCTCCTCAAGTGAACAATGCCCGCAATCGGTTCTCGTGGTTCGTTCGGTGGAGGAAATAATGGCACGATTACGTCCTCCGAAGGAAAATACTCCTCCAAGTCGTGATCTGGTGGAACCGCATTCGCTAATGATTGAGTCGTCTTTATACTCGATTGTGCCGGACTATGAGGACTGGGAGTATTTAAATTGTTTGATGAGTGAGTAGGTATTTCAATTGTATGATGAGTGAGATGTGAATTTTTTAATAAATATGGACACGTGATAACTGAAAATCTTATCTGAAATTTGAGATCTAAATGTTATAATAAATACGGACACATGACAACTGAAAATCTTATCCGAAAATTTTATACTAAAATTTTATCCGAAAATATAATTCAAAATTTGAGATGAGAATTTTATAATAAATAGTGACATGTAGCAACCGAAAATCTTATCTAAATTAATCATTTAAGTATTAAAAAAATAGAAAATAAATTAAAGTCAATAGTGATTGCCCCTTGCCCTTGCCCCATAGGAGTGGAAACACAATTGCAAGGGCTGCCATTATTTACGTAAATAGTGACAGCCCTTGCCTTGCCCTTACCCATAGGAGTGGAGATGCTCTAAGCATGAACATCGGTTTTTCCACTACCGTGTGAAGACAAGTCCGTGATGAAATATAATAGCTAACTTGGCTGCAAGTCTTGATCAATTCTATTTTTTTCACGGACTTGTCTAATTTATTCTATTTTATCAGTTATAAAACAGGTGGGTGGGGTTTCTCACACACACACAAAGATGACTGATCGGTGCATAATTACATATCATTTTGTACCCTTCTAACTTATGATTTGGTTATGTTTTTGAGTTAAACTTGTGCTTTTAATCTATTTTTGTGTTTGTTTCAGTGTAATAAGCTTATGACTCACTAAATGCATTTTGGAGACAAGTTAGCTCAAAACGGTGTATGCAAATCAGTCAACTTCATGGATTGGACTGTACTTACTCAGGAAGAACCAGATAATGAACCATACATCATTGGAAAGATGCGGAAGTCTAGTTTCTGAAGAATTTTACGGTTCATGATTCCGAGTCTTCTAGAGAAAGTTATACAAGTTTTGGCAGCTTAAGGTCAAAATCGGCAGCATCTGCGTTACTGGGCCAAAAATCACATTTGAAGGTCTTTCCGATTTTTGCTTGAGCTGGGCTGCATATGCTTGGAAAGATAATTCAAAGAACTTCAAGATCCATATTTTTCCAGATTTTTCAGAATGAAGTAACAAGCCCAAAACGAGCCCAAAAGCAGACTGCAATAGTTCTTGGTCATGAGTAGCTATGCATGTGCTATTGTTGATAGTGGGGAAGAAGCATGTTAATTGTCATAATTGAAGTAGGTTGTGTAAGAAATAAAAAAGCAAAAGCATCAAGTGGGAACTAGCCAAATGATGAAAGGAGATGGATACCCATGTGAACTTGAGGTGGCTATGCAACTTGTTGTCAAAAGAAGAATATTAGCATGTGAGTTTGATGCTTTCCTTCTCCTATAAATAGGAGGCTTGGCTAACCTTCAAACACACCCCCAAGGGGGAGCTCTCAAACATCTCTCTAGAGCTCCTCTCCCTTCTCTCCCTCAAATTCTCTTTAGTTTTCTTTTTAGTTCTCAATTGTTGTAACAAAACCATTTTGCTTTTTAGTTGTAATTTATTTTCCATTGTAATGTAATTTCTTTTCTTTAGTTTTCAAGTTTAATTAGCTTCCAAGTTTCAATTATAGTTCTTGTTCTTATTCATTATGCTTATAAGTTAATATGCTTGTTTGAATGAGTGATCACCATTAAAACTTGTATGTTAGCTATCTTGGTTTGAATTAAGAGTAGACACCCTGCATTAATTCAAATTGAAATATGAATAGGAAGAGTATGTATGGACATTCGACAACATGGATTAGATACATGCTTGGTTGTTTAAAACATTCTTCTTTGCTTAATTGGATTTCTAATGCTTAATTTAGGTTCGACAAGAAGGATCTAATTAGGGAATTAGGAATACAAGGTTAGGACCAAACACCATGGCTTAATCATACTTTAGCTAGAATCAATCTAAGAATATAAATTGAACTTGGTAACTAATTTGCTTGAGTTAATTTCTTTTCTTTCTTTCTTGTTTTATTTATTCTCTTTTGGTTTTCTATTTTTGTGCAGGGAATCAAATTGAATCAATCTATCATCAATCCTCGTGGGATCGACCTCGCACTTACACAAGCTATACTATCCAACGCCTCGTGCACTTGCGAGTCAACAAAATTTTGGCGCCGTTGCCGGGGATTGACGCATAGTTTGGTTCTATTTTTCTTTCCCTACTTGTTTTACTTTTGTATTTCCTTTTCATTTCAGTTTTTATTTCCTAATCCTTTTAATCCCATTTCAAGTTCTATGTTTATTTTAGCAATATGAGATAGCTCAATAAAAAGGAGAGAAGGAAACTTCAATCATAAGAATAGAAGTATGGAGTAGTGGAGGAGTAGCTACCTCCAAATGCATCCATGCTCGACCTAATCGCTCCAAGGGGGAGTATCCAATCCTTTCTCTTTTATATTGTTATTATTTTCTGTTTCTTTTGTAATTAAAAAAATTTAAAAAGATTTTTCATATGAGCTAACTTTTGGTAACTCCCAGTAAGCAACCTCCACGTCGTGCAGTGTCTAGGAGTTTTTAGGCGACACCTTCGGTGTCTAAGAAGTTTGGGTTTTAAGTGACCATTGTGACCCTCCAACCTTCCCTAACCCCTGGTCAGTGTTTTCGAGGCCCTTAATCGGTCATCCTAGAGTTGCTTGTATAATTGTGTGTTCTTAAAATAAAATTTGTTTTTTTACAATAATGGTTTAGTTTAAATAAAAAATTAAGTTTGGGTATTGTATTCTTGTTTAAATAATAATTTCAAAATTAAAAAAATTAAAATTGCATTTTGGAACTTCTTGGTTTTCACATTAGTCTCATTTTTTTTGGTATTATTTTAATTTTTATGTGGTGTGGTTAGTTAGTTTGTTTCTGTGTGTTAAAAATTAAAAAAAAAATTTACACCAAATAAAGCTGCATCACTAAAAACTTAAAAAAACAAACAAAAATAAAAAAATTAAAAAAAAGAAAAAAAAGCATAAAATACAAATAAATAAAACTTCATTTTCTTCTTCTTCTTCTTCTTCTTCTTCTTCTTCTTCTTCTTCTTCTTCTTCTTCTTTCTTCTTCTTCTTCTTCTTCTTCTTCATCATCTTCATCACACAAGATCAGCATCATCATGGCACGCTCCCGATTCCAAAATTGGAAACTTAGCCGTCCTGGACGTCATCTTTGGGTCTTCACGCACACTTGGGGCCCATCACTTGAGCTCCCAAAGATCGCACTTATGGCTGCACTCTTGGCTTGAGCACCACTTGTCTCGTGCTGGGTTGCTTGCGCTTATCCGTCGCCCAATAGACTCCTACCAGGCGCATGTCTTTGGCGTATAAATCTACCATCGATGATAGTGTTTATTCTTGCCGCAAACCTTCTAGGCCGACGTCGATTAAACTCCACCATCCTTGTCCTCTCCTTTTTCAAGTCCCTTATAATGCCTTGACAATCCTCAACCACATTCTCGCGATGCCGCCAACCGAGCCTTTACTAGCTCCAACTCACGGGATTTCGCAATTAGGCGATAACCCACCATTGCGATAGTGGTCGTGCTTTGTGCGGCGATGCCATGGCATCACTCACGATTCGATTGTCACACTTTGCGCCGAGCACTCGTGCATCTCTCGGGAGTCACTAAACTCCTTGCGACTCCAAGGGCAACTTCATTGTCCATGAGTATTGTGTCATTTAATCACGGGCCCTCGTGGCCGAGCCAAAATAGGCATCCACACCGGTGTCGCTCCTTGACTCGACGCCTCGAATTGGTTGAGCTAGGTTAAGATCAAGTGAAAATGGGAAAGGAGACGACATTTTCTTTCTCGATTTCTTTCTTTTTCTCTTCTCTTCTTTTTTTTCTTTCTTTCTTTCTCTTTCTTCTTTCTTTTCTCTCTTCCGTGTGGCTGTAATTTTCTTTTTCTCCCTTAGTTCCTTTTGTAGACGTCAAACCCTAGCGTTTCTAATTTTTCTCTCGCTCAAGCGAGCTCTCGATCTGGCTTTCCACTGCTCCTAATTGTCGCGTGCCCTTTCTGAACGAACGTGTTCAACAAAGTCGTCTCGACTTTTCATGGCCCGTAATTTTCGCTGCTTGAGCTCTGGGCGCTTCTATGTGTCGACACGTGGCTCTTGCTTCATGTTCCGAGACGATACATACGGACCCTCTCGCTTTCAGAATCCACCAATTCACGTTTCAAAATAATAATAATAAAAACAAAAAAATTTAAATTTTAAATCTAAAAAAAAATTTAAAAACGTGTGGGCTTGAATTCATTGTGGGTCGGATTTCACGATGGTTTGGGTTTCAAAATTGTGGGCTTTGGGCTTCAAAGTTTTTGGGTTTCACCTATGCTGGCTTATTGTGTTAGGGCTTCATTGCTTGCTTATTTTTATTTATTTATTTTCGTTTGGTTGTTTTGCAATTTTTATTTTGTAATTATTTTATTTTGTTTTGTATTTTAGTTATTGTATTTTGTGATATTCATTTGCTTTAATACCTTTTCATTTTTTTGTTATAACATTGCTTGTGCCTAATTTTTAAACATTGAGGACAATGTTCATTTCTAAGTTTGGGGTATTAGAGTTAGCAAGTAAATTTGGTTTTTCTTAAAAATTTTTAAAAGAAAAAATCTTGTTTTTCTGTTTTATTTTAGTCTTGTTTTGTTTTTTTATTATTTTGAGTCACTTTCCAACAATACATGACGATTGTGATAAATGTTTGCATGACTTAAATGAAAATTGGATTTATTTTTATTTTAAAATTTAATAAAATTTTAAAACTTTTATCGTTCTAGCATGATATGTTCAAAACCCTCTTTACACTTGCCATTTGTTTCATAATTTTCTAATTAAAGGATTTGCATGATCCAAAGAATTGTATCAAGCATAAATTAAACTTGTATAACCATATAATGTGAGTTTTTGAGCCTTGTGCTTCATTTCATGAGTGTTATACACATATTCTTATTTTCTTGTCATCTAAGTTGTTGTTTGATCTCATTATTCATTGAATTGGTTGAGCACTTAAAAGTCATTCATTCATATTCAATTTAATTACATGACATTTAAGAAATGATATTAAGGCCCTCTTTGGATCGTTTGTGCCTTTCAAGCTAACCTTATGCATGCTTAAGCATGATTTTCCATTGTTAACCATTTTGAGCCTACATGTAAACCTTTTCTTTCTTTTAACCAATTATATTTCTCACCTTAGCCTGAAAACAATTATTTACCTTTCTAAGGAACTCTTGAGCTTTTATTGGGATGTGTTTTTCATACTAAGTTTTGGAAGAGTGTGTTACATTTCGAAAAAAAAATACACAATTGGTGAAAGAAAGAGAAAAGTTGTGATTAAGTGGTGGTTGAATGAAATTTCATTTTTGGGTTTCTTTATTGGCCTCAAAATAAATTGGTGGTTGTTCAATTAAAAGAAAGGAGTGTGAATCCTTATAAATGGAGGTAAAAGGAGTTTTGAAAAAAAAAAAAAAAAAACCTCATTGTGATGATTCAAGTCTTGGAAACAATTGTTTTATGCTCTTACATTGTGAGTTCTTTGGACTTTGTGTTATCCATACCTTTCATTTCTCACTCACCTTATACCCTTAGCCCCATTACAACCTATGATAAAGACCTAAATTGATCCTAAATGTCATGTGATTGAATTGCATCCATTTTCCTACTTTTAAGTGTTTGGCATCCTTCTTGAGATCATATAATGCAAGTTCTTCATCTTTCTATTGTGAGTTAATTCCCTTATGGTTTAACTCTAATCTCATGTTTATAACTGAGTGATGATTGTAGCCTCTCTTCCGAGTGATTCATTTGTGAGAGGACAACTTTGGTGAGATTTGAAGTTGAATTTGTGCTTTGTATGATTTTTGAAATTGTGTGAAAACTAAGATTGGAGAATTTGTTGCATTTGGCTATCACACTACTACACTTTGAGCATGATATGTTTTGAACTTTGCCACATTGTGAATAATGTCTAAAATGAGCTTTTATTGTTAAAACTTTGAGTCATGTGCATGAGTCATTTCTCTTCAGAAAATGTTCGGAAATATTGTTTTGTATTTGTTTTTGTTTTTGTTTTTGTTTTGTTTTTGTTTTCTAACTATTTTGTTTTTGTAGAGTCAAGAAAACGTTTGTAGAGACGTGATTCATTAAACCCCTCAGAGACACAACTCCTCCTACTAGGGATGCCTAGAGGTTTAAGGCTTGCTGCATATGCTCAATGCAATCGAGCTTACCTGCGAAAATGGTCTAATTTATTTATTTATTTTTATCTTTGTTTTCCTTTTGTTTTGCCTTGAGGACTAGCAAAATATAGGTTTGGGTGTATTGGTCCCGATGACATAGGGGTTCGAACCTCTGGCCAGCAAGTCAAACCTCTTTTTCCACTAGGCTAAACTTCGCTCACTAAAGGTTACGTGTTTGATTCTTCTTCACTCAATATCAATTGTAGCACTGAAGGGTTCTATCAATTGTGTACGTTTGATTACCTCAATAAAGCGAATATGTATTCTTGATTTTTTTAAAAAATAAGATTTATAAATTTATAACATAATTTAACATTTCAAAACTATACTGACACATAACTATTTTTTTCTTTTCTTTTTGTTTTGTCGAAAACGCACTCTCATTACAAAAGGGAAAGGAGGACTTACCTAAAAAAAAAAAAAAAAGAGGACAGCAGCACAAGCCACTGTTGCACAACCAAGCAAACCAGGGAAAGATAAACATACACCCCTGGGCTACACCACAGACAACCCAGCAAACACAAACACACTGCAAAAACATCTAGGTGAATGCTAGCAACCTTCTTTCTAACTTTCTCTTTTGGACCTTCTCATTTCTTCTCATGACAAGTGTCACTTTCCTTACACTTAAAACAATATCATTAATGTATCACACAAATTAGTTTTTGTTTTCCAAGTTTACCTTTATTGAATGTATTAACTCTTTTGAATAACAATCTAGTTTTTTGACAACTTTCTTACTACCTTGTTAAAAAATTAAAAAAGAAAATGAAAACTGAAGTTTTTTTAACTTTTTTTTTCCAAAGAGGACTTATGTTTTGTTAAACACAAAATAATGATGATATCACTTTCATGATAACAATGTCATGAAACAAACTTTATTTTTTTACGTTTTTTCTTATTTAATTTTTAACAATGTGCTAAGGAAGTTGTAACAAAATTTGGATAAATTGAAGGAAATATAAAAGCTAATACATTTAATAAGGGTAAACTTGGAAAACAAAAACTAACTTGTGATGCATTAATGATATTGCTTTTAAGCCAGAAGTGAAAGCCGACACTCACAAGCAGGTTGGTACGCCCAAAAGAGGCGTCAAAGATTCCTCAAACAGTTAAGAAACATAGATTGCACCAGCTAGGAAAAGAGCATACTAGGACGCCGTCGCAGAAGACGCAGGTCAGATCCTAACTAGAATAACTTAAAACCTATGGAGGACAGGGAAGCCCATACTGACCCAAAACTTAGGCTATGAATCCAAAATCTGAAATTTAAACCCTAATCTAATCTAAGAGCCTTAAACATGGATCTCATACCTTAGTTTAGTTGTCAGGCATGGTTCCATGGGCACTTGACCCCAAACAAAGCATGTCTTATAAATTCCACATTTTAAATCTCATAATACTTAGTAGTAGCAGTTATATAAGTTCTAATCCCTTTTTGGCTAATCCATTCATAAACTTTTATATTATTTTTTTATATATAAATGATGAGTAATGTTAGAGACACTAACTTATTACACCAACTGATGCATTATCGTTTTATTTATTTTCTTTCTAGACTCGCTATGAACTCCTGTTTGATAACCATTTCAATTTTTATTTTCACTTTTGTTACTCCTCCCTCCCATCATTATCGTTTTATTTATTTTCTTTCTAGACTCGCTATGAACTCATGTTTGATAACCATTTCAATTTTTGTTTTCACTTTTGTTACTCCTCCCTCCCATCCTCTCCTATCATCTTCCCTCTCAATCTCATATCCACTCTCATTCTCACTTCTATTCTCCCTTATTTTTCTTTGTACTCTTAACACAAAAAATGAAAACTAAAAACTAAAAATAAAATAATTATCAAACCAGCCCTAAGTATTTGCAGCAAATAAGACATTGCCACATCATAAGAATAAAGCAATAATGGGGTAAATTGAGAATCATATACAACAACTATCAGCGAATCTTAAATATGCATTGTTTAAGGCACTTTTTTCTATTATGGTTATGAATGTGAATGTGGTTCTGAAAAAGCCTGCATCATAGAAAAACTGAGCAAGTGAAAACTGATCTGTCAAGTTGCCAAATCTGCCAAAGCTGTCATGGTGGAGCACAAATCTTGCCAACAAGAATTATCAAACACAGTTTCTTTTGGGTGTTTGCAACACATGGGAATCTCAGATAGAATTTAGGAGCTAAAAAAGTCCTGGAAATAGTTTGTTGTTTGGCCCTTTGTACAAAATTTCCAAAACCCTATCTGTAATTGCCCAATTGAATGTGTTTTCCATTTCAATTATTCCAAATTATGTCATCCCTATCAGCAGGGATCATTATCTATGGCTGGTCTTTGAAGGAATCTTTAATAAGAATGCTGTTGGTGTGGGCCATGCACTTATATTTTACTTCTGCTGCCATGTGACTTTCTCAAATGTGTTTTAGCTCCTCCACATATTCTATCTCCATTGTACCAATAGAAGAAAGGGAAGAACTAATGGGTTTGACATCTCATCAGCTTACTCAAAACCCAAAGAATAAAACAAACCCTTTTTTTGGCCAGAGAAGTTAATTAGAACCTCCATCATTTTCATTCACTTGTGTCACCAAACAAACCATTCATACCATCCACAAAAATGGGCCCTCAAGATGGGCTCCCTTCATAATATCTTGTCTATAAGATTCTCACTATTATTTTGCTTGTGAGAGAGACTGTTTTGTCATGCATCTCTAATAAACATACCAACTGATTATGTTTTTTCTAAAGTGGGATATGACAGGGTTAGGTATACAAGATAAAATCAGCAGAAATCAGCAGGCTTTAGAATAATTCTAATAAAGATGCTTTCTTTTGCCACAGTTGGTAAGTGGAGAGGGGTTTTCTGACGCATATACTGTCAAGGTGCAATGAGAGTGTGAGCCTAAGAAAATTGATGAAATTATCATATCTTTTCGAATAATAATTGTATATATGTTTAATTCATTATCATATCATTCCAGAGAAGAAAAAACAAAAGATAGAGGATTTTTTTTTTGGGGTCAAAGAGATGAATGGTCTTGAGTAAGCTGAAACAGAATTGCTGGAAAAGGAAAGGCTAGGTTGGGTCATGAGTTTCATTGATCTGGCCTTGTGCATATTTGAGCCCTTGATCATTTCTGATTTTACCATTTTTGTGTCTGCAATTAGGACAAATGTCATAATCGTTTTTGGTTGGATTTTTTTTTGCTTTATCCTACAACAGTTAAAACCTCTGAATTAAGAACTCAAACTGGTACTAATTAGGTTGCCTGAATTTGGGAGAATAATGTCAACTTATTCCTTGTCTTCTATTCATAAAATAAGAAACCATCAGTTCAGAGGGATTGAAGATAATGACATTGACAAGAAAATAGAGGATGACAAATACTATTTTATTCTCTCTAAGATAAGTCCGGATCTTGTCCTTTCATCTTCTTTTACAATACAAACACTGCCAATCTGCCATCCAGCAAATTGAACATTCACATTTATTTTTTTATTGGTACCCAAAACTTTGAAATTAATCATTGCTCTCTTTCAAGCATGTTTCTCTCCTGTCCTAGTATATGCAATGATGGCTTTATTTTAGAGAATTGTTCACAAAATCATCTTCAAATGCTATGTAAATTATACTCAGTCCTTGATAAAATTCAGAACAGAACATTTGAAGAAGCCAAAAGGGTCTCACGGAGCCTTGACAAAACAGAGGGTTTTTTTTTTTTTTTTTTTTTTGTGGGTTCACAGTTAGGAAGGAGGAGGGGTTATTCTCACACACACACACACAATAGTGTTATGGGGATTGAACTGCATACCACTAGCCTTGACAAAACAGAGGTTGCACTAGCTAAAAAAGTTAAAAGATAATATTTTTTTTAGTACAAACGATAGTCTAAACTATAGGGGATGGAAATTTCTCTCACACACAACTATAATGCCGAAGTTGAACTAGCTAAACAAGTTAAAGATAACTTCTTCTTTTTTTAGTACAAGCAATAGTCTAAACTAAGTTAGATTTCTACATACTGTGATATGATGCGGTGGGGATTTGAGCATGGGGCATACAGTCTGCAGTCGATGTCGTTTTAACTTGCCAAGTTAAATGCATTTACACGCATTTAATAAAATATCAACTATTAGATTAATCTAATGAGTTTTACTGAGTCCACATCAGAATAATTGTATTATACTATTCCTCACAACTGCCGCACCTTATTATATGTATTTGATACCATTGAAATAAAAAATAAAAATTCAAATCAAGCAGCAATCACCTCTCTCCCCAACCCATGCCCCACACTGCCAGCTAGTTGCCGACCCTCACTCTCTTTTCCTCTCACACACGCACATAGGTGGTTTAATTTGCATGTTTAATTGCAATAGTGCGAATTATTTTTCATTTACTTGCAGATTTGTTAATATAACCATGAACGGGGAGAGAGAGAAAGAGGAGAAGAGGGAGGGGGGGCAGCCATGGATGGCTACGGAGATGCCGCTGTGTGGGGGAGGGGGGGACATTTTTTTGCTATTATTATGACATTTTTAATATTTTATTTCAAATGTATATTTTTTTAAGGATTTTTCCTATTGAGAAGAGCAATAGCATACTAAACTCACACACACTACACGGATGCTAGGACTCGAACCCAAAATCTTGCCCGAGGGAATAAATACTCAAAACCACTACACTAATAGGTCCTTTGCATTTCAAATGTATTTTAAAAGAAGTATTAGATACATATATAAAGTGTAAAGAGATGTTGATGTGATCATGTGGACTGATTAAAATGCATTAGATTAATTTAATGGTTAACGTTCATTTAAATGCATGTAAATGCACCGATGCTAAATACAGAGGCTCGTGATCCAAATATAGGCAACACGGGATTGAATTGAAGACTCAATTTCATTAATGCAAAACCTTTTTTTTTAATTACTATAACCAATATTTTCAAATAATATCATGGAGTAATTAATTATCATCTCATTTGTACTTAGGAATGTCAAGCAAACGCACAGTTTCAAAATGCCATGGACCAAAAGAGGACAATAGTAATCTTGAAAATACCAAAGTTATCATCTACTTGGGAAGGCATACCTCCACCAAGGACAATAGAATATGTTAGCTGAGAGGGTTCACCTGATTCTCCTGATAAAAGCTGATATGTGGTTTTGCTAAGTCCTGAAGGGTTGGTATCTGGGAGTTGTGCAATCCAAGGAAAAGCCAACCGTTCTGCACAACTTCTTTATTCTATTTGGATTTGTATAATTCTTAGCAATTTTGACCAAAAAGAAAGAATACAGACAACAAATAGGGAAAACTGAAAACAAGATGGTTCGAGTGCCTGGTGTTTAACAATCATAAAGCATAGAATTTTGGCATTTTTGTTGAAATGTTCAATTGATATTTGCTGTTGGATTTCAAACATTTAATCTGTGTCTTGGATTTCATAGTTTGACCAGTACTTCCATCATTCCCCTGAAGATAATTAGACAAAGTAGCTTTCTTCAGTCTGCAGGGTCAGTTTTCAACTGATTGAGAGAGAAACAGATCCCTCAGGGTCCATTTAAGATGAGATCATGATTGAATCGTTCCACCACCTGAAATGCTCCCATCTGAAAGACTTCAAATCTAAAACAATAAAACTTTCATGGAAAGTATGAGCTTGATGTAGGAAAATGGCCTTGTTTCTTCCATGGACATGAGGATCTAACCAAAAAATTCTTATACCAATTTTGATACAATAAAACTCATACTCAAGACATAGGGGAAGGGAAGCTAATCCTGCAAAATTTCATAGCCGCTCTGTCTGTCTCTCAAGATCCTTCTCCTTTTATGTATAATGTAATTATATTTTTCTTTATATTCATTGGCTCCTCCCATGTATAAATATATCTGCAAAATTGATGGTGAATAAACTCTATACATCATCTTTTCCAGGTTTGTGAATGTGACCTTTCCAGCTATAACTTTCAGATTTTGCATCTTCATCATCTTCATCGTCTCCACCGGTTCCAGTTAAATGGAGGGGACCTTGGGGTGAGCCAGACTGAGAACTACTAGCCTTTGAAGAGTCAGCATATTGATCTTGTGACATCCACAAGCTCCCCAAAACAACTACAGACTGATTTTCTGGGGCTGCAGTGGCAGCTGGAACTCTTCTGGTGTGAAGTCGGTATTTCTGCATTAACAAGAAAATTCGCTCAATTTTCAACATCAACATTCAATGTCAAAAGTGATAAAAGTGTTTGAAAGTTCAAACTCATTCTTTCTAAGGATAAAGACTTCCACAATGCCTTCTCTTTTGTTACTTTGAAAATTTTCCACACAATCAAACAGAAGCAAGGAAAGGGAAACTTAGAACCGACCTGCAAATGACTCTTCACTTCGTCATTGGTCAAGCCATCAACCTGCATGAGTTCTCTAATTTGCTTTGGAGTGGCCACTGCAAAAGATCCAAAAAGTTCAAGTTAGACACTATATATGGTAGGGGCGAATAAAGAGAGTAATATAATCCACCACAGAAATGTATGCAGAGAGACAATCAATTTATCATTGAGCTAGCAAATCCATCAAAATCTGTTATGCAACAAATATTCTGTCACTTGCCAGATTCATACTAATATCCTTATACATATGTTTGATTAATAGCACAAAACATTCTGGAGTTCAACCATTGAAAATTAAAGTAGCCATACAAGGAAAATGACAATACTTGCACCTTTTCCACATTCAAACATTTAATAATCCACAATTCCATTGTGAACTCTAAAGAATCAAATCCATGACACCAAAATAACGAGCAAACAAAACAAATTTGGGAACTTACTCCAATTTAAGTTTTAGAATCTAGACTCTCACAACAATCACGAAAGTCAGACATACATGTTAATTTACATTAGAACCTGAATTTCAGATTCAATATCTGAACAGTTGACCAGAAAAAAAGTTTCAAAATCTAACCTTGTGAACCTCCAAGTTGCTGCAAGGCATTGACGAATCTCCGATGCAACTCCGGCGACCAGCACCTTCTCTGTTTCCGGCTAGTTGGCTGCTGCGGCGGAGTCCGCATGTTGGATTGAGCATTGGCAGTAAAGAAGGAGACTGCCCTGCCACAAGTGGATCTTGAACCACTGGAGGCTGATTCTTCCTTTGGATTCTTAAATCCTGGAGTGAGCAAAGACAGCCCATGAACTGGCAATTCCTCCTTATCTTCTTTCCTCGCCGCCGTGACAGAGAAAGCAGGGTATGTCTTGAATGGCATAAATGCTCTTCCACCAGTCCTATTTCTACATGTCTGGAAGGGATCGTCATTTGCTAACCCATTTTCTGCCTCATTTCTCTGCCATAGTTTATTGTCTCAGTTAGAAGATAAAGTTCAATGCTTTGTTTAGTTTAGTTCAAATTTTTTGATGTTCTGTTTGTTTACCTTAGAATCAATTTCAGAAACTTGCTTTCGATCATATGGGAAATCACTAGAGGGATGCTGATAATTATCAGTGTTCCAAAGCTGGACAGAGCTCATCCAACTCTTCTTATCCCAACAGTCTTTTTCTTTCTTATTGTTATTGGTTCCTCCATTGTTTTTTTCACAATCTTTCTTCAATGGTATGAACTCTTCCAACACTGGTTGAACATTTGGTGCCGCACATTGCATTGCATCTTCCTTCAGAGCTAGAATCGCTGCAATCAATATGAAGAAAGCAAACCCAGATAAAGAGTTGGAACGAAATAAAAACCATTGATCAATATCTTCAAAACTAAAAACCTATTAACCAAACCCAACAAACACGAAAAACCCAATTCTCAAATCGAACTAATTTAATCATTCACTGAATACCCATCAATCAAAACCATCAAAAAATCCAAAACCCCATCTCCAGAATCGGTTCCTCTTTCCCCAAAAAAAAAAGTTAAAAAAAGGAAAATATGTACTTAAAAATCGAAGTTTTAATGTTTTAGTGGAATGGAAAAACAAAAACCAACCATCATTCAAGAGAAACATGCAAAGAGGAAGCTCGCGCTTGAAGGCGTCGATCTTCCTCATCTCTTCCTCCAATCGCTTAACAAAATCGTCAAGCTTGGACAGCCTCTCGGACACATTACCGATCATCGAAACCTCCTTGAGGAAATCACTGATCGTTTTAGGCACAAAAGTGGGTCTAAAATCCAAGCTCAGTTCAGGAGGAACCGAACCCATTTGAGATTTTTGGAGATTTGGATCCTTCAGGTATTTTGGTGTCTGTTTGCAATCGCTTTGTTGCTTTGTGTTTGTGTGTGATATACCACAGAGAGAGAGAGAAACAGAGGGTGAAAACCGAGAATCAGAAATAGTGAGGATCTATTTATATAGACAATGTTATAAATAATACAGTGAGTGGGGTGTTTGGGGGCAGAGAAAAAGTGGGAAAATTAAAAAGGAAAATAAAAATCGAAAAAGGAAAATTAAGTCGAGAGAGAGGAAGACGGAGAAGAGAAGATTCCATTCTGTTGAGGGAGAGAAAGCATCCGCCAGTTTGGACGGGTTTTTAAAAAAGTCTCTTTCGTGGCGTCGCGTATTTTATCTCCCCTAGGGTCCTCCCGAGTTAACTCGGGGGGTTTTTTTTTCCTTCTGAGTGAGTTAACTCGGGCATCGAAAGTCTACTTTTTTCTCTAATAAATAGTAAATAGTAAATAGTAAATAGTAAATACTCGTATCAATTTTTTGCTATAGTATCTTGAGAAAATAAATAGAGATACGGTTAAGGGGTTTGTGTATAGTTTAAGAGCATTGCACTTAGGTTTTATATTCGAACCTCTTTCCTTAATATGCTTTTGTATAAATAAATAAAAAATTAGAAATTAAAAAAATAAAGATAGTGACGGTGGTAGAAGAATAATAATATTCATATTGTTTGAAGAAGTGAATTAAATAAGGTGTGTTATGTTGCATTCAAATTTCAGATAGTTATTAATGAGTATTTGGATTTTGGATTTGTTTTGATTGTTTCATATAATGATCAGATTACAAGTAAATATTTATTTATTTTTTAATACAAGCGATAGTTTAAATTATAAGGGGAATTAGGGTTTCTCACACACACTACCACAGTGCCATGGGGGTTCGAACTTGAGACCATTGATCTGCAAGTCAAGACTCTTTTATATTGGGCTAGACCCTGTTGGCCAAGCAAATCTTAAATATGTATATTTTGTGCTTTCCAATAGGGCCTTAGCATTTACGAGATTAACATGAACATATATTAAAACAAATTTAGTCTAATAGTATTTGTCTTCGCTTGGTTGGAAAAGATCTCAAGTTCGACTCACATGAATGACGATTTGTGATGAGTTCGATACCTAGTTAGATGTGGCAAATCTTATTATAGTGGTGTAGCCTTGTTTAAGTCTTGTTAATTAATACAATACATTAACATAATTTGGCAAAATGAAAATATTAACATAAAAAAGAAACACTTATGTTGGAGCCAGATGTTTTGCCTTTCTGTCATGTGCTTTTAGGTCACCCCATGAAGATCGACATACTATATATATATATATATATATATATATATATATATATATATATATATATATATATATATATATTTTTTGGTAATAAAAGTTTTAGGGGATGGAAGACTACCGCATCCTAGGACCATGGCATATCCTCCCACACTTCAAATTCAATATTGTATTATTTTTAAAGGCATCCAAAAAAAAGTGTGCAAATTTTATTTTATTTTACGAACGGTCAATTATCTAAAAGCAACCCTTTATGAAGAAAAGGTGAAAAGAAATGGTGAATAGGCAGTCTAAGCAATAACCCTAAAACTAAAAGCATCCAATCCAACCACCAATTTGAGGCCTCATCATCATCAACTTTGAACCCAATAGATGCTCTAGAATTTGGTCATTTTGTGTGTGAAAACATTTCTGAAATGAAAGGTAAAAATGGAGTAAAATAACATGGTAAAGTATCTTGAAATGGTCAATCTCACAACCTAAAAAGTTGTTCTTCTTTCAAAGTTTATTGTATTGAAATAGCTTTACATCCCTTTTATAATTTTGTATGGAGCTTATAACCCTCCAATCTCCATTCTCAGTCAAATGGAGAACATAATTTTGCTCTAATTATAACCCACTTTTTGTAGCTCTCTTAGCTTGTAGGTCAAAGTGTGTTATTTCTTTAATGGGAACAGAAGGGCCACCAAAGTGGAATTTCCATGTTATAGCCACTCTATGTCCATTGAGATTCCTTCACCGCTATTTATTATTCATGTGATTATTTAACAATTAGTAGAAAAATAAATTAAAAAATAGTACTTGTTTCTTTACCATTGCCAGGGCTTTCTACGCTATTGGTATTGGGTAGTGGTTAGCTTTTAATTTTTTCTTTTCCCAATTTCAAAGGAATCCATCCCACTTTCAAACCTTAGGGTTCGGCTTGGTGGATCACCAAATTTGTTTCTTCTGTTATTTTATCTGGATTCCAAATCCCAAATTTTAGGTCATCTTTCCTTGAAGGTTCACAGGTCATTTGGCGTGTTCGAGTAGGATTGATTCCTGCCTAAAGTGCGATTTAAGTATAAGAATTAGGAAAATGTTTCAAATCGTTACGTTATTAGATTGTTAATACGAGTCATTAATTTTATAACAACATTAATTGAATTCATTACATAATTAAGATTTTAGTAGCATTGCACAAGGAAATCATGCCATTATAATAGAGTCCGTTATAGTTATGTCTAGAACTCATTACAAATATGTATATGTATTTAATTTGAATTTGAGATCCGCTCTAACCAAGTGAAGACACCTATCGCTAAACTAAAAACTAGTTGAGTACATGATGAAAACTAAGCTCTCCCCATTTTCTTATCAAGATTAAAAGCAGAAAAATAAAAATAAAAATCTGTAGATTCCGATTTGCATCCATTGATTAATGACAGTTTGAAAGCCAACGAAATCCAGAGCAATTATTAAGGGACTATACAACATGTGATTGGGTGATGTTTATGGACCCATCAATTCAGCAAAGGTGGCTAAAAACTTAGAGATAAGGAATCATGTGAAAAATGTTGGGGCCAATTTCGATATTGCCAGAGATTTCAGAAGGGAACAAATATATATGTTAATGTTGGCAGGAGGGCAGAGGAGAGAAGAAGATGCCCTTTTCAAGCCAAAAAAAAGAAAGAGACAGGCTTTTACAGCCATTAGATTCCCATTTCTTTTCTTGAGTCCATAGAATTGAAGAATGTATCTGAATTCTAGTATTCTCTTGAAGCTGCTCCACCAAATTCAATTTTCTTTGTTGTAAAAAATCTCTTTATTTGGCCAAAACAAGTGGTTGGGTTTCCCATGTTATATCACTAAGCCTAATACAAATTTGTTGACATGCCGTTGTGGTCTTTAAACCAAAGCACAAGAAATGGAGAAGAAAAAGATATCATGTGCAAACATCTTTCATGAGTGGTTAAACCCATGTGTAATTCTATCCCATCAACTCCATTCATCCCCCTTTCCCTTGGTATAATTTCTCCAAAGGCACCTAGCAAATGGCACCTTACCTAACAAGACTCCATTATTCCAGCAAGTGCAAAATTAGCTACTCTTCTAAGATTTTAACCATCTCTTAATCTAATTAATGATAATGAAAATGGCAAGACTATGAGGGACTCATGGAAGGCCATTTGAGTCATTTCATTGTGCGGTCTTTATTTTTTTATTTTTTTAGGATACGAGCGATGAGTGCGGTGGTTGTTTGGGGGTGTTACACAAATATTCATTGGGTGTCTATGGATTTCGAATCTCTGTCTACATAAGTGAATGTGGAAGATCACAACCAACTGAACTATACCCACATGCAATTTTTCCTCTTTTGTGTGCTTGAGTTTTATATTGTTCATTATGATGGTTTAAAGGGGGATAAGATTCTCTCAATCCTGCTTCTAATGAAAGCAAATGATGGCATGGAATTGAAGCCAGGTCTTTGATCAATTCAAGAAAAAGATAAACAAAAGGGAAGACATGGAATTTACTCTAAAGACTTTATAAAAATATAGAGATAAAGGAGAAAAGAAGAGAGAGGTGGCTTGGCTTGACCGCTTGAAAGCCAACCAACTTGTGTTTTTAGGGCCAAAGCAAAGCATCTCAATTTTGATTGATGAGATTTTGGTACTCTCTGGAATCCAAGAAATGGTATCTCTGTACCACCCAACTCTTTAGTACTTATCTACCACATAGAATATATATGATTTTGTTCACACATTACCATCAAAGAAAGCAACATGAAGAATCACCAATAATTAATATATAAATTTAACGAAATAAAATAAGCACATAATTTATAAGTTAGTATTTTGGTATAAAAAGAAATACAAAGATCTCTGAGTTAGTAAAAAAATAAATAAAAAGAAATTAAAGAGGTGACCTAATTTAATGAAATATTAGTGTTCTGTTTAATTCAACTCTTCCCAAAGGTTTATATTGTGTCTTGATTCTAGAAAGAGGCACGTATTAGAAAATGACCCACTAGTGTAGTAGTTTGAAGTATTTACTCCCTCGGGTAAGGTCCCGGGTTCGAATCCTAGCTTGTCTGTGTAGTGTATGTGAGTTTAGTATCTTATCGTCCCTCTCAATAAGTAAGATCCTAAAAAAAAAGAAGAAGAAGAAAAAAAAAAAAAAAAAGAGGCACATATTAGCTAGTGAGTTTCCTTGTTGACAAATTTTAACAAAATGAAATTGTCGGTAGGGATTAAATATTATATATATATATAGGTAGATAGATCATCACCGACTTTATATTCTCGAATTAAAAAAACATAATTTTGATTACCATTTGGTTTAGAAAAATTAACATCAAATGTATTCACGTCATATCCACTGGTAAGCACGTTTTGTAAGTATATATTAGTTTTTCATGACCTATATATTTTTTTATTGATTTTATTTATTCATTGTGTGAAAGGTTACATTTCATTAATAAGTTTTCAATATATTCAGCCCTATTATGAGATTCAAAGAAATATATACACCAGTTATATATGATTTCCTTCTCTATATATTTACAAATAGATCTCGCTGTTATATGATGTTGATCGATCGCTGCCACGTCCAAATTCCAGCCCTATTGATTTGTAAATAATAAAAAATTCAAATTATGAAGGATTGTTACCGCGGCAATCGTGTTGATGTGTTAAGATTTTAGATATCCTCTACTCTTTTTTAGTTTTATTAGTTTCAAATGGTTTTATTTGAGTGTTTAAACGCTCTACGTCGCCATGATGCATGATGAATAAAATAGTATAATTGTGCTAGAAATACAGTTACATAACGTTATTATTTATAACCGGCGCATAAAAAAAATCTCTGATTTGTAAACGACAAATCTTCTCAAGAATGAATAATTGATTATATATACTCATTTATTTATATATAGATATGAAAGCATGCATCTTGCACTTTGCACCTTGCACCTTCAATGTGTGTCACAAAATTTCCACAAGATTCAGCGCATGAGCCAATTTCCCTATCACTTTCAAGATACTTACAAAGGCAACTAAATAGTTGTTGGGTCAATCAAAACAACAAACACAATAAGATACCTAATTTAAAATGCTTCCGAAGAAGACACACTCAAACCCCAAAAGCATCTTTCACGTGATGACAAGCTTCATGTTCATGGCACTTCAATTTCTGCGAGACCTCCTCATGAGGGTAGGTATTTTTTGCCTCTCTCTCTCCTCCCCCAATTTTTTTTTCTTTTGCAAATAAATGGGTCCCCTTTGCATGTCAAGGACGGAAAGAATCTTTTTAAATTAATAATGCTAGATATCAAAATTTCTACATTTTTTTTTCTCGCAACTTTTTGTGGCGCTGTTTTTGTCATCTAGGGTTTTGGTGTGTCTTTGTCTACTTTTAAGGAGTTGTTGAATGGCATTATTGTTGTGTTGTGTTCTTGCTTGGTCCTTGCAAGGATTCCACTTATTGGGCCCTCCCTCAAGTCCTCTCCAACTACATCATCATTTTTTTCCACTCTCCCTTTTCCCATTGATCTTACCTTTCTACAAATCAAGAAAGAGTTGCATTCGAAAGATATATTAGCAGGGTTAATTAAGGGTAACAAATCAAAAATCCAGCTTGTTAAATAGCAATTTATTGATGTATATAGGTGTGCTCTCATGTGATATCCAACTTACAATAGTAGACCTATCTTTAATTAGAATCTAGCATAGTGTCATGGACGTATTGAATAATTACTGAGTAATATTCGGAATATCATATTTATAGACCACTTTGTGTAAAGTCGGATTTATTGTATTGGTAGGCTTCATCTCTATAAAAATATGGAACACAATGTCATCATATTATCTCCCTTGCATTTTCCGTTATTAGTTACAAATAATCTATCTTAAATTTACTCCACTTTACCACTAATTAATGCCTATATAATCTCTATAGTGTTTTGAATCTAATTGCATACAAATGAGCTGTAAATAATTATGATATTTTGTCGGCTCGAACCTCCTCTCTTCATGCGCATTAATTCATGGTGTTCATAGTCACTAGCTAGCTATATGAGTTTGGACCACAAAGAGAAACTTTGGCTGCAACTATTGGAAAAAAAAAAAGTTTGTTCTTCTAAACTCAATGACTTCTTCTCATCCAGTCGGACAAATATAATTATATATTCTTTAATCAACAGTAAAAAGACAGTCGAATTAAAGAACTCTTTCAACAATGAAAAGTAAGAATTAGTTAATTTTACATTTTACATTTTTTTAGAAGAAGAAATTCATTCATAGAACTGAAAGCGTACATAGAGCGGCACGATACAGTGGGCTAAAAAATCTTCCTAGGAAAACCTTATGGGACAAACTCTAGAGGAGGAAAGAGTACCACATATGTCATGGACTAACAAAAGTGTCTGATTCAATCACTTTGGACCAGTACAATAAAAGAAAATAAAGCAAAATCAAAAACTAACACATAAACCTCCGACGAGAACACATCAACACAACCCGACTGCCAAAAGAGTCCTGTTATGAAACCATAGTCCTTTGCACAACCACAGAATAGTGAGAGAGCACACCAAAACTCCAAAAAGGAAGATGGAGCCCATGGAAGCACACCATCCCGATCCACAACCATTAAATAAAACCAAAATTCTTCTAATGACGCTGGGAAGAGGTAGTCTGCAGAGGACAAAACACAACGAACATGCGAGGAAAAGAAGAAATCATAAAAGTCACCATAGACACATCATATCATCTCAACATTGACAAGTAAGGCTGGGCATCAAAACCAGAATACCGAAACCATGCCAATCTCGTGTAATCCTGTTTGGTGTTGAAGTAAAAATGGAATAATACCGTGTCATACTGTTACTGTTTTACACGACACCGGTTCCATATTTATGATCCTGTTTGGTGCCATACCGTACCGAACAATGTTCAAAATCTTAGTATCCCAATTTCAGTTTCCTCCTCTCCCCTATTTGATTCGATCTTTCTTTCATTCTTTCTTTTATTCTTCTCTTTTCTTCTCCTTTCTCAATCCTCGATTCAAAGGCTCGAATCGAACCCTAATTCCCAAATCCTCCATCGATCAATCTCCTCTTCTCTTATCTCCCTTTATATGTGTGTCATATGCCGTCCTAATTCCCAAAATGCCTCATCGATCGATTTGATCGGATCCTCTTACTCTCCTCCTCTCTCTCTCTTTGTCATACTCTCTAGTCTCTTCTTCTCCCTTCTCTCTCTTTCTCTGTCATACGCTCTCTTCTCCTCCATCAAAATTCAAACCCTAATTCCCAATCCTCTATTAATTCGAACACTTCTCCTCAACCTCTATCTCTCTCTCTCTTTCTCTATCTCTCTCTCTCTCTCTCTCCCTCTCTTTTCCATCGATTGAACCTTCTTCTCTTCTCTCTCTCTTTGTGTCTGTCAGCTGGAGCTCAACCTTAGCCCGAAGCCCCAATTGGGAATTTGGAATGGTAAGAAGCCTCGAAAATTGATTCAATTTGCTGCTATCTATGGAATGGAATTAACTAATTCATTTTTTTTCTTTGTTGTTGGTGTGCATGTAGTCTGAATATATTGCTTCTTCAACAGGAACCTCACCATCACCTGAGATGGCACCACCACCAACACAATCTGCACCACATCCAACCCAATCTGCAAAAAGAACATAAGTGCCAATGCCACCTCAAACTGAAGGTGATGACTCTGTAAGTGAAATCAACTCATATAGCAACCCTATAGGTGTTAAACATAGTTGGTTTATTGCATATGAGGAAAAGCAAAAGGAAAAAAAAAGATGCAACAAGGAAGATGATAGAAGTTGAAGTGGTTTGATAGCAAAATGTGTATACTGTCCTAAAGGTCCTAGAGGAGATTATGATGTGGATAGTGGGAAAAATTGGACAAGTGGAATGCTTAACCACATTAGAAAGTATTGCAGATATTGCCCTGCAAATGTTGACAAAAACCATAAGATAATTATTTGTGATAAGAGTCAAGGTAACAAGCTTGTAGCCAGGGGGTTTATGCAAAGTAATGTTTTGGAAGCTTGTGCTGAGATGATTATTATAGATGAGCTTCCATTCAATTTTGTAGAGAAGAAGGGCTGTAGGAAATTTTGCAATGTTGCCTGCCCTTTGTTCAATGTTCCTAGTAGGAGAACAATTGTAAGACAATTTTTGAAAATGTATGATGAGCATAAGTTGAAGTTAAAGAAAGATTTGAGAGAAACTAGGGTTTGCCTCACTACTGATACTTGGACAAGTGTCCAAAATTGTAACTATATGGTGTTAACTGCCCATTTCATTGATTGTGAGTGGAAAATGCACAAAAGGGTTTTGAACTTTTGTGAGATTTCAAATCACCAAGGAGCAACAATAAGGAAGCTCATTTGTCACGACCCGACTCCCCTAGCACGATATTGTCCGTTTTGGGCCTCACCCTCACGGTTTTGTTTCTGGGAACTCATGAGCAACTTCCCAGTGGGTCACCTATCCTGGGATTGCTTTAGCCCAAACTCGCTTAACTTCAGAGTTCCCATGGAATCCGAAGCCAGTGAGCTCCTAAACGGCCTCGTGCTAGGAAGAGAAGTGCCCACACACACCGTTCTTGCTTCCCCAAGCTCACGGGTCTTACATCATTGAAAATTGTTTACTTGAGTGGGGGATAAAAAAAGTTATGGCTATAACTGTGGATAATGCATCTGGTAATAAAGTAGCTATAAATTGGGTTAGGTTAAAGTTGAATAGAAGGGCGAAAGCAGAACCTGTTTTGCAAGGGAAGTACCTACATGTGAGATGTCTTACTCACATCACAAACCTAATTGTAGTTAGTGGTTTGAAGAGGCTTTCTAAGTCTATTTTGGCCATGAGAAATGTTGCTAGGTATGTTAGGTCTTCTCCTCAAAGGTTGGAGTTTTTTTAAAACATGTGTGGAAGTAGAGGGACTGTCCATCAAAGGTATGGTTTTCATGGACGTCCCCACAAGGTGGAATTCGACATTTATAATGTTGGATGCAACCTTAAAATATAAAAAGGCTTTTGTAAAAATGGGGGAGGATGAGGACAACCCTTTCTTGGCTTACTTCAAGGAACTAGAACATGAAGTTGATGAGGATGGTGTGGTTGTGAGCAATACTAAGCATATTAGGGTTGGACCACCAAGTGAAGATCATTGGGAGAATGCTACTGTTTTTGTGAAGTTCTTGAGGGTTTTTTATGAGGTCGCACTGAAGGTGAGTGCATCTTTGCACCCTATTGTCAACAAAGATTTCCATTTTATTTTAGCAATAGAAAAAGAGATTGATAAGTTGTTTGTGTCACCTAAGATGGCCACTGGTTCAGAAGTAGAAAAAGTGTTGGTTGATATGACAAGCAAAATGAGAGAAAAATACAAGTACTTGGTCAAATTTGAATATATGAATGTGCTGCTGTTTGTTGCTACTGGTTGTTGCTATTATTTTAAACCATAGATTCAAGCTTAGGCATGTGATACATCTGTTTAAAAATGAGAAGTTTGATGACGCAGAAGTGGAAAATAAAACCAAGGAGATAAATGGGGTGTTGATGTCTATGTATGAAGAGTATGCACTTAGATTGGATGGTGGAATTCACATGAGAAGTGGAAATGTGAATTCTGCTCAACAGACAGTGAATGCAAATTCAGAAGATGTTGATGATATAATGAATGATTGGATAAAGGTGGTGTAAGAGAGTGAGGAGGTTGTGGTGGCATATGAAGTGGATACCTACTTGCAGGATCCTTTGGAATTAACAACCAAATAGGTCTTGTTTGACATATTGTTGTGGTGGAAGCTCAATGGTCCTAAGTACCTTGTGTTTGCAGCAGTTGCAAAGGATATTCTTGTCATTCAAGTATTAACAATGGCATCTAAGAGTTGTTTTAGCATTGGGGGAAGAGTAATTGATGCATTAGGAGTTCATTAACTCCTAGATCAGTGGAGGCATTGATATGTATGCAAAATTGGTTGAAGGGAAATGACATTTCCACATATTTAGAAGATGAACCTACTCCTGAATAATATGAGTTCTATGAGAATGTTGAATTAGGTATGTTACTATGTTTATTACTTTATAATGTTGCATTTGTTTTAATTTGATTAGGCTTTTCCCTTAGCATTTTTTTTCATTGTGTTGTGTGGATTTATTTTATGTAGAATATGCAAGTATTGAAACTGCCACCAGTACAAACACAATAGCTACATATCCAAAGGGAAAGAGAAATGCCAAGTAGCCTGCTTTGGTTGTGAGATTTTCATTATATTCTGTTTTTTCTTTTCTTTTCTTGGTTTGTAATTTAATTTGCAACCATTAAGGGTTGTTGACTTACTTTGATTTGTAAATTGTAACTATATGTCAGATTTCCATTTCTTGGTTTGTAATTAATTTGACAGGTCTTGAACTCTTGATTGTTTGTATTAGGCTTGATTTGTAAAAGCCAATGTGAATGCATTGTATCATATAAAAATTGCAGATTTTGCGTTTTCAGGCAAGATTTTTACGGTATCAACATTGGTACCGAATCATACTAGTCCCGTTTGGGGCCGATATGGTTCAAACTTATTTTCAAAAACCTTCATCTCGTCCCCCCCCATTCCTCTTTCTGAGATTGACACTAGGATATCCTTCATCCCGTGTCATCCCGTACCGTGTCCAGCCTTACTAACAAGGAAACCTCTTATGCAAAAATCATAGTTCCTTAGACATGCAAAGAATCAAAGATAGGCAGAGAGGGAAACTGAGAAGAACACTATGCAACAAGAAAGCAAAACTGGTCTTAGCCACTTAAGCTGAAACCAGATGTCAGGTATAATAGCATTCGCCGGATGCCAAGCCCACGAATGCTCTACATAAACATTAAGGAAGGCACCCAGAAGACCCTACTAGACCGATCTCCATAGGCTTATCAGAACATGCGACGATGCAGAGGCGCTTAGGATCCTTGACATCTACCCCAGGAAGCAAGACCAACACCTTAGCAGCAAGCTCGTCGATGCAGAAAAATGGATAAAAAATAGTATATTCACAATCACTGCCTGGATCCCAGAGCCCCAACGCAAAAGAACCTAACGAGAAAGGAACATAGAGTGCATAACCAGTACCACGCAATACCTCCCCTATCACAGCCATCACCACCAAGCCACCAACCATCGATCCGCAAAACCTGTTGAAATAACCTGCACACAAAACCTAAAGACCCACAAGCCAAACGAAGAACTGAGAAAACCAACAGTCAATGTCGAAGATAGCCCAAACACCAATGACACACTGAGAACAGGCGCTAGGAGAACCACACAGAACCAGCCGACACCAACAGAAACAGCCTTCAGGCCAGATGACGCCAACAGACGCCTAAGGAAGGAGACTCAACAGCGGCTGCAAGCACTAGGGAGAATGAGATGTTATGACGACATAATATTCTCATGATCAAGCTGTAGCGATAGGGGACGCGAGACAGCAACGACCAAGAGACAGATGCGAGACCCAAACCCTAATCCTAGTCTCTCCTCGTGAGCAAGAGAGAATCCTACAATATTTGCATCCTTCATTAATTTTACATTATTATTAGGGTTTTTATCACAAATCGTCCCCGAGGTTTGTCAAATTATCACATTTGGTCCTTTTTTTTCTCCTGACATTATTGGTCTTTCATGTTACACCTCACACATTAATTTGGTTATACTGTTTAGGTTATGTCAAAATTTCTGTTAAATTGATGACGTGGCACATATGTGGTGCCCACATATCCAATGAGATAATGCCACGTGGATCTAAATAAAAATTATTATTTTAAAAAATGGTTTAACATTTAGAATCTAAAAAATTAGAAAACTAAAATAAAGAAAAGAAAAACAAATAGTGGGTTGCCAAGGGGGAGGGTGTTGGCAAAGAGAGAACGCAGAGGGGGTGGTTGCATGTATTTTTTTGTTTGTTTTAGTTTTAATCTTTTTTTATTAAAAAAAAAATTAATTTTCTTTTTAAAAAAGAATTTGAAGTTTTAAAATATTTAAAGTATATCATTATTTTATTTAAACCCACATGATATTATCTCATTGGATGTGTGGGCACCGCATACATGCCACATCAGCAATTTAACAGAAATTTTGACGGAACCTTACGGTATGACCAAATTAATGTGTGAAGTGTAACATAAATGACCAATAATGTCATAAAAAACATAAATGACCAAATGTGACCAAATGTGATAATTTTGCCAACCTCAATGATCATTTGTGATAAAAACCCTTATTATTATATGCAAATCACACATGCTAAAATGTAATCGGTAACATCTTAGTTTGTGTAGTCGGTAAATACTCAGTGCTTGAGATAAATGCTCTATAAAATGACTTGTATTCACAATTTTCTATATATATATTTTGGTGAGAACAAATTTCTATATTTTAGAGCATCTCCAAAGATTGGGCAGCAGCAGCCCGTAGGCCAAATCCCACCTCCGGTGCAGCCCGAGCCCAGCCGGGTGTGGGTCCCACCAGCCCTGGCGAGCCCAAGGGCAAGTCTTGCCCGAGCCCAAGCCCGAAGGCAGGATGACGTCAGCGAACTTTTTACAAATTTTTTTACCGTTGGCGCGTGCAATGCACGGGCCAACGTTAAAAATTTTCAAGCTGCCGTCGCGTCGAGCCCAATTGCTACTTGACACGTGTCGCTACCGGAGCCTCGGATGGATTTTTGCACAATCCGACGGCTGAGTTTATTTTTGGGTTTAAAAATTGTAAAATCCACACCAAATTTGCATACAAATTCATCTCCTTTCAATATTTTTACTTTTCACACCAAATAGTTTTCTCCTTAGGAATTTTTAAAAATACCAAAATTTTTTGAAATTTTTTCTATAAATACCTACCAATATTATTCACTTTCCACAATAAATCTCCATACAAATTCTTCACCTTCAAATATTTTTCACTTTCCACACAAAATATTTTTCTCCTTCACAAAATTCCATTTGTGTCAAAAAATACATGGCCTCCTCCAGTGAAGCCGGAGGCACGTGGACAACCGTTGAAGATATTTTGTTGTGTGAGTGTTGGGTCAAAGTTGTTCATTGCCCGGTCACAGGCAATGAGATGAAATTCTCTCATATGTGGAGAAAAATTCATGGAGAATTTTGTGAAAGATCAAGTTCGACTAGGACGGAAATGGCTTTGGCTACTAGGTGGAAAATTTTGAATAAAGAGTTAGGGAAATGGAGAGATGCGTTGGCAAAAGCAAGAGAAATGATTCAAGCGGTGAAAATCTTGGCGACGAGGTAACAAATTTCTAATTTCCGTTTTATTCAATTTAATGTCTTTTTTTTCCTTGGATTTACAATTTTATTTTTTAATAGATTCTTCAAGCACAAATGTGGTTTTGTGCATTTGGTAATAAAAATTCAAAAATCACCAATGTTGGGACGTTGTGAAGAATTGTTCAAAATTCAAGACACGTGATTCATTCGATTACGTGAAGAAAACCATTACACAAGGCTCCTCAAGCGAACAATGCCCGCAATCGGTTCTCGTGGTGCGTTCTGTGGAGGAAATAATGGCACGATTACATCCTCCGCCACGTGGTGATCCGGTGGAACCGTCTCAACCAATGATTGAGCCGTCTTCGTACTCAATTGTGTCGGACTATGAGGACCTAGAGTATTTAAATTTTATGATGAGTGAGTAGGTATTTCAATTGTATGGATGAGTGAGATGTGAATTTTTTAATAAATATGGACACGTGGCAACCGAAAATCTTATCCGAAATTTTTATATTTTATCCGAAAATGTTATCTGGAATTTTATATGAGAATTTTATAATGAATAGTGACATGTGGCAACCAAAAATCTTATCCGAAAATCATATCCAAATTAATTGTTTAAGTAAAAAAAAAAAAGGAAAATAAATTAAAGTGAATAGTAATTGCCCTACCTTACCCTTCCATGGGTGGAGCAAAAAATGCAAGGGCTGCCACTATTCACGTGAATAGTGCCCGCCCTTGCCCTTGCCCTTGCCCTTATGGGTGGAGATGCTCTTAGTGTGAGAGAAAATATGGAAAAAAACTAATGCGTAGAGAGTGAATAGTGCCCGCCCTTGCCCCCTTGCCCTTGCCCTTGCCCTTAGAGCAACTCCACCCGTTGGGGGTTGCCATGGCAAGGGGGAGGGGGAGCTACGGCTACTATTCACCCGAATAGTGTCCCCCCTTGCAAATAGTAATATGCATTTCCACCCGTTGCCCTTTGCCATGGCAACTACTATTCATTTTTTTTTTTTTTTTTGTTGTAACCTAAACAAGTAATTTGGATAATATTTTCGGATAAGATTTTTGGATTCGTACGTGTCAATATTTATTAAGATTTTCGGTTTCAAATTTCAGATAAATTTCATATGAATTCCAAATTTCAAAAAAATTTAATCTGAATTTCAAATTTCAGATCAATTTAATCTGAATTTCAAATTTCAGATAAATTTCATCTAAATTCCAAATTTCAAAAAAATTTCATCTGAATTTCAAATTTCAGATAAATTTCATTTGAATTTCAAATTTCAGATAAGATTTTCACCCTCTAAAATCGCGCCACGTGTCATCTCTATCTGCCTAAATTTTTCTATAAAACCAGAGGCTCAGCTCATACCTCTCACACCATTCTCAAACCAGAGGCTCTTCTCTATATTTTCATTTCTCATATTTTAGAATTCATACTCCATTCTCAATGTCAGACATTGACGAGATCTTGGATAGGCAAGAGCGAGAAACTAGAGAAAGAAGGCGTAGAAGAGGCTGCAGGCAAAAGGCGCGAGAGAGACCTAGATCAGCAAATTGTCATAGCCGTGGCAATGCTTGATGAAGAAAACCAGAGTCAGCCGCCGTGGTTCACAAGTCGGTCATGGCCCGAATGTGGACAGACATAGGCATTCTCGGGTAAGAATCTTATTGAAGATTATTTTATCCCAACTTCTCTCGTATTCGATGTTGATTTTCGAAGGCGATTTAGAATGCAACCCCATTTGTTCAATAAAATCATGCATGCTATTTGCAACTATGATGACTACTTTGTTCAAAAGTGTGATGTCTTTGGGGTTGCGGGACTTCTTCCCGAGCAAAAGCTTACAGTGTTATACGAATGTTGGCGTATGGTGCATCCGCGATCGGGTGGATGAGATTGCCGGATGGGGAAGTCCACTACATTAGAGAGCTTGGTAAGATTTTGTGACGCAGTTGAAACTCTGTACACCCGAGAATACCTGCGCATACCTACGCCCATGGACCTCCACCGGCTTACAAAAAGCCAAAGCTCGAGGATTTCCAGGGAATGATTGGTAGCATCGATTGCATGCACCGACAATGGAAAAATTGCCCAACCGCTTGGCAAGGAGACTATGAGAATCGAAAAGGGCAAAAAGTATCATCCTTGAAGCCGTTCTTGGATTTGATACATGGGTTTGGCATGCTTTCTTCGGAGTTGCGGATCTCAAAAGCGACTTGAACGTCTTTGGGTCAATCACCTGTTCAACGACGCGTTTTGGCGGTGCAGCCCGAAAATCACCTACGAAATCAACAATACCGTCTACCAAGACCCATATTATCTTGCAGATGGCATCTACCCGAGGTGGACTACATTTGTGAAATCAATTCCCCATCCCCGATCCCGAGAAGCAAAAGTTATTTGCTGCCTATCAAGAAGGTTCTGAAAAGATGTGGAGAGGTGTTTTGGTATCCTCCAAGCCCGGTGGCTTATTATTAGGGTGCGGCGCGCATGCTTGATGAGGAGGTGCTGAGGAGCATAATGATGACTTGCATCATCCTTCATAACATGATTGTGGAGGATGAGTATGATTACGATGCTGTAGAGGTGTACGAACCGGATCCCATGAACACGGCCTTGACAAGAGTTTATGAAAGGCCCGTGGGACCAAGTGGAGAACCATTGGAGCCTGACCCGTTGGTTAGGGACGGACGTTTCATGGACCGTATGATTGATCGATATACGGTGATGCAATCGTCTTATATTCACGAACGACGTCAAGTTGACTTGATGGAGCATTTATGGGCGGTGAATGGCAATGACGGTGAATGAAGTGAAGTTAAGAAGTTTTACTTTTAATTATGTTTAGATTATGTTTTATTTTAAGGGATGCTTTGGTTGTGGTTTTTATATTTTTAATTATGTTTTGTTTGATGTATGGAATATTTTGAATGAAAAGATGTTTTATTGAATGTTTTCTTTAATGACTCAAATAAAACCAATACAAGTAATTAAAAATTACTACTAATTAAATAAAACCAATACAAGTAATTAAAAATTACTACTAATTAAATAAAATACATGAATTACAACTATTGCAAACTAACTTAATGGTTTTGATTATTTAACCAATCCGTGTTGCTAGGTCCATCGTCTTGGTCACGGAAAAGTCTTCTTCCAATAACATCCCTTCGTTCTAACTTCCAATATTGTTTTGTTTCAGGGGACATATGGGTTGTATCCATGGCCATGGTTTCTCGGTCCTTCTTCTCAATCCTTTCTTTGCGTGCAAACTCTCTTTCTTTTGCATATTCTACTTGAATTGCCCTCTCGTGTTCTTGGGTCTTCAAGTCTATGTCAATTCTCATTGCACTTTGCCTTGCAATTTCTTCCAAAAATTTAGATGTATCATTACTCCCTTTCTTCGCCTTCGCCTTCGCCGCTTTTCTCCCAATAGGCCTCGGGGCCTTTTCAATTGGTGAGTCTTCACTCATCGGGGATTCCATAGGTGAATCTGATGCCGTTGAATTATGGAGGGGCGTCTCGTTCAACACGACGGCCGGGCCCGTGGGAATAATTTGGAATCTTTTACAATTCTTCACCACCTCCCAACATTGCTCATGGTTGAAAGTTTTTTCCCTTGCCCAATAGCACCAAACCACATTTGTGCTTGCATAATCTATTAAAAAAAAATTATAATGGAAATCAAGAAATAGTTATAAAAAAAGAAAAAGGAAATGCAAGTTATGCAAGGCCCAAGTAAAATAAAAATGCAAATACAAGAAACATTAAAAAAATAGTGGAAATGCAAGAAACATTACAAATATTATGGAAATGCAAGAAACATTAAAAAAAAATTAGAGTTGCAACATACATTTCAAAAAACTATTAAAATTGCAAGAAACATTAATTTTTATATTAGGGTTGCAACATACATTCAAAAAGTATTAGAAATGCAAGAAGCATAGCAAAAATGAGGACATTAAATTTAATAAAACGGAAATTACAAATAATATACCTCATCGCTAAGATTTTGGCCGCTTCGATGATTGTCCATCGCTTTTGCCAACGCATCTCTCCATTTGCCCAACTCTTTATTCAAAAGCTTCCACCTACTAGCCAATGCCATTTCCGCATTTAATCGACCGGATCTTTCAAAAATTCGGCATGAATTTTTTTCACATATGAGAGAACTTCATCTCATTGCCCGTGATCGGACAATGACTAACGTGGACCCAAGACTCACACAACAAAACATCTTCAATGGTTGACCATGGAACTCCGGCTTCAACGGATGATGCCATAAGATGGGAAAAAAATGACACTTGAAAGTGAAGAAAATGTTGTGTAGAAAGTGAAAAATATTAGAAGGAGATGAAAATATATGAGTATTTGGTGTTGAAAGTGAAGGATATTGGTTGGTATTTATAGAAAAAAATTGCATACTTTTTTAGTATTTTTTGGTATTTTTGAATTTTTAAAGATTTTTGGCCCAAAATCACTGTGGCCGTTGGATTTCAAAAAACGATCGAGCCACCACGGTGCGACACGTGGCGGGTTACTGGTTGCACGATGTGACGCCAGCGTCGGCGCTCGCGAAGTCAAATTTTTACCGAGCCTGCGACGTCACCCCCCCGGTGGGCCTCGGGCTCCCCTCCCCGCGGGCTGCCCGATTCGCGTGGGTCCCGCTCTCCCCGGGCTCCCCTACCGCTGCAACCTGGTTTTTGGGCTCGGCCCCTAGGTCCCACACCCCCTCCCCTGGGCTTGTATCGGTGGAGATGCTCTTAGTGTGAGAGAAAATATGGAAAAAACTAATGCGTAGAGAGAGATATTGCGGAGATTCCGTCTTGACTTGAAAGGAAAGCTTTTACGGTGCAGTGGTACGCAGTACGGTGAAAAAACGTGGGAACTGTCGGGAGGGCGATCATGCCTATGACGTGGCAAAATGGTGGGCAGGGAATCCGGATCGCCGCATACGAGCAGCGGTGCTGTTAACATTCAGGAATAATGATGGGGCCCCACACACCCCCCTTCCCATCAGATTCTCTCTTTTGCCGCCTTCCTTAATTCCATTTTCCATTTTTTATTTTGGGCTTTTGTTTTCTACTCTTTTTCAAATCACATTTTCTCACCCTCTTCTTCTTCCTCGTTCTTCCTCCTACAATTCTACACCACATATGCCCATGTGGCCAAAGTATGCCTTTCACAACTCTCCATTCCATCAAATATCAATGGTTTGGTTTGTGCTTTGCTTGCAAATAAGGATATTATGTTTATATTTTCGATGTTGATGCTTTGTTTACGACTGAAATTTACTAAAATTTAGGTATGTAATACTCTTTTACAAACATAATATTAATACAAAAAAAGGGTAAGTATAAATATCAAACTCCTTTCACGCAATCTTTAACATATATTTTCATACTATGACCTCAAAAGTGATCAGAGTTGCTATAGAATAATTGGTATTATGAGTTGTATTTATGAACTCAATATGATTAGCAAAAATTTATGTCAAGTATTTGTATCGATGATTATAAAAATAACAATAAAACTATTTTCATAAATAGATGGAATATTTGAATAAGATTTCATGTATTTCACCCAAAAATATGGTGATACTTGTGCACAGAGAATAATTGGCCCAATTTATAACCATAGACACTAATTTAAAAGAGCATGAACTCGAGACTTTCCTTCCTTGCAAGCATTTTCAAGGATATATTGATTGCGCATTCTTATCCTCCATGATGAGTAAGGTCCCTGTCCCTATAATAATGGCATCGTGCCCTCCAATCTGAGGAAACATGTCTCACGATCTAGATCTGCTGCTGCCACTATACATCTCTAATTTTTGTCCTTGTAATAAAGGAGTTTTTTTTCTTTCATTTGGGAACTGGACTTGAAAGGGACATTTACCTGTTGTTCATCTACCACCCAAAGGCCCAACGAACAGAGGGTTAAGTAGGTCGAGCAAAACCTAATCACATTTTGCTGGACATGTTTTGTAATCCCATTTGGAGTTTAATGATGAACAAGAAGACCCAAACATTTAGAGTCCGTTTGGAAGAGATTAAGTAGAAACATATTTACTCGTAAGCACCTTTGCTAGAAGCGCTTTTATTAGAGTCACGTCGGATTCTTTATTACAATTCTAAATGCTTCTTGAAAAGACACCCAGCATGTGGTGTTTTCCAGAAAAAAGGCTTTTATACAGAAGCACTTCAATGTTTCGTGCCAAATGTTTTCAAAACCCCGCTTTTAGCCATTCCAAAATCAGTCTTAAATATATCAAACACAATTGTTCCACATCAGAGAAGTGATAGTGAGGCCCAGATTGGTTACCAAATCAGCACAGAAAATGCTCTGAGATTGAAGTGTGATCAAATTTCTCTCTTCAGATTGATGTATATATGATATCTGATTCTTAAACCACAGAAAGATAGAAAATTGGCTAATGACCAGAGAAACAAGTTTTTTTGCAACGATTGAACAGCGCTCCAGCAAAGACAATAACAGGGACTAAAGTTCTTTTCTGTCAATCTTCAGTTTCAACTTATTATGCTTAGCATTTGAACGAAAAAAAAAAATATTTTGCTAAGCCGCCAAATCCCTTGAAAAGGGGACAAAAAGAAAAAGACAGCGAGCCTGTAGATATATGCAGAAGAAAACTGTGCGGGGGGGCATTGGTAGCAAGATCAAGTTTCTCAAAATTTCCATTTCCATTTCTTGGAGATGTTACGAGCATAAAAAGTACAAAACTTAGCAAAAGAATAATGACTGGTGCAAAAATGCCTTCTTTTAATTGGGCTAAAACTATTTACACTTCAGCATCATTCTGTCCTGTCTTGATGAAATGAGCAGTCAGAAGCTTTGGGACTGAAGGGATCGACCTCAGAAAGTTCTTCTAGCTTATCATCACACATCATTCTCCGCTTATCAGAGGGATCCTTCAAGGGGAAAAACAGCCAAACGCAGGTGTGTGATTAAACAGTCAGTACCAAGATCTAGTGACACCCTAAAGCAATAGCAATACAGTAGAAAACAGCCATTAATGTATCTATACCATCAAACTTAACATTTCCCTCAGGTATGTCTATCCCATTGAACTTCAAGTAACTGGAAAATGGGCCAATTTTACCTGAATGCTGGGCACTATAATTTGGATTTTAGACATACATTAATGGGAAATAGAAGTAGGCAAAAAGTTAAGCAGCTCTGAAATAGTGTGTTGGATCAACACATTCAGCAGACAGACACAATACTACTAGGCAGCAGGATCAATGTTGGGCCGAAAGTGATAGGGGAGAAAGAAGACCTGAACCATCTTTCTTTAGTCAATTTCATTTTGCTTAGGGTCATCTGAATCCGAATATTGAAATTGGTGCTGAGACTCACAAGTTCATAACTGAAAGCACCTTAGTTCATTTCTTAGCATATTATTTGGAAACGTTATGCCAGTACCAGAATACATATATATATATATATATATAGATATATCTCACCTTCTTCATGCTCTTGTTCAGACTGCTTATCCTTTTGTGACGCGTTATCTGGAGCTGCTTGATTATAAGTAACACAGTTTGTTCAAACTATTGAAGTAGGTACCAAAATACTTGTCAAAACTTCAACAAGAGAGAACATAAATTCTGTGACAGCATAGCACAGATAGCATGGCATACACTTCTGATGAATTAAAGTTCTTCCTTGAGAAAATTTATCACTTTTATCACTGGACATATAAGCAAACTGAAAGCAGCACTATGTAGATAAAGAGACACTTTAAAAAAATCTTGAGTACGCATGTTCACAATGAAGCTAAATGGGTATAGCTCTAGGTGAAATATATGGAACCATGTTCCACCCAACATATGTCGGAGAGCAAGTACAATAACTAAATAATTCCTTCCTTCCTGCTGACCTATTACCCTTCCTTGTGAAGCTATCAATATATCATAATCCATATGCATGAAGTATAGAAATAAATGTGCAAAAAGCATCACATCCAAGAAACAGTTTTCCCATTCTACACAATGCATTTTGATTTATCAGTACTGAAAACAGCAGGATTTATGACAATCAAATTCATCCCAAACCGTAAGTATGAAGGAAACATAATGCATGTTTATTGAAGATGTATACCTTCTCCATTTAAGGGAAATATGTGCTTGGACAGAGCTTTATTCATTTGAAACATATTGATAGAATCAACATCAAAAGGGCACGCAATGACTCATCACATATTATCTCTCGTCTATTATTTGGATCTTGCAAATTGTTCTCCCGGATATAACTCCAAAGTTTCTTCACAACCTAATTCAGGAAAGAAATGAGAATGAGTATACAATAAGTTTTGAAATTATACTTAGCGATTTCATCTGGCTAAAATAAAATAAAATATCTTCTTTTTCCTCGAGGAAAACGGGGTTTTCAGAAAATCTAAAATTAGTACCTCTGTTCTGGCCAATTCTGGCACTCCCGTGAACTTTTGAAGTTCTGGAGAAAGGCTACATAATTTGGTAAAGCCACCTCCTCCCCTTTTTTTGACTTCTTTATCTGCTTTTGCAGTCCTACTTGATAACACACTATATTAGAAAAAATAAACACCAGCCACCTCGGAACCAGGTGTATATCGCCCTAACAGCCATAGAGGGTCTTATGAATATCCAATAGGTTGCTAAGAACACAGTACATATCATTATACAAATCAACAGTAATGGACTTTCCTTTTCTTTTCTTTTTTGGGCAGGAGCAGGGGAAATCAGTAGAAACTCAAACTATCACAGTAAAAACTCCACAGGGGTGTTATCTTCTGATAAAGTAAATAGACAATAAGTGAATTCAATGATCAGATTTAGAAGTTACAGTTTTGAATCTCCAGGAACTCTGTTTTTGCCTAGTTATGCAAATCAATAACGAATAACCAAATCATAATTACATCTCTACAAGGACTTCCAAGTTAAAATATCAAACTTCCAAATGTTGAACATGCATAATAGAAGAACTAAAAAAGAATGGAAACAATGACAAGGTCAACAAAATCAAAAACCTACACACAAAAGGATAAGACATGAAATTAAAGAAACTAACCTTCGTTTCTTGCTTTCTTTTTGTTCACTAACTTTTTCTTCCTCCTCCTCTTCTTCTTCTTCCACCTCTTCTTCCTCTTGTTCCGCTACATTACTTACATCTCCTTCAGAGACAGAATAATCACTTTCTTCCCCTTTCTTCTTTTGCTTTACAGGTTCTGAGTTTCATCATGCTACGGTGTTAAAATCTCAAATAAATACTATAACATGCAACTTCAGGGTGACAATACTAAAGGTAAATGATAAATAAAATTATAAGATACCATTACATGAAATACGGCAACGATCCTATTTGGAAGATTTTTTTGTTGGCAGATGAAGTTGTAAAAAACTAAAATAAATTACAGATACCCCATGCTAATGGACATACTGAAACAAGAGAATAGTTTATGAGCCAAGATATCAGTATTATAACAGAGCTACAGAATGTCAAAAAAACCTAGAAAGGAAAAAATGAAATCATGCTCCAAAGAAAAATAACAAAGGACGAATTTTAAAAAATCACGGTTTTATTAAGCTTTGTAACCAAATGTTATACCTTCTTCTTAGTGAGCAAAACCAACCACATGCACAAAGTACAAGTGAAATGGATAAGCATCCAAGAGAACCTATAAGTGGAGGGTTCCATCCTATCATAAGCTGATTCATACAACTCAGTCATGTAAAATCATCCTTAAACTGGAGAATAAACAATTAGTAATATTGCCTGTCCTCAGTGAATTACAGTAGAAAATAGTGTACGTTTTGTAGGAATTTCCTTTTTTTCTTTTTCATTGAGTGCACATTCAAGTTTAGTGGAGTTGAAATTCATGTCAAGCAGCTGCAAATACCATGCTCATCAAACGGCAAGTAACAAGAAGAAGAAAAAACAAAACAAAACTATGCACATTCTTGAGTACAAATCCATATGGAAAATCAACATGTAAGGTACTAAGGTAATATAAACAAGTTAACATCATGAACAAAGACACATATAAGTGTCATCAGAAGGATGAGGAAAGTAATTCTAGACATACCATCTTCTCTGCTAAGCGGCCATATATGCTTGGAGAGAACTTTATTCATTTGAAACATATTAATAGAGTTAACACGGAAAAGGGAATGTAGTGATTCATCACATCTTATATTCCGCCTATTTTTTGGGTCCTGCAAATCCCTTTCACGGATATAGGCCCAAATTCTCTTCACTACCTAAAAATGAATGAGGGAGAATAAATATCACATTTAGGTTCCAAAATCTACATCCAACGCAAGGATGCATTGAAAAATAAACAATAAAAATTGCACAAACCTAATAAATTATACCTCTGTCCTGGCCATTTCGGGCTCACCAACAAATTCTTGAAGCTGTGGAGACAAGCTACATATTTTGTTGAAGCCACCTCTTTTGACAACTCCTTTATCCACCCTGTTTGGCGATATAAAATAACTTAGAGAGTGTGCATAGCAGAAAATCAGAGCCTAACACAAATACGTATTTCCAGAGCAAATACATCACATACTCATTCATATATTGAGGACAAAAGTAACCAACCACAGATGGAACTTAACAATAAGTACACAGGAAATTCATTCTTCTAGAAACAATCTAAAGAAATCCTCATCCCTGAACTGGATTTCAGAGATATGAGCCTACTCTGAGAAATTCCACAATCATATTAGACAATTAGCCTATAGATGAATGCAAAGTTTCTCAACATATATGAGTTCCATAGAATAACAGGAGAGAATTAATGTTAGTCGTACAAGTACTAGCCTCAAGCATATAGCGCAATATCCTTGACTTGTCAATGTAATAATAGCATGACCTTCAACTCCTTTCATATAGTGCTCTAAATATGTAGTATTAACTATGAAGAGCTAAATAGATTAACAGATTTCTAGGCATACAAGTAATTGCATAATAAAAAAGAGGACTTCCTTATAATGAGTAAGGTGGACTTTAAGGGCCATATCTCTAGATACAAAGTCACTGTTATTAAATGAGAACTAAGGGTGAATGTTTTAAGGGAAGCCATAGATTCTGAACTGATCATTTCCAATTCACTGTCAATCCGTATACTTCCATATCAAATTCTTCACTAAACAGAGACTTCTCATTTACTCCCCAACTAAATCTAAATATGCAAAAATGTATACTCTAAACTTTTAGGAGACTTTTCAGTTTCAAGATGAGACAGCAAGACAGACTGCTGCCAGCTTGCTACCGGCTCTGAAAACCTCAGTATTTGATAATTCAATGAGCATTCCATGTAGAAACACCGAAAAAATATTCATTATTTCTTTATTCATGGTCGTATGCGTTTTTTCTAGGTGCAAAGTATGATATGTTCACATACGAAATGTACTGCAATGATGTCGTGGATTAGGAAACCAAAGTTTACGACCAGAAAGAAAGAAATCAACTTCAATACAAATTTCAGCCAACCAATTGATAAAGAAATGAAAAGGCAATAAAAACTGCAATTGGATGCACATAGTTGACAGAAATATCAAGAAAGCAATCAAGTTCACTTCTTGCAACTACTCCAAAATCCCAAAAGATTATTGACTTAGCTTTTATTTCAATAGAAAAGAAGAAAGACAAAGAAGCCGCATTTCTCATCATGTGGGACCCAAAAAATCCGAAAACAAAGAGGCCAAATTGGGCAACTGGTATCCTCATTAGCCTAAAACCTCAATTTCTTTCCTACCCACTAACCCCATTTTCCCAGCAACCAAACACTAATAAAACAAAACAAAAAATGCACTTAAAAAATAAATAAATAAATAAACTTACGTTTTTCTCCTTTTATTTTTGCCTTTATTCTCTTCCTCTCCTTCTTCATCTCCATCTTCTTCTTGTTCTGCATTCTCCGACCCTTCACCGACCTCCTCCCCCTCTGCTTCTTCTTCGCCTTGGGGTTTGGCCATGTGGGTCTCGAGGAAAATATCGATTTGGTCCCGGATAAACTTTTTCCGGTCCGATAAATCAACTCCGAAATCGTTTTCCAGTTGACGGCGAACGCTGCCGGCGGTGGCCGTGTCGAGGTCCGAAGTGCTGAGGATTTCTGTGAGCCGGGTCAGGATGTCCGAGTTCGAAACCATTTCTGGGCTCCGAACTTTGCCGATATCTGGGCGGTGATTGGAGTTGAGAGATGCTTCGGCGAGGGGGAGAGAGGGAAGGGAAATGGAGTCTCATGCAAGTGAAACCTGTGAAAGAAGGAGAAAGAACAAAACGGGTAATGGTGGTGCGTGTGGACGGGTGGAGGGTATTTCTGGAATTTGAAATTTTATCTTCCTTGGCTGGGTGGGTCTAAGCTCCTTGGTTTGGTGGTGTAGTCTAGGTTAACTCCATTCGCACTCAACAAATTAGGTAAAAAATTGGCGCAAAAAAAAAAAAGAGTTTTTCTATTTAAACCTAATACTTTTATTTGTCCACTCCAATACTTAAAAATAATTAAGTTCTTAAGTTTTATTAGTGTGTAAAAAGACAAAAAAAGTTATCTAACTTAATACTTATCCCTTGTACATATATACACACACCCAATCACTCTTCATGTTAAGTTTTTATTTTTTGAGAATCTTTCCTATTGAGAGGAGCGATAATATACTAAATTCACACACACTACACTGATGTTAGGACTCGAACTCAAGATCTTACTTGGGTGGAGCATGCTCCAAACCACTACACTAGTGGGTCCTTTGCCTTCATGTTAAGTTTTAGAAAAACACAAACTCCTTTATACCATATTACCATATTACTCTTCTCATTTAATCCAAGAAACCTACTACACTCTCATATTCTTTTCACAAACCTTAAATAAGGTATGCAAATAGTGGCTTGTGGGCCATCAATTGAGGTATGTAATGTGAGATTATTTCTTATTTGATGATGGTAACTTACATATCAATTTAACTGTCAACATTTCTCTATCAAAGCCTCCTAGTTCATTCTTAATTTTTTTTAAAATAATAACAATAAAAAAAATAATGCTTCTACACATTTGTCAACAACGTTTTTATCTCTTTAAGTAATGTGAGGTTAAGGTGAGTTTAAAGTGGTGAGGGGCAAGATAGCAGGGTGTGGGGTGTGGGGTGTGAGGTTAATGAGTTTCTTAAATATTTTTTTTCTGCTGGGTGTGTATTTAGGGGTAGTTTGGGAAGATAGTGTGACTTTCTTAGAATTTGTGAGAATTTGAATTAGAAGTTGGGGTGAATTTAGAATATTTGGTGAACAAACAGAAGTGCAGGGTTTAAATAAAAAAACTCAATAAATTATGCTAACCACTCGAGTGTAGGGGTAACTACTAGGAGTGGGCATTCGAACCGGAAAATCGGAAAACCGAACCGGAAAAAAAATTGGTTGACCAAAAAAGTCAACAAATCTGACCAAACCGGTTTTGGTTTCGATTTCACACCGCACCGCACCGGAACCGGACCGGACCGGTTATTTTTTTTTTATATACATATTTTTTAAATCTAATGCTATATTTTTAATTTTATAATTCATATTTTTCCAAATTCAACTTCAAAACATTTCCCATTGTATGAATTGGATCATTTGTTAATTTTCAAACCCAAAAAAATAACTTATTTATTATAATTTATATTTTTTTAAAAATAAAAAATAAAAAATCAGTTAGAACAAGACCGGACCGGACCGCTCCCACCCCTAGTAAATACTAACCACTCGAGCTATAAGGCCCTTATTTTAAATAATTTTGTTTAGAGGTAACAACTAAAATTTTTATTAAACAATATTGAAAAAATGCATTATTTTTTTTAAAAGAAAATTTGGCCTTGGAACTGTCCCACCGACCTATGTTCTTATTTTGGACTGTTTTGCCCTTGTAGTTGGGTTTTGGGCAATGTCCAATTGGGTAGGCGCAAGCCTTCCCCTAGCCACAAAGCCAAAACAAGCTAAAGAGGCAAAATCCATTTCTCCAAAAAGAATACTGCTACTTTCAGAGCAATATGAATCCAACTGGATCCTTTAACTAAAAAAAAGAAAACAATAACAATCCAAAGTGACTTTATTGATATTACCAAAGAAAATGACCAAAACGACCCTGTCTCATTTTGGTTTGGGTCACATTTCTTTCTAGCTTTCCTAGGTAGTGTTGTCATAGGATACATATGAGAGTGCAACCCTGATTGTTGTGACCACGGTTAGCCACTGAATTGGATTCTACTGAAAACTGCAGGCAGGTTTAGGTTGTACTTGTTCAGTTGGGAATTAGGGTTTGGATTTTCTGATATCTCAATTGATATCTGTCACGTAGGCTGTCGTTTTGTTTTTAGCTTTTTAGTTAGGGTGAGCCAGGGCTTAGGTTTAGTTTTGGTGTTGTTGTCTGAGTCTCTACTGTTTTGGGTTTTGTAGTAGCTGTTTGTGCCTTTTTGGGCTTCAATTTCAAATCACAGAAAGAAAGAAAGAAAAATATATCTTCTGTTTATCTTCTACTGATTCTTATTTCCTACCATTCTTTCCACAAGTCTTTCTGAAAACAAAAATATGCATGTGACCAGGAAGGAATTAAATCATTTGAGTCAAGAGGGAAACCATTATGCAAGAGGCTTGCAACTCAAATAGTTAAGAGTATTTATTCCTGCACTCAAGGTCTTAGATTCAATTCCCACCTCCCCAATATCATTTATATAAAAAATAAAAAATAAATAAAAAAAACCCATTCCTAAACTAAAGAGTTGTCAAAACATATACTGGATGATGACAGAAACAGATAATGCCATTCCGGGGAAACAAGGAACAGGAGATTGTTTATAGATTAAAGATAGTATTACAATTTACAAAAATATCAAGACTCATCTACTTTCTGTCATCAAGGTATATACAACTCTAGAAGCGAAAGCCTTGAATTGATTGAGAAGTCACCTAGCTTACAAAACACAGTAATAATCTGAGAATGGCCAATAATACACCACCTTATAGAGCGCTACAAATTATTATCATTATCAGTGTGATCAGATTCAGAAGCATTCTCATCAGTATCAGACCCACTACCAAAGTTGACGTTTTCAGTTTCAACCGCGCTGTTATCTAAGATTTGGCCACCTTTTAGAAGATGCTTCAAGTCATCTAGAATATAAGGTTCTACTAATTTCCAGAACCAGGTAGAATTACTACCCACAAAACCAATCCAAAAAACTCTCCCCTTCCTCTTCACCTTGCAATCCAGGGACTTTGCCTTCAAGGCTCTGACAATCTTCTCAACACCCTCTTCGCTTCCCTTTAGTTTCAACAATATGTCTCCTGATGAAGTCCTGTGGCCCCCATACATATACCAGTAGGCAAGAGCACAGGGTGACAACCATCTATGGATTAGCTTTGGAATCACCTGTCTACCTTTTGGCCAAAACTGGTCCGCATAGAAACCAAAATAAGAATGCGAGATGGTTGAAAATTTATATGGTATGTCATCAGTACTCTCACTGGTTTTACAAGAAGGATGTAGCCACTCGTGGTATTGATCATACATATGTCTCCTTAACAGAGAATGTGTGCTAGAATTCTCACTGAACTCAAACCGGATCATGTGATTCTTCCTTTCTTCATCTGACTCAATCTGCAAACCACCCAACAGCATACCTACTAAAACTTCTCGTTGTTCTTTGCTCAGCTTCAGGCTTACAGGTCTCTTAACTACTTTTCTGCTCAAGCTCAAGACATAGTCAATCTTGTCCATCAATGGGGAATCAACATCATATTTCTTCTGGCACATCAGATCAAATATTTTTTCTGCATCGACATAATCTCCAGATGATAGGTATCCACTTAATATGGTGTTGCAGGACCGAGCGTTAATACCAATTGCCCCATTACTCTGCATTTGGTCAAAGATCTCCTCAGCTTTATCAAGATTACCAACTTTCACCAACGAATCCAAGTAAATAGAATAAATCGTACGGCTGGGTCGACATCTCTCAAGGCACTGGAAGAAAGCCGATTCCAATTTGTCATGTGAGCCTAAGTTGAAGTACATGTTCATTAGATCAATATAAGATGGCATGAAAGTCTTCAAACCAGTGTTGATGAAATCTGTCATGAGGGACTCTGCAAGTTCAACTTCTTGACCTTTACATAAGACCTCTATGACTTTATGATATGCCACGGCATTGGCTGAACCCAACTGCTCTTGCATCTCCCTGAATATCTCCAGAGATCTCCTAGGTTCTCCAGCCTTTGAATAGGCTTCCATTTTATAAACATATGCCTGAGATGGGAAACCAACGTCGAGGTGGAGAAGTTTGAGCCAAGTACTTTCGGCTTCCTCCACATCCCCCTCCTTTGAGCAAGCTCTCAAGATAGACACAAGCACATCTCTGCCCACCTCAATTCCAGCTTGTTGCATTTCTTTCGTCAATGATGTCATCCTCTCTTTATCTATAGTATCCTGACAGCTATGTAGCCAAATTAAGCCACTATAAATATCCTTGTGAATCTCGAGTCCAGTTGTTACCAAATTATGAAAAATAAACTCAGCCTGTTTAAGGTAATGTTTCGAAGAGGTTCCAGGTTTGCTGACAAGGGCTTTGAAGAGAGAATTGTGCAAGCTAAGCCGGGGCTGGTAGCCTCCCAACTGAATCATACGATTGTAAATGCCACATGCTTCCTCCAAGCAACCTTGAACCGGTGCACTAAGATATGCAACAACCAATATATGAAATGTAGATTCACTAGGCACACGCCCCTGATTAATTATATCATCAAATATATCCCTACACTTTGAGAATTTTCGCTCTTTACCCATGTAATCTGCTAACTTGGTAGCAAGAGCAAAATCAAAACGATACCAATGTTGTTGCATCATCCATTTGTACACCTACAGACATTTTAACAAAACTTAACTAAGTCCACATATATTTACATAATCAATGGATCATTTATTTTACTGGGATCCATAGACATACAAAAATCACAGTCCAAGTGAAGCAAAACATGCATATTGCAATTTTTTATTTTTTATTTTAAAAGAAACGATATATTGATAACAAGAGGATAAGCAATCCTCAATCAACAGTACAGAAGACGAATGTGAGAGCAATCTACAACAAGAAAGCTAGAAACACATCAAAATATGCATATTGCAAATATCAACACAATGAAAACTCAAAAAGACTGAAAATTTAGTTACTTTACCCTAAACCCAACATCATTTTCCCGAATTCGCATACAATGTACTGCAACATAAGTGGCGTCTTCTTGCCTCATCCACTTCTTCTGCGCATTGAGTATCCGACTCAACGTGCCGGCCTTATGCGCCGGCAGTTCCTTACAAAGCCACGCCAGCTTCGACCTTCGCCACTGCTCCGGGAGGTCCTCGAGCTCCGGAACCTCAAGCTCCGGAACCGCCAGGTGCTTCAAGTCGGCTGAAGAAAAGCACTTCTCTAAATCGAAAGCCTTGCCCTGCGCAACATTGCTCAAATCCCAATTCTCCCCTGGCTGCGAGGCCTCCCCAGAAAGGTGTTCGACGAAAGTACCGGAAGAGGGAAGGGCGCGTACTCGGCTGGATTTGGCGGCTATGGTGAGCGGGAAACCAGAGATGGGTCTCAGGAATCGGTGGGTAGGGTGGTGGTGGTGGTGGTGGTGGTGGTGTGAGAGACAAAGTGTGAGGGAGCGGAGGAGGGAGAGAGAAGAGAAGAGAGAAGCACGCATAGGGAGGGATTTAGGTTTAGGGTTTGAGGAGCAGAGGGAGGAGAAGAACGTGAAGGAGGAGTGGGCTAGAGAGAGTGTGGAGACACTGGAAAGTGAGAGCTCTGGACGTCTACTCGGAAGCATGCCTGTGCTTCAGCCCTCAGTTTTTTCGCGGCTGGGGATTTTTATTTTGGGAGGGTTTTATTTTGTAATTATTAAATTGGAAATAGAAACGCTTGAGATTCTATAACGCTGCTTGGGGCCCAAGTAGTGGGCTAGACAGTCGAGAATGCTTATAGTAACCCAATTCACTTATTTTCACATGTAAGCCCATAAGTGGGGCCCTACAATACTCAATGGGACCAAATATACCGTACAAACCTTGAAAAACTTAAAAATTACAACACTACCATCAGAGTTTTTTCTTCTAAAAATCATCGTATAAGGATAATAATGGTGTTTCACACATCAATTTATCTTTTTTGGGTTTTTTTTCTTCAATTTATAGCTTTAAGTGTTTATATATAAAATCAACGAAAAGAAATGAATTTTATTATATTTTATTTTATTATTGGCTAGTAGGTGTGGGGGAAAAAACGGATGAACTAGTGAATTGAGCTGAAAAAAAAAACGTATTGACTAAAAAAGTCAATTTCGACCCAAAAACTGAATCAAATTGTTTTAGATGGGTTTCCGTCCTGGTTTTTGCCTTGAAAAATTCGATCCAACTTGAACCAATCTGGTTGTGTTATTTTACTTATTTATTATTCGAATATATTAATAAACCCAATTAATATCCAAATCATATTATTAAACCCAAGTAGTAGGGTATACTGATGATTTGCCCCCCGAACTTGTACCTCACTTTCAATTAACCCCCTATCTTTTTTTTTTAGAAAATTAAGGATATGAACTTTTTTTTTCACCAATTTCCCCCCTTCGTCTAAATTCTCAATATTCCATCCAATTTGCCGTTAAATATGAGGGCAAAATGGTCATTTTGTACATTAAAAATAAATAAAAAATGAGGGCAAAATGGTCATTTTGTACGGAAAATTGGATGGAATGTTAAGGATTTAGACAGTAGGGGGAAATTGGAGAAAAAAATAAGGTCATATCCTTAATTTTTTAAAAAAAAGAATATGAGGTTAATTGAAAGTGAGGTACAAATTCAGGGGGCAAATCATTAATATACCCCAAGTATTATCTAGATCATTTAACCCAATTACTATCCAAATTCCATAGTCCAAATTTATAATCAACATGTTTACTAATTCGTAATCGGAATCAAAATAAGGAGTTGAATTCTGATATGAATTACCCATGTATTTACTTCACATAAAGGAATGAAAATGCAAGTGGAGCCCACACAAAATTAGGAATTCAGCTCTTGATTTTGGACTAATTGGATTCTTGGGTGGGAGGTGGTATTCTAATTAGGGGTGGGCACGGTCCGGTTTCCACCTCAAACCGAAATCGGAACCAGTACTATTTAACTGGTCCAGTTTTAGTGAAAAAAATTATGAAACCAGTCATTCCGGTCTGATTTCAGGTTTCTCTGGTTTCGGACCGGATTATTATTATTATTATTTCAAATTCTTATTTTTATACAAATTACAACAATTTTTTTATTTTTTGGACTTGAAAATTAACAAATTATCCAATTTCATGCAAAGAGAGATATTTGGCCTAGAGAAGAGAGATGTTTTGAAGTTGGGCTTGGGGAAATATTAGTTATGAGATTAAAAATGTACCTTTGGATTTAAATAATTTTGTAAAAGAAATAAAATAATACGTAACCGGTCTAGTCCTGTTTGGTAAGGTGTGAAATCGAAACTGAAATTGGTTGGAATCGGTCCCGTCCGGTTTAGTGCCGGTTTGTTAACTTTTTTAGTCAATTGATTTTTTTTTTTCAATTTTTTCCATCCGGTTTAGCTCGGTGTTCCGATTTTTCTATCATGATGCCCACCCCTAATTCTAATTCATAGAGAACTAACTCATCAGGAATTCATCTTTTTTACCCATTATATCCTCACATAATTTTTAAAATTCCAAATTTGTCATCCACTTTAACCCAACAAGAATTTGCATATAAAATAATTTAAACCAAGAGCATTTTAGTAATCAAACGGGTTTCAATCAGGGGAATTTAGTAAACAACTTATAAGGAATCAATATCATTCCTACCCTAATTCCAGATAGTTTAGTAAACAACTTCAATGAGAATCCATATTCCAACTCATCCTTAGTTCAATTCCTCCTTACCTGATTACGGATTAGTAAACATATCTAAATAACAACTATACACCTATTTCTTTTTCTTTTCGGTGCACCATACCCATTTTCCTTGTTACACCTCCTTTCTTTCTTCTCCATCTCTTTCTTTCCCTCTCTCTTCATCTTTCTCTCTTCTTCCCCTATAGCTCAATTTGACAATTGGTTTGGTTTGGTTTCCCTAAACATTTTGTATGTAAATTGAACCAAACCAAAATGTGTATAATTTTCGGTTTCAATTCCAATTTAAGGGGTAAACCAGGTCGAACCGGACCCTTATTGGCTAGTCCATAACAACATCGTTTGGTGACTTGGCACATACCAGACTATTTCAATTAAATTGAACTAATGTCTCAACCGTTGGTTAGTGAACTTCTAAATGTTAGAACCATACTTATTAAATTGGACACTAATCCAACACATTGTTTCTTATAAGTCTCGTCTCATCTAATAGGGCAAGACTCATAAAATTGACTCGGACAATTCCAATCTGGTTAAAGGCCAGCCACCATACAAGACTTACGACTTTAAGATTAGAACTTGGGACTATTCATTAGGGATACATTAGTGTATATATTACAAAAGTCTGATGACAATAGGGTGTTATTGTTGTGCAAAAATTCAAATAGTGCAATGCCAGTTGCTTTGCGAAACGGACTATCAGAATCCATGGGACTATCATCAAGAAAACATGCTCTTCACATAAAAATAATTTATTGGGTGATGCTAGGGAGAACAACTTTGTGTACCAACTGTCTAATAGAGGTGGAGCCCACCAATACAATGGGTGTCTTATATAAAAAAAAGTCTTATTTAATATAAAAAATTAAAGAAAAAGTAAACAAAATAATTAATTTCTATTTATTAAGTCTTTTGGGAAATCGTTTGGGTGTCTTATATACGTACGCACATATTTTTTACAAATATTTCAAAAAGACACGCAAAATTCAAGTATTATACACATAGTTCTCACATATTATGATATTTGAATTTAAACGACAAACTCAATCAGACAAAAATATTATATGATATTTGAATTTTAAAAATAATTAGCTAATTAATTAACTAATCGGGTTTAATTTAAATCACAGAGCCCAAGAGCCCCAAGGCCCAAGGCCAATCTTTTGATTAATTAAATATATATTAATAAACCATTATACACACAATTCTCACATATTATTGAATAAAAATAACATATATTTTTAAAAATGGTATAGCCGTACGGCTGTTCTCAGTTTTTTCCTAATTGTTTTTTAAAAAATAGTACAGCCGTGCGGCTATATCCCTTTTTCCTATTTTTTTATATAAAAAAATTAGTATAGCCAGTTTCTTTTTGAATTTTTCTTTCAGAAATAGTATAGCCGTGCGGCTATACTCGTTTTTCTAATTTTTTAATTACAAAATAGTACAACCGCACCGCTATACTCTTTGGGCATTGCTTTATTTATTTATTTATATATAGATAGTATAGCTGCACGACAATACTCTTCAAATATAAAATTTAATCGGTGAAAGTTCACCGGCATAGAACTGTGCCGACGAACTTTCGTCGGGACAGTTTTTTTATTTTTACATTTAAAATATAATAAAATTACTTTCTTTACTTTTGGTTTTTGGCCTACTTCTTTAATTTAATACATGTAATTAAGTAATATGTTAGCCATGTTGAATTACTTTGAAGTAATATGTTTGCCTTTTTGAATTACTTTAATTATATTTTGATATAAAAAAATTAGAGAAAAAGTCCACAAAATAATTAATTTATATTTATTAAGTCTTTTGTGAAAGTGTTTGGGTGTCTTATATACGTACGCACACACGTATGTTTTACAAATATTTCAATAAGACAAACAAAATTCACATAGTATACACATAGTTCTCACATATTATGATATTTGAATTTACACGACAAACTCAATTAGATAAAAACATTATATGATATTTGAATTTTAAAAATAATTAGCTAATTAATTAACTAATCGGGTTTAATTTAAATCACAGAGCCCAAGAGCCCCAAGCCTCAAGGCCAATCTTTTGATTAATTAAATATATATTAATGAACCATTATACACACAATTCTCACATATATATTATAGAATAAAAACAACATATAGTTTTTAAAATGGTACAGCCGTGCGGCTGTACTCACTTTTTTCTACTTGTTTTTAAAAAATAGTACAGCCGGGCGGCTATACCCTTTTTTTAATTGTTTTTAAAAAATAGTATAGCCGTCCGGCTATATTAGTTTCTCTTTAAATTTTTCTTTCAGAAATAGTATAGCCGTGCAACTATACTCATTTTTTAATTTTTTTAATTACAAAATAGTACAGCCGCACGGCTGTACTCCTTGTGCATAGCTTTTTTATTTTTATAAATATTTATATATATAAATAGTATAGCCGCACGGCTATACTTTTCAAATAGAAAATTTATATATAATAAAATTATTTTCTTTACTTCTGGTTTTTGGCCTACTTCTTTAATTTAAAATATGTAATTAAGTAATATGTTAGCCTTTTTGAATTACTTTGAAGTAATATGTTTGCCTTTTTGAATTACTTTAATTATATTTTAATATAAAAAATTTAAAGAAAAAGTCCACAAAATAATTAATTTCTATTTATTAAGTCTTTTGTGAAAGCGTTTGGGTGTCTTATATACGTACACACGCACGTATGTTTTACAAATATTTCAATAAGACACACAAAATTCACGTAGTATACACATAGTTCTCACATATTATGATATTTGAATTTACATGACGAACTCAATTAGATAAAAACATTATATGATATTTGAATTTTAAAAATAATTAGCTAATCGAGTTTAATTTAAATCACAGAGCCCAAGAGCCCCAAGCCTCAAGGCCAATCTTTTGATTAATTAAATATATATTAATTAACCATTATACACACAATTCTCACATATTATAGAATAAAAACAACATACATTTTTTAAAATGGTACAGCCGTGCGGCTGTACTCACTTTTTTACTACTTGTTTTTTAAAAAATAGTACAGCCGTGCGGCTATACCCTTTTTTAATTGTTTTTTTAAAAAATAGTATAGCCGTTCGGCTATACTAGTTTCTCTTTGAATTTTTCTTTCAGAAATAGTATAGCCGTGCGGCTATACCCGTTTTTTAATTTTTTTAATTAAAAATAGTACAGCCGCACGGCTGTACTCTTTGTGCATAGCTTTTTTTTAATAAATATTTATATATATAAATAGTATAGCCGCACGGCTATACTTTTCAAATAGAAAATTTATATATAATAAAATTACTTTCTTTACTTTTGGTTTTTGGCCTACTTCTTTAATTTAATATATGTAATTAAGTAATATGTTAGCCTTTTTGAATTACTTTGAAGTAATATGTTTGCCTTTTTGAATTACTTTAATTAGTAATTATATTTTAATATAAAAAATTTAAAGAAAAAGTCCACAAAATTCACGTAGTATACACATAGTTCTCACATATTATGATATTTGAATTTACACGACAAACTCAATTAGATAAAAACATTATATTATATTTGAATTTTAAAAATAATTAGCTAATCGAGTTTAATTTAAATCACAGAGCCCAAGAGTTCCAAGCCTCAAGGCCAATCTTTTGATTAATTAAATATATATTAATTAACCATTATACACACAATTCTCACATATTATAGAATAAAAACAACATACATTTTTTAAAATGGTACAGCCGTGCGGCGGTACTCACTTTTTTCTACTTGTTTTTTAAAAAATAGTACAGCCGTGCGGCTATACCCTTTTTCTAATTGTTTTTTTAAAAAAATAGTATAGCCGCCCGGCTATACTAGTTTCTCTTAGAAATTTTTCTTTCAGAAATAGTATAGCCGTCCGGCTATACCCGTTTTTTAATTTTTTAATTACAAAATAGTACAGCCGCACGGCTGTACTCTTTGTGCATAGCGCCTTTTTTTTAATTATAAATAGTTATATATATATATACATAGTATAGCCGCACGGCTATACCTTTCAAATAGAAAATTTATATATAATAAAATTACTTTCTTTACTTTTGGTTTTTGGCCTACTTCTTTAATTTAATATATGTAATTAAGTAATATGTTAGCCTTTTTGAATTACTTTGAAGTAATATGTTTGCCTTTTTGAATTACTTTAATTAGTAATTATATTTTAATATAAAAAATTTAAAGAAAAAGTCCACATAGTTCTCACATATTATGATATTTGAATTTACAAGACAAACTCAATTAGATAAAAACATTATATTATATTTGAATTTTAAAAATAATTAGCTAATCGAGTTTAATTTAAATCACAGAGCCCAAGAGCCCCAAGGCCCAAGACCAATCTTTTGATTAATTAAATATAGATTAATTAACCGTGTACCCAAATGCCATACCCACAAGCCACTCAATTGGGCCACTTGCATAGCTAATCCAAAGTATTTATTTTCAAAGAGTAACTATTATAATGACCTCCAAGGGACTCTAGTATTCCAATGTGGGACTTATTTCAACTCAAACATATGGGACTGTTGTTGAGAGTTCACCATACGAACTTGGTTTCTCTAATTGGATGGTTGGATTTTTCTTATATGCCAAGATTATGTGAGCTAATTGTATACATATTAATTTAGTTATCCAAATGATATTCATGATCGCATCTGGAAGGCTGATTACCTTGATGGTTGGGCAGAACTAAGTACCTCACCCAATCTGTTTACAGACTACAATCAAAATTCTCTCCAAACACCACCTCTTGTCATGAGTGCACGCCCAAAAATGCAAGCGAGCCCTTGGATTTTTACTGGTTTTATAACGATAACAGTACGGAATATTATATTTACATGCACTTTGCAGAAGTTTTGCAGCTCCTACCCAACCAGTCCAGAAAGTTCAACATCACTCGCAATGGGAAGCTCTTTTATGGGCCAATGGCTCGTGCGTACCTAAACACGACCACTATTTATGGAAGAGTTCGGCCATGCTCCCCTCAAGTTTACTCGTGGGACAGCCTCAAGTGTATCTGTCCTACAAATGCGTCCGTAAGAATCATATCCTTGTAAGTACCTTCATAATTTTAATTATTTTAGTATAGTACTTGTTTTAGTGGTTAATTAAGTTCTGGACCAAATACGCAATTCAATCAGGAACTTGTCCTCAAGTGGATTAAGTTCTGGACCAAATACATAATATGTATTTGAGTTTCTCGTTTTTGCAGGGATTTATCAAACAAGAAGTTAACAGGACCAGTTCCAGATTTCTTGTCTCAATTGCAGAATTTAACCGTCTTGTAAGTTATTTGGTTTAATCTGTATGGCATCTAAACTACAAATTTCATAGTTAGAAGCATCTCGCATGATATATAGTGCTAAATTCACCTTTGCAGAAACTTAGAACAAAACCAACTCACAGGGCCAGTTCCGCCAGGACTCATTCAAAGATGGAATGATGGTTTGCTATCGTTAAGGTGATCAACTCAACTCATATGTATGCATGAATGTATTTACAACTTAGCATATAATACGCCATTTTTTCTGTTTATTTTCAAATGTCTTTCATTGTTGATATAAAATGATCAGGTATTGCATACAAACTTGATTGTTGGGAACCAGAACATCTGTTCCTAATCTCACCCCTGCCCCCGCTCAGCACCCATGGTTTTGGAGGAGGTTGAAGAAGACCGGGAGGAAAGGATCATATTACCCTCACAATAAGAAGCATGTGCGGCTCACTGATTTTTTTAATGGCAATTTGGATGAAATTGACTCACGTTTAACGGTAAGTGCGAAATAGACTATTATAACAAAGTTCAGTGCTAAATTGACCAAACAAATAGTTGAGGGGGGTAAGTTCGAATAGCGTAATAATTCAGGGGGGAAAACGACACTTTATCCTTTGTTTTATTCCATTGCAATGGGGGAAAGAGAATTTAATAGAAATAGCCAAAACTTGACCCCTAATTTCAAAAATGTCAGTTTCTATAAATAATTTCAAATATAGCAAAAAACTCACCTAAATAGACACAAATGCCCTCAAATTTAAAACCCACATAAACCTAAAAAAGAAAACCCTATTAGATTCGCTGGCAGACGTATTGTTGCCCTAGTCAAACAAAATTCCTATTTCTTCAATTTCTTTTTCGCTTCTTCAGTTTCTTCTTCGAAAAGCCAGCCTTTGTTTATTCAGTTTCTTCTTCGTTTCTTCAGTTTCTTCTTCGCTAGAACTTATCATGGGATTCCTATTTTATTAATCTGCTTTAGTTTTGTTTGGTGGTTTAAAAAAATGCAATGTACTTGATAATATTGTTGGTAGTGGCAGAGTTGTTTCTTACTTGCTCCTCCATTCATTTTTACTTTAGCATTATAATCTCTTTGTAATGCCCGCCCTGAATTAATTTTTTAAACAATTTAGTCATCGTATTAAATTTATTCGCCAATTTCGCCCCCGCCGTTAGCTTTTTCACAATTTCATCCAAATGTATACCCCCGAACTATTACGCTTGTCGAAATGTCCATCGTGAATTAATTTTTCATCCAATTTAGCCCTCGTATTAAATTTATTTGCCAATTTCGCCCTCACCGTTAGCTTTTTCACAATTTCATCCAAATGTCTGTCAAAAAATAGACATGACAAACGATTCATGTCAACTTTTTAAGAAAAACGGGTTGACACGACACGACCCATTAAGCTAACGGCCGGTGTTTGACGGGTGAAAAATATCAAACACGAACACGACCCGTTACAATTCGCGAATGACACGACACGATCCGTTTCACTCGTTAAGAATTAAAAAAAAAAAATAAAAAAAGGAAAAAACTGGAAAACAAATTAAAACAAATTTTAAAAATAAAAAAAGTATCTCGTCGAGCAGTAGAGAAGAAGAAGAAAGCTGGAGTCGCTGGACTTGGTCGTTGGTGCTACTCGTTGTGTTCCTTCAAGAAGAATGTTAGGTTGGGTTAGATTCTTCTTTCTTATTCCTTTTCTTCCTTTTTCTTCTTTCTTTTCCTTCTGCCCGAGAAACCAAAGTATCAATCGTCTTCTCTTCACATCATAAAGTTCAATGTTCTGTTCACATAATATAGATAATTCTACAAATTTGAGATAAATAAAATCTTACAATATAAGGAAGAAAGACCAATGATGCTTTGAAGAAATGATGTTTCGCACTCCTTGCAGTTGGAGTTTCAGAGAAAGGGTGAGGGTTCCAAATTTCAATCTTTTTATTTTGTATGCTTTTGCAAAAATTAATATTATATTAACTTACCTACACTGTTAGATGTATATATATATATATATATATAAAGAAATCAACAATTTCAAAAAAAATCCATGCAGTGCAATGGGATTTTTCGTAATTTATTTCTAAAGGTTGGGTGGGTGTTTGACTCCCTTGCCCAGCAATCAACTTCTCATTTTTTTCCAGATTTATTAGTGTAAAATTATAAAAATACTCATACTCTTAACGGGTGAATACGACCCATGCTTAACGGGTCAATCAACACGATCCGATAACTCGGACCCGAATACTGAATTTTTCGTGCGAATTCGAGTCGTGTACAATATTGTCAAGTCTAGTAAAAAACGCCATATGAATGGCACTGCAGGGTACTATTGAGGGTAATCTCGCCCTTCTAATCCTCAGAGCCCTTTTAGCGCTCCGTATGCCCAATTTAGGGTTCAGTTGAGATTCGAAAAGGGTCAGAGAGAAAGAGAAACTGTAAGGAAAATCTTCCTAGTGAATATTTCAATATCATTGATGCAGATTATATACAATCTGTGTGGGTTACAAAAGGTAAGAATCAGAGATTACAATCAATTACAACTAATTAGGAATTACAATCAATCACAGCTAAGGTAATGAAGATGGAGATTTCCAGAGAGATTCAAGGAAAGTTGACCGGGTGTGATTGCTTCACTAACACCCCCCTGGCAACTGGAAGGGCTTGGCTGGACTAGTTTGGATCGGAGAATAGTGTGGCGCGGTTTGGGAAGGGATTTGGTGAGAAGGTTAGCCACTTGATCAATAGAGGGAATGAAGCAAACCCGGTGACTGCCCAAGGCCACCTTTTCGTGGACGAAGTGATAATCGAGCTCGATATGTCTTGTGCGTGTGTGAAAACCTGGATTGGCCGCCAAGTAAGTGGCAGATAGATTGTCACAGTGAAGATAGACTAGGAATTGGAGTTGGGCACCAAGTTCAACCAAAAGGTATGATAACCAGGTGGTTTCAGCACATGCATGAGCTAAGGACTGGTACTCAGATTCTGTACTGGAGCGAGAAACAGTGGGTTGCTTTTTGGAACACCATGAGATGGGGTTGCTACCCAAGTAGATTAAGTAGCCGGTGGTAGAGCGGCGGGAGTCTGGGCAACCGGCCCAGTCAGCATCGGAGTACGTAGAGATATGGGTGGAATGAGACTGAGGGTGAAGAGTTAAACCAAAATCGATGGTCCCTTTGAGGTAGCGCAATATACGCTTAACAACAATCATATGAGAGGAACGGGGTGTGCTCATGAATTGCGCAACAGTGTTGACTGCAAAAGCCAAGTCTGGGTGAGTGATGGTTAAATATTGACGACAGCCCACGACTTCCCGGTAAGCAGTTAGTGAAGACAATAAGTCACCTTCAGCAGTTGTGAGAGTGGTCTTGGCAGCAAGTGGCTTGGAAGTGGGTTTGCAGTCGAGCATTTGATTGCGTTGAAGGAGGTCACGAGCATATTTTTGTTGAGATAAGTGAAGGCAGTCATGGGAGTGATGAACATGGAGGCCCAAGAAATAAGTGAGAGGCCCAAGGTCTGTGATGACAAAGGCATGGCCTAAAGTAGTGATGAACTGGTGGAGAAGCCCGAAGTCGCTGCCAGTAAGCACAATGTCATCAACATAGAGCAAGAGAAATAGTTGATGAGTGCCATGATGATAAACAAAAAGGGAAGCATCGGCCCGACTCTGTGTGAACCCAAAAGAGAGGAGAAATATGCTAATGCGATGAAACCAGGCTCAAGGTGCTTGTTTGAGACCGTATAGCGCTTTGTGAACTTGCAAACATAGTGGGGCCGGGCAGGATCCACAAAACCAAGAGGTTGAGTCATGTAGATGTCCTCATTAAGAAAACCATGTAGGAATGCATTTTTAACTTAAAGTTGGTGAAGAGGCCATTTGCGAGAGACGGCAAGACTGAGGACAGTACGGATAATGGCGGGGCTGAAGGTTTCTGTATAGTAAATACCCGGTTGTTGGTGAAAAACCTTGGCAACTAAGCGAGCCTTGTAATGCTCTAGACGACCATCAGAGTGGCGTTTGATGCGGAATACCCATTTACAACCAACTGGAGCATGTAAGGGAGAATGAGGAACTAAAGACCATGTGTTATGTTTAAGAAGAGCATTGATTTCATCAGTCATGGTAGAATGCCATTCAGCATGCTTGTTAGCATGAGAGAAACAAGTAGGTTCATGAGATTCAACAACAGAAATTAAGCCATGAGGAGGGGGATACCGAATTGTGCCGTTGGTTAGAGTTTTGGGCTGAAGAATGCCAGCACGAAGTCTTGTAGTCATTAGATGAGATGGTTGGGCTACTGTAGGGGATGGAAGAGGAGCAGGTGCAAGCGTTGATGAAGATAGGCTGGTGCACTAGACGGAGGTAGCCGGCTGGACAAGAGAGAGGCATGGGTCTAAAGAAGGATTGGGGTCTGGTGTGGGACTTGGGCCGAAAGTCACACGTGGGCTTGAAGGGAGGCTCTGGTCTGAAGTGAGGCGTGTGCCTGAAGAAGAAGGCTGGGGGCCTGGAGAAGAAGGTGTGGGCCTGGAGAGGAAGGCAATGAGATCAATGGTGGTGACAGCCCAGCAGCGGCAAAAGGTGGAGGCTGGCCTGTGGTAGTAGTTGCGGGTAATTGAGCAGACAAACCACCTTGTGGAAATATGTCAAGTTCAATTGTGGTAGCTGGAGTAGATACCTGTGAAGTCTTAAAACGAAAACACAATTCATTAAATATAATATTACGGGAGACATAGACCCGACCAGTGTTTGGGTTAAGACATCGATAGCCCTTATGGTGAAGGTTATAGCCTAGGAAAACGCATTCTAAGGATCGACTTTGAAGTTTGTTGGGGACATATGGACCAAGATGGGGAAAACATGAACAACCAAAGACACGGAGGTGAGAATAAGTAGGAGGGCGAGAAAATAGTAAAGAATATGGAGTAACCCAATTGAGAATAGGGGTGGGGAGTAAATTGATTAAGTGAATGGCAATGAGTGCAGCCTCAGCCCAAAAACGACGAGGAACATTAGAGGTAGACCTGGCAATATCGGACACGACGTTAACACGACACGAATTCGAAAGAAAATAACAGTATTTGGGTCGAGCTTATTGGGTCGGGTTGAAAACGGGTTGACCCGTTAGTCACCCGTTAAGCTAACGGGTCGTGTCAGTGTCATTCGCGAATCACCCGTTAACCCGTTAAGAATAAGGGTATTTTTGTAATTTTTCATTCTAAAAACCTAGCTTCTATTCTATTCCCTTACGAGTCAGTCAAGAAGCCGCCAGCCATAGTTACTCTTTCTTTCTCAAGAGATCTAAACACAAGCTCACTCTTTCTCTTCAGATCTAAACCTTATGTTTTCTCTGTATTTTGTTCACCAACCAAACCAAGCAACCCAGTGAACCACGGTCCACCTTTCCTCTTCTCTCCGACTAAAAGATACGAACTTCACCAAAGTAAGTTTTTCATTCTTTATTTTAGATATGGCTCCCAATCGCTTATTCATATTAGTGGGTTCGTTTGTTTTTTATGATTTAGAGGTTCGGAGATGGCTACTAGGCTATCCAATCCATGTAAAATAAGTTGGGTTCGTTTCGTTTGTTTTTTCTGTTAGTGTTCCTTTTCTTTTTTAGAGGAAAAAGTTGCTGAGATTCATATTGATTGAGCACTACAATTAGTTTATATTAGTTAGTAAGATTCAAGATTGAGATTCACTGGTGGTATTTTGTTGTTGTTGTCATAAAGCATAACCTTGGTGGTGACGGATGGCAGTTTCCATTCGATTGGTTTTGATATATAGATATAATAAATATAAAACAGAAAATAGGTAAACAAAGTTGTTGTGTGGAAGAAAGAAAAGAATATAAATAAGAAGAATAATTTATCCTTTGAAGTCCTTTGCAAATGATAATAAGTAGGGAATATTATTATTAGAGATTGTCATGATACATATTATTGATGAAAGGAAAGGAAAGGAAAGCTCTTGTTTTGGAGTAATTAAATTGCTTAAGCGCAAAAACTTGCTCAAACCTTGCCGTTTTTCATTATCCTTCATTCCTTAGACAGACATAGCTTAGGCTTAGGGATTTGCTGCACTAGGCCATTATTTTGAAACACTCCAATCATGATTTTTTTTTTATGTTCATTATTGTAATCAATATGCTTTTACATTCTTTGTCAAGAAATTCAATTTATGTCCTTTTTTCCTTTTCATTTTGCAGCTTATGGATTTTACAGAGAGTACCGATGCTGTTGTGGGACTTGGATGAGGAGTCAATTGATGTTTCAATGGGTGGGGATACAAGTACTGGAAATGTAGAAGTTAAAGAGACAAGCCCTACAAACAAAAAGCCTAGAGGCATCAATATTGGTAAGAGAAAATTGAGATCTCCTGCTTGGGATACATTTGATTTATTGCCTATTGGTGAAGATAAAAAAGGGCGTGCTAAATGTAAAAATTATGAAGCAACTTATGTGTGGGACGGGAAATTTGTTGAATCATGCTAAAAACTGCCTTAAGAAACCACATGGTGATGTGAAGCAGTTACTTATGTCATCATCTGGATTGCGTTCCCCAAAATTTGATCATGTCAAATTTCATAACTTGTTGATAGAGACAATCATAAAACATAATTTGCCTTTTAGCTTTGTTGAATATGAGGGAGTTAGGGCGTTGTTTGCTTATGTCTCTCCGGATATTAAGTTGCCTTGTAGAAATACTGTAAAGGCATGTGTGTTGAGGATGTTTAAAAATGAAAGACAAAAACTTAAGAGTTTGTTAAGCTCGGTTCAGGGAAGAATTTGTTTAACATCAGATTTATGGACCTCTCTATGTACTGATGGCTATCTTGCTCTTACTGCCCACTTTATTGACAAAGATTGGAAATTACAGAAAAGAATTATCAACTTTTGTCGTATGCCGCCTCCACATTCCGGTGTTGCATTATCTGAAAAAATCAATACATTGTTAACTGAGTGGGGGATTGAGAAGAAGTTGTTTTCTATTACTCTCGATAATGCTTCTGCAAATACTGCTTTTGTAGATATTTTGAGGAATCAATTAAACTTTAGATCTCTTCTGTTGATGGGTGGTAAGTTTTTTCATGTGCGTTGTTGTGCCCACATTTTAAACTTGATAGTCCAAGATGGACTTAAAGAAATTGATTCTTCAGTTACAAAGATTCGGGAATGTGTCAAATATATAAAGGGGTCCGAGGGGAGGAAACAAAAATTCTATGATTGTGTTGCACAAGTCGGGATTGTGGGTAGTAAGAGAGGATTGAGACAAGATGTCCCTACTAGATGGAACTCAACTTATACAATGCTTGATAGTGCACTTTTCTACCATCGTGCATTTATTAATTTAGGGTTGATTGATTCCAATTTTAGTAGTTGTCCTTCTCCCCAAGAGTGGATTAAAGTACAGAAGATTTCCAAGTTTTTGGGGTATTTTTATGAAGTTACATGCTTATTTTCTGGGACAAAGTACCCCACATCCAATTTATTCTTCCCTAAGGTCTTCATAATCCAACACCAAATCAAGGCAGCCATGGAAGATGATGATATTTTCATGAACAAGATGGGAACTTATATGAACATGAAGTTTGAGAAGTATTGGTCAGAGTGCAGTTTAATTCTTGCAATTGCAATTATTTTAGATCCTTGTTATAAGTTGCATTTGGTAGAGTGGGCTTATACTAAGCTTCACGGTACGGATTCTCAAGAATTCAAGTGTGTTACAGACACATTGACTTCTCTTTTTCATGTGTACATGGAAACTTTATCTCCTCTTCTTAATGCAAGTTATCCAATGAATGAGACAACTATTCACAAGGAAGGCGGGGACACAATTCTTGAGGTAAATTAAATTTCTTTATTTATGTATTGTTTCATAGTGTATATTTGCATTTGTGTGTAACTAATAGTTGTGTTTTTCTTTTGTATGGTGTAGGATTTTGATAATAGTTACAAAAATGATTCGGGTTCATCTAAGAAAAGTGAATTGCATAAGTATTTGGATGAGGAAAGGCTAGATAGAAAGCAAGACATAGATGTTCTTTCTTGGTGGCAAATGGAGCATTTTCATTATCCGATACTTTCACATTTAGCTCGTGATGTGTTAACAATTCCCATATCTACTGTTGCATCAGAATCGGCTTTTAGTATTGGCGGTAGAGTACTAGATCAATATCGTAGTTCATTATTACCTGAAACTGTTCAAGCTTTGTTGTGCACTCGAGATTGGCTTTTTGGAAATGGAGGTAATATTTATACACTAGTAGCTATAATTTTTCTCCTGTTTTCTCATTATGTGAATTCTTTGACAGTTTGTTTTTTCAATGCTTAGCAATAGATGAAGGGAGTACCGATGTGGAAAGCCTTACTGAAGATATCTTCAATCTTACTTGTGAAGATACTAGATCGGGACAATGTTCCAATAGTATTTCCCTTGATGATTGATGAAAGGTAATGATAAATAATTGAGATTTTATTCATATTGTATCCCTCCATAATGTTATTCTTTTCTCATATTTGTCTATTATGTTTTGATTGCACAGTTGGTGAAAATTGCAATCCTGAGATTATGTTCATGGGTCATGGCGAAGGATTGAAGTTTTGAGATAAATTTGAAACTCACATTGTCTAAGGGTTTTTTTGTTTTCCAATGTGTAATGTGTAAGACTTATTTAAGAACTTCAACTCTATTTTTATTACTTGCCCAATGTGAGTTTTTCTTAGGAAGTGACAAAGACTCGTACATGCATTATCAATAATACAGAACCATAGTCGTACACTTCAAATAACTCAGCATAATTATAATTTATATACAGAGTTACAAGATAGTATGTCCCATTCAGAGACCTCAAGCTACCAAACAAGATAATACAAAATCTTGCTAAGATCATTATGACTAACACCACAGGTGTTTTCATTTAATTCTTTATACAAAAAATATAGTTTATTTTTTATATAGGTGAAACGGCTGAAGCGGGTGAAACGGGTTAAAAAACGACCCATTAGCCATAACGGGTCGTGTCGTGTTATTCGCGAATTTGAACGGGTCGTGTTTGGGTTTGACATTTTCCACCCGTTAGCTTAACGGGTCGTGTCGGGTCAACCCGTTTTCTTAACGGGTTGACACGAACACGACCCGTAACCCGCAAACACGACCCGTTTGCCAGGTCTAATTGGAGGTGACTAAGAGGGTGCGGATCATGGTAACAATGTGACAGTGTTTGCGTTCAGTAAGGCCATTTTGTTGGGGTGTGTGGGGATAGGAAAAACGTTGTTGGATGCCATGGTTGTAACATCCCACATCAACCAACGGAGAGGGGGTGATGTGCCTTATATGTACATACCCACCTCCATCTAGCACGAGGCCTTTTGGGAGCTCACTGGCTTCGGATTCCATGGGAACTCCAAAGTTAAGTGAGTTTGGACTAGAGCAATCCCAGGATGGGTGACCCACTGGGAAGTTGCTCGTGAGTTCCCAGAAACAAAACCGTAAGGGTGGGGCCCAAAGCGGACAATATCGTGCTACGGCGGAGCCAATTCGGGATGTGACAATAGGTGGTACAAAAATCAGTGAAGGCATGATCGGTGTATTCTGTACCATTATCGCTTTGGAGAAATTTGACAGATGAGTGAAAAATATTGTGAATCATAGCTGTAAAAGTTTTGAAGTGAGTGAAAACCTCATATTTGAGTTTCATAGGGTAAATCCACAAATAGCGAGAAAAATCGTCAGTAAATAATACATAATAACAGAAGCCACTCATAGAAGAAATAGATGACATCCATACATTGGAATGAACAATTGAAAATAAAGAGGTAGCATGATTTGGATTTGGAGAATATGATAATTGGGTTGACTCACTAAGAGCACAACCTGTACAAAATTCCTTATTTAATTGAAATTGAGACCCTAAGTAAGGGCGAAGATGAGAGAGAACTAAAGAAGATGGGTGTCCAAGACGGATGTCCAAGACGATTGTGCCAGGTGGATGAGGAGGTGGTGACAAAGGCACAAGTAACGAGAGAAGCGGAAGGCGAGGACAAGGTTAAGGGGTACAACCCTTCCTTACAGGCCCCTAAAAGAGAAGAGCACCAGTTTGTAAGTCATAAATGCGATAGAAAGTAGGAGCAAAGACAAAGAAGACAAGATTATCATGGGTAAATTTAGCAACGGAAAGAAGATTTTTGGTAAGATTAGGAACATTGAAGACATTACGAAGAGAAAATTGAGAGGGTCCAAGGGAAAGTGGAAGGTTACCAGTGTGGGAAATTGGTAGAGAATCACCATTGCCCATATAGACCGAGTTATTACCATTGTATGGTTGTGGTTGCTGAAGGGAAGGAATATTGCATGTCGTGTGGTGGGTGCCACTCGTATCTGGATACCAATGGGGATCTTGAGGCTTAATAGCGTGGGTGCCAGCAAATGAGGAAAAAGAGTCTGGGCCATTTTACTTGTGTGGACATTGAGCAACAGGGTGCTGATTGGTGGAGCATGCGGGACACCAAATAGGTGGTGTTGGGCCTAGTATGCCTTGTTGGTTCCAATGGGGCTTGGGAGCTAGGCCACGGGTGGAAGTGGAACCTGTCCAAGGTTGATTCCAAGTGGGTGCGGCACCAGGGAAGTCATTGTTATGCCAGCGATTAGGACCACCATGTCGAGAACTTCCACGAGAAAGCCGCGATACTCATAGTGACGGCCACCACGAGAGCTGACGCGCTGAGGAGAAAAGCCTTGCTGTGAGTTGGTGTGGCCTTGCAGGAGAGAATGAGAAGATGTGTTGTGAGTGGTGAGAAAACCGGTGGTGTTGCCTGCCGAGGACCTTGACGATTGGTTTTCAAAGACCAGCAGCCGAGAGCGAAGATCGATGAAACTGGGGAGGGCGAGTTGATTCAAGATGGTGGTGACAAGCATGGAGAAGTCCGAATTGAAGCCGCGTAGAATGGCAGTGACGAGGTCTTCGTCTGAGACTGGCTTGTTGATGGAGGAGAGAGGATCGGCGAGAGATTTCGCAGTATTTAGATACTCATCAATTGTTTGAGAACCTTTGGACATGTCATGAAGCTGAAATCTGAGACTGGATGCACTAGCAAGGTTGCGTTGGGCACTCCTAGATGGCTTGAGCAGTGTCATGACCCATTGTTAAAGAGAGAACAGCAGGTGTAAGAGTTGTGGTAATATAACTAACAACTAATTGGTCCTGTTGGTACCAAGTTTTAAAGGCAGGATTAGGATTGGTGACTGTGGTTGTGGTGGGAGGAGTGGATGGAGTTGTGGCAGTGGATGTAATAAATTCAGAGGGTTTAGGGTTGGGGCCATCTATGAATTTCCATAGGTCATGGCCGATGTGACCTATGGAAATGGTTTGATTTGTCGAAGCCATAGGAGGTAATTGGAGGAGTCGAGCTTGAGAAAGTGACTGGTATTGGGGCCAAGAAGGGAGGTTGCAGACGAAGCAGAGGCAGAGGCCATGGGGATCGGAGAGAGAAAAACTTCAGAGGAAGGAAATGAAGGCTAATACCATGTAAGGAAAATCTTCCCAGTGAATGTTTCAATATCATTGATGCAGATTATATACAATCTGTGTGGGTTACAAAAGGTAAGAATCGGAGATTACATTCAATTATAACTAATTAGGAATTACAATAAATCACAGTTAAGGTAATGAAGATGGAGATTTTCCAGAGAGATTCAAGGAAAGTTGACCGGCTGTGATTGCTTCACTAACAGAGACTACGACCGAGAGAGAAAGGGTGAGAGAGAAAGAGAGACTGAGAGATTCGACAAAATGACATTTCCCTCTATCAAACTCGAACTATTATATTCGTATAAAGAAAGATAAAAGAAGTAAAAACTGGAATTACTATTATAATATTCAGAGCAGACTATAAAGCCCAACTCTTATTTGTGAAGAAGCCGAATATTTGTATTTTGGGTTCGGTCGGATTGGGGTTCCACCAGGACACCCCTCGCCAATCTCCCATCATAAATAAAAGAGGAGAAAACAAACACCCGCAGGTTAATTGGGATTTCTTTCTTGTGCCAAGCCCACACCATTTTCTCGACCTTTTCTGCAATTTCCAGTCCTTTGGGTAGCTGCATGTCTGCCACAAGGGTGTGAGGGAGGGTTTTACAGTAGCCAGTCACCAAACACCTCAAACAATCTTCAATCATCTTCATCTCAAGCTCTGTTCATTGTTCCGTTGCCAGGACTTCAACTTTCAAGGTAATAAGTTTACTTTCTTTCCTCTTCTCTTCTCTTTCTCCCCCTCATTTTTCTCTACAACCAAACTTCTGTTAGAAAATTAAATTATAAATATTTAATTTTATAATAAAGTGAATGGAAATTATAGTAAGTTGTGGGACCCATGAATTTTCATTTTGGTACATGACTGTTGGCTATTTGTGGCTATTTGAGTTACATAAAATAAAATATTAGTTGTAATATAATTGATTGATTGGATGGGACTTTCTATGGAAAGTCACAAATAAAACTATATTTTGTGAAAAGTTGCATAGAAGTGATAGCAAAAGTAGTTGCAATTTGAAATTGCATGAACATGTTGTTGCTTTGCTTTGTATATGTTGGATAAAGGTGCATCCGCGTGGATCAAGAGACAACCAAAAGTGGTGTTTGCCCAAATATGAAAAGTTACATTGTTTCTCCCATGAAAACATACGACTATATGTAATTTTTCAGTCACATCCTTTCTGAACAGATACTTAACTCTCTATAAATAAAGAACAGTCCCAGACTTCTAGATCATTTTTCATCCAATAATAGTAGTTTTAGACCATTATTAGCATTATATTTCCAGAAATATAGTGAGATAGTAAGAGAGAGTTCATAAACAAGTTTGAGTTCGCTTTTCTTGGGGATTGGAGTGCTACTTCCGCAAGAAGTCGATCATTGTATCCTGGGAGACGTTTGCCAAGAAAATCCTAGAACACCTGTGAGGAGGCAATTTCGTCTTAAGGAGATAGAACCAAGTTCTAGACTCGATCATCTGTAAAGTATTCTTATTTTGTCCTTGTCGTTATTTTTTTTGTATTTATTTCGAATTTATAGTGAATTTTATTTTCGAAATTCTATAAATATAGCAATTATCCTATTATTTTTACCAACAATCTTAAGACGAAATAAATTTTTTTTTGGTAATTGCTATATTTATTGGTTTTTTAAGAATCTTAAATTTATTTTAGTTTCTTAAAAGTTGTTAGTTTACTTTTGAATTAAACTGTGGATTTTCCTCTTTATTGAAGGAAAATGACTGGTGTTACTAGTAGTGATTGTATTAGTAATGACAAGGGAAAAGGTTTGGCTCATGCTTTACCTATGGTGATCCCTGCTTCCTCCACTCATGGAGAGAAACCTGAGAAGTTCACATGACCGAGGAGGAGAAATTGTCCAATGAGATATCTAATATTAACCTCTTGGTCGTAATCTCTGAAGTGAACCTAGTAAGCAATACCAAGGAATGGTGGGTGGACACTAGAGCTACACACCACATCTGCTCTGATAGGAAGATGTTTACTACCTATCAACAACTGAACCAAGGGGAGCAACTGTTCATGGGAAACTCATCAGCTTCCAAGGTTGAAGGACAAGGAAAGGTGGTTTTGAAGATGACTTATGGCAAGGAACTTACCCTAAATCAAGTGCTTCATGTGCCTGACATTCGAAAGAATTTGGTTTCTGGAGCGCTGTTAAGCAAGAATGGTTATAGATTGGTTTTTGAGGCTGACAAATTTGTACTCACTAAGAATGGGATGTATGTGGGGAAAGGGTACCTGAATAATGGTTTATTCAAGATGAATGTAATGACTATTGTACCTTCTATGAATAATAAGAACATAGTTAGTTCGGCTTATATTCTTGAGTCCCCAAATGTTTGGCATGGTAGACTAGGACATGTTAATTATGATACTATTCGTAGATTAGTTAACATGGATTTATTACCTAATTTTAACATTGATACAAGTAAAAAATGTGAAACTTGTGTTGAAGCTAAACTTACTAGAACATCATTTCATTCTATAGAACGAAGTACAGAACCTCTAGATTTAATTCACAGTGACATTTGTGATTTAAAGTTTGTGCAGACTAGAGGTGGTAAAAAGTACTTTATTTATTTTATAGATGATTGCACAAGATATTGCTATGTTTATCTACTTAGAAGCAAAGATGAAGCCTTAGAAATGTTTAAACATTACAAGAGTGAAGTTGAGAATCAACTTAGCAAAATGATTAAGGTTTTAAGAAGCGATAGAGGTGGTGAATATGTAGCACCCTTTGCTAAGTTTTGTGCTCAACATGGAATTATTCACCAAACTACTGCTCCTTACTCACCTCAACAAAACGGTATTGCTGAACGCAAAAATTGTACATTAAAAGAAATGATGAATGCTATGTTGATAAGTTCTGGAGCATCCCAGAATTTGTGGGGAGAAGCTTTGCTTTCTGCAAATCATATTCTCAACAAATTACTTCACAAGAAGTTGGAAAAAACACCATATGAATTATGGAAAGGACGAAGACCTTCCTATAAATACCTCAAAATATGGGGGTGTTTGGCTAAGGTAGCGGTCCCTGATCCTAAAAAGGTTAAAATATGACCCAAAACCATTGATTGTGTATTTATTGGTTATGCTTCTAATAGCAGTGCATATCGCTTCTTTGTATATAAATCAAATAATGATGATGTACATGTGAATACGGTTATTGAGTCAAGGAATGCAACATTTTTTGAAAATGTTATTCCTTGTAAAGATGCACATGAGCAAAGTTCTCTTAAAAGAACTTATGATAGTAGTAGTCTTGAAAAGCATCAAGACCAATCTGACCATGGACATGAAAATGAGGTTGAACCTAGAAGAAGTAAAAGGACAAAGACATCTAAATCTTTTGGTCCTGATTTTCTAACTTATTTGTTGGAAAATGAACCTCAAACTTATAAGGAAGCCATATCATCCCCTGAAGCTCCTTTTTGGAAAGAAGCTATCAATGCTGAAGTGGAATCCATCATACAAAACCATACATGGGAATTAGTGGATCTTCCTCCTGGAAACAAACCTCTGGGTTACAAGTGGATTTTCAAGAGGAAGATGAAAGCAGATGGATCCATAGACAAGTTTAAGGCGAGACTTGTAGTAAAGGGTTATAAGCAAAAAGATGGCTTAGACTACTTTGATACATATTCGCCGGTTACAAGATTAGAATGCTAATTGCAATTGCTACTTTACATAATCTTGAAATACATCAAATGGATGTTAAGACTGCTTTTCTAAACGGTGATTTAGAAGAGGAAATTTACATGGAAAAACCGGAAGGATTTGTTGTTCCTGGACAAGAGAAGAAAGTGTGTAAGCTTGTTAAGTCTTTATATGGCTTAAAGCAAGCACCAAAACAATGGCATTTGAAATTTGACAATACAATGATGTCAAGTGGATTCAAAATTAATGAGTGTGATAAATGTGTTTACACAAAAATCACTCAAAATGGTTATGTCATTGTATGTCTTTATGTAGATGACATGCTTATCATTGGAAGCAATACTGATATGATTAAATCCACTAAAAGAATTTTGTCCAATAAATTTGATATGAAAGATATGGGAATTGCAGATGTTATCCTAGGAATTAAAATCTCTAGAACATTGGAGGGAATAGTCTTGTCTCAATCACATTATATTGAGAAAATACTAGCCAAATTTGGTAAGTATGAAGATAATCCTGCAAAGACTCCATATGATGTGAATCTTCATTTGACGAAGAACACTGGTCAAGGTATATCACAAGTTGATTATGCACGAATAATCGGCAGTTTGATGTATGTCACAAACTGCACTTGCCTTGACCTAGCATACTCAGTTAATAAATTGAGTAGATATACAAGCAATCCTGGAAGAGATCACTGGAAAGCGATTATTAGGGTCCTTAGGTATTTAAGCTATACTAAGAAGTATGGATTGCATTACACAACATATCCATCTGTACTAGAAGGTTACAGTGATGCAAATTGGATATCAGATACAAGAGACTCAAACTCCACAAGTGGATATGTCTTTACATTAGGAGGTGTGGCTGTATCTTGGAAATCGACAAAGCAAACGTGTATTGCTGGATCTACTATGGAATCTGAATTTATTGCTTTGGATAAAGCTGGAGAAGAAGTTGAGTGGCTTAGTAATTTCTTAGAGGATATTCCAAATTGGCCGAAGCCTGTGCCTGCAATATGTATACATTGTGATAGTCAAGCGGCAATTGGAAGGGCACAAAATAATATGTATAATGGTAAGTCTTGACACATACGTCGAAGACATAATACCATAAGACAACTACTCTCAAGTGGTATAATTACTATTAACTATATAAAGTCAAGAGATAATTTAGCGGATCCGTTTACAAAAGGTTTGACGAGAGAGCTAGTTAACAAATCATTGAGGGGAATGGGGCTAAAGCCTATATCTTAATAGTTGCCATGATGGACACCCAACCTAGCTGACTGGAGATCCCAAGACCTAGGTTCAAAGGGACAACTAAGTTATGTGTGACTGAAGTGCGAGCATTATGGGGATTTCATCCCCTGCCCATTCCTATGATGATACAATGCTCCCTGCATCGTGTATGGTTAAGTTAAGCTTTTAATGATTACCGTGACTTGGAAAACCAAGTAGAGTATAGCATGATACTCTTTATAGGAAGTCACCTATATCAATATGAAATGAGACCGTTTCTATGAGAATTGCAAGGCTCAATTCTCTAAAAATCTTGACGAACACCAGGAGTGGTCCATGGCCGAAAGGACACAACCTAGAACCAAATGTGTATGAAAAAGTATTATGTGAGTAATATTGTTTTGGTTTATACGACGGCTGAATAGTTCAAGACATCATGCTCACTGATTAGCTAGTAAATCCGATTTTACTTCACTATGGAAGGTTCAAGGCCAAAAGCTACCTATCTTGATGTGGTGCTTTTCCAATCGAACTCTCTCAAGTGTTTGCATTGTACATTTGCATTTATGACCAATTTTCCATTCATGTGGGGAATTGTTAGAAAATTAAATTATAAATATTTAATTTTATAATAATGTGAATGGAAATTATAGTAAGTTGTGGGACCCATGACTTTTCATTTTGGTACATGACCGTTGGCTATTTGTGGCTATTTGAGTTACATAAAATAAAATATTAGTTTTAATATCATTGATTGATTGGATGGGACTTTCTATGGAAAGTCACAAATAAAACTCTATTTTGTGAAAAGTTGCATAGAAGTGACAGAAAAAGTAGTTGCAATTTGAAATTGCATGAATGTGTTGTTGCTTTGCTTTGTATCTGTTGGATAAAGGTGCATCCGCGTGGATCAAGAGACAGCTAAAAGTGGTGTCTGCTCAAATCTGAAAAGTTATATTGTTTCTCCCATGAAAACACACGACTATATGTAATTTTTCAGTCACTTCCTTTCTGAACAGATACTTAACTTTCTATAAATAGAGAACAGTCCCAAACTTCTAGATAATCCATTTTTCATCCAATAATAGTAGTTTTAGACCATTATTAGCATTCTATTATTTCCAGAAATATAGTGAGATAGTAAGAGAGAGTTCATACACAAGTTTGAGTTCGCTTTTCTTAGAGATTGGAGTCCTACTTCTGCAAGAAGTTGATCATTGTATTCTTATTTTGTCCTTGTCGTTATTTTTTTTTGTATTTATTTTGAATTTATAGTGAATTTTATTTTCGAAATTCTGTAAATATAGCAATTATCCTATTATTTTTACCAACAACTTCAACCCGTGCTTTAGAATAGTTGAGTGATATTTGCTTATTCTTCTTCATGATGAAGAGCAGTGTTGTTGATCTTGTCATTCGCAGATTCGAAGAGCGGTTGCCTGCCTCTGAGGTTAAGCGTGCTGGGGTCGGCTCGAGAGCCTTTGGTTGCAAGTCATGGTGAAGTTGATGTTGCCCTTCATTGATAGGTCTTCAGTGTTGGTTTTTGTTTTACCTTGGGATTGTGATGATGATATGGTGTTAAACTAAAAAAAAATAGATAGCCATGGTTCTTGATTGTTTTTCGAAGGACATATATATATATATATATATATATATATATATATATATATATATATCCATGTTGATTTATTTTTATACTTTTCTGTTTGTGATTTAGAAAAGATGAATGTAATTTGAAACATTATGCAGTTAAATATATTGTGGCTTCCGGAGTTAAAATCCTCCAAACCCATTTACATGGCTGATCAGGAGCTAAAATCTATTATTTTAAATACATGAACTTACATATAAGTGTTGTTTCTAATTCCAAATTGTGACCCTTGATTTACATGTCAATATACAGAGATTATTCCCCAATAAGCAATCGTACAGCCACTGGTCTTTGTTCTTGATGACCAATTCTTTGGCCTTACCGATAAAAAGCGTACAAGATACAGACATGAGAATAATGTTTGGAAGTTTTTTTCCATTACCAACATATAAATGATGCCAAACAAATATTCTCCAAAGTCTATACAATTAGGTACTGGGAGAATTGGGGCAACTCATGGAAAACAAAGATGTACATAGCATTGTAGACATGGGCTTAGTCAAGTTGACTAGAGCGGGTGTGCTCCTTATTCTGCACCCGAGTTCGAATCACACTTCCTGTAATTTAGATTAGATTAAAATAAAATATCTCTTGTATAAGAAAAAGATGTACATGACATTTTTTGTTTCATTTCAAGTTTTTCAAATTTGTGATTGCAGAAACAAACATACTTCATGAATCATCCCCTCCTTTTTCTTTTTCTTAGACTTAGGAGAGGGGATACGACTTAAAACTTCTTCTAATTAAAAAAAATTCACTTGGTTAATAGTTAATTGATAAATCAATGAGGTTGTCTTTTATTAAATTAAACCTCAACAAGTACATGAGGTGATGCCAAGTATTTTTATTTCTGGGCCAAAATTGACAGTATCTTGTGGGCTAAAAAAGGGCCCAACAACAATCAAACAGAACGACATCCCCAAAACTTCTTCCAGAGCAAACCTAATAGCATCAAAATTCCCGGCCAAAGCTTTCAAGGCCTTGCTTCAACTTCAACGAACCAAATAGCATCAGAGCTTCACCTCAGTTTCTGCAGAGAAAACCCAGAAGTGTCACAAAGCCTCACCGATAAATTCAAATGGCCACTAGTTTGCAATTACCAATCTTAATATCAGCGACTTCTTCATCGTCACTTCGCTGAAACAAATCCCACCGCCCAATTTCCTTACGGTTTTTTTTTCTTCTTTCTTCCCCATTTCATTTCGCGTCTTCGTTCCTTTCTCCTTTAGACAGAGCGCCACCCGATTCCATATTTCTCAGCCAAACCCTCTCTCTGAGTCTCAACCATCCCCTCTCTCAGACTGAGCCCCACCTTATACGTTCAGGTCGCCGCCGTTGCAGCTTCCACTTATTCATCTCAGCTAGCTCTCTCTCTCTCAGGTACTCTTCATCTCTCTCTCTCTCTCTCTCTCTCTCTCTCTCTCTCTCAGCTTTTCTTCGATTTGGCATGAAATTGTTGTGGATTTAGCTCTCATCTCTCTCTCTTTTTGTTTTTGTTTTATATTTGGTCTGTTTGAATATTTTCATTGAATTATTGCACTTTGTTTGGTAGCTGAGAAAACTGAGGGAAAATAAAACAAATGAGATTTTTGTAGTTGAGAAAATTGAATTTACTTCATATACCCATCTCAGTTCCTTAATTTTTCTCTAAAAACCCAGCTTCTTTGTAACTGTGAGTATTCGTATTTGGTATTTCTTTTTTGTACAGTTTCCCAACTAAAAACCCATCTCAATCACTTAATTTCTCTGTGATATTTGGCTATTTTCTGTGAATTTTTGGGAGTATAAGACATAAAACTCTTCTGGGTCTTTTGGCTTGTGCTTTCTTCTGCAAACTCTCGCTCTGGGTTTGCTGCAGAAAAGCCTTGTATACTCACTGGTGTATGCCATAAAAAGTTGGAAGAGAAAAATCTTATTTTGCACAAATTTTAATTTTTTTTCTTCCACTTTTTAGCCAATAAATTATTCTCTCTTTTTTTTGTTCTGTAAATTATTTTCTCTCTTTTTGTTGTTGTATTGTATACTATGTTGCACCGATAGGTATACGGGTACAACGATACAATATGATACGTCGATACGGCAAATCTAGGATACAGGGTATGGCGATTAAAATAATATATATAAATAGAAAAATTGACTTAGTTCAAATCTTTATAAACAAAGCACAAATTAAACAAAATATAAGTTTCCATAAACAAAGCACAAATTAAAACATTAGAAATCACTTCACTCTCAAAGCTCTAACTTCATTCATCATGGGTAAATATGATGCCTTCTAAGTACATTGTTGATCTTGTCGTTTGCAGATACGGTGTTTGTAAAATTGCCTTTTAGACATTTTGTGTTAGTAACTTAGTAACTTAGTATTGTATGACCTATAATTTGTTGGGCAATCTCTAAAGTGAACTAGTTTGCAGTAATGGCCACGGAAGAGCCAAAAGACCCGTTCAAAGGGGTGGATTGGAAAGCTGTTGGTAGTGACATGCAGAAGGACCCCAGTGTGCAACCGGGCATAAAGAAGCGGCTTCCCAGAAAGATTAGGCATATCCCAGATTGCTATTTTCTTCCTCGAAGATCCCTACCCTATAACATTGCATTCTTTGGAGCATGCATTGCTGGTGGAATTGGTGCTGGCATGATGCTGGAGGTCTGGATAAACAAGAAAGTTAGAGGTATGTATGCCCTATAATCCTGAAAGTTTCCAGCTTTGCAAGTTTAATGCTTTGGTTAGATGCAATGCGTATCTGAGCCTTGTCCATGGTGGGCAATTATGCTCTTTTTAGGGGTTTATGGTTTAAATTGCACATTCAGAAGATTAGGAATTATGAAAGCAGATGTTAAAATAAGAAATCTATGATCAGATTGCTGATGTTTTATGGTTCTACTTTGTTGTAATGCTTAGTCTATACTTTTCTGATTGTTTGAAGTTTCATCTCTTGGTTTTTGTTAGTTGCATTTCGAAATAGAGTTTATGTGCTAATGCATTCCTGCTTTGGTGTTGCAGAGGATGGAGGAGTCATATGGGAGTTTGACAAATGAACCCTAGATAGATGGAGTTGCGAATGTGATGGCATTACAAATTTTCCCTCTCCTCTCTCCGCCTCTTTTCTCTTTCAGAACATTCTTAATGAGAGATAAAAAGCTGTAAAGACAACTGAGTTTTGGTTTCTATGCTAATGTTTGGTCTTGGAATTTTGATAATGAGCATCCTATATTGTTCTGATATCGGCTCTCTGTTCTGTTTCAACTTTGATTTTCATATTATAAGAAATGATCACAACTCTCTGCCATGTTTCATATTTCTTCCACAACTTCTCATCTTGGAAGAAGATCACAATCGTCCAATTGTAGAATAAACTGAGGGTAGAGGAGGTCATGATTCTTTTTTCTTTAGACAAGCCATAATTGGGTTTACGTTTTCTTTATACAAGTGATATTGAGATTATTATTTCTTTATACAAACGATACTGAGGAAGGGAAATTTGAAGGAAATTGGAACATAACACATCTGGTGCGTTGGAAATCTGCTCTTAAACATGATTATCTATTATTTACAAATAACTAAATCCTTTCTCTATCTAAAGAAGGTATTGACTGAAATTAAATTATTACTTTTTTCCAGATAAATTTTTACACCAAGAGTCTAGAGCTTAAAAAAAATAAAATAAAAATAGCTTTCCAGGCTTGGAGAGATTTTTGGGTAGGCAAAAAGTCGCTTTTGGTTTCTATAATTTGCCACTTTTACCACTTTGATCCATGTTATTTCAATTTGGTCAATTTTGCCTCTGTAGTTTCAATTTGAAGCAATTCAAGACAATCCTCAATTTCTGTCATTTTTTTTCAATTGATAGTTTCTGTCAAGTTTTTTTAACTTCCCTTATTTGTGGAGGGGTAATTCGGTCCACAAATTATTAAAAAATTCATTCCTTTTAAAAATAAAGGATACAAATATAAACAATTAAAAAAAAGTTTTAAAATAAAAATAAAACTTCTCACACCCCTTCTCCTCCCAACCGTGTAACCCAACCACCACCCCAGCCATCCAAGCCCGCCCAAACCCCTACACCACCATCACTGCCGCCATTGCTGGTGTTGGTGGTGGTTCCCGAAGGATTAATGGAGAAAACTTGAGTTCCTTTACACCCATCTATGATCTTCAAGCTACAAATTGTGGTAAATATATTGTTTTGCATCTTCAAAGTACAATAATTTCAAACTTTCCAACTCAAAACCAAACAAAAAGAATTTTAAAATTTTAAAAAACTTGAGATTTAAATATTAAAAACACCAACCTCATGCCCAGCAATCACTATCGTTTAGGCACCCAGGAAAACACAAAATTGAAGGCGGAAATGATGATGATGCAACAGGCCAACTGGAGGAGGGGGAAATCACAAATTTTTCTGGGTTTTTTTTTCTTTTTTTAGGGAGGTGTCTCTGTTATTTTCTATTTTTTTCCCCAATAAAATGGAGAGGGGTGGAGGGTTATTGTTTGGGGAAAGAGAGAGAGTTAAGAGAGAGGAATTATGGATTAATTAAGATGAAATTTCACCCCTGGAATGTCGTCCCACGGGGAGGGTGTGGACCCACCGAGGATGAACTTGAATCGGAGGTTGCCGGAGTCCCATGACTGATTTGCGAATGGGAACTTCTGATTTGAGAGGGCTCGGGTGGCTGGGATAGTGGTTTACTGGGAGATGATGCATTGGGGTTGGGGCAGAGAGGTTTTATTTTTATTTTACATTTACATTTGTATTGGTTTTTTTTAATGAATTTTTTAATACCATGGACGGAATTGCCCTACACAGGAAGTTAAAAAAAATTTGACAAAGATTGAGGATTGTACTAGAATTCCTTCAAATTGAACCACAGGTAAAAATTTGACTAAATTCTCGAGTGGATAAAATCATAAAAATTCATTTTCCCAAAAAAACATCAGATAAATTCCACCAACACAAAAAACAATCGCACTCTCAGATAGGGAAGAAAGAGGAGAGTAAGAGCTGAAAGAAAAGAAAAACCAGAGTTGTACAAACAGAAGCACAGCACAGAGGGAGAGGGAGGGAGGGGATGGTTGGGTTCACGAGCTCTATCGTAACGCCTCCGCAATCAGTGTGCTAAAATACCCAGAAAAGAAAAAAGGAAAAAGCTTTTTTCTTTGGCCAAAAATCTGAGAAACCCCCCATTTCTGAGGTGGGTGAAGCTTCACGGGCTCGAACCCATCTCGGTCTTTTTCTTCACCCACCAGCTTTTCATCAATCCAGTGGTCCACGTCGTGCCACGTTATCTCCACCACCGCCTTCTCTGTTGATTTGATCACTGTTTTGGGCCATTTTGCTCTTGTTTCTGTCTGTCTCTCTCTATACTGTAGCAGAGAAAAAAAGCTCAGCTTGTGGACGGACTTAATTGGGTTTTTTCTTTTTTGTTTTCTTAAAGTGTGTTGGTATATATATAGAGAGAGGGAGGGAGGAGAGAGATGGATCGGTCTGTGCTCACAGTTGGGTCAGGCATGGACATGCCGATCATGCATGACCGCGATCGGTACGAGTTAGTTCGTGATATTGGGTCGGGAAATTTCGGGGTTGCCAGGCTTATGAGGGACAAGCAGACTGATGAGCTCGTTGCTGTGGAATATATAGAGAGAGGTGAGAAGGTTAGTGTCTGAATTTTACTCTTTTTTGTTCTTTTTTTCTTTTAAATGAGTTTGTGAGGTCTGAGTGAGTTGTTCTGTATGTGAGGGAATTCACTGTTTTCTTGGCATTTTTTGTTTTATTTTTATAGGTGAAGGTTGATGGGTTTTTGGTTTTATGCTTGATTACAGTTTTCTTTAGTCATCGTTTCAAATTGGTTTTGGTGTGTCATAAAATGTTTTTGTCTATCGGGATTATTGAATTGCATATATAGTGGTCTTGGTGTGTATTTAGAATGGGAGTTTCCGGAAGTTGATTGTTTATTTGTTGCTTGAGGGTTAATAAGTTTCCCACTGAAGTGTCCAAAACAGAAACAGTTGTTTTTACTTGGATTTGAATTCTTAAATGCTCAGGATTTTGTTTGTAAAAAAGTTGAAACTTGACAATCTAATGGAGGATGGAATATAAACATCTGCCCCTCTGCTAAACTGCTGAATTAACCAGAGAAAAGAAAGAAGCAATGAATTTGAACTACAAATTTACCTTACATTGGCCCAGTAGTTCCTTTTGTTATGGATTGCAAATTTCTATATGTTTGTTTTCGTCTATTTTCCCAGTCTGTTGGTCTGTAATCCTTCTTTGGAATGAATTTTTCTTCTCAGTTAGGTGTAGATGGATAAAATGAGAATCGGTGGATGTTTAAAGAATCCAGAATTAGCATTGACTTTCTATTAACCATGTATATAGTAAAACCACTAATAGTATGCCTGAGAAAGAAACTTGTAAAGATCTATCGCCGAAATTTGAGTTTTAACTCTGTAACTGACTTGGATATGTAGCCGGAAAATAAGTATACAACTGTGTCAGATGAGTTTGATCATTTTAGAATTGATGACATTTGAGGACTGCGGACTAATGGTTTTCATTGTAAATCACAAGCAGTAATACTTTGCCTGGATGGGTTATGCACGCATTCTTTTGTAAATTGTTAAATTATTATAAAACCTTTTAACAATTTTATGTTAACTTCTTATTGAATGTGTTGAAGTTAATCTTATTTTTTAGTGATGTAGGTGGGACAAGTCATCTGATTGGTCAAGATCGTTTTATCATTGCCAGATAAATTTCTATTGTCCTGTATGGCTTGTAATAGGCGTCGTTGTGCTTGGTAGTTCAATTCAAATACTCTCCTATCATTGTTGATTTACCCTACTTCTATATTTTGTCTAACAGATAGATGAAAATGTACAAAGAGAAATTATAAACCACAGGTCATTGAGGCACCCAAACATTGTCCGATTCAAAGAGGTCTGTTAATTTCTAACATCTAATCACACAGATTAAATCCTCCATGGGATTCAGTAATGTTACTATTGATTGCAGGTAATATTAACCCCTACTCATCTGGCTATTGTGATGGAGTATGCATCTGGAGGAGAGCTCTTTGAGCGGATATGCAATGCTGGGCGGTTCAGCGAGGATGAGGTTCTTATCCAATACATTAATTTTGTTTCTAATAGTGATTCCGACTTATTTCTAATGTACTTGTGTTGCAGGCACGCTTCTTTTTCCAAAAACTTATATCAGGAGTCAGTTACTGTCGTGCAATGGTATGCTGACTAATCAGTCTATCTATATTGTGATTCTTTTGATACCTACTAGATTTCTGACTGGCTATATATTTTTGCATTTCATCATGAAGCAAGTGTGCCATCGGGACTTGAAGTTGGAGAACACATTGTTAGATGGAAGTCCAGCTCCTCGTTTAAAAATATGTGACTTTGGCTACTCAAAGGTACGCGACTTGCTCTCTCTCTCTCTCTGTTGCGCGAAAACACTCCAAGACCTTGTCGTTGATAGACTATGCGACGGCACACACGCAAACCCCTTAGAGAATAAAACACACACCAACCACAAAGTAAACACACCCACAAGAACACAAAGATTTATAGAGGTTCGGCCTCCTGCCTACGTCCTCTTGGTGATCCATCCGAGAAATTCACTAGTATGTAAGAACAACTTTGGTTACAATCAAGAACCCCCTTAGCTCTCACAAGAACCCTAGATCTCTTTTCTCTCACCCTTGGAAATACTCAAGAATTCACCCTTGAATTCTGTCTTGTGTTTCTCCCTGAAAATTCACTCTTGAATTTTCCTCTCTATTTGTGCTTGTCTTGTGCTTCTTGAAAAACCTAGTCCTAAAGTGCCTATTTATAAGTATAGGGCTTTAGTACAATCATACAATCATACAAGGAATAGGAAACCTAAAGGATCCCAAAACAATTAGAAGATCCAATCTAAATCTGACAAGGATTCCTAAACAATGAGAAAACCTAGTCCAAATCTGATAAGGATTCCATCCTTCGTTCTATGGTGAGCCAATCTTCAACACTCTCTCTCTCTCTCTCTCTCTCTCTCTCTCTCTCTCTCTCTGCACGTGCGCTTGCCTTCATTTTACAGCAGTCCGGTGCTAAATTATGACAGATCTCTGGTGATTAAACTTAAAACAAAAATGTATCCAAAAATCACTAGAAAAGTATGGTTCCTTGAATGCTTATATACGTGTGTTTTCCTTTAACTGGTAGGTACTTCATAGGAAGTTGTCTATCCCCTTTACATTTGTGATATTGGTGAAGTGTAAGCTAATTTTTCATTTCTTACCTGTGTGCTATTACCTTCTTTGTTCTTTTTTTTCTTTTCATATCCATCTAATTAGGCTGTCTCTTTTCTCAGTCCTCAGTGCTGCATTCACAACCAAAATCAACTGTTGGCACCCCGGCATATATTGCTCCTGAAGTGTTACTTAAGAAAGAATATTATGGCAAGGTAATGTTTTTCATCTATACGAATCAATCTATTTAAAGTTGGAGAGGATAATTCTTTTAACTAACATGTTAAGTAATCTCAATTAAATGGTCTCTTATTATGTTTGTTACACTTCTAGTTATTTCTCTATTCAATTCTTTGTAAGTTCATTTGTCACTGTATTTGCATATATATAACTTAGCTTATGGGGAAAAAAAACTTAGCTTACAACTTGTAACTTGCAACATGTACTCCCATTATCTTATAGTTATGAGTATGTAAAGCTGTCCTATTTCTATCTCAATTGTAACTATAAATAATTTCTGAGTAATCCAACCACCCTTAAATCAGTTCCCAATCTAGTAGGGCCAAAGTGCAGCTCGCAAGGTCAAAACAGTTCCACCATGATATATGCAGTTCAGTTCTGAGTTCATCTGGCAGAAATTTAAAACACTATGACCATGGGTAACTAGCTGCAACTGAAAGGATGAGCAAGAAAGGATTGTTGGATATTACCACAATACATAAATGTGGGGGAGTGGGCGGTTTAATTTTTTCTTCTTGTCTTATCCTTGTTTTTGGTACCTTACAAACTGTACTCTGAGGGCTTTTAAGTTGACTGATGATAACCTGAGGCAAACGCAATTTCGGGAAAACAAAAGTGCACTAGTTAGATGCACATTCTAAAAGATAGCCATTTCATTATTCTCCACCCCCCCTTAGAAAGAAAGGGTTGTTTCGAAGTTTCAATGTTTGATCTCGATTCCCTGCATAAATGATTCAATACCGTGTACGTCTGCATGATGGATAAAGGATATTCTTTCCTCTGCTTTCACATAAATTGAATACATCATGTTAATAGTTCTCCACTTTGGTATGCCTTTCAGATTGCAGATGTATGGTCTTGTGGGGTGACCTTATATGTCATGTTGGTGGGTGCATACCCATTTGAGTATCCTGGGGAGCCTAAAAACTTCCGCAAGACAATACATGTAATATTTTGCACCTTATTCAATACTGAAATAGGGCAGCTATGATACTTAACTAAAATTAAAGATAATTCTCTTTTGCAGCGTATAACAAATGTCCAGTACTCGATTCCTGACCATGTTCACATATCTCCAGAGTGCTGCGATCTAATATCAAGGATTTTTGTTGCGGAACCGGAGAAGGTGGGTGATATTCTGTGTTATACAGGTGCAGCTATATCAGTGTCTTATTCCACCTTGATCCATGTCCTATTTGTTTATTGCTGGATTCTAGTACATGAATTTATTAGATCTTGCATTTACTTATTCTTCTCATTCTCTTCCTATGTCTCTGGCATCCCTGAACCTGGTTTCACAAAATGCAAAGAGAATAGGCTGCATTTTGTGAAAGAAACCAGGAATGCAGCCTATTCTCTTTCCTGGTTTGCAGCCTACTCTCTTTCCTGCATATAGAAATATGCTTTGCAAGTTGTTTCTTTCATTAGCTTGCTCCCCATATCTGACTAGGGTTCAAAGGACAGAAAGAGCAATGTTCTAATTTGAGTTCCATTGAATATTTTTCTGTGCGACAGAGGATAACCATTCCTGAGATTAGGAACCATGAGTGGTTTCTGAAGAACCTTCCAGCAGATCTCATGGTTGAAAACACCACAAACAGCCAGTTTGAAGAGCCTGATCAACCCATGCAAAGCATTGATGAGATCATGCAGATAATTGCTGAGGCTACAATACCTGCGGCTGGGACGAACAGCCTCAACCAGTATCTTGCTGGCAGCCTGGACATTGATAACATGGAGGAGGATCTGGAGTCTGATACCGACAGCAGCGATAGTCTATGCAATATAGTTGGCAGAATGCCTGGTCATGGTACGGATGACGTGCAAGCAGGAATTTAGAAGACCTCCTGCTTCTATGAAACTAATTATTATCTCCAGTCACAAGTCCGCCAATGTGAAATTGGAGCAAGGGTTTTTAGCCTTTTCTGGCAACAGAGGGTTCAGTGCTTGAAAGTCCTGGCAATGGAGTCCATCCTCCACCTGTGTTTCTGTTTTTCTCCTTTTTGTATTGGCATGCCTCTGTTCACTTGCAATGCTTTGTTTTTGCCACTAATTACTAGTGGCATTTATCTACTTTTATGTACTTGTCGCAAGTAATCTAACGGTGGTTGCTGAAAATTGTATCATTGCTCATTCTTCTTCTCTATACATCTCCAGAAAGTTTCCCCTCATCTTTCTCTCTGTCACAACAAAACATGTTTTTGAAAGAATTGTAGGAAATATAAGCTGGGTTTTGTCATTTCATGGTCTCATTCTTCTTCTCTATAATAGAGGTTTTACAAGGAACCCATGTTTTTTAATTTCAAACTTTCAGAAGTTTTTGGACCTTGTGAAAAGTAATTACAAAAATTTAAAATCTTTATTTATTGGTAAGCAAAATAACAAGGATGTTCATTTGTGTGTAGAAGTAGGACTAGTCTTTCCAAAGGAAAGCACTCAAACGGTACCGTATCAGATTAACACAACAAAGTTACAAAACCATCAAAAGTGGGCATCCAATCCATCTTCTACATTCACCATTCATATATTTTTAGCAAAACTTTTACTGCAAACATATTGTCAAACAACAAAATTACCCTCATAGCTCATCTGGTGTCATTCAGTTAAAATATTTCATGGACCTGGGGACTACAAATGTTATGAAGTTAAAACAAACACAAAAACAAGATAACTCATGGACTAGCTGTTGACTGCTAATCATCACATATGAACATAATAAACGGGAGTCTAACAAGATATTCCTACATTTTAAGGCTAGAAATATAATGCTTTGCAACCACAGAGATGGTATGTGAGAGCAATATGAAAAATCATTCCAAAAATGAAAAAAGATAACAGAAAGGGCAAATGTAAGAGAGGACATCCTTAACCAGCTAAAATATCAGCTTTCAGAACCAACAGTTTCCGCTGCAGGGGCTGAGCCATCTTCCTCCGAATTCCTGTCACCAGTTTTTTCAGCTGCATAACCTGATGGGTCCGCATATCCATTGGTCGGTGGCTGTGACTGGTGTTGTGGCTGATGCTGTGACTCTCCATTGACAGGAGGATTCACTACTTGGGCATAATGGGAAGGGTCTGGCTGAGGATACCCACCTTGTCCATATACTGCTGACTGAGATGCTGCAGAAGGGTCTTCGACTGCCTGCTGCCCTCCATAACTTGTTTGGTAATAGCCTGTTTGAGTATGTGGTTGCCAATACCCAGCTTGAGAGTTGGCCGTTGGCTGGCTGTATGGAACCGGATAAGCAGCTGATGGCTGAGTACTTTGAGAGGAAGCACTTCCATCTACACTGGATGGCACTGCAGGTGGCCCATATCCTGAAGTTGCATATTGTTGCTGCTGATCAGACCCTGGAGCTTGACTAGAGATGTTTTGTCCATAACTTGGTGGCTGCTGAGCGAAACCCTGATCATAACCATGGCTTGCGACAGGGGGTGTCTGGTTGTAGTTGTAGCTCGGATTTGGGGGAGCTGACCCCATCGGAGGTTGTTGTCCATAGTAATTATATGCACTGCTTTCTTGAGGTGGTTGAGAGGTGGGTACTTGGTTTGACTGATCCCAACCTGCTACCTGGGTAGGATAGTTACCATAGTACGAGGGTGCATAGCTTCCTGGTTGTGTGTACCCATAATGGGGCTGCTGTTGCTGAATTGGAGCTTGTCCTGGTGGGGCCCAATTACCAGGAGGGGCATAAGACTGCTGCATATAGCTATTGGTTCCAGAGGTATTTACTAAACGCTTCTGCAGAAGTGAAATCAAGGACAGAATATATAGAACTAACCAAGAAGCAACAATCCAGTAATTTCAGAGGAATAATATGATGAGAAGGGTAATGGGAATTGAATGTTTCAATTGCCAATTAGGTCTGCATCTGGACAGATCAGTACAAGAAGAATTTAACCAAAAACCGGGTTCAAATTTAGGCCAAAATTTCTGACATTCAATAAAAATTATAAGAAGAAATTAGTGTAAATAGAGGAAGAGTACAAAGTGATGAAAAGAGGACCAGTGGTCCAACCATAGCTATCAGAACAATATTAAAGAAAACTATACAGCACATCAAGGAAGAAAACCAGTCCTAAAAACCACTATTCCAGTCCCTAAAAAGAGAACTTCTGAATAATCCGTATAAAATAGTTGCACTTGAAACCAATAATGAAGCAAAATATAATGTTCTCTCTCGCTCTCTCCCTCTTTGACAAGTTGCTCGATGGTCATTCTATATGATTAAAATTGATAAAGAATGACCATCAAGCAACTTGTCAATGAAAGACTGGGAAGAAAATCTGATAATGCTAACCCAAACAAGAATTTGTTCATCGGACTAAAAGGTCAAATGTTGTAAGTAGAAAGCAATGCTAATTCTTTATCATAAGATCACACTTTTTTTTTTCTTATTGAACTTTTAGGAAGAAAAAAAAAGGTCGAATGCAAAAACAGGTAACCACCAAACCACTGATGACTCACCCCACTGATTACTTCGTTGACCAATTCCTTGGCTGCCTCAATTTGCTCTGTCACTCCATTTATATATACTGATCTCTCGGTTGACATATCACCAGGAGGAAGGTGCAATGGTACAACCTGAACCAAAATAATGTATTAAATATAATGGAGATTAGATGTAAGAACATATGAGACAAATGGCATGCAAGACTTGTTCCATGTGGTGAGGCAATTGTCATCCCATAAAAATGCCTATGGTATCAATTTTAATTCAGGACCATAATCTCAAATATGACACAGAAAGGTTTGAGTCCTCAACAACTTTAGAATAAAAACTGGTGGATAAACATTTAAACCTAAAAAGAAAAAAAGTAATGCTCTAAATAACAGACCGATAATTGAACAAAAAGTGGCAGAGGGTCAAGGTTTAAAGGTTCAACCACATACTATGATGCTAAACTAACATAACAATTATATTTTTCATATAAAGTTATATGATAAAAATTTAAGAAGTTACATACCATGCAATTTTAATAACTCAAAATTTTGAAAAGAATATGTTATTTTGCTAGAATTAGTTCAAATATTTTGTACTTCTCATTGAACATAAAATATCATTACGTAAACATAACATCCACATTTTTTTAATGCACACTTCATGTTCATTAGGTTAAATTATTTTTTTCTTAAAGCAATATATTAAAAGGATAAACATATTTCTTACTATGGTTTTCATGCTTTTTTTAATCGGACCTAGGTTTAGTTTTCCGAATAAAAAATACAGTGTTTTCCAGGATTGGTTCAAATAAAGAGGTTAATATAACAAGAGCAGTGAGAACTATAGTAATTTTTTTTTTCCTTTTTTTTTAAAAGGAGAAAAGTACTATAGTAATCTAACGTATGCAAACCCAACACAATGGTCATTTCTGCCCCCATACTAAAGTTATATGATAATAATTTCCAATCCTCTTCATGCCGAAAAACTAAATGCTCTGAAACCGTCAAACCAATTAAGTTGACTTTAATGCAGTAAGATTGCAAATATGAACCAAGTGTCATAATTGTATTTTCCTATTTGGACAAGATTGTTATAATTTCTATTTGAAAATTCAGTGACCAACCAATGGAATTATGAGATAGTATAAGTTCCCATGATTACTTTTACCCTCCTTAAAATACACACCTGAATACGAGCTCCTGACTTGCTTTGCATATTCCTGATAGTCTCACCTCCCTTGCCAATAATTAAAGCAACCTATGAAAATAATGAGTGCAAGCATGACACTGTTACATGAGCATTGGCTTCACCTAAAAAGAAAAAGATCCAATAGATCTACCTTATTATTGGGAACTTTCATGACAAACTGTTCTGTTCCAGGTTGGATTAAGTTGAATCCTTGATTTGTAGACGGAGGAGCAGAGCCCCCTGCATCTGCCTGTACAATGAAAAACACCAGAATGTAATTTTAGAGAGAATATATTTTTTGAATCATGAAACAGCAAGAACATCAATGCACAAACCAATATAAACATAGCTTTCACCTCGGCTATGACATCACTGATAAGTTGTTCTGCCCTACTGATCTGTTCAGACGTACCCGTCAAGTCCACATCCCTAGTTAGAGAACTAAGATCAGCTTCTGAATCCCTAGTTATCTGGATTTTGGCCCCTGACTGAAGTTGCAGCTGTTTTATCGTTTCTCCCCCTTTTCCAATAATTACCCCAACCTGAAAGACGGAATTACCAAAACAAATCCAATTTCATCAGCATTATGACATGAAAAAAGTGCGAGGAGCAGCAAGAAACAACAAAGTACCTTTCCGTTTGGTATAGTTATTTTCTTGCTTGTGCCTGGAGAACCATAAGACTGGCCTGATTGCGCAGTAAAAGAAACTGAACCAACTTTTTGGTTAGAAAACAAAGGTCTCATGCAGTTTTAAAAATGGGGATGCTTGTATGAAAATATAACACCACACTCCTAAAACAATGGGAGAGGATTCGGGATTCAAACATGCAGATGCACAACAAGAAATAGCCCGAATCTTTATATTTAACTACTGTATGACATCCTATTAAAAATAAAATATTCTAAGCACTTCCTCAACACAATACCCCAATTCAGATGTACGCAACAGGCTCTCTCTCTTTTTCTTTTTAAAAAAAAAAAAAAAAAAAAGAGGGCATTGAGCACTCGTGGGAACTGAGCCCATGATTGAGCATCAGATGCTCCACAAAAGCTCAAGCAGTCCAGGGTTGGAGTAGTTCATTTCTTAACCCCAAGAGCTCACTATCACCTAAATTCCCTAAACCTAAAGTTAGGTTTAACGACTAAAGAGCTAGACTGAAAGTAGAACTCTCTCTCTCTCTCTCTTCCATTCACACACAATCCAAACCCAAAATCTCCACATATCTTGCGCTACAGTTAACAATTAATTCCTTATTTTTTTCATTTTCAATTAACAGTAGAGGCGAATAATAATAGTAATAAATTAACAAAACTAGAAGACTAAAACCCTAGAAAGAGCAAAGCATTGGAAGAATGAAGGAGTTACCAGGGTAGGGAGGAGGGTTGAAGACGGGGCTAGGCTGGAAAGGCTCCTCTTCGAGTCTAGGGCGCTTTGACTCGGCGTCGCTGATGAGTCGGGCGGCGATTTCCTGAGCTTTCTGCTTGGCCAGTTCGATACTGAAACTGCTGTCTTCCAGCTTTCGCTTTGCACTGTCGCCGGTGGCGGTGGCTTCTCGGTCTTGGTCTTGGTCTTCTTTCATGGTGGAATCGCTCTCTGACTCAGTGAGTCGCCAAACAATTGGGGACTGAGACAGAAAAGGTGAGGGAAGCGAAAGGAGGAAAAGACTTGCAAGACCCAGAACAGATTACATAGGGCTCTGATTGAAAATATGCAATCAGTCCAGACGACGTCGTTTTCAGATTGAATAAAAAAAAAAATTTGGTAAAAAAAAATTACAGATCAAGTCTTGCTTGCTTCCCATATGAGCAATTTCTTTTAGGAAAAATATTAATTAAATATAACCCTTTCTATTTTTATTTATTTATTTTTGCAGCCATTAAGGTGGATGCATGCCATGCTCTCATTTAATTAACTGGCAGATTATAGGTCTCAGGTTTGAATCCCCACGGCATCATAATTATGTGTGAGAGAAATCCCCTCTACTGCAATTTAGACTATCGCTTGTACTCAAAAAAGTAAAATAAAACATCTTGGCATGAAAGTGAACTAATTTCAGCTATTAATATTCTGATCTACTTCTCAAAATTCAACCAAGAAAACATGTCCTTGCCAATAGACATCGGATTTAGCTTACAAAGAATTCGTCAAGATCAAATATCTCAAATTGACAATTTGAATGACCGAGAATTCCTCAAGTCATCTCTCTCATACCATTATCTGTTGGTAGCCCAAGCAGAAGAATACTTTAGTGGATTCAATTAGAACAGAGACCATCCACAATTTACAGATGAAGTATCAACACTTCTTTGACATGGTGCGATGCCGGCTGCGTAATAAAGATGCTAGAGTGTGATACCCTAACAAGAATATTATGATACTTGCAAAGTCTCCCTCTCCCACAACGACGAAAAGAAACATAAAGAGCAAAAAAGGCGATCAATTAGGCAAACGAACGAGTGTAGCAGCTATCAAGCCACCAAAGGCATCTTAAGAATCACCCTTTGAGCTCCGAATTGATGCCACTTCCCACTTTCAGTAATTTCTTAATCAATGGCACTGATCACCTCATTGGAGAAAATTTCACCTATATCAAAAGAGGGAGTTAAAATTATTTGATGAAGCCCTAAATCTGATTACTTAAAAGGTTCAAGTAAGCAAAAGCATACAGGTCTGTGACATGAAAAACTGATGAACTGAAGGGAGACGTAGAATTATTACATGAAGAGCTCATCTTATTAACTAAATGAAAACCAAAAGACTCAGGGAAAAAAGGGGGATGTATAATAATTACATGAAGGAGAATACCTACTCTAAAGTGGTAGGGCACAGGCTATGATGAACAGCGTAAAAACTTAAAAAAGAAAACCTGAAAAAGTTAACAAATACCTGGTGCAGCTTTGGATGCAAGAATTAGAGCTTATTTGGTTCAACTTCAGATGGACTGCCACTTTCAGAATTTTGTGACGGTGCCATTCTCAATACCCTTTGGGGTCTTCTATACCACAAAAATGCAAACCATAACGTCCTTAACAACCCCCCATTAGCCAAGTGTGGGATTAAAATTCTCCCCCAGAATGGGTAATATGGACCTGGCAATTTGAGCAGTGTGAAGAAAATTGCCACGACAATCAGATGCCAGGGAACTTCTGCATCCTGACAATTAAAACCAGACAATAAGCTTCAATAGTAACTAACGGACTTTAATTTCCATTCCTTCACTTATGCAAGAGCTGTTCTCATAGAATGAACTCACAAATAGATTCAGGACACTCTTAAGATACACTAAATATGAGAAATTCAAATCAGGATCTGCAGCAATTCTAAAGGAGGGAATACAAATAGACAGAAGAAAAAAAAAACAAAAACAAAAGGTAAATGGGGAAAAGTATGTTGCAGTCATCAATCATTTCATAATATTTAGTCTTTGTCTTTTAAGAAAAAAAACTCTCTAATGATATTTTCAGAAAGATACAAACAAAACAGAACTAGATTCCTGAAGAAACCCACCCCAACTCTGTACTTGTTTAAATCTTTCTGCCACAGGTAAGGGGTTTGAGCAAAATAACTTTACCTTAAGAAGTGGGGAAGCATCCAAGGCTGCCAGTTTTAAGACTTCCGCAATAGCCATTCCAATGAGGACTGGGAAAGGAACAAAAAACAACTTCTTTGCATGTGCACAGTAGGACATTTCACTAAGGGAAGAAGCAGCCAGCAAAGGTACAGATAAGTATTTGACAACTGCTAGTATGAGGTCAAGGATGAGTTGAATGAAGTTTTGCGCTGCTCTTTTCCAAGGGAAGATCTTGACTGGCTGTGGAGAACTTTCCCACAATGTTCTTGCATTATCAATCAGGTGATCCAATTTTATCTTCCCAGGTTCATCCGACTGTCCTGCAGTCATATTTATCGCACACGAGATATTGTGCAGAGAATTCTGACGCAACCCAGAAAGTTTAACGCTCTGACCAAAGCCTTGCAGTTTACTACATTGTGTCAAACCCTTCAACAACATAATAAAACTTGTTAACTGAGAAAGCTACTCAACCCAATTGAACAGAAGCTACATGCCAACTAGTTTTGATATTCATGGGGAAAGTTTAGTTTTTTTGTTTTTGTTTTGGAGCAGATGCTTTATAAAATAGAAGCACCCTAAAAGAGTACAAAAGATAGCAAGGAAACTATCCGAACCCCAAACGTGAGAGGCAGGGACAATATTCATGGGGAAAGTTACTCACTAAAATAATAACATTGCCAAAGTCAGCGATTCCGAATTCAGATAAATTAGATGATGAGCATGGGAGGTTCTAAATTAATTTCCTTACAAAACATAAAACGTAATCGTTCAAATAACAATATGATTGTGCTGCTGACAATAGAAGAACTCTATGCTAATACTAATAGTCAGATTCTAGACCCATTTTATGCATTTGATTTGCCCATCAACCAAACATATCAGCATACAATAAAAATTCGAAAACACATATAAATTCCTACCACAAATGAACACAAGATTCAAAATCAAGAAAAATTTAATTTTTACACAACAAGATTCAAGAATGCCCATTTCAATTATGTTCTAAGAAGATTCCCATATATATATTATCATAATTTTAAAAAAGAAATAAATATATAAATTAAAAGCTCACCTTGAGCCCAAGAACAGAGGGAGGGGCATGAGCCCGAAGGTTGATTTTTGCGGAGACTTGGAGGTGGGCGGAGGCAGATAGCAAGTGAGAAGGATAAAGAGTTGCCATTGCTTAAAATGCTCAAGCCCCTTCCAGTAAAATTGAAAATAAAATAAAAATTAGGTGATGATTTCTTTGATTCGAAACGCCATGGCTGGATTTGTTTGTTGGAGGATAAGATACTGAAGAAACTCTTCGATGTCAGAGAGTCGCAGACGGTATTTTCGGTGTGGGAAATTGAGAATGCGAGAGGTGGGTTTAAGGGATAGGGCTGGGATCCGCTACTGCCGCCACATTGTAAGCATACCTTCGTGGATGCCAGTTAATGGGCCGTCCAAAAAATTTTGTTTTTGTTTTTCGGTCTGAGAAACACATTTTATAAAAATAAATAGTTCAAGCAAAAAAATATTTGAAGAAATATATATAAGCCTTTTTACCAAAATCTGCACTTTGTGGCCAAATCCTTTATTCTAGCAACAATACATGATTTAGAGGCCAAATTATGAAATGTACTGATTTTCCCAACATTATATAGAGATTGGAGATCAACTGTAGCAAGGAAAATCGGTGTGAGACAAGGGCATCATGGTGTGCATGCAAATTTTTGATATTCTTTATAAGAAAGAATATTAAAATGAAGAAAGATGATGGTTTTCATAGGCGGAGCCAATGAAGGCTCACGGTGGTCAAGTGACCCTTCTCATGTTTAGCATATTTGATATTTTTACATGTTTGTACTTAATTGTTTTATACAGTATTTTTGAAATTTGACTCTTCTCACCATCTTACCTTTTGAAAAAACTATAAAAGTAAAGATGAAAACTTTTGTCTCGACATGTCCTTTACTTCTGCTACTTACCTTATTAATTATTTCTTTATTTGTAATAACTTAATAATTATTAACCTAATTACCTAAAACTAAAAGGATGAGATCTTTCCAAAAAAAAAAAATCAAAAGCATGACAATTCAAATTGAAGATCGACAACCTATGTTCTGTTGTAAATATTTTTTAATGATATAGAAATTAATACAAAGGATTTTATTATCAGATGAATTTTTTTAATTTTATTTTTTGTTAATCTTTGTCATTTGAGGTTGACCATTCTTGATAGATTTTCTGGCTCCGACATTGATGATTTTGGAGAAAGCACGAAGTGCCACAACAAAGGAGAAGGTGAAGTAGTGTAATAACCTCAAAATTGGATTTTGTTGTTATTAATATTCCAAAAAATCATAAAAGATTAATTAAATGTATGGGCAATTTTATGAAGTGGTTTGGTGTGGGAATAATGGATTTACGAGTGTTTAATATCAATTTGGACTAAAATGCCCTTACGTTTAATTTAATGATTTTTCAAAGAACGTTCAAGAAATTGAAGTGAGAAAATTATAATTTTGGACTAGAAAAATAGAGCTCGATCTCACGAACACGTTGGCGCAAACGGTTTGTGAATCGGAGCTATATAGAAGGAGAAATTCAATTGTGAAGGCGCGGAGACGCCGTGAAAGTTGTTCGTGCACAGTGAAAACTCATAACTTTGGACGGTGATTTGACCACTTTAGAGGTTGATTCAGGTAAACTTTCATGAATTAAAGTTGTTTATCTCGTCGATTTATTTAAGAAAGTGTAGTTTTGGACCATCGATTCTAAGATTGTTCGGTCGCTGGAATAGTACCAGAACCACCACGCGTCTGGCGGCGGTAATGTGTCTGATTTGTGAAGACAGTTTGTATTCCTCGAGGTGGTGAGTGCGGTGGTGTGCTCCGTTTTGCAAGATTTCTTCGTTTGATAGACGATCGGAGCCTCGCAAATTTGGACCGTTACATTGGAGTTGAATGGACTGTTCGATTGTCTCCAATTTTATATATGTTGTATTTGGTTTCATTGTGAATCTGTACAATCAGACGGATCTGAAATCGGAAATCGGAGTTCTTAATTTTAATTTATTGTGTTTTGAAGTTTGGGGTGAGTGATCGCCATTTGAACGAGCGATCGTCGTTTGATCGTGCGATCAAGAATGATTCGATTGTTGGATCGGGCCTAAATTTATGGAGGGTGATGTCGGGACTATTTAAAGTCCATTAGTGCGACCGGATGCGAAATCCAAGCTCGTTGGCCCGAGGCAAATTTTTGGAGTGTTGATTAGGACCCACGGGACCAAAATAGTGACTTTTGGGACAATGGGTGTCATTGGTCCTGTTTTGACGTCTACAGTGTGTACGTCATAGTTTTGGAGTGTTCTGGACAATAATTGATCACTTTGGACCTCGGGTTGGTCCGAATGGCATTTTCGTCATTTGGGAGCTGAATCTTGGATTTTGGATTCTAAATTAAGTTGCAAATTTTTCTTAGGTTTTGCAGAGCCAGAGTGCTTATTGGGATTGTGGATTCGCTGAGTGGGCATAGTATTTGCAGCTTGGACGAGAGGTGAGTAAAACCTTATTGATTGTGATTACAACCATCTGAATCGTGAGTAAAACCATCTGGATTGTGAGTAAAATCACATTTATTATATATAGTATAATGTGGCTATGATAATGTTACTGGATATAATTAACATGCTTATGTGGTTTTTGAGAAACTGTTCTGTATGAGTTTAAAATCAATCAAATGTGTTTTGATTTTAAATGAGTTGTAGGTTTTTACAAAATGGATGGTATTCTTGAGAATGGCCATATTATGTTGTAATTGTATTATGGTGTTCATAAATGAATGACCATGTAAATATATATAAATAAATATATATTGTTGTGATAATTGTATTGAGATATAAAATAATATTTAATGTGGAGAGCATTTTATTATTTTTTGGCATGTGTTGATGTTGTGATTGGAAGGACAGATGTGAGAATGAACTAATTCCTTCAATTGGAAGAGGACCTCGGGTAGGGTCTGACCGTGGCAAGCATGCTACAAAAGATGAGGAAGATAATGCATTAGAATATGGTGTTTGTACCATATCTGACCCGCCACTCATGTCACGACACGTGGAGAGGCCCATGGTCCACGCCGACTTGCCCGGCCATAAGGATCGGCAGGTCCCCTCGGTACGTACGACTGATCCGTCGGCGGCGTGACCTCGTTATCACTCCAGTCGACCGGCGCTGCATTCGGTGGTCACCTCCCACCCAGAATGCTGATCGGCGACTAGCCGATCTACAGACGTCTCTCATGTTCGGTATCGCATGCCGATTCTACCTCATCACAGATATCTCCCATATCTTTCTCAGGGTCTCCGCCAAGATATTTTACTCCCAACACGTGTCAGCTTCGGAAGGCACTCTCCTGAGTCCCACATCGAAACTGAGTACCTGGAGGATCCCCTGCCCGCTCTATAAAAGGAGCCCTTTGCCCCAACTACAAGGGACTGGACTGGGAGATCCCTACATTATCAGTGAATATTGGCCCTTCCCCTATACTAACTTTTGCATCGGAGTACCTTCGGCTGGTACCACACCGGTACCGAAGGTCCGATCAACCTTCTCTCCCTCTTTTCTCAGGCCAGAAGCCACGCGCCACCTGTCGAGAGGAGAAGACCTTCATCCCGAAGGTCCATCCGGTCCCCACGACCATCCGCATCACCAGTAAGTTGCCTTAAAACTATTGTCTGTTTAGTTTCTGCGCCAACATATGGATTTTTATCTTCTCACACTGTAAACACAGTTTGCTTGTCCGGGTATTTACTCTCTTGCAAATACATGCAGCTAGGCCAACCTATGCCAACATTGTAGAAAGCTGTTTTCTCAAGCATAAACCTTTAGGCGTACCTAATGATTGCCATCTGTCATTACTATGTTATTTCTTCTCTGGTTCTTCTATGTGTACTCTTTTATTATTATTTAATTAGTTTTGCTTGCCTCAGTTCTTTATTTGATCCATTTTGTCATGTTTTAGGTATGTTATTAAACTCTTAAATCTTTTTCTTCACCTCATAAAGATCAATTTGAGTTTGCGTTTGAAATAACATTGGAACAAGAAGCCACTTATGTGTAAAATTTAGATCAATTACCTGTTTCTTTATTTTGTTTAAGGCATGTATTATGTTTTTTGATTCCTCATAACATTTTATTTCATCCAAAAAAATATTTATATGTTTTGAATTCAGGATCATAACTATTTGTATGTTGGTTTGCTTGAATCATGAGATAAGGTTTTGCATTTCAAGGAAGCCAGGAAGACCTGAAAGCTGCATTCAAACACCTTATTCAGTTGGAAGTGGGCTTCAAGGACTAATGATATAGGATATATCTTAGGATTGTAATGAGGTTTAGGAATTTGTTACATTGGTCTTTTACTAATGATAATATATAATTATTTTTTAGATGACAATTTCTCATTCGAAATATTTTTTATATTTCTTTTACAAAATTTTCATACATTCCAACGGCTTTTTACTCTTGATAACCACTATAAATGTTGGAAATACACAATTCCGACAAATTATATTTATCACAAATAGTAATTTAGGGTTGGAAATACTATTTTCAACAAATAGCCATTGGTCGAAAATATAGTGTCTCAAAACAAAAGATCTTGATAAAAAAACTATTTTTGATAGTTGCATAAGTATTAGCGACCAGATTTATGGTTGGAAATGAATTTGTATGGTCGTTTTGAAAATTCATTTCCAACAGACATTTAAGAATATCGACGAAACATAGGCGTCGGAAATACATTATTTCCGATGGAGTGGTCAGAAAAAAACTATTTCCAACTAGCGTTTTTCCTACGACTTCAGAAAAAAAAACTATTTCCGACGACAAAAGCCCTTTTCCAACCACAAACCACCCTCGCTAAAGGCATTCTGTTTTGTAGTGGCAATTAGGGAATTGAACCCTGGGGTGAGATACCCCAAACCATTTAGAGATCTAAGTGTCGCCATTACGGGTGTTCATAAGGGTAACATATAGTTACTTGGCTTCGGGCCAGATTTGTGAACAAGCACTATTGTGAGTGGACTTTAGTGTTAGTGAGTTGTGAGAGTCAAACGTATTCTCACTTTTGTTGTCCAATAATGACATTATAGATTGATGTTTCTTAAGCTTTGAAACAGATTTTGAGGTCACAGGTGGTGACTTGACAATTCTTGAAAATAAAAGAATTGTGATTGGGGTGAGTTGATTGATTATGAGTACCTTGATTATACAAGGATTGTGTGGTGCTAATGAAAGTGCATGTTGTTGTATATTATGTGAAAATGACATTTATACTGCTGGTTGTGGTTTACTCATACGAGCTTTAGAAAGTTTACCGCGTTTGTTGGTGATGAACCCAGTACACTATTCAACGGTGTAGGGGCTTATCTTGCAGGTGGCAGAGACCGTGAGCAGGGTAACTAACTTTAAGAGTAGAAGGCTCTCTAGTGTACTTGCAGTGTACAAAGTGTGGTTTGAGAATGTTTGTAAGTTTAGACTTCCGCTATGTGTAATAAACTCTGAGGAACATATATGTGATAGGTTGAAGTTTTAATTTATTATGTAACTGTTGGAATGTAATATTTGACTCAGAAGAGTTGAGTCTATATTGATATTGTGGTTCGGAACATGTGGTATTGTATTATGGAAAATGAGAAAAATTCCTTGTACATTTGTTTGAAGGTTCCGAGCTTCACGTCCCAGATTGGTTTGTTTGTAATAACTTAGCATGTTATTTATAGTTGAAAATTCGGGGCGTGACAAGTAGAGAAAAGGCAAGTGGATGATAAAAGAATGATTAAACAAAAGGAAAATAATGAAAGAGATGGAAATAAGAAAATATATAATGTGACAATTTATGACATCATCGTATATTAGCAAATGGAATCAAACATGGAAGTGGTTACAAGTTCAAAAGTTTGGCCAATTTATGGCCAAAACATTTTCTTCATTCACAGCTTTTTGGACATGTGCTATTTAATGTCCATGTGGCAGAATCATCAAGAGGGTTGGGAAACCGACGGTAATTCGCAATTTTGCCTGGGCTCAATGGTCTTTTACCTATCCCAGTAAATTTCAAAGGCAACGACTGAGGATCATTTAAGGATATTGATTGACAAAGAACCAAAAATAATCAAATATCTTGATGTTGGTTTGTATCAAATTTTGGCATTAAAGATGAATAGTACAGGCCAATAGGATTTTTTTTTCTTCATCACTACTTATCCGTTAGTGGTGAGTGGGAGGATTCTTTCTAATTGATATTTTTCAAATATCTAAAAGCCATCCTCATGGCTGATTGATATTTTTCAAATATCTAAAAAGCCATCATCATGGCTGATGATATTTCTCAAATATCTAAAAAGTCATCATCATGTCTAATGGAGAAGAGCCCTTCATTTACTTTATTTCAAGCAATTCTCCTTGAACTTGTTTGCTTTTATTTTCAAACACTTGTATTTTATTGTACTCACTAGAAGTCCTTACTAGTCTAAGGCATAGAAAATGACTTTCTTGGGAGGTTTCCCCACCCAAAGTCACAATCGTTTGGTTAAAGTCAAATATTTGGGGGCGCAAGTATATTACATCTTTCAAGTCTGTTAGGGTTTTTAACCGCTAACAGTAGCACGCTCACATTAAAGAAAGTTAATCTCAAAACCATTAATAGTTAAAAGGTTAATGGAGAATTTTAGTTAGTCTTCGACAAACTTAAATATAAAAAGGATAAACGATAAGTGAAGCATTGAGTTTATTGAATAATTTAAATTAAATTGAGCTCTCTTCACTAATATGCTTCTTACACCTTGGACATTTCTTATCATTAGACACTTGTACATTAAACACATGATTTTGGTCGCATGGACGGTGGACGAACGAATACTTTTCAGCAATTTGAGCTACAAATTCCTTATCAATGAGGATGATAGTTTGTTGGCAACTTATATTTTTGCACTTTCGCATCAACTTATGTATCCCTAATAAAAACCCTAAATCCTAAATCATACTACAACGCACTCCAACACACTCATATAGCATTTAGGCCCCTAACATCAATCACAAAAAAACAAAAAAACAACAACAAAAAGTATAATTGAAAAACAAAAATCACAATCGTTGGAATAGCCTCTAAAACAAGGGAGTTGATTTTCCCACTCCCCTTCAAAAATCATATAGCATGTAGGGTAAATGTAGAATAGGAAAGAGAAAAAACAAAAAAGAACAAAATTGATTAAAAAGCAAAAAGGAGTGTAAGTGAAGAAAATGAGAGTGGGAAAATCAGTTCCCTAAAACAAATCAAGGCCCTTTTTTAGCGTCACAAAAAGAGGGAAGTTCCATTTTTATGTCCTTGTACTTTTAACATTAGCATGCCCCCCCAAAATTTTGAGCATTTGATAAAAGTAAGCATTTATTTTGAAGATTACTATGATAAATTACATGGTAAATTTTAGGGTTAACTACAGTAAACTCCTTAAACTATGAGGTCATTTTCAAGTTCATACCCAACTTTAGGGACATTTACGAGTACATACTCAAACTTCCGGAAATCCTACAAATTGCCCCCTCCGTTAGGAAAACTGTTAGTAAGTCTGATAAGTTACATGGAAACTTTGGGTCCCACTTTTATGCTTATGTACAGTCCATGAAGACAAAATAATATTTAAAAATTTAAAGATTCATTTAATAGATTAGAATAATAATAAACCTAAAATCTATAGAAAAAAAACAGCATCAACCCCCAATGCAACCACTATCTTCCCCAATCAACTGCACCAACCTCTCGGAAAAAACTTGCCTTGCACGGGTATGCCAAGTAAGCATTCCACCTCAGTGTCCCTACCCAATTATTTTTCAACACCTGGCAACCACTAACACTTACAAAAAATTTTGGTTAAACCAACAGTCAAGCCCTTCTCTTCTCCACCATTACTCACCACCGCAGCCACTGCTGGCGTCTGCGTCAAAGTTGACGCCATCATTCTCCATCCTCTGTCCTCCGAGTGCCCACCCCCTCCTCCCTCGTGGGTATCATTTCTATCTTCTCGTCAGCTCTCTCACTCTCATCTCTCTCTTCACACCAACAACAAGGAAAAGACCCCAAAATGGTCAAGAGAAAAACCAAACTAAACCAAAAAAAGAAACAAAAATTCCCTCATCAGTAAAAGACAGCCAAAAATTCCGGAAGCACAATATTGCCAACCTTGGAATGAAATCTCAAGCTTATAATTTGGGGGATTAGATTAGGCTCTTGTCTCTCAATAATCAGGCATGAGGTGGTTGATCTTGCCTTCTTCAAGAGCCATCTTGGGCTCTGTAATTTTCAACCATATGCATACACCAGTGAAACTAAGCACCAAACTCGCAAACCCACTTCCCAATCTGATCCCAACAATGGCCAAAACCGAAAGCCCTTTGCTTTTCAAAGTGGCCAAAGGGTACCCATAAAGCTCCTCGTCTGGTTGGGTTACTTCTAGAAGGAACCTAGATTTTGCAAATGGGTATTTCGTCATAGACCAATGTTACTAATGCAAAGAGAGAGAGAGATAGAGAGAGAGAGAGAGAGAGAGAGAGGAACCGATGAGAGAGAAAGAAAAAGAGGGAGGGAGGAGATAGAAAACACCGGGAGTGTGAGTTGCACACGGGGGGATAGAGGAGCAGGGATGACCAATTTTTTAGTGTTAAAGTAGTTGACTAGTGTTGAAAGATAATTGGGTAGGGACACTGAGGTGGAATGCTTACCTGGCATACCCGTGCCAGGCAAGTTTTTCTCCCGTTGAAGACCCAGCCCCAATCGCATTCGCAGATCCAATCATCCCCGAGTTAGCGAATCCCAACATCAGTTTCACATAGGCGTCAGTCAACCCGACCCACTTAGCTTCTCGTAGCCTCTCCTCCTCCAATAACCTCTCAACCCTTTGTACATGCTTGTAGAGACACCTTCCATTGCTCTTGCTGCTGCTGCTTCTATCTTTCCTAATTTTTCTTACTTTAATTTATTTATGTTCTGTGTAATCTCTCTCTCTCTCTCTCTCTCTAAAATTAGTTTACAGTGTTTTAGCTAGAGAGAGAGAGAGAGAGAGAGAGAGAGAGAGAGATAGCAAAAGTGTGAGGTGGGTGACGGATTGATGCAGGGTGGGAGAGGTTGGAGAAAAACTTGCCTGGCACGGGTATGCCAGGTAAGCATTCCACCTCAGTGTCCCTACCCAATTATCTTTCAACACTAGTCAACTACTTTAACACTTAAAAAAAAAAATTGGTCATCCCTGCTCCTCCATCCCCCCGTGTGCAACTCACACTCCCGGTTTTTTCTATCTCCTCCCTCCCTCTTTTTCTTTCTCTCTCTCTCTCTCTCTCTCTATCTCTGTCTCTCTCTGCATTAGTAACATTGGTCTATGACGAAATACCCATTTGCAAAATCTAGGTTCCTTCTAGAAGTAACCCAACCAGACGAGCCAATTTTTGGTAATTCGATTTTGGGAAATTGGATGCGGGCGCGAAGAGATGGAATTAATGGGAGAGATTGGCCTCCAGATCTGATGGTGGGAACAAGGAGCTTTATGGGTACCCTTTGGCCACTTTGAAAAGCAAAGGGCTTTCGGTTTTGGCCATTGTTGGGATCGGATTGGGAAGTGGGTTTGCGAGTTTGGTGCTTAGTTTCACTGGTGTGTGCATATGGTTGAAAATTACAGAGCCCAAGATGGCTCTTGAAGAAGGCAAGATCAGCCACCTCATGCCTGATTATTGAGAGACAAGAGCCTTATCTAATCCCCCCAATTATAAGCTTGAGATTTCATTCCAAGGTTGGCAATATTGTGCTTCTGGAATTTTTGGTTGTCTTTTACTGATGAGGGAATTTTTGTTTCTTTTTTTGGTTTAGTTTGGTTTTTCTCTTGACTATTTTGGGGTCTTTTCCTGGTTGTCAGTGTGAAGAGAGAGATGAGAGTGAGAGAGCCGGCGAGAAAATAGAAATGATACCCATGAGGGAGGAGGGGGTGGGCACTCAGAGGACAGAGGATGGAGAATGATGGCGTCAACTTTGACGCAGACACCAGCAGTAGCTGCGGTGGTGAGTAATGGTGGAGAAGAGAAGGGCTTGACTGTTGGTTTAACCAAAAATTTTTGTAAGTGTTAGTGGTTGCCAGGTGTCGAAAAATAATTGGGTTGGGACACTGAGGTGGAATGCTTACCTGGCATACCCGTGCCAGGCAAGTTTTTTCCCTTAGACGAATCTGGAGTTTTGGACTCGCCGGATCTGTGTCGAATCTATGTCGTATAGGGGTTGGTTTGGACTGGAGGAGCAGGGTGGGGAAGGGAGATTTGGGGTCACAATGGAGGAAGCGAGGAGTAAGCGAAGATCTTCGAAGTTCCTGAGACCGCTTTGGAGAGGGACTTGAATTGATCCAAGCTCCTCATACTCGGAAAACCTAGCCTTTGCATTTTGAAATCTAAGATTGATCGTTTTGGGGTTTGTGGTTTGGGGAAAACGATCAAATCTGTGACGAGGGGAGGTGATGGGTTGGGCTGGAACAAGAGAGGTGTTAAAGCTGGGATGGGTGGCCTGAGTAAGCTTGGGTTGCTGGGGGCTAGGAGGAGAGAAGAGAGATTCTCTTTTTTGTTTTTGTTTTTAAATTTTTAATAGTGAGTTTAATATTTTAAAATTTATTTTAAGAAGTAGATAATTTTTTATTATTTGTTTTGTCCGCTAGGAATCCATGTCATTAAAAAATGACGCCCACATTCACCACATCATCACTTAGCAAATTTACTAACACTTTTTCTAACGGAGGAGACAATTTGTTGGGTTTCCGGGAGTTTGAGTATATACTCATAAATGTCTCTAAAGTTGAGTATGAACTTGAAAATGACCTCATAATTTAGGGGGCTTACTGTAGTTAACCCTAAATTTTTTTGGGCTATCTGTAGCATAACAGTAAGACCGAGAAACAGGTGTGAAATTATTTCTGATCAAGTTATTCAAACAGGCTAGCATCTAAGAGGATACAAAATCCCTAAATACAAAAGGTAAAACATATTTCAAAACGTGTATAACCAAAGTAAACTCCCAGAAATAGTCACGCAGCTCCTGCAAACTGCTTTTCTACACCTTAATTACCTACAACACAATAAGCGGAATGCAACTTATCAACCCAGATAGAAGAAGGTTTTGAAAATCACTTACTTATAAATAATAATAAAAAAGAAAAAATATTTAATCTTGGCTTTATATGCATGAGAAGTAAAATGGGAAGATGAAATCCAGGGCCAAACTTATAAGACAACCCCAGCTGAACTTGTGATGGTATTAATATCAGAAACATGGCATGATATGCACTTCGGGTGGCAACAATTCGGCTTTCCTATCTCCCGAGATCAAATGTTATAAAGTCCGTGTCATTTATGCAAAAGAGAAGCCACTAGGACAATAGAACACCAAAATGGTGGGGATGGAAAAATTCCTAGAGGAGAAAATGGCGTTTGCATAGCCAAAACGGAAGCTTTAGTCTAAGACTTGTCTGCTTACTCATGTGTGATTAATTATCATGTCAAGGAAATAAGGGCTGATAAAGTAGCCCTGTGCTTTCTGGAAACCCCATCATCACATTCAGATTCTGTAAGGCTTGACCTGAAGCTCCCTTGACAAGATTATCAATCTGCACCAACATTTTGAAGGATTAGCTGTCAGCCGCAAATAACATGCACACTTACATAGAAGCACAATTTTCAAAAGAAAATGCAAGGACGGGGAACATGAACATACAACAGAAATTATTATTGCTCTTCCAGGAATTCGATCAGGAAAGACATTGATGAAACAATAATTAGATCCTCGAGTATTATGAGTGCGAGGGACAATTCCTTCATCCAACAAAACTACAAAGTCTTCATCCTGAAAAAAAAAGAAAAAAAAATCAATAGTTTCACCCATCACCAAAGAGAGAAGAGAAAAACACATGATATAATTATATAAGCAAAAATGATTGCATAAATAATGTGATTCCTAATGCAACTGCTACATTGCCAAGGAGATTAAGGCCATTGGTAATTTATCTGACTGACTTATGTTTTATTAATCATTGCAGTACAAGCAGGAGTCCCGCACTCAATATCTTGCAATTCAGCATTGGGTGTTTACACATTGTTTCGGCCAAAAGAAAAACTAGTTAAACCGCTAATCTCTATTACCCAAGTAACATATAATTCTGGCAGATTGTTAAGCCATGATAATCTAGCTCCACTAATTGGAATAACTGTTAACTGATATGGGAATTATGCAAGGAAAGTTCTTGCTTGACAGGTATATAAATAACTTTTATTTATTAAACCAAACTACTATACAGTTTTAACTATATGCGTGTGTGTGGGAGGTGTGCATTTAAAGTTCAATGCATCGGCTTTTATTTTATTCCCACTGAGTATCAGAGATGCATTACACAACCAGCAGAAGAAAAATATAATCACTATACCTCATAGGATAACTTCAACTGTTGGCGTAAGTCCTTGATTTCTACCCCCGGAGCCAGTTCCACATAGATAGTTGATTGCATACCACGGCTCTAAAAGACAAAAGTAAAATAGTGCTTAGTCCTCTGTTAGCAAAAAGCAAATTGTAAAATATGGAATCTCTAAATGTATATGGGTGTAATAGTTACCATTGGCATTAGATGTGGAGTAAAACTAACAGTTACTTTTGAATTTGCAGCACCAGATAGTCCCTGCTCAATTTCCGGAACTGAATTTCAAAGATAAAATCCAGGTCACTGCCTTATATAATCAAATCAAATAAAAAACACACGTGTTGTCTACTGTTTAAAGTTGCTAGCACTTCATAAATTCATGAGAATCCTTTCACAAAAAGTAACTTCATACAAGTACCCAAAAATATGCAGATAGACAATTTGCTGAAGCCCAGACCTTCAATATGAACATCAACTAGATCAACCAGTAAATTCCAGAATTATGTCATCTAAGAGAAGACCACTCAGCCCAGTAAATGAAAGAACACAGTCAACCCCCAGTTATCTATTCCAATTCAGAAGAAGCAAGTAAAAGGCTACTATAGTTCCTAACCTTCATGTTTCTCAACAGTATAAATCTTAAAAACATATAAATTTCAAAGGTGCAGCAAAGAAGCCCCACACCTCTTGTTCCTCTTTATTAAACCAGATTCTTACTACAAACATCTGAATTTCGAAATTCTACATCTATTAATGAAAGACAGTTCCCAAACTGCATGTTTGTTCAATGGTGTAAAAATCTTACAAGCATCTGAATTTGAAAGGTGCAGCAAAGAAGCTCTTTACCTCTTGTTTCTCTCCAATTAATCAGAATTCTTTAAGCATCTTTTCAGGCTTATTTTCTCAGTTAAGAAGTAAATAGATAGACACTTTTTAAAGTTATTTCCCATTCTGCGTATTTAACGTAATTGCCATTCTGTGTATTTAGCTTAATCACCAATTCTGTGTATTTTGCTCAAGTTAGGAAGTAAGATTGAACATGTAATATAGTGCAAAATTTAAATTTCTACAAATTCAAAATCTTACCATGGCGATGACGGGTAACGCCATAAGAATATATGCCTTCAGCTATTTCAGTGTACAAATTTGCCTCCTTGGCACCACGTCCTGCAAAATTAACCAGGTGGCAGGCATCATTGGCGGGAGCACTAGGAATATATATATATACATGGTAAAGTTTCGCAAGGAAATGTTAGAAACTGCCATAAAGTCCTAACCTGCTCCACTAACACCAGACTTAGAGTCAATAATAATATTTTTAGGTTGAACAAGATTAGCCTGCAAGGAAAATGCAATAAGAGAACCATAAGGCATGCGCCAGGACCATTGGGAATAAAGAACAGCCTAACTGGCATCAGGTTAGTGACTAGACAGCTGCCATTTTTATGCGTATGGCTACATAACGCATAATTCATGAGCAAGCAATGCTTATATCCAAACTTTAAACAGTTCATAATTCATGCCACCTGCATACCTTGAGTTTCATATTTTCAAGGATCAGTAAAATATTTTATTTCTTTTTTTTCTGCACTGCAGGAATGTTTAACTTGTGATATCATATGTACTTCCAATAGAATCATAGATAAACTTAAGTTTTGAAGCTTCGCTTTATACAAATTACTTTAAGATTGTTTTCTGTAACATTCCAAGGAATTTTAATGTCTTGGTTTCCCTCCTAGTGCATGGTGGTTCAGTACGCATAATAAGTTTGCAGGAGGAGTTTCTAGACATAGTATTTCATTTTCCACTTTTGTTGCTCTCTAAAGAGCATCCAAGAGTGACACCCTCCTGTATGTATAGGGGTTTGTATCTCAGCTACATTATTACATCTCAAACAATGAGTGAATTGATATCAAGCACATATTTCATAAAGCTTGCAATTTTCAGAGAACTCACATACAAGGCACAAACCTTAATCAGTGGAACAAGGGGAAGCTGAACAGAAGTTGGATAACAGCCGGGGTTAGCAACTAGGCGTGCACTTTTTACCTCCTCCCTTGAAATCTCTGTCAAACCATATACAGCTTCTTTCTGGATCCAGGAAGATAAATGCTTGTTAAAATAAGCAGAAGAATAATTTAAAGAAATAAGAGCAAGATGGTGCCTGAGTTTTATTGTAATATACATTTGCTACAAAACTAAGGTGAACTTTATGACAACAACTTAGCAGGCCAGAGTTTTTGTTGAAAGTTGAAGTTAACATTCAATCTATCCCAAGATTAATGCTTGGTGGACTTCATAACTCCCCAGAAGCCTAGATATGCAGAAGAAGTTACCTTACCTGCAATTCTGGTGCTCTATGTGCCTGACCATACCATTCTTCATATTCAGATATATCTCGTAGACGGAAGTCCTGAAAAAACCATCACATAAAATTTTAAATGAGAAAAATTAACAGTAGAAGAATGCCAATGAAACAATCCCCAAAGCATTGCAAGGTATTCAAAGCATACAGCAGACAGATCAACAATCTTTAAACTCTTGGGAAGGCCTTTGATAATTTCCTGCAATTGAAATAAAAAACAAAAACATGTTAGAAATTCAGGAAGAGATTCAGTAAATCAGAAAGGATTGACTGATACAAAGGGAAGAAGAAACAACCTGTGTGGTTCCGTGTGGCAAACAACAAAATACAGCATCAACATCAGAAAAATCAGCATCCTTGACAGCAACCATTTTTGGCAGATTCTACAAACACAGAAAGCCAAGCAATGTAATTCCAAAGTATTGAAAATTATGCCATGATCAAACACCACCATCATCAAATTGACCATGACAACAACTAACAGGGTACAACCATTCCATACGGATGCACCAATGTTTATGCGTATATAAAGAGAAAGAGCAAGAAAAAGATATCAGAAACTACCTCAACCTTCAACCATATGTTTTATCATATCTAAATTCAAGTCTTTGGCCCTTAGAGATAACACATAAATCATAGCAATTCTTACTTGGGAAACCAAATGAGGAAACACCGATCCAATCGATTGTCCAGCTTTTCTATCAGCAGTCATCACAGTAATGCCAAAGTGAGGATGGTTTGCCAGCAGCCGAACAATCTTCCAGAAAGAAGGATCCTCTCAGTTCATTGTAAGGCAATAAAAACATGGAACTACTTACATGTAGTATATAATTATATAACCCAATTCAATTTTCATCTATACTTAACATTACTGCTCTGAGTTAAAATAAGAAATCGTAAACAAAAGGGTTTGTCAGTGAGCCACTACCTCAGAACCAGTGTAACCACTGGCTCCAAGAACACCAAGTCGAACTTCCTTTTCTGCTTTCTGGGTTTTTGTATTCACGGAACATTTAACAAACACCTTCCCTACATTTCGCTTCTTATTCTTTGGATTGTTAAATCCGTCCTGCATTTACCAAAGTGGAACTTTTATGATGAAAACACTAGCACAACAAAGCAGAGTTTCTAATTGACAGATAATTTACAATGCAGGGCTTTAACTGGGTTTTTCTTTTTCCCGCATTTTCTGAGAAAACAAACAGAAATCTTGATGAGTACATACCTTCCTGAGGCACCCAGTTTGAAGAAAATTGGAGCTGAAAGTTGCAGAGCTCATCTTCTATCAGAAACTTTCACAGAGTAACAACACCTAGAAAACTTGAAATTGAATACCAGCTCTCACAAGCCTAAACTACAATACAGCATGTATATATCGGCCGTCAATAATTTATTTATTTATTTATAGATGCTGAGGAATGCGAAACTAGAAAAAGGCTTCTTCTTTTTTGGCAGACAAAAAAGGTTCTTTTTTTCAGTAAGAAAACGGAGTTTCCCCGCTGCAGAAACTGACTGAGCATCCACGACGAAACATATATTCCACGGTCAGAAAGACACAAGTGTGGGTGAAAAGGTACTAAACAGTAAATCAGTGGAAAAGGACAAAATTAGGGTTAGGATTTTATTTTATTTTTTGCCAGTAGGGTTAGGATTTAAGTGGACATATTAAGGGTGAGGTGAGTGAGATGATAGCTTGCAAGGGCTTGTATGTAGCTCAGATGCTAAGAGAGTATTTACTTGCACATGAGGTCCTCGATAGGGTCATTTCTGAGATTTTTAAGGCCCAAAGCGATGTCAAAAATAGACAGCTTCACACAAGAATTATTTATTTTTATTTAAATGTGTGTATAGAATATTAGAAAATAGAACCCTTTATAACCTTAATAAAAAATTTAGGCCTCAGACAAAATAAAATTTATTTTCGGTATATCTCCATATATAAGAAATGGTTGAAGACCAAAAAAAAAATCAAACAGTAAAGCTTTTTATTTGTTTAAAGGTATTTGGGTTTAATCAAACATGGATCAATTGGATTAAAGATTGTATTACTATGGTTTCTTATGCAATACTTACTTACTAATGGTAGGGGACTGAGACAGGGTGTTCCCTTATCTACATACAGGAATTGTTAAATAAAGTAAATAAAAAATTTCTGATTGGAAATCTAATTTACTATCTAGGAAAATTAATAATTTTTTTGTTGGATTAGTAATTCCCCTTTGGATGTAATGTCTAGATTACAAGGAGACTTGTATGGTATTAAGATCCCAAGGGGATCTAACTTTAATGTTTTTTCAGTCTTAAAAAAAAAAAATAACAACCCCATTGCTGGGATTCAAACCAAGGATGGCTTTGAATTAAAAACCAAGTTTAACCACTGCTGCTAGAATAAATTTAAGCCAAATCTTTTTGTTATTATTTATATGACCTGTTAAATATGACCTCATATTATTATTATTTTTAAAATTGAGGCCTTCCCTTGAGTTGGGCCTAGGGCGGTCGCCCTTCCTGGCTCAGGGCAGTCTTTGGTCCAAGACTCGATTTCCCCTCTCTCAATATCGCCTGTAGAAAAAGAAAATTAGGAGATAGAAAAAGCGGTTAGTGGTGGGATGGTTGGAAGTGTCTACTATGAAAGCACTCTTATGAAAGCAAAACAACTGCATTGACCTTTTCCAAATTATGAAAGTTTTGGTTGGCTAAAAACAAAACCTCCTTATTTATTTATAAGCACATTTGTTGGAAACACTTTATATTTCGAAAGTTAATAAATATTGAGAAGCGCTTATTGTAAAAACACGACATAATTTCCCATAAAATTGTAAAAGCACATTAGTTTGCCAAGGTTTCAACTATGTGAAAGCAATTTGAGTCATTTAAAAGAATTGTCAATGAACCCTAATTTCTGAAATGACAATGTCTTTCGTATTTGTTATTCAAATTCACTTATTGTATTTATTTTAGGGTTCAGAATTTAGTAATCCAAAGTCATACAACGTGGTCTATAATAATATACACATAATAATTTCTTGAAGGGCCACATCTGTATGATCCAATATATGCACAGAGAGGAGCACAATGGAAAAAATCTGAATTTGTATTAACGTGGATTCACATCTGTTTTATTTACACAACCGCAAAAGAATAAATATACAGCTGAGAATGAAGGGTTTTAGACAAGGACAGAGAACTTGTATACATATAATTAATAGCAGAAAGCTAAGCAGACTCCGATTCTTTACATCAAAGGATAAAGTCATCGATCTAAGGCAGAAAAATATGGTGCTTGGGACATTCTTTTCGGAGTTTGACGATTCTCATTCGTCCTTGAGCTTATTGGTGAAGCTTGTGGCATGATTTCTGACAATCGAATTTTTTCACTGCTTATCTTGTTCTGTAGAAAAAAATATTGGGATCATAACGTAGTTTTTGTATACAGTATACATTCCTGTACAGCAAAACAAGCTCAAAGATAAACACAATGCTTTTCCAGTGCTAAAATTTTATATACCTTAAACTTCAAATCCTGCAATTCTCTATCCATCGAAGTAACCTTGTTCTTGATTTGCTCGAGTGCCTCTTCAGCAACAGATGGGTTTACATGGGCTGATGGTTTTGTTATTCCAGCAGCCTGAAAGTTAGTTCAAAAGGAAATATAAGTCCGGGTTTGGTTTTTTAATTTCTTAGAGTGAATAATTATTAAGTTCCTCATGTCCTTTAACATACCTTCAAAACACTAGTACACAGGCCTAACAATTTCTGCGCTAGTTGCAACTTCTCCTCCTCAGTTTCCTGTAGCAAATTCACTTCTATTGTCAGGCATCAAACTATGGGTTGATTGCACCTCTCTCTCTCTCTCTCTCTCTCTCTCTCTCTCTCTCTCTCTCTCACACACACACACACACACACACAGACTCAAGAGAACACTAACCTTCAGTTTGGCACTCAGTCGTTGCTCCTCATCAAAATCAACATAAGGGTTCCTCCCACAGGAAGCACGAAAGCGAGCAAGCTCTTCCTTGACACGTGAAAGAATAACTTCTGTCCGCCGGAGCTTAGTGCTTAGTTCTTCATTCTGAACTTTTAGCTTGTGATTTTCTTCCTGTTGCATTATAGACAAGCCCCACTCAGATTGGCTAGGAATAGAAATGATAAGTAGAGAAAATACGGATGCGGTGCTTAGAAAGACTTCATTAGTAAGAATATCTTAATTGGAAATATCTTGCCTTGATTTTTGCATGATGATGAATCCGTTGCTGGAGGTTTTGCTGACCAGACAGCTTATTTACTTCCCCTTCAAGTTCCATAACCTTCTTTTTATGATTTACGTTCTCCACCTACACAGATCAAAAGTAATAAGCCAAGAAATAAAGAAGATAACATTCACTTTATTTAAGGAATAATGTTTCAAAAACAGTCTCAACCTTCAGCATTTCATTTTCAGTTTTAAGAAACTGATCTCGCTGCCTAAGTTTTTCCAAAGCAATTTGCACAGCTATGAGTTCAGCCTGTTTTCGGTCAATTTCCTCGAGCCACCTGGAATACGAGGCTTGAAGAAACTTAGGCATATGGAAGATAGAAAAGTTACAAGCAAATTTGGAAGTTTTGAAGTACTATGTGCTCACCCTTGTCTTTCCTGAATGAATTCATTCAGCTGTTTTTTCAGCTTAACTACCTCCTGCTCCTGAATGAAAGATAGAGTTAATTACAACAAAACACAAGAAAAGTTATCCATCCCAGTTTCAGTATAATTAAAGCCGAATACCTTTTCTTCAGATTCCACACTATGAAGCCGGGCCTTCTCTGTTATTTTCTGCACTTGTTGATTATCCAATAGTGACTAGCATTCACAAAAAGGGAAAAGGTGAGATGATAATAGCAGTATGTTTTTGATAAAAAAGTAAATCATAATTGTGCATCAGTAATATAATTCTTTGCTATTTGTTATATTGTGTACGATTGGTTAGGATAACAACTTGGGACTACATAATTTACCACGTAAGTGGTTATATCCAACTTGACTCCCAGTAAGTCCCGAATTACATCATGGGTCATGCTTTCAGCAGCAGCCAATTTGGAATTCAAAGTAAATATCTGCACAACCAAAATGGAAAAACAGGATAAATTTGTGGTAGAAGAACGTACATGTAAGAACCAAATAGGACAGTAAAGCCCTACCTCTTTCTGTCGACTTAATGCTAAGGATTCAAGCTCTTCAATGCGGACCCTTGAGGTTGTAAGTTCTTCATCCCTCTCAGATTTGATCTGTTGTGCCAAGCCCAAACCAATGCATTTAAATGGGGAACCAGAGCCTCTAGACTTTGTGGCATGTTTCTCTGACTTGTTTGATGAGCTTCTGGCAAGAGTGGAATGACCTTCAGGTCTGACTTGTTCAGCCATGGATTCCAATGCCTTAAACTGTTTGCAGATTTTGTAGTTACATAATTGAAGAACTACAAAAAGAAGTTTTTAAAAAGTTCCATGCCATCTTATTACATCAAGAGAATGAGATTCAATCTTTTCCCATACCTTCTGCTTGTACTCACAAGCCTGTGCTTCTGCATGCAAATTCAGCTCAGAGATATGTGCTTTAAATTGGGCAATCTGTCAGGTAAAAACAAAACCATGATATTGCAAAACTATAATCACAATAGATATGATTGAGTCTGCACTCCACAGTCATATCAGAAAACTATGGTTCAATGTTGCAAGCTTAGATCAGAGTTAGAATTTATTGCAGTACAGGTGCAACAAAGAATTTCAAAGAATTTCACCTCTGCATCCTTCTCAGCTATATCATTCTCAAGTATTTGTATGTTCTGTAGGACTTCTTGAAGGCTTTTCTCTTTCTCATCTAAGTATCTATTTTCAAAAGAAAAATAAAATTCATTATTTATTGTCTATTTATCAAAACAGTTGAGTGTGTTTGTGCACTTGAAACAAATTGATGGGAGGATGTGCTCTAAACCTCTTCATGTCAGCATTAGCATTTTCAACATTCTGCATCTGATGTTTCACAGCATGAAGTTCCAATTCAAGTTCTTCTCCATGCAACCGTTGTTGTTCAGCTTCTCCTTTAACAATGTCAACCTAGGCAGGAGTGCATAGGTCGTGGTGATGATATGATAGATAATATAAACAAGATGCATGTGACTTAATCGCAATCAAAGACATACCTTGTTTTCCAGCACGTCTACAGTACGTTCAAGCTCCTCAACAGACCTCTCTAAAAGCTTCACCTCTGCCTCTTTGTCGTCAGCATAGTTCTTTCTTAATTCAGCAATCTGAAAATTAGTACAGTAAACTAGAATCAGGATATGTATATAAAATTTGAAGAAAAAGTAGTACTTAACTGTTTATGCTGAACAAGCATGTACCTCTTGAGCTTCATTTGCAATTGCTTCAATTTCATCCGCTCGTGCTTGTTCTCTTTCAAGCTTTTCCTTCAACTTAAGCATCTCAATGTGAAGAAGATCCTTTTCACTAGCAAGTTCATTCATATTGCTCCTCAAGGATTCATTTGAGTTATTCATTTGGTCAAGAACATTACTCATTTCCAGGAGTTCCATTTTCAAGCCTTCAGCTATCTTCTGTCTCTCTGTCAACTCCTTCTCAACAGAATACCTTGCTGCCAAAGCATCTTCCATATGAGCTCTCAGCTCCAGGTTTTCAGTGGACAGCAATTTTACGGACTCGCGCTCTCCCAATATACCCAACTCAAGAGTGGAGATTACGTATGTTTTCTCCTGCAGTTGAGTTTCCAGCATTTGGCTGTTAGCAATGGCCTGACCAAGCTCGCATGATTTTGCTGAAAGCTCATCCTCTAAAGTCTCCAAAGAAGACAATATTTCCTCAATTTCATCTTGTTGATCCTTATTCTGAGATGCAGATTCCTGCAACAAGCTCAGATCAAATAACAATCCTTTAAGAACATCATCCTTCCTTAGTAATTCAGCCTGAAGAGACAAATTTTCAGATACCAGCTCCTTAGCACGGCTCTCTAAGCAATCGACCTGCTCTATAAACTCAGATATTCTCTCGCCAGTTTCACATATTTCTTGAAACATTTTGTCCACAATGATGAAACCTTCGCCCTTTAAAATATTACGTAATATGTTACTCACTGAATCCACAGTTTCCACTGAATCAATGCATTTCTTAGTGTTCACATTTGACATGGTGAGGAATTCATCCTTGCTTTTCTTGAGAGACAAAAGTTCTTCCCTCAAGAGAACATTCTCTTCCTTCAGTGTATTAGTTTTGCTAAGACAGATCCGTATCTCCTGGCTTTTTGAGCATAGTTCTTCCATAATGGCAGACTGCGATTGTTTGAGTTCATACAGTTCAGCACTTTTCACCCTTAGATTAGTCTCCAGATTAGTAATTTGAATCTCCAACGAGATAATTTCATCTTGCAACCTGCAGTTTTCTTTATCAAAGACATTTATACGGCTTAATGAAGATGAAAATTCAGAATTCTTCTCCTCCAAAGTTTTTAGAGTCGTGCTGTTTTCTGTATTTAACTTCCCTATCTCAGTTTGAAGTGACTCATTTTCCATCTCCAAGTGACTCAATCTGCTCAGGTCAGCATCTTTCTTCTCTAACGCATCTTGAAGTCCATATGATGAGGTTTGCAACATGCGAAAATCATTCTGCAACCTTTGGTTGTCCTGATCAAGGACAGAAATCTGTCGGGCAGAAACTTCTAAGTTCATTTCCTTAATTTTTAAATCTTCTCGTAGTTTTTGGTATTCAGCTTCTAGTTCTTGAACCTGGCTCGAAAGCTTCACCTCTGTTTGCTTAACTTCACCAAGTTCACCTTTCAAAGCATCATTTGAAAGAGCAACGTCCTTTAGCAACTGAATATCTTTTACAAGAGCCTTGTTCACTTCATTTATTTGTGCGATCCTTAAAGTGCTTTGGTTCAGCTGTGACAACAGATTCTGTCTCTCCTTTTGGGCTTCCTTTTGCAGATGAGCGACCTCAACTTCCTCATCCAGTAAGGACTGTTCTTTCAACAGTGCATCAACCTTTGAAAGAATTAATTCTTTCTTCAAATCTTCAAGCATCACACAACAAGTGATATGCTCTCTCTCCATATCAACTTTGTGCATAGCCATCTCTTCTAATTCCGATGTCAAGATAAGTGACTCAAAGTCTTTCACACACCAATCTATCATGAAACACTCAGCTTGAGATTCGAGTGCCTCCTCTTTATCTTTCAGAGATTTCACTTGATCTAGAAGGGATGCACCAAAATTTGAGTTGCTCAAATCGAACTCTTTCATTAGAATAGCAAGCTGAGATCCTATATAATTAGACCTTTGCAGCATCAACTCCTCTTGAAACTTAAGTTCTGATATCTGTTCCTCGAAAGTGTTAAGCTTCATATTAAGCTTCCCAGTTTCCTCTTCTCTCCTTGCGATGTGATCAAAACTGTTCTTAATGTCGGTCAGTAATTTCCCCTTTAGAATCTGACACATCTCGAGCTCTCTTTTTGACCTAATGTTGTGTTGCCTCAGATCAGCTATACAAGAACTTGATTCACAAAGTCCACGTTGAAGCAGACCGTTCTCTGCATTCAGCCCAGTCACTGTTTCCAGCAAAAGTCCCATGTGACAGAGGTGTAGCACTGAAACTGCACAATCCTTCACAATTATCTCAGACCAGATGTCCTCAAGTGATGAGCGAACTAACTTTGAGGAGTCTGAAAGCAGAGACTTCACACTCTGGAAATCAGAGGCTAAAAGCATGAAATTTTCGTTGTAATTACCCAGGACCTCTGCAAGCATGCCCTCCAGCTCTACAACCAGAGCCTTTGTTTCCTTTATATCTGAGGTAAGCAAATCTTCAACTTCTGCAAATTGTTGATTGCTCAGATGATTGATGGACTGCAAGCTTTGAACCTCATTTAGTAACATATCCCTATGACTGATTACTGAGGCTTCCGCTTTCTTCAGCCTTTTTATTTCAAGCTTCATTGTTTCATTTGATATCATCAGTTCATTGATCATAATATCTGCTTCCTTTATGATATCCTGAGCCTCTTCAAACTTGGGGAGAATGCAAGAGACCTCAGCAATTTTCTGATCTGCAACTAACTTTGCATCATCAAATTCTATTTCCATTAGCTGCCAGGGGAAAAAACCAAAGAAGTTGATAAAGTTGTTCAATGCCAAGATATACGCACGAGTGAGTTTACAATTATGTACAACGCAAGGAAACATAAGAGGATGGAAAAGGACAATGGATTCAGGTATGAGCAGATATTATCATTATCTCAGAAGGTTGCTTTTGGTTTTTCTGGGTACACACAGGATAAGCGGAAGTCTTGTCAGAGAGTAGGGTGTAGCTCAACCATGAAACAAAAATGAATTGAATTTGAAAATACAATGGTTTACCTCTTTCGTTTGGCACCAATGAGAGCCAGCTTCCTGCACAATCTGTTGAAATGCTTCCAGTCTATGATTGTGAGCTTCCAACTTCACTTTTGATTGCCTTTCTAAGTTATTCATAGTTGATTGCAGATTAAGGACCTGAGTTGTGAGATATTTCATGCTTTCCCGACTCTGTTGCTGGGACTTGCACATCACTTTGTTCTCTTCACGTAGTTTGTGCATCTCAGCCTGTACCTCTTTTAAGCTATCAAGGGCAGCTTCTATTTCCTTTTTCAGAAGAATAATGGTAACATCTCTACCACTCACTTCCTTGAAAGGTCTATCAGACTTCAAATTTTCCCAAGTGCATATATTAGCGCTAATACTCTTCCCAGCTTCAAGAGAACACTCAGATATATCATCTCTCAGGTCTTCAACAAACTGTTTGTTTCCATTCTGGTCTAGAATTGTTCCCGTAGCTATCTGCAACAATATTTAGGCATAGTAATTACAAAACAGAACACTCTTTCAAAGAATTCCTCTACAACATAGATGTGAACCTCAAGATCAAGCTATCAGGAAGCAAAACATTAACTTACCCATCCACCTCCTTCTCCTTTGGAAGTCTTATAAGATACTTGTGAATTCTTCATTTCAGAGCTTGTATGATGCTCCACATGTGTGTTCATGCATGACCTGAGTGTGGATACACCAGTTTTTAGCTCAGCTAGTTTCTCCTTTGTCATCAAAATGTTTTTCTCTTCAACATCTTCAAGCTTTTGTTCTATAGTGGAAGCACGTTGCCGCTCCTCAAAAACCTCCTGCCTTAGATTGGTGCAGGTTCTCTCCCACTCTTCAACTTCCCCACTTAGAGACTGAATTTTTTTCTCTCCTTCTGCTATCACAGTTGCCTGATCATTGAGAAGGGCAACCTTCATTGAGATCAAGTCTTCTGATTCACTAAGCTTAATACTCTTATGCTTTAAAGCGTCTTCATAATCAAGTTTCATCTCTTCAAATCTGTTCACAATAATGAGAGCACCTGTTGCACAAACTGATGTTTTCCTTATCTGATCTTCAAGCAGCTTTACTCTATTCTCCAGCTTTTCCACTGTAGATGTCTTTGCATTCAATTGTGTTCTCATCATGAGCATTTCTGTCTCCTTTTCACGACACTCCTGCTCATGTGCTTCAGTAATAACTAGCGCTGCTCCTCTCAAAGACTTCAGCATGCACTCCACATCACTTTTCTTGTTGTTTGCATCCTCTAAACACTTCCTCAGTTCCTCAATCAAAAACTCCTTTTCACAGATGGTTTGTACAATCCTTCCAACTTGTTGTGAAATCCAAATCCTTTTCTGCGGAAAGGAATTGGATATAAGGTCAAGTTGATCAGAGGCACCGTCTAGTACCTCACACCCATCAGAAAGAACTTCTTCAATCTCACTGGACAATGATGCCCATTCTTCTGATAATGTTCTTGCTTCTCCATCTTTCTCCTCAAGCTCTTTACCTAACCTTTCATTATCTTTGTTCAACATGTACAACTTTTCTCGCACATCCTTCAGTTCAGATTCCAGAATCATTACATTTTTGTTCATCTCCAATTCTTTCAAATGGCTATCTTGAACTTGCTGCTGAAGCACACCAAGTTCTTCCTGCATACAGACAATCACCTCAGCAGTTTCAGCCTCAGCCTGCCTGCGTACTTCATCCATTTCTTCTTCATTTGACACTTGAAATGCACGATCACTTTGGTACCTCGTATTCAGTCTCTTCGCCTTTTCAAGGGAATCTTGCATCCTTTTCAAATTTCCCTGTAGTGGTGAGTCATGATTGTTTGAGCAGTTCAAAGATGCTAAGTCTCTAAACTCCTTAAAATTACGTTGTTCCTTCAGAGCCCTCAATTCAAGCTTCTGTTCACTCAAAAGCTGCACATAATGATTGTTACTATTCCTCAGGTCCTCAAGCTCATTGATTGACAGAAGTTGCTGAGACTCGAGAGCTTCAATGATGGACTTAGCCTCTTGCAATTTGCTGTTGGCATCATCATGTTTTTTGCTTATCAGAAAAAGTTCTTCATTTGCCAGCTGAAGATCTCTATTTAAGAAAAACACCCTTTCCTCTTGAGTAGTCCTCTCTTCTTTAAGAATGATATTCAGTATATCCAATTCTAGCTGTAAATATAAAATCTCTTCCGCATGTTTTCTTAGAGGGTCATGCTTCCGTTCCATCTCCTCAATTTGAACTGCATTGTGCACCTGAATTCAAAAGGTAGATTTAGTGAATCCTGAAAGTAATATCTATTGCTTCCCTGTAAACCTAGTACATAGAATACAAGAATCTAAAGCATGCCTATGCATACAACAGAAGATGCAAACACACACGAGTCACATAAGCCTGAATAGGCAGCAATAAAGAATTGTACAACTAGGCCACAGGGATTCATTACACTAAGGCTCTATTGCATTCTACAATTTTCCTGTCTTCCCCTTTTTTTCTTGTTCCATACTCTTATGGAACCCAACTTAAACAATTTATCATTTAAAAATAGAAATACCTCCAAAGCTACACCACCATCTTGATCAAGGGGCTTGAGATTGTTCAGCATTGTGCGAAGATCATCAATTTCCCTGCAACATATGGGAAAGAACAAAACCACATGAGGGTATTACTTTAAGAATTAAGGATTCCAATATAAAGGGAGAAACTAAGTGTACCAAGGACCACATGTATTGATAAAACAGGAGGACAAAATTTTCTAACCTGCTGAGTTTTGCATTATCCTCCATACAATTATTTAAGTTGCGTCTGCATTCCTCTAACTCATGGAGAGTATTCTTTAACTGAAACCATGAAACCAAATATGTTAATATGAGTAAAATAATGAAGGGCTATTTAGATGTATAGTAAGACATGAGTAAGTTCAACCTCTGAATTGAGGGAATCATTCTCTTTGTTGGTGCACTTGGTTTCCTGTTTCAATAAAAGATATATAATTAGCGAAAGAAAAGATAACAAACAAAGATATGTATATTAATAGCTAGCCCTGCATTTGGCTCCTGAGGAAGCTTGAGGTAAGGAAAATGCTTGAGGAAGCCACAAACAGAAATCCACACCCATCTTTCTTTCATTGACACCATATATTCCGACATGAAAGAAACGTGAAATATAAAGAATTACCAAAATAGAATTAAAGTAATCAACCTGAGGTTTCATACTAAAATTTGGATTGCCATGGTTCTTAGAGTGTCCATCAAGAAATTGAAGCAACTGAAAACAAAAATTGTATTTAATTTGTTATACTAGCCGTAAACAACATCTCAAATGGGGATAAAAAAAACATATTTTTTTTATTTCTTTAAGTACCTGATCTCGCAGTTTAGATACCTCTTCCAAGAGTATCTCTCTCTCCCCTTCTTCATAAAATTCTTGAAACCTGTGAATGCCACAGTGAAGAGATTAGTTTAATGGATAGGAGAGTTCTTAGATTGATTGATTTTGACAAAACTACCTTCTAAGTTGGTCTAAAAGCCTTATATTCTCCAATGCAAAGCGAGTTACTTCCGGATTCTTATCAAGTTTTGCTTGAAGTAGTAGAATCTCTTCTGAGAGTGTTTTGTTCTCCTCCAGTAAATAAGTCCCCACAGGAATAGAGCCACTAATAAGTGACTCCATTTTCTGAATTTTGTCTTCCCGAAACCGAAGCATCATTTTAGTGCACCTGGTGTCTTCCTCTCTTTGACGAACCTGAGAGCAATGAATATCAAGGAGTTAAGCACAATTTACAGAACTCCAAATCGAAAAATAATAAAGAAAGAATGCACAAAGACCAGTAAAAATACCAAACGGTTCAACTGCTCTTTTTCAGCTTCAAGTTGCTTGATGGTAGTTTCTGCCATCTGCTCCCTTCTCAAGGCACCCGCAAGTGTTGTCTCCAAAGATTTTAACTGATTCACCGTAATATTCAGCCAATGTGAAGATTCCAAATACAAGGAAAATATAGTGACATGGCTCATGGTAAACCCAAGAATAGTACACTAAAAAATGGGAAGGTGTACATCTAACAGTGATTAAGTGTTTTTCTTCTGTTGTTTGAGATGCTTATATATGAGACATTCCTAATATATGTGCACCCTGTAATGTCATTAACATGAAAAACCAGCTATTTAGCATGCTTAGCATGATGCTAAAGAAGAAACAGTCTATACACACATAGATTTATTCACATGTTTAGCTATTTAGTATAATCAATTTTTAGGCAACGTAGAAGCTAGCAAAGCAACCATACCTGTTTGGTAGAAAGTCTCACAGTTCCTTTTGATCCATTTTCAAAAAAACGATCATCACACTCGAGGTCCATTTCACATACATTTCCATTACAATCAATTTTTCGTACTTGTTTTGTGTCTTCAATATTGGTCGAACCAAACGATAAAGATCGGGAGACATTGTGATGCTTAAGAATGAAAAGCTCCTCCTGTTCCAGAAAGCACAACATTTGAACCATTAATTATTTGATATATGAGAACATAAAAGAACAGAGATGATCAGTACCACCTTTAAAATCCGTATTTGGTGTTGTAGGGCAATGACATCGCCTGTAGCATCTTCATTCACCACAGCCTGCGCAATGACAAAGAAATAAATATATTGGTCAATGAACTTTTGAATGATGCTTAATAATTAAACAACACTAGTTAAAGTATGAAGCTTACATTGTTTTGAATAAGTTTTGCTCGCTGAGCAAACTTAAGGGTATTCAGTGTTTCAGCTTGACAACTGTAACCAAAAGACCAAATATTAGTAAAATTTACAAAAAAGGTTCATCAAAGTTTTGTCACGAAGTGTATAAATTCAAATGATTTTAGAAAACTAGCTAAAATAAAATAGAAGAGAAAACAAACCAGATAGAAGGGCTGACATTTGCAATGATCATTGTTTTGGAGTTTCCACCGAGTGAGTCCTGCATTTATGTGGTACCAACGTAACACTCTATCTAAGAAATTTACAGTTGATTAAGGCAGAGAAGATGGAATTACAAATAACCTGTAGAAGGAAGGTTAGCCTAGAGTCTCTATAGGGTACATGTTTCAGCTTCCCATGTGCCATATCCACTAGAACCATTATAACATGACTGCAAATGAAATAATACCAATTAACATTACGAAGGGCTAGAACAAGAAACACATGAAAACACATAGGAGAACCAAGATAAGAATGAAAAAAATACCCCAGTGCAGATAGTGATTTATTAATATTAGCAGCTTCCTTTAACCGCTCACCCTCAGCACCAGAATCTTTCTGCCTACAAAAAAACAATTGGGTCAGGGACAATTGGGTCAGGGGTTATTGACATGCAAATATATATATACACAACAAGCTTCAGTCTGATAACATACCTTTCTGAACCAGCCAGATCAACTAGGTTCAGTCTAGCGAACCGTAGATTAGTTGTGGAATCTTTTTCCCATCTACTCTCAATTACACAAGTAAAGACACTGTGTGAACGACTGCTTTCTCTATTCATGTTTGTTGCAGCAACTTTCCTATTTGAAGAACCCTATGTGCAACAAATTACAATTTAATTCAGTCACATGCCTGCATGCACACCTACTTGCATGTGTGCAATTATGCAGAAAGAGAAACGTGTGCCTCAAACTGAGCAAGATTACGATCAATGAGTGGAAACCTGGATTAGAAGCCTCAGGATATCGCTCACAGTACAAACTTCAAGTTCAGAGAGATTTTCTACGTAAACACCCTTCTTAACATCCTCCCGCAGCTTAAAACAAAAGGTAAATGATAACATAATGAGAAATACTTCAAGATAATCAAACGGCATGCAAATGCAAAAGAATCAACTTACAAGCAAATTGGTAGATGATGGATCAAGGAGATCCGTAATTTGTTCATTGTAAATTTCTAAGAAAGAGCACTTGCAATTGTATTTTAATTTTTCATCCCTCCGAATTTCCTCTTCCTGAATATACAAAGATTAAGTAAAAATCATATAGTGAAAAACTTCTATGTACTCACGTATGACCTAAAAGATAAAGTCGAAAAAAGTTTTTAAAAACTTACAGCTTGAATCCTTGCAAATAAAAATTCGAAAATGCGGGGCGTCATTCCACGGTGTGGACTGGGCTTGGTTTCTAAGTCTTCAATCTCCCCAAGCATTGTATATGTCTTTCCACTTCCTGTCTGCAAGATCAAATCCCAGTCATTATAAACACGTTGGAATAATACAAAACTGGTAGGATTACCATATGCTTAACCTGTTTCAATTAAATAAGAACAATCTTATGAGACGTATACAACATGCTATTGCATAGGCATCCATGTTACCTACGCCTCCATGGTTGGCAAATTTCTGCCATATGATTCATGCTATTTTGACCATGTGAAACAATAATAGGAATGACATACTAGACAGAATAAATGTATAAAGAAATTGGATTATACAAATAAGACTAGGTAGGCATCAAAGATATCTCTGCCTCCATCTAGTAGCACTACATAAAATTCAAGGCGCTAGGTGAGAAATTTAAGCCATCTTACTTTCCCTAATACAATATTTTGCAAGCTCTGCTAGGTAATAGTAAGTCGAGTTTAACCAGTGCTCATGTAAATCGATGATAAGAATGAGCGTCAAATGGAGAATAAGTGTGACTTTAATGGTTGCATTAACTTCACATTACTAACGGTTCACTATATTCCTGGTTAAACAGTACCCAACTCCATGAGATTACCTGACCGTAGGCAAACATACAACTATTATACCCTGACAAGCAATTCTCTACCATCGGGAGAGCAGCCATCCTGAAAAGCATTTCCTGCAAAACTCAAAAATTTAAAAACCACATGTAACTAGCACAAATGAGTAGAAGCTTAAGAAAAAAATATAGTATATCATAATATAAATCTTGTCCAGAATCACACCTGGTCAACTGTTTCACAGGCTACGTGATCAAATGTGAATCGACTTTCTGGTTGCGCAATCCAAGAAATTGTCTGAGCACTTTCTTGCTTCAAACACCTGCTGTAACCGTGCATACTCCGCTCCATGCTATTGAGAGGACGGACACGAATAAGAACCTAAATCAAATTTACAATCCCATTAGCATAACTTGCAATATACTGCACAGAAAGTTTGCAAATTCTATTGGCCCAATCCATTTCCTTCAATCATAAAAGAAGGAAAATAGAAGGAACATAAAAACTCTAGAAACCATTAAACGAAAAACCCACTATTGCTTATTTGTAACATACTTTTGCCTTTTACTTGAATACCAAGTAAGCCCAATGGTGAAACAATAAATATATGTCAAAATTGGATTACAAACTGAGCTTTTTACCTGTACATTGTGATCCATCCAGAAAGATGGATCTTCCTTGAGATCAAAGTGAGGCACTTCGACTGTATTAACCACCGTAGACGGGCCACAAGAAACGGGAATCCCTTTATACAATGTAGCATAGTTCCCTCCTCGAGGACCAACACTTCCATCAACTTTATTCCGAAAACCAGAATTCGGAGGCTTTGAAACACTCTTGGTTGGTGTTGTCTGCGTCGAATTACTCTCCGAATAACTTGAAGCACCCCTCCCAGCGGTCCTCATTACCCGAGGAGTCACATTTGCCAAACCCCCATTTCCAGTACCACCACCTCCTCTGCTCACTTGGGTCGAACAATTAGCCCCATCGTCATGCGAATCGCCAGTGATCATACTACTGGGTTCAGTCTTCTGGGCGCACCCAAATCGTTTCCGGATAGAAAACCCAGGACCGTGCTTGTCGGGGGTCCGAAGAGGCAACGTGGGATCAGAAGTTTTAGCCTTGGAAGCCTTAGTTGGTGTCTTTTCAACCCTGCTCCGAATACCCACTTCTTGTTCTGGCCTGGGAAGCTGAGCGGACTCTTGAATCGGGTTAAATGGAGCTCTCGACGACTCGGAGCTGATTCGGATCGCCGATAAGTCCTTTGGGTTTATAGGCACGTTCTCGGGCTCTTCTTTCTTTTGGGAATTTGAGCGGAGGAATTTGAAATCCCTCAACATCCTGATGCGCAGAAATTCAACAAAGACAAGGAAATGGGAATGTCAGAGAAACAGATCGACATATTTTTGGATTTATTGCTGAAATTATGTAAATAATCACCTGAAAGATGAATTGAAAAACAAAATATGAAGCTGCCGAATTGCTATTATTGATTTTGCTGACGAATCTCTGGAAGTGGGTCTTGCTTCAATAGCTCATCTCTTTCTTTTTGTGTTGTTGGTTTTGAGCTCCAGCATTTCTCTCTCTCTCTCTCTCTCTCTCTCTCTCTCTCTCAATCTCACTGTGGAAGTTGAAAGTTGTTCGGGGTTTTGAACTGAGCTCTGAAAGCTAAAACGTTGAAGACTCGGTGCACCAAAGGACTGTGGAATTTTCCGAAGACTTGAAGGGACGGCTGAGATGTAATCTAAAATTTGAACTTGGGCATCCTGTAAATGAGGTCGCGGTTTTGGGATTTGAATTGCGAGGGCTTTTTAGTCAAAAAAGGAAATATGAGGGGTATATTAATAATGACAGTAAATTCAAATTTCAACGGCTACATGCTACATGCCACATGCCCTATGAGATTCGAATTCAAACCGCCCTAGTGTATTTTGGTCTGCTTTTTATATTTCTCACAATTCAAACTAAAACTGAAAAATATAAGGCAATCAAACTCGGATTTCCAGATATTTCTCTTTATAATATCAGAGGATTTTTACGTTCAAAAATCTCCTTTGACGTTAATATGTTGAAACTGTTTGGTCTATCTAGAATGTTGAAAAAACACAATTGACTAAATAAAATTAAAACAAAAAAAATGAATAATTCTTGAAAGATAACCTAAAAATTAGATACTTACGATCATTATATTAGGGCACAAATTATAGGAGGGCTTCAAATTTTTTATTTACACAATCGATAATTTACTTTAAACTAATCTAAACTACGGGAGGGAGATTCGAACTCGAGTGTTAGAGTAGGGAGCACATTCACTATAGCCATGTCAACGAGGGCCCCAAAATTTTGTTTCAACATATAGTATTTATTATGGAAGTGTAAGTAGACAAAATGGAAATGGGAAAATCAGCACCTTTGTTTTAATTTAGAGTTTTGCTATTTCCACCATCTTGTCCTATTTTCCCTCCCATCGTATCTTTCAACTTAAACATTGGCGGACCCATGAATTTTTTAGCAGATGTGCAATTTTGAAAGGCAAAAAAAAAGGTGCAATTGGCATTTGTTCCTTAAAAAAAAATGTTCGCTCAAAATTGGCGTTAACAAAATTGGTGTTAATCCTTTGCAATGCAAGAGTTTTTATTTTTAAAATCCTTGTTTAAAAAGAAGACGAAAAAAAGCTTGTTACAAGCCATGTTTTTAATAGCCTTTCTATTTTTCTATTTAAACCCCGCACTTCTCTTTATTCATCCCATATTCTAAGTTCACTCCAATTTCTAATTCAAATTTTCACAATTTCTAAGAAAACCCCACTATCTTCCCAAATCATCCCTAAATATACACCCAGCATAAAAAATAAATAAATAACTCATCAACCTCACACCCCCATGACAGGACTCAACCCAAATTCCACTTTGAAATTTGTGTCGGACCCTGTGCGTGTCCAACACCTGGCAGGTGCCGGGCACAAATAACCAAAATATCCTTTGCCCTATCCAAAAAGAAACCACTTATGGGCTTGGACTTTTGCCAGAAAATCGGCATTTTCCAATTTATTTTCACCTGTAAATACACAGTTTATGATTCTCAATCATTCATCATGCACAAGTGATAATCACACACAACCAAGAGTATTTAAACTGAATGGCCTCCAGCCTTACAAATAACCCGGACATCCACGTTCTCCTTAATTCATTCCTCAATTCCCATCTATTGAAATCACCAATTCTCAACATATCAATTCGACATCATCATTATCAACAACATCATATGAAGAAATCTGTTTACTAGAATTCATTATTAAACAAGCCACATAACTCAATCAGAGCAAAACGAGCCACATAACTCAAATATCAATCGGGCCTTGAGCCCGCACATAAGTTCAAATTGAATTCAACTAAAATGTTAAATAAATTTCAAGTCCAACTGCATAGCCAATTTCCGGAATATCTTCTTCCTTGACTGCACCTAGATTAATCTAGGTTGTCTACGTACCCTTACTAAGGGATCAAGTCACACGTAGTTTTTTAATTTCTAATCAAAACTCTGACACTTAAGCATAATATAATGATTGCTCAACAATCTTCAATCCAACACGTGTATACATATCTATAGATTAAAATATTACCGATGAATGGAAAGTTAGGAAATTAGTAAGACAATGTTGACCACAAACACAGAAATCCTTATCCCAATACCAATAGTTTAAAATAAAATATGATTCAAAGTCTGAAAATAGGTATTAAAGTCTTCACCAAAAAGTATTCAAGATAAAATCATTAATTTCCATTAAAAACATCTCAAATCTCAAAATACTCTCCACCTATGTGTACCCCTAATCATAATCTGTCAATTCCAAGTATCATGTACATGTTACATCCTTACAGTACTCAGGGGACACGAGGTCAACCCGAGACGCATTCCTCGCAGAACTCAAGGGACACATGGTCGGCCTGAGAAGCATATCCTTGCAGAACTCGGGGGACACAAAGTCAGGCTGAGACGAGTATTCTCGCAGAATCGGGTGATCAGCCCGAAATGCACATCCTCGCAGAACTCGAGGGACACGAAGTCAGCCCGAGATGCGCAATTCGTCAATTCCAATTGCCACACATGTTACTTCCTCACACCACACAGTTCAGGCGTCCCCGAGACTCATGGGGCGTTGTCATAAACTAAGTAATCTGTTTCGAAGGCAACTATGGGGTACTCCTGTGGTGGGTTTGAAACCCTCCCTAAATAGTTATAATACTGTTCCTCAAATCATTTCTTAAACCCGGTTTACAAATCCTTCTCAACTTCCCAAGTGAACCACATTTAACAATAAACATAATTTATAAAATCATTTCCCAACTTTCCGAGCTCCTCACATTAAACAATATGCATAATTATAAACTCATCTCAATCAAAATAAAATGCTCGGAAAGTAAAATCAAATATCAATTATTCATTCATAAATTTTTAATAAAAGCATCACATCATAAAATTCAATGTTTATTCACAAACTTTCCCAAATCTTTTCCGTTGTTCATGAACACATGAATTCATTAATTTGAATTAGACCATCGACATAACTTTCCAATACTATTTTGAAATCCAATCCCAATAGGTTTAACCGGCTATTCATAACTGGTATTCGTAATTCATCAATTCCAAGCCATCTAACATATATTTAAATGTAAACTTATAATCAGACAATTAACAATTTAGTTCCTCCAAAAATACTCAATCAAAACCCCGACCCCCGGAATTAAAAGTGCATGAACATGACCTAAGAGAGTTCCTATGCCAATTTTAATCATTTCTGAAAGTTGAAATGGTCTTAGAAGACCCAAGATTAATTATACGATTAAATTCGTTATATTGGTCAACCGGCCCTCCGTGGGGTCCACGACCTCCGATTATTAATCCAAAACTTCCTATAGGTTCACAAAAAGTCCCCACAACAAGTCCTAAAAGTTTAACCTCGATCGAGCGTTCGGATCGCTCTCAATCGCACGGTTGGACGGTGACTAATTCACCTAATCTTAAAATCATTGATTCGGAGTATCAAGGATTCTGATTCTCGATCCACAAGTTCCTACACGTTCCTAAAAATATGAGAAACAACATATCTGAAAATGAGACCGAACGTACTGTCCAAACCTATCAAACCCGGATATCGCCTATTAGGCGCAATATCCGTTCGACTGTCAAACGATAACCAAATTCAGATCCGAGCATACCGTCGCGCTCGAGATGACCTGGGGATCATTCTAGAATATAATGGGCCGCCACACAATGGCCCACACGCCGGCAGCTTATGGTTATCTTGAGAAAATTTCGGCGACGGAAAATTCTTAAACCTCCCTGCAATACCTACACCTATAGAACCACCACAACTAGGGGAGCAATTTTTGGTCTTGGACCACGGCCAAAAAGTGGCCGGACACAGTAAGAACGAGGCCAAACGCGTCAGAATAATTTGGGTGTCGAAATCAATTCTTCAAACCTGAAAATTGACCCAAACTACCTACATAAACGAATAGAGCATGGAAAAAGAATGAAAATCCGTACCTTACTTGTCGGAATTGGTGGCCGGAGTCGCTAGAAAATGGATGAGAAAAACCAGCCAAAAAACCCTCTTTTCCATACTTCAAATCTCTCAAATTCGATCCTTAAAACTCAATGGGCTAGGTAGAGGATGAAGAGAGAAGAAGTTTGGATGCAATTTGGGACCTTGGGGTGGCCGGATATGGCGGCAAATGGCCGACGAAGCGGCGGCCTGGTTATGGTGTCACGACGGAGAGGGATTAGGAAAGAGAGGGTATCGCGAGTGAGAGAGAGAGAGAGTCAAGGAAAACAGAAAAATCTTGTTTTTATTTTTTATTTTTATTTTTATATAAAGTTTGTCTCAATTTTTGAAATGACCAATACATCCTTTTCGTTTCTAGACTTTTTCTCTCTTGATATAACTCGGAATTGAACGTGCCGCCTGTCTACAAACTTGTATCGATGAGCCCGACGCTACGATGCGACTCAATTTTCCAAATTCTTTTCCTAACAAAAAGTCAACTCCAACCCCATTAAAATACTCTAAGGGTGAAATGATCTTTTCACTTTAGAATTTCGAAAATTAAATTAAATTCCAGGGCGGGATGTTACACCACACACCTCGTTATCTTGTCCCTCACCACTCTAAGTTCACCTCAACCTCACATTACTTAGAGATAAAAACATTGTTGTTAATAAAACTTAAAGAGTGGTGGAGTGTGTGGGTTGTTAATAAAACTTGAGATTGGCAGCCGTCCAAACCCAACATAGATGTCAATATAGAGGAATGCCACCACCTGAGTACTCAACCTCCTGAAATTTTTCCAAACCAAAATGGTTAAAGGAGCCCTAAGGTTAAGGCTATGAAACATCTAGGAGAAGCCACCAAGAATGTCATTAGGGCCAAATGGCAACTCACCTCATGCTGAGTGTACTAGTAAATTGCAAATCTTAAAAAAACGGTAATATGATGACATGCATGAAATGTGCAATATACAAATTTTTCGCTGTTTTAGATGGGAGTTCCAAGATATTAAGAAGCTCGAAACAACTAAGGTGTCAGCATTCAACTGTCAGAAGAGTACTGTAGTGTGTGATATGATATGGGTTGTACATGGGTGTATATGGGCCACAGGTGTGCATGTAGAGAGTAACAATGGAATTGTAATCTTCCCACTACAAACACTGGTGTAGAGGAGATTGTGTTTTTCTAAAACTTAATATGAAGAGTGGTGGGGTGTGTGTATAGATGTACTAGGGTTAAGTATTAAGTTGGATGACCTTTTTTTTGTCTTTTTACATAATAATAAAACTTAAAAGCTTAATGATTTAAGTATTGAGGTGAACAAAGAAAAGTGTGGGTTTTAAATAGAAAAATTCAGAAAAAATAGTTGCAACGCATCAAGCGTTGGTTTGGGTTGAGGTAATTCGTCAAACAGTTTGAGTGCACCACCCAACCTCACCAGAGGGGCAAGATGCAGTGCCTGCATAGGCTTTTTCGGTGATGAGAGGTGCATCTGCACCTCTTTTGGCCTTAATTGGTCCACCAGTGCACTTAAATTTAAAAAACCGCAACCATATCTTTCCACCCACCATTAATCCTAAAATACCCTTTTTATTGCTACCTCCTCTCCTCTCCTCTCTCTCTCTCTCTCTCTCTCTCTCTCTCTCTCTCTCTCTCTCTCTCTCTCTCTCTTCTCTGTCACTCCTTTTATTGTCAATTATGCATCTTATTTTCCATCTCTCACGGCCCACCTAACAACCAATTGCCCAACTGGCAACGCCTCTCTGCACCCAGAAACATATAAGATTTTATTAGCTTTTTAAATCCTCTCATGTTGTTGTATATGCTATTCATTTGGATCTTTGGCTCCACTTTATACTCAAAACATTAATGAACAAATAAATAAAAGAGACCTCATTCATCACCATTCAGTTTAGACTAGAATTAGAAGCGAAACGATTATACATTCTTAAATATAAATGTAGATAGTACTTTACATCCAAAGAGGAGAAGAACCACTGGTACAAAAGGATGGGAATGTCGAGTCTATTAGAACAAGAGGAGCATTCTCTATCACTCTCCCATCCCATAATTCATCACCATCACAATCTGACCAAGAACAGACCCCAAATTGTAGAATTGTTGATTCATCCCCAAGTTCTCAGGGTTTTAATTTGTTTAAGAAAAAAAAATAAGTGCTATTCTTTTTTTTTCTTTTTGTCAAACAATAGGGTTACGTGAGCAAGGAGTCTAGGTTTTTTTGGGTTAATTACAGTTTAGTACCCTATGATTACACCACATATTAGTCCATATCCTTTCAATTTTTACAATAACATACCCCGATTTTTAAAATTTGTTACAATGTGGTTCCACCGTTAGGTTTCCGTCGAATCTCTCTGTTAGTTGCATACGTGGCTTTATATGGGTCCCACATTTTATGTTATTTTTTTAATTTAACATGAAAAAAATATTTAAAAACTGAAGAAAAAAAAGAATTTTTTTAAAAATAAAACTCTCTCTCTCTCTCTCTCTCTCTCTCGATTCTCCTTCCATCCCGATTTCTTCTCACCTCATTCCCCCATAACCACCACACCCAAGCTCCAACCCCTATGAACCCGTAACCCCAGCCCCGATTTCTTCCCCCTATTTCATCTTGATTTCTATCTATCTATCTCTCTATCTCTCTCTCTCCTATGCGCTCTCCCTTTCCCCCTCCGATTTCCTTCTTCCCTATTCCCCCATGACCACAAGCTTCAACCCTCCACCCCAGCCTGCAACCACAGTCCCGACAAACCCAGAACCTCAATCTCAAATAGATGGAAACCCCTAACCCACAATAATCAAACCGCCCGACCCCTTCTTTCTCTATTCTCCTTGATCGAGTTTCTCTTCCCTCGACAAACGGCCATCCAGCGATTGCTGCGGCTGCCGGCATGAGTTGCCTCATTCTCCTTCTTTCTCCTCCAACCTCTATCGAGGTTTCATATTCTGAGGATTTGAGCTTCCTCCCACCCTCAATCTTTGAACATTGGCTCAGATGATGATGATGCGGAGATGTGCTTCTACTTATTGCAACCTTGAAAGACACAGAGGTATGCCTTTTCTTGAATATAAAAGCATATACTTCGGGCTTTGTTTCACTCTCACTAGTTAGAGCGAAGAAAATATAAAAGCAGATACAAGGCTCGACAAACTCAAACTCACCCGAAATCACTAATCTTGAGGACACTTTGAATTTGTTCAATTCGATGCTTCAAACGCGTCCTCTGCCTTCAATTGTCTATTTCAATCAAATATTGGGTCAAGTTGCGAAATTGAAACATTATTCTGATGCCATCTCTTTGTGTAAGCAAATGGATTCGTTGCTAATTGTTCCTAATGTATGTACTCTAAACATTATGATTAACTACTTTTGTCATCTGGGCCAAATGGGCAGTAGCTTAACGGCTAAGAAGCACGGATACGCCATTTGAGGTGCGTATCCCATATCTGATATGTGGAAGGATACGATACGTGGAGGATACGTACGGATACACGTTGGATACGTATCCGAGTCAACGGATACGGTCAATGACTTAAGGATACGCATATCTGACTTTACAGATACGCGTAGCTGATTTTGTGGATACGTTTTAAGCTAGAAAATTAAAAATTGGCACAAATTAGAAGTCTTGAAGGATATGAATTCTCCTTACTGCTTTTGGTTACGATTCTTCTTTTTCGAATCAGATCTTCCTCTTCTATATATTATAAATAAACAAGCCCTTAACTACCACACCATACCCACTCATCAATTCTTTTCTTCTTCTTAAACCTTCTGGTGTGCTGGCCGTGAATTTTCTTCTAGTTTGTCTTCTCTTCTTCATCGTCGCCGTCGTAAGTTGATCTCTCTTTGTTTTCTTTTCTCACGCTTATAAGTTTCTTGTTCTATGTTCTATTCTGGTTCTGAGATCTGGTTTTTGCTTTTGTTTTGCTACTGGTTTTACTTTTAAGTTTTTAACTTTTGTTTACTTACGCACTTTTCAAAGTCAAAGCTTTTCACGGTTTCTTTCAATTGGAATTATTAAAGTTTCAGATACCGTAGTGGTTTTGTTTGGTTTCCCCACCCACTTGCTTTGTTAATAAGTTAATAACATTAATAAAACCAATTCAACTCAAGCCCAGATACCAAGGCAAGAAACTAATCGGTTTTGCTGGTTCCTCCCCACCCACTTGCTTTGTTAATAATTGGTTTTGCTTTGCTTGGTTCCACCCCAACCACTTGCTTTGTTAATAATTTGCTTTGCTTTGTTAATCATTCCACCCATTTGCTTTATTTTAAAACGATTTTTGTTATGAATGATTGATTGGCCATGTTTGTGACTTGGTGTATTTGAATGGTGTGCTTATTTGTTATTAAATTTATTGGCCATGTTTTTGTTATTAAATTTATTTATATTTAATATATTGAATTTTCTTTATATTCAGGAACATGAGTCATCAAGATAATAATGCAAGTGCAAATGTTAATTCTACTGAGAATACTGAAATCGAGGTAGATGATCATGCTTCATTGTGGAAGTATGTTAAAAGGCTTGACAAGTTAGGAAAAGGAGGAGGAAATACTATGTTTGAATGCAATTATTGTCATAATACTTACAAAGGCTCCTACTCTATAGTCAAATTTCATTTGTTGAAAATGTCGGAAATGGGATTGCACCTTGCAAAAAGGTTATTGATGAAGTTTTTGCAGAAATGAAAAAACTTGTGAGAGAATGTGAATACCGGTTGAAAAGTGCAGCTCCAAGACAAGTGTCTTTGCCTAATACTGGTTCTTTACTTTGTTCTTCTGTGTCTAATGTTGAGCAAAAGAAGAGAAAGGGAATGAATGGGCCCATTGATATAGCTTTTCAAAAGGAGGCTAGAGAACAATGTGATGCTGAAGTTGCAAGGATGTGTTATACAGGTGAATTGTCCTTCCACCATGCAAGGAATCCACATTATCGAAACTCCTATGTTCGTGCTTCTACTCTTCCAGGATATGCTCCACCAGGTTACAATGCACTAAGAACTACTCTTTTGCAACAAGAGAAGAGCCACATTGAGTGGTGTTTACAACCAATCAATGGTACATGGAGCACTAAAGGTGTAAGTGTGTGTAGTGATGGGTGGACATATTCGCAAAGAAGACCACTTATTAACATTATGGCAACTTGTGAGAGTAGGCCTATGTTCTTGAAGGGAATTAATTGTGACGGAGAGTACAAGGACAAACATTGTATTGCAAACTATCTTATCGACTCCATTAAGGAAATTGGTTATCAAAATGTGGTTCAAGTAATCACTGACAATGCGCCAGTTTGTAAAGCTGCTGGATTACTTGTTGAGGCTAGATATCTCAATATCTTTTGGACACCATGTGTGGTTCACACTCTCAATCTTGCTTTGAAGAGCATATGTTCACCAAAACAAAATGATGATTGGTATGATAAATGTAGTTGGATTTCATACATTGCTGATGATGTTGGGTTCATAAAATTTTTTATTGTGAACCATAATATGAGATTGACTATGTATAAGGACCACTGCAAATTGAAGATGCTCTCCATTGCTGAAACAAGATTTGCCTCTACACTTGTGATAATTAGAAGATTTAAAGAAGTAAAGGAAGGTCTACAACAAATGGTGATTAGTCCAAACTGGTCTTTATATAAAGAGGATGATGTTGGCAAAGCAAGAGCAGTGAAGGAAAAGATATTGAATGAAAACTTTTGGGATAAGATTGATTATATACTTTCCTTCTGACTTCTATATATGATATGATTAGAATGGCTGACACAGATAAACCTTCTCTTCATTTGGTTTATGAGTGGTAGGATACTATGATAGAGAAGGTGAAGGCAGCTGTCTATAGGGAAGAACACAAGCAACTGCATGAACCAAAGCGACTTTTTTGATGTGGTGTATCACATTTTAGTGGAGCAATGGACTAAGAGTAGCACACCACTCCATTGTTTGGCACATTCTTTAAATCCTAGGTAAGTATTATGTGCTTCTTTCCTTTTAAAGAATTTAAAATTTACTTTTCATATTGTGATAATTTTATAATATAATATCACACTTTACTTTTAGGTTTTATAGTCCAGAATGGCTGCAAGAGGATCCTAGTCGTGTTGCTCCACACCAAGATGCCGAGATTACAAGGGAAAGAAAAAAGTGTCTTGAGAAATACTTTTCAGATGATCGGGCTAGAAGAGATATCAATGTGGAGTATGCTTCTTTTTCATTGTGCTTTGAAGACTTTGGAGCTATTAATGCCATGAATGATAGGTTTCACATTGAACCAATGGTGTGGTGGATTGTTCATGGAGCTTCAACACCAACTCTCCAATCCATAGCTTTGAAGCTACTTGGACAACCTTGTTCCTCCTCGTGTTGTGAAAGAAATTGGAGTACATATAGTTTCATTCACTCTTTAAGAAGAAACAAGTTAACACCCCAAAGAGCTGAAGACTTGGTATTTGTGCATAATAATCTTCGTCTTCTATCAAGGAAGAGCCCAAGCTACAAAGAAGGTGTTACTCAAATGTGGGATATTGGAGGAGATGGATTTGATAGCTTGGGTGAAGACGGTGTTGGGATGCTTGAAATTGCTAACCTCTCTCTTGATGAACCATCATTGGAGGTTGCTTTATTTACTGGAGAAGACATTACAAATATTGTAATTGATTGAGACTTTTGTTTTGTTTTTTTTTTCTAGAGTTTAAATTTGAATTTGGTTGATGAATTTGAATTTTTATGTTAATTAAAATATGTTTTAAATTATATATATTGTTATTATTATATTTTAATATAAATTTTTAATTGCCGTATCCATGACGTATCGTATCCTAGTTTTTGAAGATTTGCCGTATCCCCGTGTCGTATCGTATCGTATCGCCGTATTCGTATCCGTGTCCGTGCTTCTTAGCTTAACGGTCTTGGCAAAGTTGTTCAAGTTTGGTTTTGAACCTGACGTTGCCACCTACAACACTCTAATCAAGGGTTTCGTTATTGAGGATAGAAATTGGGATGAAGGAGGGGGAAGAAATCGGGGCTGGGGTTCTGGGTTCTTGGGGCTGGAGCTATGCGGGTGGTGGTCATGGGGAATGGGGTGGGAAGAAATCGGGATGGAAGGAGAGCGGAGAGAGAGAGAGAGAGAGAGAGTTTTATTTTTAAAAATTTCTTCTTTTTTTCTTTTAGTTTTTAAATATTTTATTCATGTTAAAATTAAAAAATTTCAAAAAATTTGGGACCCATATAATGCCATGTAAGCAACTAACGGAGACTTAACGGTGGAACCACATTGTAACAAATTTAAAAGATTGGGGTATGTTATTGTAAAAATTGAAAATATAGGGACTAACATGTCTTAAGGGTGCAACCACATGGTATTAAACTGTAATTAACCTCTTTTTTTTTCATAAGTCATTTAAAGTCATTTTACAAAGGGATAATGTGGGTGGAGAAATATGATAGGGGGTGAAAATAACAGTACTCTTAATTTAATATATGATATATCCGTCTCAAAAAAAGTTATACACACTACTTCGTTTAAGTTGATTCCACATAATATATTAATACATGGCATGTTTACGTATCCGTAATGGGTATGAGAGGAAAGGGAATGATTTACATTCCTAACTTCCCCTGCGTTTACTTGGAATCAGGAATGAAGAAATATGTGGGCCCCACCTCAAAATCTGTAATCACATCCCTTCAAAACCAGGAATCGATCAACTAAGGGGGTAGTCAATCCGATTCCCATTACTTTTTTCCCTTAATACCTTCCAAAAATACAATTACCACTTTACCATCATTCCAACACACCTCATTACTTTAGTAATGAAATTAATTTACATTATGATTTATAAGAATTAGTAAACAATAACAATGGGAATCAACCATATTCTTGTGCTAATTCCACATGGTTAGTAGATAGCGTAATGAGAATGATTCTTCCCATACTGATTCTTTACTTCCCCAATTCCTAAATTCATTGATTCCTTACTTTCTTCATTCCTAGTAAACATGCCCTAAAATTACACATAATAGGAACTCTTGATTAGTACTAAACCCAGTTGTCATAGGTTTATTGTTTTTTTTTTGCTTGATTATAAATAGTAATTTGATGGATCCTGGGTTTTAATTTTATGCTCCTTTTTGAATAATTTTTTTAAGAGTCCAATATATATGCTCTATTTTTTTTTTAGTATTTTCATTGAAGACTTTATTTTAGGAGGCCTCATTATTCATTTTGTACATATATAGAGAGATTTTCAATTGAGGGACGTGGTTATGAGGCCACTTTGCATTGTGCCGTAATAATCTAAACCATCTATTTTTTTATGTATTACCTCAAAGATCATCTCTACAAAAACACTCGAATTCATAACTATTAATCACTCAATTAAATGGTTGTCATTTTTGGTGTTTTTGAAACACCATGTTCATCTATTTTGTGAGTCACAATTAGATATCCTAATAGTTTCCAATTTGTCTTTTGTTGTTGTTGTTGTAAGGATGTTCTTTGAATGACAATTTAAAAATAGACCGTTCAAATTATTGAGGCACAATGCGTAGTGAACCCCATAATGTGTCCTTTAAATCTTAGGTCATGTTTGGTGATTAGGATTGAATTATGAGGAGTGGATTGGAAATGATAACACTAATTCAATGATGAGCGTACACATGAATATGGGGTTGATTGAAATGTGCGACTAAATGGCTAATAGGATTAGACATAATCCAATTGATGCGAAATATATAAGCACACAAATTAAACCCTCTTGTGACAATTGTAGTAAAGAATGTAAGTGGGGATCGTTCTAGACCGGGGATTAGGAGGGATTGCTAAACACTTGAAAACTGACTTAAAAACGTAAAAACAAAGTTTAAAACACTAAACTTGACTCAAAGAATGCAAAACTAAAATTTAAAACACTAAAACAAACCAAAAACTCAAAACAGCAACTGCAAAAGACTCAAAACTGCCTTAAAACACTTTCTGGGCAGTTTTGAACACCTAACACTAATTTGGACGAAATTGGGTTATAACTTGAATCAAAACACTTAAAAACACAAACTAAAACACTTTCTAACTAATATGACACTTCAAAATAAAGGGGACTTGGTTTTGACGAATTTGAAAACAAAGAAAGCAGTTGTAATTAAAGCAGTTGTAAAACGAATTTGGATGAAACTATGGATGGAAGGTTAGCTAGAGGGTTCTTCTCCACACATGACATACTTGCACATAAACCAATTTTCAGTTGTTCTTCCGATAAATCATGGAACTCAACACCCAGGTTAATTAGGTCCGCAAATTAACCTTCAAGTTCTCCTTAAGTTATTGAATTGGATGGGAAAGCGCATACAACAATTCAACACATTCTTCAAAAGTCCTTTACGTGAAAAGCACAATAAAGATACAATCAAAGATCATTAAGCAATATGAAAACTATAAGTATTGACGAGGCATTTGTACTATGATGAGCATGAAACTTTACCAAGAATTCATTTAACGCGATCGTTTATAAGCGACCTCCACTACTTGTGAATATAAGATTGTAATTATTAGGTGAAACTCCCTTATACTCTAGCATCATATTCATGCATGAAAACTAAAGCGTGCACTCTTAATAAACATACGAATAAGTTATCAATCAAGCGATTAAACGAATTGAATTCACAACTTATGAAATCACAACTAAAGGTAATCAATTCATATTGCAAGTATGTACATGGTTTGAATCACCCCTAACTAAGAGGGGTTTAGTTCCTCATACTCACAACCACAGAGATTACTGAATTGAAACATTGAAAATAAAAGAAAGAAAACACCTAAACGTTCCAAAGAATCCTCAATTGAATAGCAAGCACATTCAAGGCACTCCTCCTTCCTCTTTCTTGCGGCACAAGGGATGGTGGTGAATTGTGGTGGTTATGGATGATGTAGAATGGTGGAAAAGTGTCTAGGATGGGTGTATGGCACGGCTAGGAAGGTTTAGGGTCAGAAAATATCGAGATTGGTGAAGGATGGTGGCTGCAGAGAATGGGTGAAGTTTTCCTAGGCGTGAATGGTGAGAGAATGGTTGAGTGAGAGATTCAGAGAGAATGGAATGGTGCTTTGAATGAATGTCCCTAGGGTTCGGCCAAACAGATTTTATTTAAAGGGAAAGTAATCTCAGCCCTCTTAATTTACGGAACAATTTAGGAAAACAAATCAAGAGAGAAAAGGCAATTAAAATTAGAAATTAAGAGAGCAGGAGGGGGGATGCTGCAAAGATTTTTGGAAAAGAATTTTGGGAAATTAAAACCCCACTTAATTAGATTAACAGAAATTAAGTCAAAGATTCTAGAAAAAGGAAAACAAATCAGGAAATTAAAGGAAATAGGTTAGGTGGCTTAGGATCAGAAATTAGGAAAGATGGGCTTCTAGAACAACCAATTAAGTGTCCTAAAATGTTTTGGAATCCTTTTGTGGCTGGAACTTAGGTGAATTAGGATTAGGAAAGTTTAGAGCCAAAAATAGAAACTCCCAAGAATGGAACCCTCCAAGAGTATAAACCTTCAAGAATAGAAACTTGGTTTCTAAATCTGAACTCTTTGTTCTTCATTTCATTTCTTCACTCACTCCTAGCCTCCTTTGGTCTTCACTTTCGTCCATTCCTTTTGCTCCAAGCATGTGATATCCATTCCAAGCCCAATTATGCTCCAAAAGACTCCAAAATGCACCTTCTTGCACACTTTGCAAATAGAACCTGAAAACACATGAAATTGGCTTAAAAGACTAAAATAACTAAGAACTAACAACGTAAATGCACAAGAACAAGCTAACTAAGTCGCATAAATATGCTCCTATCACCAATCCAACTTAATTCCAACATTTTGGTAGGATTCATAAACCTACTACATTTGGCTTTAATAGGATTAGACATAATCCAATCCATGTTGTTTTTAAGCCACCAAACATTTAACTAGGATTATGAATCCTGCATATCCAACTCACCAAACGGCATATTGAGGATTCCCTCAATATGTTAAGGATAATGCTATAGACAGTAACTCTTAAAAGCATTAATGTAGAGGTATGGACACATATGCATGTTACTGCTCTTGACATGTGGGTGACTCCAAACCATTGATAAAGATGAGTTGGCACGCATCAACGGCTATCACTGCTCTTGATGTTATAAAAGGGGCTATCGCTAGTGTAATGCTTTATGTTCATCGACCATGGTCAACGTTTTGTTAATTACATTGTGCTGCTACACCTAACCTATATATTGTTACATTACTGATTTGGAAGATGCTTATATTGCCTATTGTTAGATGCCTTCGTCTTCATTCTCCTGTAGACTTCATCGGGCCCATATCATTATCATATTTGACATTTATAGAATCTTAACGGATAAGAATGACATTTGGCTTCGCTTAACAAGCATTCTTCTTGTGGGTTCACTGGGATTATATACATTGAGAGCGAGAGAGAGAGAGAGATGCTGGTGTCCCTTGGCACCCTTCAAAAGCCATATTAAGGTATTAAGGTATGTACCAACTTCAACTACTATATCTTTCTCTTTTCACTCCTAACAAAATTTTATGTGAAGCTTCTACGGATTTAGTGCTGTAAATAAACTCCGAACATGTATAATTACTCGAAAAATTAAATATCAAGTCGTTCAGAATTAAATATTAAGTTTATTGGTACTTTTCTTTTTAATATCCGAAGATATCCCAAATCTGAATCCCTCTAGAAACTAGATATCTACGCGTTTTGTTATTCTTTTATAATTTTGTACTATATAAATACATGGGACTTGTCAATGAATATGGATAAGGAAGAGGGATAAGGGGAGAATAGAAGACGAAGAAGAAAAAGACGCAAAAATAATCTTCAAGCTCAAGCGACAGCTATAGCCATGGTGATCCAGAGACTGGAAATGTGTATAGAGCTTCTGAAACTGGCCCTGGAGTTTGTCCTCGTCGTAGCTCAAGCAGTGGAGATAGCCCTTCAGCGCAACATGTCTCCATTCACCAGCTATTCAGTTTATAGCAGCAGCCCTCCAGTTCATTTTATTGGTCTTCTTCCTTAAGTTATATATTCATCATTTTCATCTCTCATCTCATGTAAAGCTTCAGGTTGGTACAAATTAATTGTACTTTTAAGAGGTTAATTTCCTTTTTCTGGTAGAGATTTGTAGCTTAATTCATTTGTGAGAAAAATCAATCTCCATTGCCTTTTTTTTTTGCTTCTGGGAATTTTAGTATGGTACTGCTTGCTTCAAGGCTGGTTAATTTGGCTACTCATACTGGTCAATATGGGATTTATTTTTATTTTTATTTTTATTTTAACACAAACAATATTCAACTTTAATCTAATCTAAACTATGAGGAGGGGAATTTAAACTCGGGTCTAGAGTAAGAAGCACATCAATTCTAGGGTAGGGTGCACATCAATTCTAGAGTACAGAATAAGGAATACATCAGTTCTAGTGCTAAGCCCACGTCTATGGGAATTCATTTTCACTAATAGAAGACAGCTAATAAGGCATTATTCTATATTTGTGCTTTTTGAGGCAATGATGCTTACCTTTGTTTATAAGACAGGAGTTTGTAATATAGGTGGCAAACTTTATAAAGCACAAATTCAGCTACTTTTTTAGTTGTTGTCCCTAATTTGTTTTCATTGAATATTTTTAAACTCTAATTCGCCAACCATGTGTACTAAAATTGGAATTGTTTAAGAGGAGGGTCTTTATCAAACCAAAATATATTCACGTATTATGCGATTCAAACTGTTTATTATTTATAAATTATCCTCACAAAAATTAGATAAATTGAAAATCATTAAGACATTTAGATGTGACTAATAAAGTAGATGAACACGGTGTTTCAAGGAAATACTAAATTCACAACTATTGAATTGAGTGTTTGTTACATAGTTTTTGATTCAAGTAATTTTGTGCAGAGATTTTCTTTGAATGAATACCTAAAAATTAAATAATTTGAATCATTTGCAAAGTGCGTTCTACAACTGTGTCTCCCAAATAACCATATGTAAGAGATTTCTTAATTGGAAGTTCTCTAATATATATTATACATATATCATATGTAATATATTAATTAAGAAGGTAGATGGATAGGGAAGGTGTGATTGCACTCATGTAAAGTCCAGAGAATAATTTTTCACAAATGTTTAAGTTCACTACAAAAAGGTCACGCGTCCACTAAATTCCAAGGCAAATGATGCTAAATTATTTAATTTCAGAATTGGATGTATCTAAATTATTGATTCCAGACAAATGATGCTCTACTGTCTGGTTGGATATCTATAGAAGACAACCATGATGCATAATGTATTAGCCTACTAGGAAAACCCAATTTCCATGACTTTTATTTTTACAAAATAACTATTAAATTACTTAAAAATTAGGAATATTTTTCAGAAATACTTTGGATATGCCCCCACAGCTCTAATGGCTTAGAAATCATGACCATGTGATCTGATCCTGTGATTTCCACCACACTGTTTGGCCTGTTCCTCTTAATCATCCACCGTTGAAGATCCTTCTTCATCACCAAATCTCCACCCGATACGACGTAAACCCGATTGACCGACCCGTATTTCTCATGGGTTAGCTTGAGTTCTTTGGACAGGTCCTCTTCACTAAACAAACGTTGAGGTCTCATTAACATGGTGCCCAGTGCTCCATCCTGCACCAAATTATGATCCGTTTTATATGGACGGTAGGATTTTGTTGGTTGATGATGATCCAACGGTTAGATTTCACTTACCTCAGTTGGGCTGAGTTGGTACACCTTTGTTGCCAAGAACAATGGGCCGAATATGAGAGTGGTTGAAGGATTGTTTGGGCCTTGGTCATATGTGTATTTGCTGTCTAATAGAGATCCTTGTCTTCGGAACGACTTTATAATTCCAATTAAAAGAGAAAAATAAATCAAAGAAAAAAATATATAATCAGCACAAAAGGACAAGGAAATTCCCATAATAATTCAATTTTTTTAATTATGTGCATATATAAGAAAAATATTCAAAGCACCTTATGTGAATTTACACATGCGTCTTATGAGAACATCTATAAGTGTTTTTCTACAAAGCGCTTAAAGTGATTATCTGATTTCTTATAAAGTAATTTTTTTCATTTCTGCAATTTATTAAGAGAAAAAACACTTTAGGTTATCTCAAAGGATTTTTCAACAACATAAAGTTAATGAAAGCAATACGTACCTCGTGATTAAGAGTGGAGATGTTGAGGGTCGGGCCAGGCATTAAGGCAGTGACGAAAACAGCTAGAGATATCTTATCTGGAAATCTTTCCATGGCATATGAAATGGCCAACCCACCAAGACTGTGACCAACAAGGATGACCTTATCACGTGGAGGATCAAGAGCTTCCATGAAATCCATCAAGGGCTTGAAGTAGTCAGAAATTGATTGCAGATCTTTTGCCTGCTGAGGGTCAACCCCAGAAGCAGCTAGGTCTAGGGCAGTGACATTGTGACCAGATGACTTCATTAAGGTCACAAGCTTGTACCATGACCAAGCACCAAAGCAGGAACCATGAACCAGTACAAAGTGCTTCTTGCTAGGGTTTGTAGGCTCTGACTCTGTTATTTTTGCTGCACAGATAAGAATGATCAGCAAAGTAGGGATTGATTTGATCCAATTTTGCTTTGTTTGATCCATGTGTTTATGTTTCTGGTTTGGTCATCACACGAATTGATTGGGAAATATATAATCATTTGGATTCAAAAGTCCTGATAGGGTTAGGTTTTGACAAGAAGCTTCTATATTCTGATGGGAAATTCCATTTTTTGAGGATGAAGTTATAGGCTTTGCTGTTAGACCATTTTTTTCCCTTTCATTGAATTTTGACTTCAATTTAAAATTCTATCTCTAAAGACTTAGAGGCTAGTTCTTCAATAAACAAGCATTTTGGTCTTTTACTATCACGGTTGCTGATGCCAAATGCTTTGACAATCCCAACGATGGTGAGACCAAATTTTCAAATGTTAAATCTTTGTAGGATCATTGTGAGCTAATGGTTTGATGCTCACACATAATATTTTTGTTTTCATTCATTTTTAGAACACATGATAGTACACATAACAACAAATGAAATACTGCTACATCAATCGGGATTCAAAATTTTGAAACTTGCTTTCATATATGCTTGCAATAATATTGTAATTGAACAATCACATGCAATACGTTGCCAGATTTTGTTCGGATTTCTTTAACAAATTTTTTTGTTTTCTTAGATAGTTTAACTTATATGTGAATTTTATTAACAAAATTAGCATTTTTAAAGTCTAATTAAACAATTTACAACCAAAAATAAGATTTAAACCTCTCATATAAATCCTTGATCAATTTTAAAACTCACACCAACTAAGAATAAATATTAGAACTCTTTCAAGTGTGGATATATATTTAGAGATATTTAGTTAAATACTCATTCTTAAGTGTGCGTGTATGAATTTAGTATATTATCGTCACTTTAATAAAAATATGCTTTAAAAAAATTGGGCTGAGAAAATCAACTGAGTTAGAGTCTTTAAACTACCTAAACTACCCTTATGTCTTTTGACAATTTCCACTGGATACCCCTTTTCATTTTAGGCGTGAATTTCCTAGACTTCCTTCTTTCACTGCGCTTCTTCTGGTTCTCTCCCCTCGTTCTTCTTTCAGTGATCTTGTTGGTTGGTGCAGTTCTTCCACGACCCAGGTAATTTAGTCTAGGGTTTGTCTGTTGCAATTTTCAATTTATTTATTTTTCCCTTCTCTCTTTAATTTCTAGGGTTTGATTTGTTTTTCGTTTTTGTTAATTTCAATCTAATTGTCTCCAATCTCTAACAGGTATTCCCTTTATACTTATTTCTGTCTAGATTTCTATACGTTCTTTTGCTTTGCTTTTTTCCTGTTGTTTTGGATATTGGGAGTTTGCTGGGTATCTGCAGTGCTTGATTTATATGATTTTGCTCTGATTACTGTTTATTTGTATGCTTTTGCTTTGATTGTTCGTGATTTTTGGGTTTTTTTTTCTTTCCCGATTGTTGGTGATTGCATTGTCAGAACAAATCTATTAAATTTTTGGATTGTGCAAGAGACATTTCATCAAAGCATATGGGTACTTGTAGTTCTATGCTTTAAGTTAGAAAAGCATCCCAGCTCCTGGGAATTTGTTATCCCCTTCCCAATTTTATGGCACATGGTGTTGGTTCTGCAATACTATGGTGCTTATGAACTTTCTCTTAAACAGAAACGTAGATGAACCCCATGGATTCTCAGACCCAGAACACCTCGTTGCAAAGGCTTCAAAATGTGGAGAAGGTAAGCAATGAAATACTTAAATGTAATTTCTTTTAGGAACCGTCTATAATAAGAAGTTTTTTGCTTGATTGAACAGAGAATCGTTAAGGGTTTGGAGCTAGCTGGAGGTGTCATGGACGAGCTTGCAAACCCTAGTGGTCCCAGAAAGGAGTTTATCAACAACCATTGCCGCGAGTTCATGCAATTGATCAAGGTCTGTCTTTTGTTTTATTCTGCTAATCAAGGCCGTAGCTAGGTATATTATTTGTTTGTGTATGCAGACATACATTTGTTTTTATATAGCTGAAAATTTCTGTAATCTGTAACCGAAAAAAAAAAATCTGTAATCGTGGAGTTGTCATGGAATTTGAGATTTGCTAACGGGACCCTAAAATTGAATTCTGCGTGGAAGTAGATTGCAGATTTGGCATTTATATATCAGGGGAAAATTTTGGGACGAGGGTTTTGGGGTTCAAGAAAGTTGTGCTTTTAATAGTCTAGAATTGAATTAGGAGTATATTTAATTGAGTGGATTGGATGCTATATTGAATTTTGGATCAATAATGTAAATTTAGCCAAGGACCATAGTACCTGGAGTATATTCGGAAACTTGATTGAAGTATAAAAAAAATCTTGTCTAATTTTATTTTGGTATAGAAATTTTTTCTGGTGCAAAATGTTTTGGTCTCTGGGAGAAGGTTGGTTAATTGGATGGATTATTCTTACTCTGTTTTTTCTTTTTGGTATGAGATTATTCTTACTCTTAAGTTCTTATTTTGGAATATTTGTTTCTTTCGTGAATCAGGATATTCAAGTGGCACTGCGGGACGAAATTAAAAGTGCATGTGATTACCGTCCGTTTGAGAAGTGTGATTACAGTTCAAGACTAGCTAATGAAATCTGTTGCAAGAAACTGGAGTATGTCATGTCACAGTTGGATGCAATGAAAGAAACAATGGACGAATATCATAATGCAGTTTGAAGATCCACGGTAGACAAGTTAAGTCCATTCTCATCAGTTTTCCACCTTTTTGTATCAGGCTTCCTAGAATGTAATGCTTTTGCAAGCATATAGTTATTAGAATATGCAAAAGGAGATATCGCTCTGCTTCTGTCATACGATCCTATGTTGATTTGACCAGATTGCGGGAAGGAAAGAGAGAAACTGGGATTTTGAAACAAAAATGGGCAGAGGTTCTAAATTTCCATTATCTAGCTTTTAAGGTTCATTTCTTAGTAGATGCACATGTTCTAAGAACGGTTTTTTGATTGTATATACATAACTTGGGTTATATGTGTCGGTTATTACATGCTTGATAATGTTACCTGAAACTTTCCAGTTCTTTGATGATATGTCATATTACTTGCCTTTGGGACTCTGTTTATGAATGACTACAATTTATATTACATTGACCAACAAAGTAACTCGTGTACTTATTTTTGTACCATTTTTCATATTTCAATAAAATATTGCATTTCCTAACAATATAGTGTTAGATTTTCTCACTAGTCGGCTTGTTTTGTACTCTATTCTTTTCCTCTTATGGTTTGCAAACTTGAGGTTTGCCTGAGCAGCAATATTGTTGTACTTGATATCCTTTGATTGGATGAAAATAAGCTTATTTAGAACTAAACCAGCACTCAATTGAGATTGGTGAGTAAACACCCCCCAGGTGAAAAAACCCTCAGATATGGTGATCTCAGAAGCCAAGGTAGAGAGCACTTGTAAAAGCTTCCACTTTTTGTCCTGTTAAAAGAAGAAATCTCAAAGCCAAGAAAGTGGCTTTTTGGTTTTGGCTTTTGTTGATGCTTTTGGCTTGGTGGGAGGCTCACTGCATACTACTAATGCTGGGTCTGAGTCATCACTAGCCAGCCAGTGTGACCATATACAAAGCCTTTTGTGTTTTTCCCAACACTTGGAATCTTTGTGATGTTACCAAATCACCTGCAAAGTTTGTCCAGTACTATGTCATAACTTGTAAGCCACATATTTAATAGAGTTTGTGAGTGGATCCACACTTTATTAGAAATCTCGTATACAATGTGGTACATCGTTCAAATTTGCCTTCGACTATGTAAAAATTTGTAAGAAGTCCATGTTAGCACACAATTATTTTGTGTACGTAGGCTAATTATTGTAAAGGATAGCACACATCTTTCTCTTTTGGGGGGTCATAACTTGTTCCGAAACCTGAAATGATAAAGCTGTATGTTTTCAGCATTGTGTTTCTTGAAATTACTGAGCTTTCTGTGACTCAAAAACTTGCCCCAGCTGTAAGGCTTATATTTTGCAGGGTCTTCTTGTTCATGGGTCAGCTCCTCTAAGGGCTTAACTAGGGTATAGTGTGCTGGGTTGACAAAGTAGGGAATGGAAAACCTTCCCTTCTCTGAATTCACCAACACCCTGTGTTCCACACTCTCATATCTGTCATTGCTCCAAACCTGCATAAAATGGAGAATGAAAGTATACAAATAAGGAGAGGAGCTAAACGCAATTGCACAAAATGAGTGTTAAAATCGCTACCCTATAGTAGTAATTGGTACTTTGGTTCAAACAAATTTTTGAAAAATAATCTGCGCACAAGTACTTAGTATAAAGTTTGAAGGGTGGAACCTGAATAATGTCACCAAGATTGATGATATAGGCATTTGGGTTCGGTTTAACCTGAATCCACTCTCCATCTGTCTTCCTCTTCACTTCCAATCCTCCAACCTCATCCTGAGTAAGCACGGTTAAAGCACCGCTATCCTTGTGGCGCCCAACACCGAGAGCTAACTGAGGGGAAGGGCAAGCTGGATAGTAGTTGAGTCTGATAAAACTTGTTTGATCTTTGAAGTAGCTGTTGAACCTGTCTGCTGGCAAGCCTAGGCTGGCTATAAGTCCCATCAACTTTAGAGCTAGCTTTTCTACCTCTTCAGCATACTCTTCACACGCCACCCTGCTCAAAGCATGCAGTATCTAGATATTACATCATATAAGTGATCAAGTTCCAAATTTGTATTTAACCCTTTAATTTAAAGGGTCCTTACCGCACAAACAGTTATATTTTCAATTGAGAGCTAGTGTTCTTTGATTGGCTCCTAAGCATTTTCATTATGAATCACAGGTGTTCTAGATTTCTTTAACCATTTTATTGCTTCGCTGTTTTTTGTTTTCATCTTTATATAATCATGAATCAGGATTACCTAAAATAAGCATGTTGTTCTTAGTGATTATTGAGTTACCTTAGTTCTGGAGGATACTCAGGCCACTGGTTAGTCCACTTTGTCTCTTCCTTATCCTCAGGATCAAGGGAAGCTGGCATTAACATAGGCTCCTCCACTGCGAAATCAAACACCTCCTTCCAGTCTCTTACATTCTTGGTGTGCTCAGTGTCATAGTAACCCAACAAACTTTTTTCATCGCTCGTAATCTTCCTCTTCTCATCCAAAGGCCGAGCAAAAAATTTCCTAGCAGCAGCCTCGATCTTTTCACGCTTATCCAATAGCACCACATTGTTGATCACTTGGAGAACCCCCACTCTTTGCATGCATTGCCTATTTCTCTAACAACCCCTTCAATGGATTTAGGGTCAGAAGAGTTTAGGGGAGACAGGTCAATCAATGGTATGCCTTCAGCTTCAGTGACGGAGAGTTTGGGCCTGTGCTCAGGGTCTTGGATGAAAGCTGGATCAACCTCTCCCATGGATGGTGAATTTGATTTGGAAGCTAATCTGCTTAATGGTATTTTGTTTTTTCTTTTTGCAAGAAAACTAATAGAAGAATGGTAGGTTTTGTAATGTGAGTGTTTGAAGTTTTATCTTGAATCTGGATGGGTTCTTGTCAATTATTAGTTTAAGAATAGGAGCTGCTGCAAGGTTGTGACAGTTTGTGCTTACCTAGGCAAATTTCTTGTTCTGACCATGTGGTTACTGTTAGGAATTGTGGATCAAATACAATTGTCCTACGTCAGAAAAGGAACTGTCCATAAATGGGTTAATTAAACGGTAGCTCTTTCTAAATTGTAATGCAATTCAAAAATTTTAAAAAGTGGGATGAGATTGAGATCGATTTTAGCAGGTTACTAAGTCCACCACTTTTCAAAAAGAACACGAAACACCAAAGCGTTCTCTGGAATGTGTTCTTAGTGTTTGGAGCAAAATATATGTTTGTAGATAATTATTTTGACACATTAACCACGCAATGTTTCAGAAGTTACACACAGGTCACTTTTCTATACAACAGTGCATTATACTAGTTTTTCTTAATTATATTGACACATTAAGCACAGGGATCTAAAATAACAATATTAGCACTCAGCAAAACTCCTTGTACTCCACTTATTCCGATACCCTGAAATGATAAATCTGGATGTTTTCAGTGTTGAGTTTCTTGAAATTACTGAGCTTTCTGTGTGTGATAAACTTTCCCCAGCTGTAGGGCTTATACTTGGCAGGATTTCGTTCATCGATCAGCTCCTCCAAGGGCTTGACTTGTGTGTAGTGTGCTGGGTTGAGGAAGTAGGGAATGGAAAACCTTTCCTTCTCTGAGTTCACCATCACCCTGTGTTCCACACTTTCATATCTATCATTGCTCCAAACCTGTATAAACATATTTACTTGTTATGAGCACAACAATATATAGAACCTGCATAGACTAATTAACATATCCTGTAAAGTAATCCTAATTGCACAGCTGATTATGTTCTACATCTAGAATGGTGTGTGTGTGTGTCCTTTTAGGTTCTTATGCTGTTAGAAGTGGAAAGCAAGCTTGGCCCGTAACAAATTTCAAAAGTAATCTGAACACAAGTACTTAGTATGAAGTTTGAAGAGTGGAACCTGAATAACATCACCAACATTGATGATATAGGCATTTGGGGTGTGTTTGACCCGAATCCACTCCCCGTCTGTTTTTCTCTTCACTTCCAATCCTCCAACTTCATCTTGAGCTAGCACGGTTAATGCACCGCCATCCTTGTGGCGCCCAACACCGAGAGCTAACTGAGGGGAAGGGCAAGGTGGATAGTGGTTGAATCTGATAAAACTGGTTTGGTCTTTGAAGTACCTGTTGAACCTGTCTGCGGGCAAGCCTAGGCTCAAGGCTATAAGTCCCATCAACTTCAGAGCTAGCTTTTCTACTTCTCGAGCATACTCTTCACACACCACACTGGTCAAGGCGTAAAGTATGGCTATTAGATCCTAATATATAAATCAGGTTCCAAAATTTATGTAAAGTTTATGTTTAACACTTTGCATAGGGTTCTTACAGCACAAACAGTTAAGTTTCCAAGTGAGAGCTAGCATTTCTTTACTCGATACACATTATAATTCAAAGGTGATTTTGAAAATGACAGTAATATATAAAATGTAACTGACCCTTTGATTGGTTGCTTAGCATTTTCATTCTAGATGGAGTTAAGAAAATCTAGAGTAATTCAACCATATTGTTCCTTTTCTTTTTCTTTCATATATCTTTATATAATAATCATATAATTCATATATATATTGATCTTAGTGATCATTGAGGTACCTTAGTTCAGGAGGATACTCTGGCCATTGATTAGTCCACTCTGTCTCTTCTTTGTCCTCAGGATCAGGGGAAGCTGGAACTAATGTAGGCTCCTCCACTAAGAAATCAAACACCTCTTTCCAGTCTCTAACATTCTTGGTGTGCTCAGTGTCATAGTAGCCCACCACAGTTTTTTCATCCCTCCTAATCTTCCTCTTCTCCTCCAAGGGCTGAGCAAAGAACTTCCTAGCAGCTGTCTCAATCTTTTCGCGCTTATGCAACACGACTCCATGGTTGATCACTTGGAAGAAACCCCAGTCCTTGCAAGCATTGCCTATTTCTCTAACAAGCCCTTCAATGGCTTTAAGCTCAGAAATGGAATCTGGGATAGGGATACTATTTATAGGAGAAAGATCAATCAATGGTATGCCTTCAGCTTCAATGATGGAGAGCTTTGGCCTGTGCTCAGGGTCCTGAATGAAAGCTGGATCAACCTCTCCCATGGCTGGTGATTTTTTATCTGGAAGGTAAAGCCACTCTGTGGTTTTTATTTTAACTTTTTGCAAGAAAGCTAATTATAGAAGAGTTGTCTGTTTTATAATGGAAGCCTTATCTCGAACCTGGACGGGTTTTGGTCAATTACTAGGTGGAGGTTGGTTTGTTTTGGAAGATTGTGGCTGTTGTGCTGTCATGGCCTGTCTTTTTCTGTAATATGATGTCAGGGCAGACGCACATCAAAATAATTGATACAAATAGTGACTTTGACACTAAAATATTCCTCTTCCTATACAACCCAAAACAGACAATGCCACAGAGACACCATTCACTCTCTCTTTTAATTTTATCTCAAAGTTACTATCTTTAAAACTTTCAACAAACAGTATTGCAGAATTTTACTGAGAAAATATATTGCAGATTTTTTTACTTAACCAAGAGATCTTGTGCTGTTTTTTACTGTTTGCATATGTATCAACTTAAATTGATTCTTTCTGGGCAAAGCAATATGTAATGACTGATTTGAGTGCCTTAAATTTCCTTTTCTTGAGAAGAAAAGGGCATTTTTCTTCTCTTTTTTCTCTGAGGTGAAACTGGTTTTGTAGATGTTCCTCAACGGGGGCTGGAATCCAAAATACTTCTGCTTTTCATTTGCAGAGGGAAGGACATAAATTTTGTTTCTTTATTTAAATATATATCGAAAACAACGGTCTTACTATTGACCATTAACTTATCTTAACTTAGTTTTGTGATGAATAATGCTAAAAGCGTTCTCTGGAATTTGTTCTTAGTTTTTGATGCAAGATACATGTTTGGAAATCATTTACACTGCTGATCTTATTAACACATTAATCGTGCCATGTTTCGGAAGTCCCTTACCGGTTACTTATCTGAAACCTATACAACATTACATGGCTTTATTTTCTGGATTTATATCCAGCATGGTATGTACAGGAAGCAGAAACATTATTATTACTCAGTAATACTCCTTTCTAACCCACTTATTCTGATTCCCTGAAATGATGGATTTGGATGTTTTCAACATTGAGTTTCTTGTAATTACTGAGCTGCCTGTGAGCAAAAAACTTGCCCCAGCTGTAGGGCTTATACTTGGCAAGGTTTTCTTCATTGGTCAGCTCCTCCAAGGGCTTGATTATGTTGTAGTGTGCTGGGTTGAGGAAGAATGGCATAGAAAACCTTTCCTTCTCTGAATTCACCATTGCCCTGTGTTCCACACTATGACCTGTGTAGACATATCAATTTCTGATGTGAAAGTGGCAAAAAAAAACAAAAACAAAAACAAAGCTGCATGTACTAATTCGACAGTACATGGTGCTCATTAACAAGTTAATATCAAGCTTGAAGAATGGAGCCTGGATACTGTCACCAACATTGATGACATGGGCATTTGGGGTGGGTTTAACCCAAATCTACTCTCCATCTGTTTTTCTCTTCACTTCCAATCAGCCAATGTCATCTTGAGCTAGCACAGTTAAAGCACTGCCATCCTTGTGGCGGCCGACACCAAGAGTAAGCTCAGGGGAAGGGCAAGGTGGGTAGTGGTTGAGTCTGATAAAACTGGTTTGTGCTTTGAAGTAGCTGGTGAACCTGTCTTCTGGCAAGCCTAGGCTCAGGGCAATAAGCCCCATCAACTTCAGAGCTAGCTGTTCCACTTATCGACCATACTCTTCGCACACCACCCTGGCCAAGGCATGCAATCTAGCTATTAGACCATGTAAGTCAGGTTGCAAATTTTAGTTTAAGCCTTTAAGTAATTAATGCATTGGGTCCTTGCAACACAAGAAATTGAGTTTCCAACTGAGAGCTAGTGCTCTTTGCTTGACGTACACATTATAATTCGCATGCGACTTAGGAGTTATAGGGATGCAAAGTGCAATTGGCCCTTTGATGTTCTCCTAGGCATTTTCATTCTGAATTACAGGTGATTTAGATTTCCTTGACCAGATTATCCTCATATAATTGCCATTAGCTAAAATGAAGATATGGATACTACTACCTGTGATCATTGAGTACCTTAATTCAGGAGGATACTCAGGCCATTGGTTGTACCATTCTATCACTTCATTGTACTCAGGATCAGGCGAAGACGGGACAAACTTAGGCTCCCTCACTGTGAAATCAAACAGCTCCTTCCAGTCTCTGACATTCTTGGTACGCTCACTGTTATAGTACCCCCATATGTTTTTTTTCATCCCTCATAATCTTCCTCTTCTCCTCCAAAGGCAGAGCAAAGAACTTTCTAGCTACAGCCTCAATCTTTAGGAGTTTATCCAATGGCACTCCATGGTTGATCACTTGAAGAACCCCAGTCCCTACATGCATTGCCTATTTCTCTTACAACCCCTTCAATGGCTATAGGATCAGAAATGGAGTTTGCGGTACTTATTATTGGAGAAAGGTCAATCAAGGGTATGCCTTCGGCTTCGGTGATGGAGAGTTTAGGCCTGTGATCAGGGTCTTCGATGAAAGCTAAATCAACCTCTCCCATGGCTGGTAATCTCGACTTAAGAAATGATTTGTTTCACAAGAAGAGCCAGTTTGAAGCAACAAGCTAGAGTGCATGGTAGCTTTTATAATGTGAGAGATTCAACTTTTATATTGGATGTGGACAGGTTTTAGTTTGGAATTAAGGTTGTTAAGTGCTTGCTTGGCTATCTTCTTCTTTGCAATGATGCCATTGTAGACGTGGAGCATCATATTTGGAACAAAAGTCAACTTGAGACTAATATTACTAGGTGGATATCTAGAAAGCTTGTTCACATTATTTTTTGGGGGACAATGCAGCCGCAGCATTTGAAAGAGTTGGGAAAGGCAAGGGGGTGCTGCAGCACCACCAAGACAAGACAATTCTCTTTTGTTTGTGACTTTGAACTTTGTTTTCTCTTGTATTTTGTTGGGTTAGTGAGAGTGATTTGGGTGTACGTGGGATATGGGTTTGTGAGATTTCCAAATATCCTCAAAGCGTTTCTAAGCACACTATTAGTTTTACATATAGGGAACAATAATTGTAAAGGATACGGCAACAAGGGTTCCCTTGAATATGCTCTTAGTTTTTTGAAGAAAAATGTGTTCTTGGATATTATTGCTCATCAGTAGGACCATATACGCAAAGCCTCTTGCCCCTTTTTCTTTGGCTAATTACAAAGCCTTTTGTCTATTTCCCCACATTTGGAATTGTTGGAATTTTGAGAGTTGTGATGTGTCCGCGGTGTGTCCAAGTGTCCAACACTCTGACACTTTAGGTTTTTGGAGTGTTCGTGCAACATAGGTGATACCACTTGTTGGAATTTTGAGAGTTGTGATGTACTTTGATACTATTGTTGGTTTATAGGGTGAAGGGGGTTTAGGAAATATAGAACAATAGTTGAAACAAAGTGTTTTTATTAATTTGGATGAGAATAGTACTAAGCTTTGGATAGGCTAATTGGCCTCCTCGTGGTGTAGCTTTTGGCTACCTATCTTCTCGATTTAGACTCTAGGCTATTGGTTCCTTTGCTTAGATTGGTGAGCTTATTCACTCCACAACATAGCTTAGTTTGGATTGGGGGACTCTTGTTAGCTCCACTTTGTTATATTCCATTGCATGCCTATTTATAGGCATTGTTGCCGACTTGCTCTGCCGCCTTATCCCACAGGCTTTGTTCCATCGCCTTCGGCCTTTTATTCCAGCCACTAGAGAGGTCCTCCGCCTCCATAATCATTTCTTTTCAGCCACTAGCTTGTGACTTCAACTAGTTTGTAGGTTCTTGACTTTTCTAGAAATTTTTTTTTCCTAGTACAAATGTGCATTAATTTCAACAGGAATACCAAATCACCTGCAGAATGTGTCCAATACTACGTTGTAAATCACATCTCTAATAGAGGCGAGAATCGGATCTATCTTTATTAGCGCTACAATACAGTCAAAAAATGTGGTACATGTAGCGCACTCAAATTTTTCTTCAACTCTGTGATGTAATCATTTGACCATTTAGAATTAGGACTAACCAATGTCTTTTGTTGCTTGAGTTGCGTATATGGATCACACCGTTCGTCTTATCCTTGTGAAATATGTGATTAGTAATTAGTACGAATATTTTTATTGTTGTTGAGTTCCATCAGGACATTCATTGAACACTCCGTTTTTCAGATGAGGGCATACTTCAGAATGCAAAAATTGTTTGTTATAAAAATTAACCAGTAGGAACACTTTTAGTTTTATGTATAAGGGCTAATTATCATTCTATTTCTCATCTGATACAGTCACCATTAACCACACCATGTTTCAGAAGTTTCTTACTGGTTACTGCTCAGTAAAACTCCTTCCAATCAATCCACTTATTCAGTAGTGGGTTTTCTTGAAATTACTGAGCTTCTTGAAACACATAATTTCAAGAAACTCAAGGCTGGTTAAAGCTCAGGGATGCTTCATCTGATATATCCTGAAATGACCAATTTGGATGTTTTGTGCAATAAGTTTCTTGACATTTCTGACACAGTGTGCTCAGCATATATAGCAGGATAAAACTCTCCTATGGCTGGACTAGTGATTTTGATTTGGAAGCTAACTAGCTAAGCCACTCCATGGTTTTACTTATTTTATTGCAAGAAACAATATTGCAGAATTTAGAACTTAAACAATATCGCGCTTGGACTCGGCCAATTCAGGTCATGAAAATAAAGACTAAATATTTTTATTTACAAGGCGATATTCTAAACAACTCCAATTTTTAAGTTTTTCGGGTTAGTGGTTATACAATAATGACTAATTGTTGTAGTGAAAGTGGTAAAATGATTCTCTGGAATATGTTCTTAGTTTTCGAGGTGTGTTTGTAGATAATTATATTACCGATCTTGTTGACAAATTAACCAGGCCATGTTTCAAAAAAGTTCCTTACAAGTCACTTGTATACACTGCATGCCATTATTTTCTGAATTGATAAACAACATGGTATGCACAGGATCAGGAAGCTGAAATAACATTTAAAAAAACTCCTACTAACCCACTTATTCTGACAACCTGAAATGATGAATTTGGATGTTCTCAACATTGAGTTTCTTGAAATTGCTGAGCTTTTTGTGAGTCATGAACTTGCCCCAGTTGTATGGCCTATACTTGGCAGGGTTTTCTTCACTTATTAGCTCCTCCAAGGGCTTGATTAGGGTGTAGTGTGATGGTTTGAGAAAGTAAGCAATAGAAAACCTTTCCTTCTCTGGGTTCACCATTGCCCTGTGTTCCACACTATGATATATATCATTGCTCCAAACCTGTATAGACATATCTATTTGTTATTTGAAAGTGGCCAAAAACAATATATTTAGCTGTAGCAATGAGTAGTGAATCTAATTAGACAAGTCATTGTGTTGATAACAAATTTCGAAGTCTTTTGAGCACAAGAAGTTACTATGAAATCTAAAGAGTGGAGAACCTGAAGACTGTCACCAACATTGATGACAAAGGCATTTTGGGTGGGTTTAACCCAGATCCACTCTCCATCTGTTTTTCTCTTCACTTCCAGTCCTCCAACTTCATCTTGAGCTAGCACGGTTAACACACTGCCATCCTTGTGGGGACCAACACCAAGAGCTAACTGAGGGGGAAGGACAAGGTGGATAGTAATTGAGTGTGATAGAAGTTGTTTGGTCTTTGAAGTATCTGCTGAACCTGTTTTCTGGCAAGCCAAGGCTCAAGGCAATAAGTCCCATCAACCTCAGAGCTAGCTTTTCGACTTCTCGAGCATATTCTTCACAGACCTCCCTGGTCAGGGCAGTCCATTATATCATATAAATCAAGTTCCAAATACAAGTTCAGCTCATTGTGCATGAGGTTCTTACAGTTGCAGCCGAGTCATTTAAGTTACCAAGTGAGAGCTAGTGTTTTTTGATTGATTCACATTATAACTCACAGGATGTAAAGTTTAACTGACCCTTTGATCACAGGTGAGGTGATCTAGATTTCTTTTACATATTAGTGATCATTCAGTTACCTGTGTTCTGGAGGATACTCCGGCCATCGGTTATGCCACTCTGTCTCTTCCTTGTCCTCGGGGTCAGGCGAAGCCGGGACTAACGTAGGCTCCTTTACTGTTAAATCAAACACCTCCTTCCAGTCTCTGACATTCTGGGTACGTTCACAGTCATAGTAACCCAACACGCTTTTGTCATCCCTTCTAATCTTCCTCTTCTCCTCCAAAGGCAGAGCAAAGAACTTCCTAGCAGCAGCCTCAATATTTCGGAGCTTATCTAATTCAACCCCATGATTGATCACTTGGAAGAACCCCCAGCTCTTGCATGCACTGCCTATTTCTCTAACAACACCTTCAATGGCTTTGGGATCAGTAATGGAGTCTGGGGAGTTTATTGGAGACAGGTCAATCAAGGGTATGCCTTCGGCTTCGATGATGAAGAGTTTAGGCCTGTGATCAGGGTCTTGTATGAAAGCTGGATCAACTTCTCCCATGTCTGGTGAAATGATTTGCTTTACAAGAAGAGGCAGTTAAAGTAACAAGGCTATTGATTGGTAGGTTTTATAATGTGAGCCGTTCAACTTTTATCTTGGATGTGTGGACATGTTTGGAAGGCTGTGATGTTTGTGATTGCTTGGTTGTCCTTTGATTTGATTTGATGCCATTGCAGACGTAGAGCAACATATGTGGAACCAAAATCTGACTTGGCACTACAAAATAAAGAAAAAGAAGAAAAAGCCAGAGCAGACAGTGTCACATCATAATCAAATTGATACCTCCTTCCTCATCCTTTTTTTTTCCTTCAAATTAATCATTGATGGGGTGGGGGGATGGTAGAAAAGCAGGTTCAATTGCAACAGGAAGAATATTTTGGGTTTAACTGAATTCAGGGTCCTATATTCCAAGTAAGAACTTACGCAGAACCAGTATTTGTTTCTGTGGGGATTCAAACTCGATTGCCCCGAACCGTTTTGGCCATCAAACTTGAACTTCAAACAAGTTTTTTTTAATCCAATCATGTCCAAACTTGTGAAACTTTTAAGCCATGCTAAATTGTCTGATGAATCAACAATGAAAACAACACTTCTTATAGTGAATTAAGAAGGGAAAAGATCAAAGGGGTAGAATTTTTGCAGTTCAAATTTAAAATTAGCCAACTTTATGCAAATCTTTCTTTATAAGGAGATGTTCTTTGTTTTTGAAGCAGAACATGTGCTTGTAGATAATTATATTACAGAGATCTTATTACCACATTAACCACGCCATGTTTCAGAAGTTCCTAACAAGTTACTTGCTTCCTTCTCTATACAGCATGGCATTATTTTCTGAGTTGATATGCACAGGAAGCAGAAATAACATTACTATCGATCGGTCATACAGAAACAGTCCTTCTAATCCATTTATTCCGATACCCTGAAATGATGAATTTGGATGTTTTCAACATTGAGTTTCTTGAAATTACTGAGCTTTCTGTTAGTCATAAACTTTCCCCAGCTGTAGGGCCTATACTTGGCAAGGTTTTGCTCATTTATTAGCTCCTCCAAGGGCTTGATTATGGTGTAGTGGGATGGGTTGAGGAAGTAAGGGATAGAAAACCTTTCCTTGTCTGAGTTCACCATCACCCTGTGTTCCACACTCTGATATTTTTCATTGGTCCAAACCTGCATAAACATGTTCGTTTGTTATGAGAAACTGGTGAAAAACAATAAACACCGGAATAGACTAATTAGCGTATCTTCAAAAGTGACAAACTTCAAAGTTTTTTGAGCATAACAAGTTAATATAGAGTTTGAAGTGATGAACCTGGATACTGTCACCAACATTGATGATATAGGCATTCGGCGTGGGCTTAACCCGAATCCACGCTCCATCTGTTTTTCTCCTCACTTCCAATCCTCCAACGTCATCTTGAGCCAGAACGGTTAAAGCACCACCATCCTTGTGGCGACCAACACCAAGAGCCAACTGAGGGGAAGGACAAGCTGGATAGTGATTAAGTCTGATAGAAGTTGTTTGGTCTTTGAAGTAGCTGCTGAACCTGTTTTCTGGCAAGCCTAGGCTTAAGGCAATAAGTCCCATCAACTTCAGAGCTAGCTTTTCGACTTCTCGAGCATATTGTTCACAGACCTCCCTGGCCAAGGCAGTGTATTAGATCATATAAAGGAAGCTCAAACATAAGTTCACCACATCATCCATGGGGCCCTTACAGCACAACCAAATAAGTTACCATGTGGTGAGAGCTAGTGTTTTTTATTTGATACACATTATAATTCACAAGCTGTAAATTTTAACTGGCCCGTATGATCGTAGGTGATATCATTAGCTGAAATATATATTCTTATACTACCTTTGGTGATCATTTAGTTACCTTAGTTCTGGAGGGGACTCAGGCCATTGGTTATACCACTCTGTCTCTTCCTTGTCCTCAGGGTCGGGCGAAGCCGGGACTAGAGTAGGCTCCTCCACTGTGAAATCAAACACCTCCTTCCAGTCTCTGACATTCTTGGTACGTTCACTGTCGTAGTAACCCAACACGCTTTTTTCATCCCTCCTAATCTTCCTCTTCTCCTCCAAAGGCAGAGCAAAGAATTTCCTAGCAGCAGTCTCAATCTTTCGGAGCTTATCCAATACTACTCCATGATTGATCACTTGGAAGAAACCCCAGTCTCTGCATGCATTGCCTATTTCTCTAACAACCGCTTCAATAGCTTTAGGATCGGAAATGGAGTCCGGGGAGATAATCGGAGTCAGGTCAATCAAGGGTATGCCTTCGACTTCGGTGATGGAGAGTTTAGGCCTATGATCAGGGTCTTGGATGAAAGCTGGATCAACCTCTCCCATGACTAGTGATCTTGGTTTAACAAATGATTTGTTTTGCAAGAAAAGCCACTTTGAAGCAACAAGGACATTGGTAGCTTTTATAATGTAAGTGGTTGTACTCTTATATTGAATCTGGACAAGGATTTGGGTAAATTACTAGGTGGAGATTACTTAGTGCTGCACAATTTTGCTTTGTAGGGTTGTGACCGTTTGTGCTTGCATGGTTGTCTTTTTCTTTGCTATGATGCCATTGCAGACGTAGAGCAACATATTTAGAACCAAAGTCTGACTTGACACCAATATTTCTTTTAGGTATTAATTTTAAGGCAAAAAGTCACTTTTGGTCTTGTAGTTTATCACTTTTACCACTAAGGTCCTTGTGGTTTCAATTTGAACATTTTTGTTCAAAGTGGTTTCAATTTCAAGCAATTCAAGGACAACTCTCAATTTCTATCAATTTCCGTTACTTGTGAAGGGGCAATTCGGTCAAATTATTAAAAATTCATTCCTTTTTAAAATAACAAATACAAAATGAAAAAATTAATAATAAATAACAAAAATTCATCCCTTTTTAACTCTCGTGCCCTCCCCTTTCTCTACCGTGCCTCCCCCTCCCCTCCCACCATAACCACCATCTAACAAGCCATTGGAGAAATTTTTAAATGTACGGGTACACCACGTGGTTGGTGTACCATCCAATAGACCTAGGACATTTGGAATTACTTTTTAATTTATTGCATTATTTTTTATGACACATGTGCTGCATTGGAAACATTCCACATGTCCTACACTTAGTGGATGGTACACCAGCGTGGTGTAGGGAACACCAAAAATTACTCCAAGCCATTGCCCAATATCACCCACCCAAAGACAACCAACCCTTACCACCCTTCCACCACAAAACTTCTCAAGACACCCCACCTATCTCTCTGTCTCTCTGTCTCTCTCTGTCTCAAGTCCAGAAAAAATTCAGTGCAAGCAAAAGACCACATTACTCATAATTTAAGCCAATAGATCTGCAAAAAAAAAAAAAAAACGTTAAAAAAATGCTCCAACCCAGCCCACCCACCAAGAACTACTCCTATTTCAATTTTATTTTCATTTATTATGGCTTATTTGATGGTGTTTTTGAGAAACAGAAACTTGAAGTTGGGATGGGTAAAATCTATAGCTATCTCCAAGTTATTAAAAATCGATTGATGAACAAAGCTGTATATTGGAGAATGTCTAGTTTTAGGTTATGGTGGTGGTGGAGGGATGATTAGCGGGCTGTGGTGGGGTGAGGTGGAGGGCCAAATCGGAGAGAGAGAGAGGGATGAAGGGGAGTCGGTGCGCTGGTGTTGGGTTATCGGTAGGGATGGGGTTGTGGTGGAGTCACGGCTAGGGGTAGGGGTGGGGCTGGGGATATGGTGCTATAAGGGGTGGAGAAATGAAGAAGAAGATAGATTTTTTATTTATTAAATTTTCCATTTTGTATTTGTTATTTTAAAAGGAATAAATTTTTTAATCATTTGACCAAATTGCCCCTTCATAAGTAACGGAAATTAAAAAAATTTGACAGAAATTGAGAGTTGTCCTTGAATTGCTTGAAATTGAAACCACAAGGACGAAAATGTTCAAATTGAAACCACAAGTGACTTTAGTGGTAAAAGTGATAAACTACAGGGACCAAAAGTAACTTTTTGCCTATTTAAATAAGAAAGAAGAAAAAACCAAACCAACAAAATCAAATTGCTACCCACTCCAAATACTACTTGTTACGAAATTAAACATTGATGGGGTGGGGATGCTAGAATTAAATTAATTTAATTGCCCTGGTTCAGCTGCAACAGGAAGAATATTATCACTGTAAGTAATGACAGCAGCTTGTAACTGCCATTACAAGTTACAACAAACAATATTGCAGAATTTTCGGCTTAACGAAGAGGTCTTGTACTGTTTTGTTATGTTTGCCTATGTCTTAATTTCATTACATTTTTTCTTACCTTTTTTTTCCTTTCGAGAACAATGCTAATTGCTTACATAGTTGTTTACCATAAGGGTTGTGCATTGTTCTTTCTTCTTCTGTTATAATTTCTTTTTTGGGTTCTGTTAGTATCTTCATAGTTGCCCAAAAACTATCTGCTGCACTGCATTAGTTGCAACGTTCTGGATAATCCTACTTCATAGTTTTGCACCAAAATTTTTCTTCTTCCTTTGGTTTAAAGAATTAGTATGAACTTCATTTTGATCATTAAATTTTATAAAACTGTACACCATGATAAATACATCTTGCTTAGACTTGGTAACTGGTGAAGTGGTGATAAATTTAAACTCAGAAACTGGCTGAAACGAATCATAAAACATAAAAAAGAGAGAAGCAATAGTAAAGGCAGGATTTTTATACATCTCACTAGTTATTATAAAAGAAAGTTTTTAAAGCCTCTAACCTGTTTACAGAGCACAATAATTACAAGAAGCTAAAATGACTTTATCCTGTCTACTCCGGTAACCTGAAATGATGAATTTGGATGTTCTCCACCTCTTGTTTCTTGAAATCACTGCGGTTTCTCGTAGCATAAAACTTTCCCCAGTTGTATTCCCTGTATTTGGCAGGGTTTTCATCACTCAGTAGCTCCTCCAAGGGCTTCACCATCACATGGTGGGCTGGGAAGAAGAAGAATGGAACTGAAAACCTTTCTTTCTCAGAATTCACTACCACCCTGTGCTCCACACTCTCATATTTGTCATTGCTCCAAACCTGCAGATAAAAACGGAGTTTACAAAGTGAACATACATCTCATGCAAGTGTCTCAAAAATTTATTGTTCTTGTGCATAAAGGTCATTTGCCATTACAATCTGATTCATGATTATGGATGTATTGATAATCTCGTTCATAAGACATAATGGGAGAGTTTCATTTCACAGTTCATGAATAGTACCTGAACCATGTCACCAACATTGATGATGTAGGCATTTGGTGTGGGTGTGACTGGAATCCATTCTCCATCAGATTTCCGCTTAACTTCTAGTCCGCCAACATCATCTTGGGCCAGGACGGTTAAGGCACCAGCATCCTTGTGGCGCCCAACGCCTAGAGCTAGGTGAGGAGAAGGGCATGGAGGATAGTGATTGAATCTGACCAAGCTCGTTTGCTGGTCTTTGAAGTAGTCATTGAACCTGTTTTCTGGCTGGTCTAAGCTCAAAGCAATTAGTCCTAACAACTTGTAAGCCAGTTTTTCCACAGCTCGAGCATACTCCTGGCAGGCCTCTCTACTCAAGGTAGCCAATTAGAGTTCATAGACCACATGCCAAGGTAAAGGCAAAATGTTAGCGTCATGGAATATTAGTCTGGTGGAGTGAGAATTTAAGCAAAATGTAGCTAATCAGTTTTTGTTTTTATTTGAATCTTAACCAACATGTGCTTCTGAGGGGATTTAAACTCAATTACACTGATGTTTTTGTAAACCTGGTGGAGTTAAGCCTGCACTACATGGGCATTCATGCCAAATCAGTTTAATCTGTTTGAATCCGAACTTGTAAAACTTCTGAGAGTAGTAACCTGTCTAATGAACCACGTATGAAAACAGCAGTTCTTATGGTGAATTAAGAAGGGGGAAAATTTGAAGGTGCAGAACTTTTGCAGAAATATTCTTTTTTGCAGTTCAAGTTTTCTCTCAGTTCAACTAAAATGTTAGTGTTATACAATATTATCCTAGTGGAATACAAGGTCCTATTTCCAAGTGAGAATTTATGCAGAACTAGATTTTCTTCTGAGGGGATTCAAACCTAATTTCCCTGAAGAGTTTGGCCCCCAAACCTCATGGACTAAAAGCCTATACTAGATCATGCTAATTTCTAAGTCAAATAAATTTTCTTGCATCCAATCATGTCTCCAAACTTGTAAACTTTCTAAGAGTTGGTAAATTTTCTGATGAATCAAGTTATAAAAGAACACTGCTTATTTAAGAAGGGAAAAAAATCAAAGAAGCAATCCAGAATCAATTTTAATTTAATTTTGCACAATCATCTAACGCAGTCCAAGTTTGTTCAAGTTTTTGCAGAAATATTAATTTTTTTCAGTTCAATTTTGTTCTCAGTTCAACTAAAGCAAATCCAGAATCAGCCAAATCTATGCAAACCTATTACAAAGCAAAGATAAATCTAAAAATGAACAATTCAAATAAGCAAATATAAATCACCTGAACTCAGGAGGGTACTGAGGCCACTGATTAGTCAATGTCCTCAACTCCTTATCATCAGGCTCATGTGATGCTGGGACGAAAGTCTCATCTTCCACCAAGAAATCAAAGACTTCCTTCCAATCTCTAACATTTTTAGTGTTCTCACCATCATGGTACCCCAGTGAATTCACCATGTCTCTCTTCACCTTCTTCTTTTCTTCTGCTGGTAGTTCAAAGAATGTCTTAGCCACCTCCTCAATCTTCCTGGCCAGTTACAATGGCACTCCATGATTTACAACTTGGAAAAATCCCCAGTTTTTGCATGCATGGCCAATCTCTGATACCAGTTTTTTGGTCCCATCAGGGCTGCTTAAAACTGAGAGGTCAATTACGGGGATTTCATCAACAACTGGGTTTGTGGGTTTGAGCTTGGGCCTCTGGTCTGTGGCTTGGATGAAGGCTGGATCGATTTCTCCCATTGGTTAAGATTCAAGAACAGATAGATTGTAAAATTTAGTGGAAGCGGTTTTCTGGTGGAAGAAAGTGGCGTTGGTTTATATTTTGGATTTTTCTGGCATAATTTTCTCTTCTGTACAATGAATGTAGACAGTTTCGGAGTAGAAAATGTAGGGTTGGTAAATGAAGACAACATGGTAAGTAGACCAAACAGTACAGAATTTGCAAGGTATACTTAGTAGCACGTGGTTGTTTTCTTTAGTGACACGCATCTAGGGTCATCTGCTGCTTTTGTAATGTCTTGATTAGGTGAGGGAGGACTAGGCCACAACCTTCCAACGTGCTCATAGAGCGCCTATGGTCGGAATGGCAGCCATTTTCCGAATTCAATGACCAAAATGCAAATCCTGCACAAATTCAGGACCATCACTCCTAAAAGCCCTAACAAGGGATTTGCACTAAGAACTGAAAGATTATTCTGCTAAAAGTCATGAAGAGTGTTTCGAACAGTCGCCCATGTCAGTATTTGCAACACATTATACTAACGGCTGAGTGTCACCCACAGGCACTTGGGCGACTGTCCATTAGAACTTAGCAAACCAACCATCCATCAGAACTGAGCAAGGAATTTGCTCAAAGGCTGCTGAGTTGAGCAAATCCCTCTTTTTGTTTTCTGTGCTGAATGAGTTCAAATCTCTATTTATGATTCATGTGCTGATTAGGGCTTGTCTACAATGGTACTACATTGTTTCAAGTTGTCATTTGAAAATGAAGTACACTTCACAAGCCTGGTAAGAGGTAATATCGCACTCTTGCCAACTAGACCATCCAAATTACTAATGTGACCGAGAAGGCAAGAATAGCTGTGTATGGGATCCATCAACTTAACCTTAATTAACGAAATACATAATCTCTACCTTTCTCATTGTTACAGATTGCTGAGTGTTTAAGAGTTCTAACAAGAATTTTCCTTCAATTTCGTATCACTTGAAATGACATGAGAACTCAAACCGACTTGAAATACCACTATTTACAAAGCTTAACAAATAGACCTTGTGAAATATTAGAGATCTGAGTTCTCTCATGCAGTGGGCATAGAGCTTGAAATGACCACATATGACAAGTAGTGAAGACCATCCTGGATTTTGCCCAAAGCTGTGGTCTGGTCATCACGGAGATGTTTAGAGAAGGAACTTGCCTTTTCTTGGATTGATGTCTGTGGAAGAACGTCGTGGGATTCCGCAGAAGCACCCTTTATGGCTGCTAGATAAGCTTCAGCAACATCAGATATGCCTGTCAAGTTCGCAAAGACTCAAACTGTCAAAAAAAATATTTGCTACAATACATATCTTGCATATCAGATATGAACTAATCCACTTGGAAATGAAAATCATCAAGACCTCAATCTAAAAGCACACAGAAAAAACACAAGGCTTTCTGAGTTAGGGACCTTAGGAATTAGGCTCCCTATAGATAATATACATGGACTTCATAGCTAATTAGCTAAAGATTGCTGTACATATTAGCTAAAGATAATGTACAACTCAGATTGCTTCAAAAGATTGCTGCATGCATGCATATTAGCTGACCGGTCAAAAGATTGCTTCATAGCTAATGTACAACTGACCGGTCAGGTAATAGCTAATCACTCTGCTGTTGAGGTACTCTCAGAGTATTTTTCCTTGAGCACAACAGGGTGAACTGTAATGGCATATTGCAACTAGGAAAAAGTAGTCATTTATGAGCATAACCACAAAGAAACAGAGCTCCAGGATATCAACCTGTGATGAAACTGCTGGACACTGCCTCCACATATCCAGTCATTGCTTGCGCTTTTGATCTGATTATCTTTGCTTTCTCAACAGAATCTTCAGGCCAATCAATATTCTCGACATCAGCATCCACATCTTCTACCTGAGTGTTGTTTGCACTAGATATGATGGATTTACCAAGCATCAGCAGTTGAGACACCGCAGAGCAGCACATTTCCGAGAGTCTCTGCAAAGACATATGATTACATCAAAACTATTAAACCCATGTCAACAAAAGCAGAGCAAAGAGAATACAATACAGTTATCCCAGATAACTCCATACATGAACCCCCTCTGAGTGTAGACTCTCTAATCGGCCAGTGGTTCTTTGAATTATATCATTAACAGCTTGTCCAGCTAAGGCACTTGTGAACCTGAATAATGTTAAATACAGAAGATTCTTAGAGGGTTGTGGAAAAGGAGAGCATACGTAGAAATTTTCAAAAGTAATAGTAGTTAACGCATGATATGTATAAAAATAAAGTTAAGCACAAAAGACCAGGCATGTTTCTACTTCTATGTTTCAGACAAGGTCACATAATTAAGAGGAGCAAACAGCTTCCACTTCTATTAATTGGGCGTTCCCGAAATTGTAAAATAAACGTGTATAATGAGGAGGCAGATCCAATTGCAATCAGTTTAGAAACTGGACATATTGACACCCTACAATAACTTTTCATGGGACTCAGCCTTTCACCAGTCCCACCTTTTAAAGACTAACATTTTTTGAGAATGTCATGCATGTCAAGTACCAAACTGATGGGATCTGATCCATAAACTCAAATCTCTTTTAGCAAATTATTATAAAGAAATTCATTTTGAAATCATCTAGTATCTCCAATCAATTCACATTGACAAGAATGATGGGTATAGAAAGGATGCATCATCAACAGTGACTTAGTGAAAATCTATCTAATGTAACTCTGACAGATGCAAGAACAGCTAGTTTTACAGTTATTGTAATCTAATTCTGGCTCTAGTGAATGTGTCAAATCAGATGATAGACCTAACACAGCCATGCATGAAAGCAAATATACTAATAAATTCATAAAATCTTTATATATAAAAAGGAAAAAGGAAAAGACATAAAAATAGAAATTGAACAAGGTAAAATACCCAGCAGCCATATCAGCAGCCTTGCTGACGCTTGAATCATGCAAACTCTTCATCTCATCGCTATTTCCATCATCTCCAGTCTCTTTCTTTTTGCCTTTATCTGACTCTGCACCACTTCCATCCAATTCAATATCCAAACTGAAAATCTGCCGCACCTGTTTAAGCTTTCCATCATAAGTAGATTTCTGTTCTGATGATAATTTTCCTTTTCTCCGGTTAAATAATAGTGCATAATGGCTGGACAACGCCTCCAATTCCTGACAGTATTACAATACAACAGCTTCAATAAATTTACTCCTTAAGATAACAAGACTTAACCTCAGGATTAAGAAAATGACCTCCAACTGTTCTGGACCTCCATATATGTAGAAGCATCGATCAAATCCTACTTCCTCGTATAACTGATCCTCTTTGGCTTCCTGTTCAGAGGGTTTAGAATTCTTCTCAACTTCTATACCAGTCTCGGTGATCAGTAGATCCAAAGTTTCCTTGCCCACAAGCTCAAGCACTTGCATTCCCTTTGAGGTAAAAGCCTTTCCAGTCTGTAACATGAAACCAAGATATAAGCAATGAAGTCAACATAACTTAACAAGCCAGGTAACAGGAGAATGCAAACCTCTAATAAGGATGGCGCAGCAGAACCAGCAGCTGTAGGCAAACCACCTTGCTGGATGGATCCCGCAAGATTCACAGCTGAATTCTCAAGCCTAGAGAACATCAAAACTTATTTCAATAACAAAATACAATGCTAGTAGAAAGTAATTAGAGAAGTTGGTAAAGTCAAACTTGACCACTGTCAATAAAACACAACTGTATTACTGCACCTATTTTGAACTTATAAAACCATATTTACTACATCATGCAGTACTAGATCATCTTTTCAACATTCTACAATCCTAGAACTAAAAAAAATATTTATGTACACAGCTCCTGAGAAACAAGAGAAAGCATCTGACCAGTTAGCATCTGTTGATTACTAATTTTAATCCAGAAAATAACCCCAAAAAACTGTCCCCACATGCAAAGCAAGAACTACTCTTGTTTCCCGCTAGCATAATGTAAAATATATTAAAACATTCAACTGCAGTGGAACATACTTGTGGACTAGATCGGTACCGCCTTTCAATGCACTTCCTAATGCTTGCCACGCTCCTGAAGCAAAATTCTCCACAGAACTATCAAGTACCTTCAAACCCTGAAAATATTAAAGCAATGGCATGCTTAGTGAAATATAAATAAAAGGTGTCAGCTTCAGAGGATAGTTACAAAAGTCAAGAAACAAAGACCTCCAGTCCAGTCGAACAGAAAGAGTAATTTAATGTTAAAGTGTCCTAAATCAAATTTGAGAGAGATGAATAGGAGTATATGCAACACTATAAGCGCAATAATTGCAAATATAAAAAGGAAAGTTTGACTGCTTAAAAATTTACGACTTGCCTGACCGAGAAAGGAATCTTCACTAGCCTTTTCCAATTTTTCCAGAGCAGCCTTTCGTTGCTTTTCAAGCTCATCTTGACTTTCCGGCCCATCCTGACTTTCCTTTTCAGTATCCCCTTCCTCTTCCTTGGAAGATTCTTCCGAGTCCTCAGCAGGGTTTTGCATGTCGGTAATGCTCTTTGCTGCAGTCTGAGCAACTGCAGCCGCCTGCATCCACAAATAACCATTTCACACATTTAATTAAAAATGCAGCAAACCTAAACTTTTCAATTTTGATTAAATAGATAAGTCTTTGAATATTTTATAATCACCCAATTAAACGTACATTAAGATTCGCAGTCTGAAGAGTTAATTAACAACGGATACATCTAAAAACACCAAAATTAGATCCAACAACGAACCTTTCCCAAACTCAGAAACCCTAATTTCTAATTTCCTAAAATAGAAAAAAAAAAATCAGGCAAGTTTATAATAAAAATGGAGATTCACATACACTTGTGAAATGCTAGAGACGCTTACATTGCGAGAGATCTCTTCGGCGGCTTTCTGGAGATCTGAGAAAACAGAGGAAAATCCCCAGGCCCCCCATCCTCCACTTTTGGCCGGTGATGCTTGTGCTTCAGCTGCTTCAGCTTTTTTTGCTTCTTCTTTTTCTTCCTGTTGGGGGATTTTCTCCTCCTTCAGTGGCTGTTTGTCTTCTTCCTCCATTGTCGATTGCAGCCAAGTCCAGTCCTCAGTCTGAGATCTCAAGCCCTTTGGAGAAAAATGGAGGTTTGAAATTCGAGGAATTTGATTGAGATTTTTTTTCGTTTTTTGAATGGGAAGTTCGAATGTGCGTAAAATTTGTTGGGGAGTTTTGTCACTTTTGGGAAGTTGAAACGAACGAAACCTTACCTCACTCACTATCATTCAACGTGCTTTCGAAGGCAATCAAGCACCATAACGACGCCGTTTTTTGGTTTCACTCATTAGGCACTAAGAGCAACTCCACCCGTTGGGGGGTTGCCATGGCAGGAGGGGAGGTAGAAATTTCTTATGTTCGCGTGAATAGTGACTACACTTCGCAAATATTAATGTGCGTTTAAGCACACGCAGCGAAGAAGTACTATTCTGTCTTTTTTTTGGTAACCTAAACAATTAATTTGGATAATATTTTTCGGATAAGATTTTTGGATTAGTGACGTGTCAATATTTATTAAAAAATTCATATCTCATAATCGGATAAAATTTGTCGATAAGATTTTCGGTTTCAAATTTGAGATAAATTTATATGAATTCCAAATTTCAAAAAAATTTAATCTGAATTTCAAATTTGAGATCAATTTCATATGAATTTCAAATTTGAGATAAATTTCATCTCAATTTCAAATTTCAAAAAAATTTATCTCAATTCCAAATTTCAAAAATTTCATCTCAATTCCAAATTTCAAAACAATTTCATCTCAATTTCAAATTTCAGATAAATTTCATTTGAATTTTCAAATTTGAGATAAGATTTTCACCTCTAAAATCGCGCGTGTACATCTCTATCTGCGCAAATTTTTATAAAGCCCAGGATACATTTCATCACTCTGCTCTCACACCATTCTCAAACAAGAGCTCTTCTCTATATTTTCATTTCTCATATTTTAGAATTACATACTAGTTCGATGTTAGACATTGAGATCTTGGATAGGCAAGCGAGAAACTAGAGAAGAAGGCGTAGAAGGCTGCCGAGCAAAGGGCACAGAGGAGACCTAGATCAGCAAATTGTCATAGCAGTTGGCAATGCTTGATGAAGAAAACTTGAGTGGCGTGGTTCACAAGTCGGTGCGTGGCCCGAATGTGGACGACATAAGGCATTCTCGGGTAAGAATCTTATTGAAGATTATTTTATCCCAACTTCTCCGTATTCGATGTTGATTTTGAAGGCGATATAGAATGCAACCCCATTTATTCAATAAAATCATGCATGCTATTTGCAACTATGATGACTACTTTGTTCAAAAGTGTGATGCTTCTTGGGGTTGCGGGACTTCTTCGAGCAAAAGCTACAATTTGTTATACGAATGTTGGCGTATGGTGCATCTGGCGATCGGTGGATGAGATTGCCGGATGGGGAAGTCCACTACGTTAGAGAGCTTGGTAAGATTTTTGTGACGCAGCTTGAAACTCTGTGGGGGAATACTTATGCGCAGACTTCGCCCATGGACCTCCACTTGAAGCACACAAAAGCCAAAGCTCGAGATTTCGGGGAATGATTGGTAGCATTGCATGCAGCAATGGAAAAATTGCCTAACCGCTAGCAGCAAGAGTTTATGAAAGGCCCATGGGACCAAGTGGAGAACCATTGGAGCTGACGCGTTGGTTAGGGGCGGACGTTTCATGGACCGTATGATTGATCGTGCACGGTGATACATCGTCTTATATTCACGAACGACGTCAAGTTGACTTGATGGAGCATTTATGGCGGTGAATGGCAAATGACGGTGAATGAAGTGAAGTTAAGAAGTTTTACTTTTAATTATGTTTAGGTTATGTTTTATTTTAAGGGATGCTTTGGTTGTGGTTTTTTATTTTTAATTATGTTTTGTTTGATGTATGGAATATTTTGAATGAAAAGATGTTTTATTGAATGTTTTCTTTAATGACTCAAATAAAACCAATACAAATAATTAAAAATTACTACTAATTAAATAAAACCAATACAAGTAATTAAAAATTACTACTAATTAAATAAAATACATGAATTACAACTATTGCAAACTAACTTAATGGTTTTCATTATTTAACCAATCCGTGTTGCTAGGTCCATCGTCTTGGTCACGGAAAAGTCTTCTTCTCATAACATCCCTTCGTTCTAACTTCCAATATTGTTTTGTTTGAGGGGACATATGGGTTGTATCCATGGCCATGGTTTCTCGGTCCTTCTTCTCAATCCTTTCTTTGCGTGCAAACTCTCTTTCTTTGCGTGCATACTCTCTTTCTTTTGCATATTCTACTTGAATTGCCCTACCAAATCTTCTTGGGTCTTCAAGTCTATGTCAATTCTCATTGCACTTTCCCTTGCAATTTCTTCCAAAAATTTAGATGTATCATTACTCTCTTTCTTCGCCTTCGCCAAGCCTTCGGCCTTTTCTCCCAATAGGCCTCGGGCCTTTTCAATTGGTGAGTCTTCACTCATCGGGGGATTCCATAGGTGAATCCGATGCCATTGAATCATGGAGCGGCGTCTCGTTCAACTGCTGACGGCCGGGCCCGTGGGAATAATTTGGAATCTTTTACAATTCTTCACCACCTCCCAACATTGCTCATGGTTGAAAGTTTTTTCCCTTGCCCAATAGCACCAAACCACATTTGTGCTTGCACAATCTATTAAAAAAATAGAATGGAAATCAAGAAATAGTTATTAAAAAAATGGGAATGCAAGTTATGCAAGGCCCAAGTAAAATAAAAAATGCAAATACAAGAAACATTAAAAAAAAAAAGTGGAAATGCAAGAAACATTACAAATATTATGGAAATGCAAGAAACATTAAAAAAATAGAGTTGCAACATACATTTCAAAAAAATTTAAAATTGCAAGAAACATTAATTTTTATATTAGGGTTGCAACATACATTCAAAAAAGTATTAGAAATGCAAGAAGCATTAAAAAAATGAGGACATTAAATTTAATAAAACGGAAATTACAAATAATATACCTCATCGCTAAGATTTTGGCGCCGATGGTTGTCCATCGCTTTGCAACGTATCTCTCCATTTGCCCAACTCTTTATTCAAAAGCTTCCACCTACTAGCCAATGCCATTTCCGTGCATTTAATCGGCCGGATCTTTCAAAAATTCAGCATGAATTTTTTTCCACATATGAGAGAACTTCATCTTATTGCCCGGTGATGGACAATGACTAACGTGGACCCAAGACTCACACAACAAAACATCTTCAATGGTTGACCATGGAACTCAGCTTAGGATGATGCCATAAGATGGGAAAAAAATGACACTTGAAAGTGAAGAAAATGTTGTGTAGAAAGTGAAAAATATTAGAAGGAGATGAAAATATATGAGTATTTGGTGTTGAAAGTGAAGGATATTGGTTGGTATTTATAGAAAAAAATTGCATACTTTTTTAGTATTTTTGGTATTCTTTTGAATTTTTAAAGATTTTTTGGCCCAAAATCACTGTAGCGATTGGATTTCAAAAAAAAAAAACGATCGGAGCCACCACGGCGACACGTGGCGGAGTTACCGTTGCACGATGCGGCGCGTCGGTCAGCCCAGCGAAGTCAAATGCGCCAACAGTAAAAAAATTTGACCGCGTGTCGGCGTCACCCCAGGTGGGGCCTCGGGCTCCTTCCCGAGGGGCACTGCCCGGTTAGCGTGGGTCCCGCTCTCCCGGGCAGCCCACTACCCGCTGGAAGAGAGGCTTTTTGTGCTCGGACCCCGGGTCCCACACCCGGGCTTGTATGTCGATGGACCTACGCTAACGGGTAGGGCTGGAATTTATACCTTGGGCACAGTTCAATTCGATTTAGTTTGGTACGAAATTTTTATCGGTCCACTTTTTTTTTCTTTACAAGTTGAATAAGGTCAATTTTGGTTGTTTATCAATTACTTGCAGGCGCAACATTGGAATTAAAACTTAACATTGTGTTCAAAGTATCACATGATACCTCTTTCTTTTTTAAAGACCGAGCCACACATGTTTGGCAACTTCAATGCATTATTACCTTAATACGTATGTACTGTGGATGGTTAATATAATCCTAAGCAATTATATATCTCGCTAAGATAAATAATTGGGTGATTTTATTTGTACCTCATTATTTGGGGTTTTCACTTCATACTAATTTTAAACATGAATAACTTATTTTACGCTTGTACATAATGACCGTTAAAGACAAAAAACATTTAAAATAAAAATTAAATTTGCTCACTACACCCCACATATGTTCTAGCAACCATAGTTAGACTTTTTTTCTCAAACCATCATGTTCCTACAACCCTAACAAGATTTATACGCTTATATTTGTGAAAAGATATCTTGTATTTATTCATGAAAAGTGAGACTGAAGTTAGAGAGGCTTCAAATGAGGTATGAGTTTATTGTTTGGCGTTTTTCAAGTTTAGGATTTCATGGTGGTCGATGGTTACGTTTAGCACACCAGTGCCGAACGAGATAGGAAAATTCGGTGGAATGCCACCGAAACATTGAACCTATTTCAGTTGTGTTTGACCGGCCGTTAACTTAAGATACAGTGGAGATCCACCGTAACGTGGAACGGGGTTTGGTGGTGTATTGCCGAATTTTACCTATTATTCAGCTGCAACGAACCGAAATATATTTGTTTTTTCAGTAACTTATTGTCAACCACAAATTTAATACAAACTATTTTGATCTTACTCCCATTGAATGAACAAAAACAAGGTGACGTCACTACTGAAGGCAACAATGTTGAAACAGAATGTGTAATTGTGTGCGAGTCAAAAAGGTAAATTCAATTTACTTATTGCATGTACATATATGGTCTACATAGTTAACATTGTAATTTATTTGCAAACATGGTAAAGACAGATGGGGTGGATGCTTTATCATGTGGTTGTGCTATTCATCGAACCCACCAATTACCATGTGCGCATGAAATTGCGGAGTATAAATAATGGTGTACCAATCCCACTTGATGTCGTGCATTCACATTGGAGGAAATTAGATCTCATCAATGTAGGAAAGAGTAGTCAAGGCACAATTTCACCAGGAAAGTCACAATTACAAAGATTCAATATGTGGTATGAACAACAAGATGATGAAAAGAAGAGACAAGTCCACATGACATTGGAGGAGCTAATGAACCCTAGTTCTACTGCACTTAGTGAACAAAAAGAGAAGTTGAAGACCAAAGGGAGACATCAAAAGTCGACACTTATACTTGTCATTTTCCATCTGCATTTGAGATTGCTGAGGCCGCTCTTGCCCATTCTTGTTATGAGAGCTAGTCACCAATGCCTACAATGTCACGATTGGCCTCCATTGCTCCACCTAAAAATAAACCAAAGTAAAGCCTCACCGCCTCATTGCCTCACTAAAAATAAAATAGAAGAAGAGTACCAATGTAGTGCCAAAGAAAAGCAACATGCTTGCTTCTAGTTCGATATTGTCTAATCCAAAAACATTTAAGGTATGTACTACAAATGTTGTATTTTACAATGTGTTATTGCCACATAACTAATATATTGTTTTATTTTTAGCTTTATAAGCCTCAAAACCCAATCGACCATCGATACATATATGCATATAGAGAAATTCCCGAGGTTATTAAGAAATATATCACTCACCAGATCAAGTTATTTGGATGGTAGTGATATAGAGTCATAGTTGTGGCAATGAGATTTGGTCATAATGAATGGCGTAGGATATGCAATGATTTGTTGCAACAACTACATGATATGTCTTCTGTTTTTAAGAAGTGTATTCAGGAGCACATACGATACAATGAGATTGAACGAGCGCTAAGTTATTTTGGTGATGGATTTGCACCATTCTTTTGTTGGATGACCATGCATGATATGGGGCATATTATTGCCACATGTTATAATGTGGTTTTAATCCTTCTAAGCATGCGTCAATGCCTTACATTTCTTCCCTTCTCAGTTCAATCAAGCGAAACCAAGCTATGTGAGATTGCAATTGGTTTTGTTGATGATGATCACAATGTACAGTATGAATTTATTTGTTTATGCTACATAGTTTAATTTTATATGTTATGTGTATATTAATGAATTCTTGTGTTTGTAGGTTCATTTGTCTCCAGATCATCCTATTCCACCAGTTTCTAGAATGTGGCATGAACAAAGTGACATATGCAATGTAACGCATTTGTACTTGTGGTACGTGTGGATGCGTTTCAACAACTTTCGGGAGTGGAGAATGTAGCTACTACGGATATGGTCATCCTAATGACTGAAGAAAATGCACCTACTACAGAATTGAGATTATAAATCTAATAATTCTATATATTTTCTTAGTAGTGAATTTGAATTCAATTCCTTAGTAAAACTTACAAAATTGAAAAGTGGAAGTCATAACAAATTTATAATTTTACATGATGAAGCCTCAGTAGTACCACTGCGAGTTCGCTTCATATATGAAAAACCAATATTAAGTACAAACTCAGTAACAAATTCGGTAGATGATCACTGAAACAAGAAACGAATTCAGTAGACTACCACTGAAAGACGGAAACAAATTTGGTGGATTACCACTGAAAAACGGAAACAGATTCGGTGTGTGACACCTGAAAATTTCAGAATATTTTTTCGCACACAGTAAAAATTGCACTCCATTTTTGAGGTAAGTGACATTTTTTTTTCCAAGTAAATATTGCTATTATGTTTGAGATTAACATATTTCCGAAATTATGAAGTTAAAATTTTGGTGTTTTGACTTCATAGAAAAATAGTAGATGTTGATACGAGCTTGTAATATTTTTCGGATAATTTTTCGAAGCTCATAAGTATTTTTAGTGAATTTTCGAAGTTGGAAAATAGGAAATTAAATTGGAATTTCCACATTGAATTTTGTGATTGGTTGGAACCCATCACCATGCCACATGTCAACACTTGATTGGTTGGAAGACTTTGACTCAGATTACTATTCTTAGGTTGACTCATCTAAGCTGTTGATTTGATTCTATATTAGATCTGGACCGTATATCAAAATCAAAGACTTTTGACTTGATCTAGGCCTTTGGATTGGTTGTTGTGAATGCATCTGGACCATCCATATTAAAGCTATCATGTGTCTTCCCACATATGATCAAAAACTCATTTTTAATATGGGCCTTCAAATTAAATATAAAAATCGATCCCGTAGTCTAGGATTTCTATAAATACCCCCATCATCTCTCACTTTTCTTCACGCCAAAGATTTTCATAATCTTTCCCCCTCTCTTCCTCTCCTTCTCCTCCATGAGAGTTACTATTCTGACATTTTTTGGAGTAACTATTTACTCCAAATACTATCCACAGTCACTATTCACTAAGCACTATTCATCCAAAAATACTATTCATATCGAAAACCGCTCATCGTTTAGGTGCCATCTTTAACTCTGGGGTACTATTCATTCGTGGTACTATTCATTATAGTATTTTATCAAGGTAATTTCTCTCCCATACCTCGTATTTCATTTGTTTTAATTCGTATTTTCATTTCCTAAGTGTCATGTTGCCCAATTTAAAATTGTCAAATGCTCAATTCATTTTACTTTCTAAATTAGGTAATTTTCAAGTTATTCCTAAAATATACCACATATGCCGTTACTCTGTCCATTTAAAATCTAATCAAATTGGATAATCTTTTAGTCATTTTCCTTCCATTGAATTTTTTAACTAAATTATACCTATTCCTCTGGTCCATGTGTACGAAAAACAAAGTACTATTTAGACTTTAATTTTTCTTTGCAGTGATTTTTACCGTTTCGGACCGGAGATGGAACCTCAAGGACTATTGGGACAATTTTGGACTTTTCGGAAAGTACAAGGACTATTTTGTAATTACTTGGAACTTTAAGGACTTATAAGGATTAAGTCGTAATTTGGATTAAGTTTAAGGACCAAAGTGCAATTAAAGGTAAGAAAAAGAACTAAAGTGCAATCAAGGATTTTGAAATATTTTTGAATGTCGGATTATGATTAAGTTGCTCGGGAGTGGCCGGTTTGAGTTCGAAGGTGCGAGGGCAAGTCGGACTTAAGCTTTGGATTCTAGGTAGAGGACCCACTCTCGAACTAGTATTTTGTGTATGTATGACATAATAAATATTGTTGTGTGCAAAAGATGCACTGTTTTTGGATGCCATATTGTTTGGTTTTATGAATGCTTGGCTTTGGTTCTCCAAAGTTTGGAGGGTATACTCATACGGGCATTATCCTCGATGACACGAGGTGAAGGGAGCATAGCTAACTTCCACGGGTTTCGATCCCCTAAAACTTTGGAGGGGTTACGCGGACGGACTTTGCACCAATACCCTACGAGTGAGGTATAGTCGACGAGGTGTAACTATTGAAATAGACACTCTCGCTACTGTACCAGGTAAGTTAGTTATATTTTTATTTCTAGTAAGGGTAGTTGGCCTATTGGGATCGGTTGTCAGACAAGCATATTATGGGTACCCGGAAAACATTTGCTAAAGTTGTGTGAGCATGCCAATTGTTTTGGATCCTATATTTTAAATGGAAAATGGTTTGTGTTGTGCATGTTCTTTCACTTGTTTTCATGAACACTATTATGTTTTTGCTATCTATTTTCAATCCTGGCCGGGGCCTCCTACCGGGGCAAATGAACGTATGTGATGCTAATCCCTACTTTTCCTTGTAGATCAAAATCCTTGAGCATCAACTTGTTCTTTGTTCTTGTACTGTCAACACATTTGGTCCATGTACCTCATCATCTCTGACACGTCGTGATTTCCTTTCCCATGAGTTGAGGATGCTTCATGTTCATTTCATTCCTCTGTATAAATTCTAAATGGTTGGTGTGCATTAAATCTTTATGGTTTTGTAAAATAACTTAAGAGGTTCTTGGTACTCTTCCTTAACCTCAGGGTTGGTATTTCATCAACAAAGTTTGTATAATGCTTTATCCATTTTCCTTTGTGATTTACAACTCGATCCAACCCGTTTTATTTAATTAAAAAGGCTTATCGTATTTTGGGAATCTTGGAAGTATAACTCAGGATTTGGATGTTATATTTTCGAGATCCTCAAAATCACGTGTCGTTGTCACGTGTCTTGATTTTGAGGCGTGACACGATGGACTACCACCGAAAAACATAACACATTGGTGGCGGTGAAAAGCTAAATAAATTCGATGAACTACCACTGAAACAATGCAACAATTTGGTGGTATTAAAGTAACATCTATTTTTGTAAAACCAGGTTCAAATTCGGTGGACTACCGAAACAATGCAACAATTGGTGGTAACCCACGAAAGTAACATCTATTTTCGTACAACCACGTTCGAACCATACATCCGAAAGCTTAATTATCACTCGTAAAACATAAATATACAAATGAAAAATGAAATCAAACCTTGGCTTTCGGAGGTTTTGAGGTCATATGGGTTTGCGATAGAGTGAGATCGCACGATGGGTTTGTGATGAGGGTGAGATGCACGATGGGTTTGCGATTGGGTTTAGCTTGATTGGGGTTGGGGTTTGCGATGGGGTTGTGTTTCAAATGGGATGGGATTTGCGATGAGGTGTGACTGCAAGAGGATGGAGTTTGTGATGGGGTGTGCTTGCAATAGGATGGAGTTTGCGATGAGGTGGGGTTTGATATGGGAAGGGATTTTCTATTTAGGCTTATGGGGAGTACACATAAGTTAGGAATAGGGTCAATTAGGTCAATTTAGGAAGAAATATGAGGTGTAGAGAGTAATTTTAAATTTGACTAAAATTCAGTGGGGTGTAAAGAGCAAATAATAAATAGTTTTATAACTTTTTAGAGATGTGAATAGTGTTTTCAAACAACTAAACACGCTTTTGATAGCACTTGCAACAATAATGAAAAGTATTTTCTAGATTACAAAGGCATGTTTTCAGTATTGCAAAAGTGATTTCCAAATAAAGACTTCCAAAACATCCTTTAGTGACACCTTGTAATAATAAAATTAATTTTAATTCTTGATAAACCAAAACTTTCCTACACTACTCTCTCTCATTTTTCTTTTACATTTCGTTTGGTTTTTAGTTTCCATATCTCTTAGCAATAAACACAAGATAAGCTATAACATTACAATTTCATGCATTGACAATAAAAGAGATAACTAATCAAGTAGCAATAGAAGGTAGTTCAAATTTCAAATTTCATTGTATTCGGTAAGATTCTCAAGTTACAAAGCAAGTGTGTGTAGAAGGTGTTTTTGAAAAAAGAGAAGAAAATACAAAATATGGGACACATGTCAAATGATAAACTAGTACTCAGTAGCCTGCGAACATTGGCGGTGGTGGGGACGAGTAGAGTGCACCAAAGTTTGGTGGAAGCACGAAGTCCGGTTCGGTTGGTGGTGGAGACTGCGCAGGAGGAGGCAGAGGAGGAGATGGAGTGGGAGCTTGTGGTGGAGGTGATTCGACCGGCGGTGGTGGGGATTCAACCGGCGGTGGTGGGGATTCAACCGGCGGTGGTGGGGATTCAACCGCGGTGGTGGGGATTCGGCGGCGGTGGTGGGGATTCGACCGGCGGTGGTGGGGATTGAACCGGGTGGTGGTGGGGATTGGGTGGTGGTGGTGGGGACTGAGCAGTGGCGGTGGGGAATGGGTGGTGGTGGTGGTGGTGGAGAGAATACAGGTGGTGGAGGTGACTGCACTGGCTCTGGAGATGGTGGTGGAGGTGAATGTCGCGGCACTGGAGATGTGGTAGTTGGGTCTGGTCCAGGTGTAGGTGTTGGTGTTTGAGGTGGCTCGGCCTCAGGTGTTTCGGGTGGCTCGGCCTTGGGTGCTGGAGGTGGCTCGGCCTTGGGTGTGGGAGGTGGCTCAACCTTGGGTGTTGGAGGTGGCTCACCTTGGGTGTTGGGGGTGGCTCAACCTTTGTTGTCGATGGTGGCTCGGCCTTAGGTGTGGGAGGTGGCTCGGCCTTGGGTGTGGGAGGTGGCTCGACCATTGGTGTGGGAGGTGGCTCAACCTTTGGTGTCGGTGGTGGCTCCGCCTTAGGTGTAGGAGGTGGCTCTACCTTTGGTGTGGGAGGTGGCTTAGCCTTTGGTGTCGGTGGTGGCTCGGCCTTTGGTGTGGGAGGTGGCTCGACCTCCGGTGTTTTAGGTGGCTCGGCCTCGGGTGTTTGGGGTGGCTCGGCCTCGGGTGTTTGGGGTGGCTCGGCCTCCGGTGTTTGGGGTGGCTCAACCTCGGTGTTTGGGGTGGCTCGGCCTCGGGTGTTTGGGGTGGCTCGGCCTCGGGTGTTTCGGGTGGCTCGGCCTCGGGTGTGGGAGGTGGCTCGGCTTTGGGTGTGGGAGGTGGCTCGGCCTTGGGTGTTGGTGGTGGCTCGACCTTGGGTGTTGGAGGTGGCTCAACCTTTGGTGCCGGTGGTGGCTCGGACTTTGGTGTCGGTGGTGGCTCGGCCTTTGGTGTCGGTGGTGGCTCGGCCTTTGGTGTGGGAGGTGGCTCGACCTTGGGTGTGGGAGGTGGCTCGACCTTAGGTGTGGGAGGTGGCTCAACCTTGGGTGTTGGTGGTGGCTCAGCCTTTGGTGTGGGAGGTGGCTCGGCCTTAGGCGTGGGAGGTGGCTCGGCTTTAGGTGTAGGAGGTGGCTCGGCCTTAGGTGTGGGAGGTGGCTCGACTTTAGGCTTCAGAGGTGGCTCCACCTTTGGTGTCGGTGGTGGCTCAGCCTTCGGTGTCGGAGGCTTCTCGGTCTTTGGCGTATGAGGTGGTTGAGGCGTCGGTGTCTTTGGCTTATCTGGGGTAGAAGAGCCACCACCACCACAATGCTTGCTGCAATCCACAGGCTTAGTCACCACAGGGAAGCAAGTCTTGGTATTCTTTTGCTTGGGCCTGCCGGGCATGCAGTTGCCTGTGTCATCAAATGTGACCTCAAATTTGGGATTTGGCATACATTTCTGAGCTTCTCCACTGAAATAATTGTAAGCAAATGTGAAATTGGCCAACTTAGGCAACGAGCAAATCTTTTCAGTCACAAACCCTGTCAACCTGTTGTACCCAACATCCAGTTCCTCTACGCTGCGGAGCTCCAAGAAGGTCTTTGGGAAGGAACCAATAAACCCATTGTTGCTCGCATCAAAAACCTGCAGATTTCCAAGCTTTCCAATCTCAGGAGGGAAGCAGCCACCAAGCTGGTTGTTCATGAAAATAATCTCATTCAGATTTTTCATGTTCCCAATGCTGCGTGGTATGCAACCAGTGAAATTGTTGAACCCAAAAGTCACCACAGAAACCGTGGAGTGGCCCAAGGTGTCTGGAATTATTGATGTGAATCGGTTGTGGTTCAAGAACAAGGCATCATGCTCCTTGTGGAAAAGCTCTGGAGGCAGCTCCCCTTCAAAATCGTTGTACCGGAGATCAAGGTACTTGCAACTGGGCCATTCGAGGACCACCTCAGGGAAGGAGCCAACGAAGCGGTTGTTGCTGACGTCAAACTCATGCATAAGTATCAGTCTCCTGAAGCTCCTTGGGATAATGCCGCAGAACCTGTTGGAGTTGAGATGGATGAGAGCAGCATCAGTCAAGAGCCCCATTTCGACAGGAAGATGGCCAGCAATGTCAGCATGGTTCAGGTCCAAACCGGCCACAACGGTCAGTTTTTCATTGTCAAGAGCCGGTGCACAGAAGACCCCTTTGTAGGAACAAACATCCTCACCTTCCCAATTGACTGTAAAGCCAAAAGGGTCGGAGAAGATGGCCTTCTTCAAGGCCTGAAGAGCAACATAAGCGTTTTTGAGCCTGTCGTTTTCGAAGTTGAGCTTGGCATCCACTTTAACCTCATAGTTGTCAGGAAGGTCACCGTCCTCCGGGAGAGCCAGGAGCTGGCGGCGAGTTATGAAGGCGACTTCAGCATCGGTTAAGGCGAACGAGAGGGCTGAGAATGAAGAGAGGAGGAGGAAGAAGAGAAGGCAACAGCCCGAGGCCTTGTTTGTGATGATAGGTGGAGCCATGGATGAACACTACTTCGGCAGGCACAAGCCTAGCTTATGAAGACAAGGGGATGAGGTGAAGATGGAAACTGTTATATTGTTGGAAGGAGGCTGTTGTGTGTTGACAGAAATTGAATGGTTGTAGAAGACACAGGTCTTCTTGTTTTAGGACCGGAAAGTATGGGGGTCTTCACATTCACCCACAAAACTTGGAGGTACCTTCATTTTTTAGTATCAGAAACTATCTGTTGTCTAAAAATTGGCAATTGACCTGGTCCTCTTCTACTTTGATGACTAAATTTGGCTGTTTAATCCTAAGCATCCATTGTTGGACAGATTTAGTTTCCATATGCATCAGGTTGCCACTTGGCATAAACCTCATAAACCTCTTTCCTTCAACAGCATAATATCTATCTCTTTGCCACTTGGCATAAACCTCTTTTTTTTTTTTTTTAGCAGAAAAAGGAAAGAAAAAAACAAAGTTCCTCAGGAGGTCCAATAATAACATTGAATTAATGGCATCAGCAAGAGGAGATGAAATGCTATTGCTCACCAAGCCAAAGTGAAGCTTATAATTTGCAGAGAAAAAACTAACAAAACCCCTGTTCTGTGGCTGCTTACAAGATTGCAAGTAGAATTTTTTCATCAAGAACTTGAAACTTACTAAAGCTTGCTGTTAGTTTTCTACTGAATGCTGAATTTTGAAACTGATCACAGGCATTGATACCCATCCTTGAAAAACAGGATCCTTTAACTTTCTACCATATCTCAGAACGAAAATTAAAATTTAAACATCTGCCCGGTAATTCTATTGTTTGGATTGGACAAAGCTTGGAGGGTTTTTTTTTTTTTTTTTTGGTCAAGGGCTTGGAGGGTTATGCAAATTGCTATTTTTGTACCCTACTGAGATTAGGGAGATTATATCCCGGTGTTGATATGGGCATTATGGCCAGGAGGGTTATAGCAATTTCTGTTGCTACCTTAGCATATTATTAATCAAACTTTACTTTTCCAAAACTAAGCCATGGATCTCCTTGGTGGTCATTATTTTGATGTTCCTCCCCTGGTTTTGGAATACTAGTGAGGGGGTTGCTAGGCCCCTAACTTTGAAAAAGGAGAAAACACCAAGGTTTCAATTAAATTATGTACAATTAAAAGAGTATGGGCTTGGCTCCTTTGAGGAGTTGCTTCTCCTTAAAACTAATTGGGTTTTTGACACATATCATTTTCAAAAGGATTTTTAAATTTCTTTTCGAACTATTAAGCGAATTGAAACTTACTCCTCGAATTATTTCGTCACGATTTAGTTCCTCAACTTTCGTAATAAATAGTCGATTACTATCGTTAAGTTTATCTAATTTCATCAACTTTTTGTTAATAACAAGGCAAAATTGTAATTTTAACTTAAAATTCATAAAAATATTATAAATAATTAACTTTCGAGAAGAAAAAAATTATTCTCCCCACGTAACTCCCACCCCACCGATTTCTTCTCCCCAAAGATTTTTTTTTCTTCTAAAAGTTAATTATTTACAATATTTTTATGAATTTTAAGTTAATTACAAATTTACCCTCATATTAACAAAAATTGATGAAATTAGATAAACTTAACGATAAGTTTTAAATCGACTATTTATTACGAAATTGATTAAATCAAGAGACAAAATAATTCGTATGAGTAAGTTTCAATCGCTTTATAGTTCAGGGCAGAACCGCACTTTACCCTTTTCAAAATATCCCACCTCTCCCAATTTTTCCTCTCCTCATCTTTTTCTCCCATTTCATTTCCATCTCATCTCACAACTTCTGGTGTCTCTGTTTTCTGTATCTATCCTTTTATTTATTTATTAATATCATTTTAAGTACACTGTATACACTTTTTATTTACATGGATGTACAAAAAGTCCAACTTTAGATAAGATGGGGTCATATAAAAGAAGAAGATAAGGTTGACATAGCAAGCAGGCACTAAGTCCTTGAAATCCCACTAAATAACAAGAAACTTGAAAGGCAATCTCTTTAGCTTGGAAAATTTTAATTCATTGAACTTCATGAAAAATCATACAGGGATTGAAGTCCTCTACAAAAAAAAAAAAAAAAAAAAAAAAAAACCTTCAAAGCCAACAATCAAAACCAAAACATCCCGCATCTGTAAACATCATTACACCACATTCCTAAACCAGTAAATCCCAACGATATATTCACAAATCCCAAAAAAAAAACTGAACAAAACTTTGTGTTTGATCAAACAAATAGTCCCATCAATCTGTTTCATGGTCAGGGGTAGCTGAATACCAAGCAGGGTGCCTCCCCTTGATTCTAAGTAGCCTGGTGAAGGGTGAATCTGGCATTCTTGCACTTTCTTCTTCCTCCATCTCCTCAGCTGATTTTGGCAACCCATCTGGTATGGGGCAGAATCTCTCTCCTCCTTTTGCCACATCTGATGGCTTTGCTGAATTAAATCCATGCTTCTTATCCTTATTGATTGCTGCAATGCCATGTAAACATCCCACTAATGTCTTCACACCTCCTGCTTGAAGAATCAGCTTCTCCACATCTTGTTTTGGTGTCTCCTTCTGTACCCAACAAGATTGAAAAAATAAGTGAATTCCTTGTCTTTAATTTCCTCCAGTTTCTCAGCAACCAAACAATAATTTAACAGGTAAGAAAGTTTTTGTATTGAACATATATATACCTCGAGATCCTTGAGCTCAAAATAGGCTCTCCAGCAGCCATAAGACTCGTCTCCTTCGAGCGTTGAACAGTAATCTGAACAAAAATCATATCAACAGAACGAATTAATACAAAATTCACTGACAGATCATAAAATCCAATGAAAGATTCATACGGGTAGTAACAAAAATCAAAATCAAATCATGCCTTCAAAACCCACTTCAGATTAACCAATAACAGCATCCAAAATTGAAATTTATGAGATGGGTACGTACCAGAGAGCTCGTTCTCGCACTTTTCGATCAAGGGCGGGTCTCTAATGGCGCGGTCAAGCTTGGACCGACTAAAAGGCTCGAGCTTTGGAATGTAAGCATGGTTTCTGGACGAGCAACAGATAGTGGAAGCGAACTTCGGCGTAGTTGATGAAGACGACGACGACGAAGATGGCCGTGCAGAAAAAGCTTCTCTGTTGGCTTCGAAGAGCAGAGGAGAAGAAGAAGAAGGGCAAGAGCGAAGCATGACTGTTTTTATCATCGTGTCCAAACACACCCCAAAAATCACTACTTTCTCTCGCTTTGCTTTGCTTCTGGGTTTTTTTATTTTTCTTCTCACAAATTGGTTTGATTGAATTGGACTGGATTAGGATCGGAGATACTATTTTATACGAAAAAGCCTCGGCCAAGTGGATAAGATCATAAGAATTAAGTCTTGGTTTTTTGGATATTTGAGTGGTGTTAATGCCACTTGCCTGTGACGGAAAACAATGACGGAGAAATCGTGGCCGTTGATCGGGTCGTGTGAAGTATGCTTTTCTACTTATTTTTCATGCTCTAACTGCCTGTTGGGTAGGTTTTGATCGATTCGTAGCGTAAGTAACCTAAAATTCGAAGTAAAGTTTCAGCCGATTTTGAAGTTAACTTTTGACCCACTTAAGGTCTGAAATGGACTTTCCCGTAGTTGAAGAAAGTGTTCGGGAGGTCGAGAACTAGTTGTAGGTGGAAGGGCAGCTCTTGGTTTGGAGTTTGTCTAAGCGACGAATTTATCGCTTTTTGAACTACCGAAACTGCCAGTGCATATTCCCACACGTAGGCGCACTTTTCACTGTCAATCTTCATTCATAAATTATCCTTACATCGTCATGAGCACGTAGGCGTGCTCGGATTTCAATTTGGAGTTCGTATGACAGTCGAACGGATTTACGCCTATTAGGCGTTATTCGGGTTCAGTGTGCTCGGACCGTTGGATCGGTTCCAATTCTTACTATGTTGATGTAGAAAATTTCAAGATCGTGTAGGATTCGACGTATCGTGAATCGGAGTACCGGATATTCAAAAATCAAGAACCCTAGGGTTAGGATTACGGAAAATCTTCCGACCGTCCGATCGTGCGATCGTGAGCAATCCGACCGTCCGATCGAGACCAAACTTTCGGGACATGTGTCCTAGGCTTATTGGAACCTTTAGGAACTTTCATATTGGAATTTGGAGGTCGTGGACCCCACGGGGTCTAGAGTTGAATTTTTGGGACTTTATCGCTTTTTAAGTCCCGAGTCTCTAGTAAACCGTTCTAAGCTTTGGAAAAGCTTATGTGGGCATAGGAATGATCTCAAATTTGATGCACGCACTTCTAGGAGCTGGGGTAAGGGTTTTTAATTAAATATTATATTAAGCAATTTTATTAATAAAATATTATGATAATTTAATCAGGCACCCGGGCGCAGATTGACTTGCAGGAGGGACCTTCAAAAGGTCCAGCTAGCATGGACCAGTAGTGAGTGGACTTTTTGTTTTATAAATGATTTTTTTTGCATTTAAATTCCATTATTTGATCTTGAATAAGTATTTTATGATGGATATTATCCCAGCATGATTTTGCTGAGTTTAAATGTTTTATTTTATATGTTGCCGAGTGGGATATCCTTAAAGGATATAGAACAGGAAATTTAATTTAAGTATCAGATAAAATGGCAGCAAAGTTCAGGAAAACATAAATAAGAATTTATTTTATTTATCATTTACTTTTCTAAAATAATATTTTCTTAGAAACCACCCTAGGTACCCTAAAAATGTTGCCTTCAGAAAGATTATGCCGATTACGGAATATATATGGATATTGGTTATTACCCTGTCTACGGACATAGTTACCTTCGATATAAGTCTGCGCGCGTATGATTTCACGCCCCACAAGTCTCGGGGACGCCCGAACCGTGCAGAGCGAGGAACGCAATTCAGGTTGACTAAAATGTTACATGAATCTTGCGAGGAATGCAACTCGGGTCGACTTTGTGTTACCGAAACCTGCGAGGACGTGTCACCAATGGTGACACGAGGAATTGACGGATTATGTGGGATAAAACGGAAATAAGGAATTGACGGATTATGTGGGATAAAATGGAAATAAGGAATTGACGGATTATGTGGGATAAACGAAAATAAGGAATTGACGGAAATAAAATGGGTACACCTAGGTGGTAGGCTAAAGTTGTTTTCTATGTTTTCAATGAGCTGATTTTTGATTAAGAGTGTGATTGACTATATATATATATGAATGCATTGATTTCAGTATGAGTATAAAGAAAGAATTTGATTAGTTTTCATAATTGTTTTTACAGTGGGGTTAGTACGTTCGTATGTACTTTCAAAACTTAGTTTTGGTCCACTCACAATTTTTAAATGTTTTGCACCCCCAGGCAGTAGGCGTGCACTAGGAGGCCACAACAGGGCAGAATTCCTGCTCCGCTCCTTTCTCACTCGATGTAGGGCATCGTTTGTAAACTAATTAATTTTTCTTGTAAACTCTGAGTTAGATGCTCTGATATTGCCCTAGAACTTGTATGTTTAACTGTTAGAATGTTTATAAAAGCATGCTGGCAGTTGGTATATATAATTATGTGCTTGTTGTCAGGTGGAATATTTGGGATGTGTTAAATTATAGGGGAGACTCTGCCGAATTTTCGGCAGAAGTCGAACCTTGATTTTCTTTGAAATTGTAGTAGATGGGCAATTAGGTCTGTTTGTGAGGTAAAATACCTCTAGGCCGAGCTGGGCTAGACCACGGTGTTAGTGGTCGAGCTGGGCCAGACCACGATGTTAGTGGTCGGGCTGGGCCCAATGTGCATTAGGTTGACATCAACTTGATTTACGTGGTGTTCACTCAAAAGACTTATAGTCCTAAAGAAGTTGGGATATTTCGGGATCACCAAGATGCCTATCTAATGGAGTCCTAGTTCAAGGAGGACTAGGTTGTTCTCGGAGTCCTAGTTCGAGAAAAGGCTGGGTTGCTGGAGTTCCACTTCGAGAAGGATTAGATTATGCGGGATAATATAAAAGGCTAAGGTCATCCACCGTGAAAGGTATGCAATTCTAAGCACTAGAACCTATTGTGCAATTTTACTCTCAAACACGCGACTGACTTAAGCATCGGAGGGTCCTTGGCCGACACCACACCGGTGTCATCCACCATAGCTCTCTTGTTTTGCAGGTTCTGGAGGACGACTTGGTTGGTCACGCTGACCTAGTCCGGAAGAATTGCCCGACCTCGATCTCGAAGAGGTCATCTTCTGTTGAACCAATTTTAGGCATCAACAGTTTGGCGCCGTCTGTGGGAATCGACTTCTTGTTGATTTTCATCTAAGTTTTTGGAGAACAACCACTTGCTTGACACCATGAGTCAAGAGTCCAGCCATGAAGAACCCGTCACCCCCGCTGCGCCTAAGAAGGGGAGAAAGAAATCCAATCACCTAACTAACATCGAGACCTACATGAAGGAGATGAGGAAAGACATTAACGAACTTCGTGATCAGAACAAGGAGGTCACATGGGAAGCCGAGAAGAGCCATACAGGAAGACAACGAAGGCTAGAAGAGTGGCGTCAAGAGCATGGAGATTGTCAACGCAACGGACTCCAACACCGAGGCAAACTTCAACGTGAGGGACATGACGATGAAGAGGGTGAGAGCCATCCCCGATCTCCTAATGGAACGAACCGTGGGAAGCTGCAAACTTTCGAGCCTAGCCTTCACAGCTCATTCTCTAGTTTCTCTCGCATGCCAGCCAAAAGCCAGAAGGAATATCTTGACCTAAGAGATCTGCTTGAGGAAAAGAAAGCTCGGTACGTAAGACCTCATGATCGCGATCGTGAAGTTGATCGTGACCGTGAGGTCAATCATGATCGTGATCGGGAAGTCAATCAGTCTGAAGTCCACCCTAATGGAGATGTGCACGCTGGAGAAAGTAGAATTCTAGAAGCCATGAAGCGGATGCAAGATGAGATGGATCGGAAGCTGGAAGTCCGCTTAACAGCCCTCGAGCGTGAGCGAGGTCCAGGACCTCTCGACCTGGCCATGACAACTGACACCCTACCATTCACTAGGGACATCCTTGAATTCAAGCTCCCAAAGGATTTCAAACAGCCAAGGATGCGACTCTATGATGGGACTACCGACCCGGTGGACTTCTTGAACGACTTCGGTTACTGGATGAATGTGAAGGATGCCGGAGATGCCATGAAATGTCGAGCTTTTCCTCTTCTCTTAGAAGGATCAGCTAAGGATTGGTTCAAGTCTCTGAAGCTTGACTCCATTAGCCTGCCTTAAAGAAGAGATACCCACCTAACTACCTTCTCAGCATCAGGCAGGGCCCTAAGGAGACATTCCGAGACTACATCAACCGCTTCAATGGAGAAGTAATTAGCATCCCTAGTTGCTCCAAAGATACGGCCTATACTGCCCTTCTAGCTGGGTTCCGAAGATGACCGTTTTTGTTCCATGTCAACAAGTTCCCACCTAAGAGTTATGAGGACCTGGTGTCTAAGGCGTATCGTCATGCCATAGCTGAGGAGATGACGTATGATACACCAAAAGTGAAGGATCCGTCACAGCCTAGTGTTGGAGATAAACAAAGAGAAGGTCGGAATGATGTACGCGACAAGCCAGACGACAAGAAAGAAAGATTTGAGAATTCTAGGTGAGGTGAGAGAGACCGAGATCGACCATAAAATTCATTTCGACCGCGATTCGACAACTACACCCCGTTGAATACTAATCGAGAGGAGGTCTTCTTTCACATCCAAACTAAGTTGCAAAAACCCCGACCTTCGAGGTTCTCCAAAGGGCGAAAGGATCCAAATCAATACTGCAGATATCACCACGAGAACGGTCATACGACAGACCAATGTTACGAACTCCAGGATGAGATTGAAGCACTAATTAGGATAGGTCGTCTAAACCGATTCGTGGGTGAAAAGAAGCAAGCAGAACAACATGACGACGCACCAGACAAGCAACCACGTGCTACGAAAGACATCAATGTTATCTCAGGCGGAGAAACTCTAGATGGGGACTCCAACAAAGCACGAAAGGAGTATGCGCGACGTACCCAAGGTGGACTTGAGGCACTCTCGATTGGTCCAGGCTACCGGACTCCGAAGTCACCCAAACTCGGGTATTCGGCGATCACCTTTAACGAGGAAGAGGAAAGAGGTGTAGTCCACCCACACGATGACCCGTTCATAATCCAAGCTGAGATCGCAAATTGTTGCGTAAAACGAGTCTTCATTGACACAGGCAGCTCGGTCAACATCATCTTCACACCAGCTTTCGAACAGATGAAGATATCACGAGAAGAGCTCAAGCCAGTGGTCACTCCCTTGCTCGGATTCACTGGGGACAGCATCAACTCCATTGGAAGCGTCACGCTACCTCTGTCACTAGGAACGACACCCCAACGAACAACGATGTACACAACTTTTCTAATAGTTGAATGCCCTTCTGCTTATAATGTTATTTTAGGTCGGCCATCCTTATGCTCTCTTCGAGCCTTCATTGCCAGTCATATGCTCTTGATGAAATTCCCAACCAAAGCTGGTGTGGGATATGTGAAGGGTGATCAACAAAAAGCTAGGGAGTGTTAAGTCGTGGCGTCCAAGCAGAGAGGGAAGGAAAATATGGAGATGTACGCTGTCGAATGGGATGGGATAGACCGTGGGGTCGAGTTCGACCCACGAGAAGGTACCAATAAAACACAAGCAATGCCATGAGGGGATTTAGAGAAAGTACAAATTGATGATAATCACCCAGATCAGATCGTCAAGATTGGTGCCCAATTACCACTTCAAGTTCGTTATGACTTGACAAACTTCCTACGTGAGAATGCTGAGGTCTTTGCATGGTTGTATGAAGACATGCTGGGAATAAATCCCGAGATCATATCACACCGTCTAAGTATCGATCCCGCCTTCAAGCCAATACGCCAAAAACGTCGAGCTTACGATGCAAAACGATACGCTGCCATGAAGGAAGAGGTGGACAAGCTCATAAAGATTGGTTTCATTCATGAAGTCAACTATCCAAGCTGGTTGGCCAACGTGGTCATGGTGAGGAAGACACCTATAAAATGGTGAATGTGCGTGGACTTCACTAACCTGAACAAGGCGTGTCCCAAAGATAGCTTCCCGTTACCCCGTATTGATCAGCTCGTCGATTCGATGCAGACCACGAGCTCCTTAGTTTCATGGACACATACTCGGGGTACAACCAAATTTTGATGTACCCACCAGATCAAGAGCACATCTCGTTCATCACAGACCGAGGTCTTTATTGCTACAAGGTCATGCCATTCGGACTCAAGAACGCAGGTGCGACATACCAACGACTTGTCAATCAGATGTTTGCCAACCAAATCGGGAAGAATATGGAGGTGTATGTCGATGATATGCTAGTCAAGAGTATCACGATTGATCATCACATTCAAGACCTAGCTGAAACTTTCGAGGTATTAAAGAGGTATAAGATGAGGCTTAATCCCGCCAAGTGCGCCTTCGGGGTCAGCTCGGAAAATTCCTAGGGTTCATGGTCAGCCAGCGTGGCATCGAGGCGAATCCAGAGAAGATCCAAGCTCTACTTAACATGACGTCACCTAGGACCTTGAAAGAGGTGCAAAGCCTAACAAGTCGTGTGGCTGCACTAAATCGATTCATATCCTAAGCTACAGACTGTTGTCAACCATTCTTCCATGCTATAAAGGGGAGGACGAAACTCATTGATTGGACCCCTGAGTATGAGCGTGCTTTTCAAGAGTTGAAGGATTACATGGGTAAACCCCATCTTCTATCCAAGCCTGAACATGGGGAAGATATGTTATTGTACCTATCCATGTCCTCTATGGCGGTAAGCTCGGTGCTCATCAGAGAGGTGAGCAAGGTTCAACACCCCGTGTATTATGTAAGCCGAGCTCTCCAAGACGCCGAAACGAGGTACCCTTAGATAGAGAAGTTGGCCCTCGCCCTTGTTATTTCAGCTCGGAAGTTGAGACCTTACTTCCAGTCTCATACCATCGTTGTACTGACCAACCACCCATTGAGGCAGGTCTTGCAAAAGCCTGAGACCTTAGGTCGGCTCATCAAATGGTCGATTGAACTAGGTGAATTTGATATCATATACCGCTCACGAGAAGCAATCAAGGACCAAGCTGTGGCTGATTTTCTTTCTGAGTTCACGGATGTAGAGCCACCATCATTGTCTACCGATCAGCCTGAGATGAGTACGGAGAAGAAGATACGACCTAACCTTCCACTTTGGATTCTCAAATCAACAAGGAAGTGGGGCAGGGTTGGTGTTAACCTCACCTGAAGATAATGAGACCTAGTATGCCTTACGGTTTGGGTTCAAAGCCTCGAATAATGAAGCTGAGTATGAAACACTCGTTGCAGGACTTCGCCTAGCCTCCGAGCTCGGGGTTAAACAGCTCCGTATTTTCAGCGACTCCCAGTTGGTGGTAAACCTTGTCACTGAAGAATACCAAGCTTAAGATGGAAGCATGAGTGCCTACCTAGCCAAGGTCAAGAAGATGTTGGATGATTTTATTGGTTATGAAATCATTCAAATTCTCCGGCTCGAGAATGCGAAGGCTAACTCCCTTGCTCGATTGGCGTCTTCATTCGATATCGACCTTGGGAGATCTATCCTAGTGGAATTCTTGGAGAAACCTAGCATAGAGGAAGATTGCATGAGGGTGTTCCCTATTAGCTCTGAGTCAACTTGGATGAATCCAATACGTGACTACCTAGCTCATGGAGTCCTACCTGAGGACAAAGCAGAAGCTCGACGTGTACGGTATAGGTCATCCCAATATCTAATCATCAACGACAAGTTGTATAAAAGAGATTTCTCTTTGCCATACCTACGATGCCTGACACCATATGAGGCTAATTACATACTTCGTGAAATCCACGAAGGCATTTGTGGAAATCACTTAGGCACTCGATCTCTTGCCCACAAAGCTCTCAGACAAGGGTATTATTGGCCAACACTCCAAGCTGACGCCAAGAAGATTGCTTAAACATGTTCCAAGTGCCAAGAATACGCGGTGGACCCCATCAACCACCAGAGAATTTGACTCCAATTAGTAGTCCTTGGCCCTTTGCTCAATTGGGAATTGACCTAATTGGCCTTATGCCAAAGGGAAAAGGTCAGACCAAGTTCGCAATTGTCGCGGTAGACTATTTCACCAAGTGGGCTGAGGCTGAACCCTTGGCGACAATAACCGAGAAGAATTGCATTGCGTTCCTTTGGAAGAACATCATATGCAGATTTGGTATCCCATACTCTATAGTTACCTATAATGGCAAGCAATTTGATAATGCCAAGCTTCGTGAGTTATGCGCCGAGCTCAACATCAAGCATTTCTTTGCATCTCCAGCTCATCCTCAATCTAATGGCCAAGTTGAAGCAATCAATAAGTTGATCAAGAAGAACTTGAAAACAAGGCTAGACAAGGCTAAAGGAGCATGGGCTGAACTATTACCCCAAGTCCTTTGGGCGTATAGAACTTCACACCGAACATTCACGGGAGACACCCCGTATGCCCTTGCTTTTGGAGCCAAAGCTGTAGTGCCTGTCGAGATTGGAGTGACTATGCATAGGGTGGAAGTGTTTCAGGCTGAAGCGAATGACGACCAGATGAATCTTAACCTGGACTTAGTGGATGAACAAAGGGATCAAGCTCAAGCTGCGCAACGCCTCATACCTACAACGTGTAGCTCGCTACTACAACTCTCGTGTCAGACACCAAGCTTTCCAAGTTGGTGGCCTAGTACTCCGCAAGGTCATGCTTTGTACTTGCAAGCCTGCAGATGGAAGCTTGGGACTGACCTGGGAATGGCCTTACCATGTCATCGGCGTTGTATGCCCTGGCACCTATCGACTCAGGGATCTCAAGGGAGCAAATTTGCCTCATCCTTGGAACGCCGAGCATTTAAAGAAGTATTACCAATGACTTCGTCATCGTCTACATGCTATCAAAGTTAGATCATCAGTTTGGGATTTAGATTTTTCATTTTTTTCATTCGGTGTAGGACTATCCTGTTATGATAGTTCATGAGGTAGTTTTTAGTTTATCAACTTAGTCAGCCAGCGTTCAAGCTGGCTCTTGTTTTGTTTTCAACTTTTTGGTAGTGAATACAATTTGGATTCCTTTTCCAACGTATTGTCTCTCCAAGCCTCAACAAAGTAACTCAAAGCGCCACATTCAAGTCAGCAAGGAATCAAGCTCCATAGACTTACCAAGCCCATATGGACGAAAGGTCTAAGCTCAATTTTGGCCAAGCTCATATAGACGGAAGGTCCGAGCTATATTGTGGTCAAGCTCATATGGACAAAAGGTCCGAGCTATATTTTTTATCGAGCTCATATGGACGAAAGGTCCGAGCTATATTTTTATCGAGCTCATATGACGAAAGGTCAAAGCTCAATTTTGGCCAAGCTCGGATGGACGAAGGTCCGAGCCATATTGTGGTCAATCTCATATGGACGAAAGATCCGAGCTATATTTTTTATCGAGCTCATATAGACGAAAGGTCTAAGCTCAATTTTGGCCAAGCTCAGATGGACGAAAGGTCCGAGCCATATTGTGGTCAAGCTCATATGGACGAAAGATCCGAGCTATATTTTTATTAAGCTCATATAGACGAAAGGTCTAAGCTCAATTTTGGGCAAGCTCGGATGGACGAAAGGTCCGAGCCATATTGTGGTCAAGCTCATATAGATGAAAGGTCCGAGCTATATTTTCTATCGAGCTCATATAGGCGAAAGGTCTAAGCTCAATTTTGGCCAAGCTCAGATGGATGAAAGGTCCGAGCTATATTGTGGTCAAGCTCATATGGACGAAAGGTCCGAGCTATATTGTGGACAAGCTCATATGGACGAAAGGTCCGAGCTATATTTTTTACTGAGCTCACATAGATGAAATGTCTAAGCTCGATTTTGGCCAAGCTCATATGGACGGAAGGTCCGAACTATAGTGTGGTCAAGCTCATATGGACTTAAAGTCCGACCTATATTTTTTTATCAAGCTCCGATAGACGAAATGTCCAAGCTCAACCCTCCACCAAGCTCATGGTCAGGTTGGCGAAGAACCCACCTTCCCATGCCAAGCTCATGCTCAGGTTGGCGAGGGACCCACATCATCAGGCCAAGCTCATGCTCAGGTTGGCGAAGGACCCACATCGTCAGGCCAAGCTCATGGTCAGGTTGGTGAAGAACCTACCTTGCTATGTCAAGCTCATGCTCAGGTCGGCGAATAACCTACCTCGGCATGCAGAGCTCATGGTCAGGTTGGCAAGCAACCCACCTCGTCATGCCATGCTCATGCTCAGGTCATGCCCAGCTCTGGGCCAGCTCGATCACCAACGTCGTGGTCTCCATGAGCTCAATCACCCACACCGTGGTCGACATGAGCTCAATCACCAACATCATTGTTTGCATGAGCTCGACCACCAACACCGTGGTTTACCTGATCTCGATCACCCACACCATGGTCGACATGAGCTCAATCACCAACATCATTGTCTACATGAGCTCGACCACCAACACCGTGGTTTACCTAATCTCGACCACCAACACTGTGGTCTATATGGGCTCGATCATCCACATCGTGGTCTCATGAGCTCGATCAACAACACCGTGGTATACATGAGCTCGATCATCCACACCGTGGTCTACATGAGCTCGATCATTCACATCGTGGTCTACATAAGCTCGATCACCAACATCGTGGTCTCCATGAGCTCGATCACCCACACCGTGGTCCACCTGATCTCGACCACCCACACCGTGGTCTACCTAGTCTCGATCACCCATACCGTGGTCTACCTGATCTCGACCACCCACACCGTGGTCTATCTAGTCTCGATCATCCATATCGTGGTCTACATAAGCTCGATCACCAACATCGTGGTCTCCATGAGCTCGATCACCCACACCGTGGTCTACCTGATCTCGACCACCCACACCGTGGTCTACCTAGTCTCGATCATCCACATCGTGGTCTACATAAGCTCGATCACCAACATCGTGGTCTCCATGAGCTCGATCACCCACATCGTGGTCTACTTGATCTCGACCATCCACACCGTGGTGTACCTAGTCTCAATCACCCACACCGTGGTCTACTCCGGTCTCGACCATCGACACCGTGGTCTACCTAGTCTCGATCACCCACACCGTTGTCTACACGATCTCGACCACCCACACCGTGGTCTACCTAGTCTCGATCACCCACACCGTGGTCTACCCGATCTCGACCACCCACACCGTTGTCTACCTAGTCTCGACCATCGACACCGTGGTCTACCTGGTCTCGACCATCGACACCGTGGTCTACCTGATCTCGACCACCAACACCGTGGTCTGCTCCAGCTCGACCACCAACACCGTGTTCAAGTTGGCATCCAACCTCAAATCGTTGGGTTCTAGCGAGGAAAATATTATCTAAAAATTTGCCAAGTTTCAAACATGAATGACCATATAGTTTTGACTTGCAACAACATGAGTGGAGCACAATGCATACATAGATAATGCAGTCAAGATCAAGGTCCAACAAAAATACACCAAACAACCGCCGTGACCAGATTGATGGAAAGATAAATAACACAAATGTCTTAAAACATGTTTAGTTACGGTCTAACAAAAGGAGTACTAACTCCGGAACTCCATGAATGGTCAACACGGTGGCATTCCACTTTGTGTATACAAGAAGGCCGATCTAGCTCGGTCAGATCAGAGAGGCGTCATCTCAATGGGCACCTCCCAACACGGTCTTATCACGCACCCCGACCCCAGAGGTGCTGGTCCCCATCTCACCTATCATGGGACCTCCCATGTCCAGAGAAAGAACGACGTCATCTCCATTGTCACTAAGGTCAAGCTCACCTTGGGCAAGGGCACCCTCTAGGATGGTCCAGTCGAGGTTAGGGTAACATCTCTTCATGGCTTTCATGCAAGATTGAAAGCCTTCGTCCAGCAGGTTGACTTGAGTTCCTCAAACTCCTCAGAAGACTTGAACTCCTTGATCACCTTATCCTTGGTTGATCTCAGCTCCGCCACCTCACTAACAAGCTTGGCCACCTGATCTTGGATGACACCAACATCCTTGGTGTGCTTCTCGGCCATGTGCTTTAATTCAGACTTAGCATCGCTGACTTTCTTCTTCTCGAGATCGACCACCGACCTTAGCTTGGCGATTAGAAGGTCATCGTCTTCATTTTTTCCTTAATTCCTTGAGCTCATCGCTTTGCTTCTGGAGAAGACCATGGCTCTCGAGCTGGACATGGTACTGGAGCCAAGTAGCCTACAATAAAATAAATAAATAAGTGCATAAAAAGGGAAGAACAGGTGAAGGTGAGCATTAATTCGAGAAAGGACACATGAGAACAAGTGTTACCTCTAGTGTGGCTTACTAAGCCATGTCTATCTTTCCACTAGGGGACTTCCCCTCAAATCCTTCAAGATTGGAGTCATGGATGCCAAGCTGACATGTCCTGAAGAATGAGATGAAGGCCGAGTGAATCCTCGAGCCTGAAGGGTTAGCCTGGTGTTGATGTGTGCTATCGTCATCTACCCTTCGCCTCTTGGGGTCAGGACCACTACGGCTGTTGTGTCCACCTCTCCCGATGCGTATATTTTTCTCTAGTGCGCCAAAATTTTTTTTTCCTTCGCCATTCACCAAGTCCTTTCGCCAAGCTCGTTTTTAATGGAGACTTGGGAACTCATGGTGCCGATCTGTGACATGGGGGAATTTTAAAATTTTTGAAGACGATTAAACATTACCAACTCGGCTAAATTATTGAAATGCAACTCCCCACACAAAACTCTCTTGTCTGGGGACTTAGGGGACTTTTGTTTGTGAGGTAAAATACCTCTAGGCCGAGCTGGGCCAGACCATAATGTTAGTGGTTGGGCTGGGCCCAGTGTGCATCAGGTTGACATCAACTTGATTTACGTGGTGTTCACTCAAAAGACTTCTAGTCCTAAAGAAGTTGGGATATTTCGGGATCATCAAGATGCCTATCTAATGGAGTCCTAGTTCAAGGAGGACTAGGTTGTTCTGGAGTCCTAGTTGGAGGAGCGCTGGGTTGCGCTGGAGTTCTACTTCGAGAAGGATTAGATTGTCTGGGATAATATAAAAGGCTAAGGTCATCCACCGTGAAAGGTATGCAATTCTAAGCACTAGAACCTATTGTGCAATTTTACTCTCAAACATGCGACTGACTTAAGCATCGGAGGATCCTTGGCCGACACCACACCAGTGTCATCCACCGTAGCTATCTTGTTTTGTAGGTTCTGGAGGACGACTTGGTTGGTCACGCTGACCTAGTCCGGAAGAATTGCCCGACCTCGATCTCGAAGAGGTCATCTTATATTGAACCAATTTTAGGCATCAACAAGGTCATTTGTGCCCAGCATCTACCAAGTGTTGGACACGCACAAGGTTCGGCTCGTATTCCAAAGTGGAATTTGGGTCGGATCCTGTCATTGACAGTGCATGTGAGAAAATCTCTTTCCCTTCCTAACTTTGATAATAAATAAAAATAAAAAATAAAAAGTCGATGTATCATTTGTAATACACGAAAGAAGCAACACTTATCCAATTCAGAAATTTGTCTTTGCATAAATGTGATAAGTTCTTAAAAATTGAATAACTTAAATTATTTAGGAAATGTTAATTAGAAAGGCATATAGGGCTCAAGGGGATCGGGACAGTTCCTCCTACTCCTTTATATACGGTATAATGTGTCAAAGTAGCATTTATAGTTCTATGCTATATTAGGAATTTTGGCACTTAGTCAAAATAGCATATACAATATAATAATTATATTGTGATTCTAATTTATTTATTTTTATATACAAGAGATATTCTATTTTAATCTAATTTAAATTACGGAAAGGGCGATTCGAACTTGAGTGCTGAGTGGGGAGCAGATCCACTCTAGCCAATTTGGCTAAGTCTAAGTGTGCGTAATTCTAATTATTATAACACAAGAGCAATTGTGGTGTAGTGAGGTTACTACTAATAAGTAAATACATGACGTCTCAATCCTTGCAACTAAACTTAGGAAAATTTCATAAGGAAAAACAAGAGTTATTCCAACTTTCCCACATGATATAGGTTTTATAAAGTTATAACCATGGACTAAAATATCGATAATATCAACGAAATATCAAGGATATTATCGTTTTTTCGGTCACGGATATTTTGGAACGTATCCATACACATATCGTATGAATATCGATAATATCGATGAAATATCAAGGAAATATCGATGTCAATAATTTTGCTCAGACTTCAGCAATATTTTGGCAAAATATCGACATGATATTGCTATAATATCGAAAATATCGATTTGCACATGAGAATGAGTTTCCTTTTCAAGTTTCAACTTTCCAACTACTCTTCGCAATACACTTACTCTACACATAGAGATGATGAAGATAGTGAAAATTTTGAACCTCATAGGAACTCTATGTGATACTAAGTCACTCATGTATCTTACCATGCAATGTATAAAGTGTAAAATATTGTAGTAACACTATCTTCTTTCATTAATTACTACATATTTTCTACACTCACAGTGTTTGTCGGCTCGCTATATAATCAACTTAAATCAGTTAAACCAATCATGCAATGCATTTCCTTCCAATTTTTTGTGATAAACTAATAAATAATTGACTAAATAAACATCCTCCAAAGTTTCAATAAAAATTTCCAAGTTTTTCTTACAATTTCTGTGGTTTTTATTCAATGTTTATCGATATCGATAATATCCCGATATTTCCACGGAAATTTCCGTGTTTTTAGACTATCGATATTTCCGATACCACCGATATTTTAGACCTTGGTTATAACACTAATCTAGGACCCATGTAGAGCTCAACTTACCTATGAAAATTTGGTATAATAGTTGGAAAAACTTTTTAGAGTATGTGATACAACACTTTTGGTAATGTCCCACTATATATTGAAGTTTGGTTGGGTATGATTGGGAACAACTCAATAACCTATTCACAAGTCTTATAGTACTTTGGTTTATCGATAAGACCTTAGTCAAGCTTAAATCTTTAGGGGTCGTTTGGTACGCCGAACTATCATGAACTGGACTAAATCTTGAGACTGTCTTGGATTAGTTCGGATTGGCCTAAGCTAGATTAAATATTGACCTCCTTTTGGTGTTGCGTCGGACTAAGAAGTTGGATTGTAAAAATAGTAAAGACATATGTTTGGTGTTGTGTCAGACTAAAAAATAATGATTTTAATATAATAATTTTTAAATAATTACATGTAATTTAATAAGATCTTAAAACTATGAACATACTTTCTAGATACCAAATTTAACATACTTTCTAGATACCAAATTTACATGTAGATGTCAAAGTTGGAATTTCTCCAAAAAGTCATAACAAATCAACAAAGATAGCATTCCAAAAATGCCATCAAGCCCAATCATAGCAGTTTACGAATGCGACTATGTATGTCACCCATTCAAGAATAAATAATAACAATCAATACTCATGTAGAAAAATTTCATTTCACAATATAAGGGGAATACATATTTACTCTCATTTGTCCTTACAAACTACTAATGCTTGGGCCTAATTGTAACTAGCATAAGTCTAGTATTTTGCTAGTTCTCTTCGGAACTCATGATCCAAAAGTTTCATTCATTGTCAAAATATAAGTGAAAGCAATGTAAGCCATTGATATCTTCTTCAGTCACAAAAAGCAACCTACCAAAGTGAAAGACAAAGAAACTATCTTGAGTATGTGATTACATTTCATCAGGCAAAGCTAACAAATAGAAATTAGAAACCTAGTCAATGCTGACCATCCATGTTTTGGTATGTTTTGGTGCCAAACCCAGGACTAAGCATGTCATTAGCCGTCCAATAAAGCAACTCTTGAGAAACTCACCACCACCTTTGTCTCGAATGCCCATGTGGTAGCCAAGATCAAAATCAAGAATTGCATTACCACCCCATTGCATAACCCACCTGAGTGCCACATTTTAGCAAACAGTTGGAGTGTATTGTGCTCTGGACTCTTGGACAACACCAGAAGCATTCAGCCCCCAAACCCAATTTTTCAAAGATTGAAACCTCTTAATCTTATGAATAGAACCAATGGACTCTGACCCAACAATAATGGCAACAAAATGAGACAAAGAAAAGAGCAAACCTTTGGTGTATTTGGGTTCAAGAATCTGTGATGTCACTGATATCCACGGTTGAAAACCCGCAAATCCCACTTCAATTACAACAGAGTCGTTCATTTGGTTGACGACCATGTTGCTTGATAGGAGCATAATTATGCGACTTAGATGGCTTGTTCTTGTGCGTTTACATTGTGTTTTCTTAGTTAAAGTAGTCCTTTAAGCTAGTTTTATGTGTTTTCAGGTTTTAAGGGCAAAGTATGCAAAGTAATGCATTTTGGAGCCTTTTGGAGCACAATTGAGCTTGGAATGGATATCATATGCTTGGAGCCAAAGGAATGGACGAAATTGGAGATTTAAAGATAGGAAGAGAGCAGAATGCATGCAATTCAAGCATGTTATGACATGATTGGGATGAGAGGAAATTGAGCTTAAAGACAAACCCAATTTGGCCCACACTCCCTGTCAGTCCAGTTTCGTAGCTCATCTTGCAGGCCTCATTTCAGTAACCTACACAGATCGGATGAGAAGATATTCTTCATGGAAGTTGTTCACATGGGTGTCTAGAATAACATATCCAAATTTCAGCCCAATTGGAGAAATCTGGAGTCCTCAGCCCGTTAAACACTAAACCATGCTCAGGAGGCATTTAATGTGCAGCTGCCAGCTTATGAGCCTTGGGTTCCACATCTCCTTTGAGCCATGTGCCTCACATAAGCAGTACCTGACTTTAAGCCTAACATGTTGAGCAAATTAGGGAGACATTTCAGCTGTGGAAGTCTCAAGGAGCAAATTAAGTCATGCCCAATTAGGGAAACATGTTTGCACAAATCAAGGAGCAGTTCCATGATTTACGGTGGGCTACTTTACACCAACCACAGGGAGGACGAATTTCACACTCTAAAGGGGGATAGAGAGACTCACATGGGGGGGGATTCAGATACACATTCAGTTGCAAAAAGAGAGAGAGAGGGACTCAACCATTCTCTCACCATTCACACCGAAAAACTTCACCCATTCTGCAGTCCACCATCCTTCACCAATCTCCATATTTTCTGACCCCAAACCTTCCTAGTCATGCCCATACTCCCATCCTAGACACTCTTCCACCATTCTACATCATCCATAACCACCACTACTCACACACCCATCCAGATTCACAAAGAGAGAAGAGAGCTAGTTGCAAAGGAGAGAGGAGCTTGAGTCATCTGGGAACTACCTTACTACCACCATCCGCTAGGAGGAGTGCCTTGAATGGGCTTGCCATTCAATTGAGGATTGCTGGAACGTTTAGGTGTTTTCTTTCTTTATTTTCAATGTTTCAATTCAATAATCTCTGTGTTGTGAGTATGAGGAACTAAACCCCTCTTAGTTAGGGGTGATTCGAAACCATGTACATACTTGCAATATGAATTGATTACCTTTAGTTGTGATTTCATAAGTTGTGAATTCAATTCGTTTGACTGCTTGATTGATAACTTATTCGTGTATGTTTATTAAGAGTGCACGCTTAGTTTTCATGCATGAATATGATGCTGAGTATAAGGGAGTTTCACCTAATAGTTACAATCTTATATTCACAAGTAGTGGAGGTCGCTTATAAGCGATCGCGTTAAATGAATTCTTGGCGGGAGTCTCATGCTCATCATAGTACGAATGCCTCGTCAATACTTATAGTTCTCATATTGCTTAATGATCTTTGATTGTATCTTTATTGTGCTTTTCACGTAAAGGACTTTTGAAGAATATGTTGAATTGTTGTATGCGCTTTCCCATCCAATTTAATAACTTAAGGAGAACTTGAAGGTTAATTTGCGGACCTAATTAACTCGGGGTGTTGAGTTCCATGATTTATCGAAAGAACAACTGAAAATTGGTTTATGTGCAAGTATGTCATGTGTGGAGAAGAACCCTCTAGCTAATCTTCCATCCATAGTTTCATCCAAATTCGTTTTACAATCTATTTTAATTACAACTGTTTTCTTTGTTTCCAAATTCGTCAAAACCAATCCCCCTTTATTTTGAAGTGTCATATTAGTTAGAAAGTGGTTTAGTTTGTGTTTTTAAGTGTCTTGAGTCAAGTTATAACATATTTTCGTCCAAATTCTTCCTTAGTGTTCAAAACTGCCAGAAAGTGGTTTTAGGCGCTTTTGAGTGTTCGTTTGTTGATTTGAGTCTTTTGGTTTGTTTTGGTGTTTTAAAGTATAGTTTTGCATTCTTTGAGTCTAATTTAGTGTTTTAAACTTTGTTTTAAGTTTTTGAGTCAGATCTCAAGTGATTTTAGCTCCTCCTAATCCTCGCCCGAAACGATCCCTACTTACATTTCCATACTACAATTGATAAAAAGAGGGTTTAATTTGTGTGCTTATATTCAACGCACCATTGCTCACAACATTCACAGGCTCTGTAATTTCAGGTGGCTGAAAGCATCATCAGAAACAAGAAATTCACTCTTGCAATCAAGACCCACATGGATGGCGCCCTCAGAATGGAGAAATATTTCAAGTGCTTCTCACTTTTGCAATCAAATCAGCTTTGAAGGTCGATGGCAGAATTGTGTGGAAGAGTCGATACACGATGCGCCAAGATATCACGACACAAGTGAAGAAGAAGAAGAAGAAAATGGTTTGTGTTGTGTCGGACTCACTTAGTTTGTTTAGTGAGGGTGCTATTTTGCGAACCAATTTTCGGCCTCACTATATTATAAGAGCGAGTGAGCCATTTTTTCACCCGTTGTACTATATAGTCGCATTTAAGTTAGTCCCTTCTCACACCAAATATGGATTTTAAATATTATTTAGTCCAGTCCAATCTAGTGAAACCTACCAAACATGGCCGTATAGTCTAGTTTAGCTTGATCACCATCTTAAAAATAGGGATGGATAATGGGTACTCATTGGGCCCATCGACTGTTGAGGAATATTAGGGTGATGATGGGGCCGACTAGGGGTAGGTATCGAGACCGAAAAACCGGAACATTGAGCCGCACCAGACGGAAAAAACTAGAAAAAAAAAAAATCATGTTGACTAAAAAGTCAACAAACAAACAACACCAACTTCAAGGTATCTCTCTTTTCTAAACCCAATTATCTCTCTTTGTATAAAATTGTGATTTTTAAAGCCCAAAAAATACATTTTTAGTTGGAATTTGAAAAAAACCAAGGTCCAAAACTGAAAATCGCACTGGAAACCGATTTAAATCGGACCAACTGATTTTATAATTTTTTTTCACTAAATCGAACAAACCACACCAGTTGAATAGTACCAGTTCTGATTCAGGTGTGAGATAAAAATCGACCGAACCGGCCCGCAACCACCCCTAAAGCGGACCTATCCTTATTATTTTTGAAGTCAAAATGGGCAGGAGCCGTGTAAGACTTGGACAAAGTGTGCATAGAGTAGGCCCGGCCCAACCGATCCAATTTCAATTTTACCTAGCTCAAAGCTTAATAGAATCAAAACCCATGTGAGCGTTATTTATTAACTAACATAAACAAACCATGTTAAGCAAAAGATATGGCAAGCTCAAAGCTTAAAAAGTATTATTTTAACTCGATCATTATGTGGCAAGCTCCAAAACAATATAATAAGCCAAACACGCTTTAAGACAACTCACTTTTTCTTAGTGGTCATCAACAAAACAGTAATTTAATTTTAAAATGTTCCCACATGCCAATTTCATTAAACGAAAAAACAATTTGGAAAATAGTTATTGCTTAAACTCACATCAAATCAAATGCATGAAAGGGCCCCACACTTGATTTAATCCACCTTCTCATCAATGTTTTGTATAGAATTATGGCAACAACGTGGAGAATCGGACAGCATAGCGAAGCCAAACCGGTCAAACCGGTCCGACCGGTCGGACACCCAGACTTTACAAGCAAGCATACGCTTAACCGGGTTAACCGTTACCGCTCCTGTATCTGATTCTTCTTCCGTTTATTCCGTACACACCAGCTCACAGTATAACACATATTTTGTAAAAAAAGAAAATAAATAGAGAAAAATATTGAAATTAATCAAGTTTAAAAGAAAGAGAAGGAGAAACAAAATCAAAGAAACAAACGAATTCCAGATTAGTCTACGTCTTCTTCTTCTTCTCCTTTAGTCCGTGAAGCAATTTCTGCGAGCTTGGGAACCAGACAGAACCCTTTGGCACGGCAAGGGTCCACGGTTGATCTTGCTTGGTGTTGAAGCTTTGAAGTTTCAAACTTTCAAGGATTTGACTCGGATTGTGGAATTTGATTGGGTTGGAGTTCGTTTTACTTCTAGCGAATTGGAGTGGGATTCTAGGGTTTCGGGGAACAAGATGAAGCCCATGCAGACCATACAGGATCTGATCGAGGAGATTAAGCTCCGAGTGGTTTGGTGGGCCTTGTTTGTCTTCTGCGTTACCTACTTCCTGTCCCGTAAGTACTCCAATCTGATGCAAATTGGGTTTTTGTTCTTTCTTTGTTTCTCTTTTGTTACAAATTTGCTGTAGTTCATGAAATTATTGCTTTCTTGGGGGGTTGATGGTTTTTTTATTGTATCTAAGTTGCTTTTTATTCCAAGAATTAGGAATCAGTAACTCTGTGTTGGCTTCTGAGAAACTGGTCGAAAATAATCAAGTGAAAACACAATGTTGGGTTTACATATTTTCTGTGATTTCTTCATCATATGTGTATTATACTCAGCTAAAGCCATGACTAAGTTTCAAGTTTGTAAAATTTATCTGTAAACAAGTGGAGGTTAGAATTGTGATAGTCATATAATGTCCGTGTTGTGAAAATTGGTTGGTTCTCTTGAAAATGTGGTATTTTTCACTCTTAAAAGAGTTTTTTCCTGACTCCAATTCTTTGTCATTCCTCACAGATTCGAGTAAATCAATGTGGATGAATATACCAATATCAATTTTGTTGGTTTCGGCATTACGCATTCTATTAAATAATGTGGAATTCCATTGGAAGGTTCAAAGACCTGTTCGACCGCAGTCATATTTGTCTCATTTGGAGAAGAAACAGTTGTCGGTGAATGATCCACGCCTTTCTAGCGGGCCACCACCACCAAGGTGGAAGAGGAAAATTGGTTCTCCAATCGTAGAGGATGCAATGAGTGATTTCATTGACAAAATTTTAAAGGATTTCGTGATTGATTTGTGGTATTCGGATATAACATCAGACAAGGAGGCTCCGGAGCAAATACGTGCGATAATCATGGATGCTCTTGGTGAAGTATCAGGAAGAGTTAAAGAGATAAACCTTGTTGACTTGCTGACAAGGTATCCTTCTGTTTCTCGATGAAGTGAATCATTTGCAAGTTGTTAAAATGCTTTTATCATTAAAGAAACATAATTAATGGCTGTTGTATGTTTCAGGGATATAATTGATTTAATAGGGGATCATATGGAGCTTTTCAGAAAAAACCAAGCTGCTATAGGTGTTGATGTTATGAAAACTTTGTCTTCAGAGGAGAGAGATGATAGGTTAAAACATCATCTCATGGCTTCAAAGGAGCTCCATCCTGCATTGATATCACCTGAGAGTGAGTACAAGGTGTGAGTGGAGTGTTCTTACAGAAATAAGTTTTATTTTTAGATTTTATCTCTTGGATTTAGGTTGATGCTCTATGTCTTCCATAGGTTCTTCAGCGGCTGATGGGTGGAGTGTTAGCTGTGGTTTTAAGGCCCCGAGAAGCTCAATGTCCAGTGGTGCGATCTATTGCCAGAGAACTTCTTACAAGCTTGGTAATCCAACCTGTTCTGAATTTCGCAAGCCCTGGGTATGTTATTGAATATTTTAATTTAATATTACCTTATTTATTTTTGTTTTTCAGTTTTTAGTTTACTTTTTTTTTGCTGTCTATTGGGTGTTAAATTCTCCTAAAAGGTATTGCCATTTAGTTTAGTTATTTTCTTTTTCTTTTCTGTCTTGAGGGTGCTAAATTCTCCTGAAAGGTATTGTCATGTAAAACTGTTCAGAAGCATCAAACTGTCATTTAGTATCTATATTCTGTAGAAAGTACCTGATGGCCTGGGCTAAACCTTTATTTATTTTGTTTTCCAGATTTTTAAACGTATATTACAGAACTGTGGTTTAAATCTTGTATTGGATTGTTATTATTGTTATTTTATCATGATCTATTTATGCCATGATTTATAGCTTAGGGAGGATCTGATCATATAAGTGGGCGTATATGCATATAACAGCGTAATAATGATATGTGCCTCCAATTTAATAACATAAATGGTACATATTTTTACACACCTTTCCTATCGCTTACAGAAATTTAGCCATTTTAACTTACAATTTTCCTTTATTCAGGTATATCAACGAATTGATTGAATACATTTTGCTAGCCATTAAAGATGAAATCACGAAAGTGGTAGCGGGTGACCAGTCAACTGCAGGGGGTGTACATGATCATGGTTCTCCTTTGAACAAATATGCAACCGTTAATCAAAGAACTGATATGATATTGTTTAAAGTTGACAATCAGAGAGAAAAATCCTCGGATTATAAGCCATTCCAGGAAGATCCTTTGCAGCCACAGCCTGCTGATTGGGCACGAATTTTGGAGGCTGCGACACAGAGAAGGACTGAAGTTCTTACTCCTGAAAATCTTGAAAACATGTGGACGAAAGGGAGAAATTACAAAAGAAAAGAGCACAAGAAAAAGATAAGAGCAACTCAGGAACATACACCTGTGGGTTCTAGAGTAGATAGTGCTGTACCTGCTACAATGTTGGTGAACGAAATGGTAGCTGACAGGCATGAAATTTCTACAGGAATAGAGGATAAATCTATTGTGAAGTTAACACTTGAGACAAGTTTAGATTCTCAATTGAGTGATGGGACTAAAAAAGAGATGCAGTTCTCTTTGGATCCCAGCAAAAAATCATATGCTGAGGGTGGGATTCTTGTTGATGAATTGGAGGACACTGGAAGCCTTGCTGGTGATGGAAATAAAAGTAGGCTTAAAAGATCAAATAGCACTTCTGCTTTAAAAATCCAACCAGACACAAAAAGGGCAGTCACAGAAGGTGGAGGGTCTATCATATCAGAGTTCTATAGCCCTGAGTTAGGCAGGCGCAGAGAAGAGCATATTGGTAAGAGTGCCTCGGATATGGTAGTCCATTGTGTGGGACAACAAGTTCCCAAGCTCAGATGCCGGGTAAGCATTTTTTCTGTGAAATTTGATGGTCTAGTAGATATCATAAATTTTGAAGATATAAATTTGATGGTCTAGCAGATATAAATTTTGGCAATGGTCTAGCAGATATCGTAAGTATTGAAGATGTAAACAATTTCAGCTTCTTGACTCTATGTCCAATATGTCTCTACAGGTTATGGGCGCATACTTTGAGAAACTTGGGTCAAAATCTTTTGCAGTTTATTCAATTGCAGTTACAGATTCAGGAAACAGAACTTGGTTTGTGAAAAGAAGGTTTCATTCTCATCTACATCATCACACCAAGATTACTCCTTTCTTTTTTTCAATTTTCTTTTCATTGCACATGCACACGCCCAAACAGGCCCACACACACACACACACACACACACACACACACACTCTCTTATAAAAATAAAATTACAGACACATACAACATATATAGAATCCACCTCTGATGCGTATGTCCTAATTTAAAGAAAAGTAAGAACTACATTGTTGGGGCCCACCTTGCAGTGTAATCCCATGATCCAAAGCATCCACCTTTTAGGTTTCCATTCAATGATCATCTTGCAAAAATTGAGCTAAATGGAAATTGTTTAGCCCTTTGATTATCGTCATCATGATAATTTCAATGTTTGCCAGAAATACTTGACGGAAATTAGATGACTACACAGATTCAGATTTTGTTAACTTATTCTTGCTGGTTGATCCCACTATGTAGACCTTGTTTTTCTTAAAATGAAGACGTGCTCATTAGAGAAAATATGTCTGTGTGTTTGTTCTTACATATGTTCAGCAAGTTCTTAAAGTCTTTATCGGTATTACCTGGTCCATATATGAATTTTTGTTCTACCTGCAGATATAGGAATTTTGAGCGATTACATCGCTATCTTAAAGAAATTCCAAATTACACTTTAAATTTGCCACCCAAAAGAATATTTTCGTCAAGCACAGAGGACGCTTTTGTTCATCAGCGATGTATTCAGCTGGACAAATATCTGCAGGTATGATGCAGCTTCTTCAATGTATTTCTATTCCTCTCCTCATTCTCAACTTTCTTCTCTCCTTGCTGCTTTACTCATGCTGTATTTTCCCAGGATCTCTTGTCAATAGCTAACGTTGCTGAACAGCATGAAGTGTGGGATTTTTTAAGTGGTTCCTCAAAGGTATTCATCCTCTTGACCTTAGTTTTAGAATCTTAGATGACAACCTATATATTTCTCTCTCTCACTCTTTTTTTTAAAAACAGTATCTTTTTTTTTTTTGGGTTTTAGAATTACGCTTTTGGAAAATCTCCCTCAGTGATGAGAACTCTTGCAGGTACGTGGTTATTCTCAGTGGTTTTTCGCATATTTTCTGTTCATATTTTTGGGGTTCCATGTTTACGTTGAGAAATTAGTGGCTATGTTTGAAGAACACAATCGATATAATGGAAATGAAGGATATGTCTTCAGAGCCTTGTTTGACCAGATTAAGGGGTCCTTTAGAATTTTTGAGGACTACGAGGGAGTGAGTGTGAGCGAGCTTTGGGATAGAGTTAAGTTTTGGGCAGCTTTATGGGCTTCTGTTACTAAGGATTTTAAAGATTACTCTTACTCTTCCATTTTGAGGGACATGGCTGCTGTGGTTATGTGAAGGTTTTGCTGTGTTTTGGCGTTTTCTTTTGGGGTTTCTTTGGGGTTTGCTTCTCCCTGGTTGTTCGGGAGGTTTAGTTTAGGGGTTTCCCCGTTTTGTTGTTTTAGAAGTATTTGTCTTGCTGAAACAGAGTTGTTCTGCTGCCTGCAGGAACTATTTTTCAGAGGCTCAGAACAGTTTTTGATTTATATATTATGGACCATGAAACCTTTCATTATAGTATAGTCACTAAAAGGCAATTGTTCTTACTAATTAGTAATTATCTTTAGTGAACATGGGCTTTTCTCTTTTTTTATTTACTTTATACAGAATGCAGATAATAACTAAAATGTAATTATCCATTGCCATCAGAAAGCCATATATGTTAAAGAACCTTTTTTTTTTTAATTTTATGAAAACCCATAGTGTGTCTACTTCATGATTGCTCTTGGTCCTAAATCATAATATCTTGATTTTTAGTTTTATCTTGATCTGGCTGCTTCCTTTAATGTTATGACAATTTTTCATATTTGCTTATTGCTTTTCGAGATTCGGTTAGTCAAGGTGTTCATGGTCATTCTTTTTATTGGATTCAAACAGTCAATGTGGATGATGCTGTGGATGATATTGTACGCCAGTTCAAAGGGGTTTCAGATGGCTTAATGCGTAAAGTTGTTGGTTCTCCCACATCTGAGACATCATCTTCAATTTCTGCATGGAACTTGGCCACAAATGCAGATGAGACAGGCGTACGTGCTATTAGGCAAAATACAGTGGAAACAACAAATAACTTTTCTGATAATGAGGATGGTGATAAAGATAAAAGTTGTGACCCTGTGGAAGCGGGATCTGGTGCACAAGAAAATGGGTGGCATTCAGATAATGAATTGAACTCCAAGGGTTATCCATGTAGGGTTATATATACAAGGAACTTTGGTTCGGACAAGAAAGATGATTTAGCCGGGGAGGGTGGCTTTCCTGCAGCAAATTTTACAGCAACCTCCAGAAATTTGGAGGATCCAGTTGGAATGCCACCTGAGGTATTAATAGTTTCATCTGAGTTCATTTTCTTTAAGCATTATTGTTCACTGTCATGATACTTAGTATCCTAAATTAGTTGATTATGGTAAACAGATTCATGTTGGTTTTTGGCATGTAAGCCACTAGACTGCTAACTAGTGTTTGATAGGGCTGACTGGTAGAAAATAATTCATGTTGACCACCTTGAAGTAATTTGGGAAAAAGACTTCTGTAGTTGATTCAATTTCTTAGGAAAAAGGCTTGGGTAAGACGTGAGAGAAGTAGCTTCATGTTGGACCTTTTTCACCATTTTCACCAATATCTTATGTGGTATCCCATTTCCGAGTACTTGCCTACTTCCATCATTACCTGAAGTCTCTTTCGCGGCATGTTCCCTTTTCTTCACACAACCAAACTATAGTTTTAGGTATTTTATATGACCAGCAATTACTTAATAGGTTAATATTGTTATCCATTTTTTACTTTCTTAATTTTCTGCCAGTGTATGATGATATTCTCTATGCCCATTTTGGATCCTCCTGTTTCCAGCTTAATGCAATCTCTCTCTTTGGTTATAAAGTATAGGTCTTGGATTTTGTATACAAGGTGCCATTTTATTTTGTATTTAAAATTTACGATCAGTTTTTCACTGCTGGACCAGAGTAAAAATCTAGATCACCAAGATATTCTCAAAGTTTCCAACCTTGATATATGTTTAAGCATACTCAACAAAAGAAATGAAGGAGGTGGTGCCCATTGAAATACAGTACATTGCTGAACTTAGAAATGTGATTCAGGAGGTTTATATGGACATGTAAATTATAAGAAAATAGTATCCTGACTTGTGAAAGGTTGCTGTTAAAGTAATTGTGTATAAGTTTTAGATTTTTTAGTGAACTTGGTTTATTTCATAGGTCTGAAGGTCACCCTTCTAATCAACATTTTTAAATAAATACCACAGTGCTTCGTAGGACATTTTGGTTGTGTCTAATATGGATGTTTACAACTTGGTTTCTTTCAGTGGACTCCACCCAATGTTAGTGTACCTCTGTTGAATCTAGTGGACAAGGTATTTCAGCTTAAGAGAAGGGGCTGGCTGAGGTGAGCTGTTCATGCCTTAACTGAGATGTATTTTTTTTTAGTGATTGCTAGGAAATCCTGGTTTCTTTTTAATAGTTCCAGGAAATTATGGTTATGTGTCCTTATGATGTATGATTATGTAATCTGTAGTCATTATGTTGTGTATATTACAGACCAGATCTTTAATTTGTTATCTTTTTATTATGCCTGTGTACCTGAGGTATGTCTTCAGCTCTAGTAAGTTGATCTTCGATAATTTAATAAAGTAGGCAAATTACAACAGCATTGTCCAGAAGTGGGCAAGCAGTCCACCATTCGAAAAGTAAAAAACTCTTACCTCCACCCTGTTTTTGATGAGGACATCTTTGTCAAACCCATTAGGGTTTACAAAAGAAAGAGATGGAAGAGGAAGTCATTTAATTTGGTCTTCAAATCTGGCAATTTTTTATTCGTGCCATTAGTTTCTAACTTGTTCTCTAAGTTTTCCAGATTTTAGTAAGATTTTTAAGTTTTCCAGATTTTAGTAGGATTTATAAGTTTCCTATTTTATTTAGGTTAGAATTCTGTTTTTGCAAGGGATTTTTTTATCCTATTGTCTCTAGGTTTTAGTTTCCTATAAATAACCCTCTCATGTAATTCATTATGGAGTGGAGTTGTTAAGATATAAAGAAAAGTTTATTTTCCAGAGATTGGAGACTACTTGGTGTGAAGCCAAACGCCTGGAGTGATTCCAGACCTATCCCTTTTCTATTTTCTGTTTTCCATTGTTTTTGCTTCCGCTACTACCTAAATACTCCATTCACCCATATCCTACTTCAGTTTTCTTGAAAACATTGAAAGGAAACAACATCTTATGTCATCATGGCAAAGTTTTATAGATTGGTTATTCTCTGTGCCATTTCTCTTTGTTGTGCTTTTCTTTCACCCGGTTGCTCATCTCTTCCTTTTTTTTCACAATTGATTTGAATTTGTTCTCGCATGGTTCTGCTTTAATTTTAGTGATAAATATTTCGTTTTCTTTCTATTATATGCGGTCAATAACTTATGAGTTTCAGAATTGTTGTCATTTTGTTCTTCCCTTTTTGTATGAGCAACTGTCTATAGCTTATAAGACTCTTTTCTTAATTCCTTTTAGTCTGCAGAACATGTCCCAAGTACTGGTCGAATGGTATATTGCACGATGTTATGCACTAGTGCTGTAACGTGTGTAATTACAGTAAATGATTGGTCTTTCACACATGCTTATTTTTGTTCATGCAGAAGACAGGTCTTTTGGATATCAAAACAAATATTACAGTTAATGATGGAGGATGCTATTGATGACTGGCTCTTGAGGCAGATTCATTGGCTTCGGAGGGAGGACACTATTGCTTCGGGAATTCGGTGGCTTAAAGATGTAAGGACTGAACCAATTATAAACTTCTTCATTTTACTGAAATAGTATTATATACCAACTTAGTGATGTAAGCAGTAAATGCAATTAAAAGAATTCAGTCCAAGCTTAGATGAATACTGCAGAAGAATAGTTATATGAATAAATATTTGTGCATGTTAGTCCACCACGTATTATGGGTAGCGTTGTTTTTATTATTTAAATGGAGTCACCTTTGCCTGCACTTTCCTCGGTAGATTTCTGAAATGGAAAGGGATTAGGTCTGTCAGGTAAGTCAGTCCAACCTCTGCAGGCTTAGTCATTGTGCATACCTTTGCCCTCAAAATATCCTACTGGTTATATACATATTGCAATTGTGATGTTGGCCTGACTCAAGCTTAAGAATGTGGAAGAAATATATCCACATTAAGATGTCATGCAAAACGACCTTGCTCAAGGGTTCAAACATAAAACCTTGTATCCATCTCATAAATGTTTGTGTTGAGTAGTGAAAAACAGAACTCCTGTTGCAAGTTCTTTTTTGTTTTTAATTTATTGTCTGCACAAAATCATATGGAGGTTCTATTTTTGTTTGATTTTTTCTTTTGAACTGATTCTCTTGAAGCTGGTATACATTTTGGTTACATTTGAAGGGAGCGACTTCATGCATTCCTGTTTGTTGAATTTTGATTGTTTCAACTCTCAATTCTTAATCATCATAATAAATTTGGTATGTGCTTCCAAAATTTCTTTATAAGGTAAAATTTTTCTCACAGTAACTTCGAACATACGTAGAAATGCAAAAGAGTCATATGCGAATATTTGTGCTTTCTAATCATATGTATTTCTTTTAGGTTCTGTGGCCCAATGGCACATTCTTCCTTAGAGTCGGAAATGCTCAAGACGGTAATGAAAACCCTCGTCAAAATATAAGTCAATTGGGTGGCACTAAGGCTGATAAACCGGGGTCTTTTGAGCAGCAGCTTGAGGCTGCTCGTAGAGCTAGTGATATCAAAAAAATGCTCTTTGGTGAGTGATTAATATTATTGGTTTTTAGGTCGTAGATAATTTTGATGGCTGTATCAGTCTTCATGGTAATTGTTCTGCTGCCTTGTTTTTCATTAACCAGTGCAATCTGTTTTCCGGAAGTTATGATTGCACTTTTTAGGTTCAATTACTCTTATCTGTTGTTTCTCCAAATTGTCTTGGACTATAATTATTTATTTCTTTTGGGTTTCTGATAAGTGCTTATATTGAATGCCTAGGATTGTAGCAAGGGCCTCTTAGTATGCTTAACGTGTTGAATTCTGAGAGTTGTAGGATTTTGAGAATTCGACTATTCTAATATAGAAAAAATGGCTAAATTGCTCGTAGATATAGGTTAATCATCACTTTTCATGTGAAACTTACAATATTATATGAATAGACAAATATACCAAATAACTGGAATATTAATTTTACAGTTATGTGAGTCTAGAACCATATTTCATGAAAAATACACTCTTTTCAGTTGTCACAGCCTCTTGCTCAGGAGAGGTGAAACAAAGTTTTCGGCACCAGAATTCTTTGACAACTCATGAATCTTCTGCCACTTTTTTGTTATATACGTACATACATTCATTTTTCTGGTTTGATTCATGTTTATATACATATGTTATTTATATTATATATATAGAGTATTTCATGATTGTTAGAGTAGTGTGAAGACTAGAACTACTTGTGTCATTATCTAACTGCTCTGACTACTACATGAAAAGAAACAAACTGATCAGCACTTGTAACAGATGGAACTCCGACAGCCTTAGTCAGCTTAATCGGGCATAAGCAGTACAGACGTTGTGCAAGAGACATTTATTATTTCACTCAGGTTAGTCTCTCATCCTCTCTCATCCTCTTGCATTGTCTGCTGCAATTTAGTTTGTTAGGTTTCAAACGGCATATGTTGATTGTGGATTATTGTGAACTGCAGTCTACTATCTGCGTGAAGCAACTTGCATATGCCATACTTGAATTGTCGCTTGTTTCAATTTTTCCTGAGCTGCGAGATCTTGTTCTTGATGTTCATCAGAAGATGGGTGTTACTGAAACTGTTTAGTGAAGATCTTATGTCCATCCTTCCTCTTGATTGTTGCTGTTTATCTTCCCAATGATCACAAAGCTCAAATACCAAGGTACCTTCCAAGATAGGCAAAACTCAAGAGCACATGATCCAATTCTCTCGGCATTGCCTGTGGTTTTCATTATGTAGGTAAACAGAAAATCATGAAGTTGAATTTTACAAATTCTTTTGGGAATGTGAGAAATTGTCCTGTTTTAAGCTGTCTCTCGCATTTCACCTGTACAAAAATGTAGATGTAGGAGGGTGTGTACAGGCGTCATCTTCTTTGTGTATAGCTTCTGCGTGGTGAAGTCGATACCCTTTTGTGGGGGTTTTTATACTGTTGCATACTCAAGAAATATGATCCGTAATGGTGCATTCATCATTATGTAATGCAACAGCGAGAAATGAGCCTATTTTAGTTTTAGTTATGAAGCAATTCAAAGATGAATGTGTTTGTTTTTGCAAATATGAAAAAATTAATGTTATTGTTTTTTTAAAATATTCTAAAATTTACTTTCTTATATATTAGTCCCTGAACTTAGATCCGATTTGCATTTCAGTCTCTCAATTTCCAAAACCGTTCTTGTGGTCCTTTTAACTTCACTTTCGTTAGGACAAATGGTCCTGCCGTCAATTTTGGTAACTTTTCTGTTAAATGCAGGGGCAAAATGGTATTTTTATATTAAAACAAAAAAGAAAAAGAAAAAATCACATCTTTAAAATAACAATAAAAGAAAATCAAATAAAAAACCAACCAAAAAAAAAGAAAAATCAAGTTTGGGCGAGTAGAAATCAGGATAGAAGGGGAGAGAGTTTAATTTTAATTTTATAGTTTTTTAATTTTTTATTTATATTTTAATCAATTTAATACAAAAATATCATTTCGCTCGTATTTAATGTAAAAGTTTAACAAAATCGATCGCAGAATCGCATTTTTAAATGAAAACTCTTTGCGTATATATTCTATTTAAATGCATTTTTTTCCAGAATTACTCTTTCCATATTTTGATAAAAATGAAAACCATTCAACTTAAGATCATGTTTCAACATAAGTATGGTAAGATTTGATCATTGTAAATTATTAGGCAATTTGATAAAAATAAAAAAGGCCTCTGATTTGCCCAGGTCTTTAGTGTGCTCTCAAAGTGATCAATGATTCAAGCTTCCATAATATCTGTGTGTGAGTTTCACCTCCTCCCCATTCCTAACTTTAGCAAAAAATAAGGGTTAATTACTATTTTACCCCTGGAACGAACGTTCGGTTTCACTTTACCCCATGAAACTGAAATTTTCTCATTTAACCCCTAGAATCTCTAAAAATTGTTGAAATTTTCTCACTTTACCACTTATGTCAATTTCGTCAACAAAACCATTAAGTGTGCTTATGTTGCACGTAGGGATGGCAATTTTCCCCGCGAGTAAGGGTCTTCGCAGGGATTCGAGCCTAATGGGTCGGGTATGAAGGATAAAAAACGGGTATGGGGACTTTTTTGGGTATGGTGTTCGGGAAGGGGCGGGGATGGTATTTTAATCCCGACCGAACCCTCCCGTTTAGAATATATATTATAGGATATATAAATATGATATTAAAGTTATTGTCTTGTTTGGGCCAGAAATCTATACATTAAGCCCAAGAGAAATTGCAAAAATAATAAACCCATGTTGGGCCAAACAAAAAGCCCAAAGTCCAAATGACAAAAACAGGTTCAGAATTAAGCAGGACAGTTGATTACACAAGTTTCAAAACTGACTTTGGAACTGACTGAATAAATCTGATAATCCACAGGGATATTTTCATACAGAAGGCCTTCTTCTTAAAAAAGCGAAAGTCTCATCAAGGCTAGAAAGTTTTTAAAAACCAAGTTTCAAAAAGAGGGCTGATGGCTGAGAAAACTCTTATTTTCCTCTGCACAAAAGAAGAAAGGATGTTTCTTAGAGAACAAGTTCCGAGGAGAAAAAAGAAGTTCCCATTTCACAGATAAAGTTGATAGCAACTACTTCCTATCTGAGGTCAATTATTTCCTTTTTAAAGAACTAAAATATCTTGGGGATATTTTAGGGGTATTCGTCAAAAATCTCTATAAAAGGAAATAAAGACCAAAGACAAAAGGACAATCATCCAATCAACAAAAATACAAACTCTCACTCAAAACTGAACAAAAAGATCTCTCAATCCCATAGACTCAAAACAAAGCAGGTTGTTGTAAAAAGCCAAGGATACAGATTACGTATTATTTTACAAAGCCCAAGTAGGCAGAACTGATTCATATCATCATATGAAAACCTTAACAAAATTTCAAAAGCCTTTATAGCCTTCAAGTATCCCAAAAAGCCATCCTTAAGGCAATCCGATCCGAGCAGGAGGTATCTTCCGAGAAAGTCAGTAACTCGTGTTTCTCGTCTACATGATTTAGCCTAACAGCGTAACAAGCGCGGCTGAAGCGTATTAAACCCTAATGCCACCAAAACTCTGGAGAAACAGGATAATTACTTCATTTCGTGTCAATCCAGGTGAAGGTAGTTCGTCCAGAACAGCGAGAACATGTGCGGACTCTCGATTCGCACTGCAGACTTAGCCTCCCTACGGCTCAAATTGATGAAAAGCTACGCCAATCACCAGCGTTGGTATCGATTCCCACTAACTTCCGTTAGTTGAAATTGTTGCTACATGAATTTCCGAAGATCAAGCAGTTTTGCCTGAAATTTGTTATCTTTATGTAAGAAAATTTTGCTAGAATTTCCCAATTTATTAGCTGTGAAAATTATGAAGTCCTCACCTGTTTGAGGCATGGAAAAGAACTTACTTGGGAGATATTCCTCACCCAAATGCACAATCGCTTGATTTTTATTAAATAACTTGGGGCGCAAGTTATTTCATTCTTTAAGTCTGTTAGGGGTTTGCTAACTTGCTAACAGTGGCACGCTCGACACACAAAGAAAGTTGATTTATTGACCAACCATGGTCTTTGAATTAATGGGGAACTTTGCCCCTGCCATTTCACAGTACTAAACAAAAAGGGGTGAACATGTACCGACTAAAATTTATATTTCTTATTATTATATTATATATTTATATAACTTATACGAATTTTAAGCTACACTACTTATATATTTAGTTAAATTCTAGTCAATATGTAACCATTTTTATATTGTCTTATACGTATATATATATTCATTATCTTGTCCTAATCCAATTTTTTTTTATCTTTCAACAAAGTAGTTTTATAATAGTTTTTCTTCTCGTAATGGGACGGGTCGCGGAACCCATTCCCGAACGAAGGTGGGGATGGGGAATCCCGATATGAATATTGCGGGTATGAAGGCGGGGATGAGGGAAAAAAGCTTAATGGGGATGGGGATGGGAATGGCATACCCACCCCCGATTCGAACCATTGCCATCCTTGTTTTTAGTAATTTTAGCTCATTTCTCTTCTATTTTTGCCTCACTCTCACTCTTACTCTCTCTGCCTCTCTCTTCTCTACCCTCCCTCCCTCCCTGAGCCAACCCCATCGCACCTCCTCCATTGCAACCCAACCCTCCCCCTTTCTCTCCCTCTTTTCTCTCTTCTTTGTGCCTCGCTCTCTCTCTCTCTCTCTCTCTCTCTCTCTCTCTCTGTGCCTCCCCTACCCGACCCTTACCTCAAACCCAACCCTCATTGGAATTACTCGAAACACCCAACTTACCCAGCCACCCAAACCACTACCCTTCTCACCTCCCACGAAGCAATCCATTCCAGCCAACTCCATCATCATCATCATCATGAGACACAACCCCGACTCTAATTTTGTTTGACGACTTCAATCCACAAGATTCAAGTGGTTTTTCTTTTACTGAAATTGAAGGAAAGGGAAGATGGAAGTGGGGCGGCGAGAGTGGGAGGAGGAGTGGGGTGGCGGGCGGGGTGGGATGGGTGCTTTAAGAATGAAGGTGATCAAAAAGGAAGAGGGGGAAGATGGAGGTGAGGGCTGGTGAGCTAACGGGAAGGGGAATAAAGAGATGAAGGGGTTTGTTAACACTAAAAAATTTAAAATCTGTTTTTTATAATTAAATTTGGATTTCAAAGTTTTTTAATAGCTAAAATTAATAAAATGTTTATGTCACGTCAGCACACCTAACGATTTTATGGACAAAGATGGACGGAAGTGGTAAAACAAGAAAATTTCAATAATTTTTAGAGATTTTGGGAGTTAAGTGAGAACATTTAAGTTTCATGTGGTAAAGTGACACCGAGCATTTGTTTCAGGGGGTAAAACAGTAATTAAGCCTAAAAATAATAATGAAAAAAAACCGTCTCGGATTTGCTGGGAGTTTTATTTATTTATTAGTTTCATTTGTGGGCAAAATAGGAAGATTTGGGGGAGTAATTTCCCATTTGTATTAGTGAGTATTGCCGCGCCTCTCTCTCTCTCTCTCTCTCTCTCTCTCTCTCTCTCTCTCAAGCACATCAATTTCTTATAAAAATACACTTTCGTTATTTGCCAATGTCGTTTACAGAGTCCATAGTCCACTGTTTTCAATGGTAGTTCAGAGAAATCGAGAACAAGGCACCTCGGAAATGAACACCGGTGAAGGAACCGTAGAGAATGGAACTGATGGGGTTTCTGGGTACGAGCAGTTCAGGGACCAAAGGATCAAAGAGAACAAGGAGAGAATGCAGAAGCTGGGAATTTTGGACCTTGCTCTAAAGCTGAAGCCCAAAGCTGCTCCTCCAAAACGTTCACAGAGTCAGAGATTTTCGTCTGTTCAGACCAAAATCCACAACGCTGGGTCCCCAGGCGCTCTTCTAGGTAACCCACTTTTCTCCTCTTTCGTTTTTATGACCCTCTTGTTTGGGTTCCAGGAAAATGCAAAAGAAAATGGTAGGAAAGGTTAAAATTTCAAAGGATTTTCTTTTTTAAAAAAGTGTTTTTTTGTTTTTGTTAGGTTGAAGAATGTGGCTCCAGTAAGTTATGTGGAAATTAGAAAGCCTAAAGAGAAGAACGAGACCTCAGAGAGTGCTGATATTTATATCAAGGAGGGCTCACAGCCAGAGGTTTATACAGAGGAACATGAGAAGCAGTTGGGAGATTGTAAGACAAGCTGGCCCCTGAGTGTGGATTTGGTTAAGGGAGAAACTTGCCACCAATGCAGGTAGTTCATGACTCATGTGATAGGTTTCTTGCTTTTCTTATAACAATTGAAGATGACTCATTGTGTTTGTTGTAATCCCTCGGACTGGATATTTTTTGCATTGTTGTAAACTTGCCACAAATATTATTTCAGATGTTTATTTGGTAAGGCTGTGATCTTGAACCCTGAAAAGATTTCATGCTTTATACAGATTAGTTGAACCGGCTTTAATTGACTTGCTGATAATGATGTTCTTAATAACATTATCAAATTTTAACATGTCAAGTTTTGCAGTACGTTAAAAAAATTTAGATATAGTTTAACTGTAAGTCTGCAAGCTTAGCCCATTCATGTTACAACGAAAAAAGTCGCGTGGCTTGTTTGACATTCGATTTATTGTCCTTAAAAGGATTCTGTGAGCACCAGAGTTTGTCAAGTTTCAAACTGATAAATTGTTGTTGTTACCTTTTGGTTGGGTTGTATTGTTTATATATCAAGCTTACAATTGACCTTACCATAAGTTTATCTTATATTCTCCTTTTCCCTGTAGTTTATCCGTTACACCACATTTTATTTAGAGCCATTTAAAGTTTGTTGCCTGTTTCGGCTTTAAGCTTTCAATTCATCAAATTACTTATATGGGTAGATGAAAATGTAGCATTAAAAGATGTCTTGTCATTGCTATGAAAATTATGCATCCAATTGAAACTTTTCAATATATCAAATGCTCTTTCAATGGATAGGTTCCTTCTTATTCTTCTTTGAGTTTTTGGTTGGTTGTTGTAGCATTCTTATTTGTGTATACCTTCTCAAGAGTATAGCAAAATTGCTTAAATTTACTGTTGTACTGGGTTCATTGTTTAATCGTACAATACATTCATCATGCGTTATTTGAGGTTACCTTTCACTTCTTAATTAAAGGTGTCCTTTCACTTGATAAAATATGCTTAGAAATGAGATACTTCCTTGCAGGCAGAAAACTCTTGGCCAGCTTACACATTGCTGCAAATGTGACTCGGTCCAAGGCCAGTTCTGTGGAGATTGCTTATACACGAGGTGAGTTCTTTCATAAGTTACCTGTTGAAAGTAACATTTTTCTGAATGTTCCAATTCTTACCAGAAACACGCAATGATTGAAAGGTTGTACATGTACCTTGAGAACAACTGACGGGCTTAGAAGCATGTCATTAGTTTAGTGGTTATTCAAAGAACTAGTGTAGCAATTTATATCTTTGTAATGAGCGCTGATGGTCCTGCTATACATTGAATTTTACCGTCTTCCACAGATATGGAGAGAATGTGATTGAAGCCAACCAAAATCCTGATTGGGTTTGCCCTGTTTGTCGGGGCATCTGCAACTGCAATCTTTGCCGTAAAGCAAAAGGGTGGGAACCCACTGGTAATCTGTATTGGAAGGTTAACCCTATCAACCTTATGCTGCATGCATTTTATAATCGTTATACAATTGGGTGTAATTTTCTTCTGTTCAAGCATGGTGCCCACGGTTTCTCAGTTAATACTCTTAGATCCTTGCTTATCAGACTTAGTGAGGTCCTACAATCTGTTTGAAAAAAGAAAAAGAAATAAAGAGAAAAGCATGCATTAGAACACAACATGCATACAAGCACACTAACTCACGCATCTACAAACAGTTGCATGCACACTTACATACTTGCATTCACTCAATGGAATCACTACATAGTTTGGGCACTGTGATTTTGGTACATAATGAGCAAGTTCACAAATTAACATGGAAAACCAATTGCTAAATTTGTTAATTTATCAGGTCGCAAAACTGGGTTACAAGTCAGTGGCCCATTATCTTATCCAAAGCCGCTGTTCCCAGATAAAATCAGAAACCTCAGGTGCAGAGGTTGCTGAAGAGGGATCAGAGCCCTCTTCACATGATGAATCTCCGGAAACAGCCAAGGGCCTTGATAATAGCACTATACATCAACCCGAGGACTTGAGACATGATGAGGGGTCCTTCACAACGGAAGAAGAAATGGGAGAGCTGCACTTCGTTGGCATCAAGCATGTTGATGTCGATGATGTGGGTAAGCTAGATGCTGTTGCTGCTGGTGATACTGTTGATGGCGATGCAAAGGAAAAGCCAAGGAGGACAAGGGTGAGCAGGAACTAAATATTTATGGATTATTGATTGTCAGACATGAAGTCTGTTCTTAATACTAACTAGTCTTGGATCAGCTGGTGAAAGGTTGGGTAGGGAGACATCAAATTCTTTTTTAGCACAAATATTCCTCTTTTGTTAGCAGGACAACGAAGAATGCCACAGCTGTAATATTTGTGCAGTTACTGATTTCACTATAATATATTAACTATCCTTTTCAAGATCGGAGAGTGCTGTTGAGTAGTGAGCAACTCATTCTTCGGATTTGAGACATTTTCCAAACTGACAGAAAAATGGAAGGAAAAAAAACAATGGAACAACATTTCTATGATTTCAATGCAGTTTTACAAAAATCCAGTACGCAGATAAGCTTTTACGAGGGAGTATATGAGTCTATTACACGCTTGATTTTGGGACTTGAATGCTTAAAAAGAAAAAGAAAAATGCTAGTAAATTTGTGGAAAAGAAAACCGAGCTGCTTTGCAAATTATGACCTTCACTTCACGTGTCACACTAGTTCAATTCATTAGCAGTATTTCTAAATTAGCCAACCAAGCAAGCCTCAAAAAGTACAATTGAAAGAACTCAAAATAATGATTAAACGAAAAAAAAAACTTGATGATAAGTAACTAATTAGATATCTAAACAAGAAGAGTTCAAAGAATAAATGTAAAGCAAAAGTTAAAAAATAAATGAAACAACATGGGCTAAACCAAAAGCACGGCCATCATGTAAGGAAGCAAATAAAATTACTCCATGGGCTCGAGGCGTGCCGATGTGGCTATGAAGCAGTTAATGGTAACAATTCAAACTTTATACGGTGCTATAGTAACCGCCAAACTGCAAATAACTTCTCCAAAATGATGTGCAACGTTTTTAATCACTTAAGCTATAAATATCATATTTCAAGATTTCAAAGGGATGGGTCATTGGCCCACTACTAACAACACCGATATTTTCCTCAACTTAACCATCTACATCAATAGGTGTGAGGTTTTATCACAAAAAGTTTCAGTGATATTAGTAGTAGAATCATATAATTATTTTGTCAAGTTTCCGAAGTGGGACTTATATTCATCAACATGCTCCCTCACGTGAGACCACCACATAGTGGGTCACACGTGGAGCCAAGTCCACATCGGATTCAAACATTCAAGCCCAACACATGAACACCACGTATTGGGTAATGATAACCATTCAAGCCTAATATGTGAATACCACATATTGGGTAAGGGGTAAAGGTAATGGCCCAATATCAGGCTCAGTCAATCAACCTGCTCTGATATCATGTCAAGATTTCAGAGGGATGGGTCATTGGCCCACTACTAGCAACAACAATATTGTCCTCAATTTAACCACCTACAGGAGTAGGTGTGAGGTTTTATCAAAAAAGGCCTTGGTGATATTAGTAGTGGAATCATATAATTATTTTGTCAAGTTTCCGAAGTGGGACTTATTTTCATCAACAGATAACAAGTTACAGTAGATATTGGGAACTAGTAACGCAAGAGACAAGGACATAGTAGGAGTGAGAGAGATTGTGCCCTCACCAGTAATTGGAGACGGCAAGCCATTAGCACTAGTTATGTATGCGTCACGGGTTTTACTAGACAACTCATCAAATAATTTAGCATTATAAGTCATATGATTAGTAGCATCAGTGTCAATTATGTTAGGTTTATACTTTCTAAGTTTGTTTTCTTTTGGCTTCCCTTGACAATATATTGTAATAGGACATTTATTGTATTTCTCAAGCTCAAGTTTAGATTAAGAATAGCTACTCTAGGTGTTTTTATCTAGCTGCTATCTTATGGAGGTTCAGGCTTTGACAAAGGTAAAATCTGAATTGCATTATATTGCATTCACTAAATATCTGAAGATTATGACTAGTCATCTTTCCTTCGTATGACTAGTCAACTTTTGCATTAGTAGGATTTTCAGCTCATTGTTTCCAGCTGGTTTGTAACCAAATATTTTGTCCTTTTCTGCGAAATTCCTTGTTGCCATGTGGACTTTTCTGACCTAGGAATTTTTAGGTAAAGACCCAATCATTCCTCATTTTGCAAGTTGTCACTTTTGGGAGAGGTTTTTGAAAGGGTTTCTTTTCTCCTTTGCTCTTCTTCTTCCTTGAGTGAATCTCCATTTTCATCTATGGGTTTTTCTAAATTGATTGGGTAAAACCCCAATCATTCCTCTTTGGGCAGCCATCCCTTTTGAGGATTGTTTGAAAAGGTTTATGCAAACTCTTTTGCTCATCTTCTTCCCTAAGAGAAAACCACCATTTTTTCATCTATGAGTTTTCTAAATTGTTTTTTGAAAACTGCTTTTGAAATATGAAATCTGCATCTAGCTAGAACAAATACACTCTCATTTAGTTTTAGGTCAGATTCAAGATTGGTTTCTTCAAAAGTATGGTTTCTTGAAGAAATTGGTCTTTTTATCCTTGAATCCAAATTATTGGCTTTTGTTCAAGTTGAGCTTGCAAGTTGGTGCAATGGGATGAAAGAGCTGGAGAAGGAGCTGCCATTGTCATGAAGGACTTAGCTTCAAGCTTTGCTAAGTTGGAGAAGAAGATTGCACAAAGGAGGTATAGCTTATTTTCCTAAATAGACCTAAGATTTTCTTGAGCTTGCTTGAGTCTCTTTGTAAGAATCTTCTTTGCTTAGTGGATTTCCTGGTCGGTTGATGACCCCCAGTTTTTCCCAATGGTGGATTTCTGGGTGAACAATTTCTGGTTTGCATCTATGTAATTTTTTGGGTCAGTGTTCTTGGTAGTTGACTAGTCATCGTATGATTTATGGGTTTGTGTTCTTGCAGTTGACTAGTCATCATTATCTGCTGTTTGGTGTTTACTTGATTATGATGCCTTCACACACTTTCACCATAGTTGTTGCTAGCACAGGGGATGCCTAGATTGACGGGTCCTTCTGAGTGCCTAGGTTGTCACTAGTAATCTTCTAGGTTTGCAGGTACATATTGGTATGCTCTGTGTGTTCTCGATTATGGTTGTTCATGACTAGCAGTTGACTAGTCATAAGTATATTTGGTCAAGGTCTAAAGTGTGTGAAGATTGTTGTGTTTCTGTTTGAGTGTCGTGAAATTTAGCCCCCTTCACCTAAGTACCAATTTCAAATTATCCAAGTACTAGAGCTCGTACTTGGAATGGAGTCAAACACACAAATTTGCAAAAGCATCAGCAACAACACAAACAATTGAATTATCACCCATGATTGCAGCGGAAACACAACACAACACGGCAGAGTACACATCGGAGCACAACAAAAGGCAAGAACACGGCAGAGGCACAAACACGGCAAAGCACAAGAAGCCCAAAAATAAGGGGCACATAGCAACACAGGAAAAGAAAACCCTAAAAAATTATGGCACACAATAGAACACAAACGGGCACAACACACAAGGTCTCCAGAAAAGTCAGCTCTAATGCCAAGTCAAACAATATGGGGTAAAATATTTTCTCATATATTTTCATTCTCTAAAGAGAGGTATTTATAATATAAGTGGGTAATCCCTAGTAGGTTTATACAAGGAGAATAAAATAAAATCCTAATTATAAGAGATTTGTACAAAATAGAAATAAATAAAATCCTAATAGAATAGGAAATAAATATCCTAATCAAACTAGGATCTCGCCAACATCACACAATCAGTTTTTTTGGTTTGATTCTTCTCCTGCGTCAGTTTTTTTTTATTTAATAGGCAATTTGAAAGAGAATGAAGAATGTAGACGTCTTATACCGCTTGGGTTTGATCCATCTCTCCGATTTGGTGATAATTCGCTCAAGCGCTTAGGCTTTACGTGGTGGAGAATGAGCGAAGAACGTAGACGTCCTATACCACTTGGGTTTGATCCATCTCTCCGACTTGATAACCCACTCAAGCGCTTAGGCTTTACATAATGAAGGACGAGTGAAGAACATAGACGTCCTATACCGCTTAGGTTTGATCCATCTCTCCGACTTGGTGATAACCCGCTCAAGCGCTTAGGCTTTGCGTGGTGGAGGATGAGCGAAGAACATAGATGTCCTATACCGCTTGGGTTTGATCCATCTCTCCAATTTGGGGATAACTAGCTCAAGCGCTTAGGCTTTACGTAGTGGAGGACGAGTGAAGAACGTAGACGTCCTATATCGCTTGGGTTTGATCCATTTCTCCGATTTGGTGATAACTCGCTCAAGCGCTTAGGCTTTACGTAGTGGAGGCCATCCAACTTGATCAAGCACATATACTTTCCCAAGGAGACTTCAATTTTTTTTTTAATTACAGGATTCACCATAGAAATGATCCATAGTGAAGCTTTTGGAGTGAACATGTCAAGGTCAACTACAAATTGCACAAAAGGAGGCAAGGTATTCATTTGACGACGGCCAAGGCAGTAAATGGTGTAAGATATGGATAGACTAGAGTGCCACCTTGGTGTTGAACGAATGATGTTGATGTAGCCCTAATGGAGTAAATTGGGAGTCGAATGGTGCCAAACTGATGAGAAACTCCAAATTGATTTTTTTGACATGTGACTAAACTCAAAGTGGTTTTATGAGATGCCTACATACCCTTCTAGGAAAAGAAAAGACCAAGTCATGACGTAGTTCAATGTTTTTGTTGTTTTTGTTTTTGGTGGTTTGCAGTTTTAGCTCATGCAGGCGAAAGAGCGTTTGGTGCCTTATGCAGTTTCAACTCGTGAAAGTGAAGGAGTGTTTTGGTGCCTTGTGCAGGTGAATGAGCGTTTTGGTGCCTTATGCAGTTTTGACTCGTGCGGGCGATGGATCGTTTTGGTGCCTTGTGCGCTTTTGGCTCGTGCGGCGAATGAGCGTTTTGGTGCCTTATGCAGAGTTTCAACTCGTGCAGGCGACAGAGTGTTTTGGTGCCTTATGTAGTTTCGGTCATACATGTGAAGGAGCGTTTGGTGCCTTGTGTAGTTTCAGCTCATGCAAGAGATGGAGCGTTTTGGTGCCTTGTGCAATTTTGACTCGTGCAGGCGAAGGAGCGTTTTGGTGCCTTGTGTAGTTTTGGCTCTTGCAAGCGAATGAGCATTTGAGTGCCTTGTGCAGTTTTGGCTCGTGCACGCGAAGGAGCGATTTGGTATCTTGTGCAGTTTCAGCTTGTGTAAGCAATGGAGCGTTTTGGTGCCTTGTGCAATTTCAGCTCGTGCAGGCGAATGAGCATTTGGTGCCTTGTGCGTTTAGCTTGTGCAGCGATGGAGCGTTTGGTGCCTGGTGAAGTTTAGGCTCGTGCAGGCAAATGAGCGTTTTGGTGCCTTGTGCAGTTTCAACTCGTGTAGGCGAAGGAGCGATTTGGTGCCTTGTGCAGTTTCAGCTTGTGCATGTAGTGGAGTGTTTTGTTGAATTTGTGTCAAGCGAAATACGAAGTGTCCTCCTTATAAGTTTCACCGCGAGAGGTGCTCGACACATTATTCCTGAAGAATCCTTTGGGAACAGTTCATATAGCATGACGGGGCTATGTGACCTTTGTTTCAAGAGTACATCTGTTGGAACCACCTTTTTCATATTTGACGATTTATTTCCTCTATGCCTTTGAGGTGGTTGAGGAGAACTTCTTTTGTTTGGACATCTTTTTGATTGAGAATTTCTTAGCAAAGATGCACTCTTCTTATGTAACTTCTTCCAAGTGACCAATGCCCATTCTTCATTATCGTCATCGGATGAATCGTCACTAGTTTGACTTAACACCCCAAACACACTCATATGACTTGAGTTGATGGGTCTCGAAAAATGCCCCCAAGTGGTTGAAGTGAAGGCAAAGGTGTCGAATCAATGATACAAACGAGATTGTCACATTATTTGACTCTACCACCTTGTCAAGATCCAATTTGATTCTTCCTTGTTGTGTCAGCTTCATTATAAGATCTTTCAACACGAAGCACTTTTCCACCGGGTGACTGATGACACGATGGTACATGCAGTATTTTGGGTGGTTAATACGATTCATCTCTTTAGGCCGTTTGCACTCGGGTAACTCAATCACCTTATTTAGAGTAAGTCTTCCAATATGCATGCTACGTCGGAGTCTGGAAAAGGATACTTCTTCTCATCCATTTCTTTTAGGGTGCGTCGTCATGTTTCTTGACCTTGAGTTGACTCAGCTTTCCTCCCATATTTTGTGCCTCGAGTGGAGACCTTCATTGGAGGAGCACTGATTGTCATTGACTCCATAATGCGTGTCTTCAAAGAGTCTGCCCCATATCTAGACGACTTGTCATTTTAATGATCGATCACCATTTCCTTTATTATATTGTGACTAGCAATGCTTAGCTCTATGTCATGCGCTTGAGTGGCCAATTCTTCAAAGCTACGGGGTTTGATCCCTTGAAGAATGTAAAGCAAACCCCAATGCATACCTTGAATGCACATCTCCACCGCCGATAACTCTGAAACTAGATCTTTGCAGTCGAGGCTTAATGAATGCCAACGATTAATGTAATTAACAATGGGTTCGTCTCTTCATTTCTTTGTGCTAGTGAGCTCTAGCATGCTAACTGAGCGACAAGTGCTATAGAAACGATTGAGGAATTCTCTCTTCATCTATTCCCAGTTGTCAATTGACTTGGGCTCCAAATCAATGAACCAGTTGAATGCAGTGCCTCGGAGTGAGCGAACAAATTACTTCACGAGGTAATCGTCATCAATGCCAGCGTTGTTGCACATCTCGATGAAGTGGGCAACATGTTGTTTAGGATTACCTTTTGCATCAAACTGCATGAACTTTAGTGGTTGATAACTTGTTGGCATTCGAAGGTTGTCTAACCTTTTGGTGTAAGGCTTGGAATAGATAAGTGAATCCTGAGAAGGACCACCATATTGAGCCTTGATGATGTTGGTGATCATGTCTTGGAGTTGTTGGACGGACAAGGATGCCATTGAAATGGAATCAGACTTGGACGACTCCTTTTGGTCAGAGGTAAACTCTTGACGTACCTCCTTCTCGGGATGAGACAAGCTTTTATTTTACTTTTCATCATGCTTTACTTCTAACTTGCTCACGAGCAATGCAATCTGCATGTCCTTCTCTTCGATGGTCTTTGTTAGCTTATTGATTGTTTGCGCCATGTGAGCTAGTTGTTCATCAGCTGAGGTAACTCTTACCATCATAACCTGCATGGCCATTGAACAAGAAAAGTCAGATGACTCTGAGTGCGCTTTTAAAGCCTCTTTCTTTAGGTCAATGGACTTCGGTACAGAGTATGCCCTCTTCTATAAGTCGAAGCCTCCTTTTAGTCTTAATGGCCAACTATCCTTCCTTTGAAAGATGTCCTTCTTTGCCCTCATCGAGGCAAGGGTGATGACTAGCTTGTGTTTCTCAAGGGCTCCCTTCGACTCGGACGGAGGTGGAGTGTAAGCAGTGCGTCTGGTTGAAAGGGAGGCATTCGTCTTGCTTCGAGCAACAATACCGGCAGAGTCTCTGCTTGTAGTAGAGGTACTAACGCTCTTGCCTCTGCTAGCGAGAACAACATGAACCTTCTTGGAAGCCATCACCTTTACAAGACTCATTGGGTTTGGAACTAAAGAAAGAGATGAGAGGCAGAGAGGTCCCACTGGGCTTGCCAAATTTGTAAACACGAAAATTCTTGCGACAAATGAGACAAGAACACGTGTACAAAATAATATTTGTATTGATTTATCAAGTGCGTAGGTTACAATCTCTGTGGGTATTCTTTTACAAAAATAAAAGAACTACTGATTCGATCTCCAAGGGTGTGTACAGTTCAAAGGTGCCAAACACTTGATCTTGAATCGAAATTTGAGACTTTGTCGAGGGCCGTCACTGCTTGATCTCAGACACGTCAGGACCACGAGTAGTGTCACGTGGTGGAAAGTCTTTGGCTTTGGGAGTGAAGGAATCGACACGTGTTTGTTATGCTTGGTGATTCTCCATAAGCTTGATGAAGAACTTGAGAGTTTAGGTGTTGCTTTGGGATGATTGCTTTTTGGTTTTCCAAAGTTTGTGTGCCTTTTTTTCTCCAGGCCCTTTCTTATGAATGAGAGCCTAGTATTTATAGGCCAAGAATTGGGTCTTGGTTTGAAATCCCCAATCTGAATCCCTTGATTTGTGGGATTTTGATTTGATTTAAAATCAATTATGATAATTTGGCAATTTCAATCAAATTGATTGACATGATTAATATTTGATTTAAATCAAAGTCAATCACATAAGATTTTTTTCTTTAATTTTGTCTCCAATTTGAACCGTTTGATGCACTCCGTTAGATGTCAACATGTGTTACCTTCGACAACTTAATCCAATTTTGATGAGTCGTATGCCATGTGGACGAATTATGGGGCCCACAATTTGATCCACCAAACCCTAATTATTTTCTTATTTGGCGGAATTTAATTCTCCAAAATTTCTTTGTCTACATGGACATCTTCAGTGACAGACCCATGATTTCAAATTGGGGTGGGCTAAATTTACATTGCGTACAAACCTACAAAGTCCATCTTTATTGATAGATAACTCAAACCCAAAATTTCCCCCTCTAAAATAGAACAATTCATGTATATCCCAGACTCAAATAATTTTTCCCTCCCGTCGCTGAAGGACTCAAAATTTGAGTCTGCAACTTTTTTAATTATTTAAGAATGGTTTAACTACATAATTTTTTTCTTAAGTTAATTTTGATTTGCACCATGTAATTTATTTTTTGTGAACATTTTTACTTTAAAAAAAAGTTCAGATTTCGGAAACAAAATTTTGATCCATAAATGGTATAATGAGAGAAGAACTAGAAAGAAAAGGAGATAAAAGATAACATTTGTTACAAAATTCTTTGTTTCAAAATTATGTTTGATGTTAATTTTACAATATTAAACAAAAATTTATTACAATATTAAAGCTGAGGAATGGGGTGTGGTTATTTAAACAAAAATTTGACGAGGAAGGGTGGTTTTTAATTAAAAGTCTTTTAATGCTAATTGTTTATGTATTTGAAGATTTTTATTGTTTTTTATTTATTTGAAGAGTTAAATGTTAATAAAGTTGGGGGAAGTGTGGTGGAACATGGAATGGACTAAAAGGAGGAGGTGCCTCACACGCAACTCCACCAAGTCAATGCACTAAATCTATTAGTTGGGTTCCATTTACATGGATTGATTGGAACTTGGGGGAGCGAACTAAGGTGGGCTGGGCTTGCTATTTTAGACTAGGAAAAAAATAATCGCCTGGGCTATAGCCCAGGTTAGCCATAGCAACCCTATCTCAGGTTGCATGACTTATAATTCAAATTTTAGGCACACAAAACATTTTTCTCACCTCTTTAAATATATATATTTTTAAATGTTTAATTTTAGGTAGGTGAGGTTTTTATTTTATTTTTTTAAATTACGAATTTACCCTTAATTTGAATTGAAATTTGGATGAAATTTGAAAAAATTAACAATAGACCCTCAATTGGTGATTTTTAAAAAATTCAAATTCTTAATTTACCGAAACAAATTATTAAATGACTAAATTAACAATATGCAAATAGTTGAAAGGGAAAAACCGCACAAAACTTTAATTGATTACACACAACTTGGGTGTAGAAAGCATTAGTGGGTTCCAATAGGATTTCGTCATTCGTTTCGTATTGTGTATTGGCGCCTCTGTCTCTCTCTCTCTTCTTTTTCTCAAGAACATCAATTTCTTTCTTATAATAAAAAATACACAGGCTCAGGCACATAGGTTTTGTCACTTTCGTTTACAGAGGAAAGTCCATCAATCTCCATTGCCCCCTGTTATTAATGGTGGTTCAGAGAAATCGAGGCCGAAGAGGCAACTCGGAAGTGAACAGTGGTGAAGGAACCGTAGAGAATGGAACTGCAGGGGTTTCAGGGTACGAGCAGTTCAGGGACCAAAGGATCAAAGAGAACAAGGAGAGATTGCAGAAGCTGGGCATTTTGGATCTTGCTCTGAAGCTGAAGCCCAAAGCTGCCCCTCCAAAACGTTCCCAGAGTCAGAGAGACCCTTCTGTTCAGACCAAAATCCACAACTCTGGGTCCCCCCAAAGGCGCTCTTCTAGGTAATCCACTTTTCTCCTCTTTCGTTTTTGTGACCCTCTTGTTTGGGTTCCAGGAAAATGCAAAAGAAAATGGTAGGAAAGGTTAAAACTTTAAAGGATTTTCTTTTTCAAAAAAGTGTTTTTTGTTTTTGTTAGGTTGAAGACTCTGGCTCCAGTAAGTTATGTGGAAATTAGTAAGCCTAAAAGGAAGAGAGAGACCTCAGGGAGTGTTAATATTTGTATCAAAGAGGGTTCACAGCCAGAGGTTTATACAGAGGAACATGAGAAGCTGTTGGGGGATTGTATGACAAGCTGGACAATGGGTGTGGATGGCTATGGGGAAGATAGAAAACGCATATATGATGGGGTTAAGGGAGAAACTTGCCACCAATGCAGGTAGTTCATGACTCATGTGATGGGTTTCTTGCTTTTCTAGTAACCATTGAAGATGACTTACTGTGTGACAGGATATTTTTGCATTGTTGTAAACTTTCGACAGATTATTTCAGATTTTTATGTAGTAAATTTATGAATTGAACTGTGAAAAGATTTCATACTTTATACATATTAGTTGAACCGGCTTTAATTGACTAGCTGATAACGGTGTTCTTAACATGTCAGTTATGCAGAACATTCTAAGATTTTAGATACAATTTAACTGTCCGCAACCGCAAGCTTAGCCCATTCTTGTTATACAGAAAAAAGTCATGCGGCTTGTTTGACATTTGAATCATTGTCCTTAAAAGGATTCTCTGAGCACCAGAGTTCGTCAATTCTCAAACTGATATAAATTGTTGTTGTTGCCTTTTGGTTCCTTCCTATTCTTCCTTGAGTTTTGCAGTGCATTGGTTGGTTGTTGCGGCATTCTTATTTGTGCATGTATTACTTTCATACTTTATACAGATTCATTGAACCAGCTTTAATTGACTAGCTGATAATGATGTTCTTAACAACATTATCAAATTGTAACATGTCAAGTTATGCAGAACATTCTAAGATTTTAGATACAATTTAACTCTAAGTCCGCAAGCTTAGCCCATTCATGTTTACGCCGAAAAAATTCACATGGCTTGTTTGACATTTGAATCGTTGTCCTTAAAAGGATTCTCTGAGCACCAGAGTTCTTCAAGTTTCAAACTGATATAAATTGTTGTTGTTCCTTCCTATTCTTCCTTGAGTTTTGTAGTGCATTGGTTCGTTGTTGCAGCATTCTTATTCGTGCATGTATTAATCTTTTATACTCAAAGTAATTTGTTTTCTGAATCTAAAATGGACAAAAGATTTCAAGGGTTAATGATGATTGACGTAGCTCATACATATGATTTATAACTGAACGAAAGATGGTACCTTCTCAAGAGTATAGAAAAAGTGCCTAAATTTACTGTTATACTGGGTTCATTGTTTAATCGTACAATACATTCATCATGCGTTATTTGAGCTTACTTTTTACTTGTTAATTAAAGGTGTCCTTTCACTTGGTAAACTATGCTTAGAGATGACATACTTCCTTGCAGGCAGAAAACTCTTGGCCGGCATACACATTGCTGCAAATGTGACTTGGTCCAAGGGCAGTTATGTGGAGATTGCATATACACTAGGTAAGTTCTTTCATAAGTTTCCTGTTCAAAGTAACTTCTTGTGTTATGATTTTAATGTTCCAGTTCTTACCAAAAACATGCAATGAATGAAAGGTTGTACATGTACCTTGAGAACAACTGACAAGACCTCAGAAGCATGTCATTAGCTTAGTATTTATTCAAAGAACTAGTGTTGCAATTTTGTATCTTTGTAATGAGCGCTGATGATCCTATACACTGAATTTTACCATCTTCAACAGATATGGAGAGAATGTGATTGAAGCCAACCAAAAGCCTGATTGGGTTTGCCCTGCTTGTCGGGGCATCTGCAACTGCAGTCTTTGCCGTAAAGCAAAAGGGTGGGAACCCACTGGTAATCTGTATAGGAAGGTTAACCCTATCAACCTTATTCAGCCTGCATGCATCTGTGATCATTATATAATTTGGTGTAATATTCTTCTCTTCCAGCACCCCACGGTTTCTCAGTTGATAATCTTAGGTCCTTGCATGTCAGACTTAGTGAGGTTCTATCATCTGTTTGAAAAAAAGAAAAAGAAATAAAGAGAAAAGGTATGCAATTGAACACAACACGCATACAAGCAAACTAACTCACACATCTGCAGACAATTAAATGCATACACAGATACATACATGCATTCACTCAATAGAATCACTGCATTGTTTGTGCACTGTGATTTTGGTACATAATGAGCAAGTCCACAAATTAACATGGATAACCAATTGCTAATTTTATTTTTAATTTATCAGGTCTCAAAACTGGGTTACAAGTCAGTGGCGCATTATCTTATTCAAACCCGCCGTTCCCAGATAATAGCAGAAACCTCAGGTGCAGAGGTTGCTAAAGAGGGATCAATTCTCTCAGCAGAGCCCTCTTCACATAATGAATCTCTGGAAACAGCCAAGGGCCTCGATAATAGCACAATACATCAACCCGTGGACATAAAGCATGATGATATGGGAGAGGGGTACTTCACTGCGGAAGAAGAAATGGGAGAGGTGCACTTCGTGGCCATCAAGCATGTTGATGTCGATGATGTGGGTAAGCTAGATGATGTTGGTGCTGGTGATGCTGTTGATGGTGATGCAAAGGAAAAGCCGAGGAGGAGGACAAGGGTGAGCAGGAACTAAATATTTCTGGATTATAGATTGACATGATGCCTGTTCTTAATAATAACTAGCCTTGCATCAACTGGTGAAAGTTTGGGTAGGGAGACACCAAACTCTTTTTCAGCACAAATTTTCCTCTATTGTTAGTAGGTCAACTGAAAGAATGCCACAGCTGTAATTTTTTGTGGAGATACTGATTTCATATTAATATATTAACTATCTTTTTCATGGTCGGAGAGTGCTGTTGAGTGGTGACACAACACGATTTTCGGATTTAAGACATTTTCCAAACTGACATAAAATTGGAAAAAAAAGAAAGAAAAGAATTTCCATTATGGAACAGCATTTCTTTGATTTCAAAGGAGTTCTAAGGCAAGTATATGGATCTATTTCACATTGGAACTACCTTTTACACGCATGATTTTGGGACTTGAATACTTAAAAAGATGAAAAAAGAAGAAGAAAAAAAGCAAACGAATAGGTGGAAAAGAAAACCAAGCTGTTTTGCAAATTACACGACCTTCGCATATCAAAATTGATTCAATTTATTTGCAGTGTCTCTAGTTAGCCCACAAAGCAAATCCCCAATAAGTATTTCAGTCTATAATTTCTCTCTGTGCTCACCCGGATGCTCTGACTGGTGCATATAACTTCTACAAATTCAGGGCATGTTTGGTAGGCCTCACTAAACCGGACTGTGCTAAATAAGACTTGAAACCCATGTTTGGTAAGAGGATGGACTAACTTAAATGGGATTCTAGAGTCCAACAGTAAAAATAACTCATCACTCGCTAGGACAATGCAGTGAAGCTGAAACGTGCTTCGCAAAATAAGCCGCTCGCTAAATAGAGGCACGCGAGTCCGCCTCTCTCTCTTCGTTCAACATCGACTCCGACTACATGATTCAGTTGCAACTTCACTGCGACCTCTCTCTCTCGCTCTCCCTTTCTCTGTCTGTACCTCTGCCTCCCTCCCTCACTTGCCCATGGCAGAGGATATGGATTCTGATACATGCGTCGGCTTCAAACGAACAATCGAAGAGATCCAAGAAACCCAAACTCTCCCACAACGCTCACTCTCCATCTGCTGCAATTCCAGAACAAGATAGCCACTCGTCTGAGGAAACCATTGAAGCACAGGGATTATGAAGTGGATCTCGTTCTCGCTTGGGGAAAACACAGGTGACCAACTTATTGTTCGTATTTTGCCCCTTTTTCTGTTTAGTGTGTTTATCTTTTGTCTCGTTTCCTGAAGCATTTGATAAATTATGGGTGTGTTTATCTTTTTCTCGTTTAGTGTATTTATTCCAATTTTTGGATATGGTATGTTTGTCATCCCTGGAGCATTTGATAAATTATTGTGTTGTCTCAGATCATTAGTTTAATATTGAGAGCCGTTTCTTTGCAATTGTTATTTTGTTGTTATGATTTCTTGAAACATGACATGTGGTGGTTAAAGAAGCTACCCTGCTCTTTATGGCAGGGCTAGCAAGCTCCCTTGTGAAGTAGTAAGACTGTCTGCTGCTTTGGTTTTGATGGCTCTGTAAATTTTGTTGTTGAAGCAAATGTGTGTTTTTGCTGTTGTTTTTTCTTCTTGGAGTGATGAGGGCTGTTGGGTTTTTTTTCTGGGTTTGCTCATGTCTTTGAGCTTGTGAAACCAGGCATTGGGCATCATATCTGATAATCTAAACTTGTGGTTACCCATCACCACCTCTCTCTCTCTCTCTCTGTCTCTCTCTCTCTCTGTTTCTCTCTAGTTTCTCTCAGTAATATGTGAAAGAAAGAAAGAAATAAGTTAAAGACAAAGGGCAGCTTCTAAGTTCTAGGTTAAAAATGACTAGTACACTTCGGCCCTTGGGAAAACCTCTCAGATTTGCCAATCATTTCAACTCCAGACTTGAGACCATAAGCAAACACATTCCCACCAACAAGCACTAGTGTGTGTTTCCAACTTTTTATTATTATATATTTTGTCTATAAAATGGAGATTTTATAAAGAAGAACAAGACAGAAAGCTAAAAAGAAAAGCTTTTGTATTGTGCAAGTTTTGCATATACTAACAATTCTTCAATTTCGTTTCGTTTAAAAAAATACATATAGCTGTTAATTTTTTTTCTTTCTGCTTTTTTGCATGTAAACCAGGTGAAATAAGCTTATACTTGCTTTGAATGTGCTGGAGGAGTAGCATATTTAGCGCAATAAGCTTATACTTGCTGGTAATTTCGTTCTTTCAACTATGTGCTGGTTCAATTATTTGTATATGCTTTAGGTTCAATTATTTGTGTGATCAGTTTTGTCGTGAGGTGGATGCTTTGTTTGAAGTGGTTTTTTATTTTGTGTCCTCATTGTTTTGTAATGTATATTGATTCCCTTATCCGTATTAATTCATCCATGTCACTTTTCAAGGAAAGACAAAAAGAAGCCATTATGGATTTAGCTTACATAAGTTTGGTTAAGAGAGGAAGGAAGGGATCGGATCCTCTTGTGAATTTTGATTCCATTTTTGTTGGTGGTCTGGTTAAGGCAGGGAAGTCACTAGAAGCCACCAAGTATGTGGAGAGAGTGATCAAAAGAGGACTTGAGGTGCCTAGATTTGATTATAATAAGTTTTTGCATTACTACTCAAATGAGGAAGGGGTGGGATGTTTGAGGAGGTGGGGAAAAACTGAGGGAGGTCGGGTTGGTTGATTTGGCAGATGTTTTTCAGAGATTTGGGGAGAAAATGGCCACGAGAGATAGAAGAAGAAATAGAGCAGTAGAGCCATGAAGAGAGCTTTAATGTGCTCTTTAATTTACTGATATATGAGATCGGGTTGTGGTGTGTTTGAATTGATGATTTCGAATGACATACTTTATATTGACCTTGTCCCTCTTTAATTTACCTTCAGCCACCGTAGTCTGTATCATGAAATTGATTGATGCCATTATGATTAGTTCCAGGTTATCTTGGGTTTTTCTAATTTAGTTTGAATTAAGTACTCTTGTCTTAGAAATCTCTGGATGGAGAGAGAGAGAGAGAGAGAGAGATTTGACATGATCTAACTTCAAGTTCATTAAGAACTGCCTAGCATCAGTTGATAGACAAAAACAACCATGGCTGATATTTCTGGCACATCAGGTACTTGGTTATTCTTCTGCGAGCTTTTATGTGGCTGAAGGTTCATTTGAGGAGCCAATGGGGAGGGAGAGCCTTCAGAAACTTGGCAGAAGTACAAGGTTGATATTGCAGTATATGGTTATGTGCACAGTTATGAAAGGACGTGTCCCTTTTTCCAGGTAAACCACAAGTTTTATGCATTGTATAGCTGTGCCATGTAAATTGCATTAGTGTGCTAATTACTGAGGCATAAATATACTCGTTGACATGTTTTTTGAACTTACTCCATGACCAATGAGTTTGCAACCAAGACATTTTGAAAACTTAAAATTTAACTGTCTTTTTATTTCTTCTGCAGAATATTTGCACCAATAAGGAGAAGCACCATTATCATTTGGCATGGCTTTCAGTTCATCATCGTGTTCTGTTTCATTGGAACAACTTTGGGTGCTGGGAATGTAGAGGTTCATTGGATGTTGTGTATATAACCATGCTTGGCTCTTTACATGACAAAGGATTTATTATCCCTTTCAGTGCAATATTCAATTTCCTTTCAAAAGATGTGCCAAAAACAAAAATCCTTTCAAAATAATATTTCTAATTACTTTTTTTTAATGGGAAAAACCCAATCAAAACAGGGGATTTGGAATGCCTAGCCATATGATGTTGGAAACACCACATATTGCTAGCATTAAAGCCAGATGGTTCATGGTTGTGGGGTTTATTAGTTTCTTTTTGAAATTGTGGATGTTTATTTGTATGTATTAATGGTAGAATTGTGTGCAGTGAACTGAACCATGTAAATGTCTGAGTCATGTAGATGACCTTGGCATATAGGAAGAATTTCCAACTTTTGCATATATGAAGAAATTTTGACATGTAATTTCTAAGTTTTGCATATATGCATCTAAATTAATTCTTGAAGCATGAGTTGAGGTAGGTGGTTGTTATTGATACATTAATCCAATTATTTGTGTTTGCATACAAATAAGGACTCAATTATATATAAACTCGGTGGAATTTATAACTTTAACAACAAACAAAAAGCCTTTGGTTTGGAGGAAAACAAATGTACATGTCAGTTTGGTAATTATAATAACAAAAAAACTTACATTTAATTATTTAAAAATTATTATTATTTTTTAGTCCGACATAGCACCAAACATAGGTCTTCACTATTTTTACAATCCAGCTTCTTAGTCCGACGCAGCACCAAACGTAGGTCAGTACTTAATCCAGCTTAGTCCAATCCGAGCTAATCCGAGACAGTCCCAGGATTTAGTCCAGTCCATGACAGTCCGCCGTACCAAACGACCCCTCAGCATATTATACAGAGCAGTTCCAGTTGTTGCATGATCACTGCAGAAGCTGGGAGAATAGGCCATACAGCGAGTAGCTTCGAAGATTTTTCACCTCATACCAGGAGTTGAGCACTTGAAGATGCTTGTCTGTTCCTGAGAATGCCAACTGTATGCTTAAATTGCAGTCAAAAGATCCCCCACTGCTTTTGCACTTTGAGTTTGGCACAGCACAATCTTCGTTGTTGAGGCAAACTGAATAGTCTCCGGAGCATGCCTTGCACCCAAATTTCTTCCAATACAAGTTTTGAAGAGTGCCCCTTTGGAATTCAAGCACCTTTTGAACAAATAAAATACAAGTTCAACTCAATGCTGCTATGAGAGAGGGAGAGAGGAGAGATTGTGCATGGTTAAATGGGTGTACCAAGGTGAAACTAGTTATGGTGTTTGAGTCATCAGCAACCATTGTTGGGAGTGATCTTGCTGCATACTTGCGTCCAGCGAACGCTACCATGTAGCCACCAGCCTTAATCTGAAAAATTCATGAGATTTGATCACCAACTTTTACTCTTAATCTTGTAATGCATGTGTAAATATAGTAGGAGATAAAAACTAACATTCACATTAGAAGCTATTATAAATACATTGGGGTTTTGAGTCTTTTCACACCTTTGATCAATTTAATTATTCAAATTCTGAAGCCCAAGGAAATCTACCAAATCAGGAACAAATTAAGAAGCATGAGCTGATAGATGATAAACCAAATCCTATCCCTCTATATAAAATCTGTCATACAAAGAATAATCAATTTAATTGATGAATGCTGGTATAAAACTATCAAAATGGAGATAGATTTGTTGATATAATTGCAAATTCAGGAACAGAAACCGGTTGATGTAATTTTGTGAGCACAACTTCATAAACATGGCATTTTTGGATATATCTTTTTTCTTATAAAACCAACATATCCAAATGGAACAATTCAGGAGCATGATCTTATAACAATCCATACCAAAGAAAACAAAAATAACCTATCTTAATTCCAACCAGATAAGCGAAGCGTGCTTCGATTACATACCGGGCTGAAGGTGCTGCTGTTGATAGTTAGGAGAGACATCTCATCAACCTTTGGCCTAAACACAGCAAGTTGGGCATTATTTCCTGTGAGGGATAGTCGACTATCACAGGGTGAGAGTTGAGTCTGGTTGAAAAAGAATAAATCTTTCTTTGAAAATGCAAGACCAAAAGTAAAACCATCCCATCTCCGGACTCTTGCATCTGAGCAGGGATCATATACACCATTTGTATCAGCTGCATCTCCAACAAACACCATCAACATCATGGCCATGATCATCTTGATCAATACCATTGTTGTTGTTTCCATGATGGACAGGTCTTGATGACCTTCTGCACCAATCCAACTCAAACAAAATGAAAAACCCAGCAACAATTTTGTATTGAAAAGAAATGTTGGTGAGATTGATACAAAAGAATTAGTAAAACTTTTCTTGTGATCAATACAATGTGCCTTTGCTGTCTTAATTGTAACTCAAAAATCCAAGAAGAAAAAGACAAAATAGAGAAAGCCTAGAATCTAAAATACCAAATCATGATACATTACAAGAATCTCAACAGCAGAAACTAACAAACATAGAATTTTTATAAAATATATACACAAAATTGGGTATCTACACAAAAAATTATACAGAATTAATCCACAAAAAAATTAATCAGCAAACTAATCCATATAGGAAATAAAATTATAAAAAGAAAGGACCAAAACGTACCAATATCCAAAATGGTAATGAATGTTCTTCCAATGCTCAAAAGGTGTTGCTGCAACAAGTTTCTATGAATTCTGTGTGGATTTGATCAATGATTGAGCAATTAAACGTGGGAAATAAAGAGCCAGGCAAATGGGTTTCTTAAGGAACATTGTACCGCTGATTGATTAAAATTTCCTTTGTAATAAAATTATTAGAGTGATATGAGGTTTTGTGTTTCCTGGAATTGTTTTCATCCGATACACGCCAAACGGTTATCTCGGCAGACTGGCTGGATCTTGTCTAAGAGTTTAGGAAACGGTTACGGAAGTTGGTGCTCTTAACGTGGCAAATTTTGTAAGAAACCAAGATCATTAATTTTTATTTTATTTTTTGCTTCAAGATAATTAAATAATTGAATTTTGTCATAAACAGGTGACTCACGGTATGGTAATAACATCCCCATCCCCGCTCCCCATCCTCACCCCCATCCCCGATAAGAATTTTCGGGGAATTCCTGTCACCATCCCTATTGGGGGAATTTCCCCCAAACCTGCCTCGAATCCCCTAATTTTTTTTTTTGGCTTAAAAAATATGCTTATCCGACATTATAACACTAATTTTACCTTAAACTATCAATCACATATATGACCCATTTGGGAGTGCTTCTGGAACAATGCTTTCTGACAACTAAAAACGCTTCTGACAGCGTTTAACAGAAAAGTTTAGAAGCGCTTATGAGCCATAGAAGCGCTTTCTGGAGAAGCACATGACATGTGCTTCTTCACAAAACACTCCCAAGTGCTTTTCCAAGAAGCACTTCGATTTCTTATGAACATTTCAACGTCTTTATAATATAAACGCTTATAAGCAGAAGTGCTTCCTAGAGAAGTAGTCCCAAACGAGCCCTTAATTAACCTATAAAATTCAACTCAACTACTCACAATCATCTCAATTCAATTTGACAAAACTAATTATATATTAAATTATATATTTAGCGATTATCTATATATATTAAGGCAGAAGACCTTAAAAGTGAAAATTTCAAAATCCCCACAATTGTCCTTGGTTAATTAAAATACTGAAAACAGAAAATCATTTATTAAATATTGATAAAATGGTACATTCATAATTTATTTAAAAACAATACATAGTTATATTATATGTATATTATATAAACATAAATATGTTACTTATCGGGTCAGGTTCAGGGATGAGGATAACAATACAATTCCTCGCCGGTACACAACTGTGGATTTTTAAAATTCAGAGATTTTCGTATCCGCCCTCGCTTTTTCCCAAAATTTCCTCTTGTTTAGGGTCGGGGATTTTTGCCATCCTGATATATATCAGAGTAGCAAAGAGAGGAACATTAATGAGGTGGTTGGGATTTGGTATTGTTTTGGTAGGTTGATATGGTAATGGGCCATTAAGGAACTCCTCTTGTCAAGAGAAACTCTCATATGTAATGAGGATAACACTTTTTGTGATTCTCGATCAATAACGCAATAATACGTATGATAACTTTTTCACGTGTCATTATATATTATTGGTCGAAGGTAGCGAAACAGTGATATACCCTATTATATTTAAGTTTGTTTTATTTCCATGAGAGCTCAGAGATTCATATCAGATCAATAGACTAAGACTTGGCTTAGGAAAATATCACCAGTGAAAACGGTGAGAGGGCTCTCACATAGGAGAAAAACTTACCTGACACGGGGATAGGACTACAGTCCTATCCCCTCTAATCAAATCGCACCACTTGGATAAGTTTCTGAAAAAGGGGGAGAAAGAGGCCAAGTGGCGCGATTTGATTGGAGGGGGATAGAACTACAGTCCTATCCTCGTGTCAGGTAAGTTTTTCTCCTCACATGGAAGAGGGAAAAAAGCTAAGGAACTGTACGCCTGTCCTTTCAAAACCAAAACCAAAGCCTTATTTCTCCTTAATTACTGTTTAATTAGTCCTTCTTGAACAACAAAAGGAATGTTTTTTCAGACAGTAAAACAACACACCACAGATGTGATGTGCCACGTGTCCAGATGCCAACTCGAATATGGGATTGTCTTTTGAAATTAATCTTTCCTTATTTAGAAAACTATTAACTTTTTTTTTGTCGAAAGAAAACTATTCACTAAAACTGTTACACAACAGACCACAGATGTGATGTGCCACGTGTCCTAACGGGAACTGAAAATGCGATTGTCTTTTTTCCCTTAATTCCGTACAGAACGAAGAGAAATGTAGTGTACTGTATTTAAAGGGCTTATAAAACAACCCCCATCCAATAATCAATGTCTCGACTCCCAAGTCAAGTGTGTGGTTAGAGTGAGTGAGTGAGCTTCCTTCTTCTCTCTCCCATCTTCTTCTTTTCTCTGTCCTCAGTTTTCTTCTCTCTCCATCTTCTTGGTTTCTCAGTCCTCAGTCAGCAGCAGTCACTTTTCTCAGCAAAATCCTAAACACACACAGGTAATCAGCTGGGTTGCCTTTTCAGCTTAGAGTTTCAGATCTGTTTCCAGTATTTATCTATTCATTTTTATTTTTTGTTAAGTGGGTTTTCTTCTTGCTTGTTTCTCTTCCTTGCTGCATCTTCGCTTCCACTTGGTATGCTGGTTTGTGTTCCTTGTTATTTTGCTTTTTTATTTTCATGTCAGCTGGGTAGTTTATTTGTGTTCTGGGTTGGGTTTCTTTTTCCGTGACTCCTTTTTTTCAGCTTAAAAGTTCTTTCTTTATTTGTATTGTCCCCATCTATGGATGAAATCATGTTGCTACTTTTCAGAAGCTGTATTAGGCCTTTTCGACTTCATGTTAGTTTGGTGGTTTGTTTGTGTTTCGGTTGCGATTTCCTGATTTATCCCTTATTTTTCTGTTTAAAGATTCTTCTTTTACTTACCAATAATATTGACTGTACAAAGCATCATTATCAGCTCTAACAGAGAAGAAAATGGTGAGAAACATAACCAAGAATGAAGAGAAGAAGCGTTTCTTTTTCAAGCTTCTTGCTGGTTTCAACACTAAATCTAAATGTGTGGTAATTCATTTCAAGTTTGAACTAGTGTTGTGTATTTGGTTTCCTGCACTTCTTCTTGGCATGTTGTAACTCTACTGTAGCTGTTTTGTTTGGAATCTGTATAGATGCCCTGTTTAAATTCTTTGTACCAATTGCATAATATTCTGAAATTTATGTTTTTTTTGTTCTTTTTATTTTTTTTAAGCGTATCCCACAAAATTTATTGAAACATATATCGAAGGACCTATCGGAGAGAACAACATTGAAACGGAAGGATTCGTCAGATTCTTCATGGACTGTTAAAGTAAATAAGACAAGAGAAGGTGCAGTGTATTTCAAGAATGGTTGGGAGGAGTTTATAAAGGATAATTCCTTGGGCACTGACAATGAGATGTTAGAAATTTTCTATGAGGGAAAGATGTATTTCAGCGTAAGGATTTTTGACCAGAATGGGATCGAGAGAACTGAAGAACTTTCAAGTTCGGAATCCAGTGAGCTCAAAGAGATCAAAGAAGAGGGGGAAGATTCCGAAGACAACACATCTGAGAATTTGGAAGCTAATTTTACCAAGATTGGATCACTTGACAACTCCACCTTTGCTAAAAATACTACTAAGAGGCCTCGTGGTAGACCAAGAAAATACCCTGTGAGTTCTTTGAAGCCTTTTCCTCCATCAAACGCTTGCAAAGTTGATTCCGGTTTGTGATCAGATGTTGATATATCATGTGCATATCACTAGTGGAACCCATAACTCATGTCTCTGCTTGCTATGTTTCTTTTTATGTGAAACTGCAGGTGAAGAACTTTCAAGTTCTGAATCCAGTGAGCTCAAAGAGATCAAAGAAGAGGAGGAAGATTCTGAAGACAACACATCTAAAGATTTGGAATCTCATTTTACCAAGATTGGATCACTTCACAACTCCACTTTGGCTAAAAATACTACCAAAAGGCCTCGTGATAGACCAAGAAAATACCCTGTGAGTTCTTCGAAGCCCCTTCATCCATCGAACTCTTGCAAACTTGATTCGGGTATGTGATCAGATGTTGCTATACCTATATATCATGTGCATATCACTAGAGGAACCCATAACTCATGTCTCTGCTTGCTATGTTTCATTTTGGATGTGAAACTGCAGGTGAAGAACTTTCAAGTTTTGAATCCAGTGAGCTCAATGAGATCAAAGAAGAGGAGGAAGATTCTGAAGACAACACATATGAGGATTTAGATGGTGTTGAGCCTGAAGCTTTCAAATCTAACTTCCCTTATTTTAAATGCGTCGTCAGAAAAATTAATTGTCAGGTAAGCAAGACAACCTTTAACTTTGTTTTTGTTCCCTTATATTTTAGCTTTAGGCCACCATTTTTGTTCCGTCACTATCAGCCCTTTGTGCAATAGAATTGGCATGCTTAACATGCATCCAAGAAATGAAATTTCTCATATATGCAGTTTGAGAAAGGATATAAGATAAAATATCACTGTCCTTGGCAGCAGTACCTTGCATTTACATCAAGTATATGTTAACTTGTTAAGAAACACTTATAATTATATTTATATGATTAACTGCAGGTTTTAACATATTGTTATTAAGCTTGGGAAACATCAGTTTGAATGTTTATGAATGTTTAAGGCCATCAATTTGTACTTGGTAGACTATATATATACAACCTTACCATGTAGAAACTATAATAAAAATCTTATGAATGTTTATCTCAGCTTCTTGCTCTGTTGATAGGTGCTGTTTAAACTTTTGGCTCTGATCTCTCTCTCTCTCTCTCTCTCCCCCCACATGTCAAATTGTCAATTGACATATTGGATTTTGCTCATGCAGTTCGTCCCCTCAGCCTTCTCTAGGAAGTATTTTCCTAAAGGCAAACGTTTTAAGGCTATCTTGAAAAATGCACAGGGGAAAAAATGGACTGTGAGGGGTATCCCTAATTTCCCTCAGTCACACTACTTTTCTGCAGGGTGGCCTAAATTTGCATCTGCTAACCAAATCCGTATCGGCGATACTTGCATATTTGAGCTTTTGAGCAGGTACCAGATGATGGTTCACATTTTGGGGAAGAGATAATGTGGTAACTTAAGCTAATTGTAATGGCTTTTGTTACTTCTTAATGTTGTATTGCAAATAGATAGTTATATTTCGGATTAAGAAGTTGGATGTAGGTGCAAGTCTACTAATTTGTTATGTTCAATATGGTTAGAACTTAATCAGTTCTGGATTACTTATGACCTCATCTAATCTATTTCTATATACTCCTTTACATATATAATCCTTTACGTATATAGTTGAAGTTCAACAAAATATTCGATCAGTCGAAGTTGGTGATCATTTGGCGGAAAATTTATAAAAAAAAGAGTTGTATTATTTCTACGCCGTATTAAGATATAAAAATTACGAACATTCTCTTCTCATCCACCATTATTCTAAAGAGCTAAATCCCACAAAAATTTGATTTGAGACTACATGAAGTAGGAGATGGTGCAGTGTGTTTCTTTTTCACACAACCAAGAAAAAGAAAGTGATTTGCTTTCTTTTTCAATTACCTGCCAAAATAAGTAAAAGAGAGTGGCTTTTTAAAAAAAAAAAAAAAAAAATTCGAGAAGTGGCTTTCTTAACAAAACTGTTTACTTCAGTTTTTCTTTTTCTTTTGGTGTCAAATTTCTTCGCAATCATTACCCGACAGGCTACATATATGGGATTTGTCTTTTTTGTCTTTTACTGTGAAATTTCAAAACCCAATATCATCATTGACTTTGTTTTTTTTTCCAGTCAAATCGCATTGACTATGATTTGTACAGCAATTAAGAGCAATGTGAACGTTTTGTTAAAGAATTTACCAACCCCTACTACAGTGCCCATAATTATTCCAAGTGTAAATTTTTTTTTTTTGGGTAGTTTTTTTCTTTGACTATTTCATTTGGATAGCGAGAAAAACAAATGCTGATGTGTCGATATCCGAGTGCATTATTTTTGCATTTGATCCTTAATGGAGGTTATTAACTATTCTTTGCAATGAGAAAACTTTAGTTGCATTGGAATAACATTGTTTTGTTATTTTCGACCAATAATATTGTTTATTACGTTTCTGAACACTGTGATACCCATGGCCACTAACAAGCTGTACTTTGACAGCTAGCGGTTTTTGGTTACGTGTCAAGGAAGTGGAGTGAAAGAGATCTGGGCCTGAAGTGGGCTCAGAGACTATTCCTTTGGGGATTGCGATAGGCGTGTTAGTAATACTCTTCTAGTAGAAAGAAGAAATGAAATGGTATTTATATTGTGGATGTATTGCGCTCTTGTGATCTTTTCTTCTAATCAAAGCCACTATGCTCTACAAAGGGGAATCTGGCTTTAGATAGGTTCTTTTCTATGCCTCAATAAAGAGGACTTCAATATCTCAATTGTGATGGAATAAGACGCAGGATAGATGATGGTTCAAACCGTTATCGGGTAGAAAATTCTGTAACATTTTTGTATATAAACTATCCGATGGACATAGTACATTTGCCAGTAAGTAAATACAAACTCAAAGAGACTGAAATGAACTTAAGTATAGTAAAATCAAGTCCAACAGAGCTAGGAGAAGCCTTGTCGGACAGAAGGCAAGTCTTATCGGACAGAACAACAGTTTACTTGAGACAATGCTGGAGTGTCCGATGAGGATCAACTAGAGATGTTTGCAGTTGGAACTTGTCTAAACCACAAGCATCGGATAGAAAGCAAATCTTATCGAGCATAAACAACAATCTACTTGAGACAGTGTTGTAGTGCCCGATGAGAATCTATTAGAAATATCTGCAATCGGAACTTGTCCAAACCACATATATGAAACTTGTTCTGGATGAGTGAGCTGGCAATCGAGACCAACTATCAAATCATACCAAGCGTTGCTGGCAGAGCATATAGGTTACAAACAATAGCACTATAATTCCAATCAGGAGTTGTCAACTGGGAATTAGACAGGGTATGTGGTTGGGAGAAGAATAGAATTCCAATCAGGAGTTGTCAACTGGGAACTCAGAGAATAGGAAGGGATTTAATTCAAGACTTGGCTTTGGTCTACAGTGAGACGCTTTGCAAGAGATTGAGTCGAAGACGTTGAGTCTGGCTTTTTGGCTGAAGTTGTGTGTCCCTTGCAATGAGCTCCTTCTTCCTATTTATCTGTTTTAAGGTCTTCAAGCTGGTTGGTTGTTGGATAGGCACCACCATGGTAATTCATAAAGAACAAATGAGTGCGTAAATGACTAACAAGCATGGGCGTTCCGCCGCTTTTGATCTGTTCTAGGCTGAATATTCTTTCTGACAGCCAGTCCTTTATTGCCACTTTTGAGACAATGAAGTGTGACACCTGTAAAGCACATTTGTAAGATCCCACATCGGCTAACGGAGAGGGTGATGTGCCTTATATGTACATGCCCACCTCCAAATAGACGAGGCCTTTTGGGAGCTCAGCCGGCCGAGTTGTGGGAACTCAAGTTAAGCGAGTTGTGGCTTAGAGCAATCCCAGGATGGGTGACCTCTGGGAAGTTGCTCGTGAGTTCCCGTAAACAAAACCGTGAGGGCTCGGCCCAAAGCGGACAATATCGTGTTACGGCGAGCGATGCAGGATGTGACAATTTGGTATCGAGCCACTCGCCGTGGTGCGAGTGACGCAGGACGTCGGGCCCCTAAGGGGGTGGATTGTAAGATCCCACATCGGCTAACGGAGAGGGGGTGATGTGCCTTATATGTACATGCCCACCTCCAAATAGCACGAGGCCTTTTGGGAGCTCAGCAGGTTGTGGGAACTCCGAGTTAAGCGAGTTGTGGCTTAGAGCAATCCAGGGATGGGTGACCTCGGGAAGTTGCTCGTGAGTTCCCGAAACAATATCGTGTTACGGCGGAGCGATTAAGGATGTGACACATTAGTTTATTTGTTTTCAAATCAGAGCTCAAACCGCGCCCTTTTTAATCCTTAAACACTAACTGTTTAAGTGATTAAGTCAGTTAGAGAGTTACATGGGTCTTGATGATTTAAGTATGGGCTATATTAATAAACCCCTTTAATGGTTTATTTAATACACTAGTTCATTTACTGCTTTGGACATTTTCTGTCCGAAATGGAGCTGTAGCATCAGACATTGTTTTGTCCGAAGTTTCGTAGGATGACGTCATACATGTTTATGTCTAAAGTGGTACTGTAGCATCGGACACAAATATGTTTGATGCTTGACCATGCGCTTGTGGAAGTTTGGAAGTGTTATCATGCGTGTCATAACGTTATTGGTCGAAAATATTAAAATAGTGTTATTCCCGTTTCATGAAAGTCCATCTCCTTTTAGAGAGGTGCGATGCCTCAACTGAAGTTTCCTTTGAAGTTCATACTAAATAAGAACTACATTTAAATAATTTTGCAAAGTGCAAGTACCTAATTGTTAAAGTAGGAAATATGGGTATAAACAACGTCTTAAATATTGATATTATCGTCGATATTTAAGCGATAATTTCGTTTTTCTCATACCTGGATATTTTGGCAAGTTTCTTTATTTTATCGTGATAATAGCGACTTTTTGGCGATATTATCAAGGCAACATTACAGCTCACTTAACAATTGATTTAGGTCAAATTCTCGCCGATATTATTGAGATTTCGTGACATACCTAGATATTTTGACGTCTAGCTTGAGGAGGAGAGCTGAAACATAAATACAAAGAGAAAGAGAGAGAGAGCCGAGAGAGAGAGAGCTAAATGAGAAGAAAAGATGGGATACAGAGAAGTTGCAGAAGGAGATCATCACACTCGAACGATGTCGTTGGGGGCAGAGAAACTAAACACAAATGCCAGCCATTTACCACCATCGAAGAGGAGGACACAGAGATGCACATGGTGCTGTCCAATTCGAGGCAGATGAGGGTCTCAACATCGGATATGGTTGGGTTTTTGGGAACATCGGAGAGTATAGGATCATCCACAAGGGCAACCAGCGTCAATTGCAGCCTTGCTTTCTTTATCTTGTTTTCTCTATATCCTTCTTCCACGCTAACCTACCCCTTCCTATTCCTATTACCCTCCTCCTCCATCATTGATGTGATTAATTGCAAGTGGGCAATATCGCTCAAATTAATATAGTGGTAAGTAGAGTGTCGTTCCAACAGGGATCAAGTTAACCTATTAAATACTAGAATGATTTATTCCTAATTATAATTGAATTAAATGATAAAAGAATTACGATAATTAAGATATAATTAAGCAAGTAAATAAAAAATAAGTAAATATTATAATAGATGAACACAAAGATGATAAAGTACTAGGGCACTGATTTCACCTAGCTAATCCCACCCAAATCCTTCTAGCTTGTTAATCCTAATTACCTAACATGTTGATAATCATTTTCCCTTACCTCACCAATACTCTCTTCGAGTTATATTAGTTGTGTTCCTCACAGTCAACCCACTCTATTCCTAGTTATGGATTTAGATAGTTAAGAACTCATTAAGTTTTGTGGAAAACATGAAAGATTACACAAACCATAACCTAATCGTCCAATTCGGCTATGTAATTTATGGTACTTGTTACAAGAAGTTATTTATTAGGCATCTCCTTCCGGTCTCAACCCAATTCTTCCAATCATGCAATTAGTGGCCAATTAATTGAAAGCATTAAGAACGGTAACAAACACTCAACTTGTATAGATAAATAAAATTAACAATATCAAAGAATTTGAGTATTCATAGCTAGACTACATCGTAACCCTAGTAAAAGAAATTAGTTAATGAAGGACTTATTGAGAATCGTGATGGTTGATGAAGACATGAGCGGCACCGAATTCTCCAAGTTGAATGCCAAGGTTGCGCAATCTCTCTCCTTGTTCTTCTTAGGGCTTTTGGCTATGAGTATGAGTATGTAGGAATTTGATGGCTTGATAGTGTAGAGGGGGTGTTGGTGGATCCTTTGATCAATGGCCTAAACTCCCTATTTATAATACTCATAGAAATCCTACCTATCTAAGGTATAATTACAATTATTATAAAAATAGGATTCCTACTAATTTAGGGTCTTCTTTATTTCTCCTTGTTGACTTGGTTAAGACTTGAACTATCTTGAACTAGGAAATTTGACAACATTCCTTACGATGAAAGGAAAGACTTGGCTTTTTCCAATTAATATCCAATCTTCATCTTCTTGCCCTTTTTAGCTCAATTTCTCATATTTCACAATTCCTTCACAAATCTCACAAAACATATTAAAACAACCAATTTAATCCAAGGAAATTAACAAATAAATAAGTAAATGAGGCATAAAATATATATATATATATATATATATATATATAATATAGGCTTATCAATCATCTCCATTCTCTGCATATGTTTTTTTAGGTCTCTTGTGCTCTCGCTGCCACATTGGATTTCCATTTTCTTGGACTTGGACTGCGAATGGATTTTAGCTTCCACTTCCATTCCAAGTAGTAGGCTTGTTTTGGTTTCATTTGCTCAAAGATGCTATTGTTTTGGTCCAATCAGCGACCCAACCAATTCCACGTGTCTTATTGGGCCCAAATGTATTGGTTTCCAATTAATTATTTTATTTTTCTGCTTATTTGTATTTTTTTATCGTGCATCATCAATGTCAAACGCTTTAACATATGCCCCATTGCTGAACCATATCCAGTGAAATAAAGTTACTTATGTATCTTAACATGCAATTTATAAAGTGTAAAATATTGTACTAAAAAATGATAAATAAATTACTAGGGGGTGTTTAATTCTCTTTCATTAATTACTCCAGATTTTCTAAGTCACAGAGTTTGTCAGCACAATATAATCAACTTAAATCACTCAAACCACTATGCAATGCATTTCCTTCCAATTTTTTTGTGTCAAAATGATAGATGATTGACTAAATTAACTTCTTCTAAAGTTTCATTAAAAATTTCCATGTATTTATCACAATTTCCATGGTTTTTATCTAATTTTTATTAATATCGATATTTTTCGGATATTTTCATAGATATTTCCGTATTTTTGAACCACCGATATTTCCGAAATCCTCGATATTTAAGACCTTGGGTATAAACATGGCATTTTAGAGGGAAATTCAAGTAACAAACTGAAATTAATAACTTTTTATTAGAAAATTATTTACGTAACGCAGTGCACAACACAGAAACATACCACAAATCCGATGTGCCAGGTGGCATGATGGGAATTGGAAATGCGATTGTCTTTTCCTTAATTCCTTATAGTACGGAATGGAAAGGAATATGTTATGAAATATATTATTTAAAACAACCCCATCCAACAATCTACAGTCTAAATCAGTGTCCTCAGGAGCGAGGAATAAAATATCCATAATATTTCCGATATTTCCAATGAAATTTAGTATTTTTGACCACCGATATTTCCGATACCATCGATATTTTAGATATCCATTTAACCAAAAATATAGATAATATTGACGACATTGGTGAAATATCGATAATATCCCGATATTTCCATTGAAATTTCCGTATTTTGACTACTGATATTTCCGATATCATCGATATTTTATTCCTTGCTCAAGAGTGAGTGAGCATTTTTCTTCTCTCTCCATCTTCGTTTCTCTGTCCTCAGTTAGCAGTCACTTTTCTCAGCAAAACCCTAAACACAGGTGATCAGCTTATTGCTATTTCAGGTAACCCATTTGGATTTTGCACTTGGATGCGTCTTCGTCTCAAACATTTTTAACCCATTTGGTTGCTCTGTTTTTCTTTGTGTCTCTGTTTTTCCTGATTCATCCCCTGTATTTATTTATTCATTTTTTATTTTTTGTTAAGTTGGTTTTTCTTCTTGCTTGGTTGTCTTGCTTGTTGGATCTTCACTTCCACTTGGGTAGTTTGTTTGTGTTCTGTGTTGGGGTATCTTCTTCTGTATCTCCTTCTTTACAGCTTAAAAATTCTTCCTTTACTTGCCAAGGGTTCTTGGGGTTCTCCTTGGTTGTGATTTTCACATTTCTCTCTTCTTTTTCTGTTTAAAGATTCTTCCTTTACTTACCAATAATATTGATTGTACAGAGCATCATTATCAGCTCTAACCTAGGAGAAAATGGTGAGAAACATATCCAGGAATGAAAAGAAGAAGCATTCCTTTTTCAAGCTTCTTGCTGGTTTCAACACTGAATGTGTGGTAATTCATTTCAAGTTTCAACTAGTGCTGTGTATTTGATTTCCTGCACTTCTTCTTGGAATGTTGTAACTCTGCAGCTGTTTTTGTTTTTGGAATTTGTATTTGCGTGCTTAATTTTAGATGCCTGTTTAAATTCTTTACCAATTGCATAATTCTGAGATCAGATTTCTGTTCTTTTTGTTTTGTTAAGCGTATCCCACAAAATTTCTTGAAACATACATCGAAGGACCTGTCGGAGACAGCAACATTGAAACTGAAGAATTCGTCAGATTCTTCATGGACTGTTAAAATAAGTAAGACAAGAGAAGGTGCTGTGTATTTCAAGAATGGTTGGGAGGAGTTTATAGAGGATAATTCCTTGGGCACTGACAATGAGTTGTTAGAAATTTTCTATGAGGGAAAGATGTATTTCAGCCTAAGGATTTTTGGCAAGAATGGGATCGAGAGAACAAAAGAACTTTCAAGTTCTGAATCCAGTGAGCTTAAAGAGATCAAAGAAGAGGAGGGAGATTCTGACGACAACACATCTGAGGATTTGGAAGCTAATTTTACCAAGATTGGATCACTTGACAACTCCAGCTTTGCTAAAAATACTACTAAAAGGCCTCGTGGTAGACCAAGAAAATACCCTGTGAGTTCTTCGAAGCCCCTTCGTCCATCGAACTCTTGCAAAGTTGATTCGGGTATGTGATCAGATGTTGCCATATACATATCACTAGCAGAATCCATAACTCGTGTCTCTGCTTGCTATGTTTCATTTTGCATAAGAAACTGTAGGTGAAGAACTTTCAGGTTCTGACTCCAGTGAGCTCAAAGAGATCAAAGAAGAGGAGGAAGATTCTGAAGACAACACATCTGAGGATTTGGAAGGTGTTGAGCCTGAAGCTTTCAAATCCAACTTTCCGTATTTTGAAAGCGTCATCAGAAAAACTACTTGTCATGTAAGCAATGCAACCTTTAACTTTGTTTTTGTTCCTTTAATTTAGCTTTAGGCCACCAGTTTTGTGATTCGTTATCATTCCACTCCTCTCTATCAGTCCTCTTTGTGCAATAGAATTAGCATGCTTAACATGCATCCAAGAAATGAAATTTCTCATATATGCAGTTAGAGCAAGGACGTGTAAGATAAAATATCACTGCCTTTGGCAGCAGGAACTTGCATTTACATAAAGTATGTTAACTTGTTAAGAAATAGTTTATGAGAATGTTCATGGTTTAGGCTTCTAACTTTATTCAGTGGCTAGAAGCCACAGTTGTAATTATATATATATATATATATATATATATATATGTGTGTGTGTGTGATTAAATGCAGGTTTTAACATATTGTTATTAAGCTTGAGAAACATCAATTTGAATGTTCATGAATGTTTAATGACATCAGCTTGAGAAACATCTTATGAATGTTTATATCAGTTTCTTGCTCTCTCTCTCTCTCCCCACAAGTCAAATTCGCAATCGACATAATTGATTTCGCTCATGCAGTTCGTCCCCAGACCCTTCTGTAGGGAGCAATTTCCTGAAGGCAAATCTTTTAAGGCTATCCTGAAAAACGCAAAGGGACAAAAATGGAGTGTGAAGGCTATCCCTATCCCTAGAGGACATTTCTTTTCTGCAGGGTTGTCTCAATTTTTATATGATAATGAAATCCGTATCGGCGATACTTGCATATTTGAGCTTTTGAGCAGCTACCGGGTGATGGTTCACAATCTGGGGAAGAGATCAGTTTGAAGCTATTAACAATGTGGGAACTTAAGCTATTGTACTGGCTTTTGTTACTGCTTAAGGCTGTATTGCAAATAGTTATATTTCGGATTAAGAAGTTGGATTTTGATGCAAGTTTATACTAACTTTTTAGTTTTTACAGTTGAAACTTAATCAGTTACAGATTATTTTAACATCAAATCTGTTTCTATATAATCCTTTATGTAGTTGAAGTTCAACAAAATATTTGATCAGTTGAAGTTGGTTATACTTATCTTGTATTTCTAAGGACATTATCATCTCATCCACCATTATTTTTAATAGCTAAATCTCAAAATTTGATTTGAGACTCTACGAAGTTAAAGATGGTGCAGTGTCAGTGCCTCTTTCTTTTTCACACAACCAAGAAAAATAAGCGATTTGCTACTTTCTGTTTTCAATTACCTGCCAAAATAAACAAAGGGGGACTGGCTTTCTTAAAAAAACTATTTACTTCACAGCTTTTTTTGGGATCCACCTCAAGAAACAAGCAAAAAGAACATTTTTCAGATTTATGCAAATGATGGACAATTAAAAAATTAATTACAGAGTTTAGTGCTGTGACCAGAAAGAAGAATCTTGAAGATGGAAAGAATTTATGCAAATAATTTAAACAACATATGCTACAAGTAGTTATTGACATGGGATGGAAAGTGAAGGTTGTCTCTGCCAGTGGAACTCACTCTTTTCTGCAGGGTGGATTTGCTTTTGCAAAAAGCTAACCAAATCAAGCTCGTCCATACTTTGCATAGTTGAGGCAGTTTCCAGAAGTTAGGGTTTGATGGTATTTTGGTTGTGAGCTCTTGGTTTTCTAGCTTATACTACACTGTATTTATTATTTAACTAACTCTCCATTATTTCTTTTCCATCTATGATCTACTTATGATAATAGACTTCTTGATTGATTAAAATGTGAAAATAAAAATAAATAAAGAGCGTTGTTATTTTCACCTCATTGTCCTATTTCCACACCCATCATGTAAATTTGAAAAAAACACAATTCTATCTTTCCACCCACCATTATTCCTAAAGTACCCTTTACTTACTACCTCCCTTCCTCTCTCCTTTTCTTCTCTCTCAGGCCCCACCTCCACAAGTTGAATCTACAAAGTATTGCTGCATATGATTGTATATCCAGAAACAGAGTAGATTTTGTTAGCTTTTTTACACCAATTCATAAGAGAAATACCCCAGCAAAGAAAAGCTAAACAAAACAACCCACCCAACACAGAAATAGACTTCCTGCGCTTGATGAAAGGCATACATATAAAACCCGTTTAAGCCAAAATAACAACTGCCACTTAACACTAAGACATCAGGAGTCGTACGCTTTTTTTTTTTTTTTTTTTTTTTTTTTTTTCCGTCAAACGACAGGGTTACATGGGCAAGGAGTCTACGCTTTTTTCTTTCCTGTAAGTCCTTAGAAGTCATTTTACAAATGGATAAATTTGTCTTTAAAATTTTGCAGATAAGGTAGGTGAGAAAATAGGACAATAGTGGAAATGGCAGCACTCTAAATAAATTATACAAACATATTACATAATATATATATACTTTGTCATTTTACAAAGTATATATATTCTGCAATAAAAATTGGGTGCTTGTTTTTCCACTGACATTTTGTCTACTTACGCTCCCTTCTGTTTTTAATACTTTTTGCTAAATCAAAAGGGAATATAAATTGATAAAAAAAAGTGAGAAAATCAGCTTCCTACAAATCACCAACATATTCTATAATAAACCACTAATTCTTTTTATAAAAAAAAACTATGGCTATCATATTCAATCATGAATGCCTACACCCACTCTGCGTGTGTAACATAAAAAGCAGCAGCAGTTCATTGTGTCTTTTGCTTATTTTGGTGAACACTAATAATAAGTAATTAATCCTCTACTTGATAGAAGTGGAAGTCCATCTAAGTTTAACAATATATTATATAAGTAAAGTCACCTATAGTATAGAATTGTCACTTTTCCTTGTTACCCTTTCATTTCCACAAAATCACATAGCGCCTTTAGTGCCTATCCTATCCGCATTTATAGTACTTATTCATTTGGATATATATAACATAATGACATAACCAACAACCTTTGATCTTTAGTGATATTTGTATTCTTTTGGTTGGAGGAGGTTTTAGGTTCGATTCACATGAACGACAAGAGTGATATATATTTGTGATGAGTTTGATATTTAATCTTGAGTGACAATTGCAATGACAATATATATTTGTGATGAGTTTGATATCTAGTTAGTTGTAGCTCCCCTGTGACTATATGTACTCCCATAATAAGTAGCACTAACCAGTAAGCATCCTGGTGCAAAATCTATCAGGTTAATTGAAAAAGAATCCGATACTAATAAATAATTCTAACCAGTAAGCACCTGGTGCAAAATCTATGAAGTTAATTGAAAAAAACTCCAATACGAAATAATTCTCTTTGAGGAAAATAGAAATGAGACTATTTGGATATTTGAGGATACACATTTTTTTTTCTTCTCAATTTTTGTCATAATTCAATGAAAAAACACTCTTGAATTTTCTATAGTCCAACTAGTATATACAGTGTTTGCCCCCTCATATTGCAAGCCTAATGCAAGAATGCATATGGTTGCCCACCCTGATTTGACACGTATACATTATTAAAGTACATCTTGTTGCAAAAAGAAATGCTTCTTGTTGCAAAAAGAAATGCTTTGTATTAAAAATATATATATATATATATATATATATATATATATATATTTAAACTTTGGTGGGTCAGTATTTCAAAACTAAATTTCATTTGGTATTGATTGGATTATGATACAAACTAACCACAAAGAGACATTACAATAACGAAGCGATTCAATATTAAAATTAAGACAATTTAGTGAGCCTCAACTAATGATCACGCAGAATCGAATAAACTCGACAGACCCGACCCGAATCCCCTCGGGACCCACGCCGATCTCGTGGTGTTTCCGACATTTAACCCATGTCGGGCCCGCTCACTAATTAAACTACCATCATTTCCTTAAAGCACGGAAAAGATGGCGTGACTGGCCGAAAATCCGGCAGAGTCTCCTCCAAAAAGGGGACTTTACCAAAACTTCTTCACCTGTTAAAAACAACGAAAAACAACACCAATCGCAGCACGCACAAAGTAAAAGCACACAGGTTTACACTAGGCCTCCGGCCTTGAATCCAACTCCTAAACGGGCGATATGAGCAATCTAAGAATTCTCTTTAGTTTTACAACCAAAGTATGAGTTTAACTAAAGTAATACAGATAGAAGTGCCCTGCATGTATACAGGCTCCTGGAATACAAGTCTTGGCCTCGGGTACTTGGCTCCATCGAACTTGCATGGGGCTAAATGAAGATTGTGAGTGGACAAAAACAAAGTTTTATCATAATTGAAATCAACATACTATCCCCACGCTTCAAAACGATGTCGAAACATGCAATTAAATCATTTATATATCGTAAGTGATTGAAATCCAAGAATCCAAATAATTTCAACATAAAGCCAATAATATCCCATAATAGACCTGACTCTTTCCAATGCTAAGAATCCCCTCTTTCAACGCATGTCATAGTCCCGACAAACGAGGAAGAGTTTTTACCCAAATATTAAGAGGACTAGTATAAATAAATAATATAGGTAATATAATTAAATAAATAAATAGATAAACAAATACATATATATATATATATATATATATATATATATATACCCGTAGGTAAGAGACTACTATACCATTTTGTCTGGGGAAACAATCCAACACGGGGATTGTTGGTGACTCCACTACATGGAGAAAAATACCTTTACAACCACGTGGCCAGGAATAAGTCATTCCCCAAATGGGGACTAACTCCCACACGCACGTAAGAAAATACCTCAATAGTGTGCTTTGAATAAAGTCCTACGCGCACATCACTAAGCAAGGGCCTTCACAGAATACTCCGCCAAGGGTGAACCGGTCTGCTTATCCTTTATCCTTCGTAACCAAGTAACCGGGAGGTACATAGGTGGTGCTAATAGCACTCTAACAAAAACACATAACCTTGACATACCCTAAATCCCAGGTATTCAAACCGCACGTAAAACTTGAACACAATACCCACCGGACGTTGGTGATACCAACATCCGACACGAAAATATAATCAAAGTCATAGTCAAAGATAACCAATCATATCCGAATAAGTAAATCGGAACTCAACATATTTATAACCAATTAAATATAACCTTAATATTCCCAATAAACCATATATATGAAATTCAATAATTAAATTCACATAAAAATCCACAATTCAATTAAATAAGTTCATATGCATAGTTTTTCAATCTTTAAAAATAATGCCGATTCAAAACAATGTCCACTCATTAGTAATCCCACGCTGCTTGACCCCGAGAGGGTCCTGCTGCTGTGAACCTCGAGCTCGAGTACCTATTACGAATACGAGGAATAAGTCAACAAAGTCAACCGCAATTGAATTTAAATTCAAATCCTATTTCCGGGGTTTAAAGTGTACGTGAGACGCTCGGGAGGTTCTAGGGTTAAGTAAACTTCATGGCAGGTCAAACCACTTCGGAAGACTAAAGTCAACCGTGCGGTCAAACCGCCCGATCCGTCAACGGGGCCCGCGGGGTCCACGGACTCAATCTTCGATCCAAAGTTCCCCTACGAGTTCTACACGTTTCATCTGAACCTATCCTGAAAGTTTGGTCACGATCGAACGGTCGGATTGCTCACGATCGCCGATCGGACGGTTAACAACTAACCTAACCCTAGGGTTAATGGATTGGAGTATCCGGACTCCAATCCTTGATCCGACAGTTTCTACACAGTCCTAGAAATACGGGAACTACGTAGCTGAGTTTGGGTTTGATCCGACGGTTCAAACATCGCCGAACTCCGGGTTACGCGATAGGCGCATACCGTTCGACATCCGAACGACGCCCAATTGGAAACCGAAACACCGACGCTCGACGACACGAGGAGCGCGATCAGAACAAAATGTGGCACCACACTACCGGTGCCCACGCGCACGCCACACGCGCCGCTACAAGGCGTGGGTGTGCTTGAGTAATTCACACGGAAAAACTCGCCACCGCCGCCACCGCTTAGGCTATAGCTTCCCTCGTCGAGTTGAGCAACTTATCTCATCGGTGGCCGCCTCAAATGACCGCAACTGGCCGAATTTCACTTTGAAAACCGCCGGATTCTGGATTTGGATCGAACGCTCAGGGGCACCAAATTGACCGAAACCAAGGACGCAGCTAGCTTGAGGGAGGTTGAGGGGTTGAGTTTCATACTCGATCCGCGGAGAGATGGCTGCCTGGAGTCAGCCGAACGGCGCCGTGAAGAACCTAGGCTTAAACCGATCGATACCGCCGCCAATCTCGAGGTTCCGGCCGGAAAAGGGGTGGGACGTGGATCGGGCCGAGTCGGCTTCCTAATGCTGCACGGTGCCGTGCCTCGCCGTGCTCGGATGAGGGAGAATCGAAGAGAGAGAGTGGCCTGGTTTAGAGAGGAGAGACGGAAGAGAGAGAGTGAGCTGGAAGGGTGTCACGGACGCGTGTCTGGCGTCGACTGGGTAGTTTTAGGGTTTTCTCCAAAATCAAAATACCCAAAATGCCCTTTTAGTGTTCCTCGGACCTCGGATCGGACGTCGCGTTGCCCGGCCACTGACTGCTGACGAGCCCGTCGCAATGGCGCCACGGTTTCGTGAAATTCTAAACGGATAAAAATGTGACCTTTACGACTCTAACCTCGGGGCAAACCGTAATTTCACATAATTAATTAAATTAAATTAATTAAATTAAAATTTAGGTCACGCTTGATGTTACAACCTACCCCCTTAAGGAAATTTCGTCCCGAAATTCACCTGTCATTCAAGAGGTAAGGTACCGGGCGCATCGTGTGCGGGTCCTGCCCTACGTAGCTTCTACTACGGTCGACTTCTCCACAACACCTTTACTTACTACAGGGAATACTTCGGTTGCTCGCAACCTCTCGTTCTTTTTCGTCTAAGATCTCAGACGGTTGTTCCTCATAGGTCGATCATCTCTTAACTCCACAAAGTTGATATTCTAGGACATGAGAAGGATCAGTGCATATACTTCCGTAGCATAGATACATGAAACACATCATGGATCCGAGATAGTTCTGAAGGTAAGGCAAGTCTCAGAGGCAACTGGTCCAATGCGCCGTGATTTCATAAGGTCCAATATAACGGGGACTTAGCTTCCCACGTTTCCGAACCTCATCACACCTTTCCAAGGAGATAACTTCAAAAACACCCAATCACCAACCCGCAAAATTCAAGATCTTTGGACCGTTGTTCGCATAACTTTTCCGTCGGCTTGCTTGAGCAGCTTTTAAGTTTCTCTTTAATCATCTTGACTTTTTCTCGTTGTCATCCGAATATTATCAACTTTGTCCAACTTCTTGTCCCCCACTTCATTCCAACAGATAGAGTTCGACACTGCATCTCCCATATAAAGCTTCATAAGGAGCCATTGCAATAATTTAATGATAATCCGTTGTTGTAGGCAAATTCAACTAAAGGAAGATGACTATTCCAACTATCTTCAAACCGCAATACACAAGATCTCAACATGTCCTCCAGGGTTTGAATTGTTCTTTCACGATTGACCATCAGGGGGGTGAAAGCAAGATACTAAATCGTAACTTAGTACCCATAGCTCTCAGCATACTCTTCTAAACGAGATGTGAATCTAGGGTCCCCTGTCCGATACAATGGACACAGGTGCTCCATGCAACCTCACAATTTCGTCCACAAAGAGCTTAGCAAGTTTCGCAAGCGAATAAGTTTCTTTGATAGGGAGGAAGTGAGCGGATTTGGTGAGTCGGTCAACTATCACCCAAATTCCATTATGTCCCTTTGAGTACGAGGAGTTTGAAAACAAAGTCCATGGTAATGTGTTCCCACTTCCATTCAGAATTGGAAGGGGTTGCATAAGTCCCGATGGTTTCCTCGCCGCTCAGCTTTCACCGTTGGCAAACCAAACATCTGGCGCTCACATACCTGGCTATGTCTTCCTTCATATCGGCCATGAGTAGTACTTGATTATGGTACATCTTGGTACTACCTGGAGGTGCATAGTATAGGCCGAACAATGAGCTTCTTCTAAGATTTCCTTTTTAATTCTTCATTGACCTTTGGAACACACGATTCCTCTACTACCAAGGCTCCATCTCTTCTCACTGCATAATCCGTCCGTACCATTCTCTACTTCCAACCTTATCACGCACATGTGTAGGATCCTCCAATTGGGCTGCAATCACCCGTTCAACTAATATGGGTCTCACATGGAGTCCGGCAAGTAATCCGCCTTGTTGGTTCAACTCCTGGCTCAACCCCATCTTTTCTCAACTCTACCAACAATGGAAGATACTCTACTCGAGGTGAGCTAAACTTGCCACCGACTTCCTGCTCAAAGCATCCGCCACAACATTGGCTCGACCAGGGTGATACTCTATGGTACAATCATAATCCTTTATCAACTCTAGCCAACGCCTTTGTCTCATATTCAATTCCTTCGGGTGAAAAAGTACTTGAGACTTTTGTGATCATGAAAATCGACATGTTTCTCCATACAAGTAGTGCCAAAATTTTAAGGGCGAACACAACTGCAAAGCAAGTTCCAAATCATGTGTAGGGTAGTTCGCTCATGCGTCCCGAGTTGCCTAGATGCATAAGCAATCACTCCGATCATGTTGCATCAATACACACCCCAAACCTTGCAATGATGCATCACCAGATCACAAAATTACCCCCGTTGTCGGGAAGAGCTAAAACAAAGTGCGGTGGTCAATCGCTTCTTAAGCTCTTGGAAACTTCGCTCACACTCTTCCTCACTACACAAACTTGGCTTCTTTCTCAACAACTTAGTAATAGGTGCAGCTATCGAGAGAAACCTTCTACAAAACGACGATAGTAACACGCTAACCCAAGAAAACTCCTCACTTGATCCTGGCAGTCGGTTGTACCCAATTCACAATCGCTTATTTTCCGAGGATCAACATAAATTCCTTCGCTGAAATTACGTGCCCAAGGAAATCAACTCTATCCAACTAATCGACATTTGCTGAACTTGGCATACAACTGTCTTCTTCTCAAAGTCTTCAATACCAACCTCAAATGTTTCTTGTGAGCCTCCAAACTTCTCAGTACACTAAGATGTCGCCTATGAATACAATCACAAAGCGATCCAAATAGGGTCGGAACACTCGCTCATGAGATCCATAAACGCTGGGGCATTAGTCAACCCGAAAGACATCACCAAGAATTCATAGTGACCATAACGGGTCAATGCCGTTTTGGGAATATCTTCTTCGACTCTTAATTGGTGGTATCCTCGATCTTAGATCAATCTTGGAAAAATACTTGGCATCCTTCAATCGATCAAACAAATCATCAATACGAGGCAATGGATACCGCGCGACCTTGTCACCTTATTCAAGCTGAATCTATACAGCCCTTTCATAGTACCATCTTTCTTCTTCACAAACAACACGGTGCACCCAAGGGGAAACACTAGGTCGAATGAAACCAAGATCAACCAATTCTTGCAATTGTTAGTCTTTAACTCTCGTGAACTCAGTCAGGGGCCATTCTATAAGGTGCTTGGTAGATAGGATTGGTACCCAGGAAGAAGTTCAATCGTGAACTCGCTTTCTCTGGGAGGTAAACCAGAAGATCATCCTGGGAAAACATCCTGGGAATTCTTGAACAATAGGAACATCCTCCAACTTCACAACAAAGTTGTCTCGTGTGTCGATGATATGGGCTAAGTATCCCACACATCCTTTCTTGAGCAACCGCCACTGTCAAAGCTGAAATCAAACAGATGAGAGAACTTTACCGTTCCCCACGGAAGATAAATTCAGTGTTGTCTGGACTACTGAGTACCACTTCTTTAGGAAGCAATCCACGTAATGATGATGCTTTTCCAACCAATCCATTCCCAAGATAACATCAAGATCAACGATATCCAAATCGGCTTCCAACACCGCATCACCCACTTGGACAAAAACGTCTTTGAATACCACGCTTGGTAAAAAAGAACATCCCCAAGTAGGTAAGGAAATGCTAAAGCTACCGACCAAGGGTGTAAGTCGACACTTTCACAAGGCACGAAACTAGGTGAAATAAAGGAGTGTGGTTCGGATCTATTAAAACACGTGCAAGGTAACCAAAAACAGGGTAATATACCGATGATGACATTCATATTTGTGCCTCTCTTGAGTCATGGAGAACACACGGCTCGTAGTCATCAAGGCCCGTCTGTTACCTCTCGATTTCTGCCACCTTCTTCCACGCGATGATCGACCCCACTCGCCGAAGAAGAACCAGCAATCGAAGACGAGACCACTCAGGTTCTGCCTCAATACGACTACTGCCCTGGCTTGTGTTCACATCTTGTGACTAAAAGTGAGCGATGAGGGCAAGCCTTCTCTGAAATGTCCAACTGACCGCAATGGAAACAACTGGGCTCGTACTCTTGAACCCACTACCTTGCTCTGCCGAGGTACACTTCCTGGAATGAATCTGGGGCACTGCAATGGATGGTCGACTTGAAGTTTGACTCCAAATGGGCCTGGGTCCGCATCTCCCACCGCTGTAACTTGATCCACGCCCTCCCGACCAACCATCGCACTGCAGAATCGAGCTAGATCCCCTCTCTTTGATGGACCTTGGCTGGGCCCACCAAAGTTAGACGTGTCCTCGCGACGCCTTGCTGCGCAGAGCCATTTGCCTCTTTGCCACTCGGTCTCGCAGCTTGTGCCGAACTCCTCAAGGAAGGATAGACGGTCGCGGTAGCGGTCACCGTTTGAATCTCAAGCCACAACCCGTCTTCAAACTTTCTACACCTTTCATTCATTAGGGACCAACTCCTGGGGCAAACCTGACTCATTGAACTTGTGCTCATACTCCAACACTGACATTGTCCTTGTCTCAACCTCATAAATTCATCCTTTTCATGTCTCTACATGAGCTCGGTAGAATTGTTCATAGAAAATACGCTCGAAACTCCACCCAAGTAATGGTGGTAGGATCGGCATATCCCTACGAACGGTTCCGCCTTACCGCTGATAAGCGCCTTCGAGAAGGAAGGCACCAACCGAACTTTATCCTCATCGCAGCATCTCGTAACTTCATATACCCTTTCCAGTGCAGTGAGCTGCTTGTCACTTCGCTCAGGATCGGGGACCGCCAAAGAATTCATAGGCCCCTAACTCTTTGACTCTCTTGATGTCTGAGCTCTGATGTTACGCCTCCTTGCAAGGTCAGATCGACTGGCCCCGGTGAACTGGTCAAGCATCCGCCGGAGGTCAAGATCATTGTCACCGCCTTCCTCATCCTCAGGGAGGTGGTGGTGGAGGTGGTGGTGGAGGTGGGAAGGGCTCCCAGCCGGGAATACGAATCCTTGGCCTACCACGTGCCCCTGCAGGCATGATTCTTGTAGGAAAGAAAACAGGAAGATCGTTAGTTCAAGAGTGCACAAGGAACGCGAAATCGAAAGAAATTGAACCTAATGCTCGATACCAAGTTGACAGATCCCGACCCGAATCCCCTGGGACCCACGGGATCCTCTGTGGTGTTTCCGACATTTAACTCATGTCGGGCCCGCCACTAATTAAACTACCATCATTTCCTTAAAGTACGGAAAAGATGGGGGACCGAAAATCCGCAGAGTCTCCTGAAAAAGGGACTTTACCAAAACTTCTTCACCCCGTTAAAACAACAGAAACAACACCAATCGCATGAAGACGCACAAAGTAAAAGCACACAAGCATACACTAGCCTCCGGCCTTGAATCCAACCCTAAACGGAGCGATAACAGCAATCTAAGAATTCTCTTTAGTTTTACAACCAAAGTATGAGTTTAACTGAAAGTAATACAGATAGAAGTGCCCTCTGTATGCAGGCTCGAATACAAGTCTTGGCTCTGTACTTGGCCTGATCGAACTAATGCATGGGGGCTTAAAATTAAGATTGTGAGTGGACAAAAACAAAGTTTTATCATAATTGAAATCAACATACTATCCCCACCGCTTCAAAACGATGTCGGAAACATGCAATTAAATCATTTATATACGTAAGTGATTGAAATCCAAGAATCCAAATAATTTCAACATAAAGCCAATAATATCCCATAATAGACCCGACCTCTTTCCAATGCTAAGAATCCCCTCTTTCAACGCATGTCATAGTCCCGACAAACGAGGAAGAGTTTTTACCCAAATATTAAGAGGACTAGTATAAATAAATAATATAGGTAATATAATTAAATAAATAAATAGATAAACAAATACATATATATATATATATATATATATATATATATACCCTAGGTAAGAGACTACTATACCATTTGTACAGGGAAACAATCCAACACGGGGGATTGTTGACCCACTACATGGAGAAAATACCTTTACAACCACGTGGCTGGGAATAAGCTTTATCCCAAATGGGGACTAACCCCGTAGACACGCACGTAAGAAAATACCTCAATAGTGTGCGGCTGAATAAAGTCCTACGCGTGCCACATAGGCAAGGGCCTACAAGAACATCCCGCCAAGGGTGAACCGGGGTTCCGTTATCCTTTATCCTTTAGTAACCAAGTAACTGGGAGGTACATAGGTGGTGCTAATAGCACTCTAACAAAAACACATAACCTTGACATACCCTAAATCCCAGTGGTATTCAAACCGAGTACCCAAAACTTGAACACAATACCACCGGACGCTGGGTGACGGCCAACATCCGATACTCTAAAATATAATCAAAGTCATAGTCAAAGATAACCAATCATATCCGAATAAGTAAATCGGAACTCAACATATTTATAACCAATTAAATATAACCTTAATATTCCCAATAAACCATATATATGAAATTCAATAATTAAATTCACATAAAAATCCACAATTCAATTAAATAAGTTCATATGCATAGTTTTTCAATCTTTAAAAATAATGCCGATTCAAAACAATGTCCACTCATTAAGTAATCCCACGCTGCTTGACCTGAGAGGGTCCTGCCGTGAACCTCGAGCCCGAGTACCTATTACTTAATCACGAGGAATAAGTCAACAAAAGTCAACCGCAATTGAATTTAAATTCAAATCCTATTTCCTGGTTTAAAGTGCACGTGAGACGTTCGGGAGGTTCTAGGGTTAAGTAAACTTCATGGCAGGTCAAACCACTTCGGAAGACTAAAAGTCAACCGTGGCCAAACCGCCGACCGTCAACCGGGGCCCGCGAAGTCCACGGACTCCAATCTTCGATCCGAAAGTTCCTACGAGTTCTACACGGCTTACTGAACCTATCTGAAAGTTTGGTCACGATCGAACGCAGTCGGATTGCTCACGATCGCACGATCGACGGTTATCAACTAACCTAACCCTAGGTTAATGGATTGAGTATCCGGACTCCAATCCTTGATCCGACAGTTTCTACACAAATTCCTAGAAATACGGGGAACTACGTAGCTGAGTTTGGGTTTGATCCGACGGTTCAAACACGGCCGAATCAGGTTACGCACAGGCGCATACCCGCTCGACATCCGAACGACGTCCGAATTGAAATCCGAAACACCGACGCCAGCCGGACGGCATTTAGGAGCGCATCGAACAAAATGTGGCACTACCGTGCCCACGCGCCGCCACACGCGCGCCCGCGTGGGTGTGTTGAGTAATTCCTACACGGAAAAACTCGTCACCGCCGCTCACCGCCTAGGCTATAGCTTCCTCGTCGAGTTGAGCAACTTATCCTACTGGGTGGCCGCCAAACGGCCAAGGCAACTGGGCCGAATTTCACTTTGAAACCGCCGTATTCGGGGTTTGGATCAACGCTCAGGGCACCAAATTGACCGAAACCAAGGACGCAGTCTAGCTTGAGGAGGTTGAGGGGTTGAGTTTCATACGATCTCACGGAGATGGTCTGCCGGAGTCGAACGGCCGTGAAGAACCGCTTAAACCAGATACTCACGGCCAATCTCGAGGTTTCCTACGGAAAAGGGGTGGACGTGACCTGGGGCTTCAGTCGGCCTAATGGCACCGTGCCGTGCCTCGCCGTGCTCGGATGAGGGAGAATCAAGAGAGAGAGGGTCGGGAGTCGAGAGAGGAGAGAGACGGAAGAGAGAGAGAGGGTTGAGCGGGTGTAACCACGCGTACACCGTCGGCTGATCGGGTAGTTTTAGGTTTTCTCCAAAAATCAAAATACCCAAAATGCCCTTTTAGTGTTACCGGACCTCGGATCGGGACGTGCCGCCTGCCACGGACTCGCTTTCGACGAGCCCGCCGAATGGCGGTCGGCTTTTCGTGAAATTCTAAACGGATAAAAATGTGACCTTTACGACTCTAACCTCGGGGGGCAAAACCGTAATTTCACATAATTAATTAAATTAAATTAATTAAATTAAAATTTAGGTCACGGATGTTACATAAACTCGGCATATGCATCCTAACTAAGATTAAAAACTCATGATAATTAAAAATGATAAAACTTGAAAAAACCAAGCCATAACAATACAAATAAAATTCTCACAAATGAGAGATGAAAAGCTCTCACAAAATGAGAGGTGAAAACTACACAGAGAACCCAAAGAGTCTTTGAGACTTATTGCAAATATAATGAAACTGCAAGAAGGATGGTGGTGGAGATCCGATGCGGAAACGCACGTGGAGATCCAACGTCTAGATGCAACCGCATGTGATGGCTGGAGGAAAATCATAACAAAACAAATACAAATAGGGGATACCTTCTGTCTCTGAAAATGGGGAAAGAGGAGAAGGGAGGAAAAGAAGAGAGGAGATGGGAGGAAGAATAATGGCTTCCTCCCCCCTAAAAGTGAAAATGACTATGGGAGTGTTTTTTAGGATAAAGAGGACTAGAGTTTCTCTGGTATTTCATTTCATACCTTAGAAGATCATGCACTCTTTCAAGTTGAATTTCTCCTTATATTTTTACATTGAGGAGTGCATGATGATTTTTTTGAGGTACCAATAATAATTTCATTGCTAGACTAGACAATTTGGTTACATACTTTGAGAGGTTCCAATACCATTCCATCATCATCTTTGTTGCTTAGAGCCGCCTCAGTCAAAACCAAGAGTGAGGAGAGAGGAGAAAAAAGAAGCAATTTTTGATTTCATAGTCTTAAAAGAATTTATTAGATAAGTTTGTGGAGTTTAAACGGTGGCAACTTTTTAAAGTATCTATTCTTTTTGTAGTATGTTTGAAGAGATTTTTTAGTGTGAGTGTGAGCATCATGCGTACACATTGTTTGCACAATTGGTGTACTGGACCTGTGGATGTTTGTCAATCCAACAGTGTAAAAAATCACATCCACGACTATATACTAGAACCGTATTTATCGATGCATATACTACGAATTTTTTATTTTAAAAAAACAGGAAATTATGTATACACTTTGCTTTTAAAAAATATATATATATATATAAAATTGATGAGTGGGTCAATTGTTGTGAGGAACCCGACCCGTATACCCAATGGACTCAAGCAGGTGATGGACAAAAGATGGACCCAGCTTCGACTGGTTCAACTTCTAGGACAAGTAGAGATTAAAGAGAGTAGAAGTAGATGTATTTGTACAAGGTTAGGTTTTTAAAACCGAGTGTTTGACTCCTAAAACCAGTTTTGTGTTTGTGTAGGCCTCTAGCCTGTTGTAGGGTTAAAACTCAGATCTGAAAACAGACCCACAAACAGCCTTCTTCGGCCAATCTCACCCTGCAAAAGTTACACAGTTTCAATGCCTTTCTTCTAACCCCAAAATTTAATTTTTGCTACAAATCTCAAACCCAAACAAAAAAGAAAAATGATACGCCCTTGTTTTCACAAGCTGATTCTTTCCTCTACTCTCCAAGTCAAACAGCTGGTACCCTCCTTCTCTCTCTTAAAGTTTTTTTTTTAAAATTGTGGGGTTTATGGGTTTTTTGTTTTTCTTTAATTGTTCTTGATTGTAGTTTGGTGCTTGTTTTGCTTTGGTCACTGAGACAATTGGGTGTGTGAAACCCAGATGGCAAATTGGAAACTTTTCTTCTCTTTCTTGAAGATTTTGCAGACCCACTTAGGAGAGGAAAGTGAATCCTTCAAACTCCCACTCTTGGGGGTTTTTTTCGTTTTTTTGGGTGGGTCAAAACCTAAAAGGTGAAACTTTGGTTTAGTTGTATGCTGAGATTAGTAAAGCCAAAGATGATGGTTAAGTAATCAAGGTTGTTTAGATATTTTCTTTCAATTTTAGTCACAGGATGTTCTAATAGAAATCCCAGAACTTCATAACTTGTTTGGTTACATAAGGAATGGTTAATTGAATTTTGTTCGAAACGAAATTTGAATTATAAAACTAAGTTTGTTTGTTTTTATAATGAATTTCGTTCTTCATATTTATAAGGATCAAAACTCAGTTCAGTTAAAGTAATTGTGTATGGCTCAATTAGGCTGCTACAAATTTATGTCTTACTGGACTGAAAAGATGAAAATACATCAAATGTTGATACCAGTTTTACTCTGTTTGGTTAGAAAGAAAGTTATTCTGAGATTATAAACCTTCTGGGACCAATTGCTTATATATGATTGACGGTCTATTCCTGGTTGGAATTTTCATCAGGTAGATGGAAAAATAATTTGTACTAAATTTTACTTATCGACAAAACTGGTGCTTGAGCCTTTTTAACTATTTTTGTTAATCTTCTGCCATTCATTGAAAAAAGAGAGTTATAATGCCCTGCCAGCCGTCAAACATGTCTTATTGAAAAAAATAGTTGCATTGGAGCCAATAAATAAGTTGTAATTGGATTTTACCTGTATAAATAACTCCCTGTATGGTAGCATTGATCTTCCTCTATTTTGGGTCCCTCAAGTGTGATTGTTTAGGAGCATATCAAAAAGTTATCAGCTTCTGAATGATCGCCTCTGCTATTTTTCTAGTCATGTTTGTCTCTGAAAAAAAAATTATGGTTGACTTCCTGCATTCCTTTGGGAGGCCTTTGAAACAATATGAATTTGTGTCATACAAGTAACACAGGTTATGTTCATGTAATTATCTAATTGGATCCAGAATCACTTTCTTGGACCTGAAACTTAAAATTTGATGAATATGATATAGTGGGGAAAATAATTTTACTTTTGGTATTATATTTGTGCCACTTTCAGTAATTCTGATTTCTTTTCTGGAATGCTATCATTTTAGGTGATATATTTGCACTGTTCAGGTTATGTTTATGCAAATTTTGCTGATATAGCATATTATACAATGGCAATGAAAACAGACAAGAGTTCATTTACAACTTGACATGGTGGTCATTTTATTCTCCCTAAAAAGCCTTGTTTTATTTTTGTAATTGTAGAGGATTCCAGAAAATTTTGTCAATAAATTCAGAGACGATCTATCCACCGTTGCTACGCTGAGTGTTCCAGATGCTAATGTTTGGCGCGTAGGAATAAAGAAGGCTGACAACAAGTTTTGGTTCCATGATGGCTGGCAGGAATTCATTGAGCGTTATTCAATCCGTGTCGGATACTTTTTAACCTTCCAATATGAAGGGCATTCGTCTTTCACTGTTCATATATTTAATTTGACCACTTCTGAGATTAACTATCAACCTAATGCTCTGAGTAGTACTGGAGGGTCTGTTTACAGACATCAAGTATTTGAAGAAATGGAAGATGATGACTCTGTCGAAATCTTGGGTTCCTCCCCGAAATCCATTGTTACTGATTCATTGAGAGACAAGCTCTTTGGCGACTGTGCAAATCAACTGAACCCTGGAAAGGATTATAATCCTCCAGCGCTGCAAAATTTGTTTAATGGCTCCAAACCTAAGAATTGCACAAATTGGCCTGATGCAGGGAACCAGCATCCACCAAAGGGTTCTGGTCTACAAGCAGGTAACCAATCTAGTCAAGAGATAGGTGTTCAATTTAATGTAACAGAGCTTAAAAAGACTGTGGATGAAGTTAAATTGCGTAGTTCAGGTGAAGATATACGAAGCATGAAGAAGACTATGAGAAAAAAACGAAAACCTGATCCTAGTAAGTTCTCTAACTCATATTGATTGTAATAGTCTGTTGGTGGGAAATTTGAATCTCACTGTTAATTCTGCGAAAGTGCAGCTGCGCAGGAGTCTTCTTCTCAACATGAAAAAGAAGCTGAAATCCGCTTTAGATTTTATGAAAGTGCATCTGCAAGGAAGAGAACTGTGACAGCTGAAGAAAGAGAAAGGGCTATTAATGCAGCCAAAACGTTTGAGCCAGTTAATCCTTTCTGCAGGGTTGTCCTTCGACCATCCTACCTATATAGGGGTTGCATAATGGTGAGTCGTTCAATATGATGTGCTATAGCTTGTTTTGTCGATTTCAATTTGTTACGTCTTGGCTTAAAATATGTCTTTTTCCTCATGCAGTATTTGCCATCCTGCTTTGCCGAGAAGAATTTAAATGGAGTTTCAGGATTCATCAAACTTCAATCCTCTGATGGTAGACAGTGGCCGGTTCGATGCCTTTACAGAGGAGGTAGAGCAAAATTAAGCCAGGGATGGTATGAGTTTACGCTGGAGAACAATTTGGGAGAGGGAGATGTTTGTGTCTTTGAGTTGCTCAAGATGAAGGAGGTTGTGCTGAAAGTTACTGTATTTTGTGTTGTCGAAGCTGCAGGATTTGTGAACCAACCTCCACAGCAAAATGCCAGCCAAGCAAAAATGATTAGAAATTAGCTGCTAACTGGCTGGTAAATTTGGATGTCTAAACTGTATCAAAGAATCTCTTTTCTCTTTGGGTAGTGATCTGATTTGTTCATGTGGACTTAGTGGAACTTTTCAGGATGACATAGTGGAAACTTTTTCATTGTTTAGGAGTTTCAATACAATTTTTTGTGTCTTGACTAGCACTGTAAATAGATTGTGCAATACTAGGATCCTAACATTCTCAATTTTCTTTTTCATGGTGTTGTTAACTTTTGTTCAATGCATTTGTTTGTGCTCGACCATCCGTTCATTCTCATTTGCATGTGTGCAGCTCAGGAGATGTTTTTTGAAAACTAAAGTAGGCTTGCAAACATAATGTGACATTTCCTCTGATCTGCAGGTGGAGAAAGGACATGGTTTAGAAATATGGTCAAAAAGAAAAAAGTTCAGAATCTCCTTGAAAACCATCTTTTTCGGTTGTCTTTATAATTTTTTTAGTCAGAGCCACATTGGGTGGTTTTCACTTTACACCTTCGCTATTCTCAAACACCAAAAACTTGATAAAGAAATAAAAAAAGGGGGGTAAAATCACTCAACGTCAGTATTCTCATTCTGAATGTCCAAAAGGAAAAGCCTCATTATTTTATACTTTCGGCTCAGTATTTTTTTGGGTGGCACCCTTTTCCAGAATTTTATAGAGATCAACGGGAGTGGTTGATGACTTTCATGGGTTGGTATTTTATAAGTTGGGCAGCTGCAACTATTCACAACAGGACACGACAGCACTGTTTGCAATAAAAACAACACATCATAATCATAGCATTATTAATTAGAGATTTCAAAATAATTTTATTTCCGTTTCATGACAGTCTTTTTCTGAAAAAAGAAAAAGGGTCGCATCTTCAGCTGAGTCAGCTCAAGTTGCTACCTGCAACAAATAATTCTGTCTTTTACTTCATACAGCTTATTCTTTTTTCTTTATAATATTTGTATATTTTTATTTTTCTCAAGTGGGGAAGGGGAGGGGTGTGGGGTTGGCCAAGAGGTGGCTTGGCACATTTCGTCTAGGACTCGGAAAAGAGCCAAAATATTGGGAGATTGTTCGGAGGGTGGGAATATTTCGTTTCTTCCGTTGACCAGCTGAAAAATACATGAAAATTTCAACTAAGTTGTAATTTGCCAAGACCCTTTTCGGGCGGTTTGTGCTTCATTCTTTCTCGTTTCTAAGTTTTACTGATGTTCGATAGTTTAACATATTATGTTTTCAAATTGTTAATTTCAACGTCGTATTACTGGTTTAATTTGATAGTTTAACTTTAATCATACAATTCATTATTAAGAGACCTAATAATGAAGAGACAAATGACACTAATGTAGTGGTTTGAAGCATGCTCCACCCATGCAAAGTTCTAGGTTCGAGTCCTAACATCAGTATAGTGTGTGTGAATTTAGTATATTATCGCATCTCTCAATTAATAGGAAAGGTCCTAAAATAATAATAATAATAATAAAGAGAATATGGTGATTGATTATACATTAGGTCAAATATATAAATATTTTTATATCTTCATTTTAATAAGATGGACAAGAGCACCTAATACTCCGATTTGGTAGTTTTGGAAAGTTGAGAAATAGAAAACCACAAAGACTTGTACTATTTTATGTCCGAAAGCAAGCTGTGCTTATTAAAAAGGTGGTAGGCTGAGGCCAAGCCAAAAAAAAAAAGTTGGTATGCTACGACCCTGGACATAAGATAATTCACATACGAGTTTATTTTTTTTTAAAATTATTATTTATATCATATTTACTGATCGTCTTTCTTGAAAATAGAATCTTATGCATGTGAATCTAGCAAATTCCATTTTCTATCTTAAGCTCAAGTTCAAGTGAAGATTGAATTGAAAGGGTTCCTGGTTGATTTCTTTTCTGCCTTTTTCTGAATTAATTTAAATATATATATATATATATATATATATATATAGAATGATGTTTTGGTTTAATGTGGTTTGGCTTGTGGGGGCCCTCGGGATGCGTAATGGGTTCTCCTTTTCTTTGCTTTAAACTCGAGAAATGATCTTCTTTTTGTTTTTCTCTTTGGGCTCAGCTGTTCTTTTACTTTGTGTTCTTGAAGACCTGTGCTTTTCTTCTTCTTCTTCTTCTCTCTTTGGATGTGTTTGTGTGTAGTTGTAAGTTGCATTTGTTTGGGTTTAAGGGTGATCATAATTTTTGAGCTTGACATTTTGTAAGCATGTAATCGATTTCTTGCTATATGTCACACTCATTCTTGCTATAATTGGTCATATAATTCCAAAAAATCATTAACATTTAATAATTTCCCACCAGCAGGAAAAATTAAAAAAATGACAAGAAAAAAAAAGAACCCAAATAAAATAGATTAGTTATTCAACCCATAAAAGAACTTGTTAGGAGATTACACTACCTTCTGCCATTCGTGAAAAGAAACTAAGTGCCATGTGGTTCATTAGTTCTTTTTTTAGTGATTGGTTGCTGAGAAAATAGAGAGGGAAAGAAAAGGAAAAAGAGAGAGATTTTGGAATGGGTTAATTAACTTTTTTGGTGATTGGCTGGTGAGAAATATACAAAGGGAGAAAAAAAGGAAAAACAGAGAGTTTGGACTTTAAAATAATATCGCCGTTGCCGGGGATCGAACCCGGGTCACCCGGGTGACAGGCGGGAATACTTACCACTATACTACAACGACTCTATTGTTAGTAACTTATATGTTTTATTATAAATACGTTTTATTTTATTATGGCCCATATTATTAAGGCCCAATGGTTAAATTGCTCTGCTTTGGTAGTTATGGCCCAAATTATTCCAACATGGAAAAAAAGACCCACGACAAAAAGGATTGTAGTCAATCTTGATTTTTTATTGTCAAGCCCTGGTTTCATGTTTTTCCTTGGCCAGCGTTTAAAGTTGCACAATCTTTCTCTAGAAACAAAGCTCATCCAAATCTTCTTGTCCACCAACCATCCCCCTCCTCACCTTATCCATTCATCTTTTATCCCATGCCAATACAAAGTCCCTCAGTTGATTTTCCCATCATCTTTGTACTTGCAGAAGCCTGAAAAAATTCAAGCACCACCACAGAGAAGAAAAAAGGTGACAATATATTCCTTCTATTTCATTACCAGCAAATCTGTTTTTCGTTAATCTTGTCTAAATCTTTGCACCCTTTTTTTTTTCTCCTCTGCAGAAGTTTTGCACAATGGCAACAGCCTCAGCTACTGTGTCTCCAGCAATGTTCACCACAACCACATTGGCCAAGCCAAGGAGGGCAGCAAACAATGTGAATTACATAACAGGGCTCAATTCATTTTCTGGGCTGAAAACTCACAGCAGTGTGGCCTCTCTTGGCCTTCCACAGGGCACTGAGCAGTCCTTTGCAAAGATTGTGAGCTCCTTGAGAGCCCCTTCACAGGGCAAAGGCAGAGGTGGAGGAGGGGCACTCTCCTCTACCTGCAATGCTGTTGGGGAGATTTTCAAGATTGCAGCAATCCTGAATGGGCTTACTCTTGTTGGAGTTGCAGTAGGGTTTGTTCTTCTTCGAATCGAAGCGTCCGTGGAGGAGGCAGCTGAGGCTGAGTAAGAATTATGTGATAGTTGGTTCTGTGTTTTGCTTAAAAATTTTACATTGTATCTCTCTCTAAAAATACTTTATTTGATGTATGTAGCAATGATTTATATATTTTCATTTTCTGGTGCATTGAGTTGGATATCTAAGCCAAACTAGCACTAGGCATCCAATCTATAGTTCCCATTGGATAAATAAACCAGTTCAAGAAATAGGATATGGATCAAGTTTTGTCATCTTATTGTGAACCTGCTTTACCAACAAAGTAGTTCAGCTCCCAAATGATTGAAAACAAACTACAACAAAAAGAATAATGTCTTTCTGAATCTCTAAAAAGACTGGGGAATCACCTTTTTCTTGTAGACAGTTTTGGACCAAGTTTTGCTCAATCTAAAATTTTCCATGTCCAAGCATGACAATAACCCTACATTCAACCAGACCAGCTGAGGCCATTGACAAGAAGCCTTGAAATTTTATATTTCTTTTACTGCTCAGGTCAGATGATAACCCATGCATTCAAATTTTAGTGGCACTAAGTTGGCCAAGTTAGGACAAATATCATAAACCATATTATTTTAATATATCTTTAATCACAAATGGAGCCCATGTGTTCATTAATTTTTTTTATCTCCAACTTGGTTGAAGCAATTTTCTCCTTTCATTTTTACTATTCCATATCTACATGATAGTTTGACATATCGAGATGCTCTAGAGAAAAAATTAGGCCCTGAATTATTTAAAAATGTTAGGGCAACAGATAAATGATTTCTCATAGAAAATGGCTATACATGCCCAACCAGAGTTCAATGTTACCTTTTCAGTTCTCTCATAATAAATAAGAAAATCTCAGATTTTCATGATATAGAATTTGAAATTGTGGAAACAAATATCAAAGAGCTATTCCAGCCCAATTTTGATACATTATTGATCCCAGAACTCAAGTATCATATATATATGTCTCCTATTGACTACTAAATATTCTATGGATGAGCTTCCTTGAAATCATTTATGGCTATAGGGACATCTGCTCCTCTGCTATGGAGTTGTTCATACTCTATTGGCAGGTGCCTTGGAATGCATTTGACAGCAAATTTCAGGCATGTACAACCTGTGAATATCAAAATTCCAGAAAGTATCCAACTAAATTGCAAGTTGGCCAATGCTCTTGCCCTAAAATCAGCCTCACTTGACTCACAAGTTACTGCTCCAAGCATGGTATCATTGGTGCCCTCAACATAATGGACAACACAACCCTTTGGAACAAACCTAGGAACCCAGAGCAAAAACCCCATGTTCATAAACCAGCAACCTTGAAATACAACTAAAATTGAAAGAACAAGTGCTGCAGGAAGACTGGTTTGGCAACAAGTTGCTGCCAAAGCTGCCATGACAGAAACAAACACTATGAGCTGCAGCAGCCAATGGTAATGCCCTTCAAGACCAACATGGTCAGCAGAGTGGAAATGAAGTAGGAAAAGCTCTTGACAGAAAACAGATGCTACTAGCATTCCAACAACCCCGGATAGGGTCTGAAACGAATGAATCAACTCAGCACAAAGCGTAAATCCTGCAAATACGACTAGGTGGAGGAACATAGTTGCATGCTCCAAGTTGTGGAGCTTGAAAGAGAGTTGAAGAAAAGGGAAGTTGAAAACTTGCATGAAAATTGCCAATACAGAGAAAGATAAGATGAAAATGAGCTCCAAGTGTTTGAGTTTGGAAAGAGGGGAATTAAATGGGTGCCAAAACCTTACTCTAAAGTTACTCGGGCCTCTGAGAAAATAAGATCTGATAGTGTTGATGGTGTGCCATAAACCAAGGAGGGTGAGTGCAAACCCGGGAACTATGTGTCCAACAAACGTGCCCATCGAAAGCTTGTCTTCACAGATCAGGGTTTTTAGTGTATGATCTGTGGCAGACACAGCTTAACTCACAATCTCAATACAGACCTTAAATACATGAAGCCATTGCAGTGGCAGAGCATACTAAAAGCAACAAAAGTCCATCATGGTAATTTTTCAAAGCACTTGGTGCATGATGCATGTGTTTCCACAAACAAAATTTCACAAAACGACAGCCAGCCTAGTGTGACACTCCAAAAGGCTGAAGAAAATGGATATCCGAAATTGAAGAGTCACCCCATGAAGAAGATTAATGGTGTTACTTCATGACCATGAACGTTACTTTAGATTAAGATTACAAGATGATTATTTTAATTTGTTGCTTATTAGTCCATGTACAAGTAGTGGAGAGTGACTTGGTTTCAATATAGTGTGTGGCAAATAAGATGTTTCCACTTGTTCAAGATATTTTGTTTTGTTCCAGTGGTCCTCATGCAACTAAGGAATTGTACAATAATAATGGTAAAAGTTGTAAGATTCCTGGAATATTACCTTGCCACAGAATGAGTGTTGGGAAAGTTGGTTGTCTTCTGTGTCAAATTCGTACAAAGAAAAGTTGAACTTCTCAGAACCTGGGAAAGAAAACAGTTTGAAGCTTGGTACTATTGCAATTGAGTTCATTTTTCTTCTACGATCGTAATTGTTTGATACTGATAAGTTAATGATAAAATTAGAAGGAAAAAACCCCCTCAAAATTTAAAGTTTTAATATGAAAATATAGTACGGACTTACTTTTTTTTTTTTTTTTCTACTAATAAAGATCATCAGTTAGACTATCTAGACACAATGAAATTCCAAAATACATTTACTGCACAAATATGATAAACTTTCCTGCTATAAACTAACTTCATGACTGTACTCTCTTTATGGAGAACGCATGATACATCGTTTACAAGCAACCAAAATTCAAGCCACAATGTATGTGCATAGCTCAGTGCTAACAAATAAATATAGAACTGAAGCAAAAGGTTAAATAATCTTACAGTGCCTCCTTTGTGAACCCACTCAGTTTTATTTGAATCAACTACAAGAAGACTTTTGAATAAGACAGATATCTGAGCTGAGTTCGCAAAAGTGCTCATCTTCAAGTAGTAACCAAAAGAAATTTTCAAACCAGAACTTTGGTTCGAGGATCCTCCCTTCTCTTTGAAAGTAGAAAACATGGAGGGAATTCATAAATCACCCTTCCTGACAAATTCATCAACATTCCTAATCCCCTCAATCAAAGAGTAATATGTGCTGTCATCAGGTTTGATCCCTCTGCTCACCATTTCTTTAAGGAGTTCTTCAGCAAGATCGCCTTCTTGGTTTTTGGATAGACCTTGTATAAGGGCATTGTAAGTTAGAAGAGTAGGATTGAAACCTATACTCAACATCTCATCCCGAACTTTAAAGGCATCCTTCAAATCACCTCTTTTACTATAACCGCTAATTAGGGTATTGTAACTAATATGATCAGGTTTAATTCCCCTTCTCTTCATCTCGTCCAGAAGTTGACGAGCTTCCTCAACTTTACCCTGCCTACAATGCCCTTGCATTAGGGTATTGTAAGTCACTTCATCCGGATGAACCTTCATCTCATCCATCTCCCCCAAAAGTGCAAATGCACGTTCCATGTTACCGTTTGCACAGTGGCCATCAATCAAGGCATTGACCATCACAAGATCCGGCAGAACACCCTTTGTCAGTAACTTCTTAAACAAGTCATCTGCCTCCTTCATTCTTCTGCTTTTACTCAAAACATATATAAGTGATGTATAAGTTACCTTAGTAGGCTTTATCCCTTTATTCAGCATTTCATCATGAAGGCTAAAGGCTTTCTTTGCATTCCGACTTCTGCAATAACCGTTAATTAGGATGTTATATGTAATTCCATCAGGAACCACTCCCTTCTCTTCCATTTCTTTAACCATCTCACAAGCTTCAACCATCCTACCTTCCATAAACAATGCATGAACCAACAAATTGAACGTTGACACAGTCGGTTTTACGCCTTTCTTCACCATCTCATCTCTATAACTGAAAGCCTTGTCCAGGTCACCTTTGTTGCAATAACCATCAATCAAGGTGTTATAAGTCACAGCACTTGGAAGCAGCCCAAGTTCCAGCATTTCATCAAAAAGCCCTGCCGCTTCCTCAAGTCTTCTTTCCTTGCACATCCCGCTAATAAGCGAACCGTAAGTGTAGGAATCCGGCTCAACACCTTTACCTTTCATAGCACTAAAGATCATTTGAGCCCTTCCAACTCTCCCTCTTGAACAAAACCCGTGAATTACTGTATTGTAAGTAACAACATTAGGCTTAATGCCGGAATTCTCCATAAACCCAACAAACTCCTTTGCCTTCTTCAACTTCCCTTGTTTACACAACACATTAATCATAATGTTAAACGTACAAACACTCGAATTGATCTTCAACCTAAACATCTCAGCATACAAAACCCACGCCCTCTCGGTTTGGTTCAATTTCAAGAGCAAACTTAGCATGTCATTGCACGTCTCAGTCTTAGGCACAAAACCTTTATCTACCATCAAGTAGAAGCAGTCAACAGCCTCGTCGGCCTTTTTCATTTCACAACAAGCCCTCAGCAGCAGATCAAAAATGATGCTGCTGTTCACACTCAAACGGTCGCGCGAGAGCGCCAGTGGATTGAAAATCTCTCTGATGGTAGCAATGCTGCTACCGACGACTTGCTTCAAGAGTTCTAAGGCGGGTTTTGGGGAAGGCTGGCGGGCGACGATGGCGATGGCGAGGCAACGGGTTTGGATATCCAGGCGATGAAACTCGACATTGGACATGAATTCAAGGACAAGTTCAGGGCTTTTGTGGAGTTCAAAGAGGGCCTCGGAGATTAGGGAGGAGGAAAGGTTGGGCGAAAGGTGTTTGATGAAATGCCACTGCGAAGATTGGATGGTTTTGAGGAGAGAGTGGCGGGTGATTGGTGGAGGGTCTGTGGGATTTTTCGGATGAGTGAGTGCAGAGAAAGGTGCGGAGGAGGGAGAGTGGTTTGTGGGGATGATGGGTCTGATCTTGGAGGGTTTTAGGCTCTGAGGGTTGAGGAGTTTGTGGGGTTTCATGGCTGCCTATTCTGTGCAGAGCAGAGAGTACAGAGACAGAAGCAAAATATTTCCATTTAACAGAGAGATGCTGATTTGGGAGAGTTGTTGTGTTCTAATCTGACGTGGACACAAAAGCACAGGTGTCTTGTTTTTATTGGGTTGGTATCCACGTTAAAGTTTTTTTCTTCTTTCAAATGGTAACAATAACAAAATCGAGTTTTTTTTTTTAAAAAAAATATAGCTAAAATTTGCACCCTACTATGACGTCCCGAAAATTTCCAAATATTTTGTTAAGCTCACAATAAAAATTTCCCCGTCCAATTGATTGTAATTTGGATTTTTATGAATTTTTTCAAAAATTAACTATTGGTTTATTCAAGATAGGATTTATTTCCTGATACTTTGAAGTTGGAATTTTGGTAATTTGATGTCATTGAAAAATAATAGACGTCTTTACGAGCGTGTGATATTTTTTGGAGAATTATTCGGAACTCGGAAGTATTTTTGGCAAGTTTCGGAAGTTGGGAAGAAGTTAAAAAAGAAAAGAAAAGAAAGCGATAAATTATTGTGCGACACTATATACACATGGGCTGCCGACACTTCTTATTATTCCTCTTATCATTTTCCCTTTTATTTCTCTTTTCCTTTTCCCTTTCATTTCATTTCCCTTTCACTATTCATTTTCTTCTTCTTCCATTTCTTCTCTCTCTTCAGAAACCAAAATCGTGGATACTATTCATCATTATAGAACTCCCATTTCTAAAGCTCAAATCAGAAAATTTTCTTCATGAAAGTTGTTCATCTGCTCGAGGACTAAAGCATATCCAAAAATCAGCATCATTAGACTAGTCTAGCTACCTCAAACCGGCCATGAACTTTTAGTGTTCATCCATAGTTGGTGAGTTCTGTTCAGCTTGGTTTTCAATATTTTTCTTTAGTCTCTACTGTTCGTTTGACAAAAGTTCCTTCTCTGAAGTTGTTCCTCAGTTTGAGAATTATGACATATCCAAAAATCAGGGCAATCCAAGTACTCTAGCTATGTCTGTGGTAAGTATGTTCGTCACTTCCTCATATTATGCTGTTATTACTGTACATCACCATATTCACTCTTGTATGTCAATTTCCCTTGCCCCGATGACAATAAATCCTTCATGGAAGGTGTTCAGAATTCTGTTCTCTAGAACAAAGCCAAAAATTGTGGCAATCTAGCCAGTGTAGCCTTATCGGGAGTGGATCAACTGACACAAACTTTTCTTAGTTTTCAAGTATAATTTGAGTTGGTTGAGCTTCACTCAAAATTTTCTGACCAATTCAGAGGGTTAAGGTAAAGTTTTAAGATGGTTTGATTTCTGGAATTTGTCTCTAAATTGTTGGCCAAAAGCCGGTCTTGAAAATGGAAAAACCAAAAGATAATTTAAAACAAGTATAAGTGCCAAAGGACAAAAAAAGTATAATGTAAGGATCAAAGTGGAATTACGAATAAGTCCCAGGACTAAAATATGATTTGGACAAAGTATAAGGACAAAAGTGAAATTATTGACTAGTGAGAGGACTACAGTGCAATTAAAGATAGTTATAAGGACTAAATTGCAAAGAAGGATTTTAAGTAACATTTTTTTAAATGATTGGACTAGAAATCAGTTGCCCAAGAGAGAACAATTTGAGTTCAAAGGTGCTGAATGCAAGTTAGGCATCAACTTTGGATTCCAGGCAGGGGACCCACTCTTGGACTTATATTTTGTGTATGTATGACGTAGTAAATATTATTGTGTGCGAAAGATGCACTGTTTTGGATGCCATATTGTTTGGTTTTATGAATGTTTGGCTTTGGTTCTCCAAAGTTTGGAGGGTATACACCTGCGGGCATTATCCTCAATGACCTGAGAGTGAAGGGGGCATAGCGACTTCCCTGGGTTTCGATTCCCTAAAACTCCAGAGGGGTTACGCAGACAGACTTTACCAATACCCTACGACTGAGGTATAGTGATGAGGTATAACTGGTTGAAATGGACACTCTCGCTACCATAACAGGTAAGTTGTGTATATTTTTATTTCTGGTACAAGTAGTTGGCCTTTAAGGATCGATTGTCAGACAAGCATATTTGGGCTCGAAAAATGTTTACGAAAGTTGCTCGAGCATGCCAATTGGTTTTGGATCCACAATAAATGGATACGGTTTGTGTTTGTGCATATTCTTTCACTGATTTTGAAATAAATCTATGACCATTATTATTATCATTATTATATTCATTATTTACTTTTGAAACCTGGCCGAGAGCCTCTTACGGGGCAAATGAACGTATGTGATGCTCACCCCTATTTTTGTTGTAGATTCCTTTCGTGTATGACATCTTTGTGTCCTCACTTGTCAGCATTTGGCTCGTGTCTCATGTTGTTGTCAGGTTGTGAACCATATTCATCACAGTTGATCATGTTTTACTACATATTTATAAATATGAATTATAGATGGTTGGTATATTTTCATTATGGGTTTGTAAAATAATTTCTGATGTTGTTAATACTATTCTATGACCACTAGGGTTGGTTTAACTCTCAAATAAATTTTGTATAATATTATACTTATTTTTTTCCGCTGTTGTTAAACACCAATTGAACAACTTCGTGAATATTTACGAGTCAATGGTCCTTCTCCGAGTGATGCAATTCTCTTTTCCTTACGTCTACCGTTCTTTTGTCATGCAATTGGTAGTAGGACAATTCTATCTTGTACATCATCAGGCATCGCCCAGTCTATCTAATCCCCAACTGGTCATATAGATGTTGCATATCTGTAAGACCCGTGTCTTGAGCTTGGAAAGTAGAGAACGGTGAGCAATCCCACATCGCTCGGGGAGGAAAGGTGATGTGCCTTATATGTGTGGGCACGTCCTCTAACTAATCTGAGGCCTTTTGGGAGCTCGGCCGGATTCTTAGGAACTCAGAAGTTAAGCGAGTGGGCGCTGGAGCAATCCCAGGATGGGTGACCTCTTGGGAAGATATTGCTCGTGAGTTTCGAGTGACAAAACCGTGAGGCGGAGGCCCAAAGCGGACAATATCGTATTAGGGGAAGTCGGTCGTGACATAATGGTATCAGTGGACCGACCGGAAATGTGCCGGTGAGGACTGGGCCCCAAGGGGGTGGATTGTAAGACCGTGTCTTGAGCTTGGAAAGCGAGAGACGGTGAGCAATCCCACATCGCTCGGGGAGGAAAGGTGATGTGCCTTATATGTGTGGGCACGTCTCTAACTAACACGAGGCATTTTGGGAGCTTCACGGCCGGTTCTTAAGAACTCCGAAGTTAAGCGAGTGGGCGCTGGAGCAATCTCGGGATGGGTGACCTCTTGGGAAGATATTGCTCGTGAGTTCCCGTGACAAAGCCGTGAGGCGGAGGCCCAAAGCGGACAATATCGTGTTAGAGTCGGGTCGGGACATATGCATTGACCAATGAGTTTGTAGTATAATAATGTGAACACATTGGGTAACATGAAATTTGTCGGTGCCTACATGTAGCACAAGCATGTGCACATGGTAATTGGTCAAGATCAAATTGCCGGTATGTGCAACACTTTCCCTCTAAATTTACAACTTCAACACGAAATCCATCGTAAACATGAAATGAGTAAGTTTCAATGGGAGATACATGCACATTCAAGAAATATAAAATACAAATGATAAAATAACTTATCAAACCTGCATATTCATTATAAGAAATATATAATTTACACATAAAATAACAGAAAATAAAGATACATGAATGTTGTACATAGAAGATAAAGATACAACGAGGGGTTGACTAAAGCAATGACATTATGACATAGGAGAAGAAGAAGAAAGATCGAAGCATGAGTCTAGAACCAATCATTTAACTTATCAAACCGTCCAATTATGTTTTATTTCTTTAAAACAATTACTTTCAACCAAAAAAAAAACTTAATTAATTTGAATTACATGCAATGATAATCATTTCTTGTTATTTTTTCGCACCAACTTGTCAGCCCATTCCGTCAAATGTGAATCCATTTTTGCCGCCTCATTTCGATGCTCATAGAACCACTTTTGAAGTATGTTCATTCTCAAATGCTCAATAAAATTGGTGATAGGCAGTTTGTGAGCATATCTAGTGATCGAATTGAGACATTCAGCAATATTTGTTGTCATTAGATTGTACCGCCTCCCATTAAAGTGCACAGGCGCCCACTTTTCATATCCAACCGCATTAAGATAATCACCCACTTTAGAGTCAACAATAAATATTTGCACCATAAGACGATCAAATTCAGGAACACGATAGGCCTTAGCAGCTTTAAAATACAACGAATGTGCTCTCTCATGTTTAAAATGATTCTTAAGGTCTTGACTTATATGGAATATGCATGCCCCGTGATGGGCATCCGGAAATATAGTGGAGATAGCCTTCCTAATGCTTTCATGTCTATCAGAATGAACACTAAGTCATCAATATCCCCAATAACTCCCCTTAATTTTGTCAAAAACCAATTCCATGATGCATCATTCTCTGAATCTCTAACTCCGAATGCCAGGGGGTATGTTTGGTTATTTCCGTCCTTGCATGTGGCAACAAATAATGTGCCGAGATATTTACCTTTTAAACATGTTCCATCGAGTGCTATTACTGGCTTAATAACACTCCAAAATACTCTGATGCAAGGTCCAAGTGACATGAAAAAATACATAAAATGATCAAAACTGTCAGATTCAATATGTGTTACCGTACTTGAATTTTTGGCTTCTAACATAGCACAATAGGATGGAAGCATCACGTAAATTTCCTTTGGTGATCCCATAACCAACTCCAATGCATGTTCCCTAGCTCTCCAAGCCTTCACATAACTTATGCTCACACCCATGTCCTTCCGCATATCCTCCATGATGTCGTGGGGTCTACGCACTAGTGACACACCCTTATATTTAGACTTTAGGCATTGACCAATCAGAGAACTACTAGCCTGTCGATGATGGCAATGAATAGCATCCAATGAGCATGAATGTTTAGTAACATATTTTCTGATCATGAAATAGGAGGACGGTTGTACCTTGGAAGCACACAATTTCTACATACATTTGTCTTCGACACAACCAACTTCAAATCTTTCTTTATTGGATCTTTTCACTCTGAACTCATAATTTTTCTTCATAGCATCAATGCCCAACTTTGTTTCTAAATCCTCCTTAGTCTCATACAGTTGACCTACAACTATATCTCCACTTTCATTCGATAGCTCTGTCATGTTTGATACATATACAATGTTTTTATCCTTGTTTCGAGTAATTGGTTTGTTAGAGTTGGGTTCATCACACTGCACCTTAATAGTTGGTACATCATCACATCCCATGTTTTCACGAGGGAATTCATTGAATTCAACATTATCCTCAAACTCCATGTTCTCACAAAGCAACTCCTCTAGATGTATTGTATTGTTTTCCACTTCATATTCTAATTCCTCAAATTCTTCGTTTCCCAAGTCATTCTCTGAATCATTGTATTGCTCATTACTTCCATAAGAAAATATTTTATGCTTCAATGTAATGCACAATGGAATCTTGTAAGACCTTGAAAGACTTTCAAAAATAAAAGCTCTCACATCATCATCATCGACTATTTTTACAACCATGCACTTTTCATTGCATCATATATAACTTTCATAGTTACCTCATACTCATTTGGGTCCACATTTAGAATGTCATACACCTTATTCTAAAGCTCCTCTAAAATAATTGTATTTAAAACAAGTAGTCCTTTGGTTTTGCAATTTTTGTACGTTGAGTTGAGCCACCTTCCACCATAGTTAATTAAAATTGTCTAACTAGACATTTTCCTGAAACGTAATTATAAAAATGTTAATAAAAAACTAACATTGATTGAATGACATTTGTTGTGATAATTTAATAAATAAATAAAAATTGAAGTGAGTCAGACAAAGAAAGAAGAAGAAAAAAAGAGTACAAGAAAAGACAAACTGTAGTTCATGAGCCAATACAACTAAATTGGTGCAATGAAAACAAAAGAACACAAAGGGCGCGGTTACCTTTTCTTTGGTTTGTTTATGCATGTAATGTTCTCTGCAAGGAAGTGTGTTATTGGACAATGATGTTGCTGGAAGAAGAAAAATGATTATAAAGAAACAAAGTCATGCATTACTTCTTTTTGAAAAAAAAAGGAAAGTAAAGTAATTGAAGCTTTACAATGAGGACTCATGTCGCAAGTAACTTGGGTGTGTTTTTGTCCTTGCGAATCTGCTGCAAGAGTAAAGGTAAGCAAAACAATTTTTAGAATTACATGTTAAAAAAAATAAAAAATAAAAAGATTAAAGAGTACAACTTTCCAGAAGCCAAAATACGTGGGAAGTCTTGTTTCCGAAAACTTAGAGTAACAAGGAAAGATCAAAACTTAAATTACCAGGAGAAGTAAACAACTAAAACAAAGAAGTAATCAAACAAAGAAGCAAGTAAACGGAGAATAGGAAGAATTGCACTCACATATAGTTAGGGCTGCAATAGTTCTTCAAATGTGGGCACAAAGATTCTCAAATTTTTATATGATAGGGTTTTTCTTTTTAGGTTTATGGAGGTTTTAGTTTTGAGGGTATTTGAGTCTTTTTATGTGATTTTTTTGGCTAGTTTTGAAAGTTTTATTAAAAAACTGACATTTATGACAATAGGGGCAAATTTTGGCTATTTTTGACATTTATGAAGGGTTCATGTTTTATCTCAAAGCAAGTATGACGATCATTATTATTCTTAACAAATCAAAAGATTTGCAATTCTCACATGTTTTATTTGGGCTGTCTAGTCAATTATTTCAAGGCGAAATTGCCTAAACGTACAACTCAACTTTTTTGTTGTTAGTATCAAGTTCCAGAAAAATTCTAATGTACTTTGATGTATTAATACATCAAAACTTTCAACCATTAGATTTTAATGTTTTAATCCTATGGCTGAGAATCAATGACCTGGAAACTTGGTAAGGCTGTTGTGAATATTGATCACGTGAGAAAGAGGCAAGTATGGATAAAAAAAACCCGACACGTACGACGTCTCCTCCTATACCCTAAACTGACTTATTGACAACGTTAGTAGGACCTAATTTGAGGCACGTGAGGTCGCCTCATTAGTCTAAAGACATTCACGTTGCCGATGCCGTGAACGACGAAGACGTGCTCAGTCATTCAATTGCTTTGAAGTTTGGAGATTTTCTGAATGGTTGCTTAGGGTAGAAGCGGTGACTTGCTGAGTTTGAAGGATGGAGCCATCGAACCCTTCAAAAGTAAGAGGTAAGAATTGTATGTGGGTTTTGGAGTTGTATGCATATCGTGTTATGAGTTATGCAATTGCATGGTTTCATTGTACACTGCATGTGCAATTGCGACATGAACTTATGCAATTGCATGTTTACATTACCCAATTGCTTGTGACGCTATGAAATTGATTCTTTACATTATGTATATGTTAGGACATATTGTATAATTGTAGTTGGTAGATAAGTTAAGAATAAACCCTTAATGCATGCATGGATTGCACTGGTGAGAATGTGAGGGGCTTAGAGGCATCAAAGCTTGCTTCCACTGATGAAGGATATCTTGGTGGTTGTGAAATGTCGAGTCATGATGCACGGGCAATGGACAGTGGGAAAATGTCAACTAAACAATCGATGGGTCAAAGTAGACAGTATAATTGGCTTAATTGGAAGCAATTGAGGAAAGAATATGTTATAGGGTTGGAGTTTAAAACGTTAGAGTTAGCAGAGAAATATTACTTAAGCTATGCAAAGGCTATTGGATTCAGCATAAGAAAAGACACATTGAATTATAATAAGGAATGGAAATTAACAAGGAGTTGGTGGTGTTGCTCAAAATCAAATGTGAGAGAAGAAAAGTACAATGACCTACCGAATAAGGTGCGATCACCTAGGCGGTTGACAAGAGAGAATTGTTTTGGAGGTAAATTATGACAAAAACATGAGGTTTACATCGTAAAATTTTTTGAACCAAATCACAATCACGAATTAGCGATGCCATGTGAATCCTTTATCTCCGATCAAACCGGGTTGTTTCAAGTCGATTTAGCCCAAGAAATGGCAATGTGTATAGTTTTGGTGAGGACATGCCATACTTATGAGTATATGGTAAACCAATCAGGCGGGTATATGAACGTGGGCTTCCAAATCAAGGATCTATATAATAAGTTAGATTCATCACGTAGGGAAATCTTGTTGGACTGTGACACTTGAAGTCGCATTTGCCTACATGAAAGCAAAAGGTCAGTGGATCCAGAATTTTTGTAAGTTCGGTGTGGATGAGGAGAATAAGCTTGCTAACTTGTTTTGGAGAGATTGTACTTCACTTTTGGATGTTGCCTTTGGAGACATCCTCATATTCTACGACACATACAAAACCAATATGTACGACAAGCCTCAAGTGTTGTTTGTTGGTTCGAACAACCACCGAGCAAGTGTAATATTTGCTTGTGCCCTATTGCTTAACGAGACATTTGAAACGTACAAGTGGTTGTTGGAGACATTCATATCCTTCTTCAAAGGCAAGAAGCCTACATCAATCTTGACGAATGAGGATGAGGATCTTGACGAATGAGGATGAGGCGATGAGCAAAGCAATTGAGTATGTGTTGCCCATGTGCAATCATAGATTGTGCTCATGGCACGTGGAAAGGAATGCACAGAATAACTTAAATGATGAAGAATTGGTACGAGCATTTCAAGCATGTCTTTGGGAACCAATCTCACTCAATGAGTTTGAAAAGAAATGAGAGTTGTTGAAGGAAAAAGTTACTACTGAAACAAAAGGAATGGCTGGAAATGATGTACGCAAAACGAGATGCGTGGGTGGAATCATGCCTTAGACCCAAGTTTTTCGGTGGTATGTGCATCATTCAATGCGTGGAGTGTATGAACAAATTTGTGAAAGATTACTTGAGGAAACACGTTAAGTTGTTTAAATGCATTCCGGCAATTGATAAAGTCATGACACGTATGATGAATACTACGGCGAAGGATGATTTCGACACAAAACTGTCAAAGGAAGTGCTTACAACAACACTGAAAACTCTTGAGCAACATGCTTCCCAAATTTACAGTCATAGGTGTTTTTATTGGTATGTAACGAGATCAATTTTTCGTCAGCACTCATTCATGAAAAAATAATTCATAATTTTGGGGGACGATTATATTTTATCGAAATATGGTGAACCGCAAAGTAATTGCAGTTGTGTGTACCATGGTCGGGAAGATGTTCGAATAGAGTGCAATTGTCACAAATATGAAAGCGAAGGCATCTCATGTTGCCATTTTTTTATGTGATGAAGTGGGAGCATGTTATGGAAATTCCAAGCGATGGACAAAGAGTGCCCGAATGGACATTTGATATGCATTTAAGTCAGAAAGTGGTAGTAAGGAGGTTGTAGAAATCGCGAGATATAGAAGTTTAAGTTGTATGGCCAACAAAGTGTGTTTGTATGCATCGAGTAGTACATATGGGTATGGGCTTTTGAACAATGAACTCATTCGATTGGAGAGAATAGTTGAAAGTTTATGGTAGAAAGAAGATGAGAGGAACCTTAAATTGGGTAGTCGTGGGTAATTTCCTACAAACATTGTGAAAGATCCAAACCTAGCAAGGACAAAAGGCACCCAAGTATGAGCCAGTGGAACACGAAAGCAACGACAATGCATGTTGTGCCTCAAAATTGGACACACAAAGCGTAATTGCTCTTAAAGAAACATCCATCCAAATGGAAATGAAGTAGTGAATTTGCCTTATGGTAGTGAAATCTATGAGTATAATAACGATATTGGGCCATCACCGGATACAAGCTATAGCTATGCTAGTCATATTGTTTCACAATCAACATTTAACTACTTTGGTGATTTTGCGGAAATGATGTCGAATCTACTGTAAGCCCAAGTGGTTCTAGCCACAACGGTGATGACGATTTCCAGTGATTCAATCTATAGTAGTCAAAGTTATGGGTTTTTGTTTACATGGAAAAATCAACATTATAGGTAGATGATGCATTGATGGTGTATAATTCTATATCACAATCTATCTATTTTAGACTTTGTATTAACATTTTTAAAGTAACGAGTATTTGCATAACCAATTGCATAACTTTGTATTAACATTTCGTAGACGGAGTATGAAATGTGAACAAAATAAATTTCAAACAATCACATTCAATGTATAATCGGAAGGGAAACAATAAACTAGGACTTTTATTTGTTCTTTTGCCTCTTAGCTCTTGAGCAAAGAACCGATTCGTTTGTCTTGCGTTTGATTTGCTTAAGAGTAGGCTCTTCGATTGACTCTATGTTTGTCCCATCCTCATCGCTATCCTCTCCAAGTTCGGAAAGCCCATCATCCTCCTCATTTTTGTTTTCTCCCTTTTCCTCTTCTCCCTCTTCATTGTCTTCCTCATCCTCTTCTTCTTGCTCGTCATCTTCATCTTCTTCCTCTTCACCATCTTCTAGTTCGAGCATTGGTGCCTTTCCCTTTTCCAAGTGGGTCATGTTTCTCTTTGAATAGTTGCTCTTACATATAATGTAACAACAAACATGAAAAACCTTTAACAAGCACTTAACATGAACGCTTAATAATAAATTATATACTAACATGGCATTAAATGTCGTTCTTGTCGGCGCCATCACCACCTCATTTTGAAATTTATCCATGGAAATATTATGTTGCCTTCAATATTTCATATTACAAAATAAAAAGATAAATGATTGTTATTGGAAGACGATATTCCAAGAATACTGTAATGGAATGAACCATATACAAAATAACTCACATTTTTCTTTCGGAGTCGTGCAATCTTACTTGATGCTTCCAAACGCGTTGAAAAAAGCAAAGCATTCAACCCATCAATAAGCTGCAGTAGGTGGGTAGCATCTTGCGTGGTCACCTACAATGCCAATGCAATTCAGAGTTTGAAACAAAAATAAACTATGATAAAAATCACAGTATGTTGTAAATCGAACTACTTACGTGCATCACTTTCCTAGGTAATGTAGGTCAGGGCCCTCTTGTCCTTGAGGGATTTGTACTAACTTGCTTTCATTAGCATTTGTGAAGTTGGGTAGCCCGACTGACCAAGCATGAGGAGGAATGGTTCCAACCATCACATCTTGCTCATCTTCATGTGAGATTGAGAGAAAATGTTTGAATAAAGTTGAAGTACAAAAGATTGACTACACATGTGACAACATGACTATGAAGCAATTCGTGCACCTATCTTTCATGTTCGGATAATGACAGTACTTCACAAATTCATCTCTATATTTGGTGTAATCCGCAGTAGCTTCGACTCAATTTTCAATGGAGAAGTCATTCAGTGCCACATGTTCCTCGTCTGCGTCAGTAAACTCATAATTACGAAGCATGGTCCTTGGTAGAATTTTGGGGATATAGGATGTGCTCATCCACAAGCTCTGAACGATGACTCACTCCCTCAAGTACCAAGCACATCTAGTTGGTCCTCGAAGCAAAATGCGATGTCGAGTGGCAGTCATACTATCTTTGACACAATGAGGGAGATTTGATTCATCCGTACCCTATTGATGCCAAACAACTTGCGTGTTACAATCTTAATTAATATTGGTAATAACCATTAGCTGAGAGAAAAAAGCATGCAAGATAAAATTGCCACGCAAATGATCATTTGTAAGATGTCGCATAGTGACTCGAAATTCTTCCAAATTGTGGTGTAAATCACTTTTTGAGGTTGAGCCTAACCACCTCAATACCCGGGCCATGTATTGGCATTGCCATTGGGCTGCCTAAGTGCAAAGGGTTTGAGGTATTCACATACCCATACCTATAAAGCAATAACAAGTCAATTGTCATTAAATTTTAAACAAACAAAATGATTCAAAACTATGAGTATAGTAACATGCATTTGCACTAGAAGGTTCGAAAAGTAACATTCATTTGCACTAAAAGATTTGAAACTATGAGTACAGTAACATTCATTGGCACTACGATATATCTAAACTTAAGTTCATCGACTATCAAATAAGGTTCGATACGCCCTTTTCTACTAGCTATATGTATAATATAAAAGTATTTTGTACCATCTAACTGATCATGTGTTGTACAATCTCTTTATGGTTGTTGACACCCACACCTGTATTAGATATATCGGATAACACACGAGGCAGTTAAAATGGTACAATACTTATATATATAAGGGGAATTGATTAAGCGGTGCTTAACTCTCATTATTGTTTGTTGTTTTGTGGAATTCAGCTGGTTTAGTCATGAGGTAGTCATGGCAGTGTACACATCATTGTTATTGGGTACTTTAAAATATTGTTTTAGAGTGTATTTAAAATAAAAATAAGGTGATCAACCAACTTGTCCAGTACATTATTAAATCGAAACACATCAGAGGGTTCTTTAGGATTGCATTCTTGTGTTCCTACATATGATATGCGTCTGCCCAGGATTGCATTAAATAGTATGAACATCTTAGCATGCAACCCTTATACCATGCAATGCCTACCGTGGCCGTGTCATCGGTGTTGCAAGTTTGGTTGAGATATTGTGTGGCGGCGCCAATGCAATCAGGACAAAGCTCCTGAGTTTGGAGAGCTCGACCAAGGAACTCGATGTGGACGGTTTCATTTGGGCCTCTACCTACGGAGGAGTAATAGTAGCTGGATTTGGAGGCTTGCAAGATGACATTGGAGAAAAGAATGTTAACGTTTTTGTGATACGAAGGGTTTTGATTATCTTTCTGGGTAGGATGAGAAAAACAGAAGTGATAGACCGCGCCGGAGGGCAAAATTGGGATTGGGCGAACATGGCCTACTTCTAGGAGTAGTATTAGAAAAGTAAAGGGTATAGCAATTAAAATGGCTTTGGGATATTGTTGAACTGTGTGGCTCAACTTGCTTGCACTTTTGAGATGATTAATTTGATGGAAGACTTACACAAGCTAATTGTAACATTCTGAACCAAAATAAAGGGATTTAAATTTAAAAACATAGAAAACAAAAGAAAGAAATTAAAATTAATTAATTAATTCACATAATTTGGAAATTAAAATACTTATTAATATTTAAAGGGGCAAAAAGGTCAATAAAAATTTTGGGAAAGAAATTGGCAAAACAAGTTGTGACATTGCGTCCGGCTCGTCGAAACGAGTTCATAGATGCATGACACGATCGATTCAGAGTTATAACGAAAAAGTTACGACGTACGGAAGCTCAGTGGCATAACCGTAAATATTTCAAAAATGGTTTTTAAAAATCTGAATTTCCTTTTTTTTTTTTTTTTTCTCTCTCTCTCTCTCTCTCTCTCTCTCTCTCTCTCTCTCTCCCTTTCCCTTGCGCATGACCCCGTCTTGTTCATCCAAACAGTTTTTGGGTCACCACCACCACCTCCGACCACCAATCGTAACAGGGTTGGTACCAAAAGAACCACCGTGACCTCCTCTCTCCACCCCACCCCTCCGCCGCCTCAGTCGCCGCCTCCTATCTCTAGAATATCAAGAAAACCGATCGGTTTTTACCCAAAACTTCCTCAGCTGGTTCCGGCGATTTTGGCCACCAATTTCTTCGATCTAGGTATGCTTTTTAATCCTTTCAATGTGTTCTAGTTGATGGTTGAGTTGGTTAGGATCAAATTTAATGATTTGAAACTCAATTTTGAAACCAAAGATTTGGCCAATTTTCGAGTTGAAATTCCGGCCACTTGCCGAAAAAATTGAGGGTTGCCGTAGTTGAAGAAAGTGATCCACTCATCGATAGGAATCTTTTGGTATAGGTCTTGACCGGTGGTGTTGAGTTTTTCTAGTCGCCGGAATTACTCAAGCCACCCACGCGCTGCCAGCGTGCCTTGTGGCGGTCCATTTTCGTTCCTAAATTATCCCCTCGTCATCCCGAGTGCGACGGTATGCTCGGATTTGAAATTAGATATCATATGAAAATTGAACGGATATTTTCCTTATAGGCGATATCCGGGTTCGATATGTTTGGAGCTTTGGATCGATTCCAATTTCAAATATGTTGTTCCTTGAACCATTAGGATCGTGTAGGAATTCACGGATCATGTATCGGAGCCCTGGATGCTCCCGATCATTAACTTAAAGTTTTAGTTAACGGAAACCGTCCGATCGAGAGAAATCCGACCGCTGGATTGTGACCAAACCTTCGAGACGTGTTTAAAAGACCATAGCGGACCTTTAGGAACTTACGGATCGGAATTTGGACGTCATGGGCCCCGAGGGTCCCATTGACCAAAATGGGAAGTTTGACCGTGAGTCTTCCGCGGTCGTTTCATCTTTCAGAAAGTACTAGAATGATCCAAGGACTTGTGAAACGTTTGTTTTTTGGGCTATTTTACCGAGACTAGATTATTGTTTATTTGTGATTTTTTTTTGTTAAATTAAAACTGTGAGTTTATATATTGCTTTATTAGTGATTTGTATGTGTTTATTGGTGGTTAATTATGCGAGGTTGATCATATGTGTTAAGAGGATATTGGATATTTAATTTGTATCGATAAATGCTTGGGATCTGAATTTGTGGATTAGGTACGTTGTGGTTTTGGATGTTATTATTATTATTATTATTATTATTGTTTTATGATTTTTATTAGAATTATAAAGTGGGCGTTATGATGACTCCATATTTGTGCTCATTTTCTATACCATATTCCTATTATTTGCATTAGTTTCTTTTGTGAAATTGGTTGTTTTGATGTGTTTAGTGTGAGTTTTGTAGGAAATTATCTCTAAAGTTGAGTTGGAGCTAAATAGGGAAAAATATGGTGAAAAAGAGGGAAGAAGGCCCAAATTTGGAATTAGCAACTTGGAACTCAAGAAACTGCCTGTGCAGATGCGTCAACTTTGCGGATTTACCTGTACGTGCTCAGGAAGAACCAGATAACGTGCTTTATATGCTTGGAAAACTCTGGAAGTCTAGTGTCTGGAGAATTTTACGGTTTGTGATTTCGAGTTTTCTAGAGGAAGTTACATCAGTTTTAGTACCAGTGGGTCAGTGCTGGAATTTTGCGCGAGTTTTGACAGCTTTGCATCACAAGTTACCATTCTTGGTAAACAGGCTTTTGGACGTCCTTGGGCAGTTAGGAGACACCAAAATGTTGTGTTAATTCAATTATAAGTTAGCTATTTTTGCTGGGATGGTTGGTATTTGGTCTAGTCAAAGAAGTGCATCAAAAGTCAAAGCCTAACTCAACTAGGAAAACAAATTCCCTACTCTAGATGGATTTAATTCCTATCTTTTCTCCAAAACCTAGAAGCTTGCCTATAAATACATCTTTTGGACCAGCTTTGAAAGGAAGGAAGGAGAGAACCCTAGCGCATATTGTTCAAGATCCCAAATCACCCAACTCACATATTCACTTCTTAGCCGTTCATAGCCTTCAAGATTTGCCGGAGGAGGAGTTCAACTACAGTGGATTTGTCTACGGGTTTTTCTATCTTAATTCAAACTTTGTATTTTATGTTCATAAGTATATTGTTTGTTTCTAAGATGGCTATGTGTAACTAAATTCTTTGCTAGGGATCCGATGTAACCTAACATGATGATTCTATGTTATTGAGTTAATACTTTATTTTTAATCAATTTATATTCCTTGTTTCATTCATTATTATAATTGTGATCTTGATACTTGTAATTGGCTATTATAGGTATTTTGGATTGTCTAAGATTGGGCGAGGATTCATCCTTAATCTTATATGCACTATGAATGAATGAGTTGTTGTTAAAGCCGGATTCAAGCTAAGACACTTCTTGGTTCTATTGTTCTTCGTAAACTTAATGGGTTCTCGATTAAATTTGACTATGGGGGTTCATTAGTTGGGTTTAGTTGAGAATACTTGGTGACACCGCAGCCGAGCAAATCATCATAATAAAGAAAGAACGAACCCTAGGAATTGAATTGAAACTTTATTCTCAAAATTAACTCAATACATAGAATAGGATTGTTATGGTGAAGTCGGAATCCTAGTTTTCATCCATTGATTTTCAAAACCAATTTCCAACCTTTGTTAATTTTATTTTCTTGATTTTCAACACTTAGATTAAAATTGAGTAATCTTATTTTCAGCTATTTTAGTAGTTTTAATATTTCGTTTTATTTTCTAGTTTTTCTTAAGGTATTCATATTTGGAATTAATTGATAAACTTTACAAATCTCTGTGGGAACGACTCTCGTATTTGCTTGCTATACTATCATATCGATTCGTGCACTTGCGAGGTATAACTTTTGTTCATCACGTTACGGGGTGATCTTGATTGTAGTTTATTGAGACTGTGGGATTTTCTAAGAATCATTTGTGGCTTTGGTTTGTTAGTATTATTATTATTATAACTATCATTATTAGTGTTATTATTGTTGTTGTTGTTGTTGTTGTTGTTGTTGTTGTTGTTGTTGTTGTTGTTGTTGTTGTTGGAGTGGTTTACTTATATATATATAATATGAATGGGTTTTATGAGTGGTCGGTGTTGCACCATGGTTTGTACCCCGATTATGTTGCCCACAAGTGGCGTTGGAAGTTTCCGGCGTGTGGGATTGATTGTGGTTGTTGTTACCGTACTATACGTGGCGTTGAAAATTTTCAATGTATAGTAAAGGTCCAGGCACCTTTGATCGGATGTGCCAAAGGCCCTTGTCGGGCAGTCTACGTGCATGAGACTTGATTCGACCACACGTGCAATGTGATGCCGGCATGTGTACTTGAGCATCAGTCCCTTGGTTAGACGACTCAACCCTAGTCATGGGATGATGTGATGCCGTCCCGTGGTCTAGCAAACAATCACCGGTTGGATTGCTTCCCCGATACATGGTATATGCCATGATATGTACCTCCCCTATTATAGATACTTGGAGAAGATGGATAGTGGTTATGTCTCGAGCACCCTTGACAGGGTGTTACCGAAGGCCCTTGCCGGGCAGTGTGTGCGTAGGACTTGAGATTGGCCACACGTGCAATGTGATGCCGGCATGTGTGCTGCTGAGTATTAGTCCCCCAATTGGACGGCTCAACCCTAGTCACAGGATGATGTGATGCCGTCTCATGTTCTAGCCCAGCAATCCCCGGTTGGATTGTTTCCCCGGTACAAGTTTGGTGCAGTGGTCTTACTTATATATATATATTTATACTTATATTATATGGGGATTTGAGACATCTTGTTTAAGAGTCAGTTTGTTTTACACGTAAGGTTGTAAAGTATGTATGTGAGCACTTGTGAGGGTTGTTTGGGCATTGTTGTTTTGCAACATAAGCCTTGTATAGGGCATGGTTGCGGGAAAGAGTTGATTATACTTTCGGTGATAGCTTGGAATGAATTAAAGTGGTGATGAAATGTTCAAGAAAGATTTGGAAGAGTGCATGAGTCGGAAATGGCTCGATAGCTAGGTTTGGCTTCAGTAAAGATTAAATTAAATGTTTGATTTTGGGTTTATATGTAATTATGTGCTCAATGGTTTAGAATTGAAATGTGGAATTTGGAACTTATGAATTATGAATACTAATTTTCTGAATAGTATATTTTACGTATGGTCTTTATTTTCAAGGATGGTATGCCATGCTTATGTTTCTTTTGATTATCTTGACTATTGTGATTACGAACTCTTACCATAGTTTTAATTATTTATTATAGTATTTTGGGATTATTGGACGTTATTTTGACATTTGAAGTCAAGATTTTTCTGGTGTTATGAATCAGGGGTAGCATGGAATTTATAAAATGAATAGTTAATGCCGGTTGTATTTGAAATTGGAAATGAATCTAAACTGAACAGTTGGTTTTACTTGGACATTATTTAAGTGTTGTATGAATTGTATTTGTTGGTTGAAGAACTACATGTGGCTTGATCCTTTAGTAGGGTACGTAGGTAGCTTGGGGTTTTCCTCAGGTGCAACGGCGAGTTAAACTATTTTATAGAACTTAAATTCTGTTTAGTATGCTCTGATATTGCCCATTAGGGTCGAATTCTAAGGCCGGAGGCTAGAAACTGAACTGTGTGCTTTCGAATTGTTGTGTGCTGCTGTTTGAGTTTTGTTTCTGCTGTTTGTTGCATGTTTGAAGTTTGCGTAAAGTTCATTTTTCAGGGGAGGCTCAGCAGAATTTTCGGCATAAGTCTTGACCCTCCTTTCATTTAACTTCGTATGAGAAAAGTTCTAAATTAGTAATTAGGCCGGCATTTGAGTAATGTTGTAAAAACCATAAGGTCGGTCCTGGGTTCCGAGGAATTCGGGGCCGGTCCTGTCACTAATAGCTTTTATTTATAGGAGAGCCTCATATTAATCTATTCAATTTTTTTCACAATCTCATGAACAAATTAAAACTTTCACCCAATAGATTTTCTATTCATTTACAATAGGAGTGAAACAACTTTCATAATTTTAAAAATAGTAAATTTGGGTTTCCATTTCAAATTGATTTTTCCTTACCTGCAACCCATCACCTTATTTTTCTATAAATAAAACTCTGATTTCTATAAGTAAAACTCAATAACTATTATGCAACTCGGCAATTTACCAAATTAAGCATAAAATCTTATTTATTGTATTTTTTAGATTCCAAAAGTAGCCTCGTTACCTTTCCTTCTTATTAAAAATAAAAGAGTAAATTAACAATCTTTTATATTAAGAAATTGAAATCAAAGTAGAAAAAGATAACATTTTTTTATAGGAGACAAGGAGACCCACCCACCTCACAAATATTACTTAGAATTATATTTCATGAACAAAAATTGGAGTTTTCTAATGCCAATGAACTCAAACAAACAAATGTGACATGTAAACAAAATTATACAACATAAAAATATATATATTTTTTAAAAAAAAAGGCCTATTGGCATTCATCCGTGCATGCCAAAAGGCTAAAGAATAATGTAATTGAGATTTGAGAAACTATCAATTAGTAGTACACAGAAAACGCATATCAATAATTTTTATGAACGAAATAAAATTAAACCCACATATGCATGCGCTAATGAAAATAAATTGCTATTTATTAGAAGATTTTTTCTAATAAAAAATCTAGAATTTGAATTAAGAAATGAAGCAATTACATCAGTTTGGAGAGCTCTCCTCCAACCATGGGGAGGTCCTTCTTCAGGCCACACAATCAATGTTTATCGTCACACATTGCAATTGCCTTGAAAGCCTGCACACGAATTGTGACATTGAAATCTAGGAATATAGTCCACTGTTGTATGGGTGCACACGAATTTAAACCATTTGATCACATTCAAGTCTAGCTGTCAACAAACATTAGAAACCAAGGCCCATCAATCTCTACAAGAAGTCAAGGAAACAGAAGTAAGAAAAGAGAAGTCAAAAAGCTGTATATTTTAGAGAGCCGACAAGGCTAGATTTTCTACATGTCAACTTTGTATTTAGTTTTGGTTATGGTATGTCTAAGGGGTGTATTCAATTAAGATTTTTAAAGATTTTTAAAGTTTAGGGGTATTCAATTATGATTTTAAAAGAGTTTGTAAAAATTTGGATGTATTCAATTCAGATTTCTATTGATTTCAAAAAAACTACATAAAGTTTGGCTAGATTTCAAGTAATCATATATATAATGTTATTTTACCATACAATTTAACTTTTAAAATGTTAAGCATCCAATTCTAACATTTAAAGACTTCTATAGAGTTAAAAAGTCTTGACGTATTTAACTGACTTTTAAATATTATTTAAAAGTTTAGTAGTATTTCATTGTGACATTTAAAAAGTAGTTTAAAGTATATACAAGTTTAGTGGTATCTAGTTGTGACTTTTAAAAAGTCTGGTATCTAAAAAGTTAATGACTTTTAAAAAGCTTATTAAATGAATGACTTTTGCATAGTAGCAAGTCTTGCCAATTTATGAGTGACTTTTATCAACTCTATAAAAGTATTTAAGAATTTGTCAATTCTATGAAAATCACTTACTTAAAAAGTCTTTAAAAGTATGGATTGGATACACTGCCCTAAATCTATAATAAAGTTTCTGAATATGACACGTCATTAACATAGTAATTGTGTACTCACACACAAACAGAGCATCATCTGGTTCCAAAGAGTATGCTGAATCCACCTTTCTTCATGTTCTCAAACTGAAAAATATCACTAAAAATTGGTTTTGTTGAGTACCAGAGTCCACCCATTTTTATGAATCACAAACCAGTTTTACCACAAAGTCCTCATCAGAAGGGTAATAATACATTCAGATCGAAACACATTTTCGGAAAGTTTTAAATGACCCGTTGATTTCTCTTTTTTATTTTCCTAGTATCAGATTACATGTGTTTAATAAATATAAATGTCAAACAATAAGTGATAAAATTGCTCAATAACAATAGCATCAACATATCAAATTCTACTTTTTCCTTTGCAGGTTGAATACAAAAACTTTCCTCACTCCTTACTTGCACACTTCATACCTAGTTATATATCTAACAAAACTTGGGAAGAATCCTTCGACCACTTTGCCATCTCCAGATCAGGCCTTCTGCAAGAAAGAGTAGAAGCTAATTAGAGTGACTGCAAATGATACCAAAATGAAGCTATTTAAAAGAGCATGAAAACCCTTGAGAAGTGCACTCATAAGTTTCTATTTTGAAAACAACAACTTCCAATTTAAGTTTCATCTGTAGGAGCTAGTTGCAGAGCTGCTGTGCTCAAACAGGTATACAAATTATAATAGTTTTTTTAATAGCACGAATTACATTAGATTTTTATAATATATATAAGAAACGTGATACTTTATTAAAAATAAACAGTACAACAAAAGTAAACAAGGGGTCAACTCTTTAAAAAAAAAAACTAAACATGCAAACTGCCTCAACACCTCAATCCTTGGGGAAAACATCAAAAGAAGAACAGAATTCCAAGGAGCTACAAAACAGATGCTTTCCAATCTGACAAAATAACAGAAAAAGATAACTCCCTAAACTCTGAAGCTACAGATGGCCGCAAAGACGCCACAAAAGGTACCCTATCCCAAGCAAAGCTTCAGTCCTCTTTGCTAAATTACCCACCCCGGAACCTCCTTTTCCTTTGGTTTGAGACAGTACATCCCATCTCACCAAATTGTTCTTAGTTTTTACTCATCACTGAGCTAAACAATACAACTATATCAACCACCTTTTTATTTTTGGGTGATCTACTGGTGGAAATGGAATACTGCAATTAAAAGGAATGCCCATAGTATCCCCCAAGTCAGCAAAGCAACACAATTTGGGGAAAATATTTGAAGAATGTGTAACTGCTCCAAACTAAGGTTTTGTTAACAATGACTAAAGGCCAAGAGGATAACAAACTGCAACAAAATCAATCAAGGTCTAGTGAACCCAACCAGGTGAGCAAATCGACATCCTTGAATTGAGTTGGAGGGACATAACAATGTGCAGCCTACTTCCAGTGAGAACCGAAATCTTTCCATGCTATCAGCTACTGTTTTGCTCTCCCTAGAGACAGGAGAAACACAAAAAGACCCTTCCCCATTAGAATCGTACAACCAGTAATAAGGTTTCCAAAGGGTGGCAATCTCTAGTATTTTGCTGCAGCAAACTGAAGGTAGCAACGTATCAGTCTCAACCCTGATTTTGGACCATCCCTCCTACAAAGCAAATTTCAACTCCAAGAAAAGCATCCAGACCTCTTCTAATTCCAATAGTAAAAAATCCAAACTTCCTAGTACGAGGGAAGTTCGTCAAGACACCTCCATCCTCGGTCCACCCTGACAACTATTGCACTACCACATTGAGTTGCCACACTTGAAAGTGCCAAAACTTCAGGCACCATACACCCTAAAAGAATTATACTGTCTAAAAAGTGTATAGTTGAGTTTCCATTCAAGAGCGAATAACCTCTGACAATTAAAAACAATAATAATTCCAAACTGCATTTCAATTCAAGTGTTAAAAAACTAAACGTAAGATCAGCTTAATTTCCTTAGTGGCATTACTTCCAAACACTTGTCATAGAAGATGAGAAACAAGCAACGAGCTTCCAAGGTATATAGCCCATTTAAAATCATCTGAAGGCTCATGGAACACCAAATCCTTGAATTTTATCCATCCGCCCCAGCTTCAACATCAGATGGGTTTTCCCGGAAAATGGGAAACAAGCTAGAAACTGAACTGACTAAATGACAGTAAGAATTAACCACCATAGAAAACTAAAAACTATATTTTTATCTTTTATTTTCTAGAAACCAAACAGGTGCCCAGCAAATTTTGAAGATTGAGTAACAGTTGGCATGGGAGACAAGAACCCATACAACAGTAATTCATAAACAAACAAAAAATATCTGGAAAGGAATATTCAATCGCTAAACATATATAAAATTATTAAATTAGGGACCTTTCATATAAAATTTAACCTGAAATTTAAGCGACGGTAATGGGTTGCTGCTTGGAGGGCTCGATGGGATTGTTGCTTTTCTTATCTAAGAAATCTTCGACGTTGTAAACGACCGTGATGTAGAGGGAGCAACTAGGGCAACGAGCGATCTCTTCGCCCAACTTCAGGTCCTCCTTGGTGATCTGAAACAAGTCCCCGCATGGACAGGGGTATGTGTACGCCTGGAGCTCATTGTTCCACTCCATATCTTCGATCTCCACATCGTCGTACGACATCGTTTTGGCTCCTGAGTTTGGATTAGGGTTCGTTAATTCTTGAAACCCTGCAAAAGCCCTAACTTGAATTGAAATATCCAAAACCCTAATTGGAAAATTCTTTCAAGTTACCTGGAAAAAATCAGCCGTCGATATGACTTAAATTGAAGATCAGGTGAGTTTGACAATCTATGTGGCTATATTTATATCCTACAAAAAAAATACAATATTAAGAAATACGTGGTAATTTCTTTTGCTATAAAATACGCGGTAATTTTAACTATGAACAATGAGTTTTTAGGTTTAGTAGTCTGTGAATTTTGACTCGATTCACATTTTGGTCCCTTAATTTTTAAAATCGTTCCGGTGTCTTTTAACTTCACTTTATCTATGACTAATGGTCATGTTGTGAATTTTTTATATTTTCTGTTAAATGCAAAGGCAAAATAATATTTTTTGTATATTTTTAATTTATGTACTCATTTTCTTCCTCTTTGTAAAAATTAGGGGTGGGCACGGTATGAGATGACACGGGATGGAGGTCATCCCGGTGTCAATACCGGATAAAAGTTCGGGACGGTATGACACGGGATGAAGGATTTTCCCAGGACGTTCAATCATACCCCCTAACGGATGACGGTTGGTATCAAACCGATACCAAGAGGATTATTTTCACTTCTTCCCCAGCCTCTGTTTCGGAAGTGTGTTCCTCCTAATAAACAAAAAGAAGGAAATATAATACGTCATTAGAAGACAACAAGAACATGTTAAGACACATTAATTTCACAAGAATTACTCATATAGCAGCATGTGCATGGACTTTGGTTTAGGGAGATTACTTTCCGTGGGAGATTATTCAAGGATATTACTTTACGATTATCCAACCAAAATAAGCAAAACCCAAAAGGAGTTACCTCATTAACATAGGGCCAGATCTTTTGAAGATGAAGATTGAGCCATTTTAATCGAAAAACAAAATCATTTAAATAAAAATATGTTAGTCCCATTACTGGCTACCGTAGATGAAAGTGAGAGAAAGTAGAGGAAGAAAGAGGTAGAGTTGGGAGCTCAACTTCTGTACGTGGGAGAAGACGACCCAAGAAGTGTAATACTCGAAGGTAAGAGCTTTCTAGAATCCTCGACAGTCATTCGAGCAAAAGCGGCCAGGCTGGCCGATGAACGGAGCTTGGATCGGTGGTTCTCTAAGTGGACAAACACCACGATAATTGCGAGTCCAACTAGAATTCCGAGCACTAATCCGAAAACAAAGTCCATTGGATTGGATTGGATTGAGAGCACATCGAGATTTGGGGGTGCTTTGGTCGGTTGGTGCTTGGTTGGTCAAAGAGAGAGAAAGCGAGAGACTGAGAGAGTTGGTCCAAATATTGAATTAAATGCAATAATTAGATTAGAGAAGAAGATGGGTCTAAATTGTAATGGTGGATTTGATAATTGGGGACTAATAATTTAATAATAATTGGTTACTATTCGTACGGTATGACACCAAACGGGATCATAAATCTGACACGGTGTCATGTCAAACGTGGGATGACACGGTTTCATCCCGTTTAAGCATCAACACCAAACGGTTTGGCACGAGATTGGCAAAATGACACGGTTTCGGGACGGTATCGGTATTTCGGTTTTGATGCCCACCCCTAGTAAAAATTATGCAACTCTGTTAATTTCTTTCTTTAATCACTCATTCATCACCTATTGGATTGAAATTGATTGAGTTGGAGGGTGGATTGTTGTTGGGTTGGGTGTGGTGGGGCGTGGGCGTGGGGCGTAGGGGAGGGAGGATGGGGTTGGCTCTAGTTGGGGCGATGGGAGGATCGCCGTAGATGGTGATCAATGGGCTTGACTGGGAGGAGAGAGAGATTGAGATTTTATTTGTATGGATTTTTATTTTATAGTTTTTAATCGAATTTAAATATTTTATTGATATTTTATTCCATCAAAGCAAAAAAATAATATAAAAAATATCATTTTGCCCATGCATTTAACATAAAATATAACAAAATTAACAGTAAGACCATTTGTCCTAACGAAAGTGAAGCTGAATGACCATTAGACCTAAAAACTCATGAATAATTTATAAAATCTATTGAAAAAAAATTATTTTCCTGAAAAAGGCTCCATATTCGAAAAGACGAGAACAACGAATATATATTCTCATAGCATTACAATAGATTAGAGTATCAATTTATAAATACAATTCATAATGATAATGGGCCACCACTAATATTCTAATTCGTTATTTTTCAACTAATATGATAATAATTCATTTATTCATCTATAATTCTATTATAGACCTTATTTATATTGTAATTAGATAATGATCACATTCTAAGTTTGATCAAACATTAAAATGTTGAAATAAGAGTTCTTTACGAGAAAATTGGGATAATAGTTAAAATTCAGTTACACATATGGCAAATGATCCATGTGAGTTCGATTGTGTTATGGAGTAAAATGACAATATAATTTTTTTAAAATACAAGTGATTACAAAGGGAGGGATTTCTCACATATATTACAAAGGTGTCAAGGGGATTTGAATATGAGACCACTATTCTGTAAGTCAAAACACGGTTGGTCCATTGATTTTGGAGGCCCTTGACAAAAATGAAAAATGAGGCTTTTTTGTTTAACACTTACCTCATTTTGAACAAATATTATAATAAAAGTTTCAAAAATAGGTGGTAAGTAGGTTAATTTAAGTAAAAAAGGCTCATTATATGAAATATAAAGAAAAATACCCCAAAGAAAATGTCCAAAAAAAAGCCCAAAAAGCATTAGTTTCACACATAAATGCTTTTTTTTGTTTTGTTGATATACTTATTGGATTGTGGGTGTGTAGGAGACCCCATTTTTTTGGGGACCCCTGTGCAGTCGCCCAGCCTGCACCCCATGTGGGCCGGGCCTGAGTCAAAAGATAGACCCCTAGCTCCCTAAAAGGATAGAAGTCGAAAACCATAGTCCCCACTCTCCCAAAAAACACACTACAACCGTTTTCACTTTGAGGGGGGAGGAGGCCATTGTTATTCCAACCCTCTCCCCTCCTCTCTTCCTCCCCTCTTCCCTTCTCCCTTCCTCCCTTCTCATATTTTCCCCAATTTTCAAAGACATAAGGTTTCTCCTATTTGTCTTCATTTTGTAATGATTTTCCTTCACCCATCACAAACGGTTGTGTCTCGGCGGCGGATCTCCACCTGTGTTTCGATGTCGGATCTCTACCACCATCCTTTTTGAGGTTTCTTCATGTTTGGAATAAGTCGTTGTCATGCCCCGATCTTGAAATAAGGAATATTCCCCAATCAGGGTGTGTGAATTGTACGAAATAAAATAAAAAGAATGAAAATTTGGTTAAAATACATTTTCCTTATAAAAATAATATTAATCTTACAAGTGTGCAAGATATAAATAAAACTTTATCACTCTCAACTAATCCAACTTCTCAAATTTAGTCTTTGTCTTACTGACTAATTGATATGGAAAAACAAAATAGGTGAGGAATGAGCAAACCATCGCTCATTGGGTAGATTATGTAATATGCCAGTTAAACAGTGCCATTCTACACAATCTAGAAAATATAATAAAAAGATACACAATCCAAATCATATCACACCATTACTTCATATCTTGGTTATCCTTCACAAATTGTACTCAACATGTGACCCCTATCGGCCTCACTGCCTTATGTCCTTGTCCCCCGTCACTGAGTTCTCATGTTCCATGAATAGTACGTACTTCACAAAAACTCCAAATAATATATTGTATGAAATATTGCACAAATTAGACATGCTTGACTTGAAAATAGAGAGAGATTTGTAAATAGAATCCGTGATAATCCATGATTTTCACATTTATCACAAAATAAGAATTTTTAAAACACATTACATAACCTACTCACCATGATAATGATAATTATAGAATCTTGCAAGACAAACCCACACGTTCTCTGTCTTGTTTCTTTTTCTTATTCTTCTCTCTCTATCTATTTATATATATATATATATATATATATATATATCTCTCTCTCTCTCTCTCTCTCTCAAAACACTACTACTTAATTCTATTCTAAGGGGCTGGAATGAATGATTGAAAGCAAGAAAGGATGATACTTATAAGAGAGGCTACGGAAGTAACAAGCATATTAGAATTTTAAGGGAATAAATGACTCATTCCTTTCCACCAATGATATCATAAGGGAATATGTGACTCATTCACTTCCACCAATGATATCATAACCCTCCATTTGGATGAGGGAAAATAACTCAGAATTTAGCTAAAAGTTGGGAATTTAAGAGGAGAAATTGACAATTCCCTAGTTTGGCAACTTAAACGCGAAATTTATTAAATGACGCACGGAAAAAATCGTGGGGTGTTGCTCGTGTCCCCAGGATGGGTGACCCACTGGGAAGTTGCTTATGAATTCCCAGAAACAAAATCGTAAGGGCGGGGCCCAAAGCAGACAATATCGTGCTAGGAGAGTCTGGTCGTGACACAGCATGCTTCCTGATTGTCCGATAGGATGTGTACCGATTGATGAAGATGAGGGCAAACTCCTTGAAGTCGCCGATCTCCCGGACGGTAGGGTGTGGAACCAATCTTGGGCAGCTCATCGCAAGGTCATCGCCAACACCTTGCACATCAGGGCATCATCTGTCTTGTACATAATTATTGCACTCTTGAAGTGCTTCAAATGGCTCTCTAGATCGGAGCCTCCCTTGAAAGGTGTGATGGACGGCGTTGTGAACCATTTTGGAAGAGTAGCTTGCTCCACCTCGTTGGTGAAGGATGAGGAGTTCACCTGGTCGACCTCCTTGCGTAAAGCCTCCTCTGCATCTCCCTTAAGCTAGAGGTTTTTAAGTTGGTCGTTCACGAGCCTCTCGACATCTTTCGCGTGTCGACCGTGGTTGGCTAACTTCATCCTCAGCTTCCAAGGGTCGATCCCCTTGGGTGCCCTGCTCCTGGGGCGTGCTAATAGATTGAGCTTGTGAGGATTCCTCTACGGCTTGTCGTAGTGAGTTGGTCTGCCCTAAGCGAGCTGGTAGGTGTCCACCATCGTGTTCGCCATGCAGACGTTCACGAACCCAACATCCTCACGGGCCTTCTTTGTAGGCCCAAGCGGGAGTGAACATCAGACCGTGGGCCCAACCTCTCTTGCATGTTGGTCCTTGGACCTAATATCGAAACAGACCGTCGATCGGCTTCAAGTATGACTTGAAGATGTCTGCGTCATGTCTGGGTACTGAACATCACGTTCTCATTCTCCTCATTGTCTGCTGGTCCCTGCCTAATCGGCTCTGGAACTCTCGAACTGCCCGTCGATGTGCTCTATTTTGCTTTTCTCTCTTCACCTTGAGGTCCAAGACCAAGGCCTCGAGCCAAGTCGATCCGCCTGAGGAGCTGACCAACCAAGTCATTTTGGTTATTAAGCCTCTACGTGAGTTGATCGACTCTTAGGCTCAGGTCAACTTGACTGCGTGGATCAGAAAGAGAGAATGATATGGAGCCCAAGTACATACGGGTTAGGGTTTCATTGGAGGCATACGCAATAGCGCATGCCAAGTGTGATAGCAAATGAGGGAATGACGGATTTGTTCCAAAACTAGTGCAAGGTCTGTGACGGTGTTGAGGTAGTCTTGTACGGCGGTGCTGTTGCTTGGTCATTGCGGCAGCAAGGAAATGGAAGCCATGGGGCCATGAGCATGAGTGGAATCCGTGGTGCCTTGCGTCAGCAAGGTGGAGGAGGCTATGGAGCCGTGGTTTGGCGTGGCTGCAGGAGGTACGACGACTCTAACAGCAAGGTTTGACAACTTTATGGTTGTTCCAGCGGCTGTGCAAAGGCTCCCAAAAGTGTTGGCAGCGGTTGCAAGGTCCCCGAAGCCGGTGGTAAGGTGTGGCAACCACGGGAGGCTGCAGCAAAATGCTGGCAGCCGCAAGAGGGGCTACAAAACGCTGGCAGTCGTTGTTCCTTACTGTGGTAGTGAGGTTTCCACTTGTCACAACGGTTTTGCTCCTAGTGTGCTTGCTTCCAACCATGGTTGTTTGGAAGGCTTTGGTTGATTAAACAAAGTGTGAAAACGGTTTGGAGCACTCGCTGAGTATCACTCGCGCTCTCAATGAAAGCACCAATTTGTGGGAGTGATTTTCCTCCCTAGAATATTTGTCTATGGATATTCCCCTTATTCCTCTTCATTCCTCTCTCTTCCTGCAAAATTAATATGGAGTGAAAATACCACAACCGGGGTGTTGGCCAAAGGCTCTCCGATGCCTAAGTTAGTTTGACTGTTGAGAAACAATAGCCAAAATAGGGTACGAAGCTCTCACGGGGGGAGAACTGGGTTGCCGGAGCCTTGTGAAAGAGAGAGAGTTTCGGACTTACCTAATGCCTTGGTGTAGCCTCGAATATATAGAGGTCTCGGGAGCTAGGGTTTTAGGAAGAATACTTCCCCACATGGAAGGGAATTATTTTTCCCCCAATTTGGCAAGATCGAGTCAATTAGGAATTTTATTTGGTAATCTCCAATTGAATGGTAATAATCCCAATTTAATCAAATCAATTTCCCAAATTGATAGGAAATTTATTTTATAATATCCCGTTTCTAAATTAATATTTAATCATTAAAATATTCAAGTAAAAGATGATTTTACCCTGGGAATATTTTAATGAGTTTTTAATTAACTTGTGTTTTGTAATTAAAAAAAATGGTTAAGTGAAATAAAAATAAAATAGGGAAAATAAAATAATTTGAAATTAATAAAATAAATAATATTAAAGGGTAATAAGGTCATTTAATTTTCAAAAGGGAATTTAGCGAAACGAGCTGCGCCATTGCGTCCGGCTCGTCGAAACGAGTTCATGGACGGGCGGCATGCTCGGATTGGAGTTTTAACGAGAAATTGGGATGTAATGGTAATTACGAAAAATTAAAAAAGGGATAAAAGCTGGTTGGTCAGCTCTCTCTCTCTCTCTCTCTCTCTCTCTCTCTCAACCCCCTCATGAGACAATTCCGGTGGTTTAGCACCGCCGCCGTCGCCACAGGCCGTGAACGGCCACGGGACTGGTACCAATCGAACCGGCGCACCGCCCCCGAACCGTCCCTCATATTCCCCGACACCGGTAGCCCTGTTATTCACCGGAAAACGTAACGAAATAGCCCGATTTTCAGTCAAACTTCACGACGCCGTTCCGGCTGTTTCCAACAACCATCACCGGCAAGTAAGGTATGAAATCGAACCCTTTCCTCTCAATCTAGCTGTCTTTGGGTGGGTTAGGATCAATTTGTAGCATAGGGTGCTCGATCTACAACTCAGATTTTGGCCGAGTTTTGGATCGTTTTTCCGACAATTTGCCGGTCGGTTCTTGGCCAGGTTCCACCGGTTTTGAACTCCCCTCGTGGTCCTGGTCATTTTGGTATAGGTCTTGTGCCTTGATTCAACGAAAACCCGATCACCAGAATCGCTTTGGACACCTTGTGCGGCGCATGTGGCGCGCATGGGCATGTGAGGGTTGTTTTACATTCCTAAATTATCCTTACGTCGTCTCGAGCGCGTAGGTGTGCTCGGATTCTAATTTGGAGTTCGTATGACAGTTCAACGAATCTACGCCTATCCGGGGTTATCCGGGTTCGATATGTTTGGACCGACGGATCAGTTCTAATTCTTATTATGTTGTTCCTCATATTTCTAGGATCGTGTAGGAATTGACGGATCGTGGATCGGAGCCCCGGATGCTCCGGATCAATAACTTAAAGTTTAATTAAACTAAAAGCGTCTGATCGTACGGTCGTGAGAAATCCGATCGTTCTATCAAGACCAAACCTTCGGGACGTGAAGGGTTTATTGGACTTTTAGGAATGTTCGGATTCAATTGGAGGTCATGGGCCCCGGCCTGGTGACCATATTCGGGAAGTTTGACCAAGGGTTGACCGTGCGTCTCTCGAGGTCGTTTCACCTGTCGGAAAACGTAGTTTGAAATTAGAAACACCTCGTACGTCGTACACGCACTTGAATACTGGGAACTAGGGCTTGAGTCTAATTTCTGGTTGAGGTCGAGTATTGACTTGCATTGGTGAGCGGATATTTGTTTTATAACTAATAACTTTATGAATTGTTTTATGAGTAAATTATTATGGTTGATGGCTTTATGAGTAGTTTGGCGAATTGAATAAATTGCTTATGTATGGCGGTTGTATGAAATAATTATCTGTGGTGTTCACTGTCTGATATGTTTGGATTTGTTTTAATTTATTTGATATAAATGGTTGAGCGTGATTATTAGGATTTTTATTATTGTTTAAGTCTTGGATTTGACTTTCGATGGACATATTGGAATTTATTTTAGGTTTGAAGCCTATGCATATTTTGGGTCCCGACTTTTATGTGGGACATCGATGGTTATATTTTAACTATATAAATATATTCTTGAGTATGAAATTTTGGGATGTGGCAAACGTTCGGAGGTCTTTGCATATGGATTTGGGTACGGTCGGAAATTTCTATAGATTCCTTGGGTTTTTACTTAATCAGTTGAGATTTATGATTTATTTGGGTTTGAATACCATGCGTCGGGGTTTGGGGTCCTCTATGCTTTTTTAGGGCATATATGTATGGTGGGGCTTAGTGTCTTAACTTTGAGTTTCGGAATATTGTTGCATTGGATTTGAGAATGGGGGCGGGAAGTATAACTGGTTTATTGGGAGAAATGAGATTCGGATTCCTAAGGGTTGAATTGTGGTTATTGGAGGAAAGCGCTAGGATCGAAATCTATTAAAATAGAGATATTGAGGATAAGAGATTTCTTTTGGTTAGTTATTATTAGTTTCAATGTTATTATTATTATTATTATTATCATAATTAATACTATTATTATTGTTATTTTCTATTAATATCATTGGAGTGGTTTACTTCTATATATATGTGTGTGTATGTGTGTGTGTGTACATGCATTGTGTTACTTTATGTAAACAATTGTGGGTGGATATATATAATTAAGTAAGGGTAAGGATTTAATTAGATATATGAGTATATGTTATACTTAAATTTATGCTCGATGTTTTGGGGATGAACGTGTTTGGTTGAAACTTACTTAATTTGGGGTAATAAGGATATGAGATTTGTCAGGGTTATTATTAGTATTATTATTATTATTATTATTATTATTATTATTATTACTTTAATTATTATTTATTTAAGTAGAAGGATTGAGATTTCGTTTTCAAAGAGGAGACTTTGTTTATTTATTAAAGACTGAAATTTTGGAAAGTGTGGATTTGAGGAAAAAGAATATGTTGGGAAGGCTTTAGAAACCTGGTTTTCAAACCCACCTCAGGGTACCCCATGAGGCTTTCAGTACAGATGGTTGTTTTTGTGATAACGCCCCACGAGTTTCGGGAACGCCCGAACCGTGAGTAGCGAGGACGCGTTTCGGGCTGACTTGGTGTCCCCCGAATATGCGAGGATGCGCGTGTCGAGCTAATCACTCGATTCTGTGAGGATACGCGGCTCATGTTTGACTATATGTCTCCTGAGTTCTGCGAAGACGCGGCTCGGGCCGACTTCGTGTCATCGGGTCCTGCGAGGAAATGGAATTGACAGATAATCAAAGGATACACACCTCAGGCTGACTATATGTTCCCTGAGAGTCGCGAGGGTACACACCTCAGTCCGACTATGTGTTCTCTGAGTGTTACGAGGAACGCATCTCAGGCTGACCTTATGTTCCCCGAGTACTGTGAGGATGTAACTTGTACATAATAGATGGAATTAACGGATTGATACCTGGGAATTGACGGATTATGATTGGGGGTACACCTAGGTGGAGGTTATGTACAAATTTCAGATGTTTCAAATGGAAAATTTATAATTTTATTTTGGATACTTATGGCTGAAGGTTTTATTATCTATTTTCATACTTATATGACAAATGATGGAAATTTTCTAAGTTTAAAGAGTTCTTGCGAATTTATGGTTGGGTTAATCAATATATATATATATATATATTGCTTCAATTCACGTGGATGAGGTTATTTTGGACGATGTTGAAATGTAATGTTTGGAACAATTGTAGCCTGTAACATATTGTATTAGATTGTTTGAGTTTTAAATTCTTGAGAAAGAGCTACGTGTGGCTTGATCCCTCAAGGAGGATATGTAGGCAGCCTAGATTAATCTAGGTGTAGCCACGAGCAAGGATACTATGGAATTTGGTTATGGGCTTGAATTGGAAATTTATTGAACATGTTAGTTGAATTCAATCTGAACTCATGTGCGGGCTCAAGGCCCGATTGATATTGAGATATGACGCTTGTTTGATAATGAACTCCACGTATTGGATTTCCTTATGTAATGTTGTTGTTAATGATGATGTGCTTGTTAATATAAGGACTACTAAAATGAATGTAGCTGAATGGTTGGCTAGGATTCACCTTGGATAATATATGATGGCAAGAAATGTTGATGATAATACCGAATTGATATATCGAGAATTGATGATTTCTAGGGATGAAGATGTTAGGTTTAAATTGATGTTAACACTTATGTTTGGATTGTTGTAAGGCCGAAGGCCATTTAATCTAAATGCTTTTAGATGTGTGTGATTATAATTTGTGCATGCTGAACGATTGAGAATATTTAATTGTGTTTTGTACAGGTGTAAATTTTTGGGAAACGAAGAAATTACAGGGGAGACTCTGCCGAATTTTTGGCAGAAGTCAAACTTTAAATAAGAGTTTTAGTTTTAAAAGGGCAAGTTGGTCATTCGTGCCCGGCACAGGTGTTGGACACGCACAGGGTTCGACACGAATTCCAAAGTGGAATTTGGGTCGGGTCCTGTCATATTTGGCCTAGGATCTTCCCATAATTTGCTTTCATAGTGCCATTTACAAAATTCTGTCATTTACAAAATTCGACATACATAAATCTAAACACTGAAATTTTCAATTGTTAGAAATTGAAATGATGGAAATCTAAATTCCATCATTTTAGAATTCTATGGAAATTTCAATTTCTCTATCCAAATGGAGAGTAATGGAATATATGACTCATTCATTTCTACCAATGATACCATGACGCCACTTATTAGTAGCATGCAAAGTGGCATGATAATGATGATTTGATTAAGACCAAATTTCAAATCTTTACACGTGAAAAACAAGAATGGTGCCATCTTTCACATAAATGAATAATCTCATACTAGCCTTAAGATTTAATAACATATAGGTCTCCACAATAAATATGAAATAACAAAAATCATATTAATAAATAATGAATATGTAGTATGGATATTTCGTTAAAATAATAATATATATAGTTTTTTAAAAGGTTCTCACAGTCACAGAGACTCTTTAAGTTTTCTATGTAGTTTTCATCTATTCTTTGGTGAGAGTTTTTCATCTCTCCTTTGTGAGAGCTTTCCACCTTTTCTTTGTGAGAATTTTATTTATTTTGTTATTGCTTTGTTTTTTCAAGCTTTATATATATAGTTCTAAGTTTGCACTCTTAGTTGAGATGCATACGGAGTTTCTTTGATTCTACGTGATCGTTAGTGGAGGAGCCCTAAATTTTCTTAATTTTGATGTTAGATTGCTTCGTTATTGTAATGTCCCTTTGTGGCTAGTGGCTTTTTTAACTGAATTATGAATGCAATTCCAGAATTTCTAAAAAAAAAAAAATACCCCATTGCAAAGTGACAATATTAACAATAGCTTGGCTATCAATCAACAATATGTTTTGATGAATTAAAATTAAAATATCTTATGTCTTTTTTCGTTAATTTTCTAAAATAATTGTCATCTCATTTGTTTTAGGGGAGTGGATCACCTGTCTCCAAAATTGGTGCCCCCTTCTATTCCCTTCCTATTTGCTTGACACGTGTCAACTCACTTAAGAGAAAATTAACACTGTTAAGTTAATTTTTTAAATATAAAAATAAGAACAAAAATCACAAAACACCATTTAGAAAGAAGGCGGAAACATCACCCACCTGTAAGAACCACCTATAGCAACCATCGACCACAACCATCCTACCCCAACAGCCACCCCCCACAACCACCCAATCGACGACAAACCGCACTTCCCTCACAGCTCGAATATTGGTCTCTCAATGACTTGGAGTTAGAGTCGCTAGAGAAGGGGAGCTTTGGTGGAGGAGAAGGGACAACACAAGACAATTGACAAAATCTACATTTTCTATTCGCAAAAATGAAAATTCTAGAATTGGCTAAAAATCTCAACACGTTTTCCCTCCCCTCTTACCCAACCCTAGTGATAAAGGAAAGCAATTGTTTGCCGCTTTGCTTCACTTCACAACATGTGATCAAAATGCACTATATAAACCTTCGTCAGCTCGTATCCACATTACCACAATCTCATTAATTCCACCTAGTTAATTAGTCTAGCTCTGGTTCCCTGTTAAGGATCATGATTTTGAAGATGGGTTGGGATTGGGGATGAGTAATGGGAATTTTGGTATTTGATTTCAATGGGCTTGTGGGGTTGGATTTGGAGGAGAAATGTAATGCTACTGCCAGCATCATCTAGAACTTTGTCGACCATGATTGAAAGTTGAGGATTGCTGCTGCAGATCCAGTGGTGCTTTAAAGAGGGAAAAAGAGGGAGAGAGAGATTTTGGTGGAAGTGAGGAGGAGAGGGGGTTGCTGCCGATGGCCTGTTAGGTGGCTGTTGGGGTTGGCTGATGCGGAACCTAAGTTTTTTTTTTATTTTTTATTTTTAAAAGTTAAAGTTTTTAGTTTTTAATTTTTTTTTAAAATTGACAGTGTTAAACGTCTGTTAAGTGGGTGGACATGTGTCAAGCAAATAAGAAGGGGACACTAATTTTGGGAACATGCGATCCTCTCCCTTATTTTAGATTACAATATTTATTTGGGTGATGTTATTAGTCCATTATTTGCTTTTTACACCCCATACTAATTTTAAACATGAATAACCTATTTTATCCTTGTACATAATTACCATTAAGGACAAAAAAATATTTAAAATAAAAATAAAAATTACTCACTACACCCCACATATGTTCCTGCAATCCTAGTTAGACTTTTTTTCTCAAACAATCATGTTCATGCAACCCTAACAAGGTTTATACGCTTATCTTGGTGAAAAAATATCTTGTTTTTATTCATGAAGGGTGAGACTAAGTTAGAGAGGCTTCGAATGAGGTATGAGTTTATTTTTTGGCATTTTCAAGTTTAGGGTTTCATTCTGGTCGTTGGTTACGTTCATCACATCAGTACCGAACATGACAGGAAATTTCGGTGGAGTGCCACTGAAAAACGAAAACAGATTTGATGGACAGCCACTGAATAACGGAAACAGATTCGGTGCACAACCACTGAAAAACGGAAACAAATTCAATAGACAGCCACTAAAAAACAGAAACAAAATCAGTGGACTACCACTGAAAAACGGAAACAAATTCGGTGAAATGCCAATGAAACATTGAACCTATTTCAGCTGTATTTGACCGGCCGTTAACTTAAGATGCGGTAGAGATCCAACATAACGTGGAACAGGATTCAGTGGTGTATTACCGAATTTTACCTACTATTCAATGACAACGAACCAAAATATATTTATTTTTTCAATAACTTATTGTCGACCACAAATTTAATGCAAGCTATCCTGACCTTACTCCAATTGGGGTGTGCGATTGGGTTGAGGTTTGCGGTGGAGTGCTTTAGAAATTGAATGGGGTGTGCGGATGGGTGAGCGTATGAAAGGCAGGGGATGTGTGATGGGGTGCCTTTGAAAATGAAAGGGAGTTTGCAATGGGGTGCTTTGATATGGAATAGGATTTACACACATTAATTAGGAATGTGGTGTAATGAAGGCAATTTAGGAAGAAATATTGGGTGTAATAAGTATTTTTAAAGGGTGATGTTAAATAAACCCTAAAATTAACTGAGTATACCCTATGATATAAGTACACCATAATAATTAAATCAAAATGTAAAATTAACCAAGTACACCTTATTTAACTACCAAAAATACCCCATGATATACCCTAATACACTCTACCACACAACATCCTAAATACTAAGTACATCCTATTTTACATGAATTGGTCGTCTTCATCAAATCTGTTCATGTCAACTCATTTTCCCTTCATCAAATCAAAAACCTCAAGAATTCACCCAATCATTCCCTCAAAATAAGGTCATCAAAGATGTTTATATTCAAAACTTCATCACCATTAACATTTGTTGATTGAATTAACACTAGCTTATATATTTAGTATGATTTCATTTATAACACGGAAAATATTGGAAACAAAAGGGTCTCTAGCCACTAAAGCGGACCATAAAGGATGGACTCCGCTTCACTATGCCGCTCATTTTGGTCATGTTTTAGTTCTGAAGCAGCTATTGGATTATGACCAATCTACTGCCTATAATGGGGACAAGGATTAGAAAAAAACCCCTCTTCACGTTGCAGCCAGCCAAGGCCATATTGAAGCGATGAATGAGCTCCTTTCATGCTGCCCCGATTGTTGCAAGTTGGTTGACAACAGAGGTTGGAATGTTCTTCACTATGCCATGGAGAGCATTAAAAGTGACAAGTAGTCAAATTTATTGTGGAATAGAGAAACGAGCTTCACTGTTTGGAATCAAATTCTAAAATTCTAATTTGATTAGGGTTCAATATGTAGAGTAGGGTGTACTTATTAAAATTACTTTTGTTTCAATATTCAATATATCTTTTTTTGTCATTTTATATTAGGCTAAATTAGTAATTCAATAAATAGTTTAGTAATAGGGTGTACTCAATTAATTTTAAGGTTTGTTTAACAGCACCCTTTTTAAATTTGATTAAAATTTAATAGGTGTAAAGAATAAATAATGAGGTGTAAATAAAATCACCCTATTTATTTTATAAGATATTTTCCTTCTAGGTGGTTAAAGTAGGATTTTACTGTACATGAGTCATTCGCTCCTTCAAATTTTCATCGCCGGAAAACGAACTAACAAACCCAAAAACAAAAGAAAGACTTCGGAAAACAGAAGAAAGCAGAAGAAGCAGAAGACAATTACGTTGAAGCCGAAAGAGAGAGACAAACCAGAGCAGCACCAACAAACAAAGCCAATAGAAAGCTCGAACCCGAGTTTAGAGAGTCGACTCAGTCGAGTGAGAATGAGAGATGCTAAAACTACAGAAGCAGCAGCAAGAGAATGATGCAGGGTCTTCATCACCAACAGCATCAACTCGCGGCGCTTCTCTCCGTCGCGCTTCCCAAGGACGATTCGGCTTCCACCTCGGCCCCATCCTCTAACTCGGAGGACGACGACTCGGCTCCACTCGCCGCCATCAACTCGCTTCACCGCGCCGTTCTCTACCCGCCCAACTCGCTCCTCGTCACACACTCCGCCACTTTTCTCGCCCAGGGCTTCTCTCAGCTTCTCTCCGACAAGCAAAGCCTCCTCAATTTCACTATCACTTTCTCTTTCTTTCAAATTGAAATTTGCTGTTTTTTTTTTCTCACTAAATTTTCTTTAATTATCCATTAAATTGGAATTTGCGTTGTACTTCGCATTGTTTAGACAAAACCTGCTTGTTGTGTTTGGTTACAGATTAAGGGATTAGACAAGTAAAGCCTCTGGAATTTTAGTTGATATTTCGCTTTTCTTACTTTCTCTTTAGTTCAATTTTCTAATGAAGTACAACTTTCGAGTATTTTGCATTCTGAAGTTGTTTTAGTTTTATACAAGTTCTGCTGATTGTGTTTGTTTGCTGAGAAAGCGTAGGATAATTAAAGGATTGGAATTTGGAACTATGAAGCTTGTGTTATTAAGTTTTGTGATGCATAGATCACAGTGGATGTTCTAACTTACTATGGTTAATTAAAATTCATGGACCACCACTTAAAATGGCAATATTTTTTAATCAAATCATGAAAAATTATATAGGGTAGAAGGGGTTTGAGTTGTGAAAATGTCGGAACTATTCTCTTTGAAAGTACATATGTTTATGTAATATCTCTGGAAATTGCACTGTAGATCGTATGCGGTGAGGCAAGGGGCAGCTGTAGCATACGGGGCTCTTTGTGCCGTGGTTTCTTCAATCCCTTTAACGTGAAATGGAAGACAAAACCATTTTATGCTGGGAAGTTTGGTTGACCGGTTCATTGGTTAGGCGTTGCCGTTGCTTAGCAATGGTGATGCTGGAGAAGGGACCATGGAATTGGCATTGGATAGCCTACGGGAGTTTCTTAATGTTGGGGATGTTGGTGGGGTTGAGAGATATGCTTTGTCAATTCTCAAAGCATGCCAAGTACTTCTCGAGGATGAGAGAACCTCCTTGAGTCCGTTACATCGGCTTCTCGGTGTTTTAACATTGATTTCGTTAAAGTTTTCTAGATGCTTCCAGCCTCATTTTCTTGACATTGTTGATCTTCTTCTCGGGTGGGCATTGGTACCAGACCTTGCTGAATCTGATAGACGAATAATAATGGATAGTTTTTTGCAATTTCAGAATCATTGGGTGGGTAATTTGCAGTTTTCTGTTGGACTGCTGTCGAAGTTTCTTGGTGACATGGATGTTTTGCTTCAGGATGTAAGTCATGGAACCCCACAACAATTTCGAAGGTTGCTTGCATTGCTTTCTTGTTTTTCAACAATTTTGCAGTCCACTGCTTCTGGTTTGCTGGAAATGAATTTACTTGAACAAATCACTGAACCCCTTAACAGAATTGTTCCTCGTTTATTGGGGTGTTTATCTATGGTTGGAAGGAAATTGGGTGGTTGGAATGGATTGGGGATTTATGGAAGTGTTTAACTCTTTTGGCAGAAATATTTTGTGAAGGGTTTTCCACCTTTTATGCCCTGGCAGTTGATATTATATTTCAAAGTTTGGAAGTGGACAATACTACCCAACCAATGGGAACTGGAAGAATTACCTCCTTTCAAGTTCATGGAGTTTTAAAGACTAATCTCCAGTTATTATCCTTGCAAAAGTTTGGCCTTCTCCCATCATCTGTGCAGAAAATATTGCAATTTGATGCTCCAATATCTCAGCTGCGTTTGCACCCAAATCACCTAGTAACTGGCAGTTCGGCTGCCATTTATATTTTCTTGCTTCAACACTGGAATAATGAAGTTGTTGAACAAGTACTGACATCTTTAACAGAGGAGCTGGAGGTGTTGAAGGGCATGTTAGAGAAAGCCACGGGTCTTGGAGATGAGGTTGTTGGATGCTCTAAATTGTATTCAAAACTTGAATTGTTTGCATTGATTAAATTTGATTTGAAAGTTTTGTTGACATCTGTTTTCTTGGGTAGGGAGAACAGTTTGATTTGTCAACTAGACATTGCAACCCTGTATCTTATAAGGTCAGAAAAATTGTTGGCTTTTATTGTTAGAATATACAGCTGTGTTTGTACAATTTGTGTTAGTGAGTGTTAGTATAGCTGTTTATGCTGTTTGTGTTAGTGTTAATCTGCTATCTTTACAATTTGTGTTAGTGTTTGTACAGCTGCATCTCCACCCTTTGTATAGCTATAAATACCTCCCATTGGAGATGAATGAAATATCAGAAATTTTCTGCATCTTATTTTCTACTTGGTATCAGAGCATACTAATTTGCTCTTTTTACTTTCTTATTCCTTCCTATTTACGTGTTACCACAGATCTCTATCATCTTCACCAAGGGTATACTGACTTTGGTGTTCTCTCTATCATTTCTTACTGAAATCTCTGAGTATGCTCTGTAGTTGCAGCTAGACCGAACTTCTACATCAGAAATTTCCTTTTTTATTTCTCTCTACCATAAACACAAATTTCCGCTGCTATTATGGGTGACAAATCGAAACTTCAGATTCTCTTGGTGCTGAAACATCTGCCCCAATGATGAATTTCCAGCAAGATACACCTTCCTCAATTGGGGTAAAGCTCAATGGCACCAATTACCGTCTTTGGTCCAAAGTTCTTGAGATGCATATTGCTGCCCGTGAAAAATATGGTTACATCTCTCGGACTAGGACTGCACCAAAGGATTCAGATCCTAAATTTGAGAAGTGGATGGCCGAAAATGCACTAGTGAAGTCGTGGCTCATCAATTCTATGGCCCCGCCCTCATGATGAATTTTATTCATTGTGAGATCGCTAAAGATGTTTGGGATACCGTCAAGAAAACGTATCATGATGCTTGATGCTTCCCAAGTCTATGAGTTGATGAAAAATCCTTCCAAATGCGTCAAGATGGCCGACCATTGACCATCTATTTCACGGAACTCAATTCCACCTTTATGGAGCTTGACTTCCGTCGTCCGAATGACTTGGAGAATCCATCGGACTTCGCCAAATTGAAGAAGCGCATCTCTAAAAATCCATGGATAATTGATTCAGGGGCAACCGATCATATGACTAGTGACTCATCTCGGTTCACCTCACTGTCCATCTCGTCATTCGATTCAAAGTTGCAGAGATGGAACTCTCACTCCAGTTCAAGGGGCTGGTTCCCTATCACTTTCGTCTACTTTACCTTTATCTTCTGTTTTGCATGTTCCTAACCTCTCTAATAGTCTTCTCTCTATCAGTCAAATTACCAACAGTTTAAATTGCTCAGTAACCTTTTTTCCTACTCATTGTATCTTTCAGGATCGTCTCACGAAGATGACGATTGGTACTGTAAGGAGAGAGGGGTCTCTACTACTTGGAGGGGGCAGGGCAATCTCATATCCAATCTGGCCGTGGTTTTCAGGTAGCTGGAAATCCAGTTTTAGATCGAGAAAAAATTCTTCTATGGCATCGCCGTTTAGGACATCCCTCTTTTATCTATCTAGAACGCTTATTTCCGCATTTATTTGCTAATGTTTCAGTTTCTAGTCTTCGATGTGAACATTGCATTTATGCGAAAAATCATCGGGTCTCATTTCCACCAAGCTTTAATAAAAGTACTACTCCTTTTTCTCGTATTCATACTGATGTGTGGGGACCATTTTCTACTCCTACTTCTTCGGGTTGTCGATACTTTATATCTTTCATTGATGATTGCACTCGAGTGTGTTGGGTTTATTTGATGACATCTAAAAGTGAAGTTAGTACTATTATCCCTAAATTCCATCAACTAATCAATACCCGATTTCATGTCCAAATCCAGGTTTTTCATTCGATAATGGACGTGAGTTTGTCAATCTTTCTCTTCGAAGTTCTTCCAAAGAAGCATGGCATTATCCACCAGACAACTACGGCTTACACACCCCAACAGAGCGGTATAGCAGAGCGTAAGAACCGCCATCTTCTCGATGTGGCTCGGTCCTTATGCTTTACTATGCAAGAAAACAGCTTCTGGGCTGATCTTTGTCATGACTGCTGCGTTCCTCATTAACAGAATGCCTACTCGTATGCTTGATTATCAAACACCCATCAAAGTATTGTCTCACTTCCACTCAATCCCTTCCTTACTTAATTTGCCTCCTAAAATCTTTGGTTGTCTTTGCTATGTCCATGTTCATTCTCTCCACAGGGACAAATTAGATCCACGTGCCCTTAAGTGTGTTTTCTCGGATACCCCCATCTCAAAAGGGATATAAGTGTTTTCATCCTCCTTCGTGTAAGACATATGTGTCTATGGATGTTGAATTTTGTGAACAGGAATCATATTTCTCGGGGGAGTCACAACTTCCCCTCTTGAGTGGGGAGATTAGAAGTACGGACGAGGAGAAGTTGTGGTTTGAACCTGAAATTAAAGTTCTCCCTACTCTCCCTACTCAAGGTGAGGGGGAGATATTGGCTGAACATGAACCTGTTACTTTGAAAACATTTGAAAGAAGAAAAAAGAAACATGTGAATGTTTCACCGCCACCTCCTTCTTTGGATCCTCCTCTCTATGATCCTACCATCCAATCGATCGATTCTTCCGGGACTGATCTTGGTACATGCTTCTATCCCTATCTTATCTAATTCTTCGATATTGACTCATTATCGAATCTGATCATATAGCTCCACTAGAAACTCCCTTGGTTCCACATGATGAGGACCGTGGGAGAAGATATCCTGCACGTGATCGTCACCCTCCTGAAAAATTTGGTTTCCCTTCATCCAATAATGTTAAGTATCCTATTTCCAACTATATTTCATACCACCGTCTTTCTAAGTCTCATTTGACTTTCGCACAACAATTGTCTTCTGTGTCTATTCCTAATAAGTTTCAGGACGCCCTTGATGATCCTAAATGGAAATCTGCTATGGTAGAAGAAATGAAGGCTCTTCAGAAAAACTCTACATGGGAGATGGTTGAGTTACCAAGAGACAAGAAAACTGTGGGGTGCAAGTGGGTGTTCACAGTGAAGCAGAATTCAGATGGTTCGATAGAGAGGTATAAAGCCCGACTTGTGGCAAAGGGCTATACCCAAACTTATGGGATCGATTATCAGGAGACATTTGCTCCTGTTGCCAAGATGAGTACGATCAGAGTTCTTCTCTCGTTGGTCGTCAACTTAGATTGGCCGCTAAAGCAGTTTGACGTCAAGAATGCCTTTCTACATGGAGATCTACAAGAAAAGGTTTACATGGACCCTCCTCCAGGGTTTACACCTAAAGGGGGAAAGGTTTGCAAGTTAAAGAAGGCTTTATATGGCCTTAAGCAGTCACCTAGGGCCTGGTTTGGCCGATTCAGTCATTCCATGAGAAACTATGGCTTTAAACAGTCTCAAGCTGATCACACACTATTTCTTAAGCGTGTTGGCAGCAAGATTACTTTGCTAATTGTTTATGTGGATGACATGGTGGTTACAGGTAATGATGAACAGGAGATTGAGAATCTTCAAAGTTACTTGGCCAAAGAGTTTGAAATGAAAGATCTGGGATCTCTCAAGTATTTTCTAGGAATTGAAGTTGCACGTTCTAAGAAAGGCATCTTCTTATCTCAAATAAAAATATGTTCTTGATTTACTAGCGTAGACTGGAAAATTGGCGTGTGAACCTATTAATACTCCAATGGAGGTTAACCATGGATTGTCAATTTATCCAGATCGATACCCACTAACAAAGAGAGGTATCGAGGTTGGTTGGAAAGCTGATTTATCCGGCTCATACAAGACCCGACTTTGTCTTACGCCGTTAGTGTTGTCGGCCGCCCATGCATAATCCAAGTGAAGCACACCAAGGTGCAGTGGATCGAATTCTCGTGTACTTGAAGTATACTCCAGGCAAGGGTATATTGTTTTCAAAACATGGGCATTTAGATGTGGAAGGTTACACCGACTCGACTTTGTGTGCTCAAAACTTGATAGAAAATCAACTTCGTGTTATGTGTCTTTTGTTGGTGGTAATCTTGTAACTTGGAGGAGTAAGAAACAGGGGTTGTGTCGAGATCTAGCGCTGAAGCAGTATAGAGCACTCGGCCATGGCATAACCGAGCTTATTTGGTTAAAGATTCTAATAAGGGAACTCGGGTTTGAACCTAAGAAGCCTATGATTACGTATTGTGACAATACAGCTGCCATTGAAATAGCAAATAATCCAAGACATCATGAGAGAACAAAGCATATTGATATTGACAGACACTTTATCAGCGACAACTTGGCAAAAATGTCATTCGAGTGCCGTATATAAAGAGTGAAGACCAACTTGCAGATATGATGACTCATGCTGTTTCTAGCAGGGAACTCTACTCTTCACTAGACAAGTTGGGCATGTGCGATATCCATGCACCAACTTGAGGGGAGTGTTAGAATATACAGTTGTGTTTGTACAATTTGTGTTAGTGAGTGTTAGTATAGCTGTTTGTACAGCTGTGTTAGTGTTAGTACAGCTGCTATCTTTACAGCTGTGTTAGTGTTTGTACAGCTGCATCTCCACCCTTTGTATAGCTATAAATACCTCCCATTGGAGATGAATGAAATATCAGAAATTTTCTGCATCTTATTTTCTACTTTTATCATAGAGAAATTTAATCCTTTTGACTTACCTATTGTGGCATATGTGGATTTGCAAGTCAATGTTATCAAGACTCTGGACAGGCTAACAACAGTTAAATTCTTAAGCAAGTGCTCTATAACATATCAGAGTAGTGGGAAATCATCAACAGTTGGGACTGCTGATAAATTACTTAATGGTAATTATTTGACGAATGAACTATCAGTTGTGGTTGTTGAGAATCTGAGGAAGTACAGTGTGTTCTTTGTGAAAGCTCTCCATGTTTCTTCTCCTCTTGCAGTTAAAACAGTTGTGCTAGATTGGGTTCAAAGTTTTGGTGAGACTGTTATTGCTTTTAACGAGAAATCAAACCCAGAAACTGATTTCTATGAAGTGTATGGTAATATTAAGATTATTGAGAATATGCTTTTCTCAATTTTGGATGCTGCATCTGACAGGGAACCAAATGTGAGGTCACATGTTGCATTAGTATTGGAGTTGTTACTGCAGGCAAGGATTATACATCCTCGCTACTTTTATTGTTTGGCTGAAGTGGTCCTAGGAAAACTTGGTGATCGAGATAGTGATATAAAAAATGCATTCGTTCGGTTGCTTTCTATTGTTGTGCCTACTACATTGTATGCATGTGGGCTTCATGATTATGGGACATCTACTTCTTCTAGGGCTGTTGCTCTTCGGTTAGGCAATAGTTCTAACTTGCACTGGAAGCAAGGATTTGCCTTGAAGCAGCTCCCTCAGCAACTTCACTCGCAACAACTTGTTACCATATTGAGTTACATATCCCAAAGGTGGAAAGTGCCTCTTTCCTCTTGGATCCAACGGCTTATGCATGGTTGTCGGAGTTCAAAAGACCTTCCAATTCAACTTGAGGAAACAGGAAATTTTGGTGCCATTGGTGTATGGTTGGACATAAAAATGGAGGAAGACTTTCTTGAAAAGCATTGCTTAGTTAATAATCTGGCTGGTGTCTGGTGGGCTGTTCATGAAGCTGCTAGATATTGTATTGCCACACGCCTTCGGACGAACCTTGGTGGGGCAACCCAGACCTTTGCAGCATTAGAGCAAATGCTTTTGGACGTTGCACACCCGCTAATGCTTGACAGTGAGCAAAATGATGGGAATTTAAGTATGATAGGGTCATCTGGTGCTCATTTGTTACCAATGAGGTTACTAAATGTATATAATGCATATGAGGGATCTGCTGTTTTACCGTCTGCTACTCGCTCTAGTTCCTTATTCTTTCGAGCTAACAAGAAAGTCCGTGAGGAGTGGTTTTCTCGTATTTGTGAGCCAATGATGAATGCTGGATTAGCTCTACAATGCCATGATGCTACAATTCAGTATTGTGCTCTGCGTTTACAGGAGCTGAGGAATCTTGTGGCTTCAGCTTTGAATGAAAATTCTAGGTCACAAGTAACTGAGAACCTCCATAATATCAGGGGCAGATTTTCGGCAGACATCTTGAGGGTTGTACGGCACATGGCATTGGCTCTGTGTAAGACTCACGAATCAGAGGCTTTACTTGTCCTGGAAAAATGGGTTTCAATGACACTCGCTCCCTTTATTGTGGAGGAAAACCAGTCCCTCAGTAACAGTAGGGCGTTGGGACCCTTCACTTGGGTCACTGAGCTTGTATATCAGGCAGAAGGTAAGTATGAAAAGGCTGCTGCGCACTTTATTCACTTGCTACAGGCTGAGGAGTTGTTAAGTTCCTTGGGTTCTGATGGTGTACAGTTTGTCATTGCACGCATCATTGAGTGTTATACTTCTGTTTGTGATTGGAAATCTTTAGAATCCTGGTTATCAGAGTTGCAGACACTTCGTGCTAAGCATGCTGGGAAGAGTTATTGCGGTGCTCTCACAACGACGGGCAATGATTAATGCAATCCATGCCTTGGCGCGGTATGATGAGGGTGAATTTCGGCAGCATGGGCATGCCTTGGTTTGACACCTAAAAGTAGCAGTGAGCTCACACTTCATCCGAAATTGGCCTTGCAAAGAAGTGAGCAGATGCTTTTACAGGCAATGCTTCTTCAGAATGAGAGAAAGGAAGATAATATGCCACATGAATTACAGAAGGCCAGGTCAATGCTGGAGGAAACATTGTCTTTTCTGCCGCTTGATGGGTTAGAAGAAGCAGCAGCATATGCTACCCAGTTGCACTGCATCATTGCATTTGAAGAATTTTACAAGATTAAAGGCAACCAAGATAAACCTAGGAAACTTTAGTCAATATTAAGTTCATATGTCCAACTTATGCATCCACAAATGGGTAGAGTCCATCAAGATTGTAAACCTTGGTTAAAAGTTCTGCGAGTTTATCGAACCATTTCCCCAATTTCTCCTGCTGCTCTAAAGCTTTCTATGAATTTGTTGAGCTTGGCCCGCAAACAACAAAACCTACTGTTGGCAAATCGTCTGAACAACTATCTCAAAGATCACATATTGAGTTGCTCCGGTGAAAGGCACCATGACTTCCTCACCTCAAATTTGCAGTATGAGGGCATCCTGCTAATGCATGCTGAAAACAAGTTTGAAGATGCTTTGATGAACCTTTGGTCTTTTGTGCGTCCTTGCATGGTTTCTTCAACGTCTATAGTTTCTGATGCTGACAATAGTATTCTGAAGGCCAAGGCATGTTTGAAACTCTCAAATTGGCTTAAACAGAACTATTCAGATTTGAGGTTAGATGACATTGTTCTTAATATGCGGTCAGACTTTGAGATGGCTGATTCCTCTTCTCCTGGAAGGGGTAGGCCCTCATTTGGCAATGAGATCTTAAGCTCTAAACCACCTTTGGGTCCTATCATTTAGGAAATTGGGGTTACAGCTACAAAGTTGTCTACTCATCTCTGCCCCACTATGGGAAAATCCTGGATTTCTTATGCCTCTTGGTGTTTTAGTATGGCCCGGGACTCTCTCTTAACGCCAAATGAAAATACCCTTCACTCATGCTAATTTTCTCCCATCCTTGTTCGTGAAGTTCTGCCTGAGAGATTCAAGCTAACTGAAGATGAGATCATAAAAGTGGAATCCTTGATTTCTCGTTCAGAATAAGGATGATGGTGGTTTTAGAGCTGAACAGGGAGATTTGAACTACTCTCTTGATTCTGCTGAACTGAGAAATAACAACCCTGTGATGGCTTTGGTGCAGCAAGTAGTGAGTATTATTGAAGCTGTTTCTGGGGGACCTGGTGCAGAAGATTGTAGTGACGATTGCTTTTCTGCTACTCTAGCTTCTCAGTTGAAGATCTGCTTTCTTCGTGCAAATTTTGGACTAAAGGAAACCAATATAATTTCTGTAGTTGATGATTTAGTTGTTGTTTGGTGGTCTTTGATGAGGAGAAGAGTGTCACTCTTTGGGCATGCAGCTCATGGCTTTATAAAGTATCTTTCGTATTCATCCGCTAAAATTTGCAATGGTGGCTTGGCTGACTCTGATTTTGAGCCTCTGAAGCAAAAAGCTGGGAGCTATACTCTGAGGGCTACATTGTATGTCCTACATATTCTTCTCAAATATGGAGCGGAGTTGAAAGATATACTTGAACCTGCTCTTTCAACTGTTCCTTTGTCACCCTGGCAGGTAACGGGCTCTTCCTTTGTTTGTTTCCTACGTGCTAATTTTATTTATTTATTAGTATGGATGACTTGATTTAATTCTGATTACAATCTTCACTTCTAGGAAGTAACTCCCCAATTGTTTGCTCGGTTAAGTTCTCATCCCGAGCAAGTGGTTCGGAAGCAGTTGGAGGGCTTACTGATGATGCTGGCCAAGCAATCTCCTTGGTCCATTGTCTACCCAACACTAGTTGACATGGATGCTTATGAAGAGAAGCCTTCAGAGGAGCTTCAGCACATACTTGGTTGTTTGGTAAGGAAATTTCTTTCAATATTTTATTTGAACTTTTTTTTTTTTCAGGGTGTTGTGCATTTAGTGCAATACAATTAGACTCCAAATTCTGGAGTGTGAGGTTATCATTAATAACAACGAAAGGCACGTTAACATGACAATCTTTCATTTTTGTAATAATAACAAAACTACTAATTACTAATTTTTATTTATTAATAAAGGTTATATCTTGCAAATGGGGCTAACTATCCTAAGCTTTATTAATTTGACATTTCGTATTATAACTTGGTAATACTTGCTTGTTCACTGCTGAATTAAGTATAATCATGTTACATGCAGAGTGAACTATATCCAAGATTGATTCAGGATGTTCAGCTTGTGATAAATGAGCTGGGAAACGTTACTGTTCTTTGGGAGGAGCTATGGCTCAGCACACTTCAAGATATTCATACAGGTATGTTTGACCTTGCTTAAATGAGACTTTTGTTGTTTATGATGCCATTTATTTGAATATGCGTTTGTTTTTTAGATGCCAAAAATTCGTGGGATGTAAGTCTTCTCTTGTCAGTCTTATTTAACTTGGATATGAAACTATATGCCAGTGCATGCCTTAGTCACAAATGAGCTACTGCACACTGGGACCTGAATATATGTGTGCGCCAGACATACAAATTGGTGTACTGTTTTCAACCTGACCCATTTATTTTATTAATTTTTGTTTCAGATGTCATGAGGCGCATAAATGTGCTGAAAGAGGAAGCTGCACGAATTGCAGAAAATGTTACTCTTAGCCAGAGTGAGAAAAACAAGATAAATGCTGCTAAATACTCAGCTATGATGGCTCCTATTGTTGTGGCCTTGGAACGTCGTCTAGCTTCTACATCTCGGAAACCTGAAACACCTCATGAAGTATGGTTCCATGAGGAGTATAAAGATCGGTTGAAATCAGCCATCATAGCCTTCAAGACCCCTCCAGCGTCCGCTGCAGCACTTGGTGATGCATGGCGTCCATTTGATAACATTGCTGCATCCTTAGGATCTTATCAGAGGAAGTTATCAATTCCTTTAAGGGAAGTCGCACCACAACTGGCTCTAATATCATTGTCTGATGTTCCAATGCCTGGTCTCGAGAAGCAAGACACAGTCTCTGAAGCTGACAGGTCTCAGTGCTAATCTTCAGGGAATTGTCACCATTGCTTCTTTCTCTGAGGAGCTGGCTATCATATCAACCAAGACTAAACCTAAGAAACTAGTTATTCTTGGTTCAGATGGTCAAAAGTACACATATCTCTTGAAGGGCAGGGAAGATCTCCGCCTTGATGCCAGAATCATGCAGCTCTTGCGAGCTATAAATGGTTTTCTGCATACATCTCTTGCAACTCATAGTCACTTTCTTGGTGTTCGCTATTATTCTGTGACTCCAATTAGCGGCTGGGCTGGCCTCATCCAGTGGGTGGACAATGTAATTAGTATATACAGTGTCTTTAAGTCCTGGCAAAACCGCATCCAACTAGCTCAGCTCTCAGCAGTGGGTGGCAGCAGTTCAAAAAGTTCTGTTCCTCCAGCTGTTCCCCGACCCAGTGATATGCTCTATGGTAAAATCATACCAGCGCTCAAAGAAAAAGGTATAAGGAGAGTAATTTCACGAAGAGACTGGCCTCATGAGGTGAAGCTTAAAGTTCTTCTGGAACTTATGAAGGAGACTCCTAGACAGCTTCTTTATCAGGAACTTTGGTGTGCTAGTGAAGGATTCAAAGCGTTCAGTTCAAAACAGAAGAGGTAACTGACACTCTGAAAAAACTTTTTTCAGTGCTAACAATCTGTATTGCATTAATTTATATAATTAACTAAGCTTTGACAACCTGCTTGGGATCTATTAATTGCACTGTCAGTGGAGCTTCCAGTTCCTCAAACTAGTCATTATGCTTCATTGCATTCTTATTATAGCATATATACTATTAATCAAAGGCGTGTCCACTTTAGACTTTCCAAATAACTCCCAAATAACTTCTCTCAAATTGCATATACCTTTAGCAGGTATAACTGCTCATGGAGTTACAAGGAGATGGGAATGCATATATATATTATGTAAACATTATTGAAGTGCACAATGTGAATAATATACTGGGTTTGACATTATTATTTGTGGAGCAGAATCAGCATTTTAATTTGATAGGTGAGCTAAGGTACAATTAAATATTAATTCATTATAGGATCAGTTTCCTTTTATCCCCCCTTTTTTGTGGTAGAGTATAGTCTTTTTGCATTCTGATATATTGTAGTATTTGGCTATTAGTTTGTTTTTGAGCAGTCAGATACTCTTGTTTCATAAATAAAGTATACACTATGTTGTAAACCATTTAGTGCTTAATGTGTTCTTCACTTTGTAGGTTTTCTGGAAGTGTTGCTGGCATGAGCATGGTGGGCCATATTCTTGGCCTTGGGGATAGACACTTGGATAATATTCTAATGGATTTCTGTAGTGGTGATATAGTGCATATCGATTACAATGTTTGTTTTGATAAAGGGCAAAGATTAAAAATTCCAGAAATTGTTCCCTTCCGCCTTACACACATCATTGAAGCAGTGTTAGGGATGACTGGGATAGAAGGTACCTTCAGGTCAAACTGTGAAGCAGTTATTGGTGTTTTGAGGAAGAACAAAGACATACTCTTGATGTTACTTGAAGTGTTTGTTTGGGATCCTCTTGTGGAATGGACACGGGGAGATTTTTATGATGATGCTGCAATTGCTACTGAAGAAAGGAAGGGCATGGAGTTGGCTGTCAGTCTAAGTTTATTTGCATCTTGTGTGCAGGAAATTCGTGTTCCCTTACAGGTACTCATTCTGAAGCCTAAGCTTGTATATGCCTTTGTGGTGAAGATGTGGGTTGTTCTTAGTCACTGCCTTCTATTATTTCATTTATCCTCATGGCTGAAAACAATCTCGAACATACGTGGAATTCAATTTAGACCTAGTGCATTGTATGTTACTCTTGTGATTTTATTATATATCTGCAAATGTCCTGAAGTTCTGGTCTTTGCATTGTCACGTTATGTCTATGTATCATACAAAATTTTATGTTTTCAGTCTTTCTGTAATTTGTTTCTACATCTATCCTTGGTTATGTGTGTGCATGGATATATGTTTCAATATATTTATATGCCGATAGTGGAACTTGTTTGATTATGTGAATGGCACTTTGATGTCCTTTATTGTTACCAGGAACACCATGATCTTTTATTGGCTACTCTACCAGCTGTTGAATCTGCTCTTGAGGTGGGTAACTCCCTTTTATTATTATTATTATTTACTTTTGTGCAGCTGAAATTTGTTTTTGACTTTTGGGAAATGGTGTACCAGAGGTTTGCTGATGTTCTAAACCAATATGAACTTACATCTGCACTCTTTTATCGAGCTGATCAAGAGAAATCTAACCTAATTCTGCATGAGACATCTGCGAAGTCAATGGTTGCTGAAGCAACTAGCAATTCAGAGAAAATTCGTGCTTCGTTTGAAATTCAGGCTCGAGAATTTGCTCAGGCGAAGGCCTTGGTTGCTGAGAAATCTCAAGAGGCAGCAACCTGGATGGAACAACATGGAAGCATCCTCGATGCTTTACGAAGCAATTTACTTCAAGAAATAAATGCCTTTGTAAAGCTGAGGAGCATGCAGGAAACCTTGTCTCTTACATCTGCCGTCCTGGTGGCTGGGGTTCCACTGACTATTGTTCCTGAGCCTACACAAGCACAATGCTATGATATAGATAGGGAAGTCTCTCAACTAGTTTCTGAATTGGACGATGGACTCTCTTCTGCGATAACTGCACTTCAAGTATATTCTTTGGCGTTGCAAAGAATTTTACCATTGAATTACGTTACAACGAGTGCAGTTCATGGCTGGGCATAGGCTCTGCAGCTATCTGCGAGTGCTCTTTCCTCTGATATCCTTTCTCTTGCTAGAAGACAGGGTGCTGAACTTATTTCCAAAGTACATGGGTGTAATACTGATTCTATCAAACGCAGTCATGATGATATGTCTTAAAGTGAAAAAGTATGCTCAAGAGATAGAGAAGCTTGAAGAGGAGTGTGCTGAGCTAGTGAACTCTGTTGGCTCGGAGACTGAATAAAAGGCTAAGGATCGGCTTTTGTCTGCTTTTATGAAATACATGCAATCTGCTGGTCTTGCAAAGAAAGAAGATGCTATTCTTTCCATTCAATTTGGGCAATCTAAATATGATGGGAATGGGACAAAGGATGCTAAATTGCGTGGGGAGCTGAATGAGAAAAAGGAAAAGGTTTTGTTTGTGCTGAACTCAGCAGCCAGTTATTTGTACAATGAAGTCTAGCATAAGGTGCTCGATATATTCAATGATTCAAATAAACAGAGAAATGCGAACAACCAGTTACAATATGAATTTGAAACTATTTTCTGTGGGTTTGAGGAGCAAGTAGAGAAGTGTATACTTCTAGCAGGGTTTGTTAATGAACTTCAGCAATTGATTGGTAGAGATGGACCTAGTGTTGGTGACACAGATAAAGACCATCCAGGATATTACTCTGATAGAAATTGGGCCTCCATTTTTAAAACCATTTTACTTTCCTACAAGAACTTGGTTGGGCAAATGACTGAAGCTGTTCTTCCAGATGTTATAAGATCTGCAGTTTCACTGAATTCTGAAGTCATGGATGCATTTGGACTAATCTCACAAATTCGTGGTACTATTGATACGGTACTTGAGCAATTTATAGAGGCAGAGATGGAGAGGGCATCTTTAGTTGAACTGGAACAGAACTACTTTTAAGGTTGGTCTCATAACTGAGCAGCAGTTGGCTCTTGAAGAAGCTGCCATGAAAGGTAGGGATGGAAGGGCAGAGGAGCTTGCATCCCAAGAAGAAGCTTGTAGGGCACAGCTGGACCAACTCCATCAAACTTGGAACCAAAGGGATTTGCGCACTTCCTCTCTCATAAAGAGAGAATCAGATATAAAGAATACCCTGGCTACTTCTGCCCACCATTTTCAGTCTCTAGTCGGCGTCAAAGAGGAAAGAGAGCTGCATGTCTCAAAAAGCAAAGTGCTATTGTCGATGCTTGTTAAGCCCTTTACTGATTTGGAATCAATTGATAAAGTGTTTTCTTCATTTGGGTTCACTTCTCACTCAAATGAGATTTCTAATTTAGCAGATTTGATGAGTTCAGGGTATCCAATAGCTGAATATGTTTGGAAGTTTGGCAGCTTATTGAATCATCATTCTTTCTTTGTTTGGAAATTAGGTGTTATTGATTCTTTTCTTGATTCCTGCCTAATTGACGTAGCTTCATCTGTTGATCAAACTTTAGGGTTTGACCAGCTCTACAATGTTGTTAAGAGAGCTTGAAATGCAACTTCAAGAACATCTTGGTCGATACCTGAAGGAACGAGTTGGCCCTAGTTTATTGGCTAGCATAGATAAAGAAAATGAGCGTTTGAAGCAACTGACAGAGGCTACAAAGGAAGTTTCTCTTGATCAAGTTAAAAGAGACGTTGGGGCTCTGAAAAGGGTTCAGCTTATGCTTGAGGAATTCTGCAATGCACATGAAACTGCCAGAGCAGCAAGGGTAGCTGCATCTCTAATGAAAAAGCAGGTGAATGAGCTCAGAGAGGCTCTTTGGAAGACTGGCCTGGAGATTGTTCAGATGGAATGGATGCATGATGCTACTTTGAACCCTTCACATAGTAGCAGGGTCATGTTTCAGAAATTTCTTTCTGGTGATGATAGATTATATCCTATCGTCTTAAAACTGGGCAGACCTAACATGTTGGAAAGTTTACAATCTGCTGTGTCAAAGATAGCTAGGTCTATTGAGTCACTGCAAGCTTGTGAACGAACTTCTCTTGCAGCTGAAGGACAGCTTGAGAGCAATGGGGTGGGCCTCTGGTGGCCCAAATTCCAGTGCGACTGGAAATAATTCAAGCAAGACTTCTGGAATTCCTCCCGAATTTCATGACCATCTAATGAGGCGAAGGCAAGTACTATGGCAAGCTAGAGAAAAGGCATCAGATGTTATAAAAATTTGCATGCCTATTTTGGAGTTTGAAGCATCAAGAGACGGTATTTTCTGTTCTCCTGGAGAGAACTATACATTTAGGACTGGTGCAGATAGTAGAACATGGCAGCAAGCTTACTTGAATGCACTAAAAAGATTGGATATTACTTACCATTCTTTTGCTTGTGAGTTTCTAATCATTTTGGTGGTCAACTTGTTCTGGTACCTATTTCTCATCCATATGAGTCCTAAATGTGCAGTTTGTTGTTTCTGGTATTAGGCACTGAACAAGAATGGAAGGTTGCAGAAAGGACCATGGAAACTGCTTCTAGTGGATTATCTTCTGCAACCAACGAACTTAGTGTTGCCTCTCTTAGAGCAAAGTCAGCTTCAGGTGATGCCTACTTTTCCACATATACTAATAGATACATGTTTCACTTTATACTAGTTAATATTTATTAGAAAAGAAATAAGTAAATACCACACAATCCCATCTGTCCAATATGTATATCTACAAATCATGTGAGACCTGCTGGTTTTTGTCATTTACAGGTGATTTACAAAGCACCGTGCTTGCAATGAGTGACTGTGCATGTGAAGCTAGTGTTGCACTGAGTGGATATGCCCGTGTGTCAAATCGTCATTCTGCTTTGACTTCTGAATGTGGTTCCATGCTCGAAGAGGTATGGGCTACGACATTGATGCTAATTGATTTTTCCATTGGAGCATATTTTAATGTACTTTGTATGTTTATATACTGTATTGAAACTCCACCTTTTCTATATATCGTTTCTATTAAAATATATATATATATATACTGTATTGAAACACCATTACATGTTCCTGTTACCAGCCTGTCAACTGAATTTTCCTTTCCTTGCTTTTTCTTCTGGAATTAGAATTTCTCAAGGATCTTATCAGCCGGCACTCTATTTCCCTTCTCATTTTTTAATTGTTCTGTTGTTGGGGATGGCTTCATTGTATTGCTAATACTGCTACTTTAATAGGTTCTTGCAATAACTGAAGATCTACATGATGTTCACAGTCTTGGAAAGGAGGCTGCTGCAGTGCACTTCTCTTGTACAAGAGCTCTCAAAGGTTTTCCTTGTCTCACAATGATTATTTTATATTCGAGTGTAGTTTACTTATTCCATGAGTTTTGTATGAAAATATTAATATATCTGGTTGTTTTCAAGTATGTTAATAACCACATATGCTGTTTGTTGACATCTTGGGCGGGCAAATGCAATTCTTCTTCCACTGGAAACAGTGTTGTCCAAGGATGTAGCTGCCATGACTGATGCTATGGCTAGGGAAAGGGAGACCAAGATGGAAATATCTCCCATTCATGGACAAGCAATATACCAGTCTTATTCTTTAAGAATTAGGGAGGCTCGTCAGTGTTGAGATTTGGATTATCAAGGGAGCTAAGAAGAAGATTTTTAGAGAGAAGCTTAGAGAAAAGCAGAAAATTGGAAATATTCTCAGATGCAATCTACTGAACGTTGCAGAGATCACACCTTTTTCATTCATCCTCTTTTTCAATACATCAGCAATCATTACAATTCAATTACAAGGGCCAATGTGAATATGACACATGGCAGTCCAAAGCCTAAGAGCCGTTGGAATCTAACAGACTAATATACTTCATACACTTGGCATATGAGCACAAGTGAACCAACTAACACACGGCTTAATGTAATAGAAACAAAACAGCTAAAGTAAATGACTAACTAACCAGAAATTAGCTAGGCAATTTACATTTCAACACTCCCTTCTAAAGTGCTAGCTGATTTCACTCCAAGCATACTTCTCAAATAACTGAATCTGTCCTTAGGAAGAGCTTTAGTGAAGATGTCAGCTATCTGTTCTTCACCCTTGCAGTAGAGAAGTTCAATCACACCTTCTTGGATTGCTTCTCTAATAAAATGGAACTTCCTTTTAATGTGCTTGCTCCTTTGATGAAATACTGGATTTTTAGCCATTGCAATGGCTGAAGTGTTGTCACAAAACACAGTTGTTGCAGTAGTTTGTTCTTCCCCAAAATCTTCAAGAACAAACACGAGCCAAATGGCTTGAGATGTAGCTTCTGCTGCACTCACATACTCTGCCTCTGATTGAAAGTGCTACACTGTGCTGTTTGATCGAGGCCCATGAAAATTTACCACTTCCAAATGAAAAGCATATCCAGAAGTGCTTTTCATATCTTCCTCGAATCCACTCGATCCACTGTCACAATATCCTACTAAAAATGCAGATTTTCCAGTCACATACTCAATTCCAAAATCAATGGTTCCTTGAATGTATCTTAGAACCCTTTTAGCAGCTCCATAATGAGTCTTAGAAGGGTTATGCATGAACCTTGCAAGCAGGCTAGCAGGAAACATGATGTCCGGTCTGGTTGCGATTAGATATAGAAGACTTCCAACTATCTTCTGTATAAACCTTCATCTGCAGCCTCACTTCCATCTTCTCTTTGCAACTTTTCGGTAGCAACAAGAGGGGTACTCACAGATTTGCAGTCTTTCAGTCCAAATTTATCCAAGAGTGTGAGAGCATACTTCTTTTGATGGATAAAGATGCTCCCTTGATTTGTGTTACTCCCATACCAAGAAAATGATGGAGTAAACCCAAATCGACATTTCATACTTGCACATCATTTCAGACTTGAACTCTTTCATCATATCTGCACTACTACCTGTGTAGACTATATCATCTACGTAGATTGACACAATTAATGTTCCCACACCTTCCTTGGTTCTCACATAGAGGGTTGCTTCACTTGGACTTCTGTGAAAACCACACCGATATAAGTAGGTGTCGATTTCACTGCATGCCAGGCCCTTGGAGCCCGCTTAAGTCCATAGAGAGCTTTTCTTAATCTATACACCTTATCCTCAGCTCCTTTAATCACAAAACCTTCAGGTTGATCTACATAGACTTCCTCTTCAAGAACACCATTTAAGAAAGCTGATTTGACATCTAATTGCCACAGTTTCCAGCCTTTCTGTGCAGCTAGTGCAATGAGGGTCCTTATGGTGTCTAACCTTGCTCGGAGCAAAGGTTTCATTGAAATCAATCCCTGGTTTTTGTGTGTAACCCTTGGCAACAAGCCTTGCTTTGTGTTTTTGAATGGAGCCATCAAGATTGAGCTTAGTTTTGAATATCCACTTCACTCCCACAATTGGCTTACTGCTTGGTCTATCAACCAATTCCCAAGTGGAATTTTTTTCTATCATCAGTATCTCCTCGGTCATAGCCTTCCTCCAAGCTTCATCTTTGACGACTTCTTGAAATCTTCAGGCTCAATGATGCTCATCTTGCATTGAGCATACACCTCACTCAAACTTTTCCATTTCTTTGGAGTGTTATCATAAGTTTCAAAGTTTGAAATCGGAGAGTCAAGTAAAACTGGTTCTGAGTAGCATGAGGATCGGTGCAAGCTTGTGTTCTCAAAGGAGACTGCATAGATCGTTGTTGTAGCTGATTAGATTCTAAGTCTGAATCAGATACTTGAGAACCTCGCTTCATCACTCCATGACACTGAAATTTGCACCGCCTCATTTGTTTCCCAATTCCACATTGCTTCTTCATAAAAATAACACTTCTAGACAGCTCAATCTTTTGAGTTCTCAAATTGAGTACTCTATACCCTTTTTCACATACTCCATATCCTACAAATACTCCCTTCTCACCTGTTTCCTCTAGTTTGTGCCTTTTCTGTGAAGGAATGTGGATGTAACATAGAGAACCAAAGATTCTCAAGTGTTTGACACCTGGTTTTCTTCCACTAAACTTCTCAAATGGAGTTGTATTTTCCAGAGCACTTGTTGGACCTCTATTTTGCAGATAGACAGCTGTATTGACAGCTTCTGCCCAAAACTTCAAGGGAATTTTCTTCTCATGCATCATTGTTCTTGCCATTTCCATCACAAGACGATTCTCTCTCTGCAACTCCATTACATTGTGGAGAGTAGGAAACCGTCAATTGCCTTTCTAATCCCATTTCTTCACAAAACTTTGAAAATTCCAATGATGTATATTCTCCACCCCTATCACTTCTTAGCTTCTTAATTTGATAACCACTTTGCAGCTCAACCATGTTTTTGAACCTTTTGAATATGTTGAATGCTTGAGACTTATGATGCAAGAAAAACACCCAACACATTCTAGTGTGATCATCAATGAAGGTGAGAAAGTATCTGTTCCCTCCAAGAGTGATGGTCTGCATTGGACCACAGATATCCGAGTGAATCAATTCAAGTGGTTGAGAAGCTCTCCAGATCTTTTCCTTGTCAAAAGAACTTCTGTGGCATTTGCCTATAGCACAACCAGAACAAACCTTCTCAAATTCTTGCAGCTTTAGGTAGGCCCCGCACCAAATCTTTCTCTTGCAGGAGCATCAAACTAGTGTAGTTTAGATGTCCATATCTTACGTACCACAGCCAGGATGATTCCTCTAGAGTTGCTTTATTTGCCATTGGAGAGTTGACATATTTGAGATCTAAGGGAAAACATCTGTTCCCTTTCATTTGAACTCTTGCAATCAGCTCTTTCATCCGCTTATCTTCATAAATATCAACCACATTATCACCAAACACTAACCAATGCCCATGTTCTATCATCTGTCCTACACTCAATGATTCTCATCCAAACCAGGTACTATCATAACCTCTTTAATGTACCTAGTAACACCACCGCACATCAATAGCCGTGTACCTTTGCCTATTGACTGTACTAAATCACCAGTACCCATCTTCACTTTGCAGTTCACATTTCTATCTATATTGATAAGTAAGGACTCATGAGCGATCATGTGGTTACTACATGCACTATCAACATACCAAACATTCACATTTCTCCCAATAGTTGCAGAATGACAGGCATAAAACATAGTAGCAGGTTACATTGCACGACTAGCTAAATTTGCAATTCTCTCGGTCTTATTTGATTTTTCACAGTCTTTAATGAGATGCCCAAAACGATTGCACCCATAGCACTTTGGCTTCCCTTTGAACCAGCATTCACCATGGTGAAGCTTATCACAATGCTTGCATTTCCCTTTGGTTTGGTCGACTTTTCTCCTTGATCATGCTTTCCTCCTTGGTTGGCATTATTTGGAGATTTCGAATCCCATTTCTTACCCTGTGATTTCCAGTTCTTCTTGAATTTGTTGTTGCGAAACCAGGATTAGACTGAGATCCCTTTTGATTCATACTCATACTATCAAGGCTTTTGGTAGTACTCAAACATGCCTATCAAGTCTTTGAGCAAAACCTCTTAGTGCAGCAATGACTTCTTGCACCTCAATAGTCTCAATATCTTTAGTTTGCTCAATTACATAGCACACTGGATCAAATTCTTTGGTCAAACTTATAAGTAATTTCTGCACCAATCTTCCTCTGGATAGATCTTCCCCATATCCTTTCATCCGATTCACCACTCGAGTAAACGAGTGAGATACACAGACAAGGTCTCATCATCCCTCATCCTTGTGTACTCAAAATCACGACGCAGCACTCGCAGCCTTGATGGATCTCACCGCTTATCGCCATGAAACTCCTGGTGAAGGATATCCCAAGCACCCTTCGAGGTCTCTTCGTTTGAGATTCTGGGAAAAATGTCGTCTAAGACAGCTCCTTGGATAATACCAAGTGCCTTAGCATCCTTCATTAACAGAGACACCCTCTCTGCCTCTGATGACTCTTCTTCAACAATCTTCTTCCCTTTCAATTCTGAAATCCCAAGACCCTTTTCAACTAGATCCCAGATTCCATGCGACTTAAAGATGGTTCTCATTCGGATCTTCCAAAATTCATAGTTATCACCATTGAATATTGGAGCCCTAAGATCACCACCACCTGACCCAGCCATTTGAGACCGGAATCGATGAACTGAGTCGGAAATTTCTCGTTGGGTTTCCAAGCTCAGCTCACACAGCTCAACGCCCCACTATCCAGATCCAACCTCCGCTCTAGATACCATGTTGAGATTTGGATTATCAAGGGAGCTAAGAAGAAGATTTTTAGAGAGAAGCTTAGAGAAAAGCAGAAAATTGGAAATATTCTCAGATGCAATCTACTGAACGTTGCAGAGATCACACCTTTTTCATTCATCCTCTTTTTCAATACATCAGCAATCATTACAATTCAATTACAAGGGCCAATGTGAATATGACACATGGCAGTCCAAAGCCTAAGAGCCGTTGGAATCTAACAGACTAATATACTTCATACACTTGGCATATGAGCACAAGTGAACCAACTAACACACGGCTTAATGTAATAGAAACAAAACAGCTAAAGTAAATGACTAACTAACCAGAAATTAGCTAGGCAATTTACATTTCAACAGTCAGGCCATAGAGCCTTTGGTTCCCTCCCTTACATCATCTGTGAAGGGGCTCTATTCCATGTTGACTAGGCTTGCACGAACTGCAAGTTGCCATGCTGGGAATCTTCATAAAGTATAGTCACAGTCTTGACATAAATAATTGCTTTTGATAACATGTTAAATAAATATGAACTCTGTCTCTCTCATCTTGGATAGGCTCTTGAAGGACTAGGAGAAAGCCAGGAACTAGAATCACCAGTAATTGATGTATCAAGGCCAGATCTTGCTGCTGATGCTACTGGATTTGATGAAAAGGAGGAGAAAGAGAGCCTCTCCATGTCAAATGGTGAAAGCACCAAAGATTTTCTTGGCATTACTGGACTTCCTTTGGAAACTAGAGGATGGTTATCTCCGCCAGATAGTATCTGCAGTAGTAGTACAGAATCTGGCATTACCTTAGCTGAAGAGAGTTTTCCAGGTAGCTTCAATGATCCGGAAGATATAGGACAACAGCTTTTGCTTGGACCTAGCAGCAGAGAGGCTACAGATAATCAAAATTCCGCTCCTTACTCTCAAAATGATAACCAAGAAATCACAGATTCTGCGCAGTTCGAATCAAAGTACACAGAGGTTGATAACATTCATATTGGTTCTTTCAAGTCAACACTTAGTGACCCAAATGAATATCCCCAGGCTGTGGCATCACCAAGTGATGAATCTGCAACTGTTGGTCCTGAAATTTCGTGTCCTTCAAATGAGAACACACAGGAGAAGTTTGGGAGTAAAGAGGAAATATCTTCACTAAACAAGGTCAAAATTAAGGATGAAAATCGTGATGCTATGCAGGCTTCTAGCCGAGTAGGCAGGGGTAAGCATCATGCCTATGTATAAAATCATCTACTTGTACTCTTTTCTTTTCTTTTTCTCTGCTCGTGAATATGTATATCTACTGTTTCCTTTCCATCCCTTTTTTAACTTTCCCAGATCAAGTCTACACAGTTTAACATCTGAGCAGGATTTTCATTTGAAAGTTCAACTCATCCCATTTCTCATTGAAAATGCTCGCTGTTCATAATATTGTTATTTCTTTTATTTCCTTATAAATTTTTTTTACGAAAAAGAAGTAACCAAATTGATATATAGGAATTATTATTTCCATAATTATAGCATGGCGATAAGTGTTAAAACTAATAAGCTTATTACAAGATGAAAATGTGTCTCAATGACTTGAGTGGAAGGAAAACGACAAAATGGTTAGTTCTCTTGTTTGGTTTGGTAATAAAGAAGAAACCATTCATGAAGGAAACCAGGTTCCCTTCAAGGGCCTTCTGCCCCAGGTTTCTGCTTCTCCTAAAGAGTGAGGGGAGTACTAGGTAACAGAGAATTTCAAAGTTCCACTAACCATCAGCCGTTCAGGGGTAGAAATGGAAAATTAGGATAAAAAGCTGTAACAGTAATATTGCTTTTATATAAACTCCACTTCATTGTTCGTGCTTTACAACAATAAAAGAGAAGACTAATATTCTCTTTTTTCTCATATTGAAGATTACAACATGGACAACAGATTTTTACCCTCCCTAACACAATTACTTCCATTGTTCTTCGCTTCAAGTCTTGTACCGTGCTCAATTTGACTACTGTATAAAATTCTCACTTAAGAGTATAGAGAGAAAGTAATCAGTTGAGGAGAGGTGGGCAAAGGGAGGGGAATGGGTAGTGCGATGGAAGGGGGAGGGGGATCCAGGTGACTTGAAAGCTGGGCAGAATCACACAAAAAAGTGGTGTGAGAGCAGGACTAGGAATTGATGGGAAACTCTCAAGATCGAGAGCGGCAAGAGGACTGACTAAGTTTTGATGTGGTTAAAATAAATTTCTGCGTTAATATGTTTGGTATGAAGAAGATATGCAACATATTTTTGTGAAAGAATAGACTAAATGTGTTCATGTGGTTCAACAGCATTTCTGCGTTATTATGTTATTTATGTATACTATGGTGATATGTCTTAAATTGGTCTTCCCTTAGTCGTTAATATGTTTTCATGTGGTAAGTCAATCTGACCCACCCCACCCCACCCCGCCCTCCAACTCTGCATTTACTGTGCCTGAATACGTACTACTTTTTGCCTGGTGATTGCTGGGTGCTTAATAGCTAAAAAAAGTAATATACTTTTGGTTATTTTTATAGGTAAAAATCCTTAAGCAATGTCGGTCTTGAGGCGAGTTGAGATGAAACTAGATGGTCGAGATATTGCTGAGAACAGGTAACTGCTTCTTCTGGAGTTCTGTGTTGGTTGTTGGTGATAATTGGTATTGACATTGGCTCTTTTTTTATTTATTCTCAGAGAAATTAGTATCTTAGAGCAAGTAGACTATCTACTTAAGCAGGCCACTAGTGTAGACAATCTTTGCAACATGTATGAAGGTTGGACACCATGGATTTGAACTTGTGAAGATGACGTGTTTCCAAGTCTGTTTACAGAGAGTAAAACAGTGTCAGGAATGTTGGGGTGGTTCAATTTTGTCATGCATAATCAGACAATCGAGCGTGGAACCTTTTGCATCCTCGGCAAATTTCAGCAACCCTGCCTTTCTCTTCGTTTCAAATCTCCTGGCTCCTGATCATTAAAATGCCATGGTTATCTTTTGAAAGAAACTGTCCACGAATGTCCAATAGCTGCATTAGGCATGTGCCCACCCTATGACGTACAGCAGTTAATTAGGCGGAGGACATGCGGTGCCTTGACAAAATTAATGAATGTTTCATGCGAACCAGTCGTGCATCTTGAAGCTGAACTCGATTTCCGAACAAAACAACTTAGCTGCCTTCACTGCTTTAGTCCTGTTATGAAGATGGGACAACCTCACACACTATTATCCGAAGTAGAAAACTGTTGGAGGTTTGAAAAAGGTTTTTCCACAGTTGACCATCGACAGTGCTAGGAGAATGCAATTTAAAGTAAGAGGATTTTGGATTTGTGGCAGCTCGCTCGCATGGTGTTATCACATTTGTTCATCTCTGGTCCATTTTCAGTATATACAAAAGCAGTCTCTAGAAAACCAACACGGGCTGCGTATCGCAAATTTTCTTACGAATGTGAGTGCACCATCAATCTTTTGTTCTGTTGTATATTTAAATGCATTTTTCCCCAGAATTACTGTTTATATACGCGCAGCTAGGTTGTCCAGTTCTCTCACCAACAGCTTTAGGTTGTCTACCAATTTGATAGGCAATCGGTTTATTTTTCCACAGGTTGCGTTTCAGAAAGAGCAGGATCTTCATCTCTGCAGGAATACCAAAACTACAACACAACCTGAAATGCTTAGTTTTTGGACAGTGCCATCCTCTTTCATGGTTGGAAACTTTGAGAGTTCCCTTTCTTTCACGTATTTTTTTCTTCTTCTAGATATCTACTGTATTGGGGGAGGATGGTAAGAATGACAGTTGAAACGAACCAAACAGAGAAGTGGTATTCTTAATAAAAAGATGCACTAAACTAAATCCACTCCTTGTTTGATAAAATCTGATCCAGATTTTGGTACTAAGTGTGACTCTCGGGAATCGTATTTATCATTATCATTATTGGAAGGGCGACCCAAATATTGGAGAAAGGCTTGCATGTCACAGGGATAGCAAAACATGCCCATCCAATCATGCTCCACCGTGTGGAATCCTTATTACGTGTGGTTGAGTGTGATTGGTTGGGATAACAAAATAGTGTTATCTTCGTTGTGTGTGTGTCCAGACTGGTGATGTAGTCTATCTGCCGGACCAAAAAATTGCTCCTATTTAACCTACTACAGTTACGATTTCGGACCATCAGAAAAGAAATAGAGGAAGCGTTGTGAGTTCCATAGGATAAGTAAATGCCCAATGTTTTCATTTCCACATCGTCCTTTTCTAATACCACTAGCTAGCTTGCCGTGGTTTTTGGGACTTCCTGTGGCCAGACAAGATAGTTTAATGAAACCGACCAACGTGGGTGCTTGTTTCTATAAAAACAAGCCCACAGATATAATATATACATAAAAAAGTAGCGTTATATATTTGCAGACCTTCTATATAGAACCTAACCTACCAAGTTCCCTAAATTATCCAACACATAAAGCTTCAAAGTTATCCAACCCCAAAAGCTTCAAAATCTCCCCCTTTCTAATTTCACAAGCATTTCAAGGTTGAATATATTCAGTCATGTCTGCAGTGGAAAGTAGGTGGAGTAGTGAGATGAACAAGCAGACCCAAAAGGATCAAACCCTTGCCTCTAATGCCTCTTGCTCAACTGATGCTGGGTCTAGCCAGAAGGAGGTGCAAGCAAAAGGAGGGATCAACTCAACTGTCTTAGCTCCGGTTTTCGGCCGAGTCGTGGGTGCCAACTCGCTTTTGACTCGCTATTCTGAGGCTTCAGTTTCCATGCTTGTTGATTGGTTTAGCGCTTGAAGGATGTTGCTTTGCCATCTTTGTTTGTTTATCTTCGTTTTCTCTTTAAGTGTTCAATAAAAGTCTTGTACAGTTGTCAACACTGAAATTATGACTTAAGGCCACGAAGGGAAGAAAAAGAAACACTGGGTCCGCGGCAAATGAAGACAAGTTTATATATGTTTTCTCTTTAAGTATTCAATAAAAGTCTTGTACAGTTTTCAACACTGAAATTATGACTTAAGGCCACGAAGGGAAGAAAAAATAACAAAAAAGAAACACTGGGTCCGCGGCAAATGAAGACAAGTTTATATATATATATATATATATATATATATATATATATATATATATATTATTTTTCCAAATAACAAATTTCATTAGATAAACTCTAGTTTTGGGCTAGTAGATAGATTGCATAAGAAAGCTAGGCCACTGTAAAAAGTTAGGCCACCGTAAAAGAAAAGATTAAAAAGGAAGCTGCTGCAGCTCTTTCAAAAAAAGGAAGTTGAGTGTTGAGGTCCAGTTGAAGCGTGCGAAAGCTAGGCTGCTGTAAAAAGTTAGGCTCGTATGTGAATGTGATCAAGGGTAGACTTATTGTAGTTCTTGGCACTTTGTTGAAGCTGTATATATTCCTTGTAGTTCATGGCAAGGTATTTAGGAGCTTGGCCTTCTTTTTCCAACAACTCTGGAGCTGGTGCAACAATTGTATCTACAGATGGTCCATGTGGTATGGCGATAGATATCCTTGTTGCTTTGTTGTTCAAAGTGGCTCGATGCATTACGCTCTTGTATTTACCATTTGTAAGAATCTGGAATAAAGAATAAATCTAATTTAACCATAGATGCATTATGATGGAAGTCACTAATTGCAGAAAGCAAACAAGTATGGTGGTTGTGAGACTTAGAAAATAGGCAACACAGTTGAGCTAACACTTATGGACTGGTTTGGAGACATTATGAGTCGACACATGTTCTATGTGAGAAAAATTAGAAATTAAAAATTAAAATACCTGCATCTGGTCAGCAAGGTTAACAAAGAAACCGTTGGGAGGGCCATCGACGGTGAGCCACTTGCTGTTGTGCTCAACTTGGAGGCCCTTCATCTCATTCTGGATGAGGAGGGTGACGAGGCCATGATCAGTGTGATGTGGTATACCAATTGCATGTTCTGGCTGAGGGCAACGCGGGTAGTAGTTGGCGGCCAGCATTTGCAAGCCGCGATCCATGTTCATGGCGTCGTGTATGTAGTTTGGTCCCAACCCTAAGCTTTCTGAGATTGCTCTTGTTATCTCCAACGCAACTTCTCGGCTTCTCTTGCTGAACTCCCTTGACACCTCACTGAAGCAAGCGGGCTTGTAGAGGGAGTAGAATTCGGGATGCACTCTGACCTTGAAGAAGTCCCTCCAGAAAAGGAATTTATCCAATGCCGGATTATAGCTAGTTCCATACTTGACCATCTCCAGCACATCGTTCCCCAATTTGAACTCCTGCTTCTCCTCGTCTGGCAGACTGAAAAACCCGTGGCACGCGTCAATCATCGCCTTCATGAGGCTCTCTGGGACTCCATGGTTAATGGCCTGCAATTGACATGATCATTATAATAAGTTGTTAATTTTTTAATACGTTGATAATATAACTGCATGTATATTTGCATGTCCACTTACTATGAAGAAGCCCCATTCTTGACAAATTTTGACGAGGTCATGGATGATTTTTGACCGTTGATCTGGAGATCCTGAGGTGAGAAGAGACATGTCGACGATGGGAATTGCAAATTCAGGGTCGTTGGGATCTGCTTCATCGTTGGGGTTTATGGTGAAGACATATGCAGAAGGAACAGAGTTGAGAGCAGGTGATTCAGCAAGGGATTTGATGCTCGTTACTTTCAATGCCTCCATGCTTTGAGCAGCAGCATCTTCAGCCATCTATAAACTTAACTAAGAAGATGATGATCAGTAATTAGAAGATAAAATTTGAGAGGGAAGCAGGAGTGTGATGGGTTGTTCTATTTGAAAGAAGGGTTCTTATTTATAGCTACTTTAGAGCCAAGTAGTAGAAAGATATCATTCAAAATATTACCCCTACCATCTAGAAACTTGAGTGGCATAAGCCTTCAATCTAGACGCTTTGAATGAATCTGATTGACACGATTCTTGATCAACAGTGTTATAGGTGCAGTTGAAAGAAATTAAACCAATGTCATTTCTCAGGACATCGCTTTCCATTAGGAGAAATAGAAACCAAGTATGTCAACTTTCACCTGTTCTGTTTGAATTTAAAAACATATGTGTCATATCGGAGAATAAATTCCTTATTTTCATACCAAATTTTTCATTCTTGGTCATGAGCTGAAAATACTAGAAAGATATAATTTAAAATATTACCTACCATCTAGAAACTTGAGTGGCTTAAGCCTTCAATCTAAATATTACATACCATCTAGAAACTTGAGTGGCTTAAGCCTTCAATCTAGACGCTTTGAATCGACCTGATTGACACGATTCTTGATCAACAGTGTTATAAGTGCAGTTGGGAGAAATTAAACCAATGTCGTTTCTCACGACATCGCTTTCCATTAGGAGAAATAGAAGGTTCATATTTCCAACAAGAAACACACAGAATTAAAGAATTAATTCTCAAGCTTTAAGTTGTGGTTAGCTTTGGACAGTACAACAAGTTGTGGTTCAGAAACCAAATACCAAAAATTACTTCAACTTTTCTTTAAATCTCAAAAATTATTGACCCACCATTAAAAGAATATTAGGGGCTGTTTGATAACTATTTCATTTTCACTTTTTACTTTTTTTGAAAACTGAAAAGAGAAAACATGTTTGATAACTAATTTCAGTTTTCAGATATTTAAAAAGTGAAAACTCATGTCAAAATCAGGCTTGATTTTGAAATCTAATAAAAATAGAGTTCCGATTGTAGTTTTCAATTTCACTATCTTTTTTCAACTCTCTCTCGCTCTAGAAACCAACAGCCAATCTCCATACCATAGAAGCAGCACACCTAGGGGAACATCTTTTGTTCTTGGACCCCGGCCAAAAAGTGGTATAGGAAAATCACGGCCAAAACCGCCGGCCAATTTAGTGGTTTTAATTCAAACTCTCAAACTACAAAGTTGATCTAAACTACTTATATAAACAGTTAGAGCATTGAGAGTAGATAAAGTTTCATACATGGATTGATGGAAACAATTGCCGGAGCGGAAAGTTCGAAAACCCTCGACCCTTTCCGAGCTCGTGTCGATGTCGTGAGTGGTTGAGGTGGCTGGGCTGTAGCCCAGAGGTGATCATCGGCCCTAGCCGGTCTCGTCGTTGGAGGTGACTGGACGGAGGCGTTGTGTCGCAGGGAAGTCGAATAGTCATTGGTTCAGTAGCTGTGTCGCGAAGAGGAGAGATAGAGAGAGAGACGCACTAGATCTTTTAAAGTTTGACTTTGCGAAAATTATGATTGTGCCACTGATTCAATGAAACCGTGAACCGACTGACATATTGTGGTATACTGCATGTCGGTATACCTCAATTATAAGTATATTGCGGTCGGAATACCGCTATTATCGGAATAGGGAACTTTACAAATTTAATTGGCTAACCCACTAATAAAATCTAATATTTTCCAAACTTTTCTCCTAGGCATATGGGTTTTTTTTTAAAAAAAAAAAAATCTAATTTTTGCATATTTTTCTCGGCCTAGTTTTGAAGCCTTTTAAGTCCAAGAATTTGGAACTTTACAAATTTAAGCAAATAAACTCACAACTCAAATAAAGATTTAAACCGAAGCAAATAAAATTTAAATTTAGTTATAACCCAAAAGAAAAATGCAATGCAAGACATAGAGAACTCAAGGGTTGGTGGAGAGTGGATTGAAGGACTCCTTTGTGATGTATGGTATCTACAAATAAAACGACACAAGTTTAGTAAATATGAACTAAGAAAATTAAAATGAAATAAGCATATTAAAAAAACATTAGAAAAAGCATAAAGAACATGAAAATAATAAACTAATTACATACAAGTTGTAACATGTTCCATTTCCTTGTAGAATTCAATCTCATCATCAGAGAGAGATGAGATAATTAATTGTCATGCTATTAAATATTAAATAAAACACTTATTTATATATAATTGCGGTATACCGCGACATTTGGTTATTCGGAACCGCATTGACAACTGCTCATTGCAGTCAATTCAAAAAACCGCAATTTGAGGTCAGTTTTCCCGCGAAGTCGGTTTGGATGCGGTTACAATGCGGTCTGTAAATGCGATTTGACGGTATTTCGGTTCAAAATAACTGTCCTACGTAGATCATAACTTCTTCGTTTCAAATCGGAATTGAGCCTGCCGCCTGTCTATGAACTCGTATCGACGAGCTCCATGCAACGGTGCAACTCAATTGCCCAAATTCTTTCCTAAACAAAAAGTTACTAAAATACCCCTACCCTAAGGACAAAAATGTAATTTGATAATTAAATAATTAATTAAAGTACTTAATTGGGTCGGGGTGTTACAGATTTGTTGAAAAAAACTCAACGAAGCCAATCATTCATTAGCATGAAGAAAAAAAAGATTGTTCTTATGTAAAAAAATAATAATAACAACAAAAGAGGAAAAAAAACTTAAAACTGAAATAGGTTACCAAAGAACTTGTGTTTAGTTTTCAATTTTTACTTTTTTTGAAATATGAAATTAGTTACCAAATAAGTTTTCAGTTTTAAGTTTTTGAAAAATGAAAACCGAAAACTGAAAATTTAAAACTAAAAACTAAAATGGTTATCAAACGGACCCTTAGATTTTCAATTAGCATGTACAAATTTCCCCACATGGGCTGGAAATATGTGGGTCAAGCCAGGGGAATAAAGCAAGCCAAATTATGCCTGCCTATTTTTGGGAAATTGGGCAAAATACTACTCATTTGCAAACTTATTGGTCATATACTATCAACCTATATTCATTAATGAAATACTATCTATAAATACTTACCTATTGCCCACTTATTCCCTTTTGCACACTTTTCTTTTGCTCTCTCTCTCTCTCTCTCTCTCTCTCTCTCTCTCTCTCTCTCTCTCTCTCTCTCTCTCTCTCTCTCGCAATAAAATAGCAATATAAAGGCAATATACATACAATACGGAAACAATATAAAGGCAATATACATACAGTAAGAAGGCAATACGATTAACCATTTTCCTAGGCGAGTTCCATCTCTTAAGAAAACCCAAGTCACTAATCACTCTCTCTCTCTCTCTCTCTGTGCCTAGGTAGCCATAGTTGTTGGGTGAGGTGTTGTTTGCTGCTGGCGTTTCTGCCAATACAACAATAAAACAACAACACAAAGGCAATATACTTACAATACGACGACAATATATCGCCAATATACCTACAATACGGAGGCAATACGATTAACCAATTTTTTGGGTGAGTTCCATACAAATCGATTTCCTCATTCTTTATACCAAGCCCATCACGACCCACTTGAGGAAATCCATCTCTTAAGCAATGCCAAGTTGCAGAAAAGGCTCTCAAAAGTGCTAGTTATTGAACATTGGGATGACCTAGATGAGAGAGAGAGAGAGAGAGAGAGAGAGAGAGAGAATCATAAGGGGCAGAAGAAGAGAAGAGATAAGAGAAGTGAAACCCCACAAGATGCAGAAAGAGGAGAGAGAAGATGTATGATTGGGGTTTCATCTCTGAAAGGAAAGATCCAAGAACAGCTCTTCCTCTTTCGCTTCTTATAGTCCTAGCAGAAGAACAAATCACAAAACAAAGGCCCAAAATAAAAAAGAAATGAAGGGATTGGAATGGGATTTTAGGTGGAAATCAAAAGGCCCAAAATCAGACATAGAGAATCATCAATTAAGAGACATTGAACAATCATCAATTAACCAAATTCATTCCAAGAAAGGGTAAACAAACTCAACCTATTGATTGAGTGCTTGAGTTTGATTTGCAAGAAACAACAGAGAAAAGAAACTTTGAGAGAGAGAGAGAGAGAGAAGAGAAGAAAAAAGTGAGAAAAAAAATGTTAAGTAGGCAATAAGATAATAGGGTTAATTACTCAAATGGTCATCAAACTTGTACTTGATTTACATTTTGGTCCCTCAATTAAATTATATGTTCAAATGGTCCATCAACTCTATATTATTCATTCCATTGGTCCTACCGTTCAATGTTGTAGTCAAATATAAGGGTAAAACCGTCATAATAGTCCACAAGGTGATAAAGTAGTGATACAGTGGTGATAGAAATCACTTTATCACCTATTTATCACCACTTTATCACTTTGTGGATGGTAATTGACGATTTTATCCTTACATTTGACGGCAATATTGACAAAAGTTAACGGTAGGACCATTTGAACGAAAATCATATAAAGTTGATGGACTATTTGAACGAATAATTAATTGAGGGACCAAAATGTAAATCGAGTACAAATTTGAGGACTATTTGAGTAATTAACCCAAGATAATATTTATGGATAGTATTTGATACATGATTATAGGGTGGGTAGTATTTATTTCGAAGGGATAATATTTTCCCCAATTTCCCAAATATAAACAAAAGAAATGAAGGGATTGAAATGCGATTTTAATTGGAAATCAAAAGGCCCAAAATCAGACATAGAAAATCATCAATTAAGAGGCATTGAACAATCATCAATTAACCAAATTCATTCAAAGAAAGGGTAAACAAACCTATTGATTGAGTGCTTGAGTTTGATTTGCAAGAAACAACAAAGAAAAGAAACTTTGAGAGAGAGAGAGAGAGAGAGAGGATCTGAGAGAGAGCTGAGAGAAAAGAAAAAAGTGAGAAAAAAATGTTAAGAAGGCAATAAGACAGTAGTTATGGATAATATTTGATACATGATTATAGGGTGGGTAGTATTTGTTTCGAAGGGATAATATTTTCCCCAATTTCCCAAATATATTTGGGTCATATCAAAATTTGTGTAGTTCATAAAATGGTATAAAAATTAGCGAGTCACATGACATAATTGCTACCTTCCCAAAACGAATTTATTGCTCAAAACAAAACAAATTTAGTGCCCTATTATAAGTAAAATCATTCAAAAATAGCAAGGGAGGAGGATGGTGGTTGAAGGGAAGAAGGGGTGAGGAATTTGGGGGTATTTAAAATATGTTGTATATTTTATTATTTAAAGCCACGTAGTTCTATATTATTGAACATGTGAACTCACATATAGATCACGTCAGCATTTTAACAGAAAATTTTATGAAAACAAACGGTATGGACCAATTTGATGTACAAAGAGTAATCTTTAGGACCAAGTATGTCACACAAAAATCTTAAGGACGAAAATCAATGGAAGCTTGAGCGGCCTCTCTCTATATATGCTTTGATCATACAGAAGAAACCCAACATAAAACTCAAGACACTTAAATAGAGGGAACTAGTCAAGGCACGCAAGCGTTATCTAGCATAAGGACAACTCATGGCTCAAAGGACAATGTGACATGTAATAGATAAGGATGAGCTACAAAATATGCTCGTGTAATTCTTGATACGGGTTCTAGGGATTTCTTGTATAAGATATTTCTTTGGTCTTCATTGATGTTACGCTCCATCTTACCTCATCTTAGAATTCAAAACGAATGAATTGTCATGTTTCTCTTTTCCCTCTACATGATGCCCTAATCTAATCACATCCATGTCTCATTTTTATAACCCGACTAATATAATCAATTTCACTTTTTCCTTTCCACGACCTAAATGTAGATAGAGGGGAGAAAGAAATTAGCAATTGATGAGGACATCGAAAATGGAGTTTTTGTTGATTACAACTACTAATTTTTTAAATTGAATATTCTGTGATTGAATCATGACGCTGGATGATCTTCGGTCTTCAGAGATTGAAGAGCTGGTATTTGGAAAACCAGCAGATCTGCAATGGCCAGACGTTAACCCTCACACCATCAATGGTCTACGGGATGGAGCCAATTCTACCCAGTGGATGTCTTCAAATGAGCTCTTCCCCATTCCTTGAAGAAGGTATGAGAAGACCCATCAATCTTTCCTTGAAGATACGTTGAGAAGATCCATCAAGTTCACTTTAGTACAGAACATTTGGTAGAAGATGTGGTTCACTTTAGTATTGGTGTATGATCAAATGAGGGCTACTTCTAATTTAAATAGACTTATGAAACCTTTTAGAAGAGTTACAACTTTTTAAAAACAATTGTTTAAACTAATTCGAAAAAATAAAAAATTTAATAATTTGGAATAAAAAATTAATTTAAATCAGAAGTGCCCAAGACCAATCTTTTGATAATTAATATTAATTATATAATATTTAAAGCCCATACACAATGTGAAGCTAAATTTCTTCCATTGTCCATCCATCACGTGTGGAACATTCCACACTTACATAACTTATAAGGACCAATCTCTTTCTATTCTACCAATGTAGGACAAAAGATGTCTTGATTTCATTCAAACTTCCAACACTATTTGCTTTACTTGATTGCTTATATATATAGTCTTTAGACCCTACCAAGTTTCTATCTTCCAAAATATCCAATTCCCTCCAAAGCTTCAAAATATCCCCCTTAATTTCTTCCATTGTCCATCCATCACGTGTGGAACATTCCACACTTACATAACTTATAAGGACCAATCTCTTTCTATTCTACCAATGTAAGACAAAAGATGTCTTGATTTCATTCAAACTTCCAACACTATTTGCTTTACTTGATTGCTTATATATATAGTCTTTAGACCCTACCAAGTTTCTATCTTCCAAAATATCCAATTCCCTCCAAAGCTTCAAAATATCCCCCTTAATTTCTTCCATTGTCCATCCATCACGTGTGGAACATTCCACACTTACATAACTTATAAGGACCAATCTCTTTCTATTCTACCAATGTAAGACAAAAGATGTCTTGATTTCATTCAAACTTCCAACACTATTTGCTTTACTTGATTGCTTATATATATAGTCTTTAGACCCTACCAAGTTTCTATCTTCCAAAATATCCAATTCCCTCCAAAGCTTCAAAATATCCCCCTTAATTTCGCAAGCAGTTGGAGTTGTTGAAGATTATTCTTTCTTTGCCCTACACTTTTGACTTTATATTGGGGCAGAAGATATTTAATCATATCTTCGTTGGTGGACATATCGAGTAACTAGATGAACAAGAGGATCCAAAAGGATCAAATCCATTCCACCAATGGCTCGCACTACAAGAAAAACAGGTATTAGTGGCCACCCACTTAGTCACAGAAACTATCCTTTTTGGTCACTGAATACAATTAGTGTCAAAATATTGGTGGTCACTAGATGGTCACTAGAAGCTCGTCACAAATTCTATTTAGTGACCATTCTCAAGTATTAGTCACTACAACACAACGAATTAGTGATTATGCCAGTGTGGTCACTAATACAAGTGCAATTAGTGACTGGAACTTTGGTCACTAAATGGCTACATTTTGGTCACTAAAAGAAGGTCACGTGCCCACATTAATGACCTACTTGCTTGGTCACTAATGTATTTCAAAATATTGGTAACTAATTAGGTTTACTTATCCTTGTTCATCTGAGGGCAGCCAAATTGCCTGGTGCAGAAGTTAGGTTGATAAACCTCTCCACTCAAGTGAGAATTAGGAGGTTTCCCTCCACAAAGAGGAAGGTCCCTGGTCAGCATCACACTGAGGAACTTCTTCCTGAACTCAATTCTAGCCTCTTCATCCTCGGGCTCATTCTCAAACAGTCTGTATCCAGGCTGGAACCAGGGATAGCTCCTCCTCAGCATTACTTGTCATTGAGTAGTTGACCTCTTCTTGCAATGCATGAATAACATTAGATACTCTTCAATGGATCTCTTGGGCACTTCTGTTGACATAAGAGGAAGCGCCATGACCTGGTCTTTAGACAGAACTACATATGGAAACCTCAACTCTGGGAAGTAGACTTGGAGCTAGATCTGGATCATCCAAAATGCACCTGGAGCTCCAAGGTTTAGCGAGCTGTCTAGGGTGGCAGTATGAAGACTCTTATAGAGATGCACCAGAACTGTTGGGCCAAGCCCAACATCCATATGGTTGTGCATAGCTTCAGCCAAATGCCTGTACTCGAGCAGAAATGCTGAGGAACTGTTAGGAAATACAAACCTGTTCAACCAATATAGGAGGAACATCATATGTTGTTGATCTCTATCCCTCTCAGTACTAAACTTCTTCAAAAAATTAGAGAAAGAGCAATTATGGTTAATAAGCGCAGAAGAAACATTGAACTTCTTGGCCAATCCCTCACCCTTTTTCCTCATGTAGTAATCTTCATCCGCATCACAAGGTCTTCCGTGAGGTCTAAACCCAAAGATTTGGGCCATGTCCAGCAGAGTTGGGGACATTGGACCAACACGAAAGTCAAAGGTGTTGGTGGCAGAATTCCAAAAGCACATAGCAGCGGCCAACAGGTTTTCGTCCCTATTCACTGAGTGCTTGGACAGGAGGAAAGCATCATAGATTCCAACCTTCTTTCAATGACCTGCATATTTGGGGGTGAGGCGGTCAATCCAGTCTGACCACTTTAAAGAGCTATTCCTCACTTCACTTGAGGGATATGATCGGCTTAGGTTCTTATTGACCCAGGAGTGGAAAGCTAGAGAGGAGTTCTGGTAGCATAAAGGGGCCTCAGCATCTTCCTTGAAGAGTTTCACCATCTCCTTAGGAACTTTCCCAAACCAGTGAAGGCCCAGAACAAGGGTGTTACCAATCATATGAAGGATGTTTTCATCAAGGTTCTTCTGGGCATAGGGATGGAGTTTGCTGTGAATTTCAATCGCATGAGCATCCACACCTTCTCCAGAGATATAGGGGAGGAAATGAAAAAGAAGAGCTATTGGCACGAGTTTTTGGAGAAGACATCTTTTGGTTCAGGCAGAATCAACAAAAATCGAAGAGAAATCAAAGAAATTCGAGAAATTGGAATGGATTTGAAACTAGATGTAGATTGGGGTTTTAGTGAATAGTGCGAAGAAAGTTTTATAAACTTAAAAAGATCGTGGGTTAGGATCGTGGAAGAAGAAGGGTTATCCAGAAATTAACCAGATGTTAATGCCCACTTCCTCATGAAGTCCAGACCAAAAAGCAAACGTGGGCTAAAGTAATGGCACAATTTGAGGCGCATCATTTATTGGTCAATCATTAAGTCTGAAACTGTTTTCAAACGATTTAGACTTAGGGGAATTGTTTGGGCCTGAGTTCTGCGCACCAGCCCAAACAGGCTACAGGGTTATGTACAAACAGGGAATGGGCTCTATTTGCCAAAAATGGAAAATGGCCCATGTTATTCAAAGAAATAGAATTAACCAAGGTTATAAAAATCAAAGAATCTAATCACCACTAATGGTGATTAAGATTCTAAATAATAAATGGTTAATCAAGGTTGCCCAGTTCATTAAAAAATCGAAAATTACTTGGGCCTGAATTTCTGCTCATCAACCCGATACTGGCTACTTAGGTCGTCCCTGCCAAAATTGGAGAAGAGGCCCAAAACCGTTTCAAAGCATAAAATAAGCAAAGGAAAAGCTTCACAAGTTTCCACAAATTCAGAGACTTTGAAACTTGAAGTCTGAAGAACAAAACCAACAGAAAGGTGAACAAAAGAAGTTACCTCCCACATATATTTTATACTGACTAAAACTTCTTCTGCAAACAAACTGTCTCACCGGCCAAGATATTTTGAAACATAAGTTACAAAAATGGCCAAAGGACATTCAGAAGGAATTCTCAGGGGAAAACAGACTGTGCTTCTCTGCAAGCATCCATGTGACTTCAGCAGTTGGATATGTTGAACACAAATTACAAGAAGTAGGCAGAAGATATTCACCACATCCAATTCTTGATATTTTCTACTTCTTATCAAGAGCCAATTATCTCCTTTTTTGGCTAAAGCAAGACACGTCCCAAAATAGATATTCTTTAGATATTTTAGGAACCAAAATTCCTATAAATACAAAAGGATGTGAACTGAGAGAAGGACACTCAACCAACCAATCAAAAAACAAACTATCAGTCAAACTGACAAAAACCAAAGATCATTTTATCTTCAAAGCCTTTGAATTGAGAAGCAACCAAACTTTCAAAGAGCAATCCATCTCCAGCCAGAACTCAATTCCTTGTTATTTTGAAAACTGTCTAGAACATGTGAAATAAGCAGAATCCAGGTTATTCATTATATGAAAACCTCAAAAAAAAATTCAAAGATCTCACAATCTTCAAAGTCCTTCAAAATCCTCTCTTTAAGGAAATCCAGTTCAGAATAGGGGTTTGTCCAGCAGGAAAATCAACTAAAACCCAAGTTTCTACACTTACAAATCTGGTTCAGCGACTAGAATAGGTGCACAAAGTAGGTTCAGTCCAAGAACTGCCAATCTTGAAAAGTATCGATCCAGCCATTCCCAATCCAGGCCAATCCAGACAGAGATAGCTCCCCCAAAATAGACAGAATAGACGCGTACTCCTAGTTTTGTCGGCCTGTCAAGCTTCTCCATGGCTCAAATTGATGATAGCTCTGCCAATCCCAGCGTTGGTATCGATTTCCAACTAATTTCTATTAGTTGAAGGTGTTAACACATAGCTCCAATTCAAGAAGATTCAATCCAGGCAGTTCTGCTTGAAACTTGTTATTTCTTTTTTGTATAAGTTTCTTTTGCTAGAATTTACTAGTTGTACTATGAAAAATTGTAAAGTCCTCACCCGTCTTAGGCAAGAAAAGAACTTGGGAGCTATGTTGCACGGACACTTCGTCGAGCCGCCGTGTCAACGTGTCGGACACTTGGACACTTGGACACTCGGACACTCGTGTCCAACGGTCAACACCATATCCACAGTCAAGACACTGGTCAACTCATAGTAAAGACACAACTTGAAAAAAATGGGAAAAATTGATGTATTGCAAAGAAGGTGTTGTGCACTTGGGGAAGAAGACAACGCCTACTTTGAATCGGATTCTTGAAAGAAAGAGAGGGAGAGAAGAAGAAGGAAAAATGTGAGAGAGAGAGAGAGAGAGAGAGTTGTCAATGTGATGTATTTTTTATATTTTGTCAGGTGCATTGCCCAACAAAAGTAATGTTTTTATGTTATTGAATATGCAATTTTTTTTTGAAATATATATATAAGTATATACTATTATAATTTATTATTATTTTAATTGCCGTGTCCTATCCGTGTCCGTGTCCTAGTTTTTTGAGATTTTCCGTGTCGGCGTGTCTCGCGTCGCATTTCCGTGTCCCTGCACCGTGTCCAGTGCAACATAGCTTGGGAGATATTCCTCACCCAAATTCACAATCGCTTGTTTAAATTGATAGCTTGGAGCTCAAGTTATTACATTTTCAAGCATAGCAGTTTTAAATTACTAACATGTGGCACGCTCGCATACTAAAGAAAGTTGAGTTGTTGACCATCAATGGTTTTCAAGTCAATGGAGAATTTTGCCCTACCATCACAGGTACAAAAGCAAAAAGGGTGAACATTAAGTATTATTTAAAAGTCTTGTATAGTTTTCAACAATGAAATTATGACTTAAGGTCATGAAGGGAAGAAAAAGAAAAAAAAAGAAACACTGGGTCTGCGGCAAATGAAGACAAGTTCATATATATATATATATATATTATTTTTCCAAATAACATAATTTCATTAGAGAAACTCTAGTTTTGGGCTAGTAGATCATAAAAAACCAGAGATGGCATGATTTAAAAGAAAAAAAATAAAAAGAGTGAGCTGCTGCAGCTCTTTCAAAAAAAGGAAGTTGAGTGTTGAGGTCCTGTTAAAGCGTGAGAATGCCAGGCCATTGTAAAAAGTTAGGCTCGTATGTGAATGTGATCAAAGGTAGACATCATGGAACCTCTTGCCATTTTGTCTAAGCTGCATATATTCCTTGTAGTTGATGGCATTGGCAAGGTATTTAGGAGCTTGTCCTTCTTTTTCCAACAACTCTGGAGCTGGGGCAGCAATTGTATCTACAGATGATCCATGTGGTATGGCGATAGATATCCTTGTTGCTTTGTTGTTCAAAGTGGCTCGATGCTTTACGCTCTTGTATTTACCATTTGTAAGAATCTGGAATAAAGAATAAATCTAATTTAACCATAGATGCATTATGATGGAAGTTACTAATTGCAGAAAGCAAACAAGTATGGTGGTTGTGAGACTTAGAAAATAGGCAACACAGTTGAGCTAACACTTATGGACTGGTTTGGAGACATTATTGTGCACTACTCGAGTACGACCATGTGGTATAACATATGTCATAATATGAGTCGACACACGTTCTATGTGAGAAAAATTAGAAATTAAAAATTAAAATACCTGCATCTGGTCAGCAAGGTTAACAAAGAAACAATTGGGAGGGCCGTCGACGGTGAGCCACTTGCTGTTGTGCTCAACTTGGAGGCCCTTCATCTCATTCTGGATGAGGAGGGTGACGAGGCCATGATCAGTGTGAGGTGGTATACCAATTGCATGTTCTGGCTGAGGGCAACGCGGGTAGTAGTTGGCGACCAGCATTTGGAAGCCGCGATCCATGTTCATGGCGTCGTGTATGTAGTTTTGTCCCAACCCTAAGCTTTCTGAGATCGCTCTTGTTATCTCCAACGCAACTTCTCGGCTTCTCTTGCTGAACTCCCTTGACACCTCACTGAAGCAAGCCGGCTTGTAGAGGGAGTAGAATTCGGGATGCACTCTGACCTTGACGAAGTCCCTCCAGAAAAGGAATTTATCCACTGCCAGATTACTGCTAGTTCCATACTTGACCATCTCCAGCACATCGTTCCCCGATTTGAACTCCTGCTTCTCCTCGTCTGGCAGACTGAAAAACCCATGGCACGCGTCAATCATCGCCTTCATGAGGCTCTCTGGGACTCCATGGTTAATGGCCTGCAATTGACATATCATTATAATAAGTTGTTAATTTTTAATAGGTTGATAATATAACTGCATGTATATTTGCATGTCCACTTACTATGAAGAAGCCCCATTCTTGACAAATTTTGACGAGGTCATGGATGATTTTTGACCGTTGATCTGGAGATCCTGAGGTGAGAAGAGACATGTCGACGATGGGAATTGCAAATTCAGGGTCGTTGGGATCTGCTTCATCGTTGGGGTTTATGGTGAAGGCATATGCGGAAGGAACAGAGTTGAGAGCAAGTGATTTAATGCTCGTTACTTTCAATGCCTCCATGCTTAGAGCAGCAGCAACTTCAGCCATCTCTAAACTTAACTAAGAAGATGATGATCAGTAATTAAAAGATAAAATTTGGAGAGGGAAGCAAGAGTGTGATGGGTTGTTCTATTTGAAAGAAGGGTTCTTATTTATAGCTACTTTATAGCCACGTATCTGGACTTTCACCTGTTCTGTTCGAATTTAAAAACAGAACATATGCGTCGTATCGGATAATAAATTCCTTATTTTCATACCAAATTTTTCATTCTTGGTCATGAGCTGAAAATAGTAGAAAGATATCATTCAAAATATTACCTACCATCTAGAAACTTTACTTAAGCCTTCAATCTAGTCGCTTTGAATCAAAATGATAGACACAATTCTTGATCAACAGTGTTATAGGTGCAGTTGAAAGAAATTAAACCAATGTAATTTCTCACGACATCGCTTTCCATTAGGAGAAATAGAAGGTTCATGTTTCCAACAAGAAACGCACAGAATTAATTCTCAAGCTTTGGACAGTACAACAAGTTGTGGTTCAAAAACCAAATACCAAAAATTACTTCAACTTTTCTTTAAATCTAAAAAATTCTCGACCCAGCATTAAAAGATTTTTCTGGTAATGAAATAGAAGGAATTTATTGTTACCTTTTTTCTTCTCTGTGGTGGTGCTTGAATTTTTTCAGGCTTCTGCAAGTACAAAGATGATGGGAAAATCAAATGAGGGACTTTGTATTGGCATGGGATAAAAGATGAATGGATAGGGGGATGGCTGGTGGACAAGAAGATTTGGATGAGCTTTGTTTCTAGAGAAAGATTGTGCCACTTTACAGGCTGGCCAAGTAAAAACATAAAACCAGGGCTTGACAAAAAAGAATAAAGATTGACTACAATCCTTTTTGTCTTTGAAGTTGGGTCTTTTTTTTTCCATGTTGGAATAGTATGGGCCAAAAATACCACGTACAATATAAAGCAGAGCAATTTAACCATGAGATCCACTTTCAACATTATACAACAACATGGAAATGAATGATCCAACAACATGGAAATGAATGATCCAACAACATGGAAATGAATGACCCAACATAATCATTTCATTTTCAGTTTTCAGTTTTCATTTTCACTTTTTTCTTTAAACTAAAAAGAAATTATGTTCGATAACTAATTTCAGTTTTCAAATTTAAAAAAAGTAAAAACTCATTTCAAAATCAAGCTTGATTTTGAAATCTAATAAAAATAGAGTTCATATTGTAGTTTTCAATTTCACTCTCTCTCTCTCTCTCTCTCTCTCTCTCTCTCTCTCAACCACCGGCCAATCTCCCTACCATACAACCAGCACACCTAGGGGAACATGTTTGTTCTTGGACCCCGGCCAAAAAATTGCTGGAAATAGGAAAATCAGGGCCAAAATTGCCGCCAATTAGGGGTTTTAATTCAAACTACAAAATCGATCTAAACCACATACATAAACAGCTAGAACACGAAGAGTAGATTAAGTTTCATACCTGGATCGATGGAAACAACCGTTGGAGTCTCCGAAAACAGTGAGGGAAAGTTCGAAAACCCTCGACCCTTTTCGTGCTTATGCTGGCATCGTGAGTGGCTGAGGTGGTTGGGCTTTAGCCCAAACGTGATTGCCCGCCCTGGCCGGTCCATTTTCGACCGGTCTCGTACTCAGAGGTGGGCGGACGGCAGTGTTGTGTCGACGGGAAGTCGAACAGTCACTAGTTGAGTGACTTTGTCGTAGAGAGGAAAGAGAGAGTAGGGGAGATATAGAGAGAGAGATGCACCATATCTTTTAAAGTTTGACTTTGCCAAAGTTAAGATTATGCCACTGCACTTCCATAGATCTAGGGGTGGTTGCGGTAAGGTTACCGCAACTTTCAATGAAACCGCGAACCGACCGACATATTGTGGTATTGTAAAAAAAAACCACGAACTGATCGACATATGGCGGTATACCGCAATTATAGGTATATTGCGGTCGGTATACCACTATTATTGGTATAGGGAACTTTACAAATTTAATTGGCTAACCCACTAATAAAATATAAGATTTTACAAACTTTTCTTCTAGGCATATAGGTAAAAAAATCTAATCTTTGCGGTATTGTAAAGTAATAATGCTCTTTTGAATTAACTTTCCCTACAAAAACCAAACATAAGGGGTATAAAATATAGGAAATAATGCAATTATCATTAAGTGATTCCATTGATGATTAAGAAAAAGAATTATTGATTCACAGAAATGAAGATTGATTTCATTTTTAAAGGAAAAAGAAGTTGTACATACATGCCACGTTTTAGTTAGCATGAAAATAACGTAAATGACCCACTAGTGTAGTGGTTTGAAGTATTTACTTCCTTAGGAAAGGTCCTGGGTTCGAGTCCTAGCATCTGTGTTGTGTGTGTGAGTTTAGTATGCTATCGCCCCTCTCAATAAAAAAGGTCCTCAAAAAAATAAAATAAAATAAAATAAAATCTTCTCCACCTAAGCAAGTACAAATAAATTTTCACGTGAGAATGAGACCCTTGGATTAGTTTAAAGTGGGTCACATTCTCTGAGCAAAACGGGTCACCGAACAACTGAGTAGAAGTCGTTATGTGCATGATTTTCTGTTTCTGCATGACTCATGACCCAAATGAACCCTGTGGGACCGTCTCACCACATCCTACACTTTTCCAGAGGCATGGCTTCTCAGTCTATCACTTTGGATGTGGGTTTCCATTCCAAAACCCATCCCAGTCCCAGCCATTCCAAAACCCAAGAGCTACCCAATTGTTCTTGATCTCCATGTTCATGGTACTTTTTCTCTGCCCATCTTTCTTTTTTGCATCTTCTTGTTTTATGTGCATCTCATTTTCTTTGGCTTTGTGGTTTTATCTGGTTTTGGAGTTGTGATGATACATACTAGCCTGCTTTTAAATGTTTATTGGATTCAGGGTTTCATCTATATTGGCCACTTTTTGTGTTCTGATAAATTGTCCTGCATCTCTTTATCCCCCAAATTTTCAGATAGTATCAGAATTTTGGTTAGTCTGAAGAACAATTTTGCATCCCTTTAACCCTTAAATTTTGCAGAGAATTGCATGAATTGCATCCCTTTAACCCTTAAATTTTGCAGAGAATTGCAGACAATTTTGCATCCCTTTAACCCTTAACTCTTCTCTCTAGTCAGATTCCACTTCATTGCAGATTTAGTGCTCATAGAATAAACTTCAAAACCTTTTTCCCTTTTGTAAAGTTGTAGAAAGTTGTCATGTAAAACAGTCACCTATAACAATATTTTGGTTAATTTGAGGCCATGCTTGCATATTTTATGAAATACTTGCTGTTTTCTTAATGATTTGCATACGCCGTACACGTTGTAATTAATTTAGGTTTGATCATACAACCAAGTCCTTTTCTTATAATTGCATCTTTCTCTTATCTCTTAATTAACTGGAATTTGTTCATGTTTGACTCAAGTTGTACATTGTTTTTAGGGTAATTAGGTTTTTTGTTTAAAAGGTAAATCATAACGTTAGCATATGTTTTTATCTGTGAAAGCTTAAAATTTTGATTGGCCTATGTCTTGTCTCTGTTGGATATATTACCTTCTTCTAACTCTAGCCTGCACTTTTTTTCCTTTTAAGAATCTATTGGTCCTGTGACATTTCAAGATGCTGGCCTCTTCTCTTCTCTTATATTGAAAATGAAGCTATAATGCTACGTTTTCAAAATATGAAACCTCGTTGTGAACAATTGTAACTTGTAATGTTGTTTTTAACATGAATTATGAATGAAAGTACTATAGTTTTATTTTCAATGTTATTTTCATCTTAAATTTTTTTTACACAATTAACTTATTAGATTTCTAAGGGAATTTACACATTTAACTTAGCAGACTGTATCAACTTGCTTAGTCATTAGCAGACTATATCAACTTGCTTAGTCATTAGCAAATGGGCAACCCTAAGTTGTATATGAAATTACGAGATTTCCATATCTTTCAAATTCAAAGAAAGTGTATATGAAATTATAGGAAAAATCAAAAATTGAAGAAGGAGAGAGAGTGAGAGGTTTGAGGTACCATTTCTAGTCGATTGCGACAGACGAATAATCGACAGCAAGAGAGACAAAGTGCTTTTGACGGCTATAGAGCTTGGAAAGGCAAATCTGACGGGGATAAAATTCAGAGAGACAGATTCAATGGGGATAGGGTTTGGATAGGGAGAATTCTCAAGGGGTATAGAGAGAGATATTTCCAAATAATCATTTTAGTTAAAGTGTACGAGGGAAAAGAGTAGAGTTTTGGGGTCAACTAAAAATGGAGAGGGAAACAACCAAAGAATTAGCTTCGTGTTTGCGGCATGTATATTTCGCACTCCATTAATAGGATTAGATTTCACAGTGTGCAAATTTTACACACCATTAATCAAGTTATCCTTTACGGCGTGCTTTTTTAGCATGCCATTACTGACTAAAAACCACGACGCTATGAAATCATGTCGTAAAAAGGAACGAAAAAATCCATTTAAGGCGCGCTCGTAATGCACGCAGTAAAAACAGGACCAAAAAAGACATTTACGGCATGCATTTTATGGGCGAGTTCCATACAAATCAATTTTCTCATTCTTTACACCAAGCCCATCACGACCCACTTGAGGATTTCCATCTCTTAAGCAAACCCAAGTTGCCAATCTCTCTCTCTCTCTCTCTCTCTCTCTCTCTCTCTCTCTCTCTCTCGCTGCCTAGGTAGCCATAGTTGTTGGGTGAGGTGTTGTTTGCTACTAGCGTTTCTGCCAATACAGCAATAAAACAATGGGTTTTGCAAGGCATTGCAAACATGTTTGAGTTGAAATTAGTCCCACATTGGAAAAATAAAGTTCCTTGGTGGTGTTTATAAGACTTACTCTTGAAAATAGAATAGTTTGGATTAGGCTATGCAAGTGGCCCAATTGAGTGGCTTGTGGGTTTGGCATTTGGGTCCATGCCTAATTAATATATATTTAATTAATCAAAAGATGGGCTCTTAGGCTCTGTGATTTAAATTAAACTCTGTAGGGGTGTTTTTGTTCCAGACTGAGAATGGGCTTGGGCTCTTTGTAAGAAGAGAATGAACAAAAATCCCCGATGCACGAGTTCGAAAACCAGGACTCCCAAAAGTGTTTTTAAAGACTTGCTGAAGCCTTAGAAAGACACGTTTGGGTTCTTTTCACTAATAACCAGAAGAATGTATTAAACTTGTTAGGGACTTAGCATGAGGAGCTTGTGGCATGGGAGCCGAGCTTTTCACAGGTTTAGCAATTTGAGAGAGAGACTAAAGCATGAGTTTCCTCTTAAAAGAGCATGTTCTAAAGTGGAGAGGGAGAACTAGGAGGATTTCTATCTTAGGGAGAAGAGAGAACCGATGGGAGAGAAAGATGGTGTAAATTCCAGTTTTGCTTGACAAAGCTTGGTCTTGCTCGGAATGGTGTGTGTTCTTTGGGTAGAGGAAGCTCCCCTTTTATAGGCATTTGGAATTCTACTTCTATGATCTTCCACCCCCATATTTTCCTTTGCTTCTTTCAATTCGCTCATTTTGGTGAAAACTCTTTGACCAGAGCGTCACGAATCAATGGCTTCTTAAGGTTCCAAGGTTTTATGTGGCGAGCCTCCCCATGGGGTGAGGCGCCACTTGCTTTTGCTATACGGCTTTTCAAACCGTAGCTTGTAGAGGAAATGGAAGATCGGCAAAGCCTTTTACCCAATGGGTGTTTCTTCTACGTTCATGGATTTCCTATGGTCTTTGCTATGGTTCCTTGTTGACCACATGGGAGTTACGATATGGGTGGAGCTTCGATGGTGAATTTTTATGAGGAACGATGGGCTGGGCTTTGTGTATTGCATTGGGTTATTGATGCTCTTATTTCAATGGCCAGCATGCTTTTGTCAAGTGCTGGAAGTGGCTCATTGGTTTTGGGCATTCTAACTATCATGGATTTTCCTAAATGCTACCACAGCCTATGGGATATTCTCCTAAGGCATTGGACCCATTTTTCTCTCTCATGCTAACCCATGTATTTGGGCCCGAGGAATGGGCCCGAGTTTTAGTGCTCCCAAGTGGCCTAAAACTTCCATTCCTTGGTCCCTCAATGGGCTGAGTACTCGTGCCCATCCATACCACAACCTTCTCAAGCCCGGGTGATTATGTGGCTTGGGCCCACTTAAGCTTGTAGCATGGCTTGGCATTAGAATCGCGTGTCTATATGTCATGCTTGCGCTTGAGTTTTATTGTGACATAATAAGCCATGATTTGGGCCAAGTAGCATCGGATAAGTCAATGAGCGTGAACTTATACAGACGATGCATTTTGGGCCATTTTGTGCATGCTTGCTTGGCGTGGCATGTGGCCTATAGCTTATGTAGGTGCACCCTACAATTTCTCGCATGTCCCGATCGTGCTTCTCTTGTGATTAATTATTTGCGCTGGCCGAGAATAGACTTGGGCCTACCCTTGGATTTTGGGCCTCAACAAACTCAATTAGTGAATTAACTAATTAATTGAATTATTTTTAAAAATTCAAATATCAAATATTATTTTTGTCTGATTGGGTATGTTCTTATCTGATACATGTTGGAATAGGTATCACCCACTCTATATAAACACAAGCCCTGGTTCTGCAGAAGACATATGTAAAAATTCACAGAGCATTCATGTAGCCTGAGAGATAAACATACATATTTCGCCATAAATCAAAGCCCTAGTGTTAGGACTTTGATTTAGATAGTTGTTTCCTGGTGAAGTAGACACCTACAGAACTACAAGCATTGAGTAGGGGCGAAATTCTGTTTCAAGGACGTTGCAATTCTGCAAGCCTCTATCAGCAAGAAAAGTCCATTTTTATTTCACTGCCTTATTTGATTTTGTTATTTAATTTAATTGTTAAAATTAAATTATTACTGTAATACTGATTGTTGTTCCACCAACAAAAGGCAATTTATATACAATACAACGGCAATATAGAGCCAATATACCTACTATACAGAGGCAATACGATTAACCAGATTTCTTGGCGAGTTCCATACAAATCGATTTTCTCATTCTTTACACCAAGCCCATCACGACCCACTTGAGGAAATCCATCTCTTAAGCAATCCCAAGTCGCATAAAAGGCTCTCAAAAGTTCTGGAAGTTGAACATTGGGATGACCCAAATGAGAGAGAGGGAGAGAGAAGAGAATAATAAGGGAGTAGAAGAAGAGAAGAGATAAAAGAAGTGAAACCCACAAGATGTAGAAAGAGGATAGAGAAGATGTGTGATTGGGGTTTCATCTATGAAAGGAAAGACCCAAGAAGAGCTCTTCCTCTTCCGCTTCTTATAGTCCTAGCAGAAGAACAAATCACAAAAGAAATGCCCAAAATAAAAAAAGAAATGAAGGGATTGAAATGAGATTTTAGGTGGAAATCAAAAGACCCAAAATCAGACATAGAGAATCATCAATTAAGAGACATGAGACAATCATCAATTAACCAAATTCATTCCAAGAAAGGGTAAACAAACCTATTGCTACCTTCCCAAAACGAATTTATTGCTCAAAACCAAACAAATTTAGTGCCCTATAACTAAAATCATTCAAAAATATTGCAAGGGAGGAGGTTGGTGGTTGAAGGGAAGAAGGAGTGACGAACATGGGGGTATTTAAAATATATTGTATTTTTTATTATTTAAAGCCACGTAGTTCTATATTATTGGACGTGTGGGCTCACATCACGTCAGTATTTTAATAGAAAATTTTACGAAAGTTAACAGTATGGACCAATTTGATATACGAAGAGTAATCTTTAGCACCAAGTATGTCACGCAAAAATCTTAAGGACGAAAATCAATGAAAGCTTGAGCGGCCTCTCTCTATATATATATGCTTTGATCATAGAGAAGAAACCCAACATAAAACTCTCAAGACACCCAAATAGAGGGAACTACTCAAGGCACCCAAGCCTTATCTAGCATAAGGACAACCCATGGCTCAAAGGACAATGTGACATGCAATAGATAAGGATGAGCTACAAAATATGCTCGTGTAATTCTTGATACGGGTTCTAGGGATTTCTTGTATAAGATATTTCTTTGGTCTTCATTGAATCTTGCGAATTGTTACATGGATGAGCTACAAAATATGCTCGTGTAATTCTTGATACGGGTTCTAGGGATTTCTTGTATAAGATATTTCTTTGGTCTTCATTGAATCTTGCAAATAAACAATTTAGTGTCATCTGAATTTAAATTTCGACTTAAATTATCAAAGAATAAAAAAAAAAATAGTCTAATTCGCTGTTATTCGACGGAGCACCAAACATAGTATAACTTGGTCATACTATTTATCCGGAACAAAACCAAACGTCTTATAATATTATGTTTAAATAGTAAGTACTCTCCAAAACAGATTAATACTATTTAACATAAATTAGTTAGTACAGTCCGACATAACAAACGAGCTACTTCTAATTTAAATAGACTTATGAAACCTTCAGAAGAGTTAAAACTGATTAAAAACAATTGTTTAAACTAATTCGAAAAAATAAAACATTTATTAATTTGGAATAAAAAATTAATTTAAATCAAAAGTGCCCAAGGCCAATCTTTTGATAATTAATATTAATTATACTAGAGCGTGTGCCAATTGGTTTTTTTTTAAAATTTTTTATTATTTTAGAATTAAGAAATATAAAATTGGTAGTTTTGTTCCCTAAAAATAGGACCCATTATCTTATTTTGTTTTTAATTTTAATTTGTTAAATATGAAAAAAAAATATAAATTTACCATATTATCCTCATTTAATTAATAATTTAAATTCTTCATGTTTGCATTACCATATATATATAATACAAAGAGCTTCTATTGAGGGATTCCTCAAATAAGCTTATTTGAGGGACACCCCTTGTAGAGCTATATATACAAAGAGCTTCTATTGAGGGATCCCTCAAATAAGCTTATTTGAGGGACACCCCTTGTAGAGCCCACTATGGATTGTATTTCACTAATCTAAACCGTCCATTTTGTAGATACTCATTCAAAGACTATCTCTACAAAAAATCACTTGAATCCGATATCATTTGACCACTCAATTGAGTTATTGAAATTTTAGTACTTTCTTGAAGCACCGTGTTCATTGATTTTGTATGACACAATTGGATGTCGAAACGATTTCCGATTTGTCTAATTTTTGTAAGGATGATCTATGAATGAAGACCTAAAAATAGATGGTTTGGATAATTGGAAAAAAATTGTAGGTTACCCTAAGGCGTCCTCAAATAAAATTATTTAAGGGATCCTCAATAGAAGAATTTGTATATATATATAATTGGATTAACTACAGTAAACCCCCCAATCTATAGGGGTCATTACAAACTCATACCCAACCTTTGTTGACCGGTTAGACCATTACATGAACTTCACGGAACCTTTTAAAAGACTTCCTCCGTTACTAATTCCGTCAAGATAGACGTTAAATCATGACGTGTCAAATGTAATCCCATTTTTTATGATGATGTTGCATAAAAAAAAAATTAATAAAAACTAATAAAAAATGAATTTCCATAAGAATATTTTTAATTTTTATTTTTAAACCTCTCTCTCTCTCAATCCCTTTCTCTCTATCAGCCCCACGAACCCAGCCAACAACCCCTTTCCCCAGCTACCCAGTCTTCACACCCACAGCTCCTTCACTCCTCGAATCCTCTGCCGACACCATCGTCTTCTTCTTTGGCTTTGGCAAGTCGGGCTTCGTCGCGCACAAGATCTCCCAGACCCTCATCTCCCTCAGCATCGGCTCCGGCTTCCTCTCCCCCTCAACGCCCTCCACAGCAACATCGGCGATTTCTCTCTCTCTCTCTCTCCCATATTTCTTCTCCCTCCACCCCGATTTCTTCTCCCCCTCAATTTCTTCCCCCACCCTGATTTCTTCTCCCCTTCCAAGATTTCTTCTCCCCAGATTTGTTGGTTTTTGAATTTACAAAGAGAGACAGACAGAGAGAAAGAGAGGTACAGAACAGAGATGAGAGAGAGATGAAGACTGTTAGGTTAGGTTTCGGGCGAGCTGGGGTTCTGGGTTCTTTTGGGGGTTAGCGAGCTGGGTTTCAGAGAGCAGAGAAGATAGAGAGGTGTAGAAAGCAGAGTGGCCGGCTAGCTGGGCCCGGGTTAGTTGCAGGCTAGAGTTCTGGGTTCTTTTGGGGTTGGGAGAAGAAAATTGCAGGGGGAGAGGTGAAAGCATATATCTATGTAGGAAATGCTTTGATAGATATGTATTGCAAATGTGGGGTGGCTGATAAGGCATTGGAGGTGTTTCAATGGATGGAAGAGAAAGACTATGTGTCATGGACTTCGGTAATTTCAGGCCTTGCTGTGAATGGTTTTGCAGATTCTACACTTGAACTCTTCTCGCGGATGTTGAGAGAAGGTATTGGACCAACTCATGGAACGTTCGTCGGCATTTTATTAGCTTGTGCTCATGCTGGGTTGATAGAAAAAGGATTGGAATATTTTGAAAGCATGAAGGATATTGCTGAGTGCTTGTAAGGTTCACGGAAATGTGGCCCTAGGTGAAGTTGTCACAAACAAGCTTCTTGAATTGGATCCTTCTAACAATGGGAATTATGTTCTCTCATCAAATACTTATGCAACTTCAGATGGATCCTTCTGGGTTCGGTGCAGGCTGGGGTTCTGGGTTCTTTTGGGGGTGGGAGAAGAAAATTGCAGGGGAGGGGGAAGAAGAATATTGCGGGGAGAGAGAAAGGGAGAGAGATGGAGGTTTCATGGTGGTAACAGCTGGGTCCGTAGGAAGAGGAGGCGAGCTGTGTTTTTGGGTGGGGTGTCTTGATAAATTTTGGGGAGAGAGAGAGAGAGGGAAGAAGGAGGTGGAGAGAAAGGGGTGGAGGTAGAAGAAATATGTGGGGAAGAAGGGGGAAGAAATCGGGATAGAGAGAGAAAGTTATTTTTAAAAAATAATTAATTTTTCAGTCTATGTGGATGCCGCATCAGTATTAAAACAGGAACCCTATTTTTCCACGTCATCATTTGACGACTCCACTAACGTTCTGACTAACGGAGGCACTAATTCGTATGTTTTTTCGTGAGATTGGGTGTGTCGGTGAAAGATTTAGAAGGTTGGGTAATAATTTGAAACGACCCCCAAAGGTTGGGGGCTTACTGTAGTTAATCCTAGATAATATTTAAAGCCCATACCCAATGTGAAGCTCAAATTGCTTCCATTGTCCATCCATCAAGTGTGGGACATTCCACACTTATAAGGACCAATCTCTTTCTGTATTCTACAAATGTTGGATAAAAGATGTCTTAGATTTCATTCAACTTCCAACACTATTTGCTTTACTTGATTGTTTATATATATAGCTTTAGACCCTACCAAGTTTCAATCTTCCAAAATATCCAATTCCTTCCCAAGCTTCAAAATATCCCCCTTAATTTCACAAGCACTTGGAGTAGTTGAAGATTATTCTTTCTTTGCCCTACACTTTTGACTTTTTATTGGTGCAGGAGATATTTAATCATATCTTCGTTGGTGGACGTATGGAGTAAGGAGATGAACAAGAGGATCCAAAAGGATCAAATCCTTTCCACCAATGGCAAGTAAAAGGAGGGTCGAGCACGCTCTTGTTTTCGGCCGAGTCGTGCGTCGTGTCAACTCGCCCACAATCTAAAGAAGAGATTCCGTGTGCCCACGGGGAAGCTTTTCATTCACTCAAAACTCATACCCCACTTCTACTCTCTCTCTCTTCCCAACGAATATTCCTAAAACTAAATCCTGTGTGCGAGCCTATAACCAACGGCTGTGCCACACTGATTTTTCATGCAATCTAAACCACATGAAGGGCAATGCCCTCTTTCTCTCTCTCTCTCTTCTATATACCCATCTTGATGAAACTCAAGTCAAGAGTCAAGACCAAGCCAGAATTTGTTAAACTCTACACATTTCAAGTTTTTAAGTTTTCAAGTAGTTCAAGTATGTCTGCAGTGGTGGACGTTTGGATGAGCGAGTTGGCAAAGCTGAAAGACAAGGTAGGGTCTAAGAAGCGATTGGTATTTTCATCAAAGGGCAAACAAGGAGGAGGTGATGATGAGGTTGAAGAACAACAAGTAGTGTTGAAAGAAGCAAGAAAAGAGAGCAGCAGAATGGCTCAGATTCAGAGGGACTTGGATTCTTCTACGCTTTCAGAGGCGACAGTCTGTTTGCTTATGGACCGTTTTGTGCCTTGCTGACACCTTGTAAACATGTTTAAATATTAATTTGTTGAAGAACCTTTGGTCACTTCTCTGGCCATGAAAAATGAGTCATTATTTTTTTTCAGTACGTATATATAACTAGGTTGTTTTGATTCAAAAATCATTAGTGATCCATTAGATTGCCTCCATGTAATTAAATTTTAGTCGATTATATTTTAATAGTGTATTCGTTTTTGGTTTTTCCATTTTAATTATATTTTTGTGGATGAATGGTTCTGACAGTTGGGATTATTGTTTTTCCAAAGTTTAATTATTGCTTCCAAGCTTTCCCTTAACAGGACAACCCATTGAACCATATATTATTTTTTAACAAACAAACAAAAACAAAATACACAAGTTGTTTTCATTTATTTATAATATCTATAGTCAGTTAACAGCGCTAACTATCCAAACCAGATTGTAATCTCTATTTAATTAATTAATACTACCGAGCATCTACTAATGGGGTGTAAGTTAGATTGGCTCAGGCTTTTGGTGTACTACCGAATGGAGGTGGTTCTAAGTTCAAACCCCCTTGTACCCGTGTATATGAATTTTCCCTCCTCCCCTCCTTAATTTGGCAACAACAAAAAATACTACCCAGCTTCTTTTTGTGACAAAATGACTAGAAATTGTAATTTGTAAAACCACTAGCTAGCTTTGCTGTGGTTTTAGAACTTCTTGTGGTGAGACAAGAAAGTAAAACACTGAAAAACCGACGAATGAGGGTGCTTATTGTTTGTATATATCAAAAGCACACAGTATGCGCTGCCTATAAGTCCACTTAAAATTAAGGAGAAAGAATCTTTTATGTTTGGGCAACTTTAGCTCGCATTTTAACATATTCAAAACGTAATATTGCTTCCTTTCCCTGGAAAAATGACTCAACAAAGATGTTTTTTTAATTATTTATATGCAGAAAATGTTTGCCCACTAATGATTATTATATCGTTGTTGTATATATGCCAAGTAAAAATTAAGGGCTCGTTTGGGGAAATACTAAACTCTAAACCCTAAACTCAGTCTCTCTCAATACATGAGAAATACTCAGACCAAAAAATAGCTAGTATAATGCCAAGTAAAGATTACTTTTACCCTTTGCGGTTTGTTTTTCATTTTTGACATGAAAAAGGTTCTTGCATTTGCGGTTTTACTCCGTACTTTAACATAATTTTACCCTTTGCAAAATATTCGACCAATAAAAGTACAAGTATTAGACATTAAACAATGTTTTGGCTTACAGCAATTTTTTTGTTTAAAAAATAGATTCTTAATGCAATCAGTATGTCAACGGTAGACTAGAGGTTATTATTTTAGTCATCAATACACCTTCGTCTTTTTCAAATTTTCAATACGGCCAACTAGGCAACTAGTTGCCAGGAAAGCACTGGTTTTTTTTTGTTTTCTTGTTTGTGTCCTTCTTTCCATCATATTCGGTTGATTTCTCATTCAATTGGCATCATATGGTTTAGTTATGGATTCAAAGACCACTCAAGAACCCTCTTTCTCTTCTTCTCTCACTCATTCATGGACATACAATGTCTTCTGTGAGAATGTGAAGGTAAAAAGTCTCACATTCGAAAGTTAAGAAACCTAGTAAGAGTTTATAAGGAGTTTGACTACTCCCCATTGCCAATTGGTTTTGGGATGGAACCTCAACTTCATTCATAGTATCAGAGCGGGTTAGCCCACGTGTGAAAGCCCAGTGACCACACGTGCTCCACATCACCCAATATGTGATGTCCACGTGTTAGACTTGAAAATTCGCCACACGTGCGGAGGCGTGTGAGAAAAGTCCCACATTGGAAAAGTTAAAATATCTAGCAAGAGTTTATAAGGAGTTTGACTACTCCTCCTATTGCCAATTGGTTTTGGAGTGGAACCTCAACTACCTTCATCTTCCTTCCTTAGTTTTAGAGGTGAAAACACACGCAACAATTTTACAGGCCATCTGAACAGCAACTTGATTCAAAAGGGCATTAAAACCTTCATAGATAATGAGTTTAGAAGAGGAGAAGGAATAGCACCTGCCCTTGTCAAAGCCTTTGAAGAGTCAAGGATTTCTATCATCGCATTCTCCAAAAACTATGCATCCTCAAAGTGGTGTTTGGAGGAACTCGTTACAATCCTTCAATTTAAAGAATCAAAACATCAAATGGTTTGGCCAATTTTTTACAGGGTAGATCCTTCGCATGTACGAAATCAAAGAGATCGTTTCGGTGAGGCACTTGCAAACCATGAATTCAGACTCAAGGATGAATTCAAATCTTATACTTTATTCTTTTTCAGGACTGTTCTTTAAGCCTTTTTTGTTTATTTTCCTTGTTCACATTAAAATAGTCAAATCTTAGCTTAACGAAAAAATTATATGCAAATGTTTCTCTGTTTTCAAACCTATTTCTCTGTTTTTAACGTTACTTTGATTAGAGCTCGTGCCCCTGTCCAAAGAACGTAATAGCATATGATATGGCTCCTCAACACAATATTACAATACTTGAAAACATAGTAAAGTTACAGTTTAATAAATATTCGGTATATTTTAAATTCGCAGGGCATGAATCTGAGTTCATTCTTAAAATTGTTGAAGAGATTTCAGCACATGAGTTACAGTTTTGAAGCTCTCTCGACGTTGTTCAGCTGTCATAAGGATGTGGAGGAGCGTGATGAAGCAAGTGAACTTTTGATTGAAATCCCTCCAAACTTCAAATGCCAGAACCAAGGATTGGCTCTATACGCTGCTGTTGAAAACCCGCAAAGACGACGTTACCATGGTTTTCTAACAAAAATTTCCGTCAATCAACCAGGAGTGGTACCTCATTTTATTCGGTTCAATTACCATTTCAGAAAGATAGGGTCAGGTCATGTGTGGCTGTGCTATATTCAATTCAGAGAAATGTTTTACCGGGATGATCAGATTATCTGGTCACAGTCGCCTTTTGCGTGTCGAGTTAATTTTCAGAATTTGACACAAGATTCGCTGCGTTTTAAAAGCTTCTGGATCCACCTGGTAATGCCACAGGATGATGAAGAGCTGTCTATATTTATGGAAGATGCTAATGAGAGGTTTGATGGAGATAATTGTATTGATCTATGTGAATATGAGCAAGACTCGGAACATGCAATACATAAAAAAAAAAATAATAATTTTTAAAAAAAAAGAAGCAATAGTCACCAAATAGTCACCATTTTTTGGTGACTACTATTTTTTAACGAAAAATTTGACTAATGCCTTTAATCACGCCTGCAGTTAGACCTGGCATTCGTGTCGTGTTATCAGTGTTCGTGTCAACACGGTTTTCTTAACGGGTTGACACGACACGACACGATAAGAAAACGTGTGATAAATACCCAACACGAACACGACCCGCTACAATTCGCAAATCACACGATACAACACGATTCACCCGTTAAGAAACTAAACTTTTCAAAAATTTATTAATAAAATATAAAATAAAAAAGAATTTGAACAAATTATTAGCAGCAGAGAGAAGGGCCTCCAGCTTCTCTGCCTTCCCATCATCCTCTTCACCGAAATCAACAATATCAAGAGCAACACTGCTCTTTTTCAGTTTCTTTTCAATTGTTTCCAACACCTTCTTGTCATATTTGACAGGGCTGAATAGGCAGCAAATAAGTTAGAGGTCAGTAAGAAAATATAAGAAAAACAGAGTGGGAGAGTCAGAAGCTAGCACTATCTACCTCCCAGCAAAAACTATAATCCGCTGCTGTTGGTTTTTGTTTTGGCAATGCTTAAGAGCCAACTGAGCTACTTGTATCGCAACTGTTATGTTCATCTCACCTCCCATCTCCAGACCTATATATAAGGAATTAGATAACTGTGGGTGGAGAAATTAAATGGACATCGAGTAGCTCAGTTATGTTCATCTCACCTCCCATCTCCATACCCCAACTGTATTTTCCGGATTGGCCTACTCCAATTACAAACACCATTATTAAAAAAAATTGAACTGGTACCAAAAATTCGTAAAGGGAAAAACTTGATTAAGAGAAAAAGAACCTCGGTTTTGGCACCACAAATGAGATTAAAAGCATCGGCTTGAGCTTGTAATCTGGACGGAGAGAAAGATCGCAAGAAGGAGAAGATGAGGTTGAGAACTTGAGACAGAGAAAGAAGCAGAGAGGAAGAGATGGTTGAGAAGCGACACGGAATGAAACAGATGCTAGGGGTTAGGAGGGATTTTTTAGAATTGCAAATTACAAAATTACCCCTGTTTAATGGGTTGGTTCTTGTTTTCGCAAATTAACACGAAACGACACGATAACTTACCGTGTGGCTAACGAGTCAACACGATAGCGACACGACACGATAACACGGACCCGAAAACTGAATTTTTCGTGTCGTTTCATATCGTGTTATCGTGTCGTGTACAATATTGCAAGCTCTACCTGCAGTAGTCACCAAAAAATGGTGATTATTTGGTGAATATTGCTCTTTTTCTTTTTCTTTTTGTAGTGATGACTACTTTTTTTTTGGTCAACTAGTGATGACTAGACTACTTCAGCTGTGAAGATAATGAAGATGGCTACTTTTACTGAAATGATGATGAGGTGAATGGGTATTTTGGAGAAAGAGAAATGAAATGTTGGAATCAGACTGAAGAAAAACGAAGATACAATGGAATATTATTGATGTATAGTAAAATGCCGTGGTAACGTCGGCCGAGTCGTGCGTCGTGTCAACTCGCCCACAATCTAAAGAAGAGAGTTCCGTGTGCCCACGGGGAAGCTTTTCATTCACTCAAAACTTATACCCCACTTCTAGTCTCTCTCTCTCTCTTTCTCTCTCCAATGAATATTCCTAAAACTAAATCCTGTGTGCGAGAACCTATAACCAACGGCTCTGTGTACACACTGATTTTTCATCCAAACCACATGATGCAAGACCCTCTTTTTCTCTCTTTATATAAACCCAACAGCCATCCATTAAACCCAAGATATTGTAAAACTAAACACATTTCAGATTTTCAAGTTGAAGCATGTCTGCAGTGATGGATGTTTGGATGAGCGAGTTGGCAAAGCTGAAAGACAAGGTAGGGGCTAAGAAGCGACTGGTGTTTTCATCAAAGGGCAAACAAGGAGAAGGTGAGGATGAAGTTGAAGAAAAACATCAAGTGTTGAAAGAAGCAAGAAAAGAGAGCAGCAGAGTGGCTCAGATTCAGAGGGACTCGGATTCTTCTACGCTTTCGGAGGCCACAGTTTTTTTGCTTATGGACCGTTTTGTGCTTTGGTGAAACCTTGTAAACATGTTTAAATATTAATTTGTTGAAGGACCTTTGGTCACTTCTCTGGCCATGAAAAATGAGTCACAATTTTTTCCAGTAAATTGTAATTTGAAATACCACTAGCTAGCTTTGCTGTTGTTTTGGAACTTGTTGTGGTAAAACACACGACCAATGTGGGTGTTCGTTTCTATATATCAAAAGCTCTGAGCTACCTATGTGCATATACTTTCTTATATTGACCCTATACCAAGTTCCTATCTTCAAAAATGTCCCAACCCAAGCTATAATTTCCACTTAAAATTAAGGAGAATGAATCTTTTAGTTTTTTGGCAACTTTAGCTAGCATTTTTACACATTCAAAACGTGTACGTAATGCTTTTCAAGGCTTTTCCTTTCCCTGGAAGAATGACTCAAAGTTGTTTTATTTATTTATTTATTTATTATGTATATACATTTCAAGGCGTATATGGACTTTTTACTCTCTTTTTTTGTTTCTGTTTTGAACATGGATTCCTTTTTCCTTATCCCAGTATAAAGAGGAAAACTTGTGTTCTTCCCTCCCTCTATATGAACGTACAGAAGCCACAGCCCCTTTAAAAGATCAAAGTGTAGCTTTACCACAAAATCTCCAAAGCGCTCTCATATGCACATCAAACTACCAAAATCTCTTTGCAATCGATCGGTCTATAAATACGTCTTTATTTTACCATGAGTGGTGATTTATGTTGCACGGATACGTATACGGATACGGCAATACGATACGATACGATACGTCGATACGGCAAATTTTCAAAAAATAAGATACGAATACGGCACCGATACGTCGATTAAAATAATATATATATATAGAAAATAACCACACAAACAACTTATTAAATTATATACCCATATAGCAGCTATTAAATTATATACCCGTAGGCAGCTATTTCCAAAATATTTTAAAGAATACACCCATATAGCATATACCTATTATTTAATTAATAACAATTCCAACTTCACAAACTACAAGCACAACAACTTATTAAATTAACAACAATTCCAATTTCACAAACTAACCACAAAACATCAGCTTATTTTTTTTGAATAGAAGTTATTAAGATAAAAAGAGAAGGGGAACAAAACAAGCCCACCCACGAACAAAAGAAAACAGCGCAGAGGCCAAAAAACAAACAGAAGGAAAGGGACACTGCCCAAACAGGAACAAACAAGCAGCTTATTAAAAGAAAGAAGAAAGAAAACCTTGAATGAATCTAAGCTGCGTAAGAAACCTCAACCAATTGAATCTGAGATGGCAACGGCAATGGTGCGATGAAGCTGGGTGCGACGGCGCTGGTGAGTTCTCTTCCTTCTTCGTTCTTCTTCTTTTTGGTTGTTGTTTGAATAATCACCCAAAAGACCTAGCCTCTTGACTTAGGCAGAGTCTTTGAAATTCTAATATTTAAGTTTACATTTTAACCCCAAATATTCAATAACCTTCAAAATCACCCCCAAAATTTTCAAATATTTTCGCTTTTACCCCTTGACGTATTGGTACCGTATGCAACCATATCGCAACCATATCAATGAAGTATCAGAGCCGTATCATAAAGTCAACGATATGCCACATGGTGTATCGAATACGTATCGGCCGTATTGGATACGCACATACCCCCAAAATCCCACGTATCGATGCAACAGAGGGGGTGATACTACCAAAAGAAAAAGAAGCTTCAACACTAGAATATCTCAATCTCTACGAGCCCCACTTAAAACGATCAAAAACATATCGCCTCCTTAACCCATCACCACGTTCAGTCTTGACCTATGTTGCACCAATACGGATACGGATATAGCGATATGATACGATACGCCGATACGACAAATCTCCAAAAACTAAGATACGGGTACGGCACCTATACAACGATTAAAATAATATATTTTATATATATAGAAAAATTGATAGATTAATTTGTTTACCTTTTATATTTTAAACCCAATGCTTTAATAGCCCAATTGATATTCAAATCCCTTTAAACCCAACTTCACCCATTAGTCTAAAGCCCAACTTCCCTTCTAATTAAGCTAAAGCCCGAATAATAACCCTACCTCTCTCCCACTCAAAGATGTTGTGCTAAGCAAGCCATCGATCTCTACTCTTCTACTTTCATAGAAACTTACAAAAATAAATAATAAAAAAGGAAACAAATTGAGTAAGGAGAAGGCATACAACTCCAATTAATCAAATTAACATAACAACAAAAAGAAAACTGAAACAAAGAAAGCAAGAAAATTTCAGACCATCGGAGCAAATGGTTTTGGCAAGAGAGGCAGAGGCAGAGCGAGAGTCTCTGTGGTCAGATGGAGGCTGCTTTCCCCCCATGATAAGCGCCTTATCCTTGCCATTGATTGCCCTAGAAGTGGCAATGGCAAGTTCAACATGATTTCGTTGCCTGTGATCCAGCTTCTTTCTGAGTTCATATACTGATGTATTCAAATCCTTGCATCACTAAGCAAAACAACAAGAGACCTTCATCAATTGAAAGGCGCAAATAGAAGCATTGCTTTCATTCCATGAATCTAGCATGCATGAACAAATTAACAAAGAAATTGACAAAAAAAGAATCCCGCTGTGCAAGTATTGGCAGACAAATAGCATGACAACAGAATTGCAGATGGTTACATGACAGACAAAGAAATATAGTGTCAAAAACAAATCAAACCCCAAATCACAAAACCTAGAAACAAAAACCAAAGATTCCAGCTTTTCACAGAAATTCGAAGTAAAGGAATTGAATCTGAGGGGAAGAGAAACCGTCTGCTACACCATCACCCCCACCACCCCACACGGCAACCATCACACATGTCCCAATCTCCCCAATCCAGTACAACTCCACCACCTTGATCTTGATGTCATAGCAGAACTTGGCTGCTATTTGAAGATGCCGCCATAGAAGTAAATGATTTACCAAAAGTAGGTACCTTTGACAGCACATGTCCTTGAAGGTGTGCCTATAAACAGGGTTCTCCACCTGGAGGCTTGAGTGAGGGGAGCCAGTAAAAAGCAAACCATATCTGGGCACCCAACAATCCAATCCACCCAAACCTCCCATTTGCTCATGCTTTTAGTACGTGACTCACCCTATAAACCAAAATCAAACATTTACCTGCAAATACAAATGCTACAGAAAGCCTATATATTACTATTCCCTTGGCTCTCTTTCTCAATACTGAATAGAGTGGCAGGATCACCCACATCCCCAGTCACAATCTCCACCGATTTGGGCAACATGTCCACCACTTCCTGATCAGCCTCCCTCACCAGAGCCTAATTCACCATCACAAAACCCAACCGATTATTACACAAAACAAAATCCACAAACCCAAAAACCAAATGAAGGGAAAAAAAAACAAAGCATCTAGAATCTCAAGACTTGGATAGAAATGAACACCTTAACATTGTAGTCTCTGAGCATGAGCTTGCAGACCACTATGTGGCCAATGCTTGAAGTGGCTCCAACGACCAAAACGGTGGTGTTTTGGGCGCCGGGAATGACGAACTCGCACATGCGTCCTTCCCTGATGAGAAGAGCGTCAAGCGCGTCTCTTTCATCGGCATGACTGGTTCTCGAGATCAAAACATAATCAAAACAAATCCAAAGAATAAAACCCCAGAACTGTAAGATAAACACAAAATTGACCAAAACAATGAAACCCCAACTATCTACCAAGAAAGAATCAACAACCACATCAAAGAATTAACAAATCCCTGAAAGAATTAAGAAGAGTGAACAAAAAGATAGAGAGAGAAAGTGTGTCATACCTAAATATAGTTAATCGAAAAAATCATTTGTACAGGCGGCAGAGATGGTCTTTGAACCCACGCCCAACAAACAGTGGAACTAAAAATTCAGGAAATTTGTGCGGTCCTCCTCATTGAGATGGAGTCATTGTGGCTATCCTCCCCCGTCTTTCTCCATTTTCCTCTTGGGCCTGAGTTCACACAACATCAAAAAACAAAAATAAAATCTGGAGAAAAGCAGAGAAGAAGAGGACAACACTGGAAAGCTTAAAAGCAACTGAATCGAACTGCTGTTTCATCGAGTGAGGATAGTGGAGCGTGAGAAAAGTGGGGTGAAACTGAAGGTAACTGCTTGGGCGGATTTTTCTGTGTTGTTTTATTTTTGTTCTTTTTTATTGTCTTTTTACAATACTACCCATGTTAATTTTAAAATACATTTTTCATAGGCTTATGATTTTTTTGTTTCAAGGGTGTTATTGTCCAGCTATTTTTATAAAAGTTGTGACCCAACTGCTTCAGCCTCCCTTTATAATAGTAGAGATATTCGCCCTTGACCTCACATCCACTTTGAAGATGACAGGAAACTACCTCACAGATGGGATTCCAAGCAAAGGCCCTAATATATAACAAAGGAAAGGAGCCTTTTCCCACATCGACATCTCATCCTTTTTCGCAATCAAATATTATGGATTCAACCACTAATGAAGGTGCTTCTTCTTTCCGCTATTCACGGACATATGATGTCTTTCTTAGTTTTAGAGGTGAAGATACACGCAACAATTTCACAGGCCATTTGTACAGCAATTTGGTTCAAAAGGGTATTAAAACCTTCATAGATGATGATCTAAGTAGAGGAGAAGAAATATCACCAGCGCTTCTCAAAGCAATTGAAGAGTCAACGGTTTCTATTATTGTCTTCTCTGAAAACTACGCAGCCTCCAAGTGGTGCTTGGATGAACTCGTTAAGATTCTTGAGTGTAGAGAATTGAAGAACCAAATGGTTTTCCCAGTTTTCTACAAGGTGGATCCCTCAGATGTGAGAAACCATAGAGGTAGTTTTGGTCAGGCACTTGCAGGCCATGAATGCAAACTCAGAGACAACATGGAGAAGGTCTTGAGGTGGAGGACGACTCTTACACGTGCAGCAAATTTGTCTGGGTGGTCTTTCTTGGATGGGTATGTGATTCTAACCTCTAATAATGGCAAACTATTATAATTTAGTCACAATTATCTCATACTGCAAGTCTTGCTGAATTTATATCCAACATAATTTGAAGTATAATATGAAGATAGTTTTCTTTCTTAATGTGGAAAAATCTCTTCTTTGGTTTTCTTTTTGTGAGTGTTTGTTTGTATCATTTGCCTTTTTTAGCCATATATAGCAAAACATCATTTCATTAAATATTTTGTATACTTGTAAATGGCAGGAACGAATCAAAGTTTATTCATAACATTGTTGAAAACATTTCCCTACAAGTATTAGATTGTACCCATTTGAATGTCGCGAAGTACCCAATTGGAATAAGGTCTCGTGTATGTGAGGTATGTAAGCTTTTAGATGTTGGGCAAAATAATGTTCGCATGGTAGGGATATGGGGGACAGGCGGAATAGGTAAGACAACAATCGCTAAAGCTGTTTATAATTCAATTGCCCACAAGTTTGAAGCTAGTTGTTTTTTGAAAGATGTTAGAGAAAGATCAATACCATATGGAGGCCTAATCGAACTACAAAATTGTCTCCTGTATGAGATTCTAAAGGGAAAGGAATTAAAGGTGACCGATGTTGATAAAGGAATCAATGTGATAAGGGATAGGTTGTGCGCCAAAAAAATTCTCTTGATTCTTGATGATGTAAATGAACTGAAACAGTTAAACACATTAGTTGGAGGGTTTGATTGGTTTGGTTCAGGCAGCAGAATTATCATAACAACAAGAGATAAGCATTTGTTAACTGCGCATGAAGTCAATCTGATATACAAGGTCAAGGAATTAGATCCTCATGAAGCTCTTGAGCTCTTCAGCTGTTGGAATGGATTCTCAAGAAACAGACATTTGCATGATGAGTATGAGAAACTCTCACAAACTACAGTACACTTTGCTCAAGGCCTTCCATTAGCTCTAATGGTTTTTGGCTCACTTCTACGTGGAAAAAGTGTTGATCAATGGCAATCTGCATTAGATGGCTATAAAAGAGTTCCAAATAAAGAGATTCAGGAAATTCTCAAAATAAGTTATAATGCATTAGAAGAGCATGTGAAAAATGTTTTCCTGCACATTGCATGTTTCTTTAGAGGGGAAAATAAAAACTATGTGATAAAGATACTAGAAATTTGTGACCTCAACCCTAAGTATAGTATTGTATTGCTCATGGAAAAGGCCCTCATAAATATTGATGAGAGAGATTGTATTTGGATGCATCACTTGCTAGAAGAAATGGGTAAAGAAATAGTTCGCCAAGAGTCACCATCTGAGCCAGGCAAACGAAGCAGATTGTGGTTTTATGAGGATATTTGTCATGTCCTAGAAGAAAATACTGTAAGTAGATTATATACAAATATTAATATATACATAAATAATCAACTTGACAACAAAGAAAATCTTATCGTTTGATACTGTTGCGCTTTCATAATAGGGGACGAGTAAAATTACAGGCATCATGATGAATTTTCCAGACGCACATGAGATATCCTTGAGTGCTAATAGCTTCTCAAGGATGAAAAATCTTAAACTTTTCATAAATAGGAATGCGCGATTTTCTGAAACTCGTGTGGATTATCTCCCCAACGAGTTGAGGTTGCTTGATTGGCCTAAATGTCCGTTGCAAACTTTTCCATCCAGTTTTAATCCAAAGAAACTTGTTGAAATCAATATGCCTCGTAGCAGCTTGTCACAACTTGGAGAAGGATTCAAGGTACGTATTTTCAATTTATTTTCATACATTGGTATTTTCAAGAGTTTACTTTATGAAGTTGTTTACATCTCTGTAAAGCTTATCGGTTGATCTTTTTCTTTTTCTTTTTCTTTTTCCTTTCTACCTCATAGAGGTTGCAAAATCTAAAATCTATGAGTTTGGAGGGATGCAAGTTCCTCACAGAAACCCCTAACTTCTCTGGATTCCCAAATTTAGAGGACTTGAATCTAAACTACTGTACAAGTTTAGTTGAGGTTCATCCCTCTGTTGGATTCCTTGATAAGCTTATTAGCTTGAGTATGAGAGGATGCCGTAAACTTGTGAAACTTCCAGGAAGGGTTCACTTAAAATCTCTGGAATCTATAGATCTTAGTCATTGTGGAAGGCTAAAAAATTTCCCTGAGATTGTTGGAAAGATGGAATCATTGGGAGAGATGAACCTGTCCGGCACAGACATCGAAGAATTGCCTTCATCAATCGGATATCTTATTCGTCTCAATTCGTTAAAGTTAAGCAACTGCAAAAACTTCACAAATCTGCCATGCAGCATTTATGAGTTGCAGAATCTTCAGTTTGTTTATCTTCGTGGATGCCAGAAGCTTGTGAGATTTCCAAATAAGGTGATTCCAACAACCAACTCAAATGACTTTGCTGGTTCTTTAACGCTTCCCAATCTTTTCCATTTATATATAGAAGGAGCCAATTTATCCGAAATAGATTTCCTTGGGACTCTTGATTGTTGGTCCAGATTAGGCATACTTGATCTTTCAGGATCCAATTTTGTTAGACTTCCCAAATGGATTACCAAATTTGTCAACATGGACGAACTGAACTTGGTTGGCTGCAAGAGGCTTCGAGAGATTCAAGATCTTCCACCAAACATACATTCAGTAGATGTGAGTGGTTGCATATCATTGGAAAGATTTCCGAAATTGCCAAACATCTTGGAAGGTAAAGAATTACAGAGGGATAGAAGGATGGACTTGTCTAATTGCTGGAGACTGCTCGACATTGCGGCTCACTTCTCTGATCACTTTCTGATCGCTTGTAAGCATTTGTCAGTCGGGGTCGTATTTCCAGGAAGTGAAGTTCCAATGTGGTTCAACTGTCGTAAGAATTTAAAGAAGGCCATAAAGAACTGTGACATTTCCTTCGAAATCCCTCGAGATTTCAGATGGGAAAAGAAAGGGTTGGCTCTCTCTGTTGTTTTTGAAACGCCATTTAAATTCGGTACTTTTTATGCCGTTATTCACGTCAATGAAGAAAAAATTTATGGTGTTATGTTTGAATTTGGTTCAACAATTTTTGAGTCAACTCACGTGTGGCTGCACTATGTTACATTTTGTAAGATGGATGAGTATATAAAGCTAAATCAGTCTACGTGGCCGCGGCCGCCTTTTATGTGTCGAGCTAGTTTTCATGGAGGAAATGATCCACTGTATTTTACAAGCTGCGGAGTCCACCTGGTAGTGCCACAGGATAGTGGAGATATTCGTTCATCGGTGGCAGTCATGGTGGAGGATGGTATTGGGGGCGATATTCAACACTAGAAGAAGAAGAAGAAGAAGTTCTGCAGGAAGTCCAGAGAATAATATACTTTCAAATTATTAGATTTTGTAAATTAATTTGTTTGTAACTCTTTGTGGCACCAACTTGGTTTACATGTAAGCAATGGAGCGTGTTCGTTCTTGCCATGTTAGATCAAGAAATTCAAGAACCCTTGGCTTATTTTATTTTAGGTAATCATCTTAATGTAAACATCAGATTCAATTGATGACGTACAACTTCAAGGGGAGAATGGAAGACCAACCAAAGCATTCCAAGTTGGTCATCAGCCATCTTCATACCATCTGTGAAGTTACACCCAAGGTAGCAGGAAACTGGTTAGCATATACGATGCCAAACAAGAGGCCTAAAATAACAAGAGATCAAACTCTTTTGACTATATATCAGAACCATTTCCAACCCTTTCAGCCTGTTTAGTTTTCAACTTTCAACAAAATGGATTCAAACACCACTCATTTAGGAGCATAGCACACTAAAGACTTGGGCGATTAGTTGTTTGTGTATGTACTCATTTAATCGTGTGGCTTAAATTAAAGGGAAATAGCTCTAAATGCCACCCTTTTTATAATTTTAATTGAAAATTCCACCTCTCCCCAAAAAATTTGGAACTATCACCTATAAATATATATTTATTGTCCACTTATTGCACACATATCACTTTAGCTCCTCTAGCCCTCTCCTCAGCTCTCTCTCTCAGCTCTCTCTCTCTCATATCTATCTCTCAGATCTATCTTGTTGTTCTCTCTCCCTCTCTCAACGCTCTCTCTTTCTCCATCCACCACTCTCTCTCCACTACCTAACTACGCATCTTCTCACGAAGAGGAAGATCAAGAACAACCTACAAAACCCAGATATTTGCCCTCAAAACCCAGTTCTTCCTTGTTGACTCGCAAGTGCACGAGGCGTTGGATAGTATAGCTTGTGTAAGTACGAGGTCGATCCCACGAGGATTGATGATAGATTGTTTCAATTTGATTCCCTGCACAAAATAGAAAACCAAAAGAGAATAAAAAAAGAAAGAAAGAAAAGAAATTAACTCAAGCAAATTAGTTACCAAGTTCAATTTATATTCTTAGATTGATTCTAGCTAAAGTATGATTAAGCCATGGTGTTTGGTCCTAACCTTGTATTCCTAATTCCCTAATTAGATCCTTCTTGTCGAACCTAAATTAAGCATTAGAAATCCATTAAGCAAAGAAGAATGTTTTAAACAACCAAGCATGTATCTAATCCATGTTGACGAATGTCCATACATACTCTTCCTATTCATAGTTCAATTTGAATTAATGCATGGTGTCTACTCTTAATTCAAACCAAGATAGCTAACATACAAGTTTTAATGGTGATCACTCATTCAAACAAGCATATTAACTTATAAGCATAATGAATAAGAACAAGAACTATAATTGAAACTGATCGGTGCATAATTACATATCATTTTGTACTCCTCTAACTTATGATTTAGTTATGTTTTTGAGTTAAACTTGTGCTTTTAATCTATTTTGTGTTTGTTTCAGTGTAATAAGTTTGGGACTCATTTAATGCATCTTGGAGTCAAGTTAGCTCAAAACGGTGTCTGCAGATCAGTCAACTTCACGGATTGGACTGTACTTGCTCAAGAAGAACCAGACAATGAGCCATACATCATTGGAAAGATACAGAAGTCTATTTTCTGGAGCATTTTACGGTTCATGATTCCGAGTCCTCTAGAGGAAGTTATGCAAGTTTTGGCAGCTTAAGGTCAAAATCGGCAGGATCTGCGTTACTGGGCCAAAAATCACATTTGAAGGTCTTTCCGATTTTTCCTTGAGCTGGGCTGCATATGCTTGGAAAGATAATTCAAAGAGCTTCAAGATCCATATTTTTCCAGATTTTTCAGAATTGAGAAACAAGCCCAAAACGAGCCCAAAAGAAGACTGAAATGCATTGTCAAGCATGACATATGCATGATGAAATGTTATTGATTGTGGGAAATTTTGGTGGAGCATATTCAATACATATAATTGAAGTGGAGTTTTGCAGCAGCCAAATAAAGTAAAAGAAGATGAAGTGGGAGTTGCAACACTAAGCTTAAAGACAAGAAGAATTGTTTTCAAATGCAATTGTGTGAATTAAGTGTTGTAAGTTGGTGAATTGAGTTTGTAGGTAGAAGCAATACTTAATTCAGATTTTCACTTCCCCTAGGCCTATATATAGTGAGGTTCTCCAAACTTGTAAACACACCCCAAGGGGAGCTCTCAAACATCTCTCTAGAGCTCCTCTCCCTTCTCTCCCTCAAATTCTCTTAGTTTTCTTTCTAGTTCTCAATTGTTGTAACAAAACCATTTTGATTTTTAGTTGTAATTTATTTTTCATTGTAATGTAATTTCTTTTATTTAGTTTTCAAGTTTAATTAGTTTCCAAGTTTCAATTATAGTTCTTGTTCTTATTCATTATGCTTATAAGTTAATATGCTTGTTTGAATGAATAATCACCATTAAAACTTGTATGTTAGCTATCTTGGTTTGAATTAAGAGTAGACACCATGCATTAATTCAAATTGAACTATGAATAGGAAGAGTATGTATGGACATTCGACAACATGGATTAGATACATGCTTGGTTGTTTAAAACATTCTTCTATGCTTAATGGATTTCTAATGCTTAATTTAGGTTCGACAAGAAGGATCTAATTAGGGAATTAGGAATACAAGGTTAGGACCAAACACCATGGCTTAATCATACTTTAGCTAGAATCAATCTGTGAATCTAAATTGAACTTGGTAACTAATTTGCTTGAGTTAATTTCTTTTCTTTCTTTCTTGTTGCATTTATTTTCTTTTCATTTCTATTTTGTGCAGGGAATCAAATTGAATCAATCTATCATCAATCCTCGTGGGATCGACCTCGTACTTACACAAGCTATACTACCCAACGCCTCGTGCACTTGCGAGTTAACAGAAACTTGGAAGCTAATTAAACTTGAAAACTAAAGAAAAGAAATTACATTACAATGGAAAATAAATTACAACTAAAAAGCAAAATGGTTTTGTTACAACAATTGAGAACTAAAAAGAAAACTAAGAGAATTTGAGGGAGAGAAGGGAGAGGAGCTCTAGAGAGATGTTTGAGAGCTCCCCCCCTTGGGTGTGTTTGAAGGTTAACCAAGCCTCCTATTTATAGGAGAAGAAAAGCATCAAACTCACATGCCAATATTCTTCTTTTGACAACAAGTTGCATAGCCACCTCAAGTTCACATGAGCATCCATCTCCTTTCATCATTTGGCTAGTTCCCACTTGATGCTTTTGCTTTCTTTATTTCTTACACAACCTACTTCAATTATGACAAATAAACATGCTTCTTCCCCACTATCAACAATAGCACATGCATAGCTAATCATAACCAAGAACTATCAACAATAGCACATGCATAGCTAATCATGACCAAGCAATTTGCAATCAGCTTGTGGGCTCAATTTGGGCTTGTTCCTTCACTCTAACAAATCTGGAAAAATATGGATCTTGAAGCTCTTTGTCTTATCTTTCTAAGCATATGCAGCCCAACTCAAGGAAAAATCGGGAAGGCCTTCAAAAGTCATTTTTGGCCCAGTAACGCAGATGCTGCCGAATTTGACCTTAAGTTGCCCAAACTTGCATAACTTCATCTAGAAGACTCGGAATCATGAACCGTAAAATTCTTCAGAAACTAGACTTCCGTATCTTTCCAATGACGTATGGTTCATTATCTGGTTCTTCCTGAGCAAGTACAGTCCAATCCGTGAAGTTGACTGATCTGCATACACCGTTTTGAGCTAACTTGTCTCCAAAATGCATTTAGTGAGTCATAAGCTTATTACACTGAAACAAACACAAAATAAATTAAAAGCACAAGTTTAACTCAAAAACATAACCAAATCATAAGTTAGAATGGTACAAAATGATATGTAATTATGCACCGATCATTCCTCTTCCTCTCTGTTTTCTTCTCTACCTAAATCCAAACCCCAATTTCGTCTCTTCGAATCCCTTCCGCAACCTAAACAAACCCAAACAAAACCATCTTTTCTAAATATGACAACATGTCTTGGCATTAGGTGGCCATTGTTTGAGCATTTTGGTCCAATTTTGGGGGTTTTTGAAGTCAGGGTTTACATGCCCTCTTCAAGAACAGCTTCTCCAGAAAATGAATTGTTGGGAATATCTAAGTTTTGATGTTAAATTAAATTTGATTTCTGAAATTGGAATTGTGATTGATTTCGTCTGTATTTTGTGTAGAAATTGAAGTATTGGGATTGATTTTGTTTGTCTGAAACGACACATATGAACTTGTATCGTCTTGTGGTTTTATTGCGATTGTATTGTAGTGGTATTGCTTCTGTATTGCTATGGTATTGCTGTTATATTGATATGTTAGTGTAATTTAATAGAAATATATGTTGATGTCATTATTCTTTATGTGCTTGTGATTTGTGTAGGAGTTGAGATTATTCTTGGCTGAAGTATTATTTACGATCTCTCTCGCTCTGCTCTTCGTATTTTTCTCAACATTTATGTGCTAATTTAAGCATGGTTCAGTTTTGATTATGTTTGCAGGTTGTGAATTTAACTTGGAGTCTTACTTGGTTTCATTTTAGATTATTGGGTTTGTTTTGGTTGCTTGAGCAGTTGCAAGAGTATTGCTATGGTATTGTTATATTGCTCTTATATTGTAGTGTTATTGCTTTTGAATTGGTTGTCTATTGCCACTTTATTGCTTGTTTATTGCTTTCATATTACTTTTTTATTGCATGTCTATTACCACTTTATAATCTACATGACATTATAATGGAGTGGAAGCAACTATGGATATCGTCAAAATTAACTATTCTTACATTGTCGTTTTGTATGTTTCAAAATTGTCGTATACGTGATTGTCGTCCCTTACTTAAGATCCCAAAGTTTTCAAGTAAATTGAACTAAAATTTCATTTAATGGTATCAAAATAATTACATGGTCTCCTATACAATAATATTCAATACATGTTTTTGTTTCACGTAATCTTAAAAAATGACCAAGTATCTGAAGAATTAACAACTTGAAAACAAAAATCTCCTATTTAATTGTTGAATTTACATGAAGCATCATCCCTTTTACTCTTGCAACTGCTCAAGCAACCAAAACAAACCCAATAATCTGAAATGAAACCAAGCAAGACTGCAAGTTAAATTCACAACCTGCAAACATAACCAAAATTGAACCATGCTTAAATTAACACATAAATGTTGAGAAAAATACAAAGAGCAAAGCGAGAGAGATTGTAAATAATACTTCAGCCAAGAATAATCTCAACTCCTATACAAATCACAAGCACAAAGAATAATGACATCAACATATATTCCTATTAAATTACAGTAACATATCAATATAACAGCAATACCATAGCAATACAGAAGCAATACCACTACAATACAACCGCAATAAAACCACAAGACGATTCAAGTTCATATGTGTCGTTTCAAACAAACAAAATCAATCCCAATACTTCACTTTTTACACAAAATACAGACGAAATCAATCACAATTCCAATTTCAGTAATCAAATTTAATTTAACATCAAAACTTAGATATTCCCAACAATTCATTTTCTGGAGAAGCTGTTCTTGAAGAGGGCATGTAAACCCTGACTTCAAAAACCCCCAAAATTGGACCAAAATGCTCAAACAATGGCCACCTAATGCCAAGACATGTTGTCATATTTAGAAAAGATGGTTTTGTTTGGGTTTGTTTAGGTTGCGGAAGGGATTCGAAGAGAGACGAAATTGGGGTTTGGATTTGGGTAGAGAAGAAAACAGAGAGGAAGAGGAAGAATTGGGTTTTGAGGGCAAATATGTGGGTTTTGTAGGTTGTTCTTGATCTTCTTCTTCTTTGTGAGAAGATGCGTAGTTAGGTAGCGGAGAAAGAGTGGTGGATGGAGAAAGAGAGAGCGTTGAGAGAGGAAGAGAGAACAACAAGATAGATCTGAGAGAGAGAGAGAGAGTGTGTGTGTGCTGAGAGAAAAAGAGAGCTGAGAGAGGGCTAGAGGAGCTAAAGTGATATGTGTGCAATAAGTGGACAATAAATATATATTTATAGGTGATAGTTCCAAAATTTTTGGAGAGAGGTAGTATTTTCAGTTAAAATTATAAAAATGGTGGCATTTAGAGCTATTTCCCTAAATTAAAACACCAAAATTCATAAATTCAGTATGTTTGAATTTGTCAATTAAAAAAGTCGAAAAGAGGTTGTACAATACACGATCAACTGAGATGGGCAATTAATATACAAATATGAATTTGAGATATCGATCATATCTCACACAAGCAATTCTATGTATATTAAATGGTACACCAGCTAGTTGGTGTACCGGAACATACAAAAACTTCTCAAAGGCATTGTTTTGGTTTGCAAGCAACTTTGAGTGACCAAAGTAAAATGGGTCAATACTTATTTTCAAAATTGGTGAATAAAAGTAAAAGGTGGAAAAAAATGGGAAATATTTTTGCTCACCACTTTAACCCAAGGTGTACCCTTATCACCATTCTCAACACTTGACACGTGTCCATTGGCATAACCATAGTTAACTTTTGCCTTGTATTTATGGAACCATGGCTATTCCTATTGACACATGTCAAGTGTTGAAAATGGTGATGATGTACACCTTGAGTTAAAGTGGTGAGTAAAAATATTTCTTTTTTTCTATATGTATGTATATCATCCTATTCCATATGAACGTATATCTTCCTCTTTTATGCATTGCTCATTGACATAATTTTTTTTCCGATTTTTTCTTCTCAATCTAGCTTCATGCTACTTGTTTTTGTTCATTTTTATATGGAATCTATTTGTGATGTAGATAAATTTTCTATTATTTATATAGTTATTCTTTGTCTGTGACTATGACTTCTAATTGGATTTTTTTCTTTCAAAAGAAATTTATTTTTCAGTACCTATTTCATAAATGGGTTAAATGCAATTTTGGTCACTGAAATTTGGGTCAAAATCACATTTAGTCACTGTGATTTTTTTTTCCCCGATTTCGTCACTGTATTTCAAGTCTTTAACTAATCTGATCACATCGTTAGATTCCATCAGTTTGGCAGGGGCTTTATTGTCTTTTCTTAAATAACATTAGAATTTAACAAAAATTTAAAAAAAACATCAGCCCCAGCCACCCCATTTCCCGATCCCAATCCCTAGCCCCAATTGCCCAGATTCATCCCAACTCAGAGCCCACAAGCCACCCATCATCTCTCTCTCTCAACGGCTTGAAATTTGGCCGAAAAATCTACTTTGAGGATGCGGGTCTCGGAGCTCCATATAAATGCAGGTCTGCTGGGTCTTCTTCCTCTGGGGCTACATCGCCCAAGAAGCAAAGGGGTGTGAATTTGGCTCAGCCGAGTAAGCCACCGAGGTGTCAAGTTGAGGGCTCCCAGGTAGATCTGAGTGATACCAAAGCTTACTATTCCAGGCACAATGTCTGTGGCTTGCACTCTAAGACTCCCATGGTCATTGTTGCTGGTCTTGAACAGAGGTTTTGCCAACAGTGTAGCAGGTCAGCAAGCACTTGGGCCCTTTTTTTAAAATTAAAGTTATTAAATTTGATGATTGTTGGGTTTTTCTTTCTTCATTATTTGCACAGAGAAACATTTCCCCATGTGCTTTTAAAGTTTATCAATTTGCTGATGAATTGCATTCTTGGTGGTGCTTGGTGGGGTTCTAGCTTTTGTTTCTAGTTGTTGATGATTTTGTTGTAATTTAGCTATGCTTTCCAATTTGTCAATTTTCTATCTTTGGACTTTGATTTAGCCCTTTGGTTTACTTGTTTTCTTAACTGGTTATCTACTTTAATGCTGTTGAGGATTGTGGCTAGTACTCATTCTGGGTTGGGAGGGGCTTCTGATGTATATAGAAGAAGAAGGAAGATCTGAAAGAAGAAGAAGAAGTGGAGAGGTTTTCTGATACGCGTATCCTAAACAACGGATACCTGTATCTGTTTTCTTCGTTAACCGCATCCGTTGACTCGGATATGTATCCATCGCGTATCCGTACGTGTTCACAGCATATCGGACATGGGATACGCACCTCAACCAGCGTATCCTTGCTTTTTAAGTTAATTCTCTGAAAGTCCTTCAAAATATGGGTTTTCCAAGATATGAAAGGGTGGATGATCCCTTTGAAAACACCGAAAACCTCAAGGGGTATTAGTGTAAAAAACTCAATGAAATTATCCCTTCAAGGAGCCCTAAATCCCAATCCCAAGATGCACCATCTTCATCCAACCCTTCATCTAACCCCTATACCCGTAAATCTGGGAGAAGGGTTAGATGAAGGTGGTGCATCTTGGGATTGGGATTTAGGGCTCCTTGAAGACTAGCAATTGAGCGAAAACAGACAGCAAAAAAAAGTGAATTAGAACACCCCAAAAACCATTTTAAAATAGTAAATCAAACCAAGAAACAGAAAAGGAAATACCGTATACCTGTAAATCTGGTTCGTTTACAGAGAAGGGTTGGATGAAGATGGTGCATCTTGGGATTGGAATTTAGGGCTCCTTGAAGACTACCAATTGATGAACCAGGTTTTAGTAAACTCGAACATCTCTTATTGAATTTCATGGTTAGTTTGCATTAAAGCTTTCTGCTTAATTTCTTTTAGATTGTTCCGTGCATTTCTGCAATCCGTGGTTGATTTTATCATCCACAATGTGTTGCAAAATTGCTTTATTGAGATAATGGAGTTTCTGCTGAAGAAGATTTCTGTATTTGTAAAACAAGGAGATAATAAGGAGAGGGAGTTGCAGGAAATGCTTGCCAATGTACTCTTAAATTAAATATTGACAACCATGAACAAATAAACATTCCTTTCACGTTATTCCATAACCTCAGGTGGAATGGCTTCTGAATCGGCAGTAAAGAAGGTCTGCCTTTTCTACTTTGCCGAGACCTAGTCGCTCGCTCAGAAAGTCGCAGCCCAATCTGATGACTTTGAGCTCCGTAGCATCCCATGGAGTTGAGCTGTTATTAGGCATTTGCCATGGAAAAATGTACTTTTCATTATAAATGCATAAGTTATATTGTTTCTGCTTTACTCTTGTATGCAATTTTTGTAAATTTTGTTTCTTTTAGGAAATTTGATGATGAGTTTCCTAACATATTCATATCCAATGCCCATGGAAATTGAGGACACCATGCGGCCTTTCTGGCCTTGTTTAGTTCCTCATCAGTGATTTTTAAGCAGTTCTCTGTGATCTATGCATTGCCCAGGTTGTCATCTCCTCATTCACGCCCATCCCCTTTTTTCCCACTATGATTTTTGATATCTGCGTGTGTAGTTATTCTAAAGCTGTATATTGCATCTCTCTAGTTGCAGAATTCTTCGCGGCTATCTATAAGTAAATCCAATTTAAGTAGTTCATTTGTTTTCATTTATTTAAAACTTGAAGAAAAAAAAGCTTCTTATCTGATTGTTGGTTGCTCATTGTTTTGAAGTTACATGTATCGAGGAGTAGCCACTACACTTAGTTTCTGAATCTATTACACTTATTTTTTTTAGATGTCACATCCCAGGTACTTGATTTAGCCAAAATTAGGGCTCATTTGATATTTAATTTCCCACATAATGGATGTTGGTGCTTGTTAATATTATTCATTGCTTTTACTTCTTGCTTCGTTCTGTTTGTTAATTGATGATATATCCAAAAGCATGCAGCATTAAAGGATTCTAGCCATTTGTGTGACATATGCGGAGAAGAGTTCGAATCAAGGTAATGATTTATGACTCTTCGGATGCAATGCATTGAAATGTTAAGGAAAAGCCTAGTGTTTGAGGAAAAGTCTGAAAGAAAAAAATAATTGAAATGTTATGGTCCAGAGAGGTAGTTTGCGAAAGCTGTATGTGGTTTGAGTTAATGCCTGAACATTATTTCTTTTTTATTTCTTTTTAGAGTTGATTTCATATGTATCTTAATCATTGATCATTTAAGAAAAATTGGGCATGGTTTGCTCACTCCCTTTTCCCTAAAAATTTCTGGTGGTGCATAGATCGTTTTGCTAAGGTTTGGTTGCTGATCTAGTGGTGACAGATTTTCTGGTGTAGCTTGGAACAATACAGACTTTTGGGTGAGCTACAATTGTTTTTGTAAAGTTGGGTCAACAATAGTTGTAGTGTATGTTGTGGTTCGCTTATCTGCTGGTTGTTATTTTGTTGAAGTGTATAGAAATCTTTCAGTGAAAGGGTACACAGAAATGGTTGGATTCTTCTTATTATTTGCATATTTATTTTATTGGTATTTGAATTTCATTTTAGATCTGCCAAAGTTTCTTCTAAACCTAGTTTCTTGAAAATCCAATTTAAGTTGTATGAAATATTTGGTTGAATTTCAAGCTAAACTTAAATTTTAGATTTCTGCAGCATATGAGACTTTTATTATTAATAGTTTGAAACACTTTTTTGAACTTGGAATTTAATAAAAAAATTTGACACCAATTAGTTCCACATCTCTTCTTTTGTGTAGCTGATGTTGTGTTGGATTTCCTGATTGCTTCTATTTTTGTATCAATTGTTTGGTTTTGAAGCGTGTTGTACATTTGAGTTCTATTGTTTCTTTGCTAGATTGGAAGTAAGATTTTCTTGGTTTTGTTCAGCCTCAATGTTTATTTCAGATATAGCATCAAGGTTTCAAAGTTTTATTTTCTGCTGTTTGTATGCTCTTTTAATTTCCTTTTTTTTCCTCGATCTTACACCTGAATTTTGGGGTGTGACAATGGTTACTTATGAGTGAGTTAGAATTGGGTCTATCTTAGGTGGAAATGATTTATTAATTTTGTGATATGTGAGTACTTTTTCCATTCAAGTGTGTTGAGATTGGGGGTCTCATTTATTCATTGGTGAAAATATGGCTGCAGCTTCATCCCACATGCCCAATTTGCAGAAACTCGCCTCTGGATCCTCTGCAGTTTTGGTGACTTCTGTTTAGGTAGTTGAGGTATAAGTGATAGTCGATTGGGGATTAGGGTTTATGGCTCACATCTTTTTCCTTTTCTTTTGTTAATTTCAATTTGGGGATTAGGTTTCTGATTTTCTGATTTTTTTATTTTAATTTTAATTTTTTGTAGATCTTAAAAATAGTTTGGAGTTCAATACCAAATAAGTTCTTAAATCTTAAAATCACTAGTTGAAAACTCATGTTTTTAAAAAGAATCATAGTTTTTTAGTTTACTTTTTTGAGTAGTTTACCTTTTTGTTTCTTGGTTTGGTTTACTATTTTAAAATCGTTTTTTGTTGTTCTAATTCACTTTTTTTTTTCTTAATTGCTAGTTTTCAAGGAGCCTAAATTCCAATCCCAAGATGCACCATCTTCATCCAACCCTTTTTCGCAAATGAACCAGATTTACGGATATAAGGTATTTCCTTTTTTGTCTTTTGGTTTGGTTTACTATTTTAAAATGATTTTGGGGTGTTCTAATTCACTTTTTTTTTTTTCTGTTTGTTTTTGCTCAATTGCTAGTCTTCAAGGGGCCCTAAATCCCAATCCCAAGATGCAACATCTTCATCCAACCCTTCTCCGTAAACGAACCAGATTTACGGGTATAAGATATTTTATGTTTCTTGGTTTGGTTTACTATTTAAAATGGTTTTTGGGTGTTCCAATTCACTTTTCTTTTTCTAATTTTTGGTAGTCTTCATGGAGCCCAGATGCATCTGCATCCAACAATGAATCTTCGGGTTGGGATCAGTCTGCCAATGAAAGATGGTAGAAGAAAACATTTTCGAAAGGCCAGCACCACAAAATTGGTCAGCGGTCAATCGGGACCCTGTTGACAGTCGGTAGACTGGTAGGAATCCATTGACGAATGTAAAAGAGTCAAATTCCCGACCTGAACTCCATGATCCTCTCGTGGAAAATAAGCTGCCCCCAAGAAGACACTAGCAGAATAGATGTACCAGATAAGTTTAGCAAGTTAAACTTAGATAAGTGAGTCTGCAACGATTTGTAGGAGGTTTCAAGACAGTTTCTTCAAATCTATTCCTTGGTTTAAGAAGCTTAAGCCAATTATTTTCCTAGTATAGCACATATATATCAAGATTTACATTTTCCAAGCTGTAGCATGCTTCAAAATTTTCCAATGCATATAGTTATGATGTAACTCATTTTGATTTCAATAGATGAATCAATAGAACCAGGTTTCAGTAAACTCGAACATCTCTGATTGAATTTCATGGTTGGTTTGCATTAAACCTGGTTCAATAAGATATTTTGGAGTTTACTGAAACCTGGTTCTACTGATTAATCTATTGAAATCAGAATGAGTTACATCATGACTACATGCATTGGAAAATTCTGAAGCATGCTATAGCTTGGAAAATGTAAATCTTGATATTTTATATGTGCTATACAAGGAAAATAATTGGCTTAAGCTTCTTAAACCAAGGAATATATTTGAAGAAACTGTCTTGAAACCTCCTACAAATCGTTGCAGACTCACTTATCTAAGTTTAACTTGCTAAACTTATCTGGTACTTCTATTATGCTAGTGTCTTCTTGGAGACATCTTATTTTCGACGAAAGCATCATGTAGCTCAGGTCGGGGATTTGACTCTTTTACATTCATCCATGAATTCCCGCCAGTCTACCGACTGTCAATAGTGTCCCGATTGACCGTTGACCAATTTTGTGGTGCTGGCCTTCCGGAAATCTTTTCTTCTACCATCTTGTCAATGACAGACTGATCCCAACCTGAAGATTCATTGTTTGGAAAGGAAGAATTCAGTTTCAAGTTTCTCATGGAGTCTTCGTTGTTGATAACCGTTTAGACTCGAGGATGAGTCTTTTTCAACCAGGGGAGTTTCCCTAAGATTACTTAGGCCCGTCAGTCAATTGGGCTAGGGTTCTATTTACCTTAAATTATTAGTTGCTTCTTTTGTTTTCCTATTCTTACTAGAATTTGGCTTAATTTCCTGTTTAGGTTTTTATTTCCTATGTCAATTGGGTTTTTTGTATTCTGGTATAAATAGGCTATTTAGAGACTCTTGTAGTCAGTTTTGATTGATGAATATAATTTCAGACTTAGTCTATGGAGTTTCTATTGGGATTTGGCCCTAAAACTTAATATCTTCTTTCCACCTTCAATTCTATTGCTTCGTCTTCTATTCTCTGTATTTTGGGTATGTTTGGGTCGCTGGATGGCAGTTTATAGCCGCTGCCCTGCATCAATAAGGAGAGGGAGTTGCAGGAAATGCTTGACAATGTACTCTTAAATTAATGGTTTATTCTTTTGTTTCTGTTTTTTAATGTGCAGTTACGGCTCATGGTTCCATGGTCCTTTATCCGTAGTGTCTATATGGCTGATGCTTGTATCATAAAGCATGGGAAGGTCTATTACCTGACTGCCTCCTTATATATTGCAGTAAGTATTATGGTCTTTGATGAGCTGCTTTTACTTGTTGGCTGTAGTTTTAAGATGGATTATTCTAGTGTTGCAGCTTCTTTTTCTTTTGGTACAACAAGTAGTAGCACCATGCCTCATGGTGAAATTAAGATGGATTGATGGGGAGATCAATTGCAAAGAGACTTTGGGAATTTGATGTGTGTAGGTATGTCTTTAGCGTTTTGGAGATTTGGGGGTAAAGCCACAGTTTGATCTTTATATAGCGTACGTAATTACAAATCCCTGCACAAGTGAAATAATCCCGATACAGAAAGGAATAGAAAAGGCATCCCAATACAAAACTTGATTTTGGTAGTAGCTGCTAGGAAAGGATCTGCATTACAAGCTTATGTAGAATTTTGGTAGCCCACCCTCATCTTTATATAGTGTTTCTAAATCTCGATTTTATGCAAGTGAAATAGGAAACTTGTCCTATTGAGTTTAAACCAAAGCTCCATTGCAAGTATTAATTTTCTATTTTCTGTGAAAAATAAGTACTCCATCAAAAATAAAATAACAGTTTAGCTGGACTCCGTTGTAAAACTTAAATGGTTTCATTTCAGAAGAAATGTTCAAAATGCCCCGTTAGTTCTTTTTTTGGTCGAAATGCCCCTAATGCCTCAAAGGCTATCAAAGTCTTATTGCACGTTGAAAAATTACCTTCTGAGGGTGTAATCTGGCAGCCCTGATGGCATCTGATATGTTGATTGTCTCAGAAATAACTTCAGCTATCAGTTTGCAGTTCAGACCCTCAAAGAGATGTTCATGAAGGAATGAGTTTTGACTGCAACAAAGCTCATAATTCTTGTTCAGAAGGTATTTCGAAATCTCAGAATTCATCCTCAGATCGGACACTCGTCTTATTCTTCTCACTCCACCTCTGCTCAGTTCAGTTTCTTAACCTTATCTTCTTATTTATTTCTTTATTTGTGAGTAATTCACAAAAAATTTATCTAAATATTGACAACCATGAACAAATAAACATTCCTATTCACGTTCTTCCACAACGCTCCATAACCTCAGGTGGAATGGCTTTCGAATCGGCAGTAAAGAAGGTCTGCCTTTTCTACTTTGCCGAGACCAAGTCGCTCGCTCAGAAAGTCGCGGCTCAATCTGATGAATTTGTGCTCCGTAGCATCCCATAGAGGTGAGCTGTTATTAGGCATTTGCCGTGGAAAAATGTACTTTTCATTATAAATGCATAAGTTAAATTGTTTCTGCTTTACTCTTGTATGCAATTTTTGTAAATTTTGTTTCTTTTAGGAAATTTGATGATGGGTTTCCCAACATATTCATATCCAATGCTCATGGCAATTGAGGACACCATGCTGCCTTTCTGGCCTCGTTTAGTTCCCCATCAGTGATTTTTAAGCAGTTCTCTGTGATCTATGCATTGCCCAGGTTGTCATCTCCTCATTCACGCCCGTCCTTCCCTTTTTTCCCACTATGATTTTTGATATCTGCGTGTGTATTTATTCTAAAGCTGTATATTGCATCTCTCTAGTTGCAGAATTCTTCGCGGTTATCTATAAATAAATCCAATTTAAGTAGTTCATCTGTTTTCATTTATTTAAACTTGAAATTAAAAAAAAGCTTCTTATCTGATTGTTGGTTGCTCATTGTTTTGAAGTTACATGTATCAAGGACTAGACACAACACTTAGTTTCCGAATCTATTACACAAAGATTTTTTAGATGTCACATCCCAGGTACTTGATTTAGCCAAAATTAGGGCTCATTTGATATTTAATTTCCCACATAATGGATGTTGGTGCTTGTTAATATTATTCATTGCTTTTTCTTCTTGCTTCGTTCTGTTTGTTAATTGACGATATATCCAAAAGCAGGCAGCATTAAAGGTTTCTAGCCATTTGTGTGATATATGCGGAGAAGAGTTCGAATCAAGGTAATGATTTATGACTCTTCTAATGCAGTGCATTGAAATGTTAAGGAAAAGCCTAGGTAGTGTTTGAGGAAAAGCCTGAAAGAAAAAAATAATTGAAATGTTAAGGTTCAGAGAGGTAGTTTGCGAAAGCTGGATGTGGTCTGAGTTAATGCCTGAACATATATTTCTTTTTTATTTCTTTTTAGAGTTTATTTCAGATGTATCTTAATCATTGTTCATTTAAGAAAAATTGGGCATGGTTTGCTCACTCCCTTTTTCCTAAAAATTTCTGGTGGGGCATAGATCTTTTTGCTGAGGTTAGGTTGCTGATCTAGTGGTGACAGATTTTCTGGTGTAGCTTGGAACAATTCAGACTTTTGGGTGAGCTACATTTGTTTTTGTAAAGTTGGGTCAACAATAGTTGTAGTGTGTTATGGTTCGCTTATCTGCTGGTTGTTATTTTGTGGAAGTGAATAGAAATATTTCAGTGAAAGAGTACACAGAAATGGTTGGATTCTTCTTAAATGGTAGGATTCTTCTTTTTACTTGCATATTTATTTTATTGGTATTTGAATTTCATTTTAGCTCTGTCCAAGTTTCTTTAAACCTAGTTTCTTGAAAATCCAATCTAAGTTGTATGAAATATATGGTGGAATTTCAAGCTAAGCTTAAATTTTAGATTTCTGCAGCATATGAGACTTTTATTAATAATTTGAAACACTTTTTGAACTTGGAATTTAATAAAAAAAATTGACACCAATTAGTTCCACATCTCTTCTTATGTGTAGCTGATGTTGTGTTGGATTTCCTGATTGCTTCTATTTTTGTATCAATTGTTTGGTTTTGAAGCATGTTGTACATTTGAGTTCTGTTGTTTCTTTGCTAGATTGGAAGTAAGATTTTCTTGGTTTTGTTCAGCGTCAATGTTTATTTCAGAACTAGCATCAAGGTGTCAAAGTTTTATTTTCTGCTGTTTGATCTTACACTTGAGTTTTGGGGTGTGACAATGGTTACTTATGAGTGAGTTAGAATTGGGTCTATCTTAGGTGGAAATGATTTATTAATTTTGTGATATGTGAGTACTTTTTCCGTTCAGGTGTGTTTGAGATTTGGGGTCTCATTTATTCATTGGTGAAAATATGAGGGGAGCTGTTATGGTGGCCATTGCTGCTACAATTGGTAGCATTCTACAAGGATGGGATAATGCTACAATTGCAGGTACTTATAAGCTACCAAATTCTATATCAGTTTCGTTTAAAGTTAGAAATGTTTGAACTAAAATTTCAAGCCTCCAATTTCTACTGATATAAGCGTTTTTGGCAGGCTGATGTTAATAAACGAATTGAAGAAACATAGTTAGAAGATTTGGAGCTGGGGTGTCATGGGTTGATGTGCCTGGGAGCAAAGAGGGGTATGAAGAGAGGAGAGGTACAGATCATGCGAGAAGGCACTTGAGGAGCAAAGGGTGCAATATGAAGAGTAGAGGAAGAAAAATGAGCAAATCCGAAATGAAGATGTTGAGGCTTGGTGAGGAGCAAGTATACTGGACTATTTCATCCAAAATTCTTTTTTATTATTATAAATTATTAAATAGAAATCAATATTGAAAGTGCACTAATTTCAAATTTGTTTTAATTTTAAAACTAATATATCTGAATGGAGACTGATGGCTTTAAGTGGTTTATATAAATAATATCTTGTTAATGAGCTATTGATACAATGGGGACTGATACCCAACGTGAATTGTACAAGATGGCTCACTGATGTGATTGATACTTCTCACTTAATAGTTATGAGACAAAGTAATCAGTTGTGGAGAGGTGAGCAAAGGGAGGGGGAGCCATCTTTTTCTTTCTCCATCCTCCTCATCATCCTTGTCGCATTCTTTTCCATCCTCATGATCAGCCACCACCCTAACCCTCTTCATAATGCTCCTAAACAAAGCACACCTTTCGATGAAAAAGACTCTTTTCATGTCAACCCCTAAGCCTAGTGTTTTATTATGGATGGGACGACCCTTTTTCAAGTCCGAATTGCCAATAATTTTGCGACCGGCCTCTATAATCTCTTCCACTAATGCATCCCGCCCATCCTCCTCTTCTATTCCAAATTTGTATCGAAGCATGTCATAAACAACAAACTTGACGGCGTCGTTTCAGGTTTCTAACCAGCGGACATCAATTCTACATGTGGCTTCTTCATATTGGTATCCATGGCTAATTTAGTTATTTATGCCTTTTGAGATATTGATGGCGTAGGACTTGTAGCATACGGATAATGCGAAGTCGATCTTAAGTACCCTATGTGATGAAAATGAATATGAAGATTTCTCATCAGGATCATGATAATCAGACTGATGGGGCTTGACTTCATATTTGAAGTTCTTATTGATCTCGTGATACAGACCCATTGTCACTCAGATGTCAAAGCTCAAAAGAGATTTTAATTCCAAGACTTGTAGTGACAAATTAACTTATATTAACTAGGAATCCCAATACAACCAGGACTTGTTTTGAAATAAAAGCAACACGTTAATTCGATTGCTTTCCTATTTCTTTATGGACAAGTTTCCTATTTCACTGGTATAAAATCTAGATTTACAAACACCATATAAAGATGAGCGTGGGCTACCAAAATTCTATATAAAATCTAGTTCCCTAGCAGCTACTACCAAAATCAGTTTTTGTATTGGGATGCCTTTTCTATTCCTTTTTGTATTGGGATTATTTCACTTGTGCAGGGATTCGTAATTACATACACTATATAAAGATCAAACTGTAGCTTTACCCCCAAAATCTCCAAAACGCTCAAGACATACATACATACTAGTACTAGCAGTAGCAGTACTAGTATTAGATCATTAGATCATTAGATCAGGTGGAGGGGAGCATAAGAGGGGGGAAATAGTAAGTGGTAAAGTTGCTGCTTCTATAAATGGCAAAGAAAAGTAGGGTATGGAAAGGTAATTAAATAGTTTAGCCGGCCACCGGAGGTCGGCATGGCTACTTGGTCTCAATCTGATGAAATGTATATTGATTACGTATGTAAGTGCAGGATGTTGCCCTAATATTTAAGTGTCTCTTTGACTCTCATCTCAGATATATGTATGTATGTTACTTACCACGAAATTAAGCAATTGGCCTCTCTCTGATGATATATATAATATGCTTAAGTCAATCCAATTATTATGTAAGCTTTTCTCATTCATATTATTATGTTATTGGTGTACAACGTGGTATGATTCTAGATGTATGATGGATGCAATCAAAATCGATTCTAATTGAATCGCAGATTTGCGTAATATCGTCCAGACTATATATAGTCAATCCATTATTGTAACTAGTTGAAGTGATTTCTTTCTTGCGAGTTAGGAATTACAGAAATTACATGGAGGGAGTTATATACATTTCCATGAACATTGATCACAACAGAGTAAAGTACTGCAAATCCCAAGAGCATACACAGAGAATTGACTATATAACATCAAGAAACAACAGGTTTGATTAAATCCTGGAACTTATTTTTGTCCTTGGCATCTCATTTAACTGCTATCTAGTAATATAATATATGGTGACAGCCTGTTTGATCTTGTAATATATATTTGGTGGCAACTCAATTGAAACCCATCCCAAAATTATTTAACTGCTATCTATTATACGCTCACTACTCTGTTTGATATTACGATGAATTTTCTGAAGATTCTAACTGAATTTCAATAAACACAATGATGAAAAGTAAGCAGCTCTTTGGAAATATTGTTACTCATCCAGCCCTTGACCATAAGGACTTCATTCTGATACTCAACATTTTTTATCTGCACGAAGAAAAGATCGACAAATTCCCTCTCGCTCGATGTGATTGGTTGCATGACTTCGATCTGGTGACCAGCCAAAATCCCAACAGTAGCAACCCTACATTCATAGCACTCTAAAAGAGAATGAATTACATCAACAGGTCCATAATTCAGCAGTAGGGAGGAAGTGTATGTTGTCTTGGCGTACTTATACTTGTTTGAGGAGCCCCTGGTTTTCACTAGGATGTTATTTTTGAGGATTGCATTCATTCTTAATCAACAAAATATCGCTTTAATTACAATCCTGTTTTTTGTTTCTCTCATTACCTCAACTAATAGGATGAAGATATTACTTATCACAAGAAATATCGCTTTAATTACAATCCTGTTTTCCAGACAAATGCATACATACTTCCCAACTAACAGGTGAGGACCTCTATGGATCAATTAAGTTTGTAATTAGTTTGTGATCTTATGAATTAAGTTGTTTCTGTGAAAACAGCTCATAAAAGTTTTATGGGTTTGAATGGACTTTGGCATGCCTCTCTTTCTTTATCATTCATTCATCCTCATGATTATGTTTCTAGGTTTTAAATATTTATATTCCAAATTAGTCATTATTAACTATGTTTGATGTGTTGTGGTTTTGCAGCATGCACTACTCAAGAAGGTGTGGGAGCAGAAGGCATGCTGCAGCTGCTTCAATAATCCATTTTCGATGAGCAAGATGAAATGTTTCTTCTTCTTTTTTCTCAAGATACGATGGTTTTTGTTTGTGGGTTGCTTCTTTCTTGTAGACTGAGCTGAGTCTTGTTAGTATAATTCTTCTAGGGAGAGTTTTTTCTTTTCCATGCACATATTGTATTATGTAACCATAGGCAATAACATATGGTGTTTTATTACATGAACATGGTGAGCACTTGGGGGGAAACTAAAGACAAGTTAGCAACCCATTTGGGCATTTGGTTTTCTTCAATATTTGTAGTTTTTTCTAGTGCAGGCAGACTTTTGGTTTTTCAAACAAATAACATTTTCAGACATGTCAACTTCCACATAAGTCATGAGAAGTAATAGCAACAAAAAATAAAAATAATCTGAACTCTATTTTCTTCTTATATATCTGTGTTTCGGAGTGCATGTATATAAACAATTTGAACAAAGGTAATGGATGCAGACCTTACAAGCCACATTTACTCACATTTGCGAAGAACTTGCATCAATGCTAGCAGAAGAGAACTCACTAACTAATCTGGGTACCTCTTCATCCCATTTTTGAATCTCACGAGCATATATGAGAGCTTCGTGTACAGTGTCAGGCTCTAATGCCGTAACCAGTGAAACAAACAACTTTCTATCTGTTAAAGAACGAAAGAGTCTTTTGAACTTCATTGCAATATACTGAAAGGCTCGGTGAGCCAATGTGGGGTTATTAATGTTATTATTGCTGCTGTTGGAATTTTGGCTAGTCACCGGATTGAAGTCATGAAACCATTCACATCGACTAAGAGGGACTTCGTTGATCTTTTCTTCAAGCAGATCAAACTTGTTGAGTATCAGGAGGAAGTCTTTGTGGTCAAGGGCCGGATGAGTAACAATATTTTCAAAGAGCTGCTTACTTGCCATCATCTTGTTCATTGAAACACCGTTAGAATCGACAGACTCATCGTAGTCTGTCAATGCAACACAGAATAGGACCATATCAACATCTTCAAACATCTGCACCAACTTGCAGTTTCCTCCAAGGCTGCTATGATGCACTCTAATGAGTTGGTACCTGCAAAGCAAAGCATGCCAATGCATGTTAAAACACACTTTAATACCCTGTTTGTCAACAACACATCAAATAAGAATGTTTCAGTTTTTTTAGATAAACGGAATACTCGTCATTGTTTCAATAATCAAGACACTGGAAAATAAAAAAGGGCCATTTAAAACTCTGAAATTTTGAATTCAATACCATATCTTGGAAAATTCTTGTGCTTTCAAGTAACTTATTGATCAATTGGCATCGAACAGACATTTTCCTTGCCGGTGTTTCCCTTCATTGGCAAATTATATAATCCAATTTCAATACTTATGATGCAAGTATTTTATAAGTTTCATTTGCACAGAACACTTTTGTTGATGACTAGTCCCACTTTTTTTTTTTTTTTTTTTTTTGCCAAGACTAGTCCCAGTTATAAATGATCTAAAACTGCATATCAATTTCTATCCATTGGGCAATGCACGTCAAAAATAAATTTAATCAGCAACAATAAGCAAATAGATTTGGCCAAAATCACGCTCAATGAAGAATAATTAAGGCATATATTGCTCAAACATGATTTAATTCAGGCATGAATCAGGAACCCTAACCTTAAAGATGAGTCATGCTGATAGGGAGGGTCCAGATTGCTATTTCCTGCTGACAAGGGAAATGAAAATTCCATGCTAGTAAGGCTGTTGGATGAAGTGATTCCTTCAGCGTACAAGATGTCAATGTCTGAGATCTCATAATCTGTCCTTGAAATCTCAACAGCCTGCAAAGAAAGGTATATAAATCGATTAACAAGGGTATATTATCCTGTATTAACCACATTCCATGTTCGTATCTAAATTTATCCACAAGATCAAATGAACATTCTGAGCATCCGGCGCATCAAATAATTGAAAACTCAAATACTTAAAGCTCAGAGTGATTAAACTTAAATAAAACAAAAAATAAGAGCACAAGCACTTTGAGAATGTGAATTGGCAAAAACTAGAGGACAGGGACCACAGAGCGTGATCTCACCCGATTAAGAAAATAAGAGGCTGGTCTGGGTAGCATTTCTATTTCATTCCTCCGGTCGTATGTGGCCTGAATAGCAGGATCCTTCCACAACTCCTCAACAACTGGTGCATATTCATGAGTAGCTGCTGGAAATATGGCTTCTAAATTACCGGATACCATAGCTTTGATGAGCCAATCGGCAAAAGCTTTCAGTCTTGGGCCAATGGAATATTTTGTTTTATTGTTAAGCTGGCTTGCATTCCCTGTCGTTAAGTAACAAACTTCAGACATGACTCCATAATGAAAATACTGATAGCAATAATTTATACAAAAGGCAAGCATCATACTTGCTTTTTCATATGTTATTTGTAAGCCAAATGGTAAGGTGATAATCAACTAATAGAAAGATACACCAACTTGACAGGAAATTCAAAGATCAGTAAACCAGAAGAAGCACCAAAAGTATTCAAAAGGAGGAAGTTGTGATACAAAGATATCATAATGAAATTCTAACTGAAAGCTTTAGCGCAACCCATGTAGTCCTTCAAATAAAGTCCAATTGCCCAATTAATATCAGTGTAAACAAATAAGTTTTTTCCTTTATAACTAATTTATAGGAGATAACGCTTTTTATTATTACAGATTAATACCCTGTGGTTATACCCTTAAGACATATTAGTCCCTATCTTTTCAATTTTTACAATCACATACCCCCCGATCTTTTAAATTTGTTACAATGTGGTTCCGCCGTTAGGGTTTCCGACATATCTCTCTACATGGCACTAGGGATCCCACATTTTATCTTTTTTAATTTTAAATTGATTAAAATATTAAAAACAAAAATATATATATATATTAAAAAAACTCTCTCCCCACCGATTTCTTCTCCCCCATTCCCCATGACTGCGTGCCCCACCATAGCCCGCAACTACAGAAAAGAGAAAACAAAAAAGTCATCCACTTAACCCAAAACCCCAACTACAGAACCCAGCCCAGCAACTACAGGAAAGAGAAAAAATAATCCACAGAAGCCCGCCCCACCCCCAAATGAATCCAACAACGACCCCTTCCCACCCAATTTCCCTTTGTACAACCCACCACCCTCCTCCCTACCCAGCAACCACGGCACAGCCACCAAAAAAAAAAAATTTCAAGACACCCTAAATTACAGCCACACCCACCCAGATTCCACCACAACAGAAACAACACACCCACCCCCCACCCCCCATTTATGTTTTCACCCACAAACCCTCAACCCACAGATGCAATGTTCGATATTTTTATTTTTTTATTCCCAATTGGTGATGGTCATGGAGGAATGGTGGGGGAAAAGAAAATCAAAAGGGGGTGGGTGGGGGTTGCTGGTTTGGGATGATTCTTTTTCTCTTTTTTTTTTTTTTTTTTTTTTTTTTTTTGTAGTTGTGGGCTGGGGTGGGGGCACGTAGGCAACTAACGGAGAGATATGGCGTAAACCCTAACGGCGGAACCACATTGTAACAAATTTAAAATATCGTTGCTGGTTTGGGATGATTTTTTCTCTTTTTTTTTTTTTTTTGTGGGCTGGGGTGGGGGCACGTAGGCAACTAACGGAGAGATATGACAGAAACCCTAACAGCAGAACCACATTGTAACAAATTTAAAATATCGGGGTATGTGATTGTAAAAATTGAAAAGATAGGGACTAACATGTCTTAAGGGAATAACCACAAGGTACTAAACTGTAATTAACCCTTTTATTAAAGCACTATTAGATAGATAACTAAGAAACCATGGGTGGAAGGTTTAGACGCTCAATGTTCAGAAATAAACTGGATGGACAGTTCATGAATCAAAAAAAGAATCACACAGCTGAGATGAAACAGTATGAAGACATAAACCTGGGAACATCATACAGAAGATAATAATTGTATAAATGTGTCCCACGGTAGATTATAAACATAGTTTTGTGAGACGGAAAAAAGCTATGCTAGCCTTTTTTCCACATGCTTGGTAAATTGCTACATACTTGAGAAAAGTTAACTTATCTAAGATCTTGCAAAGGGTGACTCATCTTCCTTTTTATGTTTAATACAAATGTATGTTTCCTATCTGAACAAAAAGAAAATCTAAAATCTCATCTATTTTTATTGAATGAAGTAATTTATCTAAAGTTAGACATTAACAGGACAACTGACTTTAGTGAATGAATTGCTACCCATACACAATTGTTACATATTGATGTTAAAAAAGACCAGATTATGTAAACATAATGGAGTGCATAAAACAAGGTATCAGTTCTTATTGTACCTGAAGGGCCAGGTTCATCTAGAAGCTGTCCTTTTCCTTTGCTCTTCTCAAGCAAACATTCTTCTTCAAACCATTCACGCCCCTCAAGCAGTATACCAAGATAACTGTACAATCTGCTTTGGATCATGAACTTAATATTTTGCCGCTCATCTTCAGAGAAAGGATCATTATACAGAAGCTTGGCCTAAAATAAGCAAGTACTTAGTGTCGCAAAAAATCCAGGCAGCATTCAGAATAAATTTATTGGAATGAAGTGTTTCTAAAAGTAACATTCCTAGTCGCACTGTTTTACATTGAACAAATACACAACCATTTACTAAGAAATGTTTAAGTTAGTATCACATTGTCCTTCCAATAGTTTATTGAACACAAAATAAAAGTACCCAAATATTGAACATTAAATCCTATTACAAATGTGGAAAAGAAAAAGAAAACAATGAGTTACTTGATATAGGCTTTCATGATAAGACTGCTCCAGTAAAAGGAAAATGAAGTCATGTTTAGTTATCTATGTCCATGTTTGCACTTGATGGTTATAAAAAATTCTAAATAGAACGCACTGCTGCTGATACAGTGCACTAAGAAAAACACATGCATAGTAATGCATTAAGAAAAATCCACATAAAGGTATGTGTTTGTACGTTTCTGTGTGTGTATGCACCTTCAACTTTTTACAGGTATACATATACTGAAAATTAATCAGCAAAAAGTTTCTTGAAAACATGCCAATACTGATTTGGCTGTCAAGTTTTGGTGTTGACTACTGTCATCTAATGTTTTCCACAACAAATAATTTTGTAAGACCCTGAAGCTATGCAATAGAAATGCACCAATTAGGTTACAAACTTTACTATATTAAGAGATGTGTAATCGTGTAATTCCCTCCACCAATGTCTTACCTGTTTAAATATAGTGCTTGTGCCCGATTTATGATACCCAACTAGAACAAGTTTGCTGGGCATTTTCTCTTCAACGGAGTTGTGGGTGTTCACTTCATCCGCAGAAACATTTGCACAATTCAAAGGAATTGGCAACGACAAGACATTACAAACCAGCTTTATACTAGTCTGTAAAGAAGTAACTTGACAGTTAAGGGATGCTTGATGCATAAGATTGATAGGAAAGACACGCAAGTAATTGCATATACACATGCATGCATACCTTGTCCCATATTTTTCCTTTTATTTTATTCATTCCCTCTTCCTGATAGGAACCATCTGCAGTCACCCAGTAATGAAGATTTCCTTCACATGGGACTCCTGCCAACTGCATACGTTCAACAGATGACATCAATGCAATGTGTTTTTCCAAAGTTTATAATACCAACGAACTTGAACAAGTCTATTACAAAAACCTGCAGTATGAAGGCCTCTAATTTAGTAATCTTCCGACCGTTTATCAATATGTTTGTATCCCCCTTACTAGCATCTCGCTTTATGTGTCCTCCAACATTCAGCTGGGGGCAAATAATTTGGCAAGGCTTATGCCCTTCCTGTTCAATTAAAGCAGGACAATTATCTCAGTGCAGTGCAAGTTGCACAACAATATAGAGGTCTAATATTAATAAGCTGAAACGAATAAAAATTCCGAGCTGAGTTCAATTTTTACCTTTCCCCAAAACCCAGATACATTATCATACCAATAGCATCCTGGTTTTAGCTTTTTTGGTGGGTTTCTGCAGCCTTGCAATCGAACAAGCTCTTCTTGCGAAAGAGGCTCGTCGTTCACAAAAATAAGATTTCCTGGAAGTTGATTTGGTTGGCATGATATCTCGGCTTCCATTATCAGTTCAACTTCCAATTTAGTGAGAAGCCGCTTGAGCATCCTAGAACACTTTCCCAGCTTCTTTCGCCTTGACTCATCAATCCCAAAACCAATGCAAGTAACACATTTCCTTCCTTCTGGCATTGACCCCATTACTCTCAGCACACAATTAAAACAAAACTTTGCACCACAAACAATGCAAACTTCCTTGTCAGTGAGTCTGTTTCCTTTCCCACATCGAAAGCACAAGCCTTTATTCCCATTCCTCTCAACCCTTGGCCTCACCTGCACACTTTCATCCCCATCAGAAAGATCAAATTCTTCTTCCTGAACTATGTCATTCGAATCAGGATCGAGAAAAGTCACAGTTGATGGCCTTTTAACATGGTGAGGTGTTTCATCCCCACCAGCTTCCTCTCTGCCAGAGAAAACCTCAGAGGAAAGACTCCGCGAGCTTGAACCGGACTCTGATGATCCCCAATTACCAGGGCTCATATAACTTTGAAAGCCTTGAGCTTCCTGACCATCATCAGGTAATTCCAGCACATCCTCCAAGCTTCCAGAGAGCCTGCAAGAAAAACCCAATTTCCCAGACCTTCCAAGTTTATCTGATAAAGTAGAGACACCCTTTTCTCCATTATTATATTCCAGTGCAGCAGGGGCAACTGAATTGGAAGAAAAAATTGCCTTTTCTGGCTTTGCGTCAGTTTCAAGTTTTGCCTCTTTTCTGGGTTGCTTGTTAGAAGGGTTGGATTTTGCAATCGGTTGAATAACTGGGAGTGATAAATTGTGCGGAGTGATAAATTGTGCAAGAGAGAGGCTGAAGAAACTGGCGCAGCAATGGGGATTTGGTGAGGATCAACAGGAACTGCATTTGGGATATCATAAGCCAAAGGAGGACCACGGTACTCTATTGCAAATGAGTATTCCAATTCTGTGCTAAAATCTTCATGGTCATCACGATCACCATCAACAGCAGGAACAGCACTTGAAGCCATGGCATGAATCAGTTTTCTCATAATAGCAGCCATATCAGAGTTACGGAAAAATTCAGCAGAAAGCAGGCAATTTCAATACCATAACCACTGATATCAAAAACCCATGAATATTAAGCATTGACCTTGCAAACCCATGAAGCAAAACGATGATTCAACAAAACCCACGAAGAAAAATTGAAAATTTTCACAAACCCATCAAGGAAAAGCTCTGGAATTTTGAGTTGAAACACCCCAACCTCCTCCACCTTTCCCCAAACAAACAAACAAAACATAAACAATACGGGGACTCTTTGGTGCAAGTCACAGATGTAGAGACGCGGACTTGGGCGAAGACCAATACGTTGACTTCCCATTTTCTCCACGCGACGATGAGAGGAAGGTGCTGACGAATTCCTCACAACAACACAAACAAATCGCCACCCTCAAAACCCATGCGACTGAGTCTTCGGCTGCAGGGGTTATGATTCTCTGCAGCAATATGTAGAAAGAAAATCTGCTTCCTCCCTCTTTTCAGTGCCAAACGACGCCGTTCCCGTCGTCCCCTCGCCTTGAGTAACATGGTTCCGTACAATCACATCACATATTGTTTTTTGGTAGTCTCTTTGACTCTTGACGCAATGAGCTCCGGCTGGGCTGCAATTTTCTGGGTCAACTAATCATCACGTCGGATTTTCTCAAAGAGTTTAATTTAACCTTTTTTTTTTGCTGCATTTTCGTTTGATCAATTCGTCTAACTCTATAAAATACAAATGAATATCATTCAATATAACTAGTGATTGATTTAGTCATATGAATAATTATTCTGTAAAAATCAGTCCAATGAAGAAGATAAAATTATGTTTTAAACAAAGAGTTTTCTTTGGACGCGTGAATTTTCCAATTTTACCCTTAAATTATTTAACTGTTTTATACAAGCGGTGTAAATCTCACTCCTCCAATCGCTTGTACTATAAAAATAAAAAATAAAAAAATACAAACGGTGTTTGAAAAGAGAGAATCGAAACAAAAAGAACATATGTAGGTATGACTTTTCTTATTTAAATTAGGAAAGAATAAAAAGGAACAAGTTGGGAAGGTAAACAGGAGGGATTCTAAATGCATCTAAAAGTTTGGTCAAAACAACCAACGGTCTCTTCTCAAACAAAAACAAAAACACAACCAACGGTCAAAAATATTTTTAAACTTTCTAATTTTGCATGGTTAAAAATCAAAGAACTTAGTAGAACCGTTTCTTTGTTTAGAGAAGAAACGTACCCGATGTTCCAACATTGGGGGTCTCTTCTAGACGAAGTTGGACTGTTATTGGGTAATTTGTCAATTTAGGATTTAGGTGCATTTATAAGTTTTGTGTATTGATCAATTTTTTAAAAGAAAAAAATTTAGTGCATGCGATAGTCTAAACAAGAGGGGAGATGGATTTTTCACACACAATCACAAAATAATGTCATGGAAATTCGAACCTAAAACCTCTCATATTCAAGTTAATGTCATTTTTATTGGGTTAGACTTCGATGACTTTAGAATAGCTTAAAAGCCCAACCCATCACATTTTTTTTTTATTTTTTTGGTTGAAGCCCTATAGCCCAACACCAGTTTTTCTCGCATAATCCAGGATTGGTTCAGCATTTTTAGAAAAGCCTTGAAGCCCATTCATCTCCTAAGGCCTTATTATAAGTGAACATCTCTTATTGGACCTCGAACTCAAATTCAGGTTCAAGTTCCAATTTGAGTTCGAGCTCATTCAGATTCCGGGTTCACCGGGGTTGGGCTCACAATATTTATGTACATAACCATTTTTCCTGTGTTGAGGTGTTTTCCAACTTCTGAGAATGATACTTTAGACTTCATAGCAACGCCCGGGTGGGTACTATAAGCGGTTAATAACTCAAGCTCTGGTTAACTTTCGGTCGCATGTGCATGTACAAGACGTTCAAGTCAAGAGATTTTAATTACAAAATGTAAATGCATTTGTAATTCTGTAGAAATGGGATTTGCTTTCTCTTCAAGAAACTTCATGACGATCGAGTGTGAAATGGTGCTGAATACTATTCACCAGTTTCAAATATTGGACCATACAATACAAAGAAATCGACCATATATATATATATATATATATATATATATATATATATATATATATATATATATACAGAAATTCCCTTATGCGGACATCAGACGTTATTATCGTATGGACGCCATGTATTTTGTATTATCCATCCCCGCTTTCCTCGCTATTTACAATGGCATCCGCACGTTAATACATCCTGGATAAGAGAATAATTATATATATATATATATATATATTCTCATTGTTGCTATAGCTTGTTGTGTTTCATTTATTAAGGTACCAAGAAAAGAAACAGAACAAACTTACAATAAGCGAGCAAATGACTCACTAGTATATAGTGGTTTCGAGTAATTGTTTCTTTATGAAAAGTCAGGGATTTGAGTTATAGCATCCATATAGTGTATTTGAATTTACTATATTATCTCCTTCTTAATATGAATGGTCCGAAAAAGAAAATTACAGTAAGAGAACAAATAATCATGGCATCAATTTGCTTTCCTTTAACTGTCCATAACTTAGATAAAACCTCACACAACAAGAAACCAAAATATTTACACCCCAATAACATCAAAGAAACTTGCTATACATGCCCAAACACTAGCAAAAGGCTAATTGGGTTTGTAATCTCCTAAAAAAGAAAAATAAAAAACCCCAAAGAAAGAACACATGTGACCAAACTTATAAATAATTAAGAAGGAAATTAAACTAATGTTCTTCTGGCAAAATACGGTCGGTCCATCTTCATATATATTGATTTAGGTCATGCAGGACTCTTATGCATGGAGGCTTTTAGGGAACTTGTACTTCTTTTTTGGCATGCATATCATATTGCCATATTCATAATACTTTGCAAGCTATTTACAAGCCTTCAAGCCAAGGCTCTTCTCTTGAAAGCAAAACCAGGTGGTCCTCCATGGACCACTTATCACCTGGTCTGGCTTGGACGGTGCCCTGCAGCTTCGTCTGAACATTTTTGGCGCCTTATTGTAGGGCCCACCAGAGAACAGACGGCGCGTGTACAGTGTACTATACGCTCTCATTGAAGGAGTGTCGACATTAAGTAAACTCTCTACGACCTTTTTGTTTTCAAGGCTTTCCCAATTTGTTGATAGCGACGAGGGTGGTCCTGTTGTTGCTGGTGCCGGAATAAGCCATAATCTGACTCAAGTTCGGCCCGCCCTCCGACACGCGCCAAACTTTCACCGACCGATCCAAGCTCCCGCTGTACACCACCCACCGCTGATCCGCCTTATCCTCCGTCCCGTGATCTTCCACCACTGTCAAGCACTTGACGGGCCCAGTGTGCCCCGTTAAGACAGACAGACACGAGTGGGCACCACCTTCCTCTCTTCTCCACACGCAGATGTTCTTGTCCGCAGATCCACTGAAGAACAAATTCCCGGCCGTGGACAAGCACAGCACGGCCAGCTTATGGCCGCGCAAAACCCCGCCATGGGACAAGTGCTTCTCCAGCTCCCAATAATTCACCAACCCATCCGACGACCCACAGTAGACTACCGCCGCTTCCTGGTTCACGGCCAATGCCGTCACGGCGTTCTCCTGCTTCAGCAACGTCTGAACCAACACGTGCGTCGTTCCTTTCCCTTGCAGCTCCCTCCTCCAAACCTTCACCTTTCCGTCCGCCGACCCAGTGAACACCAACGACTCAAACCCGACGACGACGCTATTGACAGCGTCATCGTGAGCCGCCACCGATTCCAAGCACTTGGAATCGGCAATTCTCCAGACCTTGAAAGTCTTGTCCCACGAACCGGTATAAAGAAGGCCTTGATCTTCGTTCATGCTCATGCAAGACACCGCGTCGAAGTGTCTGATCCGGACGACATTTCTATGCCGCCGGACCTCCACGTAGTTCTTCGGGTTCATCGAGCTCCGAATAAAATCTTTCAAGGTCGGCAAGCTGCCAACCCGTCTGTGATTACTCGGGTTTTTAGAGGACACTTTCCAGACTCGGATCTTGCCATCCTGATGACCCGTAAATATCTTCTCACCCGATATCACAATCGCTTTGATCAACCCGCTTCTGGATTTGAAACCCGTGAATTCCTTCAAGTTCTTCCAGACCCGGATGTTCTTGCTATCCGACCCGGTGTAGAGCAAGTCTCCGTTGATAGCCAGGGAGTATATGTGACCTTGTTCCCGGACTAAGGACCCGATGAGTCCATTCACAGGAAAGTTCTCGTCCAGCGGATTTAAGGGCGATGAAGTTATCCACGGGGACTTGTTGTACGGCGACGCGGACGCCTGGTTCCATGGGGAGCTGTAGGGAGATGCCTCGGCGCTGCTGCCACCATGTGTACTGGTGTCGTACACAGGGCTGGTCTCCGAGGCACTGCTACGCCGTGTGTATTCATTGTTGTTGCTGATGTCGCTGTTGGAACCGTTGTGGTTCGCGGCGTTTGCTGCCGACGGCAGGGCGGGGTCCGAGGAATGCAAGAAGGCTCCGAATCTCGGTCTGTGGTGGAGAGCATTTCGTTCTGCTACCATTGTACCTCCTCTTTCGTTTCTCATTTACGATTGATGAAGATAAGGACAAGGAAAATGTGAAAAGAAAACAATTATGGATAGAGAGAAAATTAAGAGGATTTTGACGGAAAGTAAGAGAAAATTTTTGGTGAAAAGAAAATATAGGAAATTTTTGTTTTAGAGATTTGGAAAGGTAGAGAGGAGTGAGGGAGTATATATAAATAGGAAGCGGATAAAAGAGCGGTGGGTGTGGGTTGGTGCCACGTGTTGGAATGAGACGTGGTTGCTTTTAACCGGGAAACCGGGTGTGCCGGTAATTATAACGAAAAAACTGATTTTTGTTGTGAGACGAAGGTTTTTGGGTGTTGAATTTGTTTTTTGTTTTTTGTTTTCCTTCTGGAGATTAATTTAATATCCACACGTATTTTTGGGGAAAGAGACGAGACGGGTTTTTTCGGAGGATACGTGTGGATTATTGTCACATGCGGATATACGTGGAAGCGTTTTTTCAGACTCGGTTGTATTGACTTCACAGATGCGTTGAAGATTTGACGTTTGAGTTGGTCAATAATTTACGTTTCGTTTTCTTTGCGCTGACACGACATCGTTTTGGTTGTGTTCATGAATGTTGGGTATCCTCAGTTTTCTTCACATGCACGCATGCAAATCGGTTTTCGATCATGTGGATAATGGCGGTTTGAAAATGAAAGGGTAAAATTTGGCAATTGGACGGCAGTTGGAATTGCAGTTTAAGTGCATAGGTTTTAATATCGCACTACAATTACCAAACTTAGTTTAATTACCTTAGTATTTTAAACAAATGATACTATCTTTGAAATTTGAGAAAATGTTGAAGACTAATATTTGAATGGATTCAAGGCTACTTTGTTAGTCCGACAACCAAATTCTTATGTGTAGGAATGCTCACCTAATTCTCTAAACTTTTTTTTGGGTAATGGTTACCTTCTTTTCAATATATATTATTTTATTTAATGGGAAATAAATCAATACAAAGTTAGACTGTATAATTTCTCTAATTCTAGAAGAAGTGAAACGAAAGGTTTTTTTAAAAAAATTTAATAGGACATATTATCTGATTTTCTTTATAATTTTAATTTTTTTAATATGAAAAAGTGTAAATTTACCATATTATCTTCATTTAATTAATAATTTCAATTCTTAATGTTTGTATTAATCAATGGCATTTTTGATATTTTGAATGTTTCACACTATTCTCTCCCTTTTGCATATATTGGCAAACAAGAAATACAGTGAAAACAACTTGCATGATCATCAGAAAAATCCTTACCCAAAGAAAAGTACAAATTGAATGATCACCAAGAATTCCAGTAATTTGCTTTAGAGCTGGCCATTAACAACGGACCCTACTTTCAAATCATGCAAATCAAAAGGCCCCTGCTAGCTGTTTTATTTCATCATTATAATACGATTAATCATTCTTGAAAATATGTAATACGGTTAATCGTTCTTAAAAATAACTAATTTTGCGTCTCGTTGATCATCCAATCAATTCATACCTGTTGACCAGCATGGCAAAAACTTGTTATTCTAACATTTGATATCAAATTTTGTTTTAAGTACCGTTAACTCTTATAAACTTTGTTCCCAAATTACTCGTCTCATGCGAACCATTTAATTTAGTAGAAGAGGTTATGAGTTTTAAGTTTTCCTCACCCAAAAAACTGTCCAAACAAAAATGAAAACTATTGTATCGCATGCGTTCAATAGTGCACAAATTGTCTGTTTGTTTCCAAGTCGTAAAGGTTGGTGAACCATAAATATGCTTTGGTTCCATATAAGCTGCCTTTGGCCTCACTCTACATTTTACAACACCGTGGCGCGCCAAAACCGCTTCATGGTTTACCTTTTTTTAACGTGGCAATCAGTCAACGGCACCATGAAAATGGGCCGCCACCTGTAACCGAAATATTGGTGAAGCATGAAAGAGACTGGTAGCCACGTAACAGTTTCATTAGCACCACCCAAGCCAAAAAGTTGTACCTAAATAAATCAAAATTATTTGTCTTATATATTCCACGTCATCAGATAAAATTGAGTCTGCCAATTGGCCGTCTTTTAGGCCGACACGCGTCCTTGGGGGATTAGGTCACGGTTCATAAGCATGACGGATTAAGCCAAATGTCAGCTGGGTTTAACTGATAATGAAAGAAGGTTATACTTACATTATGGGTCTAAAGTTCTATGAAGCTGGAAATGGCTTGGAGATTAATTGACACTTGCCCTCCTATGTTGTTTACGTATTTGAGGGCATCAATCCGAATGATTGACGGATTAAAATAATCTTTGATTAATTATGTAATTACAAAACTTTAATTGCTTTGCTAACATTTGAAGAAGTTCATTTACGACAGGGGCGGAGTTAGAATTGTAAAGTTAAGGGGGTTGAAGTAGAAAATACAAGAATATAAAACACCTAACTATTCAATAATTACATATTTAGAGCTAAATATTTATAATTTAATCATGTCTAATTTGTTTTAGAGGAAACTATAACTTAAATTATAAGTTATTTATTACAAATTCTATATGTTTTATATAATATAATAAAGGAGAGATAAAAATACAGGGGGGGCGAGACCACTCCAAGCCTAAGAGTGGCTCCACCACTGATTCACGATGTGATACATTAATCGTTGATGCTTTTTGTTTAAAGAGTTATTTGGTTTTATTTTTGATCTGAGGTGCCTTTGATATTATTCGAGATTTTTCTTTTCAAGATATGTACGGTATAATTGTCCTTAGATCTTTATCACCTTCTCCCTCACTCCGGTTTTATTTTATATTGATGTTGTAGATTATTTAGTCACCAAATGAGCTGATACAAGCAAAACACAGAGAGTGCGTCACCAAAATCTAAAGTTTTGTGATTTTTCAATATCCAGAGAGTTGCTGCTTGGTGGGAAAAGAAGCGAGCTGTACTGATTTTTCTTGCATGTATTTATTCAATGTAGGTAAGAATATAATTTGTTCATAGCAGCTTTTTTGGATAATTGAACAATAATTTTACCACAACGCTGACTTTTTAGTGCCATCGCGCCCCAAAGTCCCAAAACTACATTTATGGAAACTAGGTCAGCTGCATGTTCATGATAATATAAATACTCGTAATTTTTTTGGGCCTGCAAAAGGTGGACTCCATTGCTTTTCTTTTCGTGAAAAGTTTAAATTCTAGAATCATATACAAATTTTAGATCGAATAATGTTACGGAGACCACAATCAACGTATGTAGCCTCTTTAGTATTTTCCTTTTAGACGGCACTAGTCTGTGCGAAATGAAACAAAATTAAGACTACCTTAATTTGTATACAATATAAATCTTAATTACAATTTACAAGAGACAATCAATTGATTAAGACCTTATTTTGTACTTATCACTTAATCTAGAGATATCATATGGAGTGAAGCTAAAGTACAAGTCTTAATTACAATGTTGAACTTGTTGCTGCAATTCTTGTTTCTTTATTTCTTTGCTTTTTTTTATTGTCAATGATGGCTTTCACATGTTAATTTCAACTCTATTTCTAGTAAATTATTAATTTAAAGTACCTGTTCTCCTTGTATAATTTATTTATTTTAAATCGAAAAGAATCAATTTTATAAACTTGATAACTAATAATGAACTTTTTTATTTTGTGGTTGGGAGCCTAACAATTGGAAAACTTGATAACTAGTACGTGTCAACTACCCAAAGGGTTATGGAAATCATATCACCCCAGATACGTAGGAGGCTTGACACTTGGCTCAAAGGGTTGCCAAACTGCCACGTCGGGGTCTGTTTTTTTTTACCAAACAATAAGGAAGAAAAAAAAGTCAAATTGATTATGGGTTCGTTTGGAACTGCTTTTTTAGAAAACACTTTTGCTCATAAGCGCTTCTAGTCAAAGCGCTTTTAATATAAATATATTGAAATTTTCTTCAAAAATCCAAGTGCTTCCTCGAAAAGCACTTGGGAGTGCTTCATGAGGAAGCACATAGCACCTGCTTTTTCAGAAAGTGCTTCTATGACTTAGAAGCATTCTAAACTTTTATGTCAAACGCTGTCAAAAGCACTTTTAGTTGTCAAAAAGCACTTCTAACCCTTCTAGAAGCACTCCCAAACAGATCCTAATATGTTCTTTTTCATTAAGCTATATATAAATATTCCTCCTCAAAACTTTATATTGGGGCTTTGTCCGATAATCACTACACAATAAAAAAACTAAAAAGAACAAAACTCTTTTCAAAATAGAAAATTAAGTAGCAATGAGAGTGAAATGTTAGCAGCTCTTCCTAATTATTGGGGGAAGTTCCTTAATAAATTAACTAAACCTTAAACTTACTTAGTTTGAGGCTTTCCTTCAAATCATCAAACACGTTTACAAAACCATGAACAAAATCCTCTGCCTCAATTTTTTTGGTTATCAAATTTTACACTCAAGTATTAAATTATGAATTTATGGTTAGGGCCGAAAAATTGGAAACTTTATAAGGAAAAATACGTGTCAACTATTCATAGGGGTGATCAAATAATACGTAATATGAGAGTTGATTATCTCACTCAGATACGTAGGAGGCTTGACACTTGGCTCAAAGTGCGTATGAAGTGAAATTCCAAAGAGTCGACAAACTGCCACGTGGTGCTTTCGTTGTTACTAAAAAGTATTACGAAATGGAAAAAGAAAGAAAATAAAAATAAAAAAAAGTGCAAAAGATCTTGTAGATTGATTATGAGACACTAAAAAGAACAAAAAAAATATTGATATTAAATTAGCAATGGGAGTCAATGGAAGCTCTGCCCAATTGTTAGAAGGTGAAAGTTCCTTATTACGTAATACTAAACTAAAGTTTTATCTAATGGCATGTTTACTAATTTGTAATTGAATTAGGATGAATTGAATTGAGGAAAATTAGATTTGTGATTCCTATTGAAGTTGTTTACTAAACCATATGAATTGAGGGAAGTTAGATTCGGATTCTTTTTGAAATTGTTTATTAAACCATATGGAATTGGGGTATGAGTGGTACTATTACTAAAATATCTTGTTGTTGGGTTAAAGTAAATGACAAATTTGGAATTTTGAAAATTGTGTGAGAATATAATGAGTAAAAAGATGAAATCCTAATGGGTTAGTTCTCCAGAATTAGAATATCACCTCCTACCCAACAATTGAATTCCTCTAAAATTAGGAATTCAATTCCCAATTTCGTGTGAGCCCCACTTACTTTTCAATTCATTGATGTGAAGTAACGAAGAATCCTCCATAAGTGGAATTCAATTCATGATTAGTAAACATACCATAATAATTTCTTAATTTGGGATTTGCCTCCAAATCATAAACAGAATCCCTTGCCTCAGTTTTCTAGGTTATCAGAATTTATAAGCAATAGGATTAAAAATTGAACCAGCTGGGCAGAAATTTGATGACACAACACCTCAAGTCATATATATTAACATTTTTTAAATATATTTATTAGGGTTTAGGGTTTACTTAAACATTATTTATATTAAGAGATTTGGTCTTGTTGCTAATCACCAAACTCGTTCCCAGATCTCGATCGACAGACTAGCAAGAAGAATTAAAAAAGGGAGCATGAAACCATTAAATAATTCCAAAGAATTCAGATATGTTTTATTTAACAAATACCATCCCCCCTCATACTATTTTGGAATTATTTAACATTTGTTTTCCAATCTGAAGATCATTAGTTTAGCAAGCTCTTCTATGTGCTTGTAGGACTGATATTCAATCCGATTTCGTTCGTTTGAACTTGTGAAGTGATCATTAAACAACTTTCGATGGCACAAAAAATATATAGCCTTAAATAGGTACACCGAAAGAAAGTTAGAGATTATTTCATTTCAAATATATGATTGTAAATTAACGGATTATCAGTAGGAATTACAAATGCTACAAAAAGGTCGTAGATAGTTTACTTAGTGCCCGTTTGACATTGCTTATTTGGGGTGATAAGTGATTTTTTAAAAATTTTGGGAAGCCCAGCCCGTTTGGTAAACTATGAGAAAATCACTTATTGTTAAAAATTCTTTGTGAGAAAGCTATAAGGAAAGCGGCTAATGAGGTGCTTTCATTTTCTGATTATGCACGAATCGAGTTTTGAAAAAGCGCGGGTTTAATGATTATGCGACAATTATTTTTGATTATGCAGGAATCGTCCCCAACAACACTTTTAACAAAAATTTACCAAACGCCAAACGCTTTCTCTCACAATTGATTTCTCTACAAGAATCGGCGATTATTTTCACAAAGACAAAGAATGCCAAACCCTTTATAAATTAGAAGGATAAAAAACAAAAAGACCGTGGCTCATTTCAAATTTAGGAACGTTGATGGCATTATAAGGTTAAATTGTTTATTTAAACTACTATAATTCATATACGTCAAAATTTGAATAAGACAAAAAACAAATGAATTTCAAATTACTATACATTTTGAATGGATTTAAAATACATACCATCTAATATTTTCTAGTATATTTTAAAATATTTAGCTTTAATGTCAAATCCAAATCATCATCACTTTCAAATATGTGCATCCAAACCGACCCTAAGATCGAAACATTTCTCTTGAAAGTTGAAAGATAGATACTATCTTTTCACAGAGGGATGCGGTGGACGACTTGAAATCCAAAACAAGTAGCCATCACTACCAATTACATAAAATATTTAAATGGCTAATGTAATTCATTGATTGAAAACATTTCTCTGCTTGCTTGCTTCTGCCTCCTTTGTTGGGGTTGGGGCGGCCTTGGGAGGCTGTGGTGGTGGTCAGTTAAGGGTGTGGTGGCTAGCCGAGGGGGACTGTTCTTGAGTGTTGGCTGGTTGGGGAGGGGATGCAGGTTTGGACAAAAATACCCCTTAATAGATAACAAAAGTTAGAATAATTTGATGGAAATTAAATTGTCCTTAAATTACTAATTATGGTTTGATACAAATGTGAATTGACTACGAGTTAAAAGTGGTTGAAGTTTCTAATTTGTTGCGCCAAAAGTGACTTTTGGCCAAAAATAAAATACAGGTATATGTTGAAAACTTGCATTTCACATCACACTCTAAACTAGGAGAAAAACTCTCTTAGAACGGGGATAGGACTACAGTCCTGTCCCCTCCACCGCTTCGCGCCATGTAGACAATTTTGTTGAAAAGAGAGAGAGAGAGCACACGTGGCGATTGGAGAGGATAGGACCGTTCCAAGAGAGTTTTTTTCCTAAACTAGAGGTTAAAAATGAAGTCATCATACATACACTTAGGGCCTGTATATTGATCAATCTCTATGGACAGGGTTTATGAAAATTAATTGCTCAGCACCAAAGTCCTACAAGTTGTCACTGCCAGACCAGTATATTCAAAATTCATATATGCTGATACGTCATTTGTGTATGTATACAGTTCATTGATAAGTAGCACCAGACAAGAAAATATAGGCCACACGCAAGGATGTAGTACGGTCGAATTTAGGTCATTATTTCCAAGTTTCCTTCAAATGAAGGATCCTGAGTTTGAGGGGTGCCTGGTCAATTGAGAGGGATCTCAAATAAGTTTATTTAACGATTTTGTTCGTGTTATTTAATAATTCTGAACATTTATTTTTCAAGTTCTTATTCTTATATTATATATGTAAAACATCACCCGAATTAAACAATATTTGATTAAATGGTCTTCATTTTAGTGTTTTTAAACGGTATATTCGTCTATTTATTTTATCATAATTTGTTGTTTTAATGTTTTCAAAGATGATATTTCAATGAAGACTTGGAAAGTCAACAATCCAGATCGTTAAAAAGAAAAATATGTTCTTGTCAGACTCCTTCAGTGAATGCGAAATGTTGATTAGGTCAAATCTTTAATTGAAAATGTGGTCCAGATTTACTTTAGCAAGATAATATTACTTTCGATATAATATAAAGATAACGTTACTTTCTATATACTATAAATTTCTTAAAGAAAATGGACCGTGGGAAGTATTGGAGTAAAGTCCTACATGCAATACCTTTTTGATATCAGTGTTTAGAATATCCAGAACACAGTAGAACTCAAGACACCCTGCAAATGAAAGACTTATGCTGTTGCGCTAGACAATTGGCTCTCTTCTTGCAGTAAAAGTGGACCATAGTCGATCTAGTGTCCATTCTGGAATGTCCATTCTGGAATGATCACCGAATGTTAGAGGAGACAAGGCGTCTCCTATCTTACCAACTCAATTATTAGTCCCATTAGTGCTCTACACTTGGCTGATTGGACTCTGCAGAGTCCCATGATTGTCACTTATCCAGACATAGACAAGCAAATAATTGAACAAATACTCTTTTGGCAAAAACGTGATGTTTGATATCTTAAGTCAATTATGCATTATCATATAAAAAAATATGACAACATGTGATTGACTTAGAATATCGTTACAATATAAATTTTGTATATAAGCAAAGTTTTTTCCCTGCTTCTGTCATACTTCATTATGAAAAAAATGAAAAAAATGGGATATGTAGCAATCAAATCATCTATTTAAAAGGGGATATATAGCAATCAAAACGTGGGAGAAGATTCTTCGCATAGTCATTAGTAAACTTGGCTCAAGTGCGTGTGAAGTTGAGGAATCAAAGTAATACACGTTTAAATTAAAGTTAAATAGTCTCGAGGGGTCCAAGAGATTGTGGTCCCTCATCGTTGAATTTATATTCAACGGTTTAAAAAAATTTCATAAAAGGAATACAAATGTGGGTGAAAAGTTGGATTTATATCCAACGATGGATAACCACAAATTTCTACAAATATTTTAAATAGATCGGGACTATAAAGTTAAATAGATGATTGTTGTCTCTTATTAAGCTACAGATATTTTTTTCATCCAGACTTTATATATACTTTAATATGTTCTTTACATAACTTTATATATACTTTACATTCCCTTTCTTTTTATATTTGTCTTGTAAACTAAACGTACGAATAAATTAGCGGTCAGAAATCAAGTGAAAAGAAAGGGTAGAGGTCAGAAATCAAGTGACATATATTTGTCTTGTTTTCACTTTTTTTATTTTATTTTTATTTTTGATGAGGTCTTCTTTTCACTTTCACTTGTTAACATCTTCCTAAACTAAACTAGAGGTCAGAAATCAAGTCTTCTCTTCTCGCAACATATATATATGAAGAAAATAAATAGTGTAGGGCTTGTTGATTAATTTTAGGGGAATGCTAGCAACCTTCTCTCTAACCTTCTCTTTGGACCTTCTCCTTCTCCTCATGACACGTGTCATTTTTACACTTAAAAAATGGAGATTTTGACATAAAGGTTGTCTAATGTAATAATGACATTGTTTTAAGTGTAGAAATTGACACGTGTCATGAGGAGAAGGAGAATCAAAAGAGAAGGTTAGAGAGAAGATTGCTAGCATTCCTCTTAATCTTAATATTAACGGACAGGTTTATGGCAATTAATTCCTGACTCCAACGTCTAACAAGCTGTCTGAAATTGGTACTTAGGTGAAGAGGGTAAATTTTACGACACTTAAACACAACACAACAATCTTCACACACTTTAGACCTTGACCAAAAACTTATGACTAGTCAACTGCTAGTCATGAACAATCACAATCAAGAATACACACAAAGCATGCTAAAATGTACATGCAACTCTAAAAGATAACTACGTGACAACCTAGGCACTCGAAGGACCCGTCAATCTAGGCATCCTTGTGCTAGCAACAACTATGGTGAAAGTGTGTGAAAGCAATATAAACAAGTAAACAACAATCAGATAATGATGACTAGTCATTTGCAAGAACATAAACCCAGAAATACATCCGATGACTAGTCAACTATCAAGAACACAAACCCAGAAAATTATAGAGATGCAGACCAGATTTTGTTCACCCGAGAAACCCACCATTGGGAAAACTGGGGTCATCAACCGACCAGGCAATCCACTAAGTAAAGAAGATTCTTACAAAGAATACACAAGCAAGCTCAAGAAATCCTAGGTCTATTTAGGAAAATAAGCTATACCTCCTTTGTGCAATCTTCTTCTCCAACTTAGCAAAGCTTCAAGCTCAGTCATTCATGGCAATGGCAGCTCCTTCTCAACTCGTTCATCCCATGGCACCGACTTGCAAGCCTAACTCAAACAAAAACCAACAATTTGGATTCAAAGAGAAAAGACCAATTTCTTCAAGAAACCATACTCTTGAAGAAACCAATCTTGAATCTAACCTAGATATATATGAGGATGTATATGTTCTAGCTAGATGTAGATTTTATATTTCAAAAGCAGTTTTCGAAAATCAATTTAGAAAACTCATAGATGAAAAATGGTGGTTCACTTGGAGGAAGAAGAAATGCAAAGGAAGAAAACCAAAACCTTTCAAAAACTCTCCTCTCAAAGTGACGGCTCCAAATAAAGAAGCAATGGGCATTTACCCAAAAATTCCTAGGTCAAAGGACACATGGCAGTAGAAGGAATTCAGATAATAGGACAAAAGAATTGGTTAGGATTCAGCTAGAAACAAATGAGTTGGCGACCAAAGATGACTAGTCATAACCTAATGCATTGTATCTCTTACCTGATAATGAAATCAAGATGACTAGTCATAATTCTAATGCATTGTAATGAATGAAATGCATAAAATTACCTTTGCCAAAGTGATTGAATCTTCTTGAACCTTCTTAAGATAGCAGCCAGATAAGTACATTTAAAACAACTAATCTTAGCCTAATCTTGAGCTTGGGTAAATACATCATATGTCCTATTACAATATTGTCAAGGGAAGCCAAAAGAAAAACTCAAAATGCATACATTAACACATGTCACTGCCAAACCAGTAGTATTGTCTTTGTCAACATATACAATTGGTTGAAATACATACAATGGGAATGCTAGCAACATTCTCTCTAACCTTCTATTTTGGACCTTCTCCCTTTTCTTTATGACACGTGTCAATTTTTACACTTAAAACAATGTCATTAATACATTAGACAACCTTTATGTCGAAATCTCCATTGTTTTAAGTGTAAAAATTGACACGTGTCATGAAAAGAATGGAGAATGTCCAAAAGAGAAGGTTAGAGAGAAGGTTAGAGAGAAGGTTAGAAAGAAGGTTGCTAGCATTCCTCTACATACAAATAATTGGTGTACGTAGATGATGAGTCGTCCCACTTGACAAGAAAATATAACCACAAACTGTACTTTAGAATTTAACCTATTTTGAAGTTAAGCTTGGCTAATATTGACATAAAAAAAGATTATTCGTAATCAAGTGTCAATTTAAAAATTTCCTTGCAAGTTTTTTTAAGAGTTTTTTTTCTTAAAATTTTTCTATTTTATTGTTCATAAAAACATGTTGTATGAAAATATATGAGCAATATGTTTTGTATTGAATTGATATGGATGTATACCGAGATAGGTGTTTTATACAAGCAAGAAGAAGCTATTCTAGGTAAATAGAGAAGTTGTTCTAGGTAAACAAAACCTAATTATGCTAATTACAATTTGATCCCACAATTGCTCTCAATTAGATCACAACCAGATCATTGACTATTTTGTTTCCCTTAACATTCCCCCTCAAGTTGGAGTATGGATGTTAATTAGACTCATCTTGCTGAGATGCGTATGGAAAACAGGTGCCCTTAGCGGTTTTGTAAATATGTCAGCTATCTGATTTCATGTTTGCACATAAGCTGTCTTAATTTCACCTTTTTGGATCTTTTCACGAACTGTGTGACAATCTAGCTCGACATGCTTGGTTCTCTCATGGTACACCGAATTCGCAGCAATATTAAGGCTGCTTGATTATCGCAAAACAATCTTGCTGGCTCAGAATGTTGTACTCGTAAATCTCTCAACAAATATCTTAACCAAGTAAGTTCACAAGTGGTTGCAGCCATGAAACGGTATTCTGCTTCGGCCGATGACCTAGACACCGTGACTTGCTTCTTACTCTTCCAGGATATGAGTGAGTTCCCAAGAAAAATGCAGTATCCTATCACTGATTGACGTGTGATGGGACACTTAGCCTAATCCGCATCACAATAGCTAATCAAACTTAGCTGACTTTTTGTAGTAAACAGTAAGCCTTGCCCAGGTGCATTCTTGAGATATTGAAGGAGGTAGCGTGTTGCCTTGAGGTGGTGCAACTTGGGTTCTTGCATGAACTGACTCAAAGGGTTCACTACATATGTAATCTTTGACCTGGTGATGGTGAGGTAGATTAATTTCCCAATTAATCGTCGATATCGAGTTAGATCCTTGAGAGCATCACTGCCTGTTGTCGTTAGTACCAACTCAAGTTCCATAGGGAGTTTGGCGGGTTTCACCCCAAGTAAACCAGCTTCCTCCAACATGTCTAGAGTATATTTTCATTGACAAATTGAAACCCCGTCCTTGGAGCGCACAACTTCCACACCAAGAAAATATTTTAATAGTCCAATATCTTTAATCCGAAAACATCCGTTGAGAAATTGCTTGAGATTTTGAATTTCCTGGTCATCATTTCCTGTAATGATCATGTCATCAACATAAAGTAATATCACAATAATAGAGTTCCCACGAACCAGAGTAATTGGCTCGAGATTGTTTGAAACCAATGTCTTGAATGGCAGAAGAGAACCGCCGAAATTAGGTGCGTGAGGCTTGTTTAAGACTGTATAACGATCTGTGGAGTCGACAAACCATTTGCTCCCCCTGTCGACGATAACCAAATGGTGGTAACATATAAACTTCCTCAAGCAATTCGCCATGGAGAAAGACACTTTGAACATCCATTTGATGTAAAGGCCAATCGCGAACCGCATCAATTGATAACAAGCAACGGACAGTGATTAATTTGGCCACATGAGCGAAAGTCTCCTTGTAGTCGATGCCCTCGTGTTGTGTAAACCCCTTGGAAACTAGACGAGCTTTGTATCGCTCGATGGTACCATCCGAGTGACACTTGATTTTGTAGACCCACTTGCACCCAATGGGACGATGACCCAAGGACAGAGGGACCATGGACCAGGTACGGTTTTCCTCAAGAGCTTCGATCTCAGAATTCATAGCTGCAACCCATTTGGGATCCTGATTGGCCTGTGCATAATTTGCTAGTTCGACCAAATGAGAAATATGATGAACAAAAGAATGGTGTGCGTGAGATAAGTGAGTATAAGAGACATACCAATTGAGAGGATACCGAGTGCCAGACGTGGAAGAGGAGGGAACGCCAAGCAAGAGCAAAGCAACATGATGAGCCTAATAGTGTGTAAAATGAGAAGGTGGATGAGAGGGGCGACTAGAACGGCGAAGGGGAAGATCGACTGCGACTCCGACCGGAGTGGGTGAAGGCAGAATCACAACAGTCGGGACAAGGGTTAGATCGACATGGTCTGGGATGGGAAGAGAGGCGCGGGGAGCTGGAGTAAGGGCTGGGGTCGTGAGAGAGGAAGGCAGAGGTCTGTAAGCGTGATAGAGGAAGACAAAGGGTCGAAAGTCGTGAAGGAAGGGTCTGGAGAAGTAGTGGGTGGGCTAGAATGAGTTTGGGCTGGCTCAAAAATCGTGGGCTCAGAGATATGGGGGTCAGTAAGTGGAATGGGTAAAATTGGGAAGTCTTGTTGGTCTTCGTGGGGTAAATGAGAAAAAGGAAACGTGTGTTTGTGAAACAGAACATCATGATATGTAAAAAATTTGTGGCTGTCAAGATCATAGACAAGGTAACCTTTCTGACCAAGTGGATACCCTAAAAATAAACAAGGAGGGGCACATGCATCAAATTTGTGAGTAGGAGTGAGATTTGTAGCATAGCATAAACATCCAAAAACCCAGAGATGAGAATAAATAGGTGGAACTCCGTGCAAAAGTTCATAAGGAGATTTATGGGCAAGTAAGGGTGTGGGAAGTTGATTGATGAGATAAGAAGCGGTTTGAATATTGTCTCCCTAAAATTTTAAAGGAATATTAGCTTGGAAGCGTAGGCTCGACCAACATTCAAAAGGTGGCTGTGTTTGTGTTCAACAACCCCGTTTTGTTGCGGCGTGTAAGCACAAGTGTGGTGAAAAATGGTACCATTACTATCAAAAAAAGGAACGCATGGAGAGGAATTCGCCACCATTGTCAGAACAGAGAACTTTAATGTCACGATTAAATTGTGTTTTGGCCCAAGAGAAAAATTATTTTAATAAGGTTTGTGTGTCAAACTTAAATCGCATAAGATGGATCCATGTGAACTGAGAAAAATCATCCACAATAGTGAGAAAATAATGTGCCCCATAGTGTGTAGAAATTTTGTGCGGTCCCCATATATCACAATGTATTAGATCAAAAGGTGCGGTAGATTTTATTGAACTATGAGTAAAAGGCAAGCGTGTTTGCTTTGCGAGAGGACAAACATCACAAACATGCGTAGAATCAAACATAATATCGGAAATTGTTTTGGATAAAAAAATGGAGAGGAGCAGAGGAGGGGGGGTGCCCAAGGCGTTGGTGCCAGAGATCCACGTACGGTGGACATGAGTAGCTAGGTGAGGATTTTGTTGTGGTGTAAGGTAGTAGAGCCCATCAAAATGCTTACCCATGCCAATTGTCCTCTTCGTTTCCACGTCATGCACAACACAAAAATCGGGATAAAATGTCACTATACAATTCAATGCTCTAGTTAATTTACTCACAGACAATAAGTTTACACGAAATTTGGGCACATGTAGAACTCCATCAAGGGACAAATCATGTGTCAGTTGCATAGATCCTACGCTTTCAATTGCAACTTGTCCTCCATGAGGCAAACCAACAAAATCGTGCTGAGTCCTAATATTATTATGCGTGGGTGTGAGATGAGATATGTGGTCTGTTGCCCCACTATCCACAATCCAATATAAGGTCGAATGCAGAGCATGTTGTGCAATATTACAAGTGGGGAAAGATATACCTGTTGTATTTGTGAAAGGTTGGGCAATACCATTCTTATTGTGAAGCATAGTAAGGAGTTGATTGTATTGCTCGGTTGTGAATGTGGGGCCTTGCTGAGCAGAAGCCATTGGCCCATCGGTAGGAGAAGTAGTCTTATCCAATTCGACATTGTGAACGGCTGCCCTCTTGTTATTATGAGTTGGTGACCTCTTATTCCTGGGTTGCACATTCTTCCCATGCCATTTGTGACCCACTGGAAAGCCAATGATGTAGTAGCAATGATCCACCAAATGGCCCTATGGATCACAGTGCGAGCATTTGAGGAGTTTGTAGGGGTGAGAAGAGCCAGCATTCGCCCGAGAACGTGAAGTCTGCATCACATGAAAATTGGACGAGTTTTCACGACGACTTGCCACTTCCATCTATCTCTCGTGTTGGATAATTAAGTAGTGGACTCTCCGTGTATCATGAATAGGATTCATCATCAAAATGGAGCCACGAACAGTGGAGTAAGATTTATTCAATCCCAATAGAAATTGCATGACTTTCTCCTTTTCCTCACGATCTGCAAGCTTTTTCAAGCCTTCACAATCACAAATGAGAGGTTCATGATAAGTGGATAATTCATCTCAATGGACGCCTTGAGTTTGGTATAGTATGTGGAGATGGATTGTTGTCCTTTGTGACATTCGACAATTTCTTGTCGAATTTGGTAGATCCTGGAGTCGTTGCTTTGAGAGAATCTGTCTTTGAGGTCACTCCAAACGGTGGCTGCTGTGTCTGAATAGAGGACACTATCGGCAATGTCGGGATGAATTGAGTGCAAGATCCATGACAATACCATGTCGTTTCAGCGTTGCCACATAGAAAATTTGGCTTCAGTTGGTGAAGGTGCTTTGATAGACCCATCAATCAGTTTAAGTTTATTCGTGGCACCGAGGTGAGGGGCATTGAGCGACTCCATTGTCCTTAGTTATTCCCTTTGAGGGGCGCATTGACGAGAGTGAGTCCTGGTGTGTCGGAATGGTGCAGAACAAGAGGATCGAGAGATGGTTGATGAATTGGTAAGGGCTGAAATCGTGTCTGTGTGTTGTGGTTCACCCATGGTGGTGTGTTTAGTAGTTTTGTTGGTGTCTGTAGCGGAAGGTAGGTGAGTTTCTAGAGTCACCAGAATTGGTGCTCTGATACCATATGAAAATATATGAGCAATATGTTTTGTATTGAATTGATATGAATGTATATAGAGATAGGTGTTTTATACAAGCAAGGAGAAGCTATTGTAGGTAAACATAGAAGCTATTTTAGGTAAACTGAACCTAATTATGCTAATTACAATTTTATCCCACAATTGCTCTCAATTAGATCACAACTAGATCATTGACTATTTTGTTTCCTTTAACATGTTGTAATCATTGGCGGACCCATGAATTTTTTAACGGAGATGCAATGTTTAAAGGCTAAAAGCTTAAAAAAATAAAAAAAGGAGTGAGCTATAATTTTTACAGTATATCAATTAATATGAAAATTAGTATTGAATCATCAATTAATCTAACGAAAATTAATATCAAATTATCAATTAAACAAACAATTGATCATACCTTGAATCTTGTTATGTGTAGTTTCTTTCTATTCCAGTTTGCTAATCATACGAATACAGCGATACCCAAATAAGAAATAATAATAATAATAGTAATAATAATAATAATAAACCAGAAGAAATGCTGGGTGGTTGCTAAAGAAGAAAAACAAAAAATCAGACCTTGAGTCAAAACTCTTAAGCCTCGAGTACCACACCTTGATTATTATCATATCAAGAATAATCAAGTCATCATAAATTCAACGCAAGGCTTGGGCTAGGCTTCTTCAATGCAAGGGTAAGTGTTTGTCTTCAATTCAAGTTATAGGTCATAGGCATGTTACTTCTTTCTTCTTTTTCTCCTTTTAATTTTTTTTTTGCCTTGACCCAAAATGACGTCATTTTGAAAATACCTGTAGGATAGCTTAAAATACCAAAAAGTGAAGTCTGCGTTTTGAGTAGTCAAGAGTAATACAGCAATATAAAAACACACCAAGGGGATTGATACGAGGTATCAATCCTTGACATAAAGAACGTAAAAAACAGAAAGTGCACATGAATTATTTTACGTGGTAAAACCCCACCTAGGGGAAAATCCACGGGACCAGTTGTCCAAGGCAAATCCACTATAGAACGATGATTACAAGAAGTATACAAACTTGTCCTAGACACTCTAGACAACGTACCAACTTCTTCGTAACTCAACTTCTCTCGGGATTTCTCCTTCTCTCCTTATGTTGAATCTGATACTTGACGCGATCGATTCAAGCTCGCCGGAGGTATGAGAACCTTTTAACTTATGCAAATGAATGCAGTATGAATGATTAAAGTGTTTGATAAATCACCAAGTAAACATAGAACCCTTGATGATTTATCTCCAATATGCACAATGACTTTCTCTTAGAAATTCTATATGCTCAAACAAATATATGAAAATTGTGTCAATCATAACGGAGTAGTCTGTCATATTTTTATATGGCTAGAGCATGGCGACAAGGAATCAATATCTTGCTTAAGCAAATTGATTCCTTATTCAATTTCGTCGAGGATTGTGCAAACAGCACGTGCTACGCCATTAATTATGACTTCCCAAATATAGTCCAACAAGGACTCTTAAGAAATCGACGCCAACAAGGAAAAGCTTCAGCACTAATTCTATACAACCACTAATATGGACTCTCGTCAATTATGGACTATGAGTAAAAGCCCCAAACAGGATACTATTAATCATGAATATCAATTTATTTGCTATCAATTGTGCCGACTTTATGCCTCCTTTCAAATACCTTCCAAACCACATTCTTCACACAAGGAAACAATATAAAGTCCAATTAGAAAACGTGCTTTCCTAGTTGCAAACAATGAAACGTGCTTTCCTAGTTTGAGATAAAAAAGATATTTTAATTTTAAACCAAAACAAGGAAGTTTTTCACAACTACTCTTTCAAAGGACCTTGATATTCTTGAAGCAATTTCCAAGAATATCACCATTGATCTTTCACAGAGTATCTGATTATAAAGGTGATTTGCAATGAAACAAAACTTGACCCAAAAGAAGAGGCTTGATAGGACGTGAAGAAAAGGAAAGCAAATCAATTTGAAACAAACATACTTAAACAAGTGCACTCCTAAAGGGATTTTAATTTATTTAAAAATCAATGAAATAAAATCATATCAGACTTTAAAAAACGTTCCCAGCATGAATGCATGAAAAATGACATGTCTTACCTTTCAGATCAAATGGCACATACGTGTTAAGTCACAGTTCTGAAATTCGGGGATTGCTGAGCTGTTTCAATCCTGCAGTTTCTGGAAATCAGAGACAGCAATTTTGCTTCAACCTCACAGCTAAATGACACTTCCAAACCTATACTAAGTTCTAGGAAATGCCAACACAATTTCATACTAACAATCTCCCCCTTTGGCATTTCCTAGACAAAACACCCATTACAATTCAAAAGCAAAATTACATGGGATTTAACAAATGAATTCCTACTCTAAAAGAGAAGCTCTGAATCCCTGCACATTATGAAACAACAAAACCAGTGAAGCATGTGGGAGAAGAAAAGTAATTCAAAGCAGAAATACAACATCACTCCCCCTTAATTCTACAACACAATCTCTCCCCCTTTTTGTCAGGAAATCCAAAGGGCAATGAAAATACACGAGGAAGCATATATGAGAGCAAAAAATGAGAGGGAAAAATCAGTTGCAACTCACAAAATATAAAGGCACAGAGATTAACCAATGAAGCACTTAAGGGACTTTATCTTGTTGTGGTTGTAGGTTGCTCAACATGTGTTGCTACTTGAAAACTCCACGAAGAAGGATACTTTTGATGGCCGTCTTTCATAGCCCAAATTCTGAGTAAGACCACCTTTCCATTCCAACCATAAACGGGCAGCTAATGTATCAAATAATTTAAACCTCTTGCAATTTTCATTGTTTCATGCTGAATGATGGATCCATATATCAAGTAACTGAAATCCATGCACCAAAAGAGCCTGCAATGTTTGAAATCCAATACTGAAAGGCTCAAATGATAACAAGAGACACATGGCTATATACTGCAAACCCATGTGTGACAAATTCAACCTCTTTACTAAGAACCAACTCCACAATTTTCGGCACCACCGAATCAGCATGATCCCTTGCTGACTTTGACCATAGCTTGCCATTGAGTTAGTTTCACACACCACCAAGCGGTAACGTCAACATACCATGGTAAATTCCAAGCTTATCAGAGAACTTGATTTCCCTTCTTCATCGCAATCCTGAGAATTGGTTTATAAGACTTCCTTGTCTTTCAAAAAATAGCGGCACACTTGTGTAATGGAACAATAATTATCCCCTAGAGAAATGCTACACAAGGAAACAAGAAGCATAAACGATACCATATGGAAAAAAATGTTTTTTTTTGGGTTAAGAGAAAAAAACAAGGAAAAGAAATAACCAATAATGAAAAATCAACGAAAAATAGAAAAAGGAACAAGACAATCAACACATACAATGGACTGTAGATGCAAAACAAAGCTCTCTTGGATATATACTTAATTTCCATTCATAAACATGCCAGGCTTGTGGTTGAGGAGAGAAAGAAGAAGCAGCCCTATCACTATCTTAAATGCATGTGAAGCAAAAAGCATGACAGGGACAAAAGCACAACATCACATGAGACGCACAAACTCACAGATATAAGAGGAGGCATACCATAGTCATGGTGAAAGATAAAAAACACCAAGTGAGTCTACCATCAAGAAGCAAATGTGTTAAGTGAACTCTTTTCAATTAAGCACAAGGAATACATCAACCCAAGACTGATCTCACCCAGGATAGAACATCCACTAAGTGCATAGTAAGTATATGATGATCAGTTTATTTGTGATTTGATTTTTTTTTTTAAATTTATTTTTCTTATTTTGATGGCCCACTTTATTGAGCTTTCGACATGATCCATGTAGCGGATGGTCAATCAGTGTGCTCAAGTCAGATGACCATAAGCAACTGGGTGATGAGGCACCCCTGGGGAAATACTGATCCGAATCATGAAGGCTCCAAAGATAAGCAAGGATAGCAAACCATCACAGCCTGTTGACTCAAACCTCGACGTTGGTTAGACAAGAGGCCCGGTTACTGAGCAATGAGAAGTCGCCATTTATTTATTTATTTTAAATTTATTGTTTAAACAGATCAAGAGCTTACGTACAATAGTTTAATGGCAATCCCAAGAGAGACAAGTACAAGAAAGGAGAGATTCAAGGCACTTCAAAGAAAAGAGTGTGCGTGTGCAATTGTAAACAACCTAGATGGATAGATCATTTAATGAATTTTATCATGCACCAAGACAATGGAAACCTGTGTGTGAAGCTGAGAGTGTGTGTTCTCAAGATAATGCAGTGCCAGAGCCCAATCTAAGATCATCAAATACGTTCAGACAGTTACAGGATTGATACGACTTAACAATCCTTGCACAAGATGGACAGATTTATAGAACCTGAAAGTAATTTAAATATCATAAAACATGGAGGAGGCTTTGGCATGCAAGAGACACCGAATTAGTCTAGAGCACAGATACCTAAAGACTGTCTAAGGGTTTCAAACCGTAGATTATCTAAAGGTTTTGTAAGAGTGTCCATTTTAGGATTAGAAAAAAACAGTAGAAGCATGAAGACGTTTAGGATCTAAATTTTCTGAAACATCGGGTTCACACACAACATTAGTAGAGGCAAACAAACATTTATGATTTTCCTTTTTCCTCCAAACTAATTTTGTCTTTGGTAAAGATAAGGAATAAGAAAGCTTAGACAACCTTTTTACCTCACTTACAAGATGTGAAATCTTGTTTTGAATGCTTACTTGTCCTCCCTTGATAGGTTTTGGACTCACTGAAGTATCATGGAGCAATTTGCATTTCGGACGGATATGCCCACGAGTACCACAAAAATGGCATGTTGGTATGAATTTCTGAATTCTTTGAAAACCTTGAGTGTCAATAGGAATTGATGATTTCACAAATTTTGTGGTGGACACAGCGGAAGTCTTTTTGCTTGAGTCAAATCCTAAGCCACGTTTGTCACCATCCCGTCGACCCATGCTAATCATTTTACTGACTTTTTCTGCACCAATAGTCAAAGCAATAATCCTTTCTTTTGAATTTTTAAGTTCAAGTTCCAGGGATTGTTTGTCAGAGGTCAAAGAGACAATTAACATATGTTGGTCAGTGCATTTGTTCTCTAAAAACTGAATTTTTTCGTTCATACCTGTACTTACCATTCTGTGAGCAGTGTCAGAGGATGGCAACTCGTCAGCAATCCTGCCTTTTTCCAGTTTTAACGCAGCAACAGTTTTGACTAGTTCTGCATTTTGTTTGCCGAGTTTCTGAGAGGCAGCCATCAAATCATCATACTTTTCCAGCACAAATTCAATATCTAATCCTTCATCATCATTTTCCTTTGATGCTTTGTCCAAACTAACAGTGGTAATGAGGGCAACAGCATCCTTTTCATTTTCAGATTCCGACTCACTGTCGCTCCATGTTGCGTTCAATGCCTTTGCTTTGTTGTTCTGTTTCTTTAGTGTATTGGCACATTCAGAAGCTATATGCCCATACCCTTCGCATTCAAAGCACTTGGTTCTCTCTTTAGCAAACCTGCGAGATTTAAAATTTCCATCAGCAGAATCAGAATATTTATTTTTTGAGTTTGTACCTGATTGAGTTTTCGACTCATGAATTCTTGAGTTCTGGTTCTTGAGGAAATTCTTGAATTGTCGTGAGAGAAGCATCAATTCCTCATCATTGAAATTCTCATTTGAATGGTCATCATCTTTTTCGTTCACAACGTTGAAAGCAACATTCTTTCTCTTTTTAGGAGGTAAGTGTTTCATCTCATAGGTTTGAAGTGAACCTATGAGTTCACTCACTTTCATGGTGTTTAAGTCCCTAATCTCCTCAATGGCTGTGACCTTCGGTTGAAACCGTTGAGGTAACGATCTCAAAATCTTTTTCACGACCCTGTCTTTAGGAATTTTCTCACCTAAATTAGCACATGCATTCACAATAACACACAATTTAGCATAGAAGTCAGAAAACACTTCATTATCATCCATCACCAGTGTCTCAAACTGTAGGTTGTGCATTTGGAGTTTGGCGCCTTTTACAATATCGGTTCCTTCATGAGTTACCTGCAAAATATGCCAAGCTTCCTTAGACGTATTACAACTAGATATATATTCAAACTGATCATGAGAGACAGCAGTAAATAACGCATTTAACCCCCTTTGGTTATTGGTACTGAGTGTGACTTCTGCATTTGTCCATTCCTCTCTAGGTTTGGGAACAATGCGTTCTTCTTCTCCTTTTCCAGTTGTTTTTGTGGGTTCAGGAAATCCATGAACCACAGTGCTCCATACACGTTCATCCATAGACCATAAGAAGGACTTCATTTTAGCCTTCCAAGCACCATAGTTGCTCCCATCAAAATATGGTGGATGCACAACCGAGCCTGCGGCACGCTCCATCCTAAGGTATGTCGGATCTTGCTGAGAATATTCAGCAACCTGCTCTGATGCCAATTGAAAATACCTGTAGGATAGCTTAAAATACCAAAAAAGTGAAGTCTGCGTTTTGAGTAGTCAAGAGTAATACAGCAATATAAAAACACGCCAAAGGGATTGATACGAGGTATCAATCCTTGACAGTAAAGAACGTAAAAAAAAAAACAGAAAGTGCACAGGAATTATTTTACGTGGTAAAACCCCACCTCTGGGGAAAATCCACGGGACCAGTTGTCCAAGGCAAATCCACTATAGAACGATGATTACAAGAAGTATACAAACTTGTCCTAGACATTCTAGACAACGTACCAACTTCTTCGTAACTCAACTTCTCTCGGGATTTCTCCTTCTTTCCTTATGTTGAATACGATACTTGACGCAATCGATTCAAGCTCACGGAGGTATGAGAACCTTTTAACTTATGCAAATGAATGCAGTATGAATGATTAAAGTGTTTGATAAATCACCAAGTAAACATAGAACCCTTGATGATTTATCTCCAATATGCACATGACTTTCTCTTAGAAATTCTATATGCTCAAACAAATATATGAAAGTTTGTGTCAATCATAACGGAGTAGTCTGTCATATTTTTATATGGCTAGAGCATGGCGACAAGGAATCAATATCTTGCTTAAGCAAATTGATTCCTTATTCAATTCGTCAGGATTGTGCAAACAAAGACGTGCTACGCCATTAATTATGACTTCCCAAATATAGTCCAACAAGGACTCTTAAGAAACTGACGCCAACAAGGAAAAGCTTCAGCACTAATTCTATACAACCACTAATATGGACTCTCGTCAATTATGGACTATGAGTAAAGGCCCCAAACAGGATACCACCAATTCTATTAATCATGAATATCAATTTATTTGCTATCAATTGTGCCGACTTTATGCCTCCTTTCAAATACCTTCCAACCCACATTCTTCACACAAGGAAACAATATAAAGTCCAATTAGAAAACGTGCTTTCCTAGTTGCAAACAATGAAACGTGCTTTCCTAGTTTGAGATAAAAAAGATATTTTAATTTTAAACCAAAACAAGGAAGTTTTTCACAACTACTCTTTCAAAGGACCTTGATATTCTTGAAGCAATTTCCAAGAATATCACCATTGATCTTTCACAGAGTATCTGATTATAAAGGTGATTTGCAATGAAACAAAACTTGACCCAAAAGAAGAGGCTTGATAGGACGTGAAGAAAAGGAAAGCAAATCAATTTGAAACAAACATACTTAAACAAGTGCACTCCTAAAGGGATTTTAATTTATTTAAAAATCAATGAAATAAAATCATATCAGACTTTAAAAACGTTCCCAGCATGAATGCATGAAAAATGACATGTCTTACCTTTCAGATCAAATGGCACATACGTGTTAAGTCACGATTAAAATTCGGGGATTCTTGAAATTTGTTTCAATCCTGCCGATTTAAAATCGAGACAGCAATTTTGCTTCAACCTCACAGCCTAAATGACACTTCCAAACCTATACTAAGTTCTAGGAAATGCCAACACAATTTCATACTAACACATTTGGGCCAGGATTTATAAATAATAATAATAATAAATGATGCGCGCTACGCGCAGTAGTGCAGCAAAGAACATAAGAGAAAGAATAGATCGCTCAATCATTTAATCAAACACTTGGTGGACAACTTCAAGGCAGACCAAAGGGGCAACTTCTGGCAACTCCAAAACTTTTTCCGGCGAGGAAGTGCAGTTGCACCTCCTTGTGACTATGTAGGTCCGCCACTGTCTGTAATGATTTCTGTTTGGCTTGCTTTTATTGTTAATTTTAAATTTTTGATAACAATATGATAAGGTCATTAATTTTCCTCTGATTAAAACTTCAAGTTTACCATACATGGCATGCGCGCCACCATTTGTTTGGGATTGTGCTCGAGTGGTGGTACATAGCATGGCATGATCACTTAAAGTCAAAGGCAAACCAGTCGAAAAATGTCGAAGTCAAATTAATATTGTCGTCGGAAAAAGGCAATTGAACATGGAAGCGACATTTTCAGGGAAAAATAGAGGAGGATACAGCTTCAAGAGTCAATGTTAGTATGTGTCCATGGACCTTAAGTTGGACAGATCGTAAACTAAAACGAAGTAGAAACAAAATTGTGTACACAGTTCAATCAATCAACTAAATTACAAATGATGAAGTATAGAATAAGGGATATCTTATGACGAAGTATTGATGGTTTGATCATTCCAGCTAATATTTTTCATGCTTTCCATGCAATGGCAACGTATTGACATGTTATAGATGCATCATGTGTGGCGGCTCTTGGAACGTATCGTTACTTTTGAAGCATCTTATGGTTTTTTCTGGGTAAGTGCAACGAGCAAAATAATCTCTTTCTGGAAGGCCAAAACACTTGGTGGATCATTAAATCTTCATGCTATATGAACACCCTAAATTAATGAGAATTTCCCCCCTTGTTCATAAAAAAATAAAATTATGAGAAATTTGTGATGTTTCAAACTTTGTAGATCTCCAAATTGAAATTGCGTGATGCCAATAAACAAAGAATTAATTAGATGTGCGCTTAGCTGCTCAAATCTAGCAAGCTCAACAATGAAATGCAGAAGAAAGAAAAACAGAGCAAAAAAACAGGGGAGGCAGAGGGTGGTTTGGCACTAGACTTCTCTTGATATAACATTCATTATGAGAGGAGAGACGTGTATTCTCTCTCTAATGAATAATTATTATACACAAATTGCTCTATTTTATAAGAGCAGTAGGAGATATTTGAACTCCTTGTAGTAATTAACAGTCTCATAGTACAAAGCATATGTGCAGTCTAACTTTTGAATTGGCAACCTTTCTCTGTGTCTAATGCTTTTAAGGAGTATTTCTAATGGCGGCATAGGAGATAAATTTCTAGCAACAGAGAGGCTGTGGAACTAGGAGAACATATCAAGAGCAGTCTAGAAATAAATATAGAGTGGCAGGAAGAGGCAAGAAAGTAGAGGCGGCCGGTAGTTCGCCAACTTGAACATAACTCACCATAGCTTTGATTGAGAATGTTTGAGAATCCAAAAGATATGGTTCTCCCCATGTCAACCAACAACGTGAACACCCTCGTCGTCATCATCGTCGTCATATTTGGTTACGCTCAACAACAAAAGGAAGATACAGTACAAGATGAAGCGTGTAATGCGATTCTTGGAAGAAATAGGGACTATTAGTGGAACAAGCAGAGCTGATATGATGACGAGAAAGATTGAACCTGTGATAGTAACAAAGATCGAAAGCCAAATAAGGTTACTTGTTACCAGTGCAACGCCAGCCATGAACGCCATGAACATCATTGAGAGAGCTACCCCTAATATTGGCAATCCGAATCTCGTAGAAGCATAACTCATATCACCTGTTTGTGCCCAAAGAAGAGAAATTGCACCAGTGATTGAGCTATACATTGCTATGGTGTTGCATATCAGAAATGTTTTGAATGGCCAATCTGTAACCAAAGTTGCCATGCCTTCATCATGTCCAGAGTTCTTATATCCACCCGGCACTGTGAAGCCAGCAGCAAAGGTAACAGTGGCGACAAGCGTCGACACCAACAAGAGGTTGTTGACAGTCTGTCTATGGCTGTCAGCGTCCTCAGTGGCCCCAGAATGAAATTCTCCATCTTTCTTAGTGTTCTTAAAATAATGAACTTTTGCCGGCTTTACTTTGGGAATAATCCTCTCTTGAGATCGTGAAGCATTAGCTAATGTCAAGGCCATAACTGTTAGAGGCTGCAAGGAGAGAAAAATTGCAGTTCAAGACCCGATCCTTTGTAAGGAGAGTTGAAATGTGAAGGCAATAAAATGTGTTGAGAAAATTAAGTACCCTTCGAAGAAACAAGATCTTTTCACCCATCAACGACATTCGTCCAATGTCCATTGCCGTATGGTGTTCATGGTTCCTAATGCTTAAGTTAACCCTCTTATCCGATGCCAAAATGCTGGCAGTCTTTGGATACCCCTGCCGAACTGCTAAATGCAGAGGTGTGTTTCCAAAGCGATCTTTCTGATTGATAAGCCCTTCAAGCTCTCGCCTTTTGAGCAAAAATTTTACCATGTTGTCTCTTCGATGCCAAACTGCCACATGTAGAATGTTCCATCTGTTACCGTCGACCAAGTACCTTGATCTCGGGCAACTATTAAGATACATTTTGACAATCCTGATATGGCCTTTTCTGGAGGCCAAATGTGCCGGCATGAAGCCGTTCTTGTCCTGCTTGTATGGGCCATCAGGACACAAGCTTAACAAGTTGCCTGCAGCTTCAGTGTCACCTATATGTGCTGCAAGTGTATGAGCAGTCATCCCCTCTTCATCCGATGAGTCGATCAAAGACGGATCAGTGTCCAAAAGTATTGCATCAAAGACACCTATAAGAATTTACAAAAATATAATGGCAACCAAAAAGATTGTATTTGATTAAAATGTCAACCAAAAAGTATTCTTAAAATTTGGTGGCAGAAAGAAATTATGTACCCTTGTTTCTTCCGAGGATGGCAGCTCGAAGAACCGAGTTACCTTCCCACCGGTTCTTGAAAAGATAGTAGCTAGAGCCATCTGGTTGAGTGCCAATCGGCTGATCTTGATAGCGGTAGAGCATTAAATTAACGAGCTCATGATTTCCAGCTTCAGCAGCCATGGAAATGGGAGTCTTGTGGTGCATATTTGGAGAATACCACATCGATCCATCTGTTTCAATCAACAACTTAGCCACCTCTAGGTGCCCATTTTCCATGGCCACATGCAGGGCAGTGTTCCCTCTGTTGTTCTTTTCCCTCAGCATATCAGTTTGAGAAAATTCTACCAGAGAACAGACTGTCGACAGGTCCCCTGCGGATGCTGCTAAGTGGAGAGGGAGGTTTCCGTCGTTGTTTTTCGTTACGATGAGCTCCGGCGACTGGTAGTGTAGCAGTTCGATACGTGCCACGTCACCTACACTCGCGGCGAAGTGAACGAGGGTGTTCCCAAGGGGGCTTACTTGGAGCAATTCCATATGTAGTTCTTCTTTAGAAGTTGTGTAGCTGTATATTTCAGGGTCCATGCATTTGTCAATACTAATTTCTTCCTCGTTTGTGGAGTTCCAGTTCTCAGAGTGCTTGGCAGACTCGATGTCCCCTGCGTCGTGCTCACGGGCAACAGCCTCCATAGCCACCGCCGTTTCAATATCTTCTGTTGAACTTGGAGCAGGCATTGTAGATACCAATAAATTGTAATTAAGGAAGAATGTTGCTATAAAAACTGAAACCCAAGAGAAGAAAATCAGAAGCAAAGGAGGAAGATGGGATAACCAACCAAAAAAGTGCAAACAAGGACCCCAAAGGGGCAAGGACCTGCAACCAACTACTGATGAAGAAGAAGACTCTGTTTTTTCATATTTCAAGAGTCAATGGCCAAGGTCTTGTTCAACCATGAAAAGGATTAAAGAAGTCAGGGATTCTCTTCCAATAATCGAGTCCAATCTGCTTAGTCAAAAAGTTTGTGCCCACAGTTTTTGTTTCCTCGAAGTGCTTGTTTGCACGTGCCCACTAGCTTATATTCAACTTTACAGCGTTGAGTCTGAATAGCAGCCACCCACGCCACCCCCACCGGCGGCAACTGCAACTTCCCTCTCCGCCAGCCGAATATCTCTCTGGTCAGATCAGAAACGATGACATGTTCCTCTTTTGTCTGGTCAGATCAAAATTTAAATAAAACAAATGTATGGGAGATGATGTGAAAAATAAAAACAAGAACAAATCAGTTCACACATAAAAATTGACATTTAAAAAGTAGTGCAAAATTAAAACTTCAAGTTTAGCATACATTGCAGCATTACTTTAATTTTTTGACATATAGCATCCCACTTAACCTTACTTTAATAGAGTTATTACTACTCTAACTCTATTATCTCTTAATAAAAACTAGCCCATTGGCACCCAATCAGATTCTTTTTAGTAATGAGTGTTATATTATTTTTAATTTAAAAAGAAGTTTTGAAGGTAATTTTCTCCTATTTTATGAATAACTTCTCATGGTTTTATGGATAATTGCAATACATGTTCTTTTCTTTTTGTTTTTGTAATATTAATTTCAAATATAAATAAATCATGAATATAGCATTTTATCCATATTTAACAAGGGTCTTCTATTTTAGCAATTATAGGGATTTTGAAAATTTCACTTTTAAGGCCTTTTGTTATATATATATATATATATATATATATAGATAAAATAATTAAATATGTCAAGTTAGTCTTTCTCTCTTTCTTCAACAGTCACTAACCCCAGAAGAAGAGATCTTATGATGAAGGTTCGCTTGGATAATTAGAGCTAACCCTGTCAGAAGTCCTAGAAACTTAGTTTTAAGATGTCGTTTCAAGGGTCTTCTCTCTAAAGAATGTAAAGGAGAGACTATCAATATGTATCGATAGCATGTGACTAACAAATGACTGCTTGTCAAATGAATGAGTTTTCTAGAAAACAATTAATTAGGATCCCATAACACCGTTTTCAAGAAAAAATCTTGTACACAACTTTCTGAGACATTTTTGCTCACCACTTTAACCATGTGCGATTTCTCACCATTATTCACAATACTGACACGCCATGTCATACGTATAACCTTGCCCATAAATACAAAGCAAAAATTAACTATGGTTATATCATGACACGCCACAAGATTGGAGATGGTGGTGATACACCTATAGTTAAAGTGGTGAAAGAAAACGCTCCCACTTTCTGATTATCATGAAGCTTTTCTCGCATTACAACAATGTTTTTTTGTTTCTATCATTATGTGGCGTTAGACTTTTAGTTGGCCCAATTTGGCCAATCCCAGATCCTATGCCCAAGGCCCCAAGCCTTTAGGTTCCGAAACTACACCAGACCTGAAAATGAAATGAACAAGATGGGGTCCAGAATCGGCCCACATATATTTTCTTCCCCAAAAAGTTTCAATCTCTTCTTCAACTTGAACCTCCTCACATTCACAGTCACCGACTCACGGATCATAAATTTTCAGCAATTGCCTGCTTTGCTCGGCAATGGATTTCGTTCCTGAACAAGGCAAACACGTCAACGGAGACTCTTCCACTCTGATCCTGGTCAGTTCAATTTTCTTGGGCAGTGGCTATTCTTTCCAATTTTTTAATTAATGTTTAGCTAGGAGTTAAATTTTTTTTTTCCCGGACGTTTGAGCTCTGTTTGGTTGCTTAAAAAGTCTAGGAAAATTTGAAAATTTGAATCTTTATGGAATGCAGCCGGCTTTGTCCATTGGAAATGTGGGGCAGCTTGCAGTGGACCTCTTAGTTGCGTCAACAAAGGCCGAGAGAATTGGGTATTTGGACACTCCCTATGTGCTTCCATGTGTGGGCAACGATGCATATGGGTCTGTTCCAAATGGCGAGCTTGCTCTCCCTCTTGAAGGTCCTCACTCTACTGCTTCTCTTTCTTATTTAGCTTATTATTATTATTATTATTTTTTAATCTGTTTTTTAAATGAATACGTATTTGGTTTTGCAGCTTATGATTCGTCTGCTAATGCAATGACTTTAATCCAACAAAGGTCTCCTGTTGTTAAGGTACACTTGAACCTTTTGCTGCACATTTGGGATTGTTTTGAGTTGTTTTGGTCCTTTCATCTTTCTTGTTGTAGTGCTATGCTATTGAATCTTAAAGGTTTAAAAAATGGTAATTCTAAACAGGGAAGGATGATTGAATTTGCTAAAAACTTGGCTGATTATGTTGCTGCTAGTGGAAAGAACCATGTTGTCGTGCTCTCAAGCTTAGATTTTGGGAGATGGCAGAGAGTTGATATGTCAAGGTATAATGAGCAGGGTTCTCGTTTTCTATTAGCTCTTATTTTTAAAGTTTATTTATTTGTAATGGCTATGAAATAGTTATTCCGTCAGCTTGGACTGGTGCCCTGGCAAGTAAGCATTTCATGCACCTAGTTTTAAAAAAATTCCTTAATACTTCAAATGCAGAAACTAGGGAAGACCTTTTATATAGGAATGTAGCTGATTGGATGAAAAATATTTAGGTAAAACTATCAACCTGATAAGCAAAGTACTTGATTTTGGTAAATTTAAATATTCCAAAGGAAGGGAATGACAAATATTGAAACCTCTCTTAAGATGTAATTTGTTTTGAACTAAAACTACTTTGTTACTCTCTCTCTCTCTTTCTCTCTCTCTCTCTCTCTCTCTCTCTCTCTCTCTCTCTCTCTCTCTCTCTCTCTCTCTCTCTCTCTCTCTCTCTCTCTCTCTCTCTCTCTCTCTGCAACAATTGCACAATCATTGCCTCTTGGGTCTAACCGTTGTATTCCCCTAGAATTTCTGGCATTTCCTGCTTGGCTGCAACTTCTTAGTTTGGCGTCTATTGCATCTTATGTTTGCTTTTACTTTGTAGAGTTTTGGTAATGATACCATAAAAATTGTATACCTTCTTCAGTTAAAGCTTCATTTGAGAATAAACTTTCTACCTCATGTGTACTTCAGGAATTGTACCAAGAACTTGGAACCGATGTGGAAACTAAACATCCATTCTTCAAACATGCATAACTAGTCTTAAAATATAATTATGTGCTTGTGAATTCTATTGTTTGTACAATGATGTGGTTGGGGAGCTGGATGGCTTGTTGTTTCATGTGCTTTTTTTTTTTTGAATAGAAACATTTTGTATTCAAAATTAGAAAGGATCAAAAAGGAGTACATTTAGATGGAATGGTTTGAAATGCTGATTTAATTTTTTTGCGGCATACCAGTGGTTTGCAGACGCATTACCTGTCTAGCACCAATTCAGATGGAACAGATGATTACTGCGAACAGCTTGGGTGGAAAAAATTGCAGGAATATAAACCCACTCAGAAGGCTTGGAAGTATCTCAGCACATTAGCTGAAGGCAATGCCATACCAGAGAGCATCTTGCCCTTTGAAGGTGAACTAGAAGAGGAAGAATATTACTACCCCAGCTTGCCTTTTGCCGCACTCTTTTCTTGTCTCAAGGTATTCTTTGCAATGCATACCCAAGACTGCAATAAGTGGACGTGGACAGTTGTTCCCAAACATTGGGGGTTCCCCTAGGCGAACACCCTATTTATGTTTTTCAATAAATGCGTTCCTGCCAACTGGTTGCAATCATTTCCATTTCAATCTCTCTCACCCAAATGTGAAGACCTTGAATTACAAGGAAATTTTCTATTTTATTTATCCTAGGGTTTCTCTTATTGAATCAGGCCAAAGGATTGAAGGTCACATGCTTATTTTGCTACTGCTCAGAAGGAGACAACATACCTGATGCTTTCCATTTGGCTGAGGCAGCATGCAAACTTCTGGGCTTGAGTCCCAGTAATTTCCAGGGTTAGTTTCTCCTCATTGAATAGCTATAACTATTTCACTATTTAATGTATTTTATTTGAGAGGAAGTCTTGTCATTCCCATAAGCTTAATTTTTTGTTTTGCCTGTTCTCTTTGATTAACATGTGTGTTAATCTTAATACTTTCTTATTCTTTAAAGAAAATGTAGTGATTTTTTCTCATAGATTAGCACGTGTGTTGATCTTAATACTCTCTTATTCTTTAAAGAAAATGTAGCGATTTTGATTTATTGTGTGTCATTTTAAGTCTTGATTTCATGGTCAGTAATGCTTTAAAAATAGATATTGTGTCTTTTTGTGTGATCAACATTCAGAGTGCTGACAGGAAGTTGAGATTTTGTCAATATATGGATTTTTTATTTTCAATATTTTATATATCATTCTCTGCACGGGTCAGATTTGATTATTCATTTGCTTGTCCTCGAAGAATGGTTAACCAAGGGCATGATTTCAGCCCCAGTCGTAGCCCACCCTACTGTAAATCGGATGTAGGATGGCGTTGAGCTAAAATTAAACCTGAGGTAGGGTTTGGCAAGGATGCAATTGCCATGTTTGACCACAGCTACCTAAATCGTCATCCGTTACGTCGTCAGTTATTATTCTAAGTTCACATTCTTAATTATCGATATTATAGCTTAGCTTTTTATTAGGAGCATTCAGGCTAATATCTAATTATTAAAAGTTGTAATCTTTAGCCAATATTTAAAAAAGATCCTTGATTTTCCCCTTTCTGACCCCCAATAATTTTTTCCATTGGATCTATTTTTGTTTCTAGAAGCCTGAGTTTCTTGATGTTATTGGTATACGCATCTTTACTAATGGTTTGTGCAGGCAACAGCAATGATAAATGGGTTATTCCATTGTCTTGGAAGACTCTGTATGGACCACCGGCAGACGTGTCTCTCTTTTAGACAGGATTCCTCTCACCTGAGGTAAGATCTGCAAAGATGGAGTTCCTTCAGAAGTTTTGTTACTAACAAGAGAAAATGTATCAATAGAACTTATGGGGTCAAGAAGTTGAATATGTACTTTCTTCAGACTCATGAAAATACAAAAAATGTTCTATCCAGCTATGGTTCCCCATTATTTTCAGCTCTACGTTGTGTCGTTAACGATTACATTAACTACTTGATTTGAATACCCCAAAGGCTTTTCCTGGTAGATTCTTTATTAAGCAGGCTAAACAGCAGGTGATGACTTTGCTTCTACAAAACAGTATGATTATATGTGACGTTTACCATTATGTTATGACTTTGAAAGGCCACAGTAGTTGCACCAAAAACCAAAAGCTCATAGTCAGCAATTCATAATGATAGGCTTTGATTGTTTGGTTGATGGAGGGAGTGGAGAATTCTCTACAAAGTCAATGCTCTTCCTACCCTTAATTTTTACTAGAATTATTTACTATGACAGCAACTTTTAGCATGTGATGTGCATTTCTTAAATTTACTCCACGTATATGTCAAAATGCAAAATGCATTGACCTTGACGGGTCACCTGTTGTCGTACATCATGGAGTGAAGTGGTTATTTAAAATAAATATCCCGTCAATTGCCCCACAAGGTGTTGTATATGTAGGTTGGAGAGTCAATCGACCAACGGATTCTGAGTTGATGATCAATGTGGCCTTTATAGTGGGTCCCATAATCATCCGTTGCTCAGTATGCCTGTGCGATAGACGCCAACGCTCGTCATCTTGGTTTGGCCTTACTCTTCTTAGTATGTTATGTATTGAGGGTTTAGCTTTAGGGAAATAACACAGGAATTAAGGGCATGGTTTTAATTTGATTCATTTGCGTTAAATTTTGTTATGCCTTTCTTGGCTCCCCTGTCTACCTCTTTGATTAATCTAGGAAAAATAATTAAGGAGGTTGTTCGAGAGTGCTTATATAGGAAGTAGTTCGACTCATAAACGTTTTTATGTCACTAAAATAAGTTCGAAACATTTACCAAACGAGTTCTTTTTTCTGGGCATGTTAGCATTTTATTTTATAGACGCGCATGTGAATATGAACATATGCAAAGGGATATGCAATCAGAATGGGTCCAATGCAATGATTCATGAGTGTGAAGTGATAATATAATTCCTAATTTCATGCACTAATCAGATTATTAGGTAACAATTTTTAATTTGAAAATTGGCATTATATACACATTAAATTTTCACAAATCATGATTCACATCGACCTTTTTAAATTATGCTCTTGGAATTGACTTGTTTGTGACAATATAGATATAAAATGTGCCAAGTTGATTCTTTTTTATTCTTTTATAGTTAGTGTAGAGGAAAAGCAAGGTAGAGGTAAACCAAATCTTTTGTTAACAACACATATCTTTTTTTAATAGGAGCAACATATATATCTTAATCGTATAGGGTAAAGCTTATTCTAATTAATGCACCTTAGTCTTATTTTTAGTCGTCCATGTTAATTAATAATATATATATATATATATATATATATATATATATATATATATACATATTAATACAGAGAGTTGTAGAATTTTGATTGATACTTTTCATTATACCATATACTTAATGTACTTTCGCGTCGAAAAGTCGTTCAAACTCAAAGTCTTCCATTATACTTCTAATAAAAAGAAATTTTTATTATACTTTGTATTTTGCATGTGACAAATATATTGTCAACTTATGCACACATGAGCTTAGTCGAGTTGGTTAGAGCGGATGTCTTTCCATTTTGCACATGAATTTGAATCCTCTTCCAATAGTTTAGATTAGAATATCGCTTGTATTTAGAAAAAAAAAACATTGTTGACTTACTAGTATTTTCAGCTCTAATGTTGTTGTTTATTTCCGAGAGAAAAAAGAAAAAACTCTTTTATTTTTATTTCTTTGGACATCAAATCAGCAGGCTCTTGGTTCGAAGTTTTTTTTTTGTCCGCTGGTTTTAGTTTTTTGTTCAATATTTTTGAACTAGGTAGAGGAAAAATCTCATTCAAGCCGCAAGGATGTGATCAAGCTGTTCACGCATTTATCTAGTTAGTCTTTTAGAAGTTTTCCTCTTCAAATTTCTATTGTAATTTATATTGCAGCCTGTATAATTTATATTATTTACATAATAACTTGTCCCAAAATAAAAAGAGTCACGTGGAAATTTCATATACCTGGAAAGAAGACGAGGAAAATTCTTTAAGCCACGAGGACATATATAAAAAGGAAAAAAGAGTCATGAGGATGTGATCAAGTTGTTCACGCATGTACCCTAGTTATATACTCTTCAAAATTTATATTGATGAATATACTATATTTGATAATAATTTTACAGAGAATTTGTTATAGCAAGGACATGAACCCAGCAGCATAATTAGAGCAACTCCACCCGTTAGGGAGTTTGCCATGGCAAGGGGAGGGGTGGGGGAGCTAGGGGGCTACTATTCATGTGAATAGTGGCTGCCCTTGCAAATAAATGTCTTCACCGTTGCCATGTAAAAAGGGCTACTACTATTCACTTTTATTTTTATTTTATTTTTTACATGGGATTAATTTTAGTTGTATGTATGAAATTAATAATAATAAAATTGATAGGTATGTATTAAAAAATATTTCTGAATTTTTGGATTTTTCAGATTTTTAAATATTTTTTACGTCGGCGTCGAACACAGGCAAGACTTGCGAGGCGAGTCTGCTGGGCTCCACAGCCTGCCCGGGCAACATTTTGCCGCTGGAAATAAGAATTTGGGCTTAGGCCCGTGGGTCCCGCCTCCCCTGCCTGGGCAACAACCGATGGAGTTGCTCTTACTAATTTCAACTTCAATGGCACATGGAATGTGACCATACATTGAAAAAACACTCTACCCCATCACATGTTAGCTTACAAAAGAAAAGTCCTTTCACATTAAAACAAACCAACCATATTGATTGTGTACAAAACTTTTGTGTGCGATTATGTGCAATTATGCAATTATTATGTGCAATTATGGAATTATGCCCTGGAGTGGGTGAACTCAATTCTTGCGGATGATCTGGCTGGGGTTCACAGAATCCGCTTAGTTTGTATTAATCTTGTTTAAGTGATGCTTTTGGGGCTTGGCCCTCCATCTCATAAAAAAAAAATTTATTATATCGATATTATTTTTATTTAAAATTAATCAATGAATAAGCAAATGAGAGTTAATTTTTTTGAAAGTAATTAACCTACTCGAGATCCTGTACGTGAATTTCCCATTCCTCGTAAATTTTTTTAAAATTTATTATATCGATATTATGTTCCATGCGTTTGATGTCATTACAATATGGGACAAAATACCCTTCCCTAATTCTATTTGGATTTTTGGTCCAACCCATATTATATTGTATCACTATAACCCCATCAATTAGAGCACAAAATACTATTCCACCATTTTCTTCTTCAATTTCATTCCTCCACGTCTGTTTTAATTTTCCTCTGCAAATCTTATCCTTCTTGGTTCAAAACTTCAAAGACGAACTAGGATTGAAGTCTGAAAAAGTACAAATCCATATGTAGCAACTTTTATAGACCATTGTTTAAAAATACATTTTTGCCCCTAGACCCCACCACAAGTTGACAGCCTATATATATATTTGGGAACCACGCTTTCGATGTACACAATTATTAAACCTAGGATTCCCCACCTGCACCACAAAGCAAGCACTTCCCTTATTTTAAAACCTCGTGCAACTCATCCCACATTGACTACAAAAATCCCACTTCTTCCACGTCCCAAAACACAATTATCAAACCATGTCTTCTCGCCCTTCTTCACCAAATAACCTTCCATTGAAGCCAATCCCTGGTGACTATGGCGCGCCATTTTTTGGACCCATCAAGGATCGCTATGACTACTTCTACAACCAAGGCCGGGACAACTTCTTCAAAACCAGGATGGAAAAATACCATTCCACAGTCTTCCGTACAAACATGCCGCCTGGTCACCTCATCGCCCCAAACCCTAAAGTCATCGCTCTTCTCGACGCCAAGAGCTTCCCCATCCTCTTTGACACCACCAAAGTCTTGAAACGCGACGTTTTGGACGGCACTTACATGCCCTCCACCGCCTACACCGGCGGCTACCGCGTCTGCGCTTATCTCGACCCTTCGGAGCCCAACCACGCCACTCTCAAGCGCTACTTCGCAGCCCTACTCGCTTCTCAGCACACCAAATTTGTACCCCTCTTCCAGAGCTCCACCTCTGACATGTTTCTCAACTTGGAAGCGCAACTCTCCAAAGATGGCAAGGCAGACTTCAACACACTCAGCGACGACATGTCGTTCAATTTCGTTTTCCAGCTGTTTTGTGATCAGAGCCCGTCAAAAACAAAGTTGGGATCCAAAGGGCCCAGCCTGGTTACTCTTTGGCTCTTTCCCCAACTTGCCCCTCAGATTACATTTGGGTTGCCAAAGTTTCTAGGGTTTGCTGAAGATTTCTTGCTGCACACGTTTTCCTATCCTGCCATTCTCGTCAAATCCGCTTACACGAAGCTGTACGATGCCTTTTACGAGTCCTCCACTTCAGCCTTGGACTTGGCCGAGGCTAACTTTGGACTTTCACGCGAGGAAGCTTGTCACAATCTGCTGTTCATGGCTGGCTTCAATGCATTTGGTGGCATGAAGCTTTTGTTCCCTGCTTTGATCAAGTGGGTTGCATCAGGAGGAGAGGAGTTGCACCGCCAGCTCCGTAATGAAATCAGAACCGTTGTTAAAGAAAGTGGAGGTAAAGTTACTTTTGCAGCGTTGGATAAGATGACTTTGACTAAATCAGTGGTTTATGAAGCCTTGAGGATCGAGCCTCCTGTTCCGTACCAGTACGGGAAGGCCAAGGAGGATATCGTGATCCAAAGCCACGATGCCACATTTGAGATCAAGAAAGGTGAGATGATCTTTGGAAATCAGAATTTTGTTGGGAAGGATCCAAAGGTTTTTGAGAACCCAGAGGAGTTTGTGGGCCATAGGTTTGTGGGGGAGGGAGAGAAACTGCTGAAGTACCTGTACTGGTCCAACGGTCGTCAGATGGATGATCATCCGACGGCTGAGAATAAGCAGTGTGCAGGAAAGGATGTGGTGGTGCTCATGTCCAGGTTAATGTTGGTGGAGTTTTTCCTTCGATATGACACTTTTACCGTTGATGCGGGAACGGTGTTGTTGGGTTCATCCGTGACGTTTAAATCATTGACCAAAGCCTCATGAATTTGATGAAATATGTACTTTTATTTTATTTTATTTTTATTTTTTATGATTCAATTCATCCTATACCCTATAAAATAAAAACCATTCCCTGTAAGCCTTGCTAATTTAATTATCTTTTTAGCTTGTGTTGTTAACTTGTTTGTTTAGTGAAAGTATCATGTATAATGTACCGTTGTATTTAAAGAAATCAATGCAAAGTGGTGAATTCAATTTGTTGGTCATTTCTCTCATGTCATTTTATCTTGTATTGTTTCTTCACTGACCAACGAAAAGATATGAACCTGGTGCGATTGATGTGAATTGCAGCTGAGAAACCGCAAAAACCAGAAGTAGTAAAATTTTGTAAGTTCAACAGCAGCACTGAGAGCTAATCCCGTGTGTCAAACCACTTGGGATTTGAAGGTATTTCAATAGAAAATTCACATCTAGGAACCTCCTTTTATATGACCACGTTTGAACCATGTTTGGATATAGGTCCAAATAGGCTCTCTAATGGTTTTTCTATAAAATATCACGATTAGGGCCACTACTACAATTTTAGCTTATACCGACAATCTAATACTAGCGAAGGAGCAGTTTAGCCAATAATAGGACCCATTACTAGCTAAATAAAGTGGTTTGCCACTACTAAATAATACTGGCAAACAATGGCGGATCCAGGAAATTTACTTCCGAGGGTCAACGTCTAAAGGCTTGAAAAAAATTTATACACAATATACCCATAAAAATGAAACGATAACATAATAATTCATAATTAATAGAAATAATCGTACATTACTAATGTCCACGACGAGTTTTCATATTCTGAAAACGTAGCATTATAGTTTCATTATCAATACAAGCAAACACATCTTTCTCAATATAAACAAGTAAGCTGTCACTCAACCACTGATCTCCCATTCGGTTGCGAAGTGGACCTTTCACAATTTTCATAGCAGAAAATGCTCTCTCCACATAAGCAGTTGCAACCGGTAAAGTTAAGGCTAATGTAAGAAGCAAATAAACATAATTATAAGTTCTATGCAATCCTTTCTCCACCATTTTTCTTGCAAGGCTATCAATCCCCTTCAATTCAGAAAAATCCATCACCGTATGCATATGATTAATATAAATCTGAAGTTGATCTTCAAGTGCCAAGAGATCTCGGGGAGTAAAATCTTGAGGATAAAATTTAGCAAAACGAAGTATCTTTTGTTTGTCAAATGCTATGAATGAATCATCTGGACTCAAACATGCCAAACAAAGAAGTAACTCAGTATTTACCTCACTGAAGCGATGATTTAACTACGCAAGTTGCCACTCAATGATTTGAATAAAGATGTCCACACGATAATGATGAAGGTGTGTTATTCTAGGAGCTCTTCGATGTGATCTCTATTGAGCTACATATGCATCATCCATGTTTGGAACCAAGATATCATGTTTGCCACAAAAGGAGGATACTTGATCAAGCAAGGCTTCAAATGCATTCTCTCTCATGTGTTGTAGTTGGTCCTTGCAAACTTTGACTAACGTCATTGCATTCCCAATATCTTGGTCTTTCCTTTGTAAAGCTTGTGATAAGTCATTTGTGGCTCCCAATATAGATCTCATGAAAAATAAGTGAAATACAAAATCAAAAGATTGTATTTCTCTCAATGACCTATTTGCTTCACCTAGACTATCAGTGGAGCCATCCTCAATAATCAATTTAAGCACTTTCACCACAGATTTAAACAAGGAGATGATACTAATTAATGTACCATAATGTGAGTTCCACCGTGTATCACTGGGACGCTTGAGACACGTTTCTTGATTTAAGCCTCGCCCTGTTGGAAAAGTATCTTTTTCAAGAGCTTCTATAATATCCTTTTGTAGTTGATCTCTAAGCATGTCACGACGCTTACATGAAGCTCCAACAATATTAACCAAGCTATTGCAAGATGTGAAGAAAGTGGAAATATCAGCATTTTCTTTTGCCACGGCCACAAGAGCTAATTGAAGTTGATGGACAAAACAATGAATATAATAGGCACAAGGATTTTCCCTCAAAATCTGTGTTTTAAGACCATTGAACTCACCCTTCATATTACTAGCTCCATCATATCCTTGTCCTCTTAGCATGGAAATGCTCAATTCCTCTCTTGAAAACAATGTGTCAATAGCCTCCTTGAGTGAGTTTGATGTAGTGTCGCTAACATGTTGAATACCCACAAATCTCTCAATTACATCCCCACTTTTGTCCACATAACGAAACACCACCGCCATCTGTTCTTTTACTGACATATCACGCGATTCATCAACTAATAAGGAGAAGAATGCACCATCCATATCCTTGATGATCTTTTTAATAGTTTCAGTGGCACAAGCATTCACAAGATCTTTTTGAATTGTTGGAGCTATTAACTTGAGATTCCCATGAGCATTTTCTAGCACAACGGCTTTAACTTTCTCATCATGATCAGCAAGAAATTGTAAGAGCTCCAAATAATTCCCTTTGTTGCTTGAAGTGTCACTCTCATCATGCCCACAAAAGGGAAGACCTTGCCTCAACAAAAATCTCACACAATCAAGAGAAGCTGTCAAGCAAATACGATAATCAATGCGAGCTTGCTCTGATTGCTTTATCATAATTGTTCGGATGTGTTGCTTCTGATTCATCAAATCTACACAATATTGTCTAGATTGATTATGAACACTTCCAACAAGTCCAACATGTTGCCTAATTTTATCTTTCTTCTTCCAATTCCTAAAACCCATCTCTGTGAAGGCGTCGCTACACCCTTGACCAATTCTGAAATTGGATTTGAAGAGATAACAATAAAGGCAAAATGCAGCATCTTTACTAATACTGTACTCCAACCAATCAAACTCATCAAACCATTTGACATTAAAGCGTCGATCATACCCTGAAATATCAGTTTGTGGAAATGTGTGATCCTTAGGCTGACATGGACCCTTTTGTAGATATGCTCTTCGAACTTCATCTCGAAAGTTAGGATCATAATCTAACATTTGAGGTTGAAGTCTAGGGTCTGCAATAAGATTAGCCAAGATATCTTGCAGATCACTTTCTTTCAAACTATCCACATCTCTTGAAATACCTACATCTCTTTAAATACCCACATCTCTCGAACTCGAACTACCCACATTACCCGAACTAGAAGTACTTGATCCGAACGTTCTCTTAAAGTAGCGTTCCATAATTGTATTGGTATAAATAACCAATCAAGCATCAACAATAAAATAAAATAAAAACCCTAACTTATGCAAACAAACCAAAAAAAAAAAAAATCCTTAATTTATTCAAACTAACCAAGAGATATAATCTAAAATCAAAGTATAGCCCTAATTTATTCAAACTAACAAACCAAAATCAAACCTCAACAACAAACATAAAACCAAGAGATATATTCAAAATAACCAAAGCATGAAAGTAAAATCCTAATTTATTCAAACTAACTAACCAAAACCCCTAATTTATTCAAACTAACGAATAGATATAATCTAACATAAAAGTAAAACATTAATTTATTCAAATCAACTAACCCAACCAAAACCCCTAATTTATTCAAACTAACCAAGATATAATCTAATAACATAAAAGTAAAACCTTTATTTATTCAAACTAACTAACTAAAACAAAACCCCCTAATTTATTGAAAATAACCAAGATATAATCTATAACATAAAAGTATAACCCTAATTTATTCAAACTAACTAACCAAAACAAAACCCCCTTATTTATTGAAAATAACCAATATATAATCTATAACATAAAAGTAAAACCATAATTTATTCAAACTAACCAAAATCAAAACCCCTAATTTATTCAAACTAACAAATATATAATCTAACATATAACCCTAATATATTCAAACTAACAAATCAAAATAAAACATCAACACCAAACAACAACAACAACTAATCAAGAAAAATAAAGACATTTAACAAGCTTTATTAATTAATTAAAGCATAAACAAATTAGGATAACATACTAACAAATTTGAGGGACAAATCTACCTTTGAATAACAACTTGAATTTGGGGGAGGAGTATAGCTCCACCAGCTGCCGCCACTTCGCCTCCGCCGCCACTGGAGTTGTGGGTAAGTTGGGTGGAGGTTGGTTAGTTGAGTTAGGGTTGGGGATTTAGGGTTGAGAAGTTGAGTTGAGTTGAGAAAAAGAAGAGAGAAATGAGTTTGGAAAAGTGATTTTCGGGTTTAGGAGAAAACAGAGCTGAAGCTCTGTTTTGTTTTTTAAAAGTGGACAAAAACGACGTCGTTTTGGTCTGGTTTAAAAAAAAAAACGCTTTAATGAAACGGCGTCGTTTTGACGCAGAGCGAAGAAAAAAAATGAAGCCTCGCGTGCACGCAGCGCAACCCAGCTCCTTCCTTGCCCCTTTGGGGCATTTCGTCGAGCACTTTGTAGGCAGCTTGCGAGGGTCAATTTCAGAACTCTAATGACGGTTTTTTGAGGTTGCAGGGGTCACTTGACCACCTTGCTTCTGTGGATCCGCCACTGCTGGCAAAGTCTTTCGTCAGTACCAGTTTTACTGGCCAGCCACAGCGCCAGCCCCTTTAAGAGCGGGAAGCCAAAAATATTAAGCGCCCAAATTTGTAGACATCAGGATGCCAAATTTTGTCACTGACGAGTTGGTTTGCCAGCACTAAACTTAAATATAATTTTTTACTTAAACTTTCTCTTTACTTCCTTCAAATCCACTATCTCTCTCATTGACCAAAAAAGACCATATCTTCCTCTCGCTTTTTTCTTTCGTTTTTAGGTTTTGCTCTCTGTCACTCACTCTCCCTTCCTCTCTCTCTTTTTTTTTCATTGAAGAAGAAATTGTTTTCTTCCTTAGAGCTATTGGAGTTAGAGGAATCATGTGGTAGTGATTTTTGTATCAGTTGGTTTAGATTGACAAAGAGATTCAATTTGGGGGTTTTCTTTGCTCTTTTCAGTTGGGGTTGATTCCCTGTTCTAGTGAGTTTCTGTTCCTATTTCTTTTATTTTTTTCAAGTATTTAAGTATAGGCAATGACCCACAAATCCTTATGATTAGTTATAAATTAGAATACAAATTTTAAGATGCAGACATGGATGATGTACCAGTTGTATAGATGAAAGGCTGATTATGTCCTTTGATTTTTAAAGCTCTTGTTTCAATCTTTTATTATTTGTTGATGAAGTATGGGCTTGTTTGTTTGTTTTTGGGGGCTTTGTCTTCTGTTTTGTTTTGTTTGGGTTGTGGTTCTGTTTTCCTTTTCTGTTGGGGTTTTGGTGGTTTGCCTTGGGGGATGTTTGTCCTCTTTCTTGTGTTTCTTTTTTTGCCCTTAATAAAATTGTTTCTATTAGAAAAAAAGTATTGAGAGTATTTTGCTTTTATATATGTGTGAGTTGATATATTTCGGTTAATATGCATACTTTATTTGTTTGTTATAACGTGGTCTACTTGTTTGGTGTTATTTCTTCTTTTCTTCAGTTCAATGAATGTACAATTTCTTGTTTAATACATTCTTTAGTCTCACATTTTTGTTATTTTAATTTGGTTTTGCTTGTGAGTTGAAGTAGATGGTGTCCAATTGAGAGATAATAGTTTGTTTTGCCTTGAAATGCTGAAGTAATAGTTTTTTTTTTACCAATGATGTCTGATTAATTTGCTACCACTTTAGATGAGTAGTTCTGGAGATAGTTCACAAGAAAGGCTCAATGTTGACTTGGGGGATGGTCTAGAGGGAGATGGTTCTGTAAGTGGTACTGGTATGTTGGTTTTTTCTTTTCCTTTTGATAAACTGGTATGTTTTAATCATTATATAAGGATATTGTATATGGGATATATGAGAAACTTATTACCTTAAAGTTTTTAAATTCTTTTCTTGTTGTATTGAGCAATTAACATTAATTTTTCATGTAGGCAATGAGGCAAAGCAAGGTCGGGGGTCAAGGGATATGCAACTAGTGTCTAAATAACATGAGAAAAATTACCAAACTCCAGCAAACTTGATGTGTGGGACACTCTCGTGTTTCTTATTCCTAAAATTATTGAATACTTAGTGCATGTATGTGAGTTTATTAGTTATATATTTTAGAGTTGATGTAAGATTACCTTATTGTGGATGCAGGGCACCATTGAATTTCGTCCTAAACAACACCCTTTGATTCATGTCTTCCAGGATGTATGTATAAATGAAGAATAATGAAAAATTGTGGAGACGTTTCAAGAGTGATTTGAAGAAAGCTTAATATAAACCTTTCAAAGGAAGTAAAAGACGGTGGCAATGTGGGGATTCTTGTGTAGACCCAGACCAGTGGCAGGTGTTGATTGAACATTGGGAAAAAGATGAGACTGCAGTACGTGTTATTACACAACAGTCAATATATATATATAATTTGTGCAATGATCAAGTATATGTTTTGTTTTTGCGAATAACAGGAACAAGCTAAACGAAATGCTGAAAATTGGAGTAAACAAATGTTGAATCACACATCTGGCACAAAGTCTTATGCTTAAAGCAAAGCACAATATGTAAGTTTGTGATGCACTTGAATGTTTATTCTTTTTTCTTGTTCATTGTTCTTTATGTTCTTTTATTTGTTCAAGTATATGAAAAACTGAAATGTAGAGGTCCAAAAGACTAATTGTACAATTCATCATTGTAGATTTTATTAGGCTGGTTATTCTATGATGACCATAGAATTTGATGGAGAATGATGAACTGAATATATATCTTTGTTTTTTGTTATGCTGAAATGCAGGAAAACTTTAAGGGATTAGTTGAAGATGAATGTCCTCATAATTAAGAGACACGAAGAAGAGCTTAGGTTGGGCAACTAAAGTTTTGGAACTCTACTGATGTAGGCAACCTTCGTAATATATGGCTATTGTAAATTGTAATCCACATTGGTACTTTATATTTTATAAGGATGGTTGTTGTATCTTGTATGGTTCAATCTTTCAGTATTGTACTTATAATTGTCATTACATATTTAGTATCAATTAAAAAAAAATTAGGAATGAAAAATGCTCATATTATATTACAAAACAAAAGGCATTTGAAGGAAGTATCCTTAATGGTGCATTAGCTCAGAAAAGAATATTTTTTTTTTTTGGTTAAGAAACAATCCTGGCGAATGTTTGGCCATTGGTATCCAAACAATAATCCTCACAAATGCTTGTTTAATACTGGCCATTTGTTTTGTCAGTAATAAATTGAAATCACTTTATGACTTGTGTCAGAGACAAATCTATACTGACGAATAAGTTGCAAAAGTTGGTAAGTGTTAGTATTACTGACAGGACTTTTACTGACAAGCCTTATTTCCGCCATTGCACTAGCCAAGAAGCCATTACTGACGAATTTTCGTCAGTAATGAGGTTTCTACTGACCATAGAGGGTTGTCGGTATAAGCTAAAATTGTAGTAGTGGGCCCGGGTATGGCAATACCATCCCCGTCTCCGCTCCCCATCCCACCGCAATTTCCAGTTTAGACTTTTCGGGGATCCCCATCCCCCCCAGGGAGGTGCCTCCCATACCCGTCCCAATCCCTGGTTTTTAATAAGAAATTTCTTGTTTCTTATCAAAAGCATCCTATGTAGAGTTAGTATATTATCCAAATCTTTAGAAACTCTTTCAAAAAGAAATCCAAGTAAACATTTTTAGTAAGCACAACAAATCCATCTAGTATTAAATTAGAAAACCAATCACAAAGAAATATTAACAATATTCAATCAGAAAAAAGTAATAAAATGTTTTACTTAATATGAAAAATATAACCACAAAAATATTTCAATACTTATCTCACTCCATAACCAATCACGAGCGCACATCAATGCCTCCACTGTTTTTTAATGAAGCCGTCTACGATGAGGGCTTATAATCCTTCCACTAGTACTAAAGCAAGACTCTGAAGCAACCATGGATGCATGAATGGCCAAAATAGATCTAGCAATATCATGCAAAGTAGGAATTGCCCCTCTGCTCAAGCTTTTGGTGGTGCACTTCAGATGTTCAATATAATGCTTCAGCTAAACTATGTAAGCACATCGCACACATATATATATATATATATATATATTTTAAAGTCTTGGCCAAAATGACGTTGTTTTGGGCGAGGGCCAAAAAAAAAGGAGGAGAAACCGGATTTATGGGTTTTCAAAAAGGCTTGCATATCGTTGGCTTTAAACAATGATTCTTTTTCAAATCAATTCTTTAAAGAAGGCAAGCGTTTTGTGGGTTTTAAGCAATTCTCACTTTTCTTTTCTTTTTAGTATGAATTTTTATTTCTTATTTAAACAAGGATTACAAAAGAATTTATAAAAAAAAAGGAAATAAATTGTTTTATACAATACATATGGTAGCTCCCTACAGTCTTGTATAATATGAAAACAAATGTATAATAATACCCAATTCTACTACTTGTATTATAAAGAAACTCAAAATCATTTAAATTCTATAAACAAACCCCAAAAAAAAAACCCAAAACTGACAGCTGTTACATTTTTTAAGTTTAATTAGTGAAATGAAATACCTTTATTACCCTTTTAGCATTAAATAAGTTTTTTTGAAAAATTTGGGGCACTTTTTCTCTCTTGTCTCTCTCCCTTCGCGGAAACCAGGCAAGCTAGTTTTGGTCGGCAATCTTGGTACTCCGGCCACGGCCAGCGGTGAGACCGGTCGGAAAAGGACCAACCAGGGCCGGTGATCACGTCTGGGCTAAAGCCCAGCCACCTCAGCCACTCACAGCGCCGCTGAGAGCTCGGAAAAGGTCTGTGGATTTCGAGTTTTCCGACTTAGTTTTCGGCGACTCCGGTTGTTGTTTCCGTCGATTGAAGTATGAAACTTCATCTACTCTAGTTGTTTATGTATGTGGTTAGGATCGATTTTGGAGTTTTGGAAATTAATCAATACACCCAAGTTTGACCGGCGACTTTGGCCATGTACCACGTTGCTCCGGCCACTTTTTGGCTAGGGTCCGAGAGCAAAATTTGCTCCCCTTGTTAGTCTAAACATGTTGGTATAGGTATTGTAGTGAGTTTTGGAAATTTTCCATCGTCGAAATTTTCTCAAGATACCCACCGCTGCTGGAGCGTGGGCCACTGTTTGGCCGCCCATTATGTTCTAAAATGTTCGCTACGCCGTCCCAAGCACAAAGGTATGCTCGGATTAGAGATAGGTTACTATTTGACTTCGACAATATGCTCGATATGTTCGTTTCAGATCATATCCAGGGTTGTTGGAATGCTAGTAGCATCTGTTTTCTTTCAAGAGCTTTTCCTACTCCATTTCCACTCTGCTGATCATGTTGGTCTTGAAGGGCATTACCATTGGCTGCTGCAGCTCATAGTTTTTGTTTCTGTCATGGCAGCTTTGGCAGCAACTTGTTGCCAAACCATTCTTCTTGCAACACTTGTTCTTTCAAATTCAGTTGTATTTCAAGGTTGTTGGTTTACGAACATGGGGTTTTAGCTCTGGATTCCTAGGTTTGTTTCAAAGGGTTGTGTTGTCAATTATGTTTTTCAAGGTTGCTGGTTTACGAACATGGGGTTTTTGTAGCTGTGCACTTTTATCATTCCTATATTATGCAAATGAAATGATGTAGTTGTTAACTTCCAGTAAGTGGGTTGATTTCTATGACATAGTATTAATGTACTTCTATGACATAGTATTAATAGATTTTCAGTAACAAAGCATGCTCTATATATAGCTGTGCATTTGAAGTTTTTGATATGCATAATGTGATTTTTACTAGGAAGATAGTTCTATGACATAGTATTAACAGTGTATTTTTTTCTTTTCTTGTAGAGGTATTTCCTTTTGCCTTTGCCATTGTTTCTGGTGAAACTGTGGACAATTAGAGGGGGTTTCTGCAAAGGATATAGGATGTCTTGCTGGGTTTTTTGTTGTTGAGTTTTTTGTATGAAATGATATTAACAATGTTTTTCTATGAAATAATATTAACAATGTATTTGTATGACATGATATTAACAATGTACTTGTATAACATGGTATTAATAATGTACTTCTATGACATGGTATTAACAATGTACTTCGAGCTTGCTGGGCTTGTTTTGAGTTTTTTTTGAGTTTTTTGTGTTGGGCTTCTTTTATGTTAATCAGTGGCAGTCATGTAATTTATAGGAACTTCAACACTCATTTCTTATGTAGTAAATGATTTTTGGGTATGTTTCTAAAGTGCATTCCATGTGGGGGTTTTTTATATATATATAATTTCAGCTCCTATTGTGGGTATAATACTAAAGCTCCCTAATATGAATTCTGCGATTTTTTTTTCCTTCTTGAGCACTGCCAATCCAAAAAAAGTTAAGTCGTGTTTTTTCCTTCTTAACCAAAAGCTAATTCGTTTCTTCTTTTTTTTTTTCTCCTTTTTTGTTAATATGTTTTTTTCTTGATTTGGCTCTTATGATTAGTATTGATAGCACACTCGAGGAGGAAGAGGCTACACAATGAGACACCTTGAGGTATGATAAATTATGATTTGTTTATTTAATTGATAATTTGATATTTATTTTCGCTAGATTAATTGATATTTATTTTTGTTAGATTAATTTGATATTTTTTTCTATAACTTATTAATGACATTGATATTGTTTAAATTATAAGGATATTTGGTTGTCAATTATTTTTATAAAACTTTTGGCCTTTCAAAATTGCACCATGGCTAAAAAATTCATGTGTCCGCCAGTGTTGACAACAGTTTATTTAAAAAATTCCTTGGTGTGGTTCTCAACTGGCAGAACCACTATTCTTCCCACCGCCCACGCCACCAACATTGTCGGAAATAAAAATCTGCAAACCAAATCTCCAGTTCTATTATCTCATCTCGCAAAAGAGCAAACCTGCACCATTCCACAATGTAACTCACTTGAAGTCTAACAAACCAAAATCCTCTTATGACTAATACCATGCGTTGGCCGGAAATGTCGAATTAAATTTTAAAAAAAAATCACACAAATATTAATCAACATATTCTACACATAGGCTTGACAATATCTGTTTGTATGAAGCCTCTTAAGACATAAAACAATGCCAGTGGAAAACCACAAAAGAAAGGGTATTTGACCTTGCCACGTTCAGAGGATGTAGTTCTCAGAATGGATCTTCATCATCTTCATAGTACAAGTACTTCTCATCTTTTAAATCTTCACAGCTGAAGTACTCATCTTCCATGTTTTCATGAGTTTCCTCATCTTCCTCGTTTTCATCATCTTCATCTCTCAAGTCTTCATCTTGCGGCATTACCAGGTGGACCCCGCAGCTTTTACAGAACACCAAACCTATGCTAGTATGTTCCAACCTAACCCGACAAGTACTAACTTGATCCGTAAAAGGCCTCACTAGAGAATGCACAATCTTAAGAAATTAATGGAATATAGAGCAGCCACACATGAGCTGACTCCATATATTTTGTGTCAAGATAAACCGAATGTGGTGCAATATTTGTTTCTCCGTTAATGTCAACCCTGGTTGTAAAATGGCAACGACCAAAATCACTTTGCGTAATTGTTGGAGACTTTTGGTCAATTTCCTTTTTATTTTCCTTTTGGCAACGACCAAATTCAATTTGGGGAAGTTCAGGACTTTCTTCAAGGCTCTTACAACCACTGAGGTTAAGATACCACAAGTCAGGTGAAACATTTGAGTTTCCGGGAAGTGACTCTGCACTCCATTTTGGGAACTTAACAAGATTCCGGCATCTATAGAGATTAACACTAGTTAGATACTCATAAATGCTGCATGGCATATTTCTAAGGTTTTCACATCCTTCTAGAGTTAACACTTCAAGGCCAACAAGATATCCAATTGAGGAATGCAACTCTGTTATGGCAGTGTAGGATAGATCCAAGGCTATTATTATGCAATCCATCTTCTCCACAATCTCAGGGAAGTACTTGAGGCTTCTGCAATCCCTCAAATATATATGTTTCACAGATTTCAAGGCAGTTCTCAATGGATAAAATTTAAGCTTGTCACATCCCATCAAGGCAACAAGGTTATTGAGAAATCCAACAATATAATGAACCTTAACTAAACTTGTGCAGTTGTTTAGATTCAAATCCTTTAAATTTGGGAATCCAGTGGCGTCGGGGAATTCTATTAGGAATTTGCAGCTTTCAAAATTCAGAGTGTTCTCCCAGTTACGCTTCAACGTTCGGTAATCATTCTCCAATTCGACATTTTTGGTACATATGTGGTCATAGTTCTCCGTGATTTTGGCCACGTCTGCGCAAAGTCGCTCTACTTTGGCCTGAAGGTCAGTCTCGGCATGGTGCCTTCTTTTGGAGGGCTCCACGCATGGTGAGTGTTGTGCTGAGTGCCAAGGCTGGCCTCACTCGGCATGGTGGGATGCAAGCGGCTGAACAGACGAAGAGGTTTGATGGGTGAAGGAACTAGCAGGGCTGGTAGTGATGTGAGATTAAGAAATCGATTCCCAAAGACGGCGCCAATCTATTGATGTCCGAAATTGGATTCAACTTAGATAGAAGAAGAGTGGAGTCTTTAGCTGGGAGTTGGAAGGAGGTAGCCTTCGGTAAAGGAAGCTTCGGTTGGGTGATTGACCTGTAGAAGGGAAACAGAAGGAGCAATTGAAAGGACCCGCCCTGAATTCCCCCCTTCGAACTTCTGATGAACCTTGTACCTATCCGACACCAGGCATGTGTCGGCCAAGATGACTAAAATACCATTCTTGCCCTAATTCCAAAATAACTTTAGGGTTTGACTTATACCAGAAAACCGGCAGAGCCTCCCTTGAAAAATGGCTCTAATCCAAAAATTTACCTACACATCAAATGCACATAAATTTCCAAGCGTTCAGCAAGCACTAGATATAAACCACACACCAATTAGAAAATCTAAAGGGTCTGAAGCTTCGTTATACATATGCAACCTACAATATAACCCAAGTATCAATCGGGCTACTGGCCGACCAAAATAAAGAGTTCTAAATTCCAGTTGCAAACACTGAGTTTACGACCCAACAACCATTAACAAATTCAATGACACACTTAGAAACAATTCCAAGCATAACTCATACAGTTTATTATGCGACTGCACCTAGGTTGCCTACGTACCTTTTTGAGGGATCAAGCCACACGTAGTTCTTTCTACCAAAAATTAAAATTTAGATAATATAACATTGTTCAAAGTAAAACCAATAATTAAATTCTAAAATCATTCTTTACTTTGATTTCAACAAGCTATATACCCGAATATCATGCCATGAAATTATATACCTAACTATTCAATCAATTTATCATTGTACATCCAAACGCGTATATACCAAAACTTTTTACATGAAAGCCATACCTGCAACCGTCCGCATAATTCATATATCTTGTTGTCACCCACCAAGAGGTATATGAGAAATATAATTAAATCCGAAGGCAGTTGGGGAAGGGGAAACTAGCCAACCACCTGTGTAGACAAGTCGTCCAGGTGGCTGGGGATCCTAGCCAACCCTGTGCAGATAATAAGAGCAGGGTGGCGAAGAACATTTTGTTAACTGTATAAAATACATCAGTATTGCACTATTCTCTATATAAGTGTACCCCAAGCATAATCCGTCAATTCCAAGTACTACACGTGTGGACATGGACGGAAACAGAAATTTTTATAGGGGTGGGCTATTATTTCTTATATGGGTAAAGATCTAAATAAAATTCCATTTATTATCTCATAGGAGAAAACTTGAAACTAACTGGAGATCTGTTTGGATAGGACATGCTAATTTTTACTTGGATGGATTGGACTAATTTTGTAAAATGAGGTGTAGTGCCTAAAAATTAGTATTAAATTTCTTTTTTCCCAAACCTTGCTCTAGGCTAAAGCCCACTCTAGCCATAGTGTAGTTCCGTCCTTGCGTGTGGAATAGTCCACTCCACATGTGTGGTACATCCTCTCAGAACTCAGAGACAAATGGTCAACTTGGGAACTCAATCCTCGAAGAACTCAGGGAGATATACTCAACTTAAGTACGCAATCCTCACAGAACTTGGGGGACACGAGGTCAGCCTGAGATGCAAATCCTCGCACCACACGGTTCGGGCATCCCCGAGCCTCGTGGGGCAATGTCATACACTCGTAGACTTTTCCGAAGGCAACAGAGTTGTCCGAAGACACTTTTATTTCCCGAAGGCAACTGGGATGTCCAAAGACATCAATATTTCCAACGGCATCCAGGATGTTCGAAGACATCAATATTTCCTAGGCAACCATATTTCTGAAGGCAACCATATTGTTCAAAGACATAAATATTTCCAAGGCAACCAGGATGTTCGAAGACATCAATATTTTCGAAGGTAACCAATCCAATTTCATAAAACAATACAAATGATAATCACAATTCAAGAATTTCATAATTTCTAGGGGATACAGAGAATGGTGCATAATTTACACATTTTAATTCCAAGCCATTGCGCATATATTTAAATGTAAACATATAATCAAACATTTTATTAAATCTTTACTGAAGCCAAACCCAGCTATCAAGCCGTTCCCGACTCACATACTTTTCCAAGTCTTTCCTGAATATTTTATAAAATCATTTGTCCCATAATTCACATTTCAAATCCATTCTTCAAACTGTTATTAACTTTCCGAGCTATCATCGATTATCAATATGCATAAACACTTAAAATCAACTCAACCCAAATCAGCACAATAAAACATAAATATATCATGCTTGGAAAGTAAAAGTGATAGAATAATAATTCATATATATTTAATAAAACTCTCATAGCATAGTACCATTTGTAAAACAAATGTCCAATCACAATTACAACTTACTATATGGCCTCAACCGAGTCAACATGGCGCACCAAATAGGTCAATTAGGCCCTTGGGACCCAAGACCTCCGATTTTCGATCCGAGAGTTCCTATAGGTCCAACAATGTCTACTAAACAAGTCCCAAAGGTTTGGTCTCGATCGAGCGGTCAGGTCTAATCCAATTGTACGATCGGACGGCAATCGGTTCGCCTTACCCTAGAATCATTGACTCGGAGTATCCAGGACTCCGATTCTCAATTCTTAAGTTCCTCAACGATCTAAGAGGTTCAGAGAATAACATATCTCAAAACGGGACCGATTAGACTGTCTAATCATATCAAACCCGATCATCACATAATAGGTGAAAATCCATTCAATGCTCAAACGGTAGAATCTCATACATCCGAGCATATCGCTGTGCTCGGGATGATGTGGGGAACATTTTAGAACTCAATGGGCCGCCACAAGGTGGCCCACACGTCGCCACCCACCGCTAGCAGTGGTGGATGTCTTGAGAAAATTCCAGCGATGGAAAATTCTCGAAACTCCTTACAAGAGGAACAAGTTCTGGTCTCGGATGAAGGGAATATTTTGGGAAGGGTGGTGTAGAGATTTTGGAAATCTCCAACCAAATTTTGAGAGAATAAATCACCTATCATGACATATCTAATATGTAATAATCATAAAAGCGGAAGCATAAAATAGCTAGGGATTCATGCAAGTCTCTGTTGGTCCCAATCTTTATAGGTGTATGATAAACATGCACCAATGACTCTCTAAAATCCTATTCAAGAGAGAGTTGAGACATTCATACCCTTGGAGCGAATCTTGAAACCAAGAATGGTGTTCAAGTAGAGGGAATGGTTCCTTTATTGTTGGCTCTCCCTTTGATGTTGATTCTCCACCTTTTAGCTTTTCAAATAGGTACAAAGATATGTACCCCCTCCCCCCAAAGCTCTTCACCAAGGATTGAATGAGATGAGAGAATGAGAAGACAACAAGTGAGTAAAGTTGCTAGCCTTCTCACTTGGTGTTGGCTAGCCAAGGGGTAGACGGAGAGAAAGTTGATGTTTTCTCTCTTCCAAAGTTACCAACTTGAAACCCTAGGATGATAGGGTGCCATAGCTACACATATGTAGGACCAAAATCGTCACATAAGTGACAAAAATGCCCCATTTCACTAGTGTTGCCGCACCCTCCCCTTGTGCCATCTTTTTGTGTCATCTTGGTCCATCATATTAATCCTATAATGTGTCACACTTGTGCCTAAGCCCATATGGTCCATTCCCTATTGAATTTCCAAGTCATATAAGACCTTTATTAAAGTTTCATAACTTTAATTGAACAATTAAATTAATATAATCAATTTAATCAGTTTAGTGACTTAACAAATTTAATCACTCACTTGTCTAACAAGTGTTGGTCCCGGTCATCTTTAGTTGACCGTGTCAAGTGTCAGGTCAACCATTTGACCTTTGACCTTTGACTTTCGCATTAACTTTGACCAAGCCACAAAATCATTCATTCTCTTCTTAATTCCCAATCAACTCATTTTCGGTGTGTGATCTTATATGTTCTAATTAGGGAGGCAGTATGTATGAATGATTTACTCTGAACCAAGTGTGAATTTATCCCTCTATACAATTCTCCCTATTGGCGAAGCCATGAGTGACACTTAGCAGTATGTCATGGCTACCCAAGCTAAAAAAGAATTCATTTAGAGAACCTAGTCAGTTTGTGATTACAATGCAATTCGATCCTTCTCTAATTCAATACTCTATGTCATATTTTGGGGATATGGTAAGCTCGTGTCAAATCCCCTAATATGATGTTTCTTGGTTATATGATTTACTTGGATGAAATTGCAAACATTCTTGTTTCAATTTCCATCCGATATTTTGGCCAAAGAGTCAATGAATCATATCTTTAGAGTGTTCTCTCTTCTTACTAAGAGTAGAGATTCCTTATTGTACATTCACCTGTCTCTGTGTACATGCTGAGAATCCTGAGGAACACCTTTAAGTCAAATCTTTTCGATACGACTGTATAGTGGTCTCAAAGAGAAACAACCCACACACAAGACAACTGTGATGTCTCAGGTTTGAGGACTAATTTGCATTATCACAACTTAGAATTCTTTGTTTGACACTTGTGAGCAAGACTTCCATACAAGAATTCTAGAGTTGATGGCGTTCAGTGGACTCCATCTCTATAGAGCACCTACACATATGTCTCAGTGTCTCCACATGAATGACTTGAGACTAGTCATCCTCCCAATTGAGCAGACATAATGTGTACCCTTCTTTGCGGGTCACCATTGTCCAATTAGTGATCCTATGACCAGGAACATTTTAGGATATGATATTCATATTATATGGAAAAGTCTCGTCCATCTAACATTTTTAGACCACTTTCCATTAAGGTATGCATTACTGTTTATAAGAGTTTAAGATTTATCATCTTTGAGGAGCTTGAAGAACTCAATCGTATGCCATCTCGTCGAGGCAACTTTATCATGATGCCCACAATTTTATTTGTTCCCTAACTTGAAAAAGCAATAGTATTAACATAAATATGCAATTTGAATCTTCATGATATTATTTCTGCAAAAATTTAATAAACTAAGCCAAAATTCTCTCTATATATATAAGTTTACTTACTATGCCTTCTGTTAAGACTTGATAAACATCCTCGTGAGACCACAATCTGCTAGGTTTTCCAGGTTCAAATGGTGATTCTTGGCGAACTATTTCTTTTCCCATTTCTTCTAGCAAGTCATGCATCCAAATACTACTGTCTTCATTAACATTTATGAGGGCCTTTTCTTTGAGTACTTTGAGACCATACTTAAGGTTTAGGCCGCAACCTTCTAGTATTTGTATCACATGGTCCTTGTCTTCACCTTTAAAGAAACATGCAATGTCAAGTAAAACCTTTCAAAAGATCTTCCAATGAATTATAACTTATTTTAAGATCTTCTTGAATGTCTGGATTAGGAATTTTTTTGCAACCATCTAATGCATCTAGCCGTTCCTCAATACTTCCACAACATAGAAGTGAACCTAAAACTACCAGAGCTAGGGGAAGGCCTCGAGCATACTGCACTACAGTACTAGCGAGCTTCTTATAATCATCCGAAAGTCGTCTTTCTCCTGGAAAGGCATTCGCACTGAAGAGATCAAAAGCTTCGTGATCATCTAATTCCTTGAAATTGTAAATTAGATTAACTTGATGAGCAGTGAGCAAGTGCTTATCTCTAGTTGTTATAATTATTCTACTACCGTGACCAAACCATTCAGACCTTCCAACTAATTTCTTCACTTGGTCTACTTGGTTCGCATCATCAACAATTATGAGAAACCTTTCTTGCTCAACCTTTTCTTTATCACATTCATTCCCTCATGAACATTGGCCACCAAGTCTTTCCCTCCTAGAATCTTAGACAAAATAATGTTTTGTAGTTTAACTAGGCCCCCATGTTGCATTGATTCTTCTCTAACAATGTCCAAAAAGCAGCTACCTTCAAATTTACTGGCAATTGTATTGTAAATAGCTTTAGCAATTGTTGTTTTACCTATTCCACAATTCCCCATATCCCTACCATAGAAACATTGTTTTCCCCAGCACGTAAAAGCTTAACCACATGTCGTACACGAGACTCGATTCCAACTGGGTGATCTACCACATTAAAGGCAGTATCATTTGATACACGTACCGAAATCTCTTCAATGATGTCATGAATAAATTTAGATTCATGCCTGCCAATAAAAGCAGATGAAACATTTGATGAATGGCAGTTTTATTTGCTAAATTTGTTTTTGGAAAAAAGTAGAAGATAATACTGCTTGATTAAAAGTGACAAGGCTTTAAATCAAGGACTTTTAATTTGTTTCCATTATTTACCTTCAAATGCAAAATAGTCATGAAAAATAAGTAATAAATGCAAATTAGGCCCGCGATTCATCAATTCAAATACGTGGGATATTACCCGTGTAAGAAATGCCACTCGGACAAATTTGATGCTTCTACAAGAGCTGCTTTCCATCTTAGCACCTTCTTCTTCATATCATTCTTGAAGTTGCTTTCATGGTTAGTAATTGCCTCCCCAAAACTACCTCTCTGGTGCCGTACATGGGACGGATCCACTTTGTAAAAAATTGGAAAAACCATTTGTTGCTTTGATTCTTTGCATTGAAGGATATGAACGAGTTCATCCAAGCACCACGTAGAGGATGCATAGCCTTCAAAGTATATGATGAGAGAAATCATTGACCCTTCAATTCCTTTGAGAAGCGCTGGCAATATATCTGTTCCTCTTTCAAGCTCATGATCATCTATGAAGGTGTTGATCCCCTTCCGATACAAACTGCTATGCAAATGGTCTATAAAATTGTAGCGTGTATCCTAAAGAGAGATCAACATCAAATGCTATTGATACTGCTGCTGTAGCATATTATTATGTACCTTATAGATAGCAGATTTCTGCTATAGTCTGTTAGATTTGTTAGAGGTAGTTCATTTTAGTTAGAGTGTTTGTTAAGCTTAACCAGGTGGCACTGATTAGTAGATCAGATTATTCTTGTATAAATACCTCTCTCTGTAATTATCTAATTCAATCAATGAGAATATACACAGTTATTTCATTCTTCTTCATGGTATCCAAAGCCTTGTGTCTAACGACTTTCTGACTCTGCGAATTTTCTCAGCTCCCAAACATTTCTTTCTTTTATTTTCTTGCTGCGTTTCTATGATTTCTTCATCTTTTTTCTCAATTTCCTTTCTTGCGACTTCTCTCTGCTTCCACAATGGCGGATTCTTCGTCTGATTCTGTCTCTGCAACTTCTTCCCCCATTGCAAACCCTAACTCCTCTTATCACTCAATTACGATTCAAAACGTGGCGAGCATGGTTCCTGTGAAGCTCAAGCGTGACAATTATCTTTTTTGGCTCTTGTTGTTCATTCCAGTGCTTTGACGATACAAACTTCTCGGTCTCGTGAATGGCACTGATCTCTGTCCTCCATCACACATTCCTGCTGCTTCTGGTACGGAGATTCCGAATTCAACTTATGAAGCTTTGATTGACAAAGATCAAAGCTTGATCATTTGGATCAATTCCACTTTATCGGAAGATTTATTACCTCATACTGTTGGTTCTGTCACTTCTCGTGATCTCTGGCTTGTCTTGGAGAAACGCTGTTGTGAATTTTAGACAACCTGCAAAATGGAGATTATAAAGATTAGTCTAAACACAAATTATACTCGCAAGTGCACAAGGTCAATCGTAATTTAGTATGGCAAATACGAGGTCATTCCCACGAGGACTGAGTTCAACTTCCAATTAGTCTAACCTAATTTACTTCACAAAATACATTAACTACTCTAATTATATAAACAAGAAATTAAACACGTAGCATACTCACGTAAACACAAAGGGGGTTTTTGAATGAGTAATTAAATTAACACGAAATTAAAAGACAAAACAAGGAGAAAGTCACAAAACACAAAGATGAGAAATTCAAATTGATAAAAGCACTAGGACAATGAATTCACCACTAGTAATCCGATCTAGCCTCTTATTCACCTACCTATTAATTATCCAATCGATGTTGCCGCTTAGTTTCCCTTTTTAATGAATTACCTATGGTATTTAGGCTAACTCGTATATTCCTATATGCAATTTGCCTATGGTATTTAGGTCAAATATCAACACATAGAAACTTATTAAGATAAGTGAAAACCTCCAACAAGCATGTAAACCCTAGGAGTATGATATTTACCCTAGACGAATTACAAATCTTAATCACAAGAAGTAAGCCTCAAATTAAGTATGGTATTTACTCTAATTTACATCCGATTAACTCAATTAAAAGTCTAGATGGTGATCAAACATCAAGATAATCAACCAAGTTATTAAGCACAGTGATTAAGAATCCAACAGCAAACAGCAATCAATAGATAGGTAAAATAAGAAAACTAGATTATCATACTAGGGCTACATCATGCCCTAGCAAAGAAAAATTAATTACACAGTCATAGAATTCGGCATAAGCAAAAACATAAGGAAGAAATAATAAAACTTAGCCAATTGCGGTACTCTTCCGGTGTCTCCAATTTCTCCAAATCTTGCGTAACCCTAAATGAGTTATTTTCTAACGCTTAAACAAAGCACCACAATCCTATTCCTACCCTAGTTGGGCTTTTACAGCAGCCCAAAAATAAAGAAAACCCTAATTAAAACATAAATCCAAAAAGGGTAAATAATTGACTCCTCTTCCTACTTTGACTGGGATAACACGTCAGTTACTTTGCACGCACGTTTGGGGTCGTTCCTCCTTCAAGAAAATTTGGGAAAAATATGATAATTTTAGCTCTGTGTCTTATCTTTCCAACCATATATCGCAGGACTTGAGGAAAAATCGGGAAGTCCTTCAAATTGCCTTTTTCGTACAATAACTCAAATATGACGGGATTGCACTTTATGCTGACTTAACTTCAAAGACTGCTCTCATTGGCTGCTCCAAAAATTCTAGAAAAATTCCACAATTATCTTCAAGGTCTTAGCTTCAATCTCCAACTGGCCTTACACAAAAACTCCACCAAAAAGTCATATTTTAGTAGAAAACCAATTAACTGCTCCGGAAATCTGAAAATGGAGAAAATAAAGTAATAAATCCCTTTTAAATCCAATTCTCCTACAAAAACTAAGTGTAAATAGTACATAAATGTATAAATTTATGGACTTATCAAACGCTTCTCTGGTACGACTCGTACGCATGTTACTCAGCTTAAATCTCGTCTGCAAAATATTCAGAAAGGCACTCTTTCCATGGCTTTGTACCTTCAATCAATCAAGGAGATTTCTGATGGTCTCACTGCTGCTGGTTGACCAATTGATGAATCTGATCTTGTTTCCTATGCTCTTGGTGGTCTTCCAGACGAATATGACTCATTTGTCACGTCTATTGAGGTACACATTGAACCTGTTACCTCTGATGAGCTCCATGATCTTCTCTTGGCTCGTGAATCTCATCTGAATTGTAAGAAAGCTAAGGCTTCTTCCCTCTCTAATGACCCTGTTCATGCTTATGTTGCTGGTACTGCCAAGCCTTCTCCATCCTCTTTCAATCGAGGTCGTAATTTTCCATCGCAAAATCGAAATCGGAATTTTGGCAATTACGGTCGCTCCTATTTGGATATGGTAATCGTTCGTTTGGCTATTATCGCCCCAATTCATATCCAGCTTCACGAGGTCACTTTAATTCTTCCTCTGGTGGCATTCTTGGTTCTGCTCCCTCTCAGTACTCGGCCAATTCTTTTGGTTATGGCTCTGTTCGCTGCCAAGTGTGCAATCAATTTGGCCACTCTCCTATGCATTGTTCTTTTTATGGCAAATCTCTGTCTGCTTTAATGGCTACTACCACTCCTCCAAATTACTGGGTTACGGACACTGGGGCTAGTCATCATGTTACTTCTGACTTCTCTACTCTTCAACAACCTGCTTCGTGTGATGGTTCTGAGCAGTTCCATGTTGGAAATGGCAAAGGTTTGCATATTTCTCATACATGCACCTCTTTAATTCAAACTCCTCATCATAAATTTCAGTTGCTAGATGTTCTATATGTTCCTGAAGCATTCCACAATCTCTTGTCTGTTTACAAGATTGTGCGAGATAATCACTGTGATTTGTCATTTAATGAATTTGGCTTCTCTATTAAGGATCTGGCTTCTGGGAAGATACTGTATCAAGGCCCAGCTGAAAATGGATTGTATCCTTTCTACTACACTTCGTCAAATCCACCTACCTCTGGTTCTCCTCAAGCTTTTCTGGTCACTAAGGCTGATGTACTTACATGGCATCTAAGGTTCGGTCATCCATCATCTTCTGTGCTTAATTCTGTTTTGCACAAGAATCAAATTCATGTAAAAGCATCTGTTGTACATGGTTCTGTCTGTTCAGCTTGTGTACTTGGAAAAGCTACCAGATTACCTTTTAATAAAATCATTTCTTCCACTATTGCTCCTTTGCAATTGGTATATTCTGATGTTTGGGGTCCATCTCCGGTTGAATCTTATTCTGGTTTTCGCTATTATCTGCTCTTCGTTGATGATTTTACTAAGTACACTTGGTTATACCCTTTGAAATATAAGTCTAAGGTTTTTGCCACATTCCAAGTGTTTAAGGCCAAGGTTGAAAATTATTTTGGTCTCACCATAAAGTCTCTTCGTTCAGATTCAAGGGGTGAGTACTTAAGTAAGGATTTTCAAAGCTTTCTAAATCACAGTGGCATTGTTCATTAGTTCAGTTGTCCTCATACTCCACAACAAAACGATTGTGCTGAGCAGAAACATCAGCATATTGTTAAGATGTCTAGAACGCTTTTGGCTCAATCTTCTGTTCCTACTAAGTATTGGGTTGATGCTTTTCAAACTGCTGTCTTTTTAATTAATAGGCTCCCTGATCACCATCATTCGGTATCACCTTGGCAACTTTTATTTGGTTCTTCTCCCCACTGCTCTGGCCTTAAGGTGTTTGGATGTGCTTGTTACCCTTGGTTGCTTCCCTATACCAAGCACAAATTGGATCCCAAGAGCAAAATGTGTGTTTTTTGGGATATAGTTTGCATCATGGTGGTTATAGGTGTCTGGATATCTCTACTGACAGGGTCTATATTTCAAGACATGTTGTCTTTGATGAATCTCACTTCCCCTTTCAAGTTTTACTCCCTTCTGTCTCTCCCTCCTCACCTTCTGCTACCTCTTCATCTTCCTCTCTTTCTTTTCCTTCTGCACCTATACCATCCACTAGTTCTTATCCTTCTGCGGCTATCTCACGATCAACATCAAATGTTGCTTCTGAAATTCAACCTGAGCATGCAATAATTCCAGCTGCTTCTGGAGTTCAACCTGAGCACTCACCAAATGATGCCTCTGAAGTTCAAGCTACATTTCAACAAACTGTTGCCTATGAGGTTCGCACTGCTGTTCAAAATGTGCATCCCATGCTTACAAGATCCAAAAATGGTATCTCTAAGCCTAAAGCTCTCATAGCTACTAAACATCCACTTCCAAGAACTACGGATACACTTGTTTATGCTCTCTCAGTTCCTACAACCTTCACTCAAGCTGCTAAACACTCTCATTGGATGGCAGCTATGAAATCTGAGTTTCATGCTCTGCAAAGTACTGGCATATGGGATTTAGTGCCCGCTTCTCCACAGTATAACCTTGTTGGTTGCAAATGTGTATTCAAGATAAAGCAAAAACAAGATGAGACCATTGATCGGTACAAAGCACGCTTAGTTGCTAAGGGATTCAACCAACATGAAGGCTTGGACTATCATGATACCTTTAGTCCAGTGGCTAAGCCAATCACAATCAGAATTCTTCTTTCTATAGACGTTTCTAATGATTGGTTTCTCAATCAATTAGATGTAAGCAATGCTTTCTTACATGGTCATCTTAAGGAAGATGTGTATATGCTACAACCTCTAGGGTTTATTGATCACTCCAAGCCTGACTATGTGTGTAAACTCAAACGATCCTTGTATGGTCTTAAGCAGGCTCCTAGAGCCTGGTATGAGGAGTTGTGTACTGCTCTTATCTCTCTTGGATTTCTCAATTCTTCATCTGATACTAGTTTGTTCATTCAAAAGACTGCAACCTCTGTTACTTTTGTGTTGGTTTATGTTGATGATATCATCATCACAGGGAGTTCTTCAACGCATTGTCAATCTTTGATTAGTACTCTTGGTACTCTCTTTCCTATCAAAGACTTAGGTCCACTTCACTTCTTTCTTGGTTTAGAGGTCAAGAGAACAAATTCTAGTCTGTTTATGGCTCAATCTAAATATGCACTGGCTTTGCTTAAGAAATTAGATATGATTGGTGCTAAACCATGTCCTACTCTTGTAGGTTCTGTTAAACTTGATCATTCAGGGACTTTCCTTAAAGATCCTTCATTTTACAAATCCATAGTTGGTGCTTTGCAGTATTTGACCTGGACACGACCTGACTTGGCTTTTGCAGTCAACCAAGTCTGTCAATATATGCATGCTCATAGGGATATTCATATGGTAGCTGTGAAACGAATCCTGAGATATCTTAAAGGTATTGTTGATCATGGCATATGGTTTTCCAAAGGCTCCCAACTTCTTACTGCTTGGATGTCCGATGTTGATTGGGCAGGTTGTGTTGTTGATAGACGATCCACTAGTGGATATTGTCTCTTTCTTGGCCCTAATCTTATTTTATGGAGTGCCAAAAAGCAGCCAACGGTAGCTCGATCTTCTACTGAAGCTGAGTACCGCTCCTTAGCTAATACTGCTGGTGAAATCACTCGGGTCTGCAAGCTTCTCAAAGATGTTCATCATTATCTTTCTCACATCCCTATTCTCTGCTGTGATAATCAAAGTGCAATTGCTCTGGCCTCTAATCCTGTTTTCCATGCTAGAACTAAGCATGTCGAAATCAACTATCACTACATTCGAGAACAAGTTTTGAACAAGTCCATTCAAGTTGCCTATGCTGCTTCTGTTAATCAAATTGCTGATATTTTTACTAAATCTCTTGCTGCGGACAGATTTCACTCTCTCAAAAACAAGCTCTCAGTTCATTCCATTCCCTTTAGCTTGAGGGGGTGTGAAGAGAGATCAACATCAAATTCTATTGATACTGCTGCTATAGCATATTATCATGTAACTTATAGATAACAGATCTCTGCTATAGTATGTTAGATTTGTTAGAGGTAGTTCATTTTTAGTTAGAGTGTTTGTTAAGCTTATCTAGGTGGCATTGATTAGTTGATCAGATTATTCTTGTATAAATACCTCTCTCTGTAATTATCTAATTCAATCAATGAGAATATACACAGTTATTTCATTCTTCTTCATATCCTCACCTCTAAAACTGAGAAAGACATCATATGTCCATGAATAAGGGAAATAAGAAGAAGAGGAAGAAGCCCCATGAGTGGTAATTGAATCCATAAACAGTCTGTAAGAGTTTCTACTGCTAACTCATGTTGATGACTTTGTATATTGGCTGATGAGAAGTCAACCGGTCAAGAGTAAGGAAAAATAGAACAAGACGAAAAGAAAGAGCCAAGTTTGCTTTCCGCGCAACTTCTAATCCAAATTTTAAAGTTTTTTTTTTCTTCTTGGGTAGATTAAGGGCTTCTTTGGACTGCTTCTCTAGGAAGTATTTTTGCTCGTAAACTCTTCTAACATAAACGCTTTTATTATAAAAGTCTTGATTTTTCACAAAAATCCAAATGCTTCCTAAAAAAGCATTTGAGAGTGCTTCTTGGAAAAGCACGTAGTATGTGCTTCTACAGGAAGCGCTTCTAAACTTTTCTTCCAAACGTTGTCAAAAACATTTTTAGTCGTCAGAAAACGCTTTTCCTCTTCTAGAAGCACTTCCAAACATGCCTAAGATTCCTCTCTTAAGTTTTGATCATAACGTAATTAAAGAAGAGATTTTCTATTTAAACCTCACACTTCTCTTAGTTCACTCCATGTTCTAAGTTCACCCCAACTTTTAATTTAAAATTTCATAATTTCTAAGAAAACCTCACTATCTTCCCAAACTACCCTTAAATACACCCCAAGATGAAAAAAAAATAAATAAATAAAAGAGATTTTCTATTTAAACCCCCACAATTTTCTTTGTTCACCCCAATACTTAAATCATTAAACAATATTTGTAGTATACATGAGATTTTGTTGTTTTCACAAGATGTTTTTATCATGTAATAGATCATAGAAAATTGCTACAGTATATAACGATTGCTACAGTAAAAATGAGATATTTTTACTTAAATGCCTACTAATTTATTCATCTCTTTTAAGATGTAACAAAAAATGTACTGAGATATTTATTCGTCTCTTATAGTTAGTATTTATTTTGTTGTTTTCCAACTTTTAATTCATTTGCTATTTGAGAACATTGCTACAGTAAAAAATGGTCTCAGTAGGATTAGAGTAGCCTAAGTTTTGGAATCATCTCTACTGTTGACAGAACTTTGTTTCAGCAATACTACATTTTCGTTCAGAAATTTTTTGCTATCAAAGCTGTCTCTCTCTTGTATTAAAATATAATCTTATTGGTATTCACATCTGAGTTTGTTGTTTTTGTCAGGATGGGCAAGAGAAAAATGGGCGAAAGTGACAGTGATATAGACAGTGGCGGATCCAGAACTCTCGGGTCACAAGGTCATAGTGTAAAAATGTTGAAATTTTTTTAGGATAAACTATTGAGGCAATTTTTAGGACAAACGAGTCATTTTCTATCCAATTATTTAAAACTAATGTAAACCTAATAATAATTTTCTTTAAAAAAATTACAGACAAACACGCCCACTAATACTTTACCATCAACCCCCAACATACCTTAGAAACCCTTTGTCTAATACCCGAAAGAAGAAGGGTTTTTGAAGACTTTATGCATATTTGCTGGGATTTCATTGTGCATATTTGTAGCTTGAACAGAGGTAGAACCGATGTGAAATTTGGAGTGTGGAAACACAACATTTTCATGTGTTGTTTTCTGGTTTGAAGAAGGAGTAAGGGATAAATTCAAATATGTTGAGGCTTCAGGAATTGAAGGGAACTCCATTTTTGATTGATTTCTGCTTATGTTTTCTCTCTAGTTTGCTTTTGTTTTAAGATTGAAGGACATCCTGGTTTAAATGGTAAGGAAAGCATCAGACAGCGTCCTTGAATAACGAAAGCATGTTGGGATCTCATCTCTTATTCCCAGCATCCATGTTTTCTGGCTTTCCACCTCGAGCTACACACCCATGTTTTCTGGCTTTCCACCTCCACTTAATTATAAAAAAGAAAGAAAAAAGAAAAATATAACAATATCAATTAAAAAAATAGTTATCAACAACAAAAATATAACAAAAAAAAATGGGGGTTTTAGATGGAAGTATCAGTGCTGGAGAAGATAGAAGGATACGCTAGGCATTTGTTATTTTGTTATTTTTTTAGACCTGGCTCAAAACGATGTCGTTTTGGCCAGGTCATTTAAAAATTCCAAGGGCCAAAACGACATCGTTTTGCCCAGGTTGCTTTAAAAAAAAAAAAAAAAGACAGCCTCACTATGCTGCGCGCACAGACCTTCTCCTTCAGCCAATTCGTCAAGCACTTGGTGTGCAGCTCCAGCAGGTTGCACTAGCAGCTCCAAGGGACCTCTAAGCCTATTTCCATGGCTTCCAAGAGGTCGTGCGACCCCACTGACCCCACTGTGGCTCCGCAACTGGATATAGAGGATGATGGTAGTGATAATGAAGATTAATGTTTTCCAATTTTTCTAAAACTTAATATGAAGAGTGGTTGGGTGTGTGTATAGATGTATTAGGGTTAAGTATTAAGTTGGATGACATTTTTTATCTTTTTACACAATAATAAAACTTACAGATTAATGATTTAAGTATTATGGTGAACTAAGAGAAGTGTAGGGTTTAAATAGAAAATCTCTTAAAGAACTACAATAATTAAAGATATATTGTGGTTGCAACTTGCATGCGGTGTTCAATATATTAACCAGACAAATTGCAGCTGGAATGGCCCAAGAACCAGACAAGCCGCATTTTCACAAGAAAGGCATCAGGGCATCAATCAAAAGGCTGGCAGGGCGGTAGGGCCGGGAATTTAATATGCCAAACTAACCGAATTCGGTTTACGGTTTCAAATTTCAAAGTGGCCGGTTCAACCCAACCGAACTAAGTGCAAAAATGCTAAATATATTAGAAAATTGGTGTCTTGTGATAATGTTGATACTACCTTTGTTACTATGCTTCCGCATCTGTATTAATCATATCTTATGTGCTTATTTGTATTTGTAATTTAAGGAAGTTAAGGTTCTATTTCAAAATCAATTGGCAATAAGGGAGTAGCTCAATTACTTATAAACCTTTATTAGGTTTCTCAACTTTCCAATGTGAGACTTTTTGCCTTCATATTCTTACATACTCCAGCAAGTGTGGCAAATTTTCAAGCCTAACACTTGGACAACACATATTGGGTGACGTGGAACACGTGTGGCCGTTGGGTTTTCACACATGGACTAACCACACTCTGATATTATGAAAGAAGTTGAGGTTCCATCCCAAAACTAATTGGCAATGGAGGGAGTAGCTCAACTCCTTATAAACCCTTGCTAGATTTCTCAATTTTCCAATGTGAGACTTTTTACGTGGCATTTTCACAAAGAATCGACGGTCTTTAGACTTGAATTATTAATGCATTCTATCATTAAAAAAAAGAAGACATTTCTTTAAAGAAATATGAATTGGTTATCAATATACCTGTCAAAGACATGAACCCCTCCAGATAAATTTGTTGCTTAAGATCCAACCTCCATCTCCACACCTCCATAGTCCATACCATGATGTGCATTCATGATTAATAAGTGCCTCGTCAAAAACACTACCCTTTTGTACATCTGAGGGATCCACTTTGTAAAATACGGGCGCATAAACCACTTGTTGCTTCATCTCTCGACATTTGAGGATCTTCTCTTAACGATTTCCTCCGAGCATCACTCTTAAGATGCATAGTTTTGAGAGAATATGTTGATACAAATTCTTGAAGATAAATAACAATCAAATTGCAGAATCAGCATTTTCATCAAAAAATTGCAGAATCAGCATATTATTATCCTGAATTAATCAACAAATCCCTTAACGAAATTTACAAAAATGTCAGGTCAGGCGCGCATAGGAAACATTGAGACAGGCTGCACATGGGGCTTTTATGCCAAAACTATATGCGGTGCGTAGAAAGTCCAAGTCATCATATTTTAGTAGAATTTAATACTTATTATGAGGAAGGGATCAAAATGAGTCGGTCGGCAAGACAAGACAAGACACTAGGGTAAGGAGATATTTAGAGACCAGGGGTAAAATGATCTTTTCACGTATTGATATTTTCAGGATGAGACTTTGTTCTAAAAGAATCTCCACCAAATTATAAACTTGTCCTGAATTGTGAATGAAACATAACTATAAGGACCTAATTGCAAAACTACATGAGCCTAAGGGTCGACAAAGAAAACAGTGTAAAATTGCACACGGCAAACCCAACCACCAGAAACCGAACAAAACCCCCCACAAAGAAAAAGGACTTGGATGCAGTCAAATTTCACTTATTAATTTGGAAGTTGACGGTTGGATTTGGATTGTCGTCTGGTACACTGTACTTCATTTGATTAGTGGGAATTGGCAACGTGTCAAGCTACCAAATTTCCTCAAATTTGTAATTAAATTAAATTAAAGTTAAAAAAAAAAGAATAATCTACTTTATAAACTTAATTCCTTAATGGATATCCCATAAGGAGGAACTCTTTCTTACCCACTAATGTGACTCAATTAAAAACTAACACTTGTCCTTTTTTTTATTTTATATATTCTTAAATGTGCATTTGATTTTCACTTTAATTATTCTTAACAAGAGAGGCACATGTCAGATTATGACTAAGCCTCATCAGTAAGTAATGAGCAGTTCCTCCTTAGAGCATCTCCACCCATAAGAAGTTTGCAGTAAGTGCAGAAACAAGGGCTGCCACTATTCACGTGAATAGTGGCAGCCTTCGCTTTTTTGTTTCCACCCCAAAGAAGAATGACAACAAACACTATTCATTTTAATTTTTCCCTATTTTTTATACTTAAAAATTAATTTGGATAAAATTTAATAGTAATAAAATTGTTAGGTATGTATAAAAAATGTTTCTGATTTTTTTATATATTTTTCAGATTTTTATAAAATTTTTTAGTTGCTAACGTCATCGACGTCAGTAAAAGCCGGACTTCAGCCCAGGCAAGATTTGCCCGTGGGCTTGCCCAAAGTGGGACCCAGCTCTTGACTGGGCTTGCCTTTCTGCGCTGGAGCCATCTCGGGCTTGACTGGGGGCCTTTTGCTCGGTTTTGATGCAACGCTGGAGATGCTCTTATAGGCGGCGGCGGTCCTACATTTTGGAGGCCCTATGCAAACATCCTAAATAGGGCATTTTACTCTATATGTATACTTAAGTGAAATTTTTTTTTCGGTAAGTTAAAAAAATATTATATTAACTCAAATTCACAATTGTAACACAAAAGAAATAATTAATATGTAATTTACACAACAACTTTATAAAATAAAAAAAATCACTTAAATATCACTTGTCTTGCATTTTTCGATTTAAAAGTATCACGTCTTTTTCAATTTCCTAATTGATTCAACTAGTTTAATTGATTTAAGCTATAAGTTTAAAAAATAAATTGGCATTTATTGAGTTTCCTCTTTTTAATTTTGAATTGAGTAATTAGGCAAGTTTTTTTTTTTAAACAATCTTTATTGAGTTTTCTCTTTTTAATTTTAAATTGAATAATTAGTTAAGGTGTTTTTATTATTATTTACAACAATTGGTTTGATAACCAAGGAATAAAATATCGATTGTATCGGAAATATCAGTAATCCAAAAATACGAAAATTTCGATGAAAATATCGGGATATTATCGATATTTAATTCCATGGGCCTAACATAAGATTTATGTAATATAAATTTTTTAAAATAATATTTATATAAATGGAGGCTAGGCGGCCGCTTTGTCTACTTGTGTCCAGGTCCTCCCTGTGTTATAGGTGAGGAGGAAAATATTATCCTTCAATAATTGCATAACTTCTTTAGTTCTTACAAGAAAGGGACAGGGGGGGTCCAAACATAGCTGGTGCAATTCACCACTTGCCCCAAAATTATTGGTTGCCGCACACTGCCAAGTGGTACCAATAATTTCTTTTTATAGATATTTTCTCAAACCTTCCCCTCGCTTCCTTATATATAAAGAAACCCAAGGTCGAATCCGCTCTCTCAAACTGTCTCTGCCTATTCCTAGTAAACGTCGTGAATCTGTTTCTGTCTGTGTTTTGAACAGTCAAAGGGTGGTTTTGTGTTTGTTGGGTTTGTGATCAGAGAGAGAGAGAGAGAGAGAGAGAGAGAGAGAGAGAGAGAGAGAGAAATTGGAGATGGCAAAACAGAGCTACTTGAAAATGATGACTGAATCAGATGCAAGTGATTTGATCAACTCTGATCTCAAAGACCTTACCACTGCTGCTAAAAAGCTTGCCAACCATGCCATCCATCTTGGCAGCTTAGGCTTTGGCACATCTTTGCTCAAATGGGTTGCTTCTTTTGCTGCAATGTATGCCCCTCTCCTTATTATTGAGATTTTTGGTTGATTTTTGTGTCATGAATTTGATTTTAACAGATTTTGGTACATATGTGTTTCTGGGTAGTGGTGATTTTGGATTTGGAATAAAGTTGATAGTTGGTCCTATCTTTTTTTGTTTATGGTGTTGGTTTTCAGATCCTATGTTCGCTTTTTAAAAATTTATTTTTTCACTATCAATAACTTAGCGCACTGTTTTTTTGTTCTGCCAATTTTATGATTCAAGTTTCGTTTTTTAAATATGTAAATCATGTTAATTTCTTATACTTAATCTATTATAAGTCTTCCCTGTTGTGTATGCCAGGATTGTCAATTATCACTTTTTCTGATGTGAAGTGATATGAGAAAATATGCATAACCTTACCTATTTCTATCTGTGCTTACTGCAGCTATCTGTTGATCTTGGATCGAACGAACTGGAAATCAAACATCCTAACAGGGCTCTTAATCCCCTACATTTTCTTTACCCTTCCTTCAATATTGTTCAACATCTTCAGGTTATTTTCTGTACTGTGTATATCAGTTGCATATTTCCTATTATCTGTTCATTCTTTTCCCTCCCTCTAAACTCTTCTGAATGGTTAATTTCACAGGGGGCAGATTGGAAAATGGATTGCTTTAGTTGCTGTTGTCTTACGGATTTTCTTTCCTAAACATTTCCCAGGTAAAATGCAAATTTTATTCCCAGTGCTGAGTTATAATGTTTATGTTAGCTTGGGAAGTTGATTGATTCATATTATGTTACCTAGAAGTTGATCCTTTTTTTTTTTTTTTTTTCTGTTTGTGCTTACTGGTTATGATGGTAACCTCCAGAGTGGCTTGAATTGCCGGCTGCGTTGATTCTTCTTATAGTCGTTGCTCCTAGTTTAGTTGCGAACACCGCGAGGGGCGATTGGATTGGCGTTTTAATATGCCTCATCATAGCTGGTTATTTGCTGCAAGAACACATCCGGGCAGCCGGTGGGTTCAGAAATGCTTTCACAAAAGCCAATGGCGTATCGAATACCGTTGGCATAGTTATTCTGTTCGTCTACCCTGTTTGGGCATTGGTGCTTGACATCCTATAGACTTCACTACCATTCTTACCATCATATGGAGTCTTTTGTGGTTTGGACATTGTGTTAAAGTTCCTTTTTTGTATTTAATTCATGTAGGCACCTACAAAATTCATATTTCGGTTGTGTTTCCATATGAGTCGTATAGTCTGTATTTATGAAAATGCGAGCAGAAACCTTGTGCAAGAGACTTATTTCTCTTTGATGTAGAGAGCTCAGTATTTGTTCAATGATTCTTGAAGGACCTTTTCTTATTATCTTATGTGATAAACATCATATGTTACTGGAACTCTTTTCTTCAACAACAAAAGAAGAAAGAAATACAACTTAATTAGAAGGAAATAAAAAAAAAAGGAGAGAGAAAATCAAATGCGACTTAAGCTTTGCAGCAAATTCGAGCATTTGCTAGCAAATTATTGTAGACATGGAATTTTTAATGAAATAAAAATTCACTAATTTACAGTCAAAATTCAAAATCTGACTCGATCTCCAAGAATGTGTGCGGTTTAAGGGTGCCAAGCACTTGATCTTGAATCAGAATTTGAGACTTCGTTGAGGGCCGTCACGACTTGAACTCGAACACGTCAGGACCACGAGTAGTGTCACATGGTGGATAGTCTTCGACTTTGGCGGTGAAGGAATCGGCACGTGTTTGTTATGTTTGGTGATTCTCCACGAGCTTGATGAAGAACTTGAGAGTTGAGGTGTTGCTTTGGGCAGAGAGCTTTCTAGTTTTCCAAAGTGTGTGCCTCTTTTTCTCAAGGTCCCTTCTCTTGAATGAGACCCTACTATTTATAGGCAAAGAATTGGGTCTTAGTTTGGAATCCCCAATCTAAACCCCTTAATTTGTAGGATTAACTTCTGATTTGATTTAATTTGAGCTAATTTATTTAATTTAGCTCTTAATTAAGTCAAAACCCTTCATGTAAGGAGATTAACTCACAATTTAGGAAAATGGCCAATTAAGGATAATTTATTCCTTTTTTGGCATATGATTTGATTTGATTTGATTGATGAAGCTCTTAGATGTTGACATGTGTCATCTTCGGTGCTCATATTTGTCTTGGTGAGTCATGTGTCACGTGTATTTGTGTGAGACCATGACTTTCCAATTATCTTTAGCTAGTCAGATTTTGAATTTTGAATGTAAATTAGTGAATTTTTATTTCACTAAAATTTCCATATCTACAATTACATTTGAATGCAATAATTAAGGAAAAACTTTGTTTTGGGTACTGGCAAATCATCTTTGATCACTAGGTGGTCTCCGCAGCTTTCGAAAAACACTGAACCTTCGATGGTAAGGTCAAAAACTAACTTTGCACTTATAAGGTGGCAAGCCACTTCTTGTCTTGGCTATCATTGTATGGAATGGGATATAGTACAGCCACAGATGAGCTGACTCTATCTCTTTCGAATCGAAATAAACCACACGTTCATGAGAACATTTTTCTTCCATGTAAACTCTGGCTATCAAACAGCAATTGCCAGAACTGTTTTGCTTAATTTCAACAGCAGCACAGAGAGCCAACCCTGTGTTTGACCATTTGAAATTGGGAGGGATTTCAACAGAAACTTCACATTCACGACGCTCCTTCAAATCCCTACAACAGTTGAACCACTTTGGAACCTCACTGCCTGGAAACACAACCTCAAACTTTAATTGTTGGGAGAGAAACAGAGAGGACAGAGCAACCTGACTCGGTAAAATCTTTTTCATCTTTGCTACACCGGCCAGATTGTCAGTCTCCGGAAATTAACAAGTTCATCCAACCGATCAAATGTGAGTGTCTGCCTTCCAAAATGTTTGACAAGTTTGAAAATTCTTCCAATGATATGCAATCAGTCGCATCTACTCGTTCTATTACGGGTGGGAGTTCGGGAATTTCTCCAAGCCTCTTACAGCCACGCAAGTTAAGCTTCCGACAGCAGGTTGACAAATTTTCTAATGCATACGGGAGGATTAACAAAAATGGCTTCCTGAGAGATCAAGTACTTCTAAAGTGGACGCGCAATCTCGAGTCTCAAGGAAATTACCTTCTGATAAATTGTATCTTCCCACATCGAATTTCCAGAGCCTTGGGAAATGCCAAAGAGCCACAGTTTCCACGTGAAATGTTTGAAGACTTAGTTGGAAGCACTAAGGAAAGTGCTTTTGCACTGCATGAAGGTTCAGGGTTCACCTTATTTGGAAGTGTTACAAGTTTTCCGCATCGATAGATGGAAACCATATCTAGATGCTGCATGGAAGACTTGTAAGGTTCTTACATCCATGTATATATAACTTTTCTAGACCAATGAGATTTCCAATTGATGAAGGCAATTGTTTGATGGCAGTTCCGGATAGATCCATCCATGTTAAGGATTTCATCTTCCCCTCAATTTCAGGGAAATTCTCAAGCCTTGTGCAGCCTTCAAGATTCATCCTTCGCAGAGATTTCAAGTTCATTCTTCTTGGAAAAATTCCAAGGTTATAGCATCCCTTATGCTTTCAATTCCTCTAAGTTTGAGATTCAAGAGAAGTTGGGAATTTTCCTTGGGAACTTACAGTTTTCAAAATTAATAGATTTCAGATTTTGCAAACTCTGAGACAACAACAACAACAAAGAAGACAAAAGAAAGATTGGATCAAAAGATGAGCTCTAAAAAAAGTATATTCAGTTGAACAAGCTATAAATACCTTGAATCCATCCCCTAGTAGTAACAGGCGGCTGCAGATGAGATAAGAGGGCATTGCAGGGATTTGTTTTCAATGCTATCTGTTGTGAATTTTATTGCAAGCGCACAATCCGCACAAGTAATATAGAAGTAAGTAAAGTGTCGTTCTACGAAGACTGTAATTTCTTATTAATTACCAATTATGATTAATTCTTAAGTTTATCTGAACAATTGTTTAAGAGGATTGATTGATTTAACTAAACTAAAACAATTATAAAAGAATAACAATTAAATTAACGGTGGAAAATCAAGTTGATGAGACACTAGGACATCCGATTTCACCATAACCAATTCTACTTAATTCTTATAGCCAATTAACCCTAATTACTATCCATGTTGACAGTTGGTTTCTCCTAATTTATTTCGATATCCCCTCTCGGGCTCAACCAAAAGTATTCTTAATTAACAACCCACTCTCTCTCGAGCAATGAATTTAGAAAATCAAGAACCCATTAAGTTCTATGAGAACCTGCAAGAAAAGCTGCATGAGTCATGTTAGTCCTCTCACTCATTCAAGTCATGGTATTTGTTACAAGAAGCAAACACCAAACATCTCCTCTCGGTCTCCGTTTGGATCATCAATTAAATATTAGCTAAATATTTAAATCATTAAGAACGATAACAAATACTCAACATGGGATAATAATCAGAAATTAATATAACTATAAAAATTAAGTATTCATGGTTAGGCTACATCGTAGCCCTAGCAAAAGAAATTAGTTCATGACAAAAGAAAAAGATAAGCAATAGAATTGTTGTCATAAAACCGATTTGGCCGATGGACTTGATCTTGAGAATCTCCACAGAACACCTTCGTAAGCTCCAAAAGCACCGCATGGCGGCAACTCTTGGCTCTCTCTTTGATATATCTCTGGGTGTATGAAAGTTGGTGGAAAAATATGGTGTAGAGATCCCCCTTAGAAAGAGCTTAGGATGACCTTATATAGTGTAAAACAACTAAACCCTACTCTAAAAAGGTCTGGAAAAACTCTCCTAAAGCAAAACAAAATCCCAAAAAATAAGGAAACAAACTGAAAAAGGATATATCGCACGCCACTAGGAAAAATATGAAAAACGTGGCTTGATCTCTAATCTTTCCAAGCATATATCGCACGCCACTAGGAAAAATCGGAAAGGTCTTCAAATCTTCAATCTTCCACAGTAGTGCAGTTCTGACGGGATTTCAACTCAAGCTGCGTTGACTTGCAGGTCTGGAGCAATTGGCTTGATAGAAAATTATGAAAATTTGACATAATGATCTTCAATGTCTTAGCTTTCTTCTCCAATTGGTCTTGCGCTAAAATTCATTCGAAAAGTCGATTTTCCGCTGAAATCCTTCCAAGAGCGCAGAATTGCTGAAAATAAGGAAAGTAAAGTAATAATGCACTTTTTAATTAACTTTTCCTACAAAAACCAAATATAAGAGGTATAAAAATATAGAAAATACTGTACTTATCACTATCCACAACATATTCACCTTGAGACGGTTAAACTCGAGTAATTATTTTCCTGTGCATGATTCTCATTGCCCATCTAGCTGTGATCAACATTAAAAACATCATTATCTTTTCATGAATGAGATCAGAATTATGGTCAACTGAGTCCATAAGAAGTGATCATGTATGTAAAGTGAATATACTTTTATGAATTGATAGATAAATCAACTTATGTAAAAATTGTTATTAGGAACAGTTATCTTGAGCTGGCCTACAATAATGTACCAAAAAATTTCGAGGCTTATATTCAGAGTACTAAATAACAGTTGACCAGGTTTAACCAATGGCCTCGACCAGTTATATATCATCAGACGAAATTCAGGGGACAAAGAAGAAAGAGCTGACCAATATCTCCTTTGTGTATTGGGCTATCTGGAAGGCCATACTGAAGCCATATTCTGAGGTCTGCAACTGCAAGTGAACCCAATGCCTGTCATAACACAAGCCTCTACTGGAGCTGCAAAGTTTTTTGAAAGCACAAGAATCAGTGGTTAAATCAAAACTGGAACTAGAGTTGAGGAAACCCACAAATAAATGCACCTCTTTGCTCTGAACATGGGAATCAGTGATAAATATCGACTTGGATGGTGCTTGCGATGCGGGGACAGGAAGATCCACTTGGATGCATTGTTGCCGTTGATTGGTGCACCCCCTCTCTTTTAAGGCACACTGGACTTGTGCTAGTACGGATAGAACTAAGTCCACAACTATTTACATTGACAAAGGACAAGCTTTCATTTTCTTCTGCAACAACAGCTTCATTAACTCCCGTCTTTCTCTCCCCAACATAAGGCAACACGCAAAGTCCTAACCAACAACAACGGGAGAACTAATGCAGCAACACCAAGGAGAAAACAAGGCAGAGCCAAAAAGAAGCCTGTTCTGCTATAAAAACACAATGCTGCCACAGGAAGAGCAAGGCAGCACTAACCAGCAAAACAGGTCAAAAGAGAGGAACTGTGAAGAGCACCTAGCCAAAAACAGTGGCGCACGAAGGGGAGACCAACCAGTAGGGACTGCAACAATAGCAACCCCAAACTGAAGGAAGGAAAGAAGAATCACCAGTAAGAAATCATCCACAAACCCAAGCAGCAGGAAGAAAAGACATCCAGGAAACCAGCAGAGCAGTGGCACAAAAAGTTGCAAGACCATGCTAGCCATCAGGAATAGCAGGCACCAGAACACTAAGTGATCACAGACTCGGGAGATTCCACGCCACAATTTCTGGGGGATCAGCAGCTTGAGGCTTGAAGCTTTAAAGCATATTACTCTGGAAGTATAACTTTATACCCTAGCGGACACCATCTACTCCGAAACAACAAGGTGCAGACCAGTCTCCTCCCCTCTTATCTCATCTCGAATAAGAGCAAAACTGCACCATTCCAACGATACATTCTACAATGTTCACCATTCAAACTCAATTGAACTCTAAGAAACCAAAATCCTCATGTTGAATTAACACAAAAACAATCACAAATAATAATTACTGAATTCTACCCGCAGGCTTGAAAATGTCAGCTTGCAAGAAGGATGCAAATCCTTACCATCCCAATCACATTTGAATTCTGGCCTTTCGCTTTGGAGGATTGATCGGTTGGTGTCTTTATGGATGTACCCATGGCTCCATACTGCCTTCATCCTGGTGGCATTACTAGCTGGACTCCACAGCTTTTCACAGCTTTGCTAATACGCACCAAGTGAAATCGAAGAATAGGCAAATAAGGTGGCACGAACCATGAGCTTTTCGATCTTCCTTTCCTGCATTCGTACTCCCATAAGGCTTCTGTGGCTGTCATCATTTCCAAGAATGGAAAATACCACAGCCACACTACATTTGACTCTTTCTCTGTACATTGAGTATTATCAGGGCATCGTTCATTGATGGTAATATCAATAGCAAACTCCCTGATATTAAGTCTGGGTTTAGTATCAAAGTGGAACCTATTTTTTTTTTTCAAGAAAAGCACAAAAAGCCAATCCTTTGTTCTCAAATTTATAATTTTGAGGGTTTTAATAGAGAAAGAACATTGGCGAAGATCCTTCAAATCCTTACGACAACTGAACCACTTTGGAATGTCACTTCCTGGAAATACAATGTCAACTTCAGATTGCTGAGAAGAGAGAAAGAGAGCGAAGAGATTGACCTGATTTCCTCACATATTTTTCTTCTTGGCCATGTGAGCCAGATTGTTACACAGTGTCCGACAATTAGTCAAGTTCATTTCAGGGATCATTTGAGACTCTTTACGTTCTAAAATGTTGGACAATTTTGAAACTCTTTCCAATGAAACGCAACCACCCACATCTAAAACTTCAATTTCTTGTGGAAGATTTCTCTTACTCTCTTGCAACCAACCAATCGAAGGTCATGCAAGTTGACAAAGTTGCTAATGCATACGGGAAGACTAACAAAATTGCTTCCTGATAGATCGTCTTTTTAATGTGGCCATGCAATTAAGAGTTCACAAGGAAAACAGTAATTTCTGAAAGATTAGATCCACCCACATTAAACTTAGATAGCTTGGGAAAGGCTAAATTGCCTCTGTGAAGAGTCACAAGTGATTCTGTACTCCTTGAATCTTCAGACTTCACCATTTTAGGAAATGTAACCAATTTTGAGCATTTGCTGACAGAAATTTCCACTAGATGCTGCAACTCGTAAATGTTGCATGGCAGATTCGTAAGGTTTTCACATCCGGTTAAATACAATGTCTTGAGACTAGTGAAATAACGAATTGATGATGAAGGCAACTCTTTGATAGATCTAGGTACGTCAAAGATTCCATCTTTCCCACAATTTCAGGGAAATTCTCAAGACTTGTGCAGCCTTCAAGATTCAACTTCAGCAGAGATTTCAAGTTGACAATTCTTGGGAACAAAGTAAGACTACGGCATCCCGTGAGACTCAACTTAACAAGCTTATGAAGGAATCCAACAGAAGGATGAAGCTCAACTAAACTTGTACAATAGTTTAGATTCAACTTCTCCAAGTTTGGAACTCCAGAGAAGTCAGGGGTTTTTCTCAGGAATTTGCTGCGCTCCACATTTATAAATTTCAAACTCTGTCCCACAAAACAGGGAGAAAAAGAGAGAGTGTCGCATCGTAAGCTTTAAAGAAACTTACAACATGCTATGAAGAAAGAGAAAAAAAAAATGAACTCTTGAAAATACCTTGAATTCCAAATCCAGTCGTAAAATGCAGCTGCGAGGCATAGTAAGACCAACAAGTCTCTTTGGATTAAAGTTGGCTGGCAAAGATTGTGACTGATATTCAGGCCACCTAAGGAGCCTCAACTCATTGGGAAGATAATCAACTTCTCCAGACAAGTGTACATTACGATTTATAAGAATGTTGGATTGAGGAGGCGTGTGATGTGATGAGTGGTGCTTCGATATCACTGATGGTTTAAGAGAGAAGTGTTGTGCGCAGCGGAAGCGGATTGCACATGGACGGTGGATATGAAACCATTGAAACAACAAGAGCAAAATATGAAATACAGAAATCCAAAAGACACCAAGGATTTATACTTGGTTCGGCCGTGTGTAGCCTACATCCAGGTTCGAAGACAATGAAGAAATTCCACTAGTATTCCAAAAGATATTACAACCAAAGGAGATTAACCCTCTCACCTATTCTAGGAATTACAGAGTTTAACTCTCACAACCCAAATCCCAATTACACCCAAATCACTCACACACAATAGAGCCAAGAACAAATCTCAGATTCTTGCTCACAAATAGAAAGAACCAAACAAGAGCAATTACAAGATCCTCTCTGTTTCTCCTCTCTCTGGTGCGGCAACAAAGAGAGCAGCAGCTCTCTGCACCATGGTGCACACGGCACCTCCAAAAGTGAGGCACACAAGCCCCCCTCTCTCCAAAAGGTGCGGCTCACTTGCACTTCCCCACACCTTCACAAACTCACCCATTCCTTATGTAGCCACGGGTGATACCTCACAAACAAAAGGTAAAACAACCCCAACCATAATGATGGTGGATCCCACATGAATCATTTGCATTAATGAAGATGTGCTGATTTTTCTCTCAAAAAACCATCCCACGTGCTTGCCAAAGAAACCAGCCGCTCCTACTTCCCAAAAAGTCTCACAAGCATGCACTATAGCTAAAGAAAGAATAAAGCTTGCATTATTCAATCACCAAAAGCTAAATCCACTAATTTGTCTGCCATGAGTCTTCCAATTTGTCTGCCACCACTTGAAAGCACAACAACCATATTTGTGCCAATTTGTTAGCTAAACAAATAACAAAGCCACCCATGCATTTGATAATGATGGCAAGCCATCATTACCCACGTGGACAACTCCTCCAAAGTTAATAATTTGGGCCAATATTCAACAAGAAGAGGTTTAGAGAATGGTTGATAGTGTTTAGGAGACAATAGCTTGAAGAGAAACAAGATAATTTTATTTTATTGATGGAAGGAAAGGTACAAGGCTAGAGTTTGGCTGATGGGAGAGTTGGAGAGTTGTGGGTTTTCAGCTTTTCTCTTACTTAGTTGAATACATAAGTGGCATACATATTTATAGAGTAGTTAAACCGACTCTTTAAGTCGGCTATTAATTGGGAAAGTCGGTTGTTGCAGCAACCGACTCTACAAGGAGTGTTTTTCAGCCATTACTTTTTATACAATTCTAGATTTCTCTAGTTAATGATACAATAGATAATTATTAAGAATTTTCTAGTGAAGAGCCAACATTTGACTTGTCAATCTTCTCAATTTTTCTAGAGTCTACTACACAAGTGTGCATTAGTTTTTAACACTCCTCCTTAATGCACATTTGTGTTACTCCGAGCATACATCGTAGCAGTTCGAATTTTGGTCTTGGAAGTGCCTTAGTGAAAATGTCTGCGATTTGCTCTTACGTCTTGCAATATTTGAGCTCAACTTCTTTATTTGTTGAGACTTCTCGTAAAGTGATGCTTGATGGCGATATGCTTTGTCCTGTTGTGGAACACTGGATTATTTGCCATTGCTATAGCAGACTTGTTGTCGCAAAGTATTTCAGTAGCTTCTTTTTGGCACTCTCCCATATCTTCAAATATTCTTTTGAGCCATATTTCTTGGCATCTTGTACTTGCTGCTGCACGTGCTAAACCTGGCGATGATTGAGCCACTTGTCTCTTGTTTCTTTGATGACCATGAAAATATTCTGATCCAATTGTAAATGCATAGCCTCGATGTGCTTTTTATATCATCCACTCGATCCAGCCCAATCACTCTCTGTGTAGCCAAATAGTCTTGGATCTTTAGTGGACTTATAGCATATGCCGTAGTTGATTGTGTCCTGCAAGTATCTCAATATTCTCTTTGCTACTCCATAGTGTATTTGGCTTGGATTTTGCATAAATCTTGATAGCAGGCTTGTCGCGTACATGATGTCGAGTCTTGTAGTTGTTAAGTAGAGCAAGCTCCCAATGAGACTTCTATAGATTGATCCATTTGCTTTACTTGACCCATCTTCCTTTCTTAATTTCTCATTGGTGATAAGCGGAGTAGCCACTGTCTTGCACCGGACATCTTGAACTTCTTCAATAGACTCACGAGTATACTTTTACGGCATATGAAGATTCCATCTTCTTCTTGGTTTATCTCAATGCCCATAAAGTAGTTCATCAACCCAAGGTCACTCATTTCGAATGTTTTCATCATATCTTTTTTGAACTCTTGAATTATTTCTTCATTATTTCCAGTGTAGATGAGATCATCCACATATAGAGAGACTATCAAGATATCAGAGTTACCTTGAGTTTTGGTGTAGAGAGTAGGCTCGCTTTTGCTCCTCTTGAAGCTGCGTTGATGAAGTATTTGTCTATGCGGCTGTTCCATGCTCGTGGCGCTTGTTTGAGTCCGTACAATGCCTTCTTTAGCTTGAGTACTTTATCTTCTCCTCCTTCTTGAATAAATCCTTGTGGTTGCTCCACATAGATTTCTTCTTCGAGATCTCCATTTAGAAATGCAGACTTTACGTCTAGTTGATATATTCTCCATTCTTTTGAGCTGCTAGTGCTACCAAGGTGCTCTTATAGTGTCAAGTCTTGCGACTGGTGCAAAGGTCTCATTGTAGTCTATGCCCGGCTGCTATGAGTAGCCTTTAGCTACTAGCCTCGCCTTATGCTTTTGTATTGATCCATCAGGATTAAATTTGGTCTTATACACCCATTTAACCCCAATGATCTCCTTGTCTTTTGGGCGATCAACGAGCTCCCATGTTTTATTTTTCTCAATTGTTTTAATTTCTTCTTCCATAGCTTTTCTCCAAATTTCTTCTTTTCTGCAACTTCAAAACTTTCTGGTTCTATAGTTATGAAGTTGCAAGTTTCATATATATCTTGGAGAGATCTTGTTCTTTGTTTTGGTTACGGAAAGTCTTCATGTTGTATAGGTGGAGGAGTTGTTGTAGGTGGTGGAGGCGTACCTGGAGTTTCTTCAATTTCCTCTTTGCACGGTTGTGTTGTAGTGACATTTTTCTTTTCAACTTTTTCTTCATCCCAGTTCCATGATGTTGATTCATCGAACTCAACATCTCGGCTTATCATGAACTTCTTAGTTCTGGGATTGTAGACTCGATAGCCTTTAGATTGGGAACTGTATCCCAAGAATATGCCAACTTCAGATTTTTCTTCTAGCTTGTGTCTTTTCTCCTTAGGAATATGCACATAGCAAATACATCCAAATATTTTGAGATGCTTTGCTGATGGCTTTACATTGCTCCAAGCCTCAGTAGGAGTTTTGTTTTGTAAAGCTTTTGTTGGGCATCTGTTCAGCAAGTATACAGTTTGTATATCTTGCTTCAGCCAGAATGTCTTTGGCAAACCTTTTTCAAATAACATGGATCTTGCCATCTCCATGACAGTTGTATTTTTCTTTCGAGAGACTCCATTTTGTTCAGAGCATAGCCAACTGTTAATTGGCGCTCTACTCTTTCATCTTCACAAAATTTGTTAAATTCTCTAGAGGTGTATTCTTTACCTCTGTCACTTCTTAGAGTTTTAATATAGTGGCCACTTTGTTTCTCGACATGGGTTTTAAATTTTTGAAAATATTAAATACTTCTGATCTTTCTTTTAGAAAATAAACCCACGTCATTCTAGTATAGTCATCTATGAACAGGATAAAGTATATGTTGTTATCAAGAGATGGAGTCCTCATGGGTCCACAAACGTCTGTGTGTGAATAAGCTCCAACAAGGCCTTAGCTCTCCAAGCCTTTCCGGATGGAAATGCTTGTCGATGTTGTTTGCCAAGTTGGCAACCTTCACGGACATCTTGGATCTCTTTTATGCTCGGGAGGTCTCTCATCATATTTTTATGGTAAAGTATTTTTAGTGCACGAAGGTTAAAGTGGCCAAATCTTTTATGCCATAACAATGACTCATCCACCTTAGCTTTCATGGCTGTGGCTTTTATGAATTGCCATTGGATGGGAAAATTTCTATTTTCCATCCTCACTTTTGTAAATATTTGATTTTTATCTCTTTTATCAAATATTGTGCAGGAGTCTCCAGAAAAGTGCGAGAGAGTATCCATTTTCAATCATTTGTCCAACACTCAATAGATTATGCTCCAGGGTAGGTACTAGTAGAACATCTTTAATATATTTAGTTCCTTTATTAGTTTGGATAGAGATCGTACCTTTTCCTTTTGTCTCCACCACAACGCCATTTCCCATTTTAACTTGGGATTTTACGGATTTGTCTATGTTGGTGAAGATGCTCTCATCTCCGGTCATGTGGTTCCTGCAGCCGCTGTTAATATACCATTTCATGTTGGCTCCTTCGATGTCGCTTGATGAGCATAAAGCACATGCTCATCTTTCTTTTCTTCAGAAAAATTTGCTTGAGAATTGTTTTTAAACCTGCAATTTTTTCTATGTGCCCAAATTTTTGCAATTTCTACATTTGGGCTTGTCACGGAACCAACAATATTTTTCTAAGTGGTTTGTGTTTTTACACACCCCACATGGAGGAAAGTTTTTCCTCTCTTTCATTTCTTTTATTTCCCCAATTCTTATTGGATTTATAATCTTCTCTTCTAGAACTTTCTCCAATTTTCCTTTCCCCTTCTTTAGTTTTACTCGAGACCTTAAATTTAATTTTGACTGAAAGGCACTTTCAACTAAATTTTCATTTCGCCTACTCAGTCTTTTCTCATATGCTTCAAGAGAGCCCATTAGTTACATCAGCGATAGACTAGTTAAATCTTTTGTCTGTTCAATGGCGGTAACTAAAGGATCATACTTATCGATGAGACTGATAAGTATTTTTTCTACTATTCTTGAATCAGTTATATTTTCTCCATAAGCTCTCAATTGATTGATTATTTCTTTTATTTTCGCATAATAGTTTTGAGCAGTCTCGAGAATCCTTCATTTTAATATTCTCAAACTCTCTTCTCAAAGTTTGTAGTTTTATGCACGTACCTTGGCATTGCCTTGAAATTCCTCCTTCAAAGTTTCCCATGCTTCCTTTGAAGTAGTGGCTCCCATGATCCTTGGAAATATCGTATTATCCAAGGATTGTTGCAAGGCGAATAGGGCCTTTGCATCCTTTGACTGGTCTTTCTTTTGTTGTCTAATCTGCTCAACTGTAGGATTTTCTGGATTAGAAAACCCTTTTTCAACTATGTCCCATAATTCTTGAGACATAAAATAGGTTTTCATCTTAATGCTCCAGAAGTCATAATTCTCTCCATTGAAAATAGGAAGAGGGATAGAATTTTAGCTAGTGGTAGACATGTGGGAGGATTAGAGTGAACCAACGCCCAAGGTTGATCGGAACAAGCTCTGATACCACTGTTGGATTAAGGAGGCGTGTGATGTGATGAGTGGTGCTTCGATATCACTGATGGTTTAAGAGAGAAGAGGTTTAGAGAATGGTTGATAGTGTTTAGGAGACAATAGCTTGAAGAGAAACAAGATAATTTTATTTTATTGATGGAAATAGGAAAGGTACAAGGCTAGAGTTTGGCTGATGGGAGAGTTGGAGAGTTGTGGGTTTTCAGCTTTCTCTTACTTAGTTGAATACATAAGTGGCATACATATTTATAGAGTAGTTAAACCGACTCTTTAAGTCGGCTATTAATTGGGAAAGTCGGTTGTTGCAGCAACCGACTCTACAAGGAGTGTTTTTCAGCCATTACTTTTTATACAATTCTAGATTTCTCTAGTTAATGATACAATAGATAATTATTAAGAATTTTCTAGTGAAGAGCCAACATTTGACTTGTCAATCTTCTCAATTTTTCTAGAGTCTACTACACAAGTGTGCATTAGTTTTTAACAAAGAAGTCGAAGATTTTTCATCTTTGAGAAGCTTTAAGCATTCAAGCATATCTCATTTGACTCAAGGCCAGCAGCAACTTCACCATGATACCTTTGATCTTATCTGTTCCCTAGATGACAAGCAATAGTATTAGCTAAGGATAATTTTTCTATGAAATAAAAATATATGTGTTTCAAATTGTATTCTACTTAGTACTTACTGTGTTTTTTGTTAAAACATGGTAAACATCCTCATGAAACCACAACCTACTACGTTTTCCAGGCTCAGTTGGTGACTCTTGGCGAACAACTTCTTTACCCATTTCTTGTATCAAGTCATGCATCCAAATGCTAAAATATGAATATGGTTTGAATACTTTAGGTTTTTCTTTTATTCTTCCCCATAAAGAGGTATATATATAGGAGTTTACATTAGGGCTTTACAAGGAAATAGATATAGTAATTAATTAGGATAGTATCTCCTAATTATACAATGATTTGTCAACTATCTAAAAATAAGGAAAGTAAATCCCTTAATTAATCAAGGAAATAAAACTCCTTGATTAATTAGGAGACTCACGTTAACACTCTTCCTCAAGTTGGTGCATATACTTCACCAATGCCCAACTTGGTAAGTGAGTCATAAAATACTCTTCCACAAACAGCTTTTGTTAAGACATCTGCCAGTTGATCTTCTGATTTTACGAACGGTAGGCGGATGATCTTTTTCTCAATTTTCTCCTTGATGAAATGTCTATCAACCTCAACATGTTTGGTTCGATCATGTTGAACTGGATTATGAGCAATATCAATATCCATTCTAGGTCTTCTAGTGCTTCAGTCTGAATGAATTCACAGGAAAGATGATTGGTGTGGTACTGGAGCTGAAGCGGTCTCATAAGACGGTTCAATTTCCTCCTACTGATTTTGACAGCGTGGAGACAACTGATCGTTTTCCTCTGGCGACTGGTGGTTTTGACACAGATTCTCTGTGTTTGAAGAACTAAGGGGGTGCAACTTGTCACTTTCCACTGGCGACTGGTCGTTTTGAAGCAGAGTTTCTCTGGAGACCGGTGGCTTTCCACTGGCGACAGGTCGTTTGATTTAGGAATTTGATTTGAGAGGTATGTGTATAAGATTTGAGGGTATGTGTTTAGGGATTTTGATAAGAGGATTTGAGGAATTTAGATTTGAGGAATTTGGATTTGAGGAATTTAAATATGAGGAATTAAAAAGAGCATGTTGTATTTATTAATTGGCACAAAAATAATGTGCTAATCATCCAATTAAAATACCCGCAAGTGCACGAATCTATTGGAGTGTAGATTATGTAAGTACGGGGTCGATCCCACAAGGAACTGTCGGCTACTGAAAGTTCTAGTTTGAGTACATGAACAACACTTAATCAACACAACACACAAGTAAAAATGCAAATTGGAAGCCAAGAATGGATAAGGAAAACCAAAGGAATTGAAACAAAACAAGAAACCAAGAGAAAAACACAAACAACAGTTTCTATCACCCTTTTATCACCTATTTATCACCTGTGAACAGTGTCATGAACAGTGCGCGAATAGTGTCGTGAACAGTGCACGACCGGTCGCATGAATAGTGACAACTGGTCGTTTTGAAGCAGATTGTAATTTGAAAATCGAAATGAAATGCGACCGGTCGCCACGGCCGGTCGTTTTGAAGCAGATTGTTTGCTTTGTTTTCAGCTTCGACCTCTGTCCAGTTTTTGACCTATAACTTTCCAATCGTTTATCCAAATTTTACGTTCTTTATACGGTTGGATTCAGCACATAAAGAGAAAGAACTCAATGTGGACCAAATGTTAAAAGCAACACCAAAAATGAATAGAATTCAATCCAAAGAACACTCACGTTTTCAAACACAAACACACACACACACACAATTGGAGGGGGGATCTAGTGCTTAAATGTAACCGAACTCTAAATTTAACAAGATTGACAAAGATGAAAATCAAAATGTATTGAAATGTGACAAACACTAGGGTTTCGGAATCCACCCTAAACAATCCTGCTCATGTCATGGCACTCAAGTAATGAACTCTAAATGTGTTGATGAGGATGTTCGCAATCAAGACCGGGTCTAGTGGCTCAAGACGCATTGATTCTCTCTAAAATAAGTAAAGTGTAGGGCTAGTGCTACAATACTCGTGCCTTCCCTATAATCAATTTAGGTGTGCTTAGTACTTGATTCAATTACAAGGAAAACCCATTAAGTTCAAAAAGAATATGAACATCACAAGAACCCTAATAGTATGATGTTTACATTAGGCATTCAAGAAACCAATTCACATGGATGATTCTTACTTCATCCATTTGTTGCTTAGGAAAACATGAGGGTACATATAATCCCAACAATCTCAAGAAGCATGCTTTCAAAGGTGATCAATCAAAGAAAAACATACATCAAGGATAGATTATTTTAGTGAAAGGCAATTCATCAACAACATCTAGAAATTCATACACTCAAGCATCAAAACAATAGAGTATCATGTTTAGGGCTTCAACCTAAGCCCTAGCTATGGATTTTAGCTCCTCATGTTCATAATAAACACAAGTTTAAATACAGTTAGAAAGAGTTTACAGATTTTGTGAGAGTGATAGAAGCTCAAGGTCTTCAATGGTAGAAGTCTTCTTCTTCCTTCGTAGCCTCCTTGTTCTCCTTCTCTCCCAGCTCCCAAAATCAGATCTTTCAAAGCGGAATATGGAATGATGGATGTCTCAGCTGATGCTCTCCCCTTAGCTGCTTCTCTCCCTCCTTTCCAACTCACAAAATCCATATTAAATTCCACCTTTTACCAAAAGCATTTTGCACATGCTCCACTTTTCTTCACTTTCAACATTTCCTTTAATTTTAATACATAAAGATGGATCCAACTTGAGATCCCTGCTTGCCTAGGTAAAATATTGTCACCAAGTGGAGTGGTAACAAGTAAAAAATGGAGGGTGGCATCCAATGGAGGTAAACAGGGTCCAAATCAGATTTTCAGAGCTAGGATCAATTACTGGATTGGTTGGCAGGGCTATACTTGCTCAATGGGGCTCAAATTCGGATATGTTGTAGTCAACATCCATTGGAACAAGTTTCATGAAGATCTTCACCTCATCCGGGCACTGGAGCATGCCGATCCAAGGCCAAGAAGTTGACCTACGAAAATGAACAAAACAGAATTTATAACCAATAATGCACTTTTAGCTCATTTTCAATCTAACCAAGGTAAAGTCTAAGAAAACACTAAAAGTAAGTAAAATGCTATAAAAAGTCAAGAACTAACTCAAAATATTGGGTGAATAACATGATAAATCATGTGTAAAAATGAACCAAACAGAGCACAGAAACCCTGTGAATACAGCTAAGAGCACAGAAACCCTGTGATCACGGCTAAGAACACAGAAACCCTATGAACACGGCTAAAAACACAGAAACCATGTGAACATGGCTAAGGGAAGGCACAACTTCTCTTCAATCCTCTTCTCCCCCTGAAGAGAAGGGTTTGTCGGAGTCAAGAAATAGGCAATATCTCCATGGGAAAGAGAAACATATCTTTTTTCAATCTCCCTCCCCCGCTTGAAGAGGAGGGGAGGAGAGCACGTAAATCGCAAGGAGAACGCAAGTACATGTCACAAGAAAACCAGACTCTTATACCATGCTAAAATATGAATATAGTTTGAATACTTTAGGTTTTTCTTTTATTCTTCCCCTAAACCCTAAACCCTATAGTATCTCCTAATTATACAATGATTTGTCAACTATCTAAATAAGGAAAGTAAATCCCTTAATTAATCAAGGAAATAAATCTCCTTGATTAATTAGGAGACTCATGTTAACACCAAATGCAGCCTTCTTCCGTAATATGTATATGAGCCTTTTCCACGAGTACTTCAAGATCATACATAGGGTTGAGGTCACAACCTTCTAGTATTTGTATCACATAATCCTTGCCTACACCTTTAAAGAAACATGCAATATCAAGGAAAACTTCCTTCACCGCATCTTCTAGTGCATTATAACTTATTTTGAGAATTTCTTGAATCTCTCGGTTAATTGGCTTCTTATTAGCCAACAACTGCGAGTTAAGAAGATACAACCAGAATGGGAGAAAGAAACAAAGTCGACAAAGAAAAGGCCACTATGCTTCATTGAAAGTCCAATGGTGGGAGCAGTAGATGATATGATCGGCAACGGGTTCAGGTCGTGTCGACGCATTAAATGTGTCATAAACCTTCAACCCGAAAGTGGTTACGGTGCATTATTCGGATGGGGGTTTAATAAACTGGAATTTAGATCAAAGTGAGAAATTCTAAATTGACATAAACTAATTCTCGTGATTGCATTAAAAATAAAGAAATTTAGGGTAATGTTTTCGGAGAATTTCAGAAAATGAAAATGAGAAAACGAATTTGCATTTTCAAAATTTGAGAATGCATCTGCTTAATTGGAAAACAATTTCAAAAAATGATAAGAGTGGAAATGTGTCTGATAGTACAATTTGACAATAATAAAAATAAAAAAGGTACAATATTAATTATGTAATCAATATGTGAGTTTCATACAACAACAAAAATCAATATGTGAGTTATTTTTATTAATGCCTCCTCTAGAAAGAATGTAATTTTTTTTATTAAAGATAGAATAATTTCTTTTTAAGAATCAAAAATAGAATAATATTTAAAAATATAATAATGTATAAAAAGAAGAGGCTTTACCATATAAGGACAAATATGAGGACACCAAGACAAAATGGTCCAACTAGCCCCTCAAAAATTGGGCAAACCAATCCATTTACTGTCCGATAAGAATACATGAAATAAACTCTTAAGTCACTCACTGAGTGGCATATCAACAACTATTGGGTCACTGTCTGACAGTCCATTTCATGTTTGCTGAAAGGCTAAAGTAGTTAGTGATTTCTTTTACAGTTTTGTGATGTAATTGGTTGATGCCATAGATGGTAGCAATAGATAATGAAAAGATCATGACCATATCATACAATACAGCCACAACTTTTCACCTAGTGATGAGTTGCAGTTGAAGGAGATCTCAAAGAAATTCATGGCTGAGCTTTCGGAGATGAACTTCTAAAGGAACAATAAATGGGGCTTTGAACTCTTCCTCCAATGCCTCTCTCTTCTGCCAAGCACCACAGCAACAAGAAAGACTTAAAAAGTTGTTCCCAAAACCCCAGACCTGTGAACCAATTTCGAAACCAACATATTCAAAACTTCAGAAAACAAACAAACAAACAAAAAAGTTGAAATTTGCACAAATTAAACTAGTGCAAAGACCCCAACAAAGACAATCTCATCCATTGAGGCAAATAGATACAGATGAGATAAGAGGGCATTGCAGGGATTTGTTTTCAATGCTATCTACAACATATTCACCTTGAGAAGGTTAAATTCAATTAATTATTTTTCCTGTGCATGGTTGTCATTGCCCATCTAGCTGTAAACTGCATTAAAACATCATTATCTTTTCAAACTAGATCATCATTATCCTCAACTGAGTCCATAAGAAGTGATCATGTACATAATGTGAATGTACTTTTATGAATTGATAATAAAACTTATATAAAATTGGTTATTAGGATTTAGGAACAGTTATCTTCAGCTGGCCTACAATAATGTACCAAAAAATTTCTAGGCTTATATTAAGACTACTTAAATCACAGTTTACCAGGTTTAACCAATGGCCGCGACAGTTGTATATCATCAGAGGAAATTTAGGGGCAAACAAAGAAGAAAGAGCTGCCAATATCTCTTTTGTGTATTAGGCTATCTGGAAAGCCATTTCAAAGGCATATTCTGAGGTCTGCAACAGAACCCAATTCCAGTCATAACACAAGCCTCAACTGGAGCAGACAAGTTTTTGAAAGCACAAGAATCAGTGGTTAAATGACAGCCAGAACTAGACTTGAGGAAACCCAGAAATAAATGCACCTCTTTGCTCCCAACAGAGGAATCAGTGATAAATGTCAACTTGGATGGTGCATGCGATGCGGGGGCAGGAATATCAACCTGGATAGCATTGTTGGCGTTGATGGGTGCACCCCCACTCTTTTAAGGGACACTGGACTTATGCTAGAATGGATAGAACTAGCTCCACAACTATCTACATTGACAGAGGACGAGCTTTCATTTTCTTCTGCGACAACAGTTTCTTAATTTCCTTCTTTCTTCTCCCCAACATGAGGCAGTATGCAAAGCACTAACCAACAATGACGGGAGAACTAATGCAGCAACACCAAGGAGAAAACAAGGCAGAGCCAAACAGCAACCTGTTCTGCTATCAAGAATAAAATGCAGCCGCAGGAAGAGCAAAGTCTACAGCCAGCAACACACCTTAACAAAGCAGCAAGGCAGCACTAACCAGCAAAGCAGGTCAAAAGTGAGGAACTGTGAAAAGCAACTAGCCAAAAACAGTGGTGCAGCAAGGAGAGACCAACCAATAGGGACTGCAATAATAGCAACCCCAAACTGAAGGAAGGAAAGTAGAATCACCAGTAACAAATCATCCACAAAACCAAGCAGCAGGAAAGAAAAGACATCCAGGAAACCAGCAGAGCAGTGGCACGAAAAGGAAAGCAAGACCATGCTAGCCATCAGGAATAGCAAGCACCAGAACACTAAGTGATCACAGACTCAGGGAGAGATTTCCACGACACAATTTCTGGGAGATTAGCAGGTTGAGGCTTGAAGCTTTAAAGAATATTCTCGGAAGTATAACTTTATACCCTAGTGGACACCATCTACTCCGAAACAATAAGGTGCAGACCAGTCTCCTCCCTCTTATCTCATCTTGAATAAGAGCAAAACTGCACCATTCCAACAATACATTCTACAATGTCCACCATTCAAAACTCAATTGAAAAGAAACCAAAATCCTCATGTTGAATTAACACAAAACCAATCACAAATAATAATCACTGAACTCTACCCGCAGGCTTGAGAATGTCATCTTGTAAGAAGGATGCAAACCCTTAGCATCCCAATCACATTTCAAGGCTACTGGTCTTACGCTTTGGAGGATTGATCAGTTGGTATGCTGGTATCTTCAAGGACGCACCCATGCCTCCATACTGACGTCTTCATCCTGGTGGCATTACTAGGTGGACTCCGCAGCTTTTCACAGCTTTGCTAATGCGCACAAAATGAACTTGAAGTGTAGGCAAATAAGGTGGCATCACCCATGAGCTTTTCGCTCTTCCTTTCATGCATTCGTACTCCCATAAGGATTCCCTGGCCGACATTAGTACAAAGAATGGAATATACCACAGCCACACTACACTTGACTCTTTCCCTGTAGAATGTGTACTATCAGTGCGTCGTTCATCTAAGTAAATATCAATAGAAAAATCACTGATGTTAAGTTTGGGCTTAGCATCAAAATGGAACCTATTTTTGGTTTTTTCAACAAAAGCACAGAGAGCCAATCCTTTGTTCTCAAATTTGAAGTTTTGAGGGATTTTAATAGAGAATGCACATTCGCGAAGATCCTTCAAATCCTTGCAACAATTGAACCACTTTGGAATTCCACTTCCTGGAAATACAAACTCGACATAAGATTGCTGAGATGAGAGAAAGAGAGAGAAGAGATTGACCTCATTTATGAACACATTTTTCTTTTTGCAATGCGAACCAGATTGTTACGCAGTCTCCAACAATTTGTCAAGTTCATTTCAGAGATCATTTGAGACTCCTTACGTTCTAAAATGTTGGACAATTTTGAAACTCTTTCCAATGATACACAATCACTCACATCTAAAACTTCCATTTCTTGTGGAAGATCTGGAATTTCTCTAAGTCTCTTGCAACCAACCAACAGAAGTTCATGCAAGTGGACAAAGTTGCTAATGCATGCTGGAAGACTAATGAAATTGCTTCCTGATAGATCAAGTCTTTTTAATGTGGCCAGGCAATCAAGAGTCAAAAGAAAATTGGTAATTTCTGAAAGATTAGATCCCCCCACATTGAATTTAGATAGCTTGGGAAAAACTAAATTGCCTCTGTGAAGAGTCACAAGTGATTCTGCAGTCCTGGAATCTTCAAACTTCACCATTTTAGGAAATGTAACCAATTTTGAGCATTTACTCAAAGAAATTTCCACTAGATGCTGCAATTCATAAATGCTGCATGGAAGCTTTGTAAGGTTTTCACATCCGGTTAGATACAATGTCTTGAGACTAGTAAAATGTCGAATTGATGATGAAGGCAATTCTTTGATGGAAGTCTTCGATAGATCCAGGTATGTCAAAGATTCCATCTTTCCCATAATTTCAGGGAAATTCTCAAGTTTTATGCAGCCTTCAAGATTCAACTTCAGCAGAGATTTCAAGTTGACAATTCTTGGAAACAGAGTAAGACTACGGCATCCCGTAAGACTCAACTTAACAAGCTTATGAAGGAATCCAACAGAAGGATGAAGCTCAACTAAACTTGTACAATACTTTAGATTCAACTTCTCTAAGTTTGGAACTCTAGAGAAGTTAGGAGTTTTTGTCAGGAATTTGCTGTTCTCCAAATTTATAAATTTCAAACTCTGCCCCACAAACCAGAGAGAAAAAGAGAGAGGATCGCATCATAAGCTTTAAATAAACTTCCAATATGCTGAAAAAGAAAAAGAAAAGAAAAATACACTTGAAAAAGCAGTAATTTTAAATACCTTGAATTCCAAGTCCAGTCGTAAAATGCGGCTGCGAGGCATAGTAAGACCAACAAGTTTCTTTGGATTAAAATTTGCTGGCAAAGATTGTAATGGATATTCAGGCCACCTGAGGAGCCGCAACTCACTGGGAAGATAAACAACTTCTCCAGATAAGCGTGCATTACGATTTAAAAGAATTCGAAGATTTTTCATGTTTGAGAAGCTTTTAGCATTCAAGCATATCCCATCTGACTCAAGGCCCGCAGCCAACTTCACCATGATACCTTTGATCTTATCTGTTCCCTAGAATGAAAAAACAATAGTATTAGCAAAGGATAATTTTTTGTGAAATAATTGTAGAAGTGTTTCAAATTATATTCTACTTACTGTGTTTTCAGTTAAAACATGGTTAACATCCTCGTGAAACCACAACCTACTACGCTTTCCAGGCTCAGTTGGTGACTCTTGGCGAACTACTTCTTTACCCATTTCTTCTATCAAGTCATGCATCCAAATCCTGCCTTCTTCCGTAATATTGACAAGAGCCTTTTCCACGAGTACTTCAAGATGATACTTAGGGTTTAGGTCACAACCTTCTAGTATTTCAATCACATAGGCCTTGCCTACACCTTTAAAGAAACATGCAATATCAAGGAAAACTTCCTTCACCGCATCTTCTAGTGCATTATAACTTATTTTGAGAATGTCTTGAATCTCTTGGTTAGGCACTCGTCTGTAACCATCTAATGCATATTTCCATTGATCTATACTTCTACCACATAGATGTGAACCTAAAACCATCAAAGCTAATGGAAGACCTTGAGCATAGTCTACTACATTGTTTGCAAGTTTCGCATAATCACCGTCTAAGTGTGCATTTCTTGAAATTGAATTCCAGCTGGTGAAGAGCTTTAAAGATTCATAATGGTCTAACTTCTCAACCTCATATATTAGATTGACTTGATGTGCAATTAGCAAATGCTTATCTCTTGTCGTTAGTAAAATTCTGCTGCCTGTACCAAACCAATCAGACGCTCCAACTAATTTGTTTAATTGGTCCAATTGATTCACATCATCGAGAACTAAGAGAAGCTTCCTACCACTCAACATTTTCTTTATCAAATTGACTCCTTTGTCAACATTGGTCACCTTCACTTCTTTCACCCCTAGAATCTCAGAAAGAATAATATTTTGTAGTTCGACTAAGCCTCCATATGGCATTGATCTTTCTCTAACATCTTCTAGAAAACAGCTACCTTCAAACCTGTGGGCAATGGTATTATAAACAGCTTTAGCAATTGTTGTCTTACCTATTCCACCAGTTCCCCATATCCCTACCATGCGAACGTCGTTTCCCCCAACACCCAAAAGCTTACTTATCTCGTGTACTCGAGACTCTATTCCAACTGGGTATTTCGCCACATTCAAATAATTATGGTTTAATACTTGTATTGAAATCTCTTCAACAATGTTGTGGATAAATTTTGCTTCATGCCTGCAAGGTTAACAATATACGAAAGTTAATGATGAAATAGCATTTTGTAAGACATATACATATATATATATGAGTGCTCAATTGCTAATCAGTAAGTAAGTTAATAAGGTGCTAACCACTCATTTGACGCACTCCACAATGTCATATAATGATCCAAAATATTTATTTTTCAGGTCATAATTCAAGGAGCATCTCTACAAAAAAAGAAAAGAAAAATGTAGCCAAATCGGAAATTGTTTAGCCAAATCATGACTTCTTCCGTAATATTTACAAGAGCCTTTTCCACGAGTACTTCAAGATGATACTTAGGGTTTAGGTCACAACCTTCTAGTATTTCAATCACATAGTCCTTGCCTACACCTTTAAAGAAACATGCAATATCAAGGAAAACTTCCTTCACCACATCCTCTAGTGCATTATAACTTATTTTGAGAATGTCCTGAATCTCTTGGTTAGGCACTCTTCTGTAACCATCTAATGCATATTTCCATTGATCTATACTTCTACCACATAGATGTGAACCGAAAACCATCAAAGCTAATGGAAGACCTTGAGCATAGTCTACTACATTGTTTGCAAGTTTCACATAATCACTGTCTAAGTGTGCATTTCTTGAAATTGAATTCCAGCTGGGGAAGAGCTTTAAAGATTCATAATGGTCTAACTTCTCAACCTCATATATTAGATTGACTTGATGCGCAGTTAGCAAATGTTTATCTCCTGTTGTTAGGACAATTCTACTGCCTGAACCAAACCAATCGGACCCTCCAACTAATTTATTTAATTGGTCCAAATGATTTACATCGTCAAGAATTAAGAGAACCTTCTTATCATTCAACCTTTCCTTTATCACGTTTACTCCTTTGTCAACATTGGTCATCTTTAATTCTTTCACCCCTAGAATCTCAGAAAGAAGAAAATTTTGTAGTTCGATTACGCCTCCATACGGCATTGATATTTCTCTAACATCTTCTACAAAACAACTACCTTCAAACATATGAGCAATGTAATTATAAACAGCTTTAGCAATTGTTGTCTTACCAATTCCACAAGTTCCCCATATCCCTACCATGTGAACATTGTTTCCCCCAACACCCAAAAGCTTATCTATCTAGCGTACACGAGAGTCTATTCCAACTAGGTACTTTGCTACATTCAAATAAGTATGATTTAATACTTGTACTGAAATCTCTTCAACAATGTTGTGAATAAATTTTGATTCAAGCCTGCAAGGTTAACAATATATAAAAGATTAATGATGAAATAGCATTTTGTAATATATATATATATATATATATATATAAATTCTCTTATGCGGACATCCGGATGTTATTATTTTGCGGACGCTGTGTATTTTGTACTAACCCTCCTTGCTTTCCTTCATGTTTACTATGGTGACCGCATGGACATCCGGAGAGAATAACTGTTTATATATATAAATTCTCCTATGTGAACATCCGGATGTTATTATTGTGCAGAAGCTGTGTATTTTGTACTAACCCTCTCTGCTTTCCTCCCAGTTTACTATAACGTCCGCACAATAATAACGTGTGGACATCCGAATGAGAGAATAACTATGTATACCTCCGTGCTTTCCTCCCAATTTACTATAATATCCTCACGGTAATAACGTGCGGACATCCGAATGAGAGAATAACTGTGTGTGTGTATATATATATATATGCATTTGTATATGTATATGCATATATACAACTCCCTTCTTAAGGGAATCCCCTTTTGACTATTCACCAAAATGGATCACAGGTAGGCCCAACCATCAAACCAATCGAATGACATGAACCGTTCATTTTAAGGACCTTATTCAAGGATCAGTCTTACAAAAAATTACCGAAATCTGAAATATTTAGTCATCTGAAAATAGGCCAACAAATGGAGTCATACAAATTTTCAGCTAAACAATGAAATATTCATGATGGTAATCGAATAGAATAATTTCAGATTTTGCTAATTTTTTGCAGGGATAATTCATAAATGGGGATCTAAAAACAAGACATTTTTAGATCATTGAACCACATTGTGGAGTAGGATCCATATTTAGAAGAGTTTGTTATGTAGAGGATCGGGTTCAAGGGACACACCAAAGCCACATCTTTAAACCTTAGATGTTCAAAAGCATTTGACATTTTATTGAAACCACAAATACACAATCATTGTGTCAAGAAATTCTTGAGTGTAACAGCTATACCGGCGGCATGTGATGTTACCAATCTATTCAAGTTATAATAGTGTATCTATTTATTCATATTATACCCTAGGTCCATGAAATATCAACCATATCATCTACCCACATTATAACAACTAGATTAGTAACACAACGTGTTGGTGTGATTATTACCATCCACCTACATTATAACAAGTGTGACTTTCACACCCAAGAATTTTTTGTTTGCAATAATGAGGCTTACCAAATTTTCTTACCACAACTCTATACCACATGATGTGGCAGCTGATGTCTACATACTACATCAGCTAATTAATGTCATTAAACTGTTAATTAAAGGAAAACTAGAAAAAACAAAAACAAAAATTAGAAACCACCACTACACAACCACTAACCGGACCCCCACCCCCAACCCGAAGCAACCCCTCCTCATTGCCAACCAACTCTCTCTCTCCCCCACTCTCACACTCTGGCACCTTGGAGAAGGTCATATCTGGGCCAATAGATGCCATATTTTTTTTATGAATTTGAAGTTGGATTTGTTTTTACTTGTGGGTTTGATGGAGAAACTGTAAGTAATGGTGAGCGAGAGGAGGAAGATAAGCATTACTGTTTCATTTGTGTCAACCTTCTCTCTCCTCAAATGGCAGATTGGAAGGACAAGTTTCATTCATACCTAATGCATCTTCGACCTTCAACTTGGTCAAAATTTGGGAGTTGACCTTCATTCCTTACTTCGACCTACGTTAAATCTGAAAGATTTGATGATTGAATGATATTTTGCTTGATTGATTCATCTCCATATAGGAGGTATTTATACAAGATTGATAATAATAAACTAAGAGACAATACAAAGTGATACATGGTGGATACAACTAATACAAACATAAAACTAAGATAGTGGTGGATAATGAGTTGGTCGATTGGTGGATAAAATGTTCTCTAATACACCCCCGCAAATCGAGCGCGCATAGCAGAGCAAGATTTGGACGAAGAAGTTGGAAGCGTTGTGGAGTATGCAAACATCATGGTGATGAAGATGGCAACAATTGCGGTAGTAGTCCAGAAGGCACGCCCAAAAGTGAAGAACTCAAAGTTCACAAGAGAAACACAACACAAACATAACGGAATGTCAAAAATATGTAAAGAGGGAAGCAAACCTGGGAGCATTTGGGAAAGAGAGAGACAAAGTTAGGTGGAGAGAGAAAACACATGGCTTGATGATAAAAATATAAAATGAGGAGATGGAATGGAAATAAAATAAAAATTCATCAGGTAAAATGTGTCATGTGTGGAACATTTTTTAAGGGAATAAAAAAAGAGGAGGGAAGCATTGAAGTGGCGGCATGGGACAATGATGTAGCCGAGAGAAAGAGACAGTTTTGGAGAAAGAAATGCCAAGAGAAAGAGAGGAAATGAACATGTTGGAATTGTAGGGGTGTGTGATAAGTGTGGTTTTGATACCATTGTTGGTTTAAGAGTGAAGGGTTTTGGACAATAGACAATAGTTGAAACAAAGGGATTTTATTAAATTTGAGGAGAATGGTACATGGGTTGATGTAGGCTAATTGGCCTCCTTCCTTGCTTATATGGGCTTATTGGCCCTCTTTCTCTCTAGTTTGGTGAGCTTATTGGCTCCTCAACATAGCTTTGCTTGGGTAGCTCTTGGCTCCCTTAGTTTGGGAGTTAGTGGTTGACTCCCAACCTCTTCACTTGATTAGCTAGATAAGCTTAGGTTGCTAGCTTTTCTAGCTTACTTACATTGAGTGGGGTTCATGCCTATTTATAGGCTTGATCAACCCCTCCTAGCCACATATTTGTGGTTTTCTCTAGAATTTTCTTCAAACTTCATTTGTTTGTTACATCACCATATCAAGCCACATGTCTTGTTCTAGAAATTTCTTTCACCTCCATAGTCTAGCAACATGAGTATTCTTGCTTCTAGAGAGTTCTTCCAACTTCACATTGGTTTTTGCCCGCATATGCAAGCTTCTCCAATAGTTTAGGCTCATCTCAAAGCTTCTAGATATCTCCACATTTTTATGCACAAATGTGCATTAATTTCAACAGAACACATCACGTGGGCAACACAAGAAAAGAAAGAAAGTAAAACAAAGGAGATGTGGGCTTCTAAATAAAAATAAAAGAAAAGGAGGGAAGCAGGAAGGTGAGGAGCACAAGTGTATGATAAAATAAAGGGAAGTTCAAAGAAAGAGAAGGTGGGGAGTGCACGTGAGAGAGTTGTGGGCAGCCCAACGGCAAAACAGAAGAAATGGTGTGAGGTGGGAGAAAACAATTGGAAAATATAAAGAGAAGTGAAACCCATAAATGGGAACAGCTAGAGAGGAGCGCACAAAAAGAGAGAAATAAAATAAAATTGGAGAGAGGACAAAAAAATGGTATGAGGGAAGAAGAAATAAAATAAAGAGGAGAGCAGAAGAGATTACGGGGAAGAGAAAAGTCACGTGGGAAACAGAGAAGAAATGAGTATGGGCAAGATAGAACTTCAAGGTACTATAGAGACAAATAAAATAAGGGATGGGAATCAACACAGACAATGACTAAAAGAATAAAAAGGGGGAATAGAGACATGGAGGGAGCAAGCGCAGAGACAAGTGCAAATATGAAACTTTTTTTTTTTTTTTTGGGGTTAAAATAAGAGTAGAAAAAGAAGAGAGAAGGAAGACTCACGTGGGAAAACAGAAAGGGAGAGGAACGAAAAGTGAAAGAAAGGTATAAAAAAAAAGAAAAAAAGAAAAAGGCCAGATAGGCTTCTAATAAAAACAAATAAATAAAAAAGGGATGGGCAGGTGAGATGAGAGAGTAACGTGGGAAAAGATAGGGGGGAGGAACCAAAAGTGAAAAAAAGTTACAAAAAAAAGGGAGAGATGGTCTTCTAATAAAAAAGGGCTGGGCAGGTGAGAGAGTAAAATGGTTTAAGGGAATGGAGAGGAAGCGGATAGAGCACATGAGGGATGAACAACGGCTGTGCAAAGGGACCAACAACAGTGACGCACGGCAGGACAGAAACAAAGGCTAGCTAGGACAAGACAAGGCTCGGCAAGCGTTGACGAGGCTCACGGAGGAAACAAAGATCGGGCCATCATGGCCAAGAGAGATAAATGGAGTTGTCGTGGGTTGCCACGGGAGAGCTCGATGGAGGAAATATTATGATGAAGCTGGCGCGGCAATCACAAGCGCAGGAAACAAAAAGGTAAAAAGGAAGGGGCTCAATCTGACAGCAACAGAGAGCATAACAAGGAGGAGAAATTGCTCAATCTTCAACAGAGAGCATTATAGGGAGAAATGATTCAATATTCAACAGAGAGCTAGACGCAGAGAGTGAAAGATAAAGGCTCAATCAATGAGCAAAGAGCTTGACAGGGAAGGTTGAAAATAAAAGGAAATGGGAGAGGCAGGGATAGGGACTGATTAGGGAAAAAAAATATACTGATTATAGAAGGGATGAGAAGCTGGAGAACTATACAGAAGCAAACACCCTTTCGGGTGAGGAGAGCCAACGACTCTCAATATTGGCAAATGAAGGATCGCTAATTGGCGTTAGCCATTAGCTCTGATACCATGAAAGATTTGATGATTGAATGATATTTTGCTTGATTGATTCATCTCCATATAGGAGGTATTTATACAAGATTGATAATAATAAACTAAGAGACAATACAAAGTGGTACATGTTGGATACAACTAATACAAAAATAAAACTAAGATAGTGGTGGATAATGAGTTGGTGGATTGGTGGATAACATGTTCTCTAATAAAATCTAGTGAATTATCCATTCCAATGCTAAATACCGAACGCGACCTTAGTATCCTACCCTAACCGTTTGAATTTCTATAAAAAAAGATGAAGTAAACGAAGTTTAGTAAGCAGAATGATGCGTGGTTGAAAATAAATATATACCCGTTGAAGAAACACCATCCGGACAGATTGGCTGCTTTCGTAAGAGCTCTCCTCCATCTTTGCACCTTCTCCATGTCATCTTTGAACTCGCATTCATAGTCAGCAAGTGCCTGACCGAAACTGCCCCTTTGATGCCGTACATCCGACGGATTCACCTTGTAAAAAACAGGCCAAACTATTTGCTCCCTTGTTTCTTTACTCTCAAGGATCTTGACAAGTTCATCCAAGCACCACTTTGAACATGCATAGTTTTCGGAGAACACGATGATAGAAATCTTCGATTCTTCAATCGCTCTGAGAAGCGCCGGCGATATTTCTTCCCCTCTCTTAAGACCATCATCTCTGAAGGTTCTAATTCCCTTCCGAGTCAAATTACTGTGCAGATGATCAATAAAGTTGAATCGCGTGTCCTCGCCTCTGAAACTCACGAAGACGTCGTATGTCATTGAATGACTGTCGTTTGATTGTGTGCCGGAGAAGTAAACAGGCTGATCAAAGAGCAGGGATGGGCATGGCCTCTGGGTTTTTTTTTCTTTTAATAAGAAAGCATCTTATGAGCGAGGGAAGCTGCGAGGAAGTTTCCTGCGAGATTCAACCTCCTGAGAACACTACGAAGTCAATGAAGGGAACGCTAGGAAAGGCCAGTGTGCTGAATAATTTTTGAGTGTTGTATCTGCACGTGTCTGTGCTGATATAGGGACATATGGAATATTTCCAATGAAGTTCGTTCATGTGCGTATAAAAATAATACGATAAATTGGAAAGTAATTCCAAATGCCCAAGTCATTGGATGGTACACCAACCACGTGGTGACTTCGGAACATTTAAAAATTTCTCCAGTGTGCTTCCGTTGAAACTTCAAACGTCTTTTCCAGTCTCGTAGGCCTAGTAAGGCATCTCCAACCGATATGCCAATTCCAATGTGGCAAGTTTTGACACACAAAAAAAATAGTTTTAAGTCTCCAACCGTGATGCCAAATTCTAGTTGGATTGACATCCTTCACTTTTATCAAATTATCGACTACAAGTTGAGATGTCTTTTATTATTTTATTATTATTTTAATACTCACCACTCCTTCTCTCCTCATCAATGTATAGTTTTACCATATTTAATATTTTACTCTTAAATATTGAGCCCACTTTTTTAAAAATAATAAAATAATATGTATATTCGACATATCGGTTGGATAAAGAGTTTCACAATATGTCAAATTGTCACATGCCATCAAATTTAAATTTGATGTTTGATATTCGACATCTCCTTGGAGATGCTCTAATTGGTGTGTTTCAGTGTCGTCTTTTAATTCTACTTTAAGGGGCGGTACTAACGTTTCAAGATCCGTTTTCATTTTCTATATAGAAAATACCTTCGGTATGTCGTTTTCATTTTTAGTGGAATTTGTTTTTTGAAAACATATTTAAACTTATGTACAAAAATTGAAAACACCAAATTATTGTTTTCATTTTTTACCTAGTGTATTGGTCTGATTGCTTTTTTTTCTTTTTCTTTTTTTTGTTGGTCTGGTTTTTCTTTTTTTTCTTTCATTTTTTTTTGTTGTACTTCATTATTTTATTTTGTTACACCAGTGTATATTAATTTTATGATAAAACCATCATATATTATTCAATTTCATATTTTTCTTTAAATAATTATTTTAAACTAAAGATAATAGAATTTATTATCTAGGTTTTTCTAACATTATAATTTTTTTAATTATACATTATTATTCTCAAATTATACATTTTTCATTATTTATAATAATTTTAACCTTTATTTAAAATATTTTTTTAGAACAAGAAATGAGCAAAAATATACTTGAAAAATAACTCACATATTATTATTCTCAAATTGTCATACCAGACACATTTTCACTGTTTTTATATTTTGAATATGTTTTCCAATTAATCAACCAGATGCATTTTCGAATCGTGAAAATGCAAATTCGTTTTCTTGTTTTTATTCTCATAAAACATTTTTCGAAAACGTTGAACGAGCCCAACTTTTTATTTTTCTTTTTTGAATACAAGACAAGAGATAGTCTAAGCTACAAGGGAAGCAGAGTTTTGCAGGAGTTCGAACATGAGACTGTTGGCAACTTTTTCTTTTAATTTTTGGGTGGATTTGTTGGTGATAAGGACGACTAAGAAATCCACATATTATTTTACATTGCATAAACCAAGATCTATTGAGAATCAGTTAATCATTGATTTTGGGGTTATAGCAATGTAGATACAAGCAATTGGCACCTGAGAGATCAGAAGTAAAGTAGCCATTAATTCTTTATCGTCCTTAACTTCCATACACATGGTTTGGGAAGCAAAGCATTTCTTGTCAAATATGATATCTGACATTCATACACAGAGAGAATGAATATAGCAATTCTGTGTGTATTTGCAAGCACAAAAATAACTGACATTGGGACCAATATACATATGGTTTCTCAAACCAGAACTTTTCATATTATCTTTATTTATACACAAACTAACTTGGACGGACTCACAGGGATCCAAATCCAGAGTTTTTGTGGGTAGCACCTGCCTGCTATCAGCAATCACATCTTTGGGGAATTGTGGTAAAAAGGTCTTATCCAGTAGCTTCCGGCTTTTGACATTGCTGTCATACCCTTGCTTCCTTTGCTTCACTGTACAGTTTATCAATACGGTCCTGCAGATGATATTCCGGAAAATATAAAATTAACATACTTGACAAAGTTCAGCTTTTACTATTTAAGAGAGAGAGAGAGAGAGAGAGAGAGAGAGAGAGAGAGAGAGAGAGAGAGAGAGAGAGAGAGAGAGAGAGAGAGAGAGATTTATATATAGGATGGGAGAGACCTGTTTATCGCATAGCACTTGATCATTAGCAATAGAAATTCTGGCTTTTAAGAAATAATTCTAGGGTATAGCCGTATGAGGCTGTGTTTGGACAATTGGTTGACCCTTACAAAGTACTTATAGGTGTCATCGGTCATGGAATATTGAAAAGGGTGGGGGCAGGGTATTAAGTGAGTGACAAACTGATGAACTACCAGGTGCTTGAAAAGGAAGTCACAGTTACAGTGACGATATTTAAGACTTTATAGAAAGAGAGAGCAGGAGGCATACCTTGTAATACTTAAGTAGCTGTGGTCTCTTCAGTTTGAAGGTTGGAGTTATGAGATCCCTCTCCATGTCAAAGGGATTTGGTTCCAAGTGAACTGCTTTTAACAACTCAAAACCTCGAAGCTGCAGGAAGCTCTTCCAAGTCAGATTGAGTAGACATGAAAATAGCATGAAAGTAGCAACAGGGAGTTGAGACAATTATCTACTTACGTGCTGCTTCTGCCCAACACTATTGAGCTCATCCAAAATGTACTTTTTTGCCTTCAGGTTTTGACATAATGAGTTGAAATCATCGGTCAAATGATGCTCTGCTGCCCAATCCTCCAGTGCCTTTCTGTCAGGGACCACCACAGCAACAAGAAACGACTCAAAGCTGTTCCCATAAACCCAAATCTGCAAACCAGAGGAAAGTTCAGGTATCTGCAACTTTAGTAAACAGGAAAACAACCAAAAGGAAATTTTTACAAATTAAAATGTAGTACAAAGACCGAAAAAACAAACTCATCTATGGAGGCAAACAGAGGCGAGTCCTAAATCCTAATGTATGGAAATAGTTCTACTTGTATTGGATGTGGAAACTAACAACATACCGATGTGATATGAGGGCATTGCAAGTATTTGCTTTCAATGTTTTCCACAGCAACATATTCACCTTGAGACAGTTTAAATATATTCTTTTTCCTATCGATGATTTTCATTGCTCCATTAGGCTGCAATTCTCCAATGTCACCTGCAATCCACTCGAAGTCAAGAAATACCACCTTTTAATGCAACAATTAACCATCAACAAAACATTCTAACATGCACAGTGGTGACATTTTGACAAGCCAAAAGATTGACCATCAAGCAGGTAAATTATTTCATACAACTTTATGGCTAACTATTGTAAGAATTCTTACCAGTATGAAACCACCCATTAATAAGGACTTCCTCTGTCAGATCTTGTCGCTTGTGGTAACCAGAAAACAAGGATTTTCCTCTCAGGCATATCTCTCCACGTGGCACTCTGGAAAGTGCATCATACCCCATTTCTGGCACTGACTCAAGTCTTATTTCAATAGTTGTCATGGGGACACCCACAGTTCCCATCATAGGAAAAACATTGCCAATAGACGTAAGACATCCACCACAGCTTTCAGTGAGGCCTACATGTCAAAGAGTTTAACAAGCTGATGGAAAGCTCTTTTTTAAAGGAAAACTTTTATAAACTACTGTGGATGTGTAAAAAGCTCACGTCACTGACTACAAAATCTTAAATACATGATACATCCTAGATCATGCATATATATAGTTATAATGATAAGTAGTTATCTTAACCTTATAAATTTTCCTGTATTTTCAAAATTATGCTTTAGATTTCATCGATTAAACAATTAATACCAGCTTCTTCAAAGATGACAATAAATTCATACTAGGTCAACGTCTTTTCTTTTTTCTTGGCCAAATATAAAGGTCACTGCAAAACCTAAGAAGATTACCTAATGCTAGCATCACCATTCATAGGATTCTATATATTTCCTAGATGACTTAGCAAATATTCATCCAACCATACCATATCCTTGTGATAAAGTACTACAGGCGGTGACCCTAAAAAATTCCTCCACATGCCTAGGCAAAGGTGCAGCACCAGACAACAGTATACGAACTTGTCCCCCTAATGCTTGCTTTATCTGCCACAAGTAACACTTTGTTAGAATGCAAAACAGCTATTTCAAGAATGGAATGGTGAAGGATGGGATGACTGACCTTATCAAAGACAAGCTTGTCCAAGAGAGGTGCTGCTTTTTCTTGTGGCAGACCCTTCTCCAGATTTGCCAACTTGCTGTCAATTAAATCTTCATTAGTTTTATTGTAGAGATGCAAATGCAAACAAAAATATTTCCATTTTATCAACACTCATACTAGTTATAAGCATATTGGAACAGTGTCTTCCTCAATGCACCACCAGATGAAACTTTATTAACAGTACCTGCACACAGAAAATTTAAGCCAAATGTTTAGAATAACAAAAATCGAGGACATATATCTATATAGTTCAGAGTATAATGCATGCTTTACCGGTGTATATGCGATCATACACTCTAGGGACCCCGCAAAACATAGTAGGCCTTAGTTCCTGAAGGTCCTCCAACAGAAATCTGATATCCTTCAAGTTCAAAGTAAAAATCACATTGGGAACAAGTTATAGTTGGTAACGCAACAAGAGAATGTTCGCTTGAAACATATGTAAGAAAAAGAAATCACTACAATAAATAACTCTGTTATTACTTACTCCTCGCCAGAAGCCTATAGAGGAACCCTTGTAGATGCAATAGCTCTCCATTATTTGATCATATATATGGGCCAAAGGAAGAAAGGAAAAATACGAATCTTCTTCTGTACACTGAAATAATCATGTGATCAGTTTCAGTTTCAAGCCATATGGTTAGCACGAGGAAATAATCACTGAGTTCAATTGATAAACTTAACAACAAATCCTGTTCTCAACTTTCTAGTGGTAATACTTCCTTGTAATCACAGAACTTGGAAAGAGAGATTAAAAGTTTTTAAAAAATATGTAAATAAGAGGCAGCATAATCATTAATTTGTAAACTCCAAGGATATATATCGTAAAAAGGCTAGGAAAGTCATTTATTATTGAAATAGTAATCTGTGTTCAGTTGTTTACCACTTTATCTGTTAGAAACAGTATTTGCTCCACAGACAATACTTCTGCCATAATTGCTCCATTAGTAATAATAACACCTTTTGGTTCTCCGGTTGTTCCACTTGTGTACATTATAGTGCAAATGTCAGTCCTCTGTTTTGGAGGTAGTTCACAATCTAAATTTCCCTGAAAAAGATGAGGAAAGGTGATTTTACATTATTGCAAATCATTTGACCAATCCTTTACCAACGAAGAGAATTTATATGAGAAAAACAGTGTTAACAAATTACCAACTGAGAGAATTCCTCCCAAGAAAAACAAGATACCCCCAGTCCTTCAGCTTCCTCCTTTTGAGTGCTAGAAATATTTGCAAAGCTGACAATTGCTGAACAAAGCAAATGCATAACTGAGATACCATCCTTAGAAGTTTCACTTTAAATTCCAAGTCTTTAAGGAAATAGCATATGACCTACTTTTTAAATTCGTAGAGCAATTTGGAAGGCATGACAGAATCTGCACAAAGCATTTCGATATGAGCAGGACATTATGAAACAAGGGAAAGAGAGCCAGAAACAATTGAAATACCATATATTTATTAAACTAATGAGGGCCAAAATACACAAAGTCAAGTTGGTCTTTATATTTATTTGAGGTTTGGTGCCATGAAATTGGATTGGGAAGATTTTAGTACCACAATATCAGAAATCAATAGCCTTAAACATTTAAGTAATCATGATGATCCTATAAAGAAAAGGTACTCATGATCATGAGGAAATAGATAGAAAGATAACTTACAGCAGGGATCTTATTCTCTTGAACAAAAGCTATGGAAACTTCAGCATGATTGATGATGAATTCAACTGCATTAGCACCTGTTATATGTAAAACCATGAAAAGTTAATGAGATATATTTAATCGAACTCGACCACCATCATTGAAGTCCAATTGCTACTGGAAATTATATTGAGGAAGAAAATGTATAGAAACTCTAAAACTCATGGTGATATAAGCACTGACGAGCAGTGACAAAGACAGGAAAAACATACCAAGGGTGTCATACAGTGGAACATACGTTATGGCATGGCTATTACAGGCCTGTAAAACATCAACAAAACATAGATTCATAACAGTTATTCAACCTGTCAAAAAATTTGCTCCCGCCAATATCAAACTTTTCCATTCAAGTGAGCATGGCATGCATGAATATGAAGCCAATCATGATCCATGAAAATAGGAAATACAGTATTTACCTCCATTGCAGTAAGCCATTGGGGGCAGTTTGATCCAAAAATACCACAACGATCTCCCTGTATACATTTAAAAGATACAAAAATATGAAACACCATAGTTTCCTTCTTGTTTTTCCGTTTTGCTATGATAAACACCAACCCTTCACAGTTACTCCTTTCACTACCAACTTACATCAACTCTAAAGAACATCACATTACAATTATGAATCTCTTCTTTTCTTCATTCACAACATAACATATTGCATGTCAAACTTTAATACAAATTACAATAACACATTAATTTATGCATTCATACACACACACACATATTCTCAATAGGCACGTGACTTACAGGATTGACACCACGGCTCCTGATGGCTGAACCCATTCGAAGGGCTGCATCATAAACCTCTTGATATGTAAGCCACACATAAGGACCCACCTGCCATTTCCATTAAACAAATTGAAAATTAGCATTTCATAAACTTATTTGGCAAAAAAGAGCTTATGGGTTTCAATGGGTTCGTGCTGTTTCTCAAAAAGAAGATACCTTTGTGTCGGTGACTTGACGCCGACCAAGCATTGGATTGTTTGGATGCTTCTTAGCAGAGTCGCTGCCAGTAAAAGCAGAGTTTCAGCCATGAACTCACACTAGGAATTTGAATTACTATATGTTTTCAATTGATTGCAATTTTCCAGTGATTTTAAGCTTTTTAGAAAAACCAAAAAACAGGATTTGTGCTATTCGAGTTGCAGAGCGCGGATTAGTAGAAAGGCAAGCTTCTTATTCTTTGTTTTCTGCTTCAGCTTCTCTAACCTTTCTTTTGGGCTGACCAAGAACAGAAAAATTTGACCCAAAAAAAAAAAGAACAGAAAAACCTTTCTTTTCCGATCACCACGACATGCCGTTTTCTATCCCATTTTCGTATACTAGAAAAACGTACGGGCAAATTAACAAAAAGGCCTATTAGCTCAGCTGGTTAGAGCGTCGTGCTAATAACGCGAAGGTCGCAGGTTCGAGACCTGCATGGGCCATTCATTTTTTTCTTTTTTGGTTAATTTTTATCCCAGAACAAACTGTTAAGCTAGATTCGATCTGCATAAACACAATTACCTCCTTTTGGTTCTAACTTCTCCTTTTCTCCCGAGTATCAAAGTGAGAAAATTTAAAACAAGACAAAATGCAATTTGTTTCTACATCATATCCATATAAATATGCCAAATTTTCCGGGAAAGTTTTTGTCCATTTACTCAGGATCCAAACAAAATTCAAGCTCTTAGTCTACATACCTTCACAACAAAAATGTGACACTCAAATTAACGTACATTATTAACCCCGTAACACATATAACGCACAACATGCAACAATGAACAACAACACATGCAATGCAACACCAGCAAGTAATTCCAAAATGGGCTGAGAGATATACCTGAGAAACTGCCATGGAGTCTCCAAACCCTCCGGCAACTCCATGAGCCCATCTTTAGCATAAATGCTCCTGTACACAGGGCCCGCCGATGGCCTCCCGTCGGCAGCCGGCCTCGATTCTTCAACCTTCACTATAAAATCCATCAACCCTTTTACCCAACTCAGCTAACTAAGCAAGCTAGCTAGCTAAAATGAAAGAACTTATACAAGGAGAAGAGATAGCTAGCTAGAACAATTTGGATGGCTGTGGTAATATTATGGTGTTGAAAGCTTTTGGTGAATGTTATAATTAATAACGAGAACCAGAAATGGAGGTGGGAGGGTTTGATACAGCTGAAAGCAATAAATTCTGGTTTTTTGCTGTAGAAAAAATATTCATATCTTCACCAATTTATAGCGGCGTTTATGAGGGGAACGTCTTGAAGCGACCAGCTGTAGCACTACATGCATAATAGTTGAGAAAAAACTGACATGGCATTTATAATGGTAGATGAAGTTTGGTGGAGTACTTTAGTACTTAGAGTTCTTAAATCTAATTACTTTAATTAACTTATTCGAAATTTTTAATACAATTGATAGTCTAAATTATCAGAAGGGATGTCGTTTCTCACACACATTATCAAGTGCCATGAAATTCGAACAAGTCAATGCCATTTTTCAATGGACTATCCCCGATTTGCATCAACTTATTGAAACTAGTGCTTGTTTTGTGAAGAAAGAGACTAAAACAATGCTTTTTTGGTCTTTCTACTTTGTTAGTTTTTTGGTGAGCTGCCCTGTGGAACATTTTGGTGAAATGGGTAGCCAAATTAGAATGATTCTCCAATTATTTTCAACAGTTTCCTGATGCAGGCATGTTAATTATAGTAAGTATTGTCTTTCATGGTGATGCCATGTGGATCATGAACAACAAATGGTCCACCAATTCATACAAGATCCAGCTAAGTTGAAGACCAAGTGTAGTGGGAAATATAATGGGGCAAAGTAAATCATTTTTAATTCAATATCTGTACACTTTGATCTAATGGATAAGATTTCCAATCTTTGTTGATTTAAATATTTGGTTATCTTGTTGAATACCCTAAAGATTTTAACTTTGCCCCAAGTATTTGTATATCATTTAGAATTAAGGAGCTATAGTAAAATGGAAAATTGTAAATTGATCCTTTAGATTTTGATGTTTGTATAAAATGCAACCATCCATGGAATAAAGAAATGAAAAAAGATAAGATCTTTTTTGTTTTTTTTAATTACTTTGTTCACTATCTTTATCTTATCCATATCTCATCTGTCATAAGAGACAACAAACTCTAGCAGATTTCCCCTTTTGCTCTTTTCTTTTTTTCTTGGAAGAAATGAAATTTTATGACTGCATTTTAAAGTCATGTGATATGTGGAGGTGGGTGAGGTTGGGTGCGACAAAAAGAAATTAATGGTAGATTGTTGCATAAGTCTATAAGCAGTCCATCGACATGGTTGCCTGTTGATGTTGGACTAAACTCCAACGAAATTTGTGACTCTGTTAGACATTTGGTACAGGCTACAGCAATGTTTCAACCTTGCCAAGTTGACAGCATCCTCATATCTCATCATTTGAAAGTGGGAATTCGATCTAAAATAGTAATAGGGCCACTTATGATGAATATGCTATAACTTCACGTACCTAACATTTTTGCTTGTTTACTGGTACGTTAGGTTTATCCGTGTTTTAGTTTTGAGGGCATTTGAGTTTATTTATGTGATGTTTTTGTTATTTTTGAAAGCGCGGTGTAAATTTTGGCAATTTTTATATATAAAAACTCCAATTAAATTCGGCCTAAACTACACAATGGGCCTGTAGCTTTGATTTTGTTGTTGAACGGTGCAGCTTTCATCCAAGTCCAAAAGTTGGCTGGCTTGGGCATTGTTTTTCCCTGCTGTGTCAGCCCATTTGTCTAAATGAAGTTGCTCATACTAACCAAAGAAGAGAATGAAAATTATTGAGTCGTTAAACGAACCATAAAATTAATCGAAAGACACCATACTACTAAACTAATTATTGAATTACTAATTTACCCTAACATAAAATGACAATAAAGGATATATTGAATATTAAAACAAAAGTAATTTTAACAAGTATATCATACTCAACATATTGAACCCTAATCAAATTAGAATTTTAAAGTTTGATTCCAAACAGATTTGATATTATCAATGGCATAAAAGTTGGATCACATATGTGGAATGGCCAAGTTTTGGCCAGAATGCATCACACTTTCGGATTCTTTAACCAAAAGGATCTGAAAATCCAGGAATTAGAAAAATTAAGTTTGACAATAGAGACAAATTTAAGAAGAAATATTGATTGTAGAAAAACGCACAGACTGCTTCGTTATTTCAAACATGCTGAAAGTTTTATATTATCAGATATGCAATTATCGTTATAAAAATATATCCAAACTAGGAGTTTTCAGTTAGAGATGATCTCTGTAGTCTCCTATATATGGTTTTAAGGCTTGCGGTTCAATTCAGCTTCGATTAGTAAAACAGAGATATAGAGGCCATGCTTTAAAGCAGCATATCACGAATGATTTTTGAGTATTTGAATGTTATGACAAAATGCTGGAACATCAATCTGACCTTAACCACCACAACATGTGTAAAGTAGACAAATTAAGCATTTACCTTCAAAGGGAGTTTCCTTTCTCTTCCTGATGGGTTGATCAAACCCGTCTTTCAAAGTGTGTAATGACACTTCTCCTTCTTGAAACCCTGCTGCTTCAATGTCTAGATAAACTACCCAGGAATTATAAAGGGCCAAATCACCCTTAACTCTGGAGTTCCACCTTTGTGCCTTGTGTACCGAAAGGACAATATGATGATGATGAAGATGATAACGATAATTATGACAACTACGATGAATTATGAGAATAAAGATGAGTGGGTGAATTTCAGAGAGTTTTGATTTGATAAAGGAAAAAGGAGTTGACATGAACAAATTTGATGAAAACGACCAATTCATGAAATAGGGTGTACTTAGTATTAGGGTATTGTATGATATAGTGACAGGGGTATTTTGGTAGTTAAATAGGGTGTCTTAGTTAATTTTACATTTGATTTAATTATTAGGGTGTACTTATATCATAGGGTGTCTTTCGATTAATTTTAGGGTTCGTTTAACAGCACCCAAATTATTCTTGCAAATGTTTTCAAGTCATGTGTGAGAAAATATTCCATGCATACATTATACATATATATATATATATATAGATATAGATATAAGAGAACAAGGCTGAACAAAATTAACCAAACAGCAAAATCAGTGGCGGATCCACAGAGGCGCAAGGAGGTGCACCTCCTCTCGCCGGAAAACGCTTTGGAAGTGGCAGAGATTGCCCCTTTTGCTCTGTCTGAAGGTGTTGACTGCGATAAGAAGAACCTGCTGCGCGAGGAAGAAGATGATTTCTAAACCCTTGTTTTTTCTTGAACGGCGTCGTTGGGTTCACTTTTGAGTTTTAATAAAAGTGTGCGTTTTGATTGGTATTTTAAAACACTTTTTGTCTTTTCCTTATTCCAAATCTGTTTCTCTCTCCTCCCAAAACAGTCACACTAAATCCCAAATTCTTTTTTTCTCAACCGCATGTATCTCTAGCCCTAACCCTCCTGTCAATTTAGCAATCATCCTACTCTATTTCAATAATTAATTGTATAACTGATCGGATAATATTAGGTTTTGAAATTGATTATTATATTTATTACTTATATTTAATTGAATATGAAGCTTTAATCAGATTTACTAATTTAGTTTCATTATATTTTATTATTTATAATTTTTCTTCGCAAAAAGCTTACTCATCACTGTTTCAAGACTTACGCCTCACTTGCGAGACCAAAGTTACTTAGCATCTACACCATGCCTTTCAAAACTTTGGCATTATGTAAATTCTAAGGCTAATCGGTTATCTAATTTTTTTTTCTTTTAGTATTTTAAATATTGCTCATCCCTTGAAGAAATCTTGGATCTGCCACTGAGCAAAACCAACCCCATAAAAGGAAACTGAAATTCTACAAAAATATAAAAGGAAGCGACCAAAAGAAACCAAATATCTACTGTAGCAACACAATTAAAGAAAAGAACATGATCCATGCATAAAAAAAAGGATCAAATTCTTTACAAAAATTTGATAGAAATGGCAATAAACAACACCCAAAAAAACCCTCAGAAGTGCTACAATATTACACAGAGATCTAAAACACCAAACATGACCCAGCTTGCAGTTCGACCCAGTGGCATTGACTTTCCCCAGTGTGGACGATCGACCACACATTCTACCAACGCACCAAAGTCAATGAGATGAAAAGAAGGACAATGACAAGTACTGAAGAACACTCTGAACCCATTGCACTTCACATCCAGCTCCTTCTCTGTTCTCTCTGCGTACCCCAAAATAAAAACCTAAATCAACCCAAAACCCCAAATTGCCACTGCACTTAGCCCTAACCCTAGCTCACATGGCATTTTGCATTATTGTCGGTGCGTTTTCGCTCTAAAACAAATAAATGGCGCCAAAACCCATTAAATCTCTCTCATTTATGAGCCTCTCTATAAAACCCAGTTTTTTGTTTTGTTTTGTGTGTTTTTCTTGCTCTCCTTCTCTCTCGTCTATTCTGGGCATTTAATGCCTCCTAAGTCCCCAATTAATGACCGCACCAGACCTCATTTACTCTCCGACCCCCCATCTCCCACCGTCCGTTCTCCCCCCTCCCTCGCTGGATCCCGTCCCTCCACGTGTCTCTCCAGAGTTTAATCGCTCCGATCTTTTCTTTTGCTTTCTATCTTCTGTTAAACCTCTCCGGCGATAACAACGCCTCTGGATCTCCGCAACGAAGGCGGCTCGACGAGGAAGTTGACATCGCCGACGATCTCATGAACATCGGGCTTGTCATAGACTTGCTCCGGCGAGATGATCCTCCGGCGCCGCCGCCGGAGAATCTCGCGCTCGGCTCCGTCAGCGGGAAGAAGCCTTTCCGGCGGAAGAAAGGCGATTTCATGTTCACGCCGCCTCTATACGACGACCTGAACGAGAAGACCCGAGGCTTCGTCAACGACCCGAACGGCGACGGCCGCTTGCTCCAGAAGCTTCCTCTCCTGTAACGCCAAGGAGACGCCGTCGCCGGCTCCGTCACCATCATCCTGTCCGCCGACGCCGAGCTCCGCTCGAATCCGAACGAGTGCGACCGCTTCAGGACGAAATCTCCACCGTTGATCCGATAATCGTCCCAGTAGTTGGAGCTCCTCCTCGGCGATCGGTCCTCCGCGCACCGTTCGATCTCGGTGACGATCGAATCGGAATCGCGCGACGCCGGAGCTTCGGCTAGCGGCTCGAGAGCGATGCTCCGGAAAACGGCGTCGTCGAGGCTCGGCCGGATCCTGGCGGCCATCAACGGAACGAACGGAGACTCCGGACGGAATATTCCGGCGCGGCAGAGAGGACAGTTGCCGTGAGATCGAAGCCACATGTCGATGCAGTCCTCGTGAAACACGTGCGAGCAGACCGGAAGCGTGCGAACGTAGTCGTCGTCTTGGAAGTCGATCAAGCAAACGGCACAGTCTTTACTTAGAAGATTATTCAAACCAGTTGACATCGTTTTGGACGTGTAGAGAGAAAGCGGGATCGTTTTGATGACCGACTCGTCGAGGCCATAGGGAGAGAAGGCGTGGAAGGCGAGGTCGGCGGGGTCGAACGACGAGTCATACGGTGGAGAGTCGAGGTCGCCTATGGAGGAGGGGAGGTATGAGAGGCGGCGGCGGCGGCGCCAGCGTCGTTGGAGGCGGAGGATTGGCGGGATGACGTGTTGGGAGATGAGGCGGGAGTAAGTGACGATTAGGAAGGCGGTGGCGACCACGACCACCATGGCGATCAACGGCGGGGAGAAGTCGATGGGGTACTTGGACGGCGGAGATGATGCATGGAGTGAGGTAGCGGTGATGATTGGAATGGATAGGGTGGGTGCGCGTGCAGGAGATGGAGATGGAGATGAAGCTGCAGCAGCAACCATTTTTATGGCGTTTATCAGTGGAATGAAGTCATTGGTGTTTTGAAGGAGCGGGGAAGGAAGGTGGGGGTTTAATGCTTACGGTTGACTATTTAGTCGTTTTGTTTGCTTTTTTTGATGCGGTGCGGTGCGTTTCGGAGGTCGATGCCTACGACACGTCAGCGTCTCTGAATTTAAGGCCGCGCGAAGCTGCTATTTTCTTCTGCGGGTTGCACCACGTTGCTCTCCATGTGGACTATTTCTTTTTTCGATTCGTATTTTCGTGCAAATTCCCGAAAAGACCACACACGGTGTTGAAAAATCTTAATTGTTCACCAGTTATGTCTCGATTCCGTTTTGTGTCTTGTCAAGAAGAAATATTTCGTTTTTGGTAAGTCTTGTCAAGAAGAAATTGGAAGATAATGTATGGATACAATAAAGGTTTTTTGTTTTTTCAAAGGGATAAATTTTTGCATTTTTCGGTTGTGTACCATTCAATATACATAGAATAGGAGAAAAAAAAACATTTTAAAAAAGTAGTGCAGTAAGTTAGAGTATATTTTCAAATGTCCTATGTATATGAGATGAAATGGAATACCAGTTGGTTGGTGTACTCAACATGCAAAAATTTATCTTTCAAAATAGTTTTTACAGTAATTGAGTTATTTACACTAACACCCCTTTCGGTGTTTTCACAAAACCCTTTGATATTTCGAAAATTACACGAACACCCCCCTAAGGTTTTAAATTGTTTTCTAGAAAATCCCTTCATGTTGCTTTTTATCCAAAAAGTGACTATTTCATATGAAAATTTTCTCCAAATGACAAAGTTAGCCATTGAGATTAGATTACACATACATTTATTGAGGCTAACTTTGTCATTTGCATAAGTTGTTTTTAATGAAATCGTCAATTTTTGGACAAACAATCAACAAGAAGAGGTTTTGTGAAAACAATTGAAACCTCAAGGGATGTTTGTGTAATTTCTGAAACCTCAAAGGGTTTTCTGAAAAATGCAAAAACCTCAGATAATGTTAGTGTAAATAACTCATAAATTAAATTGACTTAATTTAAGAAAACTAAAAAATATAAAAACTTTGGGCAAGAATGATTTTGGTTTTGGATATATGCCAATAAAATAATTGATGGGCCTCCAGTACGAGTATTGGGCTATTCGGATGGTGACAAAGCTGACTTTCAAGGCCTTGAGTGTATAACGATCCATATCCAAGGTCAAGGATACTTAATATTTTTTCGTTCAGAAAGCAAGCACTGCATCTTCATTTTAACGGTTTCACTGTGGACTAACAAAATTTAAAAATAGGCAGACGAGATTTAGTATAGTGAAAATGGGCATTGACTTACAAATTCAAGGTTTTATATTCGAATGCCTTCGACATCATAGTTTTGTGTATTTGTGTGAGAAATCCACATTTTCTGTATTTTAGACTATCGCTAGTACTAAATAAATAAGAAATAGTGAATAGAGTACTAAACAACATGCCTTCAAATAAGAAAGAGGAGTATATGTAACTATTTCCTTTCAAAGAGGAGAGTCTTGTGTTTGTAATGTGATATTGAACCAACGGATTCCGCATTAGTCGAATCAAATAATATTGTAATGCAAGCTAATTAATAAATCCATTAACACTAATCATCAACACTAATTATGGATGCTCATGCCGAAGGCAACAACAACCCTCGTCGGGTCAACTGGCGGGGAATAATCACCAAATGGTGGCAAATAATCCCCAAGTGGTGGGGAATAATCGTCATGCTCTCTGTCGGCGCCATCCTTATTGTCGTCTTGATAGTATTCCTCCTCTTCAAGCAGGTCGTAATCAAACCCCTCGACCCCGAGTTCCGCCTGCACTCCGCCACCATCTCCCTCCTCAATGCCTCCGCTGCCGAATTCACCGCCACGTGGGACCTGACGCTCATCGCCGTTAACCCCAACCAAAAGCTCAACATCTCCTACAACAGCCTGCGGGCCGCGGTGTTCTACAAAGGGAACCACAGTGACGGCAACGGCGTCTTGCTCGCAACGAAGCCGGTGTCGCCGCCGTCGGCTTTGAGCCCCAAGGCCGAGACCACTCGCAGTTTCAGAGTCGAAACGGCGTCGGCATACGTAGGCGATGACGTGGCCAAGGAAATCTCGGAGGGGAGAGCTCGTGGGTCGGTGAGCTTTATGCTCAGGTTGTTGGGTTCGTTTAGGTTTTCCTCGTACTGGACAGATCCCAGAAAGTTTGACGCCTCTTGCTACCGGGTCGAGTTCGGGTTTTCCCTGGTAACTCGACCGGGGCACTGACACTGGGTCAGTCAAGCACATGCGGGACTGATATGAGAAGTGGTAAGTTTTGTGTTTTCGATTGATTTGTTTGACATTTTGTTAGTAATTTGGTTTGGTTGGCAACTCTTGTAGTAGTCGCAGTTTATTAACTCTTTCAAATCTGATTTTTTTTGTTAATTCATTGTATAATATATTGTACAATAATTGTAATATTGTTGGAGTTTTGTTTTTTGTTTTTATAAAAAAACGTTTTCTCTTTTTCTCTTTTGGGTAGAAATTCCACAAACAAGCATTGATAAACCCTAAACTATATTACCACAGTTTTGTGCCAATCTGCTGCACAGATGTTTGATCATATGAATTCCAGGTGACTTGAAAATGTGGTACTCATGTTGCATTTGGGGGTGAGGATGGGTGGAAAGGATATAGTTCATATAAAGCAATTTAGGGTTTAAAATTTTCAGCCCAATAAAGTGCAGAAACTACTAAGTTATTAAACGATGAGCCATGGCTGAAGGAGAGTAATGAAGTTGCTTTCTACAAAATGATGTATTCTCTCCAACCTCCTCATCGATGCCTCACTGAGGCTGAAAGAAATCAACAATTTTTTTCTTCAACCAAAGACGGGAAGATTATAATCTATAATATATATACGTATAAATCATGGCATGTAATTCAAGAATTGGAACTTGAGGCGTCTTCTAACTTTGGTAAGTGCATTTCACGAAACAGGCCTTCTACTGTCAAATCTGGATATGAGGTTGCAATGAATTTAGAGGAATGGGGAGTTGGGGAGGCGGAGGCGAGGGGAAGGGGAGAGTAGTAGGAGAGGGGACCGGCGGAAGTTTGGGAAAGTGGTATGGTGGATTAAAGTGCCGAGCAAGTTATGATCTTTTTTATGGAGGGGTTGTCATAATTCCCTTGCGGTTAGAGGTAATCTCCGACGTCGGCATATCAATGTGGAGGATTTATGTGTATGGTGTGGGTGCCAAGGGGAGACGCAAGAGCACATTTTTTTTCCAGTGTGAATTTGCAATAGTGTTTTGGTATGCAAGCCCCTTACAATTGGATGTTTCAACTCTATCAGGGGCAGATTTCTTAGCATGTTGGGAGGAGGTGGTGAAAAAGTATATAGTAAGAGATAAAATAGTTAGAGAATAGGGAGGAATAGAGAAAAACATAGACAGAGGATCTGAACACACTTTTAAGCTCTTATGCCTTTATATATATATGGACATCAACTTTGAGATTTAATATATATAATTGTGGGAGAGCTGAATAATATTCCATCCCAGACGAGGCTTTTTCTTCTCCTTTTAAAACTGAGCACGTAACCATTTCCTTCCAAAGAGGGCTCTTTTGTTTTTCTAATGTCATATTGAACCAACGGTTTTCCGCATTAGGCGAACCAAATAAATCCAAGACTGTGCTCTGCTTTTGCTCTCTCTTCTTGTCTCCAGTCTCTCTCATCATATTAATTAACACTAATCTAAGACTAATTATGGCTGATAATGCTGCCGCCGCAGATAACAACAACAACAACAACAATCCTCGTCTCTTCCGTTGGTGGTGTGAGTGGACAATAATCGTCTTCTTATTAATCGCTACCGTCGCGGGTGTCATCTTCAACGTCTGCATTATTGTCAAGGACAAGGAGAACGACATCAAGCCCGTAGACCCCAAGTTCCGCCTCCACTCCGCCACCGTGTCGCTGCTCAATGTCTCCGCCTCCGCATTCACCGCCACGTGGGACGTGACGCTCGTTGCCATCAACCCCAACCACAAGCTAGCCATCTCCTACGAAAGCCTGCAGGCCACGATCTTCCACAAAACGGACCTCGGCGACGGCCGCATAGCCATAGTCATGCTCGCAGCAAAGCCGGTGACGCCACCCCCGGCTTTGAGCACCAAGGCGGAGACCACTCATAGTTTCCGCATCGAAACGGTGTCGGCACACGTAGGTGATGAAGCGGCCAAGAAAATCTCTGAAGGGAGAGGTCATGGAGGGGTGAACTTTGGGCTCCACATTTTGGCTTCGTATAGGTATTCCTCGTTTTGGACAGAGCGCCGAAAGGTTCAAGCCTACTGCAACCCGTTCACGTTCGGTTTTTCCCCGGGTAATTGGACCGGGGCACTGACACTGAGGGGTCGGTCAAGCTCATGCACCATAATGCCAAAGCTTTGTATTGTGTAGTGGAGACAGTGGGATTAGTTTGCTATTTTGTTAATTTTGTTGGTAACAATTATAGTAGTTGCATTTTGTTGACTCTTTGAAATCTGATTTTTTTAATTAATGTGATGCTCATTTAACACTTGTGGTTTAGAAGAAAAAAAAGTGTATTAATTCATTAATTAATGTGATGTTCTATTCACTTGTATTGTAATATAGCAAACCATACATCAACAACAATTGATGGTTAAAAATTATAGACATTAAAGAGAAAGAAGGAAGAATGAAATTGTGAAGAAATAAACATAATATGCCTCTTATCTAAGTCTTGTGACTTCTCAGGAGTGCGCTTCACTTGATCCAAAAAGGAGAAAAAAAAATATAGGAAGAATGGAAGAGAATGAGAAGAGTGAGCTATGTGAAGAGATGCCATGAAGAAGCAAAGCGATGGGAAGGAAAAGACTGGGGTATTTTCGAAAGTTTGTAAATTTCATTAAAGCCCAACACCTCCTCGAATGTAATTGCCACATAATCAAAAATTGAAAGCAACTCATTAGTTGGTTTCCCTAAAATTAATTGTTTTCTCTTATAACAATTATTCATAATAATTGATTTTTCTTTTACCAAATGGGCTAGGCTTTCAAATTTGTTTAAATAATCACTTATGCCCTCAATAAGCAATGCCAAATGGGCAAGCGAGTTTCCTTACCAAACTTAATGTATGAGATTATGTATGTTTTGAATCCCTAAAATACACTATTTTATTAGAGTTCAGTTAAGTTTATTAACAAGTCTAGTCTTTTAACTTTCTTTTCCTTGTGATACAAGTAAATATAGATCAAGAACCTATTGGCCAATTGGGACAAGAACTTATTATCCCGCATAGAACTCCCATTAGGGTTTAGACCATAAAAAAAGAAAAAAGAAAAAAGAAAAAGAACTCCCATTAGGGCAACCAAATATATAATGTAAGCTAATAAATCCAATACTGCTCTCTTATGTTGGCGTAATTTTTGGGTTTAGGGTTGTATGGCTTATTTTAAGGAGTCTTCATTATTTCCTTTTTTAGTCACTGTGTAATTAAGATTTCTTGTATTGGTAGGTTTATTTGTAAAACACTCTTGTGAATTCTATAAATTGCCTCCAAAGCGGAGAGAAATAATAATCCGAAAATTCACCAAATATTGTTTGACTTCTTACCGTCTCTCTCTCTAGTCTCTCTTTTCATAAATTTACACTAATCAAAGACTAATTATGGAAGCTGCTTCTGCCGCCGAAGACAACAACCCTCGTCTGGTCCATTGGAAAGAAGGTTGCAGACTGGGCCTACCCATCTTGCTGATACTTATAATAGCGTTCATATACTTTGCCGTCAGCGAGCTCAGAATCCATCCCGTAGCCCCCGTCCTCCGCCTCTACTCTGCCACCGTGTCCCTTCCCAATGCGTCCGCCTCTGAATTCACCGCCACGTGGGACCTGACCGTGGTCGCGTTCAACCCCAACCACAAGCTCAACATCTTCTTCAACCGCCTGCAGGCCACAGTCTTATACGCAACAGACCCCAGCGGGAGCGCAGCAGTCTTGCTCGCGACAAAGCCGGTGCTGCCGCCCTCGTTTCTAACCACAAGGGCCCAGACCACTCACCGTTTCAGAGTCGAAACAGTGTCGGCGAACGTAGGTGATGATTTGGCCAGAAAAATTTCCAAAGGAAGAGCTCATGGAGGGGTGAGGTTTGAGCTCAATCTGTTGGGTCAGTATAGGTATGCCTCGCATGACACTAGTCCCAGAATGTCTAAGGCTTGCTACGGGGTGGAGTTTGGGTTTTCCCCGGGTAATTGGACCGGGGCACTGAGACGAACGCCCCAGCCAATTGAATGCGAGCATTATGCGAGAAGTCATATATAGGTTATTTTTGTTTTTGTTTTTAATTTTGTTGGTTTGCTATTTTGTTAATTTTGTTGGTAACATCAGAATGTTTAGTAATATTGAACTCAAACTTTTCTCTTTGCTTTCATATTCATTTCTTAATAAGAAGCACCTTTTTTTTTCACTTCCCATCCAAAATATCTTGTGATCACAATCACATGATGTTGTTAGTAAGTAGTATCGTGTCGAAATGGATGATATTATCATATAGACAGTAACTCATGTTTGTAGTTTTCTGTTTGTTAGAGCAACTCCACAAGTGCCCCTTTAGCCTGGGCAACAGGGGCCCAAACCCCCTTTTCAGTTCCAGGAAGCAAGGCTTGCCCAGGTAGCTTGTGGGCTCCACAAGCCTAGGCTGGCCCAAATGCAGGAATAGCCTCGGGTCTGGGCTGGGTTTGTTGACATCAGCGATGATGTTAGTAATAAAAAATTTAAAAATAGAAAAAATACCAAAAATTTCAGAATTTTTTATAATAAATACCTAGTTATATTCTTCATTTCCCATATCAAAACTCTATACAAATTCCTCTATTCATATCTCATGTGAATAGTAGTTGCCATGGCAATAGGTGGAAACACATAAGCCTTTTGCAAGGGTTGCCACTATTCACATAAATAGTAACAGCCATTACATTGCCCTTGCCTCCCCTAGCCCTTTGCCATGGCAAATGGGTGGAAGTGCTCTTAAAATCATTATTAGTAGGGGTGGGAGCGGTCCGGTTCGGTCCGGTCCAGTTTCGAGCTCACACTAGAATCGATACTATTCATCCGATCCGGTCCGGTTTAAATGATTTTTTTTTTAAAAATCGGCTGATCAGGTTCTAACAGGTTTCGGTCCAGTTTTCACCGTTCCAATTTTAAACCGGTTTTTTTTTTCAAAAAAATAATTTTTATTTTTTAAAAAACACAAATGATAATAAATAAGTTATTTTTTGGGTTTGAAAATTAACATATGGTCCAATTCATACAATGAGAAATGTTTTGAAGTTGAACTTAGAAAAATATTAATTATAAAATTAAAAATATAGCATTAGATTTAAAAAATATGTAAAAAATAATAATAATAATCAGTTCGGTTCAGGTGTTGTGCGATGTGAAACCAGAATCGGTTCGATCCAATTCCAGTTTCGGTTTGTTGACTTTTTGGTCAACCATTTTTTTGTGTGGTTTTTTTTTTCTCCTTGTCTAGTTCGGTGCTCCGGTTTTCCGATTCGGATGCTCACCCCTAATTATTAGCTTTAAAAATGTATTATATATTAGTATTTTTTTGGTCAAATATTATATATTGGTATAAGTTGTTAGCCATCATCGTCTGCCTCCCCGCCATGGAGCTTGCAAAATTCAATCCCGTAGACCCCACGTTCCGTCTCCAATATGCCACCATGTCCCTCCTCAACGTGTCCGCCTCCGAATTCACCACCACGTGGGACGTGACGCTCGTCGCCTCCAACCCCAACCACAAGCTCAACATTTCCTACTACAGCCTGCAAGCCACCGTCTTCTACGGAACGAACCACAGCGAAAGAGGCAAAGTCTTGCTCGCGACAAAGCCGGTGCCGCCGCCGCTAGAGTCCTTAACCACAAAGGCCAACACAACTCTCCGTTTCAAAATCGAAACCGTGTCCGCGTACGTCGGTGATACCGTGGCCAGGGAAATCTCAGACGGGAGAGCTCGTGGAATGGTGAGGTTTGAGCTCAACATGTTGGGTTGGTATAAATATACCTCATACATGACAAATCCCAGAATGTATCAAACCTCGTTCAAACGGTTCAGGTTTGGATTTTTGCCGGGTAATTGGACCGGGTACCTCTCACCAACGGATCAGTCAAGGGAGCCTTATTGGATAATTCCCAAGTATTATATTTTGTAGTGGAGCATTGGATAGGATCAAGGTATTAAATTTCGATATTTTCGCCGATATTTCGGCGAAAAATATCGTTTTTTTGGGTACCCGATATTTTCGCGCAACATTCCATTTATGTTTCGTCAATTTATCGAAAATATCGCCGAAATATCGGATCCGATATTTTCGTTCAAATTCAAGCTAAAATGGTCAAAATATCGCGATATTATCGAAATTATCGATAATATCACGACATGACCAACCAGAAAAAATGACAGAATACGAGCGAAGAGATGAGGAAAATGGCCAGCTGTGTTTGTATGCAGGGCTCCTCATGCAGAGTAAATATGCAGATCCTGTTGCTGTTTCTTCATAGCAAATTCAAAAGTTTAGATGGATTTGAAGTTCAAGGCTCTCACAACTTACAGTGACAAAGAAGAAGAGGCAAAGCTGTAAGTGTACAGATGTCTACTTTGGCTGAGAAAGAAAGAACTAAACAGAGGAAATCCAGCATGAAATGAAAGCGGAAGGGTAGAGAGTGCAAGAAAGCCAAGTCGAGAAGTGGAGATTGCAGAATAGAAGAGTGCGGCGCGCAAAGAGTGAAAATTTTTAGGGTTAAAGATGTGGCGTCATTTTATAGACGAGGACGTAATAGAATAGGCAGGGCTCGTGAATGGGCTGGGCTCTCTGTTTTTCTATGTTTTTGTCTCTGTTTTAATCCCTTTGAATCACAACTTCACAAAACGAAACACATATCCACTCAAATAAATAAATAATGCCACAACTTCAAAAGATAAAGGCCCACTTTTTTTTTTATAAAAAATTATAATTATATTTTTTTATCAGATGGTGGAGCTTTGATTGCGTTGTGATTTTGGTCTTTTAGAATGATAACATTTTTTTTGTTTTGGTAAATCTTAGAATGAGAGCTTGGATTATTACATAATTATGATTTTTAGTCTTTGATTAACAATGAGAGACCGCACTCATTGCCTCTTGAAAGGCTGAATCAAAACTTTATGATTGAAGAATTTGCGATATCTTTATAATATCTAGAATATATTCTTCAACCCTATCTCAAAAAAATAAGGTGAATCAAGGTATTAAATTTCGATATTTTCACGACATTTTGGTGAAAATATTGTTTTTTGGGTACCCGATATTTTCACAATATTCCATTTATATTTCGTCAATTTATCGAAAATATCCTCAATAATATCGCCGAAATATCGGGACCAATATTTTCGTTCAAATTCAAGTTGAAATGAATATAAATATGAGTTTCCATACATAATAATCATAAAGTGACCACTAGTGTGGTGGTAAAGTGGCGAAGGAAACATGCAAAAGTTCAGGGGTTTGAATTGTTGCTTAATTACTTAAATCTCTATAATCATTTTATTTATTTCCTATTTAATTCTTCCTTGGATATATAATCAACTTAAATCATTTAAATTCCTTCAAATTGTTGCTTAATTACTCACAATGTTTGTCACCGCTATATAATCAACTCAAATCAGCTTAAATCCATCATGCATTCCCTTCAAATTTTTTTGTGAAAAACTAATAGATAATTAACTAAATAAACATTTTCTAAAGTTTCAATAAAAATTTCCAAGTTTTTCTTATAATTTCCGTATTTTTATTCAATTTTTATCGATATCGATAATATCCCGATATTTCCATCGAAATTTCCGTGTTTTTGGACTACCGATATCATCGATATTTTATACCTTGGATAGGATAAGTATGGTTGAAGGAACATTGAAGTTGCTTCCAATTGGACCTCTTGTACCAGGAACTGGAAGAATCCTATTTAGAATGGATTCCATCCCAGAATAGGCTTTTATTCTATTCTAATTTTTTTGGTTCAAGATTTATGCTATTTTTTGGATTTCTTCGAATGTGGATTCAGATTTTTAATTTCTTCTTATTTTGATATTAAAATTATGTTATCACTCTATATTTTTTTTATTGTTGTGAAATCTGTGTTATCAATAAATTAGAAAATTTTCTTTTTACTTTCTATTTAAGAATTCTTTTTCTTGTTTCTTCCAACTTGTCGTATTTATTTTTTGTGCCTCAAAGTATGTTGACTAGAAAGCAAGTTTTCCTATTAAACTTGATGTATGAGATTATAGGCCTGATAGAATCACACATGGGCCCAAGTGTTTCTCCATATAATCACTTTAAGTGATTTTAAGTTATTCTACGGAGAAACACATTGAAACACTACCAATGTGCTTATCCATAAAATCACTTAAAACTACTTAAAGTGCTTTTTATATAGAAGTGATTCTCCATATAAATACTTTTTGGCTTATTCAGAATCACTCTCAAACGAGACTTATGTATTTTTGAGTTCCTATTAGGATTAAGTTAAGTTTCTTCACAAGCCTAGAATTTTACTTTATTTTTCTTGTCATGCAAGTAAAGAACCTCTATTGACCCATTGGGACAAGAACCTCTTATCCGCATAGGACTCACATTACGGCCACCAAATTTTAGTATATATAATGTAAGCTAACAAATCAAACTTTGCGCTCTTTCTCTCTTTCTCTCTCATCATAAATTACTAGTCCCTTTGCGCGTGTGCTAATTGATTTTCTTTTTTGTTTTGTTTTGTTTTTAAAATTTTCATTTATTTTAATATTAAAGAAAGATAAAATAGGTAATTATGTTCCATAAAAATAGGACTCATATCTGATTTTTTTTTAAAATAGGAAAAATATAAATTGACTATATTATCCTTATTTAATTAATAATTTTAATTTTTAATGTTTGCATTAACCAAGTGCAATTTTATGCTATTTTGAATGTTTCACCACTCTCTACCTTTTGCTTTATATATATAGAAGACTAATCAAGACTATTTTGTTTTCAAATAATCAAGACTAATTATGGGAGTTGCTTCTGTCGCAGAAGACAACAACCCTGGTCGGGTCCATTGCTACGAGTTCATAATCGGAGTCATCCTCTTCCGCGTCTTCCTAACAATTATGATTTGGTTAATTTGCAACGCCGCCAATGATATCCGAAAATCATCTATTTGGCAATCGTAAAATTTAAGGAAGAAGATCGGAACAATATGTACACAGTTGGATGATCTACAAGAAAACATGGATTCGGCAACGAAACATTAGGCAACAACTAAAATTTCCTTACCAATAACGATAATAGGCAACAACTTTCGCAAATCCTTACCTAATCTAACACATTTTCAGGGGGAACTCCAGATCCTTGCTTATTGTTTCCATGTTGTTGCAAAATATATTGGAGGGAAATTTAGCACCACAATGAAAATAGAATATGCAACGAAATGTTCATGTCCTTGCGTGTACTTATCGTCAACAATTATTGGTTGTCGCTTGAAATAGAAGGCAATGACTTCAAAACAATAGGCAACGACTTGTCAAATACATTAAACAATGAGTCGATTTCCTTGCTTTTTAATAATTGCAAGGCAATCAATTAAAATAAGTAACAATAATTTTCGTTGCCTATTGATTTCTACTTATCAAACATAGACAAGTTGTTCCCCTAAATTTTTTTCATATTGCGCTTATTTTTTACTCCCTTTAAATTTTGCGCCTAACACCTACAAAAGCATTTGAAACCCAATTGCTGTGTCTAAACAAAAAAACCAAAAAACCATTTGAAACAAATAGGGAAAGAAAAGATACTTTCCTAACCCGTGGAAACCTAAAGCCCCTTTCTTCACTTCATCTTCCTCTACAGATGTTGTGCTCCCATCAACCGTCAATGACTATGATGATGGCGACCACCACCTCCTCTTTCTCCCCCTCTCTCTCTCTCTCTCTCTCTCTCTCTCTCTCTATCTCTCTCTCTCTCTCTCTCGGACCCCCTTCGAAACACCCGCACATTCTTTTCTCAATCCCAATGGAAGCCACCACTAATTCAGTCCATCTTCCCCAATGTCAAGTGTATGTTCGTGCAAACACTGAGGAAAAGCATAGAGATGGTTGCCATCATCGACGATGATGATGCACTACTTCGAGTTTGAGACCCTTTTTGGCTCTCCTTCAATTCCAGATAAGTGGTTTTCTAAGTTTAATTGTTTTTGTTTGGATTCTGTTACTTTTTAGCCTAGGTCGACATTAGTCTTGCTATGGGTATCCTAATAATTCTTTTAGTTAAATTTTATGAAATTATTAAGAGCCAGGACATAGATTGAATGACGCTTAAACACCCACAGGTAAGCAATGTTCTAGTGTTTTTTAAATGGTTATTTCTTTGTTATGTTCTTGTTTTTTTGATATATTTTATTGGGTTTTTCTTGAATAGTTTAGTCAAAATAGAGGTGGAAAGCTGTTTAATTTCTTATGGGGGTTTTTTTTTGGTTTTAAAAAAAAAAATCTCATGCGGGTGGTGCAGTGCTCTGCCTCAATTTGTGAAAGTGACATCTTTCTTCACCGAGAAAGGTATCTCCTTTTGCTTATTGTTTTTATTTAATTTTTACTCATTTCATATCATTTGTAATACCTCTAGATTTCTCTTTTTCTTTTATTGGGCATGGACTATTATGTTAGTAATTACTTTATCATATTTGAGTCAGCAGCAAGCGTTTGTTTATAATTTTACCATATTCCCATTTTATGTTGTCTACGACCCATTTGATAGCTACATATCTATTAGTACAAATTGAACTTTGGAGGAAAGTTTGTGTGAGTTGTATACCTTTTTCAAAAAAATTGGTTTGCCATACCTGAATTATCTTCTTAATCTCTCTAAGTGTTATGCTTTTTATGAGCTTGATAGTATAGCAGCAGTCATTCAATTTCATTTTTCTATAATTGCAGTCTGATATGGTTGAAATGGGTTTATCCATCATGGTTTCTACATGAAGTTTGTTTAGATTATCAAGAATTTTCTTGTTTGAATATTCCCTTAGCCTCTTGGATTTTTGATAGTTGGAATTGATTTGGTTCCCTGCTCTCTTGTTGGTATATGTTGATTCCTAGAACTATTTGGAGTAGCTTTCCCCTCTTTCAAGTTGCATCAGGTCTCAAGTCATTAAAGGAGGTACTCTTATGCACCAGACAAGGCCAAATTATCTTTTCCCCCCAAAATATATGGCCTTGTGGCCTTAGTTCAAAGTTTTAACATAGATTAAATTGAAATGGTACATAGGCCTAGATGGAGTGGCTGGTATTTTTGTAGCTAATCATATTGAAGGATCATGAGGGGTAGTATTATGAGTTTCTTTTCTAGCATAGTTCATTTTCTAATAGCTAATCATAATTTCGAAAGTTGAGTTTAAGAGTTTCTTCTTAATTGGCCTTTTAATTTGGCAAGTGGATTTGAAACATAAGAGGAGGCGGTTGTTGCTTATGATCTAGGTGCTTTGAAGTTATGGGACAAGTCTACCACATTAAATTTCCCTGTATGTTAGTTACTACGTTGACATTAATATATTTATGATTTGCTTATTGTTTTGGATCATATTTCCCTTGTGACTCCTATATATATATATATATATATATATATATATATATATATAGAGTTGTAGTTGAGGAAATACTAGATTTGAAGAAGATGAAGCGCAAGATCAAAGAACACTATTTGTCCACATTAGCAGGTAATAAGTGTTAATTAAAATGAAAACTATTGTTGTGATTGGTGATTCATCCCTCTTATCTTTTATTTAATATTTTATTTTATCTTTCTCTGTTTTGCTCCAATGGATGGGGAATCAAATGCTTGATAAAAAGATTGTGCTTTCAATCCTTGCTCAAGCCTTTCTTTAACTAGTAAATTTTATGTTTTCTTGACCATTTAAAGTTTCTTGACATATTATTTTAATGAGATGTTTAATCTTAGCATTATACATCTTGTTTCATGAGATGTCGACTTGATAAGCAAGATAAGCTTCTATAGGTATTTTTTCTTCATGGTGACCTTAAGGCAAGGCTAGCGGAGGAGGCACCCTTTGGTGACCATCAACCACTTGAAGAACACCCTTAGGCAATAGGCAATCATAGATAAAGTTCAAACTTTTCTATTATTGTTTGTAAAAAGGTTTCAACACTTGAGACATGCAAACATAGCATATCTTGTTGTAATGTCATAGAGTTTAACACTTGATAATTTAATATTGTCTTAGGTTATTTTATGAAGTGTTTAATCATGGGTATTAATTTAATGTTATGTATACTACCAAAAGAATTAGTATGTAAAATTTAATTAAATCAACTTCATAATATAAATAACTAGCAAAAGAATAAATATATAAAATTTAATTAAATAAATCAAAACTATAAGAGACCATAAGTATTGTCTCCCATGATATTCAACAACGATTCATGTATCCTTCCTTTATGTGATACGCAACGACAATCGAGTTGTTGTAAAAGAGAAAAAGCAACAACCTTACAGTCGTTCCCCAAGACAAAAGGCAACGACTATCTTTCGCGTTGCACTTGTGTTCGCTCAACGACTTCAAAATTTCGTTGCCTATTACATTAGGACAAGGGTATAATGCAATGACCCTTGCAACGACAATTTTTCGTTGCCTATACTTTTAGGTAACGACTTTTGACATTGGGCAACGACATGCAATTGTTGCCAAATCCATGTTTTTTTTTTGTAGTGGGATGTCTACCCAAGTGAACAATATGTATTAGGCTATTATATAATATAGTGTATTATGGTGTATTATGGGTATTTTTGGTAGTTAAATAGGGTGTACTTAGTTAATTTTACATTTTGATTAAAATTTAGGGTGTACTTATATCATATGGGATACTCAGTTAATTTTAGGGTTTGTTTAGCAGAACTCTAAAGAAAAAAGGAAAACGACATGATTGCTAGGTTTTAATGTTTAACACTATGAGCATAGCTTTCACTTTTTGTAAGACTTCACCTTGAATTGCAAATTGGTAGTGGAGGAGAAAGATGTTGGGAGAGGCAAGAGATAATATGCTTGATTTTGTCTTAGTTTCAAATTTGTTAATGATAGTGACTTAACGGAAATTTAAATGGAGTTACACGTAGATGGTAAATTGCTACACTTTATAAAATTTAGGTGCTTAATGAAAATTAAAAGTTCATGTGGTAATCTTGCACATGCCTAAAAGTTCATGCGGTAGTTATACAAATTTCCCTATAAAAAAAATATTAAAAAACGATTTTTGTAAATTTTGTTGTATATTCGTTTTCTACAAGCTAACTTGGTTTCATATAAAAGATATCACACATGTGCGAAGTTAAAGAACCCCTAGCCACACGTGTGCTGCACGCTATATTCATCCTTTTGATTTGAAGCCGACAGACCCCAAAATACAAAATCGCGGAGCAAGAGCAACACAACTAGGGTTTTAGGTTTCTCAACGTCAGGCTCTGTTTCGCATAAATTTTGTAGGAAGAGAAAGAGCTTCAGAGAAATCAAAATGTTTCCGGGAATGTTCATGAAGAAGCCAGACAAGGCAGAGGCTCTGAAGCAGCTGCGAAGCCATGTGGCCATGTTTGGGGCTTGGGTCGTTGCGATCCGGGCCGCCCCTTACGTTCTTCACTTCCTCTCCGGTGAAAAGGACGAGCTCAAGCTTGAATTTTGAGACCCATCTCATCATATGAGGTAATTTTGGATACCATCTTGCTCTTATTTTCTGGGTTTTGTTAATTGATTTTGTTGGTGGGTTTTCAATATATGCAATTTGTTGCTAATGTTTAGAAATTTATGAATTGAATATTGGTGTGAGAGTCAGAACTCAGAACAAGGTTGTTTTAATTTAAAAGTAGTATCTTTTTTCTTTTTCTTTTTGTGGGAATATGGGTTGACAGATTATATTGTTTTTTTTGTTGGTATGCTCTGGTTTGTTTGTGTATAAGTGATTGCATTCATTGGTATTATGTTTGAAACAGAGGAGGAATAAAATCAAGAATGATGAGTGATTGCTTTATGGAATTGATGAATTTGTAGTTGGCTTTGAGAGATGTCTGATAGTGGTGATTGTTGGTTGGAATTGTTAGTATCATCTGGAAACCTCTACACTATTACAAGCAATATAATCTTCTCGTTTTGCTTGTTTGAATTTTGACGCCAACTAATCACTACTATACCATGCTATAAGTGGCATGTGCTGATCTGGTTATAAAGAAACTCTATTAGAAGAGAGATTTATGGCATAGTGAAGTTAGTGATCAATGGCATCAACAATGTCCCCTAGGCAAAAAGCAGGTTGTATGAACAAGAAAAGTTACTTTGGATCGATATTGTTGAAAAATAGTGTTCTTTTGTAAGTAGCAAGTTGACACATGCATTGCGTTGCATGACTTACAACATAGTAAAGTTGAGACTTTCTGAATTGTTTGCCCCTATGTGTTAACTGTATCTTAAACAAAGAAACTCACGAATCCTTTTTATCCAGATCGGTTTATGGCTTTCTATTACATAGATTTTGTGAGTTTTTAGTTGTCTTTGCTTTGCTTTGCTTTGCTTTGTTCTTTTGGGTATGCGTTAATATTTATGAAGTCCATGACTTAATAAGAAGAGTAGGAAGCCAAATATCGCAGCTTGCATTGGGCACCAAAAGATTATATACAGATTCCAGTGGAAAGGATTGAAGTGTAACTATGTAGGTAACCCAATGATTTTAGAATTTGAGTTTTGTTGGGAGGACAATATGTGATTATATAATGAATTGATGGTAATGAATTAGGCAGTTTTCATTCCATTAGATTCTTTTGGGACATGAGTATTTTGAATCACTTACATAGACAATAGCTGTATATCTTAGATTCTAGCATCTCTTGATCCACTTTGACTTCTGTCTCTCTACTTTTTCTCGATGCTGGAAGTTGCATTTTATGGCCGAAGATGGAATGCCATTCGGTGATGCCTGTCTCTAGACTAGTTCTCCATAAATGCAAGGTTATGTTTGAGTTAAGAGTGGTGGTTGTGTGAGTCTTTACTTAAAAGCTATTATCTCATTAACTTCTGATTATTCATGGTTTAATGATATCATTTGACTCTTGTGGTTTCCTGGATGAAAAAGTAACTGATATCATTTGAATCTTCAACCTTGTAACAGTAATCAATATCTGCAATTGATCCCTCATCTTTTCTTTGATTGTGCAGCAAGGCTCTGGGAGCAGAGGAGTTGACTTCAGATGAAGAAGAGTTATTTAGAGCTTCTATTTAGTTTATTTTTGACTTTCTTGGAAAAATGTATGACCTTGCATTAGGATGTTATGATCCTATAGCTTTTCATATAATTGGATAAGAGATAACTTCTGTTCATTTTAATGATTTCATATTATGGTTTGGCAGGCATTAGCGTCTCATTAAATGCACTTTTGTCTTAGTATTGGTACCTTTTGTGGGGGGGCCGGGCGGGGGAAGAAGGCCAGCTAACAAAGGGTATTATAAATCATCAAAGGCAAGAACCATGTCTAGTGACCCTGCACAATTATGGAGCTGACATGAGCAATTCTTGGCAGGCCAGAGGTTTGAATGATTCTAGGATGCCATTTCAGCGTAATGGAAGTTCGAGGGTTCCAGTTGCAATTCCAAAGAGATGTGGGTCCTCCATCGCTAGTTCATAGCTTAATTGGTGCTTCTTAGGAAAGAGGAAAAAAAACCATAAATGTCAAATGCTTTTGGATATCTGAAAGCGCTTTTAGTTATTCTAAAAATAACGTCAAAGAAGCTCTTAATTATACTGTTATCTTCTTATTCTGATTTCAGGCAACTAACCATGTCGATTTTCATCGCTATGTAACCAAATAAAATATTTATGTTACAAGTTAACTATATTGTATCAAATATGATGCAACATTAGCATCAAATCAGAGAATAAATAACTTTGCATCTTTGAACATCATTCCCACAAGTCACAATGCAAGAAATTCACCTCCCAAACCATGGTGGGAAATTGCCAAGTTTCACCACCTGAAATTCCCACTAACTTTGGGCGGACTGAGGTTATGCCACGTGGTAAATCCATAACCCCTCCCAAAGCAATGCTTCACCTTGCTATTCTAGTCATTTAGAGCATCCACAATCATGCTCTCTATTTTTTAGATAAAATTTAGCTAAAAACACTAGAAAGCTATTTTAGAAACTCTTTATAAAATTTCAACTCCAACCATACTCCCTAGTTTAAAGAGTCATAAATGTTTTAAATATTTTTTAATTCAATTTTTGAATAAAGTGTAGACACAAAAGCAACAATAAAAAATAGTTGGCTTTAAATAAATGCTTAAAATGATATTGAATAAAGAAGCATTTAATTATAGGGAGTCACTAGGAGTCCTTTCTCTCTCCTTAGATTTAGGAGCTCCTAGAGGTCTCTCTATTTTAGGAGCTGAATAGGGAGCATGGTTGGGGGTGAATTTTTTCAATTCCTCCCTAAATTTTAGCTAAGGAGGTGATTTAGGGAGCCCATTGTGGATGCTCTTAGGCCCCGTTTGGTCATGGGAAAGAAGGTTTGGAGATGGGAAATTAATTGCTTTCCCATGTTTGGTAAGTCCAAGCATGGGAAATAGTGCTGGCACATGGGAAAGTAGGGAGGAAAGTGAAACTCACCTCCTCCTTTGGGTTTTGTTTTCCCTTCTCATGGGAAAGTTTGGGAAAATGATCCAATATTAAATGCACATTTTACATGACTATTTTGTCCCCATTAACAATTTAGAATTACAATATATATCATTCAATGCATTCTTTTTTTATTTGATTTAATATAGGTATAATTGAAAAATTATACAAACTTTGTTTTCCATTCCTACTCAAAACAAACATGGGAAAGAAAATAAAGTGATATCTCCATGTTACTTTCTCAGCATTACTAAACATAGGAAATGAATATTCATTTCCCATCTAATGGGTAATGAATCTTCATTTCCCATAACGTGAGAAGTGATTTTCCATAAAATCCATCTCATGAACCAAACGGTTCTTAATGTATTATTTTGCTTCTTGGCCAACATTTTCAATTGTTTCATGTCTAATCTGTAGAGTCATTTGCCCTGAGGAAGCCGACTCAACAGCCCCACCCTCACGTTGCCCCCACTTCTTTTGCCAAAAAGATTAACAAAAAAAACGAAACATATTAATGACGCAGCATATTGAGTGGGACTATAGTTGAAAAATACATAACGTCTACTTTTATACTGTGAGTGTGAATCTCGCATAGTAGGTAAACGTTGTTTCTGTCCACATCCATCCTCCTATATTCTTTTTCTTTTTGCTGGTCACCCTCTTTAGTCTTTAATTTTTGTGTATTTCATAATAAAATTATTCTAGTATCAGACGTTCATGCACTTAAGAATGATTGTAAGTCTTTAGTTTATTGAAAAACTCACATACACTAATGACTCACAATCATCTATGCACATGTCGACAGTTGATTCTAACACCGCTATTTGAGGCAGCCAGTTTTCTTGACAAAATTTTTAGATGGCAGCCAGTTTTGACTATTGATATATCATGAACAGCTTTTAGGAAACAAAGAATTTTGATGGCTATCTCACCACTACATTCAAGCATCTACTATTCAAAACCTTATAGTGTATATTTTGAGTATGAATTTCTATTTAATGGGAAAACAATTTAATTAATTGTAATTAATTTATACTCTTAATACATAATAGTAAATTCATCAAGCCTACAAATGCTTCATACAAACGGATCTTTCATGTTCGTAAACAGTGGCGGATCCAGGATTATGTGGCCAAGAGGTCACAGTGTAAAAGCTCTGAAATTTTTCTATGAAGAAACTAATACTAAAAAATAGAAAGATAGTACTTCCATTATCTACGGAGAAGGACTATCAGTAGATAATTTTCTTTTAAAGAATTGTTCCTTAAATCTACACATCAATTAATGAAAATGTACACATTATTTTTTACCCATAAATCTACACATTATTTTTTACCCAAATTATCATATGAATATGAAAATGTCAATAACCCACTATCAATATTCAATATACCAAATTATCATATCAATCAATATTCAATATACCAAATTATCATACTCAATATTCAATATACTTAATCAATATTTCAATATACTCAATAAATATTCAATATACTCATTCAATATGCTCAATCAATATATTCAATATACTCAATAAATATTCAATATACTCAATGAATTCACAATATCAATCAATTATAAACTCAATCAATCTACATTATCATATCCATAAATTTCATTCCATAAAAAAAAATCAAAATCAACAATATATATTATCACTATAAATTAATAAATATCAATTTTGCTTATTTGGAATTGAAAACGGCAGGCACGGCGGCACAAGGTGGTGGTGGTCGGCGATGTCACCGCAAAGAGTTGAGACGAGGTTGTTGGAGGTTGGGAGGTTTGGAGATTGGAGGTTAGGGTTTGAGAGGGTGGGAATAGATCTGAAATTGGGAATGAATTATGAAAAGGAGAGCTTTACTGATCGGGGTAAGTGGTTTGGGTTTTTCGTTTTTTTTAAAAACCTGGCCCAAAACAACGTCGTTTTGAGGCCAGTCAATTAAAAAAATTTGACTGGCCTTAGACCAAACGACGTCGTTTGGCAAGGCTGGTTTTAAAAAAGAAGCCCAGGCGCAACGCAGCAAGGCATTTCGCTGGGGACTTTCGTCGAGCACCGGTGTGCGTACACAAGGGGTCGTTCAGCAGCGCTCCAAGGGGTCGTTCATGGAGTCCACAGCCAATTTTCTGGCATTCCAAGGGTCGTCCGACCCCTCTTGTCCCAACGTGCATCCGCCCCTGTTCGTAAAGATGATAATATACTAACTCACACACACTAACGGATGCTAAGATTCAAACTTAAGACCTTTCATACAAACGCATATTAGAATCAGCTTCTCCTATCCACCTTGTGAACCTCCACCAGAGTAAAAAGCAGCTTACAGCTGACTCTTCAATTGTAGCCCCAACTGTCTCTCCTATCGACCAGAGAAAAAGTGATGCCAAGTGTCAAAATCCAACATAATTAAAGCAAACATCACAATTATTCAATCACCATTTAATAACAAGCTTTTTACAAGTCCAAACTCTCCACCTGAAAATTTGCCCACATACTGTACACTACTGTGTGTCCCCAATGGAGATCAAGGCCAACATTTGCTAAAGCTTTGATTTATTTATTATTTTGTTATAAGAATTTAGATATTCACAAAGAGAAAAGAGAGGGGGGCCTAGAGAAGTTGTTAGGTTTGATCTGTCACTGATCATATAGTTGTTCTCATCTTCATTCAAAGAAATTGATCTTGATAACAAGTTTGTAGTAGGAATGGTTGAGAATTGAAGGGCTAAGATGAACCTTCACAAGGGAGGAGGAAAACCCAAGAAGAGTTGTGGTGGTAGATATGCAACAAGGCCATGGATGAGGTACCTGGCTCTGTAGGGACCAGTGCCAGCTTCTCTTTGAGATTGGGTCAGGCCATCTTTTCCTCTGCTTCCCTTCTCTTCATGTCTTTGGGTGTTGAGTTCTACAGCTACACTGCTTTCTGGTAAACTTTTAATTGATTCATGTTTACTTGTTTTAGGGTCTCTCCTATTTGGACTTTTAGATTCAGAATTTGGTTGGAACTGGTGGAACCAAAAATAGTTGCATTATTTGATTAATTGATTGATTTTGCTTCATGAATGATAAATGTAAAATGGAAGTTGCGTATAGATTGGTTACCTTCTCACTCAATTTTAAGATCCCTTATTTTTCCTGATCCTGATTCTGAATTTGATCAATCTTTGGTTACATTTTAGCCAACTCTGTAGGGAAGTGCATTCGTTGGAATTTGGAATCAGTGCTATCATATCAAGAAGCTTTGTGTCCATATACAAATAAATTTGTTGGGTGAACATTAAATTTGTCTGATCTGATGGGCAAATGTTTTACAATCCAGAAAAATAGAAACCCAGTAAATCAATGAATAGTTGCCCTCTTATAATCCTGTGTTTTCTTTCAATCTTGAATAATGCAGTGCACAACATTCAATCTTCCTCCATTTTGATATTGCAGCTACCTGGTAACAATCATGGGTCTGGTTATACCATGGAGTTTCACATTGGCAATGGTGGATGGCTACTCTGTTCTTGTTAAATGTCCTCTTCGACAGCCTGGAATTCTGCTGATCATTGTTGTAGGAGATTGGGTAAGCGGCAAGCACCATTCTGATAGAGATAAACTCACTCATGCCAACAACTTTATGTGTGATAGATTCAACATTTTTCTCCACAGGTATTATCAATTCTCACTCTAGCTGCAGCATGCTCAACGGCTAGTGTCGTGGACATCCTGCTCCACGCTAACGGTCCGTATTGCCCTCCAAAGTTTTGCAGCAGGTATAAATTGTCTGCTGCTATGGCTTTCATGTCATGGTTTCTATCTTTGGCTTCATCTCTATTCAATCTTTGGTTACTTCCATCTTTATGATTCTCATATGAATATAAGATTGTCTTCTACTTCCGCTGAAATTTGTGATACATATGAGAGTATTCAATATTATTTGAAATCATAGGTTTTTGTACATCAGTAATGTAAATCATGAATGAAGTTTTATTCCTTGATCAAAGTTCAGCCCTTTTATGATCAATCATTTTTACAACAAGTGCGAAGCCTCAAACATTTCTGACAACTTGGAAACACAAAATAACTATCAATTTATTGAAATTTCCTACCTTACAAGTTACTCGTTGTATACAGTTTGACAAAAGCTAAATACATGCCACAGAGATTGATAATTTACTACGCAATGGTGCTTTAATTCATCAGTTGTTCCCAGAACATGTTAAGTGCTTCATTTCTAGCATGAAAACAAGGTTTATATTGATTCAAATCATAGATTACAAGTATTCAAAGGATCTCAAGTTAGCTGAACAAGACTCCACACACCCAAAATTGATCCCGTCTGCGTCTGCCTAGCTCATGAGCAACAGAGTAGCTCATGAACCCATCTGAATTAAAATACCGCATGCTGGTAAGCTGGCTGCATAAAGCGATTATATCATGTTCAGTTCATCCCCTTTGCATGACCTGCCTTTGCTTTTCCCATAACTTTAAGCCTTGCTGTATCTATGGAAATCCTTAAACCTGCTCTACTAGATATAAATTTAGCAACTCTCTCTCTTATAAGATCGTTTGGAGGATTCATCGGGATGCTGGTTTCATTGTCAATACTTCCATTTATCATTCTATCACACTACAAGACATCTCAGAGAAAGCACATTTTGGAATAAATGTGGCCATTCTTAGGTTCTTGACAAGAGTGCCTCACACATAGCATACAGTTGCAACCCAAGCTCTTAAAGGGAGAGAATCTGTGGCAATCTTTGAGGGAAGATTCATAGCCTCTCATGCAATCTTGTCCTTCATAACTTTATCCACAATCTTGTATTGTGATCATTGAAATCCTCTGCTGTTGGTCCATCGTCCGAACACAGTTTCACTGCAAACCTCCCCTTGTTTGTCTCACTCCACATCCATCTTGCTGGGTAGAACTTCGGCAGTGTACTTTGTATATGTTTTGAAATGTGCCTGTATAAAAAGTGGTTTGCTTGCACTTGTACAATGGACAAACCACCTAACTTAACTACATATGAAACATAAATCTAAGATGCCACTTTCAGGTCGTCTGCCCAAGTTCAAAAGAACAAACTTCAAGTTTCAATGAAGTTCTGAACCACGCTGTTAAAAGGTGCAGCAACTCAGATATCAGAAGGCACAACGGCCTTCTAATTTCCAGAGTGGGGTTCATTCATTTGACAAACAAAAATAATCTAATTCCCATTCCGAGTATCCAACATTTCATTCCTTAACCTTTCTGCTACTTCCTTGTTCCCTTGTTTCATATAGCCACTGATAAATGCACTATAGATCTCAGAGTTCGGTTTAAACCCTTTTCCCACCATCTCAGCCTGAAGCTTAAGTGCTTCTTCCAACTTCCCCTCCTCACACAACCCTCTTATCAGAAACTCATAACTCTTCTCTGTTGGACTAAAACCAAAATGAATCACTGCACCTCTCATAACCTTGAATGCTTCTAAAACCCGACTTTCATCGCACAGCCCTCGAATCAACGCATCCATTGTTGAACCCTCAGCCCTAAAATCTTTCCTAAGCATATCCTTATACAGGAGCATTGCTGCATCAGGGTTTCCCATTTTACAGTACCCAGTAATTAGATGCTCATAAGTGGCATCGGTACTCTCTATTCCACTCAATCCCATTTCTTTGAAAAACTCTTCAGCCATTTCAATTTCTCCAACTCTGCAAAACCCACCAATCATAGTGTTGTAAGCAACAACATCAGGTTCCAGGCCACTAGCTCTCATTTCTTCCCACACCTCCTCTGCTTCATTCATTTTCTCTTGCTCACAATAAGCTGCCATCAAAATACTATAACTATAACCATTAGGACAGCAATTCAAATCCGCCATTTGGTCCCAAATCTCCTTCACCTTCTCCACCAGACCATCCTGATAAAAACCCAACATTAATGCATTGAAAGTTTCAACATTGGGGCTAATTCTAGCAACCCTTTTCACATTTCTCTCTAAAACTTCACAATCCAATCCAAAAATCTCCCTATAAATCTCATAACCATCACACGCACCTCGCCGCTGCGAAAGAAGCCGAATCAAAGCATTGCAGGTGCTCAATCCCGGGCTAATCCCACGAGATAACAACATTCTCACAATCTGGATTGCTGGGTCGATTTTCTTCGACTCCAAACAAGCTTTGATCAGCAAATCAAACACAAAAGGTGCCGAACCACATTGTCTGTAGGTCTTCACGAGGCTCTCAAATACTTTCAGAGGCTCAGATTCATGGCTGCCGATACTCTCAGACTCAGAGACCCGAATGGCGGTTCGAATAAGGTGGTAAGCTTGGGACCTGAGGCGGGCCCGAGCGAGGATGTGGATGATGGTGGAGTGGGATTGGAGGTTGTGGTTGCAGAGAGACTTGTGCTGGGTCCAGAGGAAGAAGCGGAGGGCAAGACGGGGATTGTTTTTTATGTGGAGGGCAATCTGGGAAAAGTCATTTGAGTCGAAGCCGTTGGGGTAGAGGGAGTGGAGGTAGCTCCAGCGAGTCTTGGAGCGGAGGTGGGTTAGGATGGAGACGACGTCTGAGATTAGGGGGTTGGTCTGTGATGGGGTTTGATCGGACGGTGGAGAGGAGGAGAAGTGGGAGATGGAGAGGGGCCTGGGTTTTGTTGTTGGGAAAAGATGGCGTTTGAGGATTTGGAAAGCCATACGAACCAGAGAGACACAGAGAGTCGAGAAGAAGAAGAAATAGCCGTGGCGAGGCCCATTTAACAATTGCATGGGCTTTCAAGTGGGTTTTGTTGAGTAAAATTTGGCAAGTAAAAAAGAAAAGGGTAAATTTCACTTTACTACCCGTAAGTTTCTCAAAATTCTGATTTTGATACTCAAAATTTTTTTCTTCTCACTTTCATACCCAAAGTTTACTTTTACTACCAATTTTATACATCCGTCAGTGTTGCAATCGTAACATTCGTTCTGCTCACGGTTTTCGTCTTCTTCCTCTTCCTCCTTGGACTCAAACACAGGACCAAAGCTAGAAGAGGACCCGCCTAAGTTCCTGGTCTCAACCTCAACCTCGGTGGGTGGTTGTGGTTCCTTCTTGTTAGGGTTTCGACCGTCGTCTGGTGAAAGGGTGTCCATAGAGTGTTAGAACCCTAACGTCGCGGGACTTTCTTTGAGGATCAAACACACCGGAGAAGCCCTCGTTTTTAGAGGCAGAGAAGGACTTGGTTCGCCAAGCTCGGAAAAAAAGGAGGTGGGTCGGTGGGAATGGGTGGGGCGATGAGAGGATCGCCGACATGGTAATCTGTGAGAGGAGAGAGAGAGAGAGAGGTGGAGATGGCGGAAGAGAGAGAAAGGGAGAGGAGTGGGTCTTGTTGAGTAACACTTGGCACGTAAGAAAGAAAAAAAAAATAAGGAGATTTTTCAGATTGGAAAACACAATCATAGGGGTCCAAGGAATCCGTGGTCATCCACCGTTGAATATAAATCCAACGGCCCACCTACTTTTGCACTTTTTTTAAGAAACTCTATTAGGCCGTTGGATTTAGATTCAACGGTGAGTGACCACGGATCCTTGGACTCTAGGGGTTCAAGAGATCATGACTGTTGAAAAACATATGTAAAATACGGTCCCGATCTCTTGGACTACAGGGATCCAAGAGATCGTGGTCATTCACCGTTGGATTTAAATCCAACGGTTCAATAAAGTTTCTTAAAAGGAGAGCAAAAGTTACAAAATTTGTATACTTATTGGGGGATGATGAAAGTCATGAATCGGGGAACTTAGGTATTGCAATTGCATCAACTACTCTTCTCTAGTTGATTTAATTCCTAGTCATGAGGGGATTGGATTACATATTTTAACGTGGAATATACATAATATTTGATTTCTTATATGTCAGTAATTGCAAGGGAAATCATAAATAGAAACAATTTCAATACTCATGCATTAGTAAACACATAAAAAGTAAAATTATTCTAATACCCATTTATGATAAATAAGCATGTTATTGGTGTAGCAAGAGATGAGAAGAACTCAAGAAAGAATCACATTCATATTTTTTTGGGTCAACGAATCACATTCATATTCATTGTTCCCTTGCAAGTACAACACTTCAAGCCAGTAGATATATATATATATATGCAGCCGCAGTAACATACATTTGGAATATTCCAGATGTTTCATTCATACCAAAATAAACAAAAACAAAAGTGCAATAAGAAAAGAAGAAGAAGAAACTAACTACCATCAAATTATTGGTTAACCACAATTATTTTGATTCCAATTCTTGATCATGTTAGTCAATTTTCAGTACTATGACTGGATGGGTGCAGTGACTGCAGTTAACCCACCAACCAATCGCATTTTGACACCATGAAATTCATGGGCTCTTTGGTCATTGAACTCATTTGGTGCACGCAATTGTCTATAATTGATGACGGTGGTGATGATGGCTTGCTAAATATATCCTAAAAATTCCTTTCTAATTTTATTTGATGAGTATTGATTGGTTGAGAATCAGTTCTTTATGGACAATCATGGGGTCATAGCCAGTGGCAGAGCCACTCCTAGGCCCTGGAGTGGCCCTGGACTCCCTATTTTTATTTCTCCTCTATTATATTATATATAACATATATAATTTATAATTTAAGTTATAGTTCCTCTTAAAATAAATTAGACATGATTAAATTATAAATATTTAACTCTAAATATGTAATTATTGAATACTTAGGTGTTTTATATACTTATATTTTCTACTTCGACCCTCATAACTTTATAATTCTAGCTCCGCCCCTGGTCATAGCCACCTTGCCTTTGGTAGCTAGTTGAAGATACAAAAGGATTATTTGCATGCCAAGCAATTCTCAAATACAAGCAATTGAGACTTGTGAGGTTAAAAGTAGAGATATCTAAGAGAGGGAATTGGTTCCCCCACGTCATGCAATCTTTCGTGAATTAAAAATATACCAAAGTAATCTTAATTATTATTAATTTTTGTTAATGCAGAGTAATTAATTAAAACCTTGTTATCTTTCGTGATGTGTGGGGTTAGTCTAGAGTTGTTTAAGTTATCCATGGCTAAGGATTTGATGATTTTGTTGATACGGAACAACTTTCTGGAGTAATTAAAGGTTTATTATAAGAGGATTTCACTAATAAATTCGATTTTACGAAATTCTAAAGTTGATGAGAAGTCCATGATTCCACTAGCAAATTAATCTTTCCTTAATCGTTTCTAACATACCTAAAATCTTCTTGTTGATGCTCAAAAATGGATCGGCACTGGCTCAAGCTGTGATGTCTTAGCCTTCCGTAGTCCCCGGGCCTTGGTGTGCTCGATCGATCGTAAGACAAGAAACGATCGGTAAGCTTGATTGGCACCGGTGTAGTCGGCCAAGGCTCTCCGATGCTTAAGTTAGAATAAGTACGGAGTGGATAGTAATTTTAGCGAGTAATAGCTAAGTGGCCGAAGGCTCTTGATTACCTCCTTCTTGGGGCTTGTGCCTGTCTTTATAGATCTTGGGAGGTGTGCATTTCGAGTATAATTTCGATGTGGGACTGTAGACATTGCCTAATTAGGCTCCACGTGTCAGGTGGGAGATTCGAGAATTGAGATGTGCTTCAAAGGTGATCGGCACCATAGGTACCGATCGCTTTCACGCCGATGGCTATGAATTTCCACGTGTAGTCTTTGTATGTGGTAGTTTAAATGGGGTGTAAACACTTCTTAACATATTCGAGCTAAAAACAGTTGGAAATTCCAGAACCATTGAAAATTAAACTAATTGTCAAATAATATATAGGGGACGATAATTTACTAGAGGAGGATAAAAAGATATAAAATAAGTCTCGTACATATTCTCATTCGACAAGACCTAAAACATGTTCCTTATGTTTGCCCTTTCGCCTCTGGACTCAGTGATTCTCATGCACACTCATAAACTCCCACCATCCCAAAGCATAATTCCCTCCAATTGCTTCAATGACAAGCTAACATAAGTATTAATTTACACACAATCACACTTGAACACCCTCTCCCTGTATATATTTAAAGGGCTTAATTTCTTTACTAGAAGTCACAAAAATTTTAAGCTTATAGCTTATCCAAAAGCCATGAAATACAATGAGATATCCCACTTCAGCCACCCCCAACACAAGCTCAAGTTTGAGTACACAGAAATCCCATTCAAGTGCGACGGTTGCAAGGAGGTAGGCATAGGCTCGCGCTATAAGTGCGCCATGTGTGATTTCGATCTCCACATGCACTGTGCCATACCTTCCCCTTCCATCGTCCACCCTTTCTACACCAAGTGCTCCTTCCAGTTCCTCTCGAGGCCACCGGGGGATAGGCCCCGGTTTTGCAATGCATGTGAGAAAGATATTACCGGATTCATGTATCACTGCAAGTTATGTGGGTTCGACCTTCACCCATGTTGCGCAAAGCTCCCCATGGTGCTCGACGACGGGGAGGTCAAGCTCTATTTGTATCGGAAAGTGAGTAGCTCTTGTCATAGGTGTGGGCGTAAAGGGCGTAGTTGGAGTTATAGATCAAAATGTAAGAAGTATAATTTGCATGTGGCATGTGTTAAGGAAATGCTTGTGGAAACTTGGCATGAGTTTTTGGGGTCACATGGGAATAAAAGTACCACTAGGAGGTTGGAGATGACTAGAATTCCTAGCCTTAAAAATACGCTTCAAACTCATCATCGTAAGAGCAAAGGTAAAGTGAAGAAGTGCTGTGAGATGGCTGGATTGGCTGTGCAATTTGTGATATCAGCTGTGTTGGGTGATCCAACGAATCTGATTGCTGGGGTGATTGGCACGTTGATGTCACGAGTATGATGAGTGGTTGATGGGTGGGGCATGTGGGGTTCTAGTGTAGTTTGATGGAACTGTAGATTTCAGAAGATGTTAGATAAAAGGTACTGCATGATCCTGTAATGTTAATAAATTGTAGTACACTTGCTTGCAACTTTATGTTTGTAAAATTTAAAAATGCAGGGATAAGGTTCCTTTTGTACATACGCAACTTGATTAACCGATGATAAATTATGATCTCTATTGTGTAGGGTTACAGCTAGTTGATGAGGGTAGTGTGCTCCCCCATTTGCTTTTGAGTTCGAATTTTTCTTCCCGCGCTTAAATTAGAGTAGTTTAGAAAATCGTCTTCTCAAAAGAAAATACATGATCTCGATTTGATGAGTGAGAATAAATTAGGTAGTTATACAAAATATTTTCGACATACAAGTACAACTAAGTTTAGTTTTATTTTATTTATTTATTTATTTAAAAACTTTCGTCAATGAGATTTGAACTTACGACCTCCTCCAAAACTTCGCATAATTAAGGGTCCATTTAGAACTATTTTTAGAATTGTTAAAAACTATTTTAGAAAATAAAAAACGCTTCCGATAACATTTAATATAAAAAATTTAAAAGTGCTTTCCGAATCATGCTTCATGGAGCGAGGATGCACTTTCAAGTATTCAACTAGTAGGTCTTTCTGTTGAACTAGTCCCTTGGTGGTGTGACTACAATGTGGCCCTCTTGATGCCCCAAGCTTTTGAAAGAAACATTATGTCCTGGGCTTATTCCTTGGACAATATGGACCATAACTAACTAGTTGCAAGATATGGACTCATTTTTCTTGAATTCATCATCAATCTTGCTAGCACTAATTTCTAAGGGGGTAGGGACCTCACCACCGAGGTAATCTTTTAAACTCTTAGCACAAAGGATCACTTTAAGAGAAAGTTGCAAACTAAATGATTCCGATCTTATCGTAAACTAAATGATCCCTTTAACAATGTTGCCCTTACTTTTTCTCATCCAAAAACAAAAATCCAATTTTCGTTCGAATGGCAGTCCTCTTTGCAACGCGGATTGTCCGTTTTAAACAAGTATTTATTATTTATTGCAGAATAATAATACGTACTTGCCAGAACGCCCAGGCCTCAGGCCCACAGAATGAAATGACGATCAACTTATTATATGAAGGAATAGATTCAGACTTTAAAAAGGAGAGAGAACTACTTTTTTTTTTTTTTAAAATGACATTTTCAATTGAGAGGGATGATAATACACTAAATTCACACACACGACACTAGTAGATCCTGTGTATGAGAGAATTAATTTTTGACATCCAACAATTTAATTTATTTTTAAGAACATTGCTCTCCTCCTTCTAGGGAATAAGACATTCATAATTCTTGCAAAACACAGTTAAACACATGTAAAAATAATTCATGAAAACCACATAGAAAAATCTCTGCATACATGTCAAAGTGTGATTGACATGAACGTAAATTAAGAAATAACGTTAATAATTTATCTGAGAGTGCGTGCAATTGTAACTAAAATCCCAATTAATAGACACTTCTAGTGTGCTACAAATAATTCATATCACTCATCAATTTTCTTAAGTCACTTCTCTGAACCAATTGAATCATGTTTTAATTATGCCCACAATTAAATTACACCGCCAAATGCCAAATCCAAACAAGAAAACGGCGACCGATTCCAAGTTGAAACAAAAGTTAAGAAAAATACATTAAAATACATGTCCCATCACTTCATTGTTAATTAAGTAATTAATTATTCGATTAAATCAAAAAAAACAAACGCTTAAATCCTCCTTTAAATAACCACCCCAAAGTCCTCAGCCAAAATGAAACAATTAACTAATGGGCATTTGCAGCTCATGCGACTCAGCGTCTGTGTCTATGGTCACAGCCAAGGTGATTCTCCAGGACGGGCAGCTTCAAGAATTCTCAAACCCAGTTAAGGTATCGCACGTGCTTCAGAAGAGTCCCACGTGCTTTATATGTGACTCGGAGGACATAGATTTTGGAGGCTTTGTTCGTGCTGTGAATGGGGAGGAAGAGCTTCAACTAGGCCAGCTTTATTTTGTGTTGCCATTGAGCTGGCTGAGCAATCCGCTTCGAGCTGAGCAAATGGCTGCCTTGGCTGTTAGGGCAAGCTTGGCGCTTGGAAATATGAGGCGGAGGAAGAGATGTTTTGGGTGTGGTTGTGGACGTAAAAGGGTCAATCAAGTTGTGTTTACTATTAAGAAGAAGGATGAGAAGCCTAGTGATCGGATGGTGCCCATGGGTAGTTGTGGTGGCAGCCCAGGAGGAGCTGGACGTCGAGAGGTTGTGAGGAAAAGAAGAGGGAGAGGCGGCCATGGGCGGCGGGGTCTTGGTGGCAGTGGAGGAGGCGGTGGCTTTGTGACAAGGTTGAGTGTGATTTTAGAGGATGAGGATATGATGGAGGGTGCATGATTGTGTTGTATATTGGAACTTAACTTTATATATTAATCAGTTCCTTGGTTATGTTCGTTTTCACATGGACATAGAGGTTTTGGGTTTGAATGAATTAAATTAAATTTTAATCAGAATTTCATAATCTTTTTTTTGGGTTGATTGATCACATTTTTGTTTTCAACTTGGTTTTTGTTCTTGTTGTAATGGCTGGCATTTTGAATAACGTTCTAGGTTAGATTTCCAAGGTGTATAGTACTCGTGGCGTAATATAATGCTGAAGGCAGCTAAGAAACTTCAAATTTTGTGGGATTTGTGATAATGAACCCAAATCAAAAGATCTAATGAGAAGAACATTACAAGCTTACAACACATGATCGAAGTCTTTTGTTTAGTAGAGAAAAAAGCTGTATTTAATTGATAAATAATATATTACAAAACAATCAATGCATGCTCTATAATATCATGCGGGTCTTGAAACCAAGAAGATGCATAATCGAGAATTAAAGAAAAACGAGTTAGTTTATGAACCACATCATCATCGGCTTTCCGAAAAACATGGCTAAAAGGAGCAACCAAAAACTGAGACAATAGGCCTAGGCCTCTAATACCATTTGATGTTTTGTTTTTATTTTATTTTAGGAATGGGAAAATTAATGTGTCAAATAGAGTTTTTATTGTAACATTGTTCTTACAGAAGCTTATTATATCGATATTATCTCGATATAATGTTGATATTGTCATATGATATAATCTTGATATGACATAAATAAAGTACGCATCAATATTTGGTCCATACTACTGATTTTGCTACGCTAATATTTTAGAACAATGCTACAGTAATAAATAATAATCCTATTTGAGAGCTTTTCCCAAACATCGATCACTTGCAGAAGAATGAGAGAGAGAAGCAGCCAAAGGAGAAAACGACATTACCATAAAGCTCCCAAATAATGAAAGAATAATTTGAAAATTAGAATATTAACAACCGAAAAAAACAGGCCCACAATCGAGAAGGCCAAGACTATTATTTGTTACTAGTCTCCGGTTTGACCTGGACGCTTCCTGGGAAAAGAAACCGGACACCTACGCTCTGGTCTACTAATGGCAACGCAAATATACCGTGTCTACGATTACGACCGCACGACAACATGATTTTCAATCGAATTAATTAATTAATAAATTATGTGTTTATACAAATTAATTAATGAAATATGGGGATATGATTAAATTAATTCACTACTCTATACAGCATATGCTTTATCCTAATCTGAAGCCTTGTAGATGCCAACCTGGCTTTTAAAAAATAAAAATAAATGCATTTTCTTGTACCCTAAGTTCCTAACACTCATGTTTTTCATTATACAATTTCCTAAATTAGCTATAAGATCACTTCCACCTATTTGTCATGGCAAAAGGTAAGGGGAAGTAAGGGTAGTTAGGGGTGGACATCAAAACCGAAATACCGATACCGTGCCATTCCGTGCCAAGTTCGTGCCAAACCGTTTAGTGTTGATGCTGAAACGGGATGAAATCGCGTCATCCATTCTTGTTTGTACGACACCGGTATCAATTTTTGATCCGTTTAGTGTCATACCGCATCAACAGTGATTAATTAATATTAAATAATAAATAATAAAATATTATTTCCAAAATATCCGAATTACATATCTCTCTCTCGTCTCCTCTCCCACGCGAACTAACGGAAGTTCAGAAATATTTTTCAGATCCAGAATTTTTTCCTCTCCTTCCCTTCCCTCCACCATCCATCCATCAATCCATCTCAAATCTCAATCTCATCTTCTTCTTCTCTCTCTCTCTCTCTCTCTCTCTCTCTCTCTCTCTCTCTACGTGTCGAAGTGGAACCCTAATAACCCATGTCTGCAAAACTGGGCAGCTGCAAAAACTGAAGTTATTTTGCAGCTGCAAAACTGGGCACCTGCAAAAACTGAAGTTATTTGGCAGCTAAAAAACTGAAGAAAAAAAAATTCAAATTTTAGCCTAGAGGTGAACGATATCAGTTTTGATACCGAATCATACCGGTACCGGTTGGGGCCGGTATGGTTTGAACGTGATTTGAAAATCCCTCATCCTGTGTCATACCATCCCGATTCTCCTATTCGGGATTGACACCGGGATGACCTCCATTCCGTGTCATCCCGTACCGTGCCTACCCCTAAGGGTAGTTACTGTTTAAGTGAATAGTTAATGTCTTAGCAATTTTTTTGATGCATTCCCACCAATTACCATGGTAACCCAAGGACAACAACTATTCACATGAGATATGAGGAGAGAAATTTGTATGGAGTTTTGATGTGGGAAGTGAAGGACATGGCTAGGTATGTGTGGGAAAAAAAAAATCTGAATATTTTGTTATTTTTTTTCAATTTTTTTGGTATTTAAATTGGTTGCTGACGTCAGCATGTGGTCATCTTGTCCAGGCAGCAGCCCAGGCAAGTCTTGCCTTTGGCCTCACCCAGGCTTAGGTATGGCTCACTGCTGCTTGGGCAATTTTGCATCGCTGGGATGGGTTTTGAGAGGCCGTGGGACCTTTTGCTTGGGCAAGCCCTTCCGCTGGAAGTGCTCTAATATGATAGCCTGCAAATACTCTTTTTATGTTTAGGATAATTTTTTTTTCTTTTCATGTTAACAGTATTGCAACATAACATGTTAGATATTTGACAAAATATACAACCTTTTTGCAACTTTAAAAATATTTTTAGATAGGACGATGTTTCTAGGTATGATTTTGATTGCTATAAGGATCTAATTTTCTGTCACATCCGGTTTTAATTAATCCCCATAATGTAATTATGGTTATGGAATGGAAGCACCAGGAGCTCTCGGGTTTAATCGGTTAAACGTCAGAATTTCTAGTTGATCCTGTTATCAAACATAGAAGGTTGAGTTTAGACATTCACAGTTTCATGATAGATTTTGTACATAGAGAAAAATTGTTTGTAATATAAGAGGAGTTGTAAATTCAAATGTTCTAAATTCAAACATACATAACTGATGACTTAATACATATATATATAACTTACGAGTAATTGCAAAGGATCTACTAGTATAGTGGTTTGGAGTATTTATTCCCTCAAATAATGTCATAAATTCGAGTCCTAACATTCGTGTATAATGTGTGAGTTTAGTATACTATCGCCCTCTCAATAGGAAATATCCTAAAAAAATAAATTATGAGTAATTGCACGTTTTGAAATTTAACTAGTACTTTTAAAAAAAAATTTATAATAATTTACCTATAAGAGACTTGAATATATTTTCAAACACATGCCACTCTCTTCACACTACGCGGTTTAACTAATTATAGAATTGATGTTGGGTCAACCTTGGCTCCACATCTATGCTTCTATCTCCCTCTATAAATAACAAGACTCTCTTCCACCCAACACTATGTCTCTTAATTTCCTTTAAATTCCATGCTTTTCAATCTCTCTCTATAAAAATAAGCACAACACTCTTCCCCATATTTAGTTCCCAACACAAACAAAACAATCTCTCTCTCTCTCTCTCTCTCTCTCATGGGTAACATTTGTGCATCTTCTCAATTCATAAGTGAGGGTGCAAGGCTCATAAGGCCATCAACAACCAAGATCGTTCACTTGGATGGGAGGCTACAAGAGCTTAGGTGCCCAGTTGTATCAAACCACATCCTCTCCCAAAACCCCAACTGCTTCCTCTGCATCTCAGAGTCCATGTACGTAGGCTCATGTGCTTCTCAAGTTCCTAAAGATGAAGAGCTCCAGCTGGGTCAAATCTACTTCCTCATGCCACTTTCTCAGTCAAAGTCGCCATTGTCGCTCCAAGACTTGTGTTCTCTGGCCATCAAGGCCAGCGCAGCCCTAGCCAACCCTTCAAAGGCAGCACATCTTGTTTCATCAAAGAGGTCACCGACTGGCGTTGACATGGTTGGCATGAGCTCCAAGGTGGGGCGAGGCAACCAAAGAATTGAGCTATAATTTTAATTTGGGGCCAAACCAATAGAAGTGCATATTAGCACGTAGTAGATAGCTCGGCATGTATCTTTGGACTTTTAGCCGTTGTTTTTAGAGGCCAGATAATGATGGGAAAACAAGAGTCTATAAAGCCCATGAATATTACAAGAGATTATTATATTATGTTGTTGGAGTTTGAAAGCAAATGAAAAACTACGCTTCTATAAGGTATTTATAAACAAGGCTTAAGTGATACAGGGCACCTTGAAACATTGGTCAAATCTCACTTTACCCATTTAAAGTCAAAGAAACCCACCTTGCCCCTTTGACTAAGGTTTGAAATTCTACATTGCCCCTTACCGTAAATTTCATTCAAAAGTTTGTTAAGTTTGATGACATGGTAGGGGTGTTTTAGTAATTTTGTGCACCTAGGTCATTTACTCTAATTTGAGTGGGTGATGTGGCAAAATGGAGCCCACCTCCATCATGGATAAAAAATTAATAAAACATTATTTACTTTAGAAAATTAAAATACAAACATAAAATTGAAAAAAAAAACATATTAAAAAAACCCTACCCATCCCTTCTCCCCTAATCGCACCAAATCCACCCTCCTTCTTTGTCCTTGTAACCCCCACCCACCTCCTTCTTAGGCGAGTCTGCAATCCCCACCCACCCGGCCCCTCCCGACTCGCCTCTTTCTCTCTGTCTGTTTGTTTGTCTGTCTCTCTCTCTCCTCCAAATTTTACAAATAAATGTTCATGTAATATTTTCAACAGGAACTTCCACATATTGTTGATTAATCATCACACTCACTTCCTTTAATTTCATGTACTATTTTCGGTTTTACCCAGAATTTGATTCAATTTAGGGTGGGCGTATTGATAAGATTGGGGTTGGTGGCAATGGGTTGGGGATAGGTGGTTGTTGCGGGTTGAGGAGTGGAGTGGAGGTATGGCTAGAATAAATGTTGTTTTGTTGTTTTTACTTTATTTTTTGTTATTAATTACTTTTTAGGCTTAATTACACCAATGCCCCCTGAAACTTCGGTCAAATCTCACTTTGCTCCTCTAAACTCAAAATGACCCACTTATATCCATTGACCGAGATTTGGTGACCCACTTTGCCCCATGCCGTCATCTCAATCCAAAAGTCTGTTAACTTTGATGACGTGGCAGGAGTGTTTTTTTAATTTCATACACATGGATTATTATCCACCAATTAGGTGGGAGATGTGGCAAATGGAGCCTACCTCCACTTAGATAAAATATAATTAAATATTATATTATTTATAAATAACTAAAATTTAAAATATATATATTCAAATAATTAAAAACCTCCATCATCATCTGCACGCATTTGTCCCGATTAACCCAAGCGAGCCTTAAGTTATTTTAAGTGATTAAGCGAAGCACCTTCCATGTGTTTCTCCATAAAATCATTTAGGGCAGTTTGGCATTCTTTGTCTTTGTAAAAATAATCACTATCGATTCTTTGTGAGATAAATCACCGTGAAAGAAAGCGCTTTGACGTTTGGTAAACTTTTTGTTAGAAGTGCGGTTGGTAGAAAAAAGACGGGTTATTTTGGAATTTTGAAAGTTTCATTAAACCAGCGCCTTCTTCAAAACTGATTCCAAAGATAATCAAAAAATGAAAGTAGCTCATCACCGCTTCCCTTATTGCTTTCTCTCACAAAGAATTATTCAAAATAAGTGATTTTATTATCTTTTACCAAACAGATTGAGCTTTTAAAAATTTCAAAATAATCACTTATAGCCCCAAATAAGCAATGCCAAACAGGCACTTAAAACCATTTAAAGTGATTATTTGGTGAAGTAATTCTCCATAGAAATGTTTTTGGCCTATCTAGAATCACTCACAAACGAATCCTAAGTGGTCTTATGGAAAAGTACATGGGAGGTATTTCTCTCCCCCTTCCCTCTTTTTTAATTTAATTTTTAAAATTGATAGAATATACAAATTTTGTCTTTGACGTTGAAAATCAAATCGCCCATTAAGGTCGAGAGATTCTTTCTGTATATATACCGGCGTTTAATTAGGTCCAAACCAAACTGATTAAATATAAGTTTAATTCTTCTGTAGGTGACAGAAAATGAAGGGCATACAATTGCATGTGCATCTGCTCTATCACTGACTTTCATTTGATATCATACAAGCAGTGAACATAATAAAACATGAGCCAATTCATAATATTTTTATTCTTCTTTTTTTTCATTAAAAATATTTACTTCCTCTAAAATTGCCGTCATCAAACCCACAAACAAGCCTTATGCAGTCATATTTGTTGGATATCTTAATCATTTTACAATTTTTTTTTATAGCCCTCAAATTAGTGGGTTGAGAAAGGCCGGATTCACATACACATAACTTTGAAACTTTATCTCGAGCTCAATCTAGCTCAAGCTAGCCCATCACAGAAAAAGTTAAAATATGCTTGGGTCATATAAATATGAGCTTACAACCCAGTGAATCTTATTTGAAATCAAACTCACAAAAGTTCATTTAAAAGAAAAGGCTAGTGTTGCTATTCAAACAAAATTAACAGAGGCACATGCCCTGATGCAAACCTTGTGTACATTATTTCCATGTTGTAAAATTTCAAATGAAGCAAGAGCTGAGTGAGCTTGTATTGAACAAGTGTTTAATTTAAGGGGAGGGCTTCATTTCTGCTTTTATAGCAGCAACCAACTGATCATAAGCTTCTCCCCATGCATTCTTCATCTCTGGTGACCACATTTCTGGCACTGCTTCCTTTATGGTTTCCAACAACGCGAACTTAGTCACCTGAAAATTGTTCAACAAGGCATGGACCCAATTAGCTAGTAATTTATTTGCATTTTCAAATTAATTTGATGGGAATTTTCATGACAATTGTTTTCCAAAGGAAAATTTATATGTTTATTGTATACCTCATAATGTTCATCGACCACTCCAGACTTGAAGTGCACTCCACCTAATTTTTTCAAGGTTGATTCTCTCACTGTGACTTTTCCTGATTTTCGGAGTTGAACGGCTGATTCACAGGTCTGCCACACAAATTGAAGAATGTATGATTGAAAGTTGTCATTCCAAAAAGAAATACTTTATTGTGAATATTTGAATGAGGTGGACATGGGTTACCATAACAAAGACAGACATAGCATGGGCCTTGAGCTTTGGGTTCTTCTCCAGAGGAATATCAGAGTCCTTCAAGAAAGAGAACAGCTTCTGCGCTGATGGTGCAATTTCAAATATCCTGCAAATTAAAGGTCCAAAAGTATTTAAAACCCCAATTGTTTCATATTCATACATATGGGATTTAACAAAATTTAAAATGTAAATTAATAAAAAACACTGCAAGACTGACTTACTTTAGGAAGAATTTAAGACCCAATTCAGCAGAATTCTTCTTCATCACACCCCATGACTTGACCACCAATATTTCCTGCTCTTCTGTGAAAACTTTTCCTTCCATGGTATGAATTTTTTTTCACACAAACTCACTTAACCTGAAAATGGTATTTGAGGATGCCGAGTTGAGATCAATATTCTTCGAAAGAGATTATATATATAGTAAACCCAATGAAGATTAGATTTAACTCTTCGGGGCACTGGAGAGCCATTCTTTTATCTTTCAATTTTTCTTTTGTTTTGCAAAAATTTAGATAAGCAACTTAGCACACATGTCCCAAAACTAGGGGCTGTTTGGGGCCAAACTGGGGAACATGGTTTTGGGATTTTAGATTTAGCTCTTGGCTGAAGTGACGCAAGCCATAACATCAGATTTTTTAATAGAGTGGCCAAAGTTTGTCTTTAACTTTTTATCAAAGTTTGGAAGGGGAATGAGATTTGAACTCGAGACCATTAATTTGCAAATAAATATTCTTATAAGTTATAACTGAGCTATCTATCCATTCGTTTTACCCAATATCTCTCAGGAGCGGAAGAAATTTGTCACCAATGACAAATCATATCATATTTAGACTTTACAAGCATTGTCTGAGGTCCATTGGTTGGTGGTAGTCGCATTGGCTTTTGCTTTGGCATGAGTGGGGGTGGTTTGAGGAATTACAAAAGACTGTAATATAATATTTGAGCCCTTCAAATTATGGTAGAGCCAAAAAAAATTCAATTTGTATATCAATGTTGGCAAGTGGACAAAACCAAATACAACTTGGCCTCCTAGGTGAAGGTACAATACATCAAACCAGGCTTTCTAGTTGAAGGTACAATCCAGTGATCCACCATAGGATTGTCCCAGCTTTGCAGGATGTCCATTTTAGGATTTTATTTTTATTTTTAACAGGGGCGGAGGAAGAAAATTTGTTCAAGGGGGCACAACTTTAGTAAAACCAAGAATCATGTACACCATTCTTTAAAGATTTATCGGAGAACTGTGAAGCCGACCTTGGGACAGTAGGGCACATGACCTTCCATTGGCTTTTCTATCAAAGGAAAAAGTGATATGCGAATTTGAGACATCTTTCACTTTCAACATTGAAAAGAAAAATACGATTAAACTAGTAGCTAGGTGATGGTCTAGGAACACTATTTGTAATTTAAATTTATAGACCAAAAAAATTTAAAATTTATAGTTTGTGAGATTTAAATCTCTTCACGAAGTTAGGGGAATATTTACCGTGAAATCTCCAAGCCTCAGAGATTTTAGGGTAAAAATTTATGTGCGAGGGTATTCTATAAATTGTAGTTGAATAAAAAACAAGCAGATAAATGTTCAATGAAAAAGCAAGAGAGAAGGTGTGAGGGGTAATATTTTTGGGAGCAGTTAAGCAAGAGAGAACGTAATTTACCTATACATATTTTCATAGTAGGTATATTATTCAAATGGTAGGTATATTGGATGACATATAATACCTAAATCCTAATCGTAAGTAAATTAAAATTAATGTAGGTATATTGGATGTCGTATAATGTAGGTATATTGGAACAGATAATTATGTACACTTTTTATAAATTAAAAACAAGTACACTATTCATACTAGGTAAATTATATTTTTCATAAAACAAACAATAAAAAGATTATTAGTTATTTTTCATAGAACAAGTAATAGGCACATTATTTTTTCAACATAATTAGTATGTACAGCATTATTCATAAACAATTATAAAGTATATTATTAGTCATGTATAATTCATAAAAAGAAAATAACATAAACATTTTTATTAAACAAACCGATTACCGAAATCTGTATTTATTGTTAAATTTTAAAAAAATGTTTCCAAATTAATTTCTACATCCATTACAACTATTTGGAGATCTTTCCAAATTCAACGTCTATCATTATATACAATCCAATTAAAAATTATTTCCATATTGATTCCTACATTAATATACAAAATGCAATAATGGCTTAGTTGGGGGTATTTTTGGAATCTGAAAAGTACAATAAATCAGATTTTATGTTTAATTAGGTAACTTGCTAAGTTGGATCCTAGTCATAGGTTTTTACTTATACAAATTGGGTATTATTTATAGGAACAAAAAGTGAAGGGTTGTAGGTAGGGCAAATTGAATTTGAAGGATGTAAGCCAAATTTACTATATATTAAATTCACACAAAGTACACTGATGTTAGAACTTGAATCCAGAACCTTATCTGAACGGAGCATGCTCCAAACCACTATACTAATGAGTTATTTGCGTGCTCTTTTAATTTTGATTTACTATTATACCAAAAAAGAAATTACTGTTATACTTTTATTATTCCTGCGCATCTTCGTATTTAGTGATGACTGATTGCTTTTGTTGACTTTGACTGTTCAATAATGGGTTGTTACGAATTTCCGGGAACTTAGCCCAATCCCACTAGCCGAAACTTAGCCAAGCCCTTCTCTTTACAACCTTTTTGCTTCCAAAACTTTCTAAGCCCTGCATTCTCTGTGAAATTTCTTGGCTTCGGCCATGCATTTTCTAGGAAGAAAGCCAAAACTTAGCCAAGCCCTCCTCTTCGAAATATCTCGGCCTCCACCATGCATCTTCTAGGAAAGAAGCTAAAACGTAGCTTAGCCGTCCTCTTTGAAATTTCTTGGCCTCCGCCATGCATCTTCTAGAAATGAAATCCATAACTTCGCTGCCGTCCTCCTCAAATTTCTTGGCTTCTTCACCATGCATCATCTAGAAAGGAACCCAAAACTTATCTTCTCTTTGAAATTTCTTGGCTAAGCCCCACCATGCATCTTCTTGGAAAGGAACCCGCATCTTCTTGGACTTGGTGATGATGATAATGAGAAATTGCATACCACAATTCCAAAACTTAAAAACATGATTAAGAAGTACCATCAGCCTAAAGGGAAGCTGAAGAAGTTCGCTGAGATTGTCCGGTTGGTTTTGCAGACGGTGATGTCAACTCTGCTAGGTGATCCAACGGCTTTGATTACTGGAACCGTCGAGTTGCTCTTGATGAAAGATGATTGACTTGGTCAAACCGAGTTAAATTATTTTGGTTTGTTTAATTTATTTGTTTATTTTTCGAAGTGATGTGAAACTTTAGAACGGGGATAATTGTCAAAATAGTATCGACAGAGTATCATAAAAGTATCATAAGGAAGGTTTCTGGTTTCGGTAGAACAAGTGAGAAGTGTAGAGAATGAGAACAACACAAAAACGATTTTCAGATTTCTTCCAACCTTTTTCATTCCATTTCTCTTGATTCATTTATACAGAAGGTGCTTTACATTAAAGACACACCTACCACCTAGGACTCCACTTTCCTCTATGCTAATCATGAAACAAGGCTCCATGAAACAAGGTTCCATGATGACAAGATTCCATGATGACCCATGATGACAACTAATTATGGTAAAGTAATGATGACTACTAATGATGTTTGGTCTTTGGTCTTTCACATGATGACAGCTACACTAATTATAGAAAGGTACATGCACATGCTAACATGACAACTACACTAATTATAGAAAGGTATATGCACATGCTAACAATAATTGTATCTGTTTGTGTGAGAAATCCTTCTCCGTAGTTTAGACTATCTCTTATATTAAAAAAAAGAACTAAGGAGTAATTTTTGTAATTTCCCTTTTTCTTTTTCAAGGGCATGAATATTGCACTTGCTAGATTATTTTGATTTGTTATGGGGCCTTTGAATATTGACCAGTTAAAAATCATTTTCGTTTATTACTTAGCTTTTACGACTATTTGCCCTTGAAGATAAATAATGAAACCAAATTAAAAGTGCTTTATTTGATGCATTTGTTACTCCCAAATTTTCAACATTTATCGCTAAAAAAAATCATAACTCAAATGCAATAAAATAAAAATTGACACTATATAATGCACATAATTAAAATACATATAATCTACCTAACCCAAAGGTAGAAATGAAGATCACATCAATACATGACAAAAACATAAGATTATGTTACCTTGTTAATAGGAAAATATAAATTACATACATATCAGAAAACTCACAAATATAAAAATCATATTCCACTTTGCTAGGTAGACTACACCGACACTCCACCCTATTGGATAGGTAGTTAACATTGAAATACATGTTGCACATGTGGGAAAAAAAAATCCCTACAAATCTCAAAATTCATATGCCTCTTTGGTAGGTACACTAACACTGAAACACTTTTTATGGAGAAGAAACATGAAACTTTTGAAGGTGTCTATGATAAATGATTATTGTGCCAATAATTCCACAATAAATAGGGAATGATAAGAAAATTCAATCAAGGGACGGACAAAGAAATGGCTGTTGTGAAAATTATGGGGAGGGGAATATGTGAAAAAGAAGAGGAAATCCTAGTCACCCTTCTCTCTCTCAAACCTCTTTTGCTGTGTTCTAGGGTGGGGGGAGGAGGCCACTCCTTCTCCCATCTACTGGATTTGAGGTTTTAATTCTTGGGAGGCTACTTTGTTCTAGATCTGCTTGAATTTGTGATTTTATTGGTTCGTGTCGGCGACGGCGTCTGTGGTGGTGGTGGCAACAACGGCAGTAGTGGCTCTGTTGGGTTTTTGTTGTTTATTTGCAGTTTTCGTATTTTGTAATAATTCAATCAACTCCTTGTGAGTTGGGTGTTTGATTGTTTTTTTAGTCTTCTGGTTTGTTCAGGCATGCGGTTTTTATGCCGAAATTTCTCCAGCTTTTTGTGGCCTGTATCTGGATTAACCCTATGTGGTTACTATGCTTCCATATTTGTATTACTCATTTGTAGGCATTTATATTTACCCTTGTGGCTGATGGGTTAATATCTAATTTTATATAATTGTTACCCATGTTTTGTGATTTAAGGAAGTGGGGTTTCTTTTTAGAGTGAAGATTTCATGGTTGAAAGGAACAGCAAGGTGAAAGGTCCACCTTGCAATGCCAAAAGAGGAAGTCAGAAGACTTTGCTTCTTATGAAGAAAGGAGTGCTGCTTTTAAAGCTGTAGAGAGGCTTCAAGAGAATCTACAACTCAGAATCCATCTTTTGCCAAATTAATGGTTGGTAAGTTGCAACCACAATTGGTGGTTTGTTTAATCTATATCACCAATATCAATCAAAATAGTTGTGTTACTTGATTTACTAATCTATTAGTGGTTTGTTAAATTTCGCTTCGATTTCAAGGGGATTCCTTCAAAGTTTTGCAAGGATCTTCTCTCGAAAACGGGATCATCATTACTTAAACTAGTGTTTAATGTAAGCATGTAGTATAAATCTAGATTAAACACTTCAAATATTTGCTTAGGTAGTTCTTGCCTCATAATATAGCCTTCCGTTATATGTTAACGCTTAGGCTTGAAATGTGCGTAATTAGACACTTCAAAATAAGTTCTTGTCACAGTTTAATCACAAACTTTCAACCTCTGATACTTGAAGTATCGTTGAGTTTTTTTATTTTTTTAATTATTTTTTTTTTAAAAGCTTATGCCCGTTTTAAGTCATCAAATGTGCGCTTGATCTGAGAATGTATGCTTTCTATCAAATGTGTCGTTATCTGATGGGGCTTAGGCTTGATCTGAGAATGTCTGCTTTCTATATTTTCCGGACTTCTTTGAAAGGCCAAATATTGAACTACTAGTTGTTAGGACTGCAGAGCTACATAGTTAAAGGCATACCTTATGGCGAGTCTAGAACGTTGCAAAAACATTGTGGGCAAATATTACCACTGCTGAAAAGAAACCAAACGCAACCAGAATCCAATCAAAAATGCAGGTCAAAGAGAGGTATCATGCCCGAAATGGACGACACAAAACTTGTCCGAAGGTTCCGCATGAGAGCCCCAAAGGTCGACAAATCAAACAGGAAGTTAGCCCAATGATGAAGAATGAAGTTGCTCCTAAACAAATTAGAAGAAAGCTACAGCAAACAGAGTTCGTAACAGAGAGTCCAGAAGATTGTGAATTCAAACAGCAAGTAAGCACTCGAAGATTGTGAATTCAAACAGGATGTAAGCACTAAAAGATTGTGAATTCAAACAGGAAGTAAGCACTCGAAGATTGTGAATTCAAACAGGATGTAAGCACTAAAAGATTGTAAATTCAAACAGGAAGTCAGCACTCGAAGATTGTGAATTCAAACAGGATGTAAGCACTAAAAGATTGTGAATTCAAACAGGAAGTAAGCACTCGAAGACTGAATTCAAACAGGAAGTAAGCACTAGAAGATTGTGAATTCAAACAGGAAGTAAGCACTCGAAGATTGTGAATTCAAACAGGAAGTAAGCACGACTGAAGAGTTGTTAAAGATGAGAAGAAACGTGTTGCGAGGAAACCCAGAAAGAAAGTTGTAAAGGAAAGGCTTTTCAGAGAGAGAGTATAGCAGGAGAAAGTTAACCAAGAAAGCTTCATAATTTGTTTGGCATCCCAACCTTCGCTTAATGAAGCAAAGGGTTTTCGAAACAAATGGGACTTCAAATTAGGTGCGCAGTGTACTAAATCCATTTCTTTAGGATTTTAACTCAAACATTTTGAAATAGCCTTGACAAAATTTAAAAATTAACATGACATCCAAGGAGGAAATCTTATTTTAAGACAATTCATCACACAGTTCAACCAAATTGTTCCATTTCAAACTCAAAATACATGCACCATACACGATAGATTTACAGTTAGCACCATTAAAACTATAACATTCCAAACTTTATCCAGTAAAAGGTCTGTGCCTTGTGATTCAAATCCTCTTTGCATGAGAAGCATTAGAATTTAATGGAGATATATATCAGGGCCAGATATTAAAAGACTCATAACATAATAAGCAACAGCGTTCTGATAACATTATCATGCAAAGCAACAGCATTCTGATAACATCATCATGCAAAGCAATAGCATTCTGATAACATTATCGATAACCAAAAACCTTCATAAAAATATCCAAAACAAAACAACAACAAAAGTTTGACCAACATTATAAAATCTTAATTCCTAATGGAATTTGGATTACATGAAATTAGTTCACAGCAGCGTCTATGAATGCTCCTCCGGGACGGCGCAACGCCAAAGATCCATGGCATCCCAAAAGCTGCAAGAACAACATATGGATCGTTAATTCTTGGCATTGGCGTATGAAATCAAACTTAAAGAACTAATAAAAGAAAATAACACTAATTTGTTAGAGATAAACAAACCTTGGCATTGACACCATCAGGAACAATACGTTTCTCTGCCTTCAACCTGACATAGTCAGTTCTGCTGAACTTGGTAAAGCCCCTGAAAAAAAACACAGAGACACAGTTTCAGCATAATAATGATTCATTCTAATTCTAGTTATGACAAAAATTAAACAATTAACAGAACCCATGATATACCAACAACAAAAAAAGCAATCAAAATCAAAAATTGGATTTTGGGTTTTGAGTTACAGAGTGCAAAATCCAAAACCCATAAACTCAAAAGAAAAAACATACCACTTCCTGCTCTCAATGATCTTTTGACGCCCAGGGAACTTGAACTTGGCGCGGCGCAGAGCCTCATGAGCGTGGTTCTTGTTGCTGTCTTTGCAACGAACAGAGAGAAGGACCTGACCAATAGCAACCCTAGCACAAGTACCGAGGGGCTTCCCAAAAGCACCTCGCATACCAGTCTGAAGCCTATCGGCTCCGGCGCAAGAAAGCATCTTGTTGATCCTGAGAACATGGAAAGGATGAACCCTAACTCGCAAATGAAACGTGTCCTTTCCGGCGAACTTAGTCATGTACTTGTTGCAGGCAATACGGGCGGCCTCGAGGGCTTCGCTGGAAACGTTTTCTTTCTCCCAAGAAACGAGGTGGATGCAGAAAGGAAACTCATCCACGCCCCTCTTCTTCATGCCCACATCGTAGATTCGGATCTTCGGATCGGGAACACCACGGCAGAAACGTGATTTCGGGTAGGGTTTGTTCTTAATCTGGCGGTAGCACCTGGCCGGTCTTCGTCCCATGGCGACTGGTTTCGGCTGCACAAACCCTAAATCTCGAAATGAATTGGGATGAAGAATATGGGGAAGAGGCGTTTGTGGTTTGTATATATAGTACGATTTCTGAAACCCAAATCAATGTTTTGGGCTGTTTCTTGGACTCGACTCATGTTATCCGGGCCTTAAATTTAACCCAAAAACAATAGCTTTCGGGTCAGGGTCTACTTTACCAGCTTCTTATTCTCCATGGTGGCCTTACCTTTTATGCACCACACAAATATTATCATAACGGGCCCTAAATTTGTTTTGTTTTGTTCTTTTGTGTTATAGGGAGAATTTTGAAGCGCTCACAATAAAATGAAAAAAAATATTATGAGACTAATAGCAAGCTAAGTCATCTGAACTTTATGAATATCTTTTTTTTTTAAAATACAAATGTTATGGTTGTGCGGTCTGGTCTAATTTTTACCTCAAATCAGAATCGAAATCAGTACTATTTAATTTGTCCGATTTAGTCCAATTTTTGTGAAAAAAATTATAAAATCGGGCGGTCCAGTTTGAATCAATTCTGGTTCGATTTTTGGTTTCTAGTTTTGGACCGGATTATTATTATTTTTATACAAATTTCAACTATTTTTTTTTTTTGGGCTTGAAAATTTACAAATAATCCAATTTCATGCAAAGAGAGATATTGAGCCTAAAAAAAGAGATGTTTTGAAGTTGGACTTGGGGAAATCTTAGTTATGAGATTAAAAATGTCACATTGGATTTAAATTTTTTTTGTAAAAAAACATACACAATCGATCCAATTTGGTTTGGTAAGGTGTGAAAACCGAAACCGAAACTGATTTAAACTAGTCCAATTCTGTTCGATGTCAGTTTGTTGACTTTTTTAGTCAACCAATTTTTTTTCCCTATTTTTTCCATCTGGTCCAATTCGGTGTTCCTGTTTTTCGATCTCAATACCCACCCCTAGCTTAAACTACAAAGGGGAATGATGATTCGCACACACTACAATCCTATTTTTTCCATCTGGTCCGACTTGATGTTCCAATTTTCCGGCCTCAATACCCACCCCTAGCTTAAACTACAAAGGGGAATGATGATTCTCACACACTACCAACGTGTCATGAGTTCAAATTTGAGACCACTGGTTTACAAGTTCAGGGCCCTTTTTCATTGGGCTAGACCCCTTTGACTTGAGTGCCATTCTTTATCTTCAAGCAATGTTTAGCACAACTTTTCATTAGCATGTGAATCATTATGTAGCAAATTTCCAAAACTAGGGGATTTTTAAGGCTGAATGGGGGAACATGGTTTTGGGCATTTAGCTATTGGCTTAAGTGACGCAAGCTAAAATAAATTTCTCACTTATAATCACTAATCATATCTCTAACCAGAAGTCACTAAACACCCCCCAACAAAACCCGAACTGCACTATTCTTAAGAATCGTTACTCCTGAAAGATTAGGACAGGCCGTGGATCATTAGAGATGCGATTTCCATAACAGCATATCACAACGAAGCAGAGATATACAAAAAGATGGAAGGAAGAAACATTTAACCACAACCATAGTTTACATCTGGTCTTGCAACTGCTGACGAGAACGGAACTTCAACTCTCTCCTTCACAACGCATCGAGCTTTCCCGTCTTCCACAACAAGGACTCTCCCTGGGGGGCATTCAATTGTTGATCTCTTTTCTTTACTTGGTGGTTGCTGAGAAAGGCCTGATATTTTGAAAGTGGTATTACTTCTCACAAATCTAGGACCAAAACCAGACAAGCTTAATACGGATGCCACGCCAACAATGGTAAGCACGGTCTTCGCTGCTGTGCTGAGGACAAATCCCAACCCTCTTGAGTTTTTGGATCCAGTTTTCACCTCATCTCTGTCTGTCTCGCTCAAATTCTTCTTTGCTTCATTTGTTGGATCACTGTTGATTATCCCATTTCGTAGAGACTTGTGCGTAGGTGGCAAATAGCCATTTTCTAGGCAAAAAGTGTGTGGAGAGCGGCTTGGATATGGAGGAAGCAAGAGATCATTGTTGTGCTCTACTGTTTCACCAGCAAAAGCAGAAGCTTCATGTATCACTTCCAAATCATTCCCTTTGTACTCTTTAAGCTTGTTGAGTAGCATCTTTCGGCTGCTTTCAATCTCAGAAAGGGCAACTTCCCTTTCATACCTTTGCTGCTGTTGCAAACCCTGATCATTAAAAAACAAAAACAAAAAAAGGTTACAAATCTTATAAAGGTCTCTTACCATGTTATATTTGTTCTTGAAATATTTTCAAATTAAAAATGATAGGTAAACCCACATGTCACTTTTCCAAGACATGAAACCGTTTCATTGTGACTATAACATACTTCTTACAATAAATCAAAAATATTATAAACACATGGCCACATTTAATGAACCTGTATGCTTTCCATGGAAGCGCAACCGGTCACTAATAATTATAATAAATTATTAATAATAAATATGCTAACACTTCGAGATCTAGCTAGTACATAAAAAAAAAAGTTTCAATTTAAGGACATCAAGCATGGGTCAAACGAACAAAGGGAGTTCATCCAACCTCATGAAAGTATGTATAATGCTCAACTCAAGTCATTTCTTATTCACATGACTACGCATCAACACAAGTCTAATGCCTCCCTCCATGGTTAAAATTGAGTACTCTGGAATTTCATGTGTGCAGGAAGCAGACATGCATATAGTGCATTTGCATGTAGGTTCAGTGAATTGCAACTCCAGCCTTTCATGGAGGAGAAAGAACTCAGGAAGTGAAGCCAACTCCTATTTGTTGCCTGTGGTCACTATGTGATCCAAAAATTTGCTTTCCAATTACTTTAGTAATTAAAAACCTTGTGAAAAGTTTGTTTTCTTGATATGGCTCCAAGTTGGATTGGCTCTAGCCTTGTTGATGACTTGCTTGGAGTCACTAGGACTCGGTTGGTCTGTATTGAGTAGCTGTTGTGTGTTCTTGGGGTTTTAGCCCCCCAATTCATCAAAAAAATACCTTTTGAAAAGGAACTACTTCAAGCAGATGTGATATCTAAAATTTGGCTCTATTGCCTCTGAAAAGAACTATAGAATGTAATATCAAATATTAAATACTTTGTAAACAACAAATAATATAACTTTTCACAGTGCAGCATTGGCTTGCGGTGACAGGTGTTTTCGGGAATAGGCAAAATAGATTGAATGTCAAGATGTTGGAAGATATCAAACCAGAATAACTAATTTTTGTTGATAGAACAAGTTTTTTTTCTTTTCTTTCTACGATTGAAAAGAAAAAGAACAGCACGTATGTCTTCCCTCAACATATAGCACTTTTATACGAAAAACTGAAACTTCAGTAGTTCCAACAAACACATCCACCAATCCTTAAATAGGAAGGGGAAGGCTGCACAATCAAACGAGTTCTGAGAAATAAACATAATTCCAATTTGGGGGTTCCACTCATAAATTACCTTTTTCATATTTAAACATTAATCCGAGGTGTCCCTTATTCCTCCCCACACAACTACCATCTAAAACAAGCCCAAAATCAACACTGTTTCATCTTAAAAGCAGAAAGGAAGCCTAATATCTCTTGATAATGAATTCTGTACCTTATCAGTCATTCAGATTGTATATGTGGTAATAACGTTGGTTCAACTCTGTATTTTAAATAACACCTAGCAACAAATCCCTCCTTTTGATGTATTTTTTTGCCTAAGCAAACAGAAAGAAGTGCAATTTCCCATTCATAAAAAGAGAAAGACTAATCAAGAAGCTAATATAGTCCATGTATAAACCAACACAAAAGAAATTAAACCCGAAGTCAAGCATAAACCAACCCATTTAAAACAGCACACTCGCATAAGCACATACACACTTACATACATCAAACTGCAAGTTTCAAACTTTAAGCACCCAATTGCAATAGACAAACTACTTCAAGCAAAATTAGGGTTTTTAACAAAACCAACATAAACGAAATTGGGTTTTGGGGAAAACAAACCTGTAAGGAAGAGAGCTGGTTCTCAAGGGATTCAAGGGCATCGCAAATGTTGAAAAGCTTATGTGCCTCATCATCTTCTTCTTCTTCTTTGTCTTCATCTCCTGCTTCACCATCAGCTTGGATTCCATTTTCCCTTTTGTGTGGTGGGTCATTGCAGTTGCTGATCTTCAACCTCAGCTCTGTAGCTCTTGCCAGAACCAACCCTATACCTTCTTCTTCCATTTCTCTTATTTTCTTATTTTCTTATTTTCCTTTTCTAAGTAAAAATAAATAGAGAGAGAGAGAGAGAGAATGGGAAATTTATAATAAATTTAGTGGGTTGTGAATAGTTTTTTTTAAGGGTTTTGAAATTGAAATTGAATAGTTATTGCATTCAATTGGGGGAAGAAGGAAGGTTTATGAGTAGCACCAAAATAGAAACTGCACTACAGCTAATGCTTTTGGGGGTTTAGTGACTCTGGTGTCTCTCTCTCTCTCTCTCTCTCTCTCTCTCTCTCTCTCTCTCTCTCTCATACTAGTAGATAGACTCCTTTTGTTATTTGATGCCCTTCACTCTTTTTTATTGTTTGTTTTGCCAAATGCCAAAGCTCCCACCAAAGAAAACAAAATGGTTCTTTTTTATTTTTTATTTTTATATATTCCTTTTGTTTACCCAAAATCTGAAGGAAAAAAAATATAAGATTTCATATTTTTTTAAAAAAAATTATGAATTTATGGCTCAGTTCTTTTTAGGAGAAATCTATTGTTGCAATAGTGCACATGTGACCTGAACTTTATACACTTTGGTTTCATTAGAGCATGTCCATCGCAGGCAGGTTGGAGCCCAAGGCCAGTTTGGTTGTTCCTGTGGGCTACTATTGCCCGGGCAAGAGCTAGGTCCCACGAGGCTAAACTGCTTCGCTTATGCGACGTCCCGATAACGTCATTGACGTCACAAGAATGACATAAGAAAATTTAAAAAAATAAAAATAAAAATATGAAAAAAAATTCAAAAAATTCAGAAATATTTTTTAATACATGCCTAGCAATTTTATTATTATTAATTTCATATATACAACTAAAATTAATCCCATGTAAATTAAATAAAATAAAAAGTAAAAGTGAATAGTATTTGTCATTTGCCATGGCAATGGGTGGCACCAAACCTTGCCTTTTGCAAGGGCTGCCACTATTCACGTGCATAGTGATAGCCCTTGCCTCCCCTAGCCCTTTGCCATGGAAAATGGGTGGAGTTGCTCTTAGAGCACTTCCAGTGAGCGGGCTTGTCTTATGCCGGGCAAAAGGCTCCGAAGGCTTCAAAAACCAACTCGTCCTCCACCCTTTGTATCTCTATTCCTCCTTCCCCCCCACAGCATGTTTGAGTCCGCCCTGAATTTGAGTTCCAAGGACATATGAAGCAAACCCAGATCTAGGTTTAATTAATTAAAAGGAGAATCTAAAAGTTTGAAGAATGGAAGGAAAAGAAGAACTTTTTTCTTTGTGGTGTCTACACTTGTCCAAGGCTTTAGGTTCTGTAGTTGGGAGCTTCGGCAACCGCCTTCTGTGGGAAATTGCCGCTTCGGAGGAATGTATCTCTTTGGCAGGTTGGGATCATGATGGCGTCATCGGTGTTTTAAGGATTTCCCTGAAAGAGTTTTTCCTTCTGCAATTGGTGTGTTTGTCTATGCACCAGTCCCCCAGTCAGGGGCGGATCCACAGAGGAGCAAGGGTGGTCAATTGACTCCTGCAACCTCTGAAATCCTCCATTAGAGCAGCCAAACTTGACCCTCGCAAGGTGTTCGACGAAATGCCCCAAAGGGGCAACCTGTGCAGAGCAGCTTCTTGCGCGTAGTGCACGCGTTTTTTTTTTGCTTGACGTCAAAACGACGTTGTTGCACTTAATTTTTTAAATATATATATTTTAAAAACTTGGCCAAAACGACTTTGTTTTGGCACGGGTTTTATTTTTTATTTTTAAAAAAACATGCACCAATTGCTGCTCGATAATTCCCTCCTCCCCAAGTGAGTTTTAACTCATTTCTTCACTTCTCAAGTTCTCAACCCTAAATCCCCAACCCCACAACTAAACCAACCTTCACCCAAGTCGACGGTGGCTTCCCCCACAAATCCGGCGCCGAAGACATCCTCATAGTGGCGACGGCGGCAACAGCAAAGTAAATAAGTCACCCCTAAATTCAATTTGATTTCAAAGGTGGATTTGTCACTCAAATTTGAAAGTATGTTATCCTAATTTCTTTATGCTTTAATTAATTAATAACGATTCTTATATGTTTTTGTTTTTCTTGATTAGTTGTTGTTGTTTGTTGTTGAGGTTTGATTTTGGTTTGTTAGTTTGAATAAATTAGGGTTATACTTTTATGTTAGATTATATCTTGGTTAGTTTGAATAAATTAGGGGTTTTGGTTAGTTAGTTTGAATAAATTAGGGGTTTTGGTTAGTTAGTTTGAATACATTAGTGTTTTATGTTAGATTATATTTTGGTAAATTTGATTAGTTGTTGGGATTTTATTTTGGTTAGTTTGCATAACTTAGGGGTTTTTTTTAATTGTTGATGCTTGATTGGTTATACAGTTATAGAACGCTACTTTAAGAGAACGTTCGCATCAACTACTTCTAGTTCGGATAATGTGGGTAGTTCGAGTTCGAGAGATGTTGGTATTTTGAGGGATGTGGATAGATCGAAAGAAAGTGAGTTTCGAGATATGGGTCTATTTTGTATAGAAATTTTTTAACCCTTTAGACATTGACCCATGGAAGGAAAATTCCTGGATCCGCCACTACCCAGTGCCGAATGTGTTCGGTTTATTATGGTACAAACATAATGCATATCCAAATCCAAGGAAGCAAATATCCCAAGACCACACTTGTGGCTGCCTCTCTGAACGCTATTCAGATACTTAAAATTAGAAAATGCAGGTGAAAAAGATCACACACATCACACTAACAGCTAGCTGCATGCAAACCTGTCTCTTGCTTCTTTTCTTTTTCTTTTTACATACAAGCCTACTGAAATATGCTGGATAGTACAACACCTAATGACAGCGGATCACCGCCACAACACTCAAACAAGACTGGTGATCAAACAAGCTCAAGCTCACAAGAGCACAAGACTTCCTAGTTTTGAAACCAGAGCACACCTAACGTTCTTCTCGATTAAAGCCCTTTCATGTCCGGCATTCTTTTGAATAACTCAAGCTCAACCTTGAGCGCATTTGATCATCATTCTGCTCAGAAAGAGCGCATTGCTTGAAGATGCATAGTTGTGATTCATTTTCGTTCTGAACTCTTCATGTTGTCCATGGCGAAACACATCAAATGAACAAACTTGCCATAAAGTCAACTCTTATGCTTTATCAGTGTAAAGAGATCACCAAGCTACTTCTTTGGATAGCAGATAACGGAAAGTAAAGTTGTGCGGAATCCACTCAATTCCTTTCCAGGTTCTTTTGTGTTCAAACGGTTGATTGATTTTTCTTTGAAAATCAGGCATAAAATGCTCAATCATCTCCATCAAATCAGCTGAGCACAATCCTGTATCCTTTGCAAATGACTCCACAATCCTTGGAAGAAGGATTTTCCGTTCCTTGTGCACAAAGAAGGTCGATTGGATGTATTCGTCTTTTGCAGTTTCCAGCTCCTCAAACACTCTATTGGATGTGTATACGCGAACCTGAACAGTAATAGTAAATGAGTTAGATCCTGGAGATCTACTTTAAACCTATAACTGACATGTTCTACTAGTTCAAAGAACTTGTTACTCAAAATAATAGCAAAACTTTGATATGATTCTGTAATTCATTTAGTCACATGGAAATTTGTACCATGGTTGCAAACCTAATCTTATGCAGTATAAAATCATTAGAGAAGCTTCAGTGAGTCAGACTTATGGCCAGAGCCCCAGCCTATTAGTGAGCATGATTTGCAAATCATGATCTTCAAATAAGGTTGCATTTAAAAATCAAGTCAAAATTGTCATTTAATTAATATTCTCATCATGTTGGTACATTTCAGCTTGTCGGGATTTTGATTCGTGAGCGAAATTTTGCCAGAAAAAAACAATTATATACTCCGCATAACCCTCTATAACATTGTTTTGTATCTAGCAGAAGCTTATGCTTTAGTAAAGGGACATCATGTACAAACAACAGATACGGTAAGGGCATAGGTGTGTACCGCAGGATCAGAATGACTTCCTGAACAGAGTGCAAAATGCAAAAGAGGTTCAGGATGCTCAATTGCATACGCTTTCCGTGCATCTCCAACCTTGAATTTTGTTTTCATGGAAAACAACAGCCGCAGCCACTGTAGGGAAATAAAGCTCATTTCTCATTAAGTATAAATGAGTAGATTCGTAATCATAAATTAGAAGAAAACATGTACTAACAAATTAACTTTTCTATATGGTATGTACCAGAAGGTAAATGGGTCGTAATATGAACTAGTTGTTACAGAAAGAGAGATTACTTGTCCAGGACGAGGCAATCTGCATCCGAGAATGGATCTTTGTATCATGTCTATGCTTATGGCGTGACCTCCCACATTATAAGCAGCCTGAAGAATGCATAAGCTTGTAATGAAAACTGTGCACCATGCTTATTACAAAAACTGTAAAAAACAATTCTGATTACCTTGAGTAGCAGTGAAACTCTTTTTAGATTATTCTGTGGAATGCCATAGACCAAAAATGCCTGAAGACAACAGATAAGATAAATTGGAAATGCTCAAAGACTCAAAGAAAAACCGCAAAAGAAAAATAAGAATATCAAACCATCAGGTTTTGTACTCTTTCTTGGCTGTAGAATCATACATGCATCACGAGTGCATTATGCACGTTAATCCAAAAAGCCAACTTCTCCTCATGCTTCATCTTTCTGAGATCAACTTCTTCTAATCGATAGATAAGTGACCTACAATAAGAAAGTTTTAACTTTACAAATTTAGAAGAACATATTTATGAGGCCTAAAGTAATTTTCACTATCACAATTCATACATGTTCGAGCGGAAACCCTTCTCCATTTACCTTTAGCAAAAGGTTATCCATGGTGGAGGTCAAACTAACAGCAATTATTCAAAACCATGCACAAAAATGAATTGCCATTAATGTGGCATGTACAAATTCATCAAAAATCTCACAACAGAGGCACCAAAGTTGAAATTCCATCTCCCAAAAGCTTTTACTGCACTTCTAGATAATATATATGAACTAAAGATAGACATCTAACCGCAGTGGACCATGTAATGTCATTCTGTTACTGAGGACAGCATTGGTTACCAGTTCTTTTTCTCGATATGTTGATCACTCAGTCACCAGATACAGCAGACAGGAAAGCAAATTTATAACAGATTGACAAATAGCATGATGCAAAATAATTAAGAATTCAGCATCTTTATCTCAGAATTGGCATACCTAAATTTCTTTAGTGCATGTTCAATATCTCCTAACTTCTCTGCATCCCTACAGATCGAATGTACCTTTAGCATTCTGCAATAAGGTCCACTCATTTCATCTGGCCCTTCAATGTGGAAAGGCTTATCGAAATGTGAATTGAAAAATGGAACTTTTGTGCGTTTTGAGCTCCACTTTTCACCTTGACCGTGAGAAGATAAGTTATACGTTGATGATGATGTGATTGGAGAGCTAGAGTAATCATGACTGATAACAGGTGGATCTGCAAGTTCACAAAATACGGCTGCAATGCACTTAATCATCTCCTCCGAAATGCAGTTTGGTGTGTCTGGAACTTGATCAGATAAATAGATTTCAAGCTGTTCTGTCGGATATACATTTGTAGTTGCACTCTGAGCTTGCTGCAGAGGCAACTTATAAACCACACATTAGTGAAAAATATAATTTCCACAGCAACTATAATATTAATAAGAGGAACACTGAAGAGACAAACAAAAGGAAATAAATAACTGCTGTTTGGTAGATTTTCTCTTATTCAGTTACCTCTAGCATCGAGAAAGGTAAGGAGTGGTATGAATCTACAGCTTTAGCTCGGGATTTCGTTCGAGGAGAAGTTCTAGTTGAACAAGTTGAACGCTGAGACAGTGATGAGTAGGCACGATGAATGCTTGAATCTAACAGTTTCTGTTGTTCTACTATGTCATTGCATTCCTTTAGTGGTTTGCCAATCAAATTCCGAGGTGACATAAGATCATCAGAGTAGGTGACTGTATTCTTATTTTCTGGTGTAACATCTTTTCCAGGAGCCACACTCAATTCAGATGATATTTGTTGATCAAAGGTTTTCCGATACAGGGAAAGAAGATAGCGCTCCAAATACACAACTTCTAGTTCCAACACAGCTATTTCCTTAATGACTTCCTTGGTAGACTGGAGTCAAGGAAAAGGAATATAAGATCTTGGAAAATGGAAAAACAATTAAGCTAAAGATGTGTGAAGAAAGGAAGCATTGAACTACACTGAAAGTTCCAAACCAATAGTGTCTGAGATCAATTATCTTAAAAATGGCACTCAAATTGTTTCTTTATCTTAATTTCTTGAAGATTTGCCTAGATGTCAGGTTAATGTACCTTTCAGCTTGATATGCTTTACATTTCCAAATCCTTTAAATAAAAGAAATATAACTAATATGATATTGGAATTCCATACAAAGGAGTGAAAACAGAGGAAACACATCTGAACTGATAAATTGCACCTAAAGCACATAACAGACTACCTTGGGTAGAGAGGTTTCAATTGTAGAAACCGGTGATAATGGACGATAACTTAATGCCTTCTGTAAAGCATGCCGTACCAAAAATTGGTCCTCCAGTTGTTTTTGAAGCTGTAGAATCTACAAAAGGAAGAAATTGTAAATCATCGGACGCATAGGTTCGAAGAACACCTGATTTGGATAAGCTTAATTAACTAGTCCAGGAATAACTACTTGGATAAGCTGAGATTTGTACCTCCTGATTTAAAGAACTTTGAACATCAGAATCTGTAGATTGCCTCTTCATCATAGCTTCAACATAGCAGTTTGGTCTTCCCATTTTCTTCTACGAAACAAAACAAAGACTACTTAAATAAAATTGGTCAAACAGTTGGATTGTACTGGCCCATAGCAATGAACAGGAATGCATGTGATTCCAGAAATAAGAGAGCTTAGAATTGACCTATGTATCTTACATTCTGGCTAGTCTCGTAAAACTTGTCTAGATCATAACAATTATACACAGAACATGTAAATACAAGATTGTAATGAAAATCAAATAAATATTAAAAGAAACTCTTACCATTTTAAGACTGTAAGGAGCTTCGAGGATGCTATTTAGTTTATCTTTCTCAAATTTTCCGTTTACTGGTTCACTGTCAATAAAGGAGAACAAAACTTGTTAAAATCTGAAATGAAGCATAAACCTCATAGAGTTTTCTGTATTGCAAAGAAGGTCAGTTTCTCACTCCTGGCAAACCCAGTTCACCTGTTAAGACTAGTTAAATGGGGTAATAAAAAATCAAATTAGAAGGGTTTCAAAAATTAAATACACCTGCCCTGTGTTGATCCAGTAAATGCATTAAATTATTTTTTCTGATTCTCAAAAATCTTTTTGTAGTTCAAGCTAAGCATCATTAGCGTTACAGAAGAAGCAAATGGAAAAATTGAATGTGGAATTTTTTATTTTTAAAAAAATGGTATAAAATGAAGAACACAAAGCTACCTGTTGGAACGCTTGTGTTTTGAAACTCCCTCCATGAACTTGAATGGCATCAAACTATTACCCTGACACTTGATTTCATAATAAGATCAAAACTTGGCTTTGTCCACTTCCAAAACTCACTGCAACAACATTAATTGCAGAATGAACCACCCTTCAGAAATGGACAAGTGCCTGAACAGAAAAAAACACCCAGCATGAAAGAAACATCCAAAAAATTAAATGCAAATAGCACAAAAATCTGATTGAAGGAAATTGAAAGCACAGTGAGCTATGGACTGAGACCACTCACAGAAATTAGCCTTATGTGAAAGCTGAACCAAAAACTAGTTTCAGGGATGACCAAATAATAATATGTCTCTATCTATACTATTTTCATATCCCAGAAAATCTCATTTATTGGCTTTTTGCTATGAATTTTAACTATAAATAGTTCTGCCAGGATAAGTGTGACGTATCTGTGCTATTATATATATACAACTATAGAAGATAGTGCTCTAAAGGATCACTAGCTAGTCTCTTGTCTTAGAAAGCTGTGTCACCTTTCCAAGAGCTTTGGCAATGGTGAGCTTTTTGCATTGCATTAAAAGAAGTAAATCTGTGACTTTTGATTTAAGATAATGTATATAGATTTTATTGACCAATATATATCTATAGATTTCCAAAAAGTTCCAAAACTTCAACATTTGAAAAAAGGAACGAAGGGATAAAGAAATTGACAGTTGCTCTAGAATCTGTATATACATAGTACATACATAGAAATGTAAATCAGAAAGTAACGGCACCCTTTTTTTTTTTGGCCACAAGCGATTGTTGAGAGTATAGTTACACGTTGAAAAATTAAAAAACTTAGCATGTGCTGACAAGGAGTATGACTACTTCCCATTGTCAATTGATTTTGGGTGAGACTATACCTTCCTTCAACAACGTCAAGATATCGATGAATCGATAGAAGTAGAAATATGACCCAAAAAAAACATACAAGTAGAAAGATAACTATATATTCTTAACCATTTGACCTTACAAGAGTAATTCAATTTGACTCTGTAGGAACAGAAAATCTTATGCATGCCAACTGTGAAAAGTTCTCACTAAACTGAAAGAAAGTTAGAAACTATATGAAAACGACTAGAGCCAAAATTTGGTGGGATAATGCTCTATGTCAGTTGGAGGCACGTGTACTCAATTTGAAAAGATTAACCAATTTCTTTGACTGGGCATACTGGTGCCCAGAAATTGCAACCAAGTGACCTTGAGGTTTTGTGAAGATTACATTACAACCAAAAGTGGACTAGGCCATCCAAAGTCTCCATAAAACCTGTAACTCCATACTCTTTATATTATAACTCCGGTTATTGGGCACTTACGTTTGTTCACGATAAAAGTTTGACTCTCGTTCTCGTCATCGATACTCCAAAATTTAGGCCTTCTTTACACACAACAAAATAAATTCAAGTATACAAGTCTTATACAATGACATGAACATTTGTTATAAGCTTAAAGATGTACAAGAAGTCTTGAAATGCAGACATCAGACAGGAACAAATAAACATTTGTTATTAGGTTAAAGCTGTGCCCCATACAAAACATGAGCTGTCCAGCCAAATTGAAGAGGTCAGAGATACTCAACTCAAAGTATATATGGTTGGTTGGTCCATAAAAGCTAAGCTAAAAGGGGGCAGCAGCACTTAGAAAAACAAAAACCAAAAAGCCAGCAACCTCAAAAGGGCTGAAAGGTGAAGGTCAAAGCTAAAACAATTTGTATGATTGACATGAAATGACTGGTTTTTTTCGTGGGCTTTCCATTGTCTAATTCTACAACCAATTGTCCAGTCAAAGGCTTTGCATGCTGCCAAAAGCTTCTTGCCTTTCTTTTCATTTTTGGGAAGGGTGCTAGGGCAAAAATAGAGAAGAAAAATAAAATATGACAAATTAATTAACAATGCCTATTTGATCAAAAATAATAATTAACAATGCCTAAAGTTGTGGCTTTTAATAATTGCCCTGAGCCTAAATTGAGGTTGGGGTGAAATGAAATACAATGAAAAATATATTGCATTTGGATATAAATTCAAGGGACAATGCCCGTCATAGTGGAGTTCGCAACTTCTTGATGACCTTGAAATAAACAACATAGTTTTATTGACAAAAAAAAACAACATAGTTTTTGGACAACTCTTATCAAAGAAATTTATTAAAATAAGAGGTGATATATGTTTATTAGTTATTAGAGAAACTTAGAGCTATAACCAAGATGTCCAACCAAAAAGATAATAATAACAAAATTTGTATGGGAAGCGGTCTTTGAGACGTTAATCTCATTTGAGAATTTGGTAAAAGGGGGTTTAGGGGATTGAGCACATTGTCATTGTGCCTCTAGTTCTACATGTTCAAAAAGTGCTCCATCAATTTACATTATTTTATTTTAGTCTCTTTACGTCAACATTTTTAATGTGAAGAATCGTAATGGTATTTTTACCGTGAGTTTTGTTAAAGTTAGTCGTTCACGTGCACGTAGTTAGACATTGATACATATCAAATCAGCTCGAGAGAGCACAACCCATTAACTGTATCAAAGTTTCGAAAAACTCTACTATACTTCCTAAGAAAACTCCCATCCATTTGTCATATGCAATGTAACCCGCAAATTTTATTCATAAAACTCACCTGCGCCATGTAAGTACTTTAATGCTAGAAATAGGACCTAAAATGTAGTCCAACCTTGTAATCTAATTCAAGAAGTTTCTAATATGCGATGGCCTAGAAATTAAACTATACTTTAATCATTGTATTAAGATCCAAACAAATTAGAAGTCACAACGATGCTTGGATTTCATATAACAATGAGGAAGCAAATTGTTAAATGAAAAAACAAACATTTTCAATCTCGAGCAAACCAACCAAATAGCCATTACCAAAGACACTGACAGACATGCTTGCATTTCTCTTAAAATTATTAAAGTTTCGGATTCCGTTTATCACATTGTTTAATTGGAAGCTAATTAACAAAAATTCTACAAAAACCAAAGTCATATTGAAATTAGTGCAAAGAGATAACTGCAATAAAAAGCTAAAATTTTGAAAGATGCATTTGTCTCTATAAATAATCGTGAACTTGAATAAAATAGTTGTTACCTTTCTTTAATATTTAGAAGGTCAAACAACAGAACACTATAGAAAGTTGCTTCAATTTTTAATACTTGAGAGATAATTTATTTTACATTCCAAAGCAAAAACCATATTGATGCTTGTTTGTTATCAATAATTTTTTGTAAACAATAATACTAGTGAAAAAGCAAACCTTTTGTCCTTACAATTTAGCTGTGTAAAACGGAATTAAAATAAAAAAAACAACAAAAACTAGTTTTTTTTAGGATCTTTCCTATTGAGATGGGTGATAATATACTAAATTCACACACACTACACTGATACTAGGATTCGAACCCAATTTTGTTAGTTTAGAATATTACAAGTTTTCTTTCTATGAAAAATGAGCATATGCAGTAGGGACGGACCCAGCAATTCAAAATGGGGTGGGCTAGATTTACCTTATTGGACTGGTAGATTTTAGGCTTAACTAAACCCTATAGGGAGGGTGATGAAATTGATCATAAATATATATAAATTTAATTTAAGAACATATCATTTTTATTTTATTGATTTAAAGAGGCATATTTTACACCAACAATGCCAACATCAATTGATTATATATGCTTAAAATTAACAATAATTGACAGCACACAACTCCTCTTGCAACTTATCCTTCATGCTAGTATATATATTTTATACTAACTATAAGAAAAGAAAAAAAAACTCACTTGGGCTATAATCCAGGTTGTACATGCCTTGGGTATGCAGTAAAAATTAAAGTATAGTCTTAACATTATCTTTTCAATCAAATATATACTGAATTTAGATATAAAATTAAAAACAAGATATATGTTGAGAGTTGAGACCTATACAAAATTTGGTGTCATCTCTAACACACACAAAGAGACACATGCGAGGTTAGGTTCCCAAAGGGACCAAGGCAAGTTACTCAAGCCAATGAAAGGAGCAAAGGCATCATCCACTTCTGGTTTAGGCTCTTCTTTCCTTCTAATCATGCCTATTATTTACAGACAATATATTAACTTAATTAATCCCATTTTAAAATGTTGCGGCTATATACAAACAAATCCTAAACACACAATTTACTATAGTAATCGTTGGGCCGATATACATATTAGTCTTAATACAAAAAAACGTCGTTTCATTGATAATCATGATTATAATCTACAAATTTCTTAATTGTGTATGACAACTTATATATTCATTCCATTTCATATTATGAGTTTATTATGTGTAATGTAAATCAGGCAGCAGGTTATCTATAAATAAACGTAAGTCTAGTTCAAAAGCTTTACCTTTACAGCGCAGCATATAAACAAGATTAAGAAATAAAATATCGATAGTATCGGAAATATCAGTAGTCCAAAATACGGAAATTTCGATGGAAATATCGGGATATTATTGATATTTCGGTCGATATTATCGATATTTTGGTCCATGGAGGTCTAAAATATCGATAGTATCGGAAATATCGGTAGTCCAAAAATACAAAAATTTCGATGAAAATATCGGGATATTATGGATATTTTGTTCCATGAACAAGATAAGTAAACGATCCACCTCAGATATGGTTCACAAGAGCATAAGCAAAAAGGGTTGCAAAACAGGTCTTGAAATGGTTTAGAGCATGCGCTATATGTAAGAATATTTTATAAATATTTTATGTGGCCCACATGAAGTGACCTGTGTGGTAAATAAATTGTTTAATTGGTTTAATAAATATTATTCAGAATAATTATATTGGTCAGATAAGGAGAAGTAGTTTCCTATTTTATTACCATGATGGGTGGTGATTAATTATGGGCTTCACTATGAAACGGGTCCTCTCTCTGCCTATAATAGTGCACATGCCCATCTTATGTGTACGCTGATAAAAACACGTATTAGGGTTTTCCAAAACGTGCAAAAGGCTAGAGGCTAGAGAGAGAAATCTATTTCCTCCACACTGACGGCTCACCTACGAATCGCTCAAGACAAATATCTTGATATGGTAGAAGACTAATCATTCAAGGTATGTATGTAATTTAAGTTTAATTGAATTTCCGCCTAATGCTATTGTGAAAATCATGAAGTTCAAGATCTTGGTCATGGATTGGGTCTTATGTTTTTACCCAATATTAAGTTTACACTATAGGCATTACTTGTGTTGCAAGCATATTTCTGTAAACTTATGAATTATAAGCCAACGGGTCTAGCCCAATGAAAAATGAGCTTAATTTACAAACCAGTGATCTCAGGTTTCAAACGTGTGTGTGTGTGAGAAATCTCCCTCCCCTTTCAAACTTTGGCAAATAAAAAAAACTTATGAGTTTTTGCATGCTATAAAAAATTTAAAAATAAATAAATAAATAATAGTTAGCCAATTTCATTAATTGACATGACACTACCACATAATCTGTCAAATCATGTGGTCAGCTAATTATCGTCAATTAAAATATCATTACTGTTATTAAATTGAATTATGAGTTTTTGCATGCTGCGTATGTGCATTTCATATATATATTTACTGCATGCCATGTTTGTGTTCTCTCTGTTTTTACTGCATGCCGAGCACACTGAATACTGGCTACGAAAGTAATTACGGCAAGCAAAGCACTGTAATTTACATCAGATTTTACCCTTTTAAACCTTTTCTCATTCCATAACTATTCATGAAATTCAGGAGACATATCCCATCGTTAAAATTCACACAAGTACTTTCATTCAAGGTCTAAAATATCTCAATAGTATCGGAAATATCGGTAGTCCAACAACACGGGAATTTCGATAAAAATATCGGGATATTATCGATATCAATAAAAATTAAATAAAAACCACGGAAATTGTAAGAAAAACTTGAAAATTTTTATTGAAACTTTGGAGGATGTTTATTTAGTTAATTATCTATTAGTTTATCACAAAAAACTGGAAGGAAATGCATTGCATGATGAGTTTAACTGATTTAAGTTGATTATATAGCGAGCCGACAAACACTGTGAGTGTAGAAAATATGTAGTAATTAATGAAAGAATATTAAACACACCATAATCATTTATATATAATGATTTACTACAATATTTTACACTTTATACATTGCATGATAAGATACATGAGTGACTTAGTATCACATAGAGTTCCTATGAAGTTCAAAAATTTTACTATCTTCATCATCTCTATGTGTAGAGTAAGTAAGTGTATTGTGAAGAGTAGTTGGAAAGTTGAAACTTGAAAAGAAAACTCATTCTCATGTGCAAATTGATATTTTCGATATTTTTGATATTAAAGCGATATCATGTCGATATTTTGCCAAAATATTGCTGAAGTCTGAGCGAAATTATCGACATCGATATTTCGTTGATATTATCGATATTCATACGATATGTGTATGGATACATTCCAAAATATCCGTGACCCGAAAAAATGATAATATCCTCGATATTTTGGTCCATACTTTCATTCCATGTTTACACAAGGCAAAAATCGATATCAGTAAAAATCTACATAGCAAGAAACAACGATTATTAGTACTTCCACTGAATTTAAAGATGTAAGAACCTCTAAGGGAAGGGGCAAAAGAGTAGGCAAACCTCATTTACCTTGCCACATCAGCATTTTCATGCTCGGGAAGAGGCAAATAGGTAGGCAAAATACATACTCTTCCCAACAAGGCAATATTGCCTACTTCAAAATGAATATTGGGCCCCACTTACTTTTTATAATAAAATATCATCTCCACTCTTTCACATTCTATAAAAATATAATAGTAAATGTAAAAGATAAAAATAAATAATATAATAATAGTTTGTAGACTTGCATTGCCTAATCCCTTGGAGTGACCAACTTTTTTCATGAGGCAAATGGGTAGGCATTATGCCACCTAAGTTGTTTTATAGTACAATTTTGCCTAATTCATTTGCATACTCCCTTGGAGATGCTAAGAACACTCATAAGCATTCATAAGTCAAGCCGAAACACATTTGCCTTTTAATTGAAACACATAATTTCTCGTCGATCTTGTGTATTTCCGAATATTTCTAGGGAAAAACTCAACACTTCAGATCCCTCACATTTATCCCTCATTTTGTCTTGAAATGTTTTAATAAAACTTTTGTAGACTATAATAGCATTTCTATGATCTTGGACCCTCAGATGTTTGATATCAAATACCATCCCTTACACCTATGCTCATTCTAAATATAATACTATTTTGATATTATGAAGTTATTTAAAACAAACTATAATTTAAATTGAATTTTTCGATTATTATCACAAGCGGAAAGCATTCCCAATACCTTAATCTAGTTGGACTAACACTGAGTCAGAGTCTTACTGAAGCAAAGGTAAAGAAGAAGAAGCATCAAACAACATTACGTCAAAACAACTCTTTAAATGGTCAAGTTCCTTGTCAAGATCATTTAGGACATCCAAAGTCTGCATAACTTTATAACTCATGATAAGAATTTGACTCTCGTCCTTGTGTGATCGATAGTTCAATATCAAGCCTTCTGTACGCACAACAAAATAAATTCAAGTATACAAGTCTTGATACAAAGACATGAACATTTGTTATAAGCTTAAAGCGGTGCAAAAAGTCTTGAAATGCAGACATTAGACAAGCACAAATAAACACATATATGTTATTAGGTTAAAGTTGTGCCCCTTACAAACCGTGAGCTGTCCAGCCAAATTGAAGAGGTCAGAGAGACTCAAAGTATATATGGTTGGTCCATAAAAGAGAAACTCAAAGGGGGCAGTAGCACTTAGAAAAACAAACTGATTAAACCTTCTAACCTTTTCTCATTTCATAACTATCTATGAACTTCAGGAGACATCACATCATTAAAATTCACACAAGTACTTTGATTCCATGTTTACAAAAGGTAATAATCGATATCAGTACAAATTTGCATAGCAACAAACAACAATTATCTGACATCTCTTGTGAAAATATGCCTCCTTACAATTCCTTGAATGCCTATTAGTACTCCACTGAATGCTTTGCCACCTCAGCCTGCAAACAGGAATTTAAAGAAGTAAGAATGCGTATCATAACATAAGTATTCCTAAGTCAAGTCGTAACACATTTGCCTTACAAATTGAAACACATAATTTCTTGTCAATCGTTTGTATTTTCAAATATTTCAAAAGAAAACCCACACTTCAGAACACTCCTCACATTTACGCCTCAGTTTGTATTTAAATGTTTAAAAACAAACATCATCCCTTAGACCTAGGATGTTTAGAAATACTATTTTGATATTATGAAGTTATTTAAAACAAACTATAATTTGAGTTGAATTTTTCACTATTTACAACAAGAAGGTCATAGTAGCACATTATTAAAAGTATTAAAACGCGTTAAATGAAAGTAAAGGTTATGTTGCAATCTGGAAAGCATTCCCAACACCTTAATTTACTTGGACTAATACTGAGTAAGAGACTTACTAAAACAAGGGTTAAGAAGAAGAAGCATCAAACAGCATTACCTCAAAACAACTCTTTAAATGGTCAAGTTCCTTGTCAAGATCATTAATAGCCTGGTTATATGCCTGCATTGGTGAAGACTGGCTGGTGGTGTGAATCTACAAAAAGACCAATGTACCACCAAAACACCAGTTAAGGTAAAAACGACAATATCAAAAGAGTACTTCTGCTTCTAACTTAAAAGTTTGCTCTTTGCTCTAGGTCATTTGAAAAATAGAATAGAAAATTAAATTTGGAGAACTAACCCTGACAATAATCTTGTACTGAAGGGGGTGAGGAAGCTTGTAACCAGCAAATAGAACATTCTCATCCCTGTGCAACTGCCTGATTGCCACAATATTTCAATCAATTATGGTTTGATTAGGCTTATACAAGCAATCTTGGAATGATAAAAAGCTAAGACAGAACATAAATTTTGAATTAAAGGAGAATATGACAAGCATACATGCGGAGGATATTTCCAATGGTGTGGTCCTCTCTCTCAATTGTAAAGGATGCTGCATTTATGATCTTTGTGTCCCTCTCATATGACACCCTGCAAAAGTGTAAACAAAATCAGGCTTCGGCTTTAGACCTTAGAGAGGAGCAGAAAGTCTTCCACATGGATTAAAATTACTTTTTGGTGCCTTCAGGGACAACAAATCTTTCGTATCGATCCGGGGCATTCATGGTGCTGCTGGCTTCCTAATCTCTCTCTCTCACGGATTGAGGAAAATGCTCCTCTTTTCTCTTTTGTGGGGCGTAAATCACTGAATACAGTACCCCGGAAATGTATACCCTCCTCTTTTGTGGCGATCTGAAAGTGGACACCAAACAAGAGTTAGTTGAGATAGTTGTACACTATAAGGTATAGACACCACACGAGATTACAGTGTTGTTCTATATAACAAAGGAAAGGACTAACACAGAAACCAACAAACAAAAGACAAAAGCTAGATGCAAAAAAGTAATAATCACCCAGAAACAAAAGCCAGAGACACCCAGACCAAAGGCTTGGCAGAATAGCATGAATCAAGTATTACAGATTTGCTTATACATTTTTCAACTAAAAAACCCTAATAATTTCATAAACTGAAATAATGACATAGGAAACTAAGGGCCTGTTTGGTATCCTATTCAAGTACTCATACTCCATACCAACTTCACAGCCTAATTCCCTTTATATCTGCATGCTTGACTTTCGAAAGCACAATAAATATGATTTAAGAAATCCAATCACCATCATTCTTTCTCTACTAATACTAGCAGTCAACCGGTCACTTGCTAAGTGAATGAGCAATCATACTCATACCACTCAAAACAAATATCAAACAGAACTTCAAATGAATCAAAAGAAGAACAACAAAAACCAATGGAATAACACATTAGCAATTGTACGAAGATTTGAAATTACAAAGCCTTAGAAGGTTTTAAAAAAGACCGATAGAAGTTAAAGAAGCTAAGAGCCATTATATTTAATCCTTGACCATTGAAGGTATGCCTGAGAAGTAATTTAAGAATAGAGACTTTGCTAATTGGCCCCTGAGCCAAATATGAGTTACCAAAGACCAACCCTTCAAACATAAAGAAACTGAATGTTCTTTCAAGTGTCCTAAATCTAACCTTCTTTCTATAAGAAACACCCCAATGCAATTAGTAGACAACCAGAGACATCCTCTGGCAAAAAGCTATAGTGAAAACTTTCTCAAGAACAAACAGAAAACTATTCAAAAAAATTATCTGATTATCCTAAATTTCAGGAAGCTATTGAAAACCCAGAAGAGAATACCTCCCTTTTTGACCAAACTTCCATCTCCAAACACCAAATTTCTCAAATTTCCGCAGTGATCACAAACCCATTCAGCTCAAACAAACTACTCCTTCCTTGCACTCTTGAATTTCAACCATGAAGACACAAATAATTCCTACAGTATACAGCAACAAAAATTCGCAGGGGACACTCGATGTTACTCTTTAAGCCTCAATTTCAATCAGGGTGTTTTTATTGCACTTTTGTGCACATGATTCTACTGTCAAAAGACCAAAAGATAATATCATGGCTATGGTGCATGAGTTCCAAAACTGCAAGTTGAATAAAATTTACAAGGAAAAGTCCAGAAAAAGACCCAACACTCAAATGAAACCAGTCAATCTTCTGATACAAAATTCACACCATTTTCAAATACCAAACAAGCCCTAATATTCAAGTCAATGTATGGGAAAAGAACTAATCGAAATAGATAAGACCATAGTTGCCCAATTCGCTCACCCCCTACGAATTTCGATCCGGATCGAGCGTACCGAATCGCGGTACGGTATCGATGTGGAACGAAAGATTTAACGACTCAGTTCCAGAGGAGAGAACAGTACCTGAAAGACGACGTCGCTGCTACAGAACAGTACCTGACCGGACGGAAGATATTGGGTTCGGAGAGAAGTTTTTTGGACGAATGGATTCCAAGAGGTGGGTGATGCGTGATAAATGGATAGGCGTAAGAGCAGTTCCTGCGGACAGCCCAAGCCTAGGCAAAAGGGCCCCTGGTCTCCCAAAATCAGCTCCAGCCGTGACATCTAGCCTGGGCAAGGCCCAAGGCAAGATAGCCCGAGATGCTATTTGAGGATGATGATGTCAGCGAAGAAAAAAAATATTTAAAAATCGAAAAAAATTCTGAAAAATTACCAAAAAATTCAGAAATTTTTTTATACATACCTAACAAATTTTTATTTATTAATATCATACATATAAAGAAAATTAATCTCATGTGAATAATAATTACTTTTGGGTTGCCATGTTAATGGATGGAAAAGCACAAAAAAAATTGCTAAGACATATACTATTCCGCCTATACTTGCCCTTGCCCTTTGCCATGAAAAATGGGTGGAAGTGCTCTAAGAGGGAACGTACTAGAGGTTGGGTGGGTGGGTGTGTCAATATTATACAAGTACTACTTCTGGTTTCAAGAATTCAGTCTCATTCTCCTAGACCATATCGCCCAAGGAAGTTGTTGTAATAACCCAAACCTAATTTATTAAATAATTGATAAAATATTAAAGAGAAAGACGATTTTACCATTGGATTAATTAATGGGTTTTAGAAATTGACTTTATGTTCGGGAAAGAATTTGGTGGAACGGGGTGCACCGTTGCGTCCGGCTCGTCGAAACGAGTCCGTGGACGTGCGGCACACCCGATTCCAAGCCCGAACAAACCTGTTTTGATCTGAAAACCCTAGGGGTATTTTTGTAAATTCAAAAAAGGGATAAATAACAAAACACGCTGGCCAATTGGCCAGCGCGTGCCCAAACCTCCATCTGTCTTCTTCTCCTCGCGAAACCCCTCCCTCTCTCTCCGATTCGAACCAGTCACGCCCAGGCGCGACTCCGATCAAGACCACCGCCCAGACCACCATCGAACACTCCTCTCTTCACCCTCGACCCATCCTTGCCCTCGATTTCGGCGAAAAATCTCTCCAGCTGTCTTTGCGATCGAGTTTTGACGCTGGTACTGTTCACCCTCGTTCTCCTTCGTCCGGCCACCATTTCAATCGGTCAAGGTGAATTTTCTCCTCCTTTTTGTGCGCTCTATCTGTTTCTGGGATTAGTGTGGATCACATTTGAGTTTTGGAGAGAATTGGATGAGCTAGGGTTTTGAGGTTGGGACCCATGAATTTTGGACTGGTTTTTGCGGTTCTTGGCCGGTTTTCTAGTCCATCAGCCTCCTCTCTTCACCCTGAGTCGAATGGTATATGGATTGCAAGTTAATTCAGAAATTTTCCGATCCCAACATGGCCGCGCGTGTGGTGGCGCGTGGGCCAGGTTATGGCGGCCCGTCTTCGTCCTAAAACCCTCCCCGTAACCTCCCGAGTATGTAGGTATGCTCGAACGAATTTTTGGAAACCGTTTGAGTGTAAAATTGGTTTCGCTGGTTAGGGTTAACTCGGGTTCGATAGGTTCGAACAGTTGGATTGTCCTGAATTTAATACATGTTCATCTAGGCACTCCTACGATCGTGTAGGATTTCGCGGATCGTGAATTGGAGTCCCGGATGCTCCAATTCAATAATTCAAAGTTTAACTAAACGTTAACCGTCCGATCGGGTGATTGTGAGCGATCCGTCGGTTCGATCGAGACCAAACTCTCAGGATATATTATATAAGTCCTATTGAACCTATTGGAATTTGCGGATCATCAATTTGAAGTTAAAAACCCTACGAGCGACCGAGTTGGATTAAATTAATAATTTAATCAAATATTTAATCCCGGGGAATATTAAATTGATTAACGGCGTATATGGAGTTAAATGGGCCTAGGAACACTTTTCTTCGAATCAGAACACTTTTAGGCCCGGGGGTCGGGATATTTATTAAACTATCGTGCCGGGCTAAGTTAATTAATAAATTATTTTTAAATTTGCTAATAGGTGCCCAAGCTCCGGCGAAATTGCAGGAAGGACCCTCGAAGGGTCAGGCTAGCTGGGACGCTGGTGAGTGGACTTTAATTTCAAAAATGCATTATTTTTAAAGAATGAATTGCAATGCATATAAATTGACTTATTTTGAATATTTAGAATATCAATGAGGTTTTATAACGAACTATTCTATAACCAGAATTTTACGAATTTAAATGGATTTATGAGACATGATGGATTTCTTAAATTTATAAATAGAATTATGTTATTGTTTTATATTGGATTTTGGTGTATATCATAGTGTAGTCATGTTTTGGTGGTTTTGAAGTCTTTTCTATTATGCATATGCTTTTATATTCGGGTTATATGAGTACGGACAATGTGGACGTCCGGAAGTGTTGGGTAAAAAGGTATATTTGGGTCGGGCATGAGTTATTTTATTATTTTAGTATTTTAAATTCCAATTTAGGGTATTTTAAGGAATTTATGGAGTTGTGGTTGGATAATTGAGTTTGGTTTTATTAAATATTTTGAGACGATTCAAGTAAGGGTTAATACAAGAATTTCCAACTAAATGCTTATATATGATTTAATGCATGAAATGTTTGGATATGGTGCGAGAATGATTTTGGTGGAATTATCAATGTCTGATTCGAGATTGTGAAAGTCGGGTTTTATGATTTTAAAAAGGGGGATTTGGTAATTTAGTTCTTTTTATGCATATTGGAAATTTGGGTGGTTTGAAAGGATTATGTTTGGTTCAGGGATTCCGAAAAATAGTGGAAAATGGGAATTTTGAGGGGGAAAAGAGAGTTTTACGAACGTTCTTGAAATTGAAATTCAACCCACCCTAGTTATCTAGTCTCGGTTGTCCGGGAAGAAAATATAAATGAGTTACCTTCGGAATTTTATTGTTGCCTCGGAAAAGTGAATCGGTTGCCTTCGGTAAAGTCAGTGCACGTGACTAGTATTGCATGTACCTACATGGAGACTACTCTGTAGGTGTCCGGCCATGATGTGTATGAGGATATGTATATGTATGTGATATTGCATGTACCTGTGCTGATCACACAGGTGTCCAACCATGGAATTGTTGATTGCCTGTACCCGCATAGAGATTACTCTGTGGGTGTCCGGCCAGTGTATGAAATGCATGTACCTACATTAAGCTTGCTCTGTAGGTGTCCGACCATGATAATTCCCCAGTCACCTGCCCGATTGACTACACAGGTGATTGGTCATTTTCCCCCATCCCCAGGTTGCCTTGAGATTATTGCCTGTACTCGTTTCACCAATACGAGTGTCCGGCCAATGATGTTGCCCAGGATGTTCCCCTGCCACCCTGCCCGATTTACTACACAGGGTCGGTAGTTTTTTTTTCCCCGTAGATGCACTTGGGTTAGGAAGAGTCGAGTCAATTTCTTGAAGTTGGGTTTTGTTTGGATTTTTCCTTGTTTTGGATCCGACCTTTGTGACTTTATCTTTTTGAGTTGATTCCTTGGTCGGGGATTAGATTTTGGGCTCTTGAATTAAATACGGGTTTCCTTTATTCTAAGATCTTTTCCGGTTTCAAGTGTTTATATATATATGTACGTGAATGTTTTGATTCATGTAGTTACATGGTTATAAGTTGTGATGGAATTTGAATTTTATATATATAGTGGAAGGTGCATGATTTCTCATTAGTTTTCAAAACGGTGGGGTTATATGTTTGTTTTAATTGTTTAAACCTTTATTTCTATCCACTCACGCTTTTCTATTTTGCGCCCCCCAGATAGTAGCGTTTTGAGCCGAACAAGCAAGCCGAGCTTCATCCTCCAAGCTTCGAAATCTAAGTAGAATGCTTTCTTGTAAACTTCCTATCAAATTCATACTCAAAGTTGTAAACTAAAATTTTGATTAGTATGCTTTGATACGCCCGTTAAGTTTGGAACTTTGAGGCCGGAGGCCAATTGTTGTGGTGTGCTTAAACTTGTGTGTGCTGCCAATTGAGATGTTAAACTGTAATTGTTTGCAGGTGGAAATTGTTTTGGGGAAACAAGTCACTTCAGGGGGGGACTCTGCCGAATTTTCAGCAGAAGTCAAACCTAATAAAAATAAAAATAAAAGAATTTTCTTTTGGAATTTGTGTTTAAGAAGGGCGTAGGGTCATTTGTGCCGACACCCGACAGGTGTTGGACACTCACAGGGTCCGACACGAATTCCAAAGCGGAATTTGGGTCGGGTCCTGTCAATTGTGGTTACCTACCCTTGGATCAAATCTAAGGGTTGAGAAAAAACTAGTTTAAATATCAATATGTCATCTTTTATTTTACTTTTACTACAGTGAAATACTATTTTGGTTATTAAAACTAATTTTAAAAAAAAAGTTGAGTTTAATATAAGAGACCAAAAACATGAACAAAAAACTCATCCGCATCTAAGACTGTTGTCTCCGACGCCAGTCATCTTTCTCCTTCACACCTAGTGAATAAGAAAACATGAACCTTTCATGAAAATACAATATAGTTGTAGAAACCCAAGTCAGGGTTCATGAACTGGAAAAAAAAGCCGAAAATTTGTTTATAAAAAATTGAAGTTTTCCCAAATTGGGTTCATGAATAATTCAAATCCAACATTTATAAATAGAAAATTGATCACAAAGGTGAGTGATCAAAACTAATATTTTGTTTTTTTAGGTTTTTGTTTTTGTTTAAGTTAAATTAATATTTTATACAGTAAAAGTAATAAAATAATGAAATCTTGATATTTAAATCAGTTTTTTCTCAATCCTTGTATTAGATCCAAAGGTGAGTGATCAAAACTATCTTGAAAACCATGAGTTTTCTTCTATGGAACTGTCAAGGGCTATGGCCAGACTTGACAGTTCGAGCCTTGAAGAGACTCATAAAGCAACATCGACCCACTGCTTTTTTTCTTATGGAAACAAAAATGAAGTGCAGCAGTATTGACAAAATCCGAAAGAATTTGGGCTTTAACAATGGCATTAATGTCCCACCAGGTGGATTGAACTTGTGGTGGAGAAAAACTTTCTTGCACTGGGAATAGGACTGTAGCTCTATCTCCTCCAATCGAGCCACGTGTCCAACTTTGTTGAAAAAGAGAGAGAGAGAGATAGCACACGTGGCGCGCTGCGATTCGAGGGGGATAGGACTACAGTCCTATTCCCAGTGTAAGAAAGTTTTTCTCCATTAACATTAATGCCATTGTTACACACAATTTTGGACATGCATATATTTAGACATTAATGCCATATAAATTTGTAAATTGTGTGTAACAATGGCATTAATGTAAATATTTAGCCTCTATATTAGTTCTTCAAGTTTCTCGGATTGCCCAGATCATTATAGCATCTCGGATTTCCCCTTTACAATACATTGATTTTCTTTTCCCTCTCATTTTGGAGCTTCTTACAAACAATTTTGGTGCCATTTGGGCACACACTTATTCTTGTCCACGTCATGCAGATATAAATGCCTGCGCTTTGTCAAAATTTCTACATATTTAACCTGTGAAGCCCGCATAAAACTCATCTATATTAGTTAGTTCTAAGTTTCTCGGATTGCCCAGATTATAGCATCTAAAATGGGTATGAGTTTAAAGAAGAATTTGGAATTAAAATCTGAAAACTTAGTACACAACATATAAGCAAATCTAATATAGGCTTGAACTACACCCAAGTAATGGTTACACTTTGGTAAATGAATCTTGTCTAATCTTGCGTTTTCCGGATCTTTAAATCGGCTTTAAGAAATTAAACCGTGTTTGCTTAACTTATAAAAAAGTGCTTATCCAAGTTAATCCAAAGTGCAAATTGAATTTGAGTTGTTTGGTTTATCCAACACAAATGTCCCACCACTGGCACAAAGGATAGTAGAGCAACTCCAAGAGATTATGCCTAACCCAGCATACCATAACAGGGCCTAAAGTCCAACAACTTGAATTAGCAATTGGTTGCCACTAACTACAAATATGTGTATGCTCTTAGTTCAATTACATAATGTAGAATTCATTCCAGAAATAAACTGATTGAATTGTGATTCTTTGGACAGAGCACAAAAAGGCAAACGAAGAAAACGAAGAAACCAACTTCCTAGCAGAGGCGCACAATTAAACTTGATATCAGACAAAATGATAAAGTCAGCTTATTTCCAATCTCCAAATTTTTTGAATATATCCCAAAAATACTATTTAAGAATAGCTCAAGTTTCAGTCGGACAATTTACAAATTTAGTTCCCCAAAACAACCCCAATAAACGTTTATCTACAAAGTATTTTCAAAGAGAGAACTCCAAATTTCTCTTCACATAGAGACCAATGGCAACAAAAAGGATAAGAATGGGGAAAACACAAAATACTCAGGAGCTGAAACGTAAAGCACTTGGGAGTTTAGGAGTTTAATAATGACGGTACCATCATAGAAAAATAGAGTCTTACGTTAGAGACTGTACACCTTTTCTGCATGAAGCCGGCAACTTTCATGAATCAGATTTGTCAATAACCTCTGCTGGCAAGTTCAGATCAAAAAAACCACCTCCAAGAGCCCCCTTCCTAGCACGCTTTCGAGAAGAGCATCCACTCTCATCTGAACTTCCAGAACCTGAAGGTTGTTCTGGTTCCGTTGATCCTCCTACATTAGAAGCGTATTAGCAAAACCTTACACATGTTAGCCTGAGTTATCTTCTATTTTGTATCCATCATATTCCATACATGAGAGAAAATACTAAGAAATCCTTTTTTCGACTTAAAAGTAGAAGAAAAAAGAACTTAGATGGTTTGCAACCCCAATAAATTTCTTTCAGCAAGTAATTTGCACCCCAAGAAAACATAGTATTAACTACATTACATTGCTTTTATTCATTTAAAGAAAAACTCACGGCGACTACTATGGATCAAGGTTTTATAAGTAAAGACGTTAATCCAATGGAAAATTACCAAATTTCAATGTCAAGAAGATGTGATGCAATGTTGGAAGTGCTACCAAAACAAGAACAAAGTCAAAGGCATACATGATGGGACTGATAAAAGACATAGGAAAAATGTAATAACTATGAGTGGGTCCTGCAGAGCCCATACAAATTAAAAGAAGAAAAAGGTCCAATTTTCTTATCTTTCTACAGGATTTCAATCAGATATCTGTTCCACGATAATCCATTCAACTAAAAGAAAAGGCGGAAGAAGCTGACCATAATAGAAGCAAAAAAGCCTTCAATTTTCTATATCAACTGGTCAGATTAAAACATTCCCTAAGCAGCAAAAATACTGAACATAAGCTAACATATAATCACTGTAAATAAGGGAAGACCATTAATGCTTAAGCTATAGCTACATATACCAGAGCTTTTATTGGCTAATGGAGACGCATGCTAAACTTGAAATGTAATAACTATAAGCAAAAAGAGGCATATTCAAATATATAATATAAGATTGTATGAAGACCATAAAAACTATAACAGAATTTAAGTGGGAATGCATTCAGGCTCCTTAGTATACCATCATAGCGACTCATAAAAAGTTAACTGGTTCAACTACTGCTCTATACGTATATGCCCTATTTCTTTTACAATTAACGCCATACTTAAATTCTTTTCTGTGGAATCAACTTTACCACTTGTGCCACAATGCAATCGTAGATCTTTATCAGCATTATTAGCTTTATTGACCCAACAAACGGTAAGTTCTGATGCCTTCTCAATGCCCTTTGACTTGTAAGGAGCTATATTGTGGATACCAAGTTGTAGAGAACCCAATAGATCACTCTCAATGCAGTCATACCTGCATGCAGTTAAAAAAAAAAAAAAATTCATGTTTTGATGAGAATCAAATATATACACAGATACATTTATAACAGCAAGTTCAATTAAGATATTTTTCTGACTGACATACTCACATTTTCTGACAGAGGGTATCAGTGATTGCTGAGAGATTTATCACTTGCATCCTTATGTCCATAACTTCATTCTCATTATAATCATCAAAAGGTGCCTCCAAGAACTTGGATAATTTCTCAACATTTTCCTCAAGTTGCTGCTGCTGGTCCTCAAACAAATGCTGTTTTATTTCCCTTTCCTCCTTTGTCATCTCATCCTTAAACAGCTCTTCTCCAAACATGTAAAATGCAAATGGGTATGAATATGAAAGAACTCTCCTTGACCTGAAAAGTCTGGAGAGTCCATTATGTACCCAGCTGAAATCTCTGAGCCTCGTGTCCTTCTCCTCTGAAACTGCCACCTTCTTTTGTATACTCTCCTTTAAGTTACTTTCAAGCTTAAAGGAATCAGTATGAGCTTTGTAACGGTTATGATAGTGCATATATCGGTAAAGATCCCGCTTTGCACGTTCAGCGTTTTGCTCTTTGTCTTCTTTGTACCGACCACAACTATGACCTGCAATACTTGACCATGTATGGTCTCGACCAGTGGCACCACCACATAGCCAACTGCATCAAGACGAAAGAAAGTACAAATCAGTTTCGACCCTCAAAACAACAGTCAATAAATATCAAAACCATAATGCAAATCTTTGTTTATTTTTGAATTTTGTTTTTGAAGTTTGTCGAGCACGGATGACAAGAACATGCATCAAGTTATAAAGAAAGTTAAAAGTACAAGAAAAATCACATAATAAAATTACAATAACAGTAGGGAGGAATGAGAGGAAAAAAGAAAGAAAGAACCTCACCAAAATGCTTGTCCACAGATACAGCTTACAAGGTTGCAGCCACCATTCTTCTCCACAGGTTTGTGACACTTGGGACAAGGTTTTGTATGGACTGTGATCCAATTAACTGTCTCTGATTCATCTCGGCACTTCTTGGCCCAAAGCTCCCACATCAAACATGAACAAGGTGAATGAGCTTGTGATAAACAACTGAAACAAAACTGCAGACCACAAGTACATTCTATCTCGCAAAACTCATCATCCTCCACGCGTATTGCATTCCCACAATGAGGAGTACTTGGGCACCACTTGACCCTTTTATTGTCCTCAATGTATGACTCAAGAAGAAAACGATCAAATTTCTCAGCAAGATGTGGATGCCTCTTACTGACTAGATTTCTGACCACGGATTCGTCACAAATGGCATTGCATTTGTGAGCCATGCACCTAATGCGCTTACTTTGACCCTCATTTATCTTTACAACAAAATGTTCTGTCCAACCTTTATAAGATAGAGAATACACAGTAGTTACTAAATGATAGAAAAGATGGAACACAGACAAAAAGGGACTTCACATATATATGCATAAACACACAATGAAGGATAAATCTAAAAATACCATTTGATGAGATAAAAGCACATAGTAATAATCCTATGAGTCCACCAAATGAACGCATTATAACTTACGAAAGTGAAAAAAATGGGAAGAGTACTTACAACTGTTGCAAAAGCAATGTCCACAGTCCATTTTTGTCGTGTCAACACTAGGTACATCTTCTATACAAATAGCACACATTACTGGAGAATTAGGCAGTGGTGGGTCAAGATCTTGATGCTCAACAAGAGTTACACCTGCTTCAGAAAATAAGCACGCTTTTCCTTTCTCTACAAGGACTGCAAAAAGCTTCTCAACATCCCAGCGGTAGTGAATAAGTAAAGTCCTGGCATGGTGCTCCCTCAGGAAAAGTAAGTCCATCACCCTACGCAAATCCTCCTTCTGCAAAAAAAAAAAAAAAATGCAACCCAATTGAAACATTAACCTTAATGTTTTGATGACAAATTGGTGAGGATTAAAACAGAGTAGTAAGGACAATTATTCTTACCTGTGCCGACAACAGAGATTCTTTGGTAATTACCTGGAAGGGTAAAAAAAACATAGTTAATTTCTAACGAAGTATTGAAGTGGGAAAATAATAAAGCACCTTAATCCAAATATGCTCCTGCGATATACACATTTACATTATTATAGAAAAAATACAATGATCATCTTTGCTTCTGATGGATTCTGCCCAAATACAACTCTGTGTTCTCTCTTACCACCCATTAAAGTTCATAACTTTACCATGCACATACAAAGCTAGAACTTATCTAAAAGAAATACCCAACAATAAAGATTATCTTTGATAAAATGAAAGTGACCCTAATTCCAATGCACCCCACATGAAATTTAGTCTATTCAAATTGAAATGAACAACTTAGAACGACCATCAACCCTTTCATGAAAATAAAATTATCCCAATATATTCATGCATGATGTACCCAAATCAAACAAACAAAACATACACATATTGCCATGCAGACCCCTCAAAACGTATGATAAAAGGATTGAAATTCAACTCTTATTGATTGCTGGAAGGGCTGAAAATCCAGGAAAAAAATAAAATCGAAGACCTTTGTTGTGGTGCCCTTGGGCGGAATCCATTGAGGATCAGAGTCTTCGTTCTCAATGTCATACAGAGAGTCCTGATCGGAGTAGTAGTACTCATCGTCGCTGCCCAAACAATCCTCCATCGATTATCAACCCCCAAAAAAGATTGAAAATTTATTACAAAATTCTCAGGAAAACGAAAACTTTTGATCAAAATAGAAACAAAAAGGCGCTATACGCATGCATGATATGTGTGTATAGGCGAATTGGGGATTATTCTCAATTGGGTTTTCAGCCGAAGAGAGAGAGAAAGAGAGAGATGAAAAGATTGAATTGGGTAGGTTTTGGAAGCCGAGGGCTTCGCGTGGATTATATAGGAGGAGTTGGACGACGGCGTTTTAGCTGGCAGGGAAGTGGAGAGATCGATCTAGTTGTAGTTGTGGATTTGGGGTCTAAGTCCGGGGAGAGGTTGGGAAGAAACTGAACTGGAAAGTCTGAATGGGAGATTATGGGACGAGGCCTTTGCTTTATGCTACTCTCTCTCTCTCTCTCTCTCTCTCTCTCTCTCTGAGCTGAGTTTGTATACTACTAGCAAACAAATAACTAAAAAGGCATATCTGTTTTATTTTTTATTTTCATAAAAAATTATTTATTTATTTATTTTATTTTACCAAGTTTCCTTGAAGAAAAGATTTCTAATGCTAAGTGGGTATGGATTGTAATTACATGTGGTTATTATCCCATTTATCTTTCAGTGCGTTTGGATGACAAAATTTAAAAGTACAAAGAAATTCATAAATAACGGAAATTAATGTTCTAGAATTTGTAAAATTTCTTGTTTGGGTAATGGATGATGACTTTTACACGCGGAATTTCTAAATTTATATGTTTTTTTTTATCCAAACACCCAAATTGGTTCATGTCAATTTAGAATTTCTGACTTTTATCAAAATCTTAAGTTTATTTCCCTAATCCAAAAACACTATTACTTTAACATTGGGGTGGGCACGGTATGGGATGACACGGGATGAAGGTCATCCCGGTGTCAATCTCGAATAGAAGGATCGGTATGAAACGGGACGGGATGAGGGGTTTTCAAAAAACGTTCGAATCATACCGGCCCTAAATGGGACCGGTATAATTCGGTATCATTTTTGATACCGTACAAAACCAAATATCTAGATGTTTTTCGTTGCAGCAATTAAGTCTTCTCCTTCCATTTCCGGACTCATAGACTTCCAATCCCCCATAAATATACAAGAAACAGAGCAAAAATGGGGATTGGACCAACAAGTCTAACTAAAACCTTTTCCAATCAACGGCAAGAATTGAAAAATCTTACCACCGTGCTAGAAAAACTTTGGCAATTGAACTGAAACCTCCAATTTCCAAAAATCAGAAAAGCAAACAATACCCTCTTGCTGGCACAAACCAAAATTAATGCTTTTGTATCCAATCCAATGATGTAGTTTATGTTGAAAACTGGCCAAGACCCAACGCATAACACCTATGAATAGTCGCCAAAATAAGCGGTTCGAGGAGATAAGAAAAGTCCTGTCAATGATGAAGCAAATAAATATGGCAGCCTCAACCACCAGCAGAAGCTCGAACCTTTACTTTCTCAAAATCGAAAATAAGAGGATCCGATCGAAATCGAAGGGGATTTTGGGAATTAGGGAACAGAGAGAGAGAGGAGAAGAACAGGGAGAGAGAGAGAGAGAGAGATAAAGGAGGAGGAGGAGGAGGAGAAGAAGAAGAAGAAGATGAGATCGATTGATGGTGGAGGATTTGGGAATTATGGCTTCAAATCGATGATAGAGAAAGGAGAAGAGAAGAGAAGAATAGAGATAGAGAGGACGGAGGAAACAAAGCAAGTCGAATGTTCATGGGAGAGGATGAACTGAAATCTGAAATTGGGATTTTTTTTTTTAATTAACCTAGTACTGTTCGGTACGTATGGCACCAAACGGGATCACAAATTTGGAATCGGTGTCGTGCCAAACAGTAACGGGATGACACGGTATCATCCCGTTTACACTTCAACACCAAACGGGACGGCACAAGATTGGCACGGTTTGACACGGTTTCGGTATTTCGGTTTTGATGCCCACCCCTACTTTAACATGTTAAATTGGTCATCAATATGAGTATCAACGTGCTACTAATTCATTTGTTATAATACTTACAATACGTAGTGTGAGATCCCACATCGGCCAACGGAGAGGGGGTGATGTGCCTTATATGTACATGCCCACCTCCAAATAGCACGAGGCCTTTTGGGAGCTCACTGGCTTCGGAGTTGTGGGAACTCCGAAGTTAAGCGAGTTGTGGCTTAGAGCAATCCCAGGATGGGTGACCTACTGGGAAGTTGCTCGTGAGTTCCCAGAAACAAAACCGTGAGGGCCCCGGCCCAAAGCGGACAATATCGTGCTACGGCGGAGCGATTCTGGGATGTGACACGTAGATTAGTAATGTTTCGTCAAGATGTCATGTATTACGGCCCTTTTTTTGTCATATTATGGCCATATAGTTTTTTTTTAATGAAATGGCCCTATAGTTTAGGTCCACACACAAATTTTTTATTGTAACTGGCCTTATGTTTTTATGGTAAAAAAAAAGTGGTTAAGATTTTAAGCCTTACTATAAATACATAAAGATAAATACAAGTAAATAGATTTTCATTGATCGTGTTCTAGTAAGACAAAATAAAACAAATAGCACCATTAAATTAAGGAAAAGAAAAATCAAACGTTTATAAAACCCAAAACTTTAAAATAAAGAATTATAATATACCTATTTAAATTTAAAAATTACATGGGTAAAAAGGATATATTGAAGTAGGGAAAGTAGGCGCGTTACACTTGTTCGTTCCCGCCCTATTAGGGTCGGGGCTCCGAATTGGCGGGCAAACTTACCATTTATAATTATGGAAGAAGAAAAACAATTACAAATTAGGAATAAAAGAGAGAAAAAGTACATTAAATAAAAGAATATTATTTGGTTCTGACACACAACAGCTGGAGTAGCTCAGTTGGTTAGAGCGTGTGGCTGTTAACCACAAGGTCGAAGGTTCAAGCCCTTCTTCTAGCGTATTCTTTCTTTTTTCTTCCAATTTTTGTTTTTGACTTTTTGTGAAAGTCAAGGAAACCCTCATTGTTCTTCATTACCGAGTTTGCACGTTGACGGCTTCTGATTTGAAAAAACAAGAACCTAACTTGTATGAAAGAATATATTCCTAACTTGTATGAAAGAAGAAATTTAGTATATTCCTATAGCTTCTTACAATCCCAGACTCCATCTTGTTTGGTTCTCAGGATAATTCATCTTGCAAAAGCTTCTTAGCAGATTTTCTCCTCTTTTGAGTTGATTAGCTTAATCATATCATATTGTAGCAGAGTGTAAATCATCATTTAACTTGTTTCTTCCGCCGCCTACCCGTCCGCTTTAGTTCTTCTTTTCGGTTGTTATCGCATCAGCACAATCCAAGAGTGAAGCAAGAGGAGGTGTTGCTTGGCATGCACTCTGTTGGGAGAATGCTTTAAATGGTCTTAAGAGTACAGAGTCATACTAGTATTCCCCAAGCTACCAGTCATGGAACCACAGCCAATTTACAAAGAGTGTTTGTTTTTAGTCAATGCAATTTGCAACGAAAAGAAATACAACTTTCATTCAAATATTTCTGGGTATTACAGGTTTAAAATGTTAAATAAAAATGCTTGAACTCTGCTTCAATACAACCAAATGAACATTACACCAAGAAAATGATGAATACAAGGTACAATCAGTTCTAAGTTCTAACAATTGAGCTCATCAGTGTTGGTTCGAAAAAGATAATCCTCACCCTCTAATTCATCTTGAAAAAGACAAATAGATGGCATCTCTAACTTCTCTTTACTAGATCCTTTATCATCCAATGATCTTTTTCCCTGAAACATTAATGATATCATTAAGCACACAGCAGAGGATTCGGCAGGGCAAATGCCGATATATGAGCCTCAACAAGTACGCAAACAATTATCTGGACTAACCTTTTTTAATGTATAGAAGAAATAGTGAAATCCATCACCGAAGGTACTCCACTCAACAGACCAGGTAAATTGTGGAGCCTCAAAGAAAGGGCGCCTGAAATGCGGCTGTGGGAAAACAATCCAAGTTAGAATACCAGCTTTAGTAATTAAGAAAAGATTTGAACGTATTTGTATAACCTGGCCAAAGGAAATTGAGATGTAAATGCCATCTGGTTTTAAAACCCTATGAACACCCTCAAGCATCTTCATGACCTTGGTTACCATTGCAGGCCGTGGATTCCACGGGTCACCACTATCAACAAACAGTACCTCCTTCATAATGAACAATGGATTATAATATACCCTTCTCACTTAAGGTTTAGGTGGTGAGAAAGTTACAACAATATTGACAATAGTAATAACTGATAACATGACTTGAAACTGGACCACATGTAACAAAAGCCATCTTAAATAGTATGTTTACCATGGTTCCTTTCTCAATAACAACATCAAAACACTCGTTGCTAAAAGGCAGGTCTAGCATGTCAGCTTCCAGAACTTTTATTTCTGATAATAAAGAATATTGGAAAACATAAATAAGATTTTCTATCTGTTGCAAATCAACTATGTTTCGACAATTTCGACCCAAAAGAAAAAAAAAGAGTAAGGAAATTCCAGGGGAACAAGAAAAACTGTGACGGGATCCCAGAGAAGGCCATTGCACATTTTGCTCTAGAATATAAAAGGTTTCTAATTTCGGAACAGGAACACCAAAACATTAAGCAGACGGCTTAGGTAGGTCCCAATAAGTCAAGTCCCTCCCAAGATTAGGCAGTTCAAAGTTAGCAGTGAACAACCCTGGATTCCACTCTCTTCAGTTCCTCAAAAAACAAAACACACATAATTGATAGATTTCCACTTTTCCTCATAAATAATTTATAAGTGATTATTCTTATTATTCACCCTTTATCAATTGCAAATTATCAGAAATCAGAATATACATAAATATAAATACTTTCACTAACTTTACTACTTACAGTTTTTAAGTTTGGTGCTCAATGTACAGAGGCAACATTACAATTATCATAAACTACTTACTTAGAACAAAGAAATTTCAAGTTGTCAAAAACCTTGAAACCCAAATCAGTTTAGCACAAAGAAAATGGTTTAGCACAAAGAAAATGAAGGGAAAAGAAATAGGGTCTTAGAATAAGTAGATAACCAAAAAATCCTAGTGTAGATATTTTGCAGAATATCAAACATCACACCTTGAAAACCTTTAGACAACAACTTCTTCTGCATGTTCTCCACTGCAACAGCGGACAGATCAATGCATGTTATTTCAGTAACCCCATCTTTGTACAACTCTTCACACAACTGTGAATTTCCACAACCCAGCTCCAAGACCTGTATCACAGTCATTACTCATCACTACTGCTTTATCCAACTCTTCTAATTGTTCCGTTCATGTAAAACCGATAAACTCGATGCTAATTCTTATAGAAACAAAAAAAAAAATCCAATGCGAATGAACCAACATCTCAGCAAGTTGTTGCAGATAACAGAGTTGAAATTTTCCATTGATAAATTTTGCATAGCAGGAGCTCAGGATGACCACCAAGGCAACAAAAAGAGGGATATTTTGCTAGACATAGGAGTCTTTGCAATTCCTGCATTAAGTGTTGAATTTAATTTATATAATGATTTTAACTCAACCCAGTTTGAATAATCAATCAACCAATCAATTTAACCCATTAGTAAAATACCATTCTCTATGCATCTTCCTAGCATTGACTAAAATACCCCAAACCCAGATATAATTTCTGGTTAGAAAGCTAGAAAACATACATTTCCTGTACATCATACATACAACATAACATGCATTAGATAGATGAAACCCAGAATACATATATAACCTGCAACTACATGCTGCTCTGTGAGAATTATTACTGAGAGAGAGAGAGAGTAGAAAGTAAAAATCTTTTACAGAAGAATTGGGAGTTATATGGGATTGAATGAGGTGCCGGAAATGAGAGTAGTCCTTGAGCCACTCGTAATGCTCCTCAGTAGAAAATCGTTCATCCCTGAAACAGCAAGAGCAACATTAATGGAATTACCCAACAAAGATAGGGGTAAATATGGGAAGAGAAAAATACAATTACCAATATTTAGGGTCGAGGTAAGCTAGTGCAGTGGATGGGCCACCGCCATTTTTGTGAGTTCCGTTCGGCTCCTGTCTTGTACCCATTTCACTGTTTTCGGGTTTTCTTCTTCTCCTCTACTCTGGTCGTTAGCTTCACCAGCCAAAATCCTACCCTTCCTTTTTTTTTTTTTTTTTTTTCTTTTTCTCTCTTTTCTGATGTCTCCAATTTTGGGCTGACACCTAAACCCAACTGAACACTCAGCTACAGAGGCGTCAAGTTGAAAGCCCATAGGGGTTTTTTGGGTAAGAATATATGGGCTCGTTTGGGATTGATTCTCTAGGAAGTACTTTTGCTCATAACCGCTTCTAACAAAAGTACTTTTATTATAAAAATCTTGAATTTTCATAAAAAAAATTCAAGTGCTTCCTGGAAAAGTACTTGGGAGTACTTCTCCAAGAAGCGTTTCTATGACCTAGAAGCGCGTCTAAATTGTTCTACCAAACGCTATCAGAAGCACTTTTAATTGTCAGAAAGTGGTTTTAGCCATTCCAAAAGCACTTCCAAATAAGCCCTATATGTATTTTAGGATGGTGATAAAGGAGTGTAAGTAGATAAAGGAGGAGTGAGAAAATCAGTATTCTTTTTTTTAATACAAGCAATATTGGGGGAGGGGAAATAGAACGTAGGACCTCGAATGAGAGGTAAATACTCTTAACCACTTACGAGTCCCTTGTTTGTAAGAAAAAATTTTAAACCTAAAATCTTTACACTATTCTTATGTTTCATGATAATTTTCCCCACGAAATATTTGTGTGTAAAACCTCCTCTCCCAATCGCTTTTACTAAAAAAAGAAATATAATGGTATGGATATAAGATTATGTCCTATAAAGATTTTGATTATTTTGCCTCTCACACGCAAATACAATTAAAAACTGTCTAACATTCGGGACATTTGGCAAATACAACTAAAAACGACTAAGTCGCCCACAGAGAGAGAGAGAGAGAGAGAGAGGCTAACATATTGACGTAAAATTTAACTTTTGATCAATTTTTTTTTATATTTAGAGCATCCATAGTTTTTTTTTGGGGGAGGGGGTGTGTGTATTTTCGGAGGTATAAACCCACTTTTACATCGCATCTAAATATACGGGGGTTGTAAATGTGGTTTTTGATCCAATGGGGAAGATGTAAATCTAATGTAAATGTGGTTTTTCTCACCTTTTTTCATATAAGCCCCACCTGTAAGGGATGTAAAAAATAATGTATATGTACATCTAAATTTGCATCTCACGGTTGTGATGCAAATTTACATCCCTTTTACACATCCTCATTGCGAGTGATTCCGATCATAATAGGTGTATATTTAACATACACCTCATTATACAACCCCCCATTGGAGATGCTCTTACTATAAAAGCACTGAAGCTTAAATTTTTATATTGCATTTGTGTTTATTAAATTTGTTAAAACCAAAATCGCAAATGTTGTGCTGTGTTTGAAGTTGTTGGAAACTTAAGATAGGACTCATTTATTCGAGCCAAATTATGTTGCTGGGGGGGTTTGCATATCGAGCACGTGCTATGAAAGAAGAAGAAAAATTTGAAAGATGAAAACTGTAAGATGTAAAAATTTGGTATTATATTAGAACATCCATGAATAATACTTCCGCAATTTCAGTTGCTTCCTCTTCATGCAAAGTCCAAATTTACGCCAACGGCTCTGTTGCAGTGAAGACCTCCTGGTTATTCCTGCACAGAAAAAGGTTTAGCCTCAATGTAAACAGAAATGCTCATTTGCATTCGGAGATGAAAAGTACGAAGAGCTCTGTTGCAGTTAAGACCTCCTTAGGATTTCTTTAGGGATGGTATTGGTGATTGCTTGGGACCACTTGGTATTGGGCTTGGAGAGCTGGGTGGCTTCAAATCCTCATAACTATCAAAATCATATCAGCTCATAAAGAAATTGTCCCATATCTATCTATGATGTAACAGGAAAAACATTAGAAAAAGCTTACACAACATAAGGCGAAAGAGGCCTTGTTATTAGCACTTCTTGTGAGGTTGGCTTTATCTCATCGACGGCAGTTGTTGTACCCACTGTGCTTGTTTGAGCATCTGAAATGGTCGGTGACACTGCATCAACAACATTATCTTTTTGAACACTAGGTGGAGTGGGAGAAGGGGATGAAGGCGGTTTAAAATCCTCATATCTGCAAAATAGCCAGAACAATAAGAATCAAACATGATTGACATCAACACAAGTAATGATACTTGAAGAAAAGTTCTTTTTGAATTTTGGCCATTTTTCATAGGCATTGCAATCTGTAACATGACTCATGACCTGACTCGACAGAACCAAACACTAATTGCCAACCCTAAATTCTTTGGATTCTAGCCCCTTAGGCTCATTATATACCTCAAGTTTAACACCAGTGTCAATGATGTTCTTATTAAAAGAAAGTTAGATAATGTAATTTTCAATATCTAGTGTTCAACTTACGCAGCATAAGGTGAGAGAGGCCTTGTATCTTTCGCTTTTGTCTCAATATCTTCTTTCTCTACAATTGTTTCTGAAGCTTCTTGAGGAGTGATGGCTGTGGGTGCTGCAGGCCTAGCATCTGCATCACCTGCTTTGGTGGCAACATCAGTAGTGCTTGGGGATAGAGTAGGAGATGTTGGTGGTTTGGCACTCCTGGAAGGTTCTGGACTAGTAACAGGTGCAGTACCTAATCCCTGATGACACCAAAAGGAAATTCAATTTGGCTCTGACAGTCTTTTCAATTTGCTTTAGTTATATTTCCTGACATCAACATTTCCCTTGCCGTCAGTCATTGGTTAGAGGATGAAAGCCAGAACACAAACCCACCTATCCATATAGATGCCTGCCCACCCTCATGTATAGAATTAATTATTTTCTTAGAGGATAAGGGCTGCACAGAGGGAATCAATTTCTGCTTCAAGACACCACATACTTTCCCTTGTCAAATTGAATAAGAAAAGCTTCATAAACAGGAAAGTTCAATAAAAGAACAGAGATTTATCTTCAGGCATAATTGTAATTGATTTTAGAGAACTCATGAAGTGACAACAAGAAAGGTGAAAGGGTGAAAGCTAGATAACACAAGAAGCAATAAGGGAGCTCCAGGATTCACTCAGCAGCTCAAGGATCGCATGTCAAATTTTCTTAAAGATCTTGAACTCTTTTCTGCCCTTTTAGGCAAAAAGGGACCAAAAGTTTATTTGTTTACTACATGCTCGCCAAAGAAAGAACAAGCAAACCTTTGGTGGGTAAGTGTCAGCACGTTGAGATGGTATCTTTGCAAGAAGGTCCTCCAAAGGAGTCAATGGAGCAGTTGTTTCTGCAATTACTTCCACTACTTTGAAGTAAGAAACAGCACGATTTTTGGCTGCGGATGCCAGGAGCTCTGCCACCTGAATTGATTAATAGAACTTACTTTTACTGTTGTCAACAAATTCGTTTCTGTAACCAAAATCAGATACAGATGTCTTTATATAGTTCCAAAGAACTTAAAGAGGAAAAACGTGGAAATAGAATTGACAAGTCAGAGTGATCAAACAATGAGGTGTCATTGTGAGGAAAAACCATACTAAATAAAAGTCTTCCAGACTAGACTAATGCAGGAAAATTGTATGACTCTAGCATTTGATATTTTCGTGTTTTATCATCTTCTTTCCCATGTGTGGATACATTATATATGACATGAGTCAAGATTTTCATTTCCGAAAAGAGGAAAAACAAAAGCAACAGGATCAGAACAATATTTGATTTATCTCCACTAATGTAATAATAATTAAATTACAGAAAGATTGAATTTTAACAGAATAACACAAAGCACAATTACTGTTTCTACACAGGAACACAGTAATAAAATCACAAAGACACAACAGAATTGCAAGATAGATGTGCAATTTCGTAATTTCAAATGAATTAATCAAGTGAAATTTTTTCATTGGTACGAAAAAATATATTTATGATGCAAATTTACCATTGATAACGTTTACTAAGTCTCTAGTAAAAACTGTTGCATTTGACCTAAATTCTGGAAATTGTTGCCAAATTATTATTCTCATAGCCCTAGAGAAGAAAGAAAAAGCAGGAGTTCTTAAAAAAGAAATATGCTCTGTGATATGTTAGGTTCAGATAGAGGTGAAAAATAATAATGTTGTTAGCTAACAATCAGAAAGGGTTTCATTTTGAATAACAGACTATATGTTTGAAAATTTTATGTACTACTTGTGGGTTTTGAAAAAAAATGTTTAACAGGTTAATGCTGCAAACAGAAACATCACCTGCATACTTAAGTAAACTTTAGAGAAAAATATACCTGGAGGTTTGAAACTTGACCACCAAATAAAGTATCTTCCTTTGAGAGGGTAGTATTATGAGTTTCTTTGTAAGCGTCAGTGGGCCGTTCCATTCCACCAGGTCTCACTATCTGAAGAAAACTACACATAAGTACTAAAGGCACCTACAAGTTACAACCTCTCTGTTTCATTAATTTATCTGCAGCTAATACTATGAATACTCACAGTGTAGGGAAGTCCACTGCCTATGAGTGCTTCTTCTGCCTTTCTTTTCCAAATAAGGACTCCCCAAAATAAACTTTGTAAAAGAAAAGAAAACACAGTAAATTCAGTAAAATAAGAAACAAAAGAAGCTTAATTCTCTCAAGTTCTTAGGTCACCTATAGCTGATTTATCTGAAATGTTTACCAAAAGTGTAAGAAAAGATAAAAGCTTGAAGACTTACTTTAGAATAGCTGCAGGAAATCCAATCTTGTTTGTTCCCAGAGAGGTAAGCAATATGAAGTGGTTAACTTTTGCAACCGTTGCTGTACATCATTGAATACTCAAGATTTTCACATTTGTTAGCATACAAAAAAAAACATAATTGGTTAAGTACAAGTTGAGGAATACTTTCCAAGTATAAGTACAAGGCAAACCAGAGCATGTGTGTGTTTATGATTGAAGGGCAAAGTACACCAGAATATGGTTTCAGTGAAATTTAAAGTTCATACCAAAATGCTTCAGGAGCTTGGCTAGTCCCCCAAAAATGGTATGTTTTTCTAGGTCTTAGGTGTAAGAAGAGTTCTACCTAGAGGTAAGGAAACTAACAAACTATCAACAAAACTATCAAAAAGGGGGTGGAGGGTAGTGAAGTAAGTCATATTGTTTGCATTTAAACTTCTTCTAGGGCTGCAAAAAAAAGCACGATGGATAAGACCAAAGCCCCAATATGGTGACATCATGTAAAACTATCATTAACATAGTACATGCCGATTTGACAAAAAGAAAAATAGTATAGGCCGCCAGTGAAAACCTTGCTTACCTGCCTCAATAAGATTTTTGGTAGCCAGATAGTCAATTCGATATGGTCCAGTAACATCAAAAACCTCCTTCTCGCTCGCACCAATGCAGCACAACACAACTGATGCATTGCCCAATGCTGGTCCAATCTGATCTGGTTTCTCTAAGTCACACTCCACAATTTTAAGCTTCTCTACAGCTGGTCTAAAGATCAAAAGCCATCTGTTATTTGCTGCAAGCATCTACTGTTAAAGATAACATCTCTTCTCCAATACTACAGCACTTTTATTTTTCAATTTTCCCGTCTGTTTTCCTTTAAGCTTTACAAAAACCAAATGCAAAGAAATTGATAGTTCTAAAGTTTTTAATCTTACGTTGAGTTCCTTCACCGTCAAGCTTCATTTCTTTAACACTCTGCAGATGAGTTAATTCTCATTATAAATCTGATTTAAGGAAAAGTAGTACAAAACTAATAACTTCACCAATTCGTACTTGCACAAGAGTTTCTGCTCTCTGAGCACTTCTGACACCGGCTCTGACCTGGAACCCGAGTTTCAAAAGCTCCCTGAATAGGACTATGAATGCTTAGCATTTCTAATCAACCAAGTCTCATGTTGAAAAAGTATTTTCACCTAAAAGGGGAGTGAGAAGTAAAGTATAACCTTACTGTTCGTGAGCCAACTTTACCAGTAGCACCAGCAACAAATGCAAGATTCTCATCCTTTAGATCTACTTCTTTTGAAGTTGGCTCAACTATCTCTGAGCTGAACTTTGTGGTGCCTTGTAAAAACAACAAACATCAGTTATATATAGGTGAGGAAAGAAATATAGTGATTATCAATTTACCATTTTCAGCACAGCACAAACAGAACAAAAGCTCCTTAACTTTCTTTCACATAATGGTAAGAAAATATTGTGACATGAAGTAGGAAGACTACATTTTAAGTCACTTCCTTATGCTTCCTACAGATTCTTTATGCCAAATCATTCCAGATAACGAGGCATTGCTCCATCAGGCTTGTAGTCAGGTTATGCAGCTAAGCATATTTACTTACAAGCACTAATTCATAATTCACATCTTCACGAGTATACCTAATTTAACTAGGTCCCACTTCCTAAATGGGAGGCTTGTCTAATAGAGAAACTAGTTGACATCGGTGCCCAAAAGAGTTTGAGGCCTATGCAAATATCTCTAAAGGTTAAAGATATTGATATAATTGTGGAGTTTCTGGACTATTGAATCTTGAGAGTTAGTTTGGCAGCTCCCAAAATTTTCATGTTACCTGAAATATCTCTGGTAAATATTCCAAATTTTAGTGTAAAAGGATCATAACTATGTGAGGGTTCCTACATTGCATTCCATGCCTACAATTAATTAACGCAAACTAGGTTGCCTTTATCCATTCCTTTAATGTAGCCTGATTATTCGTTCTAGAATGTTGTCTGTAGAACTTGGAAACAAGATGCAGCTGCTGAAGTAGGTAAATTTTTACAAATGCATAGGGAAATACAAATAAAAACATAATGAAATCAGAAAGTCCAGAAAGAAGGAGCATCATATGGTAGAAAGGAAAAAAAAACCATCATATTATGCATTAATCTTCAAACCATAAAAACCCCATTTCAGGAAAACATTAAAAGAATAATTACATACCTGAAGCTTGAGCTTTGATATGAAGAAAATCAAGCTTCCTGGCATGTGGGTACCTCTTCGACTTGGAAAATTTGAGGACCTGGCCACGCAGAAGAGGTTTTTCTGTAAACCCACTTTGGGATAAAGAGGAGGGTATTGTGGTTACAGTTGGTGAGTGCAAGGAGCAAGCCTCCATTGCAATGGAATTCAAGTGCTGAGTGGTCACCAGAAGTCCAGAGCTTTTTTTTTTTTTTGGTCTTAAGAAGTCCAGAGCTTTAAACAATTGGAAACAAATAAACGCCTTTATTATCTCTTGATACTTTTTTGAGTTTGGCAGATGTGGCACCCTCCACAGTACATGGATATGATGGACCCCGCGCCAAATTTCCTCTGTCAGATTGTGGCATGGCGCCTGCCAATTGGCTACACTTCTCTTTTTCTTTTTGTTTTTAATAATTTTTTTTTCACAACAAAAAAGGTGCGGAAAGGCCCAAAAAAATGAAACAAGTCGGTATTGAAAATAGATGGATTGAAAAAGGTTTTTTTTTTAGTAATGGACAAAAAAATCTAAAAATCTATTTTTTATTTATGGTGAATTACAATTTTGATTTTTGTAATTTGGCATTTTCAATTTGATTCTTGTAGTTCTTGTTCTTACAAGTGAACTTTAGTAATTAAGGATAAGTTAGATAATTTGATATGTAGAGTTTGAGTCATCATTGTGTGGACATTCTTGATGCTCATAACTTGGTTGTTGGCCGGATCAGATCGGATCGTAATCAAAAGTCTCCAACTTGAATGTGAAGACTTTCGAAATAAGGTTTAATGTAACATCCCGTTTCTAAATTAATATTTAAATATTAAATTATTCAAATAAAAGATATTTTTGCCCCGAAAGTATGATAAATTAAATAATTAAGTTAAGTAGACTAAAATTTAAAATTAAAAAAAAATAAAAATCAGATTTTGTACTGTAGCTACAGTGCCTTGCTACAGTGATCGAGTTTTCTTAAAATTCTGGTTCTCTCTCTTGCTCACACTCTCCATTTTCGGCTGCCACCACCTCGTCTGGCCACCAAACTTGGCGGGGCTGGTACCAAAACGACCGTGCCGCCGTCCTCTTTCCATCCCATAGTTGCCCAGCTGGAGTCGCCGCCCGTAGCCAGTGGAAACTGCGAAAAACTGGACGAATTTTGTCAAAACTTTGCGGCGATTGTATGGGCTGCTCCGGCGACCATTTCAGGCGAATGAGGTATGAAAACGTAACTACTTTTCAAGCTCTAGTTGATGTTTGGATAGGTTTTGATCAATTCCTAGCGTAAATAGTTCGATCTATAACTCAAAGTTTAGGCGGGTTTTGAGATCGATTTTGACCACTTGCGGTCTGAATTGGACTTTTCCGTAGTTGACTTTTGTGTTCGGCGGGTCGAGAACTAGTTGTAAGTGGAAGGAGGGCTTTTGGTTTGGAGTTTGTCCGAACGCCAAAAATTATTGCTTTTAACCCCCGAATCTGCCAGCACGTGTTCCCACGCGTGGGTTCACTTTTCACTATCAATCTTCATTCCTAAATTATCCTTAAGTCATCACGAGCGCGTAGGCGTGCTCGGATTTCAATTTGGAGTTCATATGACAGTCGAACGGATTTACGCCTATTGCGCGTTATCCGGATTCGATGTGTTCGGACCGTCGGATCAATCCCAATTCTTAGTATGTTGTTCCTCGTATTCGTAGGATCGTGTAGGAATTGACGGATCATAGATCGGAGCCCCGGATGCTCTGGATCCTTGACTTAACGTTTCGATTAACGAGAACTGTCCGATCATACGATCGTGAGCGATCCGACCGTTCGATCGAGACCAAACTGCCAGGACGTGTTCAATGAACCTTAGTGGACTTATTTTAAACGTGCATTATTCTCAATAATTAACTTCTTGAAAATTAAAATGAATTATATTGATTATGGAGATTTTAATAAGTTTTAAACCGAACTTTCTATATTTTGGATTCTATGAATTATGTTTGATTCTTGAGGCTTTCTGCTTAAGTTTGAAATGAAATTGTGTTTGGAGACTTAGTGATTTATTCTACTCCCTTTATATATTTGTGTTTGGGTCGAAAAGTATAATGGATCGGGTTTGAGATTGTATAATTGCTATTATTTGATTTGTGAGATTTGTGGATTTTCATAATTATGTTGGATATTTGAGGATTGCGTTTAAGTTGAGTTTAACTTTATATTTTTGGGGATTTTGAGGTTGGTGTTCTATTTTTATACTATATTTATATATGTCGATTTACGGTATATAGTGGACCTTTTGAAATTATAATAAGAATCTTATTATAGTTTTATATTTAGTCAAGTCATATTCTTGGACTTTATGAGTTATATTTGAGGTTCGAGACCTTTAGGGTGTTTGGGCGGATTGAAGTCGTGTTTAGGGATTTTTGGGTTCTTTTCTACTATTATATATATATATATATAGGGTTATTTGGATGAGTTTTGGATTCCTAAGGGTTAATTATTATTATTATTATAATTTGTTATCGGTTATTACTATTATTTATTAAGTTGAAGGCTTTGGAATTAGAAGTTTGGGAAAACTGATTTCAAACCCACCACAGGAGTACCCCATAGTGGCATATGGATTAGATACTCAGTTATGATACGCCCCACTTGTTTCGGGGACGCCCGAACCGTGAGGAGCGAGGACGCGTCTCAGGCAGACTACGTGTCCCTTGAGTTCTGCTAGGATTGCGTTTCGGGCTGATCACCTGATTCTGCTAGGATATGCGTTTCGGGCTGACTTCGTGTCCCCCGATTCTGCTAAGTGGAATTGACGGTAAACTATGAAATTGACGGAAATGCATTTCAGGCTGATTTCGTGTCCCCTGATTCTGTTAGGTTGAATTGACGGTAAATTATGAAATTGACGGTAAACTATGGAATTGACGAAAATGCGTTTCGGGCTAACTACGTGTTCCTTGATTCTGCTAGGTGGATTTGATATATGGAAACCTGGAATTGATGGATAAATGATTTGGGGTACACCTTGGTGTAGAATATTTTGGGATTTGAGATGTTTTAAAAGGGAATCAATGATTATATCTTGGATACTTTTTGATGAAGGTTTATTTCCTGATTTCATATTTATGAGACAAAGGATTGCGTTTTCTAAGTATAAAGACTTCACATGGTTAATGTTCTTGAAATAAACTCTCTCTAGATTCCTACTCATCTGAAATAAGCTATTATATATATATATATATTGTACATTTATATAATAGAGAATTTGATAATGCTTTTGTTAATCCATGTATGTTGCGTCAGTTCTTGTGGAAGAACTATGTGTGGCTTGATCCCTCACGGAGGGTACGTAGGCAGCCTAGGATAATCTAGGTGCAGCCACGGGAAAGGATGTTATGGAAATTGGTTGTGGGATTAAATTTGAAATCTATTGAACATGCTAGTTGAATTCAATTTGAACTCTTGTGCGAGCCCAAGGCCCCATTTATATTTGAGATTTGAGGCTTGTATGAAAGTAAAATTTACTTATTAGACTTCTTCATAATGCTGTTAATAATGATGTTGTGGACGTTAATATAATAATTTCTGAAATGATTATAGCTGGACAATTGATTAGGATTCATTTGGATAAGATAAGATGATAAGAAATGTTAATGCTTTTGTTGAATTAATATTTCGAGAATTGACGATTTCTTTGGATAAGAATGCTAGGAGTGAAATGGTGACAACATTGAGTTCCGGGCTGTAGTAAGGCCAGAGGCCATTCAAACTAACTGTTTTTGTTTGTGTGAGGATTTAAATTATGTATGCTGAACGTTTGGGATTATAAAGAAAATTTTGTTTTTACAAGTGAATTTAACTTGGGAAATACCAGTTTTTCAGGAGAGACTCTACCGGTTTTCCGGCAGAAGTCTTGAACCCTAAGGTGGTTTTAAGTTGAAATTAGGGCAAAGGGTTTTCTAGTCATTTGTGAAAAAGTAAATGTAAGGTTCCTACTTGAAATTTCTATGATCACTTTACTGAGGCATAACATCTATTGAAAAAGTAAATGTTGATGTGTGCGGTGCGCCAGAAAAAGGGGTACCTCTAGATTACTTTTTCCAATAAATGCATAAGAGCACCTTCACCGCAGGGGGCTAGCCCAGGCAAGAGGGGGTCCAAGGCCTAGAAAGCAGCTCCAACGAGCAAGTTTCAGCCCAGGTAACCCACCAACCTGGGCAAGCCCATTGGCACGTCTTACTCGGCATGTTGCCCGAAGGCTGCTGACGTCATGCATGACATCACGCTGACGTAAGTGGATGCACATGGAGCTTCTCGGATGCTCCGATTATGGATTTTTGAGAAATCCAACGGTCTGAAATTTTTTTTTTTCTATAAATACCTACCAATATTATTCACTTTCCACAACAAATGTTTATAAAAATTCTTCTCCTTCAAATATTTTTCACTTTCGACACCAAATATTTTTCTCATTAACTAAATTCCATTTGTGTCAAAAAATAAATGGCCTCCTCCATTGAAGCCGGAGGCACGTGGACAACCGTTGAAGATATTTTGTTGTGAGTGTTGGGTCAAAGTTGGGCATTGCCCGATCACGGGCAATGAGATGAAGTTATCTCAATGTGGAGAAAAATTCATGGAGAATTTTGTGAAAGATCGGGTTCGACTCGGACGAAAATGACCTTGGCTAGTAAGTGGAAAATTTTGAATAAAGAGTTAGGGAAATAGAGAGATGCGTTGGCAAAAGCGAGGGAGAACGTTCGAAGCGGTCAAAATCTTGCCGACGAGGTAATAAATTTGTAATTGCCGTTTTATTAAATTTAATTTTTTGAGTGGATATTTTCTTGCATTCCAATTTAATTTTTTTAATAGATTATTCAAGCACAAATGTGGTTCGGTGCGATTGGGAAAGGCAAAAAAAGTTTCAACAATCACCAATGTTGGGATGTTGTGAAGAATTGTTCGAAATTCAAAATTATTTCCATGGGTATGACAGTTGTGTTGAATGAGACGCCGCTCTACGATTCACCTTGCCAAGCACTTGGGCAATTCTTTCACTGCCAGTGCATGCAGTCGATGCTTCCAATCATTCCTGGGAAACCTCGAGCCTCAACTTTTTGTAGAAGCCTTTGGAGGTCCCTAAGCTTAGGTTTGCGGAGCTAATCCCTTGTGTAGTGAGTTTCTATTGCATCACGGAATCTGACTAGGCTCTCTAGGATAGTTGATTTCCCTATCATAGCAATCTCATCCACCTGGTCTGCAACTGCCCCATACACAAGCATCCGTAAAGTAGTAGTAAGTTTCTGCTCCGGAAGCAGACCCAAAACCCCAATAGCATCGTACTTTTAAACGAAGTATGTGTCGTAATTGCAAACATCATGCATAATTTTTTTTGAACAAATGGGGTTGCATTCTATATCTCCCTCAAAAATCAGAATTAGAATACAACGAATTTGGGATAAAATAATCTTCCAAGATATTCTTATCCCGAGAGTGCCTACGTCTGTCCACGTTTAGGACACGACCGGGTTGTCTGGCTTATGTTGCCTTGATTGATGAAGCATACCCACCGCTACGAAAATTTCATCATCCTCTTCTTCCAACTCACGATCTTCTTCATCACGTATGCGCCTCATTTCTTCAATTTCTCGTTGTTGCCTCTCCAAAACCCTCCTCAGGTTCGACATTGAGAGTAGTGAGTGTTTTCTAAAATATGAGAAATGAAAGGATAGAGAGGATATGGTGTGAGAAATCTAAGTTGAGGTTGTGGTTTTATAGAGGAATTTAGAAGATAGAGATGACACGTGGCGCAATTTTAGAGGGTGAAAATCTTATCTGAAATATGAGATTTGAATTTTTTTTTAATAAATATTGACACGTGGCAACTGAAAATCTTATCCCAAAATCTTATCTGAAATTTGAGATCTGAATGTTATAATAAATATCGACACATGGCAATGGAAAATCATATCCTAAATTTTATCCGAAATTTGAGATGAGAATTTTATAATAAATAGTGTCACGTGGCAACCGAAAATCTTATCCAAATTAATCATTTAAGTATAAAAAAATAGAAAATAAATTAAAGTGAATAGTGATTGCCCTGGCCCTTGCCCATAGGGGTGGAAACACAATTGCAAGGGCTACCACTATTCATGTGAATAGTGACAGCCTTTGCCTATAGGGGCGGAGATGCTCTAAAGGTGTTATAAGGGGTCATTCTGCTCAATTTCTCAAGGTTAACTTCGCTGAGCTTAAGTCCTTACTATTTTCTTAAAAACTCAATTATGCAAATAGTTTGATTTCACACGGAGGATTTTGATGGTCGGAAATTGCCTACACACAAGATTTCAGTAGCCGGAAATCGTCTTAACAACTCTTCGATTTTTCTCTCTAAACATTAAATGTCTTCTCAAATTCGAGTCATCCCCTTTTATAGTATGGTTCAACCACTCTGCCTCAGTTCACCAAAAGGCACCATCATTGCGCCATCAGGCGCATGCCTATATCATGTCACATGGCACATGCCTCACTCGGCACCCACAACTACATACATCATGCAATCTCAGACATATCGCTCTAGTAATTGCTCGGTATGTAAATTCAATAACTCGCTAAAAAGGATCATTTGATAACAACCTGTTGTGTACAAATGTTTTCTTGTACTGAGATCTGGTCTCGACAACAATTGCCCCATTTTTGGTTGTATGATGAGGTGTTTCTGTCTCGTGAGAGGACTATTGAATCTCTGAACAAAATTGAAAGTTGGATCAGGCTGAAATGGTGACCGTGCGCGAGCTGGGCCCTGGTGTAATGCTTCTTTTTGGCTTGAAAGTGTTGTTTGCGTAGGCGTGCCACTATTGGGGATTAAACCAGCCCAATAGATCTCGTGTATGTGATGCAGAGTATGTATTTGCGCCCGATCTGGACCTCTAATCAAGCCATTGTGCTTCAAGGGGGGTACTGACTCGAATGAGTTCTTTTCTATGCCTCAATGAAGAGGACTTCATTATTTTTTCAATTGTGTGTGTGTGGCTTGGAAGATACAAACGGTACCTAGCCAAACAGAAAAACCGAAATTGTGGTTAATGATCCCTTGAGTGGGCTCAAAAACCTTAATTTAGGCCCAAGATAACCCTAGATTGGGTCAAGACTTAGTCGATTCGGGCCCAATTGTTATGATTCGAGGCTAAGAGAGTCCTTGTTTTCGGGCTAAGAAAACCCTATTCGAACCTAAAAACCCTTGTTCTGGCCTGTCCAGCAATAAACAATTTATATTATACTAAAAATTAAAGACTTTAAATATAAAGAGTGGGAAAGTAAAGTGCGAGAAAGGTAAATTGCTGGAATGTAAAGTTCTTCAAAAATTGGAGATTTCTCTATCTATCTCTGGTATGATAAACAATTAAAGCAAAAACTAAAGATTTCTCCATTTAGTTATGAAAAGACAAATTTCAGTTACAAAGTCACTGGAGATGTCTCTATCCAGTATGTTACATGTTTTAGCTTGATTACAGAGAAGCTAGTCTGAATGTTTAAACAAGGATCATACCAAGAAGATGGCAGAGCAATAAAAGATAAATGCAGGAGTTGTCAACTGGCTATCTGGAGAGAACAAGTTGGCTATTTGAAGACTTTAAGTTTGTTCAAGTGTTTAAAAGACGTTGCGTCTGATTTGGAGAGAGAGTCCTCAAGCGCTGCTGTGGAGCTTCCATATTTATAGACAAATATCTCAATGAAGCTAGTGGAGGAAGAAGGATGGAACTTGAGTGTTTGGCAATCGTCTGTGACATTCCCTCGTAAGTTGATCCACAAGTTGGAGAAGAAAAATCTTAGATGGAGATCCTGACTTCAGGGGATGATCCTTGGATTTGCTTTAGCTTTTGCAGTTGGAAAGTAACTCGAAAGACGACTTCTCTTGGTTTCGGCGTCAGACAGTCAGGTTGCTTCCTTGCTAAGAGAGACAGCAATCACATCGCTCTTAATGGCAAAAACCCATATCAAGGAGACTACGTGAGTCATCTTTGGCTAAGTCTACCCACTCTCTTACTTTGGTGGGTCAAGGTTGAGATATTTCTTAGAAGTGGGCTTTTTTCAATTCCCAAGCCATGTTGTGGCCCAGCTCTAAAAAAGCCCTTTTTGGGTAGATTACTAAAAAAAAATAGTGGGCTTGGGCTTAATGCGATTTTATTTAAAAAATAAACCAACTTTGGTCCTTTTTCCAAATATGGTATAAACACAATGCAACTGCCTTGCACAGAAGTTGGGGGTCATAAACTTCTACTCCAGGATAATAGTTTGGTCTAATGGCTCCACCATGAGCCAGATCCCTACCAAAGAATATAGTCACCATATGTGCCAGAATTCCTTTGCTTCTGCTTCACCCTGTGGCTCACCTTCCCAAAGTTTGTGCTTCATAAACAAGGGATATTCTCGTTTTACTACAACCTGCCATTAATTGGCAAATCTCTTGGTGCAATGCCTAAAGAAAGCATGCACTCTTCAATTGTGTGATTAAGGATCTTTGACTGGATCAAAGGTTATTGCCATCACTCTATTATGTGGGAATATATCTCCATAACCACAAAGTTTGGTAAAATAGACTTATAGCCAAATCTGAATCATCGAGAAGGCTCAAGGTGCTCCAAGGTTCAGTGGCGCTTCTATTGTAGCAGTATGCAAAGGCTTGAATAGATAGGCCATAACTAAAGGTGTGAGGGCCACATAATCATGGTTATGGAGAGCCTCTGCGAGATTCTTGTACACTAGTGTAATTACCACTGATTTGGTGGGAAATATGAACCTATTAAGTCAATAGAGTGTTGACTTGTGTTGTGAAAGCATTAAATGAGCGTGATTTGTTGTGAAGGCAGTTGCATTAATTGTGGAGGCAGCTGCATTTAATGAGGCAATTGGGGGCTTGACTTGGGATGTGAACAACATTAATGATGAGCTTTGGTTAGGAAGCAATCTACTTACCAGCTACTTGTAATTAATGTTGGACTTGGTTAGCAAGTCTTCCACTTGTATAAATATGCTTGTAATACAAAAGAAAGAACAAGTTGAAAACCAATAAAAATTATCTTCTCTCATTCTCATATTCTCCCATATTCTCATATTTTAGCTTCTCATGTTTTGACATGGTATCATAGCCTAATGGCTAAGCCTTGAGATCTTCTGCCAAATTGAGAGTCGTTGGCGTTTTTCATTCCTAACCCATCATGGGTCTTCATCTTGCTATAAATTATCGTTTCTCCCATCCTCTATAATCAACATATATTTCTTCCGCCTTAACTATAGCTGAACCTTTCTGCAATTTTCCTCTTGTTATATATATAATTTAAAAAGAAAAAGAAATTATAATGGCATTACCTTGTTTTTGTTAAAGTTCCTCTATTTTATACGTATGGGCAACACGTCCCTTGGCCATTGATGGCCTGATCTATTTCCTTCGTGAGCTCATTACTCACCGAGCCGTCTATTTTCCCTCCCCGAGCCTTATTTGTCGTGCTTTCTTCCTCTGCATTGCCAACTTCGTATCGGCCTCTCATGCCTCTTTCGTCCGTGAGCCTTGTCATCGCTCTCTGAGCTGTCTCTCTTTCCTTCGCAAGCCTTGTTCGCCTAGCCTTATCTGCCGTGATTTCTTCCTCTGTGTTACCAACTTGGTATCGGCCTCTCAAGCCTAATCTCTTTCTTTTCTTTTTTATGCTGGTCTCTGTCTTCTTCGCTGCTCTCTTGCGCTGCCTTCCATTTACCCATCTTCTTCCAAACCCAATTGTATTCGAAACACTATTTGTACCCACCATGATTTTCCCTTCAAAAAGAAGGAAAAGACTTATGAAAAATCCTTTTTTCACTACAAAAAGCTCTGCTATAAATCACCCAATTTCCCAACTTTTTGTTTTTTTGGGAACTGGGGGTTTCCCCCAAATTTCCAAAAGAAGAAAAAGAATGATTCTTTCCAATCCATTCTTTCTTGTAATTGTAACCGTATGTAGCAATCCATGTGGCTCTGTACAAAACTGGGTTGGTTTTTTCTTGTGAAGAAATGATGGAGGCGATTTGAAGACTGCTTCCATGTCTACCAATCTTTCAAAGTCCCAGAATTCAACGAAAGCATGTAGGAAAATCAGCCCTATGGCAGAGTCACCGATTGCCAATCTACAATGACGTTGTTGCCTTGCACATCTGCTGTCTATCCTTCCCTTGACTCACAGACCCCTGTTTCTCACCAACCTTTTTCTCTTCTTTCCCTTGACCTCTTTCTATCTCTTAATCTCAGAGATTCACTCTCTGTATTTTCTTCAGTTTTGCATGGGTCTCAACTTTTTCCACTCTGTCTTTCGTGATGATGGGTGTTCAATTTTTTCCTCTCTTTATTTGGGTGGTCACCTTTTATTTTTAATTTATTATACTGCTTTATTTTGTCCTCCTCTATTGCCCACTTGATGGGTGTCTTGACTGCACCCCAATATTCCACTTCATTATTACTATTCCTTTTTTAATCGTGCTTTCAGGCCTTGATTCTTCATCTTTCCTTTTTTCTCCTCCCCAATAGACAACAACGGGGAGAATCCAAATCTCTGTCTTTCTTCCACTTTATTTCCTATATGTTTCCCACGATTTTTTTCCACTCTCTCAACTCTCATTTTCCCCACCACATTTGTGCCTAACTTTTTTGGTGGGTATCAAAGTTTTCTATCTACCTATTTCTCCATAAAAAAATATATGAAAAAAAAAATCTACCTCTTCTCTTTCACGCCAATAACTTGGCTTTCTTTTTCTTTTACTTTATTGTCATGTCTTGGACAATATACCTCTTTTTTTCAACACCACTCACATTTGTCAACATCTATTACCCTACCTATACAATATTCATCCCTTTCTCTCTATGTGCATGCCTCCTTTTGTGGGTGTTTCATTTGCACATGTCATCCACCTTCAGTCATTTTTAATCCTTCTATATTTTTGGGTTGTTGCAACTCCCCTCCATCTTTTATTCCTTTCACCCAATTGTCGGATGCCCACCTCCATTCCACATTCCTCTCTTGCATTTGTTTCTGCCATGAGACCAGCATGTTTAAGTCTCTTTTATGCTTTTTCAATTTCTCTTCTTCCAAATCTCGACCCTCTACCAGCTTCGGATTTGAGGGGGAGATAGACACAACTTTATTTGGGTGTTGCTTTCTCTAAATCTCGACTATCATACATCGTCGGATTTAAGGGGGAGTGACACACCCCTTTTATAGCAGCATGACAGCTGCCCTTTTACAACAGCTTCACCGATTTCTACTGCATTACTCCACAGACTTTTATTCCGCTACAATTCAACTACCTATCTTCCATGGCTTATTCTACTGCATCTCAGTGTCAGTCAGCCCCTGTTTCTCAGGTGTCACTGCTCATATGGCTCCGACAACCCATTCTCTTCAAGGGGAGAGGGGGAGTAAAGACAAGTTGTCTCTGCGTGAATTTTCTAAACTTGATATGGAAGTATTTGTCGTTGTTGTTACTGCCACCGTTGACCCTGCCTTGTATTGCTCTAGCTAGTGCTAGTATTGTTGCTCCTGCATGTTATGTCTCTTGCTGGTGCTAGTGTTGTTGCTCATGCCTTTTTTGTGCCTCTGTTGTGTTATATTGTGTACTCTGCAATGATATGGTGTGCTCCTTACTCAAGGTCTCACCACCCACGAGATGATTGGAAGTGGTAAAAGGATTGGGGAAGTGATTTTCCCTTTCCCTTTATTTTACCTTGCCTTGCTTTGCTTTGTCTTGCTTTGCCTTCCTTGCCTTTGCCCTTGCCTTCCTTTGCCTTTGCCTTTGTCGTGCCTTACCCTATTTGTTAGGGTTTGGTTTTGCCTTACCTTTGTCTTTGCTTTTGTCGTGCCTTACCCTATTTTTTAGAGTTTGGTTTTGCCTTAGCTTTGCCTTTGCCTATGTCGTGTCTTATTGTTTGCCCGCTTTTCTGTTGCACTTGTGCTGGTTGGGTAAAGTTCCCCATTGACCTAAAGACCATTTGTGGTCAGTAAATCAACTTTCTTTTATGTGCTAGCGTGCCACTGTTAGCGGTTAAAAACCCTAACAAACTTGAAAGATGTAATAACTTGTGCCCCAAGCTATTGACTTGAATAAACGAGTGTGAATTTGGGTGAGGAATATCTCACAAGTAAGTTATTTTTTCCCTCAGACGGGTGAGACTTCACAATTTATCTAAATAAAACTGGTAAGTAAAGCGAAATACAAGTGTTTGAAAATAAAACAAACGACTTCAAGGAGATCTGTTTGAAATACAGCAAATGAAAAGAATTGCCAAGTCTGGAAAGACATCAGAACATTGGACTTTGATTTCTGCCTGCAATGCCATTGCAGAGAGGTCTGTTGCTTAGGCTGGACTGGAGGTATCTATACTGGAATTGCACGTCGGCACTTTCAACTAATAAAGATTAGTTGGAAATCGATACCGATGTTGAAATTGGTAGAGCTATAATCACGTTGAGCCGTGAGTGGTTGGGAATTCTGCGCTAAAATTCTAAGCAGAATCTCAAGGATAGCTTTGGAGGTCCTTGACACCTTTGCTGGCTTTGCTTCTGTTGAAGGTTGGAATGATTGTTTAAATCATTGAATTGATCAGTGAGACTGATTGATTTTTGTATTTGTTTTGTTGGAGATTTTGTTGGATGTCTTCTGTCCGTTGGGAGTCTTTTGCTTTTATAGAGGAGCAAAGCTCAAGAGCGTTGTAGACCATTTGAACAAAGAAGAAATAAAAAAGAAAGCATCCACTTGGTGAGTGAAAGTCAAAAACAGGATTAAGATAATAAAGGAAAATGTGGTGAGTATGGCTAATGGTAGGAAAGCTTTTGGCCATATAGCATGCCACTTGCATGGATCAATCATTTATTTTATTATCTCAAACTCTCTCTCCATGTGCTTTTCTCTTTGTTTATCTTTTCTTTTCTCACTTGATGGTCTTCTACACGACTCCTCTTCCTTTTTTTTATTCATTCTTTCTTTGTACCCAATCTTGTAATAGGAAGACATGATGATGGCCACTTGAGATATTTGAAGAATAACAATTAGAAAGCATTCTCCACTCACCACTAACGGATAAATGGTGATGAAGAAAGCCCATTCTGACTTGAATTCTTCCTCCTCAATGCCAAAATTTGATAAAAGTCAACAACAAGATATTTGATTAATTTTGGCCTTTTGTCAATCAATATCTTTAAATGCCTCTCAGCCATCCCTTTTGAGAAATGAGATTGGGAAGAGTAAAAAACCATGGAACCCAAGTAGAACTGCATTTTACTGTTGGTTCCTAATCCTCATGATTACTTCTGCCACTTAGACATCAAATAGCACTTGTCCAGCCATTTGGATGAATCAACCGTGAATGTTGACTGTCAAAAAGCTAGAAGGACAACCCACAAATTCTTGATGAGTGAAGAGAATGTATCAAACGTAATCATTTGTTTAATCATTCTTTTTATCCTCCACTTGCCTTCTCTCTCCTTCATCTTCTCTTTTGTGTAGCAATTCACGTGCTTCCCTCTAAACCACCATCTTTCCTTCATTTTAATATTCTTTCTCTCAAAGAATATCAAATAATTTCCATGCACACCATGATGTCTTTGTCTCACACCAATTTTCCCTGTTTAGAATTGATCTCCAACCTCTGTATAATGTTGGGCAAAATTGTATATTTCACGATTTGGCCTTTAAACCATGTATTTTGGGTAGAATAAAGAATTTGGCCAAAAAGGGTAGAATAAAGAATTTGGCCAAAAAGTGCAAATTTTGGTACAAACACTTACCCTATTTTTTAGGGTTTGGTTTTGCCTTACCTTTGTTGTGTTCACAGGATTTCTGTGTCCTTTGCCATGTTCACAGAGTTTCTATGTCCTTTGCCGTGTTCATAGGGTTTCTGTGTCCTTTACCTTGCCTTTGCCATGTGCACAGGGTTTCAGTGTCCTTTGCCTTGTTCACAGGGTTTCTATGTCTTTTGCCATGTTCACAGGGTTTCTGTGTCTTTTGCCGTGTTCATAGGGTTTCTGTGTTCTTTGCTTTGCCTTTGCCTTGTTCGCATGGTTTCTGTGATCTCCTGACTGACCGGCCACACCTGGATTAGGTGTTGCCACCTACCTGACTGACCCGACCGACCGACCACACCTGGATTAGGTGTTGCCACCTACAGACCAAAATGAGTAAGAAGAAGCTCGATGCAGACATGTTAATAAACGCAGTCTCTTGTCAAGCCTTCCACAACTCTCTTGGCAAGTTGGGCATTGACAACATCTATATACTAACTTGAGGGGGAGTGTTGACTTGTGTTGTGAAAGCATTAAATGAGTGTGACTTGTTGTGAATGCAGTTGCATTAATTGTGGAGGCAGCTGCATTTAATGGGGTAGTTGGGGGCTTGACTTGGGATGTGAACAACATTAATGATGAGCTTTGGTTAGGAAGCCATCTACATACCAGCTACTTGTAATTAATGTTGGACTTGGTTAGCAATTCTTCCGCTTGTATAAATATGCTTGTAATACAAAAGAAAGAACAAGTTGAAAACCAGAAAAAATTATTGTCTCTCATATTCTCATATTCTCCCATATTCTCATATTTTAGCTTCTCATGTTTTGACATAGAGTAGGAACAACATATGTTTTTGGCGTTGATTAGCGGTACCTTAGATGTGATCCAAGAACCTGGAGTAGGGGTGGGCATCCGGATCGGAAAACCAGAACACCGAACCGGATCGGGTGTAAAAAATGGATAAAAAAACTTATTGAAAAAAAAAGTCAACAAACCAGACTGAACCGATTTTGGTTTCACACCGCACCAAACCGGACCGGACCCTTTTTTTTTATACAAAATTTTTAAATCCAATCCTATATTTTTAACTTTATAATTAATATTTTTCTAAGTTCAACTTCAAAACATTTCTCATTGTATGAATTGGATCATTTGTTAATTTTCAAACCCAAAAAATAACTTATTTATTATAATTTGAATTTTTTTTAAAAACAAAATTTGAAAAAAAGTTAAAAAAATAATAAACCGGTTCAAAACCGGAACCAATTAGAACCGAACCGGCCAGTTTTTTTAAAAAATTCGTTTACATTGGATCAAATCGGACCAGTTAAATAGTACTAATTCTGATTCCAATTTGAAGTGAGAACCGGACCAAACCAGACCGAGCCCACCCCTAACTTGGAGTAAGAGTTGTTGTCATTGGACCGCAAGGGACATCAAATGTATTGGTGGCGTAGTTCCCAAAACACAGTCACTGCCACCATGGCCTCATCCTTCCCAATGATGTGATTGCACAGTAGCAAAGCATCATAAAATCCATGGCTTTCCTGCTTATCTGGGTAGGCATTCTCCAAGTCTTGAAACCAATCGGCCCATTTAGTAGTGGGCCTAATGCGAACCTCTGAGGCAGCAAAGGCTATGCTCAAACTCTTGACAACCCAAAGTGGATAAATTCAAAGCATTAAAGCTAAAGCAGGGAATGGTTGTTATTACATCCTTGTCCATTATCTCCTTGATTATATTTGGAACAACACCATTGAAATGAGGCCCCAAGGTGACTGTGTAGTCGTTCAATTCCACCACAGCCACTTCATTGAATTCTCTAATGGGAAATAAAAAAGATGGTGGATTTCATGGAATTTGGGTTTTCAGAAAAGTGAGCCAAAATAGGCTAAATATTTCTGAAAACAATCATGCAACAACATCTCACGCAACTACTCCAAAAGTACCTAGCCATATATTTCTAAATAAAAAGGAAAAAGAAGAAGGTGGAGGCGAAGCGTAAGCAAGTAGGCGGAAGCAAAGTAGAGGAGGCGTGCTCGCTCTCGCAAGAGACGACTCGGCTTCCAAAACCACGTATGGGGTTGGGTTTGAGTCCCACTTATTTCGGACTTGGATCAAAGGCCTATATTCAGTCCGAGACACACTTAAGCTCACCAAACAATATCTAGGACTCATGTCCATTTTAATTGAAGATATCCGGTCCAATCTAGCCCACCAAAAAGGGCCTAAAAGAAAACGAAGTTGAGACAACTAGAATAAAATAATAATTTAATTTATTTTCATTCCAATTGAAGTCCTTACAACTAGGGCAGGCAATGGGTCGTGTCATGTTGGGTCGGAATTATATGTGTTAAGAATGCTCAACCCAAACCCGACCAGTTTAATAAACGTGTTATTTACGAGCTGACCCGTTAATTTCCCGTGCGGGTTTCGAGTCATGTCAAGTTGACCTGCTAAATGGTAGCAAATAAATTTTTTGAAAATTTGAAAATTTAATCAAGTAATTGCATTTTTTTTATATAAAATAATTATTGCATTTTGCCTCTCTATGTATAAAGATTGAGAAAGAGAAATAAAATAAATAAAAATGAAGAAAATGAAGGAGAAACAAAGAAATGGGTGAGTGGGTTACATAGGTATTTTAGCGGGTTGGCGAGTTATATAGATATTTCAGAGGGTTGGCGGGTTGACCTGTTTAATAAACGGGTTATATAGGTATTTTAGCAGGTCGGCAGGTTGACCCGAAACTCACCCGTTTATAAACGGATCAGTAGCGGGTTGACCCGAAAACTTAATCATGCGGGTTGACCTGCTAATTTTCCGTGCGGATTTCGAGTCGTGTGTCTGAAATTGCCACCCTTATTTACAACCTCATGCATGCCACACAGAGCTCCTTTTAATTTGAGGAGTTAAGCAGTTATATCCATTTTTCAACACTACATCTGATTCTCCCACAGTTCATTGAGTATGCATCATGTGTTCTTGAATAATCACAGTGCGCTCCAAAATTCTCTGATTCCTCTAGATTTTTCTTCTTTCTTTCCAGGTAGCAGCCAACTCTTATTGTAGTTTCTTGATCCGAGCTTGCAGTTGTTTTTCTTCCTTAGTGTCTGCTTGAATTTGAGACTTCAATTATGTGTATCTAATCTCATTTTCTTCCACATCCTGGGAAGATTTATGATACACATCTTGAATAATCTTGGCTTCTTCATATTTAACCTGAATATATAATAGACCAGAACACTGATCCATCAGCTTCTTGTAGTCTTGAGCAGTGTTTTGAAAGCGCGAGGCGTGAGCGCGCGTCGGAGCGAGGCGGCAAGCATCCGCCTGAGGCGGTCGTCTGTTTAGCGACTTACACGTTTAGCGGGCGAAGGCGTTGCAAGGCGTGGCGAGCGGAGCGAGGCGACCCGAGGCGGAGTGAGGCGGAGCCAGATCTGGACAGAGACAGAGACACAGAGATCAAAGGCCATCGATGACTCTGTCTACAAATTGGGTATGTGAGGAAGAAGACGGCGCGAGGAAGAAGATAATTTTTTTTAGGGTTTTTGTATTGAAACGGCGTCGTTTAAATACAAAGTGTTTTAAATTTTTTTGGAAGAAACGGCGTCGTTCACCGATTGTTTAATAATAAAAGAACGATTGTAGCCGACTGTAGTCAATTTTGGATGAAAGTTGAAACACGTCCTTTGACTTCCCTTTCTAACTCCAAATTGTTATTATTGACTTACCCTTTTTTTCTTTTAAAAAAAAAAAAATATATTAACCAATGTTTATAACTCCAGCCAACTGTTAAATTAATATATTAATATACACATGGACTTATATATATATATATATTATATAGTATAGTACAACCCTAATTTCTACCCTTACTAGATAATCTCCGTCAATTTCAAGAATTCTCTTCATCTTTTTAGACTGCAAGTAAGTCATTCTATTTTTCTCTCTAATTCTTCGCAACTGTAATTTGAAGTTTTGTATTATTTTTTTCAATATATTACTTATATTATTCATTTATGTGATATAGTAGAAATTTGACGTACATGCATCATACTTATATCTTAGAAATATAAATGGTATTGTTTTATAGCTATGAATCGAAAAGATCCTGCGTGGAAGTATGCAAAAGAAATAGAAGGGGAAAAATACTTGAGATGTGCATTTTGTGATCAAAGATGTAGTGGAGGAATTTCTAGACTTAAGCATCATTTGGGTCAAACTCATCATGGTATGCAACCATGTAAGAAAGTTCCTGAGCATGTGAAAAAAGAGTATGCCGCAACTTTGAAAAATTTTCAACTTGAAAAAAGAAAGAAAAATGAAATGCTTAGAGAGATTGGGGATGGTCCAGGAGGAGGTGCTCAGAGTATGGAAACTTTATTGGATGAAGAATATGGAATCCCCGGTACTGGGAGTGCTGCAGTTGATTAGGCTCTTAGAGCTCAACCTAAATCAAAAGGACCGATGGATAGATTTGTCAATTTAGAAGCTCGGCAAAGTACATTAAATTCAACATACAAACAAGAAGAAAGAAAGGAGGTTTGTCGAAAAATTGGTCGTTTTTTCTTCTCTAGAGCACTCTCATTTAATATTGTAAATGATCCATTTTGGCTACCTATGGTGGAAGGATGAAGATGATGAGATAGATAAAGATCCTTTAACATTTGATAGTGGGAAATATCCTTTTCATATTGATACAGTTGATCAATATGATAATGATGCTAGTTTGAATGATATTCCTGTTGAGGAGTGGGATGAGTGAATTATGTTTTTGTTTTGATGTTGGATAAAAAATTTATGTTTTGGGATTGATTATTATGCTTTGAATGACAATTAGTACTTATATTTGATTATATTTAAAATATTGTTATGGTTCAATAAGAATTACTTGTACAATTTAATTGTATTATATTATTTATAAATTTTTCTTATTAAAATAAATTAATGTTCAAAAGGCTTACGCATCACTGCTTCAAGGCTTACGCCTCACATAGCGCGACTAAAACGCCTCGCATCAATGCCTCGCCTTTCAAAACATTGGTCTTGAGCATAGTCACCTTTGCATAAACTAAGAGGTCCAAATCTGCCAGTAATTGGTTGATGGACTCTAGGCTGGGGAAGAAGAAGTTTATACCAAAATGCTTCAGAAGCTTGGATAATCCCCCAAAAATGGTAATTTTTCTAGGTCTTAGGTGTAAGAAGAGTTCTATCTAGAGGTAAGGAAACTAACAATATCAATAAAACTATCAAAAAGGGGGTGAAGGGTAGTGAAGCAAGTCATAATTTTTGCATTTAAACTTCTTCTAGGGATGCAACAAAAGCAAGATGAATAAGACCAAGGCCCCAATATGGTGACATCATGTAAAACTATCATCAGCATTGTACAGGCCGCCAGTGAAAACCTTGCTTACATGCCTCAATAAGATTTTTGGTAGCCAGATAGTCAATTCGATATGGTCCAATAACATCAAAATCCTCTTTCTCGCTCGCACTAATGCAGCACAACACAACTGATGCATTGCCCAATGTTGGTCCAATGTGATCTGGTTTCTCTAAGAACATCTCCAACCGATCCTTCAATTGTCAGATAGAGTGCACAACCGTAATATTTGAAGTTTTGGGAGCTCCAACCAAACTATCAAAGTTGACATGAAATGAATGTTGGAGAGAAGTCATTATAATTGACGTCCAAATGCTGAGGCGTTATTTCCATTGTTTTCATTTTTTTTATTCGTATTGATCCCACAAGCTTTTAATGATTCTAGCTATCATTGGTCTCATCAGATTATTTTGTTCTTATTGTCCCCTAGTTTTTATTCTTATTAATATATCTAACATATCGGTTGGAGCACATAAGCTATCAAATTTAAATTTGATGTTTGGTTTTTGACGTCTCCTTTGAAGATGCTCTAAGTCACACTCCACAATTTAAAGCTTCTCTACAGCTGGGCTAAAGATCAAAAGCTACCTGTTATTTCATATAAGCATATATTGTTGAAGATAATTCTCAAGGAATCCCAAGTCAAAAATTAAATAAATATGAAATGCATATGAGTTCCAAGGAATCCCAGTCGAAAATCAAGAAAAGTAGAAGAGTATCAGCCCCCCAATGACAAACATAGAATGAAAAATAAAAAGAACAGCATCTTACGGGTGGGCTGCAATGGTGAAGAAGACGACATAGCACGTCGTACGAAGCAAAGATTGAATGAATGTTGTGCATTAATTATTTTCCAGTTGGGTTTGAGTCCCTCTTATTTGGGACTTGGATCAAAGGCATGTATTCAGTTTGAGACACACTTAAACCCACTAAACAATGGATAGGACTCATGTCCATTTTAATTGAAGATATCCGGTTCAATCTAGCCCACCAAAAAAGGCTTAAAAGAAAACGAAGTTGAGACAGCTAGAACAAAATAATCATTTCATTTTTTTTTTTCATTCCAATTGAAGTCTTTACTAGAGCTGGGCTCGGTCTGGGTTGGTTCGGTGTTGAGCCAACACCGAACGCCGAACCGTAGCCCTCGGTGGAGCGTTTTATAACGCCGACGCCGAACCATCATCTCCGGTTAACCGGAGTCCTCGGTTAACCGGTCGTACGGGTTGGTTTGGCTCGGTTTCTGTGTTTAAACGGTGACTGCAAAGACTGAGACGGAGGCTGCGAGATCTGTGCTCAACGACTTCGCGACTTGGACGGCTAGATCTGTGCTCGACGACTTCGCGACTTGAACAGCCGATCCAACCCAGAAGAAATGAAGAAGAAAGAGATAGTCCAGGCTTGACCGTTGCTAGGCTTGTCCCTGCGAGATAGGAATGAGGAAGAAGAAGTTGTGGGAGGAAGAAGAAGTTGTGGGAGGAAGAAGAAAGAAGACAGAGAGAGAGAGATATAGAGGGAGGAAGAAGAAGAAAAAAATAAAGAGAGGGAGAGATGGAAGAAACTGACGGACAAAACAAGGTGGAAGAAATGGAAAAAAATAGAGAGAGAGAGACAAGACAAGACATGGAAGAAGAAGAATAATAAACAAACAAGAATTGGGAAGAGAAAAAGCTGTCTGACAGAGAGAGAGGGTGCGCAAGCTTTGTATGGTCAACAGTTTGCCCATTTTTTTTATATAGATAATAATATTATATTTCATATTTTCTTATAATAATATTAATATTTATTATTTTTAATATAATCGGTTTGGTTTGGTTTAACGTGGTTTTCAATATCAGGACACCGAACACCGAACCATAGACTTCGGTTTGGTTTGGTTTCAAACCGGTAATTACAAAAAAAAAAAAAAACCAAACCAGGATAAGCGGTTTGGTTTGGCTTCACCGGGTTATCGGTTGGATGCCCACCCCTAGTCTTTACAACTAGGGTTGGCAATGGGTCATGTCGTGTCGGGTCGGAATTATATACGTGTCAAGAATGCTCAACTCAAACCCGACCCATTTAAAAAAAGTGTCATTTACGGGTTGACCCGTTAATTTCCCGTGCGGGTTTCGGGTTATGTCGAGTTGACTTGCTAAGTGATAACAAATAAATTTTTTGAAAATTTAATCAAGTAATTGCATTATTTATTTTTTTATATAAAATAGTTATTGCATTTTGCCTCTCTATGTATAAAGATTGAGAAAGAGAAATAAAAAAAAATTGAAGAAAATGAAGAAGAAACAAAGAAATGGGTGGGTGGGTTACATAGGTATTTTAGCGGGTTAGCGGGTTATATAGATATTTTAGCGGGTTGACCCGTTTAATAAACGGGTTATATAGGTATTTTAGTGGGTTGGCAGGTTGACCAGAAACCCATCCGTTTATAAATGAGTCAGTGGCTGGTTGACCCGAAAACTTAATTGTGCGGGTTGACCTGCTAATTTTCCGTGCGGGTTTCGAGTCGTGTGTCGGAAATTGCCACCCTTATTTACAACCTTATGCATGCCGCACAGAGCTCCTTCTAATTTGAGGAGTTAAGCAGTTACATCCATTTTTCAATTGATTTTCCCTTAAAAAACACTACATCTGATTCTCCCACAGTTCATTGAGTATGCTTCATGTGTTCTTGAATAATCACAGTGCGCTCCAAAATTTTCTCTGATTCCTCTAGATTTTTCTTCTTTCTTTCCAGGTAGCAGCCAACTCTTATTGTAGTTTCTTGATCCGAGCTTGTAGTTGTTTTTCTTTCTTAGTGTCTGCTTGAATTTGAGACTTCAATTATGTGTATCTGATCTCATTTTCTTCCACATCCTGGGAAGATTTATGATACACATCTTGAATAATCTTGGCTTCTTCATATTTAACCTGAATATATAGCAGACCAGAACACTGATCCATCAGCTTCTTGTAGTCTTGAGCATAGTCACCTTTGCATAAACCAAGAGGTCCAAATCTGCCAGTAATTGGTTGATGGACTCTAGGCTGGGGAAGAAGAAGTTTATACCAAAATGCTTCAGAAGCTTGGATAATCCCCCAAAAATGGTAATTTTTCTAGGTCTTAGGTGTATCTAGAGGTAAGGAAACTAACAATATCAATAAAACTATCAAAAAGGGGGTGAAGGGTAGTGAAGCAAGTCATAATTTTTGCATTTAAACTTCTTCTAGGGATGCAACAAAAGCAAGATGAATAAGACCAAAGCCCCAATATGGTGACATCATGTAAAATTATCATCAGCATTGTACAGGCCGCCAGTGAAAACCTTGCTTACATGCCTCAATAAGATTTTTGGTAGCCAGATAGTCAATTCGATATGGTCCAATAACATCAAAAACCTCTTTCTCGCTCCCACTAATGCAGCACAACACCACTGATGCATTGCCCAATGTTGGTCCAATCTGATCTGGTTTCTCTAAGAACATCTCCAATCGATCCTTCAATTGTCAGGTAAAGTGCACAACCGTAATATTTGAAGTTTTTTGGAGCTCCAACCAAACTATCAAAGTTGACATGAAAATGAATGTTGGAGAGAAGTCATTATAATTGACGTCCAAATGTTGAGGCGTTATTTCCGTTGTTTTCATATTTTGTATTTGTATTGATCCCACAAGCTTTTAGGGCTCGTTTGGTATGTCAGACTGTACTGACTAATTTCTGTCGGATAGTATTAATCTATTCCGGAGAGTACTGACTGTCTATCCATAATACTATAAGGTGTTTGGTGCTCTTCCGGATAACATCGGATCATACTATTTTTTTACAAAAAATTATTTGATAATTTATTTGGAAATATAGACAATATAGACAGTATAATTTGCATATATATATATATAATTATGAAAAAAGAGAATATATTGAAGCCCAACAAAAGCAGGCAAGAAGAGAATCAACAGCCAGCAGTAACAACACGGAAATAACCAGAAAACAAACCAACATGGCACCAAAAGTAGAAAAAAAAAAATACAGCAAGAAAAACATAGCTGCATGTATTGTTCTAATCGTTGACTTGGGATGATAATTTGATTATTGAGTTGGATACCTGGAGAAGATGGAATACATAAAGAAAAAAAACGCAAGAAAAACTCAATAGCATGTATTGAGTTGGATACACAGCCGCATGATGATTATTTGATTATTGAGTTGGATACATAGCCGCATGTAATGTTGGATACAAAGCCTCATGATGATTATTTGATTATTTGATTATTTGATCATTGAGTTGGATACATAGCTGCATGTATTGTTCCAATACAGCAAGAAAAAAAAAATTCAAAAAGGAAAAACTCATAACCTAATTTCTACAAAAATTTAATAAAAGAGGAAATATATAAAGAAAGAGAAGATGAAGAAAAAATAAGAGAGAAGAAGTATATTGGAGAGAGAGAGAGAGAGAGAGAGAGAGAGATGGATACCTAGAGAAGAGTGAAGAGAATAACTTTGGAGAAGATAGCAAAGAAGAACCCTAGGGAGAAGAAGATGAAAATAACGTCGTCAAATTTTTCACATGAACGTGTGTGTTCTTTTTCCCTAACTGTATAATTAAGTGTGTATTATCTAAATCGGGGTGTGTGAGTTGTATTAGTTAGTCAGGTAAGGAGAGTATTAAAAGTCCAATCCATATAAAATAGTCAGATAATTAAATAATACAAGTTGACACCAAACACCTGAAATGGACTATTTACTCCTATACAGAGTCTAATACGGTATACCAAACAAGCCCTTAATGATTCAAGCTATCATTGGTCTCATCAGATTATTTTGTTCTTTATTGTCCCCTAGTTTTTATTCCTATTAATATATCTAACATATCGGTTGGAGCACATAAGCCATCAAATTTAAATTTGATGTTTGGTTTTTGACATCTCCTTTGAAGATGCTCTAAGTTACACTCCACAATTTAAAGCTTCTCCACAGCTGGGCTAAAGATCAAAAGCTACCTGTTATTTCATATAAGCATATATTGTTGAAGATAATTCTCAAGGAATCCCAAGTCAAAAATTAAATAAATATGAAATGCATATGAGTTCCAAGGAATCCCAGTCGAAAATCAAGAAAAGTAGAAGAGTATCAGCCCTCCAATGACAAACATAGAATGAAAAATAAAAAGAACAGCATCTTGCGGGTGGGCTGCAATGGTGAAGAAGACGACATAGCACGTCGTACGAAGCAAAGATTGAATGAATGTTGTGCATTAATTATTTTCCACTTGGATTTCCAATTTATTTTTTAGAAACTTAAATTAAATGACGTGGCATGTCCACATGGCTGCCACATCAGGTGGTTTAATAAGGTGGTACAAAAAATGTGATCTCCCAAGCATTACCCACAAGGGGAATGCTAGCAACTTTCTCTCTAACCTTCTCTTTTGGACATTCTCCTTTCTCCTTATGACACGTGTTAATTTTTACACTTAAAATAATGTCATTATTACATTAGACAACCTTTATGTCAAAATCTCCATTTTTTAAGTGTAAAAATAACACGCCACATGCAGAGGAAAAGGTCCAAAGAGAAAGTTAAAGAAAAGATTGCTAACATTTCTCATACCGACAAATATTTGGGACAAAAGTCGCCTGACGTGGCTATTGACCATGAAGTTATATCAGAAAGAAAAGAACAGCAGCACCATATGGCAGAAGAGGGATTGTACGGTGATTTCTGCTTCTTCAACTACTAATGTGACAGCTTTGCAACAGCTTTTCGTGACAGTCAATCCCGAACTCTGTTTTGCTGTCAAGCAACATGTTTCAAAATTGAAATGGTAAGCGGATTATTCGAATAAAGATGTTTGCTCCCTTTTTTATTTCTTTAAAAAGTAGTTTTTTTCTTCTGAAATATTTTCATTTGACAGAAAACTTCCTTCTTCCTTTTTCTGCTCAAAGGCTCTGTTATAAAGTAATGATTTTCTTCTGGGAAGGGTGCTCTGCCTTCTTATTTTCTGGTTTTTAATTTCTTTGAAGTACAAATCAGAAAAATCAATAAAGGGCCTTTTTGGATGATGAATTTGGATAAGGAATTTGGGCTTTTGTGGGATTTACAATTCCCTATGGCCCAATTACGTTGTTTGGCAAGCCCACTAGGAGTAACTTCATAAATGACTTGGGATTTAAAGGAGGAGGGTCCCTTTCTGAAATAACGCCTCCCCACATGTTACTTTGAAATTTTCTCAACACTCGAACTGAACCATGACCAACAGAAAAATCAATAGGGTTTACTAGAAATTAAGGTTCAGAGTACCCAAGAACAAAAACGACATTGACTTCAATAAGGAAGAGATAAGAAGGAGGGGTGGGTGGGTGTTAAGGCCCTCTATGTTTTCTTTGCTGTACATCTAACAATGGTCTCCTCAGAACAGTAAAATGAAGCAGATATGCTTTATGTGGTTGAGATTTGGAAGTATCATACGCTTCTTCCACTTCTACTTTTCCACGTATAAAGCATATATGCTTTTTACTCATGCATTTACTTCACATAAAGGAATGAAAATGTAAGTGGAGTCAATATGAAATTAGGAATTGAACTCCTGATTTTGGAGGAATGAAACACTTAGGTTGGAGGAATGAAAATGTGCTTCAACACTGAAGTTGAACAAAAACTTGAGTAGGAAGTAGTGTCACAGGTAAAGAACAAAAGAAAAAAAGAGAAGAAAAAAAACTCCATAGCATCGATCCATGTAAGAACATTTCTATGCTCCTTACCACTACGCTAGTGAGCCATTGCCAAGCATAACATATATATTGAAAAAGTAAATGTTGATGTGAAAAAAGGCTGGGATTCTAATTTCAAATGCATGGGGCAGTTGTTAGCGGTTTACAAGAGGTGGCTGCATGCTCCAAGGTCGTGGGCTGATTTCTAGGCGTGAAATTAGGCCTCAATGTGTTGTGGGATACTGGGAAGGCGCCAGCAAGTACATGGGCAGTTTGTGGAGTAAACTGCCGAGCCAAGTGGCATGCTGGGATACTGCCAACGAAAATCCTAGTAGATGGGGATGTCATCTACATGTTTATGCTTATAAATAGGCCTATGGTGGCTAGGTTGAGTTACTAAGTGATGTGGTAGCCCAACTAAAAGTAAGAACTTGTATACCTTGCTATTGAGAGAGAAATATAAAGGTTGGGAATTTCTCGTACGTGGTGTGTGCATTCTTGTGTGAGTTCCCCGTTTAGGCAAGTTTTACTTAAGGGTGTTGACATTCAATTGTTCCGCTGTGTAAACACTAAGCCTCATGAGTTGGAGGTGCGAGAAGGCTGACTTAGGAGGAGTCTAATGTTAACGTGAGTCCTAAATCAATCAAGGAGATTTATTTCCTTGATTGATTAGGGGACTTACTTTCCTTATTTTAGATAGTTGACAAATCACTTTATAATTAGGAGATACTATCCTAATTGATTACTGTATCTATTTCCTTGTAAAACCCTAATGTAAATCCCTATATATACCTTCTTATGGAGAAGAATACAATTTAACGTAAAGTATTCAAACCCATATTCATATTTGAGCATGGTATCAGAGAAATCGATCCTCGGTTGTTTCTAAATTCTCATATCATATTTCTCATATTCAAATCCCAAAACCCTAAATCAAATTCCTCATATTTTAATTCCTTAAATCAAAATCCCTAAACACATACCTTTATCTTACCCTCAAATCATTCTGCTGCCATGGATACCGTCCCGTTCAAAACCGCCGACGACTCCACATCCATTCCTCAGATCGTCACTATTCACAATGACAACTCCCCGTTCCCTACCAGCGTCATCTTGACTGAGACCAATTATGCCTTATGGTCTCATGTAATGGAGATGCGTATTGTTGCCCGCGAAAAGTGGTGTGCCGAGAATTCAACAGGTACCCAAGGTTATGTTTTAAATACTTCATCAAAGAAAAACACATGGATCATTGACACTGGAGCCACTGATCACTTGACTTTTGATCCTAGACAATTTACCTCTCATACACCGTCTCCCCAATCGGTGGTGTCTAATGCTAACGGTACCCCTCCCCTGTAATTGGGGAGGGTTCCCTCTCTCTCTCTGATTCCCTAACTTTGGATTCTGTATTGATTGTTCCATCCTTACATCATAATCTCTTGTCTGTTGCCCAAATTACTAAGGCCTTGAATTGCACTGTAACCTTTTGGCCTACTCATTGTGTTTTTTAGGACATTCTCAGCAGCAAGACGATTGGTTGTGGTACTAGGAGAGACAAACTCTACTACTTGGACTTGGCACCTGACAGTGAAGCCAGAGTCGGTAAAGCTTTCAAGATTGGGGGTGCTAGTATTGAGAAGCAAACTGCCGAAGTATGGTTATGGCATAGGCGTCTTGGACATGCTTCATTTGGATATTTACAGAAGTTATTATCATCATTATTTTCCAGTTTAGATATTTCCAGTTTTAAGTGTGACATTTGTGAACTGGCCAAGAGCCATCGTGTTCCTTTTCCCTTAAGTTCAAATAAAAGTTTGGTCTCATTCTCTCTTATTCATTCTGATGTTTGGGGTCCTGCAAAAATTACCACTCCAGGGGGAGCTAGATGGTTTGTCACTTTTATAGATGATTGCACCCACATGACCTGGGTTTCCCTTCTCAAAACTAAAGGGGAAGTCAGTTCCAAGTTTCAACTGTTCCATCAAATGATGGAGACTCAGTTCCATACCAAAATTCAGGTTCTTTGCTCGGACAATGGCGGAGAATTTCTCAACCATGATCTTAACCAATTCTTACAAGATCATGGCATTATACACCAACGTTCATGCCCTCGCATTCCCTAGCAAAATGGAGTGGTTGAAAGAAAGAACCGTCACTTATTGGAAGTAGTTCGTGCCTCTCTCTTTGATGCCCATATGCCTCGACCTTTTTGGGGTAAAGCGGTCCTCTCTGCAGCATACCTCATCAATTGGATTCCCTTCAGTATCCTAAATTTCCAAACACCACTCCAAACACTTTACCACCATATCCAAATACCCCCCACCCCAAACCTGGAACCCCGGATCTTTGGTTGTGTTGTCTTTGTCCACTTACATGATCACCAACGAAGCAAACTGGATCCCCGAGTCGAGAAATGTGTTTTCATTGGATATGCACCTCATCAGAAAGGGTACCGGTGTTACCATCCTCCCAGTTAGAAGGTCTATACATCCATGGATGTTGTGTTCTAGGAACACGATAGATATTTTTCAGCTGCATAGGAGGAGCATCGAGAATCCAACCCTAAAATTCTAGATTTTTTTCCTGAGAACGCGACTCTGCTTCCAAACTATCGGTCGCCAGCGAATCTACTTCAAAACGACCGGTCGCCGATTTCATGCGACCGGTCGCCCGAGAACCTGCTTCAAAACGACTGGTCGCCAAAAGCCTGCGATCGGTCGCCCAAGGAACTGTTCTGTTGTCTCCGCGCTGTTAAAATCAGGAGGAGGAAATTGAACCATTTCATGAGATTTTGCCCGCTTTAGCTCCAGTACCACACCAATAATCTGCTGATGAAGTCATTCAGGTAACATCTTTTCCTGAAACTGATAGCACTAATGAAATATCCCATGATGATTTGATTTCAGAAGGCACAGAGCCTACATATCAGCTTCCAGAAAGGAAGAACAGTGGCAAACCTCGAGTACAATACGAAGCAGATCTTAAAGCCAAAGGGAAATACCCCATCAACAATTACATATCTCTCAGTAGATTATCAGAGGCGCGTGTGCATTTTGTAAAGCAATTGGCTGACATATCTCTCGCCAACAGTGTTACTAAAGAACTTGAAGACCCAAAATGGAAATAAGCCATGAATGAAGAAATGCGAGCCCTCCAAAAGAATGTCACATGGGGACTCGTGCCTTTACCTCATGGAAAGAGGACAGTAGGATGCAGATGGATTTATACTGTGAAGCTCAAAGCTAGATGGATCCATTGAAAGATATAAAGCTAGATTAGTGGCGAAAGGGTACACACAGAGATATGGGATAGACTACCAGGAGACCTTTGCCCCAGTAGCCAAGATTAACACTATTAGAGTCCTCTTGTCTCTAGCAGCAAATCTTGATTGACCATTACATCAATTTGATGTTAAAATTGCATTCTTACATGGAGACTTGGAAGAAGAAGTCTATATGGACCTACCACCAGGATGCAATTTAGCTCATGATAAGAAGAATCACGTGTGCAAGCTCAGAAAATCATTGTATGGTTTAAAACAATCCCCCAGAGCATGGTTTGTCAGATTTACTAAATCTATGAAGAATTTTGGGTATACACAGAGTAATTCAGATCATACCCTGTTCGTGAAGCGTGATGGAAGAAGGCTTACTGCACTGATTGTTTATGTAGATGATATAGTCGTAATTGGAAACGACACTGGAGAGCAACTGAAGTTGCAAAAGTATTTGTCTCAGGAATTTGAGATGAAGGACTTAGGTGATCTGAAGTATCCAGGTCAAAAACTGGTATATTTTTGTCTCAAAGGAAGTATGTGATGGATCTATTCACTAAAACAGGGATGCTTGGGTGTAAGCCGGCTGACACACCCATTGAGATGAACCACAAGTTGTGTGAAGACATAGACCAAGAACCAATCAATAAGGAACAGTACCAATGCCTTGTTGGAAGGTTGATATACCTAGCACACACAAGACCAGATATTGCATATGCTGTAAGTGTGGTTAGTTAGTTTATGCATTCACCTAGTGTTTCTCAGAGGAATGCTGTTGATCGGATTTTAAGGTACTTAGCTGATTGGGCTGGGTCCATTACAGATAGACGCTCTACTTCTGGTTACTTTACATTCGTGGGAGGTAATCTAGTCACTTGGCGGAGTAAAAAACAAAATGTGGTTTCTTGGTCGAGTGCAGAAGCAGAGTATAGAGGAATGACTCAAGGAGTTTGTGAATTATTGTGGATCAGAAGGCTCTTGATAGAATTGGGTTTCAAACCTGAAAAACCAATGGAGTTGCATTGTGACAACAAGTCAGCTATCAATATTGCTCATAATCCAGTTCAACATGATCGAACCAAACATGTTGAAGTGGATAGACATTTCATCAAAGAAAAATTGAGAAAAAGATAATCCGCCTACCGTTCGTAAAATCAGAAGATCAACTGACAGATGTCTTAACCAAAGCTGTTTGTGGAAGAGTATTTTCTGACTCACTTACCAAGTTGGGCATTAGTGACGTATATGCACCAACTTGAGGAGGAGTGTTAACGTGAGTCCTAAATCAATCAAAGAGATTTATTTCCTTGATTGATTAGGGGACTTACTTTCCTTATTTTACATAGTTGACAAATAATCGTATAATTAGGAGATACTATCCTAATTGATTACTGTATCTATTTCCTTGTAAAACCCTAATGAAAATTACTATATATATACCTCCTTATGAAGAAGAATACAATTTAACCTAAAGTATTCAAACCCATATTCATATTTTAGCATCTAAGTGCCGGACAAGGGTCAAAAAATTAAAGTCCCTTGTTACATCAACTATGGTGATTCCCTTTCAGCCATCGTCCTATGCAGTTGCCATGAAACACATGTGAGCAAGGCATGCAAGCAACATCTTCTGATCCCACAACAAACTCTTCCATACAAATAGGACAAACCTCACTTTCTTGCACTACACATCTTCTTTTTCTTTTTCCACCCTCCTCCTCCTCCTCCTCCTCCTCATCTTCATATTCATCAGCAGCCACCACTCTAACCTTCTTTAGGGCTTTCTTGATCAACGCATCCATCTCAAGTTCTCTTTCTTTCGGAACCCCCTCGGTGCGAATCAAATTATGCTCTTTTCTTATATGAGCACTAAAACGCAGTACTTTAGTCCCTTGTTTGAATCCAAGTCGCGAATTTTGCAACCGAATTCTATAATCATTTCCACCAATTGATCCTGCGGCTCCTCACCGACTCCAAGCAAGGACAAATTCTTTGAAAGAAAACGCTTGGCGTCGTTTGGGGTTTCTAAACAACACACATCTTCTATTGTGACTTTCGCTATTGTCACTTGAGGGTCAAATTGGAGTACAAGTTTTAAGCCGGTTAATGTTCCGTCTTCTGATAGATCCCCGTCGAAAACCTTGTGGTTTACAGAGTATTTGAAATCAATCTCAAGTGGAACGCTAGGTGAAGATTGCTCATGACGATCACGGTGGTCTAATTGCGTGTCGCACAACTCTAACATTTCGTGTCTTTCAAAAATAGAAAAGCTAGTTGTGTGAATAGTAAGACGCAAGAGTGACGCTAATATAGATAGGTTTCCACACCGACTCGGTTTTCCCAACTGAAAAGCTAGTCCGTATTGAGTATAGATTTAAATAGTTTTTCTAGGGAGGATTAAAATTTTGATTTCTATAATTTGACATTTTTCACTTTGATTCTCCTAGTTTTGGTTATAACAGTCATGTTTGTTGACTTAACTATCTATTAGAAAATTAGCCTTTCTAGTTTGGTTTTTTTTCTGTTTAAAAAAAATATATAATTTGTTTAACTTTTTCCCTAATTTTTTTAAATTTTTTTTTCCAAAATTAGAAATGTGATAGATACCAGAAGAACTTGAACCCAAGACCACTTTATAGCACACCAAAAGCCAGGACCAATACACCCCATTGGTGTTTAATTTTTTCCCTAATTCATTAACCCAAAATCTTAAGATCCTTGATATAATAATATGTAATGACCAAGGGGACTGTTATTATTGGAGTCTAAAAAACTGATATAGGATTCAGTCACGTGGATAAAAAATTTATTTCGTCCTTAATTATATTTGAACCCAGCAAACAACCAAATTCACATCACAAATTTCATGGTCCCATCCCCAAAATTATTCCCAACAGTTTCCATAATATAACATATTATTATTATTATATCCCAACATCTCTATGGCTCCTCACCAACGTGCTTCGGAGTCAGGTGCATCAACATTCTTCCCAGCATTTCTTCCAACTTTTCTGTTAGAGGAATTCCCCGCAGCTCCCTCAGCCACAGCAGGAACTGCATCATCAGACTCATCATCCTAGATAACAATGACAATTGGAAAATGGCAGCACAATCTCAGTCAGCACATACAGAAGTAGGGATAAAAGAGAAGGGAGATGGGCAAGTCGTTAAAATCAGTTATCCATGCAACTAAGGTCATCGAATCTCCCCTCCCCCAATATCTCTTGTTAAAATAAAAATAAAAATAAAAACCTCATTTCTGCCATGATGTTATCTTTCAAAAAATGCAAAGGACCCACTAGTGTAGTGGTTTGGAGTATTTACTTCCTCGAGGTAAGGTCCGGGTTCGAGTCATAGCATCCGTGTAGTGTGTGTGAGTTTAGTATGCTATCGCTCTCTTTCAAAAAATGCAAAGGACCCACTAGTGTAGTGGTTTGGAGTATTTACTTCCTCAGGCAAGGTCCTGGGTTCGAGTCATAGCATCCGTGTAGTGTGTGTGAGTTTAGTATGCTATCGCCTCTCAATAAGAAAGGTCCTAAAAAAAGGGGTGGGGGGGGTGGGTTTAATTCCACTTACTCCTTTATCAGAAACTATTTGATTTTGATGAGTAGAACCACTGGAGCTGGAACAAGATGAAGAAAATGATGTCAGTCTGATATGTATAATGTAACCTAACCTGAACATGTCTATGAAACTAAATGTTTATTTGGTTATTTTTATTTGAGAGTAAACTTTTCAGAATAACCTCCTTCACCTTCTTCTTATTCTTATGTATTAATTTTTTTTATATTCTCTCATCCGAGTGTCCAATACATTATTATCGTGCATACGCCATTGTAAACATGGATGAAATGAGAGAGGGATAGTAGAAAATACATAGCGTCCGCATTGTAATAACGTCCGGATGTTCGAATAGGAGAATTTTTGTATATATACAAAGTCAATAGATTGACTTTGAAATGAGATGAGGTTTACCTGGATGGTTTTGAGGAGTTACTGCTTTCTTCAATAGATATAGTCATAGCTACCAGCATCTGCCACTCCTCCTCAGTTAATTCACCCTCTAATTAAAAAGTAATACATTTGGCAAATATAAATTTTTTGAAGTACTAAAAAAGCAATTAACTAAAAATCAATGTTATCAGTAGAGGGATATTTTGTTTTAGGGTATAAAGGGAATATTTTTGCCTTTTCTTTGTGAATCTAACAGAGAAAGTTGAGCAGCGAGTTGCTCATCCATTTGTTCTTGCGACAATCTTCCAGCCTGTATTTGGAACGAAAAATAAATGTACTCGAAATTTCTGAAATGGATCAAATGACAAGAAGAAAAAATGGGGAAAAAGGATTACCATTCTGACAAACAAATACTTGGCTAAGCCAATTGGTAAATGAAAAATCTTGCAACGATTTGAGTCTCACCTCTTTGTATTGAACAAATCGAACACTTGCCCAAGGCATATATATAGGTTAGATCACGGGAAGGAAGCATGTTGGTTTATATTCATGGAGAGTTAAGAGACCAGGGAGAGCAAATCTTTAGTCCATGAGCAAAATCTCTCACGTTAATGTTTGCATGCGCATTATTATTATTTTTAGATGAGTTCGCATGCTTCATTATTTAAACAATAGTTATTTTCACACAATGCATTGATTTCTTTTTCTTTTTTTAGTTATAAATGGGAATGAATATCAACTAATTGTTGTGATTGTGAAGGTAAAAATATATGAGATCTCTTGCAAAACTTATTCATATAGGATACAAATAAAAATCCAAATTCATTCATTTCTCATGATTAGAAGAAAGTAACGAAGTAGCTAGCGGACTAAAACAGAGAACTGAAGTTAAACTCTAATGTTATTTTCTTGTGAGATCCATATATATTCAATAGGCATCTCTCAATTACTGTGACTCTTCAGCCATGCTCATATGTAATTGCAATGAAACGCATATGAGCAAGGCATGCTCCTATGCTTCTAATTTTTTACAAGAATGATCCATGAATGAACATATTTGAAAATTAGACGGTTTGGATCGTTAAAATTCACATTGAATGTCAAAATGTGTACATAAAATTAGATTATTTGAGCATTCCCTCGATAGAAAAGGATTATGTATAATAAGGGCATTACATGGAGCCTATATGTGAAACTCTTCTCTTGGAATATTCTCATAATCATATATAGAAACAAGTTGAAATGACGTCGAAACTTATTTACAGGATACTTCAAATTGTCCAGAAAATTATTCATTATTCATTCTCATTCTCATTATCAGAAGAAATCAACCAATAAGGACATTCATCAACCACAACTTTTCCTTGTGATCCGTGTTCCATAGGCAACTCGAAGCGGCAAACAGACAGGGCAATTGTGTTGATTCTCTCTAAGCCATCCTCCTATGCATTTCTCATGAAACGGATGAGAGCAAGGCATGCAAGTTACCTCATCCCATCCTGCAATAAACTCTTCCATGCGAATAGGGCAAAGCTCATTTTCACGCACAACACAGCGTCATTTTCTTTCTCGACCCCCCTCCACCTCCTCCTCATCCTCCTCCTCCTTCTCGTCATGTTGTTCATCATCAGCCATCACTCTTGCCCTCTTTAGAGTCTTCTTGAGCAATGCATCCCTCGTGAGAACTGTTTTATCCGAACATATATCACACAGCTCCAAGATATTCATGTCAACCCTCAAACGCAGTATTTTGGGACCCTTTTTCGAATCCGACTTCCCAATTTCACGACCACGCTTTATAACATCCTTCACTACTGAATCGTGCCACTCCTCGTCGTCGATTTTCAGTTGGTACAGTTGCTGGTAGAGAAAAAGCTTGACGACGTCGAGTTCGGTGTCTAACGAGCGCACATCATCAATTGTTTGTGTTGATGTTATGGCGGGCGCTTCATGCTGGCAGATAGCGATGCTTTGGGTTTCGTCTTCTTCGGAGAGGTTGACGTAGTACTTCTTGTATACGAAGAGGGTGAAGTTGATTTCAAGTTTAGCCCTATCATGTGGAGATGAAGATTTCTCATTTTGATGATCATGATGATCAGGGTGGTGGTCTATTAATTATGTGGTGATTAGGGGCTTGACATCACAGAAGAATGTTTGATCGCTTTCGTGATAGATTTCCGTTCACAAATATACATATGTATATACGCAATATTGAATCAAAGAGACCCAAGAGTAGTGGCATGATTATATAAATAGGTTTTAATATATCTCTCTCTCTCTGCCTGTCTTTGTCTGTGTCTCTAGAGAGTTGAGGTCCAAACACGGTGTCGTTTTATAAGAGTATGAGCATCAAACACTCTACACTCTGTCTCTCTCTCTCTGATGAGATCGAGCAGAGCAATCGTTTTGATTTGATTTGATTCATTCATTCATTCATTCAGTTGGAGTGGGGATCCGACTCCAACCGGGCCAGCTTTTGTTGCTGGAAACCATTTTTGGCCCAAACCCTCCCCAGCCCGAGCCCACCTCTCCATCACTGAACTCGCTCTTATGGAGTTTTCCTTTGAGACACATAGGGATAGAGGAGGATTTTTTGCAAAGGATTATAGAAATGATCTAAAGTAAACTACATAGAGAGAGATTTGAACTCGGGTACTGAGTGAGAGCACATCTACTCTAGCCCAAACTCTTCGTGTTTGGGTCGAGCTAATTTTCACCCAACACAAACACGACATGACACAAAACCGCAAGAACAAGGCAAACCTCTCTCCGATCGGACGGCGATCGATTCGTCTAACTCCAAAATCATTGATTCATAGTGTCCGGGACTCCGATTCTCAATCAACAAGTTCCTACACGATCCTAGAGGTATGAGGAACAACATATTTGAAAATGAGACCAATCGAACGGTCCAGACCTATCGAACCTTGATATCGCCTAATAGGCGCAATATCTGTTCGATAGTCAAACAGTAATCAATCCTTAATCCGAGCATACCATCATGCCCAGAACAACATGGGGAACATTTTAAAACTTAACGGGCAGCCACAAGGTGGCCTACTCACCGCCACACTCCGCCGGTAGTGCGTGGGTGGTTTGAGTAATTTCTGGCGATGGAAAAATTCTTGAAACTACGTACAATACCAATACCAACATATTCAGACTAACAAGGGGAGTGTTTTTGGTTCTTGGACCTCAGCCAAAAAGTGCTTGGAGATGGGTGAAATCACAGCTAAACTGTTGGCCCAATATGGGTGTTTTGATAAATTTCCAAAACTCCAAAATCGGTCTAAACCACTTACATAAACGGCTAGAGCACGGAAAAAAAAGAAAAACCATACCTCACTCGACGGAAACGGTGGCTAGAGTCGTCGGAAAAAGGACAAGAGCCGTCGGATCTATTTTTTGTTAAATCAAAGAAATCCTTGATGGTTAACGTTGATTAACCACTGGGCTAGGTAGGGGAGGAAGAAAGGAACATTTTTTGTGAAGGTAGCGTGGCCAATTGGTGCACGACGACGTCGATTGGTGCCAGGAAGTCGAACAGTCTCTATTGCTACAACAACTGTGTCGAGAGAAGGAGGAAGAAGAAGTGTTGGGGGGGCAAAGGAGAAGAAGAAAAAATAAAATAAAAAATCCCAGTTACTGTAGCACACAGTAAAAAATTTGAAAATTCCTATTACGTCCTTTTTGTTTCAAACCTTTTCTCCTTCGTTACAACTCGGAATTGAGCGTGCCGCCTGTCTATGGACTCGTATCGACGAGCTCAATGCAACAGTGCAATTCAATTTCCCAAATTCATTCTTGAAAAAAAGTCAACCTTAAACCACTAAGAATCCCTAAGGATAAAGTCGTCTTTTCACTTTAGAATTTCAAAAATTAAATTAAATTTCAAGATGAAATGTTATACTTAGGCTCCGTTTGGTTCATGGAAAATGAGGCTTGGGGATAGAAAATCAATTACTTTCCCATGTTTGATAAGTCCAAGCATGGGAAATGGTTGCCTGGTACATGGAAAAGTAGGGTGAAAGTGAAGCACTCCTCCTCCCTTGGGTTTTGTTTTCCCTTCTCATGAGAAAGTTTGGGAAAATGTGCTAACATTAATTGCATATTTTTCATGACTATTTTGTCCCCATTAACAATTTAGAATTACAATATATATCATTCAATGCATTCTTATTTTATTTTATTTAATATGTGTATAATTGAAAAATTATACAAACTTTGTTTTCCATTTATACTCAAAACAAACATGGGAAAGGAAATAAAATGATATCTCCATGTTATTTTCCCAGCATTACCAAACATGAGAAAAGAATATTCATTTCTCATTGAGAAATGACATGGAAATTGATTTTCCCTTAAATGCACACATCCTTGGTTGACCTACGTCACAATGCAAGTCAACAATCAAAACAATATGTACTTTAGGTCATCTATGACTTTTTGGTGATCTAAAATGTGAAAAAAGAACAAAAAAACAACATATAGTTTGTTGGATTGACTGAAACGAAAATAGGAATAATTAATCAAATTGCTAAACAATTTGATCATTGGATTATAGTTCTCTCTTGTCTTTCTTAAATAAGGACATCCTTACACCGTAGAAAGGCTCATAGTCATGCATATATTTTTTTGAGACTGAAAGGTGTGGGAGCGACAAGATGCAATGTATAATAAGCTGGTTAAGGAAAAGATAGATACTTTCTTAGTGGTTGGTGGATGGAACTCAAGAAAAACGTGTCACCTACAAGAGATTGCAGAAAATTGAGGAATTTCGTCCTATTTGAAAGATTTCCAATGTACCTCTTCAACCTTTTCTTAATTCTAAAATAGATGAGCCATATCAGAAAAATTCTCTCAAACAGCCTCTTCAACCTCCCATCAAAGTTCGCAACCTCTTTCTCTCTCTCTTGGTGACTCAGAATTGACTTTGTCTCTTCAAATATTTAATTTTACATTGAAAAAACAAAACCTACATTGAAAATGTTAAAAACATGCATTTTTCTTTTCATATAATAAATACATAGACATTTTTCACATGTTTTCATATTTTTCATTCTTTTCCATAATATTGCATTAATTGAATTGAAGAGTCTGTTGGATCAAAAATTATTCAAGTAGCAAATAAAGCTTTTCAAATTGCCACATAGGTCAACAAACTTCAATTTGAAGAGTTTTATTTGCTACTACTCTTGGAGATGCTCTTATGTTGACACCGAGGAGAATGGGCCCTGGAAATCGAATAGCTTATAAGTTCAGTGTGAGTGTGTTAATTCCAGTTTATAATTTTGTTCTCATTCATAAAATTATTATATTAAATTAATTATTAATTAATTTTGTCTCATGTTTTTGTGATATACATAGCATGGGGAGTTGGTTGAGAAAGAGAACTTTTTGGCTCAAGGTCCTCTTACCATTGGTGTCACAGCTGGTGCCTCTACTCCAGATAAGGTATAATTTCCATCTGCCTAAATTGTTTATCGTCTTAATTAGCTTCATCTTTCATATTTTCCATTTGGGTTTTGGCCAGGTCATTGAAGACATTCTTATTAGGGTGTTCGACATCAAATGTGAAGAATGAAATGTATAAACTGTAAAATATTGTTGTAAATTATTATGAATAAAAGATTATGATTTGCTTAATCTATTATTTAAATTTTACTGGTATCAATAATTTATCGATATTTATAGATTTTTGGACTATCGATATTTCTGAAATCAACAATATTTGAGACATTGGTTATAGTTATAGCTACTCGAAGCTCTTTCATTTGTAACATGATTTAACAAGTGACCTCCTTTTTTAATGAAATTGTCTTTCTTTTTTATAAGAAAATATATCGTTTCTTTCACACAAGACCTAACCAAATACTTCTACATCTTTCCTTTTTGTCTTGGAGCGAACGAATTGTTAGATAAATGTCTAAATCCACAAAAAAAATTTATGTACCATTTTCATCCTGTTTAAATGGTAAGAGCCATTAATTGTGTTTACAAATTTGATAGTGCACTGCATTCCAAAAGCAAGGTAGGTGCTTATCACCTGGCCTTTTTAGTAATTTGATATGTCCGTCAACAATGCCGTACAGAATCGAAACGACGACCCATAAATCCGATCCTCTACATAAAACGACAAACTTCCGCAAAAAGAAAAAAACACAGAAATATAAAAACATGAAATAATCGTGGAGACAAGCGCATTGTTGGTCTATAGACTGTAGATAAAACGAACACCACGAGCGCCAGTCTCTCTCTCTCTCTCCACGCACCTTTCCTTCTCTCTCTCTCTGCCATGGCGATCACTCTCCACCTCTGCCGCCTTCCATATCGCACCGATCTCTTCTTCTCCGAAAGCCTCGCCGGAAAGGTCTCTCTAAGTCGCCGGAAACTCCTCTCCGTCCGATGCTCCGGCGACTCCTCCGCTTCGGCTGCTGTCGAGTCCGATTTCGACGCCAAGGTCTTCCGTAAGAACCTCACTCGAAGCAAGAACTACAATCGCAGAGGTTTCGGCCACAAAGAAGCGACCCTGGAGCTCATGAATCGCGAGTACACCAGTAAGCTATAATTAGCTTTTAGCTATATCTCCTCAGAATCTGTAATTAAGGTATTAATTAATTAAATAATTATTAATTTTTTGTCTGAATTAAATGAGTTATTTTATTTTTTTATTTTTCAGGTGATATTATAAAGACGTTGAAGGAGAACGGGTTCGAGTACACGTGGGGAAATGTGACAGTGAAGCTCGCCGAGGCGTACGGCTTCTGTTGGGGCGTTGAGAGAGCCGTCCAGATTGCTTACGAGGCCAGAAAGCAGTTTCCTGATGAAAAGATTTGGATTACAAACGAGATCATTCACAATCCAACGGTCAATAAGGTCCTTGTTTTTTTTTATTTTTCAAATTCATTTTGTTTACTTTGTTTACAGTAGCTAATTTAGTTAATTAGTTAATTAATTAAGTTAAGATGAATCTGGGCAGCGATTGGAAGACATGAAGGTGGAGAACATCCCAATTGAGGAAGGGCAGAAGCAATTTGAGGTGGTGAACAAGGGTGATGTGGTCATTTTGCCTGCTTTTGGAGCTGGAGTGGATGAGATGCTCAATTTGAGTAACAGAGATGTTCAAATTGTTGACACTACTTGCCCATGGGTTTCCAAGGTTTGGTTTTTTATTTTATTTGAACTTTTCCCAGAAAAAAAATGAAAATAAAAATTGGGTCTGATATGTTATGGCGGTCTTTTTCTGTGAAGGTTTGGAATACTGTGGAGAAGCACAAGAAAGGAGACTACACTTCAATCATTCATGGTAAATATGCTCATGAGGAAACTGTAGCCACTGCATCTTTTGCTGGGAAGTACGTTATAGTGAAAAACATGGATGAGGTATACAAGTTTTGTACTTTGTCATTTGTTGGCAGTCAAGCTTTCAGCTTCAAGTTTGTGTGGTGATGCTATTGGTTTCAATATTATTTCAGGCAACATATGTGTGTGACTATATTCTTGGTGGTGAACTTAATGGGTCTAGCTCAACTAGAGAGGCGTTTCTAGAGGTGAATTTTACTTTTTGTTGCTTATATGAAATCAATTGGGTCTGTATTTTGTGCATCATGCAGTGTTTTTGTTGGCTTTGAATGCAGAAATTTAAAAAGGCACTTTCTCCGGGGTTTGATCCAGACAGAGATCTGGTAAAAGTAGGCATTGCGAATCAGACTACGATGCTTAAGGGGGAGACAGAAGAGATTGGTTAGTTTTCTCTGTTATGCTAGGTTGGTCCATCTTTTGGCGAATAGATTAGTAGTTGTAAACTATTGACTGCATCTATCAATCTAACAGGAAAATTAGTTGAGAAGACCATGATGCGTAAGCACGGAGTGGAAAATATCAATGACCACTTTGTCAGCTTCAACACAATATGTGACGCGACTCAAGTAAGTTTTTTCTTTAGTTCATGGTTGTTCTTGCTAGATTTGTTGTTAGACTTCTACGAAGTTGGTATGTTGTAGAGCATTGTGTACCATGCCTTGCTCTTCATCTTCTGTAAGATTGTGTTTATAAAAATGAGCAAGAAAAAAACAAGAAATGATTATTCTATTACACCAAAGCAGCAGCCATGTGCATACCCTTGTGAACTTAGTTTGCCAATGAGCTTGAACGCAGAGTTGCTTTATTACACTTGCTGACCGGTATAGTTATGTATACATCTTTTTGAATATTTAGTGACACTTAAAGGTGATCTGTCTGTTCCTTTTACAGGAGCGACAAGATGCAATGTACAAGCTTGTTGAGGAAAAGCTAGATCTTTTGTTAGTCATTGGTGGGTGGAACTCGAGTAACACCTCTCACCTACAAGAGATTGCAGAAGAGCGTGGAATTCCCTCATTTTGGGTTGACAGTGAGAAGAGAATAGGCCCCGGAAACAGAATAGCTTATAAGCTCAATGTGAGTCTGTGAAGACATAGAATTCAAATTTAGTTTGTTCTGGTTTACAAGATTACATTATGTTCAGTTGTATTTTTCCCTATGGCTTTTCTACCTATCATGACTGTCTACCGTGTATGTTTTATAGCACGGCGAGTTGGTTGAGAAAGAGAACTGGCTGCCTGAAGGTCCTGTCACTATTGGTGTGACATCGGGTGCCTCTACTCCAGATAAGGTAATTCTCATCTTTGTAAATGTTATTTGAACCTTTGAGCACGTTTTGTTGCAGGCTATGTGAACTTGCATTTTCTGCCTAAATGTTTACTACTTAGCTTGATAGTTGATCAATTCCGTTCGGGTTTTCCCCAGGTCGTTGAAGACACTCTTATCAGGGTTTTCGACCTCAAGCGTGAAGAAGCCCTGCACCTAGCATAATCTAAGTTAGGCATCATAACTACACAGTAGCCAGGTTCATCACAGAGCTTGATAATTGTATAATCTGGATGAAAGTCCTTACTGTATCTTTATGTTGTAAGGCTCCATGAACCCTAGAAATGTAATTGCTGTATTATGATATAGAGGTCAAGGTTTTATTGCTAGAACGTCTTCCTGATTTGAATAGCAACTATAGGAGAAGTTCGCGTGCACCAAATTAAGTCCCTACCAATAATGCAAACCTGAATTCGTTTATTGCCTCATTTCATTTTGGTAAGAATCCTTGACATCAGGCCTAATTTGCAACTAAAAGGCCAATTCTGCGTAAGGAAATTTGCAATCATCTTGGCCAACCAGAAAAAAAAGCAGTATCAATTTGACAAACAAAGGCAATATATTTGCTTTGCAACAATTGATCTCACTAAAGAAAGGATGAAAGAACTGAAAAACAAAATGAACGAATCCAAGCTACGTCGGTGAAAAGAACGGTGCCATTTTCGAATCCAGTGAGGCATAAGTGTTACAATATGTATAGTAAGTTCAATGCTTATATGGGAAGCAACTGTACATATATAAATACATACAATTTTAAAGCTTGAACTTTGCCTGGAAACCACAATGCAAAACATGTATAATGCCGGTATGTATACATTCAAAAGCAAATTCAACTGCTCTGTCTATATGTTGAACTGTGCCTGGAAAAATAATTTTTGGATGAAGAAAGTATATGAACTGCTCCACCGATCTGTTGAATTCTGCTAATTAGTAATGAATTTTCTCTCTTTTCATTTGAACTGGAAAATCATTTTGAATGGGAGCAATAACTGGCTTTTACTTCTGTAGTCAGAAGAGCAACATCTAAGCTCTTCCATTCCATCTAGATGCCCCAGAAACTAGCCAACAATGCTATCTGATTGGGTGGAAAGAGACAAGTTAACTAACTCTGGAACCCGATCCAGCAAGCGGTTCATCTCCTCTGGAAATTCACCCTTTGCTCGGTTAGTTTTGCCTCCTACGATCACTGCTGTTCCATCTTGTATGGCCCATATCTTTTGTTTGAGCAGAGGAGAAAACAAAGAACATTGCATATATGAACAGTCTGGGGGAACACTTTCAATAATGGCAACAATAAGCAATATCAACGTAACATATAGGCACACAACTATGATAGGACTTCACCTATCAGAGTAGGTATCGACCACAATGTAAAGCCATAAGATTATATAAGATCCTACAATAAAAATTTCCACTATATAGAGATGGTGCACACTTGATGACACCAAATTTCATGTAACCCTGTTTGATGAAGACAAATATAAAGCATTTGAAACATCATCAAAAGCGGGCTACATGTTTTCTAGTTTATAGACACACAACACTGACCTGTGAATGAGACAGAAAACTGATGCAAGTAGTGAGCATTAGAGCACCAAATCCAGCATATACCACCGGCACTCCCGGGTCAGTCTGATAAGAACAAGGTTTTATTTCAAGGCTGAATAGATGCAGTTAAAGAAATTTGTATATTTTTTCATAATGCAAAAAATGTTTAGTCATTACCTTCAAGTCAAGACCGCTGCTCCCAATTGCATCTACAATAACAACTTTGGTGCCGTCAATTTCAATTGGAAGCTTGGAACTTGGTCGTCGGATTCCAGCAAATTTCCCTTCTTGATCATACAGGACAATTGATTGTAGATCACGGGCAAGCATGGATCTGAAATTACAGTAAAAAGTGTAGATAAGCAACAACTAGAGACAATAATCTGCCAGAATGAAGGGGCACTATTCCTTCTCCCCCACTCCCCCACTCCCCCTCCTTTGTTTAAGGATGAAGGGGCAGGGGAAATAAATCAACCTGTAAAAGAGTTTTAAAGGCCCTCCATCCCAATTCAGCCTTGGGTAATTGTTCAAAACACCAAGAAGAAAACAATGGGGAGTTAAGCTTCCAAATTCATATCTACTTTGGTACAAGAGAAGATATAGCTGTAAGAAAATCACATACATTCCCTTGACATCAGGAGAATTAACATCTCCAACGGGTAAGAAGGTCCCATAAAGCTTCTTGTCTCCATTGATCTTAAGAGGTGCCATCGCCAAATTAAAAGGTCCTTCATTATCCTTGAGTACTTGTAGCGCTGAAATACTCCAATCTGTCTGGTATATGGTAATCCCTTCATACCTTAAAGGGTTATTTACACTGATTGTTTTCCTTAGCACCTCCTTACCGTCAAGGTCCAGTAGTGAAAGATCAGTGTAAAATTGTGATACCTGTGACATAAACAAGGGCGTGAGAAGGTAAACCACCTAAGCATTTAGCAGTACCGAGCAAGCACCACTGGGAGATGATTATGTCATTATAAAGATCATCATAAGAACATGCCATAGTTAAGATGGCACAAAGGAGCACATCTTCAGGAAGCCTCTTGATCAATTTCCAATACAGAAAATACATTTGTAGCGAAAGTTTTCCCCTCTTCATATAAATTTTCGCTAACAAACAGACATAAACATAAACATTCACCTCACCACTGTTGAAGTAGGTCATGTAGAATCTGTTGACATGAACCTCTGTATTGAAAGCCTCAGTTGGCTTAGAGAGAAACCCGATTGGGCCCATCACATCTCCTATAACAAAATTCAAACCCTGTGGAACTGTGACTGTTCCTTTGAAGCTCCCAGTTGCGCTAAGAGTTCCACCTGCCATTATTAGCAGCATTGCTAAATGTACTCCAATAGGGGCAAACCGACCAGCCAGCCCCCTGAAAGCATATAAAGAAGGCCCCTTCATGAATACCTGTAAGGAAACAGGTAGCAATAAATATAAGGAACTAAAATTCATAAGGGAGTATTAACAGATGCAAGGTGATATCTAATGCCAAATTAGATTAAACTATCAACAGTAAATGACAAACACAAAACGCACAGGGATTACACTTATAATTCATTTTGCTTAGAATAGACAGAAAAGAGTTTGTACAGCTACTGTTAAAAAAGAATACATCTTCAAGACATGTTACTTCATTCATACAGGACTGTACTGCTAGTAACCCTGTTCGTCACACTGTTTTCAGATTATCATATGTCCTAGTTAAATATGTGGAAACTAATTGTAGAAACTAGAATGTTAAAGATGTTAAAAATTCATAAAATAAAAGAAAAATAAAACAAACTTAAAAGAGAAAGAAAAGGAAGAGAAAAAGGAAGAATTAAATGAAGAATATGAAAGAATATGACCTCATATCCAGCTCCCATAAGAACAACACCCAAATCTTGAATTGATGCTCTTGGCAAAGACTCTGAAAATTCCTGCTTATTGATGGCCTCAGAAGATTGCAAAAAGTTCCATCTGCTTTTACCAATTAAATATTAACCCTTGGTTTTGACCCTTGATGGCCTCAGAAGATTGCAAAAGTTCCAACTGAAAAAAGAAATCAAACCTTTTTGCAACCTTGACAAGGGGTATTTGTGTAGTGTAAGTGCAGGCCATTAGTGATGCACCGAGGAGAGCCAATAGTGCAAGGAAAATGGGGGATGTGAACATGTGGTCAAAACCAAGAGTGAGAACCCATCTCCAAGTGAAAATTCCCAACACCGGATTACTTTCAGGGTATTTCTCGAAATAGAAATCCGGGGCCTCACCTTGGTCAATGAAAGTTCCTGCAGAAGCATTGCATTGCCAGAAGGCCTACTTACATTTTTGTCTGAAGATTAAAAAAAAATCTATCTTTATAATAACTCATCAACAAGACATAATGTCATGAAAACAAGATAAATTATTCTCTTAAACATGAGTATCATTAGGCGCATTAAGAAAAACGCTTTGCTTTAAGCTATATTTGTTAAGAAAATATAAATTAAAAGCAATGCGCCTACCTTGAACAAACTCTTAACTGTCATTTACTTAAACAAAATAAAAGCAAACTACTAACAAGCATTACGCATCAGCAAGTAATCTCACTTCACTAAACCATAACAAAAAAGAACTAAATTGCTTATGTAAATAAACATAGCAAACCCAAAATTCAAAACATACCCAGAGCCATAAGACCAGCAATGGCGAACATTTCTCCAATAGCCAAAGGGAGATAAGACAAAGCCGACAAAACCCTCCTGGGCAGCCTCTTCACCAAACCCATTACTCCACTCCCACTTCCGACCTTCGCCGGAGCTTCCTTGCTTCCGCCGGCGCCGCCACCTTCCTCCGCCAGCGGCGGCGGCCCTCTTTCAGAGAGTATAATCTGCTTGGGAATTTTGTTGCTCTTTGTGTTGTTCGTTTTGTTATCCTGAGGGGTTTTCAGTTTACAAGTGGTGGTGAGTGAGAAAGGTGTCTTCTTGAATGAAAGTCTGTGTATTTGACAATTATGGGGAGAAAATGTGGGTTTGAAGGTGCAGTGGAGGAGAGGGGCTTTGAGGAAATAGGTTTTGGGTAGACAGGAATTGGGGGTTGTGGTGGGGTTTAGAGCCTCCATTGTTGGATACTTGTGCGAGCTGGAGTGAGCTCCAAAGCAACTGTGTCAGTTAAGGGACTGTGAGGTGTAACGACCCGTAGTTTTGTTAGTTTATCCGGAAAGGAGATTTTATTATTATTTTATTGTATCCAAATCCCCTATACTCAATTGATTTATAAATAAATAAATAAATAAACCGTGGCTACTTTACCAAAAAAGAAAAAAAAAATAGGACCATGTAGTAACGTTATTAATTCAAGTATTATGATATGCGTGGACCTCTCGATTCTATATAATGAATTTAATGTATAGTATTAATTAATATATACACGTGCTATAATATGAGTAAATTGATAATATGAGTAAATTGATAATATCATGTAACGGTGAGATGATCACATCTAAGAATTTCTTATATTACAAAATTCAAAAGTGAATCTCAAGCAACCGTATCTTTACGTAATTTCATTTAACACCATTAGATTCACCATTAGAAAAAAAAAACCATGTCTTTACGTAAGTTCATTTAACAACTAAGCAAAAACATGCATCCAAGTCATCTTGGGGATAAGGCTCCAACAAAAGAGGAACGTCCTCCATCCATACAATAAGATCATCACAGCTCATTACGAAATGTGCAACCGAATAAGCTACTCCATCACATAATGATCTAAGAAAATACTTGAGAATCGAGATAATAGATATATCACTTGCTTCCTCATATCAAATCTCCATCAGCAGCATGCCCAGTCTCCTCATTGCACACGGAGATATATCAAACACTTAGAATTTTTGAGATCATTATTTTTCTTGATAGGCATCAAGACATGTACAAATGGAAATCCGATAACCAAGCTGTGGTTTAATGTACCAATTTTTTATGTCGTTTAATGTTCCCATTGAGGACATCCCAAATGACCAGAGTGAGCCAAGAGCACAAACTGAAAACCAAAACCTTCTCCACCAAGTCATTTTTTCTTTCCCTTGGCAAAGAGGGATGTAACATCACAAGAATTGCAAAAACTGGCAAAACCCTTGTCATGAAAATCTCCATGGTTCGCCTGCCAAACCGAAAGAAAGCTCCAATGGTAACAAACACAAGCTGAATAAAACGGCTCACTCTGAGACTCAAAGCAGTGCCGGCAATACCGGCCGGTACCGACCAAGATCCCGGGCCCGAAACATCATCGTGTGATTTGGTCCCTTTTCCATAAAGAGGCACCAACTTGTTCTCCTCTATAACATCCTTGCAAACCCAACAGGTGCAATTTGAGTTCCATTTGTGAAGCCATTTGTTCAAACATGTCCAGCAGTAAAGGTGGCCACAAAGTGTGACAATTGGGTCTTGAGCTAGCTGAGAGCAAATGTTGCATTCAAACCCAGATCTTGGATCTGAAGGTGATTTGAGTTTTGCATTGGAGAAGATCAATTGGCTGAGCTCTATTTCAGCTCTGCAAACTGGGCACTCATTATTGGAATGTGACTTGAAAAGCCATTTCATCAAACAAGACCAGCAGTATAGGTGGCCACAGGGTGTTATGACTGGGTCTTGAGCTAAGGCCAGGCAAATGTTGCATTCAAAACCACAAGTATCATCACCTCCATCCATTAGAGCTTCAAAATAATCCTAAAACATTATAAATCAATAAAAAAAATTAAAAAGCTTATATACCAATCTTAAACATAGAAAATTAAGTGTTTTCAAGGCAGCCATAAACATGCAATGATTAGAGTGGAACGAATTAAACTTTGTAACATAGCAAGAGAGATATATAAACGCAACTACACCATATTAATTTATAGGAAGAGGAGAAAAGAAAAGTTCAAAGAATTATCAGAGAAGAACCATATGAGAGTTTTAAACCAAGGCCAAGCAATTGACTTCTTAACCCCATTTGAGAGAGAACAGCATTATTGAAATGAATTAATTAGGATTTTCTATGGGATAATAATAGTGTTAAACTCACCTCAATTTTCAAGGGCTAGGACTGGTTCTGATTCCTGAGATATCCCGACTTGTGTCCCTCGACTATTCTGGTGGTGCTGGCAATGAGAGAGAGAGAGAGAGAGGTAGGATGTTCAGGTGTTGCAGGAGATTCATGTTCTTAAGACCCCTTCGGTAACATTTTCAGGTTTTAACAAAAACAAAAACAGTTTATAGTTTTTGTTTCAAAAACGGAAGTCTAGATTGGTACCATCCTTTTTCCTGATGATCAGAGAAACTAAAAAACAGCAACCATTTAGTAACGGTTTTTAACAGAAACTGTTTTTTTTAAAGGGAAAACACTCTCATACATTTTTTTTTTCTTTTAAACACATAAGCCTATTGAGTGTTATCATAGTTTTTTTTGGGGGTAAATAACCGTTTTTGTTTCTTTTATAAAAGGCAAGTATGATAATACCCAAACCCTATCTCCTCCATCTTTCTTGGCTGGGATTCGGCGTAACTCAAGATGAGAATGGTGGCTAGGATTGCTGAGGGGGGTGGCGGTAGAGAATAGGGCCTCACGGTGTGGGTCGGGAAGGGGCAAGAGAATGAGAGAGAGTTTTTTTAATGTTATTTTATTATCGTTTTACTTTATTTGTTTATTTTAAATATTTTAAAAGAATTAAAAACAAAGAGTTAACTATGGTCATATTTATGGACCATAGTTAAAAGAATTAAAAATAATTGCTTACTTTAACCCAATGTGTACTATAATCACCATTTTCAACACTACACGTGTCCATGGGCATAATGATTCCATAAATACAAAACAAAGAGTTAACTATAGCTAACCTCATGAACACGTGCCAAATATTAAAAAGAATGATGGTTTTAAAGTTGTGAGAAAAATATTTCATTATTAATTGTCAAATTTTTTTTGGGTAAATAATTGTTTTCGCTTCATGCATAATAAAAAGACTAACTTATGATTTCATAAAAAAATAGGGAAATTTGCATAAATTGCTAGGTTTAAAAAGATGAGAATGAAGTGCAAAATTCTCATGGATGAAAATCATTTCCAAGAAGTTGCTCAGAAAGTTGGAAAATATGAACTACTACTCAGAGAGGATATTCAAAGAAGAAGTTCTTCCAAGCCAACCTATGGCTCCAAACCAGCTTATTTCAAAACCCAAAATCCTGTCCATCAAGTAGATGTTTTTGAAGAAAACATAGAGGAAGAAATGGAGTGTATAGCTATGGAAGTAGCAGTGGCTGAGCTAATACCACAAAAAGGTCCAATCATGTGCAAAACTGTTGTGAGGCCACCAAAAGAGCAAAGAAGTGCTCCACCACCTATTGGAGGTTTTGTGCCTTACAAACAGAATCACAAGTCATATTCCTTTGACTTATCTATTGCGGATGACATTTTTGATGAACTGATCGAGCTTAGATTTCTCAAGCTTGGTACAAATCAAAAACTCCCTAGACCTGAGGAGTTAAAAGGAAAGTCATACTATAAATATCACAATTCTTCCTCCTACTCCATAAAGAATTGCGTCCAGTTCAGGGACTTAATGCAAGACATGATCATCCGAGAAGACATCAAGATAGAGAAAGCACCACCAGATGCAGTGGAGAAAGATCATTTCCCAAATATGCATGTCAATATGGTGAACATAAAATGGTCTAACCAGGCCAAGAGAAGACTCACCATAGACCTAGAGGAAGGAGGAAATAGAAAAGTCTCCTTGAAACAAGAAGAAAGACCCAAAGCCTCAATTGTGATTGGGGTAGTCATGTGCAACAAATGCAAGTGCGAATGCGATCTAGAGATACCTGCAATAGGTGCCAAGATCGATGAAGAAATAATCAACAGAGAAGCCAAATTAGTGGCTGAGATTGTCAAACCTCCTACTAATTGTTTTGGACCTAACAGTTCGAAAGAAGAGAACAAGGGGCAAAAAGTGTTTTTGATAGGCTCATGGGCTTAAAAAGGTTCAACGATCTCTTCTTTCACCAAAAAGGAATTCCAAAAATGGATATCCAGGAGAGAAAGCCAAGGTGTACGCAGGTTACTTCGTGCTCAAGTAATGTTCCAAATCCAGGCAAGCCAAAGATCAAAAGGATTGAAGAGCGAGTTGCAACCATGATGCATGAAGGAAGATGGTTTTCTGTGAGAAGAAATAGTATACCTGAAAGGGAACTCACCATAACTCAACTCCGAAAAACCCAAAGACAGTTTGGTATTGCTAAAAAGATGGCAAAAAAGGCTAACTTGTGTCCGATGATAGGAGAAACCATCCCTGGAGTAGGATACCAACCTAAGAAAGAGATAAGCAATGGCGTTGAAATGATCATTCATAAGGGACCAAATATTGAATCATGTCCGAAGTCAGAACAACTCTTGTCCGAAGAACCAACTAGAGAGCAAAACTCCAAAGAAGAAGATGAATTCATCATTAACTCAACGGACATTGATGAAAGCTGGGTAGAAGATTTTGATTTAGAGTCTGGAATCCTGAAAGAAACTTTGGGTTTAAAGCCTGGAAAAGAAGAAGAGGAAGAAGAAGACCCAAGGTTATTAATCTCCTATTATGTCAACATGCTTTGTGTCTTGCCTGCCAGTTTTGTGGCAAAAGAAAACCAATCACACTCTCTAGAGGGAAATTACTTGGTTGAAGAAACAGTTGTGGCCTTTTTTGGACTGAATGACCCTATGGATTAAGATCGGGTTTAAGAATTCATGGGAAGAGAGAAACCAACCCCAAAGGACCTTGGACAGCCTTTGACTTCATTTGGTAAGCCAACCAATAAAATGACTGATCATCTGAGGCCAATGTTCATAAAGGCTCACTTGGAGGGAGTTCCTTTCACTAACCTCAAACAGAAATCATAGCCGTACTTCACGAGTTCAAAGATTGTTTTGATTGGCATTATCACGAAATGCCTGGCCTGGACAGAAACCTTGTAGAGCACATGCTGCCAATCAAAGAAGGTTACATACCTATCAAGCAAAATCAGAGAAGGATATCCATCGAAACTGAGTTAAAGGTCAAAGAGGGGATCAAGAGGCTAAATGATGCAAGGTTTATCAGAATAGCCAAATACACTGAGTGGCTGTCTAATATTGTCCTTGTGTTAAAGAAACTCAATGGAGCAGTCAGAATCTGTGTAGACTACAAAAATCTAAATGAAGCAACTCCAAAAGATAAATATCCCTTGCTAATTGATGGAGCCTCACAGAACCAACAGCTATCATTCATGGATGGCAATGCAGGGTACAACCAGGTAATGATTGCTGAAGAAGATATCCATAAGATTGCATTTCGATGACCAGGTGCAGCTGGAGCTTATGAATATGTGGTAATGCCCTTCGAACTAAAAAATGCAGGGGCCACTTACTAGAGAGCCATGAATTCCATCTTTCATGATATGATCGGACACACTGTTGAAGTTTACATTGATGATGTTGTAGTAAAGTCTCAAGATAAGCCAAGTCATGTGGCTAATCTAAAAAATGCCTTCATTAGAATGAGGAAGTTCAAACTGAAGATGAATCCCAAGAGATGTGCCTTTGGAGTACAAGCAGGCAACTTTTTAGGCTTCTTGGTGCATCAAAGGGGTATTGAAGTTGATAAAAACAAGGCTAAGGCTATCATTGACACTCCTACACCCAAGAACAAGAAACAAATTCAAAGCCTGTTAGGAAAAATCAATTTTCTTAGAAGATTTATAGCCAATTCCGCTGGCAAGGTAAATGCTTTCTCTGCACTTCTCAGAATTAAGAAAGAAAAAGAGTTTGTGTAGAAAGAATCTCAGCAGAAAGCCTTTGAAGAAAACAAAACATACTTGGCCAATCCACCAGTGATAATGCCACCAAAGAATGGAAGGTCATTAAAGCTGTATATCTTAGCATCGAACACATCCATTGGGAGCCTACAAGCTCAGGATAACGATGAAGGGAAGGAGCAGGCAATCTACTCTTTGAGTAGAATTCTACAAGAAGTAGAAACAAGGTAATCTCCCATTGAAATGGTATGGTTGGCCCTATACTTCTCTGCATTCAAGTTAAGGTACTACATGTTGCCTTTTACTGTCTATATCATTGCCAATACAAATTTGATCAAGTATATGCTTTCTAGGCTTGTGTTAAGAGGCTGTTTAGGAAAGCCGATACTTGCTTTATCTGAGTTCAACTTTTGATATGTTCCACAAAAAGCTTTGAAAGGCCAGCAGTGGCTGATTTCCTAGTAGCTCATCCTAGTACATAAATGGAGAATATAGAATCACTAGAAGTTGGAAATGTGGAACTTACAAAGCATGGCATTCGCTATTTACCAAGTTCAATACACATGATACGGATTGTACCGTGGGAACTTTTCTTTGATGGCTTTAAAATAGACACCTCAATAGGTGCTGGAATTGTGATTGAAGATCCCAATGGGGCAATATTTACATATGCCTTTCACCTGGACTTTGAAAGTACCAATAATCGCGCATAATGTGAAGGTCTCATCATCGGACTTGAAATACTACTAGAGTTGAAGATGCAGCATTTGGAAATCTCTGGCGATTCACAGTTGGTGATCAAGCAGTTGATCAATGAGTATAAATGCAGGGATCCAAACAAGGCAGCCTATTATGTGGCAGCCATAAACCTTTGTTCTCAATTTGCAGAGGTTATTGTAGAGCAAATATCAAGAGAGAAGAATTTAGCAGCCAACGACATGATGTAATTTGTTTCTTGTTTCCAAGTCCAAGAATCCCACAAGATCATCACAGTCCAGAAAAGAACCTTACCTTATATTCTGAGCAGAAGTATGGACATGGAGGTAAATGCCTTAGAGCTGGAAGATGATGCTGATTGGAGAACACCTCTTTGCAACTATCTTACAGATCCTTCAAGCCAAACAGATAGGAAGATAAAATCTCAAGCTCCAAATTATGTCTTGATTAATGATGATTTGTTAAGAAAGACAAGTGATGGACTGCTTCTGAGATGTAGTGGACTAGAAGAGTTAATGAGAGTAATGGCAGAAGTACATGAGGGAATCTGTGGAGCTCATCAATCTTGTAGGAAGATGAAATGGTTGCTGAGGAGATATGGCTATTTCTGGCCAACAATGGAGAAAGATTGCATGACCTACAACAACGGATGTGAAGATTGTCAACTCTTGCCTGAGCATTCTCCAACTCTTGCTCCAGCCTGATAATATCTACTTGAGCCTGCTCAAAATCCTCAGCATAACTCTAGCCAGCTACTACTGCTTTTGCTTTAGATCAGATACCTTGATCATATTGCAAAATTTCCTACTCAGAACTTGGCGCCAAATCAACACTTGTGTGGTACTGATCCAATGTGTCCCTCAGCTCTTTCACTTGATTGGAGGCCAAAACAAGGTATTCTCTCCAGCCTGGATAAGCTCTCAACATCTCCATTATGGCATGGTAGATAGCCTTCATGTCCGTAATGCTCTGCACAATGTCAAAAGGCTTGTAGACCCAGCTAGTCAAAACTTCTCTTGCTGCAGCCACTGCAGCTGGGATAGATTTGGTGTTGTAGGACTTGCTAAATCTAGAAGCTCCTTCAAATGGCTTTTTGTTGCAGAACCAGGACCTCACTGCCTTCTCCAACTCCGATGTCCTTTTCTTCATCTTGCACCACTTATGTGATGTCTTCCGTTGGATGAGTATTAAGAGGAACAACTTCCGAAATTGGAGTTTCCTATTCAAAAAGGACAAACAGTCAGAATTGTTGTCACTTCTAACTAGAAGGGAAGAAGGACAAAAAAGGAACTTATTTTGTCTGGTGTCTTGAAATTTGATTCTTCAACAGCTACGTCTGGTTTAGGTGTCACTTTAGCTTCCATCAGACTGTTGGTATTTCCCTTTACATCAGCCATACTCTCTTTGACAATTGGGGCACTGACTGATCCCACCATCTCCACAGTAGGGTCAAAGGCGGAGGAAGAATAAATAGAAAGATGAGCTCCCAAAAGTGATCCCATCATCTTCATTTCGATATTAGTCTGTGGCAACTGCAACAGATAAGTCATATCAATATAACACTTTTGAAGCCAAAGAAACAACCTGAGCAATATGCTTACTTGATGGCTAGAAAGAGTAGGAGTGATGTGAACCAACAGTGTGGAACTTTCTGTCCGATGTTCACATTCTTCAGCTTTCTGTGATAACTTCATGACGAATTTGCACTGGAGATTGCAGAAGAGAGGCAGGATCTGGAAGGACACCCTTAGAACTCTTCATCACCTCATCCACACTTAGAGCAGCTTCAGTATTTTTCTGCACAACATTAGCAGAAACTGTTAGAAAGACCAAAATCATGGTCCGATTAAACCAAGTGTTGATGTTAACATGACTAGGGAAGAAAATGAAGGGAATATTATGGGAATGGTGTAGTGTAGAGATTTCTAAAAACTCTACAACCAAACTTTGAGAGTATAAATCACCTAGCATGTCATATCTAATATGAAATCAAAGTAAGAGCGGAAGCATTAAATAAACTAGGGATTCATGCAAGTGTCATTTAGTCCCAATCTTTGTAATCTATGAAAGTGTGCACCAAAGACTCTCTAAATCCTATTTGAGAGAAAGATAAGATGTTCATACCCTTGGAGCTAATCTTGAAACCAAGAATAGTATTCAAGTAAAAGGGAGTGGTCCTTTTGTTGTTGACTCTCCCTTTGATGTTGATTATCCACCTTGTAGCTCTCCAAATAGGTACAAAGATATGCACCTCCCCAAAGCTCTTCACCAAGGATTGAATGGGATGAGAGAATGAGTAGACAACAAGTGAAGAGTGGTGCTAGCACCCTCACTTGGTGTGATCGGTTCAAGGGGTTAGGGAGAGAGAGCTTGATGTTTTGCTCTCTTCCAATTTCACCAACTTGAAAACCCTAGGATGATAGGATGCCATAGCTACACACTTATAGGATCAAAAATGTGACAAGGGTGACAAAAATACCCTCATGCCCTAGTGTAGCCGCACCCCCCCTTGTGTGTCATCTTTTGTGCTATCTTGGTCCAACACATTAATCCTATAATGTGTCTCAAATGTGCCTAAGTCCATATGGTCAAATCCCTTTTGAATTTCCAAGTCATATGAGACCTTTAATTAAAGTTATCATCCTTAGTTGACCGTGTCAAGTGTCGGGTCAACCGTTTGACCTTTGACCTTTGACTTTCACATTGACTTTGACCAAGCCACAAAATCGTTCATTCTCTTCTTAATTTCCCAATCGATTCCTTTTCGGTGTGCGATCTTATAGGTTCTAATTAGCGAGGCAGTGGGTATGAATGATTCACTCTGAATCATGTGTGAATTGTAACCCACCATACAATTCTCCCTATTGGCGAAGGCTAATTATAATTAGTCTTTACAAGGCTTCCACAAACCATGAGTAACACCTATCAGTATGTCATGGTTACCCAAGCTAATAAGAATTCATTTAGAGAATCTAGTCAGTTTGTGATTGCAATGCAATTCGATCCTTCTCTAATTCAATACTCTATGTCATATTCTCGGGATATGGTAAACTTGTGTCAAAATCCCTAATATGACATCTCTAGATTATATGATTCAATTTGATGAAATTGCAAACGTTCTTGTTTCAATTTTCATCCGATACTTTGGCCAAAGATTCAACGAATCATATCTTCAGAGTATTCTCTCTTTTTACTAAGAGTAGAGATTCCTTGTTGTACTTTCACCTACCTCTGTGTACATGCTGAGAATCCTGAGGAACACCTTTTTAAGTCACATCATTTTGATACGACCGTATAGTGCTCTCAAAGAGAAACAACATATACACAAGACAACTGTGATGTCTCAGGTCTAAGGATTAATTTGCATTATCACAACTTAGAATTCTTTGTTTGACACTTGTGAGTAAGACTTCCATACAAGAATTCTAGAGTTGATCACGTTCAGTGGACTCCATCTTTTATAGAGCACCTACACATCTGTCTCAGTGTCTCTACACGAATGACTTGAGACTAGTCATCCTCCCAATTGGGCAGACATAATGTGTACCAGTTTTTACGGGTCACCATTGTCCAATTGGTGATCCTATGACCAGGAACATTTTAGGATACGATATTCATATGTATGGAAAGGTCTCGTGCATCTAACTTCTTTAGACCACTTTTCATTTATATCTTAATCCATGGACTTTTTACTTTGCGTACGTTATGTATCTAAAGCAACGGTCTTGCCCCTTTGATCATTATTTATATATATATATATATTATTTCCTTAGAATTATCCATTTTTATATTGGCTTCTAGGGCATATATGTAACAGAAAATACCTGTGGTGATGAGACAGTCTATGTCTCAGAAACTGAGGTTGCTGATAGAGGAGTTAAAATCTTTGGAGGCTACAACCAAAACTCAATGTTCGTCCTGATTAAACCAAACAATGGTTTACTCTAGATAAACTTTTGAAATTATACTTACCATAGAAGGAGGAGCAGATGCCCTTGGGGCCTGCTTGGATTGGAAAGTGTAGGTTCAGATAGGTTTAGGCTACAAAAAAGAGAATCGAGGAGTCAAGACTTCTCTTTAGTCCATACTTGTCAAAATTAAGAGACCGACAATGGTCTTACTTGAGCAATTGGGGTAGCTTTAGAAGCATCAATGTTGAGAGCAGGAGGTTCCATTATCATGTCCCCATAGCCGCTCTCTCTTTAATCTCTATCTCAGTAAGCTGAAAACCAGATACAGTTAGTTAAAGCCTAAACTAGAGGCTAAAACTAATGAAAACTAAAAGGGTAAAAAGTACTTACTGTATGGAGAACATCAAGCAAGCCTGATCCTGGTTTCTTTGCAAGTTCATGAACTTTGGGATCTGCCAGGAGAGACTCCTTACTCACAGCTGAAGTTGTTGAAGCCTTAGCAGTCTCAGGCTGCTTAAGACCCTCAACATCAGCATCCTAGATCCTTTTCTTCCTCCTCTCTTTATCTTGAGAAGTCATTAGTTGAGTTACAGGTACCTTAGGAGCTTTTTGTCTCTCAGCCAAGGCTTTAACTGTAGAAATAAAAAACAACAGTTAGTATGATGACCTTTGAAAAGAAAAGAATGTCAGATCATGGTTGTGAAAACCATATCTCTCTTGGCTTGTTAGGCCTGTGCTATCTCTACTGGTTAAGAAGGCGTCTCCACAGCAATTTCTACCCTTTGCTCAGTCCCAATCTGAGTGTGATCAGGTTTCTCTTCTTCGGAGATAACCTTCTTTGAAGCCTTCACAAGCCTCTTTCTTTTTCTTGTAACCAAAGATGAGTCCTCCTCCTTGTCACCAGCTGTAAGACCCGTGTCTTGGGCTTGGAAAGCAAAGAACGGTGAGCAATCCCATATCGCTCGGGAGGAAGGGTGATGTGCCTTATATGTGTGGGCACGTCTCTAACTAACACGAGGCCTTTTGGGAGCTCACCGGCCGATTCTTAGGAACTCCGAAGTTAAGCGAGTGGGCGCTGGAGCAATCCCAGGATGGGTGACCTCCGGGAAGATATTGCTCGTGAGTTTCCAAGTGACAAAACCGTGAGGCGGAGGCCCAAAGCGGACAATATTGTGTTAGGGGAGTCGGGTCGTGACATAATGGTATCGAGCCTGAACCCGAGGAAATGTGCCAGCGAGACGCTGGGCCCCAAGGGGGTGGATTGTAAGACTCGTGTCTTGGGCTTGGAAAGCAAAGAACGGTGAGCAATCCCATATCGCTCGGGGATGGAAGGGTGATGTGCCTTATATGTGTGGGCACGTCTCTAACTAACACGAGGCCTTTGGGAGCTCACCGGCCGGATTCTTAGGAACTCCGAAGTTAAGCGAGTGGGCGCTGAGCAATCCCGGGATGGGTGACCTCTTGGGAAGATATTGCTCGTGAGTTTCCGGTGACAAAACCGTGAGGCGGAGGCCCAAAGCGGACAATATCGTGTTAGGGGAGTCGGGTCGTGACACCAGCTACATCAAAAAAGAAAAAGCAAACAAAGGTCAGTTGGAAATCATCCACATCGGACACCATGTGACCAAACTGAATTGTAAAAAACAGAGAAGTATCTTACCATCTCTGAATGCCATCACAACTGGAGAGGTTGTCTCTGACCCAGGAGCTTGTGCTCTCTCTGTAGAAAGACAAATTAGAACATGGTTCGCAAGCATTCTATGCAAACTTAGAATAAACAAAGAACAAGTACAAGTGCTTACCAATGGGAGAATTATGGTTGCCCGATTCAATCTCCTTCACAATGGTCTCAATGTTTTCAGCAGTCTCTCCTACTGCAAAGTCACAACCTTTGACACTACAAGGAAAATCCCTTTTCGTGATGAAACAAGTTGGTCGCAATAACATCTAATTTCGTCGCCAAAACACAATAGCGACGAATATTTTTGGTTCCCAGAGTGGTCGCCGAAAGCGCGTGGCTAAAGATATCAGGCGACGAAATAGAATTCCGTCGCTAAAATGTTTTAGCGACCAAAAATCTCATTGCAAAATCAGATCAAGTTCGTCGCCTATAGAGAGCAAGTTGGCGCCAGAATACCAAAATTTCCCGCGAACATTGAACCATTTTAGCGACGAAATTATATTTCATCGTTGAAATGGTTTAGCCACCAAAATAATTTGTTGCTAAATAGGTCTAGGTGGTCGCCTATAGAGAGGGATTGCCACCAAAATGCCAAAATTTCTCGCGAACATTTGGCGACGAAATCTAATTTTGTCGCCAAAAAGTGTAAGCGACCAAAATAATTCGTCGCCAAACCGGTCCAGGTGGTTGCTTGAAAATTTTAGCCACGAAATATTTGGTCTTGAAATAGTGAATTTTCAGATGGAGCAACAAAACATATTCATCGCTAAAAAGTGTAAAGATTTATTTATTTTTCATTTAATAATTTATATGTCAAGCTTTTGTACATGAATATTATTTAGTCCATAAAGTTTCTGAAAAACAGTAAATAGATTAACATAAATATCATAACATACTAGTTGTTTAAGCACACATCAATGTATGCTAGATACAAAAACCCCCCAAAGTATGCCCGATACAAAATCCATCAAGTAGCTAGATACAAAAACCCCCTAGATCCCCCAAGGTATGGTAGATACAAAAACCATCAAGTAGCTAGATACAAAAACCCCCTAGATCCCCCAAGGTATGCTAGATACAAAAGCCATCAAGTAGCTAGATATACACACAACCTAATGACTAAATCCAATATCGTCAAGATCCTCATAAACATTATGTGAACCACCACCATTACGTTGATCATCATCACTAGGAGAATGACCAACATGCTGGGACGGAACGCCTAAATTTGAGGGTAGAGGACCAACATGGGTTTGCATCCACTCAATGACATCCAAAAGTTTACCTACTGTGCCCTGAAGCTCACTCACTGTGCCTTTCAACTCACCAACTGTGCCTTCAAGTTCCTCAACTTTTTGCTCTGTAGCCAAAGAGGAGGCAACTCGACCACTATGCGAACTCTCCACTCGGAGACTAGAACCCAAGCCTCGAATCCTCTTGCCCTTCGCAACCCCAAGTTTTGCAGTCATGATCTCTAACTGTTGTGGGATAGGGAGTGTGACTTGATCTATCGGAGTTCTGAACTCTCGCCACTTGTTGCTTGGCCTTCTCATACTCTTCATTCATATTCTTCTACAAAAAGATGCAAAATAAAGATATGTCAATATATATAAATGCATAAAAAGAATGAAGTGAATGGGATGCCATACCACCAATGGCGTTCATAAATTAGCTGCCAATTATCCAAAATCAACCACCACAAACAAGAAAAGTCTGTTGAGTCTAATACTAGTCGGTGAGTTTAATACTAGCTGGTGAATAAGGGTACCACTGCAAAATTGATCAATCAAAATAAGGGTAGTAGCCTGCACCACTCATCAAGTATTACTCAAATCCATATTCAGCAACAGAATTTCTACCAAGATAGTATCTACACCCAACCTTCATGTCTTCGTGACTTATAAGCTAAGCGATAACACAACAGATGTTCTCACAATAAAAATGCCAAAGGTCACAATGGCCCTCTGTCTAGCATCAATTGCCCTGAAGGGATTCATAACTTCGAACATGAAAAAATAGAGAGTAAAATAAATTTGGCATCGAACAATAGATCCTCTGACAATCTATTGTTCGATGCCAATAGCAGCTTACAGATGTAATGAATTAACTACCGGAAACAATATATCCGCAAAGATATAAACTGAACATCAAACCAAAACAATTCCATATCGCAGAACAAGTAATCACTAAATACATTTAACATCACATGTTTGAGTTATTAAAGACAGCAAATTTGAAAAATCATTGAATAAACAATGCAACACAGAAGTTTAAATGCATCCCAATTATTCATTATCAGGACAATTTGACAAATTACAACAGAACTTTTAACAAAAAAACTGGTATGAAAGCATGGTCACTCCCATGCTCAACTACTTGTTAATCAAATAATCAATTCTATTTAAAATTCCAAGCACATCAACACCATGCATTGCCATATATATTCATTTATCATCAATTCCCATTCCTAACGGGACTATCAAAATTTCCAAACACTAACGATACATAGTTCGATTCATCCTGTTAAACCCCAGAAGATTATTGAATTGTAATCGAAAACCAAACAATATCGGCCACAATATTACTGTCAAGCGAAATTTGTTTCTGCTGCAGACATGAACAATAATACTAATCATAACAGATTCACAGATTCACAAAAAATTGGACACCCCTTAATAACTGCAGCCGCTCTGTTTAAAAACAATCTTAGCATGCACTTTTTTTGGTCATCAATATATAAGATCATGGGAAATTTAGAAAACTCAAACACATATCATCATTGTATTTCTAATTAGTAAGTTCTATTTGCAATGAATAAAGCCTTTATATGATGCTAAAACCAAAGTACTCAATTAGCATCTAAAATAATGGGTCGTCAAAAACTTGCATGACCAGTCGGCTGATTTTTTTGATTGCAGATTATAAACTAAAAAGCCATGAAGAGTACATGCATATATATATATATATATATATATATATATATATATATATATATATTCAAGTCAATAGTTAATTGTCACAAGGTTTATGCATTCCTTACCCCTTTAATTTCAGCAGCCTCATTGATCCACAGGTTCTTACCCTTACGCATATGCATGTTGTTCCGATTGCTACCGTATGTAGGATTTTCACCCTTCTACATTTTCCCAACAAAAGAAAATGAGAAATACATAAAATTATTACAATATGATTAATAAAGAAAGATTTAAAGTGACCTAAAATTATAAACTTCTTTAGCAGCTTCCATGTGTTTTAGGAAAGGACGTGACCCCCCTGTATGATCAAACTCTTTTTTTTTTTCTATTCTCGGCATTGACCTTGCAACGTCTGTTTTGATTATATACATGAATTGTTATTTTTTTTTGTTCTATTTGATACTTAGAATAAGTTCCCAATCAAAAACTAAAAACTGCAGATGTTATGATACATTAGATACCTGATATCGCTCATTTGTGTACAAGTTATTAACCAAGTAATGCCACTCTTCTAGAGTCCTCCAAGTTCCAAAGATCTTTTAAGGGGGAGGTGTTTCTCGTGCAAGTGCAGGGTCAGAAGCATATTGCTTATAGTGACTGTGGAACTTTGCTTTCCAATCTTTATAAGTCGGGTGCATATGGCCATTAATAAATTTCCATATATCCGGATCCGTTAAGTCCACATCAAACATGAACTAATATCAATTAACCATAAACAAAACAAGTATTAGTTATAATTTTCCAGTTCCCACGAGAATACAACGAATTCGGGGACTTAATTCACAATGAAGAATTGCAAACACTACTACAAAAATCGAAATAGATGTCGGTAAAACGACGACGGACAAAATAAATACCGTCGTTAAATTTTAAACGACGACGGTAATAGAAAAACCGACGTGGATCAAAAACTAAAACACCTAAAAATTGGAAATTCATTTGGATATTTTTAAAACATGACGCATGAAACTTTAAAAGCGTCGTCTTATGAAACATGCCATTCCGATCATAAAAAAAGATAACAAATAAACAACGACGGTATGTGTAAATATACCGACGTAGTAATTATAGACGACGTTTTACTTATAATACCGCCGTTTTGAACATCCAATAAACACGACGGTAATTGTATTATTAACAGACGTATCAAGTACTATTTAATACGACCGTAATTTGATAATTACCGACATGTAAAGTTAAATAACCACGGCTACAATACATACAGAACGCCGTCTAATTTTAAAATATCCACATCTATCTTTTATTATTTTAGGCCGTATTACACGTTAGACTACGACAGTTCTTATAAATAAAAGGTGGTGGTAAATCGTTACTACGTCGTCATAATATAATATAGTGACGTGGTTTTGCAGAGTTCACGTCGTAATAACGCCGTTGTACATCCCTTTAACGTCGTTTCTGTTAATTATATCGTCGTTGTTGTTTAAAACAAGCACGACAACAAAATTCGAAATAAACATTAGTAAAACGACGACGGAAATGATACATACCGTCGTTGTAGTTTTCAACTTCGAAACTTTCGAGCTGAAACGGCACGCTTTATCTGCGAAATTGGGGACTGAAACAACGTCTTTTAGGTTTCCAAGTCGAAATAAAGGCCCTTTTCGGTTTCCAAGTCGTAATAAAGTCACTTTTAGTTTTCCAATTCGAAATAATTCGTTTAAATTGGAGTTTTTAGTCCATCCGTTCAGTATATCTCAATTCTCACCTCTCTGAATGGTTTCTGTCATGCAAGAATGTCTTTCTTGCGAACTCAGTTGTTGTTTTACACCCAACCCATCTAAGAACTTCGGTTTGGTGTAAAACAACAACTGAGTTCCCAAGAAAGATTGTATATTTAGTTTCTTGTTTAACACAAAGTTCTATTTCTCTATAGTTATTTTTATTTAAGACGTCGGTTTTATGCTGAGGGTCGTGAAAATACTTTACAACGACTTTGTTTGTAACTAACTGACGTAGTATATATTTATAACAACCCTATTATTTAAAAACCGTCGTGTATATTTTAATTTATACGACGTTTGAATTTTACTTTCCGTCGTCTTTAAAAACGCGGTCATTTGAAAAATTTGACCGTGAATTGTAATTTTTCGAATTTGCCCTGAACCCTATATATATAACATTTCGCTATCTATCTTCAACTCAGATTCTGACCTTAAAGTTTTCTGTCTCCATCCTCCGTCGTATCAGATTGCTCCAAGTCAGTGGTACATTTCATTCTGGCTGCTTTTATAGTTGTAAATGTTACCTCTTTCTTAGTTTTATCACTCATTTTTTAGTTTCTCAAATTAGTGAAGATAATTTGTTTGAACATTTGCAGTTTCAATATGGAAATCCAAATAAGTTATGCTCCCCTCTTCTGGCCTTTGTTTCTTGTTTCCTCTTGCAAAAGGTTTATAAATATATCTCTGACTAAAACTTGCTTTTTTTTTTTAATCCTGGTTTTGCAGTGCAAGAAGGCAACGCTAACTCATACACACAAGAACAAATTGATGAAATTCGGATCGAATGGGCCGCATTTATGAGCAATCACATGTAGCCCCTCTTTTTCTAATTATAGTTTAATGTTATGGATATGATATTTTGTATGGATATATAGTAGGAATGAAGATTGGTAAACTATGTAATTATTATTGAATCTTCAAGTTTTATGAAACAAATGATTCTTGAGTATATATATGTATGGTGTGGATTATTTGGAGCTGAATTTATTGTTCACAAAGCATTATGGTTGTTTTTTATAGCTAAAATCGTTGTAGAGAACCATTGGAAGCAAGAAAAAAAAAGCTAAAATGTAAAATTACTATGTCTTTGGATATAATAAACGACAGTTCTTTAAAAAAAAACCAACGTCTTTACATTAATAGACGACAATTCTTTCACAAAACCGTCGTCTTTACATCTAATAAACGACAGTTCTTTCATAAAAATTGTCGTCTTTATATATAATAGACGACAGTTTTTCATAAAAACCATCATCTTTACATATAATAAACGTCTGTTATTTCATAATAGACGACAGTTCTTAAAAACCGTCGTCTTTACATATAATAGACGACATGTATTTAATAAAAACCGTCGTCTTTAAGTATAATAGACGACGGTTTTGAGTAAAAGCGTCATCTTTATAAATAATAGACGATGGGATTTTACCGTTGTGGTTTTATGCGTAAAAGATGTCGGTCGATTTCTCGTCGGTTGAAAAACTAAATTTACGACGGTAAATTACCGTCGTCTATTGCGATTTTTGTAGTAGTGAAAACAAGTCTTCTTCAGGGTTAAACACAAACTGGTCGCAGATTAATGGTCCTCGTTTTCTTTTTGAATAATACATATTATATAAAGAAAAGATTGCCTGTGACGTTTTCTTTTTGAGAGGATGATTATCCAAGTTATCCAATCAAAAGATGACCTTGTCATTCAAAGCACAATTGGTTTCAAGGAAAGAAAATGAAAAATAAAGTAAAATCACTGACTATTGCTACAAGCCTTATATATTGCTACAATCAAAAGATGAGCTTTGCTTTTCTCAGCCTTATATATATTGCTACAAGCTTTTTATTTGCAAGTCCCCGAATTATGAATTAAGTTGCACATACTACAAAGCAGTATTAGATAAAATTACCTGCAATCCCAATGCCATATCTTTCTTAGTCTCCAAGCTCACTTTTTTCATCCCTGAAATATTCAATGGAGCTTTATTGCGAGTGATTATCCCAATCTCAAAGACAAACAGTTTATGTGCCTCAACAGTCGCCACCAAATTCTGGGATGGATCCATCCGTATTGGAATCAAACTCTTGCTCTTTTTAACAACATCACAAGTGCCAGCCCCCACAGTTCGGCCACGAGTTTTCTTCTCCTGTGAAGAAGTCTGAGTATGCGTTCCCTCATCTAGAAGACAAAAACTCAATAAATTAGTAACTAGAGTGCACAACACTCGCCCATCAACTCATGAACGCAAATAATATGCCATTTAAAAGAAGACTTGCAGTCATCTTAATCTAAAATCTAAACCATGCGATGCAAATATACATTTTTAATATAGGTAGGTTGATATTTAATTTCTCTTTGTCTGCAATTGATGACTTCACATGTGTGACCACCACTACTACTTTAAATACTCGGTCACTATAAAAAAATGAAAATTAAAGACATGGCCTACCAACATCATTTTCCTTCTTGAAAGGAGGACTAATAAAAGAAAAAAGAGAGAGAAAATAAATATATAAAAATTAAGGGCACGAAATATGGTATCGATTACCTGTTGGTGTGAACCTCCCGAGGTCGATGATGAACCTTGTTGTGGCTGAGCTAATTGTTGTTGTGGCAGCTGACATGGTTTCTCAAGTGGCTGGGGTGGTAGTAGAGTTGAAGTTTTCTTCTTATTGTTATTGTTGCCTAAGGTAGCAGCCCTCTTAAGTGTCATTCTGCACATTTGCAAACACATAAAGAGAATACAGACAACATACTACTAGATCATTCCCTGAAAAATTAAATAAATAATTGAACATCATACTTCAGCTCTTTTGACTTCGATTCTCATCACAAACGTGCTTGAGATAGAGGAATTATTCATCAAAATACAGACCTTACAGACTTCGATTCTCATAAAAAAAAAAACCTTCCGCTAAGATATTTCTTCAATGTCTGAGACCTTACAGACCTTACCCTTTAAAAACAAATTAAGGGTAAGGTCTGTACCCTATGCATATCGGTATCATCCCCCACATCTTCATTGTCTCCAAATGTATCATCTACACCTCCCAAGTCTGGTGGGAATGCATCATTCAAAACATTATATGTATAATCATCAAGTCGAGGTGCCTCTTGAGCAGTTGCAGGAGGTGAAGCTTGTCTTGGTATCTCGAATTGTTCCCTATGGTATATCCATGTGTGATAAACCACTGACATCCCGTACCTCCATAAATGTGCTTGGACAACCGGAAGAGAATGGAAATTCATATTCTGGCACTTCATGCACGGACAGGGAGTCTCATTCTTCGCATCCACATGTTGGCTTGCAACTTCCATAAATGACTCAATACCAACACGATATTGATTGCTCAACCTGTTTTTATTGTGTATCCAATCCCTGTTCATCTCTAACGCGCCTTGTCTCCGTCTCCTTATCCTCCTATAATGCGCCTTATCCAATTCAACCGGTGATGACTTGAAGTAGTTCCAAAATTTCATAACATGATTAGATCGAACACTTATATAGACACAAGCAAAAAACTCTTTCATAGAATGACAAGCTAATAACTCTTTCACAGGGAAAATTATAAGAAGAGAGATTCCAGATCCACTTTATATACAGTTATAACATGTACAATGAATAAAATCAAGTTTAAGGTCACATGTCTCTCGTGTGGGCTTAAACTCCATCAGTTAAATTCAATTGTCCAATTAAGTGGTACTACACTCAGATACTACTACTAAGGGAAAGAAAAATAATTGCTAAACTAAGTAGTTAATCTATGGGACCATGACCCTGCAGCTAGCTTATATATAAAATATAGAGACAACTCTGCAGCTAACTTATATCTAAACTATAAAGAGAACTCAATTAAAGCATAAGCTACATTGGCAAAAAAAATAAATTACTTATAACAACAACAAACCATAAGCTCATCACTACTAGAAAATCAGTCATTACCCGCTGATTATGTAGATACAAATTTATAAAAGTGGCTTTTAAATTTGGAATAATCCCACCATGCCTACTAAAGGTTTTTGGGATAGACATTGGTGTGTAATACAAATAACGTAATTTTCATTTTTTTCCCTTCATATTTGGGTCTCTTTTATCAGTCCCCCAACACTCCTAGGAAACTTATAACAAAAAATTGTTACAAATTCACTATTAGAAAACTTGATATTAAGTACTGAGAACAGCAACACATGAATGACTCACTACTACAAAAATCGCAATAGACGACGGTAATTTACAGTCGTAAATTTAGTTTTTCAACCGTCGAGAAATCGACCGACATCTTTTATGCATAAAACCACGATGGTAAAATCCCGTCGTCTATTATTTATAAAGACGACGCTTTTACTCAAAACCGTCGTCTTTAAGTTAATAGACGACGGTTTTTATTAAAGAAATGTCGTCTATTATATTTAAAGATGACGGTTTTTAAGAACTGTCGTCTATTATGAAATAATAGTCGTCTATTATATGTAAAGACGACGGTTTTTATGAAAAAATGTCGTCTATTATGTATAAAGACGACAATTTTTATGAAAGAACTGTCGTCTATTAGATGTAAAGACGACGGTTTTATGAAAGAATTGTCATCTATTAATGTAAAGACGACGGTTTTTTTGAAAGAACTGTCGTTTATTATATCCAAAGACGTAGTAATTTTACATTTTAGCTTTTTTTTTTCTTGGGTCCAATGGTTCTCTACAACGATTTTTGCTATAAAAAAAACCATAATGCTTTGTGAACAATAAATTCAGCTCCAAATAATCCACACCATACATATATGTACTCAAGAATCATTTGTTTCATAAAACTTGAAGATTCAATAATAATTACATAGTTTACCAATCTTCATTCTTACTATATATCCATACAAAATATCATATCCATAGCATTAAACTATAATTAGAAAAAGAAGGGCTACATGTGATTGCTCATAAATGCTGCCCATTCGATCCGAATTTCATCAATTTATTCTTGTGTGTATGAGTTAGCGTTGCCTTCTTGCACTGCAAAACCAGGATTAAAAAAGAAGAAGCAAGTTTTAGTCAGAGATATATTTATAATCCTTTTGCAAGAGGAAACAACAAACAAAGGCCAGAAGAGGGGAGCATAACTTATTTGGATTTCCATATTGAAACTGCAAATGTTCAAACAAATTATTTTCACTAATTTGAGAAACTGAAAACTGAGTGATAAAACTAAGAAAGAGGTAACATTTACAACTATAATAGCAGCCGGAATGAAATGTACCTCTGACTTGGAGCAATATGATACGACGGAGGATGTAGACTGAAAACTTTAAGGTTAGAATATGAGTTGAAGAAAGATAGCGAAATGTTATATATATAGGGTTTAGGGCAAATTCGAAAAATTACAATTCACGGTCAAATTTTTCAAATGACCGCGTTTTTAAAGACGACGGAAAGTAAAATTCAAACGTCGTATAAATTAAAATATACACGACGGTTTTTAAATAATAGGGTCGTTATAAATATATACTACGTCAGTTAGTTACAAACAAAGTCGTTGTAAAACATTTTCACGACCCTCAGCATAAAACCGACGTCTTAAATAAAAAATAACTACAGAGAAATAGAACTTTGTGTTAAACAAGAAACTAAATATACAATCTTTCTTGGGAACTCAGTTGTTGTTTTACACCCAACCGAAGTTCTTAGATGGGTTGGGTGTAAAACACAATCGAGTTCGCAAGAAAGACATTCTTGCATGACAGAAACCATTCAGAGAGGTGAGAATTGAGATATCTTGAACGGATGGACTAAAAACTCCAATTTAAACGAATTATTTCGAATTGGAAAACTAAAAGTGACTTTATTACGACTTGGAAACCGAAAAGGGCCTTTATTTCGACTTGGAAACCTAAAAGCCGCTGTTTCAGTCCCCAATTTCGCAGAGCAAAGCGTGTCGTTTAAGTTCGAAAGTTTGAAGTTGAAAACTACAACGACGGTATTTATTTTTTCCGTCGTCTTTTTACCGACGTTTATTTCGACTTTTGTTGTCGTGCTTGTTTTAAACAACAACGACGGTATAATTAATAGAAACGACGTGAAAGTAGATGTACAACGGCGTTATTACGTGAAACGGCGTTGAATTAAATTTAGACCGTCATGGATATGTTCAAAATTACACGAAGAACTGACGTATTATCTGCACAACCACGTCGCTATATTATATTATGACGACGTGGTAAAGATTTACCACCACCTTTTATTTATAAGAACTGTCGTAGTCTAACGTGTAATACGGCGTAAAATAATAAAAGACAGAAGTGGATATTTTTAAAATTAGACGGCGTTCTGTATGTATTGTAGCCGTGGTTATTTAACTTTACATGTCGGTAATTATCAAATTATGGTCGTATTAAATAGTACTTGATACGTCTGTTAATAATACAATTACCGTCGTGTTTATTGGATGTTCAAAACGACGGTATTATATGTAAAACGTCGTCTATAATTACTACGTCGGTATATTTACACATACCGTCGTTGTTTATTTGTTATATGTTTTCTGATCAGAATGGCATGTTTCATAAGACGACGCTTTTAAAGTTTCATGAGTCGTGTTTTAAAAATACCCAAATGAATTTCCAATTTTTAGGTGTTTTAGTTTCTGATCCACGTCGGTTTTTATATTACCGTCGTCGTTTAAAATTTAACGACGATATTTATTTTGTCCGTCGTCGTTTTACCGACGTCTATTTCGATTTTTGTAGTAGTGACTGTTACTACTTAGAGAACAATGGATACAAATGGGATCATCAATATGTTTTAGCAACTGGGCATTCAAATTTCTGTCTTCAAATCAACTTAATTGAATTTTTAGTTTTTTTATTGTCGGAATTGAATTTATCAGTCTTTTTGAATTAAGTGGAGAACATGTAATCAGTTACAAATTCTTTTCCAAAAAAAATATTGTCTGACACAAACTAAGTCAAATGATTGGTGGGACTTAAAGCAAAAAGAAAAAGCCACTGGACAACACCAAGTAATGGATACTTGGACATCACAAATTGAAAGGCAAAAAATTGATTCAAAGCAAAAAGAAGAAACCACTGGACAACTCTATGCAATCAAGCACAAGGTCAATATACATCTCCATCATTGGATAATAATTCAATAAGTATATTAAATTTAAAATTTGATGGAATTTTGAAAATTGATTTTTGGATTGTAACAATATTAATCACTTAACTTTGAAATTTCATGGCATGTTAAATTTTAGGGCAGTTTGATGTATTAGAAAATGAAAAATATATGTTGTAATTGAGCTAGAAAAGTTGAAAAAATGCAAAAGAAAAAAGGATTGGACTTCAGCTTCAGCCAGAACTCTGGGAAATACCACTGCAGCCTCGTCTGGACCATCCAAATTAGTTCATTGATGTTCATATTGACAAAGTCCACTGTCACATCGTGCAAGTATCTATTAATGGAGGCCAATACCCACTGGCCAGCAACTATGTCTGCATAATTGTGTAAAGCCTCTGCCAAATGGAGCCACTCTACTCGGACACAGTTGGAGGAATTTGGGAAGATAAACCTATTGATCCAATATAGCAGAAGCATCATGTGTTCGTGTTCTAGGTCCTTATGGTACTTTTTCCTGCAGTACTCTATGAATTTGGAATAGGCTGAGTGATCGGTTATCTCCTTGTTTGAAGCCAATCACTCTCTCTTTAAACTTCTTTCCCTGACTAACCCGCCTTTGGTAATCACCTATGTAGTCTAGAATTCTCCCAAGAGTCCTAAAGCCAAAAATGGTTGGCATATCTAGCAGAGTTGGTTTCAAATGACCAACTTCGAAATTGAAAGTGTTTGAGGAGCTATTCCAGAACATCAAAGCAGAGGCTAGAATGGATGACTCTAGTTTTAAATCATGAAGGCTAAAAAGAATGGCATCATAAATACCATTGGCTCTTCAGTAGGGACCAAATTGGGGTTCCATCTTCATCACCAATCCTTCCAGGCAGTGCCAGGTCTCAATGGTTGGCTATAAGGATACAACCTCCTAATATTGCCCTTACAGTTCTCCCAACAAGGGGTATAAGGACCCCTAAATAGTATATTGGACCTAGTCTGAGTTGATTCTACAAAAGAAATGCCTAGAGGTTTGGTGGTCACATATCTAGGCCCTAACACCATATTCCTATCTGAGAGAGTGATGGGGTTCCAAAAGATTACCTTTCATTGTCTGGTCTTAACCAGGGCTTCCAGACGTGCCTTGTTTTGTTGCCTTTCAAGCAACGCTATTCTCCAGTCAAGAAAGGTACGTCCTTGATGAGACTCTCTTCTGTAACGACCCTGACCTGAAATATGAATAAAAAATAAGCAAACTAATTTAACAAATGAATTAGAGAATTTAATAATAAATTTTGAAAAATAAATTAACAAAAATTGGAAAATGAAATTCTAATCTAATTAATGGAGGAAAATGTCACTTAATTTTCGGGCGAGATTTTGGCGAAACGGGTTGCGCCGTTGCGTCCGGCTCGTCGAAACGAGTCCGGTGACGGGCGGCACATTCGCATACGAAGAGTATAACTCAAAGGGCATTTTGGTAATTTCAACAAAATCAAAAAATTGGATAAAATACCCAAAACTGACCAATCCCGTGCATTCTCTCTCCTCACGCGGTTTCTCTCTCCTCTCTCACTCCTCTCTCCCGATAACTCTCTCTGCCACTCGTCGGATTCGACGATTTCGACCACGGCAGCGGCTGAAACCACCGGCGTTCGAAAGCTCTTCCCCGTGCGGTCCTAACCCACCCGAGATCGGAGGCTGAAGCTCCGACGTTCGTCTTCGGCGAGCTCTGCAAGTTCCGGCCTTTCCTTCGTCTTCTCCGGCGACGATTCCGGTGACTTCAGGCGACGGCTCCACTTGGGTAAGCTTCCTCTCGACCTCCTCTTTCCATTTTGGGTGGTGCGCGACAACGATTCACGGCGTAGTTGCCGTTCCAAACCACTCAGATCCGGCCAAAACCCTCGGTGGTTTGGCCGTGATCTGACGACGTTTCCAGCCGGTTCTCCGCGGCTCACCTGATTCCGAGCTTCCCACGAGATGGCGGTTCGAACCTTGTGGGCGGTGTAGGCGGTGGTGTGGTTTGGTGGTTGGCCAGTATTTAGCCACCCACCACCCTCGGCAGCGCGTGGCGGCGCGTGGCTGGGGTGGTGGCGGCGTTCGGCGGTCCTTTTCACTCCCTTATTGTCATGAACGCATACGTGTGGTCGGAATTCGATTCGGACGTCGTTTGACGGTCGAACCCAATTATACCTATTGCACATTGTTCGGGTTCGATGTGTTTGAACCGTTGGATCGAGTTTGATCTCAAATATGTCGTTCCTCGTATTTCCTAGATCGTGTGGGAATTGACGGATCAAGAATTGGAGTCCCGGTTACTCCGAAACTTTAAACCCTAGGGTTAGGTTGACCGTAATCGTTTGATCGTAAGATCGTAAGCGATCCGACCGTTCAGTTGGGACCGAACTTTCAGTACGTGTTCACTAAAACGTAACGAACCTTTAGAAATTTTCAAATCCAAGATTGGAGGTCGTGGGCCCCGTGGGCTCGGGTTGACCAAACCGGGAGGGTTGACCACTCGGTTGACCTTATGTTTTTCCGAGGTGGTTTTCCTGTCTTTGAATCTTAAATTGACGCTAGAACTTCCAAACATCAAACCTACACTTAAATCTTGGGAATTGAGGGATTTACTTTAAATCCAAGTTTAATCCGATTATTTATTAATCAAGTCTCGTATTGTTCGGATTAGGTACTCCGGCTACTCATACTTCGCAGGCGGGACCCACTCAGGGTCAAGCAGCGTGGGATTACTTGTGAGTGGACATTGTTTTCAAAGTTTATGCATTATTGTGGAAAGTAAACTATGCTTGTTGATTTAATCATTTAATTACGTCATATGGATAAATTATGATATTATGCTTATGAATATATATATATATATATATATATATATATATATATATTTTGCAACCATATTGATATATTTGGGTATTTGACATATTGTGAGTATCTTGAATTATGTTGGGTTGATTTGAATACATTATGCTTATCGGATTTTATGTGGGTACTTGGGTGTTAATGTGGGGAAGTGAGAAGTGTGGTTATGTTGTTTTGAAGTGCTATATGCACTACCCTATGTACCTCCCCCGACTATGAAACTTTGGATATTGGTTACTTAAAGGTTGGGATACTTGGATATGTCGGATACCCGGGGCACCCTTGACGAGGTGTCGCTGTAGACCCTTGACTGGGTAGTCTGCGCGCGTAGGACTGGTCACAGGCGTACGAGTATTGAGGATTCTGCTGTACGTGCTGATGAGCTTAGTCACTTTGGACGGCTCAATTCCCTAGCCACATGGTCAATTGAGGACTCTTCCATGTGGGCTAGTCAAACAATCCCCGTGTTGGATTGTTTCCCCGGTACAAACTTGGTGGTGATATTTTGAGAGGTGTCTTTTATTTTCTCTATTTATGTACCTATACCTTTATATATATAAATATATATATTACATACATATATTACTTATACATATTCGTTCCGGTTCGGGGTGAGGATACTTCCTCGCCTTGTACAACAGCACGCATTCTCGAGAGTGGTTTGGGGTTGGGTTGGTAGTCCCAGGTTGTTCTTGTGGTTAAAGGTGAACTGTGGATTTTGGTTATTATTAAAGTTTCAATGGTTTCACTTTTATCTCTATTTATTTATATTTTGAGTAGTACTTGTGGTTTCGGTTTGATTGTCGTTTTCTGAATTGGTGGGGTTATATTATGTTGCTTTCACTATTAACTAACCTTGTTTTCGTCCACTCACAATCTTTGTTTTTCGCCCCCTTCAGTAGAGTTGGTGCTACCGCACGACCGACCGTGTTGCTCCACTTTCCGAGCATCATCTCGAATTGTAGGGCTTCGTGCCCCTTATCTCGTAAACTTTAAACTCTGTTGTTTAAACTTCCTCTACTTGTAGTATTGCTCTGTTATCGCCCACTAGATTTAAATTTAAGGCCTGAGGCCTATGTTTAAACTTGAATGCATACTGGCTGTTGGTGTGTATTAATCCTGTTGTACTTCCAGGTTGAATTTGTTTTGGGTTTTGTCCTGTTTACAAGGGAGACTCTGCCGAATTTTCGGTAGAAAGTCTCATTTCTTAAATTGTGGGCCCAGCATTTGGTTAATGTTGGTTAAACTACAGGATCCGACACGGGTTTTGAGGTGGATTCGGGTCGGGTCCTGTCATCTTCCTTAGTGTTCTTCCTCTTCATTGTCTTTCGTTGTGCCATTTCTGTCCGATAAGCTTTGAAACTATAACAAAAGTGTTTGAAGTTTTCTGAGGATCGAGGTTTTTGTCTAGGGAATGAAGGGATTGAAATGTAAGAGAAAATGGAGTTTCAGATGAGTTTTTGGTTTCGAACTCCATGGCACCAGCAGTTCAGCTCCAGAAAAAATAGATGAATGCAACTGTGGATTCTATGATTGTTCAGACCAAATTAACATAGTTCAATTTCTACAATAAATGAACCAATGTCGTGGCTTATTAAACTAGGCTCAACTGCCAATAGCCATCCCAGGAACCAGAGAAGGCCCAAACGAAACTTTCACGGCCTAGGCCCATCAGACAGAAAGTGGTCACAAACATTGACCAACGCATAGTCAAACATTGGATAGAATTGTGTCCCATACTACAGTATCACTTCGGACAGAAGCAAGTATGACATCATCATACGTCACTTCGGACAGAACTGTGTCCGATGATATAGTGTCACTTTGGACAGAAAGTGTTCGAAGCAGTAACTGAATTGATGCGTTAAAAGATCCATTAATGGGGTTATTAACGCAGCCCATGCTGAAATCATCAAGACCCAGGCCATTATATAACTGATTTAATTGCTTAAATAGTCAGTGTTTAAAGGATTAAAAAAAGGCGCGATTTGGGCTCTGGTTTGAAAACAATAAAATTGCTATGCTTTTACAAGTGTCACGCTTCATTATCTCCAAAGTGGCAATAAAGGACTGGCTGAAGCAAGAGAAATTAAATTTGAAAAAGAAAAGAACAAATACATTCGGTTAAAAATGAAAACGTTACTGAATGACTCCGAGAAAAGCTCCGAGAGGTTTCTAAAATTCCGACGACCAAATTCGTCGATCTAGGTAAGGTTCTTCATCTACTCTATGTGTTCTAGCTGATGGTAAGGTTGGATTAGATCAATTTTGAAGTTTTAGAAGTTAATCAAATACCCTTGAATTTGCTGATGATTTGATAGTTTGAAAAGTACATCCCTCACTAAGAGAAGAGTTGCAGAGCAAAAATGGAAAACTCTTAAAACCTTTCTCTAAGCAAGTGACGGCTCAACATGCCCTTAGCTCCCTTATAACCCCAAGGAGTTAGGTCAGAGAGAAAGGCACCTGGCAGCTCATAATTGGACCAGCAAAAAGACAAAATTCGTAAGGACATACGGCTGGAGACACATAAGAAAGCAAAGGAGCTGACTATCCAAATGTTACACAAATGATGACTAGTCATTCTTAAAATACTTTATAATGAATGTAATGCACAATTTACCTTTGCCAGCCTTAGATTTTGTTGAGTCATTGATGATCACAACCATAGGAAAAATAACTAGATATAAAATTAACCCAGTCTAATAACCTTGAGCTTGGGTATACATTATATGACCTATTACAAGGGAACCCAAAATAAAAACTAGCTAGAATACAACTCAATTGTTATTATAAGACTCCAGTTATAGTTAAATACAAACTAATAATTATGACATATTTCACAACTCGAATTGAGTTAAGTGAATTACATAACTATTTTTTTTTCTGTGATAGTATGTCATCCAATTTTAGGGCCCATTCGGTAATGTTTTCAGAGAATTTTTTCTAAGAATGAAAATGAGAAAACAAATTTGCATTTTTAGGATTCGAAAGTGTGTCTGGTAGATTAATTAGAAAACAAATTAAGAAAATAAAAACAGGGAAAACGGGTTTGGTACGACAATTTGAGAATAATAATATGTGAGTTATTTTTCAAGTATATTTGTGCTAATTTATGTTCTATTTTTTTTTGAAATGTGATATTTTTAAAGGCTAAAATTATTATAAACAATGAAAAATGTATAATTTGAGAATAATAATGTATAATTAAAATAAATAAAAAATTCTAATGTTGGAAAACCAAGATAATAAAATTCTATTATCTTTAGTTTAAAATAAATATTTAAAAATAATAAAAAAAATTGAATAATATAGGATGGTTTTCTCATAAATTAATATACACTAATGTAACAAAATAAAATAATGAATTGCATCGAAAAAAAAATGAAAAATGAAAAAAAAATGAACAATGTAAAATAATCAGACCAACAAAAAAAATTAAATTTGAAAAAGAAAAGAAAAAATTAAATTTGGACCTATAGGAACTTTCAGATCGATAATCAAAGGTCGTGGGCCCCACAGACCTAATTGAGGTCAAACCTACCGTCGGATCGTGAGGAAACTCTTGGGATAAGTTTAACTTATTACCATGGGCCAATAGGAACTGATAGATTGCAAACTAGAGGTCGTGGGCCCTGCGAGCCCAATTGACTTAGATAATGGACCATGTTGGCTCGGTTGCGGTCGTTTAGTAAGTTGTAATTGTGAGTGGACATTGTTTTCTATTAGCATTGTTTTTCAATTATAGAAATTCTTGAATTGTTGATATATGGTTTGGAAATTATTATTTTTGGTTTATGGAGGTTATAAATTATGTTATCGAATTGAGTTCAATTTTTATAAGGTGATAAGAGAATTTCAAAGATTATTTGGATTATTATGATGAATAACCTCTTTACGACTCAAGACCATATATTTTTGTTCACTAGCAAATATTTCTTTGTTTACATATTTATCACAAGGACAATATTTTTTATAAATAAATGAAGTCAAGAGTGAGTCATGCAGTACAAGTATGTGAAACATGAGATTATTTAAACATACAACGGCTCCGATAATTGGAGAGTGAATGTAAAAAAAACTCCCAACTTTCACACCATAGCCATAAAATCTAATTTTCCCAAGCCTTCGTCAAGATCCCTGATACTTACTGTGAAGATGATACATATCTTGTAATGATTGAATAATAATCTAAACTAGGGAGTATGATTGGAGTTAAAATTTTATAGAGAGCTCATAAGATAGACTTTTGTATGTTTTTAGCTAAATTTTAACAAAAAAATAAAGCGCATGATTGTAGACACTCTAATGATTGAACCGTCTAAAATTTTATCTCTGATAAACTGACAATTAATTTCATTGTGATCTAGTTTTTTCATGGAACACTCTGGATTAGCATATGTGCAAGGCAGTACGTTATGCTGCAACTTATCCTGAGGGCCACAAATCAACCTGAATCGATCGGTCCACGAGGACCAACCAACCCCATGAGCTCCCAAAATGAGATCAATTAATATATCCAAGCCTTTTTTTTTTGCCGAGAATTAATATCCAAGTCTAACGAAGGAACAGTGGGGCCCTTTTAGCTATTTTCTCCATTATTGTTGGTTCATTATTATTTGTTTTCCCTGGACATACGGCCAGGGCCTTTAATCCATTTGTGATTCATCCTTCTCTGTTGATCAGATTCCAAACAGTACATCCCATTCGATTGGCGCCACTAATAGAAACCAGAATTTGTTTCCAATAACAGAACCAACGCCGGCACCAGAATTTGTTGAACAAAACAACAGCAGCCCCAGCAAACGGATAGAAACCATACAACTACTTTAGGTTAGAGTTAGCTTATATATTCTCTTCCTATCTCTCTCTCCCTCATCGATCATTGATAAGTGATCCCTCTCTCTCTCTCTCTCTCTCTCTCTCTCCCGCATCGCTCATTGATAAGTGATCTCTCTCTCTCTCTCTCTCTCTCTCTCTCAAATATCAAAATGGCTGACGGGAGAGTCGAAGACAATGCTGTGTCCCCCCAACCCCAGAACGACCATCGTATTGCAGACTTTGATCCCCCACAGAAACCCAAGACAAACAAGTTCGCTATAGCCTGCGCCATTTTGGCTTGCATGACTTCAATCTTATTGGGTTATGGTAATTATCCTTTACACCCACAGTTCTTTAAAATTCATGAGCCAAATAAAATTTATTTTTCTTTCCCAATTGTTGTTAGCACCGAAAATAGTCAGCGTGAAGTTGGCGCTCGTTTTATTATTATTATTCTTATTTTTAATCACAGCCCTTGAGGAAAAAGTGCATGAATTGCACTGGAGTGGTTAATTATATTAATTGTGTACACAGATATTGGTGTAATGAGTGGGGCGAATATCTTCATCCAAAATGACCTCAAAATCAGCGACACACAAATCGCAGTCCTTGCGGGCACTCTAAATATCTACTCCCTCATTGGCTCCGCCTTGGCTGGCCGAACCTCTGATTGGATCGGCCGCCGATACACTGTTGTCCTCTCTGGAGTCATCTTCTTTGTCGGAGCTCTCCTCATGGGTCTCGCTCCCGGCTACGCCTTCCTCATGTTTGGTCGATTCGTCGCTGGAATCGGCGTCGGCTACGGTCTCATGATCGCCCCAGTCTACACCGTCGAAATATCACCAACGTTGTCTCGTGGCTTCCTCACATCTTTCCCAGAGGTTTATTTTGTTTCATTGTTTGTCTCTTTACTACATTGTTTTGTCTTTTTAGGTAAACTTGGGGAGAACCCAAAACTAAACTAAACGGAGATAATGTGAAACAAAACTTAATTTATTTTTTCTTTACCTTGGTTATATCATTATGTACAATCTTCTAAGGGATCATGTGAAACAACTTTTGATACATCTAGTTTATAATTAGCTTCCACAAGTACCTCATGCTTTACAATTGGCTGCAGGTGTAACTACTTTAACCACTTGTGCTTCAAGCCTAAAGCATATTTTGATTCAGATTAATAGACCCAAAAAAAAAAAAAAAGATTATTTAAGGAAAAAGAGTTGTGATCAATTGTGTATGTACAAATTATTTTTGGACAGTATGTGTGGAATTTATACTAATTGATTAATTTGTTTATTTGAAAATATAAATGTTTAGGTGTTTGTCAATCTTGGCATATTATTGGGGTACGTATCCAATTATGCCTTCTCCAAGCTCCCAACTCACTTGGGCTGGAGGTACATGCTGGGCGTCGGCGCACTTCCAGCAATTGTCCTTGCCATCGGCGTTTTAGCCATGCCAGAGTCACCTCGTTGGCTCGTCATGCAGGGACGACTCGGGGACGCCAAGCGAGTTCTCGAGAAAACCGCAACTTCCAAGGAAGAAGCTCAGCTCAGGCTAGACGACATCAAAGAAGCTGCAGGCATCCCCATGCACTTAAACGACGACGTTGTTCCGGTCACAAAACAAAGCCACGGCGAAGGTGTGTGGAGACAACTCATCCTTCATCCCACACCGGCCGTTCTTCACATTTTAATAGCAGCCCTTGGTATCCATTTCTTTGAACAAGCCTCGGGCATTGACTCTGTCGTTCTGTACAGCCCAAGGATCTTTGCGAAGGCCGGGATCACCTCTTACGACCACGTGCTACTCGCAACCGTGGCCGTTGGATTCGTCAAGACCATTTTCATCTTCGTCGCCACATTTCTCCTTGATCGGGTCGGACGACGCTCATTGCTTTTAACCAGCATGGGTGGAATGATATTTTCCCTTGCGTGTCTCGGTGCGGCCCTTACGATCGTCGAGCATCACGATGGCACAATCGCGTGGGCCGTCGCATTGTGCATCACCATGGTGCTATTCAACGTTGCATTTTTCTCTATCGGGCTGGGGCCCATCACATGGGTCTATAGCTCTGAGATCTTCCCGCTAAAGCTGCGAGCGCAAGGGGTCAGTTTGGGAGTGGCCGTTAACAGGTTGACAAGTGGCATCATCTCCATGACTTTTCTGTCGTTGTACAAGGCCATCACCATTGGTGGGGCCTTCTTTCTTTACGCGGGAATTGGAGTGTTGGGTTGGGTCTTCTTCTATACAATGCTTCCGGAAACACAAGGTAGAACCCTCGAAGAAATAGAGCTCTTGTTTGGTAAATACCATAAGTGGAGACAAGCCAACGCCATGCTCAAGAGCAAGAAAGTTGATCTTTGTGGTGGCGATGAAAACAAGGGTCAAGTCAACTAACAATAAAAATCAAATAGGTATTGTATTGAAGTCTCACAGCTACCACAAGTGAATTGACATTTGCATTTCATTTGTCTTCCACAAAGAATTCTTACTGTAACCAATTCATTCCCTCATGCCACTACATAATTTAAGTTCCAAATATCAAAAAGCAGGGATCCACATCCAGGTGCACTAACATGAGATTTACTCCCTTGATCAAGCTCATCAGCCTTGTTCAATCTTAGTTGTCCAACCAAAACTAACAAGTCAAGAATTGTTTATGGGGTCACAATATAAATTAAATAGTATAGTTAAAGAAAGCCTTTAGCAAGGATTGAAAGAGAATCCCTTTATTAATTAGCAACAAAACTTATAAGAAATGGGATAAGGAAAAGAGCCCAACAAATATGGTGCACATAGAGATAAAAAGTGGAAACCATCCTAGTTTTCATGCACACTTTCTTTGTCAAAATGCAGTTATATATTAAAAGAAAAAAAAATAGGGAAAATTACTGTCATGAGCCATCATTGCTAAATTGGTGCAACAACAACCAGAACTTGGCTTTACCACTTTTGCTCCATCCAGTATGTCAATTTATCCTTATAGTTTTCAATTTTGTAAATTTTATCTCTCTAGTTCTCAATTCGGAACAATTCAAGGACACACTTCAATTTCTGTCACATTTATGTAAATTCCGTTAGCTTTGACCACGTGCCCCTCACGTAGAGGTGTATTTTGGTCTACTTGAGCTAAACTCATCCAAAATCACTCAAAATTTAACTTAGAGAAACAAATTTGTTCAAAACCTTAAGCCCAAATATTGCTCTTAAAGTGGATGAGAATAGCTCCAGTTTTTGTTTTACCGTTATATGGGTCTAGTGGACTGAAATACTCAATAGATTTTGGTGGAATTTGACAGAAATTGAAACGTGTCCTTGAATTGCTCGAATTGAACTATGAGGATAAAAGTTACAAAATTGAAACCACATGGACGAAAGTGGTAAAACCGGCAAACTAGAGTGACTAAAAGTGAAGTTTTGCCTTTGTTTTATATTACGGCCCTCCCAACTTGAAATTCTAGTATCGCTCATGTTGTCAATATAATTTTCAAATAGATACTGAAAAAGAAGGAATTTGTTTTAAGGCTTTTTATCAAAATGGTCCCTGAGGTTTGCGAAATTATCACCTTTCGTTCGTCACGTTTTTGCAACACTAATGGTCCTTAAGGTTACATCAAAATGGTCCCTACAATTTTCTGTTAAATGGCTGACGTAGCACGTGGCCTTAATTAAATAAAACATATTTTAAATATTTTAAAATTTAAAATCCAAAAAAAAAAAAAAAACAAGAAGATGTGCACCATCTGCGTTCTCCCTCTGCCAGTGCCTCCCCCTCGCAGACCCACTCTTTGCCTCTCTCTCCCTCCTCTTCCTCCCTTCTCTTTTTCTCTCTCCCCCTCTTCCTCGATGTTTACAGGCCAATCCACCATAACTTGATGTAGTTTTTCCTATGGCCCCACAGATTTGCCGAGGCTGCAATGCCAAAGATTATATGGGATGTATTTGTTTCGGCCGCTTGGGGTTTTTATGCGGATGCGGCTATAATTGGCTGAGGAATTGGAGCCTCTTGGGGTTTTTTGGGTTAAGCTTGTGATTGGACATGGGTAGTAAAAGATTAGACTGCAGCCTCAGCCAAAGCAAACGCCATAGCCTTTCGGCTTTATGTACAATTAAAAGAACAAAGATTGAGAAAGAGAACACAGGGAGAGGGAGAGAGAGAGGCAAAAAGTGGGTCTGTGAGGGGAAGAGGGGGGAGGCTCTAGGAAAGGGATAGGGATGGTGTAGGTCTTTTTTATTTTATTTTATTTTATGGATTTAAGTTTTATATTATATTTTATTTATTTTATTTAAAGCCACATAGCTGTATACCATTGGACGTGTGGGCTCCACACACATGCCAAGTCACCAATTTAACAGAAAATTTATCAGAAGCTAATGGCATGGACCTTTTTGATGTATGGAGGCAAACCTTAAGGACCATTAGTGTCACAAAAAAAAGTTAGGGACGAAAGGTGATAATTTCACAAACCTCAGGAACCATTTGTGATATAAAAAAACAAAAAAAAAAACCTTGTTTTGATTCAAATAAGTGGACCTTTACTCCGAAACACGGCTTGATAATGATATATTACTTTAAAAATGGTATAGGTTGCACAAATTCACGAATAACAATGTATTCAAAATCGCTTATAAAAAAAAAATCATTGAATTTTGAAACCATAGCGGAAACACTCTATCCACAAGTCGGCATAGGTACGCACTAAACCACATAAGTAAAGGGATTAAAAGCAGTCACACCACCATTAAAGTATCAAATATAAAAGCATAATGAGAAGTAGAAGAAAGATAACCAAAAATAGGAAAAAGTTCATATAGGAAAAAGTTTATACAAAGTTCGAAAACGTTGCAAAGTTTCAACCCTCTTCTTAATCAAATAAAAAAGTATACAACAGGATGAAATAACAATTGTGCAACAGGAGTATGCAAACTTTGAAAACATTGCAAGTTCCAATCCCCGAACCCCATAATGAAATACAAAAGTATACAAAACGACGAAATAAAAAATGCATATGCACATAACCAAATGAAAAATCTTTTAACGGGAGTGATCCTGGGTACGCAGGGATGGCTCCGGTGGCTCGTTTTGCGATTTGAGCTGCTCTTTTGCCATATCTTTATATACAAGGTTGCAAACTATCCATCTTTTGTTTGCTTGCGGTGAAATGTTGAAAAACAAGAAGAAAATCAATTATGGAGAACACCCAAACTAACTGATAACAACAATTGAAATTAAGCACGTATTATTTCAACTCTTCATAGCCTGCCTTATAGAGGCATGAGTTACAAACTAGGGTTTGTGAAAATTTGAATTATTCTCTATTGAGCTCAATGGATCTTTCAATTAATTTGTAGATTGCCAAAAGAAAAGAAAAAAGGTGTAAAGATTTCATTATATATGTATTATGTGTGATTTTTTGGTTTTTTTGGTTACTTTGGAATGTATTGTGGCTAATCTAAGAAAATGCCTTCATCAGAATGAGGAAGTTCAAACTCAGTTAGCAAAAATCAATTTCCTTAGAAGATTTATAGCCAATTCCGCTGGCAAGGTACATGCTTTCTCTGCTCTTTTCAGAATTAAGGAAGAAAAAGAGTTTGTGTACAGAGAATCTCAGCAAAAAGCCTTTGAAGAAATCAAAACATACGTGGTGCCACCAAAGAATGGAAGGTCATTAAAGTTGTATATCTCAGCATCAAACACATCCATTGGGAGCCTACTGGCTCAGGATAACGATGAATGGAAGGAGCAGGCAATCTACTATTTGAGTAGAATTCTACAGGAAGTAGAAACAAGGTACTCTCTCATTGAAATGGTATGCTTGGCCCTATACTTCTGTGCAGTCAAGTTAAGGCACTACATGTAGCCTTTTACTGTCTATATCATTGCCAACACAGATTTGATCAAGTATATGCTTTCTAGGCTTGTGTTAAGAGGCCGTTTAGGAAAGCCGATACTTGCTTTATCTGAGTTCAACTTTCGATATGTTCCACAGAAAGCTTTGAAAGGCAAGGCAGTGGTTGATTTCCTAGCAACTCATCCTAGTACATAAATAGAGAATATAGAACCACTAGAAGTTCGAAATGTGGAACTTACTAAGCATGGCATTCGCTATTTAACAAGTTCAATACACATGGTACGAATTGTACCATGGCAACTTTTCTTCGATGGCTCTAAAACAGACACCTCAGCAGGTGCTGGAATTGTGATTGAAGATCCCAATGGGGCAATATTTACATATGCCTTTCACCTGGACTTTGAAAGCACCAATAATCGCGCATAATATGAAGGTCTCATCATCGGACTTGAAATACTACTAGAGTTGAAGGTGCAGCATTTGGAATTCTCTGGCGATTCATAGTTGGTGATCAAGTAGTTGACCAATGAGTATAAATGCAGGGATCCAAACAAGGCAGCCTATTATGTGGTAGCCATAAACCTTTGTTCTCAATTTGCAAAGGTTATTGTAGAGCATATATCAAGAGAGAAGAATTTAGCAACCAACGACATGGCGCAATTTGCTTCTGGTTTCCAAGTCCAAGAATCCCACAAGATCATCACAATCCATAAAAGAACCTTACCTTCTGTTCTTAGCAGAAGTATGGACATGGAGGTACATGCCTTAGAGCTGGAAGATGATGCTGATTGGAGAACATCTCTTTGCAACTATCTTACAGATCCTTCAAGCCAAAGAGACAGGAAGGTAAACTCTCAAGCTCCAAATTATGTCTTCATTAATGATGATTTGTTAAGAAAGACAGGTGATGGACTACTTCTGAGATGCATCGGACTAGAAGAGTCAATGAGAGTAATGGCAGAAGTACATGAGAGAACTTGTGGAGCTCATCAATCTGGTAGGAAGATGAAATGGTTGATAAGGAGATATGGCTATTTCTGGCCAACAATGGAGAAAGATTCCATGAACTACAACAAAGGATGTGAAGATTGCCAAAGACATGGCCCCATTCAACATGTTTCAGTTGTTCCTTTAAATCCAATAGTCAAACCTTGGCCTTTCAAAAGCTGGGCTATGGATTTCATTGGAAAGATCAAACCAGAATCAAGTGAGAAGCATACTTTCATAATGGTGGCTACTGACTATTTTACCAAATGGGTCGAAGCCAAAGCCTTGAAGGAAATCACATATTTTGAAGTGGTCAAATTCATTAAAAATGGGATAATATACGCGTTGTTAAGTTAATGACGCATAGGCGATGTCGTTAAACTATAAACATGTTAACGACGCGGATCCAACGTCGTCTAAAACCACTAGAATCCATAACGAACATTCCGCGTCATTGAAAATGATTTTAATGACGCGTCCAGCGAATGTCATAATAACAGTGTCATAAACTCGCTTCAATGACGCATTTTAAAAACACGTCATAATTTATGACATTTAATGACTTGGATTTGTGATGTGTCATTAAATCTGCGTCATAAAAAGCCTTTTTTTGTAGTGAATTATCTATATCGGACAGAATTGTGTTCAACACTACTATTTACTTCCTACAGAATGGTGTCCGATATGAATAGTTTATGTTCCAATTTGTTTCTCTTTTTCTTCTTTGAGCTAAAAATTACTACATAGATTTGTGCTTCATGAGCATATAATTCTTGTAAAAATTGATTATCTAGCCAAACATTCATGGCTAAATTATTAAAATCAGAAGTTACAAAAATTGATTATCTTGTCTAGACCCTCTTTGGCCAGCTACTTGAGCCTGCTCAAAATCCTCAGCATAACTCTGGCCAGCTACTACTGCTTTTTCTTTAGATCGGATACCTTGATCATATTGCAAAATTTCCAACTCAGAACTTGGAGCCAAATCAACACTTGTGTGGTACTGATCCAAGGTGTCCTTCAGCTCTTTCACTTGATTAAAGAGCCAAGGCAAGGTATTCTCTCCAGTCTGGATAAGCTCTCAACATCTCCATTATGGCATGGTAGACAGCCTTCATGTGCGTAAAGCTTTGTACAACGTCAAAAGGCTTGTAGACCCAGCTAGCCAAAAATTCTCTTGTTGCAGCCACTATAGCTGGGATAGATGTTGGTGTTGTAGGACTTGCTAAATCTAGAAGCTCCTTCAAATGGCTTTTTGTTGTAGAACCAGGACCTCACTGCCTTATCCATCTCCGATGTCCTTTTCTTCATCTTGCACCACATATGTGATGTCTCCTGCTGGATGAGTATTAAGAGGAACAACTTCCGAAATTGGAGTTTCCTGTTCAAAAAGGACAAACAGCCAGAATTGTTGTCACTTCTAACTAGAAGAGAAGAAAGACAAAAGAGGAACTCACTTTGCCTGGGTCTTGAAAATTGATTCTTCAACAGCTACCTCTGGTTTAGGTGGCACTTTAGCTTCCATTGGACTGTTGGTATTTCCCTCTACATTAGCCATACTCTCTTCGACAGTTGGGGCACTGACTGATCCCACCAGCTCCACAGTAGGGTCAAAGGCAGAGGAAGAATAAACAGAAGGATGAGCTCCCAATGGTGATCCCATCATCTCCATCTCCATATTAGTCTGTGTCAACTACAATAGATAAGTCATATCAATATAACACTCTTGAAGCCAAAGAAACAGCCTGAGCAATATGCTTACTTGATGGCTAGAAAGAGTAAGAGTGATGTGAACCAACAATGTGGAACTTTCTGTTTGATGTTCACCTTCTTCAATCCTAGTGCTTTCTATGATAACTTCATGATGAATTTGCACTGGAGATTGCAAAAGAGAGGCAGGATCTGGAAGCACACCCTTAGAACTCTCCATCACCTCATCCACACTTAGAGTAACTTCAGTATTTTTATGCACAACATTAGCAGAAACAGTTAGAAAGACCAAAATCATGGTCCGATTAAACCAAGTGCAGATGTTAGCATGACTAGGGAAGAAAATACATGTGATGATGAGACAGTCTGTGTCTCAGAAACTGAGGTTGCTGATAGAGGAGTTAAAATCTTTGGATGCTACAACCAAAACTCAATGTTCGTCCTGATTAAACCAAACAAAGGTTTACTCTAGATAAACTTACTGTCTGGAGAACATCAGCAAGCCCGATCCTGATTTCTTTGCAAGTTCATGAACTTTGGGATCTGCCAGGAGAGACTCCATACTCACAGCTAAAGTTGTTGAAGCCTTAGCAGTCTCATGATGCTTAAGACCCTCAACATTAGCATCCTGGATTCTTTTCTTCCTCCTCTCTTTATCTTGAGAAGTCATTGGTTGAGTTACAGGTACCTCGGGAGCTTTTTGTCTTTGAGCCAAGGCTTTAACTATAGAAATAAAAAAAACAGCAGTTAGTCCGATGACCTTTGAAAAGAAAAGAATGTCATATCAGGGTTGTGAAAACCATACCTCTCTTGGCTTGTGAGGCATGAGCTATCTCTATTGGTGAAGAAGACGTCTCCACAGCAGTTTCTACCCTTTGCTCAGTCCCGATCTGAGTGTAATTAGGTTTATCTTCTTCGGATATTACCTTCTCTGAAGCCTTCTCTTTCTTTTTCCTGTAACCAAAGAGGAGTCCTCCTCTTCGTCACCAGCTTCATTTAAAAAGAAAAAGAAAACAAAGGTCAGTTGGAAATCATCCACATCGGACACCATGTGACCAAACAGAATTGTAAAAAACAAAGAAGTATCTTACCATCTCTGAATGCCATCACAAGGAGCTTGTGCTCTCTCTGTAGAAAGACAAATCAAAACATGGTTAGCAAACATAGAATAAAGAAAGAGCAAGTACAAGTTCTTACCTGATTCAATCTTCTGGTTGCCTGATTCAATCTTCTTCATAATGGTCTCCATGTTTTCATCAGTCACACCTACTGCAAAGTCACAACCTTTGAAATGGTCTCCAAAAGCATCCAGAGTAGGTTGCCAAGACATCGAACCACCAAACAAAGAAGCTGTCCGAACACTGACAATTGGGTGCATATCCAATCATCTCCAAAGATGGGACAAGCCTCATCAACAGATTACCTAGGCCTTAAACAGTATATTGGACCTAGTCACATACCTAGGCCCTAAACAGTATATTGGACCTAGTCACATACCTAGGCCCTAACACCATATTCCTATCTTAGAGAGTGATGGGGTTGCAACAGATTACCTCTCATTGTCTAGTCTTCGCCAAGGCTTCCAGATGTTCCTTGTTTTGTTACCTTTCAAGCAACACCCCTTCTCCAGCCAAGAAAGGTGCGGCCTTGATGAGACTCTCTTCCTTAGGGTTCTTCCTCTTCATTGTCTTCCTTTGTGCCATTTCTGTCCGATAAGCTTTGAAACTAGAACAAAAGTGTTTGAAGTTTTCTGAGGATCGAGGTTTCTATCTAGGGAATGAAGGGATTGAAATGTCAGAGAAAATGGAGTTTTTGATGAGTTTTTGGTTTCGAACTCCATGGCACCAGCAGTTCAGCTCCAGAAAAAACAGATGAATTAATGCAACTGTGGATTCTAAGATTTTGCAGACCAAATTAACACAGTTCAATTTCTACAATTAATGAACCAATGTCGTGGCTTATTAAACTAGGCTCAACTGCCAAAAGCCATCCCAAAAGCCAGGGAAGGCCCAAATGAAACTTTCACGGCCTAGGCTCATTAGACATAAAGTGGTCGCAAACATTGACCAATGCATAGTCAAACATCGGACAGAATTGTGTCCCATACTACAGTATGACTTCGGACATAAGCAAGTATGAAGTCATCATACGTGTCCGAGGATATATTGTCACTTTGGACAGAAAGTGTTCGAAGCAGTAACTGAATTGATGAGTTAAAAGATCCATTAATGGGGTTATTAACGCAGCCCATGCTGAAATCATCAAGACCCAGGACATTATATAGCTGATTTAATCGCTTAAATAGTCAGTGTTTAAAGGATTAAAAAAGGGCGTGGTTTGGGCTCTGGTTTGAAAACAATAAAATTGCTGTGCTTTTACAAGTGTCACACTTCATTGTCTCCAAAAGTGGCAATAATGGACTGGCTGAAACAAGAGAATATACAGCCTGGAACAGATCAAAAGCAGCAAAACACCCATGATTGTTGTTCTTGCAAAGCGTCTCACTACATACCAAAGCCAAATCTTGAATCAAATTGCTTCCTATTTTTTGAGTTCCCAGTTGACAACTGCTGATCGGAATTTTATTCTTTTCCCAAACACATACTATGTCTAATTCCCAATTGACAACTGTTGATCGGAATTATATTCTTTTCCCAAACACATACTCTATCTAATTCCCAGTTGACAACTCCTTATTGGAATTACATTGCTATTGTTTGTAACATATATGCTCTGCCAGCAACGCTTGGTATGATTTGATAACATATATGCTCTAACATATATACTCAATTGTTATTATGTTTTCAGAGAATATTCTAAGAATGAAAACAATAAAACAAATTTGCATTTTTAGGATTCGAAAATTCGTCCGGTAGAATAATTAGAAAACATATTCAAAAAATAAAAACAGTGAAAACGTGTCTAGTATGACAATTTGAGAATAAAAATATGTGAGTTATTTTTCAAGTATATTTGTACTAATTTATGTTCTATTTTTTTCTTTTGAAATGTGATATTTTTAAAGCTAAAATTATTATAAACAATGAAAAATTTATAATTTGAGAATAATAATGTATAATTAAAATAAATAAAAAATTCTAATGTTAGAAAACCTAGATAATAAAATTCTATTGTCTTTAGTTTAAAATAAATATAAAATTGAATAAAATAGGGCGGTTTTCTCATAAATTAATATACACTAATGTAACAAAATAAAATAATGAACTGCATCGAAAAAAATGAAAATTGAAAAAAAAATGAACAATGAAAAATAATTAGACCAACAAAAAAATTAAATTTGAAAAAGAAAAGAACAAATACATTCGGTTAAAAATGAAAATGAAAATTTGCTGTTTTCAATTTTTGTACATGAGTTTGAATTTGATTTCAGAAAACAAATTATAGTGAAAATGAAAACGGCATACCGAACGCCTTTTTGGTAGGAAATGGAAACGTTACTGAACGACTCCTTACTATATTTTCATTGCATAAATTGATATGCAAAGCTACAATTCAACGCCATAATTCTTCATAATTTGTTTTATTGTTCTTTTTTCTTATTTTTATGTTGTAACATCCCAACCCAGTTAAATATTATATAATTATTAATTATGAAATTACATTTTTATCATTGGGGTAAGGGTGTTTTAGCAAGTTTTTTTGGAATGAATTTGGGGAATTGAGTGGCATCGTTGCGTCAAGCTTGTTGAATGTGTTCGTAGACAAGTGGCACACTCAATTCCGAGTTTTAACGATCTTGAAAAAGTCTAAAAACGGAAATTACGTAAAGGGAATTTAGAAAATTGTTATTAAAAACATTAAAAACCCGATTTTACCATCACAGCGCGTCTCTCTCTCTCTCTCTCTCTCTCTCTCTCTCTCTCTCTCTCTCTCTCTCTCTCTCTCCTCACGAATCTCTCTCGGCGAAAAATCCAGTTGACGGCGACAGGGTGAGAACGGCGCCGTCCTGCCACGCTTGGCCTCGACACCGGTCGGGAAATGACCAGAGGAGGCAGGAAAACCATGCCTAAGCCTAACCCCAGCAAGCCCAACCTCCCTGCGGTGGCGCGAGCAGAGAAAAGCTCCGAGACGTTTCTGAAATTCCGACGACCAAATTCGTCGATCTAGGTATGGTTCTTCATCTATTCAACATGTTATAGCTAATGGTACGGTTGGATTAGATCAATTTTGAAGTTTTAGAAGTTAATCAAATACCCTTGAATTTGCTGATGATTTGATAGTTTGAAAAGTACATCCCTCACTAAGAGAAGAGTTGCAGAGCAAAAATGGAAAACTCTCAAAACCTTTCTCTAAGCAAGTGACGGCTCAACATGCCCTTAGCTCCCTTATAACCCCAAGTAGTTAGGTCAGAGAGAAAGGCACTTGGCAGCTCATAATTGGACCAGCAAAGACAAAATTCGTAAGGACATACGGCTGGAGACACATAAGAAAGCAAAGGAGCTGACTATCCAAATGTTACACAAATGATGACTAGTCATACTTAAAATACTTTATAATGAATGTAATGCAGAATTTACCTTTGCCAGCCTTAGATTTTGTTGAGTCATTGATGATCACAACCATAGGAAAAATAACTAGATATAAAATTAACCTAGTCTAATAACCTTGAGCTTGGGTATACATTATATGACCTATTACAAGGGAACCCAAAATAAAAACTAGCTAGAATACAACTCAACCAATACAACCTCCCCTACTCAATTGTTATTATAAGACTCCAGTTATAGTTAAATACAAACTAATAATTATGACATATTTCACAACTCGAATTGAGTTAAGTGAATTACATAAATATTTTTTTTTCTGTGATAGTATGTCATCCAATTTTAGGGCCCATTCGGTAATGTTTTCTAAGAATGAAAATGAGAAAACAAATTTGCATTTTTAGGATTCGAAAATGTGTCTGTTAGATTAATTAGAAAAAAAAATTAAGAAAATAAAAACAGTGAAAACGTGTCTGGTACGACAATTTGAGAATAATAATATGTGAGTTATTTTTCAAGTATATTTGTGCCAATTTATGTTCTAATTTTTTTTTTTTGAAATGTGATATTTTTAAAGGCTAAAATTATTATAAACAATGAAAAATGTATAATTTGAGAATAATAATGTATAATTAAAATAAATAAAAAATTCTAATGTTGGAAAACCAAGATAATAAAATTCTATTATCTTTAGTTTAAAATAAATATTTAAAAATAAAAATAAAAATTTGAATAATATAGGATGGTTTTCTCATAAATTAATATACACTAATGTAACAAAATAAAATAATGAATTGCATCGAAAAAAAATGAAAATTGAAAAAAAAATGAACAATGTAAAATAATCAGACCAACAAAAAAAATTAAATTTGAAAAAGAAAAGAAAAAAAATAAATTTGGACCTATAGGAACTTTCAAATCGATAATCAAAGGTCGTGGGCCGCACGGACCTAATTGAGGTGGAACCTATTGTTGAATCGTGAGGAAACTCCTAGGATAAGTTTAACTTATTACCATGGGCCAATTGGAACTGATAGATTGCAAACTAGAGGTCGTGGGCCCTGCGAGCCCAGTTGACTTAGATAATGGACCATGTTGGCTCGGTTGCGGTCGTTTAGTTTGTAATTGTGACTGGACTTTGTTTTCTATTAGCATTGTTTTTCAATTATGGAAATTCTTGAATTGTTGATGTATTGTTTGGAAATTATTATTTTTGGTTTATGGAGGTTATAAATTATGTTATCGAATTGGGTTCGATTTTTATAATGTAACAGGAGAATTTCAAAGATTATTAGGATCAATATGATGAATAACCTCTTTACGACTGAAGACCATATATTTTTGTTCACCAGCAAATATTTCTTTGTTTACATATTTATCACAAGGACAATATTTTTTGTAAATAAATGAAGTCAAGAGTGAGTCATGCACAATTATGTGAAGCATGAGATTATTTAAACATACAACGGCTCCGATAATTGGAGAGTGAATGTAAAAAAAACTCCCAACTTTCACACCATAGCCATAAAATCTAATTTTCCCAAGCCTTCGTCAAGATGTCAGATACTTACTGTGAAGATGATACATATCTTGTAATGATTGAATAATCTAAACTAGGGAGTATGATTTGGAGTTAAAATTTTATAGAGAGCTCATAAGATAGGCTTTTGTATGTTTTTAGCTAAATTTTAACTAAAAAATAAAGCGACGATCTAATGATTCAACCGTCTAAAATTTTATCTCTGATAAACTGATAATGAATTTCATTGTGATCTAGTTCTTTCATGCAACACTCTGGATTAGCATGTGTGCAAGGCAGTACGTTATGCTGCAACTTATCCTGAGGGCCACAAATCAAGCTGAATCGATCGGTCCACGAGGACCAACCAACCCCATGAGCTCCCAAAATGAGATCAATTAATATATCCAAGCCTTTTTTTTTGCCAAGAATTAATATCCAAGTCTAACGAAGGAACAGTGGGGCCCTTTTAGCTATTTTCTTCCATTATTGTTGGGTCATTATTTGTTTTCTCACTAAAAGAAACCTACCAGGGCCTTTAATCCATTTGTGATTCATCCTTCTCAGTTGATCAGATTACAAACAGTACATCCCATTCGATTGGCGCCACTAATAGAAACCAGAATTTGTTTCAAAAACAGAACCAACGCCGGCACCAGAATTTGTTTCCAAAAACAGAACCAACGCCGGCACCAGAATTTGTTGAACAAAACAACAGCAGCCCACGGATAGAAACCATACAACTACTTTAGGTTAGAGTTAGCTTATATATTCTCTTCCTATCTCTCTCTCCCTCATCGATCATTGATAAGTGATCCCTCTCTCTCTCTCTCTCTCTCTCTCTCTCTCCCGCATCGCTCATTGATAAGTGATCTCTCTCTCTCTCTCTCTCTCTCTCTCAAATATCAAAATGGCTGACGGGAGAGTCGAAGACAATGCTGTGTCCCCCCAACCCCAGAACGACCATCGTATTGCAGACTTTGATCCCCCACAGAAACCCAAGACAAACAAGTTCGCTATAGCCTGCGCCATTTTGGCTTGCATGACTTCAATCTTATTGGGTTATGGTAATTATCCTTTACACCCTCAGTTCTTTAAAATTCATGAGCCAAATAAAATTTATTTTTTCTTTCCCAATTGTTGTTAGCACCCGAAAATAGTCAGCGTCACTACGAGAAAATTGTCTATTTGCGACAAACATTTGCGACAGAGGATGCAGCCGACGCAAATAAAGGAAGATTTGCTCATTAGTTATTGGCTCCACAATAATTACGACACCTTGATAACTAACGTAGCAAATAACGTCGCAAATAGGTTTGAAAGAGCTACTTATGCGACACCATTTAATGGCCGTCGTATCTTCCATGACCTAAGCCCAAAATTTTCCCGAGTGCGCCTCAGTTTTCATTTTCCCGCTGCTAACCCTTACTACTACTAGCCCCAAAACTTATACCCAAATCATCTCTCCCTCTCTATCATATCTCTGCAACTCACCATCTCCTTCGCGTTCACTGCCTGCTGCCATCGATTTCGAGTTCTTTAGACTGCACAAAATTTCTGAGTTCTCTAGACTTTAGTCTTGTGAAAACCCTCTCTTCCTCTCTGTTCAAACCCTTGACGGTCACCACAAGCGAGATCACCTTCGGTCCATCTTCTCTCTCTTCAGTCCATCTTCTTTGCTCTATCTTGAGATCGATCGATTCTCCTTCCTCCTCTCCTCAATCAGAACCCATGGTGAAAGAACCAGTTTGCGGCTTCGTCTCCTCTTCCATCGCGACGGCTTCGTCTCCTCGTCCATCCAAATGTGAGATCTATAACATCACGAACTTGTTACTTTTGATTTTGTGTTTCTTTGTGAAATTGAGTATTGTGCTTGTTTGCTGAAAACTATACATCAAATATTGCATTATCGGTCGAGTTAAGAACATATTCTCGTTTTCCTTCTTAATACAGGTAAACAGAGGTCTTTTATATTCAGGGATTATGGCTTCATACATTGTTTTCCTGTGCTGGTTTGCTATCAGAAGTCTAGGACTTCAGCCATACATCAAGTATTAACTTGCTAATTCAAATTCAACTAAACTTTCTATCAGAATTTTTGTTGTTCTTAAATCCTCGTTGCTGTGCATTGTGCATCAATTATATTGTCCAGGTGTAAATTTATGTCATAGATTTGTAAATTTTGGTCTAAATCCAGATAGTGTAACGGTTCATTCAACATATTAGTGATTGCTCCTTAACATTATGGTCAGTATGTATAAAGTCTCTAAGAAGGTTTAATTTAAAATGAGTAGTTATCAAATTTTGGTTGTCTTTGTTTTAGCTAACACTGAAGGCAAATGAAACATCCAAAATCTATGAAATGAGAAACTTTATAGGCTTTCATCATCTACCATGTGTTGTCCTTTGCAACTTTAAAATTTTGATCAAGATGTGCAATGTTACTTTTTCTGGTTTTAATACATGGATTTTCAGTGAACCTACCAATGAGGAATGCTGCAGACAAAAACAAGAGAATGGAAATGGTGATTGGAGTACAATACTAGTAAGAGTTGACTGTTCTATTTATTTTTTCTTCTCTTTGGTTGCCTTTATAATTTCCCTTTATTGAATGATAGTTTACAGACATGTTTTTTTTCACACAATCATATGCTAAACATGTTAAAAGAATCCAGCACTGAAAAATCAGTTTTGGGTTGAACATGCACATACTGCTAGTCTGCTTCAATGTGAAAAACCACTGTTATCCGTAGATAAGTAAATTGGGAAAACATTCTAGCACTATTTAGTGTCTGAGCAATGGAAAAGTTTCTGGTTCCTTCATTATCCTTCTAAGTTGAAGGAAAATATCCTCATTTTCTAATCATAACTCATTTTCCAAACACTGATGAAATGACTGTTAGCAATAACCCCACATTGCCTAGGTACCTTTGGGATGTGCAGTGTAAAAGCATATTGGCATTCTTTCCGTGTAAGCCCATTTGGATAATTTCTACAGATGAGTTTAGCAATGACATGCACCAAATTTGTTCAATATTAATCTCCATAGTGGTAATATGTTGTGTTACACTCCTGCAGGGTTTCTGATTGCAATATGTTCTATTGTTATGGCAATCTTTTTGAACTGGGATAGATTCACAGTCATTTCAGGTGAATACTTTCTCTGTATATGTTCAAAGAATGAAATATACCAACCTTATTTGGTTGCTAAGAAAATGGCAGAGAGAAGAAAATACAATCTAGGGCTTAAGAGTTTCATTAATTTACATGGCTTCACCGACACAGTTCTTAAATAATTCAGACACACAGATTCTATTCATTGACAAAAGAGGAGTAAGTGTGAAATATGCAGGGATGTTTCTTGCTGACTGCTAAAGGCAACCAGGATCTTAATTCCAGTTATTTAGCCAAAAACTAAAAAAGGTGAACAATGGTTCTATTGGTGGTTCTATTTCTTTTTCTTCTTCTTTTCCTTGTCTTTTGAGACTAACTCTTTTTTTATTTTTGTGCAGCCAAATTATCTACACCTATTGCAATGTAAACACATGGGCTGGTGTCTTTGCATTCTTTGTTGCAGACCATCAAAACAAAAAGACTTAACGATACAAATGACAAAGGTTTGTATTGACCTTCTTGATGAATTGACCAAATGTCTTTGCATTCTCTATTGCATAGTATAGTATGATGTTCTTCCTTTCTCCATGTCTTGGTCACCAAATATGAGTAAACATTTCTCTCCCCTCTTATTTTATCTCATTTTGATCTCAAAGTTACAAAACTTGTGTATTTTGCACCATGTGGTTCTTGTGAGCTTAACCATCATTTTTAATTTCATCTTATATATCCGTTTTCATTACAAATTATTCATGTATGCTATTAGGATTAAATTCTTGCTTACATGGCATTCCTTGGCATATTGTTTATGTTTTCCCATTCATTTTATTGATGGTTTTGTTATTGTTTTTCAGGTTGGGGTAAAGAATTAAATTTGAGTACAAGACTACTATACTATTTTGTAGTCTATTTATTTGGCTACTAGAATTTGTAATATTTTCATTGTATCTGGAGATAATATATTTTTTACACATCATGACTTGAGAATTTAGATTTATAATTATTGGTTTTGTACAATGGATGTATTGAACAATACTTTCAATTACACGAATGAAGTTTGAGAATAAGCTTTTATAGTAAATTCGACTTTTATATCATAGTTTATATGCCAATTGAAACAATCATCCCATTAGCATTGTGAATGGGCATGTAAGTTAAGACACGGTTTTACAGTATTAAATAAATAAAAATTATAATTTGTCATATGAACATTTGCAACAGCACAAATCCGTCACAATAACTATATTTGCGACAAGAACTAGCGTCGTAAATAGTGTCGTAAAACCAGTTTATATCCAACGCGGTAGTTTATTGCGATAGTAATTTGCCGTGTGAAGATCGACACAAATAGTTATTCACGGCTAGAAAGCGTCATAAAAGACCAGAATTATTTACTGACGCCTTTTATTATTGCGGCTTAGCGTCCAAAAAGCGTCGCAATGCCGTCGTGAATCTTGTTTATGGCCTTTTTTTTTTGCGACACATTTTGGATGTCGCGAAAAGCCTTTTTTTTTTGTAGTGCGTGAAGTTGGCGCTCGTTTTATTATTATTATTCTTATTTTTAATCACAGCCCTTGAGGAAAAAGTGCATGAATTGCACTGGAGTGGTTAATTATATTAATTGTGTACACAGATATTGGTGTAATGAGTGGGGCGAATATCTTCATCCAAAATGACCTCAAAATCAGCGACACACAAATCGCAGTCCTTGCGGGCACTCTAAATATCTACTCCCTCATTGGCTCCGCCTTGGCTGGCCGAACCTACGATTGGATCGGCCGCCGATACATCGTTGTCCTCTCTGGAGTCATCTTCTTTGTCGGAGCTCTCCTCATGGGTCTCGCTCCCGGCTACGCCTTCCTCATGTTTGGTCGATTCGTCGCTGGAATCGGCGTCGGCCACGATCTCATGATCGCCCCAGTCTACACCGTCGAAATATCACCAACGTTGTCTCGTGGCTTCCTCACATCTTTCCCAGAGGTTTGTTTTGTTTCAATTGTTTGTCTCTTTACTACATTGTTTTGTCTTTTTAGGTAAACTTGGGGAGAACCCAAAACTAAACTAAACGGAGATAATGTGAAACAAAACTTAATTTATTTTTTTCTTTACCTTGGTTATATCATTATGTACAATCTTCTAAGGGATCATGTGAAACAACTTTTGATACATCTAGTTTATAATTAGCTTCCACAAGTACCTCATGCTTTACAATTAGCTGCAGGTGTAACTACTTTAACCACTTGTGCTTCAAGCCTAAAGCATATTTTGATTCAGATTAATAGACCCAAAAAAAAAAGATTATTTAAGGAAAAAGAGTTGTGATCAATTGTGTATGTACAAATTATTTTTGGACAGTATGTGTGGAATTTATACTAATTGATTAATTTGTTTATTTGAAAATATAAATGTTTAGGTGTTTGTCAATCTTGGCATATTATTGGGGTACGTATCCAATTATGCCTTCTCCAAGCTCCCAACTCACTTGGGCTGGAGGTACATGCTGGGCGTCGGCGCACTTCCAGCAATTGTCCTTGCCGTCGGCGTTTTAGCCATGCCCGAGTCACCTCGTTGGCTCGTCATGCAGGGACGACTCGGGGACGCCAAGCGAGTTCTCGAGAAAACCTCAACTTCCAAGGAAGAAGCTCAGCTCAGGCTAGACGACATCAAAGAAGCTGCAGGCATCCCCATGCACTTAAACGACGACGTTGTTCCGGTCACAAAACAAAGCCACGGCGAAGGTGTGTGGAGACAACTCATCCTTCATCCCACACCGGCCGTTCTTCACATTTTAATAGCAGCCCTTGGTATCCATTTCTTTGAACAAGCCTCGGGCATTGACTCTGTCGTTCTGTACAGCCCAAGGATCTTTGCGAAGGCCGGGATCGCCTCTTACGACCACGTGCTACTCGCAACCGTGGCCGTTGGATTCGTCAAGACCATTTTCATCTTCGTCGCCACATTTCTCCTTGATCGGGTCGGACGACGCTCATTGCTTTTAACCAGCATGGGTGGAATGATATTTTCCCTTGCGTGTCTCGGTGCGGCCCTTACGATCGTCGAGCATCACGATGGCACAATCGCGTGGGCCGTCGCATTGTGCATCACCATGGTGCTATTCAACGTTGCATTTTTCTCTATCGGGCTGGGGCCCATCACATGGGTCTATAGCTCTGAGATCTTCCCGCTAAAGCTGCGAGCGCAAGGGGTCAGTTTGGGAGTGGCCGTTAACAGGTTGACAAGTGGCATCATCTCCATGACTTTTCTGTCGTTGTACAAGGCCATCACCATTGGTGGGGCCTTCTTTCTTTACGCGGGAATTGGAGTGTTGGGTTGGGTCTTCTTCTATACAATGCTTCCGGAAACACAAGGTAGAACCCTCGAAGAAATTGAGCTCTTGTTTGGTAAATACCATAAGTGGAGACAGGCCAACGCCATGCTCAAGAGCAAGAAAGTTGATCATTGTGGTGGCGATGAAAACAAGGGTCAAGTCAACTAACAATAAAAATCAAATAGGTATTGTATTGAAGTCTCACAGCTACCACAAGTGAATCGACATTTGCATTTCATTTGTCTTCCACAAAGAATTCTTACTGCAACCAATTCATTCCCTCATGCCACTACATAATTTAAGTTCCAAATATCAAAAAGCAGGGATCCACATCCAGGTGCACTAACATGAGATTTACTCCCTTGATCAAGCTCATCAGCCTTGTTCAATCTTAGTTGTCCAACCAAAACTAACAAGTCAAGAAATGTTTATGGGGTCACAATATAAATTAAATAGTATAGTTAAAGAAAGCCTTTAGCAAGGATTGAAAGAGAATCCATTTATTAGCAACAAAACTTATAAGAAATGGGATAAGGAAAAGAGCCCAACAAATATGGTGCACATAGAGATAAAAAGTGGAAACCATCCTAGTTTTCATGCACACTTTCTTTGTCAAAATGCAGTTATATATTAAAAGAAAAAAAAATAGGGAAAATTACTGTCATGAGCCATCATTGCTAAATTGGTGCAACAACAACCTGAACTTGGCTTTACCACTTTTGCTTCATCCAGTATGTCAATTTATCCTTATAGTTTTCAATTTTGTAAATTTTATCCCTCTAGTTCTCAATTTGGAACAATTCAAGGACACACTTCAATTTCTGTCACATTTATGTAAATTTTGTTAGCTTTGACCACGTGCCCCTCACGTAGAGGTGTATTTTGCTCTACTCGAGCTAAACTCAAATTTGTTCAAAACCTTAAGCCCAAATATTGCTCTTAAAGTGGATGAGAATAGCTCTAGCTTTTGTTTTACCGTTATATGGTTCTAGTGGACTGAAATACTCAATAGATTTTGGAGGAATTTGACAGAAATTGAAACGTGTCCTTGAATTGCTCCGAATTGAACTACGTGGATAAAAGTTACAAAATTGAAAACACATGGACGAAAGTGGTAAAACTGGCAAACTAGAGTGACTAAAAGTGAAGTTTTGCCTTTGTTTTATATTACGGCCCTCCCAACTTAAAATTCTTGTATCGCTCATGTTGTCAATATAATTTTCAAATAGATATTGAAAAATAAGGAATTTGTTTTAAGGCTTTTTATAAAAAATGGTCCTTGAGGTTTGCGAAATTATCACCTTCCGTTCATCACGTTTTTATGCAACACTAATGGTCCTTAAGGTTACATCAAAATGGTCCCTGCGATTTTCTGTTAAATGGTCTGACGTAGCACGTGGCCTTAAATAAAATAAAATATATTTTAAATATTTTAAAATTTAAAATCCAAAAAAAAAAAAAAAAAAAGATGTGAACCATCTGCGTTCTCCCTCTGCCAGTGCCTCCCCCCCTCGCAGACCCACTCTTTGCCTCTCTCTCCCTCCTCTTCCTCCCTTCTCTTTTTCTTTCTCCCCCCTCTTCCTCGATTTTTACAGGCCAATCCATCATAACTTGATGTAGTTTTCCTATGGCCCCACAGATTTGCCTAGGTTGCAATGCCAAAGACTATACGGGATGCATTTGTTTTGGCCTCTTGGGTTTTTTATGCGGATGGGGCTATAATTGGCTAAGGAATTGGAGCCTCTTGGGGTTTTTTGGGTTAAGATTGTGATTGGACATGGGTAGCAAAAGATTAGACTGCAGCCTTAGCCAAAGCAAAAGCCACAGCCTTTCGGCTTTATATACAATTAAAAAAACAGAGATTGAGAAAGAGAACACAGGGAGAGGGAGAGAGAGAGAGGCAAAAAGTGGGTCTGTTGTGAGGGGAAGAGGGGGGAGGCTCTAGCAAAGGGATAGGGATGGTGTAGTTCTTTTTTATTTTATTTTATGGATTTAAGTTTTATATATTTTTTTATTTATTTTATTTAAAGCCACATAGCTGTATACCATTGGACGTGTGGGCTCCACACACGTGCCAAGTCACCAATTTAACAGAAAACTTATCAGAAGCTAATGGCATGGACCTTTTTGATGTGTAGAGGCAAACCTTAAGGACCATTAGTGTCACAAAAAAAAGTTAGGGACGAAAGATGATAATTTCACAAACCTCATGAACCATTTGAGATAAAAAAAAAACAAAACAAAAAACCTTGTTTTGATTCAAATAAGTGGACCTTTACTCCGAAACACGGCTTGATAATGATATATTACTTTAAAAATGGTATAAGTTGCACAAATTCACGAATAACAATGTATTCAAAATCGCTTATAAAAAAAATCATTGAATTTGAAACCATAGCGGAAACACTCTATCCACAAGTCGGCATAGGTACGCACTAAACCATATAAGTAAAGGGATTAAAAGCAGTCACACCACCATTAAAGTATCAAGTATAAAAGCATAATGAGAAGTAGAAGAAAGATAACCAAAAATAGGAAAAAGTTCATATAGGAAAAAGTTTATACAAAGTTCGAAAACGTCGCAAAGTTTCAACCCTCTTCTTAATCAAATAAAAAAGTATACAACAGGATGAAATAACAATTGTGCAACAGGAGTATGCAAACTTTGAAAACATTGCAAGTTCCAATCCCCGAACCCCATAATGAAATACAAAAGTACACAAAACGACGAAATAAAAAATGCATATGCACATAACCAAATGAAAAATCTTTTAACGGGAGTGATCCTGGGTAGGCAGGGACGGCTCCGGTGGCTCGTTTTGCGATTTGAGCTGCTCTTTTGCCATATCTTTATATACAAGGTTGCAAACTATCCATCTTTTGTTTGCTTGCGGTGAAATGTTGAAAAACAAGAAGAAAATCAATTATGGAGAACACCCAAGCTAACTGATAACAACAATTGAAATTAAGAACGTATTGTTTCAACTCTTCATAGCCTGCCTTATAGAGGCATGAGTTACAAACTAGGGTTTGTGAAAATTTGAATTATTTTCTATTGAGCTCAATGGATCTTTCAATTAATTTGTAGATTACCAAAAGAAAAGAAAAAAGGTGTAAAGATTTCATTATATATGTATTATGCGTGATTTTTTTGGTTTTTTTGGTTACTTTGGAATGTATTGTGGCTAATCTAAAAAAATGCCTTCATCAGAATGAGGAAGTTCAAACTCAGTTAGGAAAAATCAACTTCCTTAGAAGATTTATAGCCAATTCCGCTGGCAAGGTACATGCTTTCTCTGCTCTTTTCAAAATTAAGAAAAAGAGTTTGTGTACAGAGAATCTCAGCAAAAAGCCTTTGAAGAATCAAAATATACTTGGCCAATCCACCAGTGATAATGCCACCAAAGAATGGAAGGTCATTAAAGCTGTGTATCTCAGCATCAAACACATCCATTGGGAGCCTACTGGCTCAGGATAACTATGAATGGAAGGAGCAGGCAATCTACTATTTGAGTAGAATTCTACAAGAAGTAGAAACAAGGTACTCTCTCATTGAAATGGTATGCTTGGCCCTATACTTCTGTGCAGTCAAGTTAAGGCACTACATGTAGCCTTTTACTGTCTATATCATTGCCAACACAGATTTGATCAAGTATATGCTTTCTAGGCTTGTGTTAAGAGGCCGTTTAGGAAAGCCGATACTTGCTTTATCTGAGTTCAACTTTCGATATGTTCCATGAAAGCTTTGAAAGGCTGTGCGGTGGCTGATTTCCTAGCAACTCATCCTAGTACATAAATAGAGAATATAGAACCACTAGAAGTTCGAAATGTGGAACTTACTAAGCATGGCATTCGCTATTTACCAAGTTCAATACACATGGTACGAATTGTACCGTGGCAACTTTTCTTTGATGGCTCTAAAGCAGGACACCTCAAGAGTCGGAATTGTGATTGAAGATCCCAATGGTGCAATATTTACATATGCCTTTCACCTGGACTTTGAAAGCACCAATAATCGCGCATAATATGAAGGTCTCATCATCGGACTTGAAATACTACTAGAGTTGAAGGTGCAGCATTTGGAATTCTCTGGCGATTCATAGTTGGTGATCAAGTAGTTGACCAATGAGTATAAATGCAGGGATCCAAACAAGGCAGCCTATTATGTGGTAGCCATAAACCTTTGTTCTCAATTTGCAGAGGTTATTGTAGAGCATATATCAAGAGAGAAGAATTTAGCAACCAATGACATGGCGCAATTTGCTTCTGGTTTCCAAGTCCAAGAATCCCACAAGATCATCACAATCCATAAAAGAACCTTACCTTCTGTTCTTAGCAGAAGTATGGACATGGAGGTACATGCCTTAGAGCTGGAAGATGATGCTGATTGGAGAACATCTCTTTGCAACTATCTTACAGATCCTTCAAGCCAAAGAGACAGGAAGGTAAACTCTCAAGCTCCAAATTATGTCTTCATTAATGATGATTTGTTAAGACAGACGGTGATGGACTACTTCGAGATGCATCGGACTAGAAGAGTCAATGAGAGTAATGGCGAAGTACATGAGAGAACTTGTGGAGCTCATCAATCTGGTAGGAAGATGAAATGGTTGATAAGGAGATATGGCTATTTCTGGCCAACAATGGAGAAAGATTCCATGAACTACAACAAAGGATGTGAAGATTGCCAAAGACATGGCCCCATTCAACATGTTTCAGTTGTTCCTTTAAATCCAATAGTCAAACCTTGGCCTTTCAAAAGCTGGGCTATTGATTTCATTGGAAAGATCAAACCAGAATCAAGTGAGAAGCATACTTTCATAGTGGTGGCTACTGACTATTTTACCAAATGGGTCGAAGCCAAAGCCTTGAAGGAAATCACATCTTTTGAAGTGGTCAAATTCATTAAAAATGGGATAATATACAGGTTTGGCATACCTGAGACAATCACCACTGACAGAGGTACTTCTTTCATATCCAAAGAAGTCATGAGATTATAAGAGCAACATGGGATCAAGTTTGTACAATCAAGTCCATACTTTCCTCAGGCCAATGGGCAGGCAGAAGCTACCAATAAGGTACTTATCAGTATCATTAAGAAAATGACTCCTTTTGCCTTGACTTATGGGCATACAGTGACAGGACCCGACCCAGATTCCACCCCGGAACCCGAGCCGGACCCTGTTGATGGGCCCAACACCAACCCATGTCAGGCCCACATCCTAAAACAGTTACCCTCTTCTCGAAACTAAAGTGAAAGGGGCCAAGACTTCAACCGAAAAACGGGCAGAGTCTCCCCTAAAACAGGGACTATCCCAAAATTAAAACCTGCTTAAACAAGCAACAGTAAAACAACCCAAGCGCCAGCATGCATACAACATATACATAACAGGCCTCCGGCCAAACTAATTCAACCCTAATGGGTGATACAGAGCAATCTAAGAGTTTAAGAATTCAACAGCGGAAAAGAATAACAGATTACAAGTTTAGGGTTCAAGGATGACAATCCTACCCTTCCAACGAAGCTTGAGAAGAGGAGCGCACAGCCGAACGGTAACGAAGCGACGACTACAGGCTGGGGGGCGCAAAACAGAAAGAGTGTGAGTGGACAAAAACAAGGTTTTACATACTTAAAACAAAGTACTAACCCCACCGTTTAAAACCATGCCAAACATGCATATGAAACCCTTTAAACATTTGGTTGATTTGAAAACCGTACTATCTCAAAGTACGAGAAAACATTTCCAGTTTAAAACCCCTTTTTCTGAATAAACTAACCTTTTACTTTTCCCGAGGCATAACCTCCCAAAACAAATCCCTCACAAGTTTATAAAACATAAACAAAAGGATTTATTAACGTAAAAGCATAAAGATGGAATAAAATTCACATAAGGTAAAACAAACCATAAAATGCCGAACAACTCGCTTAAAACAAGCAAATCAAACTTGACAACAATACAGAACTCAATGTAGTTCAAATCATATATATAAACATATATAAAATCAGGATTTACAATCCTATAAGTAAAACCTATCAAGTACTGAAATCTAATCAAGTACTACAACCAAAACAGATAAACAGTTTCCCAAACATCCCCACTCTCATAATTACGTGCTCACAAGCACGACAAGCGAGGAACGATCCTCACTAAAAGAAATATGAATAGGAATGTACTAACACACGCGTATAGGTATAGTATAACCAACACCAACACAAGTACCAGGGGAAAACAATCCAACAGGGGATCATTTGACTGGACACCGGTACAGCCTCATCGAGACACCGGGCCTAGGGTTGAGTCGTCTAAAGTGGGACTAAACTCACAGGACCATATGGTAAAACTTACCAACCATAATTCCGAAAGAAATCTGTCCTACGCGCGCAGACTACCCAAGCAAGGGTCTACAGCTACACCCCGTTAAGGCATGCACCGGCTCGAACCATACCAAATCCAGGTAATCGTATCATATCAGCCGCCATGCGACCATTAGTATCAGAACAGGGGGAGGTACAATACAAGGTGCTAACAGCACTCAAATCAATCGCCACGCGATAACAGTATATATATATATATATACAATCACAATGTACCCAACCCCAAAACAACAGACACCAGGACATAAACAAGCCCATCAGTCAAATAACTCATATATATACTCAAAGTCAGGACATCACTGTCCAAAACATATATTTCTATATTCAAAATAATCACAAGGGTCAAACGACCGCATAACAGATTAATACTAAATCAAACATCCTTTTCATTGAAAAACCATATTTAAAACTCATTCAATGCTCAAGCCAAGCATACAAAAATCATATTAAAAACTCAAGTAACTGAAATGTCAACTCTAAGGTATAAACATATATATATATATATATATATATATATATATACACACATAACCAAAGCACATGTATATATACAGTCATTCTCTTATCCGGATGCATTAACGTGCGGAACGTATGGATGCATGTGTAAATAGGCAAGAAAGCAAGGCGGGGTAGTACAGAATACACTGCGTCCGCACGATAATAACGTTCGGATATCCGCATAAGAGAATTTTTGTGTATATATATATATATATAACCCAAGTATAGATAATCCGTTTTCTTAAAGTAGAATAACATATGTATATATATATAACCAAAGTACAGGTAATTCCTTTTCTTAAAGTAGATGTACATATATATATATATATATAACCAAAGTATATATATATATATATATATATATATATATATATATATAACCCTTTCCCATTAATCCAAAGTATTTACTCAAATTAGCCATATATATATATATATATAAATACATATATATATATATATATATATAATCAAAGTATACGTATTAATAATCATAAGGTTTTAACACCAAAACCGAGTATGAAATCAAACGGACTATACTAACGTCCATATATTCAATTATATAATTAAAATATAATATAACGGTTCCAAGCTTAATATAGCTCATTTGTATAATTAAAATCCGATATGAAAACCACCGGGCGTTCACCACGTCCCGTTCAATACCCCAAAGGTATAAATAATAATAACATATAACATCAGGGCCCCACATAAAAACCCGGAAACCCAAATCAAGCATTAAACTCAAATTCTAGTCCTTTTAGTATTTTTCAACCAAAGTCAATAAGACTTAAAACATTCAACACATTCAAGATTTAAAACTAATAATAAATCTCATCTCATGCATTTCATGCAATTCATTCAAATCATGCTCAGTTGAAAATAAAGTCCACTCACCGTTGGTCCTATGCTGCACAACCCTCAAAAGATCCCACTCACAAAGTACGCAGAGTCAAGGTACCTAAAGCGTTAAAGACGAGGATTGGATTAGTATCGTGAACCGTACGAGAACCTTAAACTGAAACCCTAACAAAACCCCACTTAACGTGCACGTACGTTTTACAACGGATTTCAAGGTCAAACTACCTCTTATAACCAGTGGGACTACCCCGGAAGACTCACGGTCAACTGGCGGTCAAACACCCCTTTTCGGTCAACCCGGGCCCGCGGAGCCCAAGACCTCCAAAACGATCCCGACCTTCCTAGAAGTCCAACAAAGTCAACTACATGACAAACAGACCTCGGGAGACACTCGGTCAACCTTGGTCAAACTTGGTCAAACTGACCCGAATAGGTCAAACCGGGCCCGTGGGTCCCATGACCTCCAAACTCATATCCGAAAGTTCCTAGAGGTTCAACACGACCTAAACAACGTTTCCTCAAAGTTTGGTCTCGATCGGACGATCGGATTGCTCATGATCGCACGATCGGACGATTACGGTTTAATTCTAACTTCAAGTCATCGATCCGGAGTATCCGGGACTCCGAATCACGATCCATCAAATCCTACATGATCCTAGAATTATCTAGATCAACCTATCCAAGAATGGACGCGATCCAACAGTTAAATCCTATCGAACCAGAGAATCGCGCAATAGGCGAGATTCGTTCGATGGCCAAACGATCTCCGAATTGAGATCCGTCAACTCCCACGCGCTCGCAGAGATACGAGGATCACAAAGGACCCAAGAATCGCCACCACACCGCCACCACTCGCCACCACACGTGCCACCGTGGGTGGCGGGTGTCTTGAGCGAATCCGGTCAAACTCAAAATTCCACAACTTCAGACACCGCCTACACCACTAGACTCAGCTCCACGAGGGGAGCTCGTAACCGCCACGAACTGCCGCAAAACCGGCCGTTAACTGGCCGGAAATCCCAAACGAAATCCGGCCAAATCTAGGTTTTCCAGATCGGTGCACAAACCACCAAATCGATCCCCACGAATCCCAAAAACACAAAGAGGAGGAAGAGAGGATGAGGATACGTAGGGAGAGAGAGAGAGAGAGAGAGAGAGAAACCGAGGAGAGAGAGGGAAAAATCGGATTCTGATTGGTCCAAGGGTATTTAACAAATTTCAAAATGACCTTTATGTCCTTTTTAAGCGTTACCCATCCGAATTGAATGTGCCGCACGTCCCCGAACTTGTTTCGACGTGCCGGACGCAATGGCGCAACTTGTTTCGCCAACTTCCGTCCCGAAAATAACGTTGACAAAAATGCCCTTTAATTATTTAATTCTTATTTAATTCTAATTAATTCATTTTAATTCATAATTAAATCCTTTTAATTTCTCAATTTAATTAAATCACTTATTTTATTTATTTTCTTTAAATTTTGGGTCAGGGTCGTCACATACAGAACATCAAGTAGGAATGCTACTGGAATCACTCATTTTGCCTTGACTTATGGGCAAGATGCGGTTCTACTTGTAGAAATCAATGTAAGTTCCCTGAGGATAGCCCAACAGCATGATATACATTCTGATGAGTATGTGGAGGCAATGGCTCAAGAAATTGAAAACACAAACGATGCCTGAGTTGATGCCTTGAACCATTTAACTTGTTGGAAAAAAGGTCATGGCAAGGGCCTACAACAAAAGAGTTCGAGGCACATCCTTTGAAGAAGGGAAGATTGTTTGGAAGGTTATGCTACCTTTAGGTTCTCACATGCCAAGTTTTGGCAAATGGAGTCCAACTTGGGAAGTGCCATACATGATCTACAGGATTCTTGGCAAGGAGGCATATCTTCTTAAAGACAGATATGGGGAAACTCATCAGAATCCTATCAATGACAAATGGCTCAAGAAATTCTATCCAACTCTTTGGGATGCTAGAGGGATTAATCTCACTCACTCATGAAATGGGGTTTCGATGACGTGTATAGCGTGTCATTGAACTTAACGACGTTGATGAGACGTCATTGAAATATTTTTCATGACACAGTTGAGACGTTGTTGAAATTCTTTATTTTTTAAAAAAATTCTTAATCTATATATCCCATCATTTTAATTATGCAAAAAAAAGATTAATATATAAAAGCAAAAATGAAGACACAAAGGCAAAGTACTCTAAATTATATTTCTATTATTTAAAATGATTCTATACAAAATGATTATATTTCTATTTAACGTGGTCTTCATTTCCCTCAACCTTACAACGTTTCATACAAAAGATCAGGATGACTTAAAGTACTAATTTTTATAAAGTAATCAACAATAATAGAATGACTTTGCAGGAAGTGGAATAGTCACCAAAAGTTCCATTAACGAGATACATTTGGCTAGAAGAAGTGGAAGTTCAATCATCCAAAAATCCTCAAGAAGAGTTGATTTTGCGATGCTTTCTTCAATTTCAGCAAACATGGCAAATACAATCCTGCTTCCAGAAAAAGAAAAAGAAAAATATTCAATTTACAACAATGAATGAAAACATGGGGAAGTAAATCAAGCCTGCAATCCAAATCAATGAGGCTCCAAATGCAACTCCAAACCTTTTTTGCCATACACATGAATTAATCAAACCAAACAGTCATACCGATTAATCAACAAATCATTTTTTTAAGAAAAAAATTTAATTAAGATAAATGAACAAACTGGGAGAGGAAACGAAGTCCGTCACAAAATTTAATCAACAAATCATAAACCCTAAATTCCAACAAATCAAATAATCATATATAGTCACCTAATCCAACAAATCATTATCCAAACACAAAATCATCAATATTAATCCAATGCAATAAATCATTATCCACAAACAAAATCATCAGCCTTCATCCAATAACTCATTATAAAAATTTCAACTAATTAAAAATATTCGGCATTATCATCACACTAATAATGAGTATTTCATTTGAAGTTTGATTTCAAAATGGAAATGCAGCAAAAAGCTTAGCCAACTGCAATTTCTATTACTACTCTTTGCTTTGTATGCATCCATGTCCATATTGGTATCTTTTTGTTCATTTGCTTTTTTAACTCATATTTCTACATCTAAATTGGGTACAATAGATTTGTGCTCACCCCATTAAATTTCAAAATTTAGCACCAATAAAATGCTTCAATTAGGGAATAGAGCAGATGTATCAATTACACTTAATGACATTCAGATTGCTGCCTAGCCAAGAAAGGGTACCAAAAAAATATATATTTCCTACCAAAAAAGACACCACTATTATAACCTGTGCATTCGTTATTATTGTTTTTCCTTAGACAATAAAATCGCCACCTTGTTTATAACCAACCAACAATCATTTCATTTCCACCTCGTTTATGGTTTTTGAATGCTAGAATTCATGAAAGAAATAAGCTTTGTTTGGAAGGAGTACAATTAAACCAATTGGGTCGTCACTTTCTATAATCAAATAGAGAGAGAGAGACACACACACACACACACAGAGAAGGAATGGATTTATGGGTGATAGCAGCAGCAGCAAATACTGAGGGTGCTTATGTAGCAAAGTATTGTTGGCATAAATGGCTTTTCAAGAAAGGTTTATCAGAGTCGAACAGATCATCACATCACAACAGAACAATCAATTTGGGCAAGAAATCAAAGGTTTATCACCTCACATCTTGCTTTCTTCTTGAGAAGAAAGTTTATTATTTATTGAATAAATTCAATTCCTGATAATTTTTTTAAGAAATCATTTTTTTGTCTGGTTGGTTAGGACAGTCACTTTGTTCACAACAGTTTGTGAACAAAATTTCGAAAAAACTAAAGAACTTGCACATAAATTAGTGCAATGGGGAGAAACAAAACGTCAAAATAAGGGTGCTATGAAATCACTACCAGCACAACTCTTCTACTTTGTATTAAGTAGCTTTATTTGGCTACTTGGAACATCTAAAGATGAAAGGCAGAGAATATTCATACACAAAATTAATATTGTTACTAATATAATGGAAAAAATAACTTAAAATATAAAATAGGACCAACATTCTAATTTGACTATGCCCATTAATACCAAAAAATATATATATTTCCTACCAAAAAAGACACCACTATTTCCTCATATTTCATTATCCTACCATTTCCGAAATTTTCTTGGCTGTCAAACAGAGATTTCTCTAAGACATAGGTAACGTACCTAAGCAGACCACAAAACCACCAAAACCATTCACACAATGCAATGCACATAAACCATGCAAGCGAATGAAAATGAACCAAAATAACAGAACCCCTCTTGATTGATCTCATACAGATCAAGGCAATGGCACAAATTCAAACATTTCCTACCGGCTTTAACCCACATGAGCATTTCCAAATGGGTGCTCAGAGGTTTCAGCTTTGGTATCAATTTATTTTATCCCCAATGTTTTACAAATGCAGGTGCATATAGAAACAATATAATGTAGATCAACCAAAATAAGCATCAAAATGGCATCTAAAATTCAGATATAATTTACCAATTATGGGGATTGTTCTCAAACTTCTCCACCTTCCTATCAGCCAAACACCTCAAAGTCGTCTGCAGCACCACCAACCCAAATCAAAATTACAAAAATTAAAATTCATCATGATCATTATAATCCCAATTTCACATCCATCAAAACCCCAATTCCATTCAATTCAATTAAATAGCCGACCCCATTAATTTTGTAATACTATTACAGATCTAGATCAAATCATAAGCGCATAGAAAACCCAATTTGATTTCATCTAACATTACACAGATCGGATGATAGGGACGAAGAGAGAACGGGAAAGTTACCATGGTTATGGGTAGATCCGATCCGGTAGTTGACTGCTCTTCAATTTGTTGGTGGGGCTGCTCTTCAATATTTGTGAATGTAAGATTGTCCCAAATGTTTAAATCTGAGCGAAAACCAAAGAAAAAAATTAGCCAAAACAATAAACTAAGAAAACATAAATTAAAAGCTGAAAAGAATAACCAAATGTTGATACCAAGTTATATGTCAATTATGAAGAACTCAAAAGCAACCAAATGTTGACATATAAATATATAACATAGTAACAATACATAAAACTTAAATACCAAAAACATAATAATACTAAGACTCTTTGCATAAAAATAAAATAACATATTCAGGGTACAATTTTGGAAATGATGATCTATGAGTCATGACTCATGAGGCCAGCCATTCATAACATATGGAATAACTTACAGAATCTTTGGCTTCAAGTTTGTTTGCCCAGCCATTCATAACATATGGATCATTAACAGCTACACAAATCACAGAATCGATCCCTTTAGCCTTAAACTTATAAATTTGCTTCTTGTAACTGGGCACATGCTGCTGAGAACAAACGCCCATGAAGGCACCCTGACATATTGAAAACAAAAAAACCCATATAAATTGCTATTTCCATAAACTTCTACGATGCACAGTTTCATTGCTTTTGATTCATATTTTATTTCATCTTTTAGGGTTTTGCTAAACCTAAATTGGGCTTGTCATTGTCAGTATAAACATGAAAAACAAAAATTGCATCAACACTAGCCATTAACCATTACATTAATTTAAACAAATGATATAAATAGAGCGAGGAACTTACAGGGAGGCCAAAGATGACAACTTTCTTGTCTTGGAACACAAAATTTCACAAAAAAGACAACAAATTTGAGCCTCCAAAAAGCTTGAAAACGTACTTAATTGGAAAGTAATAGAAAAACAAAAACCTTGAAAATGTCTTTGAGAGAAGTGGTGGCGAAATTGGAGGAGACGCCTTCGTCCCAGGTCCAAGCTTTCTGGAGGGAAACATTGGGTGCGACCGAGACTATGTCGGTGCCAGCTGCAACAGCCGCGTAGGCTCTTGATTGAGCTCCGATTTGCAGAGTAGCTTGCTTGCTTCAGAAGTGTGGAGGAGCTGCTGGAATTGGGCCTTACCTTATACCATATCCTTTCTCTTTCAAGCAACAGGAGCTGCTGGAGCGGCTGCCTTTCGAGATCTAAGACGCAGAGATGAGACAAAACGAAGAGAGAGTGGAATTGGGTTTACAGATGAGACAGAACGCAGAGATGAGAACGAAGAGATGAGACAGAACGAAGAAAAAAAAATCAATTTTGAGTTTAGGGTGAGTAAGAAAGACCCTGGTAAAAGTTGTGAAAAAAATAAGGCGCTAATAAAATTGGTGAAAAAAATGGCGGCATGCGAAAAATTATTTGGGGAAAAAAATTCCATTGTAAATATAATTCTATGACACAGAGGATGCATTGTTAAGTTAATGACGCATAGGCGACGTCGTTAAACTATAAACCTGTTAATGACGCGGATCTAACGTCATCTAAAACCACTAGAATCCATTACGCACATTCCACGTCATTGAAAATGATTTTAATGACGCGTCCAGCGAATGTCATAATAACAGTGTCATAAACTCGCTTCAATGACGCATTTTAAAAACACGTCATAATTTATGACATTTAATGACGTGGATTTTTGATGTGTCATTAAATCTGCGTCATAAAAAGCCCTTTTTTGTAGTGAATTATCTATATCAGAAAGAATTGTGTTCAACATTACTATTTACTTCCTCAGAATGGTGTCCGATATGAACAGTTTATGTTCCAACTTGTTTCTCTTTTTCTTCTTTGAGCTAAAAATTACTACACAGATTTGTGCTTCATGAGCATATAATTCTTGTAAAAATTGATTATCTAGCCAAACATTCATGGCTAAATGATTAAAATCAGAAGTTACAAAAATTGATTATCTTGTCTAGACCCTCTTTGGCCCGCTACTTGAGCCTGCTCAAAATCCTCAGCATAACTCTGGCCAGCTACTACTGCTTTTTCTTTAGATCGGATACCTTGATCATATTGCAAAATTTCCAACTCAGAACTTGGCGCCAAATCAACACTTGTGTGGTACTGATCCAAGGTGTCCTTCAGCTCTTTCACTTGATTAAAGGGCCAAGGCAAGGTATTCTCTCCAGTATGGATAAGCTCTCGACATCTCCATTATGGCATGGTAAACAGCCTTCATGTGCGTAAAGCTTTGTACAACGGAAAAAGGCTTGTAGACCCAGCTAGCCAAAAATTCTCTTGTTGCAGCCACTGTAGCTGGGATAGATGTTGGTGTTGTAGGACTTGCTAAATCCAGAAGCTCCTTCAAATGGCTTTTTGTTGCAGAACCAGGACCTCACTGCCTTATCCATCTCTGATGTCCTTTTCTTCATCTTGCACCACATATGTGATGTCTCCCGCTAGATGAGTATTAAGAGGAACAACTTCCGAAATTGGAGTTTCCTGTTCAAAAAGGACAAACAGCCAGAATTGTTGTCACTTCTAACTAGAAGAGAAGAAGGACAAAAGAGGAACTCACTTTGCCTGGGTCTTGAAAATTGATTCTTCAACAGCTACCTCTGGTTTAGGTGTCACTTTAGCTTCCATTGGACTGTTGGTATTTCCCTCTACATTAGCCATACTCTCTTCGACAGTTGGGGCACTGACTGATCCCACCATCTCCACATTAGGGTCAAAGGCAGAGGAAGAATAAACAGAAGGATGAGCTCCCAATGGTGATCCCATCATCTCCATCTCCATATTAGTCTGTGTCAACTACAATAGATAAGTCATATCAATATAACACTCTTGAAGCCAAAGAAACAACCTGAGCAATATGCTTACTTGATGGCTAGAAAGAGTAAGAGTGATGTGAACCAACAATGTGGAACTTTCTATTTGATGTTCACCTTCTTCAATCCTAGTGCTTTCTATGATAACTTCATGATGAATTTGCACTGGAGATTGCAAAAGAGAGGCAGGATCTGGAAGCACACCCTTAGAACTCTCCATCACCTCATCCACACTTAGAGTACCTTCAGTATTTTTATGCACAACATTAGCAGAAACAGTTAGAAATACCAAAATCATGGTCCGATTAAACCAAGTGCAGATGTTAGCATGACTAGGGAAGAAAATACATGTGATGATGAGACAGTCTGTGTCTCAGAAACTGAGGTTGCTGATGGAGGAGTTAAAATCTTTGGATGCTACAACCAAAACAAAGTGTTCGTCCTGATTAAACCAAACAAAGGTTTACTCTAGATAAACTTTTGAACTTATACTTACCGTAGAAGGAGGAGCAGATGCCTTTGGAACCTGTTTGGATTGGAAAGTGTAGGTTCAAATAGGTTTAGGCTACAAAAAAAGAGAATCGAAGAGTCAGGACTTCTCTTTAGTCCATACTTGTCAGAATTAAGAGACCAACAATGGTCTTACTTGAGCAGTTGGGGTAGCTTTAGAAGCATCAATGCTAAGAGCATGAGGTTCCATTATCATGTCCCCCATAGCCGCTCTCTCTTTAATCTCCATCTCGATGGTGAAAACCAGAATCTGATTAGTTAAACCCTAAACTAGAGGCTAAAACTAATGAAAACTAAAAAGGTAAAAAGTACTTACTGTCTGGAGAACATCAGCAAGCCCGATCCTGGTTTCTTTGCAAGTTCATGAACTTTGGGATCTGCCAGGAGAGACTCCATACTCACAGTTAAAGTTATTGAAGCCTTAGCAGTCTCGGGATGCTTAAGACCCTCAACATCAGCATCCTGGATTCTTTACTTCCTCCTCTCTTTATCTTGAGAAGTCATTGGTTGAGTTACAGGTACCTCAGGAGCTTTTTGTCTTTGAGCCAAGGCTTTAACTATAGAAATAAAAAAAACAGCAGTTAGTCCGATGACCTTTGAAAAGAAAAGAATGTCATATCAGGGTTGTGAAAACCATACCTCTCTTGGCTTGTAAGGCATGTGCTATCTCTACTGGTGAAGAAGGCGTCTCCACAGCAGTTTCTACCCTTTGCTCAGTCCCGATCTGAGTGTAATTAGGTTTATCTTCTTCGGATATTACTTTCTCTGAAGCCTTCTCTTTCTTTTTCCTGTAACCAAAGAGGAGTCCTCCTCCTCGTCACCAGCTTCATTTAAAAAGAAAAAGAAAACAAAGGTCAGTTGGAAATCATCCACATTGGACACCATGTGACCAAACAGAATTGTAAAAAACAAAGAAGTATCTTACCATCTCTGAATGCCATCACAAGGAGCTTGTGCTCTCTCTGTAGAAAGACAAATCAGAACATCGTTAGCAAACATAGAATAAAGAAAGAGCAAGTACAAGTGCTTACCTGATTCAATCTTCTGGTTGCGTGATTCAATCTTCTTCATAATGGTCTCCATGTTTTCATCAGTCACTCCTACTACAAAGTCACAACCTTTGAAGTGGTCTCCAAAAGCATCCAGAGTAGGCTGCCAAAAGTTACTGGCTAAGACATCGAACCACCAAACAAAGAAGCTGTCTGAACACTGACAACTAGGTGCATATCCAATCATCTCCAAAGATGGGACAAGCCTCATCAACAGATTACCTAGGCCCTAAACAGTATATTGGACCTAGTCACATACCTAGGCCCTAACACCATATTCCTATCTTAGAGAGTGATGGGGTTGCAACAGATTACCTCTCATTGTCTGGTCTTCGCCAAGGCTTCCAGACATTCCTTGTTTTGTTACCTTTCAAGCAACACCCCTTCTCCAGCCAAGAAAGGTGCGGCCTTGATGAGACTCTCTTCCTTAGGGTTCTTCCTCTTCATTGTCTTCCTTTGTGCCATTATATAATATAACGAAGTGGTTTTTCAGACGTCGGTAATAGACGTCGGTAAAACGACGACGGACAAAATAAATACCGTCGTTAAATTTTAAACGACGACGGTAATATAAAAACCGACGTGGATCAGAAACTAAAACACCTAAAAATTGGAAATTCATTTAGGCATTTTTAAAACACGACGCATAAAACTTTAAAAGCGTCGTCTTATGAAACATGCCATTCCGATCAGAAAAAAGACAACAAATAAACAACGACGGTATCTGTAAATATACCGACGTAGTAATTATAGACGACGTTTTACATATAATACTGCCGTTTTTAACATCCAATAAACACGACGGTAATTGTATTATTAACAGACGTATCAAGTACTATTTAATACGACCGTAATTTGATAATTCCGTCACGTGAAGTTAATTAACCACGTCTGTTCTTTATTATTTTACGCCGTATTATACATTATACTACGACAGTGCTTAAAAATAAAAGGTGGTGGTAAATCGTTACCACGTCGTCATAATATAATATAACGACGTGGTTTTTTGGATAATATGACAGTTCTATTAATTATATCGCCGTTGTAAATCATTTTTACATCGTTTCTATTCATTATACCGTTTTTGTTCTTTAAAATAAGAGACGGAAAACATAAATACCGTCGTTCTAGGTTTCAACTTCGAAACTTTCGAACTGAAACGTCACGTTTTATCTGCGAAATTGGGGACTGAAACGGCGGCTTTTAGGTTTCCAAGTCGAAATAAATGCCCCTTTCGGTTTCCAAGTCGTAATAAAGTCACTTTATTTTTCCAATTCTAAATAATTCCTTTAAATTGGAGTTTTTAGTCCAGACGTTCTGTATATCTCAAAACACCTAAAAATTGGAAATTCATTTTGGGTATTTTTAAAACACGACGCATAAAACTTTAAAAGCGTCGTCTTATGAAACATGCCATTCCGATCAGAAAAAAGACAACAAATAAACAATGACGGTAGGTTTAAATATACCGACGTAGTAATTATAGACGATGTTTTACATATAATACCGCCGTTTTGAAAATCCAATAAACACGTCGTTAATTGTGTTATTAACAGACGTATCAAGTACTATTTAATTCTACCATAATTTGATAATTACCGACATTTAAAGTTAATTAACCACGTCTGTCTTTTATTATTTTACGCCGTATTATACATTATACTACGACAGTTCTTATAAATAAAAGGTGGTGGTAAATTGTTACCACGTCGTCATAATATAATATAACGACGTGGTTTTTCAGATAATACGACAGTTCTATTAAATATATCGCCGTTGTAAATCATTTTCACGTCCTTTATATTAATTATACCGTCGTTGTTGTTTAAAACAAGCGCGACAACAAAAGTCGAAATAAACGTCAGTACAACGACGACGGAAATCATAAATACCGTCGTTGTAGGTTTCAACTTCGAAACTTTCGAACTGAAACGTCACGCTTTATTTGTGAAATTGGACACTTAAACGGCGGCTTTTAGGCTTCCAAGTCGAAATAAAGGCCCTTTTCGTTTTCCAAGTCGTAATAAAGTCACTTTAGTTTTCCAATTCTAAATATTTCCTTTAAATTGGAGTTTTTATTCCGAACGTTCTCAATTCTCACATCTCTGTGGTTTCAGCCATGCAAGATGTCTTTCTTTGGAACTTCAGTTGTGTTTTTACACCAAACCAATCTAAGAACTTCGGTTTGGTGTAAAACAACAACTGAGTTCCCAAAGATTGCATATTTAGTTTCTTGTTTAACACAAATTTCTATTTCTCTGTGGTTATTTTTATTTAAGACGTCGGTTTTGTAACTAGCGGCGTAGTATATATTTATAACGTCCCTATTATTTAAAAACCGTCGTGTATATTTTAATTTATACGACGTTTTAATTTTACTTTCCGTCGTCTTTAAAAACGGGGTATTTTGAAAAATTTGACCGCGAATTGTAATTTTTCGAATTTGCCCTAAACCCTATATATATATATATATATATATATATATATATATATATATATATAACATTTCGCTATCTTTCTTCAACTCATATTCTAACCTTAAAGTTTTCTGTCTCCATCGGATTGCTCCAAGTCAGAGGTACATTTCATTCGGCTGCTCATATTCTAATCTTTCATTCCGGTTTTCAGTTTCTCAAGTCGGAGGAAATCCAAATAAGTTATGCTCCCCTCTTACGGCTTTTGTTTCTTGTTTCTTTTTTTAATCCTGTTATAGTTGCAAAAGGTTTATAAATGTATCTCTAACTAAAACTTGCTTCTTATTTTTAATCTTGGTTTTGCAATGCAAGAAGGCAATGCTAACTCATACACACAAGAACAAATTGATGAAATTCGGATCGAATTTCATATGTAGCCCCTCTTTTTCTAATTATAGTTTAATATTATGGATATGATATTTTGTATGGATATATAGGAATGAAGATTGGTAAACTATGTAATTATTATTGAATCTTCAAGTTTTATGAAACAAATTATTCTTGAGTATATTTATTGTATGGTGTGGATTATTTGGTGTTCACAAAGCATTATGGTTGTTTTTTTAGCTAAAATCGTTGTAGAGAACCATTGGAAGCAAGAAAAAAAAAAGATAAAATGTAAAATTACTACATCTTTGGATATAATAAACGATAGTTCTTTCAAAAAAACCGTCGTCTTTACATTAATAGACGACAATTCTATCACAAAACCGTCTTCTTTACATATAATAGACGACATTTCTTTCATAAAAATTGTCGTCTTTATATTTAATAGACGACAGTTTTTCATAAAAATCGTCGTCTTTACATATAATAGGCATTGTTATTTCATAATAGGCGACAGTTCTTACAAACCGTCGTCTTTACATATAATAGACGTCATGTATTTCATAAAAACCGTCGTCTTTAAATTAATAGACGACGGTTTTGAGTAAAAGCGTCGTCTGTATAAATAATAGACGACAGGATTTTACCGTCGTGGTTTTATGCGTAAAAGATGTCGGTCGATTCCTCGACGGTTGAAAAACTAAATTTACGACGGTAAATTACCGTCGTCTATTGCGATTTTTGTAGTAGTGTGTCAGAGAAAATGGAATTTCTGATGAGTTTTTGGTTTCGAACTCCATGGCACCAGCAGTTCAGCTCCAGAAAAAATAGATGAATTAATGCAACTGTGGATTCTAAGATTTTGCAGACCAAATTAACACAGTTCAATTTCAACAATTAATGAACCAATGTCGTGGCTTATTAAACTAGGCTCAACTGCCAAAAGCCATCCCAGCAGCTAGGGAAGGCCCAAACGAAACTTTCACGGCCTAGGCCCATTAGACATAAAGTGGTCGCAAACATTGACCAATGCATAGTCAAACATCAGACAGAATTGTGTCCCATACTACAGTATGACTTCGGACAGAAGCAAGTATGAAGTCATCATACGTGTCCGATGATATATTGTCACTTTGGACAGAAAGTGTTCGAAGCAGTAACTGAATTGATACGTTAAAAGATCCATTAATGGGGTTATTAACGCAGCCCATGCTGAAATCACCAAGACCCAGGACATTATATAACTGATTTAATCGCTTGAATAGTCAGTGTTTAAAGGATTAAAAAAGGGCGTGGTTTGGGCTCTGGTTTGAAAACAATAAAATTGTTGTGCTTTTACAAGTGTCACGCTTCATTGTCTCCAAAGTGGCAATAAAGGACTGGCTGAAACAAGAGAATATACAGCCTGGAACAGATCAAAAGCAGCAAAACACCCATGATAGTTGTTCTTGCAAAGCGTCTCACTACAGACCAAAGCCAAATCTTGAATCAAATTGCTTCCTATTTTTTGAGTTCCCAGTTGACAAATCTTGAATCAGACCAACAAAAAAAATTAAATTTGAAAATGAAAGGAACAAATACATTCGGTTAAAAATGAAAATGAAAATTTGGTGTTTTCAATTTTTGTACATGAGTTTGAATTTGATTTCAGAAAACAAATTATAGTGAAAATGAAAACGGCATACCGAACGCCTTTATGGTAGAAATGGAAACGTTACTGAACGACTCCTTACTATATTTTCGTTGCATAAATTGATTTGCAAAGCTACAATTCAACGCCATAATTCTTCATAATTTGTTTTATTGTTCTTTTTTCTTATTTTTATGTTGTAACATCCCGACCCAGTTAAATATTATTTAATTATTAATTATGAAATTACATTTTTATCATTGGGGTAAGGGTGTTTTAGCAAGTTTTTTTTGGGAATGAATTTGGGGAATTGAGTGGCATTGTTGCGTCAAGCTTGTTGATACGAGTTCGTAGACAAGCGGCACACTCAATTCCGAGTTTTAACGATCGGGAAAAATTCTAAAAACGAAAATTACGTAAAGGAATTTAGAAAATGGTTATAAAAAACATTAAAAACCCGATTTTACCATCACTAGCGCGTCTCTCTCTCTCTCTCTCTCTCTCTTTCTCTCCTCACGAATCTCTCTCAGCGCAAAATCCAGTTGACGACGACAGGGTGAGAACGGCGCTGTCCGGCCACGCTTGGCCTCGACACTGGTCGGGAAATGACCAGAGGAGGCAGGAAAACCATGCCTAAGCCTAACCCCGGCAAGCCCAACCTCCCTGCGGTGGCGTGAGCAGAGAAAAGCTCCGAGACGTTTCTGAAATTCCGACGACCAAATTCGTCGATCTAGGTATGGTTCTTCATCTATTCAACATGTTATAGCTAATGGTACGGTTGGATTAGATCAATTTTGAAGTTTTAGAAGTTAATCAAATACCCTTGAATTTGCCGATGATTTGATAGTTTGAAAAGTACATCCCTTACTAAGAGAAGAGTTGCAGAGCAAAAATGGAAAACTCTCAAAACCTTTCTCTAAGCAAGTGACGGCTCAACATGCCCTTAGCTCCCTTATAACCCCAAGTAGTTAGGTCAGAGAGAAAGGCACCTGGCAGCTCATAATTGGACCAGCAACAAGACAAAATTCGTAAGGACATACGGCTGGAGACACATAAGAAAGCAAAGGAGCTGACTATCCAAATGTTACACAAATGATGACTAGTCATACTTAAAATACTTTATAATGAATGTAATGCAGAATTTACCTTTGCCAGCCTTAGATTTTGTTGAGTCATTGATGATCACAACCACAGGAAAAATAACTAGATATAAAATTAACCTACTCTAATAACCTTGACCTTGGTTATACATTATATGACCTATTACAAGGGAAGCCAAAATAAAAACTAGCTAGAATACAACCTCCCCTACTCAATTGTTATTATAAGACTCTAGTTATAGTTAAATACAAACTAATAATTATGATATTTCACAACTCGAATTGAGTTAAGTGAATTACATAAATATTTTTTTCTGTGATAGTATGTCTCCAATTTTAGGGCCCATTCGGTAATATTTTCAGAGAATGTTTTCTAAGAATGAAAACGAGAAAACAAATTTGCATTTTTAGGATTCGAAAATGTGTCTGGTAGATTAATTAGATAACAAATTAAGAAAATAAAAACAGTGAAAACGTGTCTGGTATGACAATTTGAGAATAATAATATCTGAGTTATTTTTCAAGTATATTTGTGCTAATTTATGTTCTATTTTTTTTTTTTTGAAATGTGATAATTTTTAAAGGCTGAAATTATTATAAACAATGAAAAATGTATAATTTGAGAATAATAATGTATAATTAAAATCAATAAAAAATTCTAATGTTGGAAAACCAAGATAATAAAATTCTATTATCTTTAGTTTAAAATAAATATTTAAAAATAATAAAAATTTTGAATAATATAGGATGGTTTTCTCATAAATTAATATACACTAATGTAACAAAATAAAATAATGAATTGCATTGAAAAAAGAAATCAAAATTGATAAAAAAATGAACAATGAAAAATAATCAGACCAACAAAAAAAAATTAAATTTGAAAAAGAAAAGAAAAAAAAAATTTGGACCTATAGGAACTTTCAGATCGATAATCAAAGGTCGTGGGCCGCACGGACCTAATTGAGGTCGAACCTATTGTTGAATCGTGAGGAAACTCCTGGGATAAGTTTAACTTATTACCATGGGCCAATTGGAATTGATAGATTGCAAACTAGAGGTCGTGGGCCCTGCGAGCCCAGTTGACTTAGATAATGGACCATGTTGGCTCGGTTGCGGTCGTTTAGTAAGTTGTAATTGTGACTGGACATTGTTTTCTATTAGCATTGTTTTTCAATTATGGAAATTCTTGAATTGTTGATGTATTGTTTGGAAATTATTATTTTTGGTTTATGGAGGTTATAAATTATGTTATCGAATTGGGTTCGATTTTTATAATGTAACAGGAGAATTTCAAAGATTATTAGGATCAATATGATGAATAACCTCTTTACGACTGAAGACCATATATTTTTGTTCACCAGCAAATATTTCTTTGTTTACATATTTATCACAAGGACAAAATTTTTTGTAAATAAATGAAGTCAAGAGTGAGTCATGCACAATTATGTGAAGCATGAGATTATTTAAACATACAACGGCTCCGATAATTGGAGAGTGAATGTAAAAAAAACTCCCAACTTTCACACCATAGCCATAAAATCTAATTTTCCCAAGCCTTCGTCAAGATGTCAGATACTTACTGTGAAGATGATACATATCTTGTAATGATTGAATAATCTAAACAAGGGAGTATGATTGGAGTTAAAATTTTATAGAGAGCTCATAAGATAGGCTTTTGTATGTTTTTAGCTAAATTTTAACTAAAAAATAAAGCGACGCTCTAATGATTCAACCGTCTAAAATTTTATCTCTGATAAACTGACAATGAATTTCATTGTGATCTAGTTCTTTCATGGAACACTCTGGATTAGCATATGTGCAAGGCAGTACGTTATGCTGCAACTTATCCTGAGGGCCACAAATCAAGCTGAATCGATCGGTCCACGAGGACCAACCAACCCCATGAGCTCCCAAAATGAGATCAATTAATATATCCAAGCCTTTTTTTTTGCCAAGAATTAATATCCAAGTCTAACGAAGGAACAGTGGGGCCCTTTTAGCTATTTTCTTCCATTATTGTTGGGTCATTATTTGTTTTCTCACTAAAAGAAACCTACCAGGGCCTTTAATCCATTTGTGATTCATCCTTCTCAGTTGATCAGATTACAAACAGTACATCCCATTCGATTGGCGCCACTAATAGAAACCAGAATTTGTTTCCAAAAACAGAACCAACGCCGGCACCAGAATTTGTTGAACAAAACAACAGCAGCCCACGGATAGAAACCATACAACTACTTTAGGTTAGAGTTAGCTTATATATTCTCTTCCTATCTCTCTCTCCCTCATCGATCATTGATAAGTGATCCCTCTCTCTCTCTCTCTCTCTCTCTCTCTCTCCGCATCGCTCATTGATAAGTGATCTCTCTCTCTCTCTCTCTCTCTCAAATATCAAAATGGCTGACGGGAGAGTCGAAGACAATGCTGTGTCCCCCCAACCCCAGAACGACCATCGTATTGCAGACTTTGATCCCCCACAGAAACCCAAGACAAACAAGTTCGCTATAGCCTGCGCCATTTTGGCTTGCATGACTTCAATCTTATTGGGTTATGGTAATTATCCTTTACACCCTCAGTTCTTTAAAATTCATGAGCCAAATAAAATTTATTTTTTCTTTCCCAATTGTTGTTAGCACCCGAAAATAGTCAGCGTGAAGTTGGCGCTCGTTTTATTATTATTATTCTTATTTTTAATCACAGCCCTTGAGGAAAAAGTGCATGAATTGCACTGGAGTGGTTAATTATATTAATTGTGTACACAGATATTGGTGTAATGAGTGGGGCGAATATCTTCATCCAAAATGACCTCAAAATCAGCGACACACAAATCGCAGTCCTTGCGGGCACTCTAAATATCTACTCCCTCATTGGCTCCGCCTTGGCTGGCCGAACCTCTGATTGGATCGGCCGCCGATACACTGTTGTCCTCTCTGGAGTCATCTTCTTTGTCGGAGCTCTCCTCATGGGTCTCGCTCCCGGCTACGCCTTCCTCATGTTTGGTCGATTCGTCGCTGGAATCGGCGTCGGCTACGATCTCATGATCGCCCCAGTCTACACCGTCGAAATATCACCAACGTTGTCTCGTGGCTTCCTCACATCTTTCCCAGAGGTTTATTTTGTTTCATTGTTTGTCTCTTTACTACATTGTTTTGTCTTTTTAGGTAAACTTGGGGAGAACCCAAAACTAAACTAAACGGAGATAATGTGAAACAAAACTTAATTTATTTTTTCTTTACCTTGGTTATATCATTATGTACAATCTTCTAAGGGATCATGTGAAACAACTTTTGATACATCTAGTTTATAATTAGCTTCCACAAGTACCTCATGCTTTACAATTGGCTGCAGGTGTAACTACTTTAACCACTTGTGCTTCAAGCCTAAAGCATATTTTGATTCAGATTAATAGACCCAAAAAAAAAAAAGATTATTTAAGGAAAAAGAGTTGTGATCAATTGTGTATGTACAAATTATTTTTGGACAGTATGTGTGGAATTTATACTAATTGATTAATTTGTTTATTTGAAAATATAAATGTTTAGGTGTTTGTCAATCTTGGCATATTATTGGGGTACGTATCCAATTATGCCTTCTCCAAGCTCCCAACTCACTTGGGCTGGAGGTACATGCTGGGCGTCGGCGCACTTCCAGCAATTGTCCTTGCCGTCGGCGTTTTAGCCATGCCCGAGTCACCTCGTTGGCTCGTCATGCAGGGACGACTCGGGGACGCCAAGCGAGTTCTCGAGAAAACCTCAACTTCCAAGGAAGAAGCTCAGCTCAGGCTAGACGACATCAAAGAAGCTGCAGGCATCCCCATGCACTTAAACGACGACGTTGTTCCGGTCACAAAACAAAGCCACGGCGAAGGTGTGTGGAGACAACTCATCCTTCATCCCACACCGGCCGTTCTTCACATTTTAATAGCAGCCCTTGGTATCCATTTCTTTGAACAAGCCTCGGGCATTGACTCTGTCGTTCTGTACAGCCCAAGGATCTTTGCGAAGGCCGGGATCACCTCTTACGACCACGTGCTACTCGCAACCGTGGCCGTTGGATTCGTCAAGACCATTTTCATCTTCGTCGCCACATTTCTCCTTGATCGGGTCGGACGACGCTCATTGCTTTTAACCAGCATGGGTGGAATGATATTTTCCCTTGCGTGTCTCGGTGCGGCCCTTACGATCGTCGAGCATCACGATGGCACAATCGCGTGGGCCGTCGCATTGTGCATCACCATGGTGCTATTCAACGTTGCATTTTTCTCTATCGGGCTGGGGCCCATCACATGGGTCTATAGCTCTGAGATCTTCCCGCTAAAGCTGCGAGCGCAAGGGGTCAGTTTGGGAGTGGCCGTTAACAGGTTGACAAGTGGCATCATCTCCATGACTTTTCTGTCGTTGTACAAGGCCATCACCATTGGTGGGGCCTTCTTTCTTTACGCGGGAATTGGAGTGTTGGGTTGGGTCTTCTTCTATACAATGCTTCCGGAAACACAAGGTAGAACCCTCGAAGAAATTGAGCTCTTGTTTGGTAAATACCATAAGTGGAGATAGGCCAACGCCATGCTCAAGAGCAAGAAAGTTGATCATTGTGGTGGCGATGAAAACAAGGGTCAAGTCAACTAACAATAAAAATCAAATAGGTATTGTATTGAAGTCTCACAGCTACCACAAGTGAATCGACATTTGCATTTCATTTGTCTTCCACAAAGAATTCTTACTGCAACCAATTCATTCCCTCATGCCACTACATAATTTAAGTTCCAAATATCAAAAAGCAGGGATCCACATCCAGGTGCACTAACATGAGATTTACTCCCTTGATCAAGCTCATCAGCCTTGTTCAATCTTAGTTGTCCAACCAAAACTAACAAGTCAAGAAATGTTTATGGGGTCACAATATAAATTAAATAGTATAGTTAAAGAAAGCCTTTAGCAAGGATTGAAAGAGAATCCCTTTATTAGCAACAAAACTTATAAGAAATGGGATAAGGAAAAGAGCCCAACAAATATGGTGCACATAGAGATAAAAAGTGGAAACCATCCTAGTTTTCATGCACACTTTCCTTGTCAAAATGCAGTTATATTTTAAAAGAAAAAAAAATAAGGAAAATTACTGTCATGAGCCATCATTGCTAAATTGGTGCAACAACAACCTGAACTTGGCTTTACCACTTTTGCTCCATCAGTATGTCAATTTATCCTTATAGTTTTCAATTTTGTAAATTGTATCCCTCTAGTTCTCAATTCGGAACAATTCAAGGACACACTTCAATTTCTGTCACATTTATGTAAATTCCGTTAGCTTTGACCACGTGCCCCTCACGTAGAGGTGTATTTTGGTCTACTCAAGCTAAACTCATCCAAAATCACTCAAAATTTAACTTAGTGAAACAAATTTGTTCAAAACCTTAAGCCCAAATATTGCTCTTAAAGTGGATGAGAATAGCTCCAGCTTTTGTCTTACCATTATATGGGTCTTGTGCTGAAATACTCAATAGATTTTGGAGGAATTTGACAGAAATTGAAACGTGTCCTTGAATTGCTCCGAATTGAACTACGAGGATAAAAGTTACAAAATTGAATCCACATGGACAAAAGTGGTAAAACCGGCAAACTAGAGTGACTAAAAGTGAAGTTTTGCCTTTGTTTTATATTACGGCCCTCCCAACTTGAAATTCTAGTATCGCTCATGTTGTCAATATAATTTTCAAATAGATACTGAAAAAGAAGAAATTTGTTTTAAGGCTTTTTATCAAAAATGGTCCCTGAGGTTTACGAAATTATCACCTTTTGTTCGTCACGTTTTTTTGCAACACTAATGGTCCTTAAGGTTACATCAAAATGGTCCCTGCAATTTTATGTTAAATGGCTGACGTAGCACGTGTCCTTAAATAAAATAAAATATATTTTAAATATTTTAAAATTTAAAATCCAAAAAAAAAAAAAAAACAAGATGTGCACCATTTGCGTTCTCCCTCTGCCAGTGCCTCCCCCCTCGCATACCCACTCTTTGCCTCTCTCTCCCTCCTTTTCCTCCCTTCTCTTTTTCTCTCTCCCCCCTCTTACTCGATTTTTACAGGCCGATCCACCATAACTTGATGTACTTTTTCCTATGGCTCCACAGATTTGCCGAGGCTACAATGCCAAAGACTATATGGGATGTATTTGTTTTGGCCTCTTGGGGTTTTTATGCGGATGGGGCTATAATTGGCTGAGGAATTGGAGCGTCTTGGGGTTTTTTGGGTTAAGCTTGTGATTGGACATGGGTAGTAAAAGATTAGACTGCAGCCTCAGCCAAAGCAAAAGCCATAGCCTTTTGGCTTTATATACAATTAAAAAAACAAAGATTGAGAAAGAGAACACAGGGAGAGGGGAGAGAGAGAGAGAGAGAGAGAGAGAGAGAGAGAGAGAGAGAGAGAGAGAGAGAGGCAATAAGTGGGTCTGTTGCGAGGGGAAGAGGGGGAGGCTCTAGCAAAGGGATAGGGATGGTGTAGGTCTTTTTTATTTTATTCTATGGATTTAAGTTTTATTTTTTATTTTTTCTTATTTTATTTAAAGCCACATAGCTGTATACCATTGGACGTGTGGGCTCCACACTCATGCCAAGTCACCAATTTAACAGAAAATTTATCAGAAGCTAATGGCATGGACCTTTTTGATGTGTGGAGGCAAACCTTAAGGACCATTAGTATCACAAAAAAAGGTTAGGGATATGTTAAGGACCTTTTTCTATGGTATTGTTGTTATATTGATGTTATATTGATATGTTACTGTAATTTAATACGAATATATGTTGATATCATTTTTCTTTATGTGCTTGTGATTTGTGTAGGAGTTGAGATTATTCTTGGCTGAAGTATTATTTAAGATTTCTCTTACTCTGCTCTTTGTATTTTTCTCAACATTTATGCGTTAATTTAATGCCTGGTATTATTTTGGAACCATTATCAATCTCATGATTGAGATATGACAAACATACAATGAGATTGACAATGATTATGGTTCTACCTGTATGTTTGTCATATCTCAATCATGTTTCTGAGATGAGTTGTGCAGTAGTGTTGGTTGAAATTAATATGTAATTTATTTATTGAAAGCATATTGTTTCATGATGGTGAGTACTTGACCAAATTATAATTTTCTGCAGTTTTCATCTAGTTCCCTTGTTTGGTTACTGAGAAAATTATCTAGAAAGTGAAAAAGAATGAGAAAAGCTCAAATCTTTTTGCCTGATTTATGTGGGTTTTTGTAGTTTTGCTAATATCACCTTATACTAATGCAATAATTGTGTTATGCACGTTTGTGGTGCATTCGGGCATTAATTGATGAATTCTTCTATTGGGTGATGCTTAGACATTTAAGTTGATTTGGTTATTTTTATTTTTGTTACAAAATGGAAAATAGAAGCAGCCTTGTTAGTATTAGATGTGGGTTTGGCATTGCAATTTGAATTGGTTAGCTACATGATTGCCTAGAGGATCAGTAACTTGGGGATTATTTTCTGTCTTGTGAGTTTTGCTACCATAATTGGAATGACTTTCTTTTTAGTTTCTCTTCCTGTTGGTTTGAATGGTCTGATTGTGAATTTGCTACAATGTTATGAATGCGGGGTCAAAACTTGGCTCATTTACTTGGTAGTATTTTCTAATTTTCATCCCTTATCGTTAAGGAGTACCATTTTGACTCAGTTATTGTAGATTTCATATCAGCCAATATTAAAGTTATGGGAATAGGCTTGCAGTTGCATTATAATCTGTTGTTTTTTTTGTGTCACTACTAGTTGGTGTAATTTGAGGAAAGTGTTTGATCCGAATATGTTTTTCTTCTTGTTTTGCATGTGTGTAGTTTAATTAAGTGGTTGGATTCTACTTTTTACTCTAGAATCATTAGATTAGCATGTTGGCTACCTGTAATTGGTTATTTTTTTCACTTATATATGTTACAAATTGTCTTACGTTTATGCCTTTTGGTTTCTGTTTATACAGATGGCTGGAACTTTTGGCCATGACTGGCTAGGTGAAGGAGCTTTTGAGAAATTATTGTAACAAGAATTTCAGAAATTGAGGTCTCTTGTGGCCTTTGGAAGATTATTATCTCTGCATATTATGAGATTCGATAGATTGTTCTTTAAAGAAATATTCATTATTGAATAAATTCTCTGTAGATATGCCATCATTATGCAAAATCTGACTGAGAGACATAGGCCCCTTGTGGGTTTGAAAGGCTAGGATTATTGTGTTATTTGGAAATTGAGTGAAGACCAAAGGTTAAGAGGAATTTTTAATTAACAGTTACTAGTTTATGTTTCTTTTTGTGACTAATTTTTAGATTGGTTTATTTTTTTAATTTTTTTTAGGTTTATTGAGTTGATGGATTGTTGTTTTTCTAGGGCTGATGAGAACACGCAGACTAATGGAGGAAATGAACTTATTTTTCCAGTTTATCCAGTCCTATGCAGAGATACAATGCAACACTCAAGAACAAATTCCTGTGATCTTGTGACAGGACCCGACCCGAATCCCCCTCGGGACCCACGCGATCCTGTGGTGTTTCCGACATTTAACCCATGTCGGGCCCGCTCACTAATTAAACTACCATCCTTTCCTTAAAGTACGGAAAAGATGGCGGGACTCTGCCGAAAATCCGGCAGAGTCTCCTCTGAAAAAGGGACTTTACCAAAACTTCTTCACCACTGTTAAAAACAATGAGAAACAACACCACCGCAGCACGCACAAAGTAAAAGCACACGAGTTTACACACTAGGCCTCCTGGCCTTGAATCCAACCTAAGGGGCGATAACAAAGCAATCTAAGAATTCTCTTTAGTTTTACAACCAAAGTATAAGTTTAACTGAAAGCAATACAGATAGAAGTGCCCTACGAAGAGTACGAGGCTCTGGAATACAAGTCTTGGCTCGGGTACTCGCTACTGATCGAACTATTGCACAGGGCGCAAAGCAGAAAGATTGTGAGTGGACAAAAACAAAGTTTTATCATAAATGAAATCAACATACTATCCCCACCGTTTCAAAACGATGTCGAAACATGCAATTAAATCATTTATATACGAAGTGATTGAAATCCAAGAATCCAAATAATTTCAACATAAAGCCAATAATATCCCATAATAGACCCGACCTCTTTCCAATGCTAAGAATCCCCTCTTTCAACGCATGTCATAGTCCCGACAAACGAGGAAGAGTTTTTACCCAAATATTAAGAGGACTAGTATAAATAAATAATATAAGTAATATAATTAAATAGATAAATAGATAAACAAATACATATATATATATAAATAGGTACCCGTAGGTAAGAGACTACTATACCAATTTGTACCGGGGAAACAATCCAACACGGGGATTGTTGACTGACCACATGGAGAAAATGCTTTTACAACCACGTGGCCAGGGGAATAAGCCGTCCCAAATGGGGACTAACTCCCAGACACGCACGTAAGAAATTACCTCAATAGTGTGCGGTGAATAAAGTCCTACGCACAGTAGCAGATTGCCCATGAGGGCCTACGAATAATTCCCGCCAAGGGTGAACCGGGTTCCGTTATCCTTTAACCTTTCTGTAACCAAGTAACCGGGGAGGTACATAGGTGGTGCTAATAGCACTCTAACAAAAACACATATTCCCTGACATACCCTAAATCCCAGGGTATTCAAACCGTACCCAAAACTTGAACACAAGACCACCCGGACATTGGTGACGGCCAACATCAGGCACGAAAATATATAATCAAAGTCATAGTCAAAAATAACCAATCATATCCGAATAAGTAAATCAGAATCCAACATACTTATAAACAATTAAATATAACCTCAATATCCCAAATAAACCATATATATAAAATTCAATAATTAAATCCGCATAAAATCCACAATTTAATTGAATAAGTTCATATGCATAGTTTTTCAATCTTTAAAAATAATGCCGATTCAAAACAATGTCCACTCACAAGTAATCCCACGCTGCTCGGCCACGAGAGGGTCCTGCTCGTGAACCTCGAGCTGAGTACTCATTACGAATGAGGAATAAGTCAACAAAAGTCAACCGCAATTGAATTTAAATTCAAATCCTATTTCCGGGTTTAAAGTGTACGTGAGACGTTCGGGAGGTTCTAGGGTTAAGTAAACTTCATGGCAGGTCAAACCACTTCGAAGACTAAAAGTCAACCGTGCGGTCAAAGCGCTCGATCTGGTCAACCGGGCCCGCGGGTCCACTTCGACTCCAATCTTCGATCCGAAGTTCCTACGAGTTCTACACGGCTCGAACCTATCCTGAAAAGTTTGGTCACGATCGAATCGAGGTCGGATTGCTCACGATCGCACGATCGGACGGTTATTGGATAACCTAACCCTAGGTTAATGGATTGGAGTATCCGGGACTCCAATCCTTGATCCGACAGCTTCTATGATTCTAGAAATACGGGGAACTACGTAGCTGAGCTTGGGTTTGATCCACGGTTCGAACACGCCGAACCCGATTCACGCACATGGCGCATACGGTTCGACATCCGAGCGGCGTCCGAATTGAAATCCGAAAACACCGACGCCGACGACACGAGGAGCGCATCAGAACAAAATGTGGCACCACTACAGTGCCGCGCGCCGCGCGTGGGGTGTGTTGAGTAATTCCGTCACCGGAAAAACTCGTGCCACCGCCGCTCACCGCCTAGGCTATAGCTCCCGACCCCTCGAGCATTTTTACCCTACGGTGGCAACCCCTCCCAAGGCAAGAACTCGGCCGGAATTTCGTTTTGAAATCCCAGGCCAAAGCGGGTTCTGGATCGAACGTCCTAGGGTCAGACATGTCGATCAAAACCAAGTATGAGATAGCTTAAGGAGGTTGAGGAGGTGGAGAAGCATACCTGGATCGCCGGAGTTGGCTTGGAATCGCCGAACGAAGCCGTGAAGAACCGGCTTAAACCAGTCGATCTGCCGGCCAATCTCGAGGTTCCGTGGGAAAAGGGGTGGAGATGGCGGGCTTCAGCCTGTTCTAATGGCACTGCACGTCTGCCTTGCCGTGCCTCGTGAGAGAGATTCAAGAGAGAGAGAGTCGGGGTCGAGAGAGAGAGAGACGGAAGAGAGAGAGGGCTGGGCGGGTGTCGACGATGTCTGCGTGGCCGGTAGTTTAGGGTTTTCTCCAAAAATCAAAATACCCAAAATGCCCTTTTAGTGTTACGGACCTCGGATCGGGACGCGCCCCGGCGACTACGGGCTCGCTGACGAGCCCGAGTCAGAATGGCCTTGATCGGTTTAGTGAAATTCCAAACGGATAATTATGTGACCTTACGACTCTAACCTCGGGGGCAAAACGCGTAATTTCACATAATTAATTAATTTAATTTAATTTAATTGAAATTTAGGTCACGGATGTTACAATCTTCTTGCCCGGACAATCAATAATAATGACGCACTAGACAATCAACAAACATGCAATAAACAAGCAATAAATAGACAATAACTAAGTGATACAATGTCAATAAATATGCAATAAACAAGCAATAGATAGACAATATACACGTAAAAAGAAAGCAAAAAGCATGCACTACATACATAGAATGTGTATGTAATGAGTTTTCCTGAAAAAAAAAGACAAGACTTCCTCAAAAATTAACTTGACGTCCAAGAGTTTTCAGCTATCAAAGTATGAGTCAACTTGACATTATGTTGCTGTAGTTTCTTTTTTATTGTTATGCATTTTGGTTTGAATTGCTGAGGACGTTAAACGATATCAATTCAATTTTGTTTTGTTGGAGGTACTTGGATATTTGAATGGTTATCTCCCCATAATTACTTTTAAGATAAAAAAAATTCTAATATTCAGGTTGTACAGCTTTATAAATGCAAGAAACAGTAATAAAGAGACAATATAGGCGCACTAAACAGTCAATAAACCTACAATAAACAGGCAATACAGTGTCACAAACCAACAATAAACAAATAATATGCACAGTTGAGAGTACCAATACAAACCAACATGCGTATTGCCTCTTTCTTTTGCTATATTGGCTCTATATAGCGCTTATATTGCCTTTGTATTGCTTATATATTGGCTCTGTATATCGCTTATACTGGCTTTTTATAAAATAAAAAAATTATTGATGTCTTATAACCTTTTTTTTTACTTGAAGTTGAACTATCAAGTTGACTTCATCTTCTTTTCCAGAAATGTTGTAAAACAAGCAGAAGGTGTCAAAAATCTAGAGAAGGAGAGCCAGCCAAAAACCAACCTTCTTGTAACTGGATCTAAAAAGCCTGTCAATAAAGCCAAGCACAAACATGTGAAAGAAGAAGATGGGTCTTTGGACACAGAAAAAGAAGATGCATACTTGGGAATTAGTGCTGGAAATCATTAGAAACATACAATTTAAACTCATTAATTGTCAAAAGTTTATCAAAAAGTTGACGGATTACATATTTCAACTCATTTCAGCTTAGATTTTGAAGATTTCTGAAGAAGCTTTGCAATGGGCCTAGCAGGTGCTCCAACAACCTTCGCCACATCATACTTTACAATGAAAAAGTTGAGATTACGGCAATGACCATAGTTGGGTAGACAAACACAACTTTTGTAGGATCTGTGTCCACAGGCTTCCGAGGATCCCTTCTTTGATGAGGCCTCAAAGCACTAGAATTGTCCCAAACATGCTCATCCTCCCTCGTTTTAGAATACCAACAAGGGCTCCAACCATAACAAAGTAGCTTCCCGATAGAAACTGGTGAATTAATCAAAGAAACAAAGATGAGATTACTGCTTCATTTTGTTAGAAGTGAAAGCCTAATGGCTCGATAGTATTGATATTCAACTCTATGACACATCTACTCCTCATTCAAAGTAAAACATGGAGGAGATGAAATTTAAGGTACTTTAGGGATCCTACGCATCAAATATCCACTTAAGAGGAAGTTCAGTCCCTAGACAACATTGAAGTGAGTAAAAAATAATTACTCGATCATATGATTTTACTAAATTAAAATAGCTTCCTCTCACAGTCATTAACTATTTACAATCCAATTGGACAACGAAAATTATGCTTCCTAAAGTAGTCGTCACTCACATGTTGGAAATTGAGTGAAAAATCATAGAAATAGAAGATATTTAGTAAGTCAGGAATACCAAATAAACATGAAATTGTAGGTTTCCTCCAAATAAAATTGAATATCCTTTAAACAACAAAAAAGGGAAAGTATATGTTGGGAAATAGAACCTCTAAGTGCTAGAGGTCAGTAACTGCATGGGCTTCCTTTTTATTGGTCAAGCTATAGATGTCTAATGCGTTATGATATAGTACACAAGCCAGATCACTTGCAATCAATTGGGAAGAAGTGACATGCAATGATGTGGTACACAAGCCAGATCTGTTAGCTGGAGTAGTACCTAGAGACCCTAAATCTAGGAAACACAATTGTTGACCTAGAAAAAGTCTCCCAAGAAGAATATTTGTGTTTCCTAGATTTAGGTTCTCTAGGTCAACAATTGTGTTTCCTAGCTTTAGGGTCTCTAGGTAACTACTCCAGCTAACAAAATCTGCATGTAACTTTGTAACAATGAAGAGAAAACAAGAAAAATTACGCCAAATACATGAGAGTTTCTACATTTACCTTTTCCTTAATATATATTTCCACAAAACACAACTAATAGATGTATAACACGAATATGAAACCTGAGCTCATTCACAAGAAAAATACCAACTACATCTAACTTCAGAAGCTACCCCTGTAAATAATGAACACTTAAGAAAGGCACATCCATGTATACCAACGAACATAGTAAATGCTGCCAAATTAAGAACAAACTATGATCAGTACTAAATTATTAGCATGTAGATTGAACAAAACTCAATTTCTCTGTTCAAACACAATAACCCCAAGATTGGAGAATTGGAGAAGGACAAGAAAATTTGCTATTTCATGCATCATCAGGTTGAATAAGATTGGAGCTCACAAACGCTCCATGTACTGACCACTTTGACCTAAAAAATTGCGCTCCCACCCACATAACACTCAACCACACCCACACCCACACCCACACAAACATACAGGTAGAAGATCCAATCCATTAAAACACACGCGTGCAAAAAGCGAACCTAAATTATAACGCCAACTCAAGCTACAAAAACACAACTTGTTGAGCACCAGTCAACAAGTTTTATAGGCAAATTGAAATCAAGTAGAAATTATTTTAGCAATAACACCTTCATTTTTTCAACCAAAGATCCTGCCAATATCAAAAAGCACATTCAATTAGTCCCAAGATGTGGGACATAGATACTAGGTTTTTAGATTCCAAAAACAGAGTTCTTTTTCTCCAAATAAAAATATCTTAAAACAAAGGAAAGAACAAAATTGAGTAACAATTTCACAGCCATCTTTTAAAGAAACAATGAGATTGACAATGATTATGGTTCCAAAACAATACCAGGCATTAAATTAACGCATAAATGTTGAGAAAAATACGAAGAGCAGAGCGAGAGAGATCGTAAATAATACTTCAGCCAAGAATAATCTAAACTCCTATACAAATCACAAGCACATAAAGAAAAATGATATCAACATATATTCATATTAAATTACAATAACATATCAGTATAACATCAATATAACAGCAATATAACAGTAGTATCATAGCAATACAGAAGCAATACCACTACAATATAACTGCAATAAAACCACAATACTATACAAGTTCATATGTGTCGTTACAGAAAATCTCAATACCAAATGCAAGAATCAATCGACAAAGAACAAACACATTTGTTGTTTTAGACAAATAAAATCAATCCCAATACTTCACTTTCTACACAAAATACAAACGAAATCAATCACAATTCCAATTTCAGTAATCAAATTCAATTTAACATCAAAACTTACATATTTCCAACAATTCATTTTCTGGAGAAACTGTTCTTGAAGAGGGCATATAAACCTTGACTTCAAAACCCCCCAAAATTGGACCAAAATGCTCAAACAATGGCCACCTAATGCCAAGACAAGCTGTCATATTCAGAAAAGATGGTTTTGTTTGGGTTTGTTTAGGTTGCAGAAGGGATTCGAAGAGAGACGAAGTTGGGGTTTGGATTTGGGTAGAGAAGAAAACAGAGAGGAAGAGGAAGAACTCGGTTTTGAGGGCAAAGCTGTGGGTTTTGTAGGTTGTTCTTGATCTTCTTCTTTGTGAGAAGAGTCGTAGTTAGGTAGCAGAGAGAGAGTGGTGGTGGTCGCAGAGCGACGATGCAGAGAGAGAGAGCGTTGAGAGAGGAAGAGAGAACTATGAGATAGAGCTTTGAGAGAGAGAGAGAGAGAGAGAGAGAGAGAGAGAGAGAGAGAGAGAGAGAGAGAGAGAAGAGAGAGTTGAGAGAGAAAATAAAAATTGAGAAAAAGTGATATGTGTGCAATAAGTGGACAATAAATATGTATTTATTGGTGATAGTTCCAAAAATTTTGGGAAGATGTGGTATTTTCAGAAAAAATTATGAAATGGGTGGTATTTTCAGCTATTTTCCAATAAAAAATACATATGCACATAATTAACCGAATGAAAAATCTTTTAACGGGAGTGATCCTGGGTAGGCCAGGGACGGCTCCGGTGGCTCGTTTTGCGATTTGAGCTGCTCTTTAGCCATATTTTTATATACAAGGTTGCAAACTATCCATCTTTTGTTTGCTTGCGGTGAAATGTTGAAAAACAAGAAGAAAATGAATTATGGAGAACACCCAAGCTAACTGATAACAACAATTGAAATTAAGCACGTATTATTTCAACTCTTCATAGCCTGCCTTATAGAGGCATGAGTTACAAACTAGTATAAAAAAAATAAAAATAAAAGGACTCCACCGCTCACTTAACTGATAAAGACCCCCTCTTCAAACAACTACAAAATAAAACTTTGTTCAAATGATACAATAGAAAACGTGTAACCCAAATGAACAGATTGCTTTTACTTTTTTCCAACGATTATGTGTTGCTTCAATAAAATCACACAATGGTTTCAAACCCTCACCTATTCTTTCCAAAGATTCACAAACTTCTTTGACAGAATTCAACACTTGTATGGTACTATCACGCAGTTCCAAAACACACCGAACGCATGCCCCAACCAGAACAACAAATCCGATTCCACCTAGCACCATTGGCATGAATTTGAACACCTTCGAAAAAGCTGAAGCAGTGGCATTTAGAGTTTGATGAACTGCTCGTCCAATTGAAGATGAAGAAGAAAATGGAGCATTGAGAGCTGAAGCAATGGCATTTAGGGTTTGACGAACTGATCGTTCATTTGAAGATGAAGAAAATGGAGATGACCTATTTGGAAATTTAATACTACGCGGTACAGAAGATCTTCGATCCGAATCTATTCCATAGATAGGGATCAGTTTATTCTCCTCAATGGCAGCCATACAAGCCGGGCAGTGGGGCTTATTTGATTGGTATAAGCAAACACAAAGCCATCTACGTAGACAGCGCCAGCAGTAAAGGTGGCCACAAGGTGTTACAATTGGGTCTTGACCAGCTACTTCAAGGCATATGTTGCATGTAAAACCACAAGCATGATCATCCCGGGCATCAATGGATGAGCAAGAGTTTTCATCAATGTCCATATCCACATGCAGGGCCTTCAAACTGACAAAAATTAGATGCATCAATTATCAATTGTAAATGTTTTATGATATCATGGATTTATGAATCCCAGAATGCAAGAAAAAAAGGACATACATAAGAATAACTATAAATATAACCAAATTTGATGTAAAGAAAAAACGACTACAAAAAGTTTAAGCTGAAGAAAAACCATAGAATTTTGAATCAATTTAAATTGATCGAACCCCTTAAAAGAAAAAGAATATTCAAAAGAAGAATCCGAAACCAAATTAATAAGGATTTCTCATGGAAATATACGGTGACAACTACACAATCAATACTCGAAACGATGGGTAAAAGAAGTTTGCACTAAATGCTTTTATTCACCTCTGTTTGCTTGCCCAGAAAGTATTATTTGCAACTCTACAAACATCAACCAGTTCCAATTTTCTTCAAGATGTATTATATTCCGCCAGCAACCAACACGATGGTACAAAACAAATATGAAATAGCTAGAAGAAGCATATAACTTAGAGATAGACACACATATGATATGTGCAAATTTGTAGCTAGAACTTAATTATCAGATCTCAGTAAAAATAAAAATAAAAATTCACAGAGACATTACCTTTGCTAGGTTTAGGGGCGCCTAGCTAAGATAACACAAGACTTGTAGAAAGAAAGCTCTCCATCCAATACTCCAATTTGTTAAATATATACACGTATCAGAATTTCCAAGTCTTCTTGTTTCTTTTTGGTCAAGAAAATTTTGTTGATGGCATATTTTTATTGATTCTATATTAATCATATCGATTAATACAATCAGGAAATACAACATTAATTTTCTGATTCTTTCCACTTGCTATCAAGATTCACTTGGAGGTCAGCGTAAAAAAGAGAGAATTGTCTAAACGCATCGGTTATCAAATCAAGAAAGTTTTATTTTCAGTTTATTAAAAAAATTATTATCAGAGATTTCTGACTCCCAAGAAAAATCAATTTGCAGTGTCTCCTATCATGCCATAACAATTTTACCCAAAAAAAAAACATAAATAGCTAAATTAAATTTTATATAAAGAATACAAATAGATTATTCTCAACCCAATTATATTTGTGAGTAACAAAATAGGTATGAGTGAGGTTTTGTGTTTTTACAGTTCACAAAATAGGTGTATCTGCCGAGATTTCAGAGGGAACGACCCAATTGGCCCACTACTACCAACATCGATATTGTTCCCAACTTAACCACCTATTTAGCATGTGTGCAGTTTTATACAAAATGCCTCAATTTAGGTAAGAGTTGAACCATTTATTATATGGGACTTTATATTTTGTCAAGTTTTCGATATGAGACTTTGTACTCTTCAACAGTTGTTTAAAATCCTTCCTTTTTTTATCGTGGGAAAAATAAAATGAGAAAGTTATATATATTCAATATTTTTTGGGTTGCAGAAAATGCTCATCAAGACAGAATGGTGAAATATAGGCCATTTGCTCTCTCTCTTGCTAACTTTGCAAAGGAATTGTCTAGCTCATCTATGCACTCATTAAATTTAATGTGTACATTCTGGCTCCATACATTTTTGTTGTTTCAAGCAAGCACACTTTATTTAAATTCGAATAACAATTTTTCTTTGAACATTTTTGGTAGGTTCCCAATGGTTTGGGACAATTTCTGGATTGGTGCAGCTCATCCTATATGCCACCTACTACAAGACAGCCACCAACTTGAATTATGAAAAGGAAAAATCTGAGAGAGAGTTTCGAAGAGTTTGAGTGTTCGAGAGATTCAGAGAGTTTGAGTGTTCCGGCATGGGCACATTGATGACAATCCAAATGGTATGAATGCACCTATGCAGCAAATAAGCATAATATATAACATCAAGCTCCAAGCTCCAAGCTCCTGTGCGGTCAAATCGGATCTCACGCCCAACAAAACGCTTTGAGAGTCAAAGCCAAACTTTTGGTTTGCAAATAACTTCTTGCATCCGAATAATCACATAATGAGCGTACGTATTGCAAACTACCCATCTTTTGTTTGCTTGCAGACAAATGTTAGAAAACAAGAAGAAAATCAATTATGGAGAACACCTAACCTAACTGATAACAATTGAAATTAAGCACTTAATATTTCAAATCTTCATAGCCTGCCTTATAGAGGCATGAGTTACAACTAGAATGAAACACAGGAGACTCCACCACTCAATTCACTGATAAAGATGACGTAAAATAAGACTTTGTTCAAATCAGACAATAGAAAACACGTAACGCTAATGAACACATTGCTTTTACTTTTTTCCAACCACCACACACAAGTCTTTTACCATCACATATTTCCCAAGAATCACGCACTTGTTCGACAGAATCCAACACTTGTTTGGTACTATCCAACGGTTTCGAAAGCCACCAAAAGTATCCCCCACCCAGAACAACAACTCCAATTCCACCTAGCACCATCGGCATGAATTCGAACACCTTAGAAAAATGGTTCGCATCTAGAACTGAAGCAATTGCTTCTAGGGTTTGAGGAACTGCTCGTCCAATTGAAGATGAAGAAAATGGAGCATTGAAAGCTGAAGCAATGGCATTTAGGGTTTGACAAACTGCTCGTCCCATGAAAGATGAAGAAAATGGAGATGGGCTATTTGGAAATTTATTACCGCGCCGTACAGATGGAGATCTTCGATCTGATTGTATTCCATAGATGGGGATCATCTTCTTCTCCTTAATGACAGCCGTACAAGCCGGGCAGTGGGGCTTATTTGATTGGGATAAGCAAACACGAAGCCATCCATGTAGACAGGGCCAACAGTAAAGGTGGCCACAAGGTGTTAAAATTGGGTCTTGATAAGCTACTTCAAGGCATATGTTGCATTTAAAACGACAGGTATAATCATCCCGGGCATCAATGGATGAAGAAGAGTTTTCATCAATCTCCATATGCAGGGCCTTCAAACTGACAAAAATTAGATGCATCGATTATCAATCGTAAATGTTTTATGACATAATCCAAGAAAAAAAAAGTGATAAAACATAAAAATAAATACATATATATACACCAAATTTGATGTAAAGAAAAAGAAACTACAAAAAGTTTAATCTGAAGAGAAACCATAGAATTTTGAATCAATTTACATTGACTTAAGAACAAGAATATTCAAAGGAAGAATCCGAAACCAAATTAATAAGGATTTCTTATGGGACAATATATACGGTGACAACTTCACAATTAATCCTCGAAACGAAGGGTAAAAGAAATCTGCACTCAATACTTGCCCAGAAAATATTATTTGCAACCCTAAAAACATCAACCAGTTCAAATTTTCTTCTAGATGTACTATATTCCGCTAGCAACCAACACGATGGTACAAAACAAATATGAAATAGCTAGAAGAAGCATATAACTTAGAGATGACACATATGATATGTGCAAATTTATAGCTAGAACTTATTTATCAGATCTCAGTAAAAATAAAATAAAAGTTCACAGAGACACTACCTTTGCTAGGTTTGGGGGCACCAAGCTAAGATAACACAAGACTTGTAGAAAGAAAGCTCTCCATCCACTACTCCAATTTGTTAAATATATACACGTATCAGAATTTCCAAGTCTTCTTGTTTCTTTCTGGTCAAGAAAATTTTATTGATAGCATATATTTTATTTATTCTATATAATCGTATCCACTATACAATCAGGAAACACAACATTAATTTTCTGATTCTTTCCACTTGCTCAAGATTCACTTTGAGGTCAGCGTAAAAAAGAATTTTTTTTTAATGAGAGGAAAAAAAAAAGAAACATAAATAACTTCTTTTTTTGTCAAAGTCGCTGGAAAATCCATTAGAATCAAATAGCAAGGTTTACATCAAGAATATCGAAAAGCCATTCAGTACGCACATAATCCCAAACATTATAACCCCCATTTCTAGAAAGAAAATGCGCAACCGCATGTGCTGCCCGATTGGAACTGCGAGGAGCAAACACAAAGGTTACCCTGTTAAGTTTTCTTTTGGCAATTAAAAAATGGCTTAATATCACAAAAGGTCCCTAAGGTTTACGAAACTATCTGATTGCATCCTTAATGTTTTTTTGTGTCATTCGTAGTCTTCAAGGTTAGTATGTGTGATCACAAATGGTCCCTGCCGTTAGGTTCCGTCACAAACTCCGTTAGTTTGCTGATGTGGCATATATATATGTCACAAAACATCCCTGAGGTTCACACACCAATCACAAATGGTCCCTGCGAAATTTTTTAAATAAATAAATTTTAAAAAGAAAACTAAAATTTTATGAGTTTTAAATAAATAAATAAATAATTTGCAGGGACCATTTTTGATAGGTGCGTGAACCTTATGGATGTTTTGTGATATACATATATGTCACGTCAACAAACTAACGGAGTTTTTGACGGAACCTAAAGGCAGGGACCATTTGTGATCACACATACTAACCTTGAGGACCATGAATGACACAAAAAAACATTAAGGATGCAATCTGATAGTTTCGTAAACCTTAGGGACCTTTTGTGATATTAAGCCTTAAAAAATTTATAACCAAGGAAGGCAAGCCCAAAGAACAAACAAGAAGGTCAAAAGCCCAAACCATAACAAATAAAGAGGACAGTCCATCCAAAAGACAGACACCCCCAAAAGAAAAAAGTAACAGATACCCCTATCAAGGGTGTTCGGGTATGTGTTTACATGTGGAGGAACTGCAATCTCATGGCGCTCAACAAAACAAACGTTGGTAGCCACATCTTCCAATCACTCAGAAATACTTGCCCTCCATGAAGCTAGTCATGAATGTGTTTGGTTAAGGTCAGTGATCTATCACATCCGAAGCACATATGCCCTACCCTCAACAACAGACACTCTGACCATCCTGAATGAAGACAATACAGCCTGTATTGCTCAGATCACAGAAGGATACATCAAGGGTGACAGGACCAAATGTCACATCCCAGAATCGCTCCGCCGTAGTACGATATTGTCTGCTTTGGGACGGGGCCCTCACGGTTTTGTTTCTGGGAACTCACGAGCAACTTCCCAGTGGGTCACCCATCCTGGGATTGCTCTAAGCCACAACTCGCTTAACTTCGGAGTTCCCACAAATCTGAAGCCAGTGAGCTCCCAAAAGGCCTCGTGCTATTGGAGGTAGGCATGTACATATAAGGCACATCACCTCCTCTCTGTTGGCCGATGTGGGATCTCACACCAAACACATATCACCAAAGTTTTTCTACACACATGAGTTTCAAAAGAGTCAAGAAATTAAAGTCAGACAAATCCGTTTAAGCGATAACCTGGCAGATGTCTTCACCAAATCTTTGCCAAAATGTACATTCCAAAAGCTAGTGCATGGTATCGGATTATGTCAACTCTGCAAGCAATCAAATTGAAGCATGCAAAATCAGGGGGAGCATTCAAGAGTCCTCTAACACACGACATATGCGCGTCATACTCTTTTTCCTTCGACTAGGATTTTTCCAACTGGATTTTTCATAACAAGGTTTTAACGAGGCAACATAAGCGCATTTAACATTATTCTTATGTCCTAAATGAAGTTGTACTATTTTTCCTTCGCTTAGGTTTTTTCCCAATGGGTTTTTCTAAGCAAAATTTTAATGAGGCAATCAATTAAGGGACTTGTGGTCTCCAAGAGGGAGTGTTATAAAGAATAAAGTAGTGGAGCCCACTTACTATTCCTATGAAGACTTTGGTGCATAAGCTCACTGCACATTCACGGATCCTCCTTTGCACAGTCATTTCCTTAGCCTATAAATAAAGCATTATTCTGCCTTTGCAGAACACACCAACGGAGAAGAGAGAAAAGAAAGGAAGAGAAGAAAAGAGAGTGGCAAATCTGAGAGTTAGTGAGTTCTATCTAAAAGGAAATTCTATCAGTGTAAAAATCACAAGAGCAAATACAATTCCACTCCCAATATTCAGTGGTACTTTTCATACTTTGATTATTTTTTTATAATATTTTTTTTATAACATAAGGTACATTTTCTAACTTTTTCGGGTGCTTTAAAATTTATTTTCTAATTTGACTTTTCAAGTTTTAAAATAACGATTTGGTTGATTCTTTTCCTAATATTGAAAATATTTTTTGACGTAATTAAATAGCGGTCAATAACTTGACAAAATATATTGGAAATTCAATTATGGGCCGAGTCCCATTTGTTTCAAGATTTATCATATATCACAAATGCATCCATCCATCCCTCCTTATCCACATAAAACAAATGCCGCTCTTTCTCTCTCTCTCTCTCTCTTAAACAGTTGCTTACAATGCTTCGCATGCTCTGCCTCATCCCAACTCCCTCCTCCTCCTCCTCCTCTCTCACCACCTCAAATCCCCATCCTCCCTCACACTTCATTAAGTTCCGTACATCCTACCGCGAAAACCTCCGCTATCTCAAAACGCTGCGTATCATCTCCCCCGAAACAAACCCCAAAAAGCTCCCCTCCCCGACGCCACCGACCAAATCCTCTCCACCGTAAATTTCCTCAAGTCCAAGGGCTTTTCCGACCCCGACTTCCCTAGGCTCGCCTTCCTTTCCCCCAAGCTCTTCTCCCCAACTCTCGACACCACCGACATCGCCCCCGTCTTCGACTTCCTCTCCGCCGAGCTGCCCACCGACCCTTCGTCCTCCTGCGGTCTCATCCTCCGCTGCCCGGACCTCCTCTTCTCAGACGTCGAGTTCTGCCTCCGTCCCACGCTGCATTATCTCAGACACTTGGGGCTTGAGAATTTCGGGGCTCCAACGAATTTGAATGCGCATTTGTTGAACACGAGGGTGGAGAAGCTCAAGAGGAAGATGAGGTTCCTAAGGAGTTCGGGGCTTTCGTACGAGGAGGCGGCGAATGTGTGTGTGAGGCTGCCTGCGATTTTCGGGTACAGCGTTGAGGATAACTTGCGGCCCAAGTATGAGTACTTGGTGAAGGAGATGGGGAGGAGTGTGGAGGAGTTGAAGAAGTTTCCTCAGTATTTTGCGTTTAGTTTGGAGAAGAGAATAGTGCCGAGGCATTTGCATTTGAAGGAGAGGAATGTTGAGATTCCGTTGAATAGGATGTTGTCGTGGATTGACCAAAAGTTCTATGCCAAGTGGAAATAATAACCAAACAATCAAAATGTTAAGAGACCTCACGGTGCATAAATGCGATCTCCCTAGCATTAGTGTATCTAAAAACGCATAAATGTGATCTTCCATTAGTGTATCGACAAAGGTGCAAAAGAGTTCTATAAAATAAATGAATAAACATTTTAAAAAAATGTTAAGTTCTTTTTTTCTTTTTCTTTTTTAATTTTTTCTTTTTTTTATAAGAGAGAATTCGAACTTCAGAAGTGAGGAGAAACGCCAACGGACAAATAACTAATAGTTGCAATAAGGTAGAGATTTGAAAACATTTGAGTATCCGTGTGTGTGTGAGTTCAGGGTTTTCTTATTCTTCAATTCGGTTCATCAAGAACTGAAAATCAGATCTTTTATTATTGTTGTATAAGCATGGATCACAAAATAGAAACTGAACTCACATGCTCAGAGAATGAAATTGAAATATTCGAAGGGGATTTGTAGCAAGAAGAATATCGAAACTACAACTTAATAGAAATTGGGCTGCACATAGGCCTTTAAAAACGTTCAATTCCTTTCAACTGCTTTCCATCATCAACAACCTGTAATTGTACAATATATTCCACTAAACTCAGTTTCAAAAGAAAGATGTTGATGCCTTGTCATAGTCACAACCAACCAGGGTGTCCCTAAATCGTAGGATCCCTTTTTTGGCAAAAATCATTGAATCCCTTTTGATATGTCATAGTGATGTATATATTCAGAATCGTGTGCATGGATGATGCGGTGTGGTCAAACCATATCGGTTGCTTACTCCTACTTGAATCACTTTGACCTGTTAATGAACGTTTCCCCATTATCCTGTAAACAGTAATAAAAAATATTAGAGAGACAGAAAGGAGGAGAAGAAGAATTAACATCCTACAAGACCAATCCAGCAGAACAAGGCCCTCAAATTAATTCAGCAGAACCAAGGCTTCACATACTTCTATTAAAAAAAAAAGGCTTCACATACTGAACAAAATGCCATTTTGCCAATATAGAGCCACATGTGGGTTTGTTCTGCTGAATTAATTTTAAAGCCATACATGTGGGTTCCCATGATAAATGCACAAGAGAGAGAGTTCTCTCACACACAAGACAGAGATAGAAGAGGGAGGGGGGCAGGAGATCAGTTCCACTCAAACAAGAAAGAGAACGAGGCAGGGCAGGGCTGGGTGAGAGTTTCATAGACGGATTGACATTTACCAGATATTCAGAAAGTCAGCTTTGTTTTGTTAAAAGTTCAATGTCCACTCCAACTTCAGCAATCTTGGTTTCTTTCGAAGCCTTTGCTATTTTAGCAATGGTTTCAACATCGAAGTCGATAGCTATCTTTTTCACAAGGCCCTCAAGCATCTGTTTTATACAAAAAAGCAAGAACATCAATGATCAGATTATAGCCACTAAGAGGTGATTTCTGATAGAGTAAAACAACTCAAGGTAATAACCAAGACTGCTATATGACACTGACATGTCCATTATTCTAGCACATGTTCTCTAAACTCCATAACATATAAGTATTCAAAACATACCAGTGATCCGATGGCAACTAAAGATCGAAATTTTGCATCAACTTCTAGATTTTCCTCTTCTGCAATCTGCAAAAGTCAAAACATTACTTTCATGATTCTGACATCTGAATATCTAGTATTAAAAAGATACTCTAGTCCACCTCAAAAAGAGCAAAGGCCTTCTTTATCTATGTTCACCTTTCGAGGACATTAAATATTAAAAAAAACGAACTACCAATGAAGGGGCAATCTGAACAGTTGACTGGTAAGTTGATGTATTATACCTGAAGTGCTGCAGAAAGAACCTGTGATTGACCTTCCTGATCCTTCTTTTCGATCAACAAAACAGCATAACTGTCAAGCTCAAAGGAAAAGGCCAAAAGGTTAATATCTAAACTCAATCAGTTACAACACAGTAGTACAATTATATACCAAATTGAGCACACTATGTCAACAAACATATCCCTTTCCAACATTAGTTGCCTTTGCAGTCTTCGTTTTTCCTATAATTTTGAATTATCACAAAATTGGAGAATGAAAGAAGGGCGTGGAAGAACAAGTTGTATCATGTAACAGAACATGTGCAGTCAATAGAAAACTTACTTGAGAATCAAGGTTGCATATGATAACTGCAAATTCTTATTCGGCGATGAAGAACAACTTGAATACACATCTAGAATCTGCAAAGCCATTCAACAAATCAAGTTACTAAATCGTGATATATAGAATTCAAGATGCACTAACCAATGACAAACTGTGTACCCCACCCCCAATAACAGTTATTGTTTAAGTACAAAGAAGCATTCACACATTTTTTTAGTAGTTCTATCAAGTTTCCTACAAAGTTACCCCCAGATAATCTAGTTTAATGATTTATTCAGGCAGCTGTTCAAATCAAACTCAATTAATGATTCCTGAAACAATTGCAAGATGTTCTAAACAAAAAATTATTCCTCGTAAAAATAAATAAATAAATATGAGACACATTTAATTTAAATGTTGAAAGCAGAACAAAATTAATAAACGTACTTTGGTTTTTAATTAGGTTAGCATGTAATCATTAAAAAACAATCTGAAATTCATACTGCAGCATGCGGCAGAGTAATGCCTCACCAAACCTTGAATTGCGAAAATCAAACTATTTATCAAAAGCACTGGACGGGCAAAAAAGATAATCATTATAAGAAGGTACCAAAATGTAATAGAGACCCTTATATACGAACCAATCCCAAAACATGGAACTTACTAAAGGTGAAATTTGAAAAGAGCTGTGAGCACTTTACAGACAACGATATCATGCCCAGTATTGAATTTCAATTGAATCAACTAAAAAGCTGATAGATATCCACACATAATTAACCTTACCATCAACAAAGAATTGAATGTTTGTAAGCAAAGAACATGCAAGGCGCAAACCAGATTTGCAAATGTGACTGGGAAAGAGCCCATTAGCCTCTCAAATCACCAAGAAACCCCAAAAGCAATGTTATGTCAGGAACCAATTGCAAAGGAAGGCTAACCTCACTGCGATGCTTTTGTAACCAATTGTAGTAGCACGAGTTCTTGAAAAGATTGGTCACAACACGGACACTAGTTAAGAGATTAGCAGGAAGTGAAGGATTTGTTGCGACTCTTTTGATCATTTCCAATAGTAAATCTGGTTATAGTACAAAATGTAAGAAATAGAGAACTTGAAAAAGAACAGCATCAACAGAAAGTAAGAAGGTTGCATCATTATTAATGTTTGACTTGTATCATATGTATACATCTGGAGAAATCAACTTAAGAATGTTCCTGGGTCATCTGGCCTCATCATCCAGTCCCATTTTATTTTGGACAAGTATTTATTGATATGTATTTTTACAATTCATAGAAAATAAAATGAAAGTGAAACAATTATCTATTTCAAATAAGATCTGATTACTGTGAACCAATTATCAAGATAAAAGCATATGATGGAATATGTCTAATATCATTACCATTCTGAGCTTCAACATGCTGAAGAAGTACAGTTGCCCCATCAGGGTGCAGGACAATCATCCTCAAAGTATCAATAACTGAAGATGAAAACAAAATATCCACTGAGTAGGCAAAGAAAGTTTCTGAAAAGTGTCACGCAAGGCATGAAGAGAATGGATATAATACAATGCACAACAGTAAAACTACACACCAACAATCAAAAGCATTCCACAATCTACATAAAATTCATCAGAAGTTCGCACACTAACCTGGAAATAACATTGCAACTGGCCATGATGTTAGCAACCTCAGCAACATTGCAATGTCAACTTCGGCAAATTTACTAGAATGATAATGTGACGTGTCCTTCAATATTTTAACAATAGCAACCAGCCTGGAAACCTCCACTTCATTTAAAGACAAGTTCTTCTTTTCCTTCAAGATATTACCAAAGGCCATTATTCAGGAAAGCATATTTTGCATAATATAAAGAAACACAGTTCTAAAACAGAAAAACAAAAAATACTAGCACCAAGCTGCTCCTCAAGGTAGGCTAAACAGACTGGAAATTCAAAACCAAAATAAATAAATTAAAGGAAATAATTAAAAATTAAATTAGTTACTCAAAAACCTATCATGCATAATGAAAAGAATAAGAAAAACAAAAGATATCTACTTATAAACAATTTTTTATGGAACAGAACTTCTACTACATGAATAAATTATGCTGAAATTTCATATCAGAAAACAGTGAAAATAACATTAGGAACCTCAATAGTTACAATGAAATCCATGACCGATAGTATCATCCAGATCCAAAAACTATTTCATTCCCTTCTACCACTTGAGGAAAGAACCAGTTACACATATTGATGCTTACTGTTGGTCTAGAAATTAGATTGTCACAAACAAGTGATCCAGACACAGTGGACTCAAACAAACCAGTTAAATATAAATGGGTGGTAAGACCCAAAGAAAAATACAAATTTTAGGGAAAATAGCAAGCCTGCCAACTTAACAACACTTCATCTACAAAGCTTATGATTCAATGCTTGCTTGAGAGCAAAAACTACAAGATAACTTTTATATGTATCATCACCATCCAATTACAAATTACCAAAGTTGTCAATTGTTCGTGATACTTAGAAAGAGGGTGTAGGTAGCTTAAAATGTATTTGGAAGATGAGGAAAGCAAATAGGAAGTTTCAAAAATGAAAAAGAAAAATTGAAAGGTTGGTGAAAGCTTAATAAAAGAGAACTTCCAAGAAGTTATGAAGAAGGCAGTCTGCTACAAAGTAAATTTTTACAAAAGATTAAAGCTATTCCATTCAGATTGAGTGATAACACGTTATAACGCTGGCATCTGGAGCAAAATTTCAATTTGTAAGAAATAAAAATAATTTCAAAGACAAACTGAAACTTGCAAACTTGCAAAAGAACCAACCTGGTCTGAGAGTAGATTATTATTGAACTCTGTAATCTTCTTGAGGATCCCATCAAATTGAGCCATGTCAAAAACAAGCATTCCTTTCTGGAAAAAAAATCATTCAAAGAAAAAGATGCTATAAGTATGACACTGATATAACAAATGCCCAAATTTCTTGAGGGACATGAAGAAGACGAATGAAACCAAAACCATCAGAACAAGTCAAAAAGCCCAATTTGCGAAACCCATCCAGGAAAAGAATTGATCTTGAAATAATGAGTTCAAGGTAGAACTACGGCTACCAGTAATAGCCTAGAATAAAGCATTCACAATGCTGACTAAACTCCAGTAATCTTCAAACACAACTACTCAGCATCAGCTACGGAATCATTAATGGTATAAGAAAATTTATGATAGTGCACAACATCTGATCTCCTTCCTCTTTTCTCCTTTTCTTTCCTTTGAAGGGGAAAAAACTTCTAGCCTAAAACTAACTGCATAATCCTAGAAATTTGCAATATATATCCTACTCTGGCCCCAGAACTGCAACTCCCGAGGATATCCATAAAATTTCAAAGTAACAGCACAAATGGATCAACACTGCTCATTTCTAGAAGCTAGATCAAAGTCGTTTTACACTGGTTCCCCTTCTCCAATATGCTTAGCTTCTAAAACCCATTTATTTAGTTGGATTTCCAGATGGTACAAAATAATCGAATTACAGCATCTAAGTTTATACACAGAACACTCGTTATAGTAAATCATTTATCATTAAGTTTAAAATCAGTCATTAACTGACTCAACTGGGCCTTAGTCTCAACCATATGGCTATGCAAAGCAATCTCATATCAAACTGGGTCTTTATCTAGAGGAAAATGCTTGGGAGACCATCTTTAGAGACCAACTTGTGTACCATCTCTCTAATAGAGGTGGGACCCATTGCATTGGTGGGCTCTACCTCTATTAGAGAAGATGGTACACTAGTTGGTCTCTAAAGATGGTCTTCCTAGCATGACCCTTATCTAGGACCCTATTTTAGAAGTACTGAAGCTAAAAGCCTTCATTAGTATGCGAAGTGTACAGAGCACAGATCAAACACAGAACGTAAATATGATCAGCCAATACTTTTTTATGAACTTAACCTGTGCATGGAAATTGATGCATCCCAAACCTTAAGCAAAAGCCTACCTTAGGAACGTGTTTGAAAGTAGGTTTTGCAGAAGCTGTAACCGGAAGAAAAATAATAAAAAATAATTAGAAATCAGGTATTGACATAGTTTATAGGTCAATATAAAAATGGCATCCCAAATTCAATTAAAGAAAGAGAAATGCAAAAGGATACATACCAGACTTGTTTGAAGATTGTCCAGGTACATAAGCACTAGCTGAAATAGGGGGAAAAATTAAGTTCTTAGTCAAGTGAAAAGAAAACAAGGACACAATATAACACATGAATCACCACCACATCAAGATTAGATGGTCACAACTCACAACAGAATACTTACACCCAGTATAGGGATCACGAAATGATGGATCAAGTGTGAAGTCTTTTTGTCCAGTATTTTGGAGAATGAAAGCTACAACCTGTTCCCGGTAGGAAAGAGGAAGATTCTCCTTCAGAAGCCACTTGTCAGCAGCATCATATGGATTATCTGAAGATAAACAACTCAATGCATGACTCATATTCTTGAAATAATGTTGTTGACTTGCACCAACTACAACTAAGGACTAGAACTGTTGAGAAAGATAAATGTTCTTTATTCATGAAGTTCTTAATTTACATCAATGTAATCATAAAATTACAAGATTCCAAGATAACAAACTAATCATCATTGATTACTATAGAAATTAGATTCCTTGTAGCAAAATTCTAAATTCAAATAATAAAATTTACAAAAGCCGTTAAAAATAATTTGTTTTTAGATTATCCTATATCTCATCTTCTCAACAGATTAGAAGATGGCACGGTTAGGAAAAGAAAGGATGAAAATGTCTGCAAACCGAAAATGATTTAAATAAAATAAAATAAAATACCACCAAATGGGTGGAAGGCAGGGCTACAAGAGGACAGATACAATACCTGATCGATTGTAAGGCAGCTTACGAATAGGTTCGCCATCCCCAATGTCGACATCAAATACTGAAGAACAAGAATATATATATGTACAGATTTTCAAAATATATATGTAGAAAAAGAAAATTCAGACTACAAGTTGACACATAGAGTAAGATTCTGACCATGGTCGTATTCATTTCCATCAAGAACAGGACGCTTCATGCCACCATCTGGCCCATCAACAACTTCGCCAATCTGAAATGAAAAGAAGTCAAACATGAAGGTTCCCAACTTTTGAAAGTAGTATCGACTAAAATCGCCAGCATGGAAACATCTAGTTAGCTTTTGTTTCATTTCTTTATTTAGGAAGCACATCCTTATGACTTAAGGTACTGTAAGCCCAAAGTTTTTAGTATATAAGTCATTTGATTTTTCTCTCAACAAAAATTCTTTCATGACAAATTTGACTCGTCTCTCACCCCATAAATGTCAAAAACACAGTGGTCTATTTCTCGTTACAGACTACAATAAGACCTATGCAATAGAGGTTCAAAACTACTTGTGTCCTTTATGAGTGTGTTTGTGTGTATTCTGCAATCAATTATGCAGGCATTAACTAATTCAACTGCTCAAGATACTTGAGTTGGTTTCAAAGCATCAAAATTCAAGGCCATTGAGTCCTCAATAACATATTGGAAAAGTGGCCAAACTACAAAACACACCCAAGAAACAGTGGCCAAACTAAACGCGACTGATACAACGGCTTATACTAATACAACTACTATAAGTCATATATCCTCCGACAGAAAACACAAGTATTTCCGGCCATGTGTACCAAGAACAAATACTTGAGGCATTTCAAAAATTTACGTGCCTGCTGACCAAGGCTTAGATATTTTATTTCTACAGCAATGTAAGGGTATGTACCTAACATTGAGATAAAGTTATTGCAAAAAAATAAAAAAATATCCTTCAAAAGAGCTGCAGTTAAGTAGGGAGATGGCACACCCAACAATCAAAAAACATGATCACGAGACTAGTTAAACACCCTGTATAAGCAATCCAACCATTACGGTAAACTAATCAAGCATACGGGTTTTACCTTTAATATGCTTTCTTCAAAATGAAAATATATATATATATATAAGTAAACGAAGACTCATTATCATACAAAATCATCCAGGAATTAATGGGATAATATGACCAGCCAGCAAATAACTAATATAGATATTAGTCTGAAAATGTAAATTACCTTATCCCACTTCTGTTCTCTTATATTCCATGCATAAGCCACACCATTGTCCCCTTCTCTGACAACTTTTGTCTGGCCATCACTGGTTCCTGATGACAATACGACCAGACAACATTACTTAATGTGTGGTTTTACCAGTCAAAAGAATACAACATTTACATATTGTTGGCAACTTAGCAGAAGCTCTCACTTGAAAGCTGCCATGGAAACCACATACTAAAGTAGAAAATGTTATACTTTACTAACATAATACTAAGCCAAAAAGACTTGTCTTCCTCGAATTGAAATAATTGTTCAGAAACTGAAAATACAAATCGGTAAAATTTAAAACAATAAAAATGTGTGATAAACCAAAATGACGAGCAGAAGCCAAAAAGTCACTAGAGATGAGTAAAATTGAAATTGCACCTGGAATCCGTAAGGCCTCTAGCCCAGGTAATTCTTCCAATTTCAACCCTCCAACCCTCTTCCTAAAAGAAACAAGTCATTACATAAATACAAGTAATAAAGGTGAAGAAGATGAAACAATCAACAGCCAAGAAATAATGTATGAAATCAGAAAAAAACCAATCAAATTCAAGTATGTATTTGTATATACAGATAAGTGAAGAACTTTGGAATCCAAACAAAGAAATGGGCACTTCCATAAAGGAAAGGGAAAAACATTAACTGAATACTAGACAGAGAGGAAAGAGATCACTAGAAGACAACATATGACTATTAAGTAACCCTCAAAGAAGGAACTTTTATTATTATACGAGATTTAGTCAGAATAATTATGGAGCATTGAGAAGAAAATTGGGTCAAGCACATGTTATTAGGCATAGCAGGTTCATAGCTGTTACATCACATACACAAAACAAGAAGATGGAAATACCTGCTAATTTTGTGTTGAGTAAGCTGGGAGAAATATAACTCCACTTCTAGGGCGTCAGCAATTTTATCCTGATTTACTGTCCAGATACGTACAACTCCATCAGAACATGCTGTCACAATATCCCCATTTTCTAAGAATTTTGCATCCCAAACACAGCCAGGATGCTCTATGCTCTGCACGCAATCTCCATCTGAAAAGGACATTATTTCCCACTTAATATAAAGTGCTAATTAACATTTCTGGTGCTTTCTACAAAGCAATTTTCAGTGGCAAACAGAAAGGAATGAATCTCGATGTGCAAGAATCCCTGGAGTAAGTGTGTGAATCTTTCTTTTTACTCCTCACAAAGCAGGAATTGCTTAAATCATTACCAGGTTTAAAAAAGTAATCACATTCACATCTCTCATGCATTTTTTCCAAGAAACAAGAAGCATTAAGCAGTCACCTTTCCATATCTTAGCAAAACAATCTTCGCTGCTACTGACTATTAATCCAGACGCATGTGAATCAACTGAATATACAATTGAAGTATGACCAACCATCTCCATTAAAACTTCACCGCTTAGAGCCCATAACCTAATGGAACTGCAGATGCCAACAAAAAGTATAATTATGGAGAGCTTACCCAAGTCCAAACGATAGAGCACTTATTATTTAGTAAGTTTACAAACAAGACATTTGCTAGCAACACATGTAAACTTTAAAACATAAACCTCAACTAATATTTTAACCACAAGAGATAGCAGCTCAGACTCAAGGTAATCAAACAATGTGGTTGAACTTTTCTTAATAAGTGACACATGTAAAGAAATATAAGCCAAATTATTGAACTTTTTCCAAACATTTTAATTATTGTCAAAATTTTCCAAAAAATAAAAGGTACATATATACTCTGTGTTTATTCATGTATCTTTCCATATATGAACATATCCTCATACAACTACATGACCATGTTGAGACTCTAAGCAGTAGTTAGGATACATTGTACAATAAGCAGCCTTTTTAACAGGTCCAAATTCGTACCAGAACCAAAATTCAATTGTTCATTTTCTGAATGCTTCAGTTCAATAGACAAGCTCCTAGTTATAGTGTCTAACAATCAAGATTTCTCAATATGATTTCTGTATGTTATCCTCAATAAACAAAGCTATCAAATATTCTATTTGCATCTTTTTTTATATATATGTTTGCTTTTCTTTTGGATGTTGTAATTTTATTTTGACAACATACTAAATTAAACACTACTCATGCCCTACCAACACTAAGGTATGCCTTCAGGATTACGTTCATTTAAACTATACCTCAAAGCAGAACCAGCAATTCAATATAAAAAGATACAAATGCAACAAGAAGCTCACCCATCATGTGAAGCAGAAAGAATTCCCAATCCAGACATCACTGCCAGACCTCTAACAGTATCTGCACAATTCATTAGTACGTATGGATCATAAGTAACTGCAAAACATTATGTGCATGTCAGTTTTTCTAAATAGAGCTATGCATTTGATTTATTACAAATTCAAAATTTTAAAAGTAAAAATATAATATTTTATATTTTCAATATATTTAAAAGAATTTATTTATAAATATTTAAAAAAAAAAAAAAAGAGACACATCCTATGGAAGTCAGGAGTGCAAGTTATTTTCAAGTCAAATAGTCTTCATACCAACTTGTAATCAAAATGTTATCTTTCTAGCTCTAGTTTAATATACTATTAATATAGCAATCAGAATTTGAGTTTTTAGCATAGTAAAGCAGTCACTTTATCTTCTTATTAAGTATGCCACAACGTCGAATATGCCCAGACACTATCGCATTTATTCAGGACCTACAAGATTGCCTAATTAAAGTAACACACGAAAATAAAATTACCTGTATGCCCAAGAAAAGTGTGAGTGCATGTACTTCCTTTCCAAAGTTTTAAAGTAGTATCACTTGAACCTATATAGAGAAAAAGGATTCAGCATCATTACAAGAAAAAGCTACATCAAGCATTTGAACAGATGTAGAATGTGATTAATTTGGCCAGCTCAAAACGACAAGATGAAATAGGAATGGATAAGCCACCTTGCTACATGTGAGGGCACGAGAGTAAACCTCATGCCATTTTTTGTTTTCAGAAAAGCACTCTCACGTAACAGATACTGAAGTAGACACATAAACAGGGCATACAAAACAAAACTGTTTTTGGGAAGCTTACCATGGCATAGTTGAGTCTTATATTTTTGCATTATAGTGTCCATTCTAGAATTCACAAAACTAAAATTGTTCCCATTAACATTATGACCAACTTGAAGTCTCGAATGAACTACAATGCCACTAGGGCACATGATTAGCTGCGGCCAACTTTTAAAGTTCTCACAGCCAAGACGCCAGGAACTCCCGTCCAAACAACAAGAGCTTACAGAGGGAGGGAGCATTGTGATCTATTTCTTATAGACGCGTGGAGCATTTTGATCCTAACAACATTGTATCACATAGCATACATATCAGCTACATAGAGAGTGCCTAAAATGTGCAATGTGCCACTTTACAATCCCCAAAAGCTACACAGCCTACATGCATCACATGCCATGCAAAGTTTTAAACCTATCCAACTCAAGCCAGTCACTCATGAGAAGCAAGCATAACAACTGTGTTCAGCTAATCCCTGGCTGGCTTAGCAAACTCCCTCAACCACACCCATCCTACCACTGATGCAGTCTTATATCACGAGACCAACAGCGTTCTTCAATGGTCAGATATCAATTGCTCACTGACTCAGCTAGGCCTAAGAGTTGACAGTTGACTAGTGTGCTTCTACAGTTCTACTAACTTCTAACAAAAATAGCTGCATACAAAATGAATCAAATAAGGATTACGATTACAAGCCAGAAAAGGGGTTATTAAAAAGGAGGTTCACAAATTTAGTGAAACCAACATCTCAATACTTTTTGGGGGAAAAAGAAAAGAAAGCTCGCAAAAAGTGAATAACCATACCTGTGACAAGCTCGCCCGAAGGAAGCTTTATAACTGCTTGAATTGGTGCCTTATGAGCTTCCCAAGATTCTACTGACTGGCCTTTCCTCCACCGCCTTAAAGTACTGTAGAAAAGACACAAAAATAAAATTAATATCCTAGTGTCACCAAAGCTTAATATATTAGGAGTAAAACCAGGACAGTACGCCTAGGAGATGGTCCAGGACAAAAATGATATATAAATGTATAATTATAAATAAATACAAATGTAAAACCAATCTATTTTAGCAAAACAGGCAACATATATTAGCCAGACATATGTACTAATTTCAGGAGACTCCAAACCAAATTTGCGTATTCGCAAAATCAAGATAGCACAAAGATCAATTCTTGAACACAACATGTTTCCACAAACCACAACGAAGGTTACAATATGTAAAAGTTCATCCAACCCATCCTACAGCAAACTTGGAATAACGTAAAAGGTGAAAACTCACCAGTCCACAGAAGATGAGACAATGTCTTCATTATCCCAAGCGAGGCCGGTGACCTGCAACTGATGGCCCCTGAGAGTTTGCACCTTCTCCCCAGTCTTCAAGTCCCATACCAGTGCCAATGTGTCCATGCCGCCGGACACAATTCCACCATCTGGGTATTCCTCATTGGGCGAAATCCACACCAATGGGCCCACAAAACTGGTGTGGCCCAGCAGAATCTTCGACTCCGAGTACCGCCGTTCATCGGAAGGGTCCAAGGACCATAGCCTTACAGTTCGATCACGTGACGAGGTGGCTATACCCGCATTGCCACAAACACAAATTCCACGAACCTAAATTCATTGTTCATCAATTTTTTTGTAAATAAATTCATTGTTAAACACTAATTCGTAAATTTCAAGTCATTGTGGGTCGAAAACAGTACAGAATTGATCATTCATGCGTAGTATTGTAGATTCAAACAAATTTTGGGAAAAAAATGAAAAGGGTTTTGTGGGTAAGAGATCTTACGTCGTCTTCGTGGCCTCGGAGTTGGCAGCGCAATTGGTACTCTTTGAAATCGATGTCCATCGGAGAGAGAGGGGTTTACCTAGCTATCAGAAAAGGGTTTTACTTGAAGTGAAGTTTAGAAGTGGAAGAGCAAAATCACATAACCTTTGGGTTGCAAGAGCATCAGAAAATAGCTTGTTCTCCAAGTTCTTTTTTTATTTGAAATCCGACCTGTCGTTTTTATTGATCTTATATGAGTTTATGTTTTACTTTTCTTTATTAACCGAGATGGGAAGTAGTTGAATCTCTTTCAGGTCTCCACATTGAACAAAAATAATTTGCAAAAGTTCGACCAAAAATAAATTTGCAATAGACCAATAGTTGACGTTTTACTTTTCTTTATTAACCGATATGGATGTTTTTCATTAAAAGTTTCTATTGAAGTTGATATTTGATAACAAAAGAAGTTCTCAATTGATCTATTGTTCATTGAAAGTTATCTATTGAAGTTGGTATTTGACAACAAAAAAAGTTCTCAATTGATCTACTATTAGCAGCTAAACCATTCATTATATTTTATATTTTATTTTAGGATTTTTAATTGCAGAGGGTTCTGTACTTTGCCTCGAGTTGCAATTGGGTCTACGAACTTTATTTTTAGACAATTAAATCCGTTAACTTGACAAATAATTCCAATTGAGTCCTACCGCCCAACTCTGTTAATTTGTCTATCAAAATGAGACTAAAACTGTCCATCTCAATTAAATTATTTTAAATTTTAAAAATTGAAGAAAAAAACTGAAATAAGTGAAAAAAATAATTCATATAAATTAATAAATAAATAAACATAAAAATCAAAATCCCTCTCTCTCCCGCAACCCATTCCTCGAAGCCCACCATAGACACCCTCCGTTCCAATGAACCCACCCCCATCCCCACCCCAAAACCTCGCCTCCTCCTTCAAGCCATCGGAAATTACAGAACCACCGCTAATGACACTGCCCATTCTTGAATCAAAATGCATGAGAGGTTTGGTTGCTTCATTGTCTCCTTTTGTTGCAATTATGGCTGGGTCAGAAGTTTTGAAGAATCTTTAACAAGAAGCTTGGAAAAAATTGAGTTTGGGGATTCATCGTTCGACATCTGTATGAAAACCCATATGGGAATTTGGTCCCAAAACTGAGTTGGTTCTAGCAATAGCAGCCTCTCTATCAAAGACCATCTCTCTTGAGCTGTCATTCCCAGATTCAAGAACAAGAATAATGGGGAACATCTATTGTTTGGAGAGAAATCAGGGAGCAAAGTAGCGTAGCTCTACACAAAGGGCAAGTTGAGTGAGACAAGAGCCATGTGTCTATGCACTCCATGTGAAAGGCATGGCTGTACTTGGGCAACAATCTGAGCTTATCTTCAGGCTCAAACTCACACAAACACAGAGCATAATCAAATGGGTTTTTCAATCCTGTGATGGCTTTGTAATGGAAGACAGGGAGAGTGTCTATGAAAGACTGGTTAACCCCAGCATCATGGATAGAATTATGATTATGAGCAGTATGCTTGGACTGAAATGGTAGTCTTGTTCTTCTGGCCTGTACCATCCGTACCCGGAAAGCAAAGCCTCGCCATAACCCTCTACGGGGCATCTCATCAAACTCCTCCAAACCCTGTGATCCGACAAGGCTCCAAGTCGTCTTTAAATTTCTAAAGCAGAGTGTCCTCCACCCCTGTAATCCGCAAACCCTCAACCACCACCACCACCTTCGATGACGGAAATGGCAACCCAAACGACACCGCTTTGAAACACTTCGTCAACGAATTTGACGCCTCGAAAATCCTATCTACTGATCTCAAAACCCACGTAATCGCTCCAATCCCCAACGAGTGGTGGCCCCGTGCTCGATTATTGGGAGCTCGAGGTTCTTCATCTTCTTGTGGGGCAGCCACTTGTTGGGGATTGGAGCGAATACGCGGGTTTTGGATCGGTAGATAGGGCTTTCGAGGCGTCGAATTCGTTGACGAAGTATTTCAAAGCAGCTTCGTTTGAGTTGCCATTTCCGTCGTCGAAGGTGGTGGTTGAGGGTTTGCGGATCACAGGGGTGGAGGACACTCTGCTTTAGAAATTTAAAGACGACTTGGAGCCTTGTCGGATCACAGGGTTTGGAGGAGTTTGAAAGAGGTTTTGATTTTGAAGAGGTTTTGAGTGGCAGAGAAGGAGAGTTTTATGGTTTCGTTTCCTCCTTTGATTTTTCAGAGAGAAACCATGATTAGGCTGCTAGTGGGTACTGGCTATGTTTAACGTCGCCAACAATATTATTGCTTGCTTCTCCGAGTATCAAGCCTGCCTTTGGTCTGATAGCTTTCGAGTTGCTGCTGCATCCAGCTCCCTTATATTACGGTCCAATTGCTCCCTCTCTCTTTGATCACGAGTAGGATTTCAAAGAGGCTCCCGTCCAATAAAAAAAACAAACATATATTAGGGTTTCGCCATCTCCGATCCGATTGAAGTTAACCAACGATGGGATCAGTGTTTAGGTTTCTGGAAATCTGTTCTGGCAGAAGTAGCTAGTGAAGTTTTTATGGGAATATACATGCAAAAAACCACACGTTGAAAGATGGCCAGCTAAAAATGTATGTTTCACACATTTTATACTTATAGAGGACTTGATAATATTATCCCTTTTATCCACCTACACTTCTTATAATATTATCCCTTTTATCCACCTACACTTCTTATAATATTATCCTTTTTATCTACTTACACTTCATTTTGTGAAATAAAAATTGTGCCCAAAAGAAGTGTAGGTGGATAAAAGGGGAGTAGGAAAATCATTACCAACTGACTGACATAGAGGATTTCCTAAACCAAGTAGGATTTCAAACAGGCTTTGTATAAGCAACTAACTGAAACCCTTTTCAACATGCAGAGATTTTGTCCATGAATGTGATTTTGTCAAGTGGATCATTGCTTCATGATTGTGAGGTGTACAGCTATCCATGAATGTGATTTGACGTTCGTACATGACAACCATCGTCAAGCAACCGCATCACTTGTAGCCACTTCATTTAAAAGGAAGTTGAAGGATTCTCGGACAATATACACACCAAGTCCTATTGCATGTGTAATGCACTAATATTGCCTTTGTATTGAATATATATTGTATGCATATTGCCACCCTATTGCATGTATATTGTAGTTATATTGACCTACTAATGCCTCTCTAGTGCCTGTATATTGGCCTAATATTGCTATTATATTGTATGTATATTGACTACGGCTCATAAATAGGTTTACGGTTTAGGCCCTACTTCATTCAAAAAGCGACGAGGACGAGAAAGTAACAACGTGCCTTTCAAAAACAGCCATGTGCATCATAATTGCACCGTAAGACATTGTAAGAAATTATTCTAAAAATAATAACAACTAAAAAATAATTTACAAAAAAGGAAGGTACGAATAAATATGCAAATGTTCGTGATGGTTGAAGAAAAGAATGATTATATTTGGTGGTTTGATTATATTTGGTGATACGATATGTTGCTCGCCTTAATCTTCATATATGTAATTGTTGGATTAATAATTCACACAAATTCATCTCGTAATAATCCAATTATTAAAGCTAAGTAAATGAAATGAAACAAAAGAAGAAGCCCAAAATAAACAGAAACAGCAATTTCTAGCACCCTTTCATCGCTTAGGTATTGCCATTGTGATCACCAACGTATCACCAGCTTTATTGCGTTTTAGGCATAAACGAATTATACACTTCCTCTGCTTTTCATTTTTGACATATGTCCATTGTTTGACCTCTATTTTCCTGTAAGGAAAACAAAGAACACATGAATTTAATTTGGAATGGATAGTCCATTAAACCGCTTGACAAAAAAAAAGAGTTTAAACAATGTAGCTTCTCCGAGCAAGTAAAGGCAGGATTTAGTTGATGACCATTAGTTCAAACATTATGTCATCTAATAGGGATAACTAATTTTTGGAACAACTAATGAATCTTCAAAAAGATAAAGAACAACTAGTACACTAATTTATGTGAGGTTAACTTTGCACGGGTTAGCAGTTGCTCAACATGATATTTGGTAACCATCTCTATACTTAGTGTATATTGCATGCTTCTATGCATTCCAAACCTTCATTCTTCTGTGATAAAACTGTTAAATTAGCATGATTTCTAACACATGGAAGTAAACAAATGAATTTGCACATTTATTTGTACATGCACACTGCGCATCATAAACCAATAAATAAAAAAAGGAAGACCAAATACAAAGAAAGGAGCCGTGAAGTAATTTACCCCAGTCAAGTAATTTAGCTGGTGTTAAGAAAGGAGCAGTTAGTAGAATTGTAAAATTCGCAACCCGATTTTGTATCATCATAAACCAATAAATAAAAAGGAAGACCAAATACAAAGAACCTAAAAGGTCATAATTTGATTGGATTACATAATGATGAGCATAGTGACTACAATAACATATTGGCAACTAAGGATCTTAGTTTTGCTTAATATGGATATGTATTTATGAGCAGTGTTCCTATTCAGCTGTTGAATAGATTTCAACTAACAGGTGGAGGGATCACATGAAAGTTCAGAAGTACAACAACATTATCCAAGTTGCTCTCAACAGGAAATTCAAGACAAACCCGTTTAAGAGTCGCTGGATTCCATAACAGCACATTACAGTGGACAATCGGCAACCCTTCATTACAGTCCATTGGATATGCGTTTGGAATTTTGCTACAAATATATATATATTACACCTAAATGTATGTATAAATAAAGCAGCAAACTTTTATTGACTTGCAAGATCAACCACAGAGTTCACCTAATCCAATATTGTACTGACCAAAATAAAGTAAAGCACTGTAAAACAACACCAAAATCAACCTTGCTTTTGCACATCAACTACATTTCACCACTGGAAACCAAATCTCCAATTATCTCCAAACTTTAAATTAAATTAAAGCAAAAAAAAAACCAAATGGGTATTGATAATTAATAAAACAACCATTAACATACAGCAGAAAACAATTAATAACAAAAGATTAAGTTTTCTAAAAATGGGTATCGAAATTGAAAGAGAAACATGGGATTTGTGGATTAATAAAAACAACCATAATGGAAATACCAAGCCAATCACATAACCCCATCAATGTCTCATTCAATCACAAAAACCCAAAAAAAAGAAGAAGCAAAACCAATATTAGAACTCACCACAGAGAAGATCGACGATGAAGGTGTCGTGGATTTATGGTGGAAGTCGACGACGGAGGTGGCGAGTCATGACTGTGGCTTGTGCCAGAGGCCGATGACGGAGGTGGCCAGTCGCGCCTTCTCTAGGGTCGGGTTCCCAAATTTGGGGTTCAACCTTGAGGTTGAAATCAGCTCCTAGTAAGAAGATATAACAAAGAGGAGATGGAGTTAGGTGAGATTCGATGGTGGAGGTGGATTTCCTGTGAGGTTTGACTGAAGGAAGAAGAGGAAGAGGAAGAGACTAGAGAGAGGACATGGTTTCACAGAGCAAAGACTCTGATTTCAGAGGACAGAAGGAATGATGGCAATAGGTGGGCAATACAGATGTATTTATATGGAGGACAATTTGGTACTTTCACGTTACAAAATGAGTATTTCTGATTGAAATTTATAATGTGAGTATATTTGATTATGGTTTATCTTTTGTGATTATCTATGTCAATTTCCCTAATTACATCCTCCTGACCATTGCTGCAAAAAAATAAAAATAAAAAATCAAGGGGCGAGAAATTTAAGTTTCAATAAGACATCAAAAGACACAACAAAACCATTCAGAGACACAAAACAAAACCATTCAGAGATCTCATGTAGAATTCCCCGGACATCAGTCAAATAAATTTGGCTATATGACAGGGATTGTTACCTTTAGGACACCAAGCATTTTCTGGTTCTCTTCCGCAAAACTGCGTTGCTTGATCTCCACAATTTCTTTAACTTTATCCTCCACCTGACAACATATGAGAAAGTTCACTCATTACAAAGAGATATCACCACTGATTAAAATATGTATATTTGTTCCGCTCTAAATTTCCAATGGCCAAATACTCCAACAATTACATTTTAATTATTACAACAAAGTAACATAATGAAATCAATAAACAATTACATTCTAATTCAGACAATTTCAGATCTTGCTCCTGCAGGAGATGAATACAATTTTACTAATGAAACATAGAGACACAGCACACAGCTAAAGAGTAGAGTACACACAAGAGATACAACATGGAGTCAACAAATGATGCAGGATTTTGATCATAGAACTTTTCCAGTTCATTTATAGGAACAATCAACCACTGAAAATTTTCCTCAAACAACACTAATGAATCAATGATATTTCAATTGGATTCACAACTGTAATCATACACTTGCATTTGAGCATTAGGGGATTCTATTTAAAGCCAAAATCTTGCTCTTTTAATCCCCAAATCTTTTGTTGATGAAATTACACTCATATCCATCATCAATTTTTAACTTTCAATCAAGTTTAAATTGAAAAACAACCCACCACCATGATGCACTGCAATGTCCATAGAGCTGGCCAAGCACTGAAATATCCTGAGGTAGGGGGAATGTTTTTTTCTCCCTCAATTGTTTGGAGAGAAAAATTGGATTTCAAAATTTACCAAAGACATAAGTGTAAAGAGCAATTTTTTTGGTTCAAAGAGAATCACCTGAGTTATTTAATTCATACATATAATGCTTAACATCATTGAAGTTCATTCACGTTAATGTATAAGGATCAAAGGATGCACCAAATCAAGGTTGATATTTCAAGAAAATATTAAAAGCTAGCTGCCATGGAAAGCTGAATGAAGTATTGTGGTACTTACAGCACTTGAAGCAAGAGCCAGATAAGGATCTGGAGCCTCGTAAAGTTTTTGATAGATGTTAAGAAAAGCATTCTCCCCAAACTTTGCTCTTTTGGTAAGATTATCAACTTCTTCTTGGTAACCTCTAAGTAAAGAGTTAAAAAGATTTAGCTTTTCCTCTGGGGAAACTTCTTGAAATCTGTCAGCAAATCAATTTGTAAATTAACAAATATGTTTTTTATAATGCAAAGTGAGATGGAACAATTAAATCACAGAAAAAAGGCCTCTACAAGGTACCCAAAATCTCCACTTCCAAGAAGTAATTCAGGCAGGCCCAGGGAGAGGAGATCCTCTTCCCTCACTAGACCACCTACTAATTAGAGAAATCCCTTCAATGTAAACAAAGTACATTTAGTCTGATCATGAGAATATAAAATGGCATACCTCTAGTGCTCTCTGCAAGCTTCTGCCTATTCTTCTGGCTGTTTTCTTGATTTTCAGCTATCCTGAGCCCTTGCTCATCCAGTACACTTTTTTCTTTCTCCAAATCAAATTCTGTCAATAAAAAACAAATCAGCTATTAATAAATACTTTTTAGAATGATGTTCCTGTTTCATTCGTTACGCAACTCAAATACCTAGGTCACCATAGTGGTCAGTCCATGAGGCATCGTCTATGAATACTTTTTATTCCCATTATGCAAATTTCAAGCCTTCTGCAATTTCTTATGGATAAACTCATTCCACTCTCACTACTATTATGTGATTTAGTGAACTTTTACTCCAATACTTCATAATTGCACACAAAACGCGATAAAGCAAAATATCATTAGTTAATTGCATCATTGCTATAAATATGAACAAATTGTGTATGATCCAAACGAAGCATAAATCAAAGCTAGTTTTTACTACCATTTCTAGTAACATAGAATCCAATCAATAACATTTAGACGTGACGATACAAAACCAAATTGCAGAGCTACATGAAGAAAAAAGTTGTGGATGCTACCATTCTCATATTCTTCAAGCAAAACAACAACTCAAGGCTTCAAGCATAAGCTAAAGCGATCACAAAATTAAAAGATACCTTTCCAGAAATTGGAGACGACGGAGATGGGGGAAGAGGAGGAGCTTGATTTGTCTCGGTCGGATCCGCCTTGCGGAGCCTCCATTTGCACGGACTCGGATCTTTACGGCCTGAAACGGCCCGTCGTTCTCTGGGCTCGCAATTCAGTGAGGTACAATGAGCGGAATGAGAGATCGAAATGGAAGATAGATGGATCAGAGAAAAATAGAGCTTCGGATTTTGGATATTTAATTCTCATCTAGCAATGCTCACCTCCTTACCCAAATCCCCATCTTTCTTTCTGGTTGTGGAGTATAGGAGAAAACCTAATCCGTGCCTATCAGTACTCCTCCTATACTACACAACCTTCACATCTTCCTTAGCATTCTTCCCAATCCCTCTAATCGGGTAGCACCCGTACCCGGAAAGCAACGCCTCGCATTCTTCCTTCACATCTTCCTTAGCATTCTTCCCAATCCCTCTGAGTCTTGAGCAGATTGCTGAGTAGAGGGATTGGGAAGAATGCCAAGGCAGATGTGAAGGTTGTGGAGTATATGATAGGCACGTATTAGGGTTTCATATGAATTCCAAGTCGTCTTTAAATTGCTGAAGCAAAATGACCCCTACCATCCCGATTCTCTGATTCCGCATCCAATTTCTGACGCACATTGAGACCGTACAAAATCTCCACAACGAGGTCGTCCGTGACCGACAGCGTCTCGACCTCGAACTTGAGTTCTTGGCCTCCGTGCTTGGTGATTGGGAGCTCGAGGTTCTTCAAGGAGAGTTTCATGGTTTCGTTTCCTCCTTTGATTTTTCAGAGATAAACCATGATTAGGCGAGTCATTTTCCCTGTTATCAAACCTCCATGTTTCCGCCATTTAGTTTTTAGTAAGAATGTTAACAATATTTCAATACAATAATATGTCATATTACACGTGTCAAAAACTAAACGGAGGAAACATAGGGGCACACGGAAAAATGAACTCTGATTAGGCTGCTAGTGGGTACTGGCTATGTTTAACGTCCCCAACAATATTATTGCTTCTCCGAATAGCAAAAGCCTGCCTTTGGTCTGACCAATTGCTCCCTCTCTCTTTGATCACGCAATCTCTCTTGTTGAGACTTTATATAGGCAACTAACTAAAACTCTTTGAGGCTCCCGTCCAATAAATAAATAAAACATATATTAGTGTTTCGCCATCTCCGATCCGATTGAAGTTAACCAACGATTGGATTAGTGTTTAGGTTTCTGGAAATCTGTTCTGGCAGAAGTAGCTAGTGAAGTTTTTATTGGAATATACACGCAAAAAACCACACGTTAAGGATGGCCAGCCAAAACTGTATGCTTCACACATTTTTACTCATAGGGGACTTTATAATATTTGTATAGGCAACTGACTGACATAGAAGGATTTCCTAAACAAGTAGGATTTCAACCAGGCTTTATATAGGCAACCAACTGAAACCCTTTTCGACATGGGCTAGGATTTCCTAAAACCAAGTAAGATTTCAAAGAGGCGTTTCAGGGTTCATTCTTTTTGTTAGCTTTAAAAACCTAAACTCTTGTGGCACGTTTTTACCTATTGCAACTACCGTAGATGGCAGAGAAGTTATTACTTTTGGTCACATGATAAATGTTTTCAATAAATTACGTGTTGGGATGAAAATTTTCCAGTATATCTCCCACAGTATCAAATCTGGAGGAAACGTAAAGAATACCACAACTTTTGGTAAAGTTTTGGTCAGTTTATATACATATTTTGTCATTTAATTCTAGAGCGCATGTGGGAGGTTCAGTTGTTTATCGCCAATAATTACATCCTCCTGACCATTGCTGCAAAAAAAATAAACATAAAAAATTCAAGGGGTGAGAAAGGTAACCATAAAAACTGCTACAAAATCAACGGAATAGATAAATACCTAAGATAGCTCAGAGCTGACATTCGGTAGAGACAGGTGAACACCAGTATATGCAACCCAATAGTGTAGAAAAATGCAAAAGTCCGAGCATACCTGCACGATAATTCTCCATGGTAAATTAAACTAGAAATATGTTTGTATTTAGAGACGAAAAACACTTTGAACAGTTATTTTATTAGCACACAAAAATGGTTTGAACACACCCCCTTTCCAATTAAAAAATAATTTTTCGAGGCATTCCGAGTAATTGAGAATATGATTATGTATCTTAACTTTTTACCCCAAAAAAAAATTTTGATGATGTGATCTTACTTGTTGCCAAGAAGAAAACGCCCGCTGCTAAGTGTAATTCTATCCCTGAAACCCAACTCCTTGTACCTTTGATCCCTTTCCTGTTACGAGTCAATTAAGTTTAATATAAGATATCTAACAAATAAAGGAAAGTAAAAAACAATAAATTCCAGGATGAAAGCATCTTTGATAACAAACTTATAATTTCACCAGAAAGTAAAAATTAACAACCTTTTTTGAGAAGGCTGCAAAAGGATTTATGTCATCCTCATATATCTTCTTGTATTTGGATTCAACATCTGAAGAGAAACCACTTTCAAGATCCTCTGCAGGCTGAAATTACCACAAAAAAGGAACAGAATATATTAAGGAACTAAAAGCACTCCGACCAAAAAAGTGAAAACGGTACTTCTTTGTTTTGGTCAAAAAAGTGAAAAAGGTAAGCACATAATAGGATGAAAATAGCAACATACGTAGAGTACCTTTTTTGATCCTCTAGAAACTACTTTTTCAAGACTGTAATCCTGAACATAACGAATCTTTCCGTAGAGTTTAACATTATCAGCTTTTGTCTTTTCCAGTTCTGCTGTTAACGCTCCTACCCTTTCCTTCAACTGCCTTATTTCCTAATACAACAAAATCAGTCAGCAAAGTCAAATGATTGGACCAGTAATCTAGCCATATGATATGGCAGATTAAAAAACCAAAGCAATTGTGGATGTTTGAAAATAAACGACGTACTTCTTCTGCCTCTCTCAAGCGTGTCCTGAATCGATCTCGCTGGTTACAGATAACCTTAAGCATTGAGCTTTGATCTTGGTCTGAGGAAAAGTGCTTTTGATCTGCATTCTGATTCAGAAAGGCTATTAGATTTAGAACAAGATAAATTAATGTGAAACCAAATGATTACTTAACCAAAGCGAGTAATATGGAATTTATAGTACATGTCAAGATCTATCACTCAACTACAAATTAGCAATTAGCACAGAAAGTTCACGAGTATATTAATAAAAAATATGTTACATATTTTGATGATTAAATTGTCAAAAGGCTCGAAACCAAGTAGGCCAGGCGCCAGTGATATAATAATTGTGAACAAATTTGGCAATCATCACCAATGTTATTAACTTTTTTTTTTTTTGAATAGAAACACTTTGTATTCAAAATAAGAAAAGATCAACAGAGGAAAACAGAACAAACACAAAGACAGAAACAAAAGCCAGAAAACGAAAACACACAAAACTTAATATATTTTGCTAAGAATGCATGATAAGCTTCAATGAGGACTACCCAATAACAATACGATTAACTAGGTGATTTCAAACTTTCTTACACCTTACCGTCATGATATTTCCCAAGAATAAAAATCTTTAATTGAGGACTAATACTAACAAAGCAGCCATGAAGGAAAGAGATTGCATTATTGCAGCAAAGAAGTATATTTTCAAAATTATTGACCCTATGACTGATGGACTTTTATGTGGAGAAATATATTTGTCAAAAATTAGAGAAACAGGGATATGTAGAGGGGAGGCAGGGAGAGAGATGAGGGGTACCTCAGACACCTCAGTGCTACTTGCCTCTGAAAGATCCCAGTCATCAAAAAGGATTCCTTTCTTATCCTTGGAACTATAGCCCTGCATTAGAAGGGGAAAAGTTAAAATTTAGAGAATCGTGGGGGCAACTAGCATACATAGTTATGCATCATATGATGGTTGCACATATGTGCATGAGAGTTTGAATGCGTTTATGTCAATACTTAGCTCATTATATATTAATAAAATCTAAAGTGACTCAATTTGTCCAAAATTGTAACTGAAAAAAAAAAGTTGAATATATCCATATACTTTATATAGTTCATATCATGGAAGCCAAAAGTAACAAACTCATTCAGGCCCCCAATGAGCCATTGATCCCCACCTTCAGTATGTCATCCTCCAACTTTTGGATTAACTTTTGTTGTTCATTAACCTTTACTGTAAGTTCTGCTGTCTTGCCATCAGCTTTTTCCAGCAACGATGCTTTCTCCGAAAGTTTGACCTGAAAGCAGCACAATAAAATATGCATCAGACAAAATGACAGATTAGTAATTGAATAGATATCAATCTCTGACAAGAGCTAGATAGTAATCCAATCAGATGCGTCTGCACATGCACGCATGTCTTCATACTTTCAACTGTGTGAGTTCATGCTCCATTTTCCGGTTTTTATCAAGAAGAAGAGACTCCATTTTGCTCATCTCTTCCCCGCTTGTGGCTACTTCCCAATCTTCAGCCTCAATTGAATTATAACCCACTGCCTACAAATATAATAATGTAAAGTTAAAAAGAGATTAACAGAACACTGTTGGGGTACCGGGAAAATGAGAACAATGCTTCAAAATAACAAGGAATTCTATGGAAGAAAAGAAGATAAGTGAGAACAAATAAACAATACAAACCCGGAGATAAATAGAAGGGAATAAAATTAAGATGGACAAGAATCAAGCAGAAAAGAAAAAGAAAAATATAAAATAGAACCACTGATGTAAGCATTTAAAATAATCATTGATAGAGAACTTGATTTATTCAAGTAAAATACATATCTTATACATCATAGTTGGACTATAGTATTAGTGTACTCGATAATGCCAATTACCATTTCAAATTATCAACATGACCCCAATCATTCCGGCCTATTTTCACAGGAGTCCCATACATGGATTCCCATTGTAGACTGATAGACAACATACTTGAAACAGTAACACTGAAGGTACATCGTAGTGAATTTATTCCAGTCATCATGCAAAGTGAATGCAATTTGACAATTAGAAATAGTAATTAGTTTCCTCGCAACTATGTCCTTCAAATTTCTCCAAACAGAAAAGAAAACAAGTCCAAGAAAAAAACTAAACAATAAAAGAACTATAAAAATAAATAAAAAATAACAAATAAAACTTTCAATAACACTCATGAAACTGAAGCTAAATTTATAACAGGCAACTTCTGAGATAAAGAATGTAGAGAAAGATGGCATTACCTGCAAAATTTTCACCTTTTTACGCAAATCATCAACCAGTTTTGTTGTTGGCCTTGCCTGAAGCTCTTTCTTCATCTCCTCGAGAGCAGCTTCCTTAATTAAAATGCATAAAATAAAATGGTTAGAGGAAAGAGAAGAAAGTAAAGAAAACTGTGGTACAGAAGAGGAGCTGGGAGCTCAATTATATAACACAGGTCATCAGATGAGAAGGTGGCGATTGCATGACTTCAGTTTCTGGAGCATCATAGAACTACAAAGCAAGACTAGGATCTTTCAATGAGCTGAAGCAATAAAATTAGTATACCTTTTCAATGAGCAATGCGTTCAACTTCTTGATCTCATTCAGGTGTTCTTCTCTTTCATTTGATAATGTTGTTTCAATATTGTGCAGTTCCATGTTGAGTTCGGCGATGATCTTCTCTTTGGCAATTAAAGAATTCTCAAGGATGCTATTTGAATCTGAAGTATCACTGTAGCACAGCAATAAACTTAAGATATAAAAAGATAACCCAAGGACAATAGAACCGATCTATATAAAAGCTTACTTCCAATGGAGGAACAGAATACTATAGATACATCAAATATCTATAATCCCACTTGGAGAGCAGGGTAAAAACCCAAAATCCGACACTATGGCAATAGGATGCCAAAAAGTCACGAAACATGTTACTAGAATATAAGTCCACCCTAACTGGTACCAAGGGCTGTTCTAATAAACCTATTCAAGACGACACCCTCTCATGAAACTTTAACATCTGACAAGCTCAAGGATGAAGGGAGGAGCACCCAAGTGAAGATCACAAACATTCATCTAAACTTTTCCTATAGGGATGGCTGATAAGTTTCTCTTCTAAAATTTTAAGTACATACTAGCCACTGGACTAGTGGATTGCAATTTCCGACTAACATATTTGTGGTAAAGGATTGATGCATACGAAGAATGAACGAGAGAAGATAGCAGAGACTCATTCAATCAGTTACTTCCATCACTAGAATATTGGAAGAAGTTCTTTTCTATTTGTTTTTTATTTTTCTTTCAATAAGTTCTTAATTCTACGAATACTATGCTTAGTTTCTTAGAGCAGCAATATATTTGACATAGAATAGAATTCATGAAATTGCAATAAAATTTACTTAACAAACATTATGTATTTTTAAGATTAAAAATTCCAAATTTCTAAGGCAGGGCCTTTGTATTTTCGTTGTTCATGGAATAAAATAACTTCTCTTTGGGCATCAGTTTCTGGGCAATTCAAAGAGTATCACTACTCTACAATCTTGAGAGATATGGTGGCAGTTTTAAGCTGATTCGATCGAGTTGTTTTCTTGCTCAGTTCCACTTTCGTTTTCAGTAGTTTAGTTATTTAGTTATTTTTTTTCCTTTTGGTCCTGGTTCGTTTTAAATTAGTGCCCCTTTTGTTGTATAATCGAGGATTCCTCTTCCTCTTGATTATTAATACAATTGTTTCTATTCAAAAAATAATAATAATAATAACTATCATCTGAAAGACAACGAAAATAAATTGAAACCATTGTCTCCGGGGACACAGAAGTACAAGTAAGACTCTGAAGTACCTCACCTGTTCTTATTTTCAGTGTCTTCATTTGCTGTGTCTAATTTGGAGCGCAGAAGTCCCTGCAAAATGTTCAATGAAAAATGGGGCTTCAACAATGAAGAACCATTTACTGCAAGAAGCAAAATCGAGAAATTGAATAAACAATGATTGTGGCAGCCTGGACCTTAACAAACAATGAAAATTCACAATGTATGATCTATTTGCACAAAAGAGTATGAAACTACAATGCAACAGCTACAAATAAAGAATGTACCATGAATGTTGAAAGTGGATTATGAACAACTCATCTTGTAACATAAAAACTTTTGGGTTAAGCACACACCTTCTCCCTCTCAAGACTAAGAAGCCGTGTCTGGGCCCGTTCAACTTCATCCATTAGAAGATTGACCTCGGATTGCTTGGTTGCCCTCTCTTCATCTGAAATCAGTAGACAAAACATGAGGTGCTTCAAGAAAATTGATCAAATTTGCTTGAGAGATAGATGATCTATAGAATATGATATCAGAGGATCTTGCGAATGTATTAAAGATGTTCTAGAGAAGAAATCAGGAAATTTAGCACTCACCAGATTGAGCACGAAGCTCGAACAATTGACTTTGAGCAAGCTCATGTAATTTCTGCATATTGAAAACACTGTCTTTAGCTTGTCGTAATTGATCTTGCAACAATTGCTCTCTGTATAAAGTGAAGTTTCAATAAGACATCAAAAGACACAAAACAAAACCATTCAGAGATCTCATGTAGAATTTCCCTGACATCAGTCAAATAAATCTGGCTATATGACAGGGATTGTTACCTTTCTTTTAGGACCTCAAGCATTTTCTGGTTCTCTTCCGCAAAACTGCGTTGCTTGATCTCCACAATTTCTTTAACTTTATCCTCCATCTGACAACATATGAGAAAGTTCACTCATTACAAAGAGATATCACCACTGATTAAAGAATGTATATTTGTTCTGCTCTAAATTTCCAATATGGCCAAATACTCCAACAATTACATTTAATTATTATAACAAAGTAACATAATGAAATCAATAAACAAAAAAATGATTTGGAAAGAACGAACTACAAGAGCACATGGCATGATAAAGGAAGGTAATGATCATTTGCATTTTAAAAAAAACTGTTTACATGATTACAATTTACATTCACCTTTAACTAAGAGATACCTTACTAAAGAGAGAAACCTAGGAAGAAACCATTTATCAACCCAATTCATTTGTCTAACTTGAGATGGAATGATGCTATTAGTAAATACTTTGCATTACCAATAAAAATTTCAGTTGCCATATTGAGAAATTGAAAATTTCAAACCACCTCAAAAGATATAGTGGTTTTTTTTTTTAAATTTAGAAAATTAAAATTAAACATAGCACACCTGTTGCTCTAACTGACGGTTGCGCTCTTCAAGTCTTCTTATTGTTGCCTGTTGATTCTTTAAATGAGTTGCTTCTGTCCTGAATTCTTCAAGCTCAACTTTCATTTTCCTATTCTCAGATTCTAATTCAGACAATTTCAGATCTTGCTCCTGCAGGAGATGAATACAAGTTTACTAATGAAACATAGAGACACAGCACACAGCTAAAGAGCAGAGTACACACAAGAGATACAACATGGAGTCAACAAATGATGCAGGATTTTGATCATAGAACTTTTCCAGTTCATTTATATGAACACGCAACCACTGAAAATTTTCCTCAAACAAGACTAATGAATCAATGATATTTCAATTGGATTCACAACTGTAATCATACACTTGCATTTGAGAATTAGGGGATTCTATTTAAAGCCAAAATCTTGCTCTTTTAATCCCCAAATCTTTTGTTGATGAAATTACACTCATATCCATCAGCAATTTTTAACTTTCAATCAAGTTTAAATAGAAAAACAACCCACCACCATGTTGCCCTGCAATGGCCATAGAGCTGGCCAAGCACTGAAATATCCTGAGGTAGGGGGAAAGTTTTTTTCCCCTCAATTTTTTGGAGGGAAAAATTGGATTTCAAAATTTACCAAAGACATAAGTGTAAAGAGCAATTTTTTTTTTGGTTCAAAGAGAATCGCCTGAGTTATTTAATTCATACATATAATGCTTAACATCATTGAAGTTCATTCACGTTAATGTATAAGGATCAAAGGATGCACCAAATCAAGGTTGATATTTCAAGAAAATATTAAAAGCTAGCTGCCATGGAAAGCTGAATGAAGTATTGTGGTACTTACAGCACTTGAAGCAAGAGCCAGATAAGGATCTGGAGCCTCGTAAAGTTTTTGATAGATGTTAAGAAAAGCATTCTCCCCAAACTTTGCTCTCTTGGTAAGATTATCAACTTCTTCCTGGTAACCTCTAAGTAAAGAGTTAAAAAGATTTAGCTTTTCCTCTGGGGAAGCTTTCTTGAAATCTGTCAGCAAAACAATTTGCAAATTAACAAATATGTTTTTTTATCATGCAAAGTGAGATGGAACAATTAAATCACAGAAAAAGGGCCTCAACAAGGTACCCAAAATCTCCATTTCCAAGAAGTAATTCAGGCTGGCCTAGGGAGAGGCGGTCCTCTTCCCTCACTAGACCAACAACTAATTAGAGAAATCCCTTCAATGTAAACAAAGTACATTTAGTCTGATCATGAGAATATAAAACGGCATACCTCTAGTGCTCTCTGCAAGCTTCCGCCTATTCTTCTGGCTGTTTTCTTGATTTTCAGCTATCCTGAGCCCTTGCTCATCCAGTACACTTTTTTCCTTCTCCAAATCAAATTCTGTCAATAAAAAAACAAAATCAGCCATTAATAAATACTTTTTAGAATGATGTTCCTGTTTCATTCGTTACGCAACCCAAAAACCTTGGTCACCATAGTGGTCAGTCCATGAGGCATCATCTATGAATACTTTTTATTCCCATTATGCAAATTTCAAGCCCTTCTGCAATTTCTTATGGATAAACTCATTCCACTCTCACTACTATTATGTGATTTAGTTAAATTTTACTCCAATACTTAATAATTGCACACAAAACGCGATAAAGCCCAATAACATTAGTTAATTGCATCATTGCTGTAAATATGAACAAATTGTGTATGATCCAAATGAAGCATAAATCAAAGCTAGTTTTTACTACTATTTCTAGTAACACAGAATCCAATCAATAACATTTAGACATGACGATGCAAAAGCAAATTGCAGAGCTACATGAAGAAAAAAGTTGTGGATGCTACCATTCTCATATTCTTCAAGCAAAACAACAACTCAAGGCTTCAAGCATAAACTAAAGCTATCACCAAATTGAAAGATACCTTTCCAGAAATTGGAGACGACGGAGATGGGGGAAGAGGAGGAGCTCGATTTGTCTCGGTCGGATCCGCCTTGCGGAGCCTCCATTTGCACGGACTCGGATCTTTACGGCCTGAAACGGCACGTCGTTCTCTGGGCTCGCAATTCAGTGAGGTACAATGAGCGGAATGAGAGATCGAAATGGAAGAGAGATGGATCAGAGAAAAACAGAGCTTTGGATTTTGTTGCAAAAATAAATAAATATATATATTTAAAAAAAAAAGTTCTGGAAAGAATAGTTGTTTGGGTTTCGTAAATTGCGGCTGTGATTTAAATTGTTGTTGTTGGGGGGTTTCTTTTTTCGCTTTTTGGTTTATAGAGGAAAAGAAAGGAAAGCCCAGCTCGTGGAAAAGAAAGGAAAGCCCAGCTCGTAGAAGAGAAAGAAGAAAGAAGGATTCACGCAGCAACTCCAAATCCACTACTTGGAGAACTCCTGGAACGCATAATTCCCACTTCACATCAGGATTTCTACTTCCTTTTTCCATTCAATATTCTTCTCCTTTTACAATTAGAGTTTCTTTCCTAATTGTGTTTGGTTTTGTTTCCTTCTTCAATTCTATTATTTTCTCCTTATTTAAACATTCTTTTGCCCTTGTTTGCAGGTACATCAAGCTAATTTCTGAGCCAACTAGTTGAATTGCAACCTGAGATTGAACAAAAGCTTGGAGAAATTCGTAGGAGACAAAGACAAGACGTGTGGTTTTTTGCGTTTATATTCCAATAAAAACTTCACTTAGCTAGTCCTGCCAGAACATATTTCCAGAAATCTAAACACTAATCCCATCGTTGGTTAACTTCAATCGGATCGGAGATGGCGAAACAATTCAGGAGGAAGGTGTTGAATCGAGAAGATGATGAAGATGAGACTGCACAAAACAGAAAAGAGAAAGAGAGAGGGGTTAAACGACGAACAACTTCCCCACATGATGAAGAAAATGATGATGATGATGGTTCAGAGTCTGAAAAAGAGAGATTGCGTGATCAAAGAGAGAGAGAGCAATTGGACCGTAATATAAGGGAGCGGGACGCTGCAACAACTCGAAAACTATCAGACCAAAAGCGGGCTTTTGCTACTCGGAGAAGCAATACTATTGTTGGCAACGTTGAAACTTTAAGAAAAGTTTCAAGACAAGAATATTTAAAGAAAAGGGAGGCAAAGAAATTAAAAGAGCTTGGAGAATCTATAGAAGATGGGGAATACTTGTATAAAGATGTTAAACTTACTGAAGCGGAATACAATCGATTAAGTTACGAGAAGAAAATATATGAGCTTGGGACGAAGCATGAGGCCGCTACTCATCATGATCATCATGATCATTACAGGATTCCGGAACCCTATGACGATCATGAGGGCGGTGTTAATCAGGAGAAGCGATTCTCAGTGGCTTTACAACGTTGCTGGGATGATGACCTGAATGCCAGGGATAACCCGTTTGCAGAGCAAAAAGCTTGGGAGGATCAGCAAATTGGGAAGGCAACATTGAAGTTTGGTTCGAAAAACAAAAGGCGAAAATGTGATGACGAGTATGAATTTGTATTTGAAGACCAGATTGAATTTGTCAAGGCATCAGTACTACTGGAGGGTGATCAGATGATTACTAACGGTAATGTTGATGTTGGGAAAGTGCAACCAACCCATCAGTTGGATAAGCTGCATGAGGAGAGGAAAACATTACCTATCTACTCATTTCGTGAGAGGTTGCTCCAAGATGTTGAAAAAAATCAGATTCTTATTATTGTTGGCGAAACTGGATCTGGAAAAACTACACAGATACCTCAATTTCTACACGAGGCCGGGTACACTAAGGGAGGGAAGAAGATCGGTTGCACACAACCACGGCGAATTGCTGCTATGAGTGTTGCTGCTAGGGTTTCTCAAGAGATGGGTGTCAAGCTTGGGCATGAGGTCGGTTATTCCATCCGTTTCGAGGATTGCACCTCCGAGAAGACTGTTTTGAAATACATGACAGATGGAATGCTGCTGCGAGAATTCCATGGGGAGCCAGATTTGGCAAGCTACAGTGTGGTGATGGTGGACGAGGCTCACGAGAGAACACTGTCAACGGATGTTTTGTTAGGATTGGTCAAGGACATTGCACGATATAGACCTGATCTTAAGCTGATCATTTCAAGTGCTACTCTCGATGCTGACAAGTTCAGTGACTTCTTTGATTCCGCCAAGATTTTAAGAATCCCTGGGAGACGGTATCCGGTTGATATACACTACACGGAAGCACCGCAGGCTGATTACCTAGATGCAGCAATTGTGGCTGCACTTCAAATACATGTGACACAACCGCCTGGGGACATATTGGTTTTTCTCACTGGTCAGGAAGAAATCGAAACCGCAAAGGAGATATTAAAACATAGGACAAGGGGGTTAGGGACAAAAATTACCGAGCTTATAATATGTCCCATATATGCAAACCTACCTACGGAGCTGCAGGCTAAAATCTTTGAGCCCACACCGGAAGGGGCTAGAAAAGTTGTCCTTGCGACAAATATTGCAGAGACCTCTCTAACTATTGATGGGATCAAATATGTGATTGACCCCGGCTTCAGCAAGATGAAATCTTATAATCCGAGGACTGGGATGGAGTCACTGCAAGTCACCCCGATCTCAAAGGCATCATCCATGCAAAGGGCAGGTCGGGCTGGTCGAACAGGCCACGGGAAGTGCTTCCGGTTATGTACTAGTTACAACTATGACAGTGATTTAGATGATACCACAGTTCCGGAAGTGCAGCGGACTAACCTCGCCAATGTGGTTCTCAGGCTCAAGAGCCTCGGCATTCATGACTTGGTGAATTTCGAGTTCATGGACCCTCCACCTTGTGAAGCATTACTAAAAGCCCTGGAATTGTTGTTTGCACTCGGTGCATTAGACAAAGTGGGGGAGCTAACTACAGTTGGTAGACGGATGGCAGAGTTCCCTGTTGATCCAATGCTATCTAAAATGATCGTTGCCTCGGACAAGTACAAGTGCTCAGATGAGGTAATCTCCATTGCTGCCATGCTTTCCACCGGTAGTTCAATCTTCTTTCGTCCAAAAGACAAACAAGTACATGCTGACACTGCAAGGTTGAGGTTCCACACTGGGAATGTGGGAGATCACATTGCATTGCTTAAGGTTTACAATGCATGGAAAGAGGCAAATTACTCTACGCAATGGTGTTACGAACACTATATACAAGTTAGGAGCATGAAAAGAGCAAGAGACATACGTGATCAACTCGAGCGCCTCTTGGAGAGGGTTGAGATCAAGCTCAGTAGCTCAAATGATTTAGAGGCTATAAAGAAGGCCATTACATCAGGATTCTTCCCTCACTGTGCAAGGCTGCAGAAGAATGGGTCTTATAGAACAATCAAACATCCGCACACTGCCCATATACACCCCAGCTCAGGGATTATGGCATTGGAACAACACGGGCTTCCTAGATGTGTTTTGTACCATGACCTGGTCCTTACTACCAAGGAATATATGAGACAAGTCACAGAGATAAAGCCAGAATGGTTGGTTGAAATAGCTCCACATTATTACCAGTTAAACGGCGACATTGAGAGTTACTCAACTTCAAAGAAGATGCCACGTGGAGAAGGGCGTACAAGTACTTCAAAGCGAATTCCTTGAATTAGATTGTTTCATTAGAGTTCAATAATAATCTAATTTCTGAGCAGGCTGGTTCTCTTGCAAGTTTGAAAGTTTCAGTTTGTTTTCCAAGTTTATTTTTATATATTTTCAAATTGACATTTTGCTTTAGATGCCAGCGTTATAACTTGTTATCACTCAATTGGAATGGAATAGCTTTAGCCCTTTGTACATATTTACTTTGTAGCAGACTGTGCCTTCATAACTTCTTGGAAGTTCTTGTTTAGTAAGCTTTAACCAACCTTTGAATTCTGTTTTCTCAATTTTCAAACTTCCTATTTGCGGTGCTCATCTTCAACATATATTTTAATCTACCTCCACCCTCTTACTAAGTATCATGAACAGTTGACAAATTGAACCATTTGTAATTGGATGGTGATATTATCTGGTAGTCCTGACTTCCATAGGATCTCTCTCTCTCTCTCTCTCTCTCTCTCTCTCTCTCTCTCTCTCTTAGTGTTGGTAGGGCTTGAGTAGTGTTTAATTTAGTATGTTGTCAAAATAAAATTACAACATCCAAAAGAAAAGCAAACATGTGTAAAAAAAAAAAAAGAAGATGCAAATAGAATGTTTGATAGCTTTGTTTATTGAGGATAACGTACAGAAATCATATTGAGAAATCTTGATTGTCAGACACTATAACTAGGAGCTTGTCTAATGAACTGAAGCATTCAGAAAATGAACGACTGAATTTTGGTTCTGGTACAAATTTGGATCTGTTAAGGAGGCTGCTTATTGTACAATGTATCCTAACTACTGCTTAGAGTCTCAACATGGTCATGTAGTTGTATGAAGATATGTTCATATATGGAAAGATACATGCATGAATAAACACAGGGTATGTATGTACCTTTTATTTTTTGGAAAATTTTGACAATAATTAAAATGTTTGGAAAAAGTTGAATAATTTGGCTTATATTTCTTTACATGTGTCACTTATTAAGAAAAGTTCAACCACATTGTTGATTCACATGCGTCTGAATTAATAGTCAGTAGCAGCGAAGATTGTTTTGCTAAGATATGGAAAGGTGACTGCTTAATGCTTCTTGTTTCTTGGAAAAAATGCATGAGAGATGTGAATGTGATTAATTTTTTTAAACCTGGTAATGATTTAAGCAATGCCTGCTTTGTGAAGAGTAAAAAGAAAGATTCACACACTTACTACAGGGATTCTTGCACATCGAGATTCATTCCTTTATGTTTGCCACTGAAAATTGTTTTGAACAAAGCACCAGAAATGTTAATTAGCACTTTATATTAAGTGGGAAATAATGTCCTTTTCAGATGGAGTTTGCGTGCAGAGCATAGAGCATCATGTTCTGATGGATTTGTACGTATCTGGACAGTAAATCAGCATAGAGCATCATGTTCTGCTTATTTCTCCCAGCTTACTCAACACAAAATTAGCAGGTATTAACATCTTCTTGTTGAGTGTATGTGATGTAACAGCTATGAAACTCCTATGCCTAAATGCTCCATGATTATTTTGATTATAATATCTTATAATATTAAAAATTCCTTCTGTAAGGGTTACCTAATAGTCATATGTTTTCTTGTACGTAGTAATCTCATTCCTCTCTCTCTCTCTCTCTCTCTCTCTCTCTGTAGTATTGAGTTAATGTTTTTCCCCTTTCCTTTATGGAAGTGTATCACATGCTATCTGCTGAGAATATAGAATCCCACATCTGGAATTCGAAGCCTTTAGATTATATAACATCTAGATCCTTGCCACCTAGCCAATTCACTTTTCATTGCATGCTCTAACTTTAACAGTACCCATTTCTTAATTTGGGCCCAAAGTTCTTCACTTATCGGTATATACAAATACATACTTGAATTTGATTGGTTCTTTCTGATTTCATACATTATTTCTTGGGTGTTGATTGTTTCATCTTCTTTACATTTATTACTTGTATTTATGTAATTACTTGTTTCTTTTAGGAAGATGGTCGGAGGATTGAAATTGGAAGAATTACCTGGGCTAGAGGCCTTACAGATTCCATGTGCAATTTCAATTTTACTCGTCTCTACTGACTTTTTGGCTTCTGCTCGTCATTTTGTTTTATCATACATTTTTATTGTTTTAAATGTTACAGATTTGTAGTTTCAATTATTTCAGTTTAAGGAAGACGAGTCTTTTTGACTTAGTATTATGCTAGTAAAGTATAACAATTTTTACTTCATTATGTGGCTTCAATTTTGACTTAGTATTATGTTTAGTTTGAGATCTTGAAATCTTGTAGGTTTATGATTATATTGATTGTAAATTAATAACTTCATAAATAAAGAACACTTATCTTTCTCGACAGTTCTATCCCTTAGTTGTAGTTGGTGTGATTCAACAACATTATTTCAAGAATATTAGTCATGCATTGAGTTGTTTATCTTCAGATAATCCATATGATGCTGCCGACAAGTGGCTTCTGAAGGAAAATCTTCCTCTTTCCTACCGGGAAAGGGTTGTAGCTTTCATTCTCCAAAATACTGGACAGAAAGACTTCACACTTGATCCATCATTTTGCGATCCCTATACTAGGTGTAAGTATTCTGTTGTCTGTTGTGTGTGATGGTGTGATTCATGTTTTATATTGTGTTCTTGTTTGCTTTTCACTTGTCTAAGTACTTGCTTTTCTCCCCCATTTCAGCTAGTGCTTATGTACCTGGACAAACTTCAAACAAGTCTCGTATGTATCCATTTGCACTTCTGTTTCTTTAATTGAATTCGGGATGCCATTTTTTTTAATTTAATTGACCTATAAACTATGTCAATACCTGATTTCTAATTATTTTATTTTATTTTTCTTCTGGTTACAGCTTCTGCAAAACCTACTTTCAAACATATTCCTAAGGTAGGCTTTTGCAGCTCTTGTTCTTGAGGTTTGGGATGCATAAATTGCCATGCACAGGTTAAGTTGATAAAAAAGCATTGGCCAATCATATTTACGTTCCGTGTTTGATCTGTGCTCTGTGCACTTCGCATACTAATGAAGGCTTTTAGCTCCAATAATTCTAAAATAGTGTTCTGGATAAAGACCAAGTTTGATATGAGATTGCTTGGCATAACCATGTGGTTGAGACTAAGGCCCTTAGTGATAAATGATTTAATATAGCAATTGTTCTGTGTATAAACTTACATGCTGTAACTCGATTATTTTGTACAATCTGGAAATCCAACAAAATAGATGAGTTTTTGGAAGCCAAACATACCTGAGAAGGGAAAGTAGTGTAAGACTCTTAAATTAGTGGAGAATGATTTTAAACTAGCTTCTAGAAATGAGCAGTGTTGATCCATTTGTGCGCCCAAACTTATTCTGAAGTTGCTTCATTTAAGATTTTATGAATATCCTCAGGAGTTTGCAGCTCTGAGGGCAGTGTGGGATAGATATAGCAAATTTCTGTGACTACATAGTTAGTTTCAGGCTAGAAGTTTTTTTTCTCCTTCAAAGAAAAGAAAAGGAAAAAAGAGGAAAAAGATCAGAGTTTGTGGACTGTCATCATATTTTCTGATACCATTAATTTTTCTATAGCTGATGCAGAGTAGTTGGGATTGAAACTTACTGGAGTTTAGTCAGCATTGCGAATGCTTTATTCTTAGATTGTACTACTGGTAGTCATAGTTCTTCCTGGAATTCATTATTTCAAGATCAATTATTTTCCTTGATGGGTTCCCAAATTCAGCATTTTTACTTGTTTTGGTGTTTTTGGTTTTGTTCTTCATGTCCCTCAATAAATTTGGGCATTTGTTATATCAGTGTCATATTTATACATCTTTTTCTTTGAATGATTTTGTTTCCAGAAAGGAATGCTTGCTTTTGACGTACGTGGCTCAGTTTGATTTGATCCTCAAGAAGATTACAGAGTTCAATAATAATCTACTTTCTGAGCAGGTTGGTTCATTTGTAATTGGATGGTGATGTTATCTGGTAGTTTAAGCATATATATGTATGAAAAGGGTGTAAATAACTCAGGATATTTCGGTGCTTGGCCAGCTCTATGGACATTGCAGGCCATGGTGGTGGGTTGTTTTTCTATTTAAACTTAATTTGAAGTTAAAAAAATTTAAATGGATATGAGTGTAATCCCATAACTGTCAAATGCAAGTGCATGATTTCAGCTTCTCGGGATTTTGATTCGTGAGTGAAATTTTTCCACAAAAACAATTATGTACTCTGGATAACACTCTAAAACATTGTTTTGTATCTAATAGAAGCTTATGCTTTAGTAGAAAGACATCATGTACAAACAACAGATACAGTAAGGGCTCGTTTGGTACATCGTATTAGACTCTGGATAGGAGTAAATAGTCCATATCAAGTGTGTACGTGTACAAACAACAGATACAGTAAGGGCATAGGTGTGTACGTGTACCGCAGGGTCAGAATCACTTCCTGAACAGAGTTCAAAATCCAAATGAGGTTCAGAATGCCCAATTGCATACGCTTTCCGTGCATCTCCAATCTTATATTGTCCATCTTTGAGAAGGCATTCACATTTAAGTGAACCTCTTTTTTATTTTTTGATGCAAGAAAAGAACCTCCTCTTTTTTTTGGCAATTTGAGGAATATGCTTTCTACTGCGGTGGTTCCCTAATAAAGAAGAACCAATAATAAGTCGCTGCACAAGGTATAGCAAAATACAAAGGGGATTTAATAAATACATTTTAACCTAAAGTATTCAAACCATATTCATATTTTAGCATGGTATCAGAGCAATCGATCATCGGTTGTCTCTAAATTCTCATATTCAAATCCCAAAACCCTAAATCAAATTCCTCAAATCCAAATCCCTCAAATCTAAATTCCTCAAATCCTCTTATCAAAATCCCTAAACACATACCCCCAAATCTTATACACATACCTCTCAAATCAAATTCCTACATCAAATCCAATTTCCTCAAATACAAATCTTACCCCTATCAAATCATATCCTCTTATCAAACTCCTTAAACACATACCTCTCCAATCAAATTCCTAAATCAAATTCATACATCAAATTCCTCAAATCCAATTCCTTAAATTCTCAAATCACATCTTACTTCTGCTGTGATGTAAGGTTAGTAGGACCCAACTGCCCAGACTCGTGCTTTTATCGTCCACCAACGGTTCTGTTTTTCATATGTCCTCTAAAAAGCACACATGGATCATTAACACCGGAGCCACTGATCATATGACATTTGATCCTGGACAAATTGCCACTCATACACCGTCTCCTCAATCGGTGGTGTCTAATGCTAATGGTACCCTCCCCGTGATTGGGGAGGGCTCACTCACTCACTCACTCACTCTCTCTCTCTCTCTCTCTCTCTCTCTCTCTCTCTCTCTCTCTCTCTCTCTCTCTCTCTCTCTCTCTCTCTCTCTGTCTCGACTCCCTCAAATTGGATTATGTGTTGATTATTCTGTCCTTACACCATAATCTCTTGTCTGTTGCTCAAATTACTATGGTTTTGAATTGTACTGTAACATTTTGGCCGAATCATTGTGTTTTTCAAGACATCTTCATGGGAAAGACGATTGATTGTGGTACTCGGCGGGGCAAATTCTATTACTTGGATTGGGCACCGTATAGTGAGACCAAGGTTGGTCAAGCTTTCACAACAAGTGAAACTTGTGTCTCGATTTTGGGGCGTGACACATAAGATATTCAATAATTTCTTATATACAAAATTAAATGACATTTTGTCGGAGATTTCAACTTTTTTCTATAGTTATAAAAGGTTCCATATACACACACGTGCAAATAAAATCAAATAATCTTTCTTCTGTGGAGCCTTAAAAATATCAGGATCGGCCCTGCTCTCGACTACAAGAGTTTGAAATTCAAAGCTTTAGTTTATTAAAATTTGAAATAATGGTGGGAGACGGAGAGAGATAGGAGGAGGAGGAGGACGGGATGCTTGGCTGGTGGTGGTGGCAGAGTGGGCGGCGGGTGGCTGCTGGAACTTTTCCTTTTCTAATTTTCTGTTTTCTTCTCTGTTTTTTAAAATTAAGTGAGTGTCCAGGTGTCAATAAATTAGCTAGGAGGAGATAGGGAGGGAGGTTACACAGACAAATTGGGGTTCAGATCTTCTGTCCATGCTTTTGTGTGTCCTTCTCTGTTCATGGGTTAATTTTATGACACGTGGCATTATTTTATTATTTTATTTGTATTAAAAGATAAAAGCATTAATTTATTAAAGTATTATTAAGTTTAATTCCACACGCCAAAAAGAATGATCGTAGGCAGAGAGTGACACACAAAAACAATGACAGAGGATCTGGACTCGACAAATTGGGGCTAGAGGATCTGGATTCGGCAGCACGAGGTCCGTGGCAGATTCCGTAATTTAAGAAACTTACGAGCCTTTTTCCCTATCCCCTTTCGACAGTCTCAACTAGTCTCCTCCCTCTCGTATCTCCCACAGGATGTCTACGAAACCGCAGTCCAGGAGCTGCTGTTGCCTACAGCCAACCAGGTACAATAATCCCCTAGCCTCTGATTTTTACATTATTTTATGTTTATAGAGCGCCGTTTGGCTGCCGAGAAACTCCGAGAGTTTTAAATAGTCTCGGAAAACTGCTCGATCTCATTTCCTAGTTGCTCTGAAACGCTAAGCTGTCTGCACTTGTGGTTTGTCATCTATCAGTTTATTTCGGAAATCTAATCAACACTGAAATGATATTCATTGGATTTTCCTCGGTTTTCTCTGCAACCAAACGACGTACAGTACGGTAGTTTTGGCGAAACTCTCATTTTCATCTCTGTCTGAGAAGAGCCAGAACAGATTTGGTAGGAGAAGTCAGTTTCGGATCCATATAATTTTGTTTATGAGGTTTTGAAGTCATGCTTATGAGGGATTAAGACTTGAGTTACTTGGAAAGTAATTAGATCAACAAATTAGGCTCGTATGATGACTGATGAGCTCTGCCTCCTCACTTGGAAATAATGATTTTCCATCTCAGTCAATTAATTTTTGTCTTATGACCTGATCCCGATTATAATCTGGCAAATAGCAGAACTAAAGACCAAAAAATGAGAGGTGTACAGTTGTCCTTAGTTTTATCTTTATGTCCTCATGAGTGGTTGAACTGCAAATAGAAGTTTGGCCCAAAAGGTGAACTGTGAATAAGCTAGCCGCTTTCAAGACCTGGCTCGACAGTTTCGACCTTTTTTCCGAGGCATGCTTTACCTCAACATACCAATAATGTTGAATGCTTTATGCAGGAATTAGCTATTTGTTCAGGTTTTACCTGGTAGTGAAATATTGATATTACCTATTATAATTTATAACTGTTGCGCTATCTTGTAATCTTTCTTTTCTTCTCTGCTAATATATGCAATTGAATTTCTGAGGGTGCTTTTTTTGCCCTGCCAACTGTTATCTGTGCATACTGCATTTAACAATGCTTCCTCCCTCACTACACTAATTTTTTGTTACACGGAACATGACATTGCTGAGTATCTTCCTGACTTTCCTTGTGCAGACTATCATATGGCAGTTGATAACAAATCTCTTCAGAATTTGTGAAGACACTTAATGGTCAGCACGGCTACTAGATTCCATAGGAGTCATTTCCTGAAGCCAAGAACATAATGCCTTCAATATTCTGCTACAAGCCTAGGAGCTTCTTCACATCTGCTTAATTTATTGCAATAGTGACCTTTTGGGGTTGGGACCTCATCATCCCATTAGGATCGCTGTAAGTGGGTACCTAAGAGAAGAAGTGGAACTACAACTTACGAGTTGTGATTGGGTTTGACCATTTGAGACACATGGAAGTTAAAAAACCTTCGAATGATGCAATGAAGCACCTTCCTTTAACTCCACTTAGAGTAATTAGGGGTGTTGTGTGCTTACTTGTACTTGTTTCGACCGCATTTATGATGTTAGTGTATTTTGGCTTTTTGGGTGCTGTTATAATTAGAATTTTCAGCATACATTACAGTAGAAGAGTAACATCCTTCTTCTTTGGTGCTTGGATAGCTTTGTGGCCTTTTCTTTATGAAAAGATAAACAAGACAAAAGTTATATTTTCTGGAGAAACTGTTCCTGAAGGTGAACGCATTTTACTTATTTCAAACCATAGAACTGAGGTTGACTGGATGTACTTGTGGGACTTGGCATTGCGAAAGGGACGCCAGGGATACATAAAGTATATTCTTAAAAGCAGTTTAATGAAACTGCCTCTATTTGGTTGGTCATTTCACATATTGGAGTTCATCTCCGTGGAGAGGAAGTGGGAGGTCGATGAATTAAACATGCGCCGAATGCTTTCAAGTCTGAAGGATCCCCAAGATTCCCTCTGGCTTGCACTTTTCCCAGAAGGAACAGATTTCACGTAATTTCTTGAACTGTCGTTGCTTTCAATTTTTATTGTAGAGTTGGTATAATCTAAGGGTATGCAATATCACATTCATTATGTATATATTGGTTCTCGTTTAACACTTTATGTCCTAGTAATGTATTGAATCATTTCTTCCCCCGACTATTTTATGCAGTGAGCAGAAGTGCATACGTAGTCAGAAATATGCTGCTGAAAATGGCTTACCAGTTCTAAAGCATGTCTTGCTTCCAAAAACAAAGGGTTTCAGTGCCTGCTTAGATGAATTGAGAGGATCTTTGGATGCAGGTTGCCTTCTTTACCTGTTATTTTGGAGGTTTAGTCTTTATTTGAATGAGTTCTGCTTTTTTCGTTACAATTGAAATGCAAAACATCTTCATCTAACAATATTAATTATTTGACTTATGGGCAATGGTTCCCAATGAGGATTTTTAAATCTTTCGCAATATCAAAGTTTTTGGTTCAGTTTTATCCGACTTTACAAGTTCCTGCCTCTGTTTCTGAAATTTATTTCTGTTTTCCGTTGCTAATGTATTCAAGAATAAGCCTTTGACTTTCAGGATGAAACCAAACCTTGCATTGCTTGCATAAGCTTGTAAGCTCATATGGATTTCGACTATTTGTAGAAATTCTGAAATTGGCACTTCAAACGTCAGTACTTCGTTATTCATTTAGGGCCTTGCTTTCTTATTAAAGTAAAGACTTTAGCAAGTACTTAAATATCTGGATTTTGTTGTCAGTCTGCGCAGAGAAAGAATTCTGACTCTTACCAGTGCTGTAGAATATCTGAACAATGCCGATCTTGTCGATTACAATGTGTTGGAGTTAGTAACAAGAATTTGATAATATTAGGACTAGCTTGTCTTCTTTCCAAATGAGTTCAACTTTTTGCTTTGAATGTTTCTTCGTATAGGGGCCTTATACAAATCCAATGCTAATCTGTTTCTTTTGTAGAAAGATTATTTGTATGAATTGTGACACCACCACACATTTTTATTGTTAGCACTTGTTTCAAGGCAATGACTTTGTTGGATTAAACCTTTGGATTAGATAGTGTTGAGCTTCCTTATTGTGCTTCAGCAGCCAATGTATCTAACTTGTCCCTTTTACTTTTTCCATCACGATTATGTCTGATCAAATTTATCGAATATTGTGCTCATCTTATGCTATGACTTCATGGTTTTGTGTTTGAATATTATTTGTACTTGAAATAGGGAGCAACTTCTGTGCTTGGAATGCTTGAGTTGCTGGATTTGCTGCTTCATTGCTCTGTGTTTGCCTTTGATTACTCAAAAATTTATATATTAACCATTTTGGTTTCCCTTTCATTTTGTTTATTTATGGTAATGTAAGTAGTTTTACATTTTCGCTTAAAAATGAAAGGTTATAGGACCATATAGAATTGAGGTTGTTTGATATTCTAACCGCGTCTTTCAGATGATTGTGTTATTTTTTACTCGTCATCTTACAGTGTATTTGTTTTTTCTGTTTACTTCAGTTTATGATGTGACTATTGGCTACAAGCCAAGCTGCCCAACTTTCTTTGACAATGCCTCTGGTGTGAACCCTTCTGAAGTTCATATGCACATCCAGCGTATCCCCCTAGACAATATTCCAACATCTGAAGACGAGGTTACAACTTGGTTAATGAACAGATTTCATCTCAAGGACCAGTTGCTTTCCGATTTTAATTCTCAAGGCCATTTTCCCCATGAAGGATCAGAAGGTGACCTTTCTACTCTGAGGTGCCTTGTAAATCTTGTAGCAGTAATTGTCTTGAGCGGAACATGCGCCTACTTTACCATTTTCTCGTCCATCTGGTTTAAAATATATGTATCTTCGGTATGTGCGTATCTCACGGCTGCAACCTTTTTCAATATTCGACCGTTGCCACTTGTTAGCCTTGTGAAAGATTTGTTTAAGTGCAAATCATCTTAGTATTGAGGGCTATTCAAAAAATCTTAGTATTGAGGGAGTGTCCAGGTTCTAGGTTTGAGCTTTACTAGCTGTAATTCTTAAGTGGGTGTCAATCCCATACGTACACAACAAAAATTTCATAATTGTGGACAGTCTGATACAAATGATTCTACAGTTTTAGAATGCCAGAAATAATTTCCTAAACTTTTCGTACTGGATGCATTACTGTTAAATTCAACCACGACGACGTTCCGATTCGATGCACATTTTACATGAAAGGGTGAATTACTCTGCAAAGTATATTGCCCCATTATAATCAAGAAATTATGAAGGATTATAGCATTTGAAAACGGAATGAAAAGGTAATTAATTAAAAGCCCACACTGGCTTAATGAGTAGTAAATTTCTGTTTAAATAAGTAGCACGCAAACATTGAATTTGAAAGTGTGAATATTTGTGCATGACTGGGAATTTTGCCTTTTTATGACGTGGATTTTCACTCTGTCCAACATGCTTATTTTCCCTAATTTAACCTGTATAAAAGCCTTATCAACTAGTTATTCGTCGAATGATATTTTCTTTTTCAATATTGAAAGAGGTCTGAAATTCGAATCATTCTCCATGATTGATTAAAAAAAACCTACATGTACACCTCTGCGCGAGTATTCTATATATTTCGTTTCCCTTATTTTCTTCTCGTGATTTTATCTATTTTATGCGTCTCTATTAACATTTTATATTGGAGAAAATACAGGATACAATTTCTCAACATGAAATTGACGATATAGAGCGTGCCATGCTGCTTTCTCTCTTGGATGGAAAAAGGAAAAATAAAAACGGTGAGTCTGCCTAATATCCCTCCGACAAACAAATTTTTCCCTGAAGCAACGATTAACAGTTGATTTTTTTTTTTTGGTGAAATAGGGGGGAAAAAACCCTAACAGTTGATGTTTTTCAATTGATCAATTGGTATACAAAATAGTACCTCTAAGTGGGGCTTTTGGCTCAAATGATTTAACATCTATGATCTGGCTAGCATTTTACCCCTTTTTTTTTTTGTTTCTTGAACCAACTCTGTAGGTTTGGTGCAAGAGATGAGCCCAAAACTAACTTTATTCAACTTGTAAAAGACTTTATTTTATTTTATTACAAGTAATAGTCTAAACTAAGGAGAACTTCTCACACACACAATCACAATGTCAAGGGGTTTTGAACCTGAGATCACTAATTTGCAAATTAATACTATTTTTCACAGGACTAGGCCCGTTGTCCTTGTAAAAGATTTTTTTTTATTCTTTTACTATAATTGGGTGAAAAACTAAGCCAGAAATTTAAGTTCAAAAGTTTGCTCAACCCAACTCAAACCCATTTTCTAGGTTAAATTGGTCAAGCTAACGATTAGTTTGGGATTAGACCCAAATTAATTAACTAAGGGGTCGTTTGGTACGCTGGACTGTCATGGACTGGACAAGATATTATGATTGTCTTGGATTGGCTTGGTTTGGCATAAGCTGAATAAGCTTTGTATTACGTTTGGTGTACGATTGGACTAGGACTAAATTTTTTTAATTTTTTAATTTTAAAAAGAAAGCAAATGAATTTTTTTATTTTTTTATTTTTACTTTTCTCTGTGCTCTTTCTTTATTTTTACTTTTCTTCTCTCTCTCCCCGTTGCTGTGCAAACAAAACCCAGATTCAAATCTGGGTAGAAGAGCACTGGTGTTACAATCTTCGAATATGAGTTTTCATGGATTTGCCTTGACTGTAAGAAGAAATCAATAATTGATGTAGAAGAAACCAATAATTGAGTTCTGAGATTTCATGAATTTGCCTTGACTCTTCGAATCTGAGCACTGGCATAGAAGAAACCAATAATTGATAGGTTGGGAAGAGGACAAGAGTGGCTTTTCTTCACCGTCTGCCATCGCCATCTGCAACCCATAGTCGGTGGTTGTGATTGCTGCTTGGGTGGTCGGTGGTTGCCGTTGGCGCTTGGGTGGAGTTGGTTGCAGAGCTTTGGTCGGGACTAGTAGTCCCTCATTTTCACACGGGCTCCGCTAAGAACACCTAAGAAGGTGTTTTTGGTGGGCCTGGGATTACTAATCCCACTTAATACTAGGACCAGGTGACAACAAACATGGGATTAATTTTTTGCCAAGCCAATCCAAGCCAAGGAGGTGTAACAAACAAGCCCTAAGGCAACAAAAAGGTATTCGGTTCCTTGGTTACAGTTACTTTGGTGGTTATGGTCTTGCTTTTGGGGCCTTTCTGATTGGGTTTGGGTGGTGCGGCATTTCTTGGCCCCCAACTTTTTTATTTTTTTGTGTGGAAACAGGTATGCTGTGTCTAAGTTCCTAGTGTGTTCTCTGTGGCCTTGTTTCCACCTTGGTTTCGTTTATGGTGTTTGCTTTCCCATTGTTTTTCGTTGCCTCTGTTTATGAGGTTTCTATGAAATTCAATTGACCGAAAAAAAAAACGCCAACAAAAAAATCCCAGTGAAAAGGGATATTTTAATGTTTGTATGATTTTAGTGAAACACTTCTTAAGTTTAGTAGTTAAATCTAAAACTTACAAATGTAATTTTTATTTATTTATTCAAAGAATGAACCTTCTTACGATGAGGACAGAGACCTTGCTGAAGCTATTAAGGCAAGCCTTAGATCTCCAGAAGCCAGCAGGTAAATGCAGCCATGAAACTGGATATGTTAATTACTCACAAATCCATCTTGTTTGTAGATAATGTATTTTAACCTATAGAAAACTTCCAGAATAATGATGGCTTTGCTGTATAAATGTACGCATTAATAAAGTTATGGAATTTCGAATATTCATCAAAATGTAAATATTTTTTCTTTCTTGCTCGTGTTAAGAGAGAGACAGACACTCAGTACTTTTAGTCCCACATCGACAATTTAGAGAACAATAGTGCGCTTTATATAGCTTCAGCGCGGCTGAGAGGTCACGACCTTACTTGGACAGGATCTGTTCTATAGTAATCGTACCTCTGTATCCTTGATTTCTAAGGAGACAGGAATCCCAACCTGGTGGATGAATCATGACCGTGTGATCAGAGCGTGATTAACATTCTGATGGTCCTTGTGATCATCATGACCGTAGAGGATCGTTCTCAGTCAGTCTTCTCTGTCTGGGGTGGTCACACGGTTGTCTGACAGGTTCCCTTCTTTTTTAAATTTCCTTCATCTTTTAATATGCTATTTTAATAATTCCTTTTTTTTAATTGGGCGAAGTAACAAACCCAGTAAATACTAAATAGGCATAATTACTCCACAATATTCACAATTTGGAGGAACACATCTTTCTTTTCTTTCAGATCCAATAATATTAAATCAAACATCAAAGATTTAAATGGATTTAATGCCTCTGAAGCTGCTGTTTGGGCCGGCTAACAAGGTTTTTGTTCCCCTTGTATAATTTTCTCTTCCCTATTGAGGGGTCAGATGAGTTCTAACCTTTTTTTTTTGGGTCAATTCCAGTTACTTTGTGGTTTCACTCGTACGGCATGTTTAGAGTTTAGAGTTTAAGGGTTATATTCTCAAACCATCATGAACATGAACCAAAATACACAAAACATGAGGGATCAACATTGCGTACATGTCTCAATTAGTTTTGTTTTTATTTAATTTTTGAGTTATAGCTTCAATAACCTTTTAAATTCAGGTATTGGAGGAGAATTGGAGGCAAAAGATAAACAAGGCATGTGTCAAACTGACGCAGCGTGATAATAAGGTGGCTAAAATCTTAGCCTAAAACTCTGGAATCCACCAGAAAGAATTGAGGGAATCTCAAAGTTTATTTGATAAATTTGAAAACATAACATAAACCCTAGCCATGGGTTAAAAGTTGCTTAAATACTCCTAGAAACCCTAATAATAATAAAGGAATTAAAAATAGGAAAAATAACAAAGTTTCCCAAAAATTAAAATAAACTTAAAACTGAATTTCAAATTGCCAAACAACCTCGGATGCCCGAAAAAGCCCATACGTCATGGCAACACAATGAATTTGACTCGTGACGCCGTTCTCTTCAAAATGACTGGTGATGGGCCCGATTCTGAGCTTGGGTCCCAAATCTGCAGTTTGCTCGTTTTCCCTTTGCGCTTGCATCGTTCCAACTCCTCCTCAATCGCTTCAAACATCTCTTCTCCATCTCAAACTTGGAGTAGAGGATTGCATTGATTCATCTAAACAAGTATCAGGCTTGATTACATTTTTGCCAATAAAAAAATATCCAAATAATGACAACCTTACAATATAAATTCTACAAATCAATAAAGTATGATAACAATTTTTTGATTGTTCAACGATAAATATTTTCTTGCTCACTTTTTCAAATAAAAGCCACGTTGCAATCTCCGGACCCTAACTATTAAAAAAATTGAACAGAAGACCAAGAGAGACCAAAGCGACAGTAGTCCCGTTATCAGTCCCACATCGACATTTTACGAAAAACTAAGGCGCTTCATATGCCCAGTTGACGGCTGAGAGGTCACGACCTTACTTGGACAGGATCTGTTCTATAGTAATCGTACCTCTGTATCCTTGATTTCTAAGGAGACAGGAATCCCAACCTGGTGGATGAATCATGACCGTGTGATCAGAGCGTGATTAACAATCTGATGATCCTCGTGATCATCATGACCGTAGAGGATCGTTCTCAGTCAGTCTTCTCTGTCTGGGGTGGTCACACGGTTGTCTGACAGGTTCCCTTCTTTTTTTATGCTCCCAAATCCTCTACATTCTTCATAAACACTACCAACTTCTTTTTAATCTCCTCTAGTGCAACCTTCACTTCTTCCTCAATGGCAAAGCTAGCACTGTGCAAGAGGTTCTCAATGCCATCTTTCAACATATATGCAAGAGATTTCTGCATCATATGCTCATAAGTCAGGAATATGCAATTTCAAAATATATGCACTTCGCATGTGCAAGTTTCTCATATGTTCATTAATGGTTTTCTGGTAAACTTATTTCTTAATTACAGATTAATTATAATTATTGGTTGAGGTGAAGTAGTGGCCATAATGATTTGGACATGAGAATTCTTTATAGCAGTGATTGTTGTTGCACTGATTTCTTAATTACAGATTATAATTATTTGGTGAGGTTAGAGTAGTTGACTATCAATTAAGAATTCTATAGAGCACTCATTGTTGCTTGCTTAAGTATTACAGGAAGTAAAAGAGATTGGAAAGAAAAACTAAAAAAAAACGTTATTTTTCTTGGTTTCTAGATGTGGTTGTATATATAGGAAAGTATGCAGGGAAAAGATAAATAACATAATAACTTAGTTGGGAGATTTTGTACGAAGAAAAATCATGTATACAAACCCATACAAGGAGCTTAGTGGGAAAAAGGTGTGCATGGGACGAGCTCTGAACTCAAACATCTTATATTTGAACATGGCGGATGTAAAAATACTCAAATTTACCTGATACAGATGATTTGCGAGCGAATGAATGAGTCGTAAGGGTTTCCCTCATTACCTGAAAAAAGTCATGGATACAAAAGAACTACATACAGTTAGCTTAGTTACACAGGAACTTGGAAACCAACCATAAAGGGAAATAGCATAACCTGACTACACACGTGACTCAGAAAAGCCCCATAATGGAACTTGGAAGTTTCAAGTCTCAACTTGTAACAATTAAGCATGATTTAAGCAAAAGAAAGATGCCTATATGAGCAATCAACATGAAAAGAGACCTCTGAGTGGCAATTTCTTCACATATTTCAGGCACTACATTCTGAAATACATGAGGTCACACTGGCGTGGAAGTTATGGAACAGAAAACCAGACAAACTCCAATGGTTGTTAGGAACAAAAGACCAGACCAAACAAACTTCATCAGATCAAGCAATTAATGATTAAATTGAAGACTAAATCATTATGGGAACTACTTTAAGTCAGTTCTTGCCTAAACATTGAGAAAAGGTAAAATGCTATATAATCTTACATTATTTCTTTTATACATCAGTCCAATTGTCTGGGATTCCAAGGTACAATCCAAGAATTAAAAAAATATGATAATTAACAAAAACAGAAAGTTACACAAATTCAAATGTCTTCAAGCATCAAAACAGCAACAGGTTAAATATTGAGGATCATAGGACTTTTAGTTGTTGGAATGTTTTATGATCCTCTGCAGAACCACAGTCCTTGCTCTTCGAATGTCACGACTGCAGGTATCAGCTTGAGCTCCCAAATCCTCAACATTCTTCATAAACACTCCCAACTTCTTTTTAATCTCCTCAATTGCAACCGTTACTGCTTCCTCCTCAATGGCAAAGCTTGCATTATGCAAGAGGGACTCAATTTCAACTTCCAATCTATCGATAAGAACTCGAATGTTGTCCAAGTCCTTAATGGCGACATAAGTTCCTACTTGCATTGAGCTAATTACTTCCTTTTGACCCCTCAAAGCATTTTCATAGTTTTTCCACAAAGAGTCAATCCACTTCCCCATTGAGCCTACAGGGATAGAACTAGCAGCAGCCAGAGCTGCTGCAACAGGTGGAGCAGCCATGGCTGCTGCCACAACAGAACAAATCAACACAGCAGCAAATGTAGAAACAAATATAATACTCGAAACCTTCCTCCAAGCGTGGGTGTATTTGAGCTTCTTATCGAGCTTGTTCTTTCTTAGTTGCAACTTCTCAAGCATTAGTATTTGTTGCCTGTAAACAGATTGAAAAATTTGGAAGAACTCTTCAGTAAAAGGATCACCAATAGCCTTGAAATTCTTCAATTCATCCAAAGTCCTCGTGTATCGACTGCCTCCCATTTCGGTTTCCTCCTCGAACTGTTGAAGAGCAACAAGAATGAGCAATTGGCTGTCACGAGCTCGCTTCAAACACTTCTCCAATGCAGTACAGAAATCTAAAGTCTGCAAGCTGTTTTCAAAGTACTCCTCTACAAGCTCAAACAATTCTTGATTTTTCCATATATCTTTCTTGCACTCCAAGACAACTTTCACAACCTCCTGGTTCATCTCCAACAGGCATTCTGTGACTTCCTTCAATGAATCAAATGAGAGAGCTCGAACTTCAACTCCTGCTGCAATTGTGTTGATGACTTGATTGGTTCTGGTTTGGAGGTTGGTATCAAAGGATTGCAACTCTGCATCAACCTTGCAAGCTGCCTCATATGAACTTAATTGATCAGTTGTGTATTGTACAGAGGATGATGTTTCAGAACTCTTCTTGCTCATATGGCTTCCCATAGCTTCAATTCAGATCTAAACAAGAGAAAACAGAAAAACCCACAAATCAAAGTTCAGAGCTTGACCAAATTGCTTTCCCTTGTAATTATGATTTTCAAAGACAAGAAATGGGCTTTTTGTCAAGCAGGAACTAATTTCCAAACAAAGACCATTAACTGCACCCCCCAAACGGAATCTTCAATCCCAGATTTGCTACCAAACTAATTAATGAAGTTGCAGATTTGAACCAAACCCACTTGACCAAAACCAATGAATTCCAAGTTTTTATACAAGAAAATCAAGTTCTAAGACTTCACCATCACAAATCATGATGTAAAAGCATCGAAAGCACCAAACTTTATTGCTAAGCTTTTTCCAAACCGACCAAGCTGGCCAAGAACACCAGAACAAGATAAAGAGAAAGCTCGAACCTTGAAGAGCAAATAGAGAAGAGAAACAAAGAAAATCGTTAAAATCGATTATGGGTTTTGATTAAATAAAGGAAGTAAAGCAAATCAAGGAGAGAAATGAGGTGAAATGTGAATGAGGAATGAAGAAAAGTTTAAAGAGAATTAAAACTTTTAATGGCCAAAAAAATAAGATGGGTTGGGTTTTAGATTTTAGATTTTAGGAATAACTTGCACGCATGAGAGAAATGAGTGAAATAGGCATGGAAAACGCGGGAAGCAATGTTCCTTCTCCCTCTCTCTGCCTTCCTGAAAACCCTTTAGGCTTATTAGGCCTTCTCTCTCTCTCTGTGTTTTGTGGTTCTCTTCACAGTTTTAACGCGCAAAGCAACAGTTACCAAGGTGAAGGAACCGCCTTTGATTTTTATTTTTTTCGACAAAATTAATGAATATTATTAAAAAGGGTGGCAGAGGCTTGAGACCAAAGACTTGTTTTGGTAGTAATAATGGCAAGCAAACGCAGTGCAACACAAGTCAAGTGTTTCAAATGGGAAAACAACAAAGGTCTTCACTTCTTTGAAGATTTTGATTTTGAGATGCTTTGCACCACTGTTACAGAGGGTAAAAGCTGGTTGAGGGCCTACCCACTTGGTGAATTTACCAAAATGTCCTTTCTGTCTCACCACATACAACACCATCATCCCCACCAAATTCAACGAATGCCATAATTATCCACTATAGTATTGGAAATATCGGTATTCAAAAATACGAAAATTTCGATGGAAATATCGGGATATTATCGATATTTCGGTCCATGTCGTTGATATTATTGATATTTTGGTCCATGGAAGTCTAAAATATCGATGGTATCGGAGATATCGGTAGTCAAAAATACGGAAATTTCGATGAAAATATCGGAATATTATGGATATTTTGTTCCATGGTTCTGATGAATATATCAAATATGAGACAAGAATTGTAGCCCAGAAAAGAAAACAAAAAAAGATAATAATGAAAAGAAATAATAAGAGAGCTTCATAATAAACTTTTTCCAAAAATATTAGAGGGAGTAGTTGATCTCATTCTCTTTCATCTCATCATATTCCTACAATTTATGCAATTCACGACTTCATTTCTATTAAGTACTAAATTTTTAAGTGAAATGTTCTACCAGTTGAGCTAAAAGAATACACATATCTTGTCTAATAAAAAATTAATTTCAATAAGTGGAACTTTTAACCACAAAATAAATACTAATGAAAAAAACAAATGATGTCCAATGACCGCATTATTCTCATATATATCCTAAATTTCATAGAAAGTGCGTAATGTTTAAGAGACAGAAGTAACTGTTTGTTGTTCTTCAAATTGGGAAGTTTTGCAAGCAACTACAATTGGTAGGCAATAAGAGAACTCCAAACTTGAAGAGAATATGTTGGTTTATATTGCTAAATAGTTAGCAGCACTCTCTTATCATCTATTTTATAAATCTGAAACTCAAATAGTAACTTGGGAACCAAGAAAATATAAACTTTTTAATCCACAAATTTCCCAAAAAGGCATCAGGTCATGTTTATCTTGTAATTTATGCAAGGAGCTAGTTAGTTAGAGCATCTCCAACCGAAATGTCAAATCCAACGTGGCAAGTTTTGACAAAAAAATTTGACAGTTTTAAGCCTCCAACCGTTATGCCAAATCCTAGTTGGATTGACATCATTCACTTTTGCTGTCAAAAATGACAGCCCACAAGTTGAGATGTCTTTTTTTATTTTATTATTATTTTAATGCTAGACCCACTCATTCTCTCCTCCTCCATATACAATTTTTACCCTATCTAATATTTTACTGTTAAATATTGAGCCCACTTGCCTTTAAAACTAATAAAATAATATATATATTTGACATATCGGTTGGATAAAGAGTTTTACAATATGTCAAATTGCCACATAAGCCATCAAATTTAAATTTGATGTTTGGTATTTGACATCTCCCTTGGAGATGCTCTTAGAAATGTTACAGATTTTGAAACTAAATGGCATTTTCGTAATTATTATTGAAATGAAGGGGTGTTTTGTGTAGTGAAATTCCTTGTACGAGTAGGAAAGCTGAGGAAAGCAAAAGAGAGCCGCGTGCTCCGACACCCCGCTTTATAGTGTGGGGTCAGGGCATGGCTTCAGGAGTTGACACGTCAGGGTAAGTAACACGTGTTGCCAAGTTACTGGTTGCCGCCAGTGGGATATTTCAAAACGAATCCACGCTACGCCATGTGCCTCGTAACGCTCTCCCGCTTATTTTTGTTTTTATTTCGTGTTTTTGCTTTTTGTTTTGAAAAACTTTGTGTTGTGTTGCTTTTCTTCGCAAAGAATTTATTCAAACTCTTTATCATCTTCTCACTCGGCATTCACATCCATTTTCCCTTGCACACACTACACTACAATTACAACTTACAAGTTAAATAAGTGAATTTTGTTCTCATTTTTGGTTCGATTAAATTTTCTTTTATTTCGATAAATTAAATTCTCAAACTCTAAACTTAAACCCTTTTTTATTTTATTTTATTATTTTATACTAACGATATCCTATTTTAATTGAATCTAACTTATGGGGAGAGAGATTTGAACTCGGGTGTAGAGTGGGGAGGTCATCCGCTTTAACCAACTTGACTAAGTCTATGTTTGCACTCTGAACTTAAACTTAAACTTCAACAATTATGTTTGCACTCTGAACTTAAACTTAAACTTCAACAATTTTGAATAGACCGCAAAAAAATACAAGTAGAAGATCTAATATTTTTACTTAAAAAGACAAAGTCGCTTGAGTTTTAGTGGGATGATTACTTTCGTTTTCGAAGCTTCTTTTTAATGGGACACAAAATTCGAACTCGGGGGCCTTTTCAAATAAAGTGCTAAACCAACACCAATTGATAACTTCTCTATGGGTTTACAAACTCTAACACAAGTTTTATTAGGAAAGAACAAAAACAAAACAAAAAAGTGGCAGAGGCCTACACTTAAGTTGAGTTAAATGAAAAAAAAAAAGGAATTTATATTTGTAGAATTTTCCTTTTACAATTCTTCCTATTAGATTGAGAGTTAATATTAATCGGCCTAAGGTTTGGTTGGCCATGCTGTAATACGGCAAATACGTGGTCAGATTTTGTCCCCATCAAAAGGGTAAGTTGGTAACCCGCGGAATGGTAATGTGAACAATATGACCGACTATCTTGCTTTTAAGGTATAAATCTTCTCTAGAATCTATATGTACTTCGGTCTTTTTTTTTTTGTCTCTTTTCTTTTGGGTAAACGGCAATAATATATTATTGCTTAATAGGAAAAGATTACAAAGAAAAAAAGATATTTAAGCGAGCTTATCTACACATAAAGGTTTGATTATCCGACTACTTAAGTAATCGACCTTCTTCCCGCTAGGAGCAATGAGAAGCAATAAGTAGCCTACCTTTTTTATTTCATGTCGAGAGAGGAGAACGTGTACTATGTCATAATTGTCATGTTATCATTTCTCAAACAAGATTGATCATTATTAATACTTTACTAATTATGCCGTAAAAATCACCCAAATGTCTTGTGCCCTAGCCTAAACTAATAATTACTCGTTTCCGTTGATTGTGGCTTGCAGATTGTGTCATTAGTGCGTTGATTGTGGCTTGCAGATTGTGTCATTAGTGGGAAGTCATATCATTCTATAAAAGTGTGTGATGATCTTGCCAGTTTTCAAAGAATGGACAGCCAGGGTTTAGATAAGGTCGTCGCTATAAATACTAGCTATTTTCGGTCTCTCTCCAGTCCTGTTAATTAATGAGTTTTCAACCTAGTTCCTCATCAAGTATGAAAGAATCAAAATGAAAGTGACAGTGAGAAATGGATATGAAGGGTCATATGTCACTTATACAATACAAGTCTATAACGTACGTAGCAAACAATTGATTACTTTGGATATATAATGCTTGCTTCCCATATAAAACACCAATCTCTTGTCACCACCAATGTCCCTCCGTGATTTTACAGCCCACAGCGTAGCGCCAATATGCCAAGTCTCTGTCACGGGAGTTCTGACGATGTTGCTTGTGTGCACATTGTTTTTCACTTCATAGAAACATGCCTTCATTCACATTTCCCATGTATTCCAAAAATAGCGAAACATAAGTCCAAAAGGATTTCAGTTTTGGATTTAGAACCAAGTGTTTTATATTTAAGGTTTTGTTTTACGATGCATGTGACAAAGATAATTAAACTATAGTGTGGATTGGTAATGTTTTTCTTGTTAGACTTAATTATATTGTCCCAAATATTCATTTTGTCATACTGTAATTTTGAGTCGCACATTCACGCAAGAATCAACTTAGTCAATGATCTACGAGAAGAGAGCATTTGTTTTCAACATTTCTCTACAACTACAATATTTGACATAAAAAATAGAGGTAAACAATATCAAACCAAAAAGCACCACAAAATAACTACAAGTGGGTAAGAGTACGACAAGCCACCAACCCAACCTATACATTCGCTTGCTATATAACGCCAAGGCCACAAACCATCTTTCACTCCCCAAGGAACCAAAAGGGTAGATCAAAGATCATAGACCATGGCAGCGCACAAAAATCTTGTAGTTATTGTGGCGTTGTTTTTGGCACTGGCCTTTGGGTCTGAGGCAAATGAGCAGGTCCAGGTAACTTTTTGCCGCATGACAAAAGAGGGTTTGAATGCTTGTGCTCCATCAGTGAGTGGGCTAAACCCTCTGCCTCCCTCAGCTCTGTGTTGCTCGGCTCTTTCCATCGCTGACTTCCAATGCCTTTGCTTCTTCAAGAACTACTCAAACCTTCTGACTTCCTACGGCATCGACCCGAATCTTGCCATGCAGCTTCCTGCCAAATGCAATCTTCGCCACCAGACAGTCCATTGTTAAGAATATTATTGTCTAAGAACGTAAAAGTTGTTTGCATAGAATATTCATCCGTGAAATCGGTCTGTTTCAGTTTTTCTGTAACTTGAAACTTTTTCTTGGGTTTTTTAGGACATTTTCTATTGAGATGGGCGATAGTATACTAAGCTCACACACACTACATGGATACTAGGACTCGAACTCAGAACCTTGCCTGAGGAAGTAAATAACCACTAGTGAGTCCTTTGCGGTTTTTTTTTTTTAAATTTTAAAGGTTATTATGTAATGTTGATTGTCATTGTAAAACTATATTTTTGGTTTCTTCTGTCTCAAGTGACTTCATAGGGAAGATGTGATTCAAAATTCAAATTAGTATCTCACTTGAGTTTCAATTAGGATGACCATTTGGTTCCTCATCCTTCTATTGAACATAAGAGGAACTCCAGCAATGAGCCCAGGCAAGGAAAAGGAGGTGGGTCCCACGGGCTCGAGCCCAAAAACGTGGTTCCAGGCTTCGTTGGTCGGGGCAACAGCGGGCCACACGCGACCGGGTAGGCCCACGGGGGGAGGCAGCCCGTGATCCAACCCGTGGGGGGGTGATCTCGTGGCGTGTTCAAATTTTTTTACCGTGCAACACGTTGCACGCGCCAACGATAAAAAAATTGAACTTGTGCGCTGACGTCAGCCCCGCTCACTAGCCAACGGTAACAACGCCACGTGTCGGTTTACGGTGGCTCCGATCAATTTTTCTCAAATCCAACGGTTTCTGTTATTTTGGGCTAAAAAATTTGAAAAAAATACCAAAAAATTATGCATTCAATAAAACTTCTTTTTATTCAAAACATTCCATACATCAAACAAAACATAATTAAAAATAAAAACACCACAACCAAAGCATAACTAAACAAAAACCACAACCAAAGCATAAATAAAAATAAACCACAACCAAAGCATAACTAAAAATAAAACCACAACCAAAGCATAAATAAAAATTAACCACAACCAAAGCATAACTAAAAATAAAATTATGACTTCTTCACTTCACTTCATTCACCATCATTGCCTTTCACCGCCCATAAATGCTCCATCAAGTCAACTTGACGTCGTTCATGAATAAAACTTGATTGCAACTCCGTATATCGATCAATCATACGGGTCATGAAACGGCCGTCCCTAACCAACGGTTCATGCTCCAATGGTTCTCCACTTGGTCCCATGAGCCTTTCATAAATTCTTGTCAAGGCCGTGTTCATGGGATCCGGTTCGGGCCACGGCTGCCTTGTGAACCACGATGGCTCTGATTTTCTTCAACAAGCAAAGCCACTGCTATGACAATTTGTTGATCTAGTTCTCTTTGCACCCTTTTGCCTGCAGCTTGTCTACGCCTTCTTTCTCTAGTTTCTCGCTCTTGCCTCTCCAAGATCTCGTTCATGTCTGACATTGAGAATGGAGTATGAATTCTAAAATATGAGAAATGAAAATATAGAGAAGATCTGGTGTGAGAGGTATGAGTTGAGCCTCTGGTTTTATAGAAAAATTTAGGCAGATAGAGATGACACGTGGCGCAATTTTAGAGGGTGAAAATCTTATCTGAAATTTGAAATTCAAATGAAATTTATCTCAAATTTGAAATTCATATGAAATTTATCTGAAATTTGAAATCGAAAATCTTATCCGAAAATTTTATCCGATTATGAGATATGAATTTTATAATAAATATTGACACGTACGAACCCAAAAATCTTGTTCGAAAATATTATCCAAATTAATTGTTTAGGTTACAAAAAAAAAAAATGAATAGTAGTTGCCATTTGACATGGCAACAGGTGGAAACGAACCTTGCCTTTTGCAAAGGCAGCCAATATTCACGTGAATAGTAGCTGCCCTAGCTCCCCCTCCCCCTTGCCATGACAAAGGACAAATGGGTGGAGTTACTCTAAGATTGCAATTTTATTGTAAATCTACCTATGTCTCAAAAATATATGCACCACTAATGGTAAAAGTTTGTTATATCTCAACTTATTTTTATGGGTTATTTTTTCAACACCAAATGGAGGGATTTATAAATGAGAGCTCTCACACCAATTTCTAGATAGAAATGCATGATCTTTGTCTTTCCTTCAATTGTTGAATTGAATTACTAAATCTTTACTCCTTGATTAAGAGAACAAATACCACTTAATAGAAGAAACAGAGAGTGAGAGAGAATAAACTAACAGAAGCAATCTATGGGGTAGGAAGCAAATAATAAAATTATTATCACCAAATTATTAAACAATTAATGACAGGACCCGACCCTAATTTCGCTTTGGAATCCGAACTGGACCACTGGCGCACCGACAACCGTCGGGTGCCAGAACGCTTGACCAAAATGCCCTTTTAAGAAAGCTCGAAGAAAAACAAGTTTTAACACGTTTGACTTCTACCGAAAATTCGGCGTAGTCTCCTGTAATTCGTACAAATCCCAAATTAATTACTTGCATAAAGTCACAATTGTAAAATCCCCAAGCTTTCGGTATGCACAATTATAGTCACAAACAAATATTCCCAAAAGAGCCATTAATTCTTCATATCAAGTTAACTAATAACTTTACTAGATTTCCAATTCAAGTTCAAAGCCAAATTACATGATATTCTTGCTCGTGGCTGCACCAGGATAGATCTAGGCTGCCACGTGCCCTCCGTGAGGGATCAAGCCACACGTAGCTCTTCCATACTAGAATATTTTCCAGAAAACCATACACGAAGCCTTTTCGCTAATCCATGTATTATGTACAGCCCCTAAGGGGTATATGCGTAAACCGAAGGCAACGGGGAGGGGGAAAACTGTCTAACCACGTGCGGTGAAATCGGGCAGGTGGTTAGGATCTGAGCCAACCCCGTGCAGAAAATAGAAGCGTGGTGGCATGCTATATTTCGTAATCCGTACCCATATATCTCGTAGTACACGATTCCCACATCATTGTGTCTCATCCATTATCCATCCATTATGATCCTTTCCGTCAATTCCCTTTTCCTCGCGAAACTCGGAGCCACAGAGTCAACCGAGTCGCGTCCTCGCTGAACTCAGGAACCACAAAGTTTCTCTGAGCCGCGTCCTCGCTGAACTTAGGAACCACAAAGTCTCTCTGAGTCGCGTCCTCGCTCCGCACGGTTCGGGCGTCCCCGAGACTCGTGGGGCGTAAAGTCATGCGCGCAGACTTATTCCGAAGGCAACTAGGTCCGTAGACCGGGTAATCACCAATATCAATATTTATATAATTCGTAAGCAACAATTGATTCCGAAGGCAACCATTTAATCTGAGGCAACCCGTTCAAATACAATAGCTTAACATATAAATAAATCAACTTATTCATGAAGTTCAATTAAATTCAATTATGTGATTTATAAATAAACTTCAGAAATAACGATTCAGGAAAACCTTCACTAAATCATTTATTGCATAAAATCCATTTATTCCGTAATTAAGTCATAATATCATTCGCCCAATATTGACATACAAAGCATGTACAAATCATTATTTAGGAGACCACGCCCGCTAAAATAATTATCCAATAGTTACACCAAATCTAATTCTCAGACTATTCGAAATCCCAACTAAACATCGAGCATAACTTAAGTAGCATATCCTTACCCATTGAATTCATTCTTACACTTACTCATATATCCATGTAAAATTAACATTTCACTAATTCCAACCCACTAACACAATATAATTGAATCATGAGAACAATCACCCAATAATAATGATTAAAACAATTAATAACATATACTAACCGTTGAATAAGTAAAGTATAACCTCAAGGTATTAATATAGCAAATAAAAACCACATAAAGACAATAATAAGAATCTCGGTAATAAAACTCAATAAACAAACATCCCCAAGTCCTTGGACCATTTTAGTACTTTCTGAAAGATTAAATGGCCTCGGAAACCTCCCGGTAAACTTAGTGGTCAAACTCTCAATTTTGGTCAACCGGGCCCGCGGGGCCCACGACCTCCAAATTCAACATGAACTCTCCTAAAAGTCCAACGAGGTCAACTAATCACATTCCAAAGGTTTAGTCTCGATCGAGCTGTCGGATTTCTCGCGATCACCCGATCGGACGGTTTTTCGTGAAACTAAACTATAAGTCATTGATCCAGAGCATCCGGGGCTCCGATCCACAATCAGTCAGCTCCTACACAGTCCTAAAAATACGGGGAACAACATGCTAAGAATTGGAACCGATCCAACGGTCCGAACACACCGAACCCGGATAACATGCAATAGGTGTAAATCCGTTCGACTGTCATACGAACTCCAAATTGAAATCCGAGCACGCCTAAGCGCTCGTGACGAAGTAAGGATAATTTAGGATTAAGGATTGACAATTAAAAGTGGGCCGGTTCGTGGAAACACGCGCTGGCAGATTCGAGGCCTAAAAAGCGATAAAATTGGGCATTCGGACAAACTCCAAACCGAGAGCTATCCTTCCGCCTACAGCTAGTTCTCGGCCTTCTGAACACTTTTCTCAACTACGGGAAAGTCCAATTTGGACCGAAAATGGCCCAAAACCTAATTCCAAAATCGGCTGAAACGTAAATTCGAAAATTGGGTAACCTACGCTACGATTCGATCTGCACCTACCCAACCATCAGCTAGAGCATGAAAAATAGGTGGAAAAGCATATCTCACTTGTCCCGATCGGTGGCCGGAGGAGGGAGAATGAAGAGGTTGAATTTCGAGTAAAATCCGGCCGAAATCGAGCTATTTCCAGCGGGTTTCGCGGCGGTGGCGGCTGGGGATGGCTGGGGTGTGTCGGGGAGGTTGGCGGAGTGATCGGAGGTGGTCCGGTGGGCTGGGGCTGCGTGTGGCGTCTGCTTGGTGGTTATGCCGATCGGAGGAACCAAAAAATATACAGGGGGTTAGTCGCACGCAGGGAGAGAGGAGAGGGAGAGGTTTCTGATTTTTAAAATTTTTGACCTGCGAAATTACCTTTTGCCCCTAGCACAATTTTAACAGTATACTCTTCGATATAACTCCGACCGAGCCCACAATATACCCACGAACTCGTATCAACGAGCCTGACATAACGGTGTGGCTCACTTCCCCAATTTCTTTCTCAAACAAAAATATTATTTTAAATTTCCAAATTCTCCTTAATTAATTATATTAATTCAAATTATTTTATTTAATTTAGTTTTAAACCCTTCGATTTATTTTTCTTTATTTAGTCAACACAACATAATTATTTAGTTTAGTATACTTCCGAGGGTAAAAATGTATTTTACTTGAATACTTTAAGATTTGAATATTAATTTCGGACCGGGATGTTACAATTAATTTAGTGGAAGATAACGCAACATTTTGATTTCCTTATTCACAAGAATTGAGGTTCTTAAATACAAGTGAAACAAACAAATACAAACTCTTCTTTGCCTCCTCTCAAATGCCAATGCAATATTTGATGCTTGTGCCTATGACTGTATGACTTTGGATCATCACCAAATTTTATTTCTCCATGCTGCAGCTAGCAAAAAGGATACAGACAGGTTATTGTATGAATCTTTCATGACTTCAAAGGGTCATCGACTTTAGAGCTTTGTAATCTAACCAAACCTAACCAATCTGCTACAACCAAATTATTATAGTAACCAACGAGGATTTCTGGGCCGCGTAAAATGCACTGGATGATTGTCTGAACAAACCCTTCTAAATCTTTCTGGTACACAACACGAAGGCCATACATTTTAAGCTCCACACCAGGACTTTGCACAAAAGTAGTGCGGATGCGACTTGAATGAGTAAACTGTTCAGGTAACTGTGCTCGCGGTATGTAAATAACCCAAAGTTGACTTTCATTAGATTCAGACGAGCTTAAATCAATGTTCAGCTCTGTATCAGTGTCTTCCATTCGGAAACGACAAGTAAAATTATAACAAGCCTCCCTTAATTCATTTCTGTCCACAGTTTTCTATAATTCAAGGTAGAATGTTCTTGATTCTGGGAAGAATTGAAGCAATTGAAAGTAGTTGTTCCTGAGACAGGTGAAGCCCGTATTTTGAACTCATTTGGGAAGTCTATTAATGATGTGCAATCCTGGGCACTCACATGTTGAAGACTTGATGGAAGCTCCTTAGGCATCAATTGAAGCTTACCACAATTGCTCACATCCAGATGTTCAAGCTTCGAGAGTTGAGAGAAGCTTTCAGGTAGCTGAACAAACTTATTACCACTTAAATTTAATATTTCTAAGGAGTATAAGCTTGCAAGACCATTAAGAAGTGCTCCCTCTATCATGTTAGAATTCTCAGACTATAATCTGAGTTAGATTTGGATTTATCTGTATTGGGAGCTCAGAAATTAAAGGAAGAAAAATGAAATTCAGAGAGAAACTTGAGAGAGATGAAAGCACTGAAAAAATGAGACTGTTATCTCACACTTTCATTTTACAGCTCATGCACACAACGTGCTTGATATAGAAACCGTTAGGAATAGAGAATATTCCAGTACATCAGCTCAATCTAGTAACACACTACTACCCTATGAGATAGAGACACGTGTCACAAACTATCACTTACTCTAAGCATTACATCTTAGCTGTCCATTGGACCATAATCCAAAGGCTTACATCTTAAGCATGCCGATAATCATACTTAATGAACCTAAACGCATATTTAAGCTAAGTACACTTACATTTCAACACTCCCTTCTAAGTGTTTAGCTGAAATAACACCAAGCTTGCTCCTCAAGTATTCGAACCTATCTCTGGCTAAAGCTTTGGTAAAAATGTCTGCAGTCTGCTCCTCAGTTTTGCAATACAACAGATCAATTTCTCCATCTTGTAAAGCATCACGAATGAAATGAAACCGCCTGTTTATATGCCTTGTCTTGTGGTGATGCACATGATTCTTCGTTATAGCTATGGCTAAGGTATTATCACACAGGAGTGGTGTTGCACTGACCTGTTCTTCACCAAAATCAGAAAGCACAAACCTTAACCACATTGCTTGTGCAGTTGCTTCAGCTGCACTCACGTATTCAGCTTCAGCAGTGGAGAGAGCTACACTGCTTTGCTTGACTGATGCCCAAGAAAAAACACCTGATCCAAGATGAAACGCATAGCCAGAGGTGCTCTTCATATCATCCTCACTTCCTGACCAATCGCTATCACAATAGCCAATTAGCACTGCTTTCTTTCCTCTTTCATAGACTATGCCATAATCAAGTGTACCTTGTATGTACATAAGCACTCTCTTAGCAGTTCCCATGTGTTTCCTGGTAGGACCATGCATAAATCTTGCTAAGAGACTGGCTGCAAACATAATATCAGGTCTTGTTGCAGTCAGATACAACAAGCTTCCAACCACTTGCCTGTATAAACTTTCATCAGCTTGCTCACTACCATCCTGCTTAGACAGTTTCTCATTCACTGCAAGAGGAGTTGCAATTGACTTGCAATCCTTGAAACCAAACCTATCCAGTAGAGTCCTTGCATATTTCTTCTGATGCAAGAAAATATAGCTTTCAGTCTGTATTACTCCTAATCCCAAAAAATGATGCAACAAACCAAGATCTGTCATTTCATACTGCTTCATCATTTCAGCTTTGAAGTCCAACATCAATTCTCTAGAACTTCCAGTGTAGATGATATCATCTACATAGAGTGATACAATAAGAATCCCACTTTCTGCAGCCTTCACATATAGAGTTGCTTCACTAAGGCTTCTCTTGAAACCAGCCTTCTCAAAATAAGAATTGATCTCATCATACCAAGCTCTTGGAGCTTGTTTAAGACCATACAAGGCCTTCTTCAGTCTATACACTCCATCTTCCTTGTTTTTAATCACAAAACCAGGTGGTTGATCAACATAAACTTCTTCATGTAGCACCCCATTCAGAAATGCTGACTTCACATCCAAGCGAAACAGTTTCCATCCTTTACGTGCAGCCAAAGCTACAAGAATTGAATTGTATCAAGCCTTGCCACAGTGCAAAGGTCTCATTGAAATCAATTCCAGGTTTTTGAGAGTAACCTTTTGCTACCAGCCTTGCTTTATTCTTACGCACGGACCCATCCAAGTTTAACTTGGTTTTATACACCCACTTAACTCCAATAATTGGTTTATCGGATGGTCTATCAACCAAATCCCAAGTATCATTCTTCTCTATCATGTTAATCTCTTTCTCCATTGCTTTACGCAAGCATCATCTTTGTGACTTCTTCAAAGGACTCGAGGCTCAATGAAGCACACATTGCATCTTTCATAAACTTCAGCTATACTTTTAAATTTCCTAGGAGTGTGATCAAAATCCTGTGGACTCGTGATCCCTTCACCAAAATCTGCTTCATTATATCCTGACATTTCTGCTTGAGTTTCATGTGGTGATCAATCTCTTGTCCATCCTCAACAACATCGATGAAGTGGAAATGAAATGCTACACTCTTTTTGTGCATTCCAGTCCCAGCTGCCTCCCTCATTAAAAATGACATCTCTAGAAATAATCACCTTGCACGATTCAAGATTGTATAATCTGTAACCCTTTTCACAACTGCCATAACCAAGGAACACACACTTGATGCTAGTTTGATCAAGTTTTTGTCTCTGCTGCTCTGGAATTTGAGCATAACATAAAGAACCAAACACTCTTAGATGCTTAATCCCAGTTTCCTTCCACTATAAGCCTCAAAAGGTGTTTTCTTATCTAAAGCTTTAGTGGGACATCTGTTTAAGACATATACAACAGGTTGTTGACTGCTTCAGCCCAAAATTCCAGTGGCATCTTCTTCTCAAACATCATACACTTTGCCATTTCAACAATCGATCTATTCTTCCTTTCGGCTACCCCATTCTTGTGGGGAATAAGCAATCACAATTGTCTCTCCATTCTCATGTCCTCACAAAACTTGCTGAATTCGTAAGATGTATACTCACCTCCTCTATCACTTCTCAATTTCTTGAGTTTATAACCACTCGCAATTCAATCATGGCTTTAAACTTCTTGAACACAAAGTGAATACTTCAGATTTATACCTCGGAAAGTAGATCCGGCACATTCGATCTTGTCATCTATAAAAGTAAGAAAATACTTATTTCCTGACTTTGTAGCAGTTTGCATTGGTCCACAGACATCCGTGTGTACCAGTTCAAGTGGAGTTACTGACTCTGCTAATTGCTTCTTTTGGAAAAGACTCCTGCAGTGCTTTCCAAAAGTGCACCCTTCACACACATTACTTGTAGCTTTAATTTCTGGCAGTCCTAGCACCATTCCTTCATTTTGCAGCAATTTCAAACTGTTGAAGTTTAAATGTCCCAATCGTCTATGCCAAATCAATGTGGATTGACATATACTTGCCTTTAGTGCCAAATGAATCTCTGTATGAAGATTCAAAGGAAAACTCCTATCTCCTTTCATTTGCACTCTAGCCACCAGATTAGAGAGTGAATTGTCATCATAGATATCTGCTTTGTTATCACCAAAAATCAGAAAGTATCCATGCTCCATCATCTTTCCAACACTGAGTAAATTATCCTTGAGACCAGATACAAGCATCACTTCTTTGATATACCTCTTTCCAATCTTTGTCTCAACAACCAGACTTCCTTTTCCCAAAACATCAACCAACTGTCCTGTTCCCATTGCAACCTTTGCAGTTATATTTCTATCAATGTCAATCAACACATCTTCCCTGCCAGTCATATGGTTGCTACAGCCACTGTCTAAGTACCACACATCTTCCATAGGTCTTTTATCAACTGCATTATTGACAAAGAACATAGTTGGTGAAGCAGGAGCTTGAGTTGCAAAATTCAGTTGTTGTTGTGCAGGCCTCTTGCTATAGCAGTCCTTTGCCATATGTCCAAGCTTGTCACAGTTATAACACTTTGGTTTGCCTTTGAATCGACACTCACCAAAGTGCAATTTCCCACAGTGTTTGCAAGTATTCTTAGCTCCATCAGTAGGATAATGTCTGCCAGCATTATTCTCCCACTTCTTGCCTTTATCTTTCCAATTCTTTGATTGCTTGTTAGTCTGAATTCCAACAGCCTTAGCTGACTTAGAATCTACACTTAGACCAGCAAAAGCTTTCTCAGTCTTATGCTCAGTGTGCCTCTCCAACCTCTGTGCAAAACCTTTCAATGAAGCCACAACCTCTTGAACCTCAATTGTGTCTATGTCCCTTGAGTGCTCAATCACAGAACATATAGGATCATACATAGCAGGCAAACTAATCAACAATTTCTGTACTATTCTTTCCTTAGATAAATCTTCTCCATAACTTCTCATTTGATTGATAAGATCAAACAGTTTTGCAAGATAAGCAGACAAGGATTCATCATCTCTCATTCTAGTATATTCAAAATCCCTACGCAAACTTTGTAATTTCACACCTCTTACCTGTTTATCTCCATGAAATTCTCGCATTAAGAGATTCCATGCTCCCTTTGCTGTTTCTTCATGAGCAATCCTTGGAAAAATTTCCTCAGAGACTGCTCCTTGGATCAGTCCAAGAGCTTTAGCATCCTTCATAAGTGCCTCTGTGGGAGATAGCTCAGCTCCACTTGATCCCTCCTTGTCCTTCTTCGTCTTATCAGATCCATCAGCTCCCTTCGAACCGAGATCTCCAATCCTTTATCAACAAGATCCCACAATCCATGAGACTTGAATATGGTTTTCATCATTATGCTCGAACTCATAATTCTCTCCATTGAAAATCGGTGCTCGCAGCTCACCACCACTTGATCCAGCCATATTAGACACAGATCTAGAAATCCCAAGCTCAGTGCCAAGAACTTCAACTCACGCAGCTCACAGATCAAAACGCCCAGTAGAAAATGATCAAACCAGGCTCTGAGGCCATGTTAGAATTCTCAGACTATAATCTGAGTTAGATTTGGATTTATCTGTATTGGGAGCTCAGAAATTAAAGGAAGAAAAATGAAATTCAGAGAGAAACTTGAGAGAGACGAAAGCACTGAAAAAATGAGACTGTTATCTCACACTTTCATTTTACAGCTCATGTACACAACGTGCTTGATATAGAAACCGTTAGGAATAGAGAATATTCCAGTACATCAGCTCAATCTAGTAACACACTACTACCCTATGAGATAGAGACACGTGTCACAAACTATCACTTACTCTAAGCATTACATCTTAGCTGTCCATTGGACCATAATCCAAAGGCTTACATCTTAAGCATGCCGATAATCATACTTAATGAACCTAAACGCATATTTCAGCTAAGTACACTTACATTTCAACATATCAAATTGCAGTTACTTAAGTTTAGAGCTTTCAAAGAACTTAAACCTGATAATAGAGTAGGCATATTATTAGGCAAGCAATAAATTTATGGGAACATACATGAATGATCCCTTCCACCTCACCACCAACAATTAAAGGATAATGTCGAACAATCAACGATGATTGTTTGTACCTGAAAAGGATGATGTTTGGCTTAAAGCAGTTCCACTTAGATCAAGCATCTCCAGAAATTCAAACCAATTAAGATTCTCAGGTATGCCATCAAGTTTTGAGCAACCTGCTAGAATGAAACTTTTCAGAGATTTCAAATATTGAATGCTACTAAGAAGACACAAAAGGTCTTTGCAGTCTCCTAAATTCAAACAAGTAAGACCAGTCAAATGTCCAATTGATGTAGGCAATTCCTCTATGGCAGTCCCATCTAGATTAAGCTCTAATAAGCTTTCCATATTTCCTTCATTGTCGGGAAACTTCGTGAGGCTTGAACAGCCGGACAGAGTGAGACTTTTAAGAGATTCCAATCTAATGAAAGGCGGAAGGCTCTCAACAGATTTGCAGTATCTCATATTCAGCAAAGTAAGTTTTTTGAGAAGTCCAATGGACGGATGAACAGAAACCAATCTTGTACAACCTTGAAGCACCAGTGTCTCAAGATTTGGAACCTCTTTGAAGTTTGGGGTCATGATCAAATATTGAGAATCCCTTAGACCAATGAATTGAAGCATGCTCCAGCACTGATATAATTTGAAAAACAAAAGTGATTGAGAAATTAATAAGAATAAACCTTAAGGTTTCCAGTCAAGCGTTTTTTCTTATTGGGTTAAAGGTATATTGTCATCTTCTTTTCTTTTGGTCAGAGGGAAAAAAACTAACAAACCACAGAGAAGCATGAACATAGGCAAGAGTAAAGAAGTCCAAACCCGCAATACAACCGATGCAAAACCAAACATATCCTGATAGTCAATTCTAGTACATTAAGCTATTATGAAATAAAAGACTGCCAAATATAATATATTTACATTTGTTTAAATTTCTTTCAATAAGATAATTTTAAAATACATAATTGGAAAGCATAGCTCTGCATCTACTTCTAGTTTATAACATATATTTAATAATATAAACATGCATAAGATTAATATTAAAGATCTTACCTTTTCTCCCTTCCATAGTTGTTCAATGCGGCTCGAATACAAGTTGAGTTCAACAAGTTTATCTGATTCAAAGTTTGGTGGCAAAGAATTTAAAGGACATTCATGCCATTCCAGAAATTGTAACTCATTAGAAAGATATTCGATGTTTCCGTGAAAGTTCCCATTCCAAATCTTGAGCAATCTTAAATTTTCCATCTTTGAGAAGGCATTCACATTTAAGTTCACCTCTTTTTTATTTTTTGGTGCAAGAACCTCCTCTTTTTTTGGCAATTTGAGGAATATGGTTTCTACTGCGCTGGTTCCCTAATAAAGAAGAACCAAGAATAAGTTGCTGCACAAGTTATAGCAAAATACAAAGGGGATTTAATAAATACATTTTAACAATCTTAGAGTCTGTGTGTACTCATTTTACTTCTTACCTTATTATTTGCAAGTACAGGATGATATCCTTGGAAAGCCACAACCTGCTACGTTCTCCGGGCCTCTCACGACATTCTCGACGAACAATTTCCCAACCCAATTCTTGTATCAAATCATGCATCCACAAATTTCTTCCAAATAGAGTTATGAGAGATTTATCCACGAGAATGTCTATATCAATTTCCGGACGGTAGCCACAACTAGTTTCTAATATTCTTATTACACGATCTTTGTTCTCTCCCTTAAAGAAGCAGGCAATGTCCAAAAACTTTTTTCTGTTTCTAATGTTAATCCATCAAAACTCACTTTAAGGACATCAATGATTTTTTCTCAGGATTTTCTTTTAGTCTATCCAATGCACTTGACAATGCGTTTTGTGGCCTATTACAAAGGAATGAACCCAAAACTTTAATAGCTAATGGAAGTCCCTTAGCATATGTTAAAAAGTCCTCGGATAGCTTGAGAAAACTTTCTTCAACCTGATGTTTTTGAAAGGATTTCCAACTAAAGAGCTGAAGAGCTTCATCATTAGTTAACAGCTTAACCTGATATATTTTTTCTGCACATCTGCTTAGCACATGTTCATCTGTTGATGTTATGATGATTCTACTCCCTGGACCAAACCATGTCCGATCACATAGTGCTTCCACTTGCTCAACCTCATCCACATCATCAACAATAATAAGAGCTTTTTTATTACGTAGTCTGTGCCCTATTACATCTTCCATATCAATATTTTGTATCTTTACATTGCTTTTGAGCAAGTCTGAAAGAAGTTGCTCTTGTAAATGTTCTAGACCTTGCTTTTCAGTTGCCTCTCTAACATTGGCTAGATAGCTGTAACCTTCAAACAGAGCACGTATTCCTTTAGCAACTACTCGTGCAAGAGTTGTCTTGCCAATTCCCTTCATCCCCCAAATCCCTATGATACGAACATCAGGCAACCCTATCTCTAAGCAAGAAAGCACTTCTTCTATACGAGAATCCATCGCAACTAAATCCTTGGACTCACTTAAAATTGTTCGGTTTAATCTAGTGAAACTCATTCCTACAATATCTTCAACAACTTCCGATTCAGGTCTGCAAATAAATAAATGAAACATTTATGTAGAAGGTAAAGCAAAACAGTTTTATATATAATGGAAAATTAAAAATGGATCATAGGTTTTGTCTTTTTATTAGTTTGAGTACAACTACTAGTATAAAAATAGATCATATATGTACACTCCAGATTATTGTTTCAGAAATTCTGGTTAATCATATATCTGGTTGTCGTGTGTAGTATAAAGAATTCCGTGCATGTGTTATTGATGTGTATGGAAGAGTCCGTCGTTATTTTTCTTTTTCTTTTTATTTTCAGTTGATTTTTTAGAACAAGAAAAGCAAAAAAGCTTTGAGGTACGAACAGGAAGAATTAATAAATAGAAGAATAGTTTACACACCCATCTTCCAAATGCCATCCAGCAAGATTGGCTACAGCAAAAAGTGCATCTCTCCAGCTTTGCACCTTCTCTTTCTTGTCTTTAAAGGTTTCTTCATGCATCAAGAAGGCTTTTTCGAAACTACCAGTTTGTTTCCGTACCTCAGATGGATCCACACACTAGTAAAAATACCCTTGCGCGACCAAATTTTGCGTGATTTAACACCAATTGTCGCACAAAGTCAGTTTGCGCGATTTAAACTCAAAAATTCGTCCCCACAAAATCTTGCACGACTAAATTTTGAGCGACGAAAAACACATCGTCGCACAAATTCACTTTGCGACGAAAATTATTTCGTCAAGCACAAAGTCACTTTCTTGTGACGAAGATCTAAATTCGTCCAGCAAAGTCTTTACAAAAATAAAAATTAATTATTTTTTAATTTTTGACTTTGCGCCTGAAATTATTTCGTCGCACAAAGTCACTTCTTGCGCGACGAAGATCTAAATTCGTCCCGGAAAGTCTTTACAAAAATAAAAATTAATTTTTAATTTTTGACTTTGCGTGACGAAATTATTTCGTCGCACAAAGTCACTTTGCGCGACGAAGATCTAAATTCGTCCAAGAAAGTCTTTACAAAAATAAAAATTAATTTTTTTAATTTTTGACTTTGCGCGACGAAATTAGATCGTCGCACAAAGTGACTTTCTTGTGACGAAGATCTTAGTTCGTCTAGCAAAGTCTTTACAAAAATAAAAATAATTTATTTTAATTTTTGACTTTGTGACGAAATTAGATCTAATTTCGTCGCTCAAAGTCTTTAGAAAAATATAAAAATACTTTTTTAATTTTTGACTTTCTTGTGACAAATTAGATCGTCGCACAAAGTGACTTTCTTGTGACGAAGATCTAACTTCGTCCCATAAAGTCTTTACAAAAAAATTTTATTTTTAAAATTTTTTTGTGGTATCCACTAGTGTAAATATTTTAAATTGACGATCGAATTAGTTCATTGTATTCATGTAACGCCCTGACCTAAAAATACAAGAAAATAAATTAAATAATTGAGTTGGTTAATTTGGGTAATTAAAATGAATTAAAAATGAATTAAATAACAAAATTTGAATTAAATAATGATTTAATAATTAATGAAGAGCAAAAAGGTCAATTTAATGTTCGGTTGAGATTTTGGCGAAACGAGCTGCACCAATTATGTCGGGCTCGTCGATACGAGTTCGTGGGTATATTGTGACCGAATCGGAGTTAGAACGAAGAAATGGCGTCTGAAAGAAGTTCAGCCAAGACAACCGTAAATAATTCGAAGTTCAGTTTTTATAAACCCAGATTTTCACTTCGGGTTCGCGACTAGCCAACTTCAGATCACGTTTTCTCTCTACTCCGACCTCCGATTCAGGCAATACCGGTGGCAAACGAACCAGCAAACTTCCCTCTTTCAACCCCAGACCTTCTCCGCCTCAATACGCCGCCGTGGTCGCCGGAATCAGCCCCGAAACAGGCGGTTTCGGGCAGTTTTTCTGAAAACTTTGGCCACCTCATTCTCCCTCCTCCGGCCACCAATTCAGGCGAGTAAGGTATGCTTTTCAACCTATTTTTCATGCTCTAGCTGATTCTTGGGTAGGTTTTGAACGATTTGTACCGTAGATAACCGGATCTGTGAGTTCAAGTTTGGCCGGTTTTGAGGTTGAGTTTTGGACCACTTGTGGTCCAAATTGGACGTTCCCATAGTTGAAGAAAGTGTTCGGGAGGTCGATTAGTATAGGCTGGTGGAAGGGCAGCTCTTGGTTTGGAGTTTGTCCGACGACGGGTTATCGCTTTGACACCCAATCTGTCCGGCGCGTGTGGCGGCGCGTGAACAGTGTTGTGAGGCCACATTGTGTTCCAATTCAATCCCTTGTTGTAACGAGCGTAGGTGTCTTCCGGATTGGTCGGACGTCGTTTGACTACCGATCGGATTTACGCCTTATTGCGCGTTATCCGGCTCGATATGTTCGGACCGTCGGATCAATCCCAATTCTTAGTATGTTGTCCCCGTATCCCTAGGATTGTGTAGAAATTGACGGATCGTGATTCGAGTCCCGGATACTCCGGATCGATGACTTGAAGCTTGAATTAAATCTTAACCGTCCGATCGTGCGATCGTGAGCGATCCGACCGTTTGATCGAGACCAAAATTTGAGGACACGTTTTTAGGCCGTGTTGAACCTGTAGGGACTTTCGGATCTAAGTTTGGAGGTCATGGGACCTACGGGCCCGGTTTGACCTAGTCGGGTTAGTTTGACCAAGTTTGACCGGGGTTGACCGAGCGTCTCCCGAGGCCGCCTTGCCACGTAGTTGACGTTTTTGGACTTCTAGGAGTGTCCGGAACCTTTTGGAGGGTAGTGGGCCTAACGGGCCGGGTTGACCCAAAGCGGGGTGTTTGACCGTCGGTTGACCGTGAGTCTTAAGGCGGTCCCAATCGGTTAGAAGAAGTAATTTGACCTTGAAATCCTTCGTGGGACGTTTGGGGCACGTTAAGTCGGGTGTTGGTAGGATTTGAGTTTAAGGTTCTCGTTTCGGTTCAATTACTAATCCAATCCTCGTATCTATCGCTTTAGGTGCGTGGACTTCTCTTCTGTAAGCGGGACCCCTTAGGGTTATGCGGCGTAGGACCAACGGTGAGTGGACATTGTTTTTCAACGACTTTATTTTAAAGAATGAATTGAAATGCATATGAAATGGTTTTCCTCGATAATTGGAATTTAAATATTGTTTTAAATCTTGAATTTGGATTTTAATGGAATTTCTTGAATATAGTTATATTTTGAGCCTATGCATGTTTTGGGTCCCGGGTTTTATGCGGGATATGATGATTTTATTTTCATATTGATTTAATATCGGATCTTTGGCATTTATTGAATATATTGAGATTTGTGGTTAATGTGAGTATTGGATTGCATGTGGGATTATAATTTCGGTTTGGGTTTGAATTGTGAATTTTCTTGGGTTCTGTGACATTGGAGTTTTATATGGTCATTAAATTTACAATTTGGAGAATATGGGAAATATGAGAGATTTACAAATGCTTTGGATTTGGTTATTATATTTTAAGAATAAGTATTTATACTTTGATTATATTTGATAAGTTGGGGTTTACGGCTTTGCCGGGTTTCGAAGCTTATATAATTTGGTTATTTGAATCTTGGGATTCTTATATGGATTTAATTATGGAATTTTCTATTTACTTTGATATTGAAACTTATGAATATTGTGGGTTATATTCCCTAACTTAGGAATATATCTTATATTCTATACTTTTGCGAATCATATTTCATATCTTGGAAATTTATATCCTATACTTCAGTGAATCCATATTTTATATTGTTTTGGAAATTATATTCTATACTTTGGAAAGTTATATTTTATATTTTTAGGAAGTTATATTCTATACCTTTGGGAACCTATAATTTATATCTTTGGGAAATTATATGTATACTACTAAGAAATTTATATTCATATTATTAATTAAACATTTGGGCAATCCTATTCCGCTAAATGTCGGGATTGGATTATATAATGGGATGATTCTACTTTAGAACTATTATATTATTCTATTTATGGGTTTATCGGGAAATTTCTTATACGTGGAATTTATGAACATCGTGGGTTTGCAATATATACTTTCATGGCTACTAAATATACTTTTACTAAGTATTTCGGTGTTGAATTTTATGTTTTTGAGAATTGTTATCTATCTTTCAATTATGGAACTTTATTATTATTTATACTTTGGAATTTGTATTATACGGATTATTTGGTTTGTATTTGATAATTGAAGTTTATGGCCCTTTGGGAAATTATATCTTTGTCTTGTTTTGGAATTATGATATATTATCAAAGCATCGGGATGTGTGTTGGTATTTGGATTTTGGTGGCTTTTGTGAGTATATACTTTGGGTATTGAGTTTTGGTGTGTATGTATGTATATACATTTTCGGGTCTTTGACATATTGCAAGTATCTTGAGTTATATAATATTTTCGAGAATGAATATATGTATGTTTGGCTATGTGGGGGGTACGTGGGTGTGGTTATTGTGGAAAGTGAGAAGTTGTTGGTTATGTCAGTTTGAAGTGCTATAAGCACTACCCTATGTACCTTCCCCCAGTTATGGAACTTTGGAAAATTGGATACTTGGATATGTTGGATACCCGGTGCACCCTTGAGTGGGTGTGACTGTAGACCCTTAGCGGGGTAGTCTGCGCGCGTAGGACTTGTCACAGGCGTACGAGTATTAAGGATTTTGCTGTACGTGCTGATAAGCTTAGTCCCAGTTGGACGGCTTGTTCCCTGGCCACATGGTTGTTGAGGACTCCTCTATGTGGTGCAGTCAAACGATCCCCTGTTGGCATTGTTTCCCCGGTACAATATTGTTGTGAGAGTCTTACTATGTATTATTATTATTATTATTATTATTATTATTATCACAGTTCTTCCTTCTTTTCTTTGGGTGAGGATACTTCCTCGCCTGCAGTGCCTACGGGCATGCGGTTGTTTGAGTGTGGGAAAGCTAAAGGGTAAAGTTTACTTAAGGTGTGCGTACTTTGTTACTATGGTGGTTGTTGTTGTTTTTGAGTTCCGTGGATTCGTCTTGTTTTTGGAACTTTAATGTTGTTTTGTACGAGAACTTTATTGATTTTCGTGCTCATGAATTTCAAGTGGTTTATGTTTATATTTTATATGAGGATCAGTTTTGGGAGGTTATGCCTCGGGGAAAAAGGAAACGAAAAAGGTTTGGATTTTCTTTATTCCTTTATTATTTTAAAGTATTGGGTTCGGGAATCAGCTAGGTATACTAAGAGTTTGAATTGAATGGTTTTACATCGTTTTTAAAATTTAAAAGTGGGGTTAGTATGTTGTTTTAAGTATCGAAAACTTATTTTCGTCCACTCACACCTTTCTCGCTTTGCGCCCCAGTGTAGTGCCATGAACCGAACTTTCAAGCCGAGCTTTCCTTCCCGCGAGCTTCGACCAAGGGTAGGACTTCTATGTTCCTTTCTCTTGAGGTTGATTTGTCGTTTAAATTCAATTGCCTTTAGATATGCTCTGTTATCGCCCATTAGGGTTGGAATTAAAGGCGGAGGCCTATTTACGTATTCGTAGTTGTTTCTTGGTGCTTCGATTGTAAACTGTGTGTGGTTTGGCGGGTTGAAGTTTTGGTTAAGTCAGTTTTTCAGGGAGACTGCGAAATTTCGGCAGAAGTCTCGGCCCTTTTACTTGTGATTCGGGAGTAGGAAGTGTTTTTCTTAGTAAGTGGGCCCGACATCCGCCGGATGTCGGAAAACCACAGGGTTCGCACGGATTCCGAGGGAATTCGGTCGGGTCCTGTCAATTCATATAGGGTCAAGGACTGTAACTATAAAAAATCATCAAAATCGAAGTTGAAATAACCGTTAAATCGTGATTTTTCGTTTATAACCATCGAAAAGTTTTGTCCCATTACTTGATCTACGAATGTTTGTTTTTTTCCAATTTTTGGTGTATATGATCTTAAAGTATAAGCAAACAAGTTTGACGGTTGGATCGTTGAAACTAGTTTCATAGAATGCGTATGCCATCAAAACAATATGTTCACTTACAATTAAGAGTTTATTTATACTTTTGTTAAATATAACATAAGATTTTGTGGAATCCACTAGTGTAAATATTTTAAATTGAAGATCAAATGCAGTCATTGTATTCATATAGGGTCAAGGAGTGTAGGTGTAAAAAATCATCAAAATCGGAGTTAAAATAACCGTTAAATCGTGACTTTTCGATTATAACCGTCGAAAAGTTTTGTCCCATTACTTAATCTCTGAATGTTTGTTTTTTCCGATTTTTGGCGTATATGATCTCAAAGTATAAACAAACAAGTTTGACGGTTGGATCGTTGAAACTAGTTTCTTAGAATGCGTATGCCATCAAAACAATATATTCACTTACAATTAAGAGTTTATTTATACTTTTGTTAAATATAACATAAGATTTTGTGGAATCCACTAGTGTAAATATTTTAAATTGAAGATCAAATTCAGTCATTGTATTCATATAGGGTCAAGGAGTGTAGGTGTAAAAAATAATCAAAATCGGAGTTAAAATAACCGTTAAATCGTGATTTTTCATTTATAACCGTCAAAAAGTTTTGTTCCGCTACTTGATCTCTAAATGTTTGTTTTTTCCAATTTTTGGGGTATACGATCTCGAAGTATATACAAACAATTTTGACGGTTGGATCGTTGAATGATGTGTGTATATATATATATATATATATATATATATTTATTAAGTAGCTTTAAATTTTTTTATTTTGTACGTATAACACTTAAGAAATTGAATAGTATATATATTTATTAGTAGCTTTAAATTTATTATTTTAGTTAGGATTGGGTTTTTGTTAGAAAAATATATTATTATGGGTTTTATGTTTAAAAAATGAATTTGAAGGGAGTAAAGTCACATTTTCAGTAAACTTTATAATAATAATATTTTTTAAAAATATAACAATAGAGTCGTTGTGCAAAAACCAATAACACGACGTTATAATGTAAACATGCGTCGGGCAAACCAATTTATTTATTTATTTAATTATACATTATAAATTTTAAGATATAGTTGTTTTCATAAGTTTTTATTATTTTTGAAAACTTTGCACGATCGCCTAACCCTTATTTACTTATTTTTATACTTTATATTATTAAACTAAATTATTTCTTTATTTTTATTATTTTCTTTGTGAGACAAAAACACATTTGATCACCTAAACCTTATTTATATTTTTATTATTCATAACAATTATTTTATTTTTGTTTTAGAATTTGCGCGACCAATATTTTCGTCGCGCAAAACTCTAAAAATTTGGGCGGAGTGCCAAAAATGGGACGCGGGAATTTAATTTAATTTATTTTAAAGACTTTGCGTGACGAATTGTTGGTTTGTCGCGCAAAACTCTAAAAATTTGGCGGGCCCAAAAATTTTGCGTGGGAAATTTTTAAATTTTTTTAGACTTTGCGAGACAAACCAAAAATTCGTCGCGCAAAGTTTTATGAGACTAACAATTCGTCGCGCAAAGGTTTGAGCGACCAATATTTCGTTTCGTCGCGCAAAGTGATACGGTTTTAAAAATCGAAATAACTCCTCCATTTTCTCAATTTCTTTCTCTACTCTTACCTCTCCTCTCCCCAAATCCTACCCTTTCTCTTACACTCATTCCTTTCACTTAATCTCTCTTCTTTCTCTCTCTTCACTATGTTTCACTCTCTCATTCCTCTTTTCACTATATCTCACTCTCACTCACTCTCTCACTATCTTCTCTAATTCTCTCACACTCACTTCTCCCTCTCATTCTCACTCACTCTCAATCTTGCCAAAATATATATTCTCTCCAAATTTAAAATTTTTTTTTCATTAATATGTGTTTTTGGAGTTAGTTTTGAGTTTGTGAGGGGTTTGATGTTGAATATATTGGGTGAGGATTGGAGTTTTGGTTGGATTTGGGGTATAACAATTTTAGGGTTGTATTATTGCACTTTCTTAATTTATGTGTACATTGTGAATATTATATATATATATTGGACAATTTGATCAATTTATTTTGAATATGTCAATTTAAATTAAAGTAATGTAAAAAAATAGAATCATACAATTAAATTAAATTTAAAAAGAAAAAATTAATATAATTAGAAAAATCATACAAAATATTTCGTCGCGCAAACTACTAAATTAATTTATTTTAATTAAAAAAATTTAAAACACAAAATTTAAAATTTTTTTTAAGACTTTGCGCGACGAATTGTTTGTTTGTCGCGCAAAACTCTAAAAATTTGGCGCCCGCCAAATTTTTTGCGTTGGGAAATTTTTTAAATTTTTTTTAAGACTTTGCGCGACAAAATTTAAAATATTTAAAATATTTCGTCGCGCAAAACTTTGCGCGACCAACAACACTTCGTCGCTCAAAGTTTTGCGCGACCAATAACACTTCGTCGCGCAAAGGTTTGTGCGACCAATATTACTTCGTCGCGCAAAGGTTTGTGTGACCAACATAACTTTGTCGCGCAAAGTAGTTTTGCGCGACAAAAATTATTTTTCGTCGCGCAAACCCTTTCTCCATGAGCTTTGCGCGACCAAAATTTTGTCGCGCAAAGTTTTGCGTGACAAAATTGTACTTTGCGCGACCAATAATACTTCGTCGCGCAAAGTGTTTTTTTGTAGTAGTGACATAATGGAAAACTGGTAGTATCGTTTGTCCCAATTTCATGCATTAACAGACTTTGCAAGCTCATCCAAGCACCATGTTGAATTGGCATAGTTTGTAGAAAGAATGACAATCACAAATCTTGATTCTTCAATTGCTTTCAAGAGTTTTGGTGATATGCCTTTCCGATTCAAAGTGTGAATATGCCTTTCCGATTCAAAGCAGCATATAGATGATCTGTAAATCCTTGGCGAGTGTCTTCACCTCTGAAACTGAGGAAGACGTCGTATGTCCAGTATTGAGTTGTCACCGAATCAGAAGAAGAAGAATAAGGAAAATATGTTTCATGATGAGGTGTGGGATAGTACCTTTGGGTGCTCATCGAATTAAGGTGACAACGGGTGGAAGGCTACTGCTTTGTTTATGGCAGAAGGAAAAGTTTTAGACAATCTTGTCCATTTTCCTAGTTTCTATATATTGGTTCTCAAGGTCAACTCTGATTGTATATCTTAGCTACCCCAATACTTGTAATATAAAAATTACTTCCTTGCGAGAAGAATATGCGACATTATGCCTTCCAATAATTTAGAAGACTAATATTTTCTGAGAAAGCAAATAGCATCACCAAATATCTTTAGAAACTAAGAAAGTGCATTATGTAATCATGCATTTTCATATGTAAATCATTCAATTGGAACGAGTCCAACAATCAATCTGTTTTTGTAGATGTGGAAACCAATTTATTCCCTTAATAATTTCCTAGGTCAAATGATTTCCTTCCATTTGGGGATTATTTGATTTAGGGATTTATTCGATTAATTGACCTAATTGGGAGTTACCAAACCTAATTGGGAGTTACCTAAACTAATTGGGAGGTTATTTGATTCTTGCCTTAATTAGGGATTTGATTTAAATCCCTAATCACACCAACCTCACCAACCACACCAACCACACCAACCTCACCAACCTCATCGAGGCCCTCTATAAATAGATGGCTACGCACAAGGGTGAAGGTACATCTAAATTTCTCTATGAAACTATGCATAAATTCTCTCTCACAAACCCTAGCTACCATAATTCTTTCTCTCTCACACACGGCTCCGGCCACCCGGTTCACACCATACATACAACTCCGTACTCTATTGTTAGCTATTGTTTTCCTACAAACACTCGAACTAACTTAGGCATCGGAGGGCCTTTGGCCAACCCGGGTGTGGTCCTCTTATTCCAATTTATTTTGCAGGGAGAAAGAGACAACGAAGAGGAAGGAGGAACTTAGACGAATATTCTTTGGGGACGAAAAACGCTCCCACAGTAGACTATGTTAATGTTAGCAGACAGTGAAACATCCATAAAAACTCATCCAAACGCGTGGCCAACAGTTGACGAAACCAAAGCACAGCATAATGGTCCGGCCTCTGAAATTAAATCTACATTGTTTTAAGCAATTTGGTAAGTATTTTAAATCAAGTATGTTGTAAATTAATACCATATGCGAGCGAGAAAAAGACACGCTGATGCTTGCTTGTTTGATCAAGTCTTCACAACTTACATGATGACTTTTAATTTTTTAATGCACGATCATGCTCATACATTAGATATTTAGTAATGCAATCAAACTCCCACGATATATTTATATTATTATTATTATTAAGTCTTCAAATTAAAACTAGTACAACCTCTCCTTCCCTTCAACTTTCCCAAATTTTAAAACCCCAAATCAAATTAGCCAAATAACAGCATCAACAAGAGTTTCACTCAGAGAAACGGGCAGATTCTAAAGTAAAAATGGGGAAAATACCATAAGAATTGTTTCATGCACAAATGTAAATAAACAAAGAGATAGCTTAGCCTGGTTTGAGAAAACTCATACCTGAACAAAGGAGAGTCTGATAGGCTGAAAGAGCCCACCAGAGAAACACAGAATGTGAAGAAATAGGATGCTTGAAGATGAGGCCATTGAGGGAGAGTGGCAGCTGAAGTGGAAATCGTCTATCTAAATTCTGCCGCACCTTGGAGGATCCTCCTAGAAAACGCTTTGATTCACGTGACCCAAATAAATTATATTGCTTGTTTCAATCCAACGTGTTATTTCTTTTGCTCTAGGTTTTATTTTCAGACGTGTCAGTACAACAAGCAATTGAATAGCTTTGCTCCTATTTTTATTCACTATTATCCTTTTTTCAAACATTTGTTTAAAAAAAGGCGGGAGAAAAAGGAAGAGAAGGTAGCAAGAAAAAAATACATGTTTTTCTTTCACATATATGAGAAACATATGAAATTAATAAGCGCATTTAGTGCTCCTCCAACAATTATGTAAGAACTAGCTTTTGTTATTTGTAATTTTAACTTGTAAGGATGTTGAACAGCTTTGGAATGCTAAAATATACGAGTCACATTAGTAAAATTATCTCCAATAGACTTGTTAAACTCAATCACCAAAGTTGCAACTCATTTCTCTCTATTCAGAACTAACAAGTTGACCTTGTCTCTTAAAAACATTTATTTTACTTCGGAAGAACAAAACCTGCATTGGAAATGATAAAAACCTACACTTTTTTCCATTGTTTTCGAAAAAACCTACATTGAAAATGCAAAAATAACAAACACTACATTAATTGAACTAAAGAGTATGTTGAGGCACAAATTATTAAAGGGTCATGCTAGAGAGACCAACTTTGGATACCAACTCTCTAATAGAGGTGGAGCCCATCAATACAACGGGTCTCATGCTCTATTAGAGAGTTGGTACACAAGTTGGTATCCAAAGTTGGTCTCCCTAGCATTTTCCATTATTAAAATACCTAACAAACCTTTTTTAGATTGACACATATATAAGTCAACAAACTTCATTTTAAAGAGTTTAGATTGCTACTACTGTTGGAAATGAAAACTACTACTGTTGGAAATGAAAATACTACATCGATGAGTCATGAATTGGAGATGAATTAAATTTATACGAATTTAAGATAGGTTTGACATCTTGTTTGAATAGATTGAATAGGGGCTTGAGAGCTACTAAAGTGAGGCTTTGATTAGAAAATATGGGTGGAGCGCTGGGAGCTAGTGTCAAAATTGAAACAAAGTGACATTTATTTTTTTCTGAACCTTCCTTCCTTCTATTGGTGAGCGTGATAGCAGAGAATGGCAGGGAGGAGACTAATTAGTTTAATAATTTTTAAAGGGTAAGTAATGGAGGAAACAAAACAAGCGAGGAGGGGTAGCCTATGTGGAAGAAAGAAAGAAGTCAAGCTATCCGTATGGCTTAAGTTCTTAAACTGTGAAGTTTTGCCTGAGTCCCTTTAAACATAACAAATATACAGCCATGCATACGCCCAAACGTCATAGTTTTGCGTGAAACATCTTAATTTTATTAGGTGAGTAGATTGTCTTCTCCTCTGCTTCGCGGTACGACTCCTCTACAGCAAGGTTTTCCAAGAATTGACAAGCATTGCCTTGCCAGGATGTATTCAGGCACACAGTGAATATTTAGTCATCTGGTGAGTCTTGTGCCGGAGCTAACTCTGCTAGGCTAGGCAAATAAAAGTTAGGGCTAATGAGCTCTTGTTCTTGCACAACGTTACCCTTCCTGCCTCAATGTTAATATATTTTTTTGGCAAAACTACAGATTATTCTGCTAAAGAGTTTCTTGGGGTGATGTGTATATATTGATGGGAAAATATATATTCAGACGTAAGTCTGGATTAGAGTATCTCCAACAGCCTCTTCAACAACTTTTGGAATTCTAAAATATGTGAGCTACACCATAAAAACTCTCTCCAACAACCTCTTCAACCTCAGTCATCAAAGCTACGACTTATTTCTCTCTCTTTAGGATTGGTAAGTTGATTTTGGCTCTTCAAACATTCAATTTTATTTTGGAAAAACAAAACCTACCTTGAAAATGTCAAAAACATGTATTTTCTCTTTTCATATAATAAATACATAGACATTTTTACTTGTTTTCATATTTTTCATTCTTTTCATGATATTGTATTAATTGAATTGAAGAGTGGAGCAAAAATTATTGAAGTAGCAAATAAGGCTTTTCAAATTGTCACGTAGGTCAACAAACTTCAATTTGAAAAGTTTTATTTGCTACTATTGTTGGAGATGCTCTTAGAGCATCTCCAACCGCCCTTCAACCACTTTGGGATGCTCAAATAGGTGAGCCACATTAGAAAAATTCCTCCAACAACCTCTTCAACCTCGGTCATCAAATATGCAACCCCATTCTCTCTCTTGAGCTGGTAAGTTGACCTTGCCTCTTCAAAACATTTATTTTGTTTTGGGAGAATCAAAATCATATGAAAAGGCTAAAAACATTTATTTTGCTTGATGGGTTTGATGTACATTTCATAATTCAAAGTTTGAATTTATTAAAACTTAACGTTATTAAAGTAGCAAAATATTGTTTTATGGGCAAAATATTTATTAAAACATTTATTTTGCTTGATGGGCTTGATGTTATTAATTATTATTATTTTAAGTCAAATATTGTATTAATTGAATTGAAGAGACTGATGATGCACAAAATATTAAAGTAGCAAATAAGACTCTTCAAATTGCCACGTAGGTCAACAAACTTCAATTTGAAGAGTTTTTTTTGCTACTACTTGTTGAAGATGCTCTTAGAGTATTTAGATGTGATAATTTATAGGGGATGATTATTTTTCCTCTCATTGTGCAAACTATTAAACTTGTCAAGATAATCAACTTCTTCATCCGACGGCTGAGATTTTATGAGCCGGAGGTTCTAATAATGTGTGGGTCACAATGCAGCACTCCCGACATCTGAGTAATTAATGTGAGACTCACAAACACTAGGGACTCAAATGCATTGTTCCCATTAAATTCAAGACTTCTTTTTTTACCAATTCACTCATTTATTGAAGTGTCATTTACCCTTTAGAGTATCTCCAAGAGCTTCTTAAACAGTTTTGGAATTCTAAAATAGGTGAGTCATATCAGAAAAACTCTCTCCAATAGCCTCTTCAACCTCAGTCATAAAAAATGCAACATCTTTCTCACTTTTCAGGACTGGTAAGTTGATTTTGGCTCTTCAAACATTTAATTTTACTTTGGAAAAACAAAACATACCTTAAAAACGTTTAAAACATGCAATTTTTTTTATATAATAAATACATAGATATTTTTCACATGTTTGACAAAAAAAAAGGCATTTTTCACATGTTTTCATATTTTTCATTCTTTTCCATGATATTGCATTAATTGAATTGAACAGCCTGTTGGAGCAAAAAAATTATTCAAGTAGCAAATAAGGCTTTTAAAATTGCCACGTAGGTCAACAAACTCAATTTGAAGAGTTTTATTTGCTACTAATGTAGAGTTTCACAAATTTAAATATTTCATAGATAAAATACAAATTAAGAATAAAGAAATATGCTTGATTGCGGTAAAAGAGAGTCAACCTATATGCGAGAAGAAACTTTACACAAACGTTTCCATCTTAATTAGGCAACTTATATTTTTGGGTAATAGCTCAAGTTAGGCAAATAATATTTTTTGGGTAATAGCTCATATATTTATAAGAAAGTTGCCAAATTTACTATATTATTAAAAAGTCGTTCTTCATATCAACCGAAGTTTATTAGCCTCCACCATGCCAGTGGATAAGATACAATATAAATTGATCGACCGTCACTTCTTATTTCATTTTATTCTTTATAACATAGTTCATTTATTTATCCATCAGATAATACTGATACGAAGAAAATGAAAGCTTCGATATAGTGGTTTTAGTAAGGCTTCTGCCCAATAACGTTGCCTGGTGGATCATTGTAGCACCCAATGAAGGTACCTCCACTGTTGCATGTCACCTTTTCACACCCTAGACGAGCTGAGCTGCTCCAAACGACCTGCGTATAAGACAGACATACCTTGCCGTCGGCACAGGAGTTAGAGTCGTAGTCGTAGTCGGCCTCCTCCGCCACCCACAGGTTCATGGCAGACGTGCCCGACAAGTCACCGGTGCTCCCGGCAAGATTTTCGCTGTAGGGCCCACCAGAGTGCACAAGAACGCAGTCGCCAATGTGTTGATTGGCATAGTCTTGTGCATAGGCTGCTAAATCATCATCCCATGACAACGGGCTGACATTAACTGCCGCTCGAGCGTTGTTGTGGGCAATGAGGTAGTCTTGCTGTGTGTCTTGAGCATGAGTGGATTGGAGGAGGGCTGCGCTTAAAATGCAAACGAGGGCTAGTGAAATAATCTTGCACAACGCCATATTGGGTTTGGAGAGAATTGTACTAGTTAGGGCTGATAAGGATGGAAAATTCTACAGTCCTTTGGTGTATGGATACACCATAGGATATAGACCATTGGATTGATAAAAAAAAATATAAGCTAATCTACACCATTCAATAAGGGGTAACCTAAAAACCTGTTATTGTAGGTTAAAATTAAAATATATTTGGTATAAATGAAAAATAAAAAAACCATGCTAGAATCAAAAAATGTATAAACCAGAATGTGAATACGCTTAGCAGTTATTATTCTCCATTAAAACTCTATCTTGGCTCATCTTCTTCTTCATTAGAACTCGTTTTGTTGGCGTTGTCATTGCACTAGCACTATTGAGAGGGCAAGTACATAGTTCACGTGGTGGTGGCTCTTATTCATGATCTAGGGCTTCGTCAAAAAAAAAAATCATCATTGTCGCTGGATTTGTGGTGGTCGTCATCTTCACATGGTGGTGGCTCATAGATGAGTATGCGAAACTATCTCCTACATTGGTAAAGATTAAACAATGACTGAAAGGGTTGTGTTGAGTTTCATAAAGGAGATTATTTTTACCTTTTATTAAAAGTAATTTTTTGCTTATTTGCAGATTAACAAAGAAGTATTGGGATTTGAAGAAGACAATTTTCTGACTACATCAACTCTCAAGGTTTGGAAAGCATTTTCAACCCAAAAAAAAATTCTTTTCCAGTAATTGCCAAATCTTTATCCCAAAATTACCAAATCGATACCCATCAATTGCCAACGCGATACCCATCAATTGGCAAATCGATATACAGTAAAGTGACGATTTTATGTTGATTTTGCTACCAATTACCACATCATAAAGGGGCATTTGCGTTTCTATTGTGCACAATTGTGTCTAGTGGAGTTGGTATGGCTTACTTGTAGCTTTGTTCGAAGGGCGAGTTCGAGTCTCACTTATGTTGTATTCCAATATTTTTTTCTTTTTCTTTTTACTTTTCCAAAAAAATATATATATAATTACATTAAGGAACATCGAACCAATGACCATGTACACATATTACGCACCATACCACCAAAGTAGGCATGTTTTGTTGAATTTTTATTTTTGTGGTAATTAATTTTATAGTTGTATAAGTTAGTACAACAACGAAAAAAAGAGGAAACCACAAGGGGTGTCCATCGGTTCGAAACCAATTTAATTTGGCTAATTCTCATCCGATCCAATATAGATTGTGATTTTCCCAATTCAATTCCGATCGGATAAGGGCTTTAAACCCAATTCAATATCAATTGGATTGAATGATCAGCTTTGATAATGAAAAAAGACAATCATGAAATATGAAACATTTTTCGTTGGATTAGATTAGAGCACATATACAATAAGCGAATGAATTAAAGTTGCCTAAGATATGGTATACTGTACATCTTGTATAGTTATCCTAGCATCACGTACGTGTATGTAATCAACTTGAAATTGGATTTGATTAGAGAACTTATACAATAAGCAAATGAATTAATGATGCCTGAGATATCTTATAGTGTACATATTGTATATTTACCCAAATGTAACATGCATGTATGTAAAGGACTTGAAATTAACTTTGATTACAACACTTATACAATAAGCGAATGAATTAACGTTGCCTAAGATATGGTATAGTGTACATCTTGTATAGTTATCCTAGTGTAACGTACGTGCATGTAATCATCTTGAAATTGGATTTTATCAGAGTACTTATTATACAATAAGCAAATGAATTAACGCTGCCTGAGATATCCTATAGTGTACATCTTGTATACTTACCCAAATGTAACATACATGTATGTAATGGACTTGAAATTAACTTTGATTACAACACTTATACAATAAGTGAATTAATTCACATTGCCTAAGATATCCCAAAGTGTACATCTTGTATACTTACCCTAATATAACGTACGTGTATGTAATCATTACGTATAAGTGAATTAATTCATATTGCCTAAGATATCCCATAGTGTACATCTTGTATACTTACCCTAATATAACGTACGTGTATGTAATCATTACCCAAATGTAATTAACATGTATGCAGGTATCAATTTTTGTTTAATCCTCCAATGTACAATGTGCCTAGGCAATAAATGTGTCACATTTGGTTTGGTTTTCAATTCATCCAATAGCTGAGTAAGTAGCAAACGAATTAGAGCACCCATAAATAAGGATTATTGTTATGTCACATATGAAAGGCCTTAAAGAAATACGAATATTCATTCATTATCCCATTATTTGTTTTTTAAATTTTTTTTAGGGTAAAGTCTTAAAATTTTATTTTCAAATGAAGTACACCAATAGTATTTAAAAAGAAAAAAGGAAAGCCCAAAATTTTGGCGCGTCCTTTTGATTTTGACTAACCCTAACTTAACTCCACTTTTTACAAAGGTAATTACCAGTTCTCGAGGTGCCGATCGATAGATAAGCGTTAGTCAGTGCGGCAATTAATAAGGCGATTATAGTTTTTTCTTTTCATCACTTGGATCACAAGTTTATCTAAATAAATTTGTTTTTGCTATTGGCTTTTACGAAGGTGTTGAAGAAAAATGGTATTTTTTGGTTCAACAGAAGGTAATTACCAGTTCTCAAGGTGCCGATCAATGACTAGCTGTTAGTCAATTATCGGCTATCAATTAGCCGATTATTGTTTTTTTCTTTTCTTCACTTGGATCCATAAGTTTATTTAAATAAATTACTAGATTTATGTGCCTATTAATAAGTTTTTGCATTTGGTTTACCATGTCTTGATAAATCATAATCCATAATATGGTAATCTTCTATTTATACTTGTAAGGATCTCAATTACAATGAATTGGAAACGGTGGACGTTAAAGATGTAAATGGGGTCCTATTTAAAGTAAAAACATGTGTTTACTACAATAAGGACTAATATTACAACGTTGGGGAAGTGGAATACCGTAACATTGTACACCAAAACCTAAATCTTTTAAATTACTAGATTTATGTGCTTATTTACAAGGTTATGCATATGGTTTACCATGTCAGGGTAAATCATAATCCATAATATGGTAATCTTCTATTTATACTTGTAAGGATCCCAATTGCAATGAATTGGAAACGGTGGAGCGTTAAAGATGTAAATTGGGTCCTATTTAAAGTAAAAACATGTGTTTACTACAGTAATGACTAATATTACAACGTTGGGAAGTGGAATACCAAAACTTTGTACACTAGAACCTAAATCTTTTAAATAACAAGATTTATGTGCCTATTTACAAGTTTACGCATATGATTTACCATTTCATGGTAAATCATAATCCATAATATGGTAATCTTCTATTTATACTTGTAAGGATCTCAATTACAATGAATCGGAAATGGTGGACATTAAAGATGTAAATGAAGTCCTATTTCAAGTAAAAACATGTGTTTACTACAGTAAGGACTAATATTACAACATTGCGGACGTGGAATACCATAGCGTTGTACACTGGAACCTAAATATTTTAAATTTCTAGATTTATGTACTTATTTACAAGGTTATGCATATGGTTTACCATGTCAGGGTAAATCATAATCCGTAATATGGTAATATTCTATTTATACTTGTAAGGATCCCAATTACAATGAATTGGAAACGGTGGATGTTAAAGATGTAAATAAAGTCCTATTTCATGTAAAAACATGTGTTTACTAAAGTAAGGACTAATATTACAACGTTGGGGAAGTGGAATACCAAAACTTTATACACTTGGAACCTAAATCTTTTAAACAACAAGATTTATGTGCATATTTACAAGTTTATGCATATCCATAATATGGTAATCTTCTATTTATACTTGTAAGGATCCCAAGTGGCTTTTACGAAGGTAATTACCAGTTCTCGAGGTGCTGATCAATGGCTACCTATTGGTCAATTACTGGCTATCAATTAGCCGATTATTGTTTTTTTTTTCATCACTTGGATCCATAAATAAATTACTAGATTTATGTGTCTATTTACAAGTTTATGCATATGGTTTACCATGTCATGGTAAATCATAATCCATAATGTGGTGATCTTCTATTTATACTTGTAAGGATCCCAATTACAATGAATTGGAAACGGTATATGTTAAATATGTAAATGGGGTCCTATTTAAAGTAAAAACATGTGTTTACTACAATAAGGACTAATATTACAATGTTGGGGAAGTGAAATACCGTAACGTTGTACACCGGAACCTAAATATTTTAAATTACAAGATTTATGTGCCTATTTACAAGGTTATGCATATGGTTTACCAAGTCATGGTAAATCCTAATCCATAATATGGTAATCTTCTATTTATACTTGTAAGGATCCCAATTACAATGAATTGGAAACGGTGGACGTTAAAGATGTAAATTGGGTTCTATTTAAAGTAAAAACATGTGTTTACTACAATAAGGACTAATATTACAATGTTGGGGAAGTGAAATATCGTAACGTTGTACAATCGGAACCTAAATATTTTAAATAACAAGATTTATGTGCTTATTTACAACGTGGGAGAAGTGGAATGCCAAAAAATTGTCATTTGGAGTTGTCGTTTGTTGTTTTTCCTCTTTGTCATTCCCAATACTTTTCTTTCCCACCATTTTATAATCTCAATTAATGAACAGTCTCTACTATGAACCTGCATTCACAAAACAATATTTAGTGGATAACGGATAATGGGTGATTATAAGTTTTTATCAATTTGCAATCTTGTTTATCGCTTTGATAATTACTCAATATCAGTTTGGCAATACTTTTCCCTCGATTAGGAGATTACTATCTACCGACTTGGTCAAAATTTATAATTATGGCAAATCGATAGACAATAATTCCCCAACTAATATGGCGTAATTGCCAAATCGTTATACGAGAATTGCTATATCGATAATCAAGAACTGCCAAATCGATACCCATAATTGCCCAATCAATACCCATAAATTGCCAAATCGATATACAGTAATTCACGAATCGATCTACAGTAAAGTCTCCTCCTACAAACCTTGCTAAAAAATGTCGACTACAAGTTGGAACTTACATACCCTTGCTATTGCTACAAAAACAATCTGGAAGACACACAATCCTTAGAAAACTCAAAACCCAGTGATATCCAGTGGTTTATACCTTAGGAAACATGTGACAACCAATGGAGGAGATGACAAACTTCACCACAAGCAGCGGAGCCAAGTTCAGCAGCGTAGATAGTTTAAAGAGCAAGGAGTCCTGTTAACGTTAAAATTTCACGAATCCTTAACCTGCTATAGCAGGTTTTTTTTTAAAAACAAAAAAATAAAAAAACAAAAATTGCATGTGCATTGCACATGCCAAATTAAAAATAGCTGGTGTATTGATACACCTGTGTACCGTAGACGTTTGTATGAGGGGGATGGTGCGGGGTGTATTTATAAGGGAAAATGTGGAAATTTGTTTGCATTACTACAAGAACGTTCCTATTACGTCACTGACAAAAGTAAAAGAGCCTTAATTGGCCAAACAACTGCCTTAGACACGTAAAATATAGCGCCATGACATATCCATTAAAGAGAAACTACTAAGTTGGATTCTCCTCACTACTACAAAAATCGCAATAGACGACGGTAATTTACCGTCGTAAATTTACTTTTTCAACCGTCGAGGAATCGACCGACATCTTTTACGCATAAAACCACGATGGTAAAATCCCGTCGTCTATTATTTATAAAGACGACGCTTTTACTCAAAACCGTCGTCTATTAATTTAAAGACGACGGTTTTTATGAAATACATGACGTCTATTATATGTAAAAACGACGGTTTGTAAGAACTGTCGTCTATTATATGTAAATATGTCGTCTATTATGAAATAACAGTCGTCTATTATTATGAAATATGTCGTCTATTATGAAATAATAGTCGTCTATTATATGTAAAGACGACGGTTTTTATGAAAAACTGTCGTCTATTATATATAAAGACGACAATTTTTATGAAAAAAAATGTCGTCTATTATATGTAAAGAAGACGGTTTTGTGATAGAATTGACGTCTATTAATGTAAAGACGACGGTTTTTTGAAAGAAGCGTCGTTTATTATATCCAAAGATGTGGTAATTTTACATTTTATCTTTTTTTCTTGCTTCCAATGGTTCTCTACAACGATTTTAGCTAAAAAAACAACCATAATGCTTTGTGAACAATAAATTCAGCTCCAAATAATCCACACCATACAATAAGTATACTAAAGAATAATTTGTTTCATAAAACTTGAAGATTCAATAATAATTACATAGTTTACCAATCTTCATTCCTATATATCTATACAAAATATCATATCCATAATATTAAACTATAATTAGAAAAAGAGGGGCTACATATGAAATTCGATCCGAATTTCATCAATTTGTTCTTGTGTGTATGAGTTAGCGTTGCCTTCTTGCACTGCAAAACCAGGATTAAAAAAAAGGAAGCAAGTTTTAGTTAGAGATACATTTATAAACCTTTTGCAAAAACAGGATTAAAAAAAAAGAAACAAGAAACAAAAGCCGAAGAGGGGAGCATAACTTATTTGGATTTCCTCGACTTGGAGCAAATTAACTTCAAATAATTTGAGAAAGCGAACCGGAATGAAATGTACCTCGACTTGGAGCAATCTGATGGAGACAGAAAACTTTAAGGTCAGAATATGAGTTGAAGAAAGATAGCGAAATGTTATATATATAGGGTTTAGGGCAAATTCGAAAAATTAGAATTCGCGGTCAAATTTTTCAAAAGATCGCGTTTTTAAAGACGACGGAAAGTAAAATCAAAGCGTCGTATAAATTAAAATATACACGACGGTTTTTAAATAATAGGGGCGTTATAAACATATACTACGTCGAGTTAGTTACAAAACAAAGTCGTTGTAAAATATTTTCACAATCCTCGGCATAAAACCGACGTCTTAAATAAATATAACTTCGGAGAAATAGAACTTTGTGTTAAACAAGAAACTAAATATACAATCTTTCTTGAGAACTCAGTTGTTGTTGTACACCCAACCGAAGTTCTTAGATGGGTTGGGTGTAAAAACACAAGCGAGATCGCAAGAAAGACATTCTTGCATGAGAGGTGAGAATTGAGATATCTTGAACGTTTGGAATAAAAACTCCAATTTAAACGAATTATTTAGAATTGGAAAACTAAAAGTGACTTTATTAAGACTTGGAAACTGAAAAGGGCCTTTATTTCGACTTGGAAACCTAAAAGCCGTCGTTTCAGTACCCAATTTCGCAGATAAAGCGTGCCGTTTCAGTTCGAAAGTTTCAAAGTTGAAACCTACAACGTCGGTATTTATGTTTTCCGTCGTCGTTTCTTGACGTTTATTTCGACTTTTGTTGTCGCGCTTGTTTTAAACAACAACGACAGTATAATTAATAGAAACGACGTGAAAATGATTTACAACGGCGATATAATTTATAGAACTGTCGTATTATCTGAAAAACCACGTCGTTATATTATATTATGACGACGTGGTACCGATTTACCACCACCTTTTATTTATAAGAACTGTCGTAGTCTAATGTGTAATACGGCGCAAAATAATAAAAGACAGACGTGGTTAATTAACTTTACATGTCGGTAATTATCAAATTACGGTTGTATTAAATAGCATTTGATACGTCTGTTAATAAAAGTCGTCTATTATATGTAAAGGCAGCGGTTTTTATGAAAAAATGTCGTCTATTATATATAAAGACGACAATTTTTATGAAAGAAATGTCGTCTATTATATGTAAAGAAGACGGTTTTGTGATAGAATTGTCGTCTATTAATGTAAAGACGATGGTTTTTTTGAAAGAACTGTCGTTTATTATATCCAAAGATTTGGTAATTTTACATTTTATCTTTTTTTCTTGCTTCCAATGGTTCTCTACAACAATTTTTTCTTGCTAAAAAAACAACCATAATGCTTTGTGAACAATAAACATACTCAAGAATAATTTGTTTCATAAAACTTGAAGATTCAATAATAATTACATACAAAATATTTACCAATCTTCATTCCTATATATCCATACAAAATATCATATCCATAATACTAAACTATAATTCGATCCGAATTTCATCAATCTGTTCTTGTGTGTATGAGTTAGCGTTGCCTTCTTGCACTGCAAAACCAAGATTAAAAAAAGAAGAAGCAAGTTTTAGTTAGAGATACATTTATAAACCTTTTGCAACTATAACAGGATTTAATAAAAAGAAACAAGAAACAAAAGCCAGAAGAGGGGAGCATAACTTATTTGGATTTCCTCTGACTTGGATATAAACGACGGAAAGTAAAATTAAACCGTCGTATAAATTATAATATAAACGACGGTTTTTAAATAATAGGGACGTTATAAATATATACTACGTCAGTTAGTTACAAAACCGACGTCTTAAATAAAAATAACTACAGAGAAATAGAAATTTGTGTTAAACAAGAAACTAAATATGCAATCTTTCTGGGGAACTCAGTTGTTGTTTTACACCAAACCGAAGTTCTTAGATTGGTTTGGTGTAAAAACACAACTGAGTTCCAAAGAGAGACATCTTGCATGATTGAAACCATTCAGAGATGTGAGAATTGAGACTGAACGTTTGGAATAAAAACTCCAATTTAAAGGAAATATTTAGAATTGGAAAACTAAAAGTGACTTTATTAATATAAACGACGTGAAAATGATTTACAACGGCGATATAATTTATAGAACTATCGTATTATCTGAAAAACCACGACGTTATATTATATTATGACAACGTGGTAATTATTTACCACCACCTTTTATTTATAAGTACTGTCGTAATCTAATGTATAATACGGTGTAAAATAATAAAAGAGAGACGTGGTTAATTAACTTTACATGTCGGTAATTATTAAATTACGGTCGTATTAAATAGTACTTGATACGTCTGTTAATAATACAATTACCGTCGTGTTCATTGGATGTTCAAAACGGCGGTATTATATGTAAACGTCGTCTATAATTACTACGTCGGTATATTTACACATACCGTCGTTGTTTATTTGTTGTCTTTTTCTGATCGGAATGGCATGTTTAATAAGACGACGCTTTTAAAGTTTTATGCGTCGTGTTTTAAAAATGCCCAAATGAATTTCCAATTTTTAGGTGTTTTAGTTTCTGATCCACGTCGGTTTTTATATTACCGTCGTCGTTTAAAATTTAACGACAGTATTTATTTTGTCCGTCGTCGTTTTACCGACGTCTATTTCGATTTTTGTAGTAGTGCCTTAAGGCATCTCTAAGGAAGATGTCAAATGGCTTAAGTGGTAATTTGACACTTTATAAGTTTTATAAGCCTTTTGAAAATGCCAAATATATCATAAAGGGCTTGTAATTCAAGTGATTAAGAGCAGTTATCCTGCACTCGAGGTTGTGTTTAAAACATTCAAAAACTTCATTAATTTTTAAACACAAGTTGGAATTTGCCATTTGGGTTTCAAATCATTAGAGATATTAATCATGTGTGCGACCCAAAATTGCCTTGAGATCTATGAAGTAGTTGGAAAAATAAAAATGAGGATTTAAAATAAATTTGAGATGAAACGCATAAATAGACTTATACCGCCCATCAACTCATTGTAGGCAATCGAGCCTTGATTCATCGATCTGCGATTTGTTTGAGTTGGAAATTGTAGGGTTGTGTGTCGATTCGAAATTAATATAATTTATTAGTCAATGCAACAAATCCAATATAAATTGGATTACAATTTTTCCAATCCAATCCGATTGAATCAGAGGTTTTAATCCAATCTAGTCTAATCCAATTGATATTTGATTGGATTGGATAAAAAGACAACAATAAAATATGAAACATTTCGGGCTCGTTTGGTACGTGAATTTGTCTTGACTAATTTCTGTCGGATAGTATTATAAGGCATTTGGTGCTGTTATTAGGATAAGTTATCTTGTGTTTCGTTATTGAGCAGACTATTTATATATATATATATATATATAAATTAATTTAAGTGTAAATTGAAATTCAAATGACACAATGTTTTTGGTAATATTCATATGACAATATTTTTTTCATTTGTTTTGCCAAGATCTATAAGATAAGATTACATGAACTAACTCATTATCATAATTGTGGTATCTCATATATAATTATATTGACCAATCACATCACTAGGATTAATCTCATAGGGAATTGACTATTAGTTTGAAGTCCCCTACAGTCTTCAAGAGACAACTCAAAACCCAAATCATCCCACATAACCTCATAAAGCTCCTCAGTAGTCACAACCTCATCCCCATCAACATCCAAGGCTTCAAAAGCATTCTTGAGAACATTTTCAAGCCCCCAAATTCTCAAGAAAACTGAAGCTTGAATTTTGGAAAATTGAATTATGAACCAAACTCACCCACTCCCTAGCTTAATCGATCATCTAAAAATTGAAGCTTGAATTTTGGAAAACTAAATAGAAGCTTAATCAGAGATACAAGAACTCTCTTTGTAAAGTAGAAAGCAAAACAGAGAAACTAGAAAGCAGAAATGCTTCTTATTCCTCCCAAAAGACCGAAAAACCCAAGCTTTTTGGTTCTTTGTCAAACATCGAGTTTCAATTCTATGCAAAACATAGACAAATAAATAATTCCAAAATGCAATTACATTCCTAACCTAATTTCCACAAAAATAAAAACTCATAACCTAATTTTCACAAAAATTTAATAAAAGAGGAAATATATAAAGAAAGAGAAGATGAAGACAGAAGAAGAATATTGGAGAGAGTATGAGAGAGAGAGAGAGAGAGAGAGATGAATACCTGAAGACGAGTGAAGAGAATAACATGTGGAGAAGATAGAAGAGAAGAACCCTAGGGAGAAGAAGATGAAAATAGCATCTGATTTTTCACGTGAACGTGTGAGTTCTTTTTCCTTAGCCGTATAATTAAGCGTGTATTATCTAAACCGGTGTGTGGGTTGTATTAGTTAGTCGGTAAGGATAGTGTTAAAAGCCCAACCCGTTTAAATAGTCAGGTAATTAAATAATACAAATTGACAACAAACAATTGACACGAAATATTTACTCCTATCCATAGTCTAATACGCTGTACCCAACGAACCCTTATATAGTCAGGTTTAATCTATTCAAACATTTTAATAGACATAAATGTAAAATATGAATGAAATACTAGAGAAAATTGTTTTGATTCTATAATATTTAACATAACTTCATCAAAAACATTGGTAGTGTGTGTATGATATTTAAGCAAATGGTTTCAGGTTTGAACCCCACGACACCTTGGTAGTGTGTGTATGAGAAAGCCCTCTCTCCTTGTAATTTAGACTATTGTTTGTATTCAAAACATTTGACACGTTAAGCTTAATTTGGTAAAACCAAACTTTGCAACTCATACATACTTGTTATAAATTAATACCATATGCGAGCCAGAAAAAGACATGCTGATGTACTTGTTTGATCTAGTCTTCATAACTTATACGATGACTTAATTTTAATGATTAAAAATTACATGTTGATGTACTTGTTTGATCTAATCTTCTTAGCTTACATGATGACTTTTAACTAGTAATGCATGCCTGAGAAAACAACTAGTGTTCATAACTAAGCACATGATAACTTTTAGTTTGTAATGTATGAGAAAAAGAGATGATGATGTACGTGTTTGATCTAGTCTTACTTATGACTTTTACATATGTATTGTACGATGATGCTCATACTTGAGATTACATATGTAATGCATGCATGAATAGATTTTCCGATGGGTCATTACAAGAAGCAGTTGAATAGATTTATTTATTTATTTTTAATATACAAGCGATGTGGGAAATAGAGAGGATTGGAACACAGGACTTCGGATGTAGAGATAAGTAACCATTTGAGCTACAAGGCACTTGCAGTAGTTGAATAGATTTGTTGCCACATGGATCTTGATTTTAGCGACTATTATCCTTTATATTAATGAAGTATCACGATTTTTTTCGGATGAGAAACAAAACAAGAAGAAGCAAAACAAAGCCTCGATTCACACCGAGGCCATAACAATCTAACTTGAGAGCAGTCATAGCCCTTTGAGGAATAGACCCAATATCTAAACTTTTGCGGATGTTGAGAGTGACCAATATCAGCCGATGTGTTTGCTAGGAAGTTTTGCTTCGCGAAACACATGTTGGAAGGAGACAGGGCCGTTCTTGAGATTTTGAGGGCCTGTGCGAAACTTAAATTGGGGCCTCACATAATCTAATACGAAAATACTATAATATTTTTTTAGTCATGCCTTAATGTCATAAAACAACATTTTCATCGATATCAACATTTTCATTGTCATCATTATCATTATGCTCAACATTATCCACACATTCATCAATATTGTTTTCAGTACCTTATGTAACATCCCTGACCCAATTTCACTATTCAATCCCAATTATTTAGTCAAATAAATGATTTTGGTGAAATTACAATTTTGCCACTGGGATTAAGGGTATTTTAGGCACTTTAAATTTTCCAAAAGAATTTGGGAAATTGGGTTGCGCCGTTGCGTCCGGCTCGTCGATACGAGTTCGTGGATATGCGGTACACCAAATTAGGGTTGTAACGATCGAAGCGATTAGAAAAGAAAAAAAAAAAAACCAAATTCAGTAAAAACGCTACAGTAGCCGGCGTCTCCTTCTTCTTCCCCAACTCTTCCTCCTTCTCTCTCATTTTTCTCTCCTCCCATGGCAGTCACTTTGACTGACCATATCTCCCTCATCCGAACTCCGTTTCAGGTGATTCCAGTTGCTAAATCTTCGTCTCTTCCTCCTCTACACAGCCTGCCCATTCCCCCAGCTCAAAAACCCAAGGATTTTAAACTGGAGCGACTGAAAGTTCGATGGTTATCAAACTTTCCGACGAGGTTTCCGGCGACTCCGGCAACCGTTTGGGTCGAGTGAGGTATGAAACTTCATCTACTCTTCATACTCTATCCATTTATGTATGTATTGTAGATTGGTTTCAAGCCTAGGTTGTTCGATTTAGAAACCCATATTTGGCCGGTTTTTGAGTTGAAAATCTGGCCACTTGCCGGCCAAACTAGGTGTTGCCGTAGTTGAATAAGTTGCTCCACTTGTTGAGTTGAACCTTTAGCTGAAGTCTTGACCCTTGGTTTGAAGTTTTTCGGTCACCGGAATTACTATGCACACCTAATTCCGGCGAGTTCCGGGGCAGCGTAGTGGTGGTGCATTGTGTCCTAAAATGTTCCCCATGTCGTCCCGAGCGTGTAGGTATGCTCGGATTCCAATTTGGTTATCGTTTGACGGTCGAACGGATTTACGCCTCCACTTGCCGGCCAAACTAGGTGTTGCCGTAGCTGAATAAGTTGCTCCACTTGTTGAGTTGAACCTTTAGTGAAGTCTTGACCCTTGGTTTGAAGTTTTTCCGGTCACCGGAATTACTATGCACACCCAATTCCGGCGAGTTCCGGGGCACTGTAGTGGTGGTGCATTGTGTCCTAAAATGTTCCCCATGTCGTCCTGAGCGTGTAGGTATGCTCGGATTCCAATTTGGTTATCGTTTGACGGTCGAGCAGTTACGCCTATTATGCATTATCCGGGTTCGATATGTTCGGGCCGTTGGATCGGTCCCATTTCCAAGTATGTTGTTCCCCGTACCTCTAGGATCGTGTAGGAACAAACGGATCAAGAATCGGAGTCCGGATACTCCGAATCATTAACGCTAGGGTTAGGTAACCCGGTCGTGCGATTAGCGCAGTCCGACCGCTCGATCTAGACCAAACTGCCTAGATGTGTTTAGTAAACCTTGTTGAACATTTAGGAATGTTTGAATTGAAAATCGGAGGTCGTTGGCCCCGGAGGCCAGTTGACCTATTCGGGAAGTTTGACCAATCGGTTGACCGTGAGTCTTCCGAGGTGGTCCCACTTGTTTAAGAGCGTAGTTTGACTCTAGAAACTCCCGGTAGTCGTGTATGCTTACTTTGAGACCCGAGAACTAGTGTCTTGAGTTAAAGTTTGTTGGTTGGTACGCGCATTAATTAAACCGTTTATTCTCTCAAATAGGTACTCTTGCTTCGCGTACTCCGGAAGAAAAGCTCTCTAAGGATTGAGCGACATGGACTTGTTGTGAGTGGACATTTGTTTTGAACAAGCATATTTTTAAAGAATCAATTGCAATGCATATGAAATGATTTATTTTGATGATTGGGATTTCAAATATTGTTTAAGTCTTGGATTTGATTTTGATGGAATTATTGGGAAATTTATGCATATAAAACTAGTCACTTTGACTAAGGGGTTTTAATGATATTTTGAATATTGGATAGAATATTTTATGAGGTTATTGGAATTTAAATTATATTTGAAACGTATGCATGTTTTGGGGTCCCGGTTTATTTGTGGGACATTGAAGGTTATACATTTAATTAAAGGTATTTGAGTATTGAATTTGGACGGGACAAACGTCCGGTAATCTTTGTATACGGTTTGGGTATGGTGAAATACCCGGGAATTTCTTGAGTTCTATATTTGAAAAATTAAGGTTTATTGTTACGTTGGTTTTCGGAATTATTTATATTGGTTATTTTGATCTTGGAGTTTTATATTGTTTTAAATCAAGGAATTTTCTATTTACTTTAATATTTGAAATTTGTTAAGAGAGTGTGAATTTTATGTTTTCGGGAATTTATAATTTATAATTTATATTTTATATTTATACGTTGATTAAATGTTTTGGGTCTTGGATTTCTCGTTTTTAAGAAATTCTATTTACTTTTCGATTAGGGAGTTATATATTTGTTTCAATTGTGGAACTTGTGTTTTATGGGTTATACTAATTATATTTGATATTGGAAGCTTATGAGTACTTTGGGTTCCGGATATAAATATGTTCAGACAATTGTATCTATATTCTTATTGTGAATATTTTGGGTGTCAATTATGGACGGGTAACGTCCAGGATATTATTGTTTTCGGGTTTGGAGTGCGGGCTGAATACCCTGGAATTTAGGGTATGTCGGGGATTATGTATACTAGATGGAGTGCTATTAGCACCACTTTATGTACCTCCCGGATCAAGTTCTTGAAATGGATACAGGATACAAAGGAACCCGGTTCACCCTTGGCGGGGTGTTCTTGTAGGCCCATGCCGGGCAGTTTGTGGCGTAGGACTTTATTCAGCCGCACATTATTGAGGTATTTTCTTTTGTGCGTGTGCAGGAGTTAGTCCCAGTTGGGACGGCTGGTTCCCTGGCTACGTGGTTGTAAAGGAATTTTTCTCCACGTGGTCGATCAACAATCCCCTTGTTGGATTGTTTCCCGGTACAAGTATTGGTCTAAGAGTCTTACTAGTTATATATAATATATATATATATATATATATATACGTATTACTATAATTCCTTTCTCATTTTCTTTTAAGTGAGGATCTTTCCTTACTTGCTGTGCCTACGGGCATTGCGTCGGGAAACAGTTGGTTGGGAAATTTGGTTTTCTTGATTTTTAGTCGTTTTAGTTTTACATTTTCCTTGTTGGGATTTTATGAGAATTTACATTTTTGTTATTATAAATATATATATGGGGGTGTGTCTATGGATGTTATTTCCAGGATTTATTATATTTGGATATGTGCACCGGAGACAGTGATGCCGCAGTCTGATTTTAAATTAAGGTTTGAAAGCTGACGGAGTTGGGTTCCAGGAAAAGGGAAGTTATTCAATGTTGTTATTTATGTTTTACTTAAACGGGATATTTTTGGATGGATTCAATTCCATGGTTTTTATTTTAAGAATTCAGTGTTCAAGTTGTGGTTTCAAGAATTTACGAAAGTAGCAAAGCTACAGTTTTCTTTATGGTAATTCAAGATACGAATTTAATAGAATTGTTTTTCAAGTATCTGTTCGTATATATATATATATACGTGTATATAAGGATTTTTCCTGCAAAGTGCTTTGTCATTATTTGCGAAAACGGAGGGGGTTATTATGTTCATTGAAAAATGAGGTTTAAAGTTTGATTTTTCGTCCACTCACATTTTCTGTTTTGCGCCCCCCAGGTACTAGATCCCGAGGTCAAGACCACCACGTCGAGGCATCACGGCTAACGGCTCCTGTAGGAGTTTTGTTGAATTTTTACTTTGCTATCCTTTACTCGGGTTGTAAAGTTTAAATTTCTTTAGATTGCTTCGTAGCGCACACCTAGGATTGAGGTAGAGGCCGAAGGCCTCCTATTAATCTGTGTGCTTCTACTTTGTGCATGCTGCCTGTTGGGAAATTTTCTGTTCTTTTTAACAGGTGGAAAATTTTGGGAAAGCCCACTTTTCGGGAGACTGCGTCGAATTTTCGGCAGAAGTCAACTTTCCTATTTCTTTAAACTAGGTTAAGGGGCATTTTAGTAAAGTAAGTTCCTGCGTCGGGGTAGTGTCGGACGGAAGCGGGGTTGGACACGAGTTACGAGGGGGAATTCGGGTCCGGTCTGTCACCTTACATATGTAATGCATGCATGATGACGCTCATACGTTTACTCCAATCAAACTCCCACGACAGCATTAATATTATATTACTTTTATTAGGTCTTCAAATCCAAAGTAGTTCAACTTGCCCAAATTCTTAAACCCGAAATTTAAATTAGCCAAATGACACATCAGCTAGAAATAGTATCATTCAGAGAAAATCACATATTAAAGTAAAAATGGTGAAAATACCACAGGAGTATTTTTAAATGCATGTCTGTAAATACCAAAGAAGAAAAAAAACGTGTTATTCCTTCTACTCTATGTTATATTTTCCGATGTGGCATTACAAGAAGCAGTTGAATAGATTTTTTTAATACAAGCGATGTGGGGAATAGAGAGGGTTCGAACATAGGACCACAGGTGTAGAGATAAGTAACCATTCGAGCTACAAGGCACTTGCAGTAGTTGAATAGATTTGTTGCCATATGGATCCTGATTTTAGCGACTCTTATCCTTTATATTAATGAAGTATCACGAATTTTTTATTTTTGTGTGGATGAAAAACAAAACAACAAGAAGAAAAACAAACAATCTAAACTTTGCGGATGTTGAGAGTGACGAATATCAGCGGATGCGTTTGCTAGGAAGTTTGCTTCGCGAAACACAAGTTGGAAGGAGATAGAAATAAACTTGCTAGCCAAATATTGAATATATGTTATAATGGTGCGAACTTGCCAAGGGGTCGGGCCGATTCAAAATGCTGTCAATTAGGACATCTTCCAACATTAAAAAAACAAAGAACTACCGTTTGAGAGTGACTGATAGGCTGGAAAGTCCACCAAAGAAATTTCGTACTACGTTATTATTTCAAAAACAAAATTAATATGTGATTTTTGGCTTCAAGATAGTATACATCTTTTAAGATTCGTCGTGAGAACTTCTTCGTAAGTTCCTTTGTAGTTTTTTTTTTAAAGGATAGCACACAAACATGTAGATATTTTTGCATATATGTCAAACAGTTTACACACTACGTTCTTATAAATCACAATTTGATATATATACAAAAATAATTCATCAAAAATATTATATATACACACATGTGTCAAACTATAATTAACAAGACAATATGACTTCATACTTCTATGAAAAGAAGGCAAGTATATTCCTTTAAATTCCATGACAACATTGCCAATGACGCCAGTAACCACCTTGCCATTGGTATCACCGCCCTTTCACCCCCACCATCAGAACCACTCCCATCATTGTCACTGTCGCCACCACCACCACTATCACTACAACCATTGTCACCGACACCACAACTACTAGTTTTTCCAACAATCTTCGCCCATCTCCACCACTACAACTACCGTCATCTCCACCATCACTACATCGCTATTACTATATCCACCCCACCACAAGTACTTTATTATTTGTTTTTCAATCACACCGTCGCTTATAAGTGTTAGTTACACTTTCCAACTTTAAAGTATGGCCCAATTATTTGAATTTGGATGGATGTTTGAGGGAGGGCTACACATGTAACATGTATTTTCAAAAGCCATCTTGTGCTATCCAGTCCTATTAATTAATGACTTTCCGACCTGCTTCCTCATCAAGTATGAAAGAATCAAAAATGAAAATAATGACGGATGGATATGAAGGGTCACATGTTGTCACCATACGATACAAGCTGCACATAAATTCCTTAAACTATCTTATTAGTAAACATTAGCTAGGGTCATTAATTTGGATTATGCATTATTTCCCAGAAATTACCAATCTCTTGTGACCACCTTTGCACCCCTGTGACCTTTACAGCCCACAGTAATGCAATACGCTGCTGGTTTTAAGGTTATTAACTATGGACATTTTTTATGTTATTTTTTCCATATAAAACTATTAATTATTCCTGATCATTTCTAATCTCAGTCTTTGGATTGCATATATATTTTCTGGGTTAGTCATCCAGTAAGTTAGAAATGATCTGAGATTTGAACTTCTACTCACTTACATGTATATTTTCTGGGTTAGTCTACAATGAAAGTCTGAAATTATGTATGTAGAGTGTCGGATACAAATTCATGCTAATACTCTCTTTTCATACGACTTATATAGATGCTTATCTTTTCAAGTTATGAATTTGAATCACACATTTATATATGAATCAACGTAATTAATCAATGACGCAGATTCATCTTTTGTTGTCTAACCTAACAAGATCTAACATAGAAAATTTAATTAAGTGGAGACCAAAACTAACCAATCCAAGCACACCACAAAATAGTAACTGTTAAGATTTGAAGGTGTGTTTATGATTTTGGTAAATCGGGCAAGGAGAATAGCAACAAAACAGTATTTTGGAGAGGATGGGTCAGCTCGATGTAGCTGCCCAATTATGGTACTGTAGCAATCGTTGTTGTTTGATATTGCTTGAAGATGAATTCACTGGCTCTCACACTGAGCTCAACATAGTATCCTTGTATTTATAGCTGGCAAAAACGGTTACGTTAAGATCTTACAAAAGAGATCAGCCAATGTGTGTATGTCACTTGGCAATTCCCTATAGGCCACTTGAGTCATGCAAAACTCGCCTAACAGAAAAAGAATCTAAGCTGTTACTTAGACATTCCAGCTGTAAATGGTAAAACTGTAAAAGTAAATCAGTAAAACTCATTTACATATCAACACTCCCTTCTAAATGATTTGCTGATTTCACCCCAAGTAACTCTCTTAGCATGCAGAACCTTTCCTTTGGCAATGCCTTTGTGAAAATGTCTGCAACTTGATCTTGCCCTTTGCAATAGATCAGATCCATCACTCCTTCTTGAATTTCATCTCTGATGAAATGAAACTTCCTTCCTATGTGCTTTGATCTCTGATAGAACACAGGATTCTTGGACATAGCTATAGCGGATGTGTTGTCACACATGATTGGTGTAGCTTCGAGTTGTTCTTCTCCAAAATCTCTTAGTACAAATCTTAGCCAAATTGCTTGAGTTGTTGCTTCGCCGACCGACATACTCAATCTCTGCAGTTGATAAAGGAACAACTGCTCTGTTTCACCGATGCCCAAGAAAATGCACCACCGCCAAATGAAAAGGCATAGCTCGATGTGCTTTTCATGTCATCTTCTGAACCACTCCAATCACTATCACAAAATCCAATCAGCATAGCTAGCTTTCCAGACTTATATTCAATGCCATAATCCAGAGTTCCTTGCACATATCTCAAGCACCCTTCTTGCAGCTCCAAAATACTTCTTTGAGGGACCATGCATAAATCCTGCAAGCAAACTAGCTTAATACATGATGTCGAGGCCTAGTTGTCGAGATACGATAAGCTTCCCATAATTTTTTGTAAGTCTCCTCATCCGCAAGTTCACCTTCTTCTTCTCTTTTGAGTTTCTCTGTTGGGACAAGTGGTGTGCTTACTTGGTTTGCAGTCCTTCAAACCAAATCTGTCAAGTAGAGTCTTGGCATACTTCTATTGATGAATGAAAATTCTCCCTTCTTTCTGGATTACTCCCATTCCTAGGAAATGATGCAGCAAGCCAAGATCGATCATCTCATACTTGTTCATCATATCCTCCTTGAACTCTGTCATCATTTCACTACTGCTTCCAGTGTACACAATGTCATCCACATATATTGACATAATGATTGTACCAATACCTTCTTTAGTCTTCACATACGAGTAGCTTCGCTTATACTTCTCTGAAATCCACATTTTAGTAGACGAGTGTCAATTTCACCATACCAGGCCCTCGGTGCACCTTGGACCATAGAGAGCTTTCTTCAACTTATACACCTTGTCTTCTCGCTCCCTTAACTTCAAAACCTTCAGGTTGCTCGATGTAAACTTCCTCTTTCAACACTCCATTTAGAAATGTTGATTTCACATCCAATTGGAAAAGTTTCCAATTTCTTTGAGCAACCAGAGCAATTAGAGTTCTAATTGTATCCAATCTTACCACTGGAGCAAATGTTTCGTTGAAATCTACTCCTGACTTTTGTGTGTATCCCTTAGCTACAAGCCGTGCCTTGTGCTTTTGGATAGAACCATCAAGATTCAGTTTTGTCTTGAAGATCCATCTAACACTCACAACTGGTTTGTTATCGTGTCACATTATCCATCTTCCATGTAGAGTTCTTCTCGATCCTTGTGATCTCTTCTTTCATAGCTTGATTCCAAGCCTCATCTTGAATTGCTTGAGCAAAGTTTTCGAGCTTCACAATGCTTACTTTGCCTTTGTGCAAAGATATCATTTAGACTCTTTCACTTCATAGGTGTATGATCATAGGATTCAAATTCATTTCCTTCACCCCGATTTGAGTTGGTGAAGATCGAGCAGAAGATCAGGCACATGATGATGAAGATCGGGCACAAGGTAAAACATCACTTGGTGTAGATTGGGTTGAAGGAGAAGACAAACAAAGCTCACAATAATACAGAGCCAATTAACAAAGCATACCCACTCCTTCTCCTTGTTGTTCCCGATTCCCAATTGTCCATCTCTCTGTGCTTGACCAACCAACCATATAGTAGAATAGCAGAATAATGTCATAGTGAAAATGGAAGAGAGAGAGAGCAGATAGATACCAAGTGACAATGGCAGCGTCGGATGCCATTTGAACCAGAAACAGTGCTTGAATTGAAGCAGGGAGATGTTTATAAACAAATAAAACTATAAACTACTCCTTCTTTACACCTGACAGACAAAACCCATATTTCAGGGGAGCTCAAGAGAGGCAAAACGCGGATAAAAAAAAAAGAAGACAAAACCCAGATTTGGTTTCTTTGGGAATATGATATTACATATAGTGGTTTCGATTTGAGCAAATTACAGATTTGAAAAATCCAATTAACAAAAAATTCAGATGAGAGAAAGAACTCGGATGAGCAGAAGGCTGAAGAGGAACCAGAAGAATTTTGGGTGGGGTGTCTTGAAAAATTTTGGGAGGGAGAGAGAGGGAGGAAGGAGGATGATGAACACGCCTCCACCCCGATCCGAGCCACCACCTCCTGCAACATATCCGATCCAAACCCCCACCCAATTACCCAATCCACAAAGACACGCCCAGAAAAAATCCCCAAACCCATTTCCTACTCTACTCCATCAAAATCCAAAAACTTGAAATCTGAATACTTTTGCATCTTTGGTTAGTGTTGATATCCTTTGAATGTCCAATACGGTTGGGAGGGATTCGATTCTTGATGAGGATTTGTGGAAGGCGTGAGTTGCAAAGAGGAGAGAGAGAGAGAGAGCTTTCAAGTTTTATTTTTATTTTTTATTCAGGTTTTTCAATTTTTTAATTGTTAATTGATTTTTTTTTTTATCTGCTAATGTCATCATTTAACGGATTACTTGTGAGAAAGACTAACGGAGGTATGAAAGTGGTAGGAAAATCAAATTTTGGGTACGAAGTTGATACGAAAAAAACTTTAGGTAGTAAAGTCTGAATTTCGAGAAACTTACAGGTAGTAAAGTGAAATTTACCTATTATTTATATATCCAAACAATTAGTTATTGTCTTATGCGGACGTAGAGACGCAATTGTAAATAGGGAGAAAAGCATAGAGGGGTAGTATAAAATACATAATGTCCGTATAGTAATAACGTTCAGACGTCCGCATAGGAGAAAATATGTCCAAACAATAGTCCAAATTACTTTAAACTATTTTAGTTTACGGAAAAGTGATTGCAAACTTTAGTGTAAGAAAATAAATACTAACCATGAAATTAGTATCAAACTCCAACTCTGGACTTTAAACATGAAACCTTCTTTAATGAGTGCAATAGGGAATTGTAATTTTAAACCTCTTCTAATATTGGGAAGAAAACCAAAATACGAGCTACTTGGATTGTGAACACAATTTTTGGTCATAGAGCTCGTAGACAATTTTTGGTTAGATTCTATTTCCCTTTCTCCCAATCCAATATCACTAGTATAAAAAATAAATAATAATAAAAGAGTTCATGGAATTGTATTGGGCCTTCATTTGGTAATCAGCTGGTGAGATGAATAAGCTATTAGATACTTTTCATAGATGGGGCTGAAGAAATGAAGAAGAGAATGTGGATATAATCACTGCTCTGCAAAATCGGGCAGAGAGAGAATATCTATTTCTTGTTGAGAATGAGCACACAAAAGCATGTACTACAAAACCGTTAGTCTTAGCTGGATACACACAAGCAGTATTGCATCTCAGCCATTCATCTAGCTATATTCTAGGATCACTACACGTGGCTTATTTCAGCCTTACATATCAGAGCCTTACACTTGTCATTTTCTAAGACTAAGTGCATACACAATTAACACTCTAGGCTTATATTAATCAGCTCATTACTTACAATTCTACACAGGATAATCATGCTTACTTGAGGTTGTGTGCTACACAAAAGGTCTTAACTCAGCCAACTTCCACACCAGATATAAAACATAGATGGGTGGCTGGTTGTTCTACGGTAGACTATTACAATCATTATTTTCTTTCTTTTTTTCTCCATTCAAATATAGCTATCCTAATTGCACTGAAGTAATAATATAAACAGGGAGATAATTTTAAAATACATAATTGGAAAGCATAGCTCTGCATCTACTTCTAGTTTATAACATATATTTAATAATATAAACATGCATAAGATTAATATTAAAGATCTTACCTTTTCTCCCTTCCATAGTTGTTCAATGTGGCTCGAATATAAGTTGACTTCAACAAGTTTATCTGATTCAAAGTTTGGTGGCAAAGAATTTAAAGGACATTCATGCCATTCCAGAAATTGTAACTCATTAGAAAGATATTCGATGTTTCAGTGAAAGTTCCCATTCCAAATCTTGAGCAATCTTAAATTTTCCATCTTTGAGAAGGCATTCACATTTAAGTTCACCTCTTTTTTATTTTTTGGTGCAAGAACCTCCTCTTTTTTGGCAATTTGAGGAATATGCTTTCTACTGCGGTGGTTCCCTAATAAAGAAGAACCAAGAATAAGTTGCTGCACAAGTTATAGCAAAATACAAAGGGGATTTAATAAATACATTTTAACAATCTTAGAGTCTGTGTGTGCTCATTTTACTTCTTACCTTATTATGTGCAAGTACAGGGATGATATCCTTGGAAAGCCACAACTGCTACGTTCTCCGGGCCTCTCATGACATTCTCGACGAACAATTTCCCAACCCAATTCTTGTATCAAATCACGCATCCACCACTACTACAAAAATCGAAATAGACGTCGGTAAAATGACGACGGACCAAATAAATACCGTCGTTAAATTTTAAGCAGCGACGGTAATATAAAAACCGGCGTCGATTAGATACTAAAACACCTAAAAATTGGAAATTCATTTGGGTATTTTTAAAACACGACGCATGAAACTTTAAAAGCGTCGTCTTATGAAACATGCCAATCAGGTGAGAAAGCAGAAGACAAATAAACAACGTCGGTATGTGTAAATATACCGACGTAGTACTTATAGACGTCGTTTTACATATAATACCGACGTGTTAAGAATAAAATAAACACGACGGTAATGTATTATTAACAGGACGTATCGCACGTTAGAAATTATTATTATTAACCACGTCGGTTCTATTATAAATCATGACGTTTAATTGTAAACAATCAACGGCGAATAATGTAATACTACTGTCGTATAGAGTTGCAGTAACCACGTCGTTTCCCTTAAATGAGCGTCGTATTAATTTTTATACGTCCGTGCCTATTGCTGAACCGTCGTTTTAATTTTTTTAAAAGATTTTTTTCCATTGGTATCTACGTCGGTATCTTATAAATGAGGTCGTTTTATTTTAAATATACCACGTCACTTGTTATAAATAGCGTCGTCTTATATAACAATTCGACATTATTTAAATATTTTGCTTCTAAAGTTGCACTGTTTCGATTCCCGAGAAAAAATTTCACACTCCTCTCGTTTATCCTTCCCAAGTCCCCACTCTTCGTCTTCGTCCTATGCGGAACTAATCATCTTCCCACACTTCGCTTAAGGCCATCGACCAGAGCATACCACTTCAAAGGCAGAAAACACGAGAAAACTTTCGTTGCAAGAAAAAGGTAACCATTGCTTCGTACTTTTTAAACTTTCATTATATGTTTTATCTTTTGAAATGTTTATATGTTTTTTTCTTTTGAAAATCATTTTCGTTTTTCACTTTACGTACAAAGAAGGAAAGGGTATCGTACCAATACACTGTTTTTGTATCTTGTTAATCTGACGACGGTGCCGTCTTATTTGAGACGTCGGAAATAAATAATGACGACGGTATTTAAATAACGACGTAATAAAATAAATTCTACCATCGTTTTCTATGTTTGAAAATTATGAAATATTGCCATTTCCATGTTTTTCTCAATAGCAATAGATGAAAATCATTATAAGTGTTAGTTTTGTAATTCATTTAATCTTTTCCAATTTGATATAATATAAAGAAAAATAACTATCTGCTTTTGGGCGTTCATGTTAATAAGGCGACGGTGGCGATTCTTTACGCCGTTGTATTAATTAAACCACGTCTGTAATTAACAACGACGTAATAAAACAGTAATAACGTCGGTGGTTAGTATATAGCGTCGTGTGAAACTAAATACTACGACGTTTCATGTATTATCCACTTCGGTAAATAACTACCGACGTGATAAATTTAAATTACGTCATTACTTATTAGATAGCGTCGTTTGATGTTGAATACTACGTCGTATTATTAAAATTACCGTCGTGTTTAGTAGTTTATAATCTGAAATAATTTCACTTGCGAGTTTGATTTTTATCTGTAAACATGGTTTCTCAATCTCAAAGTAAGGCTTCTAGCTTGAGCAAAAAGAAAGCTAGCTTGGAAAAGAATCAAGGTAAAGATCTTGAAGTTTCACAAGCTACAACCAAATCCTCTAAGAAGATGAAGTTTGTATCTTCTCACGATAAAGCTTCAGACAAAGACGACTACTTTTGTTGAAGAACCAAAGTCGGGCGTGGTATAACCACAATGCCTCGTGTTGTGAAGAGAAAGTTTCAGAAAATCAAGCCGGTGATTGAGTACAACAAAAGGGTCAACCATATGGCCTTGCAAATAAGGAGATGCAGTCCTACATTGGTGTCTTGGCACGCTCCAGTCCCACTTTCTGACCTTAAATGGAAACAAGTGGACAACGATATAAAAGAGCAGATTTGGGAAGCCATTGACATGGCTTTTGTTGTAGGCAAGGGGGCAAGAACATGGTCTTATCTTCTGCTGGAAAGAAATGGAAGGATTTCAAGAATAAACTAACTAGGCAGCATATCCTTCCATTCATCAATGAGAAGGAGAAGTTAAATGAACCCCTAAACTATATCCATTCATATTGAAAGCACAGTGGGATGCCTTTGTAGCTTCAAGGTTATCCAAAGAATTTGAGGTGTGCATCTTGAACAAAAAGAGAGGAGGGAGAAATGCGAGTACAATCATCGGTTGTCTCGACGAGGATATGTTGGTTTGGAGGAGAGTTTGGAGGAAACCATGCCGGGTAGAAATCGATCGATCTACCTTATGGAAGAAAGCCAGAGAAGACAAACAGGTAACTTTCCCGATCCAAAAGTTGCAGAAAAAGCAAAAATAATTGTAAGCTTCTAAATTTAGACAATTTGTGTTTTAAATTTGTAATAGACTGCATTTAATTTTTAATTAGACTTGCATGTGGATCTGACTTCCTGTTTTGTTGATTTTAATGTGTCTTTGTGTTAGGATGAATTGCAACAAAAAGTCTGCGAAGGCACTCTCCTTTGTATCGGGAAGCAATGATGTGTTGACTATGGCTTTGGGTCCCGAGCATCCAGGGAGAGTTAGAGCTGCAGGGACTGGGGTTTCCACTCTGAAATACTTCAATTTACCTAGACAACGGAGGGTAAAGTTTGAAGATAAATTCGAAGAACGTCTCAGAACTATTGTGCAAGAAGAGCAACTGAAATTTGAGGCTAGAACACAACAATTGGTAGCGGCTGAGAGGGAGAATATACTGAATCAAGTGCGCCAACTGCTTCCAAATTTTGATGCCACCATGATCAAACAGTCAACTCCTCCATTTCAAATCCAAGCTCAAGAGCAAAGTCCCAAAAATCCAATGTCCGACAAAGCAAGCTGCTGCAGGGGCAATTGGTGTGAAAGCCATCAATTTTGAGGAAGAAAATAACAATGCGAGAACAAGTGGTGAAGAAAAATGGTAAGTTAATTTGATTTAAATTCACTGTTTCTTAATTTTAGACGTCGTTATTTATCATTAGAGTCGTTATAAATGTAATACAACGACGGTTATTAGTTCAGACGTTTTAAATAACACACCACGTCACAATTTTGAAAAAACCGTCGTTGAGATAGACATTCCACGACGGTATAGAGGGTGACCTATTTAGTTTACTTGTATCACAAGCTTTCTTCACATAGGTTATCCCACCATCTCTCTCTCTCTCTCTGTGATTCTAATGTTCTCTGGAATTGATTTTTTCTGTATTTCCGCTAAGAAAGTTGATAAACCTGAAATTTGTTAATCTGTGAATTTGAAAAAAGGAAAGTATTTTGCGTCGTAATTATAATATCCCACGTCGGTTTTAATGTACCGTCGTCTGAAATGTAATATAACGTCGTATTAGTTTAAGAACCGACGTCTGTATATAAATACCACGTCGGTTTTTTGTATTCATGTATTTTTTTTTTGAACATGTTTCTTTGTGTATTTTTAAAAGCAGAAGGCCAAGGTCATGGATGTTCTGAGAAGGAACAACAAGTGGGAGACTTGCCTTCTTCTCTACAAGCCCTTTGTTCTTATGCTGAGTCGACATTGAGGGTTCATGATAGGATTATGACCTTTACAATTGAGAAGGAAGTGTTTGGAAATGATCGTGAAACCTTCATCTTGCACGAAGATATTAGTCAAATTGCAGCAATGGAAGAAGTTGGAGCCACTTGTCATTGCTTTGTATACATGAGGTAATTGTCCTTATCAAATTTTCATTTTAAACTTTTCTTTCTTTAAAAAGGAATAACTCATTGGATCATTTCATATATTTAGGTGCCTATTTGAAAAATTGAAAACTTCAAATATGTTGAACATGGTTGGCCTTGTGGACCCGCTCAAGTTAGTGCTAACTCTGGCTCATTAACTCAAAGATCACGTGCGTTAGCTACTAGACTTAAAAGGACAGATGGGGAACAGATTTTCTTGATGCCTTACAATCCAGGGTTAGTCACCTTACCAAGATTTTCTTTGTATGATGCATTGTACATTAAAGTGTTTAACCTTTATGTTTTTTTTGTGTGTAGCTTTCATTGGGTCTTGTTCATTGTGAGAGCAAAGAGAGAGACTGTTTATTTTCTGGATCCACTGCCAAACCGAATGATTGATGAAGAGTGCAAAAACATGGTGAACACGTAAGTTGATTTACTCATATGTGTTTGTATAGCAAGCTTTCTTCACTTAAGTGATCCCACTATCTCTCTCTCTCTCTCTCTCTCTCTCTCTCTCTCTCTCTCTCTCTCTCTCTCTCTCTCTCTGTACTCTAATTTTTCTGCAATTGATTTTATCTCGTATTTCTTCTAAGCTTAAGGATAAATCTGAAATTTGTTATTTTACGTCGTAATTATAACATACCACGTCGGTTCTAAGTTACCGTCGTCTTAATTGTCAATAACGTCATTTTATTTTCAGAACCGACGTACGTATATAATTACCACGACGGTTTTGTTTGTTCATGTGTTTATTTTTATCAACTATGTTTACGTATTTTCAATAACACTTTGTTGCCTTGAAGCAGTGCTATCGAACCTATAATACCCACATAGGCAGGCACGGCAGAAATCACCCATTTGGAAAACTCTAAAAGGCACTCCAAAGCAACCAAGCAATGTAGAGTGTGGTTACTATGTAATGCGCTTTATGAAAGACATCATCGAGGATCCTGCACCTTTGGAATTTGAGAAGAAGGTAAAAGGAAAATTATATATTTTAACATTTAACATTTTTTATTTATTTATTTTTTTATTTAACATTTTATTTTTATTTTTTTATGGCTTGCGGTATCTTTGAGGACAAGATCAATCACCATACCCCCAAGAAGCCATTGATGAAATCGAGGAAGGAATGGGCAGAATTTGTAAGCCTTCATATGGATTAGGGAATTAGACAAACATTAATCACAAGAATTGTAAATTTTTGTAAATATTTTGGTTATAATTTACAATTTCTTTTAGTATGAATTAAAATTTTGTAAAAATTATCAAATCACAAGAATTTTTTTAAAAACACGACGGTACATAACCAAAATGAAATGTATACAACCAAACCACGTCGAGACGTATACGAAATGACATGTATACAAATATAACTCGCGTTATATTCAAAAAGGTTATTATTTTCATTTAAATTGCCGTCGACAAATATTAAAACGTCGATATATTCAACAATAACGACGTCTAAAGATATTAAAGCGGCGATATATAGAAAAATAATGCCGTATAAAGTTTTACTTAAAACGTTGGTAAATACAACGGCGATATTTTATTCCCGACGTCTATAGCTATTAAAACGGCGATATATTAAAAAATAATGCCGTATAAAGTTTCACTTAAAGCGTCGGTAATAAACATATTACCGACGTCTAAAGATGTTAAAACGGCGATATATAGAAAAATAATGCCGTATAAAGTTGTACTTAAAACGTCGGTAAGTACAACGGCCATATTTTCCTTCACACCGACGTGTAAAGTTATTAATACGTCGTCTATAAAAAAATAATGACGTTAAAATGTATATTTAAAGCGTCGGTACATACAACGTCTATATTTTACTTTATACCGACGTCTACTTATATTACAACGTCCGTTATGAATTTATAACGACGTGGTTTTATTTGATTTTAATTGAAATTATTTTATAATATTTGTAATAAATTGTAAAAATTGCAAAAAAAAAACAGAAATTATAATGCTCTCATTGATATATTTTCTTACTTCTAATGCTTTAAAAAGGTTTTTGAGTAAAAATTTTAAATTTAATTCGTGACAAAAATTTATTGATAAATCACTACAACACTTATAGTTTCATAACATATTCTTATGGGGCTTGTATGATCCATTCTTGTGATAAATTCAAATATATTAAAAATATGTTTTTATCATCCTAGTACACAAGGCATTGTAATAAGAAGTCCGTAGCAATTTTAGGTTAATTTTTCTTATGCTTTATAATTTTTTATAATATTTTAAAATTTATATAATTTAGGGTTTAGGGTTTAGGGTTTAGGTTTTATTGAAAAGAAAACGGTTTTCTTTTTATTTTTGGGTTTAGACAAAACCACCCTTAACCTTTTGTATTATTTTATTATTTTTTAATTTAAAATAATTTAGGGTTTAGGGTTTAGGGATTAGGGTTCGGTGTTCGGGGTTTAGGGTTTAGGGTTTAGGGTTTAGGGTTTAGGGTTTAGGGTTTAGGGTTTAGGGTTTAGGGTTAGAGTTTAGGTTTTATTAAAACGACGCCGGTTTTCTCTTTTGTTTTCTTTCAATTCCACCCAAGCGACACAATTTGAATCCCAAAGAACACAAATCCTGGATACTTAATATTTTTGACGACGGTGTTCTTATTTTAATGACGTTATATTGTATTTAAAACGTCATATTTTATAAATTTACCGTCGATTTAAATTACATTTATTTTATCAATTAGACGTCCATCTTTATTATATAGCGGCGTAGAAAATTTAAATAACGTCGGTACAAAAATAATAACTGTCGTTTAAAATTAAAACTTTAACGACGGTTTTATTTTGTTTCGTCGATGTTTAAAGAAGCGCGCAATTTGAAAATTCACGCGTGACCTAAAATTTTCATTTTCCGCTCTAAGTGTTAAATAATTCGCTTTCTCGCTTCAACTCTAATTTTTAGTTGTGCTCTCGGCCTCTGTCGAATGCAATAAGTTCGAACCCTAATTCTCTGCTCTAATTCTTATCCTATCACCTCTAATTTTGTAAGTTCGAACCCTTATCTCTTCACTCTAATTTTTATTCATTTAATGATATTCTGTTCGGGTTCTTAAGTACAAACGTAATATGACTTTGCTTTTTATTCATTGAATGATGTTCTTCATTTGCTATGCGTCCTCATAGGAATGGTTCTTGAGATAGGTTTTCTTAATCACTCTCTGTCGTGATGGGTCTTAATACTTGCATGCTTTTCATAAAAATTCATTTGCTATGGGTCTTAATCAATATTTCAGATACGTGTTATATTTATTTGGTTCTCAATTTGTTCTTGGATGTGGAATGGCAAAGGAGATTTAATTTTTTTCTAGCATACGTTGTTTTATGTAAAAAAACGTCGTCTGTAATCTTAAAATACGTCGTTTTATGTAAAAAACCGTCGTCTGTTTTATAAAATACGTCATTTTATGTAAAATACCGTCGTCTGTATCTTATACGTGTTATTTAAATTTATATAATCTGCTTTGTTCACTCTTTTCTTTTAGTAGCCTAAGACGATCAAGTTATTAAAAACGTCGTCTTTTGTATAAAATACGTCGTTTTATTTAAAATACCGTCGTCTGTATTTTATACTTGTTATATTTAAATGTATATAATCTGCTTTGTTCATTTTTTCTTTTAGTAGCCTAAGACGACTGTTATTACAAAAACCGTCGATGCATTTTTATAAAATACGTCGTTTTATATAAAAACCGTCGTTTTATATAAAAACCGTCGTTTTATATAAAAACCGTCTTTTGTATCTTATACTTATTTAAATTTATATAATCTTCTTTGTTCACCTTTTTCTTTTAGTATCCTAAGACGACTGTTTTTACAAAAAAACCGTCGTATGTTTTATAAAATACGTCGTTTTTGGAAAAAACCGTAAATCTGTAACTCATATTACTTGCTTTTAAAATGTACATAATATGCTGAGTGATATTCATTGCTTGTCCTTTTACTTTATTATATATTATAGGTTATAGTGTCAGTGATGGATAAGTCATGGATGCATGCGGATAGAAGATCGAAGGCATATGAGTTAGGTGGAAGCATTTTTGGATTTTGCTGTAGGAAATCTTCTAACTACAACACATATTCATTGTCCATGTGTTAAATGTGGGAATTTTCGATTGTTTGGGGTTGGAATTATAAGGGACCACTTGTACTTTAATGGAGTTGACCAAAGCTATAAGAATTGGACATTTCACGGAGAACCTTGGCGATCAACTACTAATGCTAGTAGAAATGTGGATGAAGATGATAACCATAGTAGGGATAGTTTTGTTTACGAAGAAATAGATATGGATGATAATGATTTAGGTGATGATGTTGGATCCGATCCTTATGAGTTTGCCAATGTGATTGGGGATGGAGATCAACCCTTGTACCCTGGTTGTAGTAAGTACACAAAGTTATGCGCATTAGTGAAGTTATACAATTTGAAAGCAAAACATGGGATGAGTGATGTCTGTTTCTGAGAATTGTTGATACTTCAAGGAGATTTGCTTCGAGAAGAAAATACAATACCTTCCTCTATGTATGAGGCAAAGAAGACTTTGTGTGCATTGGGGCTGAGTTATGAGAAAATCCATGCATGCCCCAATGACTGCATCTTGTATAGGAAGGATTATGAAGATTCAACTAATTGTCCTACTTGTGGTATCTCAAGGTGGAAGGAAGGCAAAGATTCAGTTTTGAAAGAGGGTGTCCCAAAGAAAGGTGGTGTGGTATTTTCCACCAATTCCAAGGTTTAAAAGGATGTTTCAATCAAGTAAGACATCTAAGAGTTTGACTTGGCATGTCGATAGAAAATCAATTGACGGTCGAGATGTCTCATCCGGCGGATTCCCGTCTTGGAAACTTCGTTGATGATAAATGGCCCGAGTTTGGTAAAGAGCCGAGAAACTTGAGATCGGCTCTCTCATCGATGGATTCAATCCCCACAGTTCTCTAAGTAGCAGAATACGATTGCTTTGGCGATTATCTTAGTTACATATAATCTCCCACCATGGTTATGCATGAAACGAAAGTTCATGATGTTGACTTTATTGATTTCCGGTCCTAAACAACCCGGAAATGATATAGACGTCTACTTAGAGCCTTTGATTGATGATTTAAAATCTTTGTGGGATGGGATTAGAGGAGTGTATGATGCACACATAGGAGAATACTTTACACTCAAAGCTGCACTCTGTGGACAATAAATGATTTTCCCGCCTATGGAAACTTATCTGGTTGTGTCGTTAAAGGATATAAAGCTTGTCCAATATGCGGCGATGATACGCCTAGTCACAAAGTTGAAAAATGGCCACAAAATCTGTTACATCGGGCATAGAAAATGGCTATCAACAAATCATCCATATCGGAGGCAGCGTGCAGCTTTTAATGGGGAACACGAATATGACATGCCTCCAAAGCCATTAACCGGAGAAGAAGTGCTACAAAGGGTTGAATGTATTAATTACAAATGGGGGTCGAAAAAGGGGAGGTGGAGGTGAAAATGACGGTGACAGAGTTTGTTGGAAGAAGAAGTCAAAATTCTTTGATCTCGAGTATTGGAAATACATTCTGTGAGGCATTCCCTCGATGTGATGCACATTGAGAAGAATATTTGCGATAGTATCATTGGTACGTTGTTGGAGATCCCTGGAAAAAATAAAGATGGGATTGCTGCTCGTTTAGATTTATTGAACATGGGGGTCAAGACTGATTTGCAACCCGAGTATGGAGAAAGACGTACTCGCTTGCCTCCGTGGCCTTGGAATTTGTCAAGATCGAGAAGAGAACGGTTTGCAATTCTTTCTATGGTATGAAGGTCCCTGAAGGTTATTCTTCAAACATAAAAATCTTGTATCTTTACAAGATTCAAGACTTCTTGGCCTAAAATCACATGATTGTCATACCTTGATGCAACAATTGCTCCCTGTGGCAATTCGTTCTATTTTGGAAAAGCCTGCAAGGTATGCAATAACTCGACTGTGCTTCTTCTTCAATTCTATATGTGCAAAGACCGTGGATGTTTCCTCTCTAGATAAGTTGGAAGAAGATGTAGTAGTTACTTTATGTTTGCTTGAGAAATACTTTCCCCCTTCATTATTCGATATCATGGTTCATCTAGTAGTACATCTTGTCGAGAAGTTCGTCTATGTGGGCCTGTTTATTTTAGATGGATGTATCCGTTCGAAAGATATATGAAAGTGCTAAAGGGGTATGTTCATAACCGTAATCATCCTGAAGGTTGCATTCTTGAGTGCTATATAGCTGAAGAAGGCTGTGGAGTTTTGCAATGAGCATTTATCGATATTAGAACAATTGGAGTGCCATTAAACCAGAAGATGGGACTTTCAAAGCCACTATCAGGTTGCTCGGTGACTTTAGTTGATTGGGACCTTTTGAACCAGGCACATCTATATGTGTTGGAGAATACAGAGGAAGTCCAACCATATATCGAGTATGACTTTTAATCATTATGTTTTAAATCATTCCTTATGTTTCTCTTAAATACAAGGGACAGTAATACTAGAATTTTCTGTGTCATGTAGGGAACATATGATCCACCTCAAGACCACTTATCCAAAATATAAAAAGAGAACAAAGTGGCTACAAGATAAGCACAACGGCACTTTCATTCAATGGTTACGCTTTAAGGTATATGTTATTGAATAAAACATTGGAGTTTGATTTATTGTCATATCTATGTTGCATTGAATTAACATATGATTAATTTGCAGGTTCAATGGGAAATCAATGAGAAAGAAAATAATGGCGTATCAGAAAATTTGAGGTGGCTAGCAAGTGGTCCAAGCATGACAGTGCCATCATATAAGAGCTATCTTATTAAAGGTGTTAAATTTAACACCAAGGCACAAGATGATGTGCGAGCAGTTCAAAATAGTGGAGTTTATTTACTTGCAAATACTATGCAAGTTGCTAGTGCCAAGGATAAAAACCCTATTGTCTCAAATATGGGTTTTTATGGTGTCATTCAAGATATTTGGGATCTTGACTACCAAAAGTTTACAATCACAGTCTTTAGGTGTGATTGGATAGATAGCACTTCTGGCCTTGTAGTCGCATTTAACTCGGATTTACCCTTGTAGATCTGAGTAAAATTGGACATAGGAATGACCAATTTGTTTTGGCTTCTCAAGTCAAACAAGTTTTTTTGTTGACGACCCAATGCATCATAGTTGGTCGGTAGTGTTATCAATGCCTAATAGAGAATATAATGATGTTATTGGTGATGATGACTTAGGTGATGTTAGAATTGAGTGTGAGCCATTTACTAGAGGGATGCCAAATGTTGACACATTTGATGAACTAGCCCGTGAGTTTGGGAGTGAAAATATTCGAGATTGGTGTGAAGATATATGGATTGAATGATGCTATTGTGATTTATGAAATTATTTATGCCCTAAATGGCTGTGTATGACATTAATTTTGCAAGAAATTGTAATGTATTTCTTTCACTTTCATTATGCAGGTTTCGCAACATAACTTCCAAGTAATAAAACAAAGCTGGATTCAGATGCAAAACACGACGGTAATCTGAAAAATTGCAAAATAAAACGTCTCAATGATATTTAACGACATTTACATCCATAATATATGTACCGACGTCTAAATAATAACTATCATAACCACTCAATTCATTCAAAGATAGTAGAAAACCATAGAACAACGGCAGTAATGTACGGACAGTCGTGGTAATGTATAGTTAGACGTCATTCAACGACGTAGGTTTTCTGAAAGGGTCGTCTAAGGTTATCAAAGAGGATATTTAAAATTAAATTTTTCATTAAATAGACGTCCGTTTTTCTCCGAATAAGACGTTGTAAATGCTAACAACGTCATATTTATAAAAAAACTGACGCGTTTTTTTCTTTAACAACGTTGGTTTTGATTAAAGATGTCGTCTTTTCAGTTTTGAAATTTATTTTGCGTCGGTATAAGGCGTTAAGAACAGACGCCTAAAAGCATAATAACGGCGGAATTAATTACATAATCGAAGTATAAAGTAGTAGCCACGTTTGAATTTCTATGAAATAGGACATTTGAAGTATTAACAACGTCTTCTTTAGAAATAAATACGTCGTAGAAAAACGAAATAACGTCGGTTATGGTTTTATTCATGACGTGGATAGTTAAAATCACGTTGTTTTGGAAATTATTAATGACGTGGTAATACAAATATAGACGTCAGTTTTAAAAATAAAATGGCCATCTAATATTATTAACTACGTCGATCTACAGTTAAATTACTGATGTAAAATGACTTTTCAACGTCTTGAAGTTTATAATTTGTGTCGTGGTTACTTATTTTTACGTCTGTATTTTTGTAAATAATGACATTGTTCCTTTTTAAAAGCGTCGTTTATTTTCTAAAGGTGACGTCTAAAGTTATCCAGGTTGTTTATTTTTAAGTGAATAGACGTCGGGTTTTATTTGTGTATGACGTTGTATATTTTAACAACGTCATGAGTTTAAAATAAACCGTCGTGTTTAATTGATAACAACGTCCTATTTTATCAAATGTGACGTCTTTATATGAATAGACGGCGGTGATTTACCGTCGTGGTTTTTGCATCAAAAGATGTCGGTCGATTCCACGTCGGTTGAAAAACAGAATACACGACGGTAAATTACCGTCGTCTATCTCGATTTTTGTAGTAGTCACAAATTTCTTCCAAATAGAGTTACTAGAGATTTTTCCACGAGAATGTCTATATCAATTTCCGGACGGTAGCCACCACTAGTTTCTAATATTCTTATTACACGATCTTTGTTCTCTCCCTTAAAGAAGCAGGCAATGTCAACAAAATTTTTTTTTTTTTTTCTGTTTCTAATGATAATCCATCAAAACTCACTTTAAGGACATCAATGATTTTTTCCCAGGATTTTCTTTTAGTCTATCCAATGCACTTGACCATGCGTTTTGTGGCCTATTACAAAGGAATGAACCCAAAACTTTAATAGCTAATGGAAGGCCCTTAGCATATGTTAAAAAGTCCTCGGATAGCTTGAGAAAACTTTCTTCAACCTGATGCTTTTGAAAGGATTTCCAACTAAAGAGCTGAAGAGCTTCATCATAATTAACAGCTTAACCTGATATATTTTGTCTGCATATCTTCTTAGCACATGTTCATCTGTTGATGTTATGATGATTCTACTCCCAGGTCCACGAATGAAGCCCAGTTACAGCTGGATAGCCCAACGGATAATCTACACCTCCTACATGCCACCACGCGCCATGCAGAAGCTGGGGGTGCATTTGTGGGAACCGAATTTAGTCATAATCCTAGGTCAAATAATTCATTCCATTTGGGGATTATTTGACCTAATTGGGAATTATTCAACCTAATTGGGAGTTACTCAATTTAATTGGGGATTATCCAATTAAATTGAATATTACCTAATTAGGTTGAGAATTGATTTGGTACCTACCACAATTCCCAATTAAAGGAGGAGTTACCTAATTAAGTTAGGGATTGATTGGATACCTAACACAATTAGGGATTTGATTTAAATCCTAATGAATCAATCCCTAAATACACCAATCTCACCTACCACACCTACCACACCAACCACACCAACCTCATCGAGGCCCCTATAAATACATGGCCACACAAAGGGTTGATGTACGTCTAAACTTCTCTCTCAAAAGACGTCTAAATTTCTTTATGAAACTCTAGCCACCTCCTTTCTCTCCCTCTTTTAAATAATCCTCCGGCCGCCCGGTTTACACCATAAACATATATATCTCCGTACCCTAGTTAGCTAGTGTTTTTCTCATAAACTCTCGATCTAACTTAGGCATCGGAGGGCCTTTGGCCAACAGCCCCGGGTGTGGTCCTCTTATTGGTTCTATTTTGCAGGGAGAAAGAGGCGGCGAAGAAGAAGAAAGAGGAATCTTTTCAACCGAATATTCTCGGTGGGAAATTTGCTCCCACAGTAGCCACAACTAGTTTCTAATATTCTTATTACACGATCTTTGTTCTCTCCCTTAAAGAAGCAGGCAATGTCCAAAAAACCTTTTTTTTTTCTGTTTCTAATTATAATCCATCAAAACTCACTTTAAGGACATCAATGATTTTTTCTCAGGATTTTCTTTTAGTCTATCCAATGCACTTGACCATGCGTTTTGTGGCCTATTACAAAGGAATGAACCCAAAACTTTAATAGCTAATGGAAGGCCCTTAGCATATGTTAAAAAGTCCTCGGATAGCTTGAGAAAACTTTCTTCAACCTGATGCGTTTGAAAGGATTTCCAACTAAAGAGCTGAAGAGCTTCATCATTAGTTAACAGCTTAACCTGATATATTTTGTCTGCGTATCTGCTTAGCACATGTTCATCTGTTGATGTTATGATGATTCTACTCCCTGGACCAAACCAAGTCCGATCACTTAGTGCTTCCACTTGCTCAACCTCATCCACATCATCAACAATAATAAGAGCTTTTTTATTACGTAGTCTATGCCTTATTACATCTTCCATATCAATATTTTGTATCTTTATATTGCTTTTGAGCAAATCTGAAAGAAGTTGCTCTTGTAAATGTTCTAGACCTTGCTTTTCAGTTGCCTCTCTAACATTGGCTAGATAGCTGTAACCTTCAAACAGAGCACGTATTCTTTTAGCAACTACTCGTGCAAGAGTTGTCTTGCCAATTCCCTTCATCCCCTTAAATCCCTATTATACGAACATCAGGCAACCCTATCTCTAAGAAAGAAAGCACTTCTTCTATACGAGAAACCATCGCAACTAAATCCTTGGATTCACTTAAAATTGTTCGGTTTAATCTAGTGAAACTCATTCCTACAATATCTTCAACAACTTCCGATTCAGGTCTGCAAATAAATAAATGAAACATTTATGTAGAAGGTAAAGCAAAACAGTTATATATATAATGGAAAATTAAAAATGGATCATAGGTTTTATCTTTTTATTCGTTTGAGTACAACTACTAGTATAAAAATGGATCATATATGTACACTCCAGATTATTGTTTCAGAAATTCTGGTTAATCATATATCTGGTTGTCGTGTGTAGGACAAAGAATTCTGTGCATGTGTTATTGATGCGTATGGAAGAGTGTCGTTATTTTTCTTTTTCTTTTTATTTTCAATTGATTTATTAGAACAAGAAAAACAAAAAGCTTTGAGGTACAAACAGGAAGAATTAATTAATAGAAGAATAGTTTACACACCCATCTTTCAAATGCCATCCAGCAAGATTGGCTACAGCAAAAGTGCATCTCTCCAGCTTTGCACCTTCACTTTCTTGTCTTTAAAGGTTTCTTCATGCATCAAGAAGGCTTTTTCGAAACTACCAGTTTGTTTCCGTACCTCAGATGGATCCACATAATGGAAAACTGGTAGTATCGTTTGTCCCATTTTCATGCATTAACAGACTTTGCAAGCTCATCCAAGCACCATGTTGAATTGGCATAGTTTGTAGAAAGAATGACAATCACAAATCTTGATTCTTCAATTGCGAGTGTCTTCACCTCTGAAACTGAGGAAGACGTCATATGTCCAATATTGAGTTGTCACCGAATCAGAAGAAGAAGAATAAGGAAAATATGTTTCATGATGAGGTGTGGGATAGTACCTTTGGGTGCTCATCGAATTAAGGTGACAACGGGTGGAAGGCTACTGCTTTGTTTATGGCAGGAGGAAAAGTTTTAGACAATCTTGTCCATTTTCCTAGTTTCTATATATTGGTTCTCAAGGTCAACTCTGATTGTATATCTTAGTTACCCCAATACTTGTAATATAAAAATTACTTCCTTACGAGAAGAATATGCGACATTATGCCGTCCAATAATTTAGAAGACTAATATTTTCTGAGAAAGCAAATAGCATCACCAAACATCTTTAGAAACTAAGAAAGTGCATTATGTAATCATGCATTTTCATATGTAAATCATTCAATTGGAACGAGTCCAACAATCAATCTGTTTTTGTAGACTATGTTAATGTTAGCAGATAGTGAAACATCCATAAAAACTCATCCAAACGCGTGGCCAACAGTTGACGAAACCAAAGCACAGCATAATGGTCCGGCCTCTGAAATTAAATCTACATTGTTTTAAGCAATTTGGTAAGTATTTTAAATCAAGTATGTTGTAAATTAATACCATATGCGAGCGAGAAAAAGACACCCTGATGCTTGCTTGTTTGATCAAGTCTTCACAACTTACATGATGACTTTTAATTTTTTAATGCACGATCATGCTCATACATTAGATATTTAGTAATGCAATCAAACTCCCACGATATATTTATATTATTATTATTATTAAGTCTTCAAATTAAAACTAGTACAACCTCTCCTTCCCTTCAACTTTCCCAAATTTTAAAACCCCAAATCAAATTAGCCAAATAACAGCATCAACAATAGTTTCACTCAGAGAAACGGGCAGATTCTAAAGTAAAAATGGGGAAAATACCATAAGAATTGTTTCATGCACAAATGTAAATAAACAAAGAGATAGCTTAGCCTGGTTTGAGAAAACTCATACCTGAACAAAGGAGAGTCTGATAGGCTGAAAGAGCCCACCAGAGAAACACAGAATGTGAAGAAATAGGATGCTTGAAGATGAGGCCATTGAGGGAGAGTGACAGCTGAAGTGGAAATCGTCCATCTAAATTCTGCTGCACCTTGGAGGATCCTCCTAGAAAACGCTTTGATTCACGTGACCCAAATAAATTATATTGCTTGTTTCAATCCAACGTGTTATTTCTTTTGCTCTAGGTTTTATTTTCAGACGTGTCAGTACAACAAGCAATTGAATAGCTTTGCTCCTATTTTTATTCACTATTATCCTTTTTTCAAACATTTTTTTAAAAAAGGAGGGAGAAAAAGGAAGAGAAGGTAGCAAGAAAAAAATACATGTTTTTTTCTTTCACATATATGAGAAACATATGAAATTAATAAGCGCATTTAGTGCTCCTCCAACAATTATGTAAGAACTAGCTTTTGTTATTTGTAATTTTAACTTGTAAGGATGTTGAACAGCTTTGGAACGCTAAAATATACGAGTCACATTAGTAAAATTATCTCCAACAGACTTGTTAAACTCAATCACCAAAGTTGCAACTCATTTCTCTCTCTTCAGAACTAACAAGTTGACCTTGTCTCTTAAAAACATTTATTTTACTTCGGAAGAACAAAACCTACATTGGAAATGCTAAAAACCTACACTTTTTTCCATTGTTTTCGAAAAAACCTACATTGAAAATGCAAAATGACAAGACCCGATCCGAATTCCATCCCGGAACCCGAGCCGGACCTTGTTGATGGGCCCACATCAACCCATGTTGGGCCCACATCCTAAAACAGATTACCCTCTTCCCGAGATTTAACCTACAAGAGGCCAAGACTGCCGAAAAGCAGGCAGAGTCTCCCTAAAACAAGGACTAGCCCAAAACTTCAACATGTCAAACAAACAACAGATAAACAACCCAAGCGCCAGCATGCATAAACATACACATCACAGGCCTCCGGCCAAACTAATTCAACCCTAAAAGTGATACAGAGCAACTAAGAGTACAAGAACAACAATGGAACAGAAATAACAGATTACAAAGTTTAGGGTTCAAGGATGACAATCCTACCCTTCCATCGAAGCTCGAGAAGAGAAGCGCACAGCCGAACGGTAATGAAGCGACGACTACGGTCTGGGGGGCGCAAAACAGAAAGAGTGTGAGTGGACAAAAACAAGGTTTTACATACTTAAAACAAAGTATTAACCCCACCGTTTAAAACCATGCCAAACATGCATATTAAACCATTTTTATACTTGATTGATTTGAAAACCGTACTCTCTCAAAATACGTGAAAGTAACTTGATTTAAAACCCCTTTTTCGAACAACTAACCTTTTACATTTTCCCGAGGCATAACCTCCCAAAACAAATCCCTCACAAGTTTATAAAACATAAACAAAGGATTTATTAACGTAAAAACATAAAGGTGGAATAAAATCCACATAAGGTAAAACAAACCTTAAAATGCCGAACAACTCGCTTAAAACAAGCAAATCAAACTTGACAACACTACGTAACTCAAATGCAGTTCAAATCATATATATACGTATATATATAAAACAGGATTTACAATCCAACAAGTAAAACCTAGCAAGTACTGAAATCAAATCAAGTACTACAACCAAAACAGTAAACAGTTTCCCAAACATCCCCACTCTCACAATCACGTGCTCACAAGCACGAGAAGCGAGGAACGATCCTCACTAAAAAAATATGAATACGAATGTACTAACACACGCGTATAGGTAATATAACTCACACCAACACAAGTACCAGGGAAAACAATCCAACAGGGATCATTTGATGGACACCGTACAGCCTCATCGAGACACCGGGCCCAGGGTTGAGCCGTCCAAAGTGGGACTAAACTCACAGGACTATATGGTAAAAACTTACCAACCATAACTCCGAAATAAATCTGTCCTACGCGCGCAGACTACCCAATCAAGGGTCTCTGACTACACCCGTTAAGGTATGCACCGGATCGTATCATACGAAAGCAATTAAACGTATCATATCAATCGCCATGCGATCATTAGTATCGAACAGGGGAGGTACAATACAAGGTGCTAACAACACTCACATCAATTGCTACGCGATAACGGTATATATATATATACAATCATTCACAATGTACCCAACCCCAAACACTAAAATCAGGACATACACAAGTCCGTCAAGCATAAAACCCATATATATACTCAAAATCAGGACATCACTGTCCAAAACATATATTTCTATATTCAAGATAATCACAAGGGTCAAACGACCGCATAATGATTAATATTAAATCAAACATCCTTTTCATTGAAAAACCATATTTAGACATACATTCAATGAACGTCAAAAGGTATGAGAAACCCAATATATATAAATCAAAATAGTTACATATGGGACCTCATGTCCCGACACAGGCATTCCAACCCAAAAGTATATAATTAAAATATAAGGAACTCATTGTAAACACATACCGTTAAACCAAACATATAATCCAAAATATACATACGTATATATATATATATATATAAATAAATATAAATATATACATAAAACATAAAGATCCTTTAAAATACCATTACTCAAGCCCAATCCCATATACATTTATATATATATATATATAAATATATAAATATACGTATAATCCATCCCCATTAATTCAAATCATTTATTCAAAATATATATATATATATGTATAAATATATACATATATATCATCAAAGTATAAGTAATTATACTTCATAAGGTTTAAACGCCAAAACCGAATACATAATCAACCGGACTATACTAACGTCCAAATATTCAAATATATAATTTAAATTATAATATAACAGTTCCAAGCTTAAATATAGCTCATTTATGTATAAAAATCCAATACGAAAACCACCGGGCGTTCACCACGTCCCGTTCAATACCCCAAAGGTATAAATACTAAAAAAATAGCCATCAGGGCCCCACAAATAAACCGCAACCCAAATCATGCATAAAACTTCAATGCAATTACTTTTAATATAAATCACCCAAAGTCATGTCAAGACTTAAAACACTTAACCAATTCAAGATTTAACACTATTATTAAATCTCATTTCATGCATTTCATGCAATTCATTCAAGTCATGCACATTTGAAAACAAAGTCCACTCACCGCCGTTGGTCCTATCTTTGCCTGCACAACCCTCAAAGGGTCCCGCTCACAAAGTACGCAGAGTCAAGGTACCTAAAGCGTTAAAGACGAGGATTGGATTAGTACAGTAAACCGCACGAGAACCGTAAACTTAAACCCTAACAAAACCCGACTTAACGTGTACGTACGTCCTACGAAGGATTCCAAGGTCAAACTACCTCTTACAACCCGGTGGGACCGTCCCCGGAAGACTCACGGTCAACCGGCGGTCAAACACCCCTTTTCGGTCAACCGGGCCCGAGGAGCCCACGACCTCCCAAAAGGATCAGGACATTCCTAGAAGTCCAACAAAGTCAATCACCGTAAACCGACCTCGGGAGACGCTTGGTCAACCATGGTCAAACTTGGTCAAACAGACCCGAATAGGTCAAACCGGGCCCGTGGGTCCCATGACCTCCAAACTTAGATCTGAAAGTTCCTAGAGGTTCAACATGACCTAAACAACGTGTCCTCAAAGTTTGGTCTCGATCGAACAGTCGGATTGCTCACGATCGCACGATTACGGTTTAATTCTAACTTCAAGTCATCGATCCGGAGTATCCGGGACTCCGAATCACGATCCGTCAAATCCTACACGATCCTAGAATTATCCAGATCAACATATCCAAAAATGTACTCAATCCAACCGTTCAATCCTATCGAACCCGAGAATCGCGCAATAGGCGAGATTCGTTCGATGGCCAAATGATCTCCGAATTGAGATCCGTCAACTCCCACGCGCTCGTAACGATACGAGAGTCGTAACGAGTCACCGAACCGCCACCACCACCTGGCCCACGCGCCGCCACACGCGCGGCCGTGAGGGTGGGTGGCTTGAGCAATTCCGCCACTCCCCAAACTTGGAATTTGACGACACCGCCAAAGACCGCTCGACTCGGACCACGGAGGGGAGTCTAGAACCGGCCATGACCGCCCCCAAAATCGGTAGCTAACCACCTCAAAACCTGATCGAAAGTCCGCCAAACCGGCATAACCCTAGCTTTTAGATCCACTCCAAAAACCACCAAATCGACCCCTAAAACTCCCGAAATAGCTAGACCAAGGGAAAAGGATTCGAAAGCTCACCTGGTTCGATGACGAGGTGGTCGGAGGTGGCTGTGCGACGCCGTGAACAACCGGAGAAAAACCAGTTGATCGCACCGGCATAACTTGACGCTTCCGGCGGTGATTGGCGGTGGGTTATGACCGCGCCTCACGCCGGTTCGATTGTGACCGTCTGAAGGCCCTTGCCGTGGCCGAGTCGTCGATGCCAAAGAGAGAGAGTGAGCGGGTCGAGAGAGATCGCAGGGAGGAGAGAGAAAGCGAGGAGAGAGAGAGAAAACGAATTACGATTGGGCGAGGGGTATTTAACAATTTTCGAAATGACCAATATGTCCTCCGAACAATCTATCGCTCGGATTGAGACGTGCCACACGTCCCGGACTCGTTGACGGCGTTCGACGCAATGGCGCAACTCGTTTCGCCAAATTCCGTCCGAAAAATAACGTTGACCAAAATGCCCCTTTAATTACTTAATTTTCAATTAATTTCAATTAATTCCAATTAATTCATTTTAATTCCTTTTTAATTCATTTTAATTATCCAAATTAATTAACTTAATTAATTAATTCATTTTATCTTATAAATTGGGTCAGGGTCGTCACACAAAAATAACAAACACTACATTAATTGAATTAAAGAGTATGTTGAGGCACAAATTATTAAAGGGTCATGTTAGGAGACCAACTTTGGATACCAACTCTCTAATAGAGGTGGAGCCCATCAATACAACGGGTCTCATGCTCTATTAGAGAGTTGGTACACAAGTTGGTATCCAAAGTTGGTCTCCCTAGCATTTTCCATTATTAAAATACCTAACAAATCTTTTTTAAATTGACACATATATAAGTCAACAAACTTCATTTTAAAGAGTTTAGATTGCTACTACTGTTGGAAATGAAAACTACTACATCGATGAGTCATGAATTGGAGATGAATTAAATTTATACGAATTTAAGATAGGTTTGACATCTTGTTTGAATAGATTGAATAGGGGCTTGAGAGCTACTAAAGTGAGGCTTTGATTAGAAAATATGGGTGGAGCGCTGGGAGCTAGTGTCAAAATTGAAACAAAGTGAAATTTATTTTTTTCTGAACCTTCCTTCTATTGGTGAGCGTGATAGCAGAGAATGGCAGGGAGGAGACTAATTAGTTTAATAATTTTTAAAGGGTAAGTAATGGAGGAAACAAAACAAGCGAGGAGGGGTAGCCTATGTGGAAGAAAGAAAGAAGTCAAGCTATCCGTATGGCTTAAGTTCTTAAACTGTGAAGTTTTGCCTGAGTCCCTTTAAACATAACAAATATACAGCCATGCATACGCCCATACGTCATAGTTTTGCGTGAAACATCTTAATTTTATTAGGTGAGTAGATTGTCTTCTCCTCTGCTTCGCGGCACGACTCCTCTACAGCAAGGTTTTCCAAGAATTAACAAGCATTGCCTTGCCAGGATGTATTCAGGCACACAGTGAATATTTAGTCATCTGGTGAGTCTTGTGCCGGAGCTAACTCTGCTAGGCTAGGCAAATAAAAGTTAGGGCTAATGAGCTCTTGTTCTTGCACAACGTTACCCTTCCTGCCTCAATGTTAATATATATATTTTTTTGGCAAAACTACAGATTATTCTGCTAAAAAGTTTCTTGGGGTGATATGTATATATTGATGGGAAAATATATATTCAGACATAAGTCTGGATTAGAGTATCTCCAACAGCCTCTTCAACAACTTTTGGAATTCTAAAATATGTGAGCTACATCATAAAAACTCTCTCCAACAACCTCTTCAAACATTCAATTTTATTTTGGAAAAACAAAACCTACCTTGAAAATGTCAAAAACATGTATTTTCTCTTTTCATATAATAAATACATAGACATTTTTTTACTTGTTTTCATATTTTTCATTCTTTTCATGATATTGTATTAATTGAATTGAAGAGTGGAGCAAAAATTATTGAAGTAGCAAATAAGGCTTTTCAAATTGTCACGTAGGTCAACAAACTTCAATTTGAAAAGTTTTATTTGCTACTACTGTTGGAGATGCTCTTAGAGCATCTCCAACAGCCCCTTCAACCACTTTAGGATGCTCAAATAGGTGAGCCACATCAGAAAAATTCCCTCCAACAACCTCTTCAACCTCAGTCATCAAATATGCAACCCCATTCTCTCTCTTCAGAACTGGTAAGTTGACCTTGCCTCTTCACAACATTTATTTTGTTTTGGGAGAATCAAAATCATATGAAAAGGCTAAAAACATTTATTTTGCTTGATGGGTTTGATGTACATTTCATAATTCAAAGTTTGAATTTATTAAAACTTAACGTTATTAAAGTAGCAAAATATTGTTTTATGGGCAAAATATTTATTCAAACATTTATTTTGCTTGATGGGCTTGATGTTATTAATTATTATTGTTTTAAGTCAAATATTGTATTAATTGAATTGAAGAGACTGATGATGCACAAAATATTAAAGTAGCAAATAAGGCTCTTCAAATTGCCATGTAGGTCAACAAACTTCAATTTGAAGAGTTTTTTTGCTACTATCGTTGAAGATGCTCTTAGAGTATTTAGATGTGATAATTTATAGGGGATGATTATTTTTTCCTCTCATTGTGCAAACTATTAAACTTGTCAAGATAATTAACTTCTTCATCCGACGGCTGAGATTTTATGAGCCGGAGGTTCTAATAATGTGTGGGTCACAATGCAGCACTCCCGACATCCGAGTAATTAATGTGAGACTCACAAACACTAGGGACTCAAATGCATTGTTCCCATTAAATTCAAGACTTCTTTTTTTACCAATTCACTCATTTATTGAAGTGTCATTTACCCTTTAGAGTATCTCCAAGAGCTTCTTAAACAGTTTGGAATTCTAAAATAGGTGAGTCATATCAGAAAAACTCTCTCCAATAGCCTCTTCAACCTCAGTCAAAAAAAATGCAACATCTTTCTCACTTTTCAGGACTGGTAAGTTGATTTTGGCTCTTCAAACATTTAATTTTACTTTGGAAAAACAAAACATACCTTAAAAATGTTTAAAACATGCAATTTTTTTATATAATAAATACATAGATATTTTTCACATGTTTGACAAAAAAAAAAGGCATTTTTCACATGTTTTCATATTTTTCATTATTTTCCATGATATTGCATTAATTAAATTGAACAGCCTGTTTGAGCAAAAATTATTCAAGTAGCAAATAAGGCTTTTAAAATTGCCACGTAGGTCAACAAACTTCAATTTGAAGAGTTTTATTTGCTACTAATGTAGAGTTTCACAAATTTAAATATTTCATAGATAAAATACAAATTAAGAATAAAGAAATATGCTTGATTGCGGTAAAAAAGAGAGTCAACCTATATGCGAGAAGAAACTTTACACAAACGTTTCCATCTTAATTAGGCAACTTATATTTTTTTGGGTAATAGCTCAAGTTAGGCAAATAATATTTTTTTGGGTAATAGCTCATATATTTATAAGAAAGTTGCCAAATTTACTATATTATTAAAAAGTCATTCTTCATATCAACCGAAGTTTATTAGCCTCCACCATGCCAGTGGATAAGATACAATATAAATTGATCGACCGTCACTTCTTATTTCATTTTATTCTTTATAACATAGTTCATTTATTTATCCATCAGATAATACTGATATGAAGAAAATGAAAGCTTCGATATAGTGGTTTTAGTAAGGCTTCTGCCCAATAACGTTGCCTGGTGGATCATAGTAGCACCCAATGAAGGTACCTCCACTGTTGCATGTCACCTTTGCACACCCTAGACGAGCTGATTTGCGCCAAACGACCTGCGTATAAGACAGACATACCTTGCCGTCAGCACAGGAGTTAGAGTCGTAGTCGTAGTCGGCCTCCTCCGCCACCCACAGGTTCACGGCAGACGTGCCCGACAAGTCACCGGTGCTCACGGCAAGATTTTCACCGTAGGGCCCACCAGAGTGCACAAGAGCGCAGTCGCCAATGTGTTGATTGGCATAGTCTTGTGCATAGGCTGCTAAATCATCATCCCATGACAACGGGCTGACATTAACTGCCGCTCGAGCGTTGTTGTGGGCAATGAGGTAGTCTTGCTGTGTGTCTTGGGCATGAGTGGATTGGAGGAGGGCTGCGCTTAAAATGCAAACGAGGGCTAGTGAAATAATCTTGCACAACGCCATATTGGGTTTGGAGAGAATTGTACTAGTTAGGGCTGATAAGGATATGTATGAGGGGGATGGTGCGGGGTGTATTTATAAGGGAAAATGTGGAAATTTGTTTGCATTACTACAAGAACGTTCCTATTACGTCACTGACAAAAGTAAAAGAGCCTTAATTGGCCAAACAACTGCCTTAGACACGTAAAATATAGCGTCATGACATATCCATTAAAGAGAAACTACTAAGTTGGATTCTCCTTAAGGCATCTCTAAGGAAGATGTCAAATGGCTTAAGTGGTAATTTGACACTTTATAAGTTTTATTAAGCCTTTTGAAAATGCCAAATATATCATAAAGGGCTTGTAATTCAAGTGATTAAGAGCAGTTATCCTGCACTCGAGGTTGTGTTTAAAACATTCAAAAACTTCATTAATTTTTAAACACAAGTTGGAATTTGCCATTTGGGTTTCATATCATTAGAGATATTAATCATGTGTGCGACCCAAAATTGCCTTCAGATCTATGAACTAGTTGGAAAAATAAAAATGAGGATTTAAAATAAATTTGAGATGAAACGCAAATAGACTTATACCGCCCATCAACTCATTGTAGGCAATCAGAGCCTTCAGTTCATCAATCCTGCGATTTGTTTGAGTTGGAAATTGTAGGGTTGTGTGTCAGTTCAAAATTAATATAATTTAGTCAATGCAACAAATCCAATATAAATTGGATTACAATTTTTCCAATCCAATCCGATTGAATCAGAGGTTTTAATCCAATCTAGTCTAATCCAATTGATATTTGATTGGATTGGATAAAAAAGACAACAATAAAATATGAAACATTTAGGGCTCGTTTGGTACGTCATTATCTTGACTAATTTCTGTCGGATAGTATTAACTGCATTCCGTTGAGTCTTGTTGTTTATACATAATATTATAAGGCATTTGGTCTGTTCCGGATAAGTTATACTGTGTTTCGTTATTGAACAGACTATTTATATATATATATATATATATATATAAATTAATTTAAGTGTAAATTGAAATTCAAATGACACAATGTTTTTGGTAATATTCATATGACAATATTTTTTTTTTCATTTGTTTTGCCAAGATCTATAAGATAAGATTACATGAACTAACTCATTATCATAATTGTAGTATCTCATATATAATTATATTGACCAATCACATCACTAGGATTAATCTCATAGGGAATTGACTATTAGTTTGAAGTCCCCTACAGTCTTCAAGAGACAACTCAAAACCCAAATCATCCCACATAACCTCATAAAGCTCCTCAGTAGTCACAACCTCATCCCCATCAACATCCAAGGCTTCAAAAGCATTCTTGAGAACATTTTCAAGCCCCCCAAATTCTCAAGAAAACTGAAGCTTGAATTTGGGAAAACTGAATTATGAACCAAACTCATCCACTCCCTAGCTTAATCGATCATCTAAAAATTGAAGCTTGAATTTTGGAAAACTAAATAGAAGCTTAATTAGAGATACAAGAACTCTCTTTGTAAAGTAGAAAGCAAAACAGAGAAACTAGAAAGCAGAAATGCTTCTTATTCCTCCCAAAACACCGAAAAACCAAGCTTTTTGATTGCTGTCCGAAACATCGAGTTTCAATTCTATGCAAAACATAGACAAATAAATAATTCCAAAATGCAATTACATTCCTAACCTAATTTCCACAAAAATAAAAACTCATAACCTAATTTTCACAAAAATTTAATAAAAGAGGAAATATATAAAGAAAGAGAAGATGAAGACAGAAGAAGCATATTGGAGAGAGTATGAGAGAGAGAGAGAGAGAGAGAGAGAGAGAGAGAGAGAGATGAATACTTGAAGACGAGTGAAGAGAATAACATGTGGAGAAGATAGAAGAGAAGAACCCTAGGGAGAAGAAGATGAAAATAGCGTCTGATTTTTCACGTGAACGTGTGAGTTCTTTTTCCTTAGCCGTATAATTAAGCGTGTGTTATCTAAACCGGTGTGTGGGTTGTATTAGTTAGTCAGGTAAGGATAGTGTTAAAAGCCCAACCCGTTTAAAATAGTCAGGTAATTAAATAATACAAATTGACACCAAACAATTGACACGAAATATTTACTCCTATCCATAGTCTAATACGTTGTACCCAACGAACCCTTATATAGTCAGGTTTAATCTATTCAAACATTTTAATAGACATAAATGTAAAATATGAATGAAATGCTAGAGAAAATTGTTTTGATTCTATAATATTTAACATAACTTCATCATAAACATTGGTAGTGTGTGTATGATATTTAAGCAAATGGTTTCAGGTTTGAACCCCCACGACACCTTGGTAGTGTGTGTATGAGAAAGCCCTCTCTCCTTGTAATTTAGACTATTGTTTATATTCAAAAACATTTGACACGTTAAGCTTAATTTGGTAAAACCAAACTTTGCAACTCATACATACTTGTTATAAATTAATACCATATGCGAGCCAGAAAAAGACATGCTGATGTACTTGTTTGATCTAGTCTTCATAACTTATACGATGACTTAATTTTAATGCATTAAAAATTACATGTTGATGTACTTGTTTGATCTAATCTTCTTAGCTTACATGATGACTTTTAACTAGTAATGCATGCCTGAGAAAACAACTAGTGTTCATAACTAAGCACATGATAACTTTTAGTTTGTAATGTATGAGAAAAAGAGATGATGATGTACGTGTTTGATCTAGTCTTACTTATGACTTTTACATATGTATTGTACGATGATGCTCATACTTGAGATTACCTATGTAATGCATGCATGAATAGATTTTCCGATGTGTCATTACAAGAAGCAGTTGAATAGAATTTTTTTTTTTTTAATATACAAGCGATGTGGGAAATACAGAGGATTGGAACACAAGACTTCGGATGTAGAGATAAGTAACCATTTGAGCTACAAGGCACTTGCAGTAGTTGAATAGATTTGTTGCCACATGGATCCTGGTTTTAGCGACTATTATCCTTTATATTAATGAAGTATCACGATTTTTTTTTTTTTCGGATGAGAAACAAAACAAGAAGAAGCAAAACAAAGCCTCGATTCACACCGAGGCCATAACAATCTAACTTGAGAGCAGTCATAACCCTTTGAGGAATAGACCCAATATCTAAACTTTTTGCGGATGTTGAGAGTGACCAATATCAGCCGATGTGTTTGCTAGGAAGTTTTGCTTCGCGAAACACATGTTGGAAGGAGACAGGGCCGTTCTCGAGATTTTGAGGGCCCCGTGCGAAACTTAAATTGGGGCCTCACATAATCTAATACGAAAATACTATAATATTTTTTTGGTCATGCCTTAATGTCATAAAACAACATTTTCATCGATATCAACATTTTCATTGTCATCATTATCATTATGCTCAACATTATCCACACATTCATCAATATTGTTTTCAGTACTTTACATATGTAATGCATGCATGATGACGCTCATACGTTTACTCTAATCAAACTCCCACGACAGCATTAATATTCTATTACTTTTATTAGGTCTTCAAATCCAAAGTAGTTCAACTTGCCCAAATTCTTAAACCCGAAATTTAAATTAGCCAAATGACAGCATCAGCTAGCAATAGTATCATTCAGAGAAAATCACATATTAAAGTAAAAATGGTGAAAATACCCCAAGAGTATTTTTCGTCTGTAATCTGTAAATACCAAAGAAGAAAAAAAAAACGTGTTATTCCTTCTACTCTATGTTATATTTTCCGATGTGGCATTACAAGAAGCAGTTGAATAGATTTTTTTTTAATACAAGCGATGTGGGGAATAGAGAGAGTTCGAACATAGGACCACAGGTGTAGAGATAAGTAACCATTCGAGCTACAAGGCACTTGCAGTAGGGGATTTATAGGTTTGTTGCCATATGGATCCTGATTTTAGCGACTCTTATCCTTTATATTAATGAAGTATCACGAATTTTTTATTTTTTTTGTGTGGATGAAAAACAAAACAACAAGAAGCAAAACAAACAATCTAAACTTTTTGCGGATGTTGAGAGTGACGAATATCGGCGGATGCGTTTGCTAGGAAGTTTGCTTCGCGAAACACAAGTTGGAAGGAGATAGAAATAAACTTGCTAGCCAAATATTGAATATATGTTATAATGGTGCGAACTTGCCAAGGGGTCGGGCTTCGATTCAAAATGCTGTCAATTAGGACATCTTCCAACATTGAAAAAACAAAGAACTAACGTTTGAGAGTGACTGATAGGCTGGAAAGTCCACCAAAGAAATTTCGTACTACGTTATTATTTCAAAAAACAAAATTAATATGTGATTTTTTGGCTTCAAGATAGTATACATCTTTTAAGATTCGTCGCAGAACTTCTTCGTAAGTTCCTTTGTAGTTTTTTTTTTAAAGGATAGTACACAAACATGTAGATATTTTTGCATATATGTCAAACAGTTTACACACTTCATTCTTATAAATCACAGTTTGACATATATGCAAAAATATTTCATCAAAAATATTATATATACACACATGTGTCAAACTATAATTAACAAGACAATATGAGTTCCTACTTCTATGAAAAGAAGGCAAGTATATTCCTTTAAATTCCACGACAACATTGCCAATGGCACCAGTAACCACCTTGCCAATGGTATCACCGCCCTTTCACCCCCACCATCAGAACCACTGACAGGACCCGACCCAAATTTCACCCCGAAACCCGTGGCGAATCCTGTTGACAACCGACATCATCGCGATGCCGGGCCCACATACTAAAAGAATCCCTCTTCTCGAAACAAATAAATAAAGGGGTCAAGACTTCTGCCGAAAAACGGGCAGAGTCTCCCCTAAAAATATAACAATGCCAAAAGTTCAACCTGAATATATACAACAGAATATGTATACACCAACAGTCAGCATGCTAACAATAATACAACTCAGGCCTATGGCCATCAAATTCAACCCTAAAGAGCAATACAGAGCATATCTAGAGTACTCAAAAGTAAAGTGACAGAATAACCGTTTGTAGACAAGGACAAATGTCCTACATCAGGTCGAGAGTTCGAGAAGAGAGTCACCCAGCCGAACCGATCAGACGCTACGACTACTGCCTGGGGGCGCAAAACAGAAAGAGTGTGAGTGGACAAAAACAAGGTTTTAGTAGTTTAAACCAATGTACTAACCCCACCGTTTCAAAAACAATGCAAACCATGCATATGAAATCATTTATATACGTAGTTATTCAAATCCCAATAGTTGCAATATAATAACACCAATATTGTATCATAGTACTGTTTCCCATTCTTTCCCACTCGAACAACCACGTGCTTGCAAGCACGACCAGTAAGGAGAGATCCTCACTAAAAGAAATACGAATAGGGAGATAATAAGACCTACATATAATAACATAGACCTCAACACCGAAACACGTGTACCGGGGAAACAATCCAACAGGGGATCATTTGACTGGACACCGGGACTGCATTCATGATGTGACCTGTGCCTAGGATTTACCTGGACACCCAGTCAACATCATAATGGCCTCGTGCCCAGGGTTAAGCCGTCCTAATGGGACTAAGCTCACAGGCCCGCAAGGTAAGGACCATCAATACCACTATGTCCCAAAACAAGTCATACGCGCAGACTACCCAATCAAGGGTCTACAGCTACACCCTGTTAAGGTATGCACCGGATCGAACCCTATCCGATGCAGACGTCCATCTTCAGTAACCGTAACAAGAACAGGAGAGGTACATAACAAGGTGCTAACTGCACTTAAATCAATCGCTACACGATAATCAATATATATAATTTAATCACATGTACCCGAACCCCAACATAACACACACCAGGACATATATACATCCCACAATCCAGAGACAACATATATACTCAAGACAAGGACATCACCGTCCCAAACATACAATTCTATAGTTAAAATAGTACCAAGCGTCAAATGACGGCATATCAACTCATAAACAATTAAAAAGTCATAACCATTGAAAAACCATGTTCAAACCGTAATCAAAACCCAAGTCAAGAAAACGTCAAGTCAACCCCAAGTCAAACATATACTCCCAAAACATAGTATAGATACTATCCCTTTAAAATATAAGGTCCAATCCCGAAACGTATTATTCAAAATATACATAGAAAACACAACGATCCATTAAAATACCAAAACTCAAGCCGAAGCATTCAAAATTCCCACGTATCACCGACATCCCTTAAATTCATAGTTAAAACAATATAAATAGTGATTCAATAAAATATAACCAATATTCCAATCCCATATACACATATATCCCAAAACTCCATATCAAAGTAGATATACCTAATTATATTTATATACACAGATATATATATATATATATATATATATATATACATATGATCAATTTCCATTTATCCAACCTATATTCTCATCATTCCCATTAATCCAACATATTCCTTCCAAGTTGATCTATATGTATATATATACATATATTGTCACATCTCGGGATCGCTCCGCCGTAGCACGATATTGTCCGCTTTGGGCGGGGCCCTCACGGTTTTGTTTACGGGAACTCACGAGCAACTTCCCAGGTGGGTCACCCATCCCGGGATTGCTCTAAGCCACAACTCGCTTAACTTCGGAGTTCCCACAACTCCGGCCAGTGAGCTCCCAAAAGGCCTCATGCTATTTGGAGGTGGGCGTGTACATATAAGGCACATCACCCTCTCCGTTTGCCGATGTGGGATCTCACAATCCACCCCCTTAGGGGCCCGACGTCCTCGTCGGCACACACTCGCACCACACGGCAGAGTGGCTCGATACCAAATTGTCACATCCCGTAATCGCTCCGTCATAGCACGATATTGTCCGCTTTGGGCTGGGGCCCTCACGGTTTTGTTTACGGGAACTCACGAGCAACTTCCCATGGAGTCACCCATCACAGGATTGCTCTAAGCCACAACTCGCTTAACCGGAGTTCCCACAACTAAGCGATGAGCTCCCAAAAGGCCTCGTGCTATTTGGAGATGGACGTGTACATATAAGGCATATCACCCTCTCTCCGTTGGCCGATGTGGGATCTCACAATCCACCCCTTAGGGGGCCCGACGTCCTCGTCGAAACACTCGCACCACACGGTAGAGTGGCTCGATACCAAATTTCACATCCCGGGATCGCTCGCCGTAGCACGATATTGTCCGCTTTGGTAGGGCCCTCACGGTTTGTTTACGGGAACTCACGAGCAACTTCCCAGGTGGATCACCCATCCCTGGGATTGCTCTAAGCCACAACTCGCTTAACTTCAAGTTCCCACAACTCCGAAGCTAGTGAGCTCCCAAAAGGCCTCGTGCTATTTGGAGATGGGCATGTACATATAAGGCACATCACCCTCTCCGTTGGCCGATGTGGGATCTCACATATATATATATATATATAATCGAAATATAAGTAATTATATTTCATAAGGTTTAAACATCAAAACCGAATACGTAATCAACCGGACTATACTAACGTCCAAATCGTACCGCCCAAATACTCATTTCAAAGTATAGATATAAGTTTCTCAAAAGGATATAAGGTATAACCCACAACGTTCATAACGATAAAATATTAAAGTCCGAAACCCAATAAAACTATAAACCAAAATATTAAATATAAAACCCAAGGAGCTTGTCATAATCGAGGAGAGATCAACATTCTTGCTTTAAAGACGGAAGTAATCATCCTTTCGACTAACCAAGTCGGCGAGAAGAGTTAAGCGCAGAATCCTTCTCGGCAAGAGAACTCTTCAGCTCAGATATCATAGCCCTCAAATCAGACGTCTTCTTTTCATAACGCTACCGCTCGACGAAAGCTTGGTAGTCGATTCGGCATTCTTCTTCTCCAACTCATTGAGTTGAGAAGAAGAGGGGCAACAACAGACGAGTTAGGATAGTCTCAAGAAGAAAACTACCCCCTTTTGAAGCGAGATGAAATGTCGCTTCCCTTTGTTTCTCCAAGGAAAAACTCGAGAAAGTCTTAAGATCGCCGGCCTGACGGATATGATTAACCACCAAAGACAAGTGGATGGGCTTGACAGAAGTTAGTCTTGAGCAGATCGGACACGCCGGCATCTCCAACATGACTAAAGTGTTCCACCCCAGGCTTAGTCACGGGCGTTACAAAGGAACCCTTCGCTCGAGCGAGATGACTCTCTCGCTTTCTTAGCCTCCGCCAACCTCACCTCCAAAGGAGTCAACGACGCCGAATCAACTCCACGCTTGATCGCCCGTAACTCAACGGCCGGATCATGAGCAGACCTCCCAACTCCATCTCCATCCTTTGATCGAGGCGGGCAATAGGAACTTCGGAGAGGAATATCTGCATCTCTTTGCTTCCCAACAGGTGAACTAGATCTCACACAGACTACTTCACGGAGCGAGATCATGGTCTTCAAACTTGTCGGCATGAGGCTTGAGTAGAACATCCCGAGCATTGCGCATACCGCCAATCTTCTTGCTATCTGCACCAACAAGGTGTTTAACCCTGGCGGATGATGGGGAAAGCTTCGTACTTGTGTCTCCTCAACAGAAAGCAACTTTGGCTTCTTCCTCAACGGAGACACACTCTTCGCCCGCAAAGAACCAGCTTCATCTCTTGAAGACACAGCCAGCCTTCCTTTTCAATAAGGGTTCAGCAGAACACTCCTCTTGTCTAGCGAGCAGATCATCGGGGTCTGGACCGCTCGCTTCCATCTCTCAACATCCTGGCGGGGGCAACCCACCGACTTATTCCCGATACTCGCTCAACGGCCAGCGCCACTCGCGAAACTTTGGAGGAATGTTGAGCTCGGTCGACCTTAGCCATGTCAGTCCAAGCTTCAATTGCTTGCTGATGTTACTCGCTATAAGCGAGAAGACAAAAGTTAGTCAGCCATACCTCCACTCCGAACCCAATGCAAGTAAGCTTGCCAGCCCTTATGCGCCTACAACCATGTGCCAACCCCGAACATGTGCAACTAACCAGTCCTCATGCGTTGCAGCTCCAATCATCGATCCAACGAGCATGCCCTTGCTGCCAAAAAAAAAAAACATATGTTCCCAAGCTGAATTACCTTAGGTGTGCCGCAAGGTCTGTCCCTAAGGCAAGCAGGAATGATTCTTTCGCTGAAAAATTGGAGGAGCAGATGTTTGATGTGAAGAATAATACGGAGGAGCTCTCTATTTATAAGGATCAAAATTCCTTGACCTACAAGGAATTTCCAACCCTTTCCAATTGGGTGTTCACAAAGATTGGCAAGTCAAACACCTCCTCCACCGAGGAGCCCAGGTCCACGAATGAAGCCCGATTACATTTGGATAGCCCAACGGATAATCTAATAGCTTTAGTCTATCCAATGCACTTGACCATGCGTTTTGTGGCCTATTACAAAGGAATGAACCCAAAACTTTAATAGCTAATGGAAGGCCCTTAGCATATGTTAAAAGTCCTCGGATAGCTTGAGAAAACTTTCTTCAACCTTGATGCTTTTGAAAGGATTTCCAACTAAAGAGTCAAGAGCTTCATCATAATTAACGACTTAACTTTGATATATTTTGTCCGCATATCTTCTTAGCACATGTTCATCTGTTGATGTTATGATGATTCTACTCCCAGGTCCACGAATGAAGCCCGATTCTGCTGGATAGCCCAACGGATAATCTACACCTCCTACATGCCACCACGCGCCATGCGAAGGTCGGGGTGCATTTGTGGGAACCGAATTTAGTCATAATCCTAGGTCAAATAATTCATTCCATTTGGGGATTATTTGACCTAATTGGGAATTATTCAACCTAATTGGGAGTTACTCAATTTAATTGGGGATTATCCAATTAAATTGAATATTACCTAATTAGGTTGAGAATTGATTTGGTACCTACCACAATTCCCAATTAAAGGAGGAGTTACCTAATTAAGTTAGGGATTGATTGGATACCTAACACAATTAGGGATTTGATTTAAATCCCTAATGAATCAATCCCTAAATACACCAATCTCACCTACCACACCAACCACACCAACCTCGTCGAGGCCCCCTATAAATACATGGCCACACAAAGGGTTGATGTACGTCTAAACTTCTCTCTCAAAAGACGTCTAAATGTCTTTATGAAACTCTAGCCACCTCCTTTCTCTCCCTCTTTTAAATAATCCTCCGGCCGCCCGGTTTACACCATAAACATATATATCTCCGTACCCTAGTTAGCTAGTGTTTTTCTCATAAACTCTCGATCTAACTTAGGCATCGGAGGGCCTTTGGCCAACACCCCCCGGGTGTGGTCCTCTTATTGGTTCTATTTTGCAGGGAGAAAGAGGCGGCGAAGAAGAAAGAGGAATCTTTTCAACCGAATATTCTCGTGGGGAAATTTGCTCCCACAGTAGCCACAACTAGTTTCTAATATTCTTATTACACGATCTTTGTTCTCTCCCTTAAAGAAGCAGGCAATGTCCAAAAAAACTTTTTTTTTTCTGTTTCTAATTATAATCCATCAAAACTCACTTTAAGGACATCAATGATTTTTTTCTCAGGATTTTCTTTTAGTCTATCCAATGCACTTGACCATGCGTTTTGTGGCCTATTACAAAGGAATGAACCCAAAACTTTAATAGCTAATGGAAGGCCCTTAGCATATGTTAAAAAGTCCTCGGATAGCTTGAGAAAACTTTCTTCAACCTGATGCGTTTGAAAGGATTTCCAACTAAAGAGCTGAAGAGCTTCATCATTAGTTAACAGCTTAACCTGATATATTTTGTCTGCGTATCTGCTTAGCACATGTTCATCTGTTGATGTTATGACGATTCTACTCCCTGGACCAAACCAAGTCCGATCACTTAGTGCTTCCACTTGCTCAACCTCATCCACATCATCAACAATAATAAGAGCTTTTTTATTACGTAGTCTATGCCTTATTACATCTTCCATATCAATATTTTGTATCTTTATATTGCTTTTGAGCAAATCTGAAAGAAGTTGCTCTTGTAAATGTTCTAGACCTTGCTTTTCAGTTGCCTCTCTAACATTGGCTAGATAGCTGTAACCTTCAAACAGAGCACGTATTCTTTTAGCAACTACTCGTGCAAGAGTTGTCTTGCCAATTCCCTTCATCCCCTTAAATCCCTATTATACGAACATCAGGCAACCCTATCTCTAAGAAAGAAAGCACTTCTTCTATACGAGAAACCATCGCAACTAAATCCTTGGATTCACTTAAAATTGTTCGGTTTAATCTAGTGAAACTCATTCCTACAATATCTTCAACAACTTCCGATTCAGGTCTGCAAATAAATAAATGAAACATTTATGTAGAAGGTAAAGCAAAACAGTTATATATATAATGGAAAATTAAAAATGGATCATAGGTTTTATCTTTTTATTCGTTTGAGTACAACTACTAGTATAAAAATGGATCATATATGTACACTCCAGATTATTGTTTCAGAAATTCTGGTTAATCATATATCTGGTTGTCGTGTGTAGGACAAAGAATTCTGTGCATGTGTTATTGATGCGTATGGAAGAGTGTCGTTATTTTTCTTTTTCTTTTTTATTTTCAATTGATTTATTAGAACAAGAAAAACAAAAAAGCTTTGAGGTACAAACAGGAAGAATTAATTAATAGAAGAATAGTTTACACACCCATCTTTCAAATGCCATCCAGCAAGATTGGCTACAGCAAAAAGTGCATCTCTCCAGCTTTGCACCTTCACTTTCTTGTCTTTAAAGGTTTCTTCATGCATCAAGAAGGCTTTTTCGAAACTACCAGTTTGTTTCCGTACCTCAGATGGATCCACATAATGGAAAACTGGTAGTATCGTTTGTCCCATTTTCATGCATTAACAGACTTTGCAAGCTCATCCAAGCACCATGTTGAATTGGCATAGTTTGTAGAAAGAATGACAATCACAAATCTTGATTCTTCAATTGCGAGTGTCTTCACCTCTGAAACTGAGGAAGACGTCATATGTCCAATATTGAGTTGTCACCGAATCAGAAGAAGAAGAATAAGGAAAATATGTTTCATGATGAGGTGTGGGATAGTACCTTTGGGTGCTCATCGAATTAAGGTGACAACGGGTGGAAGGCTACTGCTTTGTTTATGGCAGGAGGAAAAGTTTTAGACAATCTTGTCCATTTTCCTAGTTTCTATATATTGGTTCTCAAGGTCAACTCTGATTGTATATCTTAGTTACCCCAATACTTGTAATATAAAAATTACTTCCTTACGAGAAGAATATGCGACATTATGCCGTCCAATAATTTAGAAGACTAATATTTTCTGAGAAAGCAAATAGCATCACCAAACATCTTTAGAAACTAAGAAAATGTAATCATGCATTTTCATATGTAAATCATTCAATTGGAACGAGTCCAACAATCAATCTGTTTTTGTAGACTATGTTAATGTTAGCAGATAGTGAAACATCCATAAAAACTCATCCAAACGCGTGGCCAACAGTTGACGAAACCAAAGCACAGCATAATGGTCCGGCCTCTGAAATTAAATCTACATTGTTTTAAGCAATTTGGTAAGTATTTTAAATCAAGTATGTTGTAAATTAATACCATATGCGAGCGAGAAAAAGACACGCTGATGCTTGCTTGTTTGATCAAGTCTTCACAACTTACATGATGACTTTTAATTTTTTAATGCACGATCATGCTCATACATTAGATATTTAGTAATGCAATCAAACTCCCACGATATATTTATATTATTATTATTATTAAGTCTTCAAATTAAAACTAGTACAACCTCTCCTTCCCTTCAACTTTCCCAAATTTTAAAACCCCAAATCAAATTAGCCAAATAACAGCATCAACAATAGTTTCACTCAGAGAAACGGGCAGATTCTAAAGTAAAAATGGGGAAAATACCATAAGAATTGTTTCATGCACAAATGTAAATAAACAAAGAGATAGCTTAGCCTGGTTTGAGAAAACTCATACCTGAACAAAGGAGAGTCTGATAGGCTGAAAGAGCCCACCAGAGAAACACAGAATGTGAAGAAATAGGATGCTTGAAGATGAGGCCATTGAGGGAGAGTGGCAGCTGAAGTGGAAATCGTCTATCTAAATTCTGCCGCACCTTGGAGGATCCTCCTAGAAAACGCTTTGATTCACGTGACCCAAATAAATTATATTGCTTGTTTCAATCCAACGTGTTATTTCTTTTGCTCTAGGTTTTATTTTCAGACGTGTCAGTACAACAAGCAATTGAATAGCTTTGCTCCTATTTTTATTCACTATTATCCTTTTTTTCAAACATTTATTTAAAAAAAAAGGCGGGAGAAAAAGGAAGAGAAGGTAGCAAGAAAAAAAAAATACATGTTTTTTTCTTTCACATATATGAGAAACATATGAAATTAATAAGCGCATTTAGTGCTCCTCCAACAATTATGTAAGAACTAGCTTTTGTTATTTGTAATTTTAACTTGTAAGGATGTTGAACAACTTTGGAATGCTAAAATATACGAGTCACATTAGTAAAATTATCTCCAATAGACTTGTTAAACTCAATCACCAAAGTTGCAACTCATTTCTCTCTATTCGTAACTAACAAGTTGACCTTGTCTCTTAAAAACATTTATTTTACTTGGAAGAACAAAACCTGCATTGGAAATGATAAAAACCTACACTTTTTTCCATTGTTTTCGAAAAAACCTACATTGAAAATGCAAAAATAACAAACACTACATTAATTGAACTAAAGAGTATGTTGAGGCACAAATTATTAAAGGGTCATGCTAGAGACCAACTTTGGATACCAACTCTCTAATAGAGGTGGAGCCCATCAATACAACGGTCTCATGCTCTATTAGAGAGTTGGTACACAAGTTGGTATCCAAAGTTGGTCTCCCTAGCATTTTCCATTATTAAAATACCTAACAAACCTTTTTAGATTGACACATATATAAGTCAACAAACTTCATTTTAAAGAGTTTAGATTGCTACTACTGTTGGAAATGAAAACTACTACATCGATGAGTCATGAATTGGAGATGAATTAAATTTATACGAATTTAAGATAGGTTTGACATCTTGTTTGAATAGATTGAATAGGGGCTTGAGAGCTACTAAAGTGAGGCTTTGATTAGAAAATATGGGTGGAGCGCTGGGAGCTAGTGTCAAAATTGAAACAAAGTGACATTTATTTTTTTCTGAACCTTCCTTCCTTCTATTGGTGAGCGTGATAGCAGAGAATGGCAGGGAGGAGACTAATTAGTTTAATAATTTTTAAAGGGTAAGTAATGGAGGAAACAAAACAAGCGAGGAGGGGTAGCCTATGTGGAAGAAAGAAAGAAGTCAAGCTATCCGTATGGCTTAAGTTCTTAAACTGTGAAGTTTTGCCTGAGTCCCTTTAAACATAACAAATATACAGCCATGCATACGCCCAAACGTCATAGTTTTGCGTGAAACATCTTAATTTTATTAGGTGAGTAGATTGTCTTCTCCTCTGCTTCGCGGCACGACTCCTCTACAGCAAGGTTTTCCAAGAATTGACAAGCATTGCCTTGCCAGGATGTATTCAGGCACACAGTGAATATTTAGTCATCTGGTGAGTCTTGTGCCGGAGCTAACTCTGCTAGGCTAGGCAAATAAAAGTTAGGGCTAATGAGCTCTTGTTCTTGCACAACGTTACCCTTCCTGCCTCAATGTTAATATATTTTTTTTTTGGCAAAACTACAGATTATTCTGCTAAAGAGTTTCTTGGGGTGATGTGTATATATTGATGGGAAAATATATATTCAGACGTAAGTCCTGGATTAGAGTATCTCCAACAGCCTCTTCAACAACTTTTGGAATTCTAAAATATGTGAGCTACACCATAAAAACTCTCTCCAACAACCTCTTCAACCTCAGTCATCAAAGCTATGACTTATTTCTCTCTCTTTAGGATTGGTAAGTTGATTTTGGCTCTTCAAACATTCAATTTTATTTTGGAAAAACAAAACCTACCTTGAAAATGTCAAAAACATGTACTTTCTCTTTTCATATAATAAATACATAGACATTTTTTACTTGTTTTCATATTTTTCATTCTTTTCATGATATTGTATTAATTGAATTGAAGAGTGGAGCAAAAATTATTGAAGTAGCAAATAAGGCTTTTCAAATTGTCACGTAGGTCAACAAACTTCAATTTGAAAAGTTTTATTTGCTACTACTGTTGGAGATGCTCTTAGAGCATCTCCAACCGCCCCTTCAACCACTTTGGGATGCTCAAATAGGTGAGCCACATTAGAAAAATTCCCTCCAACAACCTCTTCAACCTCAGTCATCAAATATGCAACCCCATTCTCTCTCTTCAGAACTGGTAAGTTGACCTTGCCTCTTCAAAACATTTATTTTGTTTTGGGAGAATCAAAATCATATGAAAAGGCTAAAAACATTTATTTTGCTTGATGGGTTTGATGTACATTTCATAATTCAAAGTTTGAATTTATTAAAACTTAACGTTATTAAAGTAGCAAAATATTGTTTTATGGGCAAAATATTTATTAAAACATTTATTTTGCTTGATGGGCTTGATGTTATTAATTATTATTATTTTAAGTCAAATATTGTATTAATTGAATTGAAGAGACTGATGATGCACAAAATATTAAAGTAGCAAATAAGACTCTTCAAATTGCCACGTAGGTCAACAAACTTCAATTTGAAGAGTTTTTTTTGCTACTACTGTTGAAGATGCTCTTAGAGTATTTAGATGTGATAATTTATAGGGGATGATTATTTTTTTCCTCTCATTGTGCAAACTATTAAACTTGTCAAGATAATCAACTTCTTCATCCGACGGCTGAGATTTTATGAGCCGGAGGTTCTAATAATGTGTGGGTCACAATGCAGCACTCCCGACATCTGAGTAATTAATGTGAGACTCACAAACACTAGGGACTCAAATGCATTGTTCCCATTAAATTCAAGACTTCTTTTTTTACCAATTCACTCATTTATTGAAGTGTCATTTACCCTTTAGAGTATCTCCAAGAGCTTCTTAAACAGTTTTGGAATTCTAAAATAGGTGAGTCATATCAGAAAAACTCTCTCCAATAGCCTCTTCAACCTCAGTCATAAAAATGCAACATCTTTCTCACTTTTCAGAATTTGGTAAGTTGATTTTGGCTCTTCAAACATTTAATTTTACTTTGGAAAAACAAAACATACCTTAAAAATGTTTAAAACATGCAATTTTTTATATAATAAATACATAGATATTTTTCACATGTTTGACAAAAAAAGGCATTTTTCACATGTTTTCATATTTTTCATTCTTTTCCATGATATTGCATTAATTGAATTGAACAGCCTGTTGGAGCAAAAATTATTCAAGTTTGCTACTAATGTAGAGTTTCACAAATTTAAATATTTCATAGATAAAATACAAATTAAGAATAAAGAAATATGCTTGATTGCGGTAAAAAGAGAGTCAACCTATATGCGAGAAGAAACTTTACACAAACGTTTCCATCTTAATTAGGCAACTTATATTTTTTTGGGTAATAGCTCAAGTTAGGCAAATAATATTTTTTTGGGTAATAGCTCATATATTTATAAGAAAGTTGCCAAATTTACTATATTATTAAAAAGTCGTTCTTCATATCAACCGAAGTTTATTAGCCTCCACCATGCCAGTGGATAAGATACAATATAAATTGATCGACCGTCACTTCTTATTTCATTTTATTCTTTATAACATAGTTCATTTATTTATCCATCAGATAATACTGATACGAAGAAAATGAAAGCTTCGATATAGTGGTTTTAGTAAGGCTTCTGCCCAATAACGTTGCCTGGTGGATCATAGTAGCACCCAATGAAGGTACCTCCACTGTTGCATGTCACCTTTTCACACCCTAGACGAGCTGAGCTGCTCCAAACGACCTGCGTATAAGACAGACATACCTTGCCGTCGGCACAGGAGTTAGAGTCGTAGTCGTAGTCGGCCTCCTCCGCCACCCACAGGTTCACGGCAGATGTGCCCGACAAGTCACCGGTGCTCACGGCAAGATTTTCGCCGTAGGGCCCACCAGAGTGCACAAGAACGCAGTCGCCAATGTGTTGATTGGCATAGTCTTGTGCATAGGCTGCTAAATCATCATCCCATGACAACGGGCTGACATTAACTGCCGCTCGAGCGTTGTTGTGGGCAATGAGGTAGTCTTGCTGTGTGTCTTGGGCATGAGTGGATTGGAGGAGGGCTGCGCTTAAAATGCAAACGAGGGCTAGTGAAATAATCTTGCACAACGCGATATTGGGTTTGGAGAGAATTGTACTAGTTAGGGCTGATAAGGATATGTATGAGGGGGATGGTGCGGGGTGTATTTATAAGGGAAAATGTGGAAATTTGTTTGCATTACTACAAGAACGTTCCTATTACGTCACTGACAAAAGTAAAAGAGCCTTAATTGGCCAAACAACTGCCTTAGACACGTAAAATATAGCGCCATGACATATCCATTAAAGAGAAACTACTAAGTTGGATTCTCCTTAAGGCATCTCTAAGGAGGATCTCGAGCCTCTGCATTTAGGAATGGTGCATTTACCGCATTTCATAAAATCTAGACCATCCAACTAATCCAATGTTTATGAGTATGCCACATTGCCTACAATAAATTTATTTCCTTTTTCTATAAACTAACGGCGTCAACTCTCTCACTCGTCTTCTCTTCATGTCTTATACAACCCATTTCTTTTTCTTACATTCTTTTCTCGTCAGTTCAATATGAACGATCAATTTTGGCTTCTAATCCCTTCTTCTTTTTTCAATCAGTATTCATGGTGATTTGTGAAAAATCCTCTAATGATTATACAACATTGATTTCTATAAATAAATAAATAAATAAAATATGAGAAATTGAAAAATCTTTGAAGAAATTTGGCTTTAAAAGTCGAGAAGAAAAGCAAAAATCTGCTCCAATCAATAGCTATCAAATTCCAAATACACTGCAGCAATTGTTTGATATTGTAGTCATCAGCCGATACCCAACTGATTGCTATATATTTTGATTGACGAATGGGCTTGATTGTTTAATTTTCTTCAATCCTGGGTTACCTATCTTCAATTACTATACATTAAAGTAAAGAAGAAGCCAAAAGAAAAAAAAAACAGATTACAAGGACAGAGGAAGAAACGAGGGAGAGATGAGTTGAGAGAGGCGAGAGGGGAGAGGAAGACAGAGGTAAATGGCGTCGCTTTATAAATAAAGGAAATAAATTTATTGTAGGTGATATGGCATACTCATAAATATTGGATTAATTAGATGGTCTAGATTTTATGAAATGCGGGTAAATGCATCATCCCTAAATGCAGGCCCGGATCCCTCTAAGGAAGATGTCAAATGGCTCAAGTGGTAATTTGACACTTTATAAGTTTTATAAGCCTTTTGAAAATGCCAAATATATCATAAAGGGCTTGTAATTCAAGTGATTAAGAGCAGTTACCCTGCACTCGAGGTTGTGTTTAAAACATTCAAAAACTTCATTAATTTTTAAACACAAGTTGGAATTTGCCATTTGGGTTTCAAATCATTAGAGATATTAATCATGTGTGCGACCCAAAATTGCCTTCAGATCTATGAAGTTGTTGGAAAAATAAAAATGAGGATTTAAAATAAATTTGAGATGAAACGCAAATAGACTTATACCGCCCATCAACTCATTGTAGGCAATCGAGCCTTGATTCATCGATCCTGCGATTTGTTTGAGTTGGAAATTGTAGGGTTGTGTGTCGGTTCGAAATTAATATAATTTATTAGTCAATCTGCAACAAATTCAATATAAATTGGATTACAATTTTTCCAATCCAATCCGATTGAATCAGAGGTTTTAATCCAATCTAGTCTAATTCAATTGATATTTGATTGGATTGGATAAAAAGACAACAATAAAATATGAAACATTTAGGGCTCGTTTGGTACGTCGGATCGCATCTTGACTAATTTCTGTCGGATAGTATTAACTGTTCCGGAGAATCTTGTTTATACATAATATTATAAGGCATTTGGTGCTGTTAGGATAAGTTATCTTGTGTTTCGTTATTGAACAGACTATTTATATATAAATTAATTTAAGTGTAAATTGAAATTCAAATGACACAATTTTTTTTGGTAATATTCATATGACAATATTTTTTTTCATTTGTTTTGCCAAGATCTATAAGATAAGATTACATGAACTAACTCATTATCATAATTGTAGTATCTCATATATAATTATATTGACCAATCACATCACTAGGATTAATCTCATAGGGAATTGACTATTAGTTTGAAGTCCCCTACAGTCTTCAAGAGACAACTCAAAACCCAAATCATCCCACATAACCTCATAAAGCTCCTCAGTAGTCACAACCTCATCCCCATCAACATCCAAGGCTTCAAAAGCATTCTTGTGAACATTTTCAAGCCCCCCAAATTCTCAAGAAAACTAAAGCTTGAATTTTTGAAAACTGAATTATGAACCAAACTCATCCACTCCCTAGCTTAATCGATCATCTAAAAATTGAAGCTTGAATTTTGGAAAACTAAATAGAAGCTTAATCAGAGATACAAGAACTCTCTTTGTAAAGTAGAAAGCAAAACAGAGAAACTAGAAAGCAGAAATGCTTCTTATTCCTCCCAAAAGACCGAAAAACCCAAGCTTTTTGGTTGCTGTCCGAAACATCGAGTTTCAATTCTATGCAAAACATAGACAAATAAATAATTCCAAAATGCAATTACATTCCTAACCTAATTTCCACAAAAATAAAAACTCATAACCTAATTTTCACAAAAATTTAATAAAAGAGGAAATATATAAAGAAAGAGAAGATGAAGACAGAAGAAGCATATTGGAGAGAGTATGAGAGAGAGAGAGAGAGAGAGATGAATACCTGAAGACGAGTGAAGAGAATAACATGTGGAGAAGATAGAAGAGAAGAACCCTAGGGAGAAGAAGATGAAAATAGCATCTGATTTTTCACGTGAACGTGTGAGTTCTTTTTCCTTAGTCGTATAATTAAGCGTGTATTATCTAAACTTGTGTGTGGGTTGTATTAGTTAGTCAGGTAAGGATAGTGTTAAAAGCCCAACCCGTTTAAATAGTCAGGTAATTAAATAATACAAATTGACAACAAACAATTGACACGAAATATTTACTCCTATCCATAGTCTAATACGATGTACCCAACGAACCCTTATATAGTCAGGTTTAATCTATTCAAACATTTTAATAGACATAAATGTAAAATATGAATGAAATGCTAGAGAAAATTGTTTTGATTCTATAATATTTAACATAACTTCATCAAAAACATTGGTAGTGTGTGTATGATATTTAAGCAAATGGTTTCAGTGTTTGAACCCCCACGACACCTTGGTAGTGTGTGTATGAGAAAGCCCTCTCTCCTTGTAATTTAGACTATTGTGACAACCCTGACCCAATTTTTATATAAAATTGAATTAATTAATAAGTTAATTAATTTGGATAATTTAAAATGAATTAAAATGAATTAATTGGAATTAAGTAATTAAAAGGGCATTTTGGTCCACTTTATTTTCGGACGGAATTTGGCGAAACAAGTTGCGCCATTGCGTTCGTCTCGTCGAAACGAGTCCGTTGACGGGCGGCGCGTTCGATATGAGGTCGGGAGCTTGAGGGCATTTTAGTAATTTGTAAAACAAATAAAATATTATAAAATGACAAGTGGCCCAATCGAAACCAGTTTCGGTTTCTCTCTCTCTCTCTCCTCCCGCGAGCCGTCGCCTCCTCCCCTTCGCAGAACCGCCGTCCGGTCACGGCCGAGGCCGAGACCGGTCCCAATCGACGCGTCTCGTCGTCCTCGTCGTAACCCACCGTAGATCGTCGCGGAGAGCTCCATTTTCACGGTGCGATCGATCGAAATCTCCGAAACTTCACGGCGTCGCACGGCCGGCTCCGGTCACCTCTGCCGACGCGTAAGGTAATGCAAAACGAGTCCTCTCTTCCTGCTTCTTGTCAAGCTCGGGTTGATTGGAGGTCGATTTGGAGGTTTGGTGATCGGATCTAAAACCTAGGTTTCGGCCGGTTTTCATTTAGGTTTTCCGGCGGCTTGCCGACCGGTTCTGGGGTGGCTCAGCCCGGTTCTGAGCTTCCCAGGGGCTGCTTAGTCGTTTGGGGTGGGCGGTGTAGCAGGTGGTAACGTTTTGAGTTTGGCCTGATTTACTCAAGCCACCCGCCACCCACGGTGGCGCGTGTGGCGGCGCGTGGTGGCGGTTTGGTGGCGGTTCTTGGGTCCTCTGAGATCCTCGTATCGCTGTGAACGCGTAGGAGTTGACGGATCTCAATTCGGAGATCGTTTGGTTATCGAACGAATCTCGCCTATTGCGCGATTCTCGGGTTCGATAGGTTTGAACGGTTGGATCGTGTCCATTCTTGGATATGTTGATCTAGATAATTCTAGGATCGTATAGGATTTGACGGATCGTGATTCGAGTCCCGGATACTCCGGATCGATGACTTGAAGTTAGGATTAAGCGTAATCGTCCGATCGTGCGATCGTGAGCAATCCGACCGTCGGATCGAGACCAAACTTTGAGGACACGTTGTCTAGGTCGTGTTGAACCTCTAGGAACTTTCGGATCTAAGTTTGGAGGTCATGGGACCCACGGGTCCGGTTTGACCTATTTGGGTCGGTTTGACCAAGTTTGACCGGGGTTGACCGAGCGTCTCCCGAGGTCTGTTTGTCGTGTAGTTGACTTTGTTGGACTTCTAGGAATGTCCTGATCGTTTTGGAGGTATTAAGCTCCGCGGGCCCGGGTTGACCGAAAAGGGGTGTTTGACCGCCGGTTGACCTTGAGTCTTCCGGGGCAGGTCCCACTGGTTTGAAGAGGTAGTTTGACCTTGGAATCCTTCGTAGGACGTGCGTGCACGTTAAGTGGGGTTTGGTTAGGGTTTAAGTTTACGGTTCTCGTACGGTTCACGATACTAATCCAAGCTTCGTCTTTATCGCTTTAGGTGCGTTGACTCTTCTACGCCGCAAGCGGGACCCTTTGAGGGTTGTGCAGCATAGGACCAACGGTGAGTGGACTTTGTTTTCAAATGTGCATGACTTGAATGAATTGCATGAAATGCATGAATGGAGATTTAATGATTTTAAAGGTTTGTTTTACCTTATGTGGATTTTATTCCATCCTTATCCTTTTACGTTAATAAATCCTTTTTTTTATATTTTATAAACTTGTGTGGGATTTGTTTTGGGAGGATTATGCCTCGGGAAATGTAAAAGGGGTTTTAAACTGGAAATGTTTTCACGTACCTTGAAATAGTACGGTTTTCAAATCAACCAAGTATAAATGATTTAATATGCATGTTTGCATTGTTTTAAACGGTGGGGTTACTACTTTGATTTAAGTATGAAAAACCTTGTTTTTGTCCACTCACACTCTTTCTGTTTTGCGCCCCCCAGACCGTAGTTGCTTCGACACCTTTCGGCTGTGCGCTTCTCTTCTCGAGCTTCGATGGAAGGGTAGGATTGTCATCCTTGAACCCTAAACTTTGTATTCTATTATTTCTAATTCCGCTGTTGAATTCTTGTATTCTTAGTTGCTCTGTATCACCTCTAGGGTTGAATTAGTTTGGCCGGAGGCCGGTGATGTATATTTTTGTATGCATGCTGGCGCTTGGGTTGTTTATCTGTGCTTGTTTGACAGGTTGAACCTTTGGGCTAGTACTTGTTTTAGGGGAGACTCTGCCCGTTTTTCGGCAGAAGTCTTGGCCCCTTATAGGTTTAATCTCGGGAAGAGGGTAATTGTTTTAGGATGTGGGCCCGACATGGGTTGATGTGGGCCCATCAACAGGGTCTGGCTCGAGTTCCGGGGTGGAATCTGGGTCGGGTCCTGTCACTATTGTTTGTATTCAAAAACATTTGACACGTTAAGCTTAATTTGGTAAAACCAAACTTTGCAACTCATACATACTTGTTATAAATTAATACCATATGCGAGCCAGAAAAAGACATGCTGATGTACTTGTTTGATCTAGTCTTCATAACTTATACGATGACTTAATTTTAATGATTAAAAATTACATGTTGATGTACTTGTTTGATCTAATCTTCTTAGCTTACATGATGACTTTTAACTAGTAATGCATGCCTGAGAAAACAACTAGTGTTCATAACTAAGCACATGATAACTTTTAGTTTGTAATGTATGAGAAAAAGAGATGATGATGTACGTGTTTGATCTAGTCTTACTTATGACTTTTACATATGTATTGTACGATGATGCTCATACTTGAGATTACATATGTAATGCATGCATGAATAGATTTTCCGATGTGTCATTACAAGAAGCAGTTGAATAGATTTTTTTTTTTTAATATACAAGCGATGTGGGAAATAGAGAGGATTGGAACACAGGACTTCGGATGTAGAGATAAGTAACCATTTGAGCTACAAGGCACTTGCAGTAGTTGAATAGATTTGTTGCCACATGGATCTTGATTTTAGCGACTATTATCCTTTATATTAATGAAGTATCACGATATTTTTTTTTTTTTCGGATGAGAAACAAAACAAGAAGAAGCAAAACAAAGCCTCGATTCACACCGAGGCCATAACAATCTAACTTGAGAGCAGTCATAACCCTTTGAGGAATAGACCCAATATCTAAACTTTTTGCGGATGTTGAGAGTGACCAATATCAGCCGATGTGTTTGCTAGGAAGTTTTGCTTCGCGAAACACATGTTGGAAGGAGACAGGGCCATTCCTGAGATTTTGAGGGCCCTGTGCGAAACTTAAATTGGGGCCTCACATAATCTAATACGAAAATACTATAATATTTTTTTTAGTCATGCCTTAATGTCATAAAACAACATTTTCATCGATATCAACATTTTCATTGTCATCATTATCATTATGCTCAACATTATCCACACATTCATCAATATTGTTTTCAGTACCTTACATATGTAATGCATGCATGATGACGCTCATACGTTTACTCCAATCAAACTCCCACGACAGCATTAATATTCTATTACTTTTATTAGGTCTTCAAATCCAAAGTAGTTCAACTTGCCCAAATTCTTAAACCCGAAATTTAAATTAGCCAAATGACAGCATCAGCTAGCAATAGTATCATTCAGAGAAAATCACATATTAAAGTAAAAATGGTGAAAATACCACAAGAGTATTTTTCGTCTGTAATCTGTAAATACCAAAGAAGAAAAAAAAAACGTGTTATTCCTTCTACTCTATGTTATATTTTCCGATGTGGCATTACAAGAAGCAGTTGAATAGATTTTTTTTAATACAAGTGATGTGGGGAATAGAGAGGGTTCGAACATAGGACCACAGGTGTAGAGATAAGTAACCATTTGAGCTACAAGGCACTTGCAGTAGAATAGATTTGTTGCCATATGGATCCTGATTTTAGCGACTCTTATCCTTTATATTAATGAAGTATCACGAATTTTTTATTTTTGTGTGGATGAAAAACAAAACAACAAGAAGAAAAACAAACAATCTAAACTTTTTGCGGATGTTGAGACTTGAGAGTGACGAATATCAGCGGATGCGTTTGCTAGGAAGTTTGCTTTGCGAAACACAAGTTGGAAGGAGATAGAAATAAACTTGCTAGCCAAATATTGAATATATGTTATAATGGTGCGAACTTGCCAAGGGGTTGGGCTTCGATTCAAAATGCTGTCAATTAGGACATCTTCCAACATTGAAAAAACAAAGAACTACCGTTTGAGAGTGACTGATAGGCTGGAAAGTCCACCAAAGAAATTTCGTACTACGTTATTATTTCAAAAAACAAAATTAATATGTGATTTTTGGGTTCAAGATAGTATATATCTTTTAAGATTCGTCGCAGAACTTCTTCGTAAGTTCCTTTGTAGTTTTTTTTTTAAAGGATAGCACACAAACATGTAGATATTTTTGAATATATGTCAAACAGTTTACACACTACGTTCTTATAAATCACAATTTGATATATATACAAAAATAATTCATCAAAAATATTATATATACACACATGTGTCAAACTATAATTAACAAGACAATATGACTTCCTACTTCTATGAAAAGAAAGCAAGTATATTCCTTTAAATTCCATGACAACATTGCCAATGACACCAGTAACCACCTTGCCAATGGTATCACCGGCATTTCACCCCCACCATCAGAACCACTCCCATCATTGTCACTGTCGCCACCACCACCACTATCACTACAACCATTGTCACCGACACCACAACTACTAGTTTTTCCAACAATCTTTGCCCATCTCCACCACTACAACTACCGTCATCTCCACCATCACTACATCGCTATTACTATATCCACCCCACCACAACTACTTTATTATTTGTTTTTCAATCACACCGTCGCTTATAAGTGTTAGTTACACTTTCCAACTTTAAAGTATGGCCCAATTATTTGAATTTGGATGGATGTTTGAGGGAGGGCTACACATGTAACATGTATTTTCAAAAGCCATCTTGTGCTATCCAGTCCTATTAATTAATGACTTTCCGACCTGCTTCCTCATCAAGTATGAAAGAATCAAAATGAAAATAATGACGGATGGATATGAAGGGTCACATGTTGTCACCATACGATACAAGCTGCACATAAATTCCTTAAACTATCTTATTAGTAAACATTAGCTAGGGTCATTAATTTGGATTATGCATTATTTCCCAGAAAATACCAATCTCTTGTGACCACCTATGCACCCCTGTGACCTTTACAGCCCACAGTAATGCAATACGCTGCTGGTTTTAAGGTTATTAACTATGGACATTTTTTATGTTATTTTTTCCATATAAAACTATTAATTATTCCTGATCATTTCTAATCTCAGTCTTTGGATTGCATATATATTTTCTGGGTTAGTCATCCAGTAAGTTAGAAATGATATGAGATTAGAACTTCTACTCACTTACATGTATATTTTCTGGGTTAGTCTACAATGAAAGTCTGAAATTATGTATGTAGAGTGTCGGATACAAATTCATGCTAATACTCTCTTTTCATACGACTTATATAGATGCTTATCTTTTCAAGTTATGAATTTGAATCACACATTTATATATGAATCAACGTAATTAATCAATGACGCAGATTCATCTTTTGTTGTCTAACCTAACAAGATCTAACATAGAAAATTTAATTAAGTGGAGACCAAAACTAACCAATCCAAGCACACCACAAAATAGTAACTGTTAAGATTTGAAGGTGTGTTTATGATTTTGGTAAATCGGGCAAGGAGAATAGCAACAAAATAGTATTTTGGAGAGGATGGGTCAGCTCGATGTAGCTGCCCAATTATGGTACTGTAGCAATCGTTGTTGTTTGATATTGCTTGAAGATGAATTCACTGGCTCTCACAATCGAGCTCAACATAGTATCCTTGTATTTATAGCTGGCAAAAACGATTACGTTAAGATCTTACAAAAGAGATCAGCGAATGTGTGTATTACACTTGGCAATTCCCTATAGGCCACTTGAGTCATGCAAAACTCGCCTAACAGAAAAAGAATCTAAGCTGTTACTTAGACATTCCAGCTGTAAATGGTAAAACCGTAAAAGTAAATCAGTAAAACTCATTTACATATCAACACTCCCTTCTAAATGATTTGCTGATTTCACCCCAAGTAACTCTCTTAGCATGCAGAACCTTTCCTTTGGCAATGCCTTTGTGAAAATGTCTGCAACTTGATCTTGCCCTTTGCAATAGATCGGATCCATCACTCCTTCTTGAATTTCATCTACGATGAAATGAAACTTCCTTCCTATGTGCTTTGATCTACGATAGAACACAGGATTTGTCACGACCCGACTCCTAACACGATATTGTCCGCTTTGGGCCTCCGCCCTCACGGTTTTGTCACCGGGAACTCACGAGCAAGGAATAAAATATCGATGATATCGAAAATATCGGTAGTCCAAAAATACGGAAATTTCGATGGAAATATCGGGATATTATCGATATTTCAGTCCATGTCGTCAATATTATCGATATTTTGGTTCATGGATATCTAAAATATCGATGGTATTGGAAATATCGGTAGTCCAAAAATACGGAAATTTCGTGGAAATATCGAGGATATTATGAATATTTTATTCCTTGCTCACGAGCAATAACTTCCCAAAGAGGTCACCCATCCTGGGATTGCTCCAGTAGCCACTCGCTTAACTTCGGAGTTCCTAAGAATCCGGCCGGTGAGCACCCAAAAGGCCTCGTGTTAGTTAGAGACGTGCCCACACATATAAGGCACATCACCCTTCCCTCCACGAGCGATGTGGGATTGCTTACCGTTCTCTGCTTTCCAAGCCCAAGAAACGGGTCTTACAATCCACCCCTCTTGGGGCCCAGCGTCCTTCTGGCACATTTCCTGGCCTGGGTCCGGCTCGATACCATTATGTCACGACCCGACTCCCCTAACACGATATTGTCCGCTTTGGGCCTCCGCCTCACGCTTTTGTCACTGGGAACTCACGAGCAATAACTTCCCAAGAGGTCACCCATCCTGGGATTGCTCAGCGCCCACTCGCTTAACTTCGGAGTTCCTAAGAATCCGAAGCCGGTGAGCTCCCAAAAGGCCTCATGTTAGTTAGAGACGTGCCCACACATATAAGGCACGTCACCCTTCCTCCCTGCCGATGTGGGATTGCTCACCGTTCTCTGCTTTCCAAGCCCAAGACACGGGTCTTATAGGATTCTTGGACATAGCTATAGCGGATGTGTTGTCACACATGATTGGTGTAGCTTCGAGTTGTTCTTCTCCAAAATCTCTTAGTACAAATCTTAGCCAAATTGCTTGAGTTGTTGCTTCGCAAAGATCGACATACTCACCTCTGCAGCTTGATAAAGGAACACCGCTCTGTTTCACCGATGCCCAAGAAAATGCACCACCGCCAAATGAAAAGCCATAGCCCGATGTGCTTTTCATGTCATCTTCTGAACCACTCCAATCACTATCACAAAATCCAATCAGCATAGCTAGCTTTCCAGGACTCATATTCAATGCCATAATCCAGAGTTCCTTGCACATATCTCAAAGCACCCTTCTTGCAGCTCCAAAATGCTTCTTTGAGGGACCATGCATAAATCCTGCAAGCAAACTAGCTTAATACATGATGTCAGGCCTAGTTCTTTGTCGGATACGATAAGCTTCCCATAATTTTTTTGTAAGTCTCCTCATCTGCGAGTTCACCTTCTTCTTCTCTTTTGAGTTTCTCTGTTGGGACAAGTGGTGTGCTTACTGGTTTGCAATCCTTCAAACCAAATTTGTCAAGTAGAGTCTTGGCATACTTCTATTGATGAATGAAAATTCTCCCTTCTTTCTGGATTACTCCCATTCCTAGGAAATGATGCAGCAAGCCAAGATCGATCATCTCATACTTGTTCATCATATCCTCCTTGAACTCTGTCATCATTTCACTACTGCTTCCAGTGTACACAATGTCATCCACATATATTGACACAATGACTGTACCAATACCTTCTTTAGTCTTCACATACAGAGTAGCTTCGCTTATACTTCTCTGAAATCCACATTTTAGTAGATGAGTGTCAATTTCACCATACCAGGCCCTCGGTGCTTGCTTCAGACCATAGAGAGCTTTCTTCAACTTATACACCTTGTCTTCTGCTCCCTTAACTTCAAAACCTTCAGGTTGCTCGATGTAAACTTCCTCTTTCAACACTCCATTTAGAAATGTTGATTTCACATCCAATTGGAAAAGTTTCCAATTTCTTTGAGCAACCAGAGCAATTAGAGTTCTAATTGTATCCAATCTTGCCACTGGAGCAAATGTTTCGTTGAAATCTACTCCTGACTTCTGTGTGTATCCCTTAGCTACAAGCCGTGCCTTGTGCTTTTGGATAGAACCATCAAGATTCAGTTTTGTCTTGAAGATCCATCTAACACTCACAACTGGTTTGTTATCAGGTCTGTTAACCATCTTCCATGTAGAGTTCTTCTCGATCCTTGTGATCTCTTCTTTCATAGCTTGATTCTAAGCCTCATCTTGAATTGCTTCAGCAAAGTTTTCAGGCTCCACAATGCTTACTTTGCACTGTGCAAAGATATCATTTAGACTCTTCCACTTCATAGGTGTATGATCATAGGATTCAAATTCATTTCCTTCACCCCGATTTGAGTTGGTGAAGATCGAGTAGAAGATCAGGCACATGATGATGAAGATCGGGCACAAGGTAAAACATCACTTGGTGTAGATCAGTGAAGGAGAAGACAAACAAAGCTCACAACAATACAGAGCCAATTAACAAAGCATACCCACTCCTTCTCCTCGTTGTTCCCGATTCCAAATTGTCCATCTCTCTGTACTTGACCAACCAACCATATAGTAGAATAGCAGAATAATGTCATAGTGAAAATGGAAGAGAGAGAGAGAGAGCAGATAGATACCAAGTGACAATGGCAGCGTCGGATGCCATTTGAACCAGAAACAGTGCTTGAATTGAAGCAGGGAGACGTTTATAAACAAATAAAACTATAAACTACTCCTTCTTTACACCTGACAGACAAAACCCATATTTCAGGGGAGCTCAAGAGAGGCAAAACGCGGATACAAAAAAGAAGAAGACAAAACCCAGATTTGGTTTCTTTGGGAATATGATATTACATATAGTGGTTTCGATTTGAGCAAATTACAGATTTGAAAAATCCAATTAACAAAAAATGCAGATGAGAGAAAGAACTCGGATGAGCAGAAGGCTGAAGAGGAACCAGAAGAATTTTGGATGGGGTGTCTTGAAAAATTTTGGGAGAGAGAGAGAGGGAGGAAGGAGGATGATGAACACGCCTCCACCCCGATCCAGAGCCACCACCTCCTGCAACATATCCAATCCAAACCCCCACCCAATTACCCAATCCACAGCACACGCCCAGAAAAAATCCCCCAACCCATTTCCTACTCTACTTCATCAAAATCCAAAAACTTGAAATCTGAACACTTTTGCATCTTTGGTTAGTGTTGATATCCTTTGAATGTCCAACACTGGTTGGGAGGGATTCGATTCTTCTGATGAGGATTTGTGGAAAGGGCGTGAGTTGCAGAGAGGAGAGAGAGAGAGAGAGCTTTCAAGTTTTATTTTTATTTTTTTATTCAGGTTTTTTCAATTTTTTAATTGTTAATTGATTTTTTATATTTTTTTTATCTGCTAATGTCATCATTTAACGGATTACTTGACAGAAAGACTAACGGAGGTATGAAAGTGGTAGGAAAATCAAATTTTGGGTACGAAGTTGATACGAAAAAAACTTTAGGTAGTAAAGTCTGAATTTCGAGAAACTTACGGGTAGTAAAGTGAAATTTACCCTATTATTTATATATCCAAACAATTAGTTATTGTCTTATGCGGACGTAGAGACGCAATTGTAAATAGGGAGAAAAGCATAGAGGGGTAGTATAAAATACATAACGTCCGTATACTAATAACGTTCAAACGTCCGCATAGGAGAAAATATGTCCAAACAATAGTCTAAATTACTTTAAACTATTTTAGTTTACGGAAAAGTGATTGCAAACTTTAGTGTAAGAAAATAAATACTAACCATGAAATTAGTATCAAACTCCAACTCTGGACTTTAAACATGAAACCTTCTTTAATGAGTGCAATAGGGAATTGTAATTTTAAACCTCTTCTAATATTGGGAAGAAAACTAAAATACGAGCTACTTGGATTGTGAACACAATTTTTGGTCATAGAGCTCGTAGACAATTTTTGGTTAGATTCTATTTCCCTTTCTCCCAATCCAATATCACTAGTATAAAAATAAATAATAATAAAAGAGTTCATGGAATTGTATTGGGCCTTCATTTGGTTAATCAGCTGGTGAGATGAATAAGCTATTAGATACTTTTCATAGATGGGGCTGAAGAAATGAAGAAGAGAATGTGGATATAATCACTGCTCTGCAAAATTAGGCAGAGAGAGAATATCTATTTCTTGTTGAGAATGAGCACACAAAAGCATGTACTACAAAACCGTTAGTCTTAGCTGGATACACACAAGCAATATTGCATCTCAGCCATTCATCTAGCTATATTCTAGGGTCACTACACGTGGCTTATTTCAGCCTTACATATCAGAGCCTTACACTTGTCATTTTCTAAGATTAAGTGCATACACAATTAACACTCTAGGCTTATATTAATCAGCTCATTACTTACAATTCTACACAGGATAATCATGCTTACTTGAGGTTGTGTGCTACACAAAAGGTCTTAACTCAGCCAACTTCCACACCAGATATAAAACATAGATGGGTGGCTGGTTGTTCTACGGTAGACTATTACAATCATTATTTTCTTTCTTTTTTTCTCCATTCAAATAGCTATCCTAATTGCACTGAAGTAATAATATAAACAGGGAGATAATTTTAAAATACATAATTGGAAAGCATAGCTCTGCATCTACTTCTAGTTTATTACATATATTTAATAATATAAACATGCATAAGATTAATATTAAAGATCTTACCTTTTCTCCCTTCCATAGTTGTTCAATGTGGCTCGAATATAAGTTGACTTCAACAAGTTTATCTGATTCAAAGTTTGGTGGCAAAGAATTTAAAGGACATTCATGCCATTCCAGAAATTGTAACTCATTAGAAAGATATTCGATGTTTCCGTGAAAGTTCCCATTCCAAATCTTGAGCAATCTTAAATTTTCCATCTTTGAGAAGGCATTCACATTTAAGTTCACCTCTTTTTTATTTTTTGGTGCAAGAACCTCCTCTTTTTTTGGCAATTTGAGGAATATGCTTTCTACTGCGGTGGTTCCCTAATAAAGAAGAACCAAGAATAAGTTGCTGCACAAGTTATAGCAAAATACAAAGGGGATTTAATAAATACATTTTAACAATCTTAGAGTCTGTGTGTGCTCATTTTACTTCTTACCTTATTATTTGCAAGTACAGGGATGATATCCTTGGAAAGCCACAACCTGCTACGTTCTCCGGGCCTCTCATGACATTCTCGACGAACAATTTCCCAACCCAATTCTTGTATCAAATCATGCATCCACAAATTTCTTCCAAATAGAGTTACTAGAGATTTTTCCACGAGAATGTCTATATCAATTTCCGGACGGTAGCCACCACTAGTTTCTAATATTCTTATTACACGATCTTTGTTCTCTCCCTTAAAGAAGCAGGCAATGTCCAAATTTTTTTTTTTTTTTCTGTTTCTAATGATAATCCATCAAAACTCACTTTAAGGACATCAATGATTTTTTCCCAGGATTTTCTTTTAGTCTATCCAATGCACTTGACCATGCGTTTTGTGGCCTATTACAAAGGAATGAACCCAAAACTTTAATAGCTAATGGAAGGCCCTTAGCATATGTTAAAAAGTCCTCGGATAGCTTGAGAAAACTTTCTTCTGTTGGTGTATAAGTGTGTTTGCTGAAATGTAATTAGAATAGGAAGGTTCTATTATTATTTGAAAGGCTGCGTTGGATCATGGTCCAAGTGTACAGCAGAGAATGTAATTGCTTATGCCACTTGTCATTATCTCATAGGGTAGTGCATGAATGGCTAAGATTGAGTGATGTAATGAGGAATATTCTATTCCTAACGGTTTTGTCGAAACACAATATATGCATGTTTAGAGCTGAGCTGGTATTCATTCCAGCTAGCTTCTTCTCCAAGCTCTCTCTATCTCTCTGAAAATTCTCTCCTCTTTACTCTAGCTAAATCTCTTTGCATTCTTTCAGTTAAGTGGAATTACATTGTTGTTTGAATCAATATACAAGATTATAGTCTGTATATGTTAACATGGCCTCGAGCCAGGTTTGATCAACTAATATCGGGGCGTTTGGATCTGTGAGCTACCGAGAATTGAAGCAGAGTTTTGAGCTCTAGAGATCTAAGTCTAACATGGCTGGATCAAGTGGAGGTGATTTGAGAGCACCAGTTTTCAATGGTGAAAACTACGATTTCTGGAGTATAAGGATGAAGACCATTTTCAAATCTCATGGATTGTGGGATTTGGTGGAAAAAGGATTTGACACTTCAGATCTGAAGAAGGTTGCTGCATCTAATGAAAAGAAGAAGGAGAAGGAAGAATCAAGTGGTGCTGGCGAATCTGATGAAAAGAAGAAAGAGAAGGAAGGTTCGAGTGGGATTGAAGCAGAGATGCTTATGAAAGATGCCAAGGCATTGGGACTGATTCAGGGAGCAGTTTCTGATGAAATTTTCCCACGAATCTCTCATGAGGAGACATCAAAAGGTGCCTGGTATATCCTGCAGCAAGAGTACCATGGAGATAAGCAGGTAAGAAGTGTTAAATTACAAAGTCTTAGAAGAGAATTTAAGTACACATGAATGAAGGATAATGAATCATTAACTGCCTATATCACTAAGCTGTTTGATTTGATAAACCAAATGCAAAGTTATGGAGAGGAATTACCTAGAGAAAGGGTTGTTCAAAAATTGCTTATTAGTCCGCCATCCGCTTATGATTCTATCTGCTCTGTTATTGAACATTCAAGAGATCTGAATGTAATTGAAGTGCAAGAGGTCGTAGCTTCATTAAAGAGCTTTGAATTAAGGCTAGACAGACATACTGAAGATAAAACTGAAAAGGCATTTGCAAGTCTTAGTATGGATGCTAAATCTGTCAAACCTAGTGAGCAGAATTCTAAGCAACAAAAGAATTGGAAAACAAAGGGCAAGAAATGGGATAACAAAGCAACTGAAGGTGCTAAAAATTCCTGCAAACACTGTGGCAAATTACATTTTGGAGAATGTCGGTTCAAAGGCAAACCAAAGTGTTTTAACTGTGATAAATTTGGTCACATTGCCAAAGATTGTTACAAGAAGAAACCAACTCGACAAGTCAATTATGCTAATCAAGTAGATGCTACTCCAACCATGTTCTATGCTAGCAATAAATCTGATACTAGTATAAAAGGAGGTGATGAGGTTTGGTATTTGGACAGTGGATGTAGTAATCATATGACTGGAAGGGAGGATTTGCTTGTTGATATAGACAGAAATATGACCGCAAAAGTAGCAATGGGAACCGGTCACCTTGTTGAAGTCACTTGGAAAAGGCAGCCTTGTGATTGAAACCAAAATGGGCAAGAGGTACATCAAAGAAGTTATGTTGGTGCCTGGTTTGAAGGAAAACTTGCTCAGTGTGGGCCAAATGATAGAGCATGGTTATTACTTGGTGTTTAGAGATCACAAGGTGGAGATTTACAATGATGACTCTTATTCCAACTTGATTGCAAGGATCAAGATGAGAGGAAATAGAAGTTTTCCAATGAAATTGCAAGCTAAGTTGCATTTTGCTTACAAGGCAAGTGTGTGTCAATCTACTGCAATATGGCATAGAAGATTGGGCCACCTAAACATGAGCGACTGAAATTGCTTCAAGAGCAAGAAATGGTAATGGGATTGCCAGAAATTAAAGTTATTAAAGAGGTGTGTGAAGGTTGTGTTTTGGGAAAGCAATGCGGGAGGCATTTCCAAAAGAAGCATCTACTAGAGCATCAATTCCTCTAGAACTTGTTCACAAAGTGACATTTGTGGTCCAATGCGACAACTACAAAGGCTGGAAATAGATACTTTATTACATTCATAGATGATTGCACTAGGATGTGTTGGATCTATTTCCTAAGAAACAAATCTGAAGCTCTTAGTGTATTTAAGAGATTCAAGGCCATGATAGAATTGCAAAGTGGCTATAAATTGAAGAAGTTCAGAAGTGATCGAGGAGGAGAGTTCACCTCGGCGAGAATTTGACAGTTTTGTGCAGATGTGGGTATTGAAAGACAGCTTACAACACCATACACTCCACAGCAAAATGGTGTGGCAGAAAGGAAAAATAGAACCATTGTGGAAATGGCCAAGTGTTTGATGTTTGAGAAGAAGATTCCACTTGAGTTTTGGGCTGAGGCGGTGAACACTTCGTGTATATTCTGAATAGGTGTCCAACCAAGGCCCCGAGCAAGAAAACACCATTTGAAGCTTATAGTGGTAGAAAGCCAGGAATTAAACATCTAAAGGTGTTTGGTTCATTATGTTATGCACATGTACCAAACCAACAAAGACAGAACTGGATTTAGCAAGTAAGAGATGTGTTTTCTTGGGATATGGCAGCTGTGAAAAGGGATATAGGTTGTATAACATTGAAACTGGAAAAGTGATTGTTTCAGAGATGTTGTATTCAATGAAGATGCATGTTGGGATTGGAATGATCGAAGGAGAAAAGCGTGAACATTCGGTTCTTGAGGTATCGAAGCTGAACAAGGACATGAAGAGAGCTTTTGTGATTTTGAAACTCCATGTGAAGTAAGAGATGTGCCTAGCTCAAGCAATCGACATTAGTGATCAAGGAAGGGTGACAGTCCACAAGATATTGATCATACTCCTCTTAAATACAAAAGCATTGCAGAGATCTATGAAAAATGTAATATGTGTATTATAGAACCAGAGAGTTTTGAAGAAGCGAAAGGATGACTCATGGAAGAAAGCTATGGAAGCTGAAATTCAGATGATTGAAAAAATAACACTGGGATTTGGTTGACGGACCATCCGACAAACCAATTATTGGAGTGAAATGGGTTTATAAAACTAAACTGAACCTAGATGGATCTATGCGGAAGAACAAAGCAAGGCTGGTTGCAAAGGGATATTCTCAAAAGCCTGGTATAGACTTTAATGAGACCTTTGCACCGTAGCTTCGACTTGATAATCGTGAGAACCTTGGTGGCTTTAGTCGCACGTAAGAGTTGGAAGCTATTCCAGTTGGATGTAAAGTCAGCTTTTCTCAATGGAGTGCTAAATGAAGAAGTGTATGTGGATCAACCATCTGGTTTTGTAATACAAGGCAAAGAAGAGAAAGTGTACAAGCTTAAGAAGGCATTATATGGTTTGAAGCAAGCTCCAAGAGCCTGGTATGAAGAGATAAACTCCTATTTTACAAAGGCTGGTTTCTATAGAAGTCCAAGTGAAGCCACCCTTTATACCAAGACATCTCACGAGTGGCATTCTCATTGTGTCACTATATGTAGATGACATTATCTACACAGGGAGCTCAAAGGAAATGATGGCTGAGTTTAAGTGTGAGATGATGAAGCAATATGAGATGACAGGACTTAGGATTGCTTCATCACTTTCTTGGTCTTGGAGTTACGCAAGCAGAAACTTGCATTTTTCTGCACCAAAAGAAATATGCAAAGACTTTACTTGAAAAGTTTGGCCTCAAGGATTGCAAATCAGTTGCAACACCTTTAGCCATGAATGAAAAGCTCTCAAAGATAGATGGGAGTGAATCGGCAGATGAAACTCTGTATAGACAGATGGTGGGAAGCTTGCTTTATCCGACCGCAACCAGACTCGTACATCATGTTTGCAGCAAGCAAGCCTCTTGGCTAGATTCATGCACAATCCTACCAAGAAGCATATGGGAACAGCTAAAAGGGTTTTGAGATACATACAAGGTACTATTAACTATGGAATTGCTTATGAGAAAGGCAAAGGAGCAATGTTAATTGGTTATTGTGATAGTGATTGGAGTGGAAGTGAGGATGACATGAGAAGCACATCAGGTTATGCCTTTAACCTGGGATCCGTGTGTTTTCTTGGGCTTCAATCAAGCAGAGCAGTGTTGCTTTTTCGATCGCAGAAGCCGAGTACATGAGTGCAGCAGGAAGCTCTTGCACAAGCTATGTGGCTGAGGTTTGTGTTAACAGATTTTGGTGAAGAACAAGCTGAACCAACTAAATTGCTATGTGACAACACTTCAGCTATTGCTATTTCGAAGAATCCTGTTCATCATCACAAGACCAGACATATTAATCGAAGGTTTCATTTTATTCGAGATGCACTTCAAGATGGTGAGATTGATCTACTATATATTGCAAATCAAGAGCGACTTGTCGACATTTTCACCAAGCCTTTGGCAAGAGATCGGTTTGAGTATTTGAGGAAAGCTCTAGGAGTCATTTCAGCACAACACTTAGAAGGGAGTGTTGGTGTATAAGTGTGTTTGCTGAAATGTAATTAGAATAGGAAGGTTCTATTCTTATTTGAAAGGCTGCGTTGGATCATGGTCCAAGTGTACAGCAGAGAATGTAATTGCTTATGCCACTTGTCATTATCTCATAGGGTAGTGCATGAATGGCTAAGATTGAGTGATGTAATGAGGAATATTCTATTCCTAACGGTTTTGTCAGAAACACAATATATGCATGTTTAGAGCTGAGCTGGTATTCATTCCAGCTAGCTTCTTCTCCAAGCTCTCTCTATCTCTCTGAAAATTCTCTCCTCTTTACTCTAGCTAAATCTCTCTGCATTCTTTCAGTTAAGTGGAATTACATTGTTGTTTGAATCAATATACAAGATTATAGTCTGTATATGTTAACATCTTCAACCTGATGCTTTTGAAAGGATTTCCAACTAAAGAGCTGAAGAGCTTCATCATAATTAACAGCTTAACCTGATATATTTTGTCTGCATATCTTCTTAGCACATGTTCATCTGTTGATGTTATGATGATTCTACTCCCTGGACCAAACCAAGTCCGATCACTTAGTGCTTCCACTTGCTAAACCTCATCCACATCATCAACAATAATAAGAGCTTTTTTATTATGTAGTCTATGCCTTATTACATCTTCCATATCAATATTTTGTATCTTTACATTGCTTTTGAGCAAATCTGAAAGAAGTTGCTCTTGTAAATGTTCTAGACCTTGCTTTTCAGTTGCCTCTCTAACATTGGCTAGATAGCTGTAACCTTCAAACAGAGCACGTATTCTTTTAGCAACTACTCGTGCAAGAGTTGTCTTGCCAATTCCCTTCATCCCCCAAATCCCTATTATACGAACATCAGGCAACCCTATCTCTAAGAAAGAAAGCACTTCTTCTATACGAGAATCCATCGCAACTAAATCCTTGGATTCACTTAAAATTGTTCGGTTTAATCTAGTGAAACTCATTCCTACAATATCTTCAACAACTTCCGATTCAGGTCTGCAAATAAATAAATGAAACATTTATGTAGAACGTAAAGCAAAACAGTTATATATATAATGGAAAATTAAAAATGGATCATAGGTTTTATCTTTTTATTAGTTCGAGTACAACTACTAGTATAAAAATGGATCATATATGTACACTCCAGATTATCCGGTTGTCGAGTGTAGTATAAAGAATTCCGTGCATGTGTTATTGATGTGTATGGAAGAGTCTGTCGTTATTTTTCTTTTTCTTTTTTATTTTCAATTGATTTTTTAGAACAAGAAAAGCAAAAAAGCTTTGAGGTACAAACAGGAAGAATTAATTAATAGAAGAATAGTTTACACACCCATCTTTCAAATGCCATCCAGCAAGATTGGCTACAGCAAAAAGTGCATCTCTCCAGCTTTGCACCTTCTCTTTCTTGTCTTTAAAGGTTTCTTCATGCATCAAGAAGGCTTTTTCGAAACTACCAGTTTGTTTCCGTACCTCAGATGGATCCACATAATGGAAAACTGGTAGTATCGTTTGTCCCATTTTCATGCATTAACAGACTTTGCAAGCTCATCCAAGCACCATGTTGAATTGGCATAGTTTGTAGAAAGAATGACAATCACAAATCTTGATTCTTCAATTGCTTTCAAGAGTTTTGGTGATATGGACTGTCCTCTTTCAAGTTCTTCATTATCTCTAAATGTGAATATGCCTTTCCGATTCAAAGCAGCATATAGATGATCTGTAAATCCTTGGCGAGTGTCTTCACCTCTGAAACTGAGGAAGACGTCGTATGTCCAATATTGAGTTGTCGCCGAATCATAAGAAGAAGAATAAGGAAAATATGCTTCATGATGAGGTGTGGGATAGTACCTTTGGGTGCTCATCGAATTAAGGTGACAATGGGTGGCAGGTTACTGCTTTGTTTATGGCAGAAGGGAAAGTTTTAGACAATCTTGTTCATTCTCCTAGTTTCTATATATTGGTTCTCAAGGTCAACTCTGATTGTATATCTTAGCTACCCCAATACCTTGCGAGAAGAATATGCGACATTATGCCGTCCAATAATTTAGAAGACTAATATTTTATGAGAAAGCAAATCAATTGGAACGAGTCCAACAATCAATCTGTTTTTCTAGACTATGTTAATGTGAGCAGACAGTGAAACAAAAGCACAGCATAATGGTCCGGCCTCTGAAATTAAATCTACATTGTTTTAAGCAATTTGATAAGTATTTTAAATCAAGTATGTTGTAAATTAATACCATATGTGAGCCAGAAAAAGACATGCTGATGCTTGCTTGTTTGATCAAGTCTTCACAACTTACATGATGACTTTTAATTTTTTAATGCACGATCATGCTCATACATTAGATATTTAGTAATGCAATCAAACTCCCACGATATATTTATATTATTATTATTATTAAGTCTTCAAATTAAAACTAGTACAACCTCTCCTTCCCTTCAACTTTCCCAAATTTTAAAACCCCAAATCAAATTAGCCAAATAACAGCATCAACAATAGTTTCACTCAGAGAAAAGGGCAGATTCTAAAGTAAAAATGGGGAAAATACCATAAGAATTGTTTCATGCACAAATGTAAATAAACAAAGAGATAGCTTAGCCTGGTTTGAGAAAACTCATACCTGAACAAAGGAGAGTCTGACAGGCTGAAAGAGCCCACCAGAGAAACACAGAAGGTGAAGAAATAGGATGCTTGAAGCTGAGGCCATTGAGGGAGAGTGGCAGCTGAAGTGGAAATCGTCTATCTAAATTCTGCTGCACCTTGGAGGATCCTCCTAGAAAACGCTTTGATTCACGTGACCCAAATAAATGATATTGCTTTTTTCAATCCAACGTGTTATTTCTTTTGCTCTAGGTTTTATTTTCAGACGTGTCAGTACAACAAGCAATTGAATAGCTTTGACATTTAAAAAAGGGGGAGAGAAAAAGAGAAGGTAGCAAGAAAAAAAAAAGAAATGTTTTTCTTTCACATATATGAGAAACATATGAAATTAATAAGCGCATTTAGTGCTCCTCCAAAATTATTTAAGAACTAGCTTTTGTTATTTGTAATTTTAACTTGTAAGGATGTTGAATAGCTTTGGAATGCTAAAATATGCGAGTCACATTAGTAAAACTCTCTCTAACAGACTTGTTAAACTCAGTCACAAAAGTTGCAACTCATTTCTCTCTCTTTAGAATTAACAAGTTGTCCTTGTCTCGTAAAAACATTTATTTTACTTCGGAAGAACAAAACCTAAATTGAAAATGTTAAAAACCTACGCTTTTTTCCATTGTTTTCGAAAAAACCTACATTGAAAATGCTAAAATAACAAACACTACATTAATTGAATTAAAGAGTATGTTGAGGCACAAATTATTAAAATAGCTAACAAACCTTTTCAGATTGACACATATATAAGTCAACAAACTTCATTTTGAAGAGTTTAGGTTGCTACTACTGTTGGAAATGAAAACTACTACATCGATCAGTCATGAATTGGAGATGAATTAAATTTATACGAATTTAAGATAGATTTGACATCTTGTTTGAATAATTTGAATAGGGGCTTGAGAGCTACTAAAGTGAGGCTTTGATTAGAAAATATGGGTGGAGCGCTGGGAGCTAAATTGAAACAAAGTGAAATTTATTTTTTTCTGAACCTTCCTTCTATTGGTGAGCGTGATAGCAGAGAATAATAGGCAGGGAGGAGACTAATTAGTTTAATAATTTTTAAAGGGTAAGTAATGGAGGAAACAAAACAAGCGAGGAGGGGTAGCCTATGTGAAAGAAAGAAAGAAGTCAAGCTATCCGTATGGCTTAAGTTCTTAAACTGTGAAGTTTTGCTTGAGTCCCTTTAAACATAACAACTATACAGCCATGCATACGCCCATACGTCATAGTTTTGCTTGAAACATCTTAATTTTATTAGGTGAGTAGATTGTCTTCTCCTCTGCTTCGCGGCACGACTCCTCTACAGCAAGGTTTTCCAAGAATTAACAAGCATTGCCTTGCCAGGATGTATTCAGGCACACAGTGAATATTTAGTCATCTGGTGAGTCTTGTGCCGGAGCTAACTCTGCTAGGCTAGGCAAATAAAAGTTAGGGCTAATGAGCTCTTGTTCTTGCACAACGTTACCCTTCCTGCCTCCATGTTAATATATATATATATATATATATATATATATTTTTGGCAAAACTACAGATTATTCTGCTAAAGAGTTTCTTGGGGTGATGCGTATATATTGATGGGAAAATATATATTCAGACATAAGTCTGGATTAGAGCATCTCCAACAGCCTCTTCAACAGCTTTGGAATTATAAAATAGGTGAGCTACATCATAAATACTCTCTCCAACAACCTCTTCAACCTCAGTCATCAAAGCTGTGACCTATTTCTCTCTCTTTAGGATTGGTAAGTTGATTTTGGCTCTTCAAACATTCAATTTTATTTTGGAAAAACAAAACCTACCTTGAAAATGTTAAAAACATGTATTTTCTCTTTCCATATAATAAATATGAACTTACCAATTCAAGACTTCTTTTTTTACCAATTCACTCATTTATTGAAGTGTCATTTCCAAGAGCCTCTTAAACAGTTTTGGAATTCTAAAATAGGTGATCCATATCATAAAAACTCTCTCCAATAGCCTCTTCAACCTCAATCATAAAAAAAGTTGATTTTGGCTCTTCAAACATTTAATTTTACTTTGGAAAAACAAAACATACCTTAAAAATGTTAAAAACATGCAATTTTTTATTATATAATAAATACATAGACATTTTTCACATGTTTGACAACAAAAAAGGCATTTTTCACATTTTTTTTTCATATTTTTCATTCTTTTCCATGATATTGTATTAATTGAATTGAACAGCCTGTTGGAGCAAAAAATTATTCAAGTAGCAAATAAGGCTTTTAAAATTGCCACGTAGGTCAACAAACTTCAATTTGAAGAGTTTTATTTGCTACTAATGTAGAGTTTCACAAATTTAAATATTTCATAGATAAAATACAAATTCAGAATAAAGAAATATGCTTGATTGCGGTAAAAAAGAGAGTCAACCTATATGTGAGAAGAAACTTTACACAAACGTTTCCATCTTAATTAGGCAACTTATATTTTTTTGGGTAATAGCTCAAGTTAGGCAAATAATATTTGCAACTTTGGATGCAGCATGCATATATTTATAAGAAAGTTGCCAAATTTACTATATTATTAAAAAGTCATTCTTCATATCAACCGAAGTTTATTAGCCTCCACCATGCCAGTGGATAAGATACAATATGAATTGATCGACCGTCACTTCTTATTTCATTTTATTCTTTATAACATAGTTCATTTATTTATCCATCAGATAATACTGATATGGAGAAAATGAAAGCTTCGATATAGTGGTTTTAGTAAGGCTTCTGCCCAATAACGTTGCCTGGTGGATCATAGTTGCACCCAATGAAGGTACCTCCACTGTTGCATGTCACCTTTGCACACCCTAGACGAGCTGAGCTGCTCCAAACGACCTGCGTATAATGCCCACATACCTTGCCGTCGGCACAGGAGTTAGAGTCGTAGTCGTAGTCGGCCTCCTCCGCCACCCACAGGTTCACGGCAGACGTGCCCGACAAGTCACCGGTGCTCCCAGCAAGGTTTTCGCCGTAGGGCCCACCAGAGTGCACAAGAACGCAGTCGCCAATGTGTTGATTGGCATAGTCTTGTGCATAGGCTGCTAAATCATCATCCCATGACAACGGGCTGACATTAACTGCCGCTCGAGCGTTGTTGTGGGCAATGAGGTAGTCTTGCTGTGTGTCTTGGGCATGAGTGGATTGGAGGAGGGCTGAGCTTAAAATGCAAACGAGGGCTAGTGAAATAATCTTGCACAACGCCATATTGGGTTTGGAGAGAATTGTACTAGTTAGGGCTGATAAGGATATGTATGAGGGGATGGTGCGGGGTGTATTTATAAGGGAAAATGTGGAAATTTGTTTGCATTACTACAAGAACGTTCCTATTACGTCACTGACAAAAGTAAAAGAGCCTTAATTGGCCAAACACCGGCCTTAGACACTCAAAATATAGCGCCATGACATATCCATTAAAGAGAAACTACTAAGTTGGATTCTCCTTAAGGCATCTCTAAGGGAGATGTCAAATGGCTTAAATGGTAATTTGACACTTTATAAGTTTTATAAGCCTTTTCAAAATGCCAAATATATCATAAATGGCTTGTAATTCAAGTGATTAAGAGCAGTTATCCTGCACTCGAGGTTGTGTTTAAAACATTCAAAAACTTCATTAATTTTTAAACACAAGTTGGAATTTGCCATTTGGGTTTCAAATCATTAGAGATATTAATCATGTGTGCGACCCAAAATTGCCTTCAGATCTATGAAGTAGTTGGAAAAATAAAAATGAGGATTTAAAATAAATTTGAGATGAAACGCAAATAGACTTATACAGCCCATCAACTCATTGTAGGCAATCAGAGCCTTCAGTTCATCGATCCTGAGATTTGTTTGAGTTGGAAATTGTAGGGTTGTGTGTCAGTTCGAAATTAATATAATTTAGTCAATCTGCAACAAATCCAATATAAATTGGATTACGATTTTTCCAATCCAATCCGATTGAATCAGAGGTTTTAATCCAATCCAGTCTAATCCAATTGATATTTGATTGGATTGGATAAAAAAGACAACAATAAAATATGAAACATTTAGGGCTCGTTTGGTACGTCGGACTGTACTGACTAATTTCTGTCGGATAGTATTAATCTGTTCCGGAGAATACTGACTATTTATACATAATATTATAAGGCGTTTGGTGCTGTTCCGGATAAGTTATACTGTGTTTCGTTATTGAACAAACTATTTATATATATATATATATATATAAATTAATTTAAGTGTAAATTGAAATTCAAATGACACAATGTTTTTTGGTAATATTCATATGACAATTTTTTTTTTCATTTGTTTTGCCAAGATCTATAAGATAAGATTACATGAACTAACCCATTATCATAATTGTAGTATCTCATATATAATTATATTGACCAATCACATCACTAGGATTAATCTCAGAGGGAATTGACTATTAGTTTGAAGTCCCCTACAGTCTTCAAGAGACAGCTCAAAACCCAAATCATCCCACATAACCTCATAAAGCTCCTCAGTTGTGAGATCCCACATCGGCCAATGGAGAGGGTGATGTGCCTTATATGTACATGCCCACCTCCAAATAGCACGAGGTCTTTTGGGAGCTCACTGGCTTCGAGTTCGTAGGAACTCCGAAGTGAAGCGAGTTAGGGGCTTAGAGCAATCCCAGGATGGGTGACCCACTGGGAAGTTGCTCGTGAGTTCCCAGAAACAAAATCGTGAGGGCCCCGGCCCAAAGCGGACAATATCGTGCTTCTGGCGGAGCGATGCAGGATGTGACAATTTGGTATCGAGCCACTCTGCCGTGTGGTGCGAGTGTGCCGACGAGGACGTCGGGCCCCTAAGGGGGTGGATTGTGAGATCCCACATCGGCCAACGAAGAGGGGTGATGTGTCTTATATGTACATGCCCACCTCCAAATAGCACGAGGCCTTTTGGGAGCTCAGCTGGCCGGGTTCGTAGGAACTCAGAAGTTAAGCGAGTTGGGGCTTAGAGCAATCCCAGGATGGGTGACCCACTGGGAAGTTGCTCGCGAGTTCCCGAAACAAAACCGTGAGGGCCCCGGCCCAAAGCGGACAATATCGTCTTCTGGCGGAATGATTCAGGATGTGACATCGGTAGTCACAACTTCATCCCCATCAACATCCAAGGCTTCAAAAGCATTCTTGAGGACATTTTCAAACCCCCAAATTCTCAAGAAAACTAAAGCTTGAATTTTGGAAAATTGAATTATGAACCAAACTCATCCACTCCCTACCTTAATCGATCATCTAAAAATTGAAGCTTGAATTTTGGAAAACTAAATAGAAGCTTAATAAGAGATACAAGAACTCTCTTTGTAAAGTAGAAAGCAAAGCAGAGAAACTAGAAAGCGAAATGCTTCTTATTCCTCCGAAAAGAACGAGAAACCCAAGCTTTTTGGTTCTTTGTCAGAAACATCGAGTTTCGATTCAATGCAAAACATAGACAAATAAATAATTCCAAAATGCAATTACATTCCTAATCTAATTTCCACAAAAATAAAAACTCATAACCTAATTTTCACAAAAATTTAATAAAAGAGGAAATATATAAAGAAAGAGAAGATGAAGACGGAAGAAGCACATTGGAGAGAGTTTGAGAAAGAGAGAGAGAGAGAGAGAGAGAGAGAGAGAGAGAGAGAGAGAGAGATGAATACCTGAAGGCGAGTGAAGAGAATAACATGTGGAGAAGATAGAAGAGAAGAACCCTAGGGAGAAGAAGATGAAAATAGCGTCTGATTTTTCACGTGAGCGTGTGAGTTCTTTTTCCTTAGCCGTATAATTAAGTGTGTATTATCTAAACCGGTGTGTGAATTGTATTAGTTTGTCAGGTAAGGATAGTGTTAAAAGCCCAACCCGTTTAAAATAGTCAGGTAATTAAATAATACAAATTGACACCAAACAATTGACACGAAATATTTACTCCTATCCATAGTCTAATACTGTACCCAACGAACCCTTATATAGTCAGGTTTAATCTATTCAAACATTTTAATAGACATAAATGTAAAATATGAATGAAATGCTAGAGAAAATTGTTTTGATTCTATAATATTTAACATAACTTCATCAAAAACATTGGTAGTGTGTGTATGATATTTAAGCAAATGGTTTCAGGTTTGAACCCCCACGACACCTTGGTAGTGTGTGTATGAGAAAGCCCTCTCTCCTTGTAATTTAGACTATTGTTTGTATTAAAAAACATTTGACACGTTAAGCTTAATTTGGTAAAACCAAACTTTGCAACTCATACATACTTGTTATAAATTAATACCATATGCGAGCCAGAAAAAGACATGCTGATGTACTTGTTTGATCTAGTCTTCATAACTTATACGATGACTTAATTTTAATGCATTAAAAATTACATGTTGATGTACTTGTTTGATCTAATCTTCTTAGCTTACATGATGACTTTTAACTAGTAATGCATGCCTGAGAAAAAACTAGTGTTCATAACTAAGCACATGATAACTTTTAGTTTGTAATGTATGAGAAAAAGAGATGATGATGTACGTGTTTGATCTAGTCTTACTTATGACTTTTACATATGTATTGTACGGTGATGCTCATTGTGACATCCCTGACCTAAAATTAAACGAAAATGAATTAATTAATTTAGTTAATTAATTTGGATAATTTAAATGAATTTAAAAGGAATTAAAAGGAATAAAATAATAAAATTAGAATTAAATAAGAATTAAATAATTAAAGGGGCATTTTGGTCAACGATATTTTCGGGACGTAATTTGGCGAAACGGGTTGCGCCATTGCGTCCGGCACGTCGAAACGAGTCTGTTGACGGGTGGCACGTTGCGATACGAGCTACGGATTGAAAGGAGGACGTAATGGTCATTTCTAATTGCGATAATTTGATATAAGCCACGTGGGCCAATCAGATTTCCTCTTTTCTCTCTCTCTCTCTTCTCTTCCCGACGAACCTTTTTCTCTCTCTCTCTCTCTCTCTCTCTCTCTCTCTCCTCAAAACAGCTGTTACTATTCATCGACGAAACTCAACCGTCCGGTCACGGGCCGGACCCGAGATCCCAAACGACGCGTCTCTTCCTGCTGATCAAAACCCACCCCATCTTGCCGGTCAATTCGACGCCGTTTGCCGACTAGGAGCTCTGCAAAATCTGGCGAAAGCTCCATTCTTTCCGGCGACTTCTCCGGCGGTTTCAGGCGACGGCTTCGCTTGGATCAGGTAGCCCTTCATCTCTTCTCTCTGTCTTGGTAGGTGCGCGACAACATTTGGTGGCGTAGCCACCATTTCGAACCACAACAGATCCGGCCAAAACCCTAGGTGGTTTGGCCGTGATCTGGGGGCTTTCCCTGCCGGTTCTCTGCCGGTTCAGCCCGGTTTTGGACTCCTGGGGAGGTGCTGATCCTAGGGGTAGGTGGGTTGGTCGAAAACTTCGAAGATTTCCAGGTGACCGGAAATTGATCAAGGCACCCAACCCACGGCGGCGCGTGTGGCGGCGCGTGGGCTGGGTGTGGCAGCGATTCAGTGTGCCGTTACGTTTCTCGTGTCGTTGTGAACGCGTACATGTGCTCGGATTCTGATTCGAACGTCGTTTGACTGTCGAACCAATGTACACCTATTATGCGTTGTTTGGGTTCGATGTGTTCGGACCGTTGGATCGAATCCGAATTTACGTATGTTGTTTCTCGTATTTCTAGGAGTCTATAGGATTTGACATATCATGATTGAGTCCGGATACTCAGGATCAATGACTTGAAGTTAGAATTAAATCGTAATCGTCGATCGTGCGATCGTGAGCGATCCGACCATTCGATCGAGACCAAACTTTCAGGGACGTGTTCTTTAAGCCGTAGTGAACCTAGGAACTTTCGGATCTAAATTTGGAGGTCATGGGACCCACGGGCCCGGTTTGACCTATTCGGGTATAGTTTGACCAAGTTTGACCGGGGTTGACCGAGGCTTTCCGAGGTCGCCTTGCCACGTAGTTGACTTTGTTGGACTTCTAGGAATGTCCGGATCTTTTTAGAGGTTGTGGGCTCCGCGGGCCGGGTTGACCGAACGGGGTGTTTGACCGCTGGTTGACCGTGAGTCTTAAGGCGGTCCCATTGGTTAAAAGAGGTAGTTTAACCTTAGAATTCTACGTACGACGTACTAGTGCACTTGAATCAGGTTTAGCTAGGGTTGACTTTTAAGGTTATTGCTTCGGTTCGGGTTATTAATCTTAATCCTCGTATTCTTGAACTAGGTTCTCGGGCTTATCGTGATCCTCGGCGGGACCCACTTGGGGTTGGGCAGCGTGGGACCAAAGTTGAGTGGACTTTGTTTTCAAACGAGCATGAATTTAATGAATTGAATGCGATGCATGTAAATTGGGATTTAAACATTGTTTTAAATCATGAATTTGGCTTTAATGATATTATTGGATGATTGAATTGATATTTGAGTTTTATACTTGATTTGGGTTGCGGTTTGTTTGTGGGGCCCTGTTGGCTATACTTTGAATATATGTATATAAATATATTTAAGTATTGATTTTGGGACGAGTCGAGCGTCCGTTAGTATTTACGTACGGATTTGGAGTGCAGTGGGAATGTAATGGATTTTCCTTGGGTTTTATATTTAATAATTGAGTTTATGGTTTTGTTGGGTTTCGGACTTTAATATTTTATCGTTACGAATGTCGTGGGTTATACTTTATATCTTTTTGAGAAACTTATACCTATACTTTGAAATGAGTATTTGGGCGGTAATATTTGGACGTTAGTATTGTCCAGTTGATTACGTATTCGGTTTTGATGTTTAAACCTTATGAATTATAATTTCTTATATTTTGATTATATATATATATATATGTATATATATATATACATATAGATCAACTTGGAAGGAATATGTCGGGTTAATGGGAATGACGAGAATATAGGTCGGATAAATGGGAATTGATCATATGTATATATATACTTACTTTGAATATATTTATGTATATCTACTTTGATGTGGAGTTTTGGGATATATATATATGTATATGAGATTGGAATATTGGTTATACTTTATTGAATCACTATTTATATGGTTTTAACTATGAATTTAAGGGATGTTAGTGATACGTGGGAATTTCGAATGCTTGGCTCGAGTTTTGGTATTTTAATGGATCGTTGTGTTTTTATATATATATATATATATATATATATGTATATTTTGAATAATACGTTTCGGGATTGGACCTTATATTTTTGAAGGGATAGTACCTATACTATGTTTTGGAGTATATGTTTTACTTGAGGTTTGACTTGACATTTTCTTGACTTGGGTTTTGAATACGGTTTGAACATGGTTTTTCAATGGTTATGACTTGACATTTTCTTGACTTGGGTTTTGAATACGGTTTGAACATGGTTTTTCAATGGTTATGACATTTTAATTGTTTATGAGTTGATGTGCCGTCATTTGACGCTTGGTACTATTTTAACTATAGAATTGTATGTTTGGGACGGTGATGTCCTTGTCTTGAGTATATAGGTTGTCTCTGGATTGTGGGATGTATATATGTCTGGTGTGTGTTATGTTGGGGTTCGAGTACATGTGATTAAATTATATATATTGATTATCGTGTAGCGATTGATTTGAGTGCAGTTAGCACCTTGTTATGTACCTCCCTGTTCTTGATACGATTCTGCGAAGATGGACGTCTGCTTTGGATATGGTTCGATCCGGTGCATACTTTAACGGGTGTAGTTGTAGACCCTTGATTGGGTAGTCTGCGCGTATGACTTGTTTTGGGACGTAGTGGTATTGATGGTCCTTACCTTGCGGGCTTGTGAGCTTAGTCCCATTAGGACGGCTTAACCCTAGGCACGAGGCCATTATGATGTTGATTGGGTGTCCAATTAAATCCTAGGCACAGTCACATCATGAATGCTGTCCCGGTGTCGATCAAATGATCCCTGTTGGATTGTTTTCCCCTTGTACTTGTGTTCGGTGTTATGGTTATACTATACTTATACGCGTGTGTTAGTACCTTCGTATTCGTATTTCTGTTAGTAAGGATCTTTCCTTGCTTGTTGTGCTTGCGAGCACGTGGTTGTCTGAGTGGGAAAGAATGGGAAACGATTACTATGATATAATATTGGTGTCATTATATTGCAACTATTGGGATTTGAATGATCACGTGTATAAATGATTTCATATGCATGGTTTGCATTGTTTTGAAAGCAGTGGGGTTAGTACATTGGTTTGACCTACTAAAACCTTGTTTTTGTCCACTCACACTCTTTACATTTTGCGCCCCAGGCCGTAGTCGTAGCGTCGATCGGTCAGGTGGGTGACTCTCTTCTTGAGCTTTCGACTGATGTAGGACACTTGTCTTTGTCTACAAACGGTTATTCTGTCACTTTACTTTTGAGTACTCTAAATATGCTCTGTATTGCTCTTTAGGGTTGAATTTGATGGCCGTAGGCTGTGATGTATTATTTGTTAGCATCTTGTTGTTGGTGTATACATATTCTGTTGTATATTTTCAGGTTGAACTTTTTGGGTTTGTTATATTTCTAGGGAGACTCTGCCCGTTTTGTGAGAAGTCTTGACCTCCTTTATTTATCTGTTTCGGGAAGAGGGATTCTTTTAGTATGTGGGCCCGGCATCGCGATGATGTCGGTTGTCAACAGGATTTGGCACGGGTTTCGGGGTGGAATTCGGTCGGGTCCTGTCACTCATACTTGAGATTACATATGTAATGCATGCATGAATAGATTTTCCGATGTGTCATTACAAGAAGCAGTTGAATAGTTTTTTTTTTTTTTTAATATACAAGCGATGTGGGAAATAGAGAGGATTGGAACACAGGACTTCGGATGTAGAGATAAGTAACCATTTGAGCTACAAGGCACTTGTAGTAGTTGAATAGATTTGTTGCCACATGGATCCTGATTTTAGCGACTATTATCCTTTATATTAATGAAGTATCACGATTTCTTTTTTTCGGATGAGAAACAAAACAAGAAGAAGCAAAACAAAGCCTCGATTCACACCGAGGCCATAACAATCTAACTTGAGAGCAGTCATAACCCTTTGAGGAATAGACCCAATATCTAAACTTTTTGCGGATGTTGAGAGTGACCAATATCAGCCGATGTGTTTGCTAGGAAGTTTTGCTTCGCGAAACACATGTTGGAAGGAGACAGGGCCGTTCCTAAGATTTTGAGGGCCTGTGCGAAATTTAAATTGGGGCCTCACATAATCTAATACGAAAATACTATAATATTTTTTTTGGTCACGCCTTAATGTCATAAAACAACATTTTCATCGATATCAACATTTTCATTGTCATCATTATCATTATGCTCAACATTATCCACACATTCATCAATATTGTTTTCAGTACCTTACAATTCCTCAACATCATCTTGTTGTTGTTCATTGGAAATATTTTCATCAATTGTGAAAAAAAAAAAAGCCAAATAGAATGCCTTCAATGAAACTCGAACTTGGGCCTTCTATTAAGGGATATGCGCTGGAAAGCCAACTGCGCCACACACACTTTTGTGCCAACATGTAGCATGCTAAAGTATATATACAATTCCTGTAATATTAATATATATATATATATATATATATAATATAAAGAATTTTTTTCGGAAGACCTCAAAAATCGGGGCCCTATGTGGTGGCGCCACTTGCACCACCAGGGCCGCCTGAAGGAGATAGAAATAAACTTTCTAGCCAAATATTGAATATATGTTATAATGGTGCGAACTTGCCAAGGGGTCGGGCTTCGATTCAAAATGCTGTCAATTAGGACATCTTCCAACATTGAAAAAAAAAGAACTAACGTTTGAGAGTGACTGATAGGCTGGAAAGTCCACCAAAGAAATTTCGTACTACGTTATTATTTCAAAAAACAAAATTAATATGTGTTTTTTTGGCTTCAAGATAGTATACATCTTTTAAGATTCGTCGCATAACTTCTTCGTAAGTTCCTTTGTAGTTTTTTTTTTAAAGGATAGCACACAAACATGTAGATATTTTTGCATATATGTCAAACAGTTTACACACTATGTTCTTATAAATCACAATTTGATATATATGCAAAAATAATTCATCAAAAATATTATATACACACATGTGTCAAACTATAATTAACAAGACAATATGACTTCCTACTTCTATGAAAAGAAGGCAAGTATATTCCTTTAAATTCCATGACAACATTGCCAATGGCACCAGTAACCACCTTGCCAATGGTATCACTACAGCCATTGTCACTGTCGCCACTATCACTACAGCCATTGTCACCGACACCACAACTACTAGTTTTTCCAACAATCTTCGCCCATCTCCACCACTACAACTACCGTCATCTCCACCATCACTACATCGCTATTACTATATCCACCCCACCACAACTACTTTATTATTTGTTTTTTCAATCACACCGTCGCTTATAAGTGTTAGTTACACTTTCCAACTTTAAAGTATGGCCCAAATATTTGAATTTGGATGGATGTTTGAGGGAGGGCTACACATGTAACATGTATTTTCAAAAGCCATCTTGTGCTATCCAGTCCTATTAATTAATGACTCTTCGACCTGCTTCCTCATCAAGTATGAAAGAATCAAAATGAAAATAATGACGGATGGATATGAAGGGTCACATGTTGTCACCATACGATACAAGCTGCACATAAATTCCTTAAACTATCTTATTAGTAAACATTAGCTAGGGTCATTAATTTGGATTATGCATTATTTCCCAGAAAATACCAATCTCTTGTGACCACCTATGCACCCCTGTGACCTTTACAGCCCACAGTAATGCAATACGCTGCTGGTTTTAAGGTTATTAACTATGGACATTTTTTATGTTATTTTTCCATATAAAACTATTAATTATTCCTGATCATTTCTAATCTCAGTCTTTGGATTGCATATATATTTTCTGGGTTAGTCATCCAGTAAGTTAGAAATGATCTGAGATTAGAACTTCTACTCACTTACATGTTTATTTTCTGGGTTAGTCTACAATGAAAGTCTGAAATTATGTATGTAGAGTGTCGGATACAAATCCATGCTAATACTCTCTTTTCATACGACTTATATAGATGCTTATCTTTTCAAGTTGTGAATTTGAATCACACATTTATATATGAATCAACGTAATTAATCAATGACGCAGATTCATCTTTTGTTGTCTAACCTAACAAGATCTAACATAGAAAATTTAATTAAGTGGAGACCAAAACTAACCAATCCAAGCACACCACAAAATAGTAACTGTTAAGATTTGAAGGTGTGTTTATGATTTTGGTAAATCGGGCAAGGAGAATAGCAACAAAATAATATTTTGGAGAGGATGGGTCAGCTCGATGTAGCTGGCCAATTATGGTACTTAGCATGCAGAACCTTTCCTTTGGCAATGCCTTCGTGAAAATGTCTGCAACTTGATCTTGCCCTATGCAATAGATCAGATCCATCACTCCTTCTTGAATTGCATCTACGATAGGATTATAAGCACACCACAAAGTAGCACACAAATATCCTAATGATTTTCCTTATTAACACTAAGATTTGTCAATTGTAGCATATGAAAATAGGGTTTTCCCGCGGAAGATTGTTTTATCTAATTACTTAAAAATGTCACGAAAATTGGGTTGCTGTCCCTACTGAGCATCCACCGAAAAATAATTATTATACCAACTTACACTTATCTAAAGTCTACGAAATTTTATAAGCATATACTAGACACACAGAGCTACACTCACACAAATTTTTGGGATTTTTAGAGTTGATTTGCTATATAAATTAAATCGGACAACAACAGGACAGAAGCAGATTTGAATTATAAAAACAGATTGTATTTCACAATTAAGAAAATGAGTTAGGGGAAGTGCTATCCACCACCAAATAATCATGCAACATGTTATGTTTCATTCAAATTCCTTTTATTTCCGGATGAAGATGCTCAAGTTGGCTCAATGTTAGAACTCAACCTATTACTCTTTCTTATGTAGTACATTAAGAGAATGACGTTTTCAACTTAACTTAGCACTACTACAAAAATCTCAATAGGCAGCGGTAATTTACCGTCGTAAATTTAGTTTTTCAACCGTCGAGGAATCGACCGACATCTTTACGCATAAAACCACGACGGTAAAATCCCGTCGTCTATTATTTATGCTGACGACGCTTTTACTCAAAACCGTCGTCTATTAATTTAAAGACGACGGTTTTTATGAAATACATAGCGTCTATTATATGTAAAGACGACGGTTTGTAAGAACTGTCGTTTATTATGAAATAACGATCGTCTATTATATGTAAAGACGACGGTTTTTATGAAAAACTGTCGTCTATTATATATAAAGGCGACAATTTTTATGAAAGAAATGTCGTCTTTTATATGTAAAGAAGACGGTTTTGTGATAGAATTGTCGTCTATTAATGTAAAGACGATGGTTTTTTGAAAGAACTGTCGTTTATTATATCCAAAGACGTAGTAATTTTACATTTTATCTTTTTTTCTTGCTTCCAATGGTTCTCTACAACGATTTTAGCTAAAAAAACAACCATAATGCTTTGTGAACAATAAATTCAGCTCCAAATAATCCACATCATACAATAAATATACTCAAGAATAATTTGTTTCATAAAACTTGAAGATTCAATAATAATTACATAGTTTACCAATCTTCATTCCTACTATATATCCATACAAAATATCATATCCATAATATTAAACTATAATTAGAAAAAGAGGGGCTACATATGAAATTCGATCCGAATTTCATCCATTTGTTCTTGTGTGTATGAGTTAGCGTTTCCTTCTTGCACTGCAAAACCAGGATTAAAAAAAAGGAAGCAAGTTTTAGTCAGAGATACATTTATAAACCTTTTGCAACTATAACAGGATTTAAAAAAAAAAGAAACAAGAAACAAAAGCCAGAAGAGGGGAGCATAACTTATTTGGATTTCCATATTGAAACTGCAAATGTTCAAACAAATTAACTTCAATAATTTGAGAAACTGAAAACCGGAATGAAAGAGGTAACATTTACAACTATAACAGCAGCCGGAATGAAATGTACCTCTGACTTGGAGCAATCTGATGGAGACAAAAAACTTTAAGGTTAGAATATGAGTTGAAGAAAGATAGCAAAATGTTATATATATATAGGGTTTAGGGCAAATTCGAAAAATTACAATTCGCGGTCAAATTTTTCAAATGATCGCGTTTTTAAAGACGACGGAAAGTAAAATTAAAACGTCGTATAAATTAAGATATACACGACGGTTTTTAAATAATAGGGACGTTATAAATATATACTACGTCAGTTAGTTACAAAACAAAGTCGTTGTAAAATATTTTCACGACCCTCAGCATAAAACCGACGTCTTAAATAAAAATAACTACAGAGAAATAGAACTTTGTGTTAAACAAGAAACTAAATATGCAATCTTTACGGGGAACTCAGTTGTTGTTTTACACCAAACCGAAGTTCTTAGATTGGTTGGGTGTAAAAACACAACTGAGTTCCAAAGAAAGACATCTTGCATATTGAAACCATTCAGATATGTGAGAATTGATATATCTTGAACGTTTGGAATAAAAACTCCAATTTAAAGGAATTATTTAGAATTGGAAAACTAAAAGTGACTTTATTACGACTTGGAAACCGAAAAGGGCCTTTATTTCGACTTGGAAACCTAAAAGCAGCCGTTTCAGTCCCCAATTTCACAGATAAAGCGTGACGTTTCAGTTCGAAAGTTTCGAAGTTGAAACCTACAACGACGGTATTTATGTTTTCCGCGTCGTTTTACTGACATTTATTTCGACTTTTGTTGTCTCGCTTGTTTTAAACAACAACGACGGTATAATTAATATAAACGACATGAAAATGATTTACAAGGGCGATATAATTAATAGAATTGTCGTATTATCTGAAAAACCACGGCGTTATATTATATTATGACGACGTGGATGTTCAAAACGGCGGTATTATATGTAAAACGTCGTCTATAATTACTACGTCGGTATATTTACACATACCGTCGTTGTTTATTTGTTATCTTTTTTTCTGATCGGAATGGCATGTTTCATAAGACGACGCTTTTAAAGTTTTATGCGTCGTGTTTTAAAAATACCCAAATGAATTTCCAATTTTTAGGTGTTTTAGTTTCTGATCCACGTCGGTTTTTATATTACCGTCGTCGTTTAAAATTTAACGACGGTATTTATTTTGTCCGTCGTCGTTTTACCGACGTCTATTTCGATTTTTGTAGTAGTGTAGTCCCTAACATGCAATCTAGAATGTCGTGTTCATAGATTTAACAAGTAGAAATCATTAAGAATGAAAAGAGTTTGAGTCATCACAAGTCATCGTAAGTACTGGCGTTGTCCTACTTATCCTAGAAATTGATTCACATGTTAATCGCAACTAACAAGTACTAGTCTAGAACATATGTAGGTCCATTCGACAAGGCAGGCACACACATATTCATAGCATTAGAATCCTAAATATGCTTACTAAGTATGCATCCGTAGAAAACACATAAAGAATTCATCAATGAGACAAGTAGTGAAGCAATTTTCATCCTTTCATAAAAGAAATTGAAACGAAATGTCATAGCACATTTGCAATCAGATCCGGGGCTTCAAGATAGCCCCTAACTACTCAAGATTTAGTTACACATTATTCTTAAATAAAACCAAAAGAAAGACATGAGCTTGAGAAGGTAAAACGGAAAGAAGAGAATGCCATTTCCTCCTTCCTCCTCTCTTCCCCAACGTTGCTGCCTTGCCTTTTTCTTTCTCCCCAATTGCTCCTCTCTCCAAACTCCCCCCACTAATAGCTATTTATTGATGACAATAAGTGAGAGAAAAATGGTAAAACAATTGTAACTCTTTGGGCAGCCTTTATGCCAATTACTCCCACACTTAATCCTCATCTTTAATTCCATTTCCTCATATATTTGAATAGGTGTACGCTGGTTTGTTCTTGGCTGCATCCGTTTTGGCTGCCCGATTTATTGCATTTATTGCTTTCATTGCAGTTACAAACTGCTCAGCCTCTTGTGAACCTTTCAGTGTTAAAACGGCCATAACTTCTTCTAGGAAAATGATATGAACAATTCACGAAATGCTCCAGAAAATAGACATCTGTAGCTTTCCAAGCATATAAGGCACGTCCTTTAATTCATTCTGAGCTGTTCGTAACTTGCTTCCAAAGTCAGCTGATCTGCATAGGCAGTTTTGACGAATTTGTTACTTAAAATCCCACTTTGTGCTATTTTTCTGTTCTTTGCTTGACAGATCCTACAAAACACAAAAACAAAGTAAATAGCTCAAAAATATAAGGAACTAACTAAGAAAAGACAAGTGAATTTGATGTAAAATATATATAAATATGAGCTTGTCAATCTTTGATGAAATGAAACTTCCTTCCTATGTGCTTTGATCTCTGATGGAACATAGGATTCTTGGACATACTACTACAAAAAACACTTTGCGCGACGAAGTATTATTGGTCGCGCAAAGTACAATTTCGTCGCGCAAAACTTTGCGCGACAAAATTTTGGTCGCGCAAAATCCGTCGCGCAAAGCTCGTGGAGAAAGGGTTTGCGCGACGAAAAATAATTTTTGTCGCGCAAAACTACTTTGCGCGACAAAGTTATGTTGGTCGCGCAAACCTTTGCGCGACGAAGTAATATTGGTCGCACAAACCTTTGCGCGACGAAGTGTTATTTGTCGCGCAAAACTTTGCGCGACGAAGTGTTATTGGTCGCGCAAAACTTTGAGCGACGAAGTGTTGTTGGTCGCGCAAAGTTTTGTGCGACGAAATATTTTAAATTTTGTCGCGCAAAGTCTTAAAAAAAATTTCCCACGCAAAAAATTCGGCGCCCTCCAAATTTTTAGAGTTTTGCGCGACAAACAAACAATTCGTCGCGCAAAGTCTTAAAAAAATTTTAAATTTTGTGTTTTAAATTTTTTTAATTAAAATAAATTAATTTAGTAGTTTGCGCGACGAAATATTTTGTATGATTTTTCTAATTATATTAATTTTTTTTTTTAAATTTAATTTAATTGTATGATTTTATTTTTTTACATTACTTTAATTTAAATTGACATATTCAAAATAAATTGATCAAATTGTCCAATATATATATATAATATTCACAATGTACACATAAATTAACAAAGTGCAATAATACAACCCTAAAATTGTTATACCCCAAATCCAACATCAATATATTAAGAAAACTCCAATCCTCACCCAATATATTCAACATCAAACCCCTCACAAACTCAAAACTAACTCCAAAAACACATATTAATGAAAAAAATTTAAAATTTGGAGAGAATATATATTTTGGCAAGATTGAGAGTGAGTGAGAATGAGAGGGAGAAGTGAGTGTGAGAGAATTAGAGAAGATAGTGAGAGAGTGAGTGAGAGTGAGATATAGTGAAAAGAGAAATGAGAGAGTGAAACATAGTGAAGAGAGAGAAAGAAGAGAGATTAAGTGAAAGGAATGAGTGTAAGAGAAAGGGTAGGATTTGGGGAGAGGAGAGGTAAGAGTAGAGAAAGAAATTGAGAAAATGGAGGAGTTATTTCGGTTTTTAAAACCGTATCACTTTCTTGTGACGAAACAAAATATTGGTCGCGCAAACCTTTGCGCGACGAATTGTTGGTCTCATAAAACTTTCTTGTGACGAATTTTTGGTTTGTCTCGCAAAGTCTTAAAAATTTAAAAAAATTTCCCACGCAAAATTTTTGGGCCCGCCAAATTTTTAGATATTTGCGCGACAAACCAACAATTAAATCGCGCAAAGTCTTGCGCGACGAAATGTTTGTCGCCAAAAACTTCTTGTGACGAATTGTTGGTTTGTCGCGCAAAGTCTAAAAAATTTAAAAAAATTTCCCACGCAAATTTTTGGGCCCGTAAATTTTTAGAGTTTTGCGCGACAAACCAACAATTCGTCGCGCAAAGTCTTGCTTGACGAAATGTTTGTCACCAAAAACTTTGCGCAACAAATTGTTGGTTTGTCGCGCAAAGTCAAAAATTTAAAAAATAATAATTTTTATTTTTGTAAAGACTTTGCGGGACGAATTTAGATCTTCGTCGCGCAAAGTGACTTTGTGCGACGAAATAATTTAAATCGCGCAAAGTCAAAAATTAAAAAAATTAATTTTTATTTTTGTAAAGACTTTGCGGACGCAATTTAGATCTTCGTCGCGCAAAGTGACTTTGTGAGACGAACTAATTTTGTCGCGCAAAAGTTTGTCGCGCAAAGTGAATTTGTGCGACGATGTGTTTTTCGTCGCGCAAAATTTAGTCGTGCAAGATTTTGTGGGACGAATTTTTGAGTTTAAATCGCGCAAAGTGACTTTGTGCGACGAATTGGTTTTCGTCGCGCAAAATTTGGTCGCGCAAAGGGTATTTTTACTAGTGATAGCTATAGCGGATGTGTATGATTGGTGTAGCTTCGAGTTGTTCTTCTCCAAAATCTCTTAGTACAAATCTTAGCCAAATTGCTTGTGTTGAAGGAAAATGTGAACCTCCCAACATAATTTCACCACCACTAATTAAATAATGGGGTTTTATTATTTTAGGTTCGACCCATTCAAGACGCGGTGTCTCTTAATTACAATCCCTTGCTTCAAGGGAACACCCTTGATTCCATCATAAAGAAACAGAACATGTGCTTGATTTTGCATTGCTCCCAAGTCGAACCTCGGGGTGCCTACGTATCCCTCGCGGGAATCAAGCCACTCGTAGTTCAAAGAAATGCAATGAATAAATGACTCATTGCAAAAGGAATTTCAATGAATTTGATTGAAAAAGTGTTTGGGTGAATTTGGTTGAATAAACCAGGGATTCGATTTTGAACATTTGTTTGGGGGCGAATTTGGTTAAGAATAAACCAGGATTCAAATTTGGTTGCGGTTGCGTCTATTGGTATGTTAGGCTCGCCTACGTCACTTGATGGGATCAAACCAACGTAGTTCGAAAATTTGGAAATTAATGGGTAAGTGTGGCCCACTAATTTGTATTTGATAGATTTGGAAATTAATGGGTAAGTGTGGCCCACTAATTAAGAATTGGTGTTTCAGAGATTTTGAATTTGATTGCGGTTGCGTCTATTGGTATGTTAGGCGCCTCGTGCACTTGACGGGATCAAACCGGCGTAGTTCCAAAATTTGGAAATTAATGGATAAGTGTGGTCCACTAATTTAGAATTTGAGAGATTTGGAAATTAATGGGTAAGTGTGGCCCAATAATTAAGAATTTGTGTTTGAGATTTGAATTTGGGGGCGGTTGCGTCTATTGGTGCGTTAGGCGCCTACGCACTTTCGAAGGGATCAAACCAGCGTAGTTCCAAAATTTGAAAATTAATGGGTAAGTGTGGCCCACTAATTAAGAATTTGTATTTGAGGAAATTAATGGGTAAGTGTGGCCCACTAATTTAGAATTTGAATTTGGTGGTGGTTGCGTCTATTGGTGTGTTAGATCGCTCACGCACTTTTAAAGGGATCAAACCGAAGCGTAGTTCCAAAATTTGAAAATTAATGGGTAAGTGTGGCCCACTAATTAAGAATTGGCGTCTTTGAGACATTTGAAAATTAATGGGTAAGTGTGGCCCACTAATTAGGAATATTCGTCTTTAAGACAATTTGAAGGGTAGATGACCCATGAGAAAAATTGAATGGTTTTGTACCATTTTCTTTTTTGTCAATGTCCACGAAAAATAATGAGTAATTTCAATGAACCCACTAATTTTCTAAAATTGACATTTGTATTTGGAACTCAAATATGGCTTTAAGGATTAAAAATTAATCCATTAACCATGTAATATGTATTTGGGCTGCTGCAAATTTAATGGGCATTTATTTGAATCACCCCACTAAACGTATTGGGCTTTTGAGGACCAATGGGCAGTTTTTAAACAACCCATTATCTTGCTCTCGGGCTCTCATCATTTAAATAGACAGCCCACAAGCAAGGACTGATCCATGATCAATAGACCCATGAAAGAGGCTGCAAGGGACCAATTAATGATCCAAAAGAATGACAACTCTTTTGAAAATCAGCACATTCAAAAGAGTGGCGCACAGCCACTTTCTTCTTTTCTTTTCTTTTTTGTTTGTTGACTTTTCTTCCTTTTTCTTTTATTTTTTTTCTCTTCTTTTGGCTGACCTCTGTTGACCATTCGAATTGGATCTGCTCTGATTGCATAAAGGCCATACGGCCTTCTCATTTCAAACCCCTTTTTTTATCCTCTGTTTTGTTTTGACCAAAAAGCAAAACCCACCATACATTTCTTTTGCTCCAACGAATTGCAGGCCATATGGCCTCATCAATTGATTTTTTTTTTGTTGCCGACTCTTCTTCACAAATGAGTCTGTACCCACATGAGTCTTGCGCCATTACTGCACCCTGGCTCCGAAATTTCTTTCTCTCTTCCTTTTGTTGTTTGATGGCATCTCTTCTTCTACTTGTTCTGTCAATATGCAAGTGGCTATTTCCCTTTTCTTGTTTTGTTTTGGAATAGCACACTCAGACACAGAAGAAGTTATTGCCTTTTAGCAAGAGGGAGAGACTTGGTCAGATAGCCTGAAGAGGTATAAACCATTTACTCTTTGTATCTGCCATGGGATTAAACCTCCGTGCTTTGGCTTCAGTTATAATTTTCCCTTTTCATGTGCAAATCATGCAAACAAGAATCATTGAACAGAGGAAACGTTGGAGCAGCAGAGGGGTAAACACCCCAGTTTTTTTTCCTTATTTGCAGATTTTTGTGGGATTAACTCCCTGCATTTTTGTTCTTTGATTCTTGCTATTTTTTTATGGATTCATCATCCACTGAGTGTACGGGTTTGCCCTGAATGGATTCATCATCCATAGAAAATGGGTTTTGACCCCAAATTGGATTTTGCATCCAAATAATTGAAGGGTTTGCCCCAAAATGGATTTTGCATCCAAATGATTTTTAGGGTTTGACCCCATGGATTCATCATCCATATAAAGTGGGTTTTGACCCCAAGTTGGATTCATCCTCCAAAGAATTCAGTTGAAGGGTTTTATACCCAAGGCATGATGAAATTCAAGAGGTGAGCCTTGTTGCAGATGAGGTGTTGTGTTGCAGATGAGGTGTTGAGCCCCTTTTTTTTATCTGCAGCCTCCTGTTTTTTCTTCAGCAGCCCTACGGCTGCCTCTGTTTCTTCTGCCGTCTCCCCTGCCTTTGTGGCCTTACGGTTTGGCTCTTTTCCTTCAGCAGCCTCACGGCTGCTGCCCCTCCTTCTCCACCCTTCCATCTGCTTTTGTTGTTGTTTTTATATTGGTCACCCACCAAATGATGTTTCAATTGGAAAACATCATGATAAGCTCCCCCTCAAAAACGGAACTGCCAACCTCTAATGAGAGAGCCCCACTATTGGTCAAACTCCTTTTTTCCCTCTTTGAATCCCCTTCCTTTATCTGATTAGGAAGATTTTGTTTTGAAGCACTTATCATCTCGGACTAGATAAGGTTTGTTGGACATGGGCTTTGACCAATAAAAAAAAATTTGTTGTGAATTTTTTCAGTTCAACAGCTTGAGTTGTTGCTTCTGCAGCATTGACATACTCAGCCTCTGCAGTTAATAAAGCAACACTGCTCTGTTTCACTGATGCCCAAGTAAATGCACCACTGCCAAATGAAAAGGCATAGCCCGATGTGCTTTTCATGTCATCTTCTGAACCACTCCAATCACTATCACAAAATCCAATCAGCATAGCTAGCTTTCCAGACTCATATTCAATGCCATAATCCAGAGTTCCTTGCACATATCTCAGCACCCTTCTTGCAGCTCCAAAATGCTTCTTTGAGGGACCATGCATAAATCGGGCAAGCAAACTAGCTGAATACATGATGTCAGGCCTAGTTGCTGTCAGATACAGTAAGCTTCCCACAATTTTTTTTTAAGTCTCCTCATCTGCAAGTTCACCTTCTTCTTCTCTTTTGAGTTTCTCTGTTGGGACAAGTGGTGTGCTTACTGGTTTGTAGTCCTTCAAATCCAAAGTAGTTCAACCTCTCCATTCCCGTCAACTTTCCCGAATTCTTAAACCCGAAATTTAAATTAGCCAAATGACAGCATCAGCTAGCAATAGTATCATTCAGAGACAATCACATATTAAAGTAAAAATGGTGAAAATACCACAAGAGTATTTTCGTCTATAATCTGTAAATATCAAAGAAGGAAAAAAAAACGTATTATTCCTTCTACTCTATGTTGTATTTTCCGATGTGTCATTACAAGAAGCAGTTGAATAGATTTTTTTTTTAAATATACAAGCGATGTGGGGAATAGAGAGGATTCGAACACAGGACTTCGGGTGTAGAGATAAGTAACCATTCGAGCTACAAGGCACTTGCAGTATTTGAATAGATTTGTTGCCACATGGATCCTGATTTTAGCGACTATTATCCTTTATATTAATGAAGTATCACGATTTTTTTTTTTCGGATAAGAAACAAAACAAGAAGAAGCAAAACAAAGGCTCGACTCACACCGAGGCCATAACAATCTAACTTGAGAGCAGTCATAACCCTTTGAGGAATAGACCCAATCTAAACTTTTTGCGGATGTTGAGAGTGACCAATATCAGCCGATGCGTTTGCTAGGAAGTTTTGCTTCGCGAAACACATGTTGGAAGGAGATAGAAATAAACTTGCAAGCCAAATATTGAATATATGTTATAATGGTGCGAACTTGCCAAGGGGTCGGGCTTCGATTCAAAATGCTGTCAATTAGGACATCTTCCAACATTGAAAAAACAAAGAGCTAACGTTTGAGAGTGACTGATAGGCTGGAAAGTCCACCAAAGAAATTTCGTACTATGTTATTATTTCAAAAAACAAAATTAATGTGTTTTTTTGGCTTCAAGATAGTATACATCTTTTAATATTCGTAGCAGAACTTCTTCGTAAGTTCCTTTGTAGTTTTTAAAGGATAGTACACAAATATGTAGATATTTTTGCATATATGTCAAACAGTTCACACGTCTCATTCTTATAAATCGCGATTTGATATATATACGAAAATAATTCATCAAAAATATTATATATATATATACATGTGTCAAACTATAATTAACAAACAATAGGAGTTCCTACTTCTATAAAAAGAAAGCAAGTATATTCCTTTAAATTCCATGACAACATTGACAATGGCACCAGTAACCACCTTGCCAATGGTATCACCGCCCTTTCACCCCCACCATCAGAACCACTCCCATCATTGTCACTATGGCCACCACCACCGCTATCGCTACAACCATTGTCACGGACACCACAACTGCTAGTTTTTCCAACAATCTTCGCCCATCTCCACCACTACAACTACCGTCATCTCCACCATCACTACATCGCTATTACTATATCCACCCCACCACAACTACTTTATTTGTTTTTTCAATCCCACCATCGCTTATGTATAAGTGTTAGTTACACTTTCCAACTTTAAAGTATGGCCCAATTATTTGAATTTGGAGGGATGTTTGAGGGAGGGCTACAAATGTAATATTTTCAAAAGCCTTCTTGTGCTATCCAGTCCTATTAATTAATGACTTTTCGACCTACTTCCTCATCAAGTATGAAAGAATCAAAATGAAAATAATGACGGATGGATATGAAGGGTCACATGTTGTCACCATACGATACAAGCTGCACATAAATTCCTTAAACTATCTTAGTAAACAATTAGGGTAATTAATTTGGATTATGCATTATTTCCCAGAAAATACCAATCTCTTGTGACCACCTATGCACTCCCGTGACCTTTACAGCCCACAGTAATGCAATACGCCAACTCTCTGTCACGGTTTCTAACAGTGTAATCCTAATGGGCTGCTGGTTTTAAGGTTAACTATGGACATTTCTTATGTTATTTTTTTCCATATAAAACTATTAATTATTCCTGATAATTTCTAATCTCAGCCTTTGAATCACATGTATGGTACATATTAAACCCACCAACACATTTAATGGATGGCTGAGATTAGAAGTTCTTAAGTCTTTAGGGTGTATTTTTGCTCACCACTTTAACTATAGGTGTACTCTCACCACCATCCCCAATGTTTGACACGTGTCCATATGTATAACTATGGTTCCATAAATACAAAACAAAAGTTAACTATGGTTAGGCCTATGAACACGTGTCAAGCATTGGGGATGGTGGTGAGGGTACACATATGGTTAAAGTGGTGAGCAAAAATGCTCCCTAATATAATTGGATGCCCCATTCACATTTCCCATACATTAATGATATCTACTCACTTACATGTATATTTTCTGGGTTTAGTCTACCATGAAAGTCTGAAATGATGTATGTAGAGTGTCGGAGACAAATCCATGCTAATACTCTCTTTTCATACGACTTATATAGATGCTTATCTTTTCAAGTTGGGAATTTGAATCACACATTTATATATGAATCAACGTAATTAATCAATGACGCAAATTCATCTTTTGTTGTCTAACCTAACAAGATCTAACATAGAAAATTTAATTAAGTGGAGAACAAAAATCACCAATCCAAGCACACCACAAAATAGTAACAAGTGGCCATGGGCAAGAGTAAGACAACCCACGAGCCCCATGTGTTTGGTTTGCTATATAAGGCCAAACCCACAACCCATCTTTCACACATTTCACTACACAGCAGTGATATATATCATAGAGAGTGAGAGATATATTTTTAGACATGGAAGCATACAAAAAGCTTGTTGTGACTCTGGCATTAGTGGTTTTGGCACTAGCCCTTGAATCTGAGGCCTTGTTGGTGAACAATGAGCAGAGTTTTTGCCGCATGACAAAAGAGGGTTTGAATGCATGTGCCCCAGCAGTGAGTGGGCAAAACCCTCTGCCTCCCTCAGCTCTTTGTTGCTCAGCTCTTTCCATGGCTGACTTCCAATGCCTTTGCCTTTTCAAGAAGTACTCAAACCTTCTGTCTGCCTATGGCATCGACCCAAACCTTGCCATGCAGCTTCCTGCCAAATGCAACCTTGGCCAGCCCATCCGTTGCTAATAATTTGTTAATACATATGATCATCAAGTGCTGCGTAAGAGATAGATCTGTTTTTTTTTTTTCTGCTGCTTAATTTAGTTTGTTTTTGTTTGTTGAGGTAACTTTTTACTTAAGTTATTTGGTTCATTGTTGTTTGTTTTCTCGAGCTTACTTTAACTTGCTTGCTTCTGTTTGCAAGGGTGTGTTTTGGTTTTCAACGATGTAATGTTGTTTGTGCTATTGTAAAGTTCTATTTGGATGTTTATGTTGTTTAAATCATGAACTTCTTAGCCTCAACATATATAGCATTATCATTTCGTAGTGCATATCACATGATGAATACCGATCATGCAGGGGGTTTTTTTTTTCAAAATAAACCACGACGGTCGTTTTTTATATTATTATTTATATATCCAAACAATCAGTTATTGTCTTATGTGGACGTGGAGACGCCATTGTAAACATGGAGGAAAACATAGAGGGGTAGTAGAAAATACATAACGTCCGTACAGTAATAACGTTCAGACGTCCGCATAGAAGAAAATGTCCAAACAATAGTCTAAATTACTTTAAACTATTTTAGTTTACGGAAGAGTGAATGCAAACTTTAGTGTAAGAAAATAAATGCTAACCATGAAATTAGTATCAAAACTCCAACTCTGGACTTTAAACATGAAACCTTCTTTAATGAGAACGGATTAATACAACAAAGATTTTTGGAAAAATTTGTACGATGTTTTTATGCCTATTAGTATTAGGTTTCTTATTGAGAATTTGAAACCTTGATAATATATCGAGAACTTGGAGTATGACAAACCAAACAAAAAAGTTAAATTTTTTTCAATGAGACTGTTAAAAATAGCTTCGTCTTGATTTGATTTGTGCACAAGACGCCCTACAAGACGAGCTCCCATGGTAAAGAACATTTGCCTGACATATACCTCCTCTCCTCTATGGCTTTCCTTTGTAGTATAAAATTAAATTAAATTAAAAACAATATATAAGCCAAAACAAAATTGTCAAGAGTGGTAGGCCTCCCCGTCATATGCGTCATAAATTTGACCTAAACTGGCCACTATCAGGCCAAGTTTTTCCATTTCAACCTTGGGTGTAGTAGATGGGTTTTTTAGCATCCAGTCCACGTCCACATCTCGTTGGGCTAAGAAGCCCACACCTATTGTCATGAGAGAAACTTATATACACCGGTGTTTATACGTATCCTGTAACACTCAACTCGCGACTTGAGTGCTACAGAAATGCATGGGTATGCATATTGGGATTGTCCCATAATTTTTCAGACTTCATATATTAAATCAATAAACGAGCCTCTTGTGTTTTACCACCCAACACTTCATAAGCTCATGGCTTGAAACCCACGAGTGCAATAGGGAATTGTAATTTTAAACCTCTTCTAATATTGGGAAGAAAACTAAAATACGAGCTACTTGGATTGTGAACACAATTTTCGATCATAGAGCTCCTAGAATGCGCAAGGGACTTATAGTTACGAGTCTTAAGACCATTTACTTCTGCATCTGAGATCCGAGGTTAAATTCTATTTCCCTTTCTCCCAATCCAATATCACTAGTATAAAAAATAATAATAATAAAAGAGTTCATTGAACTGTATTGGGCCCTCATTTGGTTAGGCGACATCACTCACGCTTGGGTAAGGCCGGTTGTAAATGCGAGCCCACGTCTGGACTTTCAATTTTTCAGAAGATTAAGGCGCATAATGAAATACAACAAAGTTGAAGGACGAAATAGCAACAAAAGGGTTTAGGGTTTTCTTCTCATGAGTATAAATACATGGAGCAGCCAGGAAAAACAGAAGATAAAAAACCCAACAAAACCCTGAGCTGCAAACTCTGCCCTTTTCAAAAGAAGACGTTTTTTATGCAGATTTTCACTGCGTTTTTGTGTTATTGAATTTGTGTGGCCGTGTGTGTGAGTATTGCTTTAAATGGTGGGAAAAAGGGGAGGAGGTGCCTTCATTAATCCCAGATAAGCTGAGAATTGGTGCTTATCTGATTCATAGGAGGCCAAAATAAACTCTGGGGGTTTCGCTGATAAATGCCTGTTTTTTTCATCATCGCAAGGCGTTTACTAGTAACTTTCCATACATATAAATCAGGGTCTGATTTCTTTTTTTGCGTTTTTGTTTTTAAAAAAATGGTGGTCTGGTAGAGTGGTCAAAATTTTAGGTTCACAGAAAACGTTTTATTTTCAGCATTGCTTTTAGACATTGTCCCCCATGGGTAGCTTGTGTTTGTGAGGAAATTTTAGAATCGGTTTTGGGATGGAATGGATATTCCATTTCAATTGACCAACGCTAGGAGTCAATTAAGTTTTTATTCTTTATTTAAGGTAGAAATATTAAGATATGAGAAGAGAAAATGTTTCAATTATAATTATATAATTTTTACAAAAAAAAAGAAAGTAATAACATTATTTTGAGTGTTGCAAAATGCTAGTTCTTATTACACGATTAAAATTGGAGGGCCTTGGGTTTTCAATTGCAATAGTCCATGAATTTGTACCCGAGTTCCATTCGGTCATATGTGAATTGAAGGCCATATGGACGGAAGGATCAAATTGCCAGGAAAATTAATAATGGAATTATAAAATCAAAATGAAATTACAAATTCATGGACCAGTTGCAGTTAAAAACTCTGCGGGATAGGGAAGCCAACATTATTTTTCTTTGATAAAAATAAAATAATGATTGAAACTTTACTTGAGCGAAGGCTCACGAATTCATGAATAACATTTTTTGCTATCCGGCTAATGACGCAATGACACGTAGAATAACATTTTCACTTGACATTGTGCTATTAAACGGAAATAGCAAAAAGTATTATCCCCTTACATATAAAGTTTTTTTGGGTGGGGGGAGAAGGTGTTCTGACTGCTTAGAATTTTAGATGTTTGAAAATGACATTTTTCAGAAAATCAGTTGACCCATCTAATGTCACATTTGTACCACCTAAAATAACACAATCATAAAATAGAATTTTCAGATATTAACCATCTTTAAGAGCACTTTTATAACCTCCATAAATCAACCAGTAAATGGACGAATAAAAAGGATTGGCATAATTAGCAGTTCCTCAATGACATAATTTGTCCTATAATATAGAAAAGTCTGCGTAATGCTATTGCCTATCAAAATCTCCATTCCTAAGCTCTTAGTCCCCGCGGTACATCTTCCTTGACAAATTGTTTTATAGCTACTTGCTGTATAGGTGGACAACCGTGAAGATGAAGAAGCCTGCCATCTGCATCACAAACCAAATATTATGTTATCAGAATAGTTCCAAGTAAATTTTTCACTCAATAAATTATCTAAGTACAACTTATGATACCCAAAACCGAGAATCTTGGGCTTCTTCCTATGTCATGGAAAACTTCAAACATACAATAATGATTTGGCGAAGAAAGCTGAGATCCTCTTGAGAGTTGGGAAAACATCAAAGAAGAGAGTTGCACAGAAGTTATAGAGCAAAATTGTTGAATAAGAAAAAAACGGTTAGTACCATAGGATCCTGCAAACCGGGATCCCATCTAAGCAACTCATTGTACATATGTATAATAAATTAATGACCAATTCCAGAGAGGAGAGTTACCATAGAAAATGCTGCTCCATAATAGGGATAAGCTGCTGGTATAAATCTTTCGTATTCATTGTGTCTAAATGGTCGAACAGGAATCTGCAATTCAATATTCAAGGTTTTCATTCGGGCAGTGGATAAAGGAACAGTACAAAACAAACCAAAAAACCCGACTTACACACACAAAGAAGGATATAAAACAAAAGTAGCACAATTGGTCAGAGTAAAAAAAATTTGTGTACTTCAGGATAATCATGCTTACCTGAGGTTGTGTGCTACACAAAAGGTCTTAACTCAGCCAACTTCCACACCAGATATAAAACATAGATGGGTGGCTGGTTGTTCTATGGTAGACTATTACAATCATTATTTTCTTTCTTTTTCTTCTCCATTCAAATAGCTATCCTACTTGCACCGAAGTCCATCATGGCATCCATCGAGTTGAAGGGTAAACATAGACAAACTATTTTGATAGCAACATCTTCTCTTTAACAATCATTATTTTCTTTCTTTTTCTCACCCTTCAAATAGCTATGCTAATTGCACTGAAGTCCATCATGGCATCCATCGAGTTGAAGGGCAAACATAGACAAAACTATTTTGATAGCAACATCTTCTCTTATCAAGTTATAGATACGTCAACATCATGTATAGGAACATTTCTTACCTGCTTTGATAGGGATAAACTTGTGTAGCCAAGCCTCTGATACTCAACCTTGAACTGGAACACCCCGTAAACATCTGGAACTTTAAACGCTGTAAAATAACGGCCCTGCAATACAAAAATTTTATATAAAAATTCCGAAAGGGTATCTACAGGGAATACAGAAAGTCTGCAGGGAATAAAGTGCGTTACCTTTTGATCAGTTGATAGGGTTTTCAGAACATAGGGACTCATCATGTAAAACTGCACTTGGACATCATCTGCAACATATGGCTCCCAACTTTTTCCATGCCATTCATAAATCTCCACCGAATATTCCTGCAATTGTGATTTCAGTGTCAGGAGCCAAAAAATTTAGTTTTTTGATCTTTTTTGGGAGTCTTATTAACATCGCAAGTAAATAAAAAATTACCAAGTCATCATTGATCCTGTAAATGGCAGGTTCATCTGCTTCCCCAGCTTTGTGGTGTCTTACATTCACAGCCTACAGACCAAAACGTGTGTAATAAGATCAGCACTTCAGAAACCCAAAAATACTAATTACAGCGATACCTCTAATGAAACCATTAGATGAGTTAGCCCAGCCACCATCTCTTATCTTGTTTACATTTCTTCTTTCCTTTTTCTCTTTTTCTTTTTTTCTTTGGTTCAAGGCTAATTAATATTAACATATAATATCCTGACTACAAGACTAACTTTTGCCTCACCTTGAGATGCCCTCTTTCGTGGAAAACCCATTTGCTAAGTTCAGTCAGAAACTGCTCATTAGCTGATTTCTCATGTCTGTTATCACAAAATAATTTTCTCATTAATTTTTTCTTTCAAACAGGAAAGTCATCTGTGGTATTAAGAGGTTGCATAGTAAACACATCCAACAATGCATATATATTATTCATAAGTAATCATTTTGTACAGCTACATTAGGAAAAGAGATATCTTCTAAACCGCTTGTGAGCCCTTACTTCTCCAGCATGCATATTGCTATTGATGCCTAAATGTCTAACCCAATCTCCGCATGAATCATAGCTCATCATTAAATTGTAAAGGACATCCCTATTTCAAAATAGGCGCCATAGCCTACAAAGCTTTTATTAGTTTATAACCAACCAATCAACAATTGAATTTTCATGATACCCAATATATCAGTTAACTTGGGATATTCTTTTCAAAGATGGGTGACCACCAACTAAGATACGCCACGACCACTTCACCATATATATAGCTATGAGTTAACTGCCAACAGGCAAGCTGTATCTCCATTCTCCATTAATAAGATTCTTTTTCCTCTTCCGACCAAAAAAAAAAAGATTTTTTTTCATCTTTGATTATATAAGTTCATACATTATATGGCAGTTAGAACAGGAAATGTCCTAATATCAATGTAACATGTATGGCAAAGAAATCAAATTATAATTCATAGCATCACTCACTTCTTTGGGCTCCCAGCCTTCTGAACCTTAGATCTGAAAAACCTGAACAGAGGAAAACCAAATCTTGTCAGTGGAAACGATAAAAAATTAGAGAACCTCATTTGGCTGGAAATCTTCACATACCTATCACTGAACAAACTTAATGAACCAGAGATCAAAATCCGGGCATTGTTTCTTGCCTACAACAAAATAGACAAGATAACTGTTACAGAAAATACAAGTGTGCAAATAGATCGACTCACATTGACTCACTAACAGGCATCAAAGCAAAGATATTTCATTTACAGATCGGTCCACCCAAAGAACTCGCTCAGTTATTAATGTTTATGAATGTAAACATTTGGAACCAGACAATAGGGAGCTATATCCTGACACTGAAGATCAAACATTAAGGTCCATTTCCAATAGCTAGGGCCGGATTTAGAGAATATTTACTGGCCTCATAGGCAAAATAGGAAGCAGAATATAATACAACGTGGTAATGAGAAAAAAGTAGGATGCTCTATAACAGTTCTCTGGAGTAGTTATGTTATTGCAATAGGTCCTATGTTTCCCTCCAGAAAAATAAAATAGAGACAGAGATCAAAAGAGAGAGGTATTCCTATGTTTAGCAAGATTACATTATGAAACCAATAGCAAGTTGTAAATAATTTACACTATATTTAATATCATTTCCATATCATTGACAACCATATGACTATAAATTTCCTAAATAAAGCATTGACAAACACATAAACAAGGGAAACCCATATATGTATTACAAAAGTAATATACACAGTAATGTGGTAAAAGAAAAGAGGAAAACAGGCAGTGAAGAGTTAACATACCTGCACAACTGAAACTAAAGATATAGCAGATCCAGTGAGCGATGGAGGATTTGACAGCTTGCTTTTGGGGTTAGCAGAATAAGCTGAAGGTGAAGCTGAGAGGACCTTCAGAACCTAAAATGATGCATATATTGACATGAAAAAGTGCGAGTTAAAAAGTTTTAAAAGAAAAACAAATAAACAATCACAGTTGAATAACTTTAATTAGCACAAAGGTTCTTTTTCTTGTCTGTTGCAATGCACTAAAGATGGATAATTGAAAAATCTTACCAGGCTATTTTCAGAATTTACTGTATGCCCAATCCCCTGGAAAAGTACAGGCGCCTGTGCCAGAACCACGAATGGAAACAATATCAGAGACAAAACTATAATTACAACTACCATTTACTAATAGTGTGCACTGAACTGTCTCCAAGTGCAACCATTGGCCTTTCTACAATTACAAATTCTGAAAATTCTTTGCTTAAGCTATTATTGGGTAGGACATATATACCTCAATTTTCTTGCTTCCCAAAATTACATCAGACTTGATGAAATCATCACTAGCAATAACCGTATGATCTCCTTCAGTGTCTGAAACTGTATAGCTTGTGTGATCTATGACCACAGCCGCTGGATCCTGCACCCATCATAAATAATTTACTCACCCGCATCAATTCCTTAATCAAGCTCAAAATGCCGGATGAAAAGCTATGACCTAGAGAAACATGTATGAATTCTAGGGAACAATATGAATATTGAGTCTCATTAAACCTTGTAGAATACTATACGAGATAAGAGGAGAAGCAGAACATATATAAAGATGATCTTGTTGTGTATGACAGTGGTCAGCAAGCATTATTGTGTATTTAACTACAGCCTTACAGGAGCTAGTAATTGACAATATGCTCACTTTAGGGAAGTCATTCTTGTTGTCATTAAGGAAGCAGCAGAAAATACACCTCTAGAAAGATCAGAAGCTATTCGCACATGTAACAACAGTTCATAACACAATATGATGATAAATCTGCCATTGTTAATAAAGTACTATTATTTCATCCAAACCCTTTTGATTTAAATTTGCATTACAATTGGCTTTGGTGTAACAGAGACATGAGTAATATTGACATGGATATGCACTATAGTGATTATGGCAGTTTCTGTCATTCCCAAACAAATTGGATGGTCAATTCTTCAAAGAAAAGCCCTTTTTTTTGTAGTAGAAGATTTCAAGGAGCAAGCATGTATCCTGAACAGAAATCAACTTAAAGGAAATTCTGAATACTGAAAACAGATAATTGATACAGTAACCAGTGAAAATGCTTCAATGCTTAAACCCACCTCATCAAAATCAACTCCGCACTCGACTGAGATTTGTCGGATCAAATCAGATGCATTGGTATCAGCTGCAATGATCAAATCATGACCGCTATCCACGAAATCCAGTATAGCAGCCAGGTCAATGGACCCTCCAAACCCTATATTACATGATAAACAGAAATCATAAATAAACACAGTCCATCTGAATTCCCAAATCCATTTCAATTCACCAAAGTTTTCGTTTTCCACAACACAACATTTCGAAAGATTGAGACTTACGATCGACCGAAGGAGAAAAGAGAATCAAGGCGTCATAGCTATACAGGCCGTAACGCTGCAAGGAGATCTTGGGATCATCGGCGAGCTTGAAATCGAGCTCGAAGCCTCGAGATTGCAGGGACTTGAAGAACAAGGAGTGCGAGGATTTGAGGGCGAGGTCGTCGAGCAAGACGAGGACCCGGCGATCGGTTGGGTGGTCCAGCGAGAAAGCGTGGGTGAGAAATGGGAGGGTTAGGGTTAGGAAGGTGAGAACACTGAGGAGCTTAAGCATGATTTCAGTTTGGGAGCGACTGAGGAGAAATGCGAGCCTGTGAGAAGTTTTGCGCGACTTCCTTCTCTCAGATCGTAAAACTAGAGCGGGCTCTGCACTGTGGAGGGGTTGGCTGACTTTTCGTAATTTCTTCTCTCTTTTTCCTTTTTCTTCCTTCTTTATTTTATATTTCTTTCAGACATATTTCCCTAAATGATAATAAGACGTGTTCCCTTCGGAAAACAGTGGATGACGATAAATTGACGCAGAACAGCAGAGAGAGTCCAAACAAAGTAAGGAAAATAAGAGGGTGTATTCAATTGAGATTTTAAAAGACTATTTATAGATAAATAAGTCCAATGAATTTTAAAAGACTATTTATGAATGTAATGACTTATAAGATTTTATTAAAGATTTTTTAATCAGGATTTTTTATTTATTGGATTTCAAAAGATTTATATCATAAGAATTTATAAGATTTGAAAGGACCACATAGATTTTTTACTTTTATGATCCTAACCAACCAACTTTTAGTCGGATGATGAGCAATGGTTGTTTAGTTCAATGACACATTCTTTTCCTAGGTCATTCCCGTCCAAGTCACTCTCAACTGAATTGCCAATGTCATATATCTCATGTAGTTCATACCTTATCCCATTCACCCAAAGAATCTGCTTGACAACCCTCACCTGGAATTCACCTTTCTCCCTCTCAAATATGGCATGAGTTACAGGCTTACAGCTATATTTTCTTTGAACGAGCATGAATCAAAGTGTAGCTTTTTTAGAACCGGGATCATATGGAATGGAACCATAAATAAAAATCCAATGAAAGTCAATTGGTTCAAGCTGTGGCAAAGAAATGATAATTTTAATAAAGAAAAGCAAAAACCAATACAATTTTCCCCAATCTTTTAATAGCCAATTTGATGTAGCTTCATATGTCCTCCTAAGTAGCATTTCTCCACATATCTAAAGCTATGCTAGCCCTCCATGCATTAGCATCTTCTCATTGCTGCTCTTGGGTTTGAACAATAGATTCAAAATTATCTTCTTCATTAACTGGTAATACTGAAGATGAAGATTCGTCTATTCGGCTATTTCAAAGTGGCTTCGGAAGTCAAGGTCAGTGATGAGACGCTATGAGCTCCCGAATTGTTGTAGTTGACCACATCAATATATTCATGATCCCCTGTGAAAAACGTTACGAAAACAAAACTGTCAAAATGATTGAAGTTGAGAATTCCCACTCCTCAAATAGAATCAGAAACCTACAAAACCCAGTTAAATTGAGCAGACAGAACAATTCCCACAAGCCCGCCCGCCCGCCCGCCCACCCTCCACTTATTTTTCATTTGGTGGAAACAATATACGACTATATAAGAGACATTCTACTGATTGCGTAATAGAGTTTGTGGGATCATAACATCGATATGATGGTACACTCTGGGTTCGGTTTACATCCGAAATAGGAAACAGACATAAACAGAAAGTGTTTTATGCAACCAACAAAAGAAAAACTGAAGGAAAGAAAAACCCAAAATTCTATAAAACAAAGGTTCTGCAGAATTGAGGTTAATGGCATACCTCCAGGAACCTTGCCACTGCCCTGCCATCTTGCAACACACACGGCAGCATCATAGCCAGAGAGCCTCAGAAGCTTAACCAGAGAAAACTTGAGGCAGCTGGCATTGCACGGACCTGACTTCACAAATTGAAGATCGTTCTCACTGATGGACAATAATGAACCACTGACGTCAAGTCCACATATAAAAAATTGAAACACAGCATGATTTGAAAGAAAGTACCTTGTTCACAAAGAGCTCAATGCATGTCTGTTCATCTTCTCTTCTCTAGCAGCCAAAAAAAAAATCTCACGTGAAAAGTCTGATGAGTTAGGGTGAGATTTTTTTATAGGGCTTGGTATTTATACCTCCCACTAAAAAGTCTCACACAATTACACATATAAAAAAATCCTTCGAAATTAGTAAGTTTTTCAATACCATAAGATTTTTTGTTACTTGTTTAAAGTCCTGATTGAATACCACTAGATTTGGACACCCTCTTTAAAAAATCCTAATAGTCTTAATGAAATACCACAAGATTTTTTAGATTATTTAAAAATCTTAATTGAATACCACAAAACTTATTTATCCCAAAATAATCTTTTAAAATCTCAATTGAATACACCCCTAAAAATTAAAAAAAACCAAGGAAAGCGAGGCCACCACCAGGGGCCCCCACGTTTGTATAAACAAGAACACTCTCTAACTCTCACACGCTTTTGCCCCTTCGGATTCCTTTTCAGCTTCGCTCTGCTCTCTCTCTCTCTCTGCAAAGACCTTCGCTGTGCTTCAGGTAAGCTTCGTTTCAACGATCGCAAAGCTCATGGCTTCATATCGGTTATATATAAGAATAGTAATCTGATCTTGGGTTAAAACCTTAGAGCACACACATATGTATTATTATGGTTATAAATTATTGGTTTTGACTTGTTTGATTGATTTTGAGCCCTTTTGATTGATCGAGTGTTGGGTTGATAAACGCGCGGTTGGAGAGCTATTTGAGTCTAAACTTGATTTGATTTAAGAATTTGAATTTTTTGTTTCGAGCTTCTGGGTTGTTTTGGTTTACAGAGAGCTTTTTGTTTTTAGGTAAAATCCTCAATCATTTTCGCTGGTTTGGCAACAGTTGAACCCAAGCTTTCAATCGAGGAGGGCCTGCACACTCAGCGGTATGGTCTTATATTTTGTTGTTTTGAATTGTACTGTTTTAGAAAAGACTTTTTCAATAGTCTCAAGAAGTAATAATTGTAGAGGACCCCATGATGAGTATTGGTGTATATATATTTTTTTTTGCTACACAAAAAGGTTAGGACTTGGGCTTGGTTATATGGGTGTTTGGTTCCATATGTATTGCTTCAGATCACTATCTGTTCTGGCTGATGCACATGCAATCATTCTCTGTTTGTTTGTTACTTTAATAGTAGGATCTAGTGTATTACTCAATGATTGCTGAACCTAATCAAGCAACCATCTTTTGGTTGTTGTGAAGTTCATGCCTGGGAGTGTACTTATTGATGCAAGCATATCTATGGATGTAAATAGGTTGAAAAGAAGCTGAACATCACATAGCATTCCTTACTAAAGTCTAGAAAGCAACAAGTTTAGCCTGGTCAATGGTAGAACTATAATACTTAGCATGTTATTTCAATCGCTATGTATATAAAATATAGAAGAGTCTTCAACACATATCATTATGTATTTCAATTATGCACCTACCATGCTTGAAATCCTTGGATAAAAATCCAACCTGTAAAGTTACAGAGGCTTAGAGCATGTAAATAAATAGTACATTCTATTAATCGTTGGATTTTAATCTGACAATTTGAACCACGGCATTATTTTAGTAAAATATTTAACATTATATGTCTGAAACACTCTGAAATATGTACCTAGATGTATAATTAAGACGCCAAATCTCAAATCTGGAACTTCACTGTGAGGTGCATGTATATTTATCTTGATTTTGTGTCGTAGGAAACATGATTAAGCTATTTAAAGTGAAGGAAAAGCAGAGGGAGATTGCAGCAAATGCCAATGGAAAACCACCTGTTAAGAAGCAAAGTGCAGGAGAATTACGTCTTCACAGAGGTATTCCATCCCAAATTTTTAAATAAAGAAACGCTCTATAGGACGTAGTATCTAATTGTTCAAATTTGGTTAACACATAAATTTTTGATTTTTAACTTCGTTGGCATTCTAGCTATTCATTACTTAATACTTTTGGATTATAATATGCAATGTGCTCATGCTAAGTTTTTGACAACTCACATACTATGCATAATGAAACTTTCTTAGGCATGCTTCTTCAGTTTTTAGTTTTTGTATTCTTTACTTTTGGATGCAAAATTGAAGAAGCTTGGATGGGTAACTTTCTTATTGGAATTGATGTCAGAACCCGAAAGCTCTCCTTCCAGACAAATGAGCATAATTCTCCAAGAGAAACTGAAATATAAGACTTGTGAAAAAAAAAAAGTTATAGATATAGACTTATGTTCTTACTTTTTCTACTGTTCTTATCTTTTAGATATCAGTGAGTTGAACCTACAAAAAACATGTACCATATCATTTCCCAATGGCAAAGACGACTTGATGAACTTTGAGGTTACTGTTCGCCCTGATGAAGGATATTATTTGTAAGTGTTTATGTTATGCAAAATGCATGCCCCGTAGTTGGTATGCTGTTAAGTAAGATATGCACCTTAATGGTTATTTCCATTCAAAAATATTTTGAACATAAAAGCTTCAACTTCTTTGAGCATCTTGCTTCTTCTAAGCATGTATCAAGTAAGAAAGTCTTGTAAGATATGAAAATTACGGGGTGCTAGTATAGGGATCTGCATTCTTAAATTAGATAGGTGTTAACTTCTTATCCTTTTATTTTCTTGTTATGATCACTTAGTTTTATTATGATTACTTATACTTTTTTTGGGGAGGAGTGCAGTAAGTTTTGGTTTGAGAGTTTTAAGTGCTCAACTCAGTATCTTTGATCACAGAGGTGGCACATTTATGTTCACGTTTCAAGTTTCTCCTGTCTACCCTCATGAGGCGCCAAAGGTCAAGTGCAAGACAAAGGTACACTGGCATGTCCTGTTTGCTAAACGTGGTGCTTTTCTAGTTGAAGTTCCTTTTGTTCTCTTGTATGTATAAAAGTCATCTTAACGGTATTTTCAACTTACAGGTCTACCATCCTAATATTGACTTGGAAGGAAATGTCTGCCTCAACATTCTAAGAGAAGACTGGAAACCTGTTTTGAATATCAACACTATAATATATGGACTATTTCATCTTTTTACGGTATTGATTATTCTTTCACAAGTTGATTCTCACAAACTTGGCAAGTCTCTTTAATCACAACTTGTTCTTTTGCTTGCAGCAACCCAATTATGAAGATCCCCTTAATCATGATGCGGCAGTTGTTCTAAGGGATAACCCGAAGATGTTTCAGTCCAACGTGAGAAGGGCGATGGCTGGTGGGTATGTGGGCCAAACCTTATTCCCGCGTTGTATGTAGAGCCTGCTTGTATTTAAACACCAAATTCTTCCTTAAATGGTTGGTCAAGGGCTGTACATTCGGTCATTAAAGCTTCTTTTCTAGTGCGCTGCTGCAACGCAAAATCATTGGAATCGAGCAAGCGTAAGAGAGCGCTTATACCTGTTGTAACTTTGAAATGTTTGTGATATTGGCTGGAAACATAATATATTTTCATAAGTTTGACGATGATCATTGGGGAATTCTAGAATTGAGGTTCAATGATGTATTTATTAAATTTGTTGCCTAAATTAAAATGGGAAAGAAGATGCTTTTCCCACCTTATTGCCCTAATTGTTTCCAAATGCAGGATGATAAGGAAATTGCCTCAAGAAATCAAACTAAAGTTTCTCAAAGAATGGATGAATCTTGTTGATCCCAATTTCTAGATATAAATTATAATAGTGAAGTGTTTTAACTTGAAGTACTTAAGTCTGAGAAGCACAAAAGTTAAAAGGACTTCTTAAAAAGACTTGAAAACTTCACGAACTTGAAACCTTTGACATCAGCAGTTTCAACACGAGGTTCCTTCAATTGGAATTGTGAAGTTACCAAGTTATAGTCTCTTGATGAACCTTCCAACAAATTTGCCCGAAGGTCTCATAGATTTGAATCTAAAAATCGAACACAATATGTAAGTAGTTAAGAGCAATTACTCTTGTATTTGAGGTGCTGTGTTCAAATCTCATTTCCGCCAATATTGTTTGTATCAAAGAAGGCAACCCAATAAGCTTTTAGACTTATTGATAACTCCATATTTGTGCTTGTTCTCTATGCCATATTCCTATGATTTACATTAGTTTCTTATATGAAATTTGTTGTTTTGATGTGTTTAGTGTGAGTTTTGTAGGAAATCGTTTATAAAGTTGAGTTGGAGCTAAAAGGAGAAAAATATGGTTAAAAAGAGCAAAGAATGCAGAAATTTTGGAACTCAAGAAACTGCTGTTTAGACTTTACAGATTTAACTGTACGTGCTCAGGAAGAACCAGATAATGTGCTTTATATGCTTGGAAAGCTCTGGAAGTCTAGTTTCTGGAGAATTTTACGGTTCGTGATTTTGAGTTTTCTAGAGAAAGTTACATCAGTTTTAGTACCTGTGGGTCAGTGCTGGAATTTTGTGCGAGTTTTGACAACTTTGCATCACAAGTTACCATTCTTCGTGAGCAAGCTTTTGGACGTCCTTGGGCAGTTAGGAGGCACCAAAATATTGTGTTAATTCAATTATAAGTTAGCTATTTTTGCTGGGATGGTTGGCGTTTGGTACGGTCAAAGAAAGGGGAGAACATATTCCCTATTGTAGATGGATTTAATTCTTATCATTTCTCTTAAACCTAAAAGCTAGCCTATAAATACATTTTTTGGACCAGCTTTGAAAGAGGAGAACCCTAGCATATTGTTCAATATCTCAAATCACCCAATTCACATACTCAATCACCCAATTCACATACTCACCTTTTTAGCCGTTCATAGCCTAGGATTTGCCAATTGAGGAGTTCAACTACAGTGGATTCATCTAAAAGTTTTTCTATCTTAATTCAAACTTTGTATTTTATGTTCATAAGTATATTGTTTATTTCTAAGATGGCTATAGGTAACTAAATTCTTTGTTGGGGATCCGATGTAACCTAACATGATGATTCTATATTATTGAGTTAATACTTTATTTTTAATCAATTTATATTTCTTGTTTCTTTCATTATTATAACTGTGATATTGATACTTGTAATTGGCCATTATAGGTATTTTGGATTGTCTAAGATAAGATTGGGCGAGGGATTCATCCCTAATCTTATATGCACTATGAATGAATGAGTTGTTGTTAAAGCCGGGGTTCAAGCTAAGACACTTCTTGATTCTTGATTGTTCTTCGTAAACTTAATGGGTTCTCGATTAAATTTGACTACGGGGTTCATTAGTTGGGTTTAATTGAGGATACTTGGTGACACCGCAGCCGAACGAATCATCATAATAAAGAAAGAATGAACCCTATGAATTGAATTGAAACTTTATTAAAATTAACTCAATACATAGAATATGATTGTTATGGTGAAGTCGAAGTCCTAGTTTTCATCCATCGATTTTCAAAATCAATTTCCAAAATTTGTTATTTTATTTTCTTGGTTTACTTATACATATGCCAAGAAGTAATCATTGTGGATAAGCCAAAACTTTACAAGGTGTACATTTTTCCCTGTTCTTTAATTGAGAGGATGAGGTCGTCCATTTTAGCAAAAATTCTGTGGTACATTGATTGTACCGGTGTAGTCACTTATCCAAGGGATGAAATTGGATTTTAAAAATTAAGGGCTGAGATTTAAATGACCTGATGACTTCTTTAGCCATTTCTTATTGAACACGTGAGTCACAAGTGATTGTGAGAAAGGCAAAGAGATCTAGACGCACGCGTTGGAGGTCCTCCACGAGAAAACCCAAGATGCTCGCATTGCGACTGTCTACCTAATCCAATCCTAAGCGAGGTCCTCCAACTCCTCTCTGCTTGCCCAAAACTCATATGCAAAAAGCTAATGCTCACCAAATTGAGGGTGGCACCGGCCTCCATTTCATCTAATGACTGAATAGAGAGGTATTTAGTTTGATGTGTTCGAATTGTCAATTGCTACTTCAACAACATCAATCTATGAAGCAGATACCGAACTTCAATCTCGCACATTGAAGGGTGGTATCAGCCTAACATGAGATCACCAATTTCTCGATGTTTATACAAGCTTCGAAGCCCATTCCGGTGGGTACTACATTAAATCGATCTACAAGACTCAGTCCCGAACTCGAGAAACAAGAGAGGACGGATGGCCGAAGAGTTTGACCATTGACGACATCAGAGGGAATGGATTTGTAATAGCATCTATGAGTTCCGTGTTGACGAAAAAAATAGCGTCGTCGTAAAGATTTCGAAGATTTACAACCTCATTGGCTTTGAACGATTACATTGCTTCCTCATTTGAGTTGGTTGTGAAATGAAGTTGAAGGAGGAGGCGTTGAATATTTGGAAGCATCAAGTAAGAGTTCAAACGACCCTCTTTTTCTGGTTTAGGAGTTGAATGTATTTTGGGTCATGAGTTCATGTAATTGAATGTTTTTGGTTGCGAAATAGTTATCCCTGTGTGCAATTATTGTCGTGACTATTTGCAATTTTAGTTTGAATTTATGTTTCTCAGGCATGGAGAGGTCTGCTAAGATGGACAGGGGCGTAGAGACATCAAAGGGTGGTTGTAGTGATTCAGGGTGTCTAGGTGGTTGTGAAAGGTCGGGTCACGGGGCACCGGCAACAGAGAGTGGGCATATGTCGACTGAATATCCAGTTAGTCAAAGTGGTGATTATAATAGTGTTGACATTAATGTACCGAGGAGAGAAGATGTTATGGGAAAAGAGTTTAAAACGATAAAATTATTGGAAGAATATTATATGAATTTTGCAAAGGCATTGGATTTAGCGTGAGAAATGACATATTGGTATGTAACATGAAAGGGAAAGTAAGTAGGAGACAGTGGTGTTGTTCTAAAGAAGGTTTGAGAAATGAGAAGTTTAAGGAGGTACTGTATAGGATTCGGCTACCGAAGCCAATTAGAAGAGAGAATTGTCCGGCCATTTTTTTGGTATATTATGAGAAGAAATGTGATACTTACATGGTTACGAATTTTGAACCACATCACAATCATGAACTAGTTACTCCACTTCAATCGCCATATCTCCGATGTAACTGTGTTGTTCAAAATTCCAATTTAGCACAAGTAGTGGGAATGCGAAGAGCATTGGTCAAAACATGTTATACATATGAGTATATGGTCGACCAATGTGGTAGGTATTTAAATGTTGGTTTTCAAATCAAGGATCTGTACAATAATTTGGATGCATCACGTAGGGAAATCTTGCTTGACGATGACACAACAGTCGCACTCTCTTACTTGAAAGCGAAAGGAGCAATCGATCCTGAATTCTTTTGTACGTTTAGTGTTGACGAGGGAAATAGCCTTGCTAATTTGTTTGGGAGGGACTCCACTTCACTTTTAGATTACATTGCATATGGAGTCGTCCTCATATTCGATAGCATGTACAAAACAAATATGTATGACAAGCCCCTCGTGTTGTTTGTTGGTTGAACAACCACTGTTCCATTGTAATGTTTGCTAGTGCATTATTGCTTGACGAGACATTTGAAACTTACAAGTGGGCATTGGAGACATTCATGGCATCCATGAAAGATAAGAAGCCAATATCAATATTGAACGATGCGTAAAGTCATTGATGATGTGTTTCCCATGTCTAACCATCGGTTGTGCTCATGTTCTATTATTACAATATAACATCGTTATTGGTCTTATTATTGGTCTCTTATTACAATATAACATCGTTAATGTTCGTTAATTTTTAAAAATCACTATGAAATGAAGCTAAATTCACTCACACTCTCTTAGCGTAGTCGTCTGATCTCTATGCTTGCTTTCAATGAAATTGAAAATAGTAAGGCATTCAACCCAGCATTGAGCACCAAAATCTCGATTGCAGCTTCAGTAGTTACCTATATTGAGGCACATGCAATTACAACAATCACCACTGGAAGCCATGATTTTAGAATAAATGATGCAATGGAAACTACTTACATGCGTTACACCATCAGGTAATGGTAGATCAGTGCTATCTTGTCCACGAGATATCCGCACTAGTGTACTTTGATTATAGGTGCCCCAGCTTAGTATTCGCACTGACCATGCTTGAGGAGCGATGTTTCCAACCATTATATTTTCACCTTCAGGAGTTCTCTGTTGTCCTTCATGTGGAATCAAAGTAACATGTTTTGTTTAAAAAAAAATCAATTTAATGCAGGAAATGTAAGTACATAACACGTGTTCGATGTAGAACCTATCGCTTCACGTAAGTCCTCATAGTGTCGGATGACTTTGCAAGCCATTCTGAAGCTAGTAAGTGCTTCCTCGACCTCTGACTCTTTAGTGAGCGTATAATCCGAAAGCATTGTCCTCAGTGGAATTTTGGGTACTCGAGGTTCTGTGCTACCTAAGTTTTGCATAGCTACTTGCTCTCCCAAATACTAGGCAGAACCAGCTTGTCCCTCTAGTAGAATTCGTTTATGCATTGCAAGCATGGTATTTTTGACTTCATCCAACATCTCAGACTCATCGGTCCCCCATGGGTTCCAATTAACGTGCAATACAAAGCGGTTAGCTTTGGGTATCATACATATTTTTGCTAATAAAAGCTCGGTTGAAGAGTAAATGCTTTTATACCTAATGTTAAATGCCGCATCATGACTCTAAATTGTACCAAATCTGGTGCAAGTCTCAATTTGATTTTGCACCTAACCACCTCAACGCTCGTGGCCACGTCTTGAAGGTCACAGTGGACCTTGTTAAAGCAAAAGGTTTTAGGTACTAAAGGCCCATGCCTAAACAAAACAAGTATACAAATTAGTAATTTAAGCAAAAAAGTCCGTTGCAATTTGGGGAGATCTAGTTCGATTAAACTAACCTCCCAAGGCCTCCAATAGCTGCCCACACTTGAGGACATACCCCTGGAACAAGAATCCATTGATCTATACAAGCATGACAATGTCACACCGCCCCAATCATAATTACCAATTTCTAACACTATTTCAAGACTGAGGGTGTAGTGCATACTTACATATTGGCTCTTATCATTTAAGAATGAGGAGCTAATCAAGCAAAGTATGAATGTCATTGCAATTTGGTCGGCTTCTTTATCATCTTTGGGTTTCTTCTTTCAATACAGGGTAGAAAGGCTTTCATAAGGCACCCTCTTTTCGCCCACCAGTAGGTTAGCAATTGGTTTCCCAAACAATTTTACCAGCTTTTTCTTGTTTTTGTAAATCTCCATATCGTACTTTAATCGCATCCCACCCACACGCAATCCTATGATTGCAGTGAAGTCCATTGGTGTCATCGTCATCCCTCCAACTTCATCAAAGTAGAATGTGTGGGTAGTGTCCCACCATCTCTCTGCCAAGACCACAAGTAATGGCCTATCCTTTTTCTCCCTCCCCCAAATTGAGACAAAGGGCAAAAGCCAACTTCTTCGACCTTGCCTTTGACCTTGACAATGTCGTGCATTGCTGTGTTATACCATTCAGCACACTTGTCATGGTTTTCATGACCTCTGATTTGTTTCAAAGTAAGCTGCAAGGCACAAAAGACCAAAATATTATTTAGATTGTGAACCACTTAACCAGAATTCATCTATCAAAGGAAACAAATCATAATTACTCTTAATAGAAACACATTCCAAACTTACAAATAAAGATTAAAAAATAAAAGAAGAATACCTTGAAGGAGATATATTCCTCCAATTCGACGTGAAGCAAGGGTGAAGACGAATTTCGGTCATTTGGTATGAACACATACACCGAAAACCCCGCTACCCATAGGACCTGAGAATCGTTTTGTTGGCATATGGTTTTTAGAGCTTGAGGTCGCGAGTGAAGACTTGCTTTTCCTAGCCTTTGCAAGTGTGCTCTTCCACGGCAGGAAACCATCATCAGATGCTTCAACCTCAATCAACTTCTTCTTCCTCATTGTCCCTTGGAATATGCTTCAACTTTAATAGAGTAACAATAACTTAGATAAAGATGTTCATAATAAAAATTTGTTTATCATTGATACATATAATACTTATAGCCTTCACAATTCACATTAATTATATATAATCCCCAGATGCATCATTTTGTACTTTTATTACATCAATTACAACAGTCAACTATTAATTAACATAAACCTAACAAACAGACTCCCATTGCTTGGCTTGCCTAAATAGATTTAGCATCCTACATGCCCTTTGTAAGGTATAGGTATGGCCTTTAAAAGGACAAATTTTCTGAGTGTGATCCTCATCTTCTCAGCCATATCCATATTGTTTGGCTCAAGCCCTTCTCGTAAAACCCAATCAAATGAGTGCAAGAGTGACCCTAGAGCTAGAGGAAGTACCCTAGAGACTAGTGGCACAACAGAGCACATCAGATGGCTAGAACCAAATGGGATGAACTCAAAATGCTGCTCTTTATAATCAATGGCCATGTTGAGCTCCAATAACCTCTTAGGCTTGAAAAGCAAAGGGTCCTCCCATGTCTTTAGGGCACGCCCAATAGCCCAGACATTGACCAGAATTTGGGTTCCTTTGGGAATATGATGCCCCAGCATTTTGCTAGAGTCCATGGCCATGGTTCATAGTAACCAAGATAAAGCCAAGAACAAAGTAAATTCGAAAGAGTAAAAATATGAAAGAGGAACCCAACAATACAATGCCCAAGTAATTTAACCCTAAATCCAATTAGGGCATAGAAATCAATTTGTTAGAAACCATACACAATAATACTAAGTTCAAATACCCTTAGCCTTTTTCCTCATCTAAATCCTCATATGCACACTTAGAAACATAAATGAAGAGGAGGGAAGTTCTTACCTTTCACTTGGAGGTTGAGAGTCGACAAAAAAGCTAAAGGTCGTGAGAGAGAGATTGAGAGTGAAGATTATAGGTGAATTGAGCGAGAGAGAGAGAGAGAGAGAGAGAGAGAGAGAGAGAGAGGCTACGAGGTGAATTGAGCAAGAGAGAGAGAGAGCACGCGAGACTAAGAGTGAAGACTACAATTTTCGCATATTTTGAATACGGTAAGGGTCTTTGTTTCGGGTTGAATAATTGGGTTTGGGCTTTAAAAAAAAAACTAATACACCCCCTCAAGTTAAAACCTAACGTTGTATTGGCTTTGGGCTTTAAAAAAATTTGAATTGGGTTTGGGCTTTAGAGTTAAATCCTAAACTGTAATCCTCTATGAGCTATTGTCAAATTGTGTACTTTTTCTGGGACCGTGTAATTGGCTTCTTTGCGATGGGACAATGGGGGATGCAGGAACCATGTTGGGCCAACTTGTTAAGTTCTTCGTCAACAACTCGTCAAGCGGACTCAGTTACTTTCTTTAGACTTGTGTTTTTTGGGTTCTTCACAAATCATAATGCAACACAAACCCGCTCACTTACGTGTTGGAACTGCAAATAAAAAACAACTCGTCAATCCCTTTGTTCGCAAAAAAATGTGACAAGGAAGACAAAAATGTGAAACGATATATAGGCCGACTCACTTTGTTTGAACCATGTGATGTGCATTCAATGTCTTCTAAATGAAGACACCGCAATCCCATCCATTTGTTTGTTTCAAGGTCTTAAATATCGGAAGTTTCGGAAATATCGGTGGTTCAAAAACACGGAAATATCGATGGAAATATCAGGAAAATATCGATATCGATAAAAATTGGATAAAAACAACAAAAATTGTAAGAAAAACTTGGAAATTTTTATTGAAACTTTGGAGAATGTTTATTTAGTCAATTATCTATTAGTTTATCACAAAATATAGGAAGAAAATGTATGTCATGGTGGGTTTGAGTGATTTAAGTTGATTATGTAGCAACTCGACAAATACCGCGACTTTAGAAAATATATATGAATTAGTGAAAGAAAATTAAACACACCATAATTTTTTAGTTATAATAATTTACTACAATATATTACACTTGATACATATGATAAGATATATGAACTTGACCAAAAAAACAAAGATAAAATATATGAGTAACTTAGTACCAAATAGAAAGAATTCCTATTAAAATTAAAACTTAGTATCACATATAGTGAACAATATTAAAACTCAATAGTGAATAATAATATAACTCCATAATATATAACCAAAAAAAATACAACTCCATAATAAAATAATAAATAACATTAAACATATGCCTAAATTTATCCTTAGGGAATTTTTTTTATGAAAATTTATCCTAGATAATATTAATATTTATCCTCACCAAGAAAGAGAAAAAAACTCCTACACAACTAAAAAGTCTAAAATGCCCTATCTCTTTCCTTTGACAACCCGTGCATGATGTAGTACAACTAGAAAGTCAACTAAAAAAAAAAAGTCACCTAACTCTCTCTCCAAAATAAATAAAAAAATAAAAAGTAAAAAGAAAAAGCCTTAATCAAAATTACAAAAGGAGGTGCATGTAGGCTAGGTGTCTCCAAATTATTATGCCTTCAATTTTATTTTATTTTTCCAAAATTCCAAATGCAACCAAATGAACCCATATCAGTGCTTTGACTCAATCATTCTCCAAAACTAAAACCGTCTCCTCTTTCACCCATGCCCACGCAGCCACCCCCACCCTCACCACAATGCCTCTATTTCTCTCTCTCTCTCTCTCTCTCTCTCTCTCTCTCTCTCCAGTTGCTAGTATTCTTTCTCTCTCTATATTCGAACACTTCTCAACTTCTCTCAGTCTCTCACTTTCTGCATCTATGACTACGATCCAGACAGTCAAGGCAAGGCAGATCTTCGACAGCCGTGGCAATCCCACTGTCGAGGTTCGCATCTCCACAATCTCTCTCTCTCTCTCTCTCTTTGATAATTTCGAAGTCTCCGATCTGATTGTTTAAGCACTGAGGCAAGAAAACAAAGCAGCACAGGGAAGAGTTTTTTTTTGCAGTCTTTCGATAATATCACGAAATTATCGAAAATATCACGAAATTATCGAAATTATCGAAAATATCGCGATATTATCACCATTTTCATTCAAAATGTCACAGAAAAATCGAGCCGAAATTTCGAAATTTCGCCGAAATTTTCGATAAACGATTCTGTACCCCTCCGATAATATCGCTGACCCATTTTCAGCGAAATTTAGCCGAAAATTTCGATTTTTAAGTCCTTGGTTTGTTTGCGGGCCTTGTCACTTCATCAATGTAAAAGTGGTCAAGAGCTTTCATTTATAAAACAATCAATTAAAATAAATTCTTAGTGGGGATGTTAGGAGAATCAAAAAACAAACCAAAATTAGGTCAATTAAACTTACAATTCATTCCACTTGTTTATAACAAGATGCAATGTATTTAACAGTTGGGAGGCTATCCCATATTTCAACATTTTGATTACCAACGCGCACCATTACCAAATACCAATGACTCCCGATTTGATCCAAAACGGAGATGAACATCTGGGAGCACAATGAGTTACTTAGAAAGACATGCATATAAATAACCTAGATAAAGATGTTACCAAACCCAACTTAAATTGATACCTTATCGCACTTCTTAAGGCCTATAGTGAACCACTTTGAGTTTCACCTTCTCATATTGACACCCAAATGGTCCAACTTATCATCACTTGTATCATTAACTTGATCCTACAATGAGATATATTTTAAGCTTAAATTCATTTACTACATAACAACCTATAGCACTTTGAAAAATATGAACGCATACCTATAGATATGTGGGGAAGTACCAACTCCTTGATCCCTTTTCTTGTAGATAACACACTTGTGCATTAATCATTTGGTCATTAATCCACCTTTCCGGTCTCAGGCACATCAACTCACCTCGGGTCACATGATGTCCTCTTTCAATTTCAATTATAACTTCCTCACTACACCGGAAGAAGAAATCAATTGTTATAATTAAATTGACGTATACAACTGCATATAGGGAATTTGGTCGATTTGTTAATTCAAGAGTCGTAACTATTTACCTTGAAGTTTCGTTAGACCTAAGAATATAACTAAATAACTCCAAATCGGAATCTTCTAAGTCACCAGGTTTTAATTTGAATGGCCCAATTTTTATCTTAGACTCCATCTTCTGCACCACCTTTCCTTTTTCCAATTGTCGAGTTAGCCTATGGCTCTTTACAATGATACCCTGGATGCTTTTCGACCGTACAATGTGTTTTTATTCCACTTCGATCACCATGGGGCACCTTCGTGACCTTCCTCTTTTCCATGCCAATTTTGAACTATGTGGAAAAGGGAATTTGAATATTACATATAGGAAAAAACAATATGTAAGTATATTACAACTATCCAAATAAATGCATACTTAACAAATGTAAACGATAACAAGAAACCGACTTATTGTTGATCTTCAAACTCCAAATCGTTCATCATACCTTAGGTTGAATGCAACTTTGTCCATCCGGTAATGGTGTCGATGGATTGTTCACGATAACTGCACCTTTCTCATTTAATTTGCTACATTCTTCACCCTTTTTTGTCACAACATTCTCATCACCTTCATGGGTTTTTTTTAATGCCCCGTCCGTCTTAGTTTCATTTACATCTCCATGTCCCACAAGAAGATGCTGTCTTGCATCTTTCATGAAGGAATTCACTTCACTCATTATCTTCTCAGTGATTTCCAACACTGAGCGCTTGACCGCAGCTTGTATTATTGGCGTTAAAGTGATAGCAACTTCTTCAACAATTCTTTCAATGTTCACTCTGGACACTTCATTTGTTCTACTGCGCCTTGAAAGAACCTCAACGGTAGGACTATCAAACTCACCTTGCTTTCTAACCTATTTAATCAATTTACACGCCGAATTATTGTCCCTTGACACAATGAGATCCAAAGATTTATCAACGTATACTCCACTGTGGACAATTGAATCGAAGTAGAATAGTTGGAGGAAAAGCAGTGACCCATTTACATTTTGAATGACCTAACACCTTCACGTAATAAGTTGAATGCATGGTCAGCCCAGTTCTTGCTCTCTATCTTCCCTAGGATCCTCAAGAAAGTTAAATAGTTCACGGTCACTGATAGTGAAGATTTGGGTCAAGTATAATGCCAAGTGCAAACATCACAAACCGAACTTTGAAGTCATCATCCGCATTTCCGCACTTTTCCAACATTTCAGCTAAATCACTTACTAATACTCTTATACCATTTCCACATAAACTCTTCACTAACTCTTTCATATTTTCATCTTGTACCGATCCGTCGAGTTCAACGTCCTCACCGGTGTTCTTAAGACTCATAACAAGCCCGAAGTGTACTACACTTATTCCAAAGACATTGTCGTGTAGTTCTATGGATGAAGTATTAGGATTGAACCTTTGAATATAAAAAAATTGCATAGTGGGCGATGTAAACAAGTGCGAGATACTGATGACAAGTTACCGAACCCAAAAGTATTAATTGTTAACCGCTTCCCCTCCGACAATTTTTCCACCGTACGATGGAATCATTCCGGGTTGCATCTAGTCATAAAATTCATCTCATTCATTGACTCATTTACTTGCCCACTCCGACCTTTGATGGCGGAACCATATGTCGTTTTCTCTTTGGGGGCTCAACTTATTAACAATATCTTATGTTACCTGAAAATATAAACTATCATTAAAAAAAAGCCTTTTTAATAAAATATTTAATAAACTGTGACCCAATCTGTTGCCATCTCTCACCTTAGTGTCCGACTTTGCACTGGCCACTTGCCCCATTTTATCTCGTTCCTTTTCCCTATCAATCATTTATTTTTAATCAAAAAACCATCATAATATTAAGCAACCACATTTCCATTTTTCAGATACATGTATGTGTAACTTACATGAAATTGAAAAATTCATCTCGGCCAACTCTTACGTGTTCTAAATTACTCTCAGCCTTGCGCTTTCCTTTCGCTTGGGCATCCATAACCTGCACACATGTGAGCCAAAATCCCCACATGTGCCGCACCCTCCCTCTTAATGGTGCTTTTGTGCTATCTTGGTTTACCACATTAATCTCATAATGTGTCACACTCGTGTCTAAGTCCATATGGTCCATTCCCTTTTGAATTTCCAAGTCACATGAGACCTTAACTAAAGTTCCATAACTTTAATTGAATAATTAAACTAATCTAATTAATTTAATTAGTTTAGTGACTTAACAAATTTAGTCACTTACTTGTCTAACAAGTGTTGGTCCCGGTCATCCTTAGTTGACCATGTCAAGTGTCGAGTCAACCGTTTGACCTTTGACCTTTGACTTTCACTTTGATTTTGACCAAGCCATAAAATCATTCATTCTCTTCTTAATTCCCAATCGACTCCTCTTTCGGTGTGAGATCTTATAGGTTCTAATTATCGAGGTAGTGGGTATGAATGATTTATCCTGAACCAAGTGTGAATTGTATCCCTCTATACAGTTCTCTCTATTGGCGAATGCTAATTATAATTAGTCCTTACAGGGTCTCCACAAGCCATGAGTGACACCTAGCAGTATGTCATGTCTACCCAAGCTAAAAAGAATTCATTTAGAGAACCTAGTCAGTTTGTGATTACAATGCAATTCGGTTATTCTCTAATACTCTATGTCATGTTCTTGAGATATGGTAAACTCGTGTCAAATCCTCTAATATGACATCTCTTGGTTTATGATTCACTTGGATGAAATTGCAAACGTTCTTGTTTCAATTTCTATCCGATATTTTGACCAAAGATTCAACGAATCATATCTTCAAAGTATTATCTCTTCTTACTAAGAGTAGTGATTCCTTTTTGTACATTCACATGCCTCTGTGTACATGCTGAGAATCCTGAGGAACATATTTAAGTAATATCCTTTTTATATGACTGTATTGTGTTCTCAAGAGAAACAACCTATACACAAGACAACTATGATGTCTCAGGTCTGAGGAATAATTTGCATTATCAAAACTTAGAATTCTTTGTTTGACACTTGTGAGTAAGACTTCCGTACAAGAATTCTAGAGTTGATCACATTCAGTGGACTTCATCTCTATAGAACACCTACACACCTATCTCAATGTCTCCACACAAATGACTTTGAGACTAGTCATCCTCCTAATTAAGAAGACATAATGTACAAGTCTTAGCGGGTCACCATTATCCAATTGGTGATCCTATGACCAGAAACATTTTAGGACAATTCCTCTGATGGAAAGGTCTCGTAAATCTAACTTCTTTAGACTACTTTCCACTTATATTTTTATCCATGGACTTGCTACTTTGTGTACATTATGTATCTAAAGTAACATTCATGCCCCTTTGATTGTATTTATTATATTATATCCTTATAAATTATCCATTCTTATATTGGCTTCTAGGGTATGTATCTAACAGTCATATTACGACACATTCGAACCCACTTTACACTCCATCACTAAATATCTAAATTTATTATTCAAAAACACAATCAAACCTACTTACCACAAAATCACCTTACTTGCTTAATTTAAAAACACAACTACATACTGCAATTGCATTCAATGAATTAGATTTGCAGACTGTTGGTGCTCAAAACTAGACTGGTAGTAATGGGCCCAACTTAAAGATGAGGTGGATGATCGAGGGATCGGATCTGCCTTCGTTAATGGCTTTCCTTCGGCAGGCTGAGCAGGATCTGCGCTGAGAAATAGAAGAAAGCAAAAGATAAGGCCTTAAGCACCGGTGTGGTACCAGCCAAATGCCCTCCGATGCTAAAGTTAGTTGAAGGAGATGAGAGTAAGCTATTGATAATGCAAGGGCATAAAGTGTCAAGTACAAACTCTTACCTTGTATCTGGGATAAGGGGTGTTTGTGCATAAAAATCTCGACCCGCACTGGCCGACCAAATGAATAAAATCACGGCCAAAACATTGTTTAACTGGTGATTATAATTGTACGTCAAAGGCCATTACCGTGTGAGCAAAGAAATTGAGAAAGAATGAAAACGGACACGGTAATGGTAGGCCGAGGGAAGCGGCCGAGCCCCATCATTCGGCCCAAATCTAGAGGATGTCACCACTTGCCAGATGGGTCCCACAGCTCATTTAATGAAGAAGTGACTAAAGATTACGTATGAACCATACCACAAGAGAAGGTTGTCAACTACGCCAAGCACGTGGAGAGAGATTAGGGGTTGCATCGATGTCTTTGTTTAGTCAAATCGCAGTATGGGTGAGGTCAATTTGGTGAGATTATACTTCTCAAATCACGAAAATTAAATGCTCCTCTACCCACCAAAGATTGAGGAATTAAATGCTTCTCTAAGCGTGAAGTCCGGCCCAACTACTACAGTAGGGGAAACTGAACTTCATGGTAGTCACACCACCATGCTTCTCGGCCTCCACCCACCCATTATTGCTGAGTCAGTCGCATTTCACAAGGGTGTTGGGTCCACCTCCATCAGCTGGCTTTTCCTATAAATACTAAGCTCAGAATACATTCAAAGGGTTAAAACACCAAAACAAGCCTCCCACGGAGCAGATTATCTTTTTCTGTCATTTACTTTCAACGCACTGTAATTTTCAATATGTTTATGTGCTTTCCTAGGAGTAGTGGCAGTTTGTAAGCAAATCCATTCATCAATACATCATACGACCCTTGAGTTTTCAAGGTGCCGGAGCACCACCCGTTGTTACTCTTTCGCTCATCCCATATATCATACAACCTTTGTCATCTGGCGGAGCGCTGGAGCACCACCTAAATCCACCAACTGTTTCCACTGTCGACACCATCACCAACGGCCTTGTAGCTCAGGCTGTGAACCTGACGGTCGAGATCTGTTCCTATCTCGGCCACAATCGTTTGAAGTTGAAGTCAGATTCAAACAGGCGCACCGAACCCAATCTTTCACCGCACACATCACCCTCGAATGCACAGTAGACCGTATTGGCACGCCTGCACACATTCAAAACCAATAAGGACGACCCGTGTTGACGCAAATCCCTTCGGCCCGGCTCAGCAGGCCGCGAGATTTGCGCGGTCAATAAGGGGCTCTATTTGTAGAGATTTCTGGGTGTTCTTTAGGTGTGGAGTTCCGATGTGGGACTTGTGGGAATAGCCTGGGAGGTTGCCACATGTTCCAAAAAATATTTTTGGGAGGAACCCGAGAAACCCCTGAAAGATGCCCTCTAAGAGACATAATTGGAAGATGGTGTGTTACCATCACACTATTGCTTTCAAGATGGTGTATTTCTATGGAAGTTGGAAGACATAATATAAGAAATATGAAGTATGAACATGTCACAAGGTTGTTTTTATTTATTCTGTCTGGAAAAGAGAAATATCAAAAGCACTTGCCCAAGTAAACAACACAGTTTAGAAGCTGAGAACAAAATACAATTAAACTTTTAATTTTTTTGGCGTGACTTTCACATGACTACGTTATATTATTAATTTGCTCGTGTTTTATGTAATAATAATAACAATAATAATAATAATAATAATAATAATAATAATAATAATAATAATAATAATAAATCATAGGTTGATAACACATTAACCCTTAAGATAATAGGTTTGGAGTATTTACTCCCTCGGGCAATGTTTTGGATTCGAGTCTTAGCATCCGTGTAGTGTGTGTGAGTTTAGTATGCTATCGCTCATCTCAATAGTAAAGGTCCTAAAAAAAAAATTTGCATCAATTTGCTCATGTTTTATGTAATAATAGTAAGGCTTAATATCACAAAACATCCCTAAGGTTTACGAAACTATCAGATTACATCCTTAATTTTTTTTTTGTCATTCGTGTTCCTCAAGATTAGTATGTGTGATCACAAATGGTCCATGCCGTTAGGTTCCGTCAAAAACTCCGTTAGTTTGCTGACGTGGCATATATATATATATATATACAAAACATCCTTGATGTTCACACACCTATCACAAATAGTCTCGACGAAATTTTTTAATTTTTAATTTAAAATTCATAAAATTTTAGTTTTCTTTTTAAAATTATTTAAAAATATATACTGTATTATAAATACATGTGACACTATATTTTTGAAGAAGTGGGCTCCACATATATGCCACATCAACAAACTAATGAAGTTTTTTTAAAATAATTTAAATTTCATAAAATTTAAAAATGAAAAAACCATTTATATAATTATTTTAACTTGGAGGACAATTTATGAACCCTAAACCCTTGGTTTTTCATTTTTAAATTTTATGAATTTTAAATTATTTTTTTAAAACTTCATTAGTTTGTTGATATGGCATATATGTGGAGCCCACATCTCCAATAATATAGTGTCACGTGTATTTAAAATACAATATATATTTTTAAATAATTTAAAAATTCATAAAATTTTAAAAAGAAAACCAAAATGTTATGAATTTTAAATTTAAAAATTTTAAAAATTTTGCAGGAACCATTTGTGATAAGTGCGTGAATCTCAAGGATGTTTTGTGATATATATGTACCACGTCTAGGGCTCGTCAATGGGCCGGGCTGGGCCGGGCAGGGCTTTAAGGAGGAGAGAGAAAATAACGGGCCGGGCCGGGCCGGGTTTTTTTAGAAAATTCAAAGTCCATGGGCTACCCATGGCCTGGGCCTGAGAAAGCCCATCGGGCCGAGCCGGGCTAAGCCCAATGGGCCTACTTCATTCAAAAATAAGAAGAAGAAGAGGAGAAAGAAACATAATTAAATATTTTTTAAAAACGGATGGTATGAATAAATATGAAAATACTTGGTGACGGATTCAAAAAAAGCTTGATTATATTTGGTGATATGATATGATGTTCGTCTTATTCTTGATATATATAATTGTTGTATTAATAATTAACACAAATTAATGTGCTAAACATTCAATTATAAACTAGGAATGAGTAAAGAGAAGTAAAAGAAATGAAACAAAACAAAAAACCCAAAATAAACACAAACATCCATTTTTATCACCCTTTTATCACCATTGTATCGCCATTGTATCGCCACTCTATCACCAGTTTATCATGTTTTAGGCAGAATTTTTCAGTTTCGACATCTGTTCAGTTTTTGACCTATAACTTTTCAACCGTTTATCCAAATTTGGTGTTCTTTATATGGTTGGATTCAGCACGGAAAAATAAAGAAAACAACGCGGACGAAATGTCAAAAATGGATACAAAAATGAGTAGAATTCAGTGGAAACAAACACTACGTTTTCAAACAAGTAATATAATTCTAACGCTTGAATGTAACCAAATGCTAATTATCAATAGGGGTATGTTTTCATCTTCCAAAGCTACTTAACTTTGATGCACAAGCTTTTGTTTTTTTTTCCAGAGACAAAATTCACATCAAACCACAAATCCTAAACCCTTATTTATAAATAATTATATATATATGCGGGCCTAACGGGCCGTAGCTTTAATGGCGGTAGTGCCGGGCTTAAGCTAGGCCGCAGGCCAGACACCTGAACCCAGCCCATTGCGGTCAGGCCATCCCAAAGCCCATAACGGGCCGGGCTTTTTCTCGATGGGCAGGCGGGCCCATCGCCCATGAGCCCGCGAGCCAAATGATGAGCCCTAATCACGTCAAAGAACCAAAGGAATTTTTACTGAACCTGGCGTAGATAATTTGTAATCACACATACTAACCTCACCACGAACGACAAAAAAAAAAATTAAGGATGCGATATGATAATTTCGTAAATCTTAAAAACATTTTATGATATTAAGCCTAATAGTAATACATCTTGTATTCATAACACATCATCCCTTAATTTTTCGATTCGACAGTGACGATGTTATCAATCTTCTGATGTTTTATTTGTTAATAATACACCCAAGTCGATCAACCTCATGTAAACAAGGCACGCAGCCCATTATTTTTCAGAACACTCTTCAAAACAATTAATGAAAAATTATAGAATTTTATTATGTACTTTAACTAAAATGCCAGCGAAGTTCTTGGAGTCGGAGGCTATAGTCCAGTCAAACAAACTCCAACTTCATTTCCACTAACTCCAAATCTTCACCAAGCTTCATTTCTTGGTCATCTTGTTTATATTACTAACTAAGCTACAATTCAGAATCTCAACACAGATTGCTTATCCATATCCCTTTACAATAAACTATCCCATTGGTCGTTATTCTTTGATCAGAATCTTCAGCGAGAGCACTAAGTCTGGACATTTCTCAGCTTCTGAACTGCCCTACTGCACCATAATCACAAACCCATTTTTTGAATTTTATGGGTAAAGGAGGTGGCTGCGTGCCAAGCAAGAACAGGCCACCCAAAGGCGTTTCTGATCAAGATCACCAAAACCGAGAAAGCGATGGTCCTGTTTCAGACCAAAACCAAACCCAAGCCACACAAACACCAAACCCAATTGAGCATGGGATTGCACAAAGACAGCTGAGGGTTTTCATAGTATTTTACTCTATGTATGGGCACGTGGAGGTCTTAGCCAGGAGGATAAAAAAAGGGGTTGATTCCATTGAAGGGGTTGAAGGGTTTCTGTACCGGGTTCCGGAGACGCTGTCCTCTGAAGTCTTGGAGCAGATGAAGGTGCCCAAGAAAGATGGTAATGCTGATGAAGTGCCTGTGATATTGGCTGAGAGGTTGGTGGAGGCTGATGGGCTCTTATTCGGGTTTCCGACCCGGTATGGATCCATGGCTGCTCAGATGAAGGCCTTTTTTGACTCCACAGGGCACTTATGGAGGGAGCAGAGGCTTGCAGGTGTGCCTGCTGGGTTCTTTGTGAGTACTGGCACACAGGGTGGGGGGCAGGAGACCACTGCGTAAGTAAGACACCCTTGGTTTTGGTTTTTGACTACGTTGTTTCAAGAGTTGTGCTTTATTTTCTTCATGTTGGTTTTGGTGAAATTTGAATTGTTTGGTTAATTTTGTTGGTATGCTGATATGAGTATTGTGCACCTTTTGATTTGTCAGTAGCATAAGATGAATTGGAAGTTGATATGTCAGAAAAAATATATTATTTCTTTTTGTTATGTGTAGTTAGCACGAACATTGGAGTCTGTATCTGAGCATTACTTGTATTACATGTAGATATCATATAGTTGTTGGTAGCTTTCCAATTTTAGATGTCGTTCCAATTTGATTTCAGAGAACAAAGAAGTGAAAAGTATCACATGAAGTGTGCTTTCCTGAGTAGGGTAATTGGTCTTTTGAATTACTTTGAAATGAGTGAGAGAAGGGGGGTTGGATGTCAATGTTCTCATCAAGTTCATCCATGGGAGAAAGGATGTGAAATGAAGGAACTTTCAACTTCAACCCCTTTTCGAGACATCTCCTTGGGGTATAAATTATAAGGTGCTTGAATAAGAAACTTGTTTATTGAATTAGGTTACCAAATATTACAAAACTCGTTTAGTATTTCATGAGGTTATCAAAAAAACTGTTGGAGATATTACAAAAGGTGCCCAAGAATTACATCCCGAATGAGGAACTCTTTGCAAGCTTCATCATTGTCGGACCAGATATAAATCAGCCATGAATGTTCCGTTTTTGTCAACTTTAAACCATCCAGTATATTTTATTTCCTAAAGATTGACATCGATGCATTAGATCATAGTGCCTGTTAGAAGCACCAGCTACAGCTTAATTGGTATTAAATTTTTGCCATAATGTAGGTCTGTGATTGAGTCTCATCTTTATTAGAAAAGACTGAAATGAACTTATGGAAAGGAGAGGGTACCTCCACTAATATATCCCATAGGACCCAGCTAGTTTAAAGTCTCTGTTGATTATATGCTTTATTGGCTTGTCAAAATTGGTTACACTGGAAATTTGAGGAAGTAAATAAATAATGGATTCTGAATTTCTAAATCATGTTAACTTTTCTTTTGTGTTTTCCTATTTAGTTTGTCAATGTGAAACTCAAAAATATATATTCACAATAGATAAATCTGTATGCTTAGTTAGTTTATTTCCAGCTCCTCTTTATGTCATGTAGCTGTTACCACATTGATTAATATCTTTATGTGATCAATCTCATCCACCTATAAATATGCTAAAATTATATGTATTTACCGCAGTTGGACAGCAATTACTCAGTTAGCACACCATGGAATGCTCTATGTACCTATTGGTTACACATTTGGTGCTGGAATGTTCGAAATGGACTCTCTTAGAGGAGGGTCTCCATATGGTGCTGGTGTCCTTTCTGGTGATGGCACAAGGAAACCAAGTGAAACAGAGCTGGCTCTCGCAGAGCATCAAGGGAAATACATGGCTGGAATAGTCAAGAGGTTTGCACAGCCTTCTTTTCGTGCCCCAGGTCATGGACTAGACTAGTTTTGACTTTTGATAGACCAACATTCTTGTGCATTTCCATTGTTTTGTGATTGTCATCTGATATCATGTGTTAATAGAAATTGGTTTTTTTTGGTAAATGGAGTTCATAAATTTTAGATAGCTGAGAGTCCTATGATTTTGAACAATTGTATACTATAGCAGTTCTCATTGTTACTGGTTTCGACCATTGCTCGTTCATATTGTTTCAGTTGTATATGATGTTTTATGTTGATTGAAACATTATTATTCTCAATAAAATTGTAGTTGGTGTTCATTTATACACAGTTTTGCCAGTATTTTATATCTGATTTGATCATTTTTGGAAACAATTAGTCGAAACGCAATCTCATCTGCAGTGAGGTCTCATCCTCTCAATTACCCATAGCCCGTTTGGTGGGCTGAATTATATGGCTCGATAGGATTCATTTTGCTAGTCAAATGTTTGGTTTAGATAGACAAATTTCCAATGAATACATCAATAAACTTTAGATAGACAAATTTATCAATCAAGGCAGTTTTGTTTATTAAGCCGAAATGCTTCAAATGGTTCATCAATCAAGGCAGTTTTGTTTGCAGTAAAGGTTGATGGTAAAAGCTCTCAGGCAATTCCAATGGTTCATCAAGAGATTCCTTAAATTTGCCAGCTTCACAATTCCAAGTGGAAGCAACCTATGCAGGAATTGCTAATATCAAATGTTTCTAGGCCATGATAAAAATCAATACCTTCTCAAAGCATATGCAACACATTAGGGTTTCCATCAAAGTATATATTTACTGATAATAAGTCATCATAACTGTACCTAATCTTGAACCTGCACACAACACAACCCCCACCCACCTTTATGGAACAAGAAGATATCAGATATGAAAAAATTGGAAGCAAAGCCACAGAAATGACACTTTTTTGCCAATGAGAGTGCCAGAAGAACATGAAGCTCAACATACTAGGATAACAATGAAGCAAGGCATTGCTCTCTCCTATAATTATATGACTACACATCAGTAACTCTAACATCAGAGATTTTAAAATACAATCGTACAAATACAAGAAGCAAACTTCACAAACACTGGTTAGCAGGAAATCACAGTAACCCAGTGGTTTTACACTCCAATCTCAAAACAACAACATGTTTGCCCTCCTATGACTCTTGAATAATGAAAGTGACCTTCCCCACTAGCTCAGTATTGCAGGCGGATGGTTGGTCGGGATTCTTTGAACTGAAGGAAATGTTGACGGATTTTCTCAACCTTCCTTCAATGAGCCATTTCTAGACCTTTTAAACTCCCATGGTGGTAAGCATCCTTTATAGTGAGAATGTAGAAACAATGACGACATTGATACTTCCCTCTGAGGCATTGACATTGATGACAAGCAAGTGAAGGCACTTCTTAGTCTCTTTCTTTCACTTTCACATCCTTGGAAATTGGGGTCATGTGGAACAGTGGTCGTCTTAAGGGTGTCGGGGAGTATACAGTTGCACAGTGAACCTAAAAGGAAGAAGAAAAGATGAATAAAGTATGAATTGGTCTCACCAACACAATAATTCCTTAAGAAGATGAAGGAAAAGTATATTCCAAAATTAAATACTCTTCAAGCTTGACACTGAACATTTCTAGAAAAGGAAAGCACTTTTTGCGTTACTTTTATCTGACAATAAATTACTATATATATTTCTTCACTATGATGCAATATTTATACAAAAGGTGAGCCTCCTGGCATATTTCAGTGACTCATGAAAGCCTAGTGCTCTAAAGAGTTTGCATGTGGCAGATAAATCTACACAGAATTAAACCACAAAGATTTTCAGTTCAATCATTCTCCATGCTCAATTAATAGAAGTGTTTGGTCCTCATCATGATATTTGAGAAGAATACAATTATTGCAAGTCAAACATCAAATAAACAGTGGTTGTGAAAGACATGCCATATACCTATTCTTGCAAGTCGGTTGACCCATTTTGGTATTGGTTTTCCAGTGAGCTTATAACATATATCCTCACAGAAATGGTTGCAGTTCTTTACAATCAAGTGATACGAGTCACCCTTGTAAATTGCAGATTGACGCTCCATGAACTCTCTAACCTGGAAAGGATCCAAGCATGACATGCCAATGAAAATTGACCTTCTAAACTTGAAGCCAGGGCATTGTCGAGGTTCAACCTCAAAGACACCACTTGATGAGTACTCATGCGCTCCAAAGGCATATTCTACACCATGAACTGTACGCAAGCAAAAATGATCAATAAACATTGCATCACCTTCAGAAACTTGAGACTCAGTAAAATTGGACACCAGTTTAAATTCATTAATCAGAAATTGCTTTTACAATCAAGAATTCTACATGACTGCATAATCTTCGGGGAGTGTAGGACTAGTATTTTCCCAAAGCAACCACTAATATTTGATTTATCAGGACCTATGTACTGATTAAGGTATGCTAACCTTCTACCCCGGAGTGAAAGATACCAAGGCCTGCCCAATAGACATAGCCATTTGCTGGTGTCAAGTCATAGACATTCAGATAGACAGGTGCGCTCCCTGGAGTGTAGCCTGCTGTCTTCACCTTTGGAAACATGCAAAAACGTGAGGCTGCTTTGCCTCTCAAACAAAGAGGCATAATAGAGTGCCAGCCATCCTTTGGTCCTGATTTCATGCTGAAGGGTGAAACCAGGAATAAATAAATACCTTGTCAAGATCTGGAAAAAACAAAGTAAAGTAAATTACGACAAGATACTCCATTTTCTTGAAAATATTAAGGTCAAATAACATATCTAGTTGATCATTTCTTTTTGTATCTATAATAACCTAAAAGATCAAGATTGGCACTCACATGCATCACACCACTATTTATATTGAAATAAAATAACATTTTTTTACAAGAGAAATAGCAATATTTTTCTTCTCTCTCTTCTCTCTCTCTCTCTCTCTCTCTCTCTCTCTCTCTCTCATGCCTTCGAGAAATCACGGTTTTATTCTCTCATCTCCCTACATAATTGGTCTAATTGCAGCAAAATGCCTCATGATATTGGAGCAAAGAATATTTCCTCTGTCATTTGAAATTCTCCATTAGTTTGGCGTATAACAAGTCACAAAACGTCTTGTCTGTAAAACCTTACATGATATCGACTGTTAAGCTTCTCTAGATTATTGCTGGGAAAGTTTCAGCAGGGTCACAGCTACAAAGCATATACCCGAATTGGATAATGCGGTCCTTCGTTCCTCCCTTGACATCTGCCAGACTAGCCCCACTTTGATTCACTCATCTAGAGGACTGCATCCACCTTCGTCATATCCAATTTGGCCTCACTATATCAACCCATTTTGGTTTCCATACATCCTCATCAATGACTTTTCATGAGCGTATCGACTTGAATCATAGTCCATTAAGCCACTAATTTATTATACACCATGCCTACAGTGCTCCACACAATCCAATTCTTTATGATAACGTCAGGTTTGATTTTAGAGTATGGGATAGGCCCTCCAATCTAGCAATTAAAAATCCTAAATGTTGCAATTCTCCATCAATCTAACAAAACTACGTATCATGCCTTCAAAATCCTAAATTCCTTCACAACTTTAATTGCTCAAATTTTCTTTCAGATATTAGTTAACATGATATTAAAGTTCCAGATGTAAGAACCAACCCGTGAACAAACAGTGGCCAAACGAAACCTTTACTCATTTAGCATTCATTTTTTGTTCTTAAAAAGAGAAACTGAAAATTTAAAGCGGATTCCATCTGGAAAAATTTACTAAAATTCAATAAGAGCAACCCAAAAAGAAAAAAACCTAAACAGACAAATCTTTCAAAGAAGCAGATCAGATTCAATAGGAAACGCACGAAGTAAACATTTAAAGAAAGAAAATCAAGAATGTGCCGACTAATCTTCACCAAAACTACAATGACAGAGACACAGGTATGGTGAAATCCCAAAAGCAATCAAGAAAGGCAAAAACTTGACAAAATAATCCAAACCCATTGGAGAAAAATGAAAAACCAGAGAAACCCACTAACCTCTTTGAAGACTGACACTCATCACCAATTGAAGCCAATGCATCCACCGCCAAGACGCAAAGCAGCCATTTTCAAAATTCAAAGAGCACAAGAGAGCACCTGAGAGTGGAGTGTGTGTGGCTGAAACCCACACATTATTTTTGCTCTTCCTGGCAGAAATGAAAGCTGGCGGAGCACAGAAACTACTGTCCTTTGTGAAGCCCAATAAGGAAAGAGAGAGAATAACTGAGCATAAAAAAAAAAAATTTGAAATGCTAAAATTTGAGCAATTGTGGTTAAAGGTGAACATTGTGAAAGAAACTTGTCTCTTTCACTTTGGGAAACTTTGACTGGCTCGCTTTATTTTTGTCTCTGCTCCTATTTAGCAAACTGTTGGGTCCGCTGCCTTGACCCATCTTTTATAAAGATGTGCTTTTTTCTTCATCTTTTTTTTTTTTTGGTGTTGTTGTGGTCTGAAAATCAAAATTAAAAATTGGGTTTTAATCTCTTTTTTTTCCACAAGTAATATTAAGGGGGGAGAAATTGAACCTAGAATCTCAGATACACGGAAAATACTCGTAACGGCTTGAACTATAAGCTCATTGCTTTCTAATTCTTTTAGCCTTTTGATATCATTACAATTGGGTTATAATGTTTTCATATAATTAAAAGTGAGTGCAAATAACATTCTCCAAAAGCAGTACTGTTTTTATCCTAATGATCTGTGCTTGAATGAATTAGAGCAGGCCCACTAAAGCTGTCTACAATTGTGAGTCCCACAAATGGATCTTGTGTTAATATCTACAGTTCAAAATAACTGCAAGATGCATATTTTTATTGCCTTAATATATAGTTTGAACGCTGTACAGATTTCTCATAGATTGCATGAGCCCACCATTTATCTGTGCTCTGTACACCAAAGGCTCTAGATGATTAATGATTATAATTATAAACTATCGATTGTCTGAATAATTTTTGTGGGCATACATAACACAGAAAGTTTGTCTTGACAGTCACACCTTTGAGAGAAGAAGTATTTTGTTATTATTCTGTTGGTTCATTTTGTGATCCATTATGCTAGTTAAATAAAGAGGTGAGATGATGGAGGGGACCAAGATCACTTCATGCCTGTGAATAGCTCTGCCTCTGAAAGTGATGGCAACAACCATGCCATTGATGTAGAGTTGGAAGTCACTTGCATATGATATGGAAGGAGTGTAAACTTAGGTTTCTACTGGTTTAGGAGCACATTGATGTGTTATTATTTGCATGCTAATAAGCGTATTTATGGCTAATTACGACTTAGTGGTTTCATATATTCTAAATTATCTTGCATGTATGGACATTTAAGTGATGGAAAACATATATTCTGTTTTGGATGGAATTTGTTGAATCAAGTATTGTGTGACGCAACGTAATAAAGGGAAGACAATCAAGCAACAACCTTAGAACATGAAAGCTTGGAATCCACCAGAACGTTAAGAGAGACCTCAAAGTTATTGAGACTATAATATTATAAATAACAATCCTAATCACATAACTAAAGTTACTGTTAGTACTAAAGTTTTGTTTTTTATACAAGCGATATTCTACTTTAATCTAACCGTGACTACGGGGAGGGAAATTTGAACTCGGATGCCGAGTGGGGAGTACATCCTCTCTAGCCAACTTGGCTAAGCCCATGTATGCACTAGGAAGCTTAGTTGCAAGCAAAATACAAATAAATTTTCAAAGTACCCTTAAAACTTCAAATGTTGTGCTCTAGCCAACTTGACTCGTCTCGTTTTTCTCCTTGAAACGCTGGGTCATGTGCCCAAATCAAAGTTCGGGTGCCAAATAGGGCTGGTCCATTGCTTTAGGAGGCCCTGAGCAAAAATGAAAAATGAGACCTTTTTTGTTTAACACTTACCTCATTTTAAACAAAAATTATAATGAAAAATTCAAACTTAGGTGCTAAGTAGGTTAGTTTAAGTAAAAAAGATCCATTAAATGAAAGATAAAAGATAAAGAACAAAAAAAATCAAAATAAAACCCAACAAACATTAGTTTCACACATAAAATGCCTTTTTTGCTAGTATATTCATTGGATTGGAGGTGTGTAAGAGGCCCCCTTTTTTTTGAGGCCCTGTGTCATCGGCCAGCCCGCACACCTTTTAAGCCGATCATTGTGCCAAACCTGCAAGTTTTTAAGCTTAACCTAAGGGGGACGAACTATAGAGAAGGCAACCGCCCTCGCCCCGAAGGGGAGCTATCTAAAGAGCATCAATAGTGAGTATTACATGTTTGATTTTAAGAGTCTCTAATTTTCTTATTTTAATATGATGTGGACAAAAATACTAGGTGGCCTTTTTATGGGATAGGATGTCAGCTCAATATCTCCTTTCGTGACATGTAAGATTTTATCCTATGGGCCTAAGCCATGCCTTAATCCATTGGCATAGTCTAAATTATAAACACATGAACTAGTTTAGCACAATCACCTCTTAGAGCATCTCCACTCCTATGAGCAAGGGTAAGGCAAGGGTTGTTACTATTCACGACAGCCCTTGCAATTGTGTTTCCACCCTTATGGCCAAGGGCAAGGGCAATCACTATTAACTTTAATTTATTTTCTATTTATTTTTTTTACTTAAACGATTAATTTGGATAAGATTTTCGGTTGCCATGTGTCACTATTTATTATAAAATTCTCATCTCAAATTTCGGATAAGATTTTAGGATAAAATTTTCGATTGCCACGTGTCCATATTTATTATAACATTCAAATCTCAAATTTCAGATTAGATTTTCATATAAGATCCTCGGTTGTCACATGTCAATATTTATTAAAAAATTAAAATATCATATTTCAGATAAGATTTTTACCCTCTAAACTTGCGCTACGTGTCATCTTTATCTTCTAAATCCCTCTATAAAACCACAACCTCAACTCAGATCTCTCACACCATATCCTCTCTATCATTTCATTTCTTAGATTTTAGAAAACATTCACTATTCTCCATGATTTTTTCTCCACATATGATAGAACTTCATCTCATTGCCCTTGATCGAGCAATGACCAACTTTGACCCAACACTCACATAACAAAATATCTTCAACGGTTGTCCACGAGCCTCCGGCTTCGATGGAAGAGGCCATTTGTTTTTTTGACACAAATGGAATTTAATAGTAGAAAATTTGGTGTGGAAAGTGAAAAATAATGAGAAAATTTTGTATGAAGATTTGTTATGGAAAGTGAATAATATTGGTATGTATTTATAGAAAAAAATTTCAGAATTTTTTGGTATTTAAAAAAAAAAAATCCAATGCCATTGGATTGATAAGAAATCCAGTATCGGAGCGTATGGGTAGCGACATGTGGCTTCTGTTAGCGCTGACGCCACGTTAGCGTCAACGCCTGGTTTTCAATTTTTTTAACGTTGGCACGTGGAATTCACACACTAATGGTAAAAAAAATTTCGAAAAAAGTCGCTGACGTCAGCAGCCTTAAGGCAGCGAGGCGGGCTACTTCCCCCGTGGGCTTGCCCAGGTTGTTGTGGTCCACTGTTTGCCCGGACTTTCTTGCGTGCACTAGAGCCTCCATCTTCTGCCTAAGCTACCTCCTGCTTGGGCTAAACCCATGCAGTGGAAGTGCTCTTAGAGGGATATCAAAATTGGAGTCAATTTGAGTTTTTGACCTTAGAGTGAGGTGAATAATGTAGGGTTAAATTTTTTTGGGAAATAGCGGTTAATGCCACTAATTTCCTAATTTTATTTGGAAATACCACCTTTCCGCACATATTTTGTAAATATAACCTATAAATACATACTTATTGCCCACTTATCGTCCACATAACACTTTTGGTCAGTTTTTGTTCTCTCTCTCTCTCTAAGCTCTATCTCATAGTTCTCTCTTCCTTCTCTCAATGCTCTCTCCCTCTCTCTCTGCATCGTCGCTCTACGACCACCATCACTCTCTCTCTCTACTAGCTAACTACGCATCTTCTCACGAAGAAGAAGATCAAGAACAACCTACAAAACCCACAGCTTTGCCCTAAAAACCAAGTTCTTCCTCTTCCTCTCAATTTTCTTCTCTACCCAAATCAAAACCCCAACTTCGTCTCTCTTCGAATCCCTTATGCAACCTAAACAAACCCAAACAAAACCATCTTTTCTGAATATGGCAGTAGGTCTTGGCATTAGGTGGCCATTGTTTGAGCATTTTGGTCCAATTTTGGGGGGTTTTGAAGTCAGGGTTTACATGCCCTCTTCAAGAACAGCTTCTCCAGAAAATGAATTGTTGGGAATATGTAAGTTTTGATGTTAAATTGAATTTGATTACTGAAATTGGAATTGTGAATTGATTTCGTCTGTATTTTGTGTAGAAAGTGAAGTATTGGGATTGATTTTGTTTGTCTGAAACAACAAATGTGTTTGTTCTTTGTTGATTGATTCTTACATTTGGTATTGGGATTTCTATAACGACACATATGAACTTGTATCGTATTGTGGTTTTATTGCGGTTGTATTGTGGTGGTATTGCTTTTGTGTTGCTATGGTATTGCTGTTAGATTGATGTTATATTGATATGTTACTGTAATTTAATAAGAATATACGTTGATATCAATTTTCTTTATGTGCTTGTGATTTGTGTAGGAGTTGAGATTATTCTTGGTTGAAGTATTATTTTCGATCTCTCTCGCTCTGCTCTTCGTATTTTTCTCAACATTTATGCATTACTTTAATGCCTGGTATTGTTTTGGAACCATAATCATTGTCAATCTCATTGTTTCTTTAAAAGATTGCTGTGAAATTGTTACTCCATTTTCTTCTTTCCTTTGTTTTAAGATATTTTTGTTCGGAGCAAAAGAACTCTGTATTTGGAATCTAAAAGACTCGGTACTCTATGTCACACATCTTGGGACTAATTGAATGTGCTTTTTGATATTGAAAGGAAGTTGGCATCTTTGGTTAAAAAAATGATATTGAAAGGAAGCTGGCATTTTTTATATTGGAGGTGTTATTGCTTTGTGGTAGATAGTTAACTTCATTGTTAATAATGGTGAACTCTCTTCCCTCATAATAATTTTTTTCATTATTAACTTCACTTTGATACGGATATTATATTGGTAAACTAAAAGAATTTACATTGGAGGTTTTATGTTCTAGTTTTAAATTTAAGCGTGGTTTAGTTTTGGTTATGTTTGCAGGTTGTGAATTTAACTTGGAGGCTTGCTTGATTTCATTTTAGATTATTGGGTTTGTTTTGGTTGGTTTGGCTTGAGCAGCTGCAAGAGTAAAAGGGATTATGCTTCATGTAAATTCAACAATTAAATAGGAGATTTTTGTTTTCAAGTTGTTAATTCTTGAGATACTTGGTCATTTTTTAAGATTATGTGAAACAAAAAATATATGTATTGAATATTATTGTATAGGAGACCATGTAATTATTTTGATGGAATCTAAATGAAATTTTAGTTCAATTTACTTGAAAACTTTGGGATCTTGAGCAAGGGACGGCAATCACGTATACGACAGTTTTGAAACATACAAGACGACAATGTAAGAATGGTTAATTTTGACGATATCCATGTTGCTTTCATTCCATTATAATGTCATGTAGATTATAAAGTGGCAATAGACATGCAATACAAAAGCAATATGAAAGCAATAAACAAGCAATAAAGTGGCAATAGACAAACAATGCAAAAACAATAAAAAAAAAGTAATAAAATGGCAATAAACAAGTACCTTATGGATGTCTTTGTACTCTCTTTCCCAGATTATATAATGTTCTAATTGTTGAACTATTACAATATTTAGTTGCTACAAATAATAAATAGTACATAAAAAATATTAACCATGTATGAAAATTTCATATCATTATAATAATGACCTCAAAAATAGTATCAAGTACATTACACAAATATTAGAAACATATGGCTCCACAAGAAGAATACATAATGTCTTAGATGTCCTTACTAATTCTTGGGGCCTAATAATAACAAGCATAATCAATGATGTGTACAGTTTGCTGCAAGTTTGCTTAGCATTTTCATAGTAGAAACCTTGCTTTTGTCTTCAGAAGGCATCTCAAAGAACTCCTTGTCTACACATTACATTATGCACAAAATGGTCTCCAACGCCAGTGTATGATTTGCACATCAATACCTGCACAAACCAACAAAAACACATTGTGTAACTGTTAACCTCAAATTTGTTCTTGATAGGGAAACGAGTTGGGTGCCACTTTTCTTTTCCTTGTGTAATTTGAAAAGAAAAAGAGAAAGAAACAGAAATTGTCAAGACAAAACTGCAGCAATTAGTCCCAAGATGTGTGACATAGAGTACCTAGTCTTTTAGATTCCAAATACAGAGTTCTTTTTCTCCAAACAAAAATATCTTAAAACAAAGGAAAGAAGAAAATGGAGTAACAATTTCACATCAATTTTTAAAGAAACAATGAGATTGACAATGATTATGGTTCCAAAACAATACCAGGCGTTAAATTAACGCATAAATGTTGAGAAAAATACGAAGAGCAGAGCGAGAGAGATCATAAATAATACTTCAGCCAAGAATAATCTCAACTCCTACACAAATCACAAGCACATAAAGAAAAATGATATCAACATATGTTTCTATTAAATTACAGTAACATACATCAATATAACATCAATATCATAGCAATACAAAAGCAATACCACCACAATACAATCACAATACGATACAAGTTCATATGTGTCGTTGCAGAAAATCCCAATACCAAATGCAAGAATCAATCGACAAAGAACAAACACATTTGTTGTTTCAGACAAATAAAATCAATCCCAATACTTCACTTTCTACACAAAATACAGACGAAATCAATCACAATTCCAATTTCAGTAATCAAATTCAATTTAACATCAAAACTTACATATTCCCAACAATTAATTTTCTGGAGAAGCTGTTCTTGAAGAGGGCATGTAAACCCTGATTTCAAAACCTCCCCTAGGTGGACCAAAATGCTCAAACAATGGCCACCTAATGCAAAGACATGCTGTCATATTCAGAAAAGATGGTTTTGTTTAGGTTGTAGAAGGGATTCGAAGAGAGACGAAGTTGGGGGTTGGATTTGGGTAGAGAAGAAAACAGAGAGGAAAAGGAAGAACTGGGTTTTTAAGGCAAAGCTATGAATTTTGTAGGTTGTTCTTGATCTTCTTCTTCTTGAGAAGAGGCGTAGTTAGCTAGCGGAGAGAGGTGGTGGTGGTCGCAGAGCGACGATGCACAGAGAGAGAGAGAGAGAGAGAGAGAGAGAGAGAGAGAGAGAGAGAGAGAGAGAGAGAGAGAGAGAGCGTTGAGAGAGGAAGAGAGAACTATGAGATAGAGCTGAGAGAGAGAGCGAAGAGAGAGCTGAGAGAGAAAACAAAAATTGACCAAAAGTGTTATGTGGACGATAAGTGGGCAATAAGTATGTATTTATAGGTTATATTTACAAAATATGTGGGGAAATGTGGTAATACAGATAAAATTATGAAAGCAGTGGCATTAACCGCTATTTCCCAATTTTTTTTGCGCGCCAACAGTGGAGGAATGTTGAAAACAACATTTCAATTATTAAAAAAAACCACCCTTTGGTCTTTGTTAGATTTGGGCCGTTTAATTGAAAAAGAAAATTTGAGAATGAATGGCCCAAATCAAACAATAGTTGGGTTTGGACCAAATGATGCAAGCGGGTGATGTGGCCCACACTATTTCTCTCTCACATGCACTTAAAGAGGGCCTACATGTTGGTCACTAAGGCGGGACATTTGGACGCAAAAAGTTGACCGCATCAAATCGAACCAAATTGACAATATATGATAAATTAAATATAAATTTTTTTTAGTACAAGTGATAGTCTAAATTAGAGAGGAGAGGAATTTCACACACACACATGATGCCATAAGGGTTCGAACCAGAGACCGCTTGTCTGCAAGTCAAGACTCTTTTTCACTAAGCTAGACTCTTTTTCACTGACGAGGTAGTCTTTTAACTTAGTTTTTTATTTTTTATATTCTTAATTTGCTGCTGTTGTGATGAATTATGTGGTAATGGTTGTCTCGTATGTTGTGTAATTTGCTTTCTTTTTTTTTTGTTTCCAACCATTTGTGTTTCATAGATCATAGATCTGCATACGTTATCTGGGTTTCTGGATTTATGTTTGTTTATTCATGTTTAGGAAGGAAGAAATGTAATGGGTTTGTGTTTTCCTGTTAAATTTAATTTTTTTTGTAGGATTTTTGTTATCTGAGACATGGATGAGGACCTCCCCAATATAAAGAGACGGGTTGTGATATATCCTGTTTATATTAATTCAAAGAAAACCGTAGCTGAAGGGAGACGAATAAGTGTCGAGAAAGCGTGTGAGAGTCCTACTTGCGCTGAAATTGGTGATTGCTGCAGCCATTTCAAGCTCCCATTTGCAATTGAGGTTTGCTGTCATGACATATGCACCATCTGTGTCTTAAAACTTTATGCATATAGAGTCCCAGTAGTGGGTGTGAGTGGTACTAATATATGCATTTGCGTGTTTGAATGATGTAGATAGATAAGGCTTATCCGCGGGATTTCATGCAAATAGGGAGAGTGAGGGTCTTGCTAAAAAGGGAAGATGGAACTCCATATAATCCAGCCATTACAACCAGTAAGTATTGCTTGAAAACTACTGCACGTACCTTTAACTTTATGAACTTCTCTAATTATCAACTGCTTCTTTGAATGTGCGATATACTCTCGTTTAATCTGGTCATTTAATAGCGGTTGGGATACCTGTTGTTCTTTTAGCATCCCTCACTTAATTTTTTTGATACTGGGCAAGCAGAGAATTCTTGTTTTGACAGAGATATATGTGTTAAGGAAATTATTGAATGGCACCCACTCTTTTATGGCAGCATTACGGTCTCAATACTGCTTGCAAAGATCTCCATTGCAGATTTTTTAATCAGATATCCTGGTTTCAAATCTGAGTATGACAGTACATTGATTATATCAGCTCCCAGAAAGAAATAAACCCCTTTTCCTCTAGTTCACGTTTAGCTGGCCATTTCTTCCTGAAAGTATTGGAATTTTTGCCTTTGACCAAATCATTGTAACCTGGTGTAACAAAAGCATTAGCATTGATACATGATAATTTTTATATGCATTAAGTGGTTCAGTGTGACATGTGGCGCTACTATTCCGTTTTTAGGAGAAGAAAAAGCAGAATTAGTTCTCTATTTCTCTATTTTTCTATCAAGGTTAGAAGTTGAGAAGGGAGAGATTTGAATCAAAGAACATAAGCAAAACAATCAATAAGCTTTATTTTTATAAATTTATAAATTTGTATTTTTTATGGAAAGAGACCAAATCTATAACTAAATAAAGAAAAAAAAACAAAAAACAAAAAGCAAGAAAAGAACAGAACCGTTTTTAATTTTTAGGGCAAACGACAAAAGACACCCTCCACGTTTGGGGTGCTTCTCAATATGGACCCAAGGGTAGTAATTTTATCAATTTACACCCTTACATTTGCAACATCGTCCAATTTCATTCTTCCATTAAGTTGACCGTGTGGTCAATCATTAAATGCTGACGTGTCTACTGTGGGACCCACCTACTAACAAAAAAATGTATCTAAAATAATAAAATAACATTCTAACAAAAAAAACATAAATTTTTAAAAAATCATCTTAAAAAATCTCAGCCCTCTGGATCCATATCATCATCCGCAACCTCATCTTCCTCTAATTCCATCCTCCTTTCTATCTTCCACCACAACCAGGATCTCTCGACCAAGCCAGGCCCAGCCGCCGCCCAGGAAACCAAAGGCATACGACGAACTGGAAAATTTCCAACGGCTGCCATTGTTAAGATTTTTTAAAAAACCCAACCCAAAGAACTCCACCATCATCATTCTTCTTCTTCTTCTTCCTTTTGTTCCACTGCCCCCACCTCCAGAATAGATCCGCCATGGCCGGGCCCACAATCGCGCCTTCGACTATGGATCCCAAAGAACAAGAGTCACAACGTTCAAGACCCAGACGAAGTCGAAGACCCAAAAAAACCCATAAATAATGAAAATGCTAGTGGCGAAAATGCAGATGGAGGAAGAGAAATTGAACAAAGGGATCTTAAGCTCCAAAAGGGCCCTTGCAGATTTGCCCATAAATCAAAAATGAAAAACGAAAAGCTTAGAGTGAGAGAGACGCCATGATGACTCTTCCTCCTCTGATTCTACATCGAGATCCATCTCTGTCCGTAACGTCTCGTTTAGTAGTGAACGCCCATGCTCCGTGTTCGTCCCAACCAAGCAACACACCCAATTGGAGAGTGCGATTGATGAGCTTGGTCTTATCGGCATTACAGGACTTGGACTCGAGAAGTCTCTCGAAGGAGAGGTCGATGGCGGGGGGAACGAAGGACTCTAGAAGATGGGATGGGGGAGAAAGGGACAGAGAGAGAGGGAGGGGCTCGGGTGGGTGCAATTGTGCGTCGGTGAGAGGGGTGGGGAAGGTTTGTAAGTCTAGGTTTTTTTAAAATATATTTAATTTTTGTTTAATTATATGTTATTTTATCATTTTATATAATAAAAATTTGGAAATTGATTAGTGGGTGGGTCCCAAGAGACACGTCGGCATTTAACGATTGGCCACAAACTTAACGTAAAAATGAAATTGGACGATGTTGCAAATGGGTGTAAATTGATAAAATTGCTACCCTCGGTCCATATTGAGAAGCACGCCAAACGTGGAGGGTGTCTTTTGTCGTTTGCCCTAATTTTTATTTTTCTAAAAAAGAGAATGACGTGTATTTCCTAATCGTAGCAGGACAGAGTATAAACGAAAGGTAGAAATAGCATGGCAGAAAGGTACCGCTTCTAGATCGTTGGATATCGTCCACAAAAGCTCCTAACCGTTCGTTTTTTTAACCTCGTTCGTATAGGAAAGATCCCTTACCAATATTATATGGGCTCAACCTGTAGACTGTAAAACCAAACCCACTCAGCACTCAATACTCTCTCTCTCTCTCTCTCTCTCTCTCTCTCTCTCTCTCGTTTGGCGCCACAAACAGAGCCACAGGTTTCTCTCTCTCTCTCTCTCTCTCTCTCTCTCTAGTTTTCTTAGAATGAGATTTTGTACTTTTTTTTTTCTTGGTGACAAATTCAATTGGGTTTGTGGTATTTGATTTTACAAGAAGTTTTGATTTTTTCGTTTTTCTTGTTAACTTGTTTAAAAATCAATAATATGTTTCAGGTTCCTGTTTCGCTCTACTTTTTGTTGTTATGATGTTTTTAAGCAGTATAGGTATTGATTTTGCCTTTTATTTATTTATTTATTTATATATTGATATATTTCCGTGAGAATTTTAGCATTGAGAATACAAGGTTTGGCCGCCTATTCAATTTGAAACTGCAAAGTAAATGCTATGAAATTTTATCTGTTGTTAATCTCAGCTCAGAGTGGGAAGGGCTTTGGTATTCTTATCCTAAAAAAATAAAGATTGGAAATTTGAATCAGAAATATGTGTGTTCAATTAAGAACCATTTTGTTTGCCTTTCTTTTTTTGTTTAATGAACCTCTAATGCATGCTTTGGTTAATTTAACTTTTTTTGTTTATCTTAGTCTTTTAGTTATTGGAGTTCATATACACTAGGATTGCAATACCTTCCACACTAATGGGGACTAGGGGAAGTAGTGAACCTTCAACTCAGGTGCGTCTCTCTCTCTGCCTCTCCGATTATTATGCATATCCTAATGTAATTTTATAATATCCTCCCTGTCTTAGTTTCTGTCTGTTGGCCTTTCTTCATATCAAACTTAAATAGGGTTTGCTAAAATCCCATACAAAAAGATATTGTGAATGATTCTTCATATCAAACTTAAATAGGGTTTGCTAAAATCCCATACAAAAAGATATTGTGAATGAAGGTTATGGTTTTGAGTTGGTAAAATTAAAAATAAAAGGCTGATACTTGCATTCCCCAAAGAAATATTTTCTATATCGTGATTAAGCTAACTTACTTGCACATTGATGACTGAATACATTTTTGTAACCAATTAAACTAAATGGGCAGGGTGCGCCCTTTGAAATTCAGAAGAAAGAGGAAACGATTTTTGATGAATACACAGAATCATTGACAATATACGAGGAAGGCTCGGTAGTTACGGAGTTTGTAGGAAATGGATTGGCAGAAAGTGAGAAGACAATTGATTTTTATGGAAATTATGGTGATGGTGCTTCACAAAGGTATTGTTAATTCCTCTCCATGATTAATCCCTTCCCTAACATGCATTTGTATATATTCATGTTGGTTTATTTATTAAAAAGTTTTCTTTCAACAGTGCTGCAAGCAGAGGTGAGGACTCATCAGATGAGAGTGGTGACACCAATCGAGTATGTCATTCTAATTAATCTTATGTTCAGTAGATTTAAATTTAAATTTTTTCCTGGGTTACTGGTATGGCCTAGCGGACCATATTAAATACTGTTCCTCTGAAGAGATTGTGTGACTGACTGATAGAACACATGACGAGTATACTAATATGGTTCAAACCTTTTCTTTTTCTTTCCAGGATTTTTCAGCAACTCAAAATCAAATGCTTGACCTGATGCATCAAGATGGTATGCTTTGAAGATCAATGCCTTCATGATTTAAACCCATTTAAATGATGATTTCTGGTGCTTGAACTTGAACAGTGGCTGCTGAGAATAATTCTACAGACCAGTATAGTGGTACAAATACAGACTTGGCATTTCAGGATTTTGGGGTAAACGTGCCTGAGACCCATTTGGATTTGGGTATGGGCCTCAGTGTCTCCAGCGGTCAAGCCATATGTACCAAGGTGAGGCAAAATCTATCTGGTTCCTCAGCTGTAGTGGCTTCAGAAATGGTGCTTGTATGAGAAATCATGCATGTGAACTGGATTAATAATTGGACACATTTTTATTTTGACAGTTTGATTTCATGTTTTCATCAATTGTTTTTGTGTTTTTTTTTTCTTTTCTGCTATGATCTAGAGTCTAGCATACTGTGTTTCTCAGGTACAACAATAACTGTAGAATTGTTGATGCATACTGTGGTTGGGGACTAGCAGCGTACTCATCAATGATTTTCTTTTCTATTTTTATTTTTATTTTTTGGACAGAGCATCAGTGTTTGAGAATAGCTATCATGTTAACCTTTTAAATTTATTTTTGGTATTGGTAAATCTTGATGATTATTTCATCAGCAATTGCAGTTCCACCAAAGATGTGCACTATAGAACCTTCTATGTAGACTGCTGGTATAATCCCATGTTTAAATTTTCACTCATGACAGATTCACAGGTTTTGAATTTGGCACACAGGATTCATAGAATTACAAACTTGTCTGCTTATAAGAAAAGAAAAAATACTTTACAGGAACATATGCAATGAAAAATGCTCTTATCTTCTTTATTTGTATAGTCTGAGTCCTTTGTGATATGGACGTATGATCCTTTGGATTAGCTATCATTCTCGTAAACTTTAACAGTTCTATTCACTTCTATCAACTGGCATAAGCCCATGCAACTCTTATTGTTTTGTTGACCCCTTCTCTTGCTTTGACAGGAAGATTATGAACAGAGAATAGAAAAGAGAAAGCAGTCTAATAGGGAGTCAGCTAAGAGGTCAAGATTACGCAGACAGGTAACGTACTTTACAGTCTTTCAGTTGACAACATGTGTGTGTGTGTAATTTATAGAGGTTCCATTATCACGTGTGTGTGCACGTGTAATTTATAGAGGTTTCATTTATCATGCATCTTTCTTTCCTTGTATTATTGGGTGAGAGATTTTAGGATCAGTTTTGTTTGTTACCCTTGTGAATGTTTAGAATGTACACTTTTATTATCCAAATTAAATTTGGACAAACAGAGGGAAATCACCGCATAATAAAAGCCTAAACTTTCAGTTTGAAGCAAACAAGACCTTACTGTGAAAATGCGTGATATCAAAGTTTAAAAGAAAAAAATTCTAGAACAAAAAGTACAGCTTCTATCAAACACTACTTGGATCCTAAGGGTCAATATTGCCAGTCTAGGAAAACAGTGTCTTGGTTTTTATGTAAGGACTTGCTTATGTCTCTCATGGATTTGGAGAGGGGTGATAAAAAGTACAAGGATGTTTAAACTTTCAAACCAGAATGAACTCAACCTTTCTTAGCTTTGAACTCTTGACGGTTGATATAAGCAATCTCTGGAATGCAGATTTAAAATTTCAAGGAACTGCAAGATACACCCTTAACCTGTTTCTAATTTTGAATTCTTGATTGCTTATATAAATGGTCAGAATGAGTGAACTTTCAGATATCAGATAACTGTATAGATTAGTTGATGTGCCTAGGTACTACCCTTAGGCAATAGTAAACACATTTTGGATATTCCATCATGGGCTGCCTGAACTTTTATTTTTCACTTTACTGGTATCATAATTAAGAAAGCTAACGTGGAATTCAATGTGTAAATATTGAAATTTCCTCCCATCTAATTCTGTGTTAGCCTTCCTCGAATATTCTGGTATTAGTAGATTGGAGATGTATGTATGGTTTACGTCAGCTGCAGAAGTTCATACTACAGCAAAAAGATGTTTAACAAACACGATTCTGTCCAAAAATAAGCAAACACGATAAATTAGAAAGATCATCTAAGCTCCGTTGATCTGCGTTCCTCATTCATTGCTTGTATGTATCTCTTTGTCTGAGGCATAAAGCATCAAAGAGGAACACAAAAGAATAACCAATTGTTTACCCCGTATGGGCCCAAACACCAATAAAGATGTGATCACAAAACAATGGAATCAGAAGTGATTCAAACGATTCTGCCTGTGCAAAAGGGACAAAAAAAACATAGTTGGCCTGGATATTGAAGTATTGGCTTAGCTTGCAAAGCAGTCTTTCCTGCGACAGTAGGACTACTTAGGGACATCTTGTGGTTGCATATTATTAAACTTATTGAGTAACCTTTGCTGGAGGCTTGTGACTAATAGTTTTATTCCGGTTTCATCCTGTAGAATTGTGATTGAATAGGGATACGAAAAAGATTTGGTACAGAATATTTCTAGAGTAGGCAAGGATTTGTCTCTTTGTTTTTAGTTGATTTTGACTTCTTAGTTGACTGGTCTCATTTGTTACAAAAGTTTACTTATTTCACCCTTAGGCAATAGCTGTGCTTCATATGATATTTCGGTTTTGTATTTCTTCCCAGCAGGAATGTGAGAAACTACGAGCAACTGCGGAGACACTGCAGAGTGAAATTTCTGAGATCCCACAAAAGTTATGGAGGATTTCTGGGAAATGTGAGAAACTCAATGAAGAAAACAATGACATAATTGTTCGTCATCTAAACTCTACTTATTCATTATTGTTTGCCCCTTATTTTATCCCATTTTTGAATTTAGCTTCACCTATTCACTTTCAATATGATATTTATTATTTTCCTTTTATTTACTTTCTAATGCTGGAAGAAGAAACAATTCATGAAATTGATTTTCCAACGGAACAGGATGAACTAGAGAAGAAGTATGGTCCAGATGCCGTTTCTGATCTCAAAGCCGCGAAAGTCGAGTCTTTTGATGGCAAAAGCAACAGCCCAGAACCCTTTGATGGCAAAAGCATCAGCGCTGAACCGAAAACTCCAAGCAGAGAAAGCTCAAGTCCTGATCCTCTAATGCTTAGTTTGGGGCTATAACCACTCTGCTGATTTTGTTGATGTAATTGGAGATAAGGAAAAAAAAATCCCATTTCATAATTTTTGCCTGTTTTGTGCCAACTGATGGTTTGCTAGGTTTTCTACTAAATGTTATGAGAGTTTGGGTACATAACAATGTCAGCTCAAACCACTGCAAACCGAGACTCAAGTGAGACTTGGATTGGAGAGTGGAACTGTAAAGACGTTTCTAATTCTAAATAGAAATGACCATAGTTGAAACAAAAATAAGTCTGTTGTGTATTTTTTTTTTGTGTGTATACAAGTAAATTACACAAATCTATTCAGCAGTGTTGAAACAAAAGTAAGTCTGTTGTGTATACATGAGTAAAATGCACAATTTTATTTATGCAATTTTGATGTAAATGAAAGTGGCTTAGCAAAGCAGTACTAAGCTAAAGAAATCCACATATGGAAGATAAATTTTCCCTTTCTTTTAATGGCAGAGATTGACATTCCTAAAATAATTCGAAAATTCGAAAATAAGTCTTTATGCCTACAACTCTTGGATGTTGTTTTGAACACAAAGTATGCTATGGAAAATTTACGTTACAATTATTTTGAACACAGAGTATCAAAATGTCCCAACCGTGTGTAGGATTTGCGGGAACAATCTTTTACCATTCTGAACCATCAGGAAAAGGTTTCAGAGCATCCTGCTTCCCGTTGACATAAAATTCCACAATTGCTATCATTCTCGGGAGCTTATCGGGATGGTAATTAACATGAACAATTACTGGCTTCAACTTGCTCAGATTAGCATCTTTCCTCACAGTCTTGAAGAGGACCTTGCTATTCAAGAAAAGATAGAAATCCATAGTTCTCCTGGAAGCATGAAGCCCATCATACCCAGGATGCGAAGGGAAAAAGAGTTCCTCATTGAAAACTGCCTGGTCCCAAGCCCGCTGCTTGGAAAGTCGACTGGCCACACGATCCAACAGCTCAATTGAAGGAATTGTCGGTCTAATGTAGAAGAAACCAGAGTTATAAACCCACATACGCATTGTATGCGCATATCGAGCCCATCCCATTCCTGGCTCATCAAAGACGTCGTTATAGCCATAAGCAGTCATGTTGTTGTGACCATCAGTCATTGACTCTACATCTGAATCACGATATAGATGATCAAAAGGGTTTTGCAAGTACACAATATCAACATCTGACAGAAGAACACTATATCCCAGCTGCAAAAACTCCCTCAGAATACGAAATTTCAACCCAGAGACAGCATGGTTCCCTCCAGTCCTAGCAACTGAATCAATGACTTTATCGGGGTCTCTCTTATAAACTGGAACATCTTTTGATTCGCAGTATTTTGCAATTTCTTCATCCAAAGCAACAACCAGATAATTGGATATACCCACTCTCTTAATATTAGTGAACCATACCTCCAACATTTCCTTCACATTTGAATTTGCAAGTGCAACTATAAGCTCTCTATTAACAGCTACTTTCTCCAAAATCTTTGCTAATCTTGGATTCACAGATTCATCAGGAAGAACACTAGGGTTGGTTCTTAAGCCTTTGACAGTACCAAAAGGACCAGTTTTCTTCCGATCACCTAACACAAGAACCTGTTTTTCTGCCTGATCTTTCCTTTGTTCAGCCAACCGAATCTTTTCAGTCAATTCCCTAACCTGCTTCTTCAACTCCACATTTTTCTCAGAAGCCGCCACAAACTCTGATTTCAACAGGTTGATCCGTTCAGATGATTCACACAGGGTAGAACCAACCTAGTACACAAATTACTAAAATTATGAATACCATCATGTTTATGAACTACAAAATTACAAATTAAACTATGTAAACGATCTGTTCTAAGATTAGCTATTGCAATTCGGAACACCAGAGCAGCTATATGTATGGCCATTAAATGATCACAAGACGCCCACAATCATGTTAAATGAGTATGCATAAATGATAGTCGTCTCATGTCAAAGGTTCACAAAAATGCCCAGATGGGAAATGAAAGCGCTTGAAAGCATACGTAAAAATTCAAATCAAACTAACTTCTCAGTATGCCTAGCATATAATCAGATTTGACCAAAAAGTATTTAATCTGAATTCCATCTTTGGGGCAGAGCACACACAAAAATCAATTTCATTTACTGCGTTTGAATCAAAAGTCAATCCTCCAAAATTTCAAGTCAACGGCTTCATTTGTGATCAAATTTGAAAAATCCCAATCACCAATCATCCATCATTGAAAATGCTCAAAATTTCAAGCACTCAGCAGTCACTCAAACAGAGAACTAGAAAAACCAAGAGATATAAGAAACGTAAATAAACAAAGAACAACCCATAATTGAAAAAAGATTAAGAACAACCTGAGCAATGGATTTGGCGAAGCGGCGATTGAGAATAGGGGCCGGATTGGAAATTGAAACGAAGCCATTGGGGAAGCACAAGGCGAAGACACAGCCGAGAAGGACTCCGATTGCTATGGCACCGCCGACCCTCGATTTGCAGAGAGACTGGGCTCTCTCTCGGCGACCCACCATGCCTTTTCCCTTCTCAGCTATGCTTGAGTCTTCTTCAGAAGTTCAGAGAGAGAAAGAGAAGCAGAGAGGGGAAGCTGGTACTTGCCAACTTCAGACAATGGTTGACTAGACCAATGAAGAAGGCATATGGGTTTTAAATAAGAGACAATGGCCGAAATTCCGCCTTAACTGAATGCCCCAATCCAACTAAACCCCTAAACTAAAAAATAGCCAATTTACCCCTCAACTAATTTATATCGCTAATTTCACACATGCCGTTAGATTTTGTCGAATTCAATCCAATCTTCTATTAAACCCAACCACGTGAGACACAAGTGTGAGATATTTTAAGGGTTATTTCGTCATTGTACGCCCTCCCAAATCTCATCAACCCTATTTTAAAGATGGAAAATGGAAAATGGAAAATATAGCAACCTAAAACTACCCACTAACCCAGAAAAATATCAAACCCCACACCAATTGACTGCCATTTGATTAAGTATAAATGAAAGTAGGCAATTTCACCAAAAATGAAGGCAATTGAAGATTACCATCTCTCTCTTTCCTCTCTCTCCCCCACCCTCTTTCTCTCCCTAAAACCAGCCATGGAAGAGGCACCATCACCACCAATACCTTGCTGGAGCAATGGTGGGTAGTGGAGTCTAGCAAATTGCTCAAAACCCAAATAACAAATACAAAAATTTGACAATATCACAATAATAGCCTTTCCCCTTCCCCACCATCTCTTCCAATTATTGGTAATCTTCATCTTCTCAAAGAACAAATTCACTGCATCCTCCAAATTCCCCACCAGGTACTCTATGTCACACATCTTGGGACTAATTGAATGTGCTTTTTGATATTGAAAGGAAGCTGACATCTTTGGTTGAAAAAATGATATTGAAAGGAAGCTGGCATTTTTTATATTGAAGGTGTTATTGCTTTGTGGTAGATAGTTAACTTCACTGTTAATAATGGTGAACTCTCTTCCCTCTTAAGTTTTGGTTATGTTTGCAGGTTGTGAACTTAACTTGAAGGCTTGCTTGGTTTCATTTAAGATTATTGGGTTTGTTTTGGTTGGTTTGGCTTGAGCAGCTGCAAGAGTAAAATGGATTATGCTTCATGTAAATTCAACAATTAAATAGGAGATTTTTGTTTTCAAGTTGTTAATTCTTGAGATACTTGGTCATTTTTTAAGATTACGTGAAACAAAAAATATATGTATTGAATATTATTATATAGGAAACCATGTAATTATTTTGATGGAATCTAAATGAAATTTTAGTTCAATTTACTTGAAAACTTTGGGATCTTGAGCAAGGGACGACAATCACGTATACGACAGTTTTGAAACATACAAGACGACAATGTAAGAATGGTTAATTTTGACGATATCCATGTTGCTTTCATTCCATTATAATGTCATGTAGATTATAAAGTGGCAATAGACATGCAATACAAAAGCAATATGAAAGCAATAAACAAGCAATAAAGTGGCAATAGACAACCAATGCAAAAACAATAAATAAAAAAAGTAATAAAATGGCAATAAACAAGTACCTTATGGATGTCTTTGTACTCTCTTTCCCATATTATATAATGTTCTAATTGTTGAACTATTACAATATTCAGTTGCTACAGATAATAAATAGTACATAAAAAATATTAACCATGTATGAAAATTTCATATCATTATAATAATGACCTCAAAAATAGTATCAAGTACATTACACAAATATTAGAAACATATGGCTCCACAAGAAGAATACATAATGTCTTAGATGTCCTTACTAATTCTTGGGGCCTAATAATAACAAGCATAATTAATGATGTGTACAGTTTGCTGCAAGTTTGCTTAGCATTTTCATAATAGAAACTTTACTTTTGTCTTCAGAAGGCATCTCAAAGAACTCCTTGTCTACACATTACATTATGCACAAAATGGTCTCCAACGCCAGTGTATGATTTGCACATCAATGCCTACACAAACCAGCTAAAACACATTGTGTAACTGTTAACCTCAAATTTGTTCTTGACAGGGAAACGAGTTGGGTGCCGCTTTTCTTTTCCTTGTGTAATTTGAAAAGAAAAAGAGAAAGAAATAGAAATTGTCAAGACAAAACTTCAGCAATTAGTCCCAAGATGTGTGACATAGAGTACCTAGTCTTTTAGATTCCAAATACAAAGTTCTTTTTCTCCAAACAAAAATATCTTAAAACAAAGGAAAGAAGAAAATGGAGTAACAATTTCACAACAATCTTTTAAAGAAACAATGAGATTGACAATGATTATGGTTCCAAAACAATACCAGGTGTTAAATTAACACATAAATGTTGAGAAAAATATGAAGAGCAGAGCGAGAGAGATCATAAATAATACTTCAGCCAAGAATAATCTCAACTCCTACACAAATCACAAGCACATAAAGAAAAATGATATCAACATATATTTCTATTAAATTACAGTAACATATCAATATAACAGCAATACCATAGCAATACAAAAGCAATACCACCACAATACAACCACAATACGATACAAGTTCATATGTGTCGTCGTAGAAAATCCCAATACCAAATGCAAGAATCAATCGACAAAGAACAAACACATTTGTTGTTTCAAACAAACAAAATCAACCCCAATACTTCACTTTCTACACAAAATACAGACGAAATCAATCACAATTCCAATTTCAGTAATCAAATTCAATTTAACATCAAAACTTTCATATTCCGAACAATTCATTTTCTAGAGCATCATGCAGTCTATTACTCATGCTCATGACTAGCGAAGTTCCCATTCCATGCTTGATCAATCATTCTAGCAGGATAGAAAGTATATATATATATATATAGCATGCTCCTCAATAATCAAGCATTGCAAACCATATATCTTGCCTATTTTCCTAGTGGCCCTTTTTCTTGCAAGAAAAAAATGGGGCCTAAGAGTCAAGCAAACATCCACAAAAACAAGCCTAAACATGTATCTATTCCTGCAAAATCAAAGAAAGTTCACAACCCCAACACTTATGTAGAACTACTTACCAAAAGACTAAGGCAGAAGCTCAAAGATGGGTATGCTCAGAGCTTCCAACAGTGAGAAATACAACACAAGGTTCCAGCATCCTCACTCTCTTTATCCCGAAGACTCAGAGTCTCACAATGGCAAAAAAAAAAACGCATACATAAGCACGTCCCTATCAGTTTCATGCAATGATACCAATCCCATACCTGCAATGGGATCGAGGCCGTGCCCTTATATTGTTGAAGTCAAAAGCCAGCAAAAAAAAATATGGCACATGTAAGATTCTCCAATCAAGTCTGTATGAAATCAAGCAGAGCTCTATGAGTATTGTCAAATAAAAAAAATTTACTGGTGAGCAAAAGGGGTTGAGGATCATCGGGAACTCACCTTCGTGACCTCAAGTCGCCAGCAAAGAGGTTGAATTTCTGAGCTAGATTGGGAGCCAATACAAATCACAAGACAATCAACCCAAGAGGAAATGACAGACCTGCAAAACAATTTCGTCAATATCTGAGGAATCCATACAGCAAAGTTAGTTCCCACAACAAATTGGCTATTTTAGATAAAAAGCAAAGACACAAACATCGAACGTATGACAGAAAAGCTGCCACACTTCTAGTCTCTCCTAGCATCATCTAAAGCTTTTCACTCGACCAAGACAAGCTATCACTTGGTGAATGCCTAAAAGTTCCTAATTTGTGATCAATATCTCATTTCAAGCAAAAAAATATATACATGCAAGCAGTAAGCCAGGAGGAAGAACTGTGAATTTTCAATCTTCCTTTTTATAGAATAATTTAGAAGAAAAAAAGGGGGAATGGTGCTTCCCACAGCTCTCTGTCACGGTCTTCTTCCGGCAGCTCGCCGAATAAAAAAAGGGAGGGGGCAACTAGGAAAACATGTGTGACTCCTTATTTTCCAACAACCACAGTGCAAACGCACGCGATGATGGCAAAGAGGCAGTAGAGACTGGTGTTAACAACAACAAAATGACAGATGAGGGTAAAGAATCTGTTCAAACTCAATGGTTCGGAAATAACAAGGGAAGGAGACAATAGCTTGCTTTACGAAGGGATTTCCCAAGCCAGCTTCGATCAGACCAAATTGGGGATGGGAAATCAGGGATTTTTCCAGCCCCGTAGGTGATTTCTTCATGCAAGTGGCGACGAATAGCTTCCAGACAAGTGCTCCTTTTCTATGGCTTCGTTGTTCTCTCACTATGAATCTTCTGGAGAAAGCAAAAAAATGAGGTAGAGGTCCTACCCTTTTCACACACAAGAAAAAAAAAAAAAAAGAGAAGAGGGATAGTTGGAAGAATAAAAGAAAAAGGAAGAATGGTTGGAGAAGAAGAGAAATAGCCGAAGAAAGAAAGAGGATTTTATTCCATCCTCTACACGCGCAAAATGAGAAAAAGGAAAAAAATAAAAGCAAATAAATAAGAAAGAAAAGAAATCTGCAAGCCCAACGAAGGATAAACAAACTGCTGGAAGGTCATCATGGTGCGCCTTTGTCACGCACGTGGGAAGAGAAAAAATCACGCTTGGATTTGGTTTTTGGGTTGGGTTTGATTATTCAGCCCATTTCGGTGCTTATTCATGGTCCCAATAATCAAGAGGGCTAATGTTGAGGCCCAAAAAATCCAAGGCTGGACTCAAATATATTTACGGCCCAATACAACACTTAACCAGGAAAGAAGCCTTGTTTGGGTATGCAAGAATTTGTCGCTTAGCGCTATGCGAGTTATGGTCCACATGCCACGCCAAGTAAACACGCAACCCCCCATGCATAGAGGTCATAACGAGCTTTTAAAACATACTAACTCTATGAACCCGCGCTTCATCGTCTGTCAAGCACCGTTCAGCTCGGTCATAGCCCATTGCAGTACGGGAAAACTCGAGCACAAACACGCCAAGCAACGTGCAACGCCAAGCTAAAACCTTTATTTTGGCACAAAGCCAAGCTACAAGCTTAAGTGGGCCCAAGCCACGCAAATGTCTAGGGCTCGTTGAGTAGTTTGTGGTATGGATGGTCACGAGTATTCACAAGGCCCGTTGATGGACCAAGAAGTGGAAGTTTTGGGCTACTTAGGAGCGCCAAAACTCAAGCCCATTTCTTGGGCTCAAATATATGGGTAAGCATGAGAGAGAAAGCCCAATACCTTAGGAAAATATCCAATAGCCTACAACACTTGGAAATATCCCACAACAGTCACAATATCCAGCACCTTGAATATGCTTCCAGCAGCTTGATGAAACCAAAGCAAATCCACGCAGGCTGCTTCTAGTAGCTTGGCAAAACCAAACCAAACACCAAAGACCCAATACCTTAGAGAATAGCCCAAGCCCAGCACCCTACAAAATATCTAGCGTTGTCAAAAGCCTCAGACCAAGTCAAATGGGAAGCCACTGCAGAAACCAAAGGAAATTCATATGCACAGGAGAATACCCATTAGACTAATACCCATACCCATTGTTTCTTTCTTCTGCAAGCTCTAATAAGAAAACCAGAGAGAAAAGTGAGTGGCGCCTCACCCACATGAAGATGTCCAGCTGCGTGAAGATCTTGGAACTCCAAAAAGTCTCGTGCCTATGCGTTCAGGCAGAGAAAGTTTCATCAAATAAGATGGAGTGGGAGGAAGTGAAGGGAAAGGGGAAAGGCTGGCTTGATAAAATTGGGAGGTTTAGTGCCTATAAAAGGAGGCACCTTCTACCCAGCAAAGATATAACAATCCAGAGCACGACCAAGCTTTGTCAAGCAGCTGGAAATTTACTCAAGACACCCCTACCCTCCTTTTCCATAGCTTTTTCTCTTCCTCAAGCCAAAACCCCACGAAATCTCTCCTTCCCTGCTCTGGCCCTTTACTTTCCATAAAAAACCCAAGCTTTATCTCTCTATTGCTAAACTCAGGAATACTTAGCTCCCATGCCACAAGCTTCTCAAGCCAAGCCATATTATTAATCTATTTTTACTGTCTTCTTTGTTGGTGAAAGGAATCGAAGGGCTTTCTAAGGCTTCTTAAGCCTTTCGAAGCACTCTCGGGGCTTGGTTCTTGAATTCAGGCACAGGGGAAATTTCAGTAGTTGCACTTTACAGCAGCCCAGCCCATTCGTCAAGCTGCCGGAAAGAAAAGACCCCTACAGAGAGGAAGAGAGAACTATGAGATAGAGCTGAGAGAGATAGCTGAGAGAGAAAACAAAAACTGACCAAAAGTGTTATGTGGACGATAAGTGGGCAATACGTATGTTTTTTTTTTCCAAGACAATAAGTATGTATTTATAGGTTATATTTACAAATATGTAGGGAAATGTGGTATTTCTAGATAAAATTAGGAAAGCAGTGGCATTAACCGCTATTTCCCAAATTTTTTTTTTGCGCCCCAACAGTGGAGGAATGTTGAAAACAACATTTCAATTAAAAAAATAAAAATAACCCTTTTGGTCTTTGTTAGATTTGGGCCGTTTAATTGAAAAAGAAAATTTGAGAATGAATGGCCCAAATCAAACAGTAGTTGGGTTTGGACCAAATGATGCAAGGGGGTGATGTGGCCCATATTATTTCTCTCTCACATGCACTTGAAGAGGGCCTACATGTTGGTCACTAAGGCGGGACATTTGGACCTAAAAATTGACCAAATCAAATCGAACCAAACTGACAATATATGATAAATTAAATATAAATTTTTTTTAGTACAAGCAATGATAGTCTAAATTAGAGAGGAGAGGAATTTCACACACACACATGATGTCATAGGGGTTTGAACCTAAGGCATCATTGTCTGCAAACCAAGATTTCTTTTTCATTTGAAATTTAGATTGACAAAACAGTCAAACTTAACCAATTGGTACTCTTTTTCACTTGGCTTTCTAAGCTGAATCGAATCGGATGATCTAGTTTGGCGGTCGGTTCTTAGAATAAAAAACTCTCGGTTAACTGAACCGAACCGATCGGCCATCATGTAAGAAATTGAATTGAATTAAATAAATCATGAATACGTTGCCGACATTGATTGGTACTGTTCTATACAACCGTGCAACCCAGCGCACCGTATACCCACCCACCAAAAAGCCTCCTAGGCTCGATCGAACCCTCCTCATTCTTTCGCCACCTCCTCTAAGCTCTGTCTCCGTCTCTCTCCTCTCCGTCGCCACCTAGCTCACTGTATTCCCTAATCTTCATTTCCTCAGCCCCAAATCTCTCTGCAGCCTGCAACTGACGAGGTAGTCTTTTAACTTAGTTTTTTTATTTTTTATATTCTTAATTTGCTGCTGTTGTGATGAATTATGTGGTAATGGTTGTGTCGTATGTTGTGTAATTTGCTTTTTTTTTTGTTTTGTTTCCTGCCATTTTTGTTTCATAGATCATAGATCTGCATACGTTATTGGGGTTTCTGGAGTTTCGGGTTTCTGGATTTCGGGGTTTCTGGGTTGATGTTTGTTTATTCATGTTTAGGAAGGAAGAAATGTAATGGGTTTGTGTTTTCCTGTTCAATTTAATTTTTTTTGGTAGGATTTTTGTTGTCTGAGACATGGATAAGGACCTCCCCAATATAAAGAGATGGGTTGTGATATATCCTGTTTATATTAATTCAAAGAAAACCGTAGCTGAAGGGAGACGAATAAGTGTCGAGAAAGCGTGTGAGAGTCCTACTTGCGCTGAAATTGGTGATTGCTGCAGCCATTTCAAGCTCCCATTTGCAATTGAGGTTTGCTGTCATGACATATGCACCATCTGTGTCTTAAAACTTATGCATATAGAGTCCCAGTAGTGGGTGTGAGTGGTACTAATATATGCATTTTGCGTGTTTGAATGATGTAGATAGATAAGGCTTATCCGCGGGATTTCATGCAAATAGGGAGAGTGAGGGTCTTGCTAAAAAGGGAAGATGGAACTCCATATAATCCAGCCATTACAACCAGTAAGTATTGATTGAAAACTACTGCACGTACCTTTAACTTTATGAACTTCTCTAATTATCGACTGCTTCTTTGAATGTGTGATATACTCTCGTTTAATCTGGTCATTTAATACCGGTTAGAATACCTGTTATTGTTTTAGCATCCCTCACATAATTTGTTTGATACTGGGCAAGTAGAGAATTGTTGTTTTGACAGAGATATATGTTTTTTGGTCAACGACAGAGATATATGTTTTTTTGGGTCAACGACCGAGATATTTGTGTTAAGGAAATTATTGAATGGCAGCATTACGGTCTCAATACTGCTTGCAAAGAGCTCCATTGCAGATTTTTTAATCAGATATCCTGGTTTCAAATCTGAGTATGACAGTACATTGATTATATCAGCTCCCAGAAAGAAATAAACCCCTTTTCCTCTAGTTCACGTTTAGCTGGCCATTTCTTCCTGAAAGTATTGGAATTTTTGCCTTTGACCAAATCATTGTAACCTGGTGTAACAAATGCATTAGCATTGATACATGAAATTTTTTTATGCATTAAGTGGTTCAGTGTGACATGTGGCGCTACTATTTCGTTTTCAGGAGAAGAAAAAGCAGAATTAGTTCTCTATTTTTCTATCAAGGTTAGGAGCATCGGTTAGTAATGATTTTCTGGTAAAATGTTGTGCATCAATTAATGAAAGACTTTCGGACGGGACAGTGAAATAAGTTACCTTAATTATAGCTAGTCCATTTTTCTTTCCCTGACTGCATATGATTAGTCAATTACTATTCCTTTTAATCCTTGGTTTGAGGTAATACTCATCTTGTTGGCAGTTGTAACCAGGTACTGTCATTATGTATATTGCTATAAATAGTTTCTGGAGTTCCATCTAGTTACCTTCAGTTTACTATCACCTTATACCCCAGGCTCCGACTAATCCGTGACTCAAGCTGTGTTATGCTGCTGAGTTGTCCATTCTATCATTTCTGGTTATTGGGCGGGCGGTATGGGAATGACATATAAGGCAATAGAGATCCTTGTCTCTAGCGGTGGGGCATAATAAGTCCATCTTGGGTTTAGCATTAGCAGTGTCAGCATATACAAAGAGAGTTCAGGTGGGAACAACTTGGGTTTAGAATATCAGGGATAAATAGGGTTATGTTTAGATAAATGGACTTTGTTTTTAAGTTGTTTCAATGAATGTTTGCAAGTGATTGCTTTGTTGGGTTGTCTCATTAATCCTGGGAAGGATGTCTTCGCATTCTTGCATAGTTTAGCTAAAACAGAATAGAAATCTGTTCTTGGGCCTTTCGATTTATAATTATATTCATTATTCTTTTGTTGGGGTGACTATTTGCAGGGAAACAGCTGATGCTCAAAGTTGCCGAGTTGGTTCCTAGACATCCTGGCAGGACTAAGAAGCAGGAGCCTGCTGCATCCGCGTCTACTGCTGGACCGTCCAAATCTGGGAAACATGGAAAGAAAAAGAGATAGCCCCAGAGTCTCACAAATCACTCATAACTTTGCCCTTGACATTGAACTCTACTGGAATGCAAAGGCTCTCCCATTTAACAGGATCCTAATTTTCAATCAGTCGAAACTCATTGCCAGTTTAGACATTATACCGTGTTTATGGTTGAAATTACATACACAACATAAACCAACATATGCGTTGGTTAGAACATTTCCTTTTTGGGGAAAGTTGGAGATAGTTTTTTATATTTAATTTGGATTTTAAAGTTTTTAATAGCTAAATTTACTAGACAGTCCATGTCATATCAACAAGTGAGCGGTTTTGCTAACCAAATTGACGGAATGAGGTAACGAGGAATACGGAATGAAACCACATACATTGAGTTGAGTCAATTAGAAGTTGAGACGGGAGAGAGATTTGAATCAAAGCACATAAGCAAAACAATCAATAAGCTTTATTTTTATTTTTATAAATTTATAAATTTGTATTTTTTATGGGAAGAGACCAAATCTATAACTAAATAAAGAATAAAAAAACAAAAAACAAAAAGCAAGAAAAGAATGGGATCGCTTTTTAATTTTGAATTTTCTAAAAAAAAGAATGACGTGTATTTCCTAATCGTAGAAACGAAAGGTAGAAATAGCATGGTGGGAAGGTACCGCTTCTAGGTCGTTGGATATCGTCCACAAACGATCCTAACCGTTCGTTTTTTTAACCTCGTTCGTAGAGGAAAGATCCCTTACCAATATGGGCTCAACCTGTAGACTGTAAAACCAAACCCACCCAGCACTCAATACTTTCTCTCTCTCTCTCTCTCTCTCTCTCTCTCTCTCTCGTTTGGCGCCACAAATAGAGCCACTGGTCTCTCTCTCTCTCTAGTTTTCTTAGAATGAGATTTTGTACTTTTTTCTTGGTGACAAATTCAGTTATATATATATATATATATATATATATATATATATATAGATATATATTTCTGTGAGAATTTTAGCATTGAGAATACAAGTTTTGGCTGCCTATTCAATTTGAAACTGCAAAGTAAATGCTATGCAATTTTATGTGTTGTTAATCTCAGCTCAGAGTGGGAAGGGCTTTGGTATTCTTATCCTAAAAAAATAAAGATTGGAAATTTGAACTCAGAACTGTGTGTTCAATTAAGAACCAATTTGTTTGCCTTTCTTTTTTGTTTAATGGACCTCTAATGCATGCTTTGGCTAATTTAACGTCTTGTTTATCTTAGTCTTTTAGTTATTGGAGTTCATATACACTAGGATTGCAATACCGTCCACACTAATGGGGACTAGGGAAAGCAGTGAACCTTCAACTCAGGTGCGTCTCTCTCTCTCTCTCTCTCTCTCTCTCTCTCTCTCCAGATTATTATGCATATCCTAATGTAATTTTATAATATCCTCCCTGTCTTAGTTTCTGTCTGTTGGCCTTTCATCATATCAAACTTAAGTAGGGTTTGCTAAAATCCGATACAAAAAGATATTGTGAATGAAGGTTATGGTTTTGAGTTGGTAAAATTAAAAATAAAAGGCAGATACTTGCATTCCCCAAAGATATATTTTCTATATCGTGATTAAGCTAACTTACTTGCACATTGATGACTGAATACATTTTTGTAACCAATTAAACTAAATGGGCAGGGTGCGCCCTTTGAAATTCAGAAGAAAGAGGAAACGATTTTTGATGAATACACAGAATCATTGACAATATACGAGGAAGGCTCGGTAGGTACGGAGTTTGTAGGAAATGGATTGGCAGAAAGTGAGAAGACAATTTATTTTTATGGAAATTATGATGATGGTGCTTCACAAAGGTATTGTTAATTCCTCTCCATGTTTAATCCCTTCCCTAACATGAATTTGTATATATTCATGTTGGTTTATTTATTAAAAAGTTTTCTTTCAACAGTGCTGCAAGCAGAGGTGAGGACTCATCAGATGAGAGTGGTGACACCAATCGAGTATGTCATTCTAATTAATCTTATGTTCAATAGATTTAAATTTAAATTTTTCCTGGGTTACTGGTATGGCCTAGCGCGCCAGATTACTGAAGAGATTGTGTGACTGACTGATAGAACACAAGATGAGTATACTAATATGATTCAAACCTTTTCTTTTTCTTTCCAGGGTTTTTCAGCAACTCAAAATCAAATGCTTGACCTGATGCATCAAGATGGTATGCTTTGAAGATTAATGCTTTCATTATTTAAACCCATTTAATTGATGATTTCTGGTGCTTGAACTTGAACAGGGGCTGCTGAGAATAATTCTACAGACCAGTATAGTGGTACAAATACAGATTTGGCATTTCAGGATTTTGGGGTAAACGTGACTGTGACCCATTTGGATTTGGGAATGGGCCTCAGTGTCTCCAGCGGTCAAGCCATATGTACCAAGGTGAGGCAAAATCTATCTGGTTCCTCAGCTGTAGTTGCTTCAGAAATGGTGCTTGTATGAGAAATCATGCATGTGAACTGGATTAATAATTGGACACATTTTTATTTTGACAGTTTGATTTCATGTTTTCATCAATTGTTTTTGTGTTTTTTTTTCTTTTCTGCTATGATCTAGAGTCTAGCATACTGTGTTTCTCAGGTACAATAATAACTTTAGAATTGTTGATGCATACTGTGGTTGGAGACTAGCAGCATACTCATCAATGATTTTCCTTTCTATATTTTTTTTATTTTTTGGATAGAGCATCAATGTTTGAGAATAGCTATCATGTTCACTTTTTAAAGTTATTTTTGGTATTGGTTAATCTTGATGATTATTTCATCAGCAATTGCAGTTCCACCATAGATGTGCACTATAGAACCTTCTACGTAGACTGCTGGTATAATCCCATGTTTAAATTTTCACTCATGACAGATTCACAGGTTTTGAATTTGGCACACAGGATTCATAGAATTACAAACTTGTCTGCTTATAAGAAAAGAGAGAATACTTTACAGGAACATATGCAATGAAAAATGCTCTTATCATCTTTATTTGTATAGTCTGAGTCCTTTGTGATATGGACGTATGATCCTTTGGATTAGCTATCATTCTCGTAAACTTTAACAGTTCTATTCACTTCTATCAACTGGCATAAAGCCTATGCAACTCTTGTTCTTTTGTTGACCCCTTCTCTTGCTTTGACAGGAAGATTATGAACAGAGAATAGAAAAGAGAAAGCAGTCTAATAGGGCGTCAGCTAAGAGGTCAAGATTACGCAGACAGGTAACGTACTTATGCAGTCTTTCAGTTGACAACATGTGTGTGTATGTGTAATTTATAGAGGTTCCATTTATCATGTGTGTGTGTGCACATGTAATTTATAGAGGTTTCATTTTTCATGCATCTTTCTTTCCATGTATTATTGGGTAAGAGATTTTAGGATCAGTTTTGTTTGTTACCCTTGTGAATGTTTAGAATGCACACTTTTATTATCCAAATTAAATTTAGACAAATAGAGGGAAATCACCGCATAATAAAAGCCTAAACTTTCAGTATGAAGCAAACAAGACCTAATTGTGAAGATGCATGATATCAAAGTTTTTAAAAAAAATTCTAGAACAAAAAGTACAGCTTCTATCAAACACTACTTGGATCCTAAGGTTCAATATTGCCAGTCGAGGAAAACAGTGTCTTGGTTTTTATGTAAGGACTTCCCGCTCATGAAGAACACATACACGCATTAATTCCAAACCATTTTTTTTTTAACAAAATACCCTTTAACTGACATTGAAAGAAGTGAATACCTGGGACCCAGGCTTGTCACACAAGCAATTAACGAAAATTTTGACGATGAAGTGAATGCCTGAACCGGATTGCACAAAATTGAAAAGCATAGGGTATGTAATCGTTAAACTTGAGAGTGTAGGGCAAACGTGCTTTAAAAGTAAGAGTTCAGGATACTAAATTGAAATTAACCCTTGATTAGGGATTTTACCATGAAACTCCCTTTTTTTTTGTTTCCTATGTGCAATTAAACGCAAGAGAACAATGTATTGGAATGATTCCAATACCCATGTATTAGTAAACACAAGGAAAGATGAAATTGGAATGATTCCAATACTCATCACTGATAAGTACGCATGCCTAAGAATTAAAAATCAAACGTGCAATTGGAAATTTATGTTCTGGTCAATCATGTTATTCCTTACAATTTATTGGCTGATATAATAAATTTGGATTCTCTCATTGTTTTGGCAATCCTTGGTTGCTCATTGAAGTCATTCATTAGAAATTCAATGTTTGGGGTTAATAGTAAACTCAGCTTACAACTTCAGTGGGTAAATTCATTTACCCCTGAGGCCCATATTTGAGCTGTAGTCTTGTAGAGCACTTATCCCGCACCTCAAGATCAAGTCAATGTTCGGGCGCTCGCCTCCCCCTTTCCCTGGCCTTAGCCATTTGATCTTGTAGCAGCTTACATGTTTTTCATCTTCTTCAAGTCCTTTGTCCGACCAAACTATTTTCACTTCTCGTTGGGACCCAATGTCCCATTGCAGTGTAATTTAACTCGTTTTGGCGAGTTTAATGACCATGGATGGAATTCCTTATTGTTAGATTTTGTGTTTCTGTGGTGTGTAATAGTAAGATTCACCTGCAAATATTGTACAATATGCAGAGAATGTAAGGGAAGGTTCAGAGAATTTTCAGAGAGAGAGAGAATGATGAAATCTCAACAACTTTCATTCACACACTCAGCGTGTATTCTTGTTACCGTTATACAGGAAAATAAGTGAAGGGAGATCCTTCACTCTTACACAGAAATGTAATCTTAGCCCTTGATTTGTCTAGTCCTATGAGACACTGTCACTTGTTCTATTTTAACACTTACACTACGATTACAACCATATATTGCCATGTGGACTGTGATCCAATGGCTTACATTCTAACTTAAAACATATAAAAACAATTTAAGTATCCTGCTCCTTTCCTCCAAATATCATTGAAGGATTATACATCAACACTCCCCTCTAATCCTTTAGCCGATTTAACACCAAGTAACTCCCTTAAGTAAACAAACCTTTCCTTAGGCAAAGCTTTAGTCAAAATGTCTGCAACTTGCTCCTCAGTTCTGCAGTACACAAGTTCTATCTCCTTGGCTTGAATTGCTTCTCGGATGAAATGGAACTTCCTGCTGATATGCCTTGTCTTTTGATGGAAAACTGGATTCTTTGCCATAGCAATGGCTGATGTGTTGTCACACAGAATTTGTGTTCCCTCAATCTGTTCTTCCCCAAAATCCTCAAGCACAAATCTCAGCCATTTTGCTTGTGAGGTAGCTTCTGCTGCACTTATGTACTCTGCCTCTGCAGTGGACAGTGCCACTGTGTTTTGCTTGATTGAGGCCCATGAAAACATACCAGATCCTAGTGTAAATGCGTACCCTGAAGTACTTCTCATGTCATCTTCACTTCCTGCCCAGTCACTATCACAATATCCAATCAGAGTTGTTGACTTTCCCTTTTCAAAAACAATTCCAAAATCATTGTCCCTTGAATGTATCTCAGTACCCTCTTGGCTGTCCCCATGTGTTTCTTGGTGGGATTATGCATGAATCTTGCTAAAAGACTTGCTGCAAACATTATGTCAGGCCTGGTTGCAGTCAAATAGAGTAGACTTCCAACAATCTGCCTATATTCTCCCTCATTTGCTGCTTCACTCCCATCAACCTTACATAGTCTTTCATTCACTGCAAGAGGAGTAGCCACTGCTTTGCAGTCCTTTAAACCAAACTTCTCAATTAACTTCTGTGCATATTTCTTTTGGTGTATAAAGATGTTCTTCTTGGATTGTATCACTCCCATTCCAAGAAAGTGATGTAGTGATCCCAAATCGGTCATTTCATAATGCTCCATCATATCTCTTCTAAATTCATCAATCATTTGTGAGCTGCTACCAGTATATACTATGTCATCCACATATAAGGAGACAATAAGAATATCTGAAACATCTGTTTTAACATACAAGGTTGCCTCACTTGGACTTTTCTTGAAACCGACCTTGTTGAAGTAAGCATCAATTTCATCATACCATGCCCTTGGTGCTTGCTTTAAACCATACAAGGCCTTATGTAACTTATATACCTTTGTTTCCTCACCCTGCCTCACAAATCCTTGTGGTTGGTCCACATACACCTCTTCCTTTAAGATCCCATTGAGAAATGCAGATTTTACATCTAGTTGATATAGACTCCATTCATACGTGCGGCAAGAGCAAGCAAGGTTCTAATAGTGTCCAACCTTGCCACTGGGGCAAAAGTCTCATTGTAGTCAATACCAGGCTTTTGTGAATAGCCTTTAGCCACTAATCGAGCTTTGTTCTTCTGCACAGTACCATCTAGATTAAGCTTGGTCTTATAAACCCACTTAACACCAATGACAGGTTTGTTGAATGGTCTTTCAACAAGTTGTCAAGTGTCATTTTTCTCTATCATCTCCAATTCAGCTTCCATTGCCTTTCTCCATGATTCATCTTGAGCTGCTTCATCATAGTTCTCAGGTTCAACAATACACATGTAGCATTGTGCCATAATCTCATTCATACTTCTTTTAGGTGTAGAATCATAAGCTTGAGTTCTATCAATTGTACTTTCACTTTGAGAGGTAAAAGCTGGCTCAGAATGATATTCTGTTTCTAAACCACGATCTTCAATAACCTCTTGGTTTCCAATGCTGACTGGCAATCTTACTTCATTGTTGATTTTGCAATTCCAATCACAAGAAGCATCTTCATCAAATGTAACATCCCTTGATAGAATAACCTTCTTAGCAATTGGATCAAACAGTCTGTATCCTTTTTCACTTGCACCATATCCTACAAAAATGCATTTGTGGCTGTTGACTTCTAACTTATGTCTGAGATTTGAAGGAATGTGTGCATAGCAAATTGAGCCAAACACTTTCAAGTGAGCTATTCCAGGCTTTCTGCCACTGTAAGCCTCAAATGGAGTTATACTCTTTAGTGCTTTGGTTGGACATCTATTCAGCAAGTAAACTGCAGTATTTACTGCTTCTGCCCAAAATGCATATGGAAGATTCTTCTCGTGCAGCATTGACTTGGCCATCTCGATTACTGTTCTATTCTTCCTTTCAGATACTCCATTCTGTTAAGGAGTGTAGGCCACAGTCAATTGCCTTTGAATTCCAAGTTCACTGCAGTATTTCTCAAATTCTGTAGAAAGAAACTCTCCCCCTCTATCACTTCTGAGACCTTTGAGCTTATGACAAGACTGTAATTCAGTCATTGCCTTGAACTTCTTAAAACACCCCAATGCATCAGATTTATTTCTCAGAAAATACACCCAAGTCATCCTAGTGCAGTCATCAGTGAAGAGTAGGAAATACCTGTTACCAGAGTGAGTTTGAACCTGCATTGGGCCACAAATATCAGTGTGAACCAGTTCTAGTGGATTTTTAGCTCTCCATGTTGATTCAGTAGGAAATGCCTCTCTGTGTTGCTTTCCCTTCATGCATCCTTCACAAACTTTGGTTGATATTTGCAGATGAGGCAGTCCATGTACCATATCTTGTTCTTTCAGCATTTTAAGGCTCCTTTCATTCAGGTGTCCAAATCTTTTGTGCCAGACCTGTGAGCAATGTGTGACACTTGCTTTTAATGCCACTTGAGTTGCAGGCACCATTGTTAAAGGAAAACACCTATTGCTTGTCATCTGCATTCTTACTACCAAGTTATCAAACGACCAGCTATCAAAGATATTCACCACATTTCCTCCAAACACCAAGTAGTAACCATTTTCAATCATTTGTCCTACACTAAGCAGGTTTTCCTCAAGTCCTGGAACCAACATAACTTCTTGTATGTGTTTTCGTCCCAATTTGGTTTCTATCTCCAAAGTCCCTTTTCCAACTACTTGAACAATTTCTCCAGTTCCCATCTTCACTTTGGATGTCAAATTCCTTTGGATATTGACTAATAACTTCTCATCTCCTGTCATGTGGTTACTGCAACCACTGTCAATATACCAAGAATTATTGACTTTCACATCTGTCATTGCATTACACGCATAGAACAAAGATCCTGTTTCTCCCATGTTCCCTGCATAATTAGCCTTCTGCATTCCCTTATTTGCATGACAATCTTTCAGTGCATGACCTGGTTTCCCACAGCCTGTGCATTTTGGTTTTCCCTCATACCAACATTTTCCATAATGCAGCTTATCACACCATTTACAAACTCCCTGATTGATGTTTTGATTTTGAGCAGATTGGGATCTGTTATCCCAATTGCTTTGAGTACCATTTTGTCTTTGTGTGTTGTTGGATTTGTGATCCCAATTCTTCTGACCTCCATTTTGTTTCTGACCAAAGTTAGGCTTATTATCCCAACCTCTTCCTCTTGATTTCCAGTTTTCGTGAGCCCTTTGATTTCCATTGAAACCACCACTTTTTGAACCTTTAGAGCTAACATTTAAACTGGCAAAGGCTTTCTCAGTAGGAGATTCAGCATGTAGATCAAGTCTCTGCTCGAATCCCTTGAGAGAAGCAACAACCTCCTGAACTTCAATAGTTTCAAGATCTCTAGAGTGCTCAATCACAGAACAAATTGCATCATATGTTTTTGGAAGACTAATGAGCAATTTCTGCACTATTCTCTCCCTAGACAAGTCCTCCCCATAACCTTTCATTTGATTAATTAAATCAAATAGCCTAGTGAGATATCCAGATAACGATTCATTCTCCTTCATACGGGTATATTCAAAATCTCTACGTAACCCCTGTAGTTTTACATTTCTTACCTGTTTATCGCCTCTGAATTCGCCTTTTAAAATATTCCAAGCTCCTTTGGATGTTTCTTCATGAGCAATCCTGGGAAATATTTTCTCAGAAACCGCCCCTTGGATTAGACCAAGTGCCCGTGCATCTCGCATCAGAACTTCAGTACCCAATACCTCCTCCTTCTTCTCCTTCTTCGATTCATCGACCTCAGATTTCGAGGCATCCATATCTGAAGATTTATACCCATTTTCAACTAACTCCCAGAGACCATATGACTTCAGTATGATCGTCATATGAATCCTCCAATATTCATAGTTTTCTCCATTGAAGATGGGAGCTCTGAGCTCACCACCACCAGCTCCAGCCATATTAGACTTGAACCCAAAGAAATCGCAATTTCCAGAATCGATTTGAGCTCAAGAATAGCTCAATTACAGTTCACAGATTCCACGCCCAGTTTAGACGAAGGAACCTGGCTCTGAGGCCATGTTAGATTTTGTGTTTCTGTGGTGTGTAATAGTAAGATTCACCTGCAAATATTGTACAATATGCAGAGAATGTAAGGGAAGGTTCAGAGAATTTTCAGAGAGAGAGAGAATGATGAAATCTCAACAACTTTCATTCACACACTCAGCGTGTATTCTTGTTACCGTTATACAGGAAAATAAGTGAAGGGAGATCCTTCACTCTTACACAGAAATGTAATCTCAGCCCTTGATTTGTCTAGTCCTATGAGACACTGCCACTTGTTCTATTTTAACACTTACACTACGATTACAACCAGATATTGCCATGTGGACTGTGATCCAATGGCTTACATTCAAACTTAAAACATATAAAAACAATTTAAGTATCCTGCTCCTTTCCTCCAAATATCGACTGAAGGATTATACATCAACACTTATTGCATCCAAACTCAGAAATTGGTCCCTACAAAAAAATTTAAAAACAAAAAAGAAAAAAAAGAAGAGAAATCCCCATTAATGGGAGCTTCAAAATTTTGCTTGAAAAATCAGAATGTTCTATTCATAAGTCAAGCAAATCAGAGGGTTGTGGATCAGATGAAGGTGGAATTGAAATGTGGACACTAGAGGGTCTATTAATTATTCAAAATTGAATCAACAAGCACCAGAACATGGATTTCTGCAATATGAAATCAACAAAGGCATGATTACAATATCCATAGCCCTAACAATTAAAACCCGCAGCTTAACACACAACATGTGCAAATTCTTCAAACTCATGAACCCATCATGGATCACTGAGTAGCACTAATGCCTTCAGTCTAAGCCCCCAGATAAAACTAAACGATGGCTTGATGGTTGAATCAAACTCGAGGACCAAGATGTGTCTGATTTGAAGGCCTTTATCATGGAGTGTATATAACAGGGGCTTAAGACTTAAAAACTGTTTCTGTATAAAACTATAATTGGGAGGGATTAATCTAGTTATTCAAACAAGTTTTAGCACCAAGAGTAAATAAACTATTTTTTTCAAGAAAAATAAAACCCGAAACTAGGAAAGCTAAGAAACAAGGGTTTGAAATGAAACAATGGTCTGGAAAAGGAAAAAAAAAAGGAAAAGAGAAGGGGAAAGAAAAAATTAAGCAATGTGAATCCTGCATCAAAACTAAATTGAAAAAGAAAAACATTTTTTGTTTCTTTACTTTTCGTTTGAAACACTAAGGTTGCCTTTGGATATATGGATTTGCAATGGGAGATTTGGATTTGACTATACCTAGTTTAATTGCTTGCATCAAATGTTAAAAAAAAAAACAGGAAATTTATATATTTAAGTGATTCAGGGAGAAAAATTGAAATGATATTTTTCTCTCAAGTTCTGAAATCCTTCCTATCTCAAATAGTCAAATTTAAGTAGTCTCGTTATCTATCATTTTAAAACCACACATCTAAATATAACCTAAGATCATAGATCTTTGGATTTTGATTTCTGCTTTTAAAAATAACCCTACAGCCAACATCTTGCCATGTCCAAATGCTTATTCTCACTCTTTTGGTTAATTAGTACACATTTTTTTCCATAGAAATATTATGTCCAAAACGCTAATGTATAACCATTTGTTTAACCTTGTTAAAATACGAGACTAAAAGACTGAAAATATGCAAAGAGAACAAAATAAATTTCCAGTTGAAGTGATAAGAAAGCTTGCAAATTTTCAAATTTAAGTACCTTACATGGGCCATCAAATAAATGATGAACATGTGGACCACTGTCACCGCTGATAAAGAAACTCGTCTGTAATATTAGATATCATGATTCATGAGTAATGTTCAAGAGGAACATGAACATAACTTTCAGGAGGATAAAAAGGATTGTTTACCAAATGAGCCATCACTTTGTCAGCTTACAGCGGTCTTATAAAATTATGAACCTATCCATTACGTCCATCGTGTCTTCAAGGCGAAGGCTAGAGAATCACATTCTGCAAAACAGAGGTGTAAATGAAGCATCAATTTTTATGGTCTCATTATTTTCTCAGGGTGCAGTTCCATAAAGAGAAACTCACTATTAGTGGATCAATACATAAATGAGTGTAAATAAATGTGACAGAGAGTAATAGATCTACTCGAAACAAGTGGTCTTTCTCAAACAACTAGTGATAGCAGTAGCAACAAGGAACAGAGGATAAATGCATAGATAGTAAGAGAATCTAATTCCATACCAGAGATCACATGTAATCTCCATAGGAGTAAAACCCACCTATGAGATGATGAAACCGGTATCTATCCTGCACTATAAGCTCCCATGAGGTATCAAGGGAAATCAGCTTCGTTACCAAGCGGCAATCATGGGAAACTAGAAGGTTTCACATTATGCAGATAGGCATCAAGCTGGCACTCTAAGGAGCTCAACAGCAACATCAAGCTTTTCACTGTGATAACACTGAGACAGAAATGAGCTAACTGGATTGACATAGAAACCGGTATCTTCTATCTTCTTAATTATCTCGTCGAGTATTCTATAAATGTCCTTCATTTGTGGATGATGGGTGTCATCTACAGTGAACACATGTACCCTATTATTAACTGTAAAATTGGTATAGAAGATATTGTGCCGGAAATGAATTATTCTATTGATTGTACAATATTCTTATACAGGGAGAATGCAAGCCTAACTAGGAAAAGAATTGTACAGCAATTCTAGGAAAAGTCAAACAATTACAAAGAACGTTTTCCTATTCTAGTTCTCGTAGAATCAGGTATTGATTACTTCCCAACACTCCCCCTCAAGTTCGAGAGTGAATATCAAGAACTCCTTGTAGCATGGATAAGAAGGGATCTTTTCCCAAGGGTTTGGTGAACATGTCTGCTAGTTGATGTGAAGAAGGTATGAACTTGGTAGAGATTGCACCATCCTGTATCTTGTCTCTGATGAAATGACAGTCCATTTCTATATGACGAGTTCTGTCATGAAAAACTGGATTAGCAGTAATGTGTAGTGCAGCCTTGTTGTCACAATGGAGAATTGAGGCTTTTGGATGTGGAAGATGTAGGTCACGTAACAGGCTTCGTAGCCAAGTGAGCTCGCAACATGCTCCTGTCATAGCTCGATATTCTGCCTCTGCAGAAGATAATGAGACAGTTTTTGTCTCTTAGTCCTCCAATAAATTAATGAATTCCCAAGAAATACGCAATAACCAGTCGTGGATCTCCTCATCATAGGACACCTCGCCTAATCAGAATCACAGTAAGCACGTAGCTTCAAGTTATTTTCAGCTGAAAAAAATAGACCTTGCCCTGGTGCATTTTTAGAGATACTTGAGTATTCTAAGAGCTGCTTCCATATGCGGCATTCGAGGTGCATGCATAAATTGACTACGCACATGTACTGCATATGTGATGTTAGGCCGTGTGATGGTGAGATATATCAAGCGCCCTACCAATCTTCTAAACTAAGATGGATCTTTGAGTAGATCACCTGCATCAGAAAGTTTGGTGCCTTGTTCCTTGGGAAAGGCTACCAGTTTTGCTCCCAAAATGCCACTGTCTTTGAGTATGTCAAGGGTGTATTTTCTTTGTGAAATACATATGCCCTGTTTTGAACGGGAAACTTCAATCCCTAAAAAAACTTGAGATCTCCAAGGTCCTTTATTTTGAACCGTGACTGTAGAAATTGCTTAAGAGATGAGATTGCCTTTTGATCATTCCCAGTTATTAGTATGTCATCAACATAAGTCAACAAGGCTGTAAATGATGTACCTTGCTTGCATGTAAAAAGAGAATAATCTGCCTTGGATTGGAAAAACCCAGCAACTAGAACAGCTTTAGTGAATTTGGCAAACCATTGCCTAGATGCCTACTTGAGCCCATAGAGTGATTTGTTGAGGCGACACACAAGATTCTCCCTCTGTCGCCGGAGACCAAGAGGAGGTGACATGTAAATTTCTTCATGGAGGTCCCCATGCAGAAAAGCATTGTTAACATCTAACTGGCTAAGGGACCAATTTTGAGCAACGGCGATAGCAAGCAAACAACGTACAGTAATCATATTGGCTGTGGGTGAGAAAGTATTGTGATAATCAATCCCCTCAGTTTGAGTATTTCCTTTGGCCACAAGGCGAGCCTTATAGCGTTCGATGGAACCGTTAGAACAGTGCTTGACTTTGTAAACCCATTTACAACCAATGGGTTGTTTGCCGGGGGGCAAAGTAGTGAGCGTCCATGTGTTGTTGGACAGAGAGGATAACGAGTACCTTTGGGCAGGATCGGCGGCGAGGAAGATGATGATGCGGGTCTGGGCATTAGTACAAAGATTCTTAGGAAGTCTTAATTATATAAAAGATTTTTATAAAGATTTAGCTAAAGACTCTAAACTATTATACCAAAGGCTGAAAAAGAGCCCAGTCCCCTGGTCTGATGAACACACTAAGGATGTTAGGAGACTAAAATTTAAAGTAAAAGAACTTCCTTGTTTAGTTTTAGCCAACCCAGAAGCCTTCAAAATTGTAGAGATTGATGCTTCAGATATTGGGTATGGGGGGATCCTAAAACAGAAAATTAATAATTCAGAACAGTTGGTTAGGTTCACCTCTGGGGTTTGGAAGCCAGCTCAGAAAAACTATTCCACTGTTAAAAAGGAAATGTTAGCCATTGTCCATGCTGTTTCTAAATTTGAAAGTGATCTTTTAAACAAAAGGTTTTTAATAAGAGTCGATTGTAAGGCTGCAAAGGATATTTTGTTTAAAGATGTAAAAAATTTGGCCTCAAAACAGATCTTTGCGAGATGGCAGGGAATCCTTTCTGCTTTTGATTTTGATATTGAATTTATTAAAGGAGAGACTAACGCACTTCCTGATTTTTTAACCCGTGAATTCTTACAGGGTGAGAACAAGAAGTTTAGGGCAGCTGACCCCACAAAAGAGCTCTAGCGCTTATTCGACTATTTTCCATTTTTACCCCTCTCATTAAATCTTTAAATGAGAAAATAAAACATCAATATCCTTTACCTATCTTCTCTCCATGTTTTTCTTACCACATAAGTATATGGTCAAAGTCTTTCCATGTTTTTTTGGAGCTATTTAGTTATATACCCATTTTTAGAACTAGTGATATAGATAAACCCTACATTATCTTAGCACTAGTGATATAGATATACTCGCTAAACTATAGGTCCTAAAAAAACACTTAAAACACTAAAAAAATTACACTTGCATGTTGAAGAAAAATTAATAGTGCAAGGAGTTTGTAGCTCTAGTAATTAAGAGCATTTACTATACCCAGAAGATCAATATTCCGTTCTTCTTCCTATATAAGTGTTTGTAAAATATATATTGTTAGTACTAATTTTGTGATTGGCATTCCCTAGACTCCAAATAGATTAGTATAGATGGTAAATTAGTTCTCGATAGAAGAGCAATGGTAGTTGTCTAAATTCCAAGATCGACTTGAAGGCACAATGTCAATCAACGATCTAAATTCTTCATTCAATCATGCATCTTGATTACATTATTTCTAGAATGGTTTCAAACTAATAATTGGTTGATTGGGAAGACTTTTAATTAAAGAAGGTTTTGAATCGACTTTCTAGTTTTGAACATTAAAGTCTTCTTTGATTGGAAATCAATTAGTCTGATTTTGGAAATTAACTGCTTTGATTCAGTTTTGAAAACCATTATAAAAGGAAGGCTTGGTTTCATTGATAAATATTACTTCCTTATATAAAGAGATGATTTTGGAAGGTTTTTGAAATGCATGCAAAAGTCGACGCAATTGTTTAGGAGTGAATCTGTTTTTTTTTGATCTCTTGGCGTTAAAGCAATAACCTTGGCGAAAGGAGAAAAGGTCTTTATAAGGATGGTGTGACGTCTTTATTTAAACACAGCTTTCATATATTTGTTTGAGCATATAGAATTTCTAAGAGAAAGTCATTGTGCATATTGGAGATAAATCATCAAGTGTTCCATGTTTACTTGGTGATTTATCAAACACTTTAATCATTCATACGCATTCATTTGCATAAGTTAAAAGGTTCTCATACCTCCGGCGAGCTTGAATCGATCGGCGTCAAGTATCGATTCAACATAAGGAGAGAGAAGGAGAAATCCCGAGAGAAGTTGAGTTACGAAGAAGTTAGTACGTTGTCTAGAGTGTCTAGGACAAATTTGTATACTTCTTGTAATCATGGATTCTATAGTGGATTTGCTTGTGACAAGCTGGTCCCAGTGGATTTTCCCAGGTGGGGTTTTACCACGTAAATAATTCCTGGCACTTTCTGTTTTTACGTTCTTTCTTGTCAAGGATTGATACCTGCGTATCAATCCCCTTGGCGTGTTTTTATATTCTTTGTATTACTCTTGACTACTCAAAACGCAGACTTCACTTTTTGGTATTTTAAGCTATCCTACAGGTATTTTCAATTGGCATCAGAGCGGTTGCTGAATTCTCAATAAGATCCGACATACCTTAGGATGGAGCGCGCCGCATGTTCGGTTGTACATCCACCATATTTTGATGGGAGCAACTATGGTGCTTGGAAGGCTAAAATGAAGTCCTTCTTATGGTCTCTCGGATGAACGTGTATGGAGCACTGTAGTTCATGGATTTCCTGAACCCACAAAAACAATTGGAAAAGGAGAAGAAGAAGCAATTGTTCCCAAACCTAGAGAGGAATGGACAAATGCAGAAGTCACACTCACCAATAACCAAAGGGGGTTAAATGCGTTATTTACTGCTTTGTATCTCATGATCAGTTTGAATATATATCTGGTTGTAATACATCTAAGGAAGCTTGGCATATTTTGCAGGGTAACTCATGAAGGAACCGGACATCTTGTAAAAAGGCGCCAAACTCCAAATGCACAACCTACAGCTTGAGACACTTGGTGATGGATGATAATGAAATGTTTTCGACTTCTATGCTAAATTGTGTGCTATTGTGAATGCATGTGCTAATTTAGGTGAGAAAATTCCCCGAAGACAGGGTCGTGAAGAAGATTTTGAGATCGTTGCCTCAACGGTTTCAACCGAAGGTCACAGCCATTGAGGAGATTAGGGACTTAAACACCATGAAAGTGAGTGAACTCATAGGTTCACTCCAAACCTATGAGATGAAACACGTACCTCCTAAAAGAGAAAAATGTTGCTTTCAACGTTGTGAATGAAGAAGATGATGACCATTCAAATGAGGATTTCAAGGATGAGGAATTGACGCTTCTCTCACGACAATTCAAGAAGTTCCTCAAGAACGGAACTCAAGAATTCATGAGTTGAAAACTCAATCGGTACAAACTCAAAAAATAAATATTCGATTCATGTGATGGAAATTTTAAATCTCGCGGGTTTGCTAAAGAGAGAACCAAAGTGCTTTGAATGCGAAGTATGGTGGCATATAGCCACGAATGTGCCAATACACTCAAGAAAGCAGAACAACAAAGCAAAGGCATTAAACGCAACATGGAGCGACGGTGAGTCGGAATACGAAAATGAAAAGAATGCTTGTTGCCTCATTACCACTGTTAGTTTGGACAAAGCATCAAAGGAAAATGATGATGAAGGATTAGATATTGAATTTGTGCCGGAAAAGTATGATGATTTGTCATTTGCCTTCTCGGAAACTCGGCAAAGCGAAATGCGAGAACTAGTCAAAGCTGTTCGCGCGTTAAAAAAGCTGGAAAAAGCGGGATTCTTTGACGAGTTGCCATCCTCGACCTGCTCACAGAATGGTAAGTACAGGTATGAATGAAAAAATTCAGTTTTTAGAGAACAAATGCAATCGAACAAAATATGTTAATTGTCTCTTTGACCTCTGACAAACAAAACCTGGAAATTGAACTTAAAAGTTCAAAAGAAAGGATTATTGCTTTGACTATTGGTGCAGAAAAGGTCGATAAAATGATTAGCATGGGTCGACGGGATGGTGACAAACGTGGCTTAGGATTTGATTCAAGCAAAAAGACTTCATTGTGTCCATCACAAAATTTGTGAAATCATCAACTCCTATTGACACTCAAGTTCCCCATGGAACTCGGAAATTCATACCAACATGCCATTTCGTGGTACGTGGGCATATCCGTCCAAATTGCAAAATGCTCCATGATACCTCAGTGATTCCAAAACCTATCAAGGGAGGACATGTAAGCATTCAAAACAAGATTTCACATCTTGTAAGTGAGGTAAAATGTTGTCTAAGCTTTCTTATTCCTTATCTTTACCAAAGACAAAATTAGTTTGGAGGAAAAAGGAAAATCATAAATGTTTGTTTTGCCTCTACTAATGTTGTGTGTGAACCCGATGTTTCAGAAAATTTGAATCTTAAATGTCTTCATGCTTCTACTGTTTTTTCTAATCCTAAAATGGACATTCTTACAAAACCTTTAGATAATCTTCGATTTGACACTCTTAAAAAGTCTTTAGGTATTTGTTCTTTTGATTAATTCAGTATCTAATGCATGCCAAAAGTCCCTGACATGTTTTCTGATATTTATATTACTTTCTGTTTCTATAAATCTGTCCAACTCGTGAAAGGATTGTTAAGTCGTATCAATCCTATAACTGTCACGACGCATTTGATGATCTTAGATTGGGCTCGCACTGCATTATCTTGAGAACACACACTCTCAGCTTCACAAACAGGTTTCCATTGTCTTGGTGCATGATAAAATTCATTAAATGAACTATCCATCTATGTACAATTGCACACGACACTCTTTTCTTTGAAGTGCCTTGAATATCTCCGTTCTTGTACTTGTCTCTCTTGGGATTGCCATTACACTATTGTACGTAAGCTATTGATCTGTTTAAACAATAAATTTAAAATAAATAAATAAATGGTGACTTCTCATTGTTCAGTTAACCGGGCCTCTTGTCTAACCAACGTCCGAGGTTTTGAGTCAACAGGCTGTGATGGTTTGCTATCCTTGCTTATCTTTGGAGCCTTCATGATTCGGATCAGTATTTCCCCAGGGTGCCTCATCACCTAGTTGCTTATGGTCATCTGACTTGAGCACACTGATTGACCATCCGCTACATGGATCATGTCGAAAGCTCAATAAAGTGGGCCATCAAAATTAAAAAAAAATCAAATCACAAATAAACTGATCATCATATACTTACTATGCACTTAGTGGATGTTCTATCCTGGGTAAGATCAGTCTTGGGTTGATGTATTCCTTGTGCTTAATTGAAAAGAGTTCACTTAACACATTTGCTTCCTGATGGTAGACTCACTTGGTGTTTTTTATCTTTCACCATGACTATGGTATGCCTCCTCTTATATCTGTGAGTTTGTGCGTCTCATGTGATGTTGTGCTTTTGTCCCTGTCATGCTTTTTGCTTCACATGCGTTTAAGATAGCGATAGGGCTGCTTCTTCTTTCTCTCCTCAACCACAAGCCTGGCATGTTTATGAATGGAAATTAAGTATATATCCAAGAGAGCTTTGTTTTGCATCTACAGTCCATTGTATGTGTTGATTGTCTTGTTCCTTTTTCTATTTTTCGTTGATTTTTCATTATTGGTTATTTCTTTTCCTTGTTTTTTTCTCTCTTAACCCAAAAAAAAAAACAACGTTTTTCCATATGGTATCGTTTATGCTTCTTGTTTCCTTGTGTAGCATTTCTCTAGGGGAGAATTATTGTTCCATTACACAAGTGTGCCGCTATTTTTGAAAGACAAAGAAGTCTTATAAACCAATTCTCAGGATTGCGATGAAGAAGGGAAATCAAGTTCTCTGATAAGCTTGGAATTTACCATGGTATGCTGACATTACCGCTTGGTGGTGTGTGAAACTAACTCAATGGCAAGCTATGGTCAAAGTCAGCAAGGGATCATGCTGATTCGGTGGTGTTGAAAATTGTGGAGTTGTTTCTTAGTAAAGAGGTTGAATTTGTCACACATGGGTTTGCGTATATAGCCATGTGTCTCTTGTTATCATTTGAGCCTTTCAGTATTGGATTTCAAACATTGCAGGCTCTTTTTGGTGCATGGATTTCAGTTACTTGATATATGGATCAATCATTCAGCATGAAACAATGAAAATTGCAAGAGGTTTAAATTATTTGATACATTAGCTGACCGTTTGTGGTTGGAATGGAAGGTGGTCTTACTCGGAATTTGGGATATGAAAGACGGCCATCAAAAGTATCCTTCTTCGTGGAGTTTTCAAGCAGCAACACATGTTGAGCAACCTACAACCACAACAAAGATAAAGTCCCTTAAGTGCTTCATTGGTTAATCTCTGTGCCTTTATATTTTGTGAGTTGCAACTGATTTTCCCTCTCATTTTTGCTCTCATATATGCTTCCTCATTATTTTCATTGCCCTTTGGATTTCCTGACAAAAGGGGGAGAGATTGTGTTGTAGAATTAAGGGGGAGTGATGTTGTATTTCTGCTGAATTACTTTTCTTCTCCCACATGCTTCACTGGTATTGTTGTTTCATGTTGTGCAGGATTAAGAGCTTCATGTTTAGAGTAAGATTTATCCTCATGTAATTTCTTTTGAGTTGTAATAGGTGTTTTGTCTAGGAAATGCCAAAGGGGAGATTGTTAGTACTAATTTTGTGATTGGCATTCCCTAGACTCCAAATAGATTAGTATAGATGGTAAATTAGTTCTGATAGAAGAGCAATGGTAGTTGTCTAAATTCCAAGATCCTGACTTGAAGGCACAATGTCAATCAACGATCTCTCGGGTAAATTCTTCATTCAATCATGCATCTTGATTACATTATTTCTAGAATGGTTTCAAACTAATAATTGGTTGATTGGGAAGACTTTTTAATTAAAGAAGGTTTTGAATCGACTTTCTAGTTTTGAACATTAAAAGTCTTCTTTGATTGGAAATCAATTAGTCTGATTTTGGAAATTAATCTGTTTGATTCAGTTTTGAAAACCATTATAAAAGGAAGGCTTGGTTTCATTGATAAATATTACTTCCTTATATAAAGAGATGATTTTGGAAAGGTTTTGAAATGCATGCAAAAGCTGACGCAATTGTTTAGGGAGTGAATCTGTTTTTGATCTCTTGGGCGTTAAAGCAATAACCTTGGCGAAAGGAGAAAAGGTCTTTATAAGGATGGTGTGACGTCTTTATTTAAACACAGCTTTCATATATTTGTTTGAGCATATAGAATTTCTAAGAGAAAATTGCTGCTGCATATTGGAGATAAATCATCAAGTGTTCCATGTTTTACTTGGTGATTTATCAAACACTTTAATCATTCATCGCATTCATTTGCATAAGTTTAAAAGGTTCTCATACCTCCGAGCTTGAATCGATCGTCGCGTCAAGTATATGATTGACATAAGGAGAGAAGGAGAAATCACGAGAGAAGTTGAGTTACGAAGAAGTTGGTTACGTTGTCTAGAGTGTCTAGGACAAATTTGTATACTTCTTTGAATCATCGTGGATTACATAGTGCGATTTGCGCTTGAATGGCCCCGTGGATTTTCCTAGGTGGGGTTTTTACCACGTGAAAATAATTCCCAGGCACTTTCTGTTTTTTACGTTCTTTCATCGCCAAGGATTGATACCTCGTATCAATCCCCTTGGCGTGTTTTTATATTACTGTATTACTCTTGACTACTCAAAACGCAGACTTCACTTTTTTGGTATTTTAAGCTATCCTACAGGTATTTTCATATATATATATATATATATATATATATATGAGGAATGCTAGCCATAGCCGCCCAAGGCGATTGAGCTAGACACAATCTACTTCTGAGCATGCTACGAGCTTTGATTTTTGGTTATTAGACTATTTTCCATTTTTACCCCTCTCATTAAATGATTAATGTCAATATCCTTTACTTATTTTCTTTCTTGTCTCTCAACAATCAAGAAGAAGAAGAACAGCTCATCTCCTTATGGACAAGGAGGGAAGCATTATCCTATTTTAATTTTCATTGTAGATCTCTAAACACTCATAACCGGCCCTTGTGTTTTGCGTAACCTACACGGCTATTTGATGTTAAAATTTGTTAGCTCAAAAGTCCCACGACCATTGAAAGCTCATTAGTCTTTTCTTACTTTTTTGTTATTTTTAAAAATAATTTAAATAAAAATAATTATTTATCTTGTGGAATAAGCATACATGTTTTTCTTTCCGTGTGAGTGGTGTTGTGGTGAGGAAATATATACCACATAAGTATATGGTCAAAGTCTTCCTCTACGTTGATGGGCTGCACTTGGACAACGATAAATAGACAAGTACCTCTCATAACAGCTTTGTTTGAATATTATTATGCAGTTTTAAGCATAGTGCGTGGAATCTTCTGCACCTTTCAGTTTTTTTTTTGGTCTATTTCCTTGAAACCAAGGAATAAAATATCCATAATATCAGATATTTCCACGAAATTTCCGTATTTTTGATTTCCGATATTTCCGATATCATCGATATTTTAGATATCCATGAACCAAAATATCGATAATATCGACGACGTGAATGAAATATCGATAATATCCCGATATTTCCATGTAAATTTCCGTATTTTTGAATACCGATATTTAGATATCATCGATATTTTATTCCTTGCTTGAAACAATGTATATACTAGTTTATTGTCATGTTCATGAGAGTGGACCGAGAATCATTTATTTGGAAATCTAAACTCATGGGCTATATGCTTAACCCGGTTTGTAGGTCAGTCGCTTAAAGCGACTGTAGCTAGCATTCCTTTATATATATTCAAGCGAAAAGCGACTGTGGCTAGCATTCCTCTATATATATATTAACAATTTTATTCATTAGTGTATCATGGGTTCATACCCTCAAATTAATTATAGCATGTATCAAAACAGATAATCCTAGTCACCCTTGTTTTTCTTTCTATAATTCAAAATACACCTTACGAATAGCAAAAAAACAGATAATCCTAGTCTCAAGTTTGATGAAATATTGCTATCTAATACTTTACATTGAAATTTATTGAACTGATGAAACCAGTTTATTAATTATACTATCTGCTTAACACGACAACAATCTTATTATAATAACACTCAATGACTCATCTCAGAAGTGAGTTGTAAAATCCATGCACAGGCGCAGGTGCTTCTTCACCGTAGGTCTGTTCTCTAATTCTCCTTCAACTCGAAGTGCTAGCAAAAGGATTAGGAGGCATGGCTAGATTGTCGCCTTCTCTTTCCAACATTTGAACTACAACTTTCATTGAAGGACGATTTATTGGATGCCATTGGATGCACCACAGACCCACAATTGCAAGTTTCCTAGCAATTGTAACATCTCCCTGGTCGTCACCAATATAGATTTGTAGGTCGTTGCCCTGCTCTAAAAGGTTATAGATCCATTCTGGGAAGTAGGCTTGGCTAGTGGAGTCCTCCATGACTTTAAAGTTCTTTCTGCCTCCAACCATTTCAAGCAACAATATTCCAAAACTATAGACATCCGACTTATAGGAGACATTGCCGAAGTTCCTTGAGAAGATTTCGGGTGCAATGTACCCCATGGTCCCCCTGGCTTTAGTCATCGATACTATGCTCTGATCCTTAGCACAAAACTTGGCTAAACCAAAATCAGAAACTTTTGGAGTGAAATCTTGGTCTAGCAAAACATTATGTGGTTTGATATCGAAGTGCATGATTCGTCGGTCGCATCCTTGGTGAAGATATTCAATTCCTTTAGCTATTCCTAGAGCGATATCTTGCAACTTATCCCAACCAAGGAATGAATCCTTATCATCTGCTGATGATATGAAATTTTGCAAAGAACCATTTGGGAAGTATTCGTAAACAAGACCACGAATAAATCCGTCAGCGCAAAATCCAACCAAGCGAACCACATTAACATGGTGGATTTGACACATTGTCCCCACTTCGTTTATGAAATCTTCCCCATTTTCATTTGAATTGTTGAGGATTTTCACAGCTACAAGTAGCTCAGAGGAAAGCTTTCCTTTGAACACTGTTCCGTAGGCCCCTTGACCCAACTTTTCCTTGAATTGTTTTGTTATCCTTTTAATATCAGCATAGGAATATCTACTTGGCTTCATCGCTCTGTAATCATCCAAAAATCTTTCAATTCTAAGCCCATTTTCTTTTTCCTTTTTCTTTTTGTTGGAGGTATAGATATAATAGATTGTCGCCCCCGTATCTATTAGAACTACAAAGAGTGCACAAATACCTGCAAATATTTTATTTTTCTGTCAAACGGTTTTTAAAGCGTTTTTAGCCTTTTTAAACTCTTTTCCAAACATACCCTTTTGATTAATTAACTTCCTCCCCATTATGTTCATAAAAGAAAGAAAAAGGAATAAGAAAAAAAATGAAATGAAATGAAATTCTGCGGACAGCTCACCTAATATCTTCAGCGTCGTCCTTCTACGATTACGACCTGTAAAAGTTGTTCCTGAAATAAGGGCGGTTTTCAAATAAATGAAATCCAAAATTATATTCTTCAAATTCTCATAATCTATCATGTTGGAAAGTAAAGTTGGAGTGTAATACCTGGTACGGACCAATTCAGCGTCATAAATTCATCTCTTGGATAATGTGAAGATATATTATAGTCTTGCACCTTGATACAAGATACTAGGGGCATTGCTTCAAAGCAACAATTATCATTAATGACAGCATAAATATGGTTGCCAGAATTGTTGACATGGCATGGGCTCAATCTCGCCAGACAACGACTGTTGACGGTGGAAGAATATTCATCTCTTACTGTTGACGGTGGACAATTGAATATGGTTGCGCGGCCTACGAATTCAAAGGGAGAAGAACGATTACTGTTAAACAACTCCCATGGCAAGCAACCATAATAAGGTGTTCCTCTAATTGCATGAGATCTGTAGTCAATCTCATAAACAGCGAGCTTAGTTGATGATGCCATCTCGAGCACAGTCTTGTTGTCTTCAGTGCAAGAAACATCAAAGCCCTGGACGCCACAATGGATTGGCTGCCTACCTTTAAGTCGAAATGGGAATCGGATGGCTGGTTCTTCCCGGCCACATCTTGTTTCTGGGCAATTTTCATGGCCTTTCAGGTGACATATTGTTTCTCTGCAATCTTCATGGCCAACTTCACCATTGACTGCTATTCCTATTACTACTACCACGGTCAACAACCATAAGAAATTCATGATGAGAACCCTTTCTAAGCAAATAAATCGAATTGCATGCAGAGCACAAGTGTTCTTGAAGATGATATAAAATCAGGGGTCAGTACTTCAATCAAGAGATGATATGGGCCCCACTCCATCTAGATGTTTGACTCAATGGCGGGCGCGTCATGCAACCCCACTTATTTTTTATTATTCTCTTTGTTCAAAATAGAAAAACTTTTAATTATCTTTTTATCTCTTTAAAGAGAAGATATGGACTTGGGTTTCTTCTCTTTGAGTCAATGGCAGGCGGGTCATGCAAACCGCTCTGATTTTTTTATCTGATTATCCAAAAAAAAACAAAACTATTAATTATGTCTTTAAAGGGTTAAATTAACTGTACTAAATTGGAAATCTCTGTCTTCTGCTCTGACATCCATAATGCCTAGAGGAAGTCTCCTATTTGCTGCTTACACAACGCTCCTCCTTCATCTTCTTCTTCTTCCTTCCTCTTGTTCCCTGACAGCTTCCAATATTACAGCTAATTGTACCCCTTCTTGTGGAAATATTAGCATACGCTCTCCATTCCGATTGGAAGGAGACTCTCAACACTGCGGCAACAAAAGCTTCGAGCTATCTTGTGAGGCAAATGAAAATGGTACTACTTATCATGCTGTACTATCCTTGTACTCAGGAAAGTACTACGTACAAGAAATCAATTATACTACCTTCACAATCCGACTTGTGGATGATGGTGTTAACAAGATCAAGGACAACTACTTCTCCGACCCACGATACTCATTGACACCCTTCAACTTTTCTGATCGCAGTGACATCAGTTTCGATTATCCATATGGAACGACTATAATTTTCTTGAGCTGTGAAAATCCAATGAATTCTTCTGATCTCATTGTTGAAACAGATCCATGCATCAATGGGATCAGCAGTTCAAGAACGTATTCTTATTTCATAGTTGGGCGTGGCCCAAATTCATACAATTTGGGGGATTTCTGCAAAATAACACTAATGGCTATGGTGTCCCCTTCAAGTGAGGAGGGCATGACGTCCTGCAAAGCAATATATAATGAAATAGCGCATGGCTTTCAACTGTCATGGCGTCGTCATGCATGTATGGAAAAGTGCGGATATTATAATTGCTGGCGGAACAGCACCAGCAATGGAATCGACTGTTCACCACCACCCGAGTCACCACCCCAGCAAGGTTAGACAATATTGCCAAACCTGAAATGATCTAATATTTTCGAAAAAATACGTACAGACATGTTATCCGTACATTTTCAACCATATCAATGCAGATCCGTTCACATAGAATAAGTTTATTTCCTTCCTTCAATTTGTGTATAGAATTCTTTTGATGACTACAGAATGTTGAACTGTAATTTTCAACAGTAAGCTAATGTTACAGTCTTCTTTTTCATAGTTGGGCGTGGCCCAAATTCATACAGTTTGGGGGATTCCTGCAAAATAACACTAATGGTTATGGTGTCCCCTTCAAGTGAGGAGGACATGACGTCCTGCAAAGCAATATATAATGAAATAGCGCATGGCTTTCAACTCTCATGGCTAAATTATGCATGAACAGGAAGTTGCAGTTGCAGATCAGGGGAATCTTGCCGGCTGAACGGCAACAGCAATGGAGGACGTTGGCGCATGACGATAGACTGGATAATCGACAAACTAGGTGAATGGATCCATCTACTCTGCTTATGATATAAATGTGCGGTTAAATTTTCTTCGGCATTTCGCTTGACACCGTAGTGGTTTATTGATTGATATCTTCACTACTGTTTGCAGAAGCAGTTATTGACTCTATTTATTGGCACTTCCACCCTAAGTATTCTGCCGCCGTAAAGCTTGTGGCCTGTGCAATCGTTTACACGGGTAAGAGAAAACTTGTGTTGATCTCACTGAAACATCATTATTTAGATTTAAAGGCACAATAAAAATTTGTGCAGTTAACTTATGAGAACAAAACACTTGCATGGTTGAGATGGGTTTGGAGAGGAGTATATTATTATTATTTTAGTAAATTATTGTTGGGATTTGAAGGTGTTTTTATGATTTTGGATGATCGGGCAAGACAAACTGCAATAAAACAGTATTTTGGAGAGAATGGGTCAGCCCGATATTGGTGCATGATGATGCTACTGTAGCAATTGTTATTGCCCAATATTGCTGAAGATGAATGCACTGGCTCATATTGAGCTCAGCTATGTATGTCTGTATTTATAACAAAACGGTTACATCCAGATCATTACAAAAGTGATCTGCCAATGTGTGTATGACACTTGGCTATTTCCTATAGGCTTTTGAGCCACACAAAATTCTCTAAACATAATGAAATCTAAGCTGTTACTTAGTCACATCCAACTGTAAACAGTAAAACAGTAAAAGTAAATCAGTAAAACCAATTTACACATCAACACTCCCTTCTAAATGGTTTGCTGATTTCACTCCAAGTAACTCTCTTAGAATGCAGAACCTTTCCTTTGGTAATGCCTTCATGAAGATGTCTGCAACTTGATCTTGACCTTTGCAATAGATCAGATCCACCACTCCTTCTTGAATTGCATCTCTGATGAAATAGAACTTTCTTTCTATGTGCTTTGATCTCTGATGGAACACAGGATTCTTGGACATAGCTATAGCAGATGTGTTGTCACACATGATTGGTGTAGCTTCAAGTTGTTCTTCTCCAAAATCTCACATGATTGCCAAATTGCTTGAGTTGTTGCTTCTGCAGCACTGACATATTCGGCTTCTGCAGTTGATAAAGCAACACTGTTCTGCTTCACTGATGGCCAAGAAAATGCACCACTGCCAAATGAAAAATCATAGCCCGATCTTCTGAACCACCCCAATCACTATCACAAAATCCAATCAACATAGCGGGCTTTCCAAACTCATATTCAATGCCATAATCTAGAGTTCCTTGCACATATCTCAGTACTCTTCTTGCAGCTCCAAAATGCATGATGTCAGGCCTAGTTGCTGTTAGATACAGTAAGCTCCCCACTATTTTTCTGTAAGTCTTCTCATCTGCAAGTTCACCTTCATATTATCTCTTGAGTTTCTCTATTGGAACTAGCGGTGTGCTCACTGGCTTGCAGTCCTTCAAACCAAATCTATCAAGTAGAGTCTTGGCATACTTCTGTTGATGAATGAAAATTCTCCCTTCTTTATGGATTACCCTCATGCCTAGGAAATGATGCAGCATGCCAAGATCGGTCATCTCATACTTGTTCATCATATCTTCCTTAAACTCTGTCATCCTTTCATTGCTGCTTCCAATGTACACAATGTCATCCACATATATTAACACAATGACTGTACCAATACCTTCTTTAGTCTTCATATACAGAGTAGCTTCGCTTATACTTCTTTGAAATCCAGGCCCTTGGTGCCTGCTTCAAACCATAGAGAGTCTTCTTTAGCTTATAGACCTTGTCTTCTGCTCCCTTAACTTCAAATCCTTCAGGTTGCTCGATGTAAACTTCCTCCTTCAACACTCCATTTAGAAATGCTGACTTCACATCGAATTGGAAAAGTTTCCAATTCCTTTGAGCAACCAGAGCAATTAGAGTTCTAATTGTATCTAACCTTGCCACTGGAGCAAATGTTTCATTGAAATCTATTCCTGGCTTCTGTGTGTATCCCTTAGCTACAAGTCGTGTCTTGTGCTTTTGGATAGAACCATCAAGATTCAGTTTTGTCTTGAAAATCCATCTCACCTACGACTGGTTTGTTACTAGGTCTGTTAACCATCTCCCATGTAGAATTCTTCTCAACCATCGTAATCTCTTCTTTCATAGCTTGCATGGTTGAGATGGGTTTGGAGAGGAGTATATTATTATTATTATTATAGTAAATTATTATCCTTCCTATTAATTCCTTTTTTTGGTGGACCATGCAGCACTATACGTAGCAGCCAAAATTTTAATTGGTTTTCCCTTTGTAACTGCATTATTAATATATAAATGGCGAAGGAGGCACTTGTCAATCTACAACAATATAGAAGATTTTCTACGGAGTAATAATAATCTCATGCCGATAAGGTACTCTTACTCCGACATCAAAAAGATGGCCAGAGGTTTCAAGGACAAATTGGGGGAAGGAGGCTATGGCTCCGTATACAAGGCAAAGCTCCGCAGCGGTCGCCTTGTAGCCATCAAGATGTTGGGTAAGTCCAAAACTAATGGGCAAGACTTTATCAATGAAGTTGCAACCATTGGAAGGATTCGCCATTTTAACGTGGTGCGACTTATTGGCTTCTGTGTTGAAGGTTCAAAACGCGCTCTTGTATATGATTTCATGCCTAATGGGTCTCTTGAGAAATACATTTTTTCTCAACAAGGAGCTATCTATTTGAGTTGCCAGAAAATATTCGAAATCGCACTTGGAGTGGCTCGTGGGATTGAATATCTCCATCGAGGTTGTAACATGCAAATTTTGCACTTTGACATCAAGCCTCACAACATTCTTCTAGACGAGAATTTTACACCCAAGGTCTCTGATTTTGGGTTAGCAAGGCTAAACCCATTGGATAATAGCAATGTATCTTTGACTGCGGCAATAGGAACCATGGGATACATAGCTCCAGAACTGTTCTATAAAAACATTGGAGGTGTTTCGTACAAAGCCGATGTTTATAGTTTCGGAATGCTATTGATGGAAATGGCTGGTAGAAGAAGGAACTTGAATGCAGGTATAGAAAAATCAAGCCAATTTAGCCAAATCTACTTTCCGACATGGGTTTCTGATCAATTGAAGGCAGGAAAAGACATAGAAATAGGAGATGATGCAACAGATGAGGAAAAGAAGATCGTAAAGAAGATGATGATGGTGGCCTTATGGTGCATACAAATGAAGCCCATGGAACGCCCTTCAATGAACAAAGTAGTGGAGATGCTCGAAGGAGAAATTGAGAGCCTCCAAATGCCTCCAAGGCCTTTCTTACATCCACAACAAATTCCTGCAGATGAAGTTGGTGGGGACTTTGATTGCTGTGCATCAAGTGCTTCAGAATCTGAAGAGATTACTTTGATTGCTGATGCAAATGAAATGTAGTGAATTAATATTAGTCAAGATGTGGATCAATATGAGGGAATGTTAGCAGCTCTATTCTGTATTTGATCATAGCACAAATATGTTTACATGTTGTAATTGATTTAAGCAAATAATTAGCCTCTGCCTTTGGTTATTGTTTGAGAAACTGCGTGCCAGTAATGCAATGACTTGAACTTTGATGACAATTAGGTTTACACAAAAGGGTCCTTCTCTTCTATGCTTGAAGCAAGGATTCAAAATTAAACAAGACCCTATACGTCAAATAATCTCCATATCTGAATTAGAATCCAGTTCTACCGACAATGAATAAACCATATGTAAGAGTTTACAGACCCAGAGCAAAGCTATAGACTTGGATTTGGACCAAAGTGAAACTCAAACTCAAACTCAAAACCTAAAGGCAATTAAGCCACATTTCAATTTAATAATTTCAGACCTCTAGTACATTTTATAATCTTTGTCCAAAATCCCTAACCTCCTTAATTTCTAGGGCTGAAATCTTATGGAACTCCGATGTGGAAATACCATACCCCTTTTGTGAACTAGAGCTTAATGGAGTCAGTAATTTGGGCTAAAATATTGAAAAGTGCAACCTACATGACTGAACCACAGACAGGAACAAAGTACAAGCTTAAAAAACATTAGCCTAAGCTGTACAATCCACGTGAGCCTACCCTGGAGACCTTCCAAAGGGAAGTGCCAGTTTCACTAAATTCTAAATTCTTAACAACATAGGAATATGGCAGAGAAACTTGATTAACAAATAAATTAAAAGAAAAATCTGCAACTAAACCAATCTGATAAGTGGTAGAGTGGTATAATCTTCTCTTCTGACATAGATAACACACATCACAGAAGTAGAAGACATTGCTGTTAAAACTAAAAGTTACACTCATTCCATACACAGCTCTGTTATTAGATCATTGATCCCATCCTCAACCCTGACCCAAAAAAATGCTCTTGATTTTTGAACATATATCCCATCCATTTTCAAATCCACTAGGATCAGCAAAGCCTATGAATGTTCTAAACAACCACTCGTAAGGTGGATTCAACGACTTTAATAACCAAAGCCAAAACAAGCATGAGACAGATGTTCTAAGCAACTACTCTCTTTCTTTCTAGTTTCTAATAAATAATGTTGCCTCCATATCCATTTTCAAATCCTCTAGGATAAGCAAGCCTCCATCAAAAACACCAAGAACAATTAAAGGCAAATGAGCTCTACTTGACCTATATCAAATCCTGGCACAGCCGCACAGCTCACATTAACTTTGTGAAATGCGCTAAGTTTAAGTCTCTAAAAGACAACAATATTCAAGTTAGTACAACAAGCAAACAAGCTCGGCTAAGATAGTATTTTGGGAGCAGAACAAAGAAACAAGCCAAACTCAGTTGAAACCATCACTAACCACTAACCATCAGTTAAAAATATATACAGCACCTGAACCTAAATTCATAAACTCATCTTACTACTAATCATACTACAACACATTTCTCCTTCCTAACTTGTCACAATTTCAGAGACTTCAATTGAAAAGTGAGAGATAAAAAAATATTACCATTTGCACCAGACGCATCGCTCCCATCTCAAACAACCACCTGGCAATCTCTTGACCACTCGGCCAAACTACCCGACCCGCCTTTCGACGAAAGAGAAACCGCCACGCCACGGCACAAAACCCTCAAGAGCTACCGCCTCAGCCTCCACCCACCTCTCTGAAACTCAACCTTAGCCAAAAGCCTCACGTTGAAGCTCACGCTGCCACGTGCCCTGTCCACGTCGATCCCGCACGCCACCGGAGCGTCCACGAACGAATTCGCCGCCGAGAAAGTCGTGTTGACAGACGTCCAATCCTTAGTCCCCTGAGCGAACGGCGGAACCCGAGTCTCCGAAATGAAGCCGGGGTGTAGTAGATAGACGACCCGACATCGTCGTATCGGATACTGAGCTTCTTGTTGGGGTTGTAGACAGTGAAGCCGAACCCAGACCCAACCCCAAAGAAATGCCTAAATCCTAAAAGCTCAAACCGGCCCAATGATATATGGCTATGACCCATTTTCCATCAATAATTGACCTCTCTTTGTCCCTGTTCAATGTATTTTTTCCTTGAACTTTTAAGTTTTGAATGCAAGTGAATGGGGTAGACTTTTACTCCAAGCTGCATCAAAAGGCCCAAAGTTATCTTTAATTGAATTATCGGATCATTAAAATTTCACATTTTCTCGTAACACTTGTTGTTCCTGATATAGTAATTTGGAGCATATCCAATAAGAAGTAGAAATAAAACTCTTCAAATCAAGTTTGTTGACCAACGCGATTAGTTCTTTATTCGCTACTTCAATAATTTTCTTCCAACAGACTTTTCAATTCAAGTAATGCAATATCATGGAAGAATGAAAAATATGAAAACATGTGAAAAATGTCGATGTATTTATTATGTGAAAAGAAAAAAAGGTACATGTTTTTAACATTTTCAAGGTACTTATCTATTTATTGGGAAAAACAAGCCTTTATTTTACACAAATATTTTCTCTTATAAAATACTTTATCAATACATACATATGCTTTGGTGTACGACTTTGAGTTTCAACATTTTTAGGATGTCCACATAAAATGTCGTAACTATAATACATGTATGAATTTTGCGAGATATATAGGCATACACGTCAAGATGTACTATTTTGAAAATTAAAATTCATATGCAAAACAAAAACAACAAACAATAAAAATATATATATATATATATACTTATTTTGATGTACAAGAGTATCTACAAAGTGGCGTATTTTAATTTTTGGGTTAAATACCTTTTTGGTCATTGAGGTTTTAATGAAAATTCAATTTAGTTTTTTTTAGCCAAATTAGTCACCGTGTTTCTCAAACTTTACAATTTATAGACATTTCATTATCTTCTTCCCAAGATTTCCCCCAATTTGTTAAACCCTAATAGCACAATATACCCTAACTTGTTGAGTTAGAGGAAGAAGACTGAATGTGCTTTTCTAAAAATTTAAAATTAAAATAGCACTTAACTGAAGATAACAAAATGTCTACAAATTGTAAACATTGGAAAGCATTGTGACTAATTTGGCTAAATTTTGTACACAATGATCAAATTGAATTTTATGTGAAACCCAATGACCAAAAAAGTTTTTAACACTTTAATTTTCGACCGGAACAAGCCCTTGTGTTTTGCGTAACCTAAGTGCTCTTTGATGTTAAAGTTTGTTAGCTTAAAAGTCCAACCACCATTAAAACCTCATTAGTATTTTCTTACTCTTTTTTTTATTTCAAATTTAATTTAAATAAATAAAATAAAATGTAAAATGTTGTATCATTAAATATATATGGGACTCAAATTGCGACAAGACCCGCCCTGTATTCCTCGGAATCCATGATGGATTCTGTGGTTTTTCCAACATCCAACTGATGTCGGGCCCAATTTCTAAAAATAAACGTCCTCTTCTCCGAAAAAACAAAGAAAAGAGGGCTGAGACTTCTGAAATTTCGGCAGAGTCTCCCTAAAAAAGGGACATTTACCAAATCTTTCACCTGTAAGAATCACAGTTTAATATTCTTAAACTTCAGCACACACACATTACAAAATGGGCCTCTAGCCTCCCATTCAATCCTACCAGGGCCATAACAACGCAATCTATGAATTTATTTCTTTACTTTATAAATATAGCCACATATTTCAAATCGTAACTCAAACAGTTTATTTTGCGGCTGCACCTAGGTTAGCCTAGGTTGCCTATGTACCCTCACTAAGGGATCAAACCACATGTAGTTCTTTAAATAATGATAATGCTCACAAAAATACAATTCCACACTCAAATTCACTGCATTCAACATTCTAGACAATTTCATAGTTAAGCACATATCAATCTCATAATTTCAATAATTACACATGTGCAGAGTACTCTCATGCACATGCTCAAGAAACCCTAACTTGGAACACATCCACATATCATCCATACATATATACATATATCTACAAACACTGTCCGTCAAGGCCTTCGGTACACCTGGTCAAGGGTGCTGGGATCAACACCCTCAGTACCACCACCCATCGTCATCCTACACCGCACGTGTGGCCCCACACGCCAGCATCCTATATCATACGTGTGGCCCCACACGCTGTGTAACATCCCGTTCCCAAATTAGTATTTAATTCTTAAATTATTCAAGTGAAAGACATCTTTACCCCAGAGAGTGTAATAAATTAAATAATTAAGTTAAGTTGTTAAAATAAAAGAAAATAATTTGAAAACAATTAATAAATTAAGGAGAATTTGGAATTTTAAATAATAATTAATATTTAAAGGGGCAAAATGTCATTTTAAATTCAGGAATGAATTTGGGGAAGTGAGCCACACCGTTATGTCGGGTTCGTCGATACGAGTTCGTGGGTATATTGTGGGCTCAATTCCGAGTTATATTTAATAAATTATGATAAAAATATTGTGAGGGGCAAAACGGTAATTAGCCAAGGTCAGATTTTACAAAATCTGACCTCTCTCTTCTCTCTCTCCCTCACGCAGAACCCCCCCTTGTTACAAGGTGATTGCCCCTCCCCTTGCAAAACCTGCTGCCGCCACAGCACCGCCACCAGAGCTGACCGTCCGAAATGACCAAGCCAGACTCACTGCCCTACCTCGCTCTTCCCCGACGCCGGAAGCCGCGGATTCGCATGAAAATCCAGAAATTTGGCCAGCTTTTCTTCAAATTCATGGAGCTCGTTTCTCCCTCCTCCCGCCACCGATCGGGACAAGTAAGGTATGCTTTTCCACCTATTTTTCATGCTCTAGCTGATGGTTGGGTAGGTGCTGATCGAATCGTAGGCGTAGGTAACCCAAATTTCGAATTTAGGTTTCAGCCAATTTTGGAATTAGGTTTTGGGCCATTTGCGGTCCAAATTGGACTTTCCCGTAGTTGACAAAAGTGTTCGGGAGGTCGAGAACTAGCTGTAGGTGGAAGGAAAACTCTTGGTTTGGAGGTTGGTCCGAGCGAATTTATCGCTTTATAATCGATCGAAATCACAACAAGGCGTGTTCATGCGTGGGTTCACTTTTCACTGTCAATCTTTATTCCTAAATTATCCTTACGCCGCCATGAGCGCATAGACGGCTTCTGATTTCAATTTGAAGTTCGTATGATGCTTGAACTGATTTACGCCCTATTGTTATCGGGTTCGATGAGTTTGGACCGGGCTTGATCAATTCCAATTCTTAGTATGTTGTTTCCTGCTTTTTTAGGACCATGTAGGAGCTGGCGAATTGTGGATCGGGAGCCTGATGCTCCGCATCAATGACTTATAGCTTAGTTTCATTTCCGTCCCGAGTGATCGCGAGAAATTCGACCGCTGACGGACTAAACCTTCGGAATGTGTTTAGTTGACCTCGTTGGACTTTTATGAGAGTTCGGACCGAATTTGAAGGTCGTGGGCCCGCAGCCCGATTGACCAAAATGGGGAATTTGACCACTAGGGTTATCTGAGTTTTCCGAGGCCATTTATCTTTCGAGAAAGTACTAAAATGGTCCAAGGACTTGGGAAATGTTGTTTATTGAGTTTTATTTCCGAGATTCTTATTATTGTCTTTATGTGCTTATTATTTGCTATATTAATACCTTGAGGTTATATTCGCTTATTCAATGGCTAATATATGTTATTAATTGTTATAATTATTATTGGGTATTATTGTAATTTATTTAAGTGATGAGTTATTTATATATATATATACATATGTTGCATGATTTGAAACTGAATTGTTGCCTTCAAAATTATAGATGTCTTCGTACATCTCGGTTGCCTCTGGATTATATATTGTTGCCTTCTTGATATAATGATGTCTACGACATCCTAGTGGCTTTTCGGATATAAAATATCTTCTGCATAAGTGTTGCCTTCAGATGATGATATGTCTCACGGACATTTGGTTGCCTTCGGTTATGTCCAGCCAGATGACATTACGCCCACATGTCTCGAGGACGCCCGAACCGTGAGGAGTGAGGACGTGGCTCGTGTTTGACTATATGTCCCCCGAGTTCTGGCGAGGACGCGGCTGGGTTGACTATATGTCTCTAAGTCTTGCGAGGACGCTGGTCGACTTTGTGTCGCCGAGTCTTGCGAGGAATGGAATTGACGGTTTAATGGAAATTATATGGAATTGATGGGCTGCGTTCTCTGGTTGACTTTGTGTCCCGAAGTTCTCGCAAGGATATAAAAGACTTTGTTTGCCACCCTACTTCTATTTTTCTGCAGGTATTAGCCAGATCCCTAACCACCGCCCGATTTTGACGCATCGCACAGGGTGGTTAGCCGCCTTCCTTCCCTCTGCCGCCTCTAATAAGTGGTTGTTAAGTTTATGTTTCTTAAGTTGTTTCTTTTGGCTTCCCTTGACAATATTGTAATAGGACATATGATGTATTTACCCAAGCTCATGATTAGGCTAATATTAGTTGTTTTAAATGTACTTATCCTGGTTGCTATCTTAAGAAGGTTCAAGAAGATTCAATCACTTTGGCAAAGGTAATTTTATGCATTTCATTCATTACAATGCATTAGAATTATGACTAGTCATCTTGATTTCATTATCGTGTAAGAGATACAATGCATTAGGTTATGACTAGTCATCTTGTAAGTTTATGACTAGTCATCTTTGGTCGCCAAATTTCATTTGTTTCTAGTCAATCCTAACCAATTCTTTTGTCCTATTATCCTAATTCCTTCTACCGCCATGTGTCCTTTTTGACCTAGGAATTTTTGGATAAATGCCCATTGCTTCTTCATTTGGAGCCGCTTACTTTGAGAGGAGAGTTTTTGAAAGGTTTTGGTTTTCTTCCGTTGCATTTCTTCTTCCTCCAATTGAACCACCATTTTTCATCTATGAGTTTTCTAAATTGATTTTTGAAAACAGTTTTTGAAATATGAAATCTACATCTAGCTAGAACATATACATCCTCATATATATCTAGGTTAGATTCAAGATTGGTTTCTTCAAGAGTATGGTTTTCTTGAAGAAATTGGTCTTTTCTCTTTGAATCCAAATTCTTGGTTTCTGCTTGAGTTGGGCTTGTGTCGGTGCCATGGGATGAACGAGCTAAGAAGGAGTCGCTATTGCCATGAATGATTGAGCTTGAAGCTTTGCTAAGTTGGAGAAGAAGATTGCACAAAGGAGGTATAGCTTATTTTCCTAAATAGACCTAGGATTTCTTGAGCTTGCTTGTGTATTCTTTGTAAGAATCTTCTTTGCTTAGTGGATTGCCCTGGTGCTGATGACCCTAGCTTTTCCCAATGGTGGGTTTCGGTGAACAAAATTTGGTCTCGCATCTCTATAATTTTCTGGGTTTGTGTTCTTGATTGTTGACTAGTCATCTGATGTATTTCCTCGGTTTATGTTCTTGCACTTGACTAGTCATCATTATCGCTGATTGTTGTTTACTTGTTTATATTGCTTTCACACACTTTCACCATAGTTGTTGCTAGCTGTGATGCCTAGATTGACGAGTCCTTCGAGTGCCTAGGTTGTCACGTAGTTATCTTTTAGGGTTGCATACATTTTAGCATGCTTTGTGTGTATTCTTGATTATGATTGTTCATGACTAGCAGCTTGACTAGTCATAAGTTTTTGGTCAAGGTCTAAACTCGTGTGAAGATTGTTGCATTGTGTTTTAAGTGTCGTAAAATTTACCCCTCTTCACCTAAGTACCTAATTTCGGTGGTATACCCTTAATGGGTGATGACATATATGTTCACGCGATGATTACTGGTGTGGCTTAAAAGTATAAAGATTGGTTAAATATATAGTTGAATGGGTAAGGGTACATTAATTATAGTTGCAAAGTTGATATAAGGAAAAGGACTTAGATGATAGATTCACGTCGTATGATATGAACTTGTGCCTTGTGGAAGAGCTAAGTGTGGCTTGATCCCTCACGTAGGGTACGTAGGCAGCCTAGAATAATCTAGGTGCAGCCACAAAAAGGATATTAAGGAACTTGGTTATGAGGCTTGTTCGATAATGATCCTACTTAATAGAATTCTACATATAATGTTGTCAACGTGCTTGTTAATATAATATCAACTGAAATGATCGTAGTCGGATGATTGTTTAGGTTTCACTTGATATTATAATATGGCAACAAATGTTGATGATCGGAATGTTTTAAGGCCGGAGGCCATTTAGTTCAAATGTTTTTAGATGTGTGTGAATATAATTTGTGCATGTCGAACGATTGAGGACATTAAATTATGTTTCACGGTAGAAATAATTTTGGGAGAGCGATTATTATAGGGAGACTCACGAATTTTCGCGTAAATCGAACCTTGAAATTGTTTGAAATTTTGATTAGAAGGGCAATTTAGTCATTGTGCCCAGCACCTGCCAGTGTCTGACATGCACGTGGTTTGACACGAATTCCAAAGTGGAATTTGGGTCAGTCTGTCACTGCATCCTACAACGCACTTGTGGGTAGTCCATAACATCATCATCATCTCCACATGCCGACATCCTACATCGCATGTGCGTAGAGTACTCAATGCCCGTCAAGGCTTACGACACACCCGATCAAAGGTGTCCAGGATCTTTTCCCAACCCACACGTCGGCATCCTACATTGAACATGTGGCCCACACGCTAGAATTCAACATCAGCCCATGTGAGTAGAGTACTCAGTGCCCGTCAAGGCCTATGGCATACTTGATCAAAGGTGCCCAGATCTTTACAAAACCCACATGTCGGCATCCTACATCGAACATGTGGGCCTACACGCTGGAATCCTACATTAGCCCGTGTGGTAAGGTAACCAAAATCTAAAATTGACATTCATAAATGTATATATATATATATAATGTCATACACTCCCAAGATTCAATTCCTAATAACCATATCCTAAATTCAGTTCTCAATTTCACGTCATGCAAATTTAACACATCCCAATAATATCATAGTTAAAACAATAATATTCAAGTACCAAATTCAAACCTAACATATATCAGCATAGTGCGAAACCCAAAACCATGTACTCCAATAATAATGATAATAATCTCTTTAAATCCCAAATAATCAAAATAATCAATTTACAATTAAGTCCCATATGCATCCAATAACCATAAGGCAATGTTATAAATCTCAATATTAAAACACAATATGCATACATCCCATTAATCAGATAACAACGCACATTAACTCAAATATCCAAATATCACCATAACTCGTTAATTGACCTTAACAGCGAATTTAAATTCAAAACCTAGTTCCCGGAACTTAACATGTACACACAACCTTAGAAAAGTCCTAAAGCCATTCTAGTACTTTTCAAAGGATGGGACGGTCTCAAAAGACCCGTGGTCAACGGTTTGGCCAAACTTCCTATTTTTGGTCAACCGGGCCCGTGGGGCCCACGACCTCTGATTTCCCGATCCGAAAGTTCCTATAGGTCCAACGAAGTCTACTGGACACGTCCTGAAAGTTTGGTCTCGATCGAGAGGTCGGATCTAAGCCAATCGCATGATCGGACGTCGATCGTTTCACCTAACCTTAGACTCATTGATCCAAAGTATCTGGGACTCCGATTCTTGATCCACGAGTTCCTACACGATCCTAGAGGTACGAGGAACAATATATCTCAAGTTGGGACCGATCCAACAGTAAGAACCTATCGAACCCGAATATCGCCTATTAGGCGCAATATCCGTTCGACTATCAGACGATAACCAAATTCAAATCCGAGCATACCGTCGGGCTCAGGACAACGTGGGGAACATTGTAGAATGCATTGGGCAGCCACATAGTGGCCCACGCGCCACTGTACTCTCCGGCAGAGCGTGGGTGTCTTGAGAAATTTTCACGGAAATTTCTTGAAATACCCTTCAATACCTATACCAAAAGATCAAGCACGAAAAGGAGAGCAACTTTTGTACTAGGCTCGACCCCAAACTTGGCCGAAAAGTGGCCGAAAAACATAGAAACCGTCGGCTCAAAACCTAGGTTTTGGATTCGAATCAAAACTCCAAAATCGATAAAATATCTATACATATAGCTAGAGAACGTCAAGGGGATGAAGAAGCATACCTTGATCTACGAAAAACGTTGCCGGAATCGCCAGAAATGACGATTGAAAAATTCCGAAACTTCTCCCATTTCCAATCGCTACACTGTGTGAAATCGAGCCTGGAAAAGGGGTGGGTCAGGAAGAGAAGGAAGAGGGAGGAATTTTGGAGGTGGTTGCATCAGAAACGGTGACCAGACGGCGATAAACTCGCCGTTTGAATTTTGGTGCCGTCGGAGGAGAGGGAGTTATTGGAGAGAGAGAGAGAGAGAGAGAGAGAGAGAGAGAGAGAGAGCTGGGTATTTTAGGGTTTTAAACAATTTTTGAAATGACCATTACGTCCTTTGGGTTTTCAGAGGTTTACGAGTTCGTTACAACTCGGAATTGAGCGTGCCGCCTGTCTACGGACTCGTGAGAGCGAGCTCTATGCAACGATGCAACTCAATTCCCCAAAATCTTTCTGGATTAAAAAATGACTAAAGTGACCCTAACCCCAAGGGCAAAATTGTAATTTCACAAAAAGAATTAATTTGAATTAAATGGAATAAATTGGGTCGAGATGTTACAAATTGCTTCCATGAAGTTCAAATAATCATTAATGCAGAAAATATTTCATGACTAAAGGAGTGGGTTGGCGAGGGGAGAAACTCTCATGCAACGGGAATATCACTTTTGATATCCTGGTCAATAACACAATGATACATAGGATAACTTTTCCACATGTTCTGGTGTTATTGACCGGATATAGTAAAATAGTGATATCCCCGTTCCAAGTAAGTATTTTTCATTGGAGAGATGCGCAAGTTTGTGGTTGTCTATTGTCGAACAACTTTGAATTCTCTTTGTTTGTTTTTTTCTTTTCGAATAGGATGAGAACAACTAGACATGATTTTCCTTCCGTGTGCATGGTGTTGTGGTTAGGAAATATACCACACAAGTTTATGGTCAAAGTCTTCCTCTGCTACCTCTCCTACTTAGACTTGGATTCTTGCTTCACTAGGCAAAAAAGTAAATGGTCAAGTCTTCCTTTTGGAAATTTCATTAGTCTTGACCTAGAAGGATAATTTCCTTCGAGTGTCTCAGAATGTGGACAACGATAAATAGATAAGTACCTCTCATAACAGTTGTGTTTGAATATTCAGCAATTTGGAGCACAATACTTGGTATGTTCTGAACCTATGAGTTTAGAGCAACTCCACCCTAAAGGGAAAGGGCAAGGGTAAGGGAGGGCAAGGGAGGGCAAGGGTTGGCACTATTCATGTGAATAGTGGCTGCCCTTGCCTTTGTTGGCTCCACCCATGAAGGGCAAGGTAAATCAATTACTATTCACTTTAATTTATTTTCCTATTTTTTTTACTTAAACAATTAATTTGGATATGATTTTCGGATAAGATTTTGGGTTGCCACATGTCACTATTCATTAAAAATTTATCATATAAAATTTTATATAAGATTTTTGGATTAAATTTTCGGATAAAAATTTTGGATTAAATTTTCGGATAGGATTTTCAGTTGCCACGTGTCGAAATTTTGATGAAACTTTCATATCTCAATTTTCAGATAAGATTTTCGGATAAGATTCTCTGTTGATGAAACTTTCATACGTCCATGAACCTCCTCCTTCAATGGAAGTGGTCATTTCTATTTTTACACAAAATAAAATTTTTGAGTAAAAAATGTTGGGTGGAAAGTAAAAAATATTGAAAGGAGATGAATTTGTATGCAAATTTGGTGTGGAAAGTGAATGGGTATGGTGGGTATTTATAGAAATAATTTCCAGAATTTTATTATATTTTTTATAAAAATTTGTAATTTTTTCAATTCTTTATACCTTAAAAATTGCCCAGCAGTCGGATTGTACAAAAAAAGATGATCGGAGGCTCAAGAGCGCGCCACATGGCAAAGAGCCGTTGGCCCATTATGCGACGCGCCTCATTCAAATTTTTTTTAACGTTGGCACGTGCATTGCACGCGCCAACGGTAAAAAAATGTGAAACAGGCTCGCTGATGTCATCGCTAACATCAATTTGCCTTCGGGCTTGGGCTAGGGCAAGATTTGCCTCGGGCTGCTGTGCTGGAGCGACTTGCCTGGGCTCGGGCTGCCTCCTGCCTGCTTGGGCTCCTCGCGCTGGACATGCTCTTAGCGGAGAGAATGGTCTATTCCCTTGAAAACAATATATGGACTAGTTATTATCATGTTGATGGAAGTGGACCCATAATCATTTATTTGGGGCTTAAATGCGGTTTTGCCCCTTGAACTATACATAATTGTCAATTTACCCCTTAAGCTTTTTATTTTCTGGTAAATTAAGGACTTAAACTATATAAAAATGGCCAATTCAAGACTCATGTCAATTTTTTGGATGTCCATCCAAATTTATGTCATGTGACTGGCACATGCTCATTTGTTTTCTCTAAAAAGTCAAAAACGAGAAAAAATAAACGAAACCTAAAACTTAAAAAGAAAAAAGAATAAGCTGCAACTCCCCTCCCTCCCCTTTCACCCCTGCCTCTGCTCTCTCTCTCTCTCTCTCTCTCTCTCTCTCTCTCTCTCTCTCTCTCTCTCTCTCTCTCTCTCTCTCTCTCTCTCTCTCTCTCTCTCTCTCTCTCTCTCTCTCCACTACTACAATTTTAGCTTATATTGACAACCTATTAGTGGCGAAGGAGCAGTTCAGCCAGTATAGGACTCATTACTGGCTAAGTAAAATGGTTTGTCACTACTAAATAATGCTGGCAAAGGCTTTCTTCAGTAAATGTTTTACTGGCGAGCCACAACGCCAGCCCCTTCAATGGCGCGAATCCAAAATATTAAGCGCCTAAATTTGTAAGCCAAATTTTTGTACTAACGAGTTGGTTTGCCAGTACTAGACTTAAATATAATTTTTTTACTTAAACTTTCTCTATACATCCTCCAAACCGACTCTCTCTCTCATTGACCAAAAGAGACCATCTCTTCTCACTCTTTTTTTCTTTTGTTTTTGGGTTTCGCCCCTTGTCACTCACTCACCCCTCATCCCTCTTCCTCTTTTTTTTTTCTCATTGAAGAATAAATTTTTTCTTCCTTAGAGCTATTGGAGTTTGAGGAATCATGTGGTTGTGATTTTCGTATCTATTAGTTCAGATTGAAAGGGAGATTAAATTTGGGGGTTTTCTTTGCCCTTTTCAGATGGCCCTGAATTAGTTCTTCTTCTTTAAAGAGGGGGCCCTATTCTGGTGAGATTTTTGTTCCTATTTCTTTTATTTAAACACACAGAGACAAGATTTTTGGGAGCTCTAGAGTCTTCCCGCAGCTATCCCTGTGGCAATTTCTTCTCTTTGGGCTACCCTCTCTCCTTCTTTCCTCCCTCATTTTATGGCAAGAGTTGGTAGGAGAAAGAAGTGGGCAATGGTGTTGGTCTGAAGGGTGTTTTGCTCCTGCGCACACAAGTATCCTTTGGTTTTTCACATGGTCTGTCTTGGGTTTGTCTTTGGCCATGTGCTGGAGACTCCCAGCAATCTGCACATGCAAGTATCCTTTGGTTTTTAGATGGTTTGTCTTGGGTTTGTCTTTGGCCATGTGCTGGAGACTTTCCTATGATATTTTCTTAGTTGTTTGGGCCACTCCTAAGGTGATGGGCTAATTTAATAAGATGATGGGCCAATTTTCTAAGGTGATGAGCTATTTTTCTCTCTTTCATGCTTACCCACATATTTGGGCTCAAGAAATGGGCTCGAGTTTTGGGGCTCCTAAGCAGCCTAAAACTTCCACTTCTTGGCTCATCAATGGGCCTCATGAATGCTTGTAACCATCCATACCACAACCCACTCAGCAAGCCTCGGGCATTTGCGTGGCTTGGGCCCACTTATGCTTGTAGTGTGGCTATGTGCGAAATAAGGATTTATCGTATTTAAGTCAAAATGACTCTTGACGGGATAATAAGCATGGGTTCGTATAGCCGATACATTTTTCAAGCTCGTTATGACTATTGGCGTGACGAGTTATATATTTGCTTGGCGTGGCACGTGGATCATGAGTCATGACTCGTGCGAGCGCATACGACAAACTATCGCGTACCCAAATTAGGTTTCTCCTTAGTAAGGTGTCATACCGGGCCGGATATATATTTGGGCCCAACCTTGAATTTTTGGGCCTCAACATTAGCCCATTGATTATTGGGGTCATGAATGGGTGCTGGAATGGGCCAAATAATCAAACCCAACCCAAAAATCAAATTCATAGTGGTGATGTGATCCTTCTCTTCCTGCGTGCACACCGACATCATGTCATGATGGGCTCCCAGCAATTACTTGCGGTTTCCCAGATACCAACTTCCTCCTTCCTCCTTCCTCCTTTTTATTTATTATTTCTTTCTTCTTTTCCTTCCTCATTATGCGGACCAGAGCAAACCTCTCTTCATTTTTCTCCTCCTTCTCTTTCCTTCCTCCAACGAACTCAAAGTGAGAGAACGTGAGATTGAGAAGAACCGCCCATCTTCAGCCCCGGAAGGAAGCTCGAGCCGAACCCGACTCCGTTATCCCTCTTGCATGAATTTGTCGAGAGATCTCTTCGTGCAGGTTTTTCTTCCAAAAAACCCCGATTTCTCCTTTCTTGGTGCATTCGAGGCCATCCTTTAAGGGGATTAACAAGGTATGCCCTTTTCTCTTGCAATTTTTCGAATCTATTGAGGGGTCGTTGGGTTCTTCATACTCATGGGTTTATTCTTTGTTTTGGCAGCCAAGCACCCAACCTCTTTGACTCATCCATCTTTTGTCGCCACCACAACAAGGGTACCCATGGCGTAATCGCTAGCAAGGAAGGGTTTGCATCAGTTTTGGGGTTCTCTTCTTTTTGATTTTTTTTTCGCAAGCTGCTGGAAGGATACCGAAATCGTGAGGAGGAATCGCTGGTATGGATTGCTCCCTTTTCTTTTCTTCATTTTTTTTCTTTTTTATCATGTGATGGGCCTCCTAATGCAAGCGAAAAGGCTAAACTTTATACGATGTGCCTTTCCCATGATTGTAGGCTTGTAAGTCTTTGGAACAAGAAGAGAGAGGTGCTGAAAGCTTGGTTGGCATTCCTTGCTGCTAGAAGCTTTGAGTGGCTTCGTAACTTGGGCATGTGAGCTTCTTCCTTGGTCTTTCGATAAGTAGTTCTGCCTATCTGCTTTGGAGTCTTGGGCTCTTCCTCTGACTTTGTAGGAATAGACATAGACTGGTGTTTTGGCCTAGGCTCTTCTTTCTTGTGAACACATGCTTGATTAATTTTGGACTATCTCCTATGTTGTGAGAAAAATGGCTGTTAAGAAACTGACAGAATGCATGTTTTGCAATGCTTGAATTTTGCATTATTGGGAGATAATTTGCTTACCATGGGAATTGCTTATTGATCATGGAACGAGAATTTTGCTTGCTATGGGTTTGAGTAATAAATCGCATGCTGCTTGGATATTTGTCTAAGCTTTTCTTTTAGCATGAGCTTGCTTGGCGCATATTTTGCGTGTGCTACGTTCTTGACCCCTTTTTGCAGGTATGAGCTTGGTAGCAGTGTGTGAAAGTTTAGGAATTTGCATGTGCGTGTGTTTTTTCGCGGGTGTAAGACTCGAGTCTTTGGGATAGGAAGAGTGAAGGTGCTGGCACACTTGTTGAATTTCCTACTTGTTGGAAGCTTTGAGTGTGTCCAACTCAATATACTTTGGGTGTTTGAACTATTGCAATAGTCTCAATTCCTCTTGATTGCTTAGGATATGGATTTTTCTTTGTTGGACTAGATATGTCCTGGTGTTTTGGCTTAGGCTTGCTTGATTCTTAGGCTCTCTTTTATTTTGCAAAAAAAAAAAAAGGCTACTAGGAAATAGACAGAATGCATGGTATGCTTGAGATTTTTTTTTTTTTTTGTGTACTCTTTGGAATTGTCGGTCGAGCATGGAATGACAATTTTTCTTGGCATGGGCTCGAGTAATAGATTGCATGATGCTCCAAAAATATTTTTGTTTATGCATTCCGCTTGGCATGAGATAGCTTGCTTTGCTTGGCCTATGAAGTTCATATTGCTTGCATGCTAGTGTGGAGATTACTTGGCTTTAACATAGAGAACTAGCTTTATGCTTTGCCTTTTTGCAGCATATTCTTCGTTGGCAATTCTTGCATGGATTCACGTAATAAGTCACAATGACTTATGTGATGAGTGATGGCCTATTTCCCCTTGCACGCTGGGTTGAAGAAGGGACGACTACCTTCATTGCTTAGAAACACTTGCCAAGGTTCGATCATAGGCACTAGGTAAGCTTTGGAGGCTACTCTCATTTCTAGGTGTTATATAGAAAAAAGGCATGTTTCCAGAGGCCCCTTGATTTTTTCAATACCCTTGTAGCATCACTAAGGGCTGGCCAGAGTGGTTCAATCGTGAGTTGACAGACCCGACTACCAAAGATGTTTTGCGAATCATTGAAGGTTGCAAAGGAAACATTGTTTTCGACCTTACAATAGTGTGCTGAAAGGGTTTGAGCATGTGTCTTATTAGAACCTCGCATGGACTTCCTGCTTGATACTTAGAAGAAGTTATAGCACACGCTATTTTTAGAGCACAAGCTGCTTGTAGCATAAAGATGTATGCCTGATCCCTTTAAGCAAGAGTTGTCGTTAATGCGTTGAGCCTTAAGGGACACGAATTGGAGAGCCAGTGCCATAAGCTATGAGACCCTTTCCTTGACAAATGAGCTACTAATAATGGCGCTTGGTGCGTGGTAGAAACATCGAAAAGATCATCTATTTGCGCTTCTTTTGTTCTGTTTTAATCATGCACCGTAATCTAGTTGAGGTACCTAATTCTCCTTGTTTGCATCGTGATACATAATTTTTTTTTTATAGCAAGGCTATATCTTCCAACACCATCTTTCTCTAACACATATCCTTATTTCGCCTTGCAGGTCGCATTTCTTTGTTGTGGGGGGCTGGCTAGCTCGGTGCGTAGTAGCTTTTCCTTTTGAAACCTCAAGGTGTATCAATCTTTAGCACAGTTGACTGCATTTGGGCTTGAGTTGTACCCCTTTTTTTGGAGAGCCTAAAGCTCATGTTGTTGGAAACTTGAAACACAACATTGTTACATACTTTCTGCTAGAACTTTTTGGCTTGTTTTGTACGCATTGAGATAATGATTTCCAGCTTGTTCTGTACACTTTGCTTGGTTGGAAATGATGAACTGCATCAATTGTTGGGATTTGGAATGCATTGAGATAATGATTTCCAGCTTGTTTTGTACACTTTGCTTGGTTGGATCACAAAAGTGTTTGCCTCATTGCCTCTATGTTTTTTTTCACAGGGCCTTCCTTATGCGATCTGAATTTTTCTTTCACAGCACCCCAACACATACACTCTCTTCAAATATTTGCAGGGACTGGAATGATTTTCCTTGAAAGCATGACCTTCCTTTTTTTTCAAGTTTGACACATGATATTGTTTGTGCATGGTGCTTGTTAACAGCTTGGGATCCCATCTAAGTGGCTTTGCTTGGTATAGTTACTGCTGAGAGGCTTAGTTTTGTAAAGAAAAGTTTGCTTGTCAATTTTTTTAAAAGAGCATGTTTTGCAAAACAGAGAAAGGTAAAAGCAAGGAAAGAATTCTATAGGCTTTTTCCTTTTTCCAAAATACTCCATTCTCATTGCAAATATCATCTTACACCTTGGCATGCTATAATGGTGGTGCATTCTACAAAAGTTGTGAAAGCATATGGTGAAAACACAGAAGGAGGTCATCTTTGAAATAAATTTGAAAACCCATAAACAAAAGGATAGGTGCAAAAGCAATTTAGCAGTAGTAAGGCTTTGAGCCACTTTGCATTGATGAATACTCCAATCAAATCAAGCCCCCAAGTATGAAAGGGCTAAGGAGTGTGCATGACTTGCAATAGCATGAAAGCTTGTGGCTTAGGTTGGCATGTATTTGGCATGTGTTGTACTAGGCTGCCATGCTCTGCAGAGATATTTAACAAAGCCACAGCCGCTGCTTTACTTGCATGCGCTCATAACCCAACTAATCAAAGAGTGATTTGCGGCTCATAACCCATTACACTTTCTTCAACTTCTGTGAGGTTACGACAACTGTCTCTCGATAATCTTGCTGACCAAATGAAGCCCCCAAGTGGCGTTCTTCTGGCATGTCCAATTTGAATATTTCGCTGTTGTAACCATCCTCTCATCCATTAGCAAGTGGCCATGGGGTGTTATAGCTCGAGGAATTTGAATATGTACGCCAGTAGGCTTTCTCCATGTTTCTGCAAGGCTCCCAAATAGCATCCGGTGGCTTTGGGTCATTCTTCCATGGGTGGCACAATTCATCGTTGTCGAGCAAATCATCAAAGCATGTAATGACTGCAGCCATCTCATTTCCCCTTCATTTTGGCAAGGGGTCTTCATCAATAGCTTGCCTCTTAGAAGGTAGGTCAAGAGTTCCGTCATGTATCTCGGCATGCAAGATCTTCCTCAAAGTTTGACAAGCAATGGTTGGATGCCCCACGAACTGATGATAACGATAGTACCTAATATCACATTTTCCCTTTCTTATATGGAATTTGTAAGGCTTGAGAGGTTTGATTGCGCCTGTTGACTACGCAAATCTCACGGCCTGGTGTTCCGGGCAAATGGGACGTGCATCAACACATGTCATCCTTCTTTGTGTTGGATGGGTGTGTGCGGGCGTGCCGGCACGATCTACCGTGCATTTGAAGATAATGTGGATGGCGAATAGATGGATTGGGTGTGCCTGTTTGAGTCTGACTTCTCTCCAAGCAATTGTGGCTAAGAGAGGAACAAGTCTCGGTCGTTGAGTTCATGGCCTGAGCTACAAGGCCGTAGGCGATGGTGTCAATGATGGAATAAGGTCGGTGGATCTGGGTGGTGCTCCAGCGCCTCGCTAGGTTGCGAAGGTTGTATGATATATGGGGTGGACGGAAAAGTCACAAAGGGTGGAAAGGTCGTATGATATATTTAATGAATGAGAGATCTTAATTTAGCCACTACTCCTAAGAAAGCGTGTAAATGTATTGATAATGCATTGCTAGGAAAATAAATAACAAGAAAAGATAATTTGCTCTATGGGAGGCATGTATGGTCAAGGACCTTTTGAACGTAGTTGGAGTTCGGTATTTATAGAGGAGACCCTGGGGAAAGAAGCAAGCCCTTGCATGGCGTGGGTTTTCAGAGATAGTAGGTGGCTGGATAACATCTGGAAATAGGAAGTATGGCAGTGTGACCTCCATGGAGTCTGATTGTAGTCACGGTAGTTGGTCCATGTATTGTGCTGAGATAAGCATTTAATGCTTCAGTTTGGCAGTTGGTGACTTTTCCTCCTAAACCAAAATCCTGTCTACCAACTTGATTTTCTTATTGTATGTTTATCTCAATCACTTCCTTTCTTTCCACGTGCTTCTATACAAAGTCAATGACTTTCCTCTTGCATGGGTTACTGACTCTCCAAAGACAACTTGCTACAATCATAGCCACTACTCATTAAATGAGCTGTGGGGACCACCCCAGCAAATGGCAAAAAGTTTTTTACTTTCTTTGGCCTTGTAATGGAGGGCTCATTCACCCTTCAGCCTAAGTTCACCGTGTTCGCGCGCTTTCTACAAGGGTCGTCCTTTGGTTTTGATTACCTTTTGCTCAGGTTGAAACAACGAATGACACCTAAACACGTTTGACCTTTGGGCTGGTGGCTCGGCCGAGCGAGGCCGTTATTTGGCTAGCCTCATGGGTCGGGATTTTTAGGCACAAACATTGCCCACATTCTCGGATCCTTCGGTCATCTGTTGATTTAATATCGTGAGTGGAGGCTGAATGGATCACAGGGAATGGACTCTTTGTATTCTTCTAAAATAACGTTAAAAGTCTAATAAGTATTTAATGCGCAAGCACGTCACCTGGGTCATTATTGCCTTGATTCGATTGAGTTGTCGCTTCAGCTTGTCAACTGAAATGATGGCCCCTGGGGGCTTGACATGTCAGCGTGTACTCGAGCATTTGTCAGGCCGTTGAGTTACTCGAGAAAGCCATGTCCATTCGTTTTGAATTCGAGCGCCAATATAAAAACCCATCCTTCTTCATACGCCCAAACTCTGCCGAATCTTTTCCTCAAACTTTCAAACCTTCCAAACTTGATTGCCCTCTCAGTTTTCTCATCGACTTTAGCTTGTGCTAACAAATCCGAACCCTTTCCTGTGCTTTTTATCTGAAGACTCCGACTTTTTGCTGATTTATGAGTTTTCAGTCCTCGGTGTTCTTCGTGTTCTTCATCCTTTTCACAGTAAAGTTCTCAAAAACTCTCTTGGATCCATTCTAATGGCAGCAAAAATGACTTCTTCTGTTGAGACTCGGTCCTAGGCCTTCTATACCGAATTCGAGAACATCTGTCGAGAAATTCAAAGCTCGATCGAGGCCAACATCATCGTTCCTTGGTTCGAGATGGTAGACCTCTTTTCTTTTGACAGCCCTTTTGAAGACCGAGATGGTAGACCTCTCTTCTTTTAACAAGATGGACTATCAGGACTGGAATGCCACTCGGCCCCAAACGTAATGGCCGACCATTTCCTCAGAATGGGAGAGGTGGCTACCGAGAATGGAGCATTTGTTAAGCCAATAGTGGAAGGAGCAAGGAATCTATCCTTTGATCAAGCTGTTTGAGAGGCCGATTGTCATGGATCGATCACTGTTGGTCGTGGCCTTGAGTTTCTGGTCTTCGAGCACGAACACAATGAATCTACGGTTTGGCATGATGACATCAACCGTTCTTGACATGGCCACTCTGTTCGGTCTTTCACCAATTGGCGTGGAGGTGAACGCCAAACTCATGGCCCCTAAAGCCGCAGAAATTTCAAGGCCGCTTGGCCCACGATCGCCGAACTAGCTATTCCAGCTTTTACAACAACTTCGGCGAGGTCAGGCACTCGGCATTCTTGCTCTCCTGGCTATGCAAGTTCGTCTTCTGCTGCCAGGATAGAGTTTGCCCATTTGGCCGACTACTTGGAGTAGGGAGGGAGGTTGACTTAGCCCCTTCTTGCTCCACCACATCTACCGGACTCTTCACGACATCGTCACCGATGGCATGAAGTCGAAGCACGGCAGCCCTCTCTGGGCTTTTCAATTTTGGCTCCAGGCCTATTTCCCATAGATGAGAAGAGCCGTGTCGATTTCTGACACCGAGCCTTTGGCCAATGCGCTCACTAGGTGCCCAAGGAAGGCTAACACAACGGCCTTCTGCTTCAAGTTCTTTTATAATTTGGTCTAGCGGTCAGGGGCACAGTTCCGCATTTGCCTCACTCGGCCATTCCCTCTCTACTTGGCACACAATCTCTCCATCATCCCCGACGGCCAAACGAAAAATGACCTTAAGGAGATTTGGGGTTCATTCTTGGTCTCAAGGGACCTCCATTGCGGCCTCACTATGGTCGCAAGACAATTTGGTTTGATTCAAACGGTCCCTCAGCTTCCATTCTCCAAGAACCGATTATTGTCCTAAAGGGCGGACGTTGGTCAGAACCATGGCACGACCAAGATCTCGTTTCAGCTACAGAAGGGGATGACTTTCCTTACCTTTTTCTCCTAGATGCGGCGATACGCCACAGACGAAGATTACAAGGCCTAGTATGATGACTTCATCTCGGCCCGATTTGCTCATACGGTGGATGAGGCCGTGAGAGGGGCTTTGACCAATGCAGATTGGGACCCTCTCACTCCCAAGAAAAGTAAGATAAAGAAGGTCACGGTTGAGAGCTCGGCCCTAGTTCCTCGGCTGTGGCCGCCTTTCAACACCGTCTATCAAAGCATCGCGACACTGCTCGCCGCACCAACGACCTCGACCAAGGTCCCAAGGGCAACGGTCGTGTCTCCGTGAGAGGAGAACTTCTATCAGATCTTTCGATACTAAGGATGCCCATTGTGTCCTCGGCCACGTCCATTGCCGTGAGGCGCCCGCACCTCCGCCAACCCAACCAACCGTTGATAAAGGTGTGTATTTCCCTTTCTCGCCTCGGGGATTTTGTTTGCCCATTTCCTCACCTCGTTTATCTGTTTGCAAGCCAAAGGCAAAAGAGGCCAAGGGAGATGGCGACAGAGGCTGTCCAGATAGGACAGGTCGCAGAGACCGATGCTACGATGCTAGAAGAAGTGGCCATGGGTACTGAGGCCGGAAAATGTGTTGACCAAGGGAGATGTAGTCGAGGCAGAAACGCAGGCGCCGCCAAGAAAGAGGTTGCACATCGCATTGTTGTCTTCCGAAAATGAGGCCGAGGACGAGCGTTTTGAGGTTTGGTACGCCCAAAGTGCTTCAGGTAGTAAATCGTGCCAAGCCCTAGGTTTCTCTTCGATCATTTTTTCAAGAACCCCTTTAATCACCTTGTTGCTTGCCTCGGCCTGGCCGTTAGACTGAGGGTATTAAGGGGTCGAATGAATAAGCTTGATCCCCATTCTCTCAGTATTCTTGGGTCTCAACCGAAGCGAAGACAGGGCCGTTATCTGCCTTGAAGCCCTTGAGGGGGCAACTCAGGCCGTGCTGGTTGCGGTTGCTGGACCTACTGCGCCTCTTGCTAGACTGCAAACGATTGCGGCCTAGGTTGCAGGGTGACCTGAAACACAGATTCAGCCATGACACCTGGGCCGAGTTGCAATTGATGGACGTTGTTGTAGGTTGGTCCAGGGTATGTCCGGTCAATCTGCCACTATGGTGTAGCCATTTGAGTCTGCCCTTGTTGTGTTTGCTGCGCGGCCACCCGTACTGGGCTGAGCTGCGAGTGTTAGCCGAGAAACTAGGGCGGTCTGATTTGTTGTTGGGATGAGACTAGAGTTACCGGGCCGACTTGGAACTGAGAATCGAACAAAGAGATTGGCGTTACGGGCGGTTGTGATGCGGCCGAACCATTTTATGACAGTATGGCTGTGCTTATATCACAGCCGTGTTACTCTGGCCGACCTACTTTTGTCCAGTGGCAGTGTGGACGGGGCCGAGATGTTGGCCTGTCGCATACATCGGACTATATTTCCCTTGAAGCACAGCCGTTTGGGACTGGCCGCGCAAAGCTTCTGCCGAATAGGTTGGGCTGGGGGTGAACCACGTTGGCTGAGGTTGCCCTCAAGTATTTAACGTTGGTTGAGAATAGTGACAGCAGCTTGAAGTAGGCGCTTGACTAACGGTACTGTAGTTGCTATCCTCCCTATGGGGCTCGGCCCTTTCGAAATACTGTCTACTTTGTCTGATTTTAGAGGGCATAAATGGCGATGCGAGAGTCAATCTTTCCTGAAAGAAAGCCCGCAAATCTCACGGCCTGGTGTTCCGGGCCGAAGGGACGTGGATCAACACAAGTCTTCCTTCTTTGTGTTGGATGGGTGTGTGCGGGCGTGCCAGAACGGTCTACCGTGCATTTGAAGATGATGTGGATGGCTAATAGATGGATTGGGTGCGCCTATTTGTGTCTTACTTCACTCCAAGCGATTGTGGATGAGAGAGGAACAAGTCTTTGTTGTTGAGTTCACGGCCTGAGCAACAAGGCCGTTGGTGATGGTGTCAATGATGGAATAAGGTCGGTGGATCTGGGTGGTGCTCCGGCGCCTTGAAGATTCAAGGGTCGTACGATATATTTAATGAATGAGAGATCTTAACTTCGCCATACTATGATCGGTGCATAATTACATATCATTTTGTACCCTTCTAACTTATGATTTGGTTATGTTTTTAGAGTTAAACTTGTGCTTTTAATTTATTTTGTGTTTGTTTCAGTGTAATAAGCTTATGACTCACTAAATGCATTTTGGAGACAAGTTAGCTCAAAACGGTGTATGCAGATCAGTCAACTTCACGGATTGGACTGTACTTGCTCAGGAAGAACCAGATAATGAACCATACGTCATTGGAAAGATACGGAAGTCTAGTTTCTGAAGAATTTTTACGGTTCATGATTCCGAGTCTTTAGATGAAGTTATGCAAGTTTGGGCAACTTAAGGTCAAATTCGGCAGCATCTGCGTTACTGGGCCAAAAATGACTTTTGAAGGCCTTCCCGATTTTTCCTTGAGTTGGGCTGCATATGCTTAGAAAGATAAGACAAAGAGCTTCAAGATCCATATTTTTCCAGATTTGTTAGAGTGAAGGAACAAGCCCAAATTGAGCCCACAAGCTGACTGCAAATTGCTTGGTCATGATTAGCTATGCATGTGCTATTGTTGATAGTTCTTGGTTATGATTAGCTATGCATGTGCTATTGTTGATAGTGGGGAAGAAGCATATTTATTTGTCATAATTGAAGTAGGTTGTGTAAGAAATAAAAGAAAGCAAAAGCATCAAGTGGGAACTAGCCAAATGATGAAAGGAGATGGATGCTCATGTGAACTTGAGGTGGCTATGCAACTTGTTGTCAAAAGAAGAATATTGGCATGTGAGTTTGATGCTTTCCTTCTCCTATAAATAGGAGGCTTTGCTAACCTTCAAACACACCCCAAGGGGGGGAGCTCTCAAACATCTCTCTAGAGCTCCTCTCCCTTCTCTCCCTCAAATTCTCTTAGTTTTCTTTTTAGTTCTCAATTGTTGTAACAAAACCATTTTGCTTTTGAGTTGTAATTTATTTTCCATTGTAATGTAATTTCTTTTCTTTAGTTTTCAAGTTTAATTAGCTTCCAAGTTTCAATTATAGTTCTTGTTCTTATTCATTATGCTTATAAGTTAATATGCTTGTTTGAATGAGTGATCACCATTAAAACTTGTATGTTAGCTATCTTGGTTTGAATTAAGAGTAGACACCATGCATTAATTCAAATTGAACTATGAATAGGAAGAGTATGTATGGACATTCAACATGGATTAGATACATGCTTGGTTATTTAAAACATTCTTCTTTGCTTAATGGATTTCTAATGCCTAATTTAGGTTCGATAAGAAGGATCTAATTGGGAATTAGGAATACAAGGTTAGGACCAAACACCATGGCTTAATCATACTTTAGCTAGAATCAATCTAAGAATATAAATTGAACTTGGTAACTAATTTGCTTGAGTTAATTTCTTTTCTTTCTTTCTTGTTTTATTTATTCTCTTTTGGTTTTCTATTTTGTGCAGGGAATCAAATTGAATCAATCTATCATCAATCCTCGTGGGATCGACCTCACTTACACAAGCTATACTATCCAACGCCTCGTGCACTTGAGTTAACACACTACTCCTAAGAAAGCGTGTAAATGTATTTATAGTGCATTGCTAGGAAAATAAATGACAAGAAAAGATAATTTGCTCCGTGGGAGGCTTGTATGGTCGGGGACCTTTTGAACATAGTTGGAGTCCGGTATTTATAGAGGAGACCCCGGGGAAGGAAGCGAGCCTTGCATGGCCTGGGGTTTTCAGAGATAGTAAGTGGCTGGATAACATCTGGAAATGGGAAGTATGGTGGTGTGACCTCCATGGAGTCCGATTGTAGTCACGGTAGTTGGTCCATGTATTGTCCTGGGATAATCATTTAATGCTTGATTTGGCGATTGGCAACTTTTCCTCCTAAACGAAAAACCTGTCTACCAACCCGATTTGCTTATTGTATGTTTATCTCAATCAATTCCTTTCTTTCTGTAGCATGGGTTCTGACTCTCCAAAGACAACCCGCTACTTTCCTTTGGTGTAATGTGAACCAACACAATTGAGAGACCAAAATAAATTTCAATCATACTAACCTCTTTGTTTCAAGTATTGTTCAAATTTCATTGCAAATAACAAATGAAGGCATTTTTTTATTTTTATTTTTATATACGTATATACATTTATTTTATTATATATATATATTTTTTGGTGACCATGCAATGTTTAGTTTCATTAAGCTTTCTAATTAACCCATGTAGCGAGTTTTAGGCCAACGACTCTCAAACCAAAGGTTTTAAGGCATTAGGTGTAGAACACCCCTAAGGGCTTTACTAACTCGAGTTAAAAAGGCTACGAAACTAAACTAGTCACAACAAAAATTTATACCAAAACTCCATTGTAAATCAGTGATCTAACTCTTCTTAAAACAAGAAAGAAAAGTATAATTGATTTTTTTTTCTTTCATTCTCTCGAAAGTGTTAATGTGCAGGTGTGAATTTTTTAAAAAATTGGCTCGAAGCTGAAAAGAAAAACAAAATAAAACAATGCAAGAATTAAGTGAAACAAAAAGACTTGCTACTTCTTCCCAAACTTAGAAATTAACATTGTCTTCAATGTTTTAAAATTAGGCACAAGCAATGTCAAATCAAGAAATGAAAGGGATTAAAGCAAACATAACAAACAATAATTAAAATACATGAAGGTTACAAAATTACACAAAAGCAAATAAAACTAAATGTGTAAATTTTTCTTTTTTTTACAAATATATTTTTTATTTTAAATTTTAAATTTTTTTTTCATGCTTCCTAAATCTGAAACCCAAAGCAATAGAAAGTCAAACCAAATGGAAGCCTAACCCCACATGGAAAACTCGGACCTTTTTTATATTGTTATTATTTTTTTATTTTTGAAATGGTGAGACAAAATGAGCGTAATGAGTAGAACTTTTTTTTCTGAAAAGTTGTGACAACTTTTCTGACTGCTTTCGGTCAGAAAGGCGAGAATTGTAGGATGCGTCCATTCAGATGAGAAAGAAATAAAGAGAGAAGAGAAGAGAAGAGAAGAAAGAACATAAAATAAAGAAGAGAGGAAAGAACATAAAAGAAAGATGAAAAGAAAAACAGAGAGAAATCAGAAAAATGGCATCTTCCTTCCTTTTTCTATGGATCTAAACCTAGCTCTGCCAACACAGACATGGGGGCAAGAAGCTGTACCAGTGTGGCTACCCTAATTTGGCTCCTCAAGAGGACCAATCAACATAAATGACTCAATACTCCTAGACAACAATGTTGCTTTTGGAGTTGCGAGGAGTTTAGTGACTCTGAGGGATGTGCGTATGCTAGAAACAAGAGAGGATAACCTGGTAGTGACCGATGCCATGGCATTGAGCGTGCAAAGTGCAGCATCAGTCTCGAGTGTGGGTCATCACCTAATTATGAAATCCCATGAAGTGGAAATGCTAAGAGCTCAATTGGTGGCAGAACAAAATGTGGTCCAAGAATGCCAGAGGGACATAAAAAGATTGAGGAAAGAGAAGGCAAAAGTGCTTGAGGAGATGCGCATCCAGCTTGAAGCGATGCTAGAGGAGAACAAACATCTATCAAAGATGGTAGATATGTACTCCAGAGACATGCGAGAGCAATTGAAGGCTTTGGACAGACCAGTAAACGCACACAAGGAGATCCCGAGACAAGTTGTGAAAGGACCCGATGTAACATCCCAACCCAATTTAAGTATTAATTAATTAGGGAATTACATTTTTGCCCTTGAGGGTAAGGGTATATTGGTCACTTTAGTTTGGAAAGGATTTTGGGGAATTGAGTTGCGCCGTTGCGTAGAGCTCGCCGATACGAGTTCGTGGACAGGCAACACACTCAATTCCGAGTTATAACGATCGAGGAAAATTCTGAAAATTAAAAGGGCATTTTGAAAATTGTTGAAAAAACATGAAAACCGGTTTTATCCCTAGGCGCGTCACTCTCGCATCACTATCTCTCTCTCTCCCCAATCGCTCATTCTCTCTCTCTCTGCGTGCAGCGCTTGGCTGCATTGCCGGCGCCACCACGGTGCTGTCTGGTGATGGCTGAAGAAGGGACCGGTCGGAAAATGACCGGCCAGGGACAGCGAACCCATATGGGCGGAAGCCCAATCACGACAACCCTTCACAGCAGTGCTGGGAGCGTCTGAAGCTCCAGGAGTTTTCTGAGTTTTCCGACGAGTTTCCGGCCATTCCGGTGGCCAATTCCGTAAATCAAGGTATGAAACTTCATCCTCTCAACATGCTCTTGCTAATGGTAGGCATAGATTTGATTGATTTTGGAGTTTGAGCATTCGATCAAAAACCTACAAATTGGGCCGATAATCTGATGTTTTTCCAGCCACTTCCGGCAAAATTTGAGGTTGAGCCAAGTACAAAAGTTACTCCCCTTGTTAGTCTAGCCATTTTGGTATAGGTATTGCCTGGTGATTCGAAGTTTCTCTGATCGTTGGAATTTACTAGGACACCCGCCACTGCCATCCCGAGCATGACGGTATGCCGGATTAGCGATATGTTATCGTTTGACTATTGAACAGATATTGTGCCTATTAGGCGATATCCGGCTTTGATAGGTTCGAACCTTTCGATCTGCCCCATTTTCAAATATGTCAATCCTCAAACCTTTAGAATCGTGTAGGAATTCGCATATCGAGAATCGGAATCCCGGAATTTGCAAACCAAAATGATGAAAGATAAAATCGAAGCTGTCCAAAAGATGTTTGAGCATCAACTCTCTACTGAAGTACCTAATGCCTTTTGGAACAGAAAAAAGCATATTGTTAAATTGCCCTATGAACCTGACTTATACTCAATCAATTTAATTTCTTTTAAATTGTTTTTCTAATAAAATAGACTAGTTTTACTAAAATAAATTATCATTAGCATCGCAAAATGCCCATTAGTTTTTTTAAACTTACCATCAATTGCAATCATTGAACAATTTGATTCTTTTAATCCGAGGGTTCAAATTTGGGTATTTCACCGAATTGCCCCCTGAATTTGTACATAATTATCAATTATCCCATGATTTCTTTTTTTAGAAAATTAAGGACTCGAACTAAATTTTATTCTCAATTTCCCCGTGCCGTCCAAATTCTCAACCTTTCATCCAATTTTCTGTTAAATCATTATAAATAAATTATTATTTTTTCATTTTTGGAAAAAATAAAGAAAAGAAAACCCCCTCCCCACAGCCGTCACCTTTCTTCCCCACCATCGCAACACTTAATCGACCTCCGACCCAAGACCACCCCCTTCCCCACTGCGCCTCCTCTCGCAGCCCACCCTCTCACAACCACCATACTCTCTCTCTCTCTCTCTCTCTCTCTTCCCCATAAAAATTTAATCTACACACCCAATCACCACAGCCAACCCCTCATCTCACCGACCCAAAACAATTCCTCCCCATCCCCTAGCTCAGCCACTCCAATCCTCGATTGAAATCACAAAAGCAGGTGACCCACCCCTTCCCCACTCACAACCCACCCTCACATCCAAAAAACAAAAAGAACCACAAACCCAAACCCATTCGCGCCCCCTCCACTCGATTTTTGTCCCCCATAGCCTTCAAGGTCCAGACCTCTTCACCTCACAAGTTCATTGCCCCCTCACCCAAAATCTTGACCCAAAATCGCACAATCCATCAATGGATTCAAGGTATGAATAAATGGGGGTGTTTGGAGGGTAAGAGTTGATGGGTTTGGTCGCAGAGAGAGAGAGAGAGAGAGAGAGAGAGAGAGAGAGAGAGAGAGAGAGAGAGAGAGAGAGAGAGAGCATCGCCTCACCCAAAATCTTTGACCCCAAATCGCACAAACCATCAATGGATTCAAGGTCCGAATAAATGGGGGTTTTGGAGGGTAAGGGTTGATGGGTTTGGTTGCATAGAGAGAGAGAGAGAGAGAGAGAGAGAGAGAGAGAGAGAGAGAGAAAAGGCAGATAGAGAAAGAGAGAGGCATAGTCGCAGAGAGAGGGAAGAAGGGGTGGGTGGGTCCCACACCTTTATTTATTAAAATGATTTTTTTTTTTCATTTTATGTCATATTATTTTATTTTACAATATTTAATTATTTTCAACATATAAAATGACCAATTTGCCCTCATATTTAACGACAAATTAGATGAAATGTTGAGAATTTGGATGGAGGGGGGAAATTGAGAATAAAATTTAGTTCGAGTCCTTAATTTTCTAAAAAAAAAGGTTATGGGTAAATTGATAATTAGGTACAAGTTCAGAAGGCAATTCGGTGAAATACCCTTCAATTTTTTTTTTTGTCAAGCGATAGGGAGGCGGAGGGGGAATATTAAATGGTATGGGTTGCCTTCAAATTTGCCATTATGAAGGCTCGAACCCGCATGCCAAATGGGAGGGGAGGGGAGAGATGCTGCCAAACCACCGCAGCTAAACCCCATTGGCAAATACCCTTCAAATTTTGACATTCAATAATTTTTTTTGGGTCATACTCAAACTCTGTTGGTCATTTTTGGTCAATGATTTTCCCATACACAAACCTTTGTGAAATCAAATTGGATGTTAAACGAGGTGAAGAAATAAGTAAAATTCATGTCAAGAATAATAGTCAAAGATCACTTCTTGAATGAGAACTTGGGTTCCACAAGCAACTAGAATCATACAATATTTTTGTATTATGTACAAGATCTATTGAGACCCAAAAAGAAACCAAATTAAAAATTAAAAATTTCAACACTTTAACTACCAGATCTATGAAACATGTATTTCTGGTCATGGAGTCTGGTGATGCTCTACTCATCTTTATCTGATTCAGAGTCCTGAGTTTGTTTCGCAGGGTCTTCGATCGCCGGACTTGCTTGCCTTTGCCCACCAGGCACAACACCCTTAACTACCCCACTTGCTGATTCAAGAGAAAAGGCAAGAAAACAAAGGGTATAAATAGGTATTCTTATCAAATAGATTTGTGAAATTTTCTTGTTAACAAGACCACATTTATCATATTAGATAAATAACACTAACATATGTATATGGTCCAAATCGTTCCCATCCATACCTGCTCCCAAAACATTCATGAAAAGCGCCCTCGCAAACTGTAAATCTCCTTGGTGTGAACTGATGAATTTAATCTGCAAGTTCAGAATCTATCAGCCCTCAAGAATGTGCAACTATATAGAAGCCTCAGTACCTCAGCACTCAGAAGTGGACAAGAAAAGTCAATGTAAACATGAGGTTTCAATAGCTACGGAGTGGCATGATGATGCAGAATACCATTCAACAAATTTTACCATATCTACAATAATTTCAGTAAATAGCAAGACTGGTTAAACAAACATTTATGTCATAAGAATATCAAAGAAGTAATTACCATTTGACCATATATAAAATCCACAACTTGATCAAGTCGGGCTTGATGCCTCAGAAAGAACGGACGCAGAAGGCTTGTATACAGATGCTTTGCCCCCTGTTAAACAGCAAGCAGTTAGTCAAGCTCTTTAAGACCTCACTTAAGTGTACTTTTTGGAGTATTTTCTAAACCTTCATAGTATCAGAAAAACTGAACATACACAACGCACTAGTGAAACAGGAAAAAGAAAAGAAAAGAAGCACTGGAAGTTAACTCAAAAGTAAAGATCAAGTTCATGAGAAAAGTAAAGAATGGAACTTTTCTCAAACTAAAATCAATACTGCTAACAAAGAAATCAATTGCAAGCAGGAATTAACAAAAAGCACTACATAGTAAAAGAAATTTAGCCGTGCTTACATTTGAGGATGGAAGTTGTAACCAAACAAGAAATGCAAACTTCACATGGTAGTAGAGCGGAAACCTGATGAAATGACGCAAAGAGCCTTCATCAGATTACAATACCTCATTCAGGGAAGCAGTAAAACAAATTATTAAACTTGAAACTACCACTTCCTAAATTAGCAACACTTGTGATATTGTTAAACACAACTATAAATCCAGAAATATGAAGACAAAAGCAACAAAAACTGTGGCTTATTTAGGATTGTAAATGAGAATGCAACAGTCTAATCTATTCAAACAAATCATATGTAATGTTTCCATAGATGTCATTATTCAAACCAAACTTCCATCAAGAGTTAGACCAACTCCTTCAAAGTCATCTAGCAAGAAGAAGAATATTGACAAACACTAATGCACCCAGAAAGGAAATAGAATAGGGGAGAAAGAAAGAGAGGGAGAAGAGGAGGAAGCAGAGAAGAGAAGAAGGAAAAACAAAGAGGGCGGTAATCTAATTTAAATTTCAAATTATGGTCTGTCAATAGAGTTATGCCATAGTCTAATTTATCGAGGTCAACAGAAATCAACTCAAATCACATTCCCTAATAACATCAAATTCCCAATGAATACCTCCATATCTCCATCAAATACTTAGAACAAGGGAAATATCTAACCTCTACAGAGAGATCACAACTTTCCATTAAATGAAAGACCTTGAGGTTAGGCTTCAAACTCTATTTTCAAAAAGGCTATGGTTCCCATGGTATGTTTTGTATAAGAGTTATATTCATATATGCAAATTGAAGAAGAATCATGTTATATAGAAAACTTAACCAGGACAGAATCTTGTCTGAAAATACTTCTGCAATACTGAAAGATCCATAAGCTGCAAGTAGCCCAAAAAAAAAAGTCAACATTAGAAAAGAACAAGAAAACCCTGGACAATGCAATTATAATGTGGACTCCTACAATGGGTTGCCGCCAGCAACTACAACTGGGGAAAGACCCAAATACCAAAACAAGGAACTCACTGATCTGCACCAGTTTAACACATGCATGCGTTAATAAAAACCTCTCTAATAGTCCTGCATTTCTCTGCCAATCTTGTACCTTAAGTGTCCCAAAGTTAGGTATCTAATGGAATGTGGCGTTCTTCGCCACAACATTTCTTGCTTTGTACTTTTTCTCCTCCAGATATTGTCTAATAAGAAGATGATCCCTATGGGGGTTTTCCCTAAAATTTCTTTCTACAGGCTATCTCAGGAGGGTAGAAAAAGAATTCAATTTAAGGGATCTACCCAGAAATTCTGTGTATATGTGATATTAATCTTATAAAGGAACAATTAAAATCGTGCCTCCAGTCAATTCACTGAAAACACATTAACAATCCTCTAGAGAGTATCTAATTTTCTCAAGAATATCCCAATATTGATCTCATAGTAGTCTTACAAAGGCAGTCACAATAGTGGTAAGGATCAAAGATAGTATAATTGAAAGAACACAAAATTAGAAACAGGATTTCTGACCTGCCCAATAAAGGAGCCACCTTTGTTGCTCTTCTTGATCCCTATTCTCAATAGCTTTAAACGTTGAGTAAACGGGTAAAGCAATCCCCACAGAGCAGCTGCACAAACCATTATTCAACATTTTCTTATCTCAACAAAACCCACTACTTAATTTGCTAACCAAGTATAGATACAGTGAAAGAACTATAAACTCTGAAACCTAAAAAGGAATTAAGAAAGCAATAAAACCCAAAAAAACAAAGAAAAAGAAAAAAGTTTACCAGGCAGTCCGGACAAGGACGTTGGAACCAAGAGGGCAAAGCAGTACGCGCAACCCGACCTGCACGAAGCAACGACGCTTTTCAATTTAACAAGTAAAACATTTTATGGCGGATTGTTGAAAGGAACAAGATCAAATACACTAGAGAGATAGAGAGATCGCTGACCTCGCTTGGGAGAGCCATGAAACACACAGAGTGAGATACAGAAAAACCAAACACTATTTGGACTAGGGTTCTTTGAATAATAACAAGAGATTTTGTTCGTTGGCCTTCTTTTTTAGTTTTTCATGATTTTTATTATTTTATTTTTAATTTTGGAGCGGATAGTTAAGTCCATAAACCGATTATATTCCATTTCTCGACACCCTTCTTCGCTCGTTTTTACTATTTTAATTTCTAATTGTATACATAAATTGGTTGATCCGAACTTGAGTGGAAGCCGCGAACATACTCCCATTAGCCTAATCTATATATTTGGTAAGTTGGGTTATGTAGTTGGATAGGATTCATAATTCTAGTCAAGTATTTGATGGATATTTTTGCTCACCACTTTAACCCTAAACACTCGACACATGTCTATAGGTATAATAATAGTTAACTTTTGCTTTGTATTTATGGAATCATAGTTATGTCTATGGACACGTGTCAAGTATTGAGAATTGTGGTGATGATATACTTTGGATTAAAGTGGTGAGCAAAAATTCTTCCGCCTAAAAACAATGTGGATTGGATTATGTCTAATCCTACCAAATATAGTAGGATTATGAATCCTACCAAAATGTTGGTATTAAGTTGGATTGGAGTATATCTAATTCTACAAAGCCATGTAATAGCACATTTCAATTAATCCAACCCTATAATCATGTGTAGTACTAAACACATCATTGGAATATTTTTTTTGCCAAACATTTCATTGGATTAGTGGTATCATTTCCAATCCAATGCAATCTAATTTTACCTCATAGTCTCATCCAATCCCAATCACCAAACATGGGCCATACACCTCTATTTATCGTCGATCTCAATAGAAAATGTCTTTAAAAAAAAAAGCTTTAATTTCTAAAATACCATGTAACTCAATCTTTGTGATGTACACACTGTTGCAACCCGACCAAATCTGACCCAGCCCATGTGGATGGGCTTGAGCAATGAAACCCAAGCCCGAAAGTTGCACGACCAGTGATGAACCCCATGCCCATGTGGATCGGCTATCCTCAAATTTACTCGAGCTTATAATCGCAAGCCCCAGACACCGGCCATAACCCTGATCCATCCGACCCTGACCCTGAGCACGGAACCCGAACAACGGATTAAGGCCCCTGAGCGGTGAGCGCCACACATTTGGCACCACACCCTCGTTCAAGTGTCTAGTCTCATGCGAAGACTCTCAATCCCCTGACTCTATGCCTTGAACCATGATCACTAAGACGACTTCAACCCCTAGTCTTGAAACCCTAGAGCTCACTTTTTAAAAGAGGAAATACATACAACTAAAAATGATTTGAAACATCCAGAAAACAAACTTGTCCAAACAGTTTTCTTTTCAACCAATGAATGAAAGTTTCCATCGTTCTACTAGGTAACCTTGAGAGGCATGACCCATAATCACTGAAGTGATTGAAAAGGAATTTTCACTCCTCATTGCTGCATGAACTAACTTTGCATACCTCATAGTTCAACACTTGCAGGCTTGCAGCGGACATAAACAACGACACTGCTTATAAACCAATTCGAACTCATACTCCTGTCCCTGTCATTTTGACACTTCCAAGTTTGTTTACAATGTCAGTTTTTAATGAAATTACGTATTTAAAAAGCATTCAATATTAAGTTTTTGAACGATGAAGTCTAGTTGACATTTACTACCCCTTCGATAACTTTAATCCTCCAATGGGCTTTGTATAGAAGCTGCTATTCTGCGTGATCTTCTCTATACGGCATCACCCGGATTCTAGACAGATCTATGAAATATTGTCCAATTTTCAAAGTGTAACTTTGATTTTTCTACGGATAACGAGAAATGTGAATTTGAACTTAGGACATCTTCCAACATTTGGAAGAGAAAAACCGCTAAACCAAGCGCTAGCTAAAATGTTACTAACTTGGACAAGCCAAATGGTGCATATTATCGACAGTCTTTAAATTAGTTGGACCTATGGGATACATAAGTTAAGTGGAGGTAGCCCTCTTTTTTTCATAAGTTCATTTCTGATAAGAATGAGTTCCTATATCACAGATCTAGAGTATGACACTATAACTACCCGTTCGTTGGTTCTTTAGGTGCCATAATCTAATGCATAAAACTCATGTTAAGTTATTAACCTATTAAGTCAGGGTCAGCCAGGATTTTTCAGGATGCCTAATTGCTCTCTGTGCCAAATAACATTAATGTTCTCATAAACAGAAGTGCATGACTACAGATAGCATGAGTAAACAACATAAGGCAGCATTATACCTGTTACTTCCATAACTGCTATCAATGTCCCCCAGCTTTACAGAAAGAAGATACGATTTTTCCATCGTTTAGATTTAACTGAAGATTTTCTCTGTTATCACCTTTTAAACATTTCCACCAACATGAAGTAACAATAATACCCTTGTCAATCTGCTGCAAATTCCGTGCATATGTGCTAATTTGCGTCCTCTCTTGTTACTCTGTACCAAGACACATATGACTGATAAATACATTATTTGGTACAAAACACATAGCACAAAACAGGTATAAATGGAAGCAAGAAGTATTAGGGTTTGATCCAAGACAATTGTATCCTGTTTTGCACATAAGGTTTGACTTACAACAGAATTGATGTGTTTGTTAGTTTCAATTTTAAACTCTGTGCGATTTACAATGGGCTATATGCTAATGTTACCAGAAATACTGATCTAAGTATTACACAAGTCAGTCATTGTGGTGAAATGAATTATCTCAGGCAAAAAGAAAAGAGATCCTTTTTCATGAAAGAATCATTTTTATCACGCTAGATATGACCAAATGCACCATGCTCCTTTCTTATAAAAGGAAGATTTCTTAAGGATATATGACACCTAAGTTTCTATGTACCAACCTCCTTAAAATGAATAGGGCTGGCATGGAAAAATCAGTCCCATATCTGATTCGGCGATTCAATTTCCTCAAACATAATAAAATTAGTTGTGTTGAGTTGAGATGATGAAATTCAAATTATGACCCTCAATAGATGCTCAAGATATCTGATACAATTCTTCAGTCAATAAGGCTAAGGTAAAATTTATAGCCTCTGTTCTTGGGTGAGTTTTGTCACCAGAAATAAATATATGAACTCCATTTTCCACGTATAACCAACTGCAACCAGCAGCCTTCTTGGCCTCCTTCCCTTTCATCTTCTTCCTTATTCTGCAAACCTCATCCCAATTTCCCTCTGCAGCATAGAAATTAGCCAACTGTACATACCGATCACCAATGTCTCCTTCAAGTTTTAATACCCTCTCCTCTGCCTCTCTAGCAAGTATGGTATTTCCATTTACCCTACAAGCATTCAAGAATGCGCCCCATATAATGGTGTCTGATTCTATAGGAATCTTTCTCATCAATTCTTTTGCCTTGTCAAGTTGGTTAGCCCTCCCGTACAAATCAATCATACAAGCATAGTGCTCAATTTCGGGCAATACATTGTAATCTTTTTTCATGGAATGGAAGAACTGCTCACCCAATTCCACCAAACAAGAGTGTCGACAAGCTGATAGAATTGCTAAAAAGGTGACTACATCAGGTTTAATACCTCGCTCCAACATTTCATTGAAGATCTGGATAGCTTTATTTTCATGCCCATGGTGAGCATAACCTGCTAACATCACATTGTAAAGGATTATATCCCTGTCAGAGCCTCTCTTGAAAAGTTTTTCTGCATAGGTAATGCTCCCAGATTTTGAGTGCATATCAACCAAAGCACTAAACAACTTCTTATCCACTTCGATCCTACTCCTTAAGATGTACGCATGAATCTGCTTCCCAGGATCCAGGGCAGCTTTTATTGCGCAGGCACCAAGAACACTGATGAGAATTGCAGCATCAGGAACTATTGATTCCTTCGCCCTGAACTCACTTAAAAGTTCAAATACAGCTTCGCATTTCTTTGATTTGAGATATCCAGAAAACAAAGCTGTCCATACAACAGTGCTCTTTTCAGCCAATGAATCAAAAAGTCTCCGTGCTTCTACTAGGTTACCATGAAAGGCATGGCCCATAATCATTGACGTGACTGAGAAGGAATTTTCAAACCCCATTGCTGCGTGAACTGACTTTGCATACCTCATATTGCCACACTTACAGTAGACATCAACAATTCCACTGAGTATAAATGAATTCGAAGTCATCCCATTCTTCAACACCCAAGTATGGACTTCCTTTCCATGTTTGAAGCTCCTTTAAAACAGTAGCAAAAGTGTACTCTGTTGAAACAAAACCTCCGCTTACTAGATCTTGTTCTTTAATGTATTCAACGGCAATAGACTAAACTTGCAAGTGCTGAAAACTTAGAAAACACACAAGAATTATAATCGGTTCGGCGGAGAACTTTTGCTCTACGTCAGGTTGTGATTTCTCTAGGTAGAGAAATCACCGCCTCTTGATTAATAATAGAGATTACAGAACTTTTGCAAACCCTAGAACTAATCCCTCTCTTCTTGCCTTGGCTGTCACAGTTTCTCTTTTTTAAGATTTAAGCCTTGCACCCTATTTATAGGCATAGGTTGATTACATATCCTTTTAGATTATAATTCCTATTCTAAGTGGGATAAGAAAATAGACTTCTTTACAATTCCAAATATACTTGTAGGATTTCTAATCTAAATTGAATTAGGAAACTAAGATTCTTTCCTAGTCCTTTTAGGAGAAGAATTGGTGCACCCTTTTTCCTAAAACAATCCTAAACAGAAAAAGGACACTCAATTGACGTGCCAAAACCTAACAATCTCCACCTTGGTGAGTCAACCCAAGTCTTGATCGCTTTGTACCTCTGCAGTATCTTTGAACCTTCTTGAAGCATCGAAATCTTCAAGAGTCTTCACCTTGGCAATCTTCTTCTTGCCTCATTGCACCTCAAGTGAGGAGGTGCTCCACTTAATCAATCAACGAGATTGATCAGGAGTTCAAGCAATGCTTGAACTTCTTGGCGGCACTATCTTTGTAAGGAAATCATGGAATTGTCATCCGTATGAACCTTTTCAATCCAAATTTCCTTAGACTCCACCCAATCTGATTACGTGATATCTTGCTTCAATGTGCTTTGATCTTCCGGAAAAAACTTGATTCTTTGCCAAGTGAATGGCACTTTGACTATCACACTTCAACTTCACACAATCTTGAGTGATTCCCATTTGACTTACCAAGCCACTAAGCCAAAATCGCTTCCTTTTCCGGCCTTCGCCAATGCAATATACTACTGCTCCGTGGTCGATAAAGGCTGTAATTGGTTGCGTAGTGCCCTCCAACCGATTGGTCCCCTCATGTAAACACATAACAGAAGTTGACCTTCTCTTGTCCAAGTCCCCTGCATAATCGGCATCCACATATCCCAACACCCCCGCATTTTCTTTTGCTTCTCAAACATAATCCTTTGTCGCCTAGAACCCTTCATATAGCGCAAAATCCACTTGACTGCATCCCAATGTTGCTTTCACGGATTTGCTATGTATCTGAAACGACCCGATTGCTTGAGCTATGGACGTGTGCATACCATCGCATACATAAGGCAGCCCACGGCATTAGCATAAGGCACCTTCTCCATTACTCGTTGCTCTTGCTCGGACTTAGGACATTGTTGCCCACTTAACTTGAAGTGAGCTGCACAAGGAGTCGAAACTACCTTTGCTTCTTGCATGTTGAACTTCTCAAGAACCTTACGAATATACTTGGCTTGTGATATCGGATCCTTCCGGTCCTATCTCTCTGAATTTCCATGCCAAGGATCTTCTCAGGCCGCACCTAGATCCTTCATGTCAAATTCCTCACTCAACATCTTCTTCAAGTCTTGAATCTTAGACTTGTCTTGACAAGCGATTAGCATGTCATCCACATATAGCAATAGCAATATGATTATCCCATCTTGGAACACATGATAGTACCTTAGATCATATAAACATCTTCTAAAATTGATTTTCAGCATGAAGTGATCAAACCTCTTGTACCATTGTCTTGGAGACTGCTTTCGTGCCATACAGGGACTTTCTTAGTGACATACTAGGTTCTCTTTCCCATATTCAACAAACCCTTCCAAGTTGAGCCATGAAAATTGTCTCCTCTAGATCCCTATGCGAAGAAACGATGTCTTCACATCCATTTGCTCAATCTCCATGTCATGTCGAAATGCCATTGCTAAAAGCAATCTCGATAGAAGTATGCTTGACTACGAGGTGAAAAGATCTCATCATAATCCACCCCCTTCCTTTTGCAAGTACCCTTTAGCCACGAGCCTTGCTTTGAATCTCACGCATCTTGTTCATGTAGTCCTTCCTTTTTCCTAAATACCCACTTGCATCCAACTAGCTTTACGTCTTTGGGCTTAGGAACCAACTCCCAAACAGAGTTCTTGTAAAGAGACTCCATTTCTTCTCATTATAGCACTTATCCAACTATCTCGCTCATCACTTGCTATAGCTTCTCGATAAGTAGTTGGATCTCTCTTGACTAATGTTAAGAGCATAATTAACCGTCTTGGTCAAACCCAAACACGCCAGGTTTCTTCTTGTTCCGATTAGGTTTGTCGATGCTATGCATCTCTGGAATGCGGGTGGATTGTTGGTTGGAGTTAGAACCCTTTGGGATGTTTGGCGGTTTAGAGTGCCTTCAAACCGCCCTGCTTGCTCCACCGATTCCTAAGCTGGTGAATGATGTCGATGCTCTTCTTCTTCCTCAAAACCATCAAATTCGGCATCTTGCTTAATTTGCTCCTGAGCTTCTTCTTCATACGAATTGATTAACGGAATCTTTGTTGCTTCAATTTCAGCATCATCCTTCTTCTCCCTACTGTTCTCGACTTTATTCGTGAGGCATGGTTGTCTCATCAAAGACAACATCCCTACCGACAACCTTTTTCTTGTTCTTGATATCCCAAAGCTTGAAACCCTTTACTCCTTTCTCAAAACCTAAGAATATGCAAAGGTGTAGACTTTGGTTTGAGCTTGGACCTTCATCACTTGGAATATGTGCATAAGCACTATGTACCAACACCACGAGCTTGGAATAGTCCACCGCTTCTCGAGACTCATACCTCTTACGCACTCTTGAAACCGAGAACTGTAGATGGTGATCTGTTAATCAAATAACTTGCATGATTAACGACCTGCCGCCTAAAACTATCAGGCAATCTGCATGAAATCGCATGCTCTCTCCCTCTCCATGAGAGTTCGATTCATCCTCTCGGCAGCTCCATTTTGTTGGGGATTCTTCTTTCTTGTGAAGTGCCTTGTGATGCCTTCACTCGCTTGCATAATCGGTAAACTCATTGCTTGTATATTCACCTCCATTGTCACTTCTCGTGTACTTGATCTTTCTTCCGCTTTGATTCTCGGTTTCTGTTTTCCATTCCTTGAACTTTGCAAAAACCTCGGTTTACGCTTCATGAAATAAACCCAAACCTTCCTAGAAAAATCATCCATAAAAGTAACAAAATACCTGGCTCCACCATTTGATTTAGTTGGTGCAGGGGCCCCAAACATCCGAGTGAATATAGTCGAGTTGCTCCTTTCTTCGATTATTCCAGACTTGCTACTTGCGAATGATACCTTTCTTTGCTTTCCAAGAACACAATATTCACAAAAGTCCAGGTTGCAAGATGACACACCTTCCAACAGTGCCTTGCTTGTGTAATTCTTGCAACCCTTTCTCGGCTTATCCGCTCCCGACTATAGTGGTCCCAATTAACTTATACGAGTTTATTGGGTTGTAGGTCACCCCAGTATTACCACTAGTGAAACTTTGGTTACCTCGAGTCTTCCTTTTTTTAGACTTGTACCCATAAGCCTCATCTAAAGTACCCAAAGGAAATCAAATTCTTTCTTAGTCTAGGGACATATCGGCGTTCCCCAAAGCTCGTATCATCCCATCAAACATTCCGATTCAGCAGGCCGATTCCTTTTACGGGACATGAAGAATCGTCCCCATTAAAACTTCCTCGCCGCTGACTTCTTTGTAAGTGTCGAACCATTCTCTTCTTGCACACATATGAAAAGTGCATCCGGTATCAAAATCCAATTTCCGAAAGCTTTAGAGCTGATGTTCTTGAAAGAAGTTCTGATCACTCTCATTCTCGGATCGCACTAGCTTGAACTGAGGCTTCCTTCCATCTTAGCTTTCTTCTCTTTCCAAATCTTGCAGTTCCTCTTCCAATGATCGGCTGAACCACATTCAAGCAACCTTCCTTCTTTTCCTTTTTCTTCTTGGATTTTGACCTACCTTTGTTGCTAGTTTTCTTCCTTTGTCTTTTCCCGCCCCTTTATCCTTGCCTTTGGCATAAAGGCCTTGAGAGCTTTCAGTTATATCATCTAGTTTAGCATATGGTGAAGAGCTTGAATTACGTCTTCAAGCTTGGGTGACTCTTTTTCCAAACATTAGAGTTGTTCGAAAGTGCTTGAAAGCGAAGGTAGAGACCTTCAGCAGGATGATAGCCATATCATCATCTTTGTAAGTTTCTTCGACCTTCACGAAGATTAGCTATGCAATTCTGGAACACACATACGTGATCTTCAATATCACCTCCTTCTTCTAGTCAAGTCCGAATAGTTCATCCTTTAGAAAAAGTTTATTGGACACGGTTTTGCCCATATAAACATTCTCCAACTTTTCCCATGCTTCATGGGCGGACATCTTTCGGTGATGTGTGACCGAACTGATCTTGTGAGATGGATCTCGATGGAACTCTTGGCCTTCTTGAGAACCTTAGTCCATCGTCGTCATGCTTTCCGGCTTCTTACCATCGAGTGCATCATCCAAATCCTCTTGTATTAAGATCGTTCTTCATCATCCTTTGCCGGTCTGTGAAGTCATCCTTGCCGTCAAAGGGCTTTAACTTAGTCCTAGATCCGCATTCATCTTCCTTTAGACATCGTAGAACACTTTAACCTAGGCTACGATACCACTTGTTGAAATAAAACCTCCGCTTACTAGATCTTGTTCTTTAATGTATTCAACGGCAATAGACTAAACTTGCAAGTCTTGAAAAACTTAGAAAACACACCAGAATTATCTTGGTTCGGCAGAACTTTTGCCTACGTCAGTTGTGATTTCTCTAGGTAGAGAAATCACCGCCTCTTGATTAATAATAGAGATTACAGAACTTTTGCAAACCCTAGAACTAATCCCTCTCTTCTTGCCTTGGCTGTCACAATTTTCTCTCTTTTAAGATTTAAGCCTTGCTGCACCTATTTATAGGCATAGAGTGTCTGATTACATATCCTTTTCAGATTATAATTCCTATTCTAAGTGGGATAAGAAAAATAGACTTCTTTACAATTCCAAATATACTTGTAGGATTTCTAATCTAAATTGAATTAGGAAACTAAGATTCTTTCCTAGTCCTTTTAGGAGAAGAATTGGTGCACCCTTTTTCCTAAAACAATCCTAAACAGAAAAGGACACTAATTGACGAGCCAAAACCTAACATACTCATTCAGCCTAAATCCATTCTCCGCCATGCCATACGGACAAACAGATTGAGTGCTTCTTCTTCAAAACCATTCTGGGCATACCCTGCAATCAATGTGTTCCAAGACACAGCATCATTCAGCTCTGGTTCTGTCCAAAATATATTAACTGCCACTTCCAATTTTCCTTCTCTGCAACAAGCTGCCACCATTGCATTCTTCGAAACCAAGTCAACCACCCCTCTATCACCATGTCCACTAAAAACCCGCCACGCTTCTTGAAAATATCCACACTTAGAATGCATATCAATAAGTGAGCTCACTGCGAACCCACTTAAATCATTGGCAGTTTTCACCATTAACGAATGCAACTCCCTTCCATAAGACACCACTTCTAACTTTGCAGTCAAGTTCAGCATAGTTGTGAGACTAATCTCATCAATTGTAATCCCAAAATCCAGTGACTTCATTTCACTGAATAGCTCAAGCGCACAATCCTCATACCCTTCTGCGCTAACATAACCAGATAACAGTGAATTATAAGTGACCAAATCCTTGTACGAAGCAGAGTCAAATAACTGGCGGGCTCGCTTCAAGTTTTGTGTTTTTACGTGAGCTAAGATTATGGCATTCCAAGAGAAGACGTTTCGTTGGGGCATTTCGTCCAACAGTTTCTGGGCTTCTCGAAAAAGGCCATTTCTGGAGTACAAGTGTATGAGTTGATTGGAAGTGAAAATGGTCAGCGGAAAACCGGATTTTATGGCTTGAACGTGATATATAAGACCGTCTTTTAGAAACTGCATTTATATACAAACTGCGTTTTCTGAACGAGAAAATATTATAAAGAAAATTTTAAACGCGTTTGCGCGAAAACGCGGTAAAGACAAAGTGAACACATTTCAAACGGAACTGCGTCTTTTGAATTGAAGGTGCCAAACCAATCGTTACTCATACGCATGGTCTGAAAAATCGAAAATATCGCTGAACTATCGGAGATATTTCGCTGGTTTTGAAGTGAGACTACAATTTTTTCGTAATTTTTCGAAAATATCGATGAAATATCGTTGTTGATATTTCCGTTCAGGTTCTCTCTTAAAATGATGATAATATCGCGATATTATCAAAGGAGAAAAAAGATATCGGGCCTTCAAGATGCAGTCAAGCAATCAACAATGACGTCGTTAGGGGAGTGCGTGGGTGCTCTGCTATGAACTAAAACGAGGTCGTCTGTTTCTTTTTCTTTTTTTCATTATTATTATTATTCAATAATATTTGAAAAACACATATACAATATGTGAATTTTACTTTATTACTTAATATTCTGTAATAAAAATAAATGATGCATTAAGCGTGAAGAATATGCATGTACGTTTGATTTTAAAAAAAAAACTTGTAATGTATGAAAAACAGAACCAATTATTTTCATATTTCAGTAGATAACAAATAAAGAAATATATGAAAATTGGAAATTGGTACAATGGTAAGATTGTTATACAGTTAAAATGGGAAGTATATTCTTGTTGTGCAATGAAATTTCATATACAGTTCATTGAAATTTCCAATTACTCAGACAAGCATAAGCCTTGCACTCTGACAATACTAAACAACTTCACAATATGTTGAATCAGATAATGAAATGATTTCTCCTTGACAACTTTAATGCATGAAGATCATTAGCAGAAAACAAATATTGACATGGTTCCTCAAGTGAAAGTTTCCCTCTGATTTACAACAATCTAACTGATTCAGCTCGATTCGCAGTTCCATGGTTTTACGGCATTGATTGATGGAACACAACTTTGGCAGCCGAGTATACCGATCTTGCATCATCAGCATGGAAAATAATTGCACAACGATCAATATATAGAGCCTTGCATCAAATAATGGAATCTCTTTCATTCATGTAAAACCACCAGAAGTTACAATGGTTTGGCCTATACGAAATGACGATAATATTCATGAAAATGAATTAGACACTATGATTTGGATGCCCCTCAGAAATGGGTTCACAAATATTTTCTTTTCTAACTTGTAAACATGAGACAAATAAAGCTATGTGTGTGTGTGTGTGTGTGTGGTAATTAGGTTTACTAATTACCATTCTGTGTCATCTCAAGCATCACATGTTGGAGTACAGGATATTTCAGTGATTTAACAATAACTTGAAATTCTTCCATTAGGCCATCTTAGTTGTCTAATGCTCTGCAGTAATCACATACACCAAATTGGTATGGGGAAAATATGACACACTTTATTTCCTTTTCACGCAAAATATACTACCAGATGTGGTTAAGTAGGAAACCTAGCTACATGCAAAATACACATTTGAATTCGTACCTGCAATTGCAGCCAAATTAAATACAGAAGGCACATTGGTCTCTGCCTCAACTGCAGCTTTGGAAGCTGAAATACCAACTGCCAGACTTTGCATGACATCTAAACCTGCACAAATAGAAGTGATAGTTCCCCCAACCAAGCAATCACCAGCCCCTGTAAGCCTCACCACTGATGCAGGAAGTGCAGGAAAATGCACAGCAAAGAGAAAAGAGCTTTTCTCAGAATCCGGAGGACTCGAGAACAGATTTGAAGGACAACTTGCAGTCACGGTATTAAATAATTCTCCATTGGAAGCATACTGTTTGATTCCCTCACAACCAATCCTCATGAAGCTTGGCCCTCCTCTAGAGCACAAGAACACACCATCTCAACCAACTGTCACAACAACGATTTTAATACCCTTCTCCAACAAAACCCAGACTGCAGGTTTTAGCATATGGAACAAGGTTTCTGTTGAACATTTCTTTCTGCTATTGTTCCCTTCAATTGGACGATACACATTTCCACCAGACAAATCATTTGCCATGGCAACAAGTTCATCTTCATTGGGTGAAGCAAAAGTTACCTGTACATAATAACCAGCATGTTAGTTTCAAATGAGGATAAAAAGAAACCCTGGAAATATAAAGACTACATCAGGGCCAAGCATATAGCTTTTTTTATTAGTTAGTTACCCTTAAATGGTTTTTTCTTTAAATAGTAATGCATGTTTTGATTAAAGATGGCAAGGGGTTGAACCCAAGGAACTTACAAACAACAACATGATTATACAATGAGATCCATCTCTGTAAAATGTTATTTTATATTAATTCCTGTACATGTAAAGGGAGGCCGTAAGGTAACCCGTTTTTTTTTTCCGTACCCCCTCATCCCAGGCAGAAAAAGATACCCAAAAAAGGATAAGAACACGTAGATACTCATCAACTACAACTAGAATCATAAAAAGGGTGTAACCTGTTCTACGAATAACCTGGATCTAACATTTAAGAAGAATTAATAGCAATGTGGACATAAGAGCAAACGGATAACACTCACATACTTGACAACTGAACTGATTCTTCTAGATTTTGCTACTAATACAGGTTCAAACCACACCGGAATTTTGCATTCTGCTACCACTGAAATAAACCCAAAATAAGAGAAAATAAAATTGAGAATTGAGTAAAAGATACTGAGAGAGGGAAAGAGCGAGAGAGAGATCTAAAGTAAAATGTAATAAATACACTGGCAAGAAGCTTCTAGAGCAGAAAGATTCAGGTTTGCATCAATCAACAACACTGGAGCAGAGCGTATATTATATTTGAACTGCTGGATCCACTCAGGTGTTAAATTTTTCCTGTTCCCGGGTCATCATGTAAGCATTAAATGTTCTGAACATGCCATTCTTAACTTAAGCTTCGTTTATGTTTTCAATTTAACCACTCTCATAAATAAACAAATTTCTTTTATCGAACAATAACTTATGATAGCCTCTACACTTGCAACAGCAGCAGCCAACTCCCCACTAACATCAAGTACATTGCACACAACAGGCGTCTCAATGTTTTGGTGCTTCCAAATCCCTAATCCAAAACCATCATAACGTATTAATACATGAGTATGAATTGTGCTGAGATGTTTTAATAATTTCAAGATAAAGGAAAAAGGACTAAATTTTGATTGTAAATAGAATATCTAAAACCTTATTGCAATCTGGAATTATAACTATTATCAAAAGTCACTGTAGGATAATAGATGACCTTCAGTCGATAGCCCAGAAGACTTCCAGTGCTCCAACAATAAGTTTCCTAATTAAAAAGAAAATATGTGTAACTTGTCAGTTTCAGAAGTCATATGTGCTGTACAAAAATGGTGGTTATGTTGCAAACAAAATTCAGATAAAAATATATTAGAAAAACAGTCAAAGCCTAGTGAATAAGCCTAACAAGGAACAAACAGAGACGTTTTGAGATTCATGTGTTAAGATTCAAATAAATTAATTTTGGATATATGGTTATCAATCGTAACATCAGATTTGGACTACGGAGTGATTACCTTGAGCACTCCAATTTGGAGTATGTTCATATTGCTACTCAAATCACTGGAAACCTGGCATCCCAACATTACAATATATCAAAAAAATTATATCAAAAAGTATCCCAGCCCCAAAAGCATTACTTTATATTTTCCAACTAAGCATCCAAACAATTCTTATCAACTTCACAAAGTACTATTGATGATGGAACCTGCATGGATCTTGTGGTTGTGGAGGTTGGAAAGCAGTAATTGTAATGATAAACCAAAAAAGGTCAGAAGACCACCTCGCATGTCAAGCCCCAAGGCACTAATCATGAATGGCTTTGCTCCTAGATTTGATATGCACTCAGCAATATTCCTTGCTACCCCTCCTAGTACATAGCTGACCTAAGCAGAAGATTCCCATAGATAAGCACACACAAATAAATACCCAATATATACCCTGCTGCAGACTCTTTCTGCGTAGCAGTGAAAACCAATTCAAACATAAACTTGAAGGTACAATTACTTAAACTCAGCCCTTGGTGGTACCAGAATTTGAAACGTCAAAATACGGCAAATAAATATCCAATAAAATTTTAAAAAATCCCAATTTGCAGCCCTGCGGAAGACTCTCTGTGTTAGCAGTGAGAACCAATTCTTCATCATCTCAAAGCATAAACTTCAAGCTACAATTCTGAAAACTTGCACTTGGGGTTACTATAATTTGAAGTCTCAAAATACTCAAACAAACTCACTTGAAAATTACCATTTTCCATCTGGGCATAATTCATTAGCCATTTATATTCTACATTAAGGAAATTGAAGCAGAACTTTTCCACTAGCTTGAAATTGTTTAGCAAAGTGGAATCTAAAATATCAAATTGAATTAACTTACCAGACGCAAAGAGTACAATTAATGTTGGGTATACAATTCCAATTCACCTAAAAGAAAAACCTTATATGAAAAGTTTCATTTAATAAAAAGTTTGTGGGGGGAGAAAACTAAACTTACCTTGCCTGGAGTAGTGGTTCTGGGATTTGCAGGGATAGAAGGTGTGGCATGAATATCCAACACCATTTCCCCTATCACCACAGGCTCTGCCACTGCCTCCTCACTCTTCACTTGCCCATTACTTAATAACAGCACCTTGCAGTAGTTAAAAACTCAAACTTTATCAAATACAACATCTCTTTTTGTCCACAAAGCTTCTCAGTACATAGTGCAAAAGATAACCCAACAAAAAATACAAGAAGAAAATTGGAAAAAGATTGTGAATGAAACAATCTCACCTGCTGAAGACCATGATTAGCTTGAGGTGGTAATACAAGGTGACGAGAAATACAATCCAATCGCCTCCGTGCACTCTTCTCCATTGTCGTCGTCTTGTTTATAAGTACAGCTTCTGAATCCTGCTCTCAGTAAGACTTCACGGAGACATAATTGTTCTTCGGCTCTTGCTCTGATCAAAATCCTACTGGGTAGTTTTAGTTGAAGCCCATAAGGTTGATAATGGCCTTGACGAGATTGGGCTGAACTGTGTGTATATGTATGGGCTAAGTTTGCTGTTGTTCCAGAATTGAGCGTCGCTCATCACACACGCACAAATTTGATCACTACACCCTAGCTGCATAGCATCTGAAAATTTTCCCAACTTTTCAATTTCGACCCTTTGATTGATTTTTTCTGAAAACTTCATAAGTAGTAACAAAATTTAAATAAAATAAAATGTTATTGTTATCCTCATCTCATAGATCTTCGTCTCCATTTTGATTTTTTTTAAATGAAGAATTTGATGATTGGTATAGTGAGTAAATTTTTTAGGGTAAATGGCAAGGCTCTTCATTCTTGAACAACATTAGGCTCTGTTTGGAACTGCTTTCTTAAGAAGCACTTTTGCTCATAAACACATTTATTATAAAAATGTTAAAAAATTTATAAGAAATCCAAGTGCTTTCTTAAAAAACACTTGCTATATGAAGCAAGTGCTATAATCCAGAATAACTTCTAAATATTTATGTGAAACACTATCAGAAACCTTTTTTATTATCATAAAGTGCTTTTAAGCCTTCCAGAATGACTACCAATTACCAAACAATATACTACATATATATAGTTAGGCCTTTATTAGAATTATTGTAAGAAAAGAGTTTATCATGAAAGTTACCCAAATTCGAATCACACGTCCACCAACACTCAAAAGAAAAAAGAAAAAAAAAGAGCTCGTGAGTTATCTTTAGAGAATATCGGGCCTCATGATTAGGATGAGGCAAAACCTGAAGTCATAATATTAAAGTAAAGTAATCTTAACCCCTTTTTGAAATTGTCCAAATACATAACCCAAAAGGCCCTCCTCCATTTGAGACAAAATCTATAACAGTAAACACTTATCAGTCATCCACATTGACCAATATGAACACAAACTGCCTGCCCAAAGCTTATCCAAACGCCCCTCCTCTCTGAAACGCAATTCTCATTAATTCCAAAGCAAAAGCTCCAAGCGAGGACTGCCCACCTTCTAAACAGTACATGCATGCATTTCCCCCTTGGTGCACTTCTTTAAATTCTTACCCTTTTAAGAAATTATTGTTCATAATTAAGAAAATTTGAGAAGATCTTCACGCCTCTATTTAGGACTGCACTTGTCTTGATAAGTTGGTGGGGAGTTTTATTAGGCACTCATCTTTCTTAATACACTTTTCACACACTTTTAAATTCATTACTAATCCTATACCTAACCATGCTATTCTGATTACAACACATCAACCTAAAAAAAAGCTCGAAACTTTTAGCTTATAACTTGTCACCCACCAAATTATTTTGATTACATTCACTTAACAAAATACAAAAATCGAAGTACCAACCAAGGCACCAACCCAACCCATAAAGTCCCATCATCTACTCAATCGGACTACCATCTTTGATGAATATTGGCATTTGAATTTTGAAATGATAAAGTGGGGCTATGGCCGAATTTTTTTTGTAAATTTCAGTATGATGCTACTGAAAACCATTAACATTTTCAGTTTGGGTAGTGGTGTGGTGTAACTTGGTTAGCAAACTTAAGCAAACTTAAGTGTATTATTCAACACTAGTGGCGCGCGTAAAGTTAGGTGTATGCTAAATATACACACTTTGTCGCCACAATCATTTGCAATGGGCAGGTGTAAATGGTTGTAAAAATGCATCACAACCATGGAGATGTAAAATTAGATGCACATGTGCATCCTTTTTTACATCTTTTGCAGGCAGGACCCACATGAGAAAAATGGAGAGAGAAAGTTGGAATCACTCTTCGGCCACAATACAAAATGATGTAGAGGGCCCCGCTTGACGTCAGCATACCAAGTGGTGCGCTGCAATCCCCAACGGCTCTATGATGGACGGCTGAGATGTATTGGAATTAAAAATGTAAGGCTCATATTTCATGCAATTTGCATTGCACTTCCAATGGTCTGAAATATTAGAAAAAAAAAACTAAAAATGATTCAAATAAATTATAATTTTATACATATACATATTTATGTTAGTTTGTAAGGTAAAATCATATGTTCTCCAAATTTAAATTTTTTTAGGTCCATTTCTTTGGAAAATTAAAATAAATCTAAAACACACAAAATTAATTTTAAAAAGTTAAAACATAAAAAAAAACACACAAAAATGCATTATTACAAACAAATCACATATACATGTTTGGAACGCATTTACACCTCCCAAATGTGTAAGGGGGATGTAAAAGTGACTTTACACCCCTGAAAATACATCCCACCACTGGTGATACTCTAAATCGTAAAGCCTTAAACAAGAGTGAAGAATTTCAATTCATACTTCACTTGGAGTCTCCAAAGATAGGGTTTGAATTCCCATTCATTAAAAATTAACATTTTTTTTTCATCAACTTGTGAGAATTTGAACCTAATAAGCTTTGTTTCAACTTTCAACAATGGAAGATGAGTGTGAGAGCTTGAAGAAGATAAATGGGTGGGCTATGGATTATCAAATGTGGGATCTTGGGTGCCTTCAATAAGTGGGTATAGTTAACAAATAAGTTTATATTTTAAAACAATAGCAAACTGTTTTCATATTAATATTTTAGGGGATGCCTTCAAGGGTGGCAAAGGCAAAAAAGTTTTCTAAATTCTTCTTCCTAGTCTTCTTGTTGTTATCATTACTACTAGTATGTCATATATCAATCCTTTTATCATAGTCAAGCCTTGTGATTTTAAAGAAGACAAAGCCCATTAACTTAAACTAAGAACTAAATGCAATATGTACTTCCATGATGCTGATGGTGAGCCCAATTTGATTATGATATGTACAAAATTAATTACAACATTGACATGCATTACAAGAAAGGTTGGAAAAGATTGTTCTGTAGCTAGAAATGGTGAAGCATATGAAAAAAAAGTACTAATTTTTCTTTGGTGATAGAGCAAGCATGCTTGGTTATTATGAAGATATGTCCTTGCTCTTTAAAATTAGTCACACACAGTGACAGATCTAGGCCTGGCTAGGTAGGGCTATAGCCCGAGACAGTTTTTGAAAAATATTTTAATACCTACATACCTACATGCAGCCACTTTCGTTCAAAATATAAAAATGAAACACTCTCTCTGCCCAAAGAAAGATGAAACATTCTCTCTCTCTCCAACTACTTTGTATTGGTCTGCATCCCACCACCAAAGCAAGACAAACATAAAAAAAAACATAATAAAAAAGCATGAAACATTTAAAAACAAAACAATTGCTCTACTCCCGAACCTTAACTCACTTGTGGCTCCTCTGACTCATATATCTTGTTCGCATTCTCCTCCTCTGTCTGTCTTCAATCTGATTCATCTTCTATATTGTCATGTGAGTTTATTCATGTGAGTTTATTCCTTTCCCCCTTTTTAATTTTCCTCTTTGTATTTCACGTATTAATGTAGTTGTACTCTTTTTTTTTTAATCTTGTGCTTTAATTTTTAGGATTATATTATTTCTAATTTTTTATTTAGGGATTTACAAATTAGGGGTTTCTTTTTCAATTGATGTGTAAAAATTTCAATTGATGTGATTTGTTTGAGTAGATGCTTATGTGTTTTTAATATTTCACATATAGGTTATAGTTTTATAATGTCTAATCAAAATCCAAGCTAAGAAATATCCTTTTATCATTTTTTTAAAAGGATGACGGTCAATAATCAACACAATATTCAACTCCATGTGTGACTGATAATTCAATTCATGATGAACAACCTACCAAATCCCAAAGACAAAGAAAGTAGACTTTGTCGAAATTTCAATATGAACTTTCTGATTGGAAGTTATGCCTAAAAATTAGCCCGAGTCAGTTTTGAATCCTGGATCCGTGCCTGGTCACACACCACATTGATGTGATCCACTGGCAATTAAAATGGACAACACAAAGATTGTGGCCTACAAATCTTTTAATTAATTGATCCTAAATTCCAAGTAATTAAGTCAATATTGACTTGGAGCTTCTGGTTGGAAAGTCTTCAAGGAAAACCCTGGCATCCATCACTGTTGTCAGTAATGTTTTTCCAGTCTACAGGTATAACTCTGTCATGTCTTAGTAATTTGGTTAAAGTAGACTTGACTTTTCAGAGGTTTTTTTTGGTCAATGACTTTTCAGAGGTTAATTGATCCTTATCCAACATAATGGTAAGTTGGTAACCCAGAAATCAGATTTAGCTGCTATCTTGAAGAGTTATGATTTGGCCAAATTCATGCCCACACTCAACATACAGAGATAAGGTAGCAACATATATATAAAAGAAAACGGCAGCCAAGGAGAAGGAGAAGTTCTTGCAGGTTCCCTAGTCATGGTCTTTCATCGCGCGCATGCATATTGGTGCAATATGGTCCGCAGAGAGAATGAGAGAGTCCAAGTTGTTAACCACTACAGGAGTTGAAAAAGATTAGAGCATGGACGGCTGCACTGTTTTGTCCACAACTGATTTGGAATTTAGTTTGGAAGGGCACATCAATTTGAGAATACAAACTGAAAAAAGAAACCATTATTGCAAGACAAATGTGAGGTGGTGAGATTTGCAGCAATCAGTTTCAAGCAAATGGCTATCAATTCACTGTAAGCTTTCTACAGTGAATTGTCCCTTGGACGGCACATATTGTTATTAGCCAGCTTCCTAATTGTGGAGGAGAGTGAGTCTGAAATACCTTTTACTCTTAAACAAACTAGCTTGGGAAACTCAATTGTAAAACCTACATGAGTGAATGAGACATACCAATTATTGGAATTGTGGATATGTTCTCGTTATGTTGTTGGTATGTTCTCAATATGTTGTCAGTATGGATGTCGAACACTTCACCGTAACTAGAATGGAGTATTCCACAACATATATGACATACCATTAATTTATCGAGAATATACACCAACAACATAATGAAAGCATATTGACAACCTGATCACCATTCATATGAAGAACATGTCAGCATCCATATATATTTGAGAATCGCATATCAAACTACACCTATATTGCATGATTTGTGCATTGACACGACAATTGATCTAACAAAAATTCATTGAGCTCAATAAAAAAAAATCTGGAGGGATTTCAATAGGCAACATTAACATGCAAATGAAAATTGGTGAACCAAGCACTGGTAAGCAGACACCACACATACACAAACAGGGCGTTATGCATGCATGTTATATGGGACTCCTGTTTGACAAAGGATGCAATTAGAATACATAATCCAAAGGTAATTAGCAATGGGTAGAAAATGCGGACGACCATAATTCTGAAATATTATAAAATTAGAGCCTCACCTATCGATAATGAGGGGAGAAGGTCAAACAATTTTAAAGTACTAAAGTAAGGCTTCCTATTTCAAAAGTGAGATAAATTTTCAACAAAATGTTAACGTCAGTCACTAGTGAGATAAATTATCAACAAAATGTTAACGTCAGTCACTTGCGCGTATATTAAGTGAGTGTATGACTCTTCATTTAAGTCTTGTAAGAAGAACAACATCAATCAGATGATTGAAAATAACCAACACAGTTAAACGACTGATGGCAAAACTCTCCCAACAAGAAAAACCAACCAAAGTATTGTTTTTGCAAGACTATTGATGGATATCGAAAAATTTCAGCCTTTCATTGATTCAGGCTGAAAGATATGTCCTGATAAGAAAATAACAGCTCCATATATACGCCAAAAATTTCTAAAAAATTAATATGAAAGCAGCATTTTTTTCATGTATATATGTAAGGGCAGAATAGTTGTTCATTATTGAAGGTCATCAAGTTTTCTCATGTTTGTGTAAGAGTTATGCATTGCACATTGTCCCATCCATGATGATTATTACTCTATATGTTTTTACATGCAATTTCCGTGCGTGTATATGACATTAATACATATATATTACAAGAAACTCGTTTTTTTTTAGGTATTGCTTTGATGTTGCTCTGTCTTTCATGTGTTTTGGAGTATTAATTTATGAACTTTTCAAAAAATTGGACTAACATTTCTCCCTTTGAATTAAAGGGCAGTCCAAATCAATGATCCCAAAGTGCAGGCAAGTCGGCAATTATGAACTGAAAGCAAGTGGTTCTTTATTTCTCTTCCACGAAGTCCACAAAGTATAAGTTTAAGGCTGAGATTAAGAGTTCAAAGCACGTGGACCCTAACCCTAAGAAAAGTAAAGAGAAAAAGAAAAAGCATGTGGCCCCGTGTTTGGAAAAGATACTTAGCTCTTTCTCAAACACGGCTAGGCAGCACCAGGAGTAGCCAAGGAGTTCCTTTACCATATTGCCCCTGGATTTTGGTGAGTGGTGGGCGTAACTGCCAAAAACTGCCAGAGTTGAAATGATTTTCATTTATTTTGGTCACTTAATTTGACAAAGGAGTTCCTTTCTTGGAAGGTTGTTTTAGACATAAAGCAGAAGGAGATGGGGACTTGCATTTGGTAAACATTAATTCATCTGTTTCTGACAGCAAAGTTTATATATATATATATATATATATATATTTAGCTACTTATTCATTAATTATTATAATTCTTTTGTGTTGTTCCTATATGTGACTGTTATTGAAGGGGAATGAGATGCGTTAATTAACTTATGCTCGAACTTGAAGACAGAAAATTTAGATGTGGACTACATTTCTGATAGCTGAGTTTTGTTATTATAAACTGTTAATTCTTATGTTGTTTGACTGTTTTCTAATATACCAACTAGCTTTTGGTCTAGCGGTATCTTTCTATACTTGATTGGAGGAAGTCCCATGTTCGACTCAAATAAATGATGAGGACGTTATCTATTTGTAATGAGTTCGATACCTAGTTAGTGATAGTCTTGTTGTGGGTGTATATTGGCTCGTTATATATGGACCGTTGTAAAAGTAATGCTAAAGAAAACCAAATGGAATAAGGATATCCATGGTAAACTAAAACATGAAATGGAAGAAAAGATTTATACACAACTAGAGATATTTAAATTCCTACTTGAAGATATGGCACAACAATGCATGATTTTATTTCCAGCTTAACTGCAAAACACCTGTCTGAGTAGGCAAAACATAGCCATACAAAGCTTGAGATATTTAGTTGATGCTGCTTTGCCTACGTTTACTTTGTTTATAAACTTGGATTGGAACACCAGCTGGAAAACAAGGATTTGATTTGAACATAGATGTGATGGTTTTTTATGCTTCCTTTCCAAGATTTAGTAGTAATGAAAATATATGCGATTTTTCGCAAACTTCCCTCTCAGCTGCAAAAAGGAAAAACTTTAAATGTTAAGATATAAGCGACTTGCCCACTTCATTTGCTTTCACTTGAGTTCTGTTATTGTAAAACCAAGTTGCATGCACACGCGGGTAAAGATAGATATACACGATCGAGTTGAGCCACAGAGGCTTCTGCTTCGTTGAATCAAATACTTGTTTAACCTTGATAGTTTTCTAATGATTTCTGGTGGTGGTAATCCATCTTTATCTTAGATAAACTAGTTTATTGGTTGGTTTTGTTGTAACCCATTGATTCAACAGATCCAACCTGCCATGCAAATCTTGCGGGTCAATGTGGAATCTCCTTGAAGAATTAAATGGATCGTTCATATTAATAATAGGATTTTACAGATATATATATAGAGAATCTCAACAATACCAATATTATTATTATTATTATTATTATCAGCCATGGTCGTTCAAATTAAATCACCTCTCTCAAGTTTTTCAATGTGAAATTTCTCATTTCCTTTTTCTGTGTTTTTTTCTTCAGTATTTATGAAATTAAAAAGAAAACCCTAAAGTAGCCATGGTCGTCAACATCTCTTAATAGAGCCATGAAGGCGCTAGGGCCGCACGTAACGGGGCTCATGATGGGGAAGGAGGAGGAAGAGGACAAGGAGAATGATGAGATTGATATAAACAACTTTTCTTCTAATTTTTTCTATCAATTTTTTAAGGTATACTATTTGGATTATAAAATCCTTAATTAAAAAAAAAATTAGGGAGGTTTAGTAATTGTCAGTGATTAACTAACCTTAAATTTATAATATAATCGAAAACAAAATATAGACGTTTATTAAGAATGATGATGATGGGAATCACAATAAGTTCAAAAGTATTATTGAGTAATGATCTGAAAATAAAATAAGGATCATGGTGGACCAAGAAAACATATATATAAAACGTGGAAAACTTGTATGCATGTTGTCAAGATCTGAGCCACACAAAACCCTAGTTCATGTGTGATTCACATGCAGCTGTTGTCATATCCCTATCTGTACTAAGATTAAAGTAGTAATTTTTGCAGCAATGATGAATTTGTTAAAAGTGACAAGTTAGGGAGAGAATCATCATCAAATATTTCCCAAACGTTTGTGTTCTAAATGATTTTCTCCAATTTGTGAAATGGAATTTTGGATGCATGGCATGTAGCTGCGGATGTGTGGAGAGCAGAGATTGATCAGGAAAGTATATGATTTGTTCAATTGTCCCTTTCCTTTGCTGGACGCAACCATATGTGTTTTGTCATTATGGTTTCCATGGAATCTTACCCTGTTTGGTGCTCAAATTTGTGCAAAGAAATTTAAAAAGATGAAAGGACTAACGGTTCGTTGCACCTCATCCACGTTCTGTTTTGGAGCACTACATGTGTAAGGACAACATTTTGTTTTTCTTTTTAACCATTTGGACACCATAATTATTCACCGAATTATGTGGGAATGTTTATTGATTCGAATCTAGGTTGATGTAGAACACATAGTCGAGTTGATCGAGAAACAGTTGGACAAGTGCGCACGTCGTCGCGGCAGCAAAGTCCAATCTGTGCAAGTATGGGCCCCGAGCTCAGAATAGGGCCCATAATCTATCGTTTCGAAGAGAACGATGTGATAAGTGCAACACACTATTTTTACTGTGATGTATGGGCTATTTTAGCTAGATTCTATCGCTTACTTTGACTTGTCAGCGTTTAAAGTTTTTAGAATATTTTGGGAAACTTTTATTATTTTCCTTTTTTTTTTCGAATTAGCTTTCCTAACAAGTCTAGGATTTTTTTATATTAGCTTTCCGAGCAAGTCTAGGGTTTCTTTTGTATAAAAGGAATGTGTTGGAGCATTTTGAATTATTCAGTTTATCATCTTATTTTCAATCAATATATTTGATGTTTACTCAATTTCTCTATTGGATTCCAGTTTGTTGGTGCATTCCGACATTGTTACTTGTAAGGTTATCGTTCGATCTCCCTATCCCTTATATCTCGTTGCGTCAGTTGGTATCATAGCAGGTTTTTCCTGACTCGGCGTGCCTCCAATGGTGAATCCAGACGGAGAAGATAGGACCCGTGGAGATGGGGAACCAATCACTAGTAATGAATTCAATACACCATCGAGGGTCTACATAAGATGATCTTGAACTTCGGAAACCAAGCGGCCAAACGAAGACAAAGGAGAAGACCGGCATAACGAACTACAGCCCCGACGGTGCCCTCATCGGGAGATAGCAACGCCGAGTCGGAGGAAGAAATTCATGACGATCACACTCAACCCAATAACCAACGCCAAGAAGACTATCGCATGAAGACTGAAATTCCATATTTCAATGGGCACCTACATACAAGTTGAAGATTTCTTGGATTGGCTTGTTGAAGTGGATAGGTTCTTTGAACTTATGGAAGTCCCCAAGGCGAAGATGGTGAAGCTAACAACCTTTCGTCTCAAATCAAGTGATGCAGTGTGGTGGGATCTTTTAAATTTAGAGAGACGGACCAGCGGCCCACACCTAACAACACCGATATTGTCCCCAACTTAACCACCTACAAAACCCAGTAGGTGTGGGGTTTTATCACAAAAGGCCTCGGTGTTATTAGTAGTAGAACCATTCATTATATTTTGTATTTTATTTAGTTAAGTTTCCGATGTGGGACTCATATTTTTCAACACACCCTCTCACATAGAACCACCACGTAGTAGGCCACACGTGGAGCCAAGTCCACATCGGAGTCAAACATTCAAGGGCAACATGTGAGTACCACGTATTAGGTAAGGATAAATATTCAAGCCCAACATGTGAACACCATATGTTGGGTAAGGGGTAAGAGGTAAGGGTAAAGGCCCAGTAATTTAGGCCCAATCAATCAACCTGCTTTGATACCATGTCAAATTCAGAGGGACGGGTCATCGGCCCACTACTAGCAACACCGATATTGTCTCCAACTTAACCACCTACAAAGCCCAATAGGTGTGAGATTTTATTACAAAATGCCTCGGTAATATTAGTAGTGTAACCATTCATTATATTTTGTATTTTATTTAGTCAAGTTTCCAATGTGGGAATCATATTCTTCAACAGGATCAACTACAGAAGATGCGCCAACGGCAAGGCAAAGCTCCTATGCAGACTTGGCGACGGATGAAGCAATTAATGATGGACAGATTCCTCCCGACAGACTTTGAGCAATATTTGTACTGCCTAAACCACAATTGCATACAAGGCCAAAGCATGGTGGCAGTCCCTCGACGGGAACGGGGACGGGGATTGGGATTCCCCAAAAATTTATTATCGGGGATGGGACGGGAACGGGGGCGGGGATGAAAATGGTATTGTCATACGCAGTCCGTTGCCATCCCTAAATATAATTAAAAATTTAAGTAATTTAAATTCATATTTGCTGGCGTTGCATTGATAATTGTTGTATCAATATTCAATCAAGGGCTCCACTAGGAAGAAGAATGTATGGAAGCCGAAGGAAGCTATTAAAAGTTTGCTTGGAAATGCTTTAAAAGCGTGTTCAGATAATTAATGCAACTCTTCTCTCAAGCTTTGATTATTACTTGATGCAAGGATACATGACATGACATGAAACTTTGCCTACCACTTTAACTCAAGGTATATTTTCACTACTATTCTCAATATTTGACATGTATCTATAGACATAACCATAATTAACTTTTGCTTTGTATTTATGGAATCATGATTATGCATATAGACACGTGTCAAGTGTTGAGAATGGCGATGAAGGTATACCTTAGGTAAAAGTGATGAGAAAAAATAATTCTTACTTATTTTGTGGAAATTAAGAAGTGTATCTAAGTATCCATATTGCGTGTGTGAGTTTAATATATAATCGCCCATCTCAATAGGAAATATCCTTTAAAAAAATGTATCTAAGCAAATCGTCTACATAAATATCTTTTTAAAAAACATGTATCTAAGCAAATCGTCTACATAAATATATAATTAATCTGAGTTCTTAATTATAAGAATGAATCTATATTTAAGTTATAAGTCTCCATTTTTCAATCAACAAAAAACAAAAAGAAAATGTTGAATATTCATTTTCTTGATGAAACTGGGCATCTAGTTTATGATTCGATCAAGCATGATAGTTGACCAAACAAAAATTCAAAGTTGATGACTATAAGGCAAAGAGCAATAAAACAAAAGGAAGACTAATCAAAGTTCCACGTTTACGGGCCTCATGGCCAATAATGATCTAAGCCAACTTTCAACTTCACTGCCATTTTTTTCTTTATATTCGTTCTCTCTCGGACGCTATCTTTTTCAAATTACTGACACAAATAAGTCAAATATATTAGTAGTTTAATTTATCCTTAGACCCAAAAATTCAACTCTTCTTGTGGCGATCGATGCCTTCTGAACTTAGCTAGTAGCTCGGTTCTCTCCTAGTCAATGCACACAATTCTTCCTGCATGACGATGGATGTCTTCTAAACTTAGCTAATGGCTACACTCTCACCAACCCAGAATCCGAGATATGCTTATTATTTTCTAGCCAATAAATAAGTATTTTTTATTGGAGAATAATTGTCTTCTTTACAAGTTTATTACATGTACGTGTCTTTTTTCAATTGCTGCGGGTTTTGAGAGAAATTAACTTCTATAGTCTAAGGGATAATTGATTCAAGGCTGCTTATCTACGGCGGTTTAATTCAACAAAATATTATCTCCACTCAATTTGGATTTGATCCAACACCAACCGTCAAATGTTGCAGAGTATTATGTTCAAGTCAAAACATCTTCAAATGTAATTATAACTAAGTCACATTATGATATTATAATAACGTAGCCTTATCGTGAATGTATTATCCTGTTATAAAGACCTAAACTATGGCGTCGTACGTTTCCTTTAGATAACTTAACCTGTGACCTAAGTAAGATCTAGTTTTGGTTACTTGTTCCCCAAATTATTGATACGAGTTCAATGTCTTACAAGATTAAAAGAGCAGAACCTCTAATCTTATATGTCTCATTATCGCAAATGACTTACTAGTGTAGTGGTTTGGAGTATTTATTCCCTTACGTAATGGCTTGAGCTCAAATCTTAACATCCATGTAGTGTATGTGAGTTTAATATACTATAACCCATCAATAAAAAAGTTACTGAAACAAGAAAAAATGTCTAATTACCAGCCTCTTTTGTACCTCTTGAGCTGCCAGTTCGTCCATCTCGTCTTGCAACTGAATTCATTAAACCAACCAAAATAAAATTCAACTTGCCAAATGCAAACAAAAAGAAATTATTATTAAAAGCAAAACTGAATGGTGGGAAATTGTGAAACAGGCGGTGTCCCTCAACTTGATATAAAGAAAGATTCTTGGATTTTGATAGATCACACCGTCTTTGTTGACCCAAGAAAATAGAGAAGGCAAATACAAGAAAATCAATCCAAGAAGTTCCATCCGCTGTTGTTTTTTTTTCTTTCTCATTGACTTGCATGATAGAAATAGAAAATCAATTCATGATGAACAACATCGTTGCTCCGGATTATGTCACATGTACATGGACTATGGATGCGCAGTTGTCGACCAGCATAAAAAAATGGGAGATTCACTATTATATTTAATATTGGAATCTAAATTATAAAAAATTCTACATAAAATGGACTTTAGAAACACACCTAAAATCTATTAACAACATTAAAAAATTTGCTTAATTGGGGTAACATATGAGAAAGAAAAAAAAACAATCAATTTGGTTTTGTTTGAATGGTTAATTTTGAAAATTTTGGTGGAAGATATTAAGCTTAATGCCATATATCTAGGCCATAGCTTTTGTTTCGAGGTATACTTATCACAGAGGATTAAGGAACATAATATTTGTGTGAAGATTGTTTATAACAATTATGTAACAAATTACCATGGCGTCTAAAATAGCATGCACATTGCATTGTTCTATCCCTACTGTATTTTAACTTTTTATTAGTTGAAGTGATATTATCATATTAAACTCTTGAGTTTTTACCACAAAACGTACTAAGATTCACAAAATTATCAAATTTCGTATTTGATGTTTTTCTACGTCACTAATGGTCCTCAATGTTAACTTCCGTACTCAAAATTGGTTCTTATCACGAGGTCCGTCCAAAATTCTAATAGGTTGGGTTTAAAAATGTGGCTCATATATTATGTCTCATACTGAACAATTATTGAGACACAACATTAAAAGGATGTTAAAGTTCCATCATCCTGAACAATTTTATGGCATTTGAGGGCTCTCCATATACTAAACTGCGACCTTCTTTATGTTTTTTTCCTTTCTTTTTAGGAGTCTTAGGTTATTTTTTTCATTTAAACAACATATCTCAGGGTTATGGAAGACACAATATTATTATTTATTGCTCTTTTTAAAGAATGCAAAGACAAAAGGATGCGAGGTATGTTGTCATTAGGCCAGAAAACAGTGACAAGTTTGGTCACCATAACGGAGCCACGTGTGCACACACAAAGCCAATTTGCATCAATAATTTTTTATAGTTGCATTGGAGGAAAGAAACTCCTTGAATTTCGAATCTGAGTGCCAATTTGCATCAATAAGAGCATCTCCAAGAGTAGTAGCAAATAAAACTCTTCAAATTGAAGTTTGTTGGCCTATGTAGCGATTTGAAAAGCGCTTTATTTGCTTGAATAATTTTGCTCCAATGACTCTTGATTTAATTAATGCGATATAAATGGAAAAGAATGAAAAATATGAAAACATGTGAAAAATATCTATGTATTTATTATATGAAAAGAAAAAATGGATGTTTTTAACATTTTCAAGATAGGTTTTGTTTTTCCAAAGTAAAATTAAATATTTGAAGAGCAAAGTCAACTTACCAAGATCTTGAAGAGAGAAAGATGTTGCGACTTTGATGGCGAGGTTGAAGAAATTTGGAGAGAGTTTTACGATGTGGCTCACTATTTTAGAATTAAAAATTGTTGAAGCTGTTGGAGATCTTTCAATCTTTGGCTTCTTTCAGACTAAGGATAAGGGCTAAGCTGCAACTGTAAAAATTAACAAAAACAAATAAAGAAACCTTTTTGGATGCCTTTACCCAAAAAAAAACCTATTTCGATGCATATAAATTATAATTTTCAGAACACGCATTAACTAATACTCAGCCGCCCACGCTATCCAACGCAAATTATAACACAATAGTCTAGGAATGGACAATAGTCACATTATAACACAATAGTCTAGGAATGGAGTTACATCTTTGACTCGCATGCTCAGGAGTTACAATGTTGTTGCTCACAAGCTTGCACGCTTTGCCCTTGTCATACATCATGGTTGGTTTGGTTTGAGGACCCTCCTGATCTTATACAGGATTTATTAATTCGGAATTGTATTGATTTTTAGTTTTCAATAAAATTATGCTTTCTCAAGAAATAAAAATAAAAAGTTTGTATCTTGGTAATTAATATCACTTTCACATCGAATATCGGAGGGCGAAAGAGCCAAAAGGAAAAACAAAACAAACACGTACCTAGACTTTAGCTTATTTCATGTACAAATAAAACAACTATAAATCCTTTGTATCAAAAAATTATAAAATGAATTTGGTTTAAGAAAAGGTTAAAGGTCTGATCCCTTTCAATGTTAAAGAAAAAAAAAAAGGTTACGAATCTTTGTTTTGAGCTATATAAAATAATATGGATTATTCGTTTTATTAGTCCCTGAACTTTGACCTGATTTGCATTTGAGTCCCTCAATTTTCAAAATCGTTCCTATGGTCTTTCAACTTTAGTTTAGTTGACAAATGGTCCTACTGTCAATTTTGTTAACTTTTCTGTTAAATGCAGGAGTTAAATGGTATTTTATATATTTTTTTAATTTTAAATTGATTAAAATATTAATAAAATATTTTTTTCATTTTTTTTTGGTTAAGTTTTAGTTTTTAGGAATAAGAACTAATTTTTAATTTTTAGTTTGACTGAGGATAGGAATAAGATTTTTAAATTTTTAGTGTCTAATTTTTAATTTTATTTTTTAGGTGAAAGGAATATTCAGAAATTGGAAATTAAAAATAATACAAAAATACCATTTTAGCCCTGCATTTTACGTAAAAAGTTAACAAAATCGATCAGTAGGACCGTCATTCTAACGAAACTAAAGTTGAAGCGACCACTTTAACGATTTTGGAAATTGAACTCAAACGCAAATCGGCCAAAATTCAATGACTAATAAAACGAATAACCCTATAATATTTCTACATTATTGATCATTTTATTATAAATATAGTATATACTATATAATATTAGGTATTGATCATTTTATTATAATTTAGTAATACAGTCGGCCAGCGCATTTAGCTACAGCTGTTACGTTTCACCTCACGCATCTCTCATTTCAATAATTTCAATACTTACTAAGCCCGAGAGTGAAAATGAATCCTCTGGTCCACAAGGATGATGCAATGGTTATGAAAGTGATGTGAGTTTTTTGGGTCTATTTAAACGACACTCTCCACAGCTCAAACCCAACTCTGCATATCCACTAATATTTCTGCTTCCTCTCAAGTCCAAATAAATCTCTCTCTCTCTCTAGATTTCACTTCTGCAAGTTGAGGCCATTTTCTATAAAACTGTCCAGTCTCTGTCTCTGTCTCTAAGAAGATGGCGGACCGGAGAGCTGAAGATAATGCCGTCGTCTCCGGCCAACCCCAGAAAACCATTGCAGACTTTGATCCCCCAACGAAGCCAAAGAGAAACAAGTACGCCTTTGCTTGTGCCATCTTGGCTTCCATGACTTCCATCTTGCTTGGTTATGGTAAATATGCTTAAAACTTCAGCTTCTATATTTTTTTTTTGGGTTCTGGAAGCGTTACCTCGGACCTGGATAATTACTCTTAAAGCAATCTTAAATTTGATGTGTTTTTTTTCTTCTTCTTTCTCTATGTTCTTATGTGTTAAAGAAATTAATGGAGACCAATTAATGTTATTATTTCCAAAAAAAATGGGAAACATTGTTGGAAGCTTTTATGTTTGTGTTTGTTTTTAGAAAGTTTCTAAACAAAGCTGCCTCCATGCATGTGTTGTTGTTGTTGGTTTTCTGTACAGATATTGGTGTGATGAGTGGAGCTGCAATCTACATCAAAGACGACCTCAAAATCAGCGACGTGGAAATCGAGGTTCTTGTCGGTATTCTGAACCTCTACTCCCTCATCGGCTCGGCCGCAGCTGGCAGAACTTCCGACTGGATCGGCCGTCGGTACACCATAGTCCTCGCCGGAGCTATCTTCTTCGTCGGAGCTCTCCTCATGGGATTTGCCCCCAACTATGCCTTCCTTATGTTCGGCCGGTTTGTTGCCGGAATTGGTGTCGGCTACGCCCTCATGATCGCTCCGGTCTACACCGCAGAGGTCTCTCCGGCCTCGTCTCGTGGGTTCCTCACATCTTTTCCAGAGGTTTGTTTTTGTTTTTGTTTTTGTTTTTGTTTTTATATCCTTTCTTCCTACTTTGTTTAACCATTATCTTCAAGAAAGCTTAGAATATACTTTTGGATTTTACCCAAGTACCCAATTCTTTGCTTTTAAATTTGGAGGTGGTTGGGAATTTTCGTTTTGGGTTTTGGGTTGAAGGAATTTGAGAAGTTTGGTTGGAAACTTTTTAGACTATGTTAAAAGTATTTTCATATTTTCATATCATAACAAAAATAAATGATTTTTCTTGTTTGGTTTATAAAGCTGCTTATGAGCTTAATTATACAAGCATTTTTCCTGTGCTATGGAAAAACTCAAATATGAATCATATTTAATACGGTAGCGTTTGTTTGTTACTAAATCATGTGGTTTGAAAATTGGTGCTCCGATGCCAACAAATGGCTTTTTTTTTTGTGAAATGTAAATTAGTTTTAATATTATATTTTTGGCCAGTGTATATTTAATTGATTAGTTTTTCCTTTTTTATTTAAAATTTTAAAATAGGTGTTTATCAATGCTGGGATATTGTTCGGCTACGTGTCCAACTATGGCTTCTCAAAGCTCCCAACTCACTTGGGATGGCGGTTCATGCTCGGTGTCGGAGCCATCCCCTCTATTTTCCTAGCCATCGGCGTCTTAGCCATGCCGGAGTCGCCTCGTTGGCTCGTCATGCAGGGTCGGCTTGGTGACGCCAAGAAAGTCCTCGACAAAACCTCAGACTCCCTAGAAGAGTCCAAGCTCCGGCTAGGTGACATCAAAGAAGCCGCCGGCATCCCTGAACACTGCAACGACGACATCGTTGAGGTCAAGAAGCGCAGCCAAGGCCAAGATGTGTGGAAAGACTTGCTCCTTCATCCAACACCAGCCGTCCGTCATATTTTAATGTGTGCTGTTGGTTTACACTTCTTTCAGCAAGCGTCGGGTATAGACGCTGTCGTTTTGTACAGCCCAAGGATCTTTGAGAAGGCTGGGATCACCAATCCCGACAGAAAGCTACTATGCACCGTGGCCGTTGGATTCGTCAAGACCGTTTTCATCTTGGTTGCCACGTTTATGCTCGATCGGATCGGACGACGTCCATTACTTCTAACTAGTGTGGCTGGCATGGTAGTCACGCTCGCAGGTCTCGGTTTGGGCCTTACAATCATTGATCACAACGAAGAAAGGATCGTGTGGGCCGTTGCTTTGTCCTTGACCATGGTATTAGCTTACGTCGCGTTCTTCTCAATCGGGATGGGCCCTATCACATGGGTCTACAGCTCTGAGATCTTCCCGTTGCAGCTACGTGCTCAAGGTTGCAGTATAGGAGTAGCCGTGAACAGGGTGGTGAGTGGGGTCCTCTCGATGACTTTTATTTCGCTGTATAATGCTATCACAATTGGTGGGGCCTTCTTTCTTTTTGCGGCAATTGCAGCGGTTGGTTGGACGTTCTTTTTTACAATGCTCCCGGAAACACGGGGTAGAACCCTTGAGGATATGGAGGTCTTGTTTGGCAAATTCTATAGGTGGAGAAAAGCCAATGCACTCCTCAAGCAGAAGAAGCAAGTTGATCATGGTGATGGCAATAATAATCCCAACAACCCTCATATCCAATTAGGAACAAAAGGGCTAGCTAATTAGATTAGTCAATGCACTTGATGACAGTAGTATATCGTAGTAAGATGTAGGCTCTTTTGCGGAAAAATTATTGTATGCGTCATTTATATGTAATTCACAAGTATAATCATTTCTCCTTTTAGTTGGCTATAAAAGATCAAAGGGCTTTCGACCCTGGAAAAGAGAGGAAAAAAGAGTTTGTAAGCAGTGAAGAAAACAAAGTTCAGATCAAATTAATTAGATATGTATTGTACAAGTTTGTGCTTCAAAATATGTTTTCCATTTGCAAATTTTATTTGTATATATTTTTCCAAAACAATGAGAATAGAGCCACAATCGACCCATGATAGAAATTATTAATGAATTAATAATATAAAATGATATGCATATGAATGCCAACAAATTATGATATAGACTCGTGATTTTGACACCCAAACCACCAAAAACACGTTATTCAGACTTATAACGTTTCCTATTAAGAACTGTTATTTGCACTTTTGCTTTTCTTATATATGCATGTGATTATGTACGGGTGTGAAAAGAATTTTCGTAGCCGATGTAAAAATTAGAAACGAAAAAGAAAACAATAAAAGACCAAGTGGGGAGGGAAGGCAGCGAAAAAATGAAGGCTATGTGAGCTGCATTTGATTATGGTGTATGTGATGGTTCCTTTTGATGTTGATGGTTTAACTTTTTCACTGTTTGGGTCTTCTTCTTTTTTGTTTTTGTTTTTGTGTATGTTTATAATTTTCCTCTGTGATAAATAGGTGCCCATTCTGATTTTTAGGTGCATACATTGTGTAAATTTCTGTGGTAAATAAAGCCTTACTCATTGCTTTAATTTGGTTGTCTGCATATCAAAATGGACCTCACACACATTTCTTTATTTCTACTTTGTCATTTAGTTGTGTTTTTTTTTGAAAAAGAGGTTAAGAATAAGCTCAGAGTTAAAATTTATGAATTTCTCTTGGCATGTATTTGTTTTGCAGAAATCAATTCCAATGTTTTTTGTCTTTCCCGAAGAGATGAGTTCTTTTTTATATTTGATAATGTTGGAAAAATAAACAAAACATATCATTTTATTTATGTTCTCATCATTGGTTCGTGCATGAATTAGATTTTTTTTTTGTTTAGTTTTGTAATTGATAATTATACTCCTAAATTAGTCGGTGGGTCCTTCTTTCTTTTTTAGGGAATTGCAGCGGTTGGTTGGACGTTCTTTTTTACAATGCTCCCGAAAACACGGGTAGAACCCTTGAGGATATGGAGGTCTTGTTTGGCAAATTCCATAGGTGGAGAAAAGCCAATTCACTGCTCAAGTAGAAGAAGCAAGTTGATCATGGCGATAGTAACAACAATACCAACCCTCATATCCAATTAGGAACAAAAGGGCTAGCTAATTAGATTAGTCAATGCACTTGATCATGGTAGTATATTGTAGTGGATATATAGGCTCTTTTGTTGAACGATTATTGTTTGCGTCATATGTATGCAATTTGCAAGTACAAACATTCTTCCTCATCTATAAAAGATTAAAGGGCTTTCAACCCCAGAAAAGAGAGAAAAAAAAAGAGTTTGTAAGCAATGAAAAAAACAAAGTTTAGATGAAATTTGATATGTATTGTATAAGTTTGTGCTTGAAATCTATTTTCTGTTTGCAACTTTATTTGTTATTATTTTTGTGGTGCATAGGCTATGTGCAAGGCAAGGCAAGGCAGCAAGTCACGTCATCGTAAGTTTCCAATAGCCTCACTTTCTCGGAATGCCTTGAATGGGAGCAAAGGCAAGGCCATGCCAAGGCCACAGCATGCCAACGCAAGCCAAAGCCACGGCAACGCATGGCTTGAATGGCTTGGTCTAGGCCACATCATGGGCACATCAAGGCAAGGCAAGCCAAAGCAACGGCATGCCAAGGCTAAGGCAACGCATGCCTTGAATGGCTTGGTCTAGGCCATATCATGGGCACATCATGCCAAGGCAAGGCAAGGCAAGCCATCCCAAGCCTCCAATAGCCTCACTTTATCGGAATGCCTTGAATGATGAGCAGTGCCAAGGCAAGGCAACACATGGCTTGAATGGCTTTGTCTAGGCCACATCTTGGGCATGGCATGCCAACGCAAGGCAAGGCAAGCCACGTCATCCGAAGCCTCCAATAGCCTCACTTTCTCGGAATGAAAACCAAAATTTTATGAATTTTAAATAAAAAATTTTAAAAAATTTCGTAGGGACCATTTGTGATAGTGCGTGAACCTCAGAGATGTTTTGTGATATATATATGCCACGTTAGCAAACTAACGGAGTTTTTGACGGAACCTAACGGCATGGACCATTTGTGATCACACATACTAACCTCAAGGACCACGAATGACACAAAAAAACATTAAGGATGCAATCTAATAGTTTCGTAAACCTTAAGGACGTTTTGTGATATTAAGCCAATAAATAAATATAATCACAATTTTTTATCAAATAATAAATTTTATTAAAATTATAAGAGTTCACATCCGATAATATAGAACACTTGAGGCCTCATTAAAACCTTGTTTGATGAAAACCCAATGGGAACAAAACCTCAAATGAAGAAAAAAGAGTACGCGATTGAAAACATTACAATCAACAATAAATTAACTTGCATGTGTCCCTATACTTCACCTTCATATGAACCTACAAGATAAAAATAGCAATGAAATCTCAATCACAAAAGATCATTTAAAATGTCATCTAGTTGCCCTAATCCAAAATGAAACTACTTAAGGGTTTGACTTTTACCGGAAAACCGGAAGAGTCTCCCTTGAAAAATGCCCATTTCCAATAAATTTCCAGCTGTATAAAGCACAGTTCTATAACCCCAAACGTTCAGCATGCACAATACAGATTCACACACATCAAAACATTTAATCTAAATTTCCTCAGGCCTTACAGAGATTCAGGGTTATATCATAGCAATTCTATTCAAATTAAGTTTACAATCAGGAAATTACAACTACAACAAAACAAACCCTACACGAGGAAAATTGGGTAAGTAGCAGAAGATGAGATGCCCTCAAGTGGTGGTCCGGTACTTGTCTACGGCCTTGGGGGCAAAACAGTAAAAGCATGAGTGGACAAAAATAAATGTTATTAAAAATATTATGAATGTATTAACCCCACCGTTTAAAAACAGTTTTGAAAATCATTCAGACAGTTGTTCTATATTTGTACAGGAAAACAAGAATTCATATTTATATATTATATTTCATGCCACAAGATAATTCATCAATTTCAATATAAAATATCTCAAAACTGTAAATACTTTCCACCTAGGTGTACTCCATAGAAAATCCGTCAATTCTAGTAATGTTTCGTCAGTTCCAGTAATATTCTGTCAATTCCAGTAATATTGTGTCAATTCCAATAATATTCTGTCAATTCCCCTAGCAGAATCAGGTGATCGGCCCGAGATGCAAATCCTAGCAGAATTGGAGGACACGAGGTCAGCCTGAAACGCAAATCCTACCAGAATCGGGGGACACGAGGTCAGCCCGAAACACAAATTCTAGCACCACACGATTCGGGCGTCCCCTAGACTCGTGGGGCTAATTGTCATACGTGCGCATACTCATCCGAAGGCAACAATTTGTCCGAAGACATTTTAATATCTGAAGGCAACACTTTGTTCGAAGACATCATAATATCTGAAGGCAACAACTAGGGTACCTATGGTGGGTTTGAAATCATTTCCTGAACATGTTATAAAATCATGTATTTATTAGGTTTTAGTCAAAGAAAGTAAAATTATTTAGGAAAAAGCTAAAGGAGAATTTTTTTTCTTAGGAAAAGGCCAATGAATTTAGTTGTTTTGGATTGAAACAAAACAACTGCATTGACCTTTTCCAAATTATGAAAGTTTTGATTGGCTAAAAACAACACCTTCCTAAAATCATTACCCAAATGTTTCCTAAAATCCAGTTCTCAAACCATTCTAAACTTTCCGAGCTAATCACATTTAACAATATGCATAATCATATAAAATCATCTCAACCAAAACCGAATGCTTGGAAAGTAAAAACCATAAATAAATAATTTATAAAACATTTCATAAAACAATCATAGCCGGAAAATCATTTATAAAACAAATGTCCACTCACTGGAAGTCCAAGCTTGCCTGACCATTCGAGGGCCCCTCCTGTGGAGTACGTGGAGCTTGGGTACCTATTTGAGCGATTACAATATTTAATTAATAAATAAGCTCCACTATGAAAATTTATTCAAAAACCTAATCCTTGGAATTTAAAGTGCATGTGTACGACTTAAGAAAGTTCCCAGGCCCATTTTATCACTTTCCGAAAAAAGAAATGGTCTTAGAAGACCCATGATTAATAATGTGATTAAATTCCCATATTGGTCAACCGGCCCCATTGGGCCCACTACCATTAATCCGAAAGTTTCTAAAGATTCAACATAATCCATTTAACATGTCCCAAGAGTTTTGTCATGATCCGACGGTCCGAACGTATCGAACCTGGAAACGCCTAATAGGTAATTTTTAGTAAAATGCTCAAACAATCGAGTTTAGCTAATCTGAGCATACCGTCATGCTCGAGACGACAAGTGAACAATTCTAGGTCGATCACTAGTTGTCGGCATCCGGCTAACGCGCCGCTGCCGACGGTGGGTGGCTTGAGAGATTTCTGGCGACCGGAAATCTCCAAATCACCCGTCAACTCTTATACCAATATGTCAAGCACAATCACATGAATGTTTTTAGTTCTTGGACCCCGGCCAAAGGTGGCCGGAGCTAGCCAAAATCACAGCTAAAGCCGTCAGCTCCATGGGTTCCAAATCGAACGCTCAAAGAACAAAATCAATCCTAACCACTTGCATAAACAGCTAGAGGACGTTGAGTGGATGAAAAACCATACCTCACTTGTCTGAATCGACAACCGGAGTCACCGAAAAAAGCCCAGAAACAGTCGGCACCTGGGGAGGGTTTTGGGTTACGATTTTAGTCCAATTTTCGGCTAATCTCGAGATTTTTGAGTTCGATTGAGGGCTGGGTTAGGTAGAGGAGACCAAGAGGAAGATTTTGTGGGTTTTGGCATCGCCTGGAATGACCGGACGACGACGATCTTGGTTGGAGAAGTCGAATAGTCACCGTGCAAGTAGTGACTGTATCAAGAGGGAGAGAGAGAGAGAGAGAGAGAGAGAGAGAGAGAGAGAGAGAGAGAGAGAGAGAGAGAGAGAGAGAGAGAGAGAGAGAGAGAGAGAGAGAGAAATGAGGGAGAGGGAGAGGGAGAGAAAATCTGAATTTTTGTTTACACTTAATTTGTAACTTTACGGTTAAAACTTACACTTCCGTAGCTCGTAACTTTCTCGTTTCAACTCCAATTTGAGCCTACTAAAGGTCAACCCTAAACCACTAAGAAATCCTAAGGATAAAATTGTCCTTGACTTAAAAATTAAGAATACAATTTATTCTTGGGGGCGAGATGTTACATGAGAGGAGGACAGTTAGGTTGGGTTCTTCCTACAGCCATTTGCAGCAAAAGTGGCACTACAGGTTGAGACCTATCACCCTCATGAAAATGATTACAACCCTAAATTTAAGAAAGAGAGTTTGGGTAGGCATTGTGCTAGTTAGGTCTGGTCATGTTCATCAAGATATTGGATTTTGACATATGTTTTTATTACATTTTAAAATTACTCTTAATCACTTCAACTACAAGTCTCTTTTTAATTTTAATTGTTTTATTTATGAAATTTTACACAAATATTAATAATAATGATATAGAATCAATGAGTTCAAAATCAAATCTCTCATCAATAAGAAAAGAAAATGATAGAGCTGTATGTTTGTTTTGTTTATTTATTATTTTTGGGCTAAGGCCTGCCAATTCACCAAAAAAAAAAAAATTTGGTGCTATTATCAGCTCATCAGATATGAGCTAAGTGGGCATTATTTTGCGCTTGGTGGGTATTATTTTGACTCAAAAAAGACATTGGCTTGGTATTATTTTCGTGTTTTTCCTTTCTGAAGAAGTTCTGATGGGCTTGGTCATATATAGATAGTCCAATATATACTGCAATATTAGGTGATGAACAGCAGTATTGCAAAACCATAGTTGTAAGAGTAATTTCATATATATATATATATATATATATATATATATATATATATATATTTTTTTCTTTCTACAATCTACTATTTTATTCTGACCCTACCTCAATACCATATAATGAGGATATAATATATTTTTTAAATCAAAAGGGAAAAGCTTTGATTTAGCAAAGAACACTAAAAACTTGAATATCACGGAATAACACTGTTTTGCTCTTCTCAATCAATCACGTTTCACTACGAGTGATAACTTTTCCACATGACATAATGTCTATGTTGCATGGACACTCCACTAAGTCCAAGTGTCACGGTAAAGCCACTCTCCAGACACGGGTCAACTCATACTCAACTAATGTGTTAATGCAATTGCAATTCATATAAAATTAATAAACTACATTTGAAAGACTTGGAAAGCTTGAATGTTACTATACATGGTATCAGTGGCAGAGTCAGGAGTTTATATTGGGGGGGGGACATATAAACCAAAAAGACATTAAAAATTTCAAATTTTCAACTTTAACAATGAGAGACCAAGACTGCTTCAGACTAAATTCACGGTAGTTCATATAGAGAACAAAAATTAAAATCCCAATTCTTTTTTGTTTGGGTAAAACTCTACTTCATATTTGATAAAGGGGATTTTTTTGAAACTTTATTTGATCGGTTGATTTTTCAGGCTTTAACACGCCTTCGCCACTGTATGATATTGTGACATTGGAGTATGAGCATTAATATTTTGTTTTAATATATATATATATATATATATAAGTATTATTATAAATTTATTTTTAATTGTCGTGTCCTCGTGTTCTAGTTTTTTGAGATTTGTCGTTTTCCTGTGTCCATGCGTCGCTTATCCATATCCATGCAACATATCATAACGTGATTGGTTGAGGATAGCAAAAATCATACACGTTGAACGCACAAATCCAAAACATTACAAAAACCAGAATTCAACACTCTGGCCAATTTAAAACCTTACTTTTATTATAATAAGAATATAATTAAACGTCCAATTTTGCTTCAATCAACACTTCATTTCTTTTCCTATTCTATAATTTAAGTTTGGATAATATCCTTTTCAGGGACCAATTGTAAAATGACAAGGTTTGAAACAAGACAAAACAAATGACAAGCTGCAATTGGGAAGTTCGAAGTAACATTATTCTCATGTGGATTTAGTTTAACATTAAAACAAATGATAATGAAACTTTTCTTCTCAGCCATCTATATTTTATTTGGGTTTGTTGTAACGACCGTGACCCAAAATTAAAGGAAATTAATTAAATTAATTAAGTTAAACAAATAAAGAATTAAAAAGGAATTTAAAATGAATTAAAAGGATTAAAATAATGAAATTTGAATTAAATAAGAAATTAATAATTAAAAGGGGCATTTTTGGTCAACTTAATTTTCGGACGACAATTTGGCGAAAACGGGGTTGCGTCATTGCGTTCGTCTCGTCGAAACGAGTCCGTTGACGGCGCGTTTCAAAATGAGGTCGGGAGCGTGAGGGTATTTTAGACATTTAAAAATTGGATTAAAATATTATAAACCTGGGTTTGGACCAATCGTAAAACGAGATCCCTCTCTCTCTCCTCGGTTTCTCTCTCCTCACCCCGACCCTCACTCTCTCTCTCTTCGGTTCCTGACGCTTCCGCAATCCGCAAGGGCCGAGACCGGTCCGCTCGACTGCCTCCTCCTCCTCTTCAAAACTCGCCCAAGATCGGAGGCCATCTCACGATTTGCAGCGATCGATCCTTAAGTTCCGGCCAAATCTTCTGTCTTCTCCGTGACGCTTCCGCAACGATCGACGACGGCTCCACTTGCAGGTAAGCTTCCTCTCCACCTCCTCTCTTCGCTTGGGGTTGCAGCGACAAAATGCGGCGGCGTAGTCGCCGTTCAACGAGCCTCGATCCCGCCAAAACCCTAGGTGGTTTGGCCGTGATCTCGCGGCGCCCGGCCGGTTCTGGGCCACTCGCCCGATTACGAGCTTCCTCCTCCCCCGGGTTCGATTACTATGGGTATTGCACCCTAATTCCACAACTTTCCGGCGGACCGAAATTGCTCAAGACACCCACCCTCACGGCGGCGCGTGTGGCGGCGCACTGGCACTGTAGCAATTGGGCATTTCCGGCCCCAATGCGATCCTTGGGTTGTTGTGAACGCTGCACGCGTGCTCGGATTTCGGATTCGGACGTCGTTGACGGTCGAACCAACGTACGCCATTACGGCGCTTTGCAGGTTCGATGGGTTCGACCGTTGGATCGAAACCGACCACGTGATATTGTTCCCGTATTTCTAGAAACGTGTAGGATTTGACGGATCGCGTGATTCGGAGACCCGGATGCTTCAATCAATGACTTCAAGTTTGAGTTAAAAGCGTAATCGTGCGATCGTGCGATCGTGAGAAATCCGACCGTCTGATCGAGACCAAACTTTTGGGACGTGTTCTCTAAACCGTAGTGAGCCTATAGGAACTTTCGGATCTAAGTTTGAGGTCATGGGACCCACGGGCCCGGTTTGACCTATTCCTAGAAGTTTGACCAAGTTTGACCAGGGTTGACCGAGTGTCTCCCGAGTCGGTTCTTCCTCTAACGAACGTCGTTGACCTTAGAATTCCTCGTGACAACGTTTTGGGTACACTTGAGTTGAGTTTGGTTACGGTTGACTTTTAAGGTTATCGCTTCGTCCGGTTGTTAATCGTAATTCTCAGATTCTTGAATTAGGTTCTCAAACGCTCGTGATCCTCGAGTGGAATTCCTTTCGGGTTGGGCAGCGAGGACCAACGGTGAGTGGACTTTGTTTTCAAACTAGCATGGTTTTAAAGGATTGAATGTGATGCATATAAGTGATATTTAAATATTGTTTTGAATCTTGAAATGATCTTTGGTTGAATTTATTGTGATTGTTTTGGTATTTGAGTTTTATATTTGATTTGGATTGCGGTTTGGTTGTGGAGCCTGTTGGCTATATTTTATCCTTATGTTTATCTTTAAGTGTTGATTTTGGGACGAGTCAAGCGTCCAGAGTATTTTTGTACGGTTTTTTGAGTACAAGTGGAATTTATTGGATTTTCCTTGAATTATATTTAATATTTGAGTTTATGGTTTTGTTGGGTTTCGGACTTTATTATTTTATTATTACGTACGCCGTGAATTATACTTTAAGCCTTTAGAATTTATACTTTTTATTTTTTGGGAAACTTATATATCTATTTTGATTATATAAATATGCCTACTTTGAATTGAGTATTTAGGCGGTAAGTTTTGGACGCTAGTATAGTCCAAGTTGACTACCTATTTGGTTTTGGTATTTAAACCTTATTAATTATGTTCATGCTAATACTTTGATTATATATGTATATACATATATATATATATATACATATAGATCAACTTGGAAGGATCATGTTGGATTATTGAGGCCATCGAGAATACATGTCGGATAAATGAGGCTATCGGAAATATATGTCGGATTATCGGGAATTGATCATATGTATATATATGTATATGTATATCTACTTTGAATGTATATTGCATATATTTCTCTACTTCAAAATAATTATACTTATCTACTTTGAATATATATTATATATATATATATATGTACTTTGAAAATAAGTATGTATATCCACTTTGAATATATATAAATATATATTTACTTTGAATATATGTATATCTACTTTGATTTGGAGTTTTCGAACATATATATGTATACGGGGTTGTATTTTCAATTATATTTTAAGGAATTACTATTTATGTTGTTTTAAAGTATGAATTTATGGGATATCATTATACATTGGAATTTCAATGCTTGAGTTTGAGTATTGTATTTTAAAGGATAATTATGTTTTGTATTTATATATATATATAGTTATATATATATTATGTATTTTTGAATAATACGTTTCAGTGGTTTGACTTTATATTTTTAAAGAGTAGTACCTATTATGTTTTGAAACATATGTCTTACTTGAGGCTTGACTTGACGTTCTCTTGACTCGGTTTTGATTTTGGTTTGTTTATGCATTTTCAGTGATTATGACATTTTAATGGTTTTTGGATTATTATATCATCGTCTGACGCTTGTATATATTTTAACTATAGTATGGTATGTTTGGGACGGTGATGTCCTTATTTTGACTATATGGTGTTGTTGGTTTGTCATACGATATTTGGTATGGTGTGATATTTTGGGGTTGGGTGCATGTGGTTAAATTGGTATATGGATTTTCGTGTGGTGTTGGTTTGAGTGCAGTGGCATTGTGTTATGTACCTCCCCCTATTATTGATGGTGACTTGGTTTTGGAGTTTGGTTCGATCCGGTGCATACCTTAACGGGGTGTAGCCGTAGACCCTTGATTGGGTAGTCTCACAGAGATGACCAGTTCGGACGCATGGTTATTGAGGACTGCCATGCGGGCGGGGAGCTTAGTCCTGCTTGACGGCTCGACCTCGGGCACGCAGGCCATTGCGATGCTGTCGTCCGATGTCCAAGATTATCCTGGGCATGAGACCATCGTGAATGTTGTCGGTGTTCGATTAAACAATCCCCGCTTGGATTGTTTCCTGGTACTTGTGTTGGTGTCGAGTTTATATTATATCTACGCGTGAGTTAGTATCTTCGTATTCTTATTTTCTTCGGTGAGGATACTTCCTCGCTTGCAAAGGTTGCCTACGGGCATGCGGTTGTTTTGAGTGTGGGGAAGAAAGGGTTAAAGTCTTTCAAAGTGTTTTTATTACTTTGTATTGGTTTTGGATTTCTTGGATTTATCTTGGTCTTTGAGTATTTTACGTTGTTTTGTCATTTGGAAACTTTATTATATTCTTATGCTTATGATTTTCAAGTTCTTTTGGTTTTTAATTATATTTATGTCTTCAAGGGTTTAGTTTGAGAGGTTTTGCCTCGTAAAGAAAAAGGTTTGGTTTGGTTTTATTCTTCAATTACTTTGAGATATTGGTTTTGAATCAATTTTATATACAACGGATTTTAATTGCATGGTTTACATGGTTTTTAAACGGCGTTAGTAATACGTTGTTTTAAACTACTAAACTTTGTTTTGTCCACTCACACTTTTCTGTTTTGCGCCCAGTGCCCTAGTCGTCTCTTGTATCGTCGTAGGCCGAGCGTTCTCTTCTCGAGCGTCGACTTAATTGTAGGACCTCGTGTCCCTTACCTTAACTTTAAATTTCTGCTGTTAAACTTGAATACTCTTAGTTGCTCCGTCATTGCCCATTAGGGTCGAACTAGTTGGCGGAGGCCCGTTATCATATATTTATTGCATGGGCAGCTTGGTTGTACTTATTTACCGTTGTTGAACAGGTTGAACTTTTGGGTTTGGTTGTTTTTCTAGGGAGACTCTGCCTGCTTTTCGGCAAAAGTCTTGACTCCTTTGTCTGCTTGTCTCAGGAAGAGGATTCTCGTAGTGATGGGCCCTGGCACGGGTGGATGTTGTTGTTGTCGGCCCACTGTTCAGGTGGAATCCGGGTGGTCCCGTCATTTGTAGGTTTAATGGTTCCGAACTTTGACCCGATTCGCATTTTGGTTCCTCAATTTTCAAAATCGTTTCCGTGGTCCTCAACTTTAGTTTTGTTAAGACAAATGGTCCTACCGTTAATTTTGTTAACTTTTCTGTTAAATACAGGGGCAAAATGATATTTTTGTATTAAAAATATTTTTTAAAAACTAATTAAAAATATTAATAAAAGTATCTCTCTCTTAGAGCACTTCCAGGGCTTGGGGCAAGAGAGGGCAGGAGGCAGCCCGAGAGAGGGAAGACGGCTCCAGCACGCAAGCCCGAGCCCAGGTTGGGTGCGGGTCCCACTAGCCCGGGCGAGCCCAAGGGCAACTCTTGCCTCGGCCCAAACCCGAAGGCAAGCTGACGTCAGCGAGCCTGTTTGAAATTTTTTTACCGTTAGCGTTTGCAATGCACGCGCCAACGTTAAAGAAATTTCAAACATGCGCGTCGTGTCAGAGCCTAATGGCTCTATGACACGTGGCGCGAGCTGGAGCCATCCGATGGGTTTTTTTGCACAATCCGACGGCTGAGATAATTTTTGGGTTTAAAAATTGCAAAATTTTTTTAAAAATATAATAAAAATCTGGAAATTATTTCTATAAATACCTACCATACCCATTCACTTCCCACACCAAATTTGCATACAAATTCATCTCCCTTCAATATTTTTTACTTTCCACCCAATATTTTGCACTCAAAAATTCTATTTTGTGTACAATATTTTCTCATTTCAATATTTTTTACTTTCCACCCAATACATACCAATATTATTCACTTTTCACAACAAATCTTCATACAAATTCTTCTGTTTCAAATATTTTTCACTTTCCACAAAAAATATTTTTCTCCTTCACAAGATTCCATTTGTGTTAAAAAAAATAAATGGCTCTTTGTAGTGAAGTCGAAGGCACGTGGACAACTGTTGAAGATATTTTATTGTGTGAGTGTTGGGTCAAAGTTGTTCATTGCCCGATCACAGGCAATGAGATGAAATTCTCTCATATATGGAGAAAAATTCATGGAGAATTTTGTGAAAGATCGAGTTCAACTCGGACGGAAATGGGCTTAGCTAGTAGGTGGAAAATTTTGAATAAAGAGTTAGGGAAATTGAGAGATGCGTTGGCAAAAGCAATGGAATTGATTCGAAGCGGTGAAAATGTTGGCGACGAGGTAACAAATTTCTAATTTCCGTTTTATTCATTTTAATATTTTTTTTCTTGGATTTACAATTTTATTTCTTTAATAGATTCTTCAAGCACAAATGTGGTTTTGTGCATTTGGTAATAAAAAAATTCAAACATCACCAATGTTGGGACGTTGTGAAGAATTGTTCGAAATTCAATACACGTGGTTCGTTCAGTTCTGTGAAGAAAACCATTACACATGGCTCCTCAAGCGAACAATGCCCGCAATCGGTTCTCGTGGTGCATTCCGTGGAGGAAATAATGGCACGATTACATCCTCCGAAGGAAAATACTCCGCGACGTGGAGATCCGGTGGAACCACCTCCGCCAATGATTGAGCCGTCTTCATACTCGATTGTGTGGGACTATGAGGACCGGGAGTATTTAAATTGTATGATGAGTGAGTAGGTATTTCAATTGTATGGATGAGTGAGATGTGAATTTTTTAATAAATTTGGACACATGACAACCGAAAATCTTATCCGAAATTTTATATGAGAATTTTTTAATGAATAGTGACACGTGGCAACAAAAAATCTTATCCAAAAATCATATCCAAATTAATTGTTTAAGGAAAAAAATGGGAAAAAATCAAAATGAATAGTAATTGCCTTACCTTGCCCTTCCATGGGTGGAGCAAAAAATGCAAGGGCTGTCACTATTCATATGAATAGTGCCTCGCCCTTACCCCCCCTTTGCCCTTGCCCTTGCCCTTATGGGTGGAGTTGCTCTTAGCGTCTGATACTGAGAGAGAAAAGATAGAGCAAGAGGTAGAGGGAAGATAATTGATCGGAGAATGACGTCAGATGGAGCCACGTCTGCGGAGACGGTGGCGCAGAGGAAGTCGTCGTGGAGGGAGATAGAGAACAACAAGAGGAGAGAGAGGAGGAGGAGAGCCATAGCTGCGAAGATATTCGCAGGGCTCCGAGCTCAAGGCAGCTTCAATTTGCCCAAGCACTGTGACAACAACGAGGTGTTGAAAGCTCTCTGCCTCCAGGCTGGATAGACCATCGAAGACGACGACACCACTTATCGCAAGGTACCTCTTCCCTTCTCTTATTCAATTCACTTTAATTGTCTCAATTCTTCAATTTCTTTTTTAATTTCTGATTATTTTTCCCATAATTGTCATAGCTCATATCCAAAGGAAAATCCACCTGAAAATTAATTTACTAATGACTTCTAATAATGTGATGGTGGTGTTGTTGTACAGGGATTGAAACCAACCCAAATTGATACACCAGGAACACCAACCATGATCAGCCCTTACTCTTTTCTAAATCCTAGTCCAATCCCATCCTACCAAGCTAGTTCTTCGTCGTCTTCCTTTCCAAGCCTAAGCCGTTTCGATCCCATCACTAATTCATCCAATCTCATTCACTATATGTGCTCTACAATTTCTTCATCTCTCCCTCCTCTACGAATTTCCAATAGTGCCCATGTAACCCCACTGCTCTCATCCCCAACCTCCAGAAAGCCCAACCCAATTCCAAACTGGGACTCCATTGGTAAACAGTCCATGGCCTCTTTCAATTACCCGTTTTATGCCAGCAATGCCAGCCTCTCCCACTTTCAATCTTGTGAAGCTTGTTCTTGCTCACCAAAACTTGCCTAACAGTGAGATCCCATAGGTAAAGCCGTGGATTGTAGAGAGGATTCATGAGGTGGGATTGGATGATTTGTAGCTCACACTTAGAAGTGGTAAGCCTCGAAGTTAAGCCCAGCAATTGGGTGGGTGGTGTTAACTCGCAAGTGCACGAGGCGTTGGGTAGTATAGCTTGTGTAAGTACGAGGTCGATCCCACGAGGATTGATGATAGATTGATTCAATTTGATTCCTGCACAAAATAGAAATTAAAAGAAAATAAATAAAATAAGAAAGAAAGAAAAGAAATTAACTCAAGCAAATTAGTTACCAAGTTCAATTTAGATTCACAGATTGATTCTAGCTAAAGTATGATTAAGCCATGGTGTCTGGTCCTAACCTTGTATTCCTAATTCCTAATTAGATCCTTGTTGTCGAACCTAAATTAAGCATTAGAAATCCATTAAGCATAGAAGAATGTTTTAAACAACCAAGTATGTATCTAATCCTTGTTGTCGAATGTCCATACATACTCTTCCTATTCATAGTTCAATTTGAATTAATGCATGGTGTCTACTCTTAATTCAAACCAAGATAGCTAACATACAAGTTTTAATGGTGATTACTCATTCAAACAAGCATATTAACTTATAAGCATAATGAATAAGAACAAGAACTATAATTGAAACTTGAAAACTAATTAAACTTGAAAACTTAAGAAAAGAATTTCATTACAATGAAAAATAAATTACAACTAAGAAAAACTTGAAGGAAAATTTAGCAAAAGGATTTTGTTACAACAATTGAGAACTAAAAAGAAAACTAAGAGAATTTGAGGGAGAGAAGGGAGAGGAGCTCTAGAGAGATGTTTGAGAGCTCCCCCCCTTGGGGTGTGTTTACATGTTTGGAGAACTCACTATTTATAGGCCTAGGGGAAGTATAAATCTGATTATACAATTGAGTTTATTAATCACACTCACTTCACCAACTTACACCACTCAATTCACCACTAAAATGATTAGCTCATGCATGACAATGCATTGCAGTCAGCTTGTGGGCTCGATTTGGGCTTGTTCCTTCACTCTAACAAATCTGCAAAAATATGGATCTTGAAGCTCTTTGTCTTATCTTTCCAAGCATATGCAGCCCAACTCAAGGAAAATTCGGGAAGGCCTTCAAAAGTCATTTTTGGCCCAGTAACGCAGATCCTGCCGATTTTGACCTTAAGCTGCCAAAACTTGTATAACTTCCTCCAGAGGACTCGAATCATGAACCGTAAAATGATCCAGAAAATAGACTTCCGTATCTTTCCAATGACGTATGGCTCATTATCTGGTTCTTCTTGAGCAAGTAGAGTCCAATCCGTGAAGTTGACTGATCTGCAGACACCGTTTTGAGCTAACTTGACTCCAAAATGCATTAAATGAGTCCCAAACTTATTATACTGAAACAAACACAAAATAGATTAAAAGCACAAGTTTAACTCAAAAACATAACCAAATCATAAGTTAGAAGGGTACAAAATGATATGTAATTATGCACCGATCGTGTGGTTTGGATTCAGAGTGTGTGTTTTGGTGAGCAAGAACAGAATAAAGAGATATAAAGGTAATTGTTTTACCTACTTGGTTTGGTTATATTGCTTGCAAGAAATTGGAATGGGGAATGGGGAGAATAAGTTGATGGGAGAGAGAGAGAGAGAAGTTTATTATTATTTTTAATACAAAAATACCATTTTGCCCCTGCATTTAACAGAAAAGTTTACAACGGCATGACCATTTGTCTTAACGAAACTGAAGTTGAAGGACCACGGGAATGATTTTGGAAATTAAGGGACCAAAATGCGAATCGGGTCAAAGTTCAGGGACCATTAAACCTAAAAACCCTATTTTATGTTTTGGACGATATAATGGAGGATATCTTTCTGTTTTCAAATTCCTTTCTAATCCACAAGATGACTTCAATAAGAAGAAGATATGGAAGCATTTGAAACCTTTCAAATCTCATTCTTTCCAAATGATGGGTTTCCCTCCTTTGTGGAGGAGAGAAAAAAAAAAGGAAAAATAAACAGCAAAATAAATAAAAGGAAAGGAAAGAAAGAATGGGATAATTTGAAGAAAACTAATGGAAGAGAAAATGAGAAATTGTCTCCTTCATGCATGGCCACCAATTAGTTAGGAATGTTGGCTATAAAAGCAGTTGCCTTCTTTTAGCTCATTGTATCCCTTAGAAAATCAAAACTAAGAGAGTTTTGAGAGATAAGAAAACCTCACTTTTGTGAGAGAGAAAATCCTCTGGAGAGAAAAACCAAGACAGAGTTTAGCCATTATTATTGTATTCCCATTATTTTTCATAGTGGAAGATATTGAGTGTTATTTTGTTAGTAGTATGCCCTTAAATCCAACTAATTATATGATAATTAATGTTAATGACATCTTTTGTAATGACTTATCAAGTTATTCATGGTCAAGACCAGTTGTTTTCAACAATAATATTTGGTTTATTATCATAACAGTAAAACAACCATAGTACTAGGAATACATAAGTGAACATAAGAACTATGTAATGAGATTGCATACATGGAGACTTATCATGATCCATAATCCTAAATATGTTCCTGGTAATAGGAATGTCAATTGGGCGTTGATATTCCTCTAAGACCAGTACACAGTATCATCTCTATATGTAGAGAATGACGAGGTCTCAAGTCATTGAGTGTTTCAACACCTAGATATGTGTGTAGGTGCTTATAGGACAACAAGTACACTGAACGCAATCAAATACATAAGTTATGGTACGGAAGTCTTTACTCAGATGTCAAACTAGAACTCATAGATTGCAATGGTGCAAACTAATCCTTAGACCTGAGACATCATAGATGTCTTGTTGCAATGTTGTTAGTCTTTGAGGGCACTATACAGTTGTGTTGAAGCAGACATGACTTAAAGGTGTTTATCAGGACTCTCAATAAATTCATGGAGGCAAATGAATGTACAACAAGGGATCTCTACTCTCAGTAAGGAGAGAGAATGCTCAAGGATATGATTGGTCAAGTCTCTGCGCAGAGTAGTGGATAAGATTTGAAAAAAGAGGTCTTCAAATCTTATCAGGATAATCATATAAAGGAACAATTCACATTAGGATATTTGACATTAGATTCCATTATCTAATAATGTGAATAAGGAGAATGATATAAGAGAAGGATTCAATTGCACCGTCATTCCAATTTGAATAGGTTCTTTCACAACGTCTTATTAGCTCGAATAACCATGACTCGCTGCTAGGCCTCAACCATGGTTGGTGGAAGTCCTAAAAGGTTCAAATTAACCTTTACTAATAGGAAGAATTAAATTGTAAAATTTAATTCGTATGTCAACTCTGAGGAGTTGAGTCAACCCACTACCTTGCTAAAGGGAACCTACGGATTGAATGTCGAAAGAATGTGACTAGAGGTGAAATGAAGAGAAATGAAACGAGGAGACACAAGTCAATGGTCAATGGTCAAATGTTAAAGTGAACGGTCAACGGTCAACGGTCAAAAGTCAACATGTAGACTGGAGCAATTGACCAAAGTGAAAGAGTTCGACCAGATCAATTAAGTGAGACTATAATTATATTTTAAGAGTTAAATTATAATTCATAATTAAGAGTTAATTATGGAATTAACTTTAACATATATATATTAGATTGAGCTTTTAAATGTGATTTAAATAGAAAGGGACAAAATAGGCCAAAAGGCAATTGAGCTCAAGGGATAAGTGTTGTGATACAACACTATCCATGGACCCAAAAATGGAGCCCCAAGCCCACCCTTAGAACCGGCCATAGGGAGAGAGTTTCTTTCTCCCCCCTTGTGTGTATGTTCCTATAAATACTAAAGTTGGGTGGATAACCTAGCTAGGGTTTTGGCTTATCATCTTTTGGTTGATGTGTGAGTGCAATCTTTAGCCTCTCATCTTCCATAAGCTAAAATTGGTCCAACCAAGATGTAGTCTAGCATCTAAGGCCTCTTGGTTGTCTTCTCTCCATCTCTAGAAGCATTTGGTGTGGTGAGGTAAAGAGCTTCTATCTTGGAGCCTTAAGGTGAAGGAGTTCTCAATCAACGAGGGAAAATAAGGCCTTTAGTACAAGGTGTTCATTCTTGGAACTCTAAGAAAAGGTCATCAAGGGTAAATCATATACCTTTCTCTCTTTGTTTTTGTGCTCAAAGAGACTAGACCAAAAGATATTTGGGTGAAATGAATTAGGCTTAGCTTAACTTGAATAAGCAACATTAATCCGCCATTTAGAATGTTTTTGTGTTATAAGTTGTGGCTAAATTCATTCCTAAGTCATGAGATGCAAAATGTTTCCTTCATATTTTTGCCCATTTTATTTACACAAGGTTGGGAAAAGTCAGATCCTGAGATTGCAAAATTTATTTATTCGCCATCTTTCGCAACACCAAACTCAGAAAATGAAGAACTATTCATGGAGAATTAGTGAAAATTGCGCCAAATTCACTCTTTGATAGTTGTTAAACAAAGGGACTTTGGATTGACTACTTATCAATGGTAGGATCATAACTTGTATCATGAGTGGTTAATCTTTTGTTTTTTTGTACACACGATTGGGGATGTGGGTCTACAAATATTCATTGAGTACCTGAGGTTTCGAACCTCTGTTCACATGGATGGAGGTGGAAGAGCACAACCAACGGAGTTATACCACACTAACTATTAGTGATTAATCTTATTTAACAAGATTTTTTTAAAATGAACTCATCCACCCTTCGTTTGGATGAGGGAAAATAACTCAGAATTTAGCTAAAAGTCGGGAATTTAAGAGGAGAAATTGACAATTCGCTTGTTTGGCAACTTAAGTGTGAAATTTATTAAATAACGTGCAGAAAAAAACGTGGAAATTAGGGCATCAAATTTACGAGTTTAATTTCCACTAAAATAGGCGTCATTTCACAATTTCCATGGTGCCATTTACAAAATTCGACATACATAAATCCAAACACTGAAATCTTCAATTGCCATAAATTGAAATGATGGAAATCTAAATTCTGTCATTTTAGAATTCTATGTAATTTTCAATTCCTTCATCCAAACGGAGGAGTGTGATGAAAGTCAAAATACTTATACAATGGTATATTGGTTTTTTTTTTTTTGCAATGTTCCTCCATACAAGTTTAAAAATAAATTCAATTTGCATATTAATACCAAAAATAACTATGTATGAATTGATATCAAATTATTCCTAATCTTTGACATGAATTCAAACATACCCACAATAGGTTTCTCCTTTAACTAAAAGAAAAAAAATACTAGTAAGTAAAATTTCTTACTTTATTACTTGAAATTAGGGGTGGGCATCGAGACCGGAAAGCCGAGCTGAACGAATTGGAAAAAACCATTAAAAACCGAGTTGACTCAAAAGTCAATAAACTGGCACCACACCGAACCAGACTAGTGCCAACTGATTTCGATCCCAATTTTACACCTTCAAACACCGAATCAGACCAAACCCTAAACCCTGCAAGTATAATTATGTCTCATTATTATATTGCTCACCAATCATCATTTGAGCCTGTAGGTGTTGCATAGAGAGCATCAGCATTTTGCCACTTCTCAATTCAATCAGCATTTTACTCCACTGATACGCCTTTTATAAAAGAACAATGAGTAGCCATCTCTTTGAACATAAAGATGTTAAACTGGTTCAAAATAGGAAACCGGTGAAACTGCACCAGCAAAAATTTGAGGTTTCAGTTCCGGTTTCAAGGAGAAACTGCACCGCGCCCATCCCTACTTGAAACTCTTAATATTCTCTTTTTCATAAGGATATGGATACGTTCTGCTTGACTTTCATTCTCCACATGCCACCTCATTTAAATTACATCAAATGATTTAAGAGTTGACAATTCAAACGTTATTAAAAAAAAACCAATATCTCATACTTTTTATAAATAAAAAAATAAAAAAGTTTCCTTTGACCTAGTAGTATGTATGTGTGTGAGAAACCCCATTTTCCCTTATAGTTTAGACTATCACTTGTATTAAAAAAATAGGTTCTTAAGGGAAAGGCCATTAACCTTCATTAATTCCTTCTTTTGTAACTGATATTGATTCTTTTCCTAATAAATAATTTATGGTCCATTTCCTTATCGCGATTTTGTATTGATTCCATAAAAAGTAATGAAAAATTTATGTACAGGAATTTTTATCTTTATTTTTTGTAAATGGCATGTATATTATTTTTACAATGTACCTACAATGGTGCTCACTTCTAATGGCATATATCTACCTATTTTTATATATATATTGATAATAGGTAAATTAGGGCATGTACCAGCACCTTTACCTATTATCTTTTTTACGTGTATGGCATGTACCTACACATTTACCTATTATCTTTTATTGATAATAGGTGCATTATGTTTTTTTTAAGGTACGTTATCCTTTTATTGATAATGTCAATTTACCCTTATTATTAATAATTTACCTGTTATATAAATTATTAGGTCCATTATTTTTAAAATGCGTTAAAAGTTGGGTATATTATTTAAATAATAAGTAAATTCATACTAGGTAAATTATTTTTCATAAAACAAATGATAAAAAGATTATTAGTTATTTTTTATAGAACAAGTAATAGATACATTATTTTTTTTCAACATAATTAATATGCACAGTATTATTCATAAACAATTATAAAGTAGATTATTAGTCATGTATAATTCATAAAAAGAAAATAACATAAACAGTTTTTATTAAACAAACCGATTACCTAAATATGAATTTATTGTTAAATTTAAAAAATGTTTTCAAATTAATTCCTGCATCCATTACAACCATTTGGAGATCTTTCCAAATTTAACGTCTGTCATTATATACAATCCAATTAAAAACTATTTCCATATTGATTCATACATTAATATACAAAAGCGCTTAGTTGGGGGTATTTTTGGAATTTGAAAGTACAATAAATAAGATTTTATGCTTAATTAGGTAACTTGCTGAATTGGATCCTAGTCATGAGTTTTTACTTATAACAATATTATTTAGAGGAACTAAAAGTGAAGGGTTGTAGGTAAGACAAATTGAATTTGAAGGATGTAAGCCAAATTTACTATACAAAAAAATTGCTAAAAGAAAGATTAATATCCCTTACCCATCCTATTTCCCCACACACCCTATATTCCACCCACCATGAAATTACAAAAAATGATTGATAGTATCATCGCACACACCATTGTTCCTACAACACCGTTAATAATCAATTGAACCATTTCACTTATAAACAATCTCTTCACACCCTCGCCCCCAAGATTATCATCCCACCCTCTTTATTACTTCATGTTTTTTTTGTCTCCCATAAACCTTAACTTCATTCTCTCACATCTTTTAAAAAAAAAAAAAATATTGTTACTTAAGATTAACTACTCATAGTCAGTGTGGAATAACTCGGTTGGTTGAGCTCTTCCACCTCCTTCCATGTGGTCAGAGATTTAAAACCCTCATACACCCAATAAATATAAATCCCCTTGTTCCGAATCACTTGCACTTAAAAACATGCCGCAATTTGAAATTTGTATTATTGAAATCTCTATAAAAAGAAACATTAAGGGCCATTTGAAAATCATTTCAATTGGTAGTTGATTTCAATTGGGAGTTGATTTTCATTTTTTGTGCTAGAATATAGAGGAAAAAGAGAGTGAATGAAAGTGAGAATGAAAGTGAAGATGAGATTGAGAAGGAAGATGAAAGAAGAGGATGAGAAGGAGAAGTAACAAAAGTGAAAACAAAAATTAAAAATTAAAATATATTTTAAATTATTTTCATTTTCAAAATTTTGTTTTCACTTGGCTGTGAATCTAGGAAGGAAACTGTGCTAATAAGAGACGCTTCTTATAAATAGATTACTTTCTTACTTTCCAATGCCCAAATGGCTCACCAAAAATATGTCTCGAAAAAATTCTTACCAAAGTAAAAAACAAATCACACCCACTAGGCACTAGCATTTCTGTATGAAAGCGACGTGAGCTTTTGTTTGTCTTTGGCTTTCGTGTCTATAAGTTTAACCCCCACCACTTTGCAGGCCAAAACCCAAACGTGGCCAAATTTCCTTCTCTCTAAATCACACTGTTCTGCAATCAAACACGACAGAGCTCAAGATGACTAACCCCAGAGCTGAAGACAACGCCGTTTCCGGCCAGCCCCTGCTCAAGAAGAAGCCCAAAAGAAACCTGTACGCCATCGCTTGCGCCATTTTGGCTTCCATGACTTCAATCTTGCTGGGCTACGGTAAATCATCCATAGCTTCCTCAATTTTCAATTTTGTTTTTGTTTTTATTGATTTGATCCATCGCGTAATTTTAATTTCTATCTGTAGATATTGGTGTGATGAGTGGAGCTTCAATCTACATACAGAGGGATCTCAAAATCTCGGACGTGCAAGTTGAGATCCTCATAGGGATTCTGAACCTCTACTCGCTCATCGGCTCCGCCGCCGCCGGCAGAACTTCGGACTGGATTGGCCGCCGGTACACTATCGTCTTCGCCGGAGCCATCTTCTTCGCCGGAGCTCTCCTCATGGGCTTCGCCACCAATTACGCCTTCCTCATGGTCGGCCGGTTCGTCGCCGGAATCGGCGTCGGCTACGCCCTCATGATCGCTCCGGTCTACACAGCCGAGGTCTCTCCGGCGTCGTCTCGCGGCGCTCTCACGTCTTTCCCGGAGGTTGGTCTCTGTGCTCCTTGCTTAATTTACAATTTTGGACATGTGCTTAAATTACTATTTTAGACATTTGCTCATATTACAATTTTAGACATTTGCGTTGCGTATATTACTATTTTGGACATTTGTCTTCAACCCAATTATCCAATTGGATGTGTACGAGGACGTGGCTGTGGCTGTGGCTGTGGTCGGTAGCGATTTTTAAAATTGGTTTTTAAATTCGGGCCAATAAAATATCTCGACCAAAACTTTGCGTAAAAAAGTCGCCCACGCCACGTTTCTACTCTTCAACCTTTGGGTCAAATATTAAAAGAACCAACCAACCCCACTTTTCTAGTTCTTCAAACTTTGGGTCAATAAAATTGAATAAAAATTGGCCGAAGGTGGCCCCATTACTGAAAAGAATTCATTAAATGAAAGAGCTCGTCAAAACTTTTTCTATTCTTTAGCAAATCAAAAGACATAGTTTCATCCTTTTCTGTGGCAGAGTAGTGGTGCAGAGTAGGAAAGAAAGAGGCCCCTGCTAAGAATTTGTACAATTTCAATGGATCAAATCATGAAACAAATTCATCTTCTTAATCCTTACCATTTTGCTTTGTTTTCAAGGTAAGCACTTGCTCTTCCTTTGCTTTTTTTATTTATCTCTATTTTATTAGAATTTTAAAATTATGTGAAGATGATGGTTTTGTTTTGGGTTGGTACTCAATTCATACCTTACCACTCTTGCTTTTTGGCATTCTTCTAACAAAAGTGGAACAAAATCTTATTTACAAAAACTTTAGCAAGGATCCCATAACTCTTGAAAGTATATTATGTTTGGTATTAGAAAAAGAAAAAATATTAGCATTCAAATATGGTGAGTTACCAACTAGCTCATTGTCTAGTGACAAGTTCAAATAACTCTTTCCCAATGTTAACGAAAAGGTAGCGAGTATTTTTCTTGCAGTAATTACATAACAATGTGTACTAAGAATATGTTTTATGCATCAGATTAATTGTTAGTTAAACAACAAAGTTGTGAAGTGCATATATAAGCTGATTTTTTTTTTTAATTTTTATGGGCCAGTTCATATTAATTGTTTTTTCCTGACAAGGCGTTTTGTTTGAATATGTATACTTATATAGGTTTTTGTCAATATTGGCATTTTATTGGGGTACGTCGCCAACTATGCCTTCTCTGGGCTCCCGCTTGATTTGGGCTGGCGGCTCATGCTCGGAGTCGGCGTATTTCCCTCCTTTATTCTCGCCATCGGCGTCTTATCCATGCCTGAGTCGCCCCGCTGGCTTGTCATGCAGGGTCGGCTCGGTGAAGCCAAGCAAGTCCTCAACAAAACCTCAGATTCCGTGGAAGAGTCTCAGCTTCGGCTAGCTGAAATCAAAGAAGCTGCAGGCATCCCCGAGCATTGCATCGACGACGTTGTTCAGGTCCCCAAGCACAGCCACGGCGAAGATGTGTGGAAGGAACTGCTCCTCCATCCAACGCCCCCTGTTCTTCACATTTTAATCGCAGCCATTGGTTTCCACTTCTTCCAACAATTGTCGGGCATCGACGCCCTCGTTTTGTACAGCCCAAGGATCTTCGAAAAGGCTGGGATCACTGACTCCAACACGTTGCTGCTGGCAACTGTGGCCGTTGGATTTTCCAAGACCGTTTTCACCCTGGTTGCCATATGTTTCCTCGATCGGGTCGGACGGCGCCCGTTGCTTCTAACGAGCGTGGCTGGGATGATAGCCTCGCTCTTGTGCCTTGGTACGAGCCTCACAATTGTCGATCATCAAAACGAGAAGATGATGTGGGCGGCTGTATTGTGCTTGACCATGGTATTAGCCTACGTTGGGTTCTTCTCGATCGGGATGGGGCCCATTGCGTGGGTCTACAGTTCTGAGATCTTCCCGTTGAAGCTACGAGCTCAAGGTTGCAGCATGGGAACAGCCGTGAATCGGGTGATGAGTGGAGTCCTCTCAATGTCTTTTATCTCGCTGTATAAGGCGATCACGATGGGTGGGGCCTTCTTTCTTTACGCGGGAATTGCTACGGTTGGTTGGGTGTTCTTTTATACGATGCTCCCGGAAACACAGGGTAGAACCCTTGAAGACATGGAGGTCTTGTTTGGCAAATTCTGGAGGTGGAAAGAAGGCTATGCACTGCTCAGGAACAAAAGGGCCGTCGTATGTTAGTGAGTATACTTGGGTGATGTAGCATATAAAAGCACTTAAACTCTAGAGTAGGTGTTTGATTGAAAAATTGTTGTATGCGTTGGTTATGTATTTGTCGCTACAGATGCTCCTATTAGAGAAGACAGTAGCGCTCGGCCTGGTCCTATTTTTGGAGGTCCGATGGTCGGTGAAAAAGCCAAGTCAATCAATGGAGTGTGTTACTACCCATGAAATTTCTTTGATGAAGATTTTAGTACAAGTTAAGATGAAATTTGTAATATATGTATTGTACAAGTTTGTTCGCCAAATTTGTTTTCCGTTTGTTGCTTTTATCTGTTTTTCAAAACAATGAGATATAGTAGCGTACAATCGACCTATAATGGCAATTTATAATGCGTGATGACAGACAATTGATATGAATATTATTTAAATATGACATAGACTTGTGTACATCATTCACACCCAAGTGCAGACATGTTGTTGAGAGTGAGAACTTTTCCTGTTGAAAGCCATCTTATTTAAGCTTTTGCACTTTCACTTTCACATATGCACGTGATGAACGAGTCTGAGAAATAATTTTCAAAGCAGATGTAACATTTGATGGATAGATATATATATATATATATATATATACTAGCCCATTGCCACACGCTTACGCGTGTGCCAATTGGTTTTCTTTTTTTAGTTTTTAGTTTTAGAATTAAGAAAAGAAAAATAAGTAGCTATTTTTCATAAAAATCGGATCTATTAGTTTTTAATTCACACTTTTTCATATATATATATATATATATATATATATATATATATATATTTTAAAGTACATGTTACATTTTCATGACTAAAAGATGAAAAGTGGATATAACATTGGGTTAATTACAGTTTAGTACCTGTGGATGCGCACTTAAGATATGTTAGTCACTGCGTTTTCAATTTTAACAATAACAACCACGATATTGTAAATTTTTACAATCCGGTTCCACCGTTAGGCTTTCCGTCATTTCTTACATTATTTGCCTACGTGGCACTCATGGGTCTCACTTTTTTAATTTTTATTAATTTTAAATTGATTAAAATATAAATAAAATATTAAAAACCAAAAAAATTTAAAATTTAAAAATATATATATCTCTCTCTCCTGCATTCCCCATGACCACCACCCTCCATCCACCATGAACCCATAACCCTAGCCCCCACGAACCCAGAACCCCAGCCCCACGAACCCAGTAACCCCAGCCCCCTGTTGATTTTCTTCTTCCCCCACCCCTTGCGATTTCTCCCTTCACCCCAGTGGGGTTACGGGTTCATGGTGGTTGGAGGGTGGTGGTCATGGGGGAGAGAGAGAGAGAGAGAGAGAGAGAGAGAGAGAGAGAGAGAGAGAGAGAGAGAGAGAGAGAGATAAATTTAATTTTTAATTTTTTTGGTTTTTAATATTTTATTTATATTTTAATTAATTTAAAATTAATAGAAATTAAAAAAGTGGGACCCATGAGTGCCACGTAGGCAAGTAACGGAAGAAATGACGGAAAGTCTAACGGTGGAACCAGGTTGTAAAAAATTTACAAAATTAGGTTCATTATTGTTAAAATTGAAAACAGAGGGACTAACATGCCTTAAGGGTAGATCCACATGGTACTAAACTGTAATTAACCCTATAACATTTGCCAAAATAAGAAATCAAGAGGGTTTTACTTTATTACTTCGGGCCAATAGAAATTAAAAGCAAAAAAGACATGCAAGATCACGAGAAGCAATGGAAAATTTTCAAACACACATATCACAACTTTTATGTGAGCTTTCATTTGATCATGTGCTTTTGCTATGTGAGTTTTTTTCATTTTGGTGGTGAGCGTTATCATTATATTAAATGATTGTTGGATTAGTAGGATTTAATATATATGTTACAAAATATAAAAAAAACAAATATACATTTAACGGCAACTAATGTGATGATAATACTCACCGTGGATATATTTAGTGGCGAGAAAAAACTCCAAGATCATATGCTTTTGCACACATTAAAACTTATGTCAGTCTAGGTCTCTTTTTTCCTTGTAATAAGACAGATTTATCTTGTAGAATGGTGGTCCATTCTGATTTTTGGTCGCATAAATTGCTTTCAACTTCATTGCAATTTGCAAAGCTATAAATAGACCCCACAATTCTTCATATTTTCCTCTTCTTTCTTTTTTTCCCTTTTTTATTTTTTTATTTTTATCTTTTAAGATAAGCTCCCCAAAACCGTGACATAAAGTAGTAAATCATCAAATCCACGCTTGTAAGAAGTACCTTGTTGCATCATGATATTAAAAACATGATATTGCCGGAAAAATGAAGTCACATTTATGCCAAGAAAATGAGAAAATCATGGGAAAGCAGATGGTAGGTTGGAAAAAGGCGCAAAGCATGCACATGTTTTGCGTGTTATGTCTAGAAGCACGCTTTATTTATTTATTTTATTAGATATATATATTTATATCACCTTTCTTATATAGATGGGTGATATTATATTAAACTCACACACACACTACACAGATGTTAGGACTCGAACTCAGGACCTTATTTGAGAGAGTAAATACTCTAAATCACTACACTAGTCTTTTGTAAAAAGAAAAAAAATAGAATAATTGAATGTGAAGCTCGAGATTCGAACTTTTTTTTTAAAGAGATGAGCGATATTAGAAGCACGCTTTTAATATGGAAAGGGGGATCCATTTTAAATTATTAATATAGGACCAAGTGGTCGATGGTGAAGTTAATTAGGGTAAGTTGTTGCCATCTTTTTACGTATGTCCTTCCCTAAAACATCTTTTTAACATGTTCCTCATGATTCATGAAAATGATTCCAAACCCTCCGTTTGAGATGGCATTGTGCCTTTTTGGCGTGGGTATGCTCATCAAACTTTGTGGGGACTGAGGACTGAGGAGAGGTGGGGGTTCTTTTAATGTCATTTTGTCATGCAGTTTTCATTTTTTGGGTACAATTATTACATGTTTCACTTCTAGCTTCGTTTGGTAGCTAAAAAAAATACCACCATGCTTATGCCCAATATGAACAATACACATATACGTAGAGGAGGAAACATTCTAAACGCCTCTAAAAACTTTTAATTAACAAACACATCACAAATACAATTGCACAAAATAAAATGAAAACCCTTAAGTTGTGTGAAGCACATGATTCGTTAAGATCAGTTTCATCTGATATTACTTAAATATATTGAACAAGTTGAATATTTACACATTTAAGCGTTATATAATCTAGTTTTCACATTTCATCAATATCTCAATATCAACCTACAAGATAAAACCTAAAATCTCATTGTGTTCAATAATTTAGAACTCGTTGTAACAAATCAAATGAAATATAATTGAAATTCCAAGAATACTCAAGCATAAATCCAGCTGGGCTTAGTTAGTTATCCAGCAACTTATCCTGTGAGCCATAAATCCAGCTGAGCTGAATGGATCGTTTGGTCCATGAGCTCCCAAAATGGGATCAATCAATATATCCAAGTCTAAGGAAGGAACAGTTGGCCCAACCCTTTTTGTTATTTTCTTCGATTATTGTTGGTCAATTTTGTTTTCCTCATTGCAACAAACTAGCCATGGCCTTTGATCCATTTGTGTCTTCGTCATTCTCTGTTGATCAGATTTCAAGAAGTACATCATCCCATTAAATTGACGCCACTAATGGAAACCAGAACACCAAACCCAGCAACAGAATTTATTGCCCTAAACAACACAAACCCCGGCCGGCGGATAAAAACTGTATACAAGTACCGAATATCGAAATGGCTGACCGGAGAGTCGAAGACAATGCCTTCTCTGGCCAACCTCAGAACTGAAGAGAACATCACTAATGATGCATCCAATCATGCTAATATTACATCCAATCACTACGAAAATTCGGCAGAATCTCCCCTGTAAATTGTTCGTTTCCCAAATGATTTCCATATGTAATAGAACATGATACTTTAGCAACTAAGTGACAGATCACACTAGTTAAGATGAAAGACTTGATGTTGTATTTCCACTTTTAATGATAATTGACTAGTAAGGTTAAACAACTTCATTGAAAAGAATGTGTAACAATATCATCCCAACAATGTAACTATTGGAATAACTACAGGGAGACATGTGTAACAATATCATCCCAACAATGTAACCCATCATGCAATGCATTTCCTTCCAATTTTTTGTGATAAACTAATAGATAATTGACTAAATAAACATCCTCCAAAGTTTCAATAAAAAATTTCAAGTTTTTCTTACAATTTCCGTGGTTTTTATTCAATTTTTATTGATATTGATAATATCCCGATATTTCCATTGAAAATTCCGTGTTTTTGCACTATTGATATTTCCGATATCATCGATATTTTAGACCTTGACTGAAACCACATATACCAATAGCTAGAGCTTGGAAAATAGATGAAGAAGCATACCTCACTCGACGGATTCCATTGCCGGAAACGTTGTGGATGGCATCGAGAAAAACCACGAAATTCCCCTCGTTCCAGCAGCAAAACCACTCAAAATTTGTCTAGGAAAATATGTGATTCATGTAGAGGAGGTGGAGATGAGTGTTTTGCAAGTGATTTTGTCGGAATCCGTGGCCGGACGGCGACGAAATCACCGTTGAAAAATCTGACTTGAAAATGTAGAGAGTGAGAGAGAGAGATGAGAGATGGGAGGAGAAAGAAGAAGAGAGAATTTAAAATCTGCACGATTACTGTAGTGGGCACTGTAGCACGCATAGGTTTTTTTTTTTTTTTTTTTTAAATTTTTAATTTTTTAAAACTTCTGTTTTAAGACTTTTTCTCTCTCATTACAACTCGGAATCGAGCGTGCCAGATACCCACGAACTCGTATCGACGAGCCCGATGCAACAGCGCAGCTCAATTCCCCAAATTCTTTCCCGAACAAAAAGTCAATTTTAAATCCCATTAAAATACTCTCGGGGTAAAAATGTCTTTTACTTAAATAATTTAATAATTATTTAGGAACGGGATATTACATATGGCGCATTTACTAATCCGTAATCAAATTGAGAGGAATTGAAATGAGGCGGAATCAGAATAAGATTCTGTTGAAGTTGTTTACTAAAGCTGTTTGGAATCGGAATAGAATTCCATAAAGTCATGCATTACTTCACAGAATCGGAATATAAACCAGTATGATTACTAAAATGCCCTTGTCCCAAATTAAATATTTTATACACTTTTTTAAAATAAAATTTGATATAGTATATAATAGTAAGAAAAAATGAAATTGCTTTTTTATTTCATAGGCACACTAAAATGATTTTGTTTATTTTTTATTTATAAATTTAAGTATTTCTATTAAGTAATTTTTTATTATTATTTTATAAATGTAAGTATTTCTATTAGTTATTCCTTAACACTAAAATGATTTTGTTTTTATTTCTAGGGTTAAGGATAATCTTGGAAATAATGAAAGTAAGTGAGTGCATAAAGGGAAAAAAATTATCATTCCGATTACGGATGCAATCCGGAATCCAAATACCTTCTCTATGTTGGGAATCCAAATCACCCAAATCTTGGAATTGGATTCCATTTTTTGTGTGGGCCCCATACACTTTTGATTCCTCCCAATTTTAGTAAACACATGTATAATTCGTAATAGGAATCGGATTCCTTATTCTCATTCCGATTACGGGTTAGTAAACACGCCATTATTGTAGCACCTTAAATAATAAGGCCCTAGCAAACCACGATTGTAGTGAACTCTCTCATATGGACCCACTTATGAGACACTACAAAGATCCCTACTAATGTACTATGTAGATGAATATTCTTTATGTGTCAAAAGTTACTTATAACATGTGTAAGTTTTGCCTATTTAAAGATGTTGAAGGGCCGTTTCACAAAATACGTAACTTTATTTGAAGAGGAACAGATGCATTATTTCAAACTTGACAAGTCCTTTTTTTTTAAAAAAAAAATTTTAAATTTTCATTTAATTACAGAAAATTTTAATAACTTATCCAACAAGCATTACCGTCTTCAAATATTTCAATATCGATCCATAAGATATACCCAAAATTCCCTTGTGTTCAATACTCTAGAATTCGTCGTAATAAATCAAATGCTATATATTGTTTCAAACATTCGAAGATTACTCAAGCCTTGAGAACTTTTTAGATATTACATGAATCTGAGTATAGTATTATTAGTTATTTTGCATGCAATCCTCTGGGCCACAAATCAAGTTGAACGGATCGTTAGCGCCATGAGGGCCTAGTCCCTGAGCACCCAAAGCGGTGGTCAATTAATATATATATATCGAAGTCTAAGGAAGGAAAGAACAATTGGCTCACCCCTTTCGTTATTTTCTTTGGTTGTTGACGAAATTTTTTTGTCTTTCTCACTGCAAGAAACTTGCCACGGCCTTCTAATCCATTTATGTCTTCATCCTTCTCTCTTGATTAGATTTCAAGCAGTACATCCCATTGGACCAACCCCGGCCGACGGATAAAAACCATATACAATACTACTTTAATTAAGTGTTAGCTTATATATTCTGTCCCTCCCCCTCTCCCTCTCTCTCTCTCTCTTCACTCTCTGATAAGTTATCTACACCTCTCTCTCTCTCTCTCTCTCTCTCTCTAGCACCAATGACCGAGATGGCAGACCGGAAAGTCGAAGACAATGCTGTCTCCGGCGAACCCCAGAACCAGCGTATTGCAGATTTTGATCCCCCAGAGAAACCCAAGACAGCGTTCGCTATTGCCTGCGCCTCTTTGGCTTGCATGACTTCAATCTTATTGGGTTATGGTAATTATCCTTACACTTCCACAGTTCCTCAAACTATCAGCCAAATACATTTTTTTTTCTTTCCGAATTATTTTGGAGTGCATGAATTGAAATGAGTGTGGTTTTTTAATTTTACTTTTGTGTACAGATATTGGTGTAATGAGTGGGGCGAGTATCTTCATCAAAGATGACCTCAAAATAAGCGACGTCCAAGTTGAAATCCTTGCGGGCACTCTAAACATCTACTCCCTCATCGGCTCCGGCTTCGCTGGCGTAACATCTGATTGGATTGGCCGTCGGTACACCATTATCCTATCGGGAGTCATCTTCCTTGTCGGAGCTGTCGTCATGGGCATCGCCCCTAACTACGCTTTGCTCATGGTCGGCCGATTTATCGCTGGAGTCGGCGTTGGCTACGGTCTCATGATCGCCCCGGTCTACACCGTCGAGATCGCTCCAGCGTTGTCTCGTGGCTTCCTCACATCTTTTCCGGAGGTTTGTTTTGTTGCACTGTTGGTCTCTTTTCTTTATGTTTTTCTTTTTATGATAAATTCTGGGAGAGATACCACTTGACAAAGGCTAGTTGGTTATTGCTTATATTGCTTCTAATAATTAGCAAGCACCTTCCATGCCTTATATTTTTCTTCAGATTAATTACTGATTAGCAAAATATAATGATCAATGATTAATTAAAGAAAAAAAAGCTTTGATGAATTGTATATTATATTTATACATAATACTTTTGGACGTGTGGAATTTATACTAATTAATTAATTGGTTTATTTGAAAATATATATGTCTAGGTGTTTGTCAATCTTGGCATATTATTGGGGTACGTATCCAACTACGCCTTCTCCAAGCTCCCAACTCACATGGGCTGGAGGTTTATGCTTGGCATTGGCGCAATTCCCTGCATTGTTCTCATTGTTGGCGTTTTAGCCATGCCTGAATCGCCTCGTTGGCTGGTCATGAAGGGCCGACTCGGGGACGCCAAGCGAGTCCTCAACAAAACCTCAACTTCTAAGGAAGAGGCTCAGCTCAGACTAGACGATATCAAAGAAGCCGCAGGCATTCCCATGCACTTAAACGACGACATCGTTCAGGTGCCGAAACAAAGCCACGACAAAAGTGTATGGAAACAACTTATCCTTCATCCCACACCAGCCGTTCGCCACATTTTAATTGCAGCCCTAGGTTTACACTTCTTTCAACAAGCCTCGGGCATAGACTCTGTCGTTTTGTATAGCCCAAGGATCTTTGAGAAGGCTGGAATCACCTCCTACGACCACAAGCTACTCGTAACTGTGGCCGTCGGAGTCGTCAAGACCATTTTCATCTTGGTCGCCACGTTTTTCCTTGATAAGGTTGGACGACGCCCATTGCTTTTGATCAGCATGGGTGGAATGGTATTTTCTCTTGTGCTTCTCGGTGCAAGCCTTACGGTCATCGATCAGAGTCACAGGACGATCCCATGGGCCATCGGATTGTGCATCACCATGGTGTTATTTAACGTTGCGTTTTTCTCCATTGGGTTGGGGCCGGTCACGTGGGTCTATACTTCTGAGATCTTCCCACTGAAGTTGCGCGCACAAGGGTGCAGTATGGCAGTGGCTACCAATAGGGTGATGAGTGGAATCATCTCAATGACTTTTATTTCGTTGTACAAGGCCATCACCATTGGTGGGGCCTTCTTTCTTTACGCAGGAATTGGGGTAGTGGCTTGGGTCTTCTTTTACACAATGCTTCCAGAAACACACGGCAGAACCCTTGAAGAAATGGAGGTCTTGTTTGGTAAATACCATAAATGGAAACAAGCCAACGCCATCCTCAAGAAGGGAAAGCAAGGTGATCGTGGTGACGGTGACGAAATGAAAAGTCAAGTCAACTAGGACTAAAGGCAGGGCCGGCTCTAAATCATTTTTTTTCCTATTTCAAGTGATTTGTTGAGAGTTCAAAAATAAAAGGGCCCAAATAAAAACTGCTTCAAATCTTTAACAGTACAATGGTCCATGTTTAACAATTCAACAATAAAACTTCTTAATTTGCTTTTGTGTGTGTGATTTTTTTAGGTTTTATGATTTTATGTACTTTTTTTACTTGATTTTGATTGGATTACTATATTGAAGACAAAAAGACATCCATGTGCATAATTTTTTTTTTCTTGTTAAACTATATACAAAAAGAAAAGGTTGTTGCTACTTAGATCATATTTATTGATTACATTGATAATACAAATGGATCTCATAAATATTGGTAGAGCTCATCTCCATTAAAGAAGTGATTAGTAGGGGTGGGCTCAGGTCGGTCGAGGTCAAATTTCGAGACCCTTGAGCTAAACCGAGTTAAAACTCGGTTCTCGGGTCGGAGTCGGTCCAAGCTCAAACCCGAAATTAAGCCAACCCGATAGGCTTGGTTCAGTTCAGGCTTGATATTCGGTTTTGGGCTTGGGCCTGATATAAGGTTTTTAAAGCCCAATTCACGTTTTTGGGCCAAAATCTTTTTTTTTTGCAAATTGCCAAAACCTGATTAGAATTAAGAGGTCAATTCACGTTTTGGGCCAAAATCTGGTTTTTATTTTACAAATTCCCAAAACCTGATTAGAATTAAGAGGCCCAATTCACGTTTACCTAATCAATATAATCCATAAACAGAATTCATCATTTTAATCTAAGTTTCTAAACAACTACACCAATCACAAGTTCAAACAATCATCATCAACCAACCAAGTTCTAAACAACTAAATCAACCACAAATTCAAACAATCATCATCAACCAACCAAGGAAATAAAATGACTTAAAAACCATCACAAAAAAAGTACACAAAGCAAGAAATCCAAACTATAATTATTACAACCCATATGACAAAAATATACTGAAATAGAACATCCTTTCCAAACTGGTAGTTGATGCATCCATTCTTCCAAAAGCCTTAACAACAAAGCAACCTACATAAAACTTGAAGGAATTAACAGAAAGTTCCACCATCAATCAACAAATCATAATTAAAATAAGATAAAGAAAATCACCTTCCAACTTATCCTCAACACACTAAGGAAGAGTCTTATTCAAACATGCTGTGGATTTACTCCCAATTTCTACAAAATAGAATAAAAGAAATCAAACCATTTTAGTTAGGACACATAAAAATGAAAAAAATCAGATTCAAATAGACTTATAAAAATGAAAATATTACCCTTTTCAATTGATTCATAGAACTCCATCTCCTCAGCGCTCGGCACATATTGTAATGAAGATACATCTTCAGACCTTATCCAATTTTGAGTGCAAATCAAAGCCTCAACCATCCTAGGAGACAATGAGCTTCGAAACGAGTCAACCACTCTCCCACTTGTGCTAAAACATGACTCTGAAGCCACTGTGGATGTAGGGATTGCAAGCACATCCCTTGCAATTGCTGCCAAAGTAGGATACTTGAGCCCATTTATTCTCCACCACCCTAGTATATCAAACTCATCATCAATTGTTTCAAGTCTAAAATAGAAAGTAATAGACAACTCTAAGCTCCAGCAGGATCAGCAATGGTCTAAAACTTGAATTAATCCAATATATATGTGTGTGTATCTCTGAATCAATGCACCTCAAGAGGGAGAGAGAGCTCACCAAGTTAATACCAAAAAGTGCTCTGATATTCTTGCCCCCAGTCAAGTCTATAACGGATGCGTAGTATTTTTTTGCTGTCTGAAGGTTTTCTAGTCCACCAAGTGTGTAAAGCACCTGTTGACCACAGAGAGCATAATATCAGACATTTACTCGCTTTTTAATGGGATTCTTTGGTGCTGTTAACGCATGTAATCATGACCACATGTTGAATGTGCATTGCTACATTACTTCTTTCTCAGAGGACTCACATTTTGTCGTTTCCAAGTAGTACGGAAACAAAAGATCAACTATCAAGGTTGTTCGTTGAAAGTTAGAAACTAGGTGTTCGTATTTGGAGTTCATACACAAAATCAATTTTCTCATTGGCCCTCTATTTCAGGATATCCTATCCTAACTCTGACTCTCTAGCTTGACTCCAGTATGTAATTTTTTTCAGTTTAATGGCTAACTTTATAAAAAAGAAGCCGGTCTTGACTCTAGCTGAAATTCATCGTTAACAAGGGAGGCTGGTATAGCATAACAGTAATTTGGGAGATGACATAAGAAGATTTAGGTTACTTTTTACACCCTTCAACAAGAGGGTACAAGGAGCTTTTCTTTAATCACAATTATTCTTTAGCCGTGAAAACCAACAAAGAAAAAGTTCATGTAAAAAAAAAAAAAAAGGAATTATTGGACAGTAAGGAAAAAAAAGGTTACATACATCTGCATATGCTAAGTGGTGAAGTGGAACAGTAGGTTGAGATAATATCAGCTCCTCATAGCAGAACGCAGCTTGCTTGTACCTAGTTTACAGAGAGTGAGAGAAAGAGAGAGAGAGCGGCGCAACTGAGTGAAAATGAAATAGAGGTGGAGAGCTAGGTTAGTTCTTTTGTGCGGTTGTGATATAGTGCAAGCATACCCAGTGTATGCTCTTTTTTTAAACCAATAAACAGAGGACACGTGTTTTATTTATATATTATTAATAAATGATCGGTTCGGTTCAGGCTCATCGGTTCTAAAAAATTTGGAACCGGAGCCTGAACCGTTATCCTCGGTTCGGTTCAGGTTTACAGTTGACTTTTTTCGGTTTGGTCAAAAAACCTTATTTTTCGGTTTGGTTTGGTTTGGTTCGGTCGGTTTGATCGGTTTATCGGTTTTTATGCCCACCCCTAGTGATTAGCAATGTGATTAATAAATATAGTAGAAATAGCATTATTGAAAAGTAAATGGTATCGGGCCACTCAAAAGTAAGGCCCAACCTTGTCTAATAGTCAAATGTACAATAGACAATCCAACGCCATGCTCAAGAAGAGCAAGCAAGTTGATCATGATGAAGGCGATCAAAACAAGGGTCAAGTCAACCAAGAATAAAAGTCAAATCTAAATAGGTATTGTAATGAACATTTATTGTATGCTTTTTATGTATGTTTTCGCTACATATGCTCCTGTTAAGCACTCACCCAACTGCCACTGTCAAACAAATTGTTTTGTTTTTCTAACAAACGATAAGATATTAACAAGATATTTGAACAATGAGCCAATACACACCACAAAGCTGTCCCATCACAATGAAGTTAGCTATACCTAAATATAGTATTCATCACAAATATATCGTCTTTGCTATTCATGAGAGTAAAATTTGAGACATCCTCCAACTAAGTGGAGATAAATACCATAAAGTTAAAGGCTCGTTGGTGCAAGATATATATTGTTCTTGAGTGAAATACCTATTCATATTAAAAATTGTTGATATTGACATTTTTTCACTTCTAATATACACGTGATTAGATAGTAAAGACTGTTCAGATGGTGGTGGCACTGGCACACCAGAGTGACTTTATCTCGGCGGAGTGCATCCCTCGCAGACAATGGATACAGGGAGGGGGATGCTTCGCCTAGGTGGAAAAAGCCTCCTGATAAATATGTTAAAATTAATTGTGCTGAGGCTTGGTTTGCAGGTGATATTATTAGCGGTTTCTATCGATGCTCAGATTGATGGTACTTTTCATGACATTCTTTGCTTGAGACATCGCGTTGAGTCGGTTGGTTTTCTTCCTAGGTCTTGTAGACTTGCTGGCTAGTTTTCCAGTTAAGCATTCGGGTTCTTCGGTGTGGGAGTGTCTACCTCCCTTGTAGTTACTTAAGACCCTTGAGGAAGTTCTACAAATTTTTATTATGAACAATTTCCCACCATCGTTTAACCCAAAAAAAAAACAGCGAAAAAGAGGAGTGGGCAGTAATTTTGTGTGCTTACTTTATGATTTTGCACACATAAACTTTATGTGTCTGATTGTGAGTCTTTTTTCTTTTTGTGTCCTTTTCCATTGTGATAAAGTCACAGGGAAAGTTTTATACATGTCCTTGTACTGTGAATGATAGCACTTCCACTCATGGTGCCATGATAAAAGGTAAGGACAAGTAAGGGTAGACACTATTCACATAAATAGTGACTGCCTCCTTTTTTATTTTGCTTTTCCGTGAAGAACATGGCTAGGTATTTATAAAAAAGAATTCTGAATTTTTGGGTCTTTTATAAATATGTTTGGGTATTTAAATTGGTGATGTCATGATATCAGCAAACTCAGGCAAGTCTTGCATTTGGGCTTGCTCAAGCCGATGGAGCCCACTTCTTGCCCTGGCTGGCCTTCACCGTTGGAGTTGGTTTTTGGGGACTAGAGGGCCTTCTGCCCATGTTGGCCTGCATGGGTGGAAGTGCTTTGAGATGCATGGCTCCATTTATAGCCTTCATTAGTTGTACTTATTATTTTTTTCATAATGATCTAATAAATTTCTACCTTTTATAAAAGAAGATAAATATATTTATTTCTATCTTTTAAAATTGTGGTTCCATATATGGGTTTAGCCAAGTTGACGAGAGCGGACGTGCTCCCCACTCCGCACCCGAGTTCCAATCCCCCTTCCCATAGTTTAGATTAGTAGAATTTCATTTGTATCAAAGACAAATTCTGGCTTCTGGTTGCATAAATTGCTTTTAACTTTATTGTTTTGCAGAGCTATAAATTGACAATTCTTCTTATTTTTGTTATTTTTTCTCTCTTTTCTTATTTTTATGGTCAATTACATTTGCGAATCTAATCACAACTCTGGATGGTATCCTTTTGTTTACCAAGAATTTGTTTGTTTGTTTACAATTAGTTTTTTTTATATATAAATAAATCAATAAAGTTAAGAGTGAGTTGCAAGCACAAATATGTTTCAGTTGACTTCTCAATGGGCCCCTGAAGTTGGAGAGTGAATGTCAAGAACTTCCAACTTTCACCTCATAGCCAAAAAATCTTCTTTTCCGAAGGACTTGGTCAAGAATCAAGATGTGTCTACTCTACGTGTTGTGAAGATAATGTTAGCGCAAGTCCTATTCTAATTGGGATTTACTTCCTAGTATATTCTGATTTTATTTATTTCCTTTTGTATAAATATTATGTAATTAGGACTTTATATTATTTCCTAGTATAACCCTACTAGGGTTTGTAACCTTGAATTATAAATACCTCATTTCGGAGAATGAATACAATCTGAAAATATTCTACCCATATTGTTTGACTTGGTATCAGAGCCAGGTTTTCTGGTGACTTGTGTATTGTGCCCACTCGTATTCTACTGTGTGCCCTAATTTCTTTTTAGGGTTCTCTTGTGCTCATGCCTGTGCCGTGTGTGCCATCCTGGGTTTGTGTGTAGTGTTGGTGCCTCTACTGTATTCGTGCCTGTCTTTGTGCATCTGTCGTGTTCGTGTCTCTACTGTCTTCGTGCATCTGCCATATTTGTGCCTCTTCTGTGTTCCGTTGTATACTTTGCCATGATCTATTGAGTTTCTTTGCAATCATGGGTGATAACTCCATTGTTCTTCTTTGCTTCTTTATACGCAAAATTGTGTGATTCTGACTCTATTCCAGGTACTGGCTTCAATACTTGGATAATTGACATTGGTGCTTCTAATCATATAACTTATGATGCTAAATTTTTTGATGAGTTGTCTAGTAACACCCGTGACCCATACATAACTAGTGCTAATGGCTTGCCCTCTCCGATTCTTGGTGAGGGCACAATCTCTCTCACTCCTACTCTGTCATTATCTCGTGCATTACTAGTTCCCAATGTCCATTGTAACTTGTTATCTGTTGGTCGCTTACTTGATACACTTAATGCTTCTGCTACTTTCTATCCTACACATTACTCTTTTCAGGATCTCAAGACTCACGAGATGATTGGGCATGGTAAACAGATAGGGGGGGTTATATTATTTGACATTGCCTTCTGCACTAGTTCATGATCATGTCATTATCTTGTTCAAATTTGCAGTGTCAAAGACAAACAGCAAATTTGGTTATGGCATCATCGCTTGGGACACCCATCGTTTGGCTACCTTAAACGTTTGTTTCCATCCTTATTCCGCTCCTGTGATGAATTCAATTTTAAGTGTGAGACATGTATTTTGGCCAAGAGTCATTGAACTGTGTTTCCTTTGAGTGATAGTAAAGATGCAACGCCTTTTGATTTAGTGCATTCGGATGTCTAGGGCCCTGCTTGTGTGACTTTTAATGGTTTCCGTTGGTTTGTTACATTTATTGACAACTGCACTCACTTAACCTGGGTGTTTTTGATGAAGAATAAACATGATGTTGCTTCTATTCTTCCTAAATTTTGTGCCATGGTGTCTATCTTGTAAATTCCTCTATAAAACTACACCCTCAACTTAGAACATCTCACACCTTCACTTCTCTATCATTTCATTTCTCAGATTCAGAAAAACACATTATACTTTCAATGTCAAACTTGAGGAGGGAGTTGGAGAGGCAACAACAAGAAGAGGAAGAAATCATGCGCAGACGGGCTGAAGAAGATCGTGAGATGGATGAAGAGGACGAAGAAGTTGTTTTAGCGGTCCATATGCTGAATCAATCAAGCCAACCCCACCATCGTCGTGACTCGAACGTGGACAGACATAGGAATTCTCGGGGTAAGAATCTCTTGGAAGATTACTTTATCCCACATTCTTTATATCTTGTTTCTTATTTTCGAGGAAGATATAGAATGCAGCCCCATTTGTTCCAAAAAATCATGCATGATGTTTGCAATCACGACACATACTTCGTTCAGAAGTATGATGCTGTTGGGGTATTGGGTCTTCTTCCGGAGCAAAAACTTACAGCTGGTTTACGGATGCTTGCGTAAGGGGCATGCACATCTGCAGACTAGGTGGATGAGATTGCTAGGATGGGGAAATCAGCTGTCCTAGAGTGCTTGGTCAGATTTTGTGCTGCAATAGAAGCTCTCTACACGAAGGAATACCTCCGCAAACCCAATCGGAGGGACCTCAAAAGGCTTCTACAAAAAGTTGAGGCTCGAGGTTTCCCAGGCATGATCGGGAGCATCGATTGCATGCACTGGCAGTGGAAGAATTGCCCAACTGCTTGGCAAGGAGATTATGGGAATCAAAAGGGCCAAAAAAGTATCATTCTGGAGGATGTAGCTTCATTCGACACTTGGGTTTGGCATGCCTTATTTGGAGTTGCCGTATCTCAGAATGATCTCAATGTGCTTGGTCAATCCCTGGTATTCAATGATGTCTTGAGAGGTCATTCCCCCAAGATCATGTATCAAATAAACAATACACAATATCAGGGTGCGTACTACCTAGCCGACGACATTTATCCGAGGTGGACGACATTCGTCAAAACAATTCCAAATCCCCAATTGGAAAAGGAAAAAAGCTTTGCTGCCTTTCAAGAGGGTTATAGGAAAGATGTCGAAAGGTGCTTTGGCATCCTGCAAGCTCATTGGGCAATTATCAGGGGTGCTGCACTTATGTTTGATCAAGAGGTGCTTCGGAGCATCATGATGACCTGCATCATCCTCCATAACATGATTGTGGAGGATGAGTATGATTATGATGCCCCAGAGGTTTTCGAACCCGATCCCATGAACACGCCATTAACAAGAATTTATGAACGGCCAGTGGGACCAAATGGAGAACCAGTGGAGCACGAACCGTTGATTAAAGACGGTCGATACAACAACCCTATAATTGACCGTTATCAGGAAATGCAATCTTCTTATATTCACGAGAGACGTCAAGTTGACTTGGTCGAGCACTTATGGGAGATGAAAGGCAATCACGGTGGATGAAGTCAAGTTTAATACTTTGTTTGAATTTATGCTTTGTTTGTGTGAGATTTGTAATGAATTAAGCTTTGTTTTTAATTATGTTTTGTTTTGTGTGAGGTTTCTCAACGTGTAAGGTTCATTTTTAATTATGCTTTATTATTAATAAATTGCTATATTATTTAATGTTTCATTTATTTAATAAAAGAGAAACAATACAACAATTAATACATATGATAACTCATTCACTACAACCTATTGGTTTTGATCATTTAACCAATCCGTGTTGCTAGGTCCATCTTCATGGAAAAGCTTTCTTCTAATAACATCCCTTTGTTTTAGCTTCCAATAGGCCTTTGTTTCAAGAGACATATGGCTTGTATCCATGGACATGATTTTCATCTCTCTATCCTCCTGGTCTTTTTCTTCTGCCTTTTGCCTTAGAATTGCATTTGCTTCATGTCGGGCCTTGTCAGCTTCTTCTCTTTGCATTTCTCTCTCAAGTCTAAATGCGCTATTCTTAGCAATTTGCTCCAGATATTTTGCACAATCATTGTTTGAAGTGTTCCCTTTCTTTGCCTTTGCTGCCTTTGCTGCCTTTGTCGCTTTTTGCTGCCTTTCTCCCAATAGGCCTAGGCTCACGTTCGATTGGTGAGTCTTGATCCATTGGGGAGTCCAATGGTGAATCGGTTGCCGTTGAATCATGGAGCGGGGTCTCATTCAACACAACCGTTGGACCGGTGGAAAGAATTTTGAATCTCGCACAATTCTTCACAACGTCCCAACAATGGTGATTCATGAAACTTTTTTGCCCCCACCCATGGCACCGAACCACATTTGTGCTTGCATAATCTATTACAAAAAATTAATTGGAAATGCAACAAAATATTAAAAAATTGGACATGGAAGAAAAAAATAAAACAATGAAAATAATAAAATACAATGCAATAAAAAATAAAATAATTTCACATGGAAGAAAATATAGAAAAAAAGGACATGGAAGAAAATAGAAAAAATAGGAAATGCAAGAAAGTATAGAAAAAATGAAATGCAACAAAGGATATAAAAAAATTGACCCTCAAGAAATTATAGAAAAAAAGGAAATGCAAGTAAAGATATAAAAAAATTTACCCTCAACAAAATATACAAAAAAAAAGGAAATGCAAGAAAAGATGTAAAAAAATATACCCTCAACAAAATATACAAAAAAAAATGCAAGAAAATGGAAATGAAATTGTGACATTAAATTGAATAAATATTTTACCTCGTCCGAAAGATTTTGACCACTTCTAATGTTGTCCCTTGCTTTTGCCAATGCATCTCTCCATTTCTCTAACTCTTTATTCAACATTTTCCACCTACTAGCCAATGCCATTTCCGTACGAACGGAACCCGATTTTTCACAAAATTCTCCATGAATTTTTCTCCACATATGTTGGGACTTCATCTCATTGCCCGTGATTGGGTAATGACCAACTTTGACCCAATACTCACACAACAAAAGATCTTCCACAGTGCTCCAAGAACCTCCGACTTCGATGGAAGTGGCCATTTCTATTTGTACACAAAATAGAATTTTTGAGTAGAAAATGTTGCGTGGAAAGTAAAAAATATTGAAAGGAGATGAATTTGTATGAAAATTTGGTGTGGAAAGTGAATGGGTATGGTAGGTATTTATAGAAATAATTTTCAGAATTTTATTATATTTTTAAAAAATTTTGCAATTTTTTTCAATTTTTTAAACCCAAAAAATTGCCTAGTCGTCGGATTGTACAAAAAAAGACGATCGGAGGCTTAGGAGCACGCCACGTGGCAAAGAGCCGTTGGCCCATGACGCACGCGCGCTCGTTCAAATTTTTTTTAACGTTGGTGCGTGCATTGCACACGCCAACGGTAAAGAAATTTCAAAAGGCGCGCTGACGTCAGCTTGCCTTCGGGCTTGAGCTAGGGCAAACTTTGCCCGTGGGCTCGCCCGGGCTGGTGAGACCCGCACCTTGCCTGGTCTCGGGCTGCTGTGTTGTAGTGCCTTCCCTTCCTTCGGGCTGCCTCCTGCCCGCCTCCCCCCTTGCGCTGGGCTTGCTCTAAATGAAGTCACATTTTTCCAAGAAAATCATGGGAAAGCAGGTGGTAGGTAGGAAGGACGCAAGGCAAACACATCTTATCGTCTAGAAGCAAGCCTTTAATATGGTGACCCTAAACCCCTGCAAAAGTGGAACCAAAGGTTGAGAAATATCAACCTCATGCTTCATGAAAATGATTGGAAACCTACTCCACTTGAGATGACTGTTTGGGTGGGCATTGTGCCTCTTTGTTGTGGGTATATTAGATTCATCAAACTTTGTCAGAGGACTGAGGATTGAGGAGAGGTGGGGTTGGTTTGTCATTTATTGAGTCAGGAGGATCTTATAATAAATATAATTTATTTAATTCACAAATAATTTGTGGCTTATAAGAGAATTGATAATTTTCTGTTTGGTGTTGATGATGATGATGATGATGATGGAATTCATCCCAACACAAATTCAGTTTATCTAGGTATGTCCCATTTGAAAACAACTCTTCATGGAAATGAAAAGCGATTAGAAAAAATAAAATAAAATCTTCTTTATTTTACTGCCCTTTAATTCATTTATCTTTTAATTAAAAAAACAATTGGTTGGGCAAGAAAGTGAATCATTTAATATGGGATATTGCATTTGTTAGGGGCATATGATGATGAAGAAGCTGCTGCATAACCACAAGGTGTGGTGCGGTTGGCAAACCGCCACCTTCACCGACGAGTTACCCAGTGCCTCAATGACGGGGTTTGAAACCTGTTGGAAGCACTTTGTGGCCAGGGTAAGCCGAACCCCGAGCGGGGATTAATTCCACCCTTCGGGTGTGGGGACACCTTGTGGTATTTACCCAAAAAAGAAGCTACTGCACGTGCTTATGAAAATTAATGTGAAAAAGAGAGGGAATTATACACTGTCACATTTTCTGTGTTTCTATCCATGCCTATTAGGACTAGAGATAAATAAGTGCCACGTATTTGTTTAATTCTCTAATCCAAGTCTTCTCTGGATTTGATAGGATAGTTCCAATATATGAGTATACTTTGTTCAACTAGAATTAGGAACCCCCATTGGGCGAAAAGTTGTTTCCAAAGTGCATATAAGCTTTACGTTTTTGTGCATTATGTATTTAGACTTAATGTTATCATAAACTTTTGAGCACACTGGCTGAGATATGCCTCCCTTTATATCTCTAGCGGAGTTAATCAACCCTTCATATTTGTTTCTCATGAGCAGTATCAGGGAAAAAGGCTTGAGTATCTCACATCTTCCTAAAATTGATTCAAGTGGAGTGCTCAAATTATTTACCAATGAGGGTTTCTCCAAGCTCCAATTTGACTTTCCCCAAATAGTTCCAATTTTGCACACGATTTTTGTTTTTCGTTTTTTTTTGTTGTTGAAATGTTAAGAAACATCTAGTTTGTTGAACTACATCTGTTGGGGTTCTATTTTTAAGGATGGAGAAATTTAAGTCTTCTTTCCGCCCTTTGGTTGTGTTAATGGCTTCATGAATGAAAACATTCATGAATTTACGTTTCCTTTAAAATGCTGATATTTTTTTTTTCATTGGGGTTCTCCATATCAACAAAATTATTTTGGTGGTGCTGTAGAATATAGTAGCTGTTTCATTGAGTTCCATATAATTTGGCTGATGACTGTTTGACTTTGAAGTTAAGTTAATAATACTTTTGGCATGAAGCTTTTACTGTTTCCCAACTAAAGCATTAATGATACGGAAATCATTGATACAATTGGAACCAGAAGTGTGGTTTGTGTGATGAAAGTCATATGATACAATTTTATTATTTGGTGCAGAGCTATTTGAGCTGCACATGGAAGAGTAGCGTGCAAAGCAAGAAGAAATAGCTAAGCGTGATAAGCGTTGAGAAGAAGTATGAAAGCTCTTTTTTAGTTATATGTTCTTCTTCAACTAGTTCATGTTAAAAGTGGCACAACTATGGATGTCATGTAAACTTGAGTGAATTGGATTTAGAAAGTTTTTCGAACTTGGAAATTTATGAAGTGAATAATGTGATATCAATGTATAAACTAAATACACTTTTGCTAATATGTAAATAAACATCGTTCTTGGTGTCATTATTTGTCTTGTGTCCCTTGAAGATGAAGTTGCAAGACAGAGCCTGCATACTACACGGTAACTAATTCCGAAATGAGTGAGCAAGTTTTGTGACCATTATGTAGAGCGATAATGTTATGGAACAAGATAAACACAATTTTTTTAATTGTGAAAATTGTACATGCATTGAATTCTAATTGTAAATTGATATTATGGTATAAATTATTAGTGTGAATTTCCATTAATTTTCATAGTGAATGATTACTTCGGAATTTTGGTAATTTTATGGGTGTACCAAAACGTCGTTATCTAAAGCTATTTTCAATAGTGGTTTTTCATAGAAAATGTTATCTGATGTGACTTTCCACAATGATTTTATAAACAATCTAATACTAGTTTTCACAACGGTTTTAGTTAACAACCATTGTGGAATGTGATAAACCACAACGGTTTTTACTTATAACCGTTGTTGAAAGTGCCATATTACAACAGTCACTCTTATATACCTGTTTTATATATGAGTTGTTGAAAGTGACATATTACAACGGTTTTTGACCGTTATCATAAATATATAGAAAAGACGACACTACTAACGTCAACGGTTTGACAAGAGTTTCAATAACGACTAAAAACCGTTGTCTATTAACTTTTTTGTAGTAGTGATATGATTGGTCAAATCTCTAAGCAGAGTAGTGAATAAGATTTGAAAGAACAGGTCTTCAAATCTTTCCATGATAATCATATGAAGGAACAATTCACATTATGATATTTGACATTAGATTCCATTATCTAATAATGTGAATAAGGAGTATAATATAAGATAAGGATTCAATTGCACGGTCATTCCAATTTGAATAGGTTATTTCACAACGTCTCATTTAGCTTGGATAATCATGACTCGCCCCTAGGTGTCAACCATGGTTTGTGGAAGTCCTAAAAGGTTCAAATTAACTTTTACTAATAGGAAGAATTAAGTTATATAATTTAATTCGTATGTCAACTCTGAGGAGTTGAGTCAATCCACTACCTTGCTAAAGGGAACCTACGGATCGCACAACGAAAGAATGTGACTATAGGTACAAATGAAAAGAAATGAAATAGGGAATCACAAGTCAATGGTCAATGATCAAATGTTAAAGTCAACGGTCAAAAGTCAACATGTTGACCAGAGCAATTGACCAAAGTCAAAGAGTTAGATTGGGTCACCTAAGTTAGACTATAATTATACTTTAAGAGTTAAATTGTAATTCATAATTAAGAGTTAATTATGGAATTAACTTTGACATATATTAGATTGGGTTTTTAAATATGATTTAAATATAAAGGGGACAAAATAATCCAAAAGGTAATTGGGCTTTTATTTGAGTTGCAAGACAAAACAGTCTCTCTTACAAGCAAAGTAATAGAGAATCTTGTGGACAAGATATAATGTAGGGAACACATATTGAAGGCCCATTTTTGTTGATGGTATGAATGGTTTGTTTGGTGACAGAAGTGAATGAAAATGATGGAGGTTCTAAGGGTCTGTTTGGTGTCCTACTTGGATCCAATTTTATAAACTCAAAAATAGATTTGAAGTTCAAAACCACAAAAACTCGTTTGGGATGCCCATTTTTAAAAACTCAAACCCAAGAAAAACTCAAATACACCCCCATTATTAAAAACAAAAATAATAATTTTTTTCTCTCTCCTCCCTTTCTACACGCTCTCTCTCTCCACGCTCTCTCTCTCCTCCCTCTCTCCACACTCTCTCTCTCCTCCTGCTCCCGTCTCTTTCTCTCTCTCTCTGGTCTCTCTCTCCTCCCTTTCTCTCCTCTCTCCCCCTCTCTTTCTCTCTCCTTCCTCTCTCATTTCTATCTCTTGCCTCTATCTCGTCCTCCTCCCTTGCCCGTTCTCCCTCCCTCTCTCTCTCTCTCTCTCTCTCTCTCTCTCTCTCTCTCTCTCTCTCTCTCTCTCTCTCCTTTTCTTTTGTTAATTTCAATTTAGGAATTTAGGGTTTATGATTTTCTGGTTTTAATTTCAATTTCAATTTTTAAGATCTTAAGGAGTTTAATACCAAACAAGTTTTTAGATCTTAAAATCACTATTTGAAAACTCATGTTTTTGAAAAGAATCATAGTTTTTGAATTTAGTTTTTTTAAGTAAGATACCAAATAGGGCCTAATTAACTTCTCTTGCTAAAAAAAGGTTTATTTTATTCTTTTGGTTTTGAGTTAGCTGATCAGATTTCAAACCCATTAGTTCTTCCCTTTCTTCTATTGGTACAGTGGAGATAGAATATGTGAAGCAGCTAAACACATTTGAGAAAGTCACATGGCAGCATAAGTTAATTTTAAGTGCATGGCCCACACCAACAGCCATAGATAATGATCCCTTCTGATAGGGATGACATAATTTGGAATAATTGAAATGGAAAACGCATTCAATTGGGCAATTACAGATAGGGTTTTGGAAATTTTTTTTGTGTGGTCAAAATAGGGTTTTGGAAATTTGGTACAAAGGCCAAGCAACAACTAGTTCCATGATTTTTTTAGGTCTGACAGCTTTGGCAGATTTGGCAACTCGACAAATCAGTTGACTTGCTCAGTTTTTCTATGATGCAGGCTTTTTCAGAACCAAATTCACCATCCATAACCATAATAGAAAAAAGTGCCTTAAACAATGCATATGCGAGATTCGCTGATAGTTGTTGTATATGATTCTCAATTTACCGAAGATTGGTTTATTCTTATGATGTGGCAATGTCTTATATGCTGCAAATACTTAGGGCATGTTTGATAATTATTTCAATTTTAGTTTTTATTTTTTGTGCTAGAGTAAAGAGGAAAAAGAGGGAGAATGAAAGTGAGAATGATAGTGGAGATGAGATTAAGAGGGAAGATGTGAGGAGAGGATGGGAGGGAGGAGTAACAAAAGTGAAAACAAAAACAAAAAACTGAAATCTATTTCAAATTGTTTTCACTTTTGCTACTTCTCTCTCTCATCCTCCCCTCTCATCCTCTCTCTCAATCTCATCATCACTCTCATTCTCACTCTCATTTTACTCTATACTCAGCACAAAAAATGAACATTAAAAACTAAAATTGAAATGGTTATCAAACAGGCCCTTAAAGTCCATAGCGGGTCTAGAAAGAAAATAAATAAAATCATAATGCATCATTTGGTGTAATAAGTTAGTGTCTCTAATATTACTCATCATTTATAAATAAAAAAATGATGTAAAAGTTTATGAATGGATTAGCCAAAAAGGGATTTGAACTTATATAAATGCTGCTACTAAGTATGATGAGATTTAAAATGTGGAATTTATAAGACATGTTTTGTTTGGGGTCAAGTGCCCAAGGAACCATGCCCAACAACTAAGGTATGAGATCCATGTTTCAAGGCTCTTAGGTTAGATTAGGGTTTAAATGTCAGATATTGGATTCAAAGCCTAAGTTCTGGGCAGTATGGGCTTCCCTAGGGGCATACGCACAGACGGACAAATGGGATCAGGCTACCACATGGAAGTTGGAAAATCAGGGATGAAGTTCTCAGGCAACCCCAAGCTTGCTGGTGTGCAACCCTAAAGCGCGCACACCACCTATTTGATGAAATGCTTGAGAGAGACCTTGCGCTGCTACTGCCTTGCTTAGCGCACGAGGCTCTCCTTTTTTTAAATAAAAAAAAGCGCCTAGCCAAGAAGAAAGTCATTTTGGTTGAGGAGCGTGAATTTAAAAAAAATAAAAAAATTACCCGACTTCAAAACGAAGTCGTTTTGAGCCAGGTTATATTAAAAATACATATATGGGTACCCAACTCCTGCAACCTCCAAAACCCAATTTTCTTTCAAATTTCCCTCTCCTCTCTCAAACCCTAACCTTTACATATAGTATTTTGGGCTTAGGATTTATATGTAGTGTTTTTTATGGATTAGATTTTATTGATATTTCGTCTTCTACTTTAAACTCCATCATTAGATGGGGTTGGGTTAAATCAGAGAAGGGGACTGGGGCTGAGGATGGGGTAGGGGTAGGGGAGGTTGGGATGGGGCAGAGAGTTGGTTGTGTAGATGTGTTAGTAGTATGCCCTTAAAGCCAACTAATTATATAATAATTAATGCTAAGGACATATTTTATAATGACTTATTAAGTTATTCATGGGCAAGACCAGTTGTTTTCAACCATGATAGTTGGTCAATTATCATAACAATAAAACAACTGTAGTCCTAAGAATATAAAAGTGGACATGAGGACTATGTAATGAGATTACATACATGGAGACTTGTCATGATCCCTAATCTTAAATATGTTCCTGGTCATAGGAGTATCAATTGGGCGTTGATATTCCGCAAAGACCTGTACACACAGTATCATCTCTAGCGAGGTCCCAAGTCATTGAGTTTGGCGGAACCTAGATATGTGTGTAGGTGCTTGTAGGAGAACAAGTACACAGAACGCGATCCAATGCATGAGTTCTAGTATAGAAGTCTTTACTCATATGTCAAACTAGAACTCAAAGATTGCAATGGTGCAAACTAATCCTAAGACCTGAGACATCATAGATGTCTTGTGGGTATGTTGTTAGTCTTAGAGGGCACTATACAGTTGTGCTAAGTATGCACAACTTAAAGGTGTTTATTGGGACTCTCAATAGAGTCATGAAGGCAAATGAATGTACAACAAGGGATCTCTACTATCAGTAAGGAGAGAGAATACTCCAAGATATGATTGGTCAAATCTCTGTGCAGAGTAGTGAATAAGATTTGGAAGAAGATGTCCTCAAATCTTACCAGGATAATCATATAAAGGAACAATTCACATTAGGATATTTGACATTAGATTCCATTATCTAATAATGTGAATAAGGAGTATGTTATAAGAGAAGGATTCAATTGCACAGTCATTCCAATTTGAATGGGTTCTTTCACAACGTTTTATTTAGCTCGGATAACCACGACTCACTGCTAGGCGACAACCATGGTTTGTGGAAGTCCTAAAAGATTTCAATTAACTTTATTAATATGAAGAATTAAATTGCAGAATTTAATTCGTATATCATCTCTGAGGAGTTGAGTCAACCCACTACCTTGCTAAAGGGAACCTATAGATCTGCACACCCAAAGAATGTGATTAGAGATACAAATGAAGAGAAATGAAACGAGGAGACACAAGTCAATGGTCAATGATCAAATGTCAAAGTCAAAGGTCAAAAGTCAATATTTTGACCGGAGCAATTGACCAAAGTCAAATAGTTCGACTGGGTCAATTAAGTGAGACTATAATTATGATTTAAAAGTTAAATTATAATTCATAATTTAGAGTTAATTATGGAATTAACTTTGACATATAGATATATTGAATTGGGCTTTTAAATATGATTTAAAGGGAAATAGACAAAATAGCCCAAAATGCAATTAGGCCGAAGGGATAAGTGGTATGAGATAACACTATCCATGGACCCAAAGATGGAGCCTCAAACCCACCAAAATTTCTGCCAAAGCAAGGGGAGCTCTTCCCTTGCTATGTGTTGTCCTATAAAAACTAAAGTCAGGAGAAAACCTAGCTAGGGTTTTGGTTTTTCACTTTGGTTGATGTGTGAGTGCATCATTTTTGCCTCTCATCTTCCATAAGCCAAAATTGGTCCATCCAAGAGGTAGACTAGCATCCATACCTCTTAATTGTCTTCTCTTCATCTCTAGGAGCATTTGGTGTGGTGCGGTAGAGGGCTTCTTTGGAGCCTTTAGGTGAAAGAGTTTTAAATCAAAGTGAAGAAGAAGACCTTTCCAAAAGGTGATCATTCTTGGCTTTCCAAGAAAAGTTTTCAAGGTTAAATTCTATGCATTTCCTCTCTTTTTATTTTGGCACTTAAAGAGACTAGATTTTAAAGATACTTGGGTGAAATGAAATAAGCTTAGCTGAACTTGAATAAGCAAAATTAATCCACCATTTAGAATGTTCTTGTTTTATAAGTTGTGGCTAAATTCATTTCCATTGTATGAGATGCAAAATGTTTCCTTTAAGAGGGCTTGGGGAGATGAAAGATTTTTTTTTTTTTTCATTTGATTTAAAAATCTTTAAAATTATTTTTAAAAGTTGATACTTTTTATTATTTGTTTGTCCACGTGGAATTCCATGTCATTAAAAAAATGGGTCCCACCTTTAATACATCCGCATTTAACAGATTCACTAACGGTTTAGGTATCGGAGGGGGCAATTTATAGGTTTTCCGGGTGTTTGAATATGTACTCGTAAATATCTCTAAAGGTGAGTATGAACTTGAAAGTGACCCTATAATTTAAGGAGTTTTATGTAATTTTTCCTATCTTCTTTTATTTCTTCACATCACATACATACAAAACTTGAAATCGTGTAGATTTCCATACCTTCACTAAATGGAGTATAGGAACAATACAAACTTAAGGATTCCCAATACATTACCACCACATACCCAAAATCTGAGATTTTCTCAATAACCATCTCCATGTCCAATGCAAGTTTTCGCATCTCAAATATCTCAATATCAATCTATAAGATAAACCTAAAATCCCCTTGTATATTCAGAATTCGTTGTAATAAATCAAGTGAAATATATAAAATTCAAGACTACACAAGCCTTGTGAACTCATCAACTTATCTAGAAGGTCACAATAGTTAGGAGATAGAGTCTCATGTAAGAGCTTTACATAAGGTCCTCACTATAGAATTCTTACCCAATATATCTACTAATACATCCAAGTCTAACATGAACGGTTACCCCAGCCCTTCACAGTTAAATTATACTAGCCTCTCTACATGCGCGGTGAGAGGACTTTATTTGCGCTACGTACCACTTAAAGATTGTGCATCTTCTACAAAAGGGTTGAGGTTCTAATGTTAAACTACACATTAATTGCTACCTTTGCAAAAGTACAAAAATTAAATGAACAAAAAAAACTGAACAGAAAAACGAAAAAAAAAACACATCAGTCAATTCTTAATGAACAAAAACAAATATGTGAATTCTTAAATTAAGGAAAGAAAAGATACAACAATGTTTCTTTTTCTTGCTACTGGCAATGGCTTAAATGTTTGTAAATCAATTATATGTAGCAGGCAGTAGGACGTCATATGCTCTTGAACAACATGCGTGATGATGGCCTTCAATCTCTTCCAAAATCCTACAAACAATAGAAGAAAATAAACAAAAGAAGCAAGCAAGGCTTTGAATCACAACATATAAGCCCTTACACATGTTATAATTTCTGAAGAAAGAACAACAATGCAATCGAACTGAACCTTTTAACTATTTTCATTCGTTTCCTTCATCTTCCAGGAAGCCAAACAGAGATTTGCATCTACAGTTTCCTGCACCTAACTAAAATCAAAGGCGATTAAAAAAATACTATAATTAAAGGCCTAAATAAAATTGAGAGAGATTATGATCCTTACCTTTAAGAAAAGGAACCCCACCATGTAATCTTGTAATATAGAGAGGATGGGGCAAAAGAAAACTACTTGGAGAGGATATTGGAGTTATGGAGGAGGTGATGGAATTGATGGAGTTGGAGGAAGTTCGTCCACGATGGGACTCTCTTTCTTTGCCAGAATTTCATATTCTAATTTTACTTTTGTAAGTTTTTATTTTGCGTTTTTTCTATAATATCTATGTGAGTTTTATATGCTAGTTTTAGGATAGTTATAAATTTTTTTTGTTTTGGGGGTGTTTTTGTCCAAAACATTTTGGTGAAGCCTATGACCCCAACTGTTTTTGACATGGCTTTATAATAGTAGAGATAAGTATTATTTCTCAAAAAAAATAACTCCTCCCATGTAAAGATAATGTATCTACTTCTTCTAAGAACAATTGTGGGGATTTTAAAATTTTCACTTTTAAGGCATTCTATCTTATTTCTATAAAAAGAATAACTCTTCCCATATAAAGATAATGTATTTACTTCTTACAAGTACAATTATTAACCCAAGACATACCCTCACCACCATTCTCAACACTTGACAAGTGTCCATAAGCATAACTATGATTCCATAAATACAAAGCAAAAGTTAACTATGGTTAAGTCCATGGACATGTGTTAAGTGTTGAGAATGGTGATGAGGGTATACCTTGAGTTAAAGTAGTGAGCAAAAATATTTCCTAATATATAGATATAGATGATCGGCTTGGATAACTTAGCTCTTGGAGAACGTTTTACCATTTGAGTCCCGCATTTATTTGAATTTATTTGGATAAATCCATATCCAATCCCGGATTGGCCTACTAGACACCAGAATTTGTATCCCAAAAGAACACCAACCCCTACGGATGGCCATTTACAATAATACTACTTGAAGAAAGAGTTTGCTATTATAATATTTCTTTGAAACATATGCCCTTATTATTGTAATTAGTAGCTATAAATTGTGGGTTAAATACATCTATTGTAAGCCTATAAATAGGCACTTATCAAAGATGAATAAGAGAAGTTGATACAAGTTCATAGAACAAATTCTATGTCTTTCTCTTCCTCTTATTTCTCTCTACAATTCCCCCTAGTTTTATAACACGTTATCAGCACGACTGCTCAAAATTTTCTCCCTTCTTACACCACAATGACATGTACAACTTGGACGATGCAGTTGCGCATCTGTAAAATACCAATGTACGATGTGGGTATCATATCTACATATTTTTATTATTGTTTCACGCTTCAGTTTACTATGTTAAATTTTGTTTGGCTAACCCGTGTGTAGATCATATAGTTAGCATAGATCATATTGAAGATTTTTTTCTCTTTAATTTATTTTATTGCAAATATAAGAAGCTCAATGATGGTGTTCACTTTATGAATCATGTACTTGACATGATATAGCCGAGAGTTATTGCACTACTACAAAAATCGCAATAGACGACGGTAATTTACCGTCGTAAATTTAGTTTTTCAACCGTCGAGGAATCGACCGACATCTTTACGCATAAAACCACGACGGTAAAATCCCGTCGTCTATTATTTATACAAACGACACTTTTATTCAAAAACGTCGTCTATTAATTTAAAGACGACGGTTTTTATGAAATACATGACGCCTATTACATGTAAAGACGATGGTTTTTAAGAATCGCTGCCTATTATGAAATAACAAATGCCTATTATATGTAAAGACGACGGTTTTTATGAAAAAGCTGCCTATTATATATAAAGACGACAATTTTTATGAAAGAAATGTCGTCTATTATATGTAAAGAAGACGGTTTTGGGATAGAATTGTCGTCTATTAATGTAAAGACGACGGTTTTTGAAAGAAGCGTCGTTTATTATATCCATAGATGTAGTAATTTTACATTTTATCTTTTTTCCTTGCTTCCAATGGTTCTCTACAACGATTTTAGCTAAAAAACAACCATAATGCTTTGTGAACAATAAATTCAGCTCCAAATAATCCACACCATACAATAAATATACTCAAGAATAATTTGTTTCATAAAACTTGAAGATTCAATAATAATTACATAGTTTACCAATCTTCATTCCTATATATCCATACAAAATATCATATCCATAATATTAAACTATAATTCGATCCGAATTTCATCAATTTGTTCTTGTGTGTATGAGTTAGCGTTGCCTTCTTGCACTACAAAACCAAGATTAAAAAAGAAGAAGCAAGTTTTAGTTAGAGATACATTTATAAACCTTTGCAACTATAACAGGATTAAAAAAAGAAACAAGAAACAAAAGCCGTAAGAGGGGAGCATAACTTATTTGGATTTCCTCCGACTTGAGAAACTGAAAACCGGAATGAAAGATTAGAATATGAGCAGCCGGAATGAAATGTACCTCTGACTTGGAGCAATCTGATGGAGACAGAAAACTTTAAGGTTAGAATATGAGTTGAAGAAAGATAGCGAAATGTTATATATATAGGGTTTAGGGCAAATTCGAAAAATTAAAATTCGCGGTCAAATTTTTCAAAAGACCGCGTTTTTAAAGACGACGGAAAGTAAAATTAAAGCGTCGTATAAATTAAAATATACACGACGGTTTTTAATTAATAGGACGTTATAAATATATACTACGTCGATTAGTTACAAAACCGACGTCTTAAATAAAAATAACTACAGAGAAATAGAAATTTGTGTTAAACAAGAAACTAAATATGCAATCTTTACGGGAACTCGGTTGTTGTTTTACACCAAACCGAAGTTCTTAGATTGGTTTGGTGTAAAACACAACTTAGTTCCAAAGAAAGACATCTTGCATGACTGAAACCATTCAGAGATGTGAGAATTAGAATTGAGATATCTTGAGCGTTTGGAATAAAAACTCCAATTTAAAGGAAATATTTAGAATTGGAAAACTAAAAGTGACTTTATTACGACTTGGAAACCGAAAAGGGCCTTTATTTCGACTTGGAAACCTAAAAGCCGCCGTTTGTCCAATTTCGCGATAAAGCATGACTTTTCATTTCGAAAGTTTGAATTTGAAACCTACAACGACGGTATTTATGATTTCCGACGTCGTTATCGACGTTTATTTCGACTTTTGTTGTCGCGCTTGTTTTAAACAACAACGACGGTATAATTAACATAAACGACGTGAAAATAATTTACAACGGCCATATAATTAATAGAACTGTCGTATTAGAAAAACCACGACGTTATATTATATTATGACGACGTGGTAACGATTTACCACCACCTTTTATTTATAAGCACTGTCGTAGTATAATATATAATACGGCGTAAAATAATCAAAGACAGACGTGGTTAAGTAACTTTACATGTCGATAATTATCAAATTACGGTCGTATTAAATTGTACTTGATATGTCTGTTAATAATACAATTACCGTCGTGTTTATTGGATGTTCAAAACGTCGGTATTATATGTAAAACGTCGTTTATAATTACTACGTCGGTATATTTATACATACCGTCGATGTTTATTTGTTATCTTTTTCTGATAGGAATAGCATGTTTCATAAGACGACGCTTTTAAAGTTTTATGCATCGTGTTTTAAAAATGCCCAAATGAATTTCCAATTTTAGGTGTTTTAGTTTCGATCCACGCGTCGGTTTTTATATTTCGTCGTTTAAAATTTAACGACGGTATTTATTTTGTCCGTCGTCGTTTTACCGACGTCTATTTCTATTTTTGTAGTAGTGTTGTTATTATTATTTTTAATGATAATATGTATACACGTTTCCTACAATGCTTGTTTCATTTTTTTTTTTTGTCCTTTCATACTAATGGAAATTATGTGGCAATTACAATATAAATAAAAATAGATATGATGGCCTATTAGTTTACTTGTATGGGTGTACGATTAATCAACAAAATCAATTGTATGTTAGAAATAAATGTATTGATTTATTTTTATCCTTTATGCATAGTTTATTTAATTGGTTTGTTTACCTATTTTAAGCATGTTTTTTAATTCATTACAATATGTTACGAGGAGTTTGTATTATACAAGAGATCAGGGCCTGAAGTTCCTCAATCCTCATCATATAACTAGATCAGGACTTGAAGTTCCTTGATCGAATCAAAATCAAAATTTCTTTGATTTTAAATAATCGAGGGCCTGGAGTTCCTCAATTCCAATTGTAAACATCCCAAATCAGAAGTTTTGGTAAATGTATTAATATTTACTCCATAAACAATAGCCACTAGAAGTGGAACAAACAAGATAAGGCAAAGGGCCCCCAAAATACGACTGATAAAGTAATTGGGGAAGCTTGTCATATGTGTGGTGCATATGGGCATTGGGCACATGTCTGCCACACGCCAAAACATTTGGTAGATCTTTACCAAGCCTCGATCAAGGGCAAAGAAAAACGGTTGAGACACATTGGTTTCAAGTTGATCCTATGGACTTGCACCCAGTGGATATAACCCACCTTGATTTTTCAAACTTCTTCGGTGATACTAATGGAAAATCACTTGATTCCCTGATTAGTGGTGGGGTCCTCCCAATTAATTTAATGTCTTATTTTCTTTTCATATTTTTTTTAGTTTAGTTTGGATATTTTATTTTTGATCTTGTTTGCTGTTTTTTTTTACATTATATTTTTAATTTATTCCTCGTTATTAGTTCTTTTTAAATCAAGATTGTATTTTTTTTAATCTTTATGTTGGATTGTTAGTTAAAGGTAATGTTTTTGCATTACCCCCAATATTGATAGCCAGAGGGGTCTATTGGAAAAACTTCCTACTTGCTTTTGTGGGTTGTATTACACAACCATTAAAGTAGTTGAAGCTCATGATGTCATGAATTAGAAGTTCATTGACCCAATTTATGTTAAGGTATGACTGTCTTGGAAATCCATGATCCACAATGATGCATAAGATTTCTATAAATTCATAAGAATATCGTTTAAAGACTCAAAATATCGTCTTATCCAACGAATATCATTGCAAAGCATGCTTACAAAGAAAAGCTGTCATAAGACCATCTCAGTCAAAAATTGACTTTGCGCCCTTTTTCCTTACATAATTCAAGGAGATATTTGTGAGCGTATAAAACATTTCTTTATGGACCACTTCCCAAGTTTTACTAGATGCACATAGGTCATTTGTCTCTTGTCACGGAAATTCCGAGCACAACTCCCATATTATCCTATTAAGTCAATTTGACTCGATAATGATGGTGAGTTTATTTTCCTAAATTTTGATGACTATTTTGATGACAATTTTGCCTCCGTTAGGGGGAGAAATGACAGTTCCTAAAGAACGTCGGGAATTAGCGTTGAATACATCCGCTTTTGTCTCATCAAGATAATGCATATTTATAAGTTATACATATGCAAGCATGGATTGATATTCATGTATCATAATCCATTAACATGACAATAAGTGACTATATATAATGCATGCCTGAAGCATGACATAAATATAGGTTCTAAAGACTTAACTCCCATGAAGTGGAGATTATTTGAAAAATTCATACCATATTGAAAATAACGCTCTATATGAGGTTATGATCTACATATTCTAAATAATTCATCTTAAAAGAGATGTTTGTCCCATAAGTGACAACATAAGCCCCTGAAGAGGCATTGGTACCCCAAAGCAATGAGATGCTTATAAATTATGCATGCGCGTGCACATGAGAATTGTGAGATCACAAATTGATGATACATTTGGTTTATTAGTAGCTACTACAATCATCAAGGGCTATGACTATATTAAATTACATTTCATGAATGTCGACAAGTTAAGTGATTGGCCAAAATGGAAATAGGCAATTCCATTTATTACTAAATATGAAGTGTGGGATATTGAACCTATAGCTTAAACATCGAATTACAAATGTTAAGTATGAAGGTTACGGATTGGTATTTGTGAAGTGAAATAAGATCACTAATATGATATAAGGTTTTCTGATAGAGACCTAATTTTAGTCTCCCATCCTATCGTAGATTCATCCACATTTCTATAAGTACAGTTCTTATTTTTAACGTGAAACTTATAGCATGTGTTAAATGCATATTTATTGAGATTGTATGGTACATGGAAATCCTTAAAGCTCATGAAATATTTGAGATATATCGCATGAAGCGACCCCTTGAAGGATATAAAGTGTCACAATATTCTTAATTAAAAGTTAACACTAAGAGTTTGAGTATTTTGAATTCAAATTTGATATTGTTGTAACATATTCAAATTATTAGATTAGTTGTCGATGCTCCTTAAGAGTTCAATCATTTGAAAAGTGAAAAGCAGGTCAAATAATGTGATAAACGATCATGCATGAAAACAATGTTGCTTGTATTGCTCAAATCAGAGAAGGGTTCATCAAGGGTGACATAGTTTCAGAAAAAAGCCAAGAGATTGGAGTTAAACAAATTCATTCACGAGATAATCTTGCAAACCTTTTTACCAAAGCTTTTTCTGAAGCCTAAATATTCCAGAAGTTAATGAAAATCAAGGGGAGATATTAATCAGGGGGAGATATCAATTAGGGGGAGCATCCTAATTCTACTACATACAGGACATATGCGTGTTGTACTCTTTTTCCCTTTGACTAGGTTTTTTGTCCCACTGGGTTTTTCCTAGCAAGGTTTGAATGAGGCAACATAAGCGTGTCCAACACCATATCAATGATCCAAAAGAAAGTTGCACTCTTTTTCCATTCTCTTCGGTTTTGTCTCACTGGGTTTTCCAAGCAAAGTTTTTTAATGAGGCAACAATGTTATTGTATGGTGGACATCCAAGGGGGAGTGTTAGAAATTCATAGAATGTGAATGACCACCATAACATCCATTACCTCCACCCCTTATTGCTTTGTAACCTATGCCCTTATTATTGTAATTAGTAGCTATAAATTGTGGGTTAAATACATTTATGCCGTGTTTACTAATCCGTAATCAAATTGAGAGGAATTGAATTGAGGAGGAATTGAAATGAGGCGGAATCAGAATTAGATTCCTGTTGAAGTTGTTTACTAAAACTGTCTGGAATCGGAATAGAATTCCATAAAGCTGTTTACTAATTCAGCAGAATCGGAATATAAATCAGTATGATTACTAAAATTCCCTTGTCCCAAATCAAATATTTTATATACTTTTTTTTAATAAAATTTGATATAGTATATAATAGTAAGAAAAAATTAAATTGCTTTTTTATTTCATAGACACACAAAAATGATTTTGTTTATTTTTATTTTTATAAATTTAAGTATTTCTATTAAGTATTTTTTTTATAAATGTAAATATTTCTACTAAGTATTTTTTATTTATTTTTATAAATGCAAGTATTTCTATTAGTTAATTCTTAACACTAAAAATGATTTTGTTTTTATTTCTAGGGTTAAGGATAATCTTGAAAATAATGAAAATAAGTGAGGGCATAAAGGGAAAAAAATTAGCATTCCGATTACTCCACAAACCCGGAATCCAAATACCTCATAAATGTAGGGAATCCAAATCACCCAAATCTTGGAATTGAATTCCATTTTTTGTGTAAGCCCCACGCACTTTTGATTCCTCCCGATTTTAGTAAACACTGGTATAATCTGTAATCGGAATCGGATTCCTTATTCTCATTCCGATTATGGGTTAGCAAACGCGCCATTATTGTAAGTCTATAAATAGACGCTTATCAAAGATGAATAAGAAAAGTTGATACAAGTTCATAAAACAAATTCTCTGTTTTCCCCTTCCCCTTATTTCTCTCTACATTTTCCCTCTAATTTCATAACATTTGTATCCCCCTGTCTTTCTATCTCTCTTTCGCGGCTCACTCTCTGATATTTTTCTCTCTCTTTCTCTGTCCAGATCGAGATGGCTGACCGGAGAGCCGGAGACAGACCAACGATCGAGATGTCTGACAGGATAGCTGAAAAAAATGCCATCTCCGACCAACCCAAGAACACACGAATTGCAAACTTTGATCCGCCACAGAAACCCAAGACAAACAAATTCGCCATTGCCTGCTCCGTTTTGGCTTGCACGACATCAATTTTCCTGGGCTACGGTAATTATCCTATTAGCACTTGAAATCGTTTTCTCTTACTTTTTTTTAATCTTAATTCTGTAAGAAAAAAATTGTTGGTTTTGGAGTGTATGAACTGAGTGTGGTCACTTTTGTTTACAGATATTGGTGTGATGAGTGGGGCTCACCCCTCCATCCAAAAGGAGCTCAAAATTAGCGACGTCCAGATTGAAATACTTATCGGCACATTGAACGTCTTCTCTCTCGTCGGCTCCGGCTTGGCCGGCAGAACCTCAGATTGGATCGGGCGCCGGTACACCGTCCTCCTCTCCGGAAGCATCTTCTTTGTCGGAGCCATCCTCAAGGGCGTCGCCCCCAACTATGCCTTCCTTATGTTCGGCCGGTTCGTCAGTGGAATCGGTGTTGGCTTTGGTCTCATGATCGCTCCGGTCTACACCGTCGAGCTCGCTCCTACTTTGTCCCGTGGCTTCCTCACATCTTTCCCTGAGGTTTGTTTTCTTTCCTTATTTGTTTATTTACATTTTTTTGGAGCCAAAACAAAACTGAGCAGGTTTCATTTGAACCAAAAGTAGGAATTGTTTGTTTCCTTACTTGTTATATCATCACATTACACACAATCTTAGAAGCACTTTTGGAGAGATTCCATTTGTTTGAACATGTAGCTGTTTGTCAAGGCCTGCATATTTGTTAATTGATAAAATTAGATTAAAGGCTTTATGTGTTTTCTTGCTAATTATCTTAGAAAATCACTTTCTGTGGTTTATATTTGCTTCAGACTAATTACTAATTATCAGACCAAAAGACCGATTAATGATTTAATTAAAGAAAAAAGTTTTGATCAATTATGTGTGATCAATTTATACTAATTGATTTGATTTTTTTTTGGAAAAATATGTATAGGTGTTCATCAATATTGGCATATTATTGGGGTGCGTCTCCAACTATGCCCTTTCCAAGCTCCCAACTCAGCTCGGCTGGAGGTTCATGCTCGGCATCGGCGCCCTTCCCTCCATTATTCTCTCCCTTGGCATCGTAGCCATGCCCGAGTCGCCACGCTGGCTTGTCATGCAGGGGCGACTTGGGGATGCCAAGCGCGTCCTCGACAAAACCTCAGTCTCCAAGGAAGAGGCTCAGTTGAGGCTAGAAGACATCAAAGAAGTCGTAGGCATCGCCAAAGACCTAAACGATGACGTCGTTCCGGTCTCGAAGAAAAGTCATGGCGAAGGCGTATGGAAAGACTTGATCCTGCACCCAACACCAGTCGTTCGCCACATTTTGATCGCAGCCCTTGGCATCCACTTCTTCGAACAAGCCTCAGGCATAGATTCTGTCTTCATGTACAGCTCCAAGATCTTCCATAAGGCGGGAATTAAATCCAACGACCACAAACTCCTTGCAACTGTAGCCGTTGGATTTGTCAAGACCATTGCCATCTTGGTCGCCACATTTTTCCTTGATAGGATAGGGCGACGCCCGTTGCTTTTGTCCAGTGTGGCCGGGATGATATTTTCGCTCGTGTGCCTCGGGGTGGGCATCACAGTCGTCGACCATCACCACAACACTGTCCCGTGGGCCATCGGATTCTGCATCACCATGGTGTTGTTGAACGTCGCATTCTTCTCAATTGGGCTGGGGCCCATCACGTGGATTTATAGCTCTGAGATATTCCCGCTACAGCTACGCGCACAAGGGGTTAGTTTGGGAGTGATCATTAACAGGGTGACAAGTGGCGTCATCTCCATGACTTTTATCTCACTATACGAGGCCATCACAATTGGTGGGGCCTTCTTTCTCTACGCAGGGATTGCTGCATTGAGTTGGGTCTTCTTTTATATGATGCTCCCCGAAACACGAGGCAGAACCCTTGAAGACATGGAGGTGTTGTTTGGTAAATATCACAGGTGGGGAAAACCGAATGCCATGCTCAAGCAGTGCAAGCAAGGCGATGGTGACGAAAACAAAAGTCAAGTCAACTAGGATTTAAAGTTTACAAGGGATTTTTATTTTTATATTGTATGCGGGGATTTTTAGTATTAGTAGTGGGATTTAAATAGTCTTCTTTTTATTTGAATAGTCTTCTTTTTATTTAAATAGTCTTCTCATTAATAGCTCACAAAGGACCTATAACAATAATTGATATTGACACCCAACCATCATTCGTGTGATTGGAAAAAAAAATTACATATACATACCTTATTTGTTGTTTTTTTTATAAGCGATAAAATGATGTGAAACAACTAGTACAACAAGTCTGAATTCGTATCAAGGGCAAAGGACAGTTCTTTAGAATTGCCACTACAACGAATATAGGTAAAAGGGTAAATTTCACTTTACTACTTGTAAGTTTTCCGAAATTCTGACTTTACTACACAAAGTTTTTTTCTTCTCATTTTCATATCTAAAGTTTGACTTTTCAACCATTTTCATACATCCGTTAGTATTTCCGTCATATTTTCCGTTACTTTACTGCAGAAGGCCCCACAATTTCTTTATTTTTAATTTTAATATGAATAAAATATTAAAAAACTGAAAAATAAAAATAAAACACACACTCTCTCTTCTCTCCCTTATCTCTCTCTCTCTCCCCCTGCGCTCTCCCTCTATCCCGATTTCTTCTCATCGTTTTTAGGTATGGGTGGAGAGGACCAATAGCAAATTCTTTATTACAGAAGCCCAATTGCAAATTCCTAAAAGGTTAACTAGTATTTTATGATGCAACTTTTTGTATGAATTTCCCACAACATTGAGGGGGCGAGAAGAAATCTGGGTGGGGGGAGAGAGAAATTGGGGCTAGGGTTCTGGGTATGTGGGGAAGAAATCAGGGATAGAGGGAGGAGAGAGAGAGAGAGAGAGAGAGAGAGAGAGAGAGAAGAAATCTGGGGTTCGGAAGAAATCCCAGGGGGAAAGAAACAAGAAATCTGGGGTATTGGGGAGGGGGAGAGGAGGAGAGAGAGAAGAAATCTGGGTGGGTGGGGAAGAAAGAAGTCTAGGGAGACGGGGCACTGCAATTGCTACCAACAAGTTTATATTAGGGTAAACTACCAGAAAGCTTCAAGAATTTTCATAGCCTCTCTTACCTCTCACTGTCAAATTCCAGCATTTCCATTATTTCTTCTGCCTTTAAAATTTTACACGAGCGTCAGAACCTAACAACTTTGGTTCTCACCTTGAACTTCCGCGGCGAAGAATTGCCTACTGATCCAACACTTCATTTCAAAAAGTTGAAGGCTCTCATTATTGTTGTAGGCTAACAGGTTCAATACCCCAATGGTTGAGTAGTAGGAGCATATTGCAGTTGCTGGATTTGTCATGGAATCGCTTGGAAGGAACAATTCCAGTCTGGTTTGGCAATTTTAGCAATCTCTTCTACCTGGACCTATCAAATAATTCTTTTACTGGGGAAATCCCGAGAAGCATAACTGGACTAGGAAGCCTCATTGATAGGAGGATGTCAATCGAGGAACCTTCCCCTGATTTCCCTCTTTTCATCATAAGGGGGAGAGAGAGAAGAAATTTGGGTGGGTGGGGAAGAAAGATGAAATCTGGGGGAGAAATCATGGGGGAAGAAAGAACAAATTAGGGGAGAAGAAATCGGGATAGAGGGAGAGCATTGGGGGAGAGGAGAGAGAGAGTGTGTGTTTCATTTTTTATTTTTTATTTTTTATTTCAGTTTTTAAATATTTTATTCATATTAAAATATAAAATATAAAATAAAATTGTGGGATCTATAGTGCCACATAGGCAACTAACGGAAAACATGACGGAAATACTAACGGATGTATGAAAATGGTAGAAAAGTCAAACTTTAGGTATGAAAGTGAGAAGAAAAAAACTTTGTGTAATAAAGTCAGAATTTTGGGAAACTTGCGAGTAGTAAAGTGAAATTTACATTCCCCAGTAACCTTAACAACATCATTTTCAAAGACAACCCTTTTCCATCACCAATACTATACAGTTCTTAAGATTTCTTTCCCATTTCTGGATCAATTTACGAGGGCAGATTTGCAAGTGGCAGTTAGCAATCCTCAAGTGTTATTTTCCAAAGTACCTTCCAAAGCACCGTCATCAGTAGGATTTCTTGCCTATATGAATGATAGCCCCTTGGCAGCGCGAACACACACAACTTCAACCAAAAAAGCCGGACTCAACGTCTAAAAGCCAAGACTCAACTAGTTGCAAAGTGTCTCACTGCAGATCAAAGCCAAGTCTTGAATAGAATCCCCTCCTGTTCTTTGAGTTCCCAGTTGACAACTCCTTATTGAAATTCTATTCTTTTCCCAAACACATAGCTCTATTTGATTCTCAATTGACAACTCCTGATTAGAATAACACTGCCATTGTTTGTAACCCTTTTGCTCTGCCAGCAACGCTTGGTATCATTTGATAGTTGGTTCCGATTTCTAGCTCACCCATTTCAGAAACAAGCTTCCTATCTGCGGCACAGGCAAGTTTTTGGCTGCAGATATTTCTGACTTACCCTTATCGGACACTATAGCACTATCTCCAATAGACTGCAGCTCCCGTCCGATAAAGATTGTCTTCTGTCCAATTGAATCTCTTCCGATTCTGTCGAACTTTATTTTATTGCACTTAAGTTCATTTCGGTCTTTTCAAGCTTGTATCCGATCAACAATGAATGTATTATGTCCATCGGACAGTTTGTATGAGAAAAGCTGTCACTGAACTTTCAGCCCGATAACGGGCTAAACCACTTTCCACCCTACAGTTTGTTCTACCATAATTGAGATATCAAAAGTCCTCTTCATTGAGGCAGAAAAAGAACCTATCTAAAGCCAGACTACCCTCTTTAGAGCACAGTGGCTTCGATTAGAAGAAAAGATAAAGAGCGCAATACATCTAGATATATTTACAATCCAACACACCATTCCACTCCTTCTTTCTACTAGAAGAGTATCACTAGTAGTGGCACACCTTTTGCATCCCTCCAAGGAACAGTCTCTAAGCCAAATCTCAAGTTCAAGCCTCTTCTAGTTCGTTTCCTTGCCATGCAAGCGATCCAAGCACATAAGCCGCTGAGTTGCCAAAGTACAGCCTGCTCAGATCCCAGGGGCATCGCACCGTGTTCAGAAGCATTATCAGGCGAACATATTTCTAGCACGCCCGGTGGGATTATACAATCTTGTATGGTCAACAAAACTCGCAGGAAGCTCTACTTGAGTTACAGTTCTTCTCCATCAATTAATCCTCCCAACCAAGCTATCGTTGCCACTGAGGAAGTTGAGGTTGAGGATGTGCAACCAGCACAGCCCAGATAAGCATCAGTGGAGTAGCTACTGCTCCAGATGCTAGAAAAAATGGATAATCAAGCTAAGGCTTTCCAAAATTGGCAAGAAACTTTTGCTAGGACAGCGGCTTCACTAAGCCGAGGGAACAATAGTCCCACAAGGACAAATCTTGTCCCACAACCTATTGAAATACCAGCAGGAACATCTAACTGGTGTCAAGGCCGTACTAGCGGCCTGGGATACCTTGATCTAAGTCCTTCTCCTGTGGATATTCCAAACACTGGACCAATAACTGGTCTGAATACAAAAGCTGCTATTCTCCCAAATAATGGTGAGGACAAACAAAAAGTGTCCGAACCAGCAACACAGGGGGCAGTACAAGCAAAATATAAAGCGCCAAAATAGGTGGCTACTTTTCCTCCCCCGGAGACCATGAGAAATGGACAAAGGGGCAGAGGAAGAGGAGGCTGGAGACAGGGAGGCAAAACCAATAGAGATGCCAATTATGCCAACAATACCAGCAATGGGAACAATGATAATTATGGCAGAACTGGAGAAGTGAGGCCTCATTATCCTGTGGAACCACTTAGAGATTCTGATGAAGAAATAGAAGAGAGAATCCCAAATCTTGAACAAGATACCATCGTCATGCCAAATAACAATGACCAACAAATGGTCATGCAAAATGAACTGGCTAAACTCAGGCAAATGGTTTTGAACGGACATAATGGTGTCCGAAGACCAGTAAGGCTTGTGTATTAGAAGCCGTATCCGGCTCATGTTGATGATATCCCATTCCCAAGGGGATTCAAGGTACCAACCTTTACTTTGTTTAATGGAGAAGATTTATATGCATCTACTTTAGAGCATGTAGGGCGTTTTTCCGCCCACTGCGTATCTATTGAATCAAATCCTCACCTTAAATTGAGGTTGTTTGGTAGTTCTTTGTTAGGACAAGCTTTTACTTGGTATTCTAATCTGACTCCAAATTCTATTGGAACTTGGGATCAGATGGAATCCAGTTTTTATGATCAATACTATAGACCTAAACCTGAGGTCACCATTAATGATTTAACTGATCTTAAATAATATGAGTGGGAGTCTGTTCATGATTTTATTGCCAGGTTTAAGAAGGTGAGAATGAAGTGCAAAATCCCCATGAAAAAAAAGCATTTCACCAGAATGGCACAAAATGCATTAAAAATACCTTTGAGAATGAAGTTTGACAATGTAGAGTTCGTTGATGTCCAAGAAGTGGCTTAGAAGTTGGGGAAATACGAACTGCTGCTCAAAGAAGATATTCATAGGAGAAGCTCTTCCAAGCCAATTTATGGCTCCAAACCAAGCTATTTCAAAGCTCAGAATCCTGTCCATCAAGTGGAAGTTTTCGAAGAAAATGCAGAAGAAGAAGAGATGGAGTGCATGGCTATGGAAGTAACGATGGCCGAGCTGATACCACAGAAGAGTCCGATCATGTGCAAAACCGTGGTGAGGCCATCAAAAGAGCAAAGGAATGCTCCACCACCAACTGGGGGTTTTGTGCCACACAAGCAGAACCACAAGTCGTATTTTTTGACTTATCCATTGCAGATGGTATCTTTGATGAGCTGATCGAGCGCAGAGTTCTCAAGCTTGGTCCAAAACAGAAACTCCACAAATATGAGGAGTTGAAAGGAAAATCATACTGCAAATACCATGATTCTTTCTCCCACTCTATAAAAAACTGCATCTAGTTCAGAGATCTGGTGCAAGACATGATTATCCGAGGAGATATCAAGATGGAGAAGGCACCACAAGATGCAGTAGAAAAAGATCTTTTTCCCAACATGCATATCAACATGGTGAACATCAAATGGCCCAACCAGGCCAAGAGGAGGCTCACCATAGATCTTGAAGAAGGAAAAGGTAGGAAAGTCTCCTTAAAACAAGAAGAGAGACCCAAAGCCTCAATAGTGGCTGGGGTAGTCTTGTGCAACAAATGCAAGCGTGAATGTAATCTTGAGATATCTGCAATAGGTGCCAAGATCGACGAGGAGATAATAGACAGAGAAGCCAAACTAGTGGCTGAGATTGTCAAGCCTCCTATGAATTGTTTTGGACCTAACAGTCCAAAAGAAGAAAACAAGGGGGCAAGAAGCGTTTTCGATAGGCTCAAAGGCTTTAAAAGGCCTAGTGATCTCATCTCTCACCATAAAAGGAATTCAAAAGATGAATACCCAAGAGAGAAAGTCAAAGTGGACACCAGTTGCTTCCAGCTCGAGCAATGTCCCAAACCCAAATGGGCCGAAGATCAAGAGGGGCCATATGGAACCATGATGAACGAAGAGAGATGATTTGCTGTACAAAAAGAGGGTAAACCTGAAAGAGAGTTCACCAAAACCAAGCTCTCGAAAAGCATAAAGGAGATTTGGCATTGCAAAAAGGATGGCAGAACAGTCCAATGTATGTTCGATGGAAGAAGGAACCATCCATGAAGGAAGTCGTCAGCCTGGGAAAGGGAAGAGCAAGGTTGTGAAAGCAACCATCCTCGAGAAAGTAACCAATGAACTTTGTCCGAAGCCAGGACAGATCCTGTTCGAAGAGCCAACTGGAGGGCAAAACTCCAAAGAGGGGGAAGAGGATGAGTTCATCACTAACTCAACAGATAGTGATGAAAGCTGGTTAGAGAACTATGACCTAGAATCTGGGATCCTGAGAGAGGCATTAGGACTGGGACCTAAAGAAGAAGAAAAAGAAGAAGATCCAGAACCATTGATCTCTCATTCTGTCAACATGATTTGTGTCCTACCTGCCAGTTTCGTGGCAAAGGACAGTCAATCATACTATCTGGAAAGAGATTATCTGGTTGAAGAGACAGTAGTGGCGTGTGTCGGACTAAAAGATCCTACGAATCAAGATCGAACTCAAGAACCCAAAGAAAGAAAAGAATCGACCCCAAGAGATCGTAGATAGCCTTTGACTTCATTTGGCAAGCCAACCAGTAAAATGGCTGATCATTTGAGGCCAATGTTCATAAAGGCTCACTTAGAGGGAGTTCCTTTTACCAAGGTCATGGTAGATGAAGGAACCGAATAAACATCCTTCCAGCAAAGCACCTACACAGGCTAAGGAAAACAAAAGAAGAATTTATTCCCACATATATGACTGTCTCCGATTTTGCTGGAGGAGTCAATCAAACATATGGAATACTCCTTGTGAGGATCATAGTTGGTGATAAGACCATCAATATCTCTTGCTTTGTGGTAGATACGATCTCCACATACCATGTCAAGAGATTACTTACATCAGAGTATGTCCATTGCCTCAACAATGCACCAACAGTTGCTTCAATGGGACGCATATAAGGATGATTATGTTTTGATTGAGGCAGATCCTCAAACATTTGTCAATTATGCAAATGCATTTGAAGCCATCTATTATGAGCAAGAAACCACTCCCTTCTGGGTGGATCTGCTGTTGGAAAGCCACAACACCAAGGCTGGGCAGATTTTCCTCAGCAAGATGGGCACTTATGAAGTAATGGTCGTGGATTTAGTCCTATACCATAATGGCCTACCAGCAAGACCGGTAGCGCCAAATGCCAAAACTCAAGCTGCCACAATTCAGGATTTAGTCAGAAGACTGCGAATCTATTGGCAAGAGAAGAAGCGATTGAAGCAAAATGAAACTGTCAATACGGCAGAATTCATAATGGAGGACGAGGGGTGCCACATGCCCGATGGTGATGAAATCATTGACATGGCGCCATCCCCTTATGATAACTCGCCTCTCAAGTGCAAGACCCTTTGGAAGAGGTCAACCTTGGCACAAAGAAGGATCCATGGCCAACATTCATGAGTTCAATGATTGTTTTGCTTGGCATTATCACGAAATGTCTAGTTTAGACAGAACCTCGTGGAACATAGATTGCCAATCAAGGAAGGTTACAAACCCGTCAAGCAAACTCAGAGGAGAATATCTATTGAAACTGAGTTGAAGGTCAAAAACAAGATCAAGAGGCTAAGAGATGCGGATTCATTAGAACGGCCAAATACAATCGAATGGCTGTCTAATATTGTCCCCGTGTTGAAGAAAGTCCCTAGAGCAGTCAGAATTTGTGCAAACTACGTAAATCTAAATGAAGTAACTTCTAAAGGACGAATATCCCATGCAAATGGCGTATATGCTAATCGATGGAGCCTCGTAATCAACTATTATTATTCATGGATGGTAACGCAGATATAACCAGATTATGATTGCCGAGGAAGACATCCATAAGACAACATTTCGTTGCCCAGGTGTAGCTGGAGCATATGAGTATGTGGTAATGCCCTTCGGACTGAAAAATGCAGGGGCCACTTACCAAAGAGCCATGAACTCTATCTTTCATGACATGATCGGACACACCGCTGAAGTGTACATTGATGATGTTGTCGTGAAATCTCGAGACAAGCCAAGCCATGTGGCTAACCTCGTGAATGCTTTCATCCGAATGAGGAAATTCAAACTCACGATGAATCCCAAGAAATGTGCCTTCGGAGTAGAATCTGGAAACGTTTTAGGCTTTTTGGTACATCAAAGGGGTATTGAGGTTGATAAAAACAAGGTCAAGGCCATCATTGACGCTCCTCGCACCCAAGAACAAGAAGTACGACTTCAAATCTCGCTTTAGGAAGATCAATTTCCGAGGAGATTCATAGCCAATTCCTCGATGGCAAGGTGCATGCTTTCTCTGCTCTTCTCAAAACCAAAGAAGAGAAAGACTTTGTGTGGAAATAACCTTAGCAGAAAACGTTTGAGGAAATAAAGGCGTATTTGGCCAATCCACCAGTCATAACACCAACAAAGAAAGGAAAGTCTTTGAAGCCGTACATCTCAAAGATCGGACACATCCATTGGAAGCCTCCTAGCCCAGGACAACGATGAAGGAAATGAGCAAGCTATCTACTATCCGAGTAGGATCCTCCAAGAGGTGGAAACAAGATACTCTCCCATTGAAAGGGTATGCTTAGCTTTGTACTTTTCTGCAGTCAAATTGAGGCATTACATGCTGCCGTTCACTGTCTACATAATTGCAAACACATATTTGATTAAGTATATGCTCTCTAGGCCTGTGTTAAGAGGCCGGTTGGGAAAATGGATACTTGCTTTGTCCGAATTCAATTTTCAGTATGTTCCCCAAAAAGCTATGAAAGGCCAGTGCTGGCTGATTTCCTAGCAGCTCATCCTAGTACCGAAATGGAGAATATAGAGTCCCCCGGAGGTTGGGAATGTGGAACTTACTAAACATGGCATCCGTCCGCCAAGTTCAAGACACATGGTGAGAATCGTGCCTTGGAAACTATTCTTTGATGGTTCTAAAACAAATACCTCAACAGTGTTGGTATTGTGATTAAAGATCCCAAGGGGCAGTGTTTTCATATGCTTTTCAACTAGATTTTGAAAGCACCAACAATAGAGCAGTATGTGGCTCTCATCATCGATCGAAATACTATTAGAGTTGAAGGTGCAGCATCCTGAAATCTATGGCGATTCACAATTGGTGATCAAGCAGCTTGACCAATGAATACAAATGCAGAGATCCAAACATGGCGGCCTACTATGTGGTAGCCATAAATCTTTGCTCACAATTTGCAGAAGTCAGTAGCTTTGAACATATACCAAGAGAAGAGAATTTGGTAGCCAATGATATGGCTCAAATTGCTTATGGTTTCCAACACCAAGAACTCGATCGGTGCATAATTATATATCATTTTGTACCCTTCTAACTTATGATTTGGTTATGTTTTTGAGTTAAACTTGTGCTTTTAATCTATTTTGTGTTTGTTTCAGTGTAATAAGCTTGGGACTCATTTAATGCATTTTGGAGACAAGTTAGCTCAAACGGTGTCTGCAGATCAGTCAACTTCACGGATTGGACTGTACTTGCTCAAGAAGAACCAGATAATGAACCATACATCATTGGAAAGATTTGAAGTCTAGTTTCTGTAGCATTTCCACGTTCATGATTTCGAGTCTTCTAGATGAAGTTATGCAAGTTTGGGCAACTTAAGGTCAAATTCGGCAGCATCTGCGTTACTGGGCCAAAAATGACTTTTGAAGGCCTTCCCGATTTTTCCCTTGAGTTGGGCTGCATATGCTTGGAAAGATAAGACAAAGAGCTTCAAGATCCATATTTTTCCAGATTTGTTAGAGTGAAGGAACAAGCCCAAATCGAGCCCACAAGTTGACTGCAATGCATTGTCATGCATGAGCTAATCATTTTAGTGGGGAAGTTAGGAAAAGTTGGTGAATTGAGTGGTGTAAGTTGGTGAAGTGAGTGTGGTTAGTAAACTCAATTGTATAATCAGATTTATACTTCTAGGCCTATAAATAGTGAGGTTTCCCAAGCTTGAAAACACACCCCAAGGGGGAGCTCTCAAACATCTCTCTAGAGCTCCTCTCCTTCTCTCTCTCAAATTCTCTTAGTTTTCTTTTAGTTCTCAATTGTTGTAACAAAATCCTTTGCTAAATTTTCCTTTAAGTTTTTCTTAGTTGTAATTTATTTTCATTGTAATGTAATTACTTTTCTTAAGTTTTCAAGTTTAATTAGTTTTCAAGTGTCAATTATAGTTCTTGTTCTTATTCATTATGCTTATAAGTTAATATGCTTGTTTGAATGATTGATCACCATTAAAACTTGTATGTTAGCTATCTTGGTTTGAATTAAGAGTAGACACCATGCATTAATTCAAATTGAACTATGAATAGGAAGAGTATGTATGGACATTCGACAACAGGATTAGATACATGCTTGGTTGTTTAAAACATTCTTCTTTGCTTAATGGATTTCTAATGCTTAATTTAGGTTCGACAACAAGGATCTAATTAGGAATTAGGAATACAAGGTTAGGACCAGACACCATGGCTTAATCATACTTTAGCTATAATCAATCTGCGTGAATCTAAATTGAACTTGGTAACTAATTTGCTTGAGTTAATTTCTTTCTTTCTTTCTTGTTTTATTTATTTTCTTTTCATTTCTGTTTTGTGCAGGGAATCAAATTGAATCAATCTATCATCAATCCTCGTGGGATCGGTCTGATTTACACAAGCTATACTATCCAACGCCCGCACTTGCGAGTTAACAAAGAACCCTACAAGATCGTCACAATCCAGAAAAGGACCTTGCCTTCTATTCTTACTGTGGGCATGGATATGGGAGATAAATTTATAGGGTCGAAGATGATGCTGATCGGGGGATACCTCTTTTGCAACTACCTCACTGATCCTTTAGGCCAAAATGACATGTAAAGATAAGATCCCAAGCTCTAAATTATGTCTTTGATCAATGAGGACTTATTGAGAAAGATAGGTGATGGATCGCCGAGGTGCATCTGATCGAAGAGTCATGAGAGAGTAATGGCAGAAGTACATGAAGGAACCTATAGGGCTCACCAACTGGAAGAAAGATGAAATGGTTATTTCTGGCCAACCATGGAGAAAAATTGCACAAACTACAGCTTAAGGGATGTGAGGATTGCCAAAGGCATGGCCCCATTCAACATGTTCCAGCTGTCCCTTTAAATTCAATAGTTAAGCCTTGGCTTTTCAGGGGTTGGGCTATGGATTTTATTGGGAAAATCAGACCATAATCAAGTGAGAAGCATACTTTCAAAGTAGTGGCCACTCGACTATTTTACAAAGTGGGTAGATGTCAAAGCTTTGAGGGAAATCACATGGCTAGAAGTGGTCAAATTCATTGAAAACCATATAATATACAAAGCTGTCAAGCCCTACTTTCCTCAAGCCAATGGACAATCGTGGTTACCAACAAAGTATTCATCAAGATTATTAAGAAGATGACAGATAGCAATCCCAGAACTGGCATGCATGAGAACTTGTCCGAATCATTTTGGGCATACAAAACATCAAGAAGAAATGCTAATGAATCACTCATTTTGCCTTAACCTATGGGCAAGATGCGCTCTTCTTCTTGTAGAGATCAATGTAAGTTCTTAAGGATAGCTCAACAAAGCATGATTTACATTCGATGAGTATGGAAGCGATGGCTCACTAAATTGAGAACATAGATGATGTCCGAACTAAGGCTTAACCATCCATCAAGTTGGGAAACAGGCCATGACAAGGGCTTACAACAAGAGAGTCGGAGGCAAGTCATTTGAGGAAGGAGAGATTGTCCGGAAAGTTATCGCCTTAGTTCTCACATGCCAGGTTTCTGCAAATCGAGCCCAACTTGGGAAGGACCGTACATGATGCACAAGATTCTGGCAAGGCATATCTCGCTAAAGATAGGGATGGAGAAAACTCAACATAACCCCATCAATGGCAAGTGGTTGAAAAGTTGTATCCAACTCTGGGATGCCATGGGGATTAATCTCACTCCACAAGAGTAAAAGGCCAAACTCTGGCCAAAATCGTTATATCGACAAAACTTGTGTCCGATCCTACAGCTTATTCTATATCTGATGACTCAGTCCGATTTTGCAAAGAGTTTATATCGCATAAAACTTGTATCCAACAAAGTTGTTCATTTTTGTCTAGATTGTAAAACAATGCATGATCAAATTGATTTTTGAAGTTAATGAATTTCCATGTTAACTTGTACTTCATGAAAATGGGAATATGGATTACCTGGCCAGTCAATTGTGGCCAAGTGATTAATGTTACAAGGAATGCAGAAATGAAGACAAGTATGGTGTTTAAATATGAGGATAATTTATATTGATCAAAATTGCCAAAGTGTTTCGAATAGCATGACAAAGCAACTATTCAAATGAGATAAAAACAGAATTGTCGTCAGCAAGAATAAACTTGTTCAAAGGCATTAATGCCTAAATCATGTCTCTAATGATGGCTACACAGCCTTCATATTTATCACAGCCCATTTTACGCAAGAAGGAAGGGCGATGGATGCAGCTCAAGATCGGGAGTTAACTCTTCAAGGTTTGGACAGTAGTGTCTGCAACTTTGGCCTTGTCCAGATTCTCATTTATCTTCACCATGGCTTCATCTCTCCTAGCTTTGGCTAACTCCGCTATTGTTCAAGCATAGTGAAGTCCATTTGAGCCCCGCTCAAAATCCTCAACATTTTTCTTACTACCGCCATCGCTTCTCGCTTCCTCGGCTTAGATACTCCGATCATACCTCGAAGGGATGACTCAGCTTTTGGTTCTAAGTCAACACTAGTATGATACTGGTCCAGAATATCTACGAGCTTGAAAGCCAAGGTGAGGCAATCTTGCAAGTCTGGATAGGCTTTCGGCAACACCACTATGGTTTCGTAAACAGCTTGCATCTCCACATAGCTCTGACTAATGGTGAAGGGCCTAGCAGCCCAAGCAGACAGAACCTCTTTGCCCTCATCCACTTTAGTTGAAGCACTGTCTGGCTCTGGAGGATCTTCTAACTCCAATAGTTGCTGCAAGCTTCTTCTTGTTGCTGAGCCAGGGCTCTCATCACCCTCCTCAGTCTTCACCACGTCCTAATCATCAAGTACTTTGAAGATCACCTTTCTAGCTTGATGCGAGCTGAGAGGGATAGCATCAGAGAAGAGAATTTCCTGCATGAAGGTTACAGTTCAGTCAGTAACTCACATGAGAATGCCAAGTCAGTGGCAAAAGAAAGGGAGAAAGGAAGATCTTACTTGGCTTGGAGTCTTAAAGACCGTTTCAGCAGGAGCCACAAGTGGCTCGGACTTGACTCCAGTATCCATTGGACTACTGGCACTACTCTCCACATCAGCTGCTGCTCTCTACTCAAAAGCTCGAGCAGTAGCTAACTACACCATCTCTATGATGGGATCAAAAGCAGTAGAAGAGGAGTGGCTCACTGAGGGGCTGACTCCAACTGATGATCCCATCATCTCCATTTCCAAATCAGAGTAGTATGGCTACAACAATACATATCATGTCAGTATGAGTTCTCTCTTGAAAAGCCATGAAAAGGTAAAGAAACGTAAAGGTTTTACTTATTGGATGGCCAGGAGGGATTCTAGTGACATGGATCAGCAGTCTGACACTCTCTGCCCCAGCACTGCTCATGTTAGATATGCACTAGTGTTTGCAAGATGGAGGCAGGATCTGGGAACTCCCCCTTACATTGATCAACGGCTATCTTGCCCTTATCCACACTGGGGGCAAGCTCAACAATTTTCTGCATAAAGAAATGATCAAACAAAGTCAGATAAACCAAAGTCATGGTTTGCTAAGATCGAGTGATGATGTTAGCATGATTGGGAATCATACCTGAGGCAATGAGACAATTTGTGTCTCAGAAGCTGCAGCTGCTGAAGGAGGAGTTGGAGTTTGAGTTTGTGGAGCCTGCAAGACAGTACTCATATCAATATACATGAACCAAACAGTGGTTCATAAATTTGTATAGTCAGTTGAAGTGTTACCTGGGGAGTCGTCGGACTCTTTGCAGCAAGTTGCACTGGGTCAGTAGTCTTCCACTTGGGGACAGTTTGTTTCACCTGAAGATAAGAACGTAAAGAAAAAATGTCAGAATGGACCTAACCTGTGGTTTCTCAAGGCTAATAAGGACTTGCATTTACCACAGGGGAGCTTCAGTTGCTTTTTGAGTCTGTTTAGACTTGGGGGTGTAGGATTGGACAGACTTAGCCTGCAAGGGAAACCAGAGAGTTCAGAATTTCTACCTAAGTCTCAAACCAAAACTATAAGAGACCAAGAATGGCCTTACCTGAGTAGCAACTGGGGCAACCTTTGGGCGTCCATGTTGAGGCGGAGTCTCCAAGAATACATCCCCATTGCCTCTCTCTCCTTCATCTCCAAGTCGGTGAACTGAATCAATTCGAGACAAATGGACAAGAACAGAGGTTACTTACTGTTTGAAGAACTTCAGGCAGGCATGATCCTGGTTTTGCAGCCAACTCATGGATTTTGGGATCGGACATGAGGAAACTTTCTCTGTAGCAGATTGTAGTTGGTTGCACCTTGATTCTTGGATGACTTGGTTGTCTTGCAGAGACCACATCCTGAGCTTTCTTTGTCCTCTACTCTTTTTCTTTAGCAGTCGCAGGATGTGAAGCCATTTTCCTTTCAGCAACCTTTTGCCTCTGAGCTGGAAGTTTAACTGCAACAGGCCAAACAAGTTGGTTAGTCAAGAAATCTCTAAGATCGACAAGAGTGTTGGATCAAAGATGATATACTTACTTCTCTTGGACTGGGAGGTTTGTGCTACTTCTGTCGGGGAAGAAAGAGGTGTTGGAGCAGCCTTAACCTCTTGTTCAGTCCCAACTTGGACTTGAACATACTCTTTCTCATCAAGGACTTTTGTAGTCCTCGCTGTCCTTTTCCTTTTCTTGACAATCAGATGAGAGTTGTCCTCCTCATCACCTGCTTCTTCTGTAGACAGGAACAAACAACAAGTCAGAAATCTTGCACATCGGACACAATATGTCCAAGCAAGATCACAAGGACAGTCAAAATGTCTTACCACCACATTGTGTCATGATCACTTGAGGGGCCACTTCTGGCTCATGGGCTGTTGCTCTTTCTGTAGAGAAATCAGACAAAGGAAGGTTAGCCATACAGTCTATACAAGTGCAAAATGAAACAAAAAGACAAGTGCAAAGTGCTTACCAACTCTGGAACGCTAGTTGGCTGACTCTATGCGTTCCACTATGGCATCCAAGTCCTCTTCAGTCTCTCCTACTGCAAAATAGCAGCTTTTGAAGAGATCTCCATAGGCGTTAAGGGTTGGTTGCCAGAATTTTTGAGCCGAGACGTCAGTCCACAAGACAAAGAAACTGTCTGAGCATTAGCATCTTGGGGTATAGCCAACCATCTCCAGCTCAGGCATCAATCTCAGCATTTTCCCAGAGGTTTTTGCAATATCCACCATGCTGATCTTGGGTGGCCTGAAGGAGCTTTCTAAGTTCAAACCAGTGTACAAATATTCTGGTATCGCCTACTGACATCCCATCAGCCTCCCACGAAGTGTGGATTGTATGCCTCTACTCCATAGACATATTAATGATTCTTGTTGTCACCATATGGCAAATCTCTTGGGAGTAGGCATGCAAAGGCTCTAGCAGTGAATTCTTCCTTGGCCCTGCACGCTTGTGGAGGGTCTCATAGATCACTGTTCGTAAACCAAGGGTACCTCCTTCGGACACTAGCCAACCATTGGCTCTCCGTTCTCTGGGTGCTATGCCTAAAGACAGCCAAGCAGTTGGTGTAGTTGGTTCAAAGAGGGCACTCTTGATGAGGGTCTGTGCAGGCACCACATCATCCCTAAACTTCACCCCAGGAGCTCTTAACTCGGGAAATACCATTGCAGCCACGTCTGGACCATCTAAATTGGTCCATTGATGTTCATATTGACGGGGTTATTTGTCACATCATGGAGGCATCTATAAATAGAGGCCGACTCCACGACCCGAGTTGCTACATTAGAATGATTATGCGAGCCTCGCCAAATGTAACCACTCCACTCGACACAATTGGAGGCACTTGGAAAGATGAACCTGCGATCCAATATAACAAAACATCATGTGTTCTTGTTCTATGTCCTCTTGGTACTTAGTTACGAAGTGCGTTATAAATTTGGAGAAGGTGAGTGATTAGTTATCTCCTTGGAAGAAGTCAGACACCCTCTCTTCAATTTCTCTCCTTTGCTAGGACGCCTCTGATAGTCACAGATGCAATCAGGTACTCTCCCATGAGCTCAAATTCTCTGTCCATGCCTTAATTTTTTGACATCTAGCATCTCACTTAATCATCATTTAACAGAGTTATTCCTCCAATAACTCTGTTATCTCTTAATAAAAATAAAATAATTAAATATGTCAACTTCTCCTCTCTCCCTCCCTCCTATTCGGCAACTATGTCCATGAACCTCAACCTTCCCTTCCTCTATTTATTCTCTCCCAACCGCTGGCCCTTTCCCCTTTCTCTCTCACTATTTCTTCGACAGCCACCCAACCCACTCCGACTCCGACCAGGATCCCACTCCCAAATTTTCGAACCCTAGCCAGACACTAACTCCACCACACTGACAAATTATTTGACAGCCACCAACACCATGATTTTCATTTTCCTTATTGGGCTAATTATTGACTTAAAGAAGCCGAAGATTTGGCTTATTAATTTAGCTAATGGGCTCTGTTGATGGTTGATTTTTGGTTTTTTTGGCTTTGGGGTTTCTTTTGAGTATGGGTGCTTGAGAGGAATATTCGGTTGGTGGGTAATGAATTAATCTATAGAGCCAATGATTATCTTATTACCTTTATGAGGGTTATGCTTACCTTCAGCATCACTTACAGGCTCACTTTGGACTTTTTGTCGAAATGGCCATCGGGAGAAAAAAAAAAAAAGCTGAATGGAAAAGCTGAATGGAATTTGGGGATGGGGTGCAGGTCGAAGTTGTAGTGGGTTGGGTGGTTGTCAAAGAAATAGTGAGAGAGAAAGGGGAAAGGGTCGGCGGATGGGAGAGAAGAAATAGACGAATGGAAGGTTGGGGTTCATGGACATGGTTGCCAAAGAGAAAGAGGCGGAAGAGAGAGGAAAGGCGGAAGAGAGACAGAGAGAGGAGGAGTTGGCATATTTAATTATTTTATTTTTATTAAGAGATAATAGAGTTTCTCCTCCAATAACTCTATTAAACGATGATAAGTTGGATACCAGATGTCAAAAAATTAAGGCATGGATAGAGAAAGACAAACAAAAACATGGACAGAGGAATTGAAGTGCTCTCCCATAGGGCCTAAAGCCAAAAATGGCTGCCATATCTAACAAAGTTGGCATCATGGGACCAACTCCAAAGTCAAATGTATTGGAAGAGTTGTTCCAAAACATTAGAGCGGAGGCTAGCAAGGAGGATTCTTCTTTCAAATCCTTAAGACTAAAGTGGATGGCATCGTAGATACCATTGGCCTTCCAGTATGAACTAAAGTGGGACTCCATGTCCATAACCCAGTCATGCCAAGAAGTGCTAGTCCTTATTGGCTCGCTATGGGGGTACAGTCTTTTGATATTGACTTCCCAATTATCCCAGCAGGGGGTATAGGGACCTTGGAACAGAATGTTTGATATAAACCTAGTGGACTCAACAGTGGCAAAGGCAGAAGGTTTATTTGTTACGTATCTGGGTCCTAGCACCATATTCCTATCTAGGAGGGTTACCAGGTTCCAGCAGATTACCTCCCCGTGCCTGCTCTCTGCCAGTTTGTCCAGGTGTTCTTTGTTCTGCTGCCATTCCAGGAGAGCCCCATCCCCAGACAGAAATGGTGCCAATTGAACAAGTTTCCCGTCAACAGCCTCCTTTCTCTTCATCACTTTCTTTGGTGCCATTTGAAGTCCGATATTGATAAAGCTTGGACGAAGGCGTCTGGAGTTTCTTTTGGGATTCGAAGGATTGTTTGAAGGTTGCAGAATTGGAAGTGTCGCCGTGGTATGATTTTAGGTTTTCGAGCTTGCTTTTTCTACTAATTGCAGACAAAAAGGAAGGGGCATTTTAAAATGATTAAAAATTCAAAGAAGTGGCTCGTACATTAATGGTGAAGAGATTTACCACGCAAGTAACTGCCAACACGTGGCTTGTTACGAAGTGTCACTTGAAAGGACATGGTGGTTTAGTTTTAAACAGTTTTGTCAAATTGGTTAAAACTAGGGGCAAATGTTCGTACCAAAATTAACATGGGTTAATTCTTATAGTTAAAATGGCCAACTTATGGCTTGGTAAGAAAAGCCCAAACCATCAAGAGCTTATTCAGCATTAGCATAAGCCAAAATGATTGTCAATTTAGGCCCAAAAGCCCGTCAAGCACGAACCAGCCGCAAACATTGACCAAAGCACGTGGTCAATAAAGCACTTTGGAGATAACCGCGTATCGGACACAAGTGTCCGAAGCTATAGTCCATTTCGGACAAAGAGCGTCTAAAGCTACGCTTAGAAGAAACTCGCTCTTTTTTCAACAAGCAATGAAGTTTCCCTCTTAGTGGAGCCACAACTTGGTTTAAACCACTGAAATCCAGACCTGACCCACCAAATCAGAGGAGGTATGGCCTGCGACACATGGAAGGGCATAATCAGCAGAGGTTCCCACCGCATTTAATACGGTATGGCCACTATTCCCATCAGAGAAAGGCTAAACCTACTAGCGTAGAATGCAGGGAGCCATTGTATGACTTTCTGGTTCAAACAACTAGCAAGGGTAGTTGATCTCCCATATTCCCGGGAAATCTTCATCTTAAGATTTCTTTCCCATTTCTGGATCAATTTACGAGGGCAGATTTGCAAGTGGCAATGAGCAATCCTCGAGTGTTATTTTCCAAAGTACCATCCAAAGCACCGTCATCAGTAGGATTTCTTGCCTATAAGAATGATAGCCCCTTGTCAGCGCGAACACACACTACTTCAGCCAAAAAAGCCAGACCTAACGTCTAAAAAACCAAGACTCAACGTCTCAGACTCAACTACTTGCAAAGCGTCTCACAGTAGATCAAAGCCAAGTCTTGAATTGAATCCCCTCTTGTTCTTTGAGTTCCCAGTTGACAACTCGTGATTGAAATTCTATTCTTTTCCCAAACACATAGCTCTGTCTGATTCTCAGTTGACAACTCCTGATTGGAATAACACTGCCATTGTTTGTAACCCTTTTGCTCTGCCAGCAATGCTTGGTATGATTTGATAATTGGTTCCGATTTCCAGCTCACCCATTTCAGAAACAAGCTTCCTATCTACAGCACAGACAAGTTTCTGGCCGCAGATATTTCTGACTTACCCTTATCGGACACTATAGCATTATCTCCAATAGAATGTAGCTCTGTTCGATAAAGATCTTTCTTTTGTCCGATTGAATCTCTTTCGATTCCGTCATACTTTATTTTATTGCACTTAAGTTCATTTCAGTCTTTTCAAGCTTGTATCCGCACTGCTACATTTTACTATTTGCACGACGAAGACAATTTGGTCACGCAAAGCACAATCGAGTAGCACAAACTTCAGCACGACAGAAGCTTCATTGGGCTGAATCCGTCACGCAAAGGTATTGAAGAAAGACTTTGTGAGACCACATTCTTTAATTGGTCGCAAGAAGCTGAGCGACGTTAACCTTCGTCGCACAAAATATTCGTCTCTCAAAGCTTTGCGCGACGGCATCACATTCGTCGCGCTGACATAGCGCGACGGTTAACATTCGTCACACAGAAATGTAGGGATGAGAGAAATGTTCATGTCGCAAACATTTGCGCGACGACGTTGTTGCGTGACGAAAGTGGCTTAGTTGTTTTTTTTTCGAGAGACGACGCCTTTCGTCACGCAAAAATAATGTATATTTTTTTCAAATTTAATTTTACGTTTTTTTATTTTGTAAAAACTTGAATTGGCGCGACGAAAACTTTTGGTTGCCAAAAATAAAATATATTTTATTTAATTTTAATTTTATGTTTTTTTATTTTGTAAAAAAATAAATTTGTTTTTTTTGGGGTAATAAAATGAAATGCAACAAAAAAAATGTAATGAAGAGAAATTTTTAAAAAATAATAATATAAATGTATATAGTACAAGAGAAATATTTAAAATGTAATTAAGAAAGTAAAAAACTAATCAAATAATGGTCCAAAATCTAAGTGGTCTTGCAAATGCTACTCGGAGGTCTGGACATTATCGATAGGGGCATAGGTGTGGTGGCCATGCTCGGGTTGGAGGGGCTCGGAGGTCGAAGAGGGACTAAATTGCGGCGGGATTAGAATGCCGGACCTTGCAAGGGACTCTAGAAGCTGTGACATCTGGGTATTATACGAGGCCATTTAGGTACTATACGAGGCGAGTTGGGTCTTAAGCTCGGCCACCTCTGCTGTCAAAGCAATCACCTGACTATTTGACTACGACGAGGAAGGGGCTCTAGGTTCCCGCTGTCGGGCACTCCCCATCCCTCGACAATATGTCCCTGGCCTCCTCCCGAAAGTCTGATCCAAGGTCTCCATCAGGATCTGAAACCTCTCATCCGGTGGAGGATCCACAGACTCGAGTGGAGTATCGAGAGGAAGCTGGGAGGCGGACTCCTGAAGAACCAACTGACTCTTCTCCACCATCGTCGCCTGGTTAACATAACATAAAATATTAATTAAAACATTCATATAATAACCATGAAACTTGAATGCATAAGATAATAATTAAAATTAAAGAATACTTACATGAAGGGACCCGGCCAACTCATTCCTAGGTCGAACATAAACGTCGCCAAAGACGTTGATCTCCGGGAATTTGGACCCCCCTGAATTGAACAAGAGAAGAAAAATGTTAGTACGAAAAAAACAAATAAATATTAATGACATATTAAAACTTGAATATAAACAACTTTATTATTACCTGCCACTGCGCCTCCATCCAATATGAGAAGGGCCTGGAACCTGAACGGTGGAGAAGAGTCTTCTTGTCCCTATTGCCCTTATTTGCTTTCGTGTTCTTCTGTTATACAAAAAATAAACGCATTAGTTGAAATTGAAATGAAATATAAAAAATTGAATAAACATTAGTAAGAAATTTGTAATAATTTACAATTTAATATTTAAAAAATACCACATAATCGGGGTCCTGAAAATGACCGCAAAGCCACGCTCAACTATCCTCCCGCCCCTCAAGCTCCTTCGGGCAACCCTCCTGAAGAGCGACCTGCGGATCATCAAATGCCTGAAAATGGTAGTGCATGTCGCTCTTCCACTGCTTGTACCTCTCAGCAAAGAGTCTATTGACGTATGCCAACGACTCGTAGACCAAGTCTTGTAAATTGTAGTTCGTCTGCAATAAATTAATTACATACATTAAATAAAAGAAATATATAAAGTTTGAAGGAAAAAACAATGAAAAGGTAGGATACATATTGACAACTATCCACGCACCACCGTCCTTATCTCATCGGGCATCACCTTCCAAGACTTCCATTGCATCGGGCAATGGATCCGAACGACGTGACCAATGTCGTGGGCCAATGAGCTATGCTGGTCTGCCGTTTGTGCAGCCCGATGTCGCTCGTAGTTTACAATGTTGATACGAATGTTGGTCACCCGAGTGACCTTCGCCGTCTTCAACTGGCAACAAGGTCCCGGTGTTCTTCTTGGCTGCAAAGAAATATAAACTTAACGTTAAATAACATATCCTACTAAAATCTTGGTCCAAAACAGCTGGAGTTGAAAGAAATATTTACTTGGTTGTGACCCCGACGCACCAGTAGCGGATGTCGATGTTGTGTCGGTCGTGCTGGGGGGCGGTGACGATGTCCGGGCGCTAACAGGTTGCATCACTGATGACGCCGATGCATGGGAGACCCTGGACCAACCGACAACGTGTCCATCTATGCTGGAGCAATGGCAGCTCCCTGCAGTCTGGGGAGGCGAACTCTCTGCAGTCGTCACCGCCTTACGACTTCTAATAAGGATTGACATCTACACAATTGAACAAATAATCCATGTGTGAAAAAAGCAAAGAAAACTGAACATATCAACAACTAATTACAATTAGTTACACAGATGCCAAAACTTTATATTAAAAGGTATTCAACAAATATTATCAAACGGTGTTCAGTTAATATGTATATGTTTTTTGAAAAATTCTAGGATAGCATTCATAATTTAACCAAAAAAGTCATTAAGCACAAAAGGCCATTACAATATTCATACAAACTAGCCAGTTAATATCTATATCTAAAATAAGATATTCGAATAATATGACACCTCATAAAAGGAAAAAAGATCTGATAAAATAGAAGAAAAAAAGGGTATCCCACTAAAAATAAAAAATAGAATAAAAAAAGGTATCCCACTAAAGAATCGAGTAAGGGCTAAAGATGAGAATCAAATAATCAATTTCCTTGCCCTTTTTATTAAGGAAGGCTACTGTTTTGCATGTTATGTGAGAGTTTGTGTTCATCTATACTTTAATTAGGCCGGTTAAGGTTTAGGGTTTCATTTGCGTTATATAAAGTAAGTGCACTAAACCTCATTGTCCTGAGCCCTATATGACAAATGTTCATCACTCATTTGAAGGATGTTTTCACCTAATTGATGAACATGGTTGAATAGTAGCATGATATTTTATTTTTATTTTTATACAAGCGATTCGAGAGAAGAAAGAATTAAACAAAGTAATGCAAGAGTAACTCATTTTAACTACTTGATGAATTTCCCCTGTTTTTTCCAGAATTTTACCCAGACTTTGTGAGACATTTTGACCAACCTAGAGTTAATGAAATTGGGAAAACTTATAGTGGTTTTGAAGCTTGTTGTCTCTAGTTTCTAACCCAACAAACGACACTCAAAATGGAGCTATAACGAAGGAGAATTTTACCCATACTTTGTCAGACATTTTGACCAACCTAGAGTTAACGAAATTGGGCAAACTTATAGTGGTTTTGAAGCTTGTTTTCTCTAGTTTCTAACCCAACAAACGACACTCAAAACGGAGCTATAACGAAGGAGAAAACTAGCTCCAAAGTTGGACTCGTAACTGATTTTTCTGCAGAAACAGATTTTTTTCCAAACTTTGCACAAACTTTTGACGTATCAAAACTCAACCAAATTCAATGAAACCAATTGTGTTTTGTTCCTCAAAAACTCAACAGATTGGGAGAAAACGAGAGCCAAAGTGACGCTCACGGACTGAAATTTCCCAGAAAATGAACTTTTTTCCAGATTTTGTTCTAAGTTGTTTTCAACCAATTTAACCCACCTAATCGTTCCTATAGCTTCAAAAATCAATCCAAACTTCACACCTATAACTTAAAACTCATTAGTACTTGAAAAACCTCAAAAACTTTGAAATTACTCAACACACCCAAAAACACAAATCTTTATTTCAAAATTCTTCTTTTGATTTTCTTAAGCCTTAAAAGATTGATAAATCATTCTCCAAAAACACAACTTGTGGCCGTTCCATTTAAACAAAAAATCAATTCATTACATAATTAATCCTAACCAACCATTAGACTAGACATCTTTAATCAAACTCTTTCGTTGCACAAAATATTAAAAAAATCTTTGCGCAACGTCAAATTTCAAATAGACGTCGCGCAAGGTGTTAAAAATGATAAAAATGCGCCTATTTTTTCACTATTAGACCACCCAAATTAGACATCTTTGCGCGACGAAAGGTTATCTCATCGCGAAAAATATTAAAAAATCTTTGCGTGACGGCAAATTTCAGATTATTCTTCGCGGAAGGTGTGAAAAATGAAAAAATGAGCCTATTTTTTCATTATTGGGCCGGCAAAATTATACATCTTTGCACAACGAATAATCTAGTCGTCGCGCAAACCCTAAACCCTAAACCGTAAACCCTATGAACCCTGAACCCTAAAATTATACAGTTTTGCGCGACGACGACGTTATTCGTCGCGCAAACCCTAAACCCTAAAATTATACGGTTTTACGCGACGAAGAATCATTTTTTACATCGCGCAAACCCTAAACTTGAACCCTAAACCCTAATTTGTCACACATTGCGCGACGGAGTTGTGCTTTTGGCATCGCACAAAGTTAGTTTGCGCGATGACTGGGTTAATGCGTCTCACAAGATTTTTTTTTTAAAGAATGATTATAAAAATTACGACTGGGTTAATATGTCTCGCAAGGTTTTTTTCATTTTAAATTAAGCGAGAAAGGGGTTGGGTTATTAAACTTTTTATGTATTTTATTACATATATAAATGTAACATGACGAAAATAGAAAGAAAACGAAACACACAATCTTTTCTTTTTTGATTGTATTGAATTTTTTTATTTTGTCAACTTCATTCAATGATATTCTTTGGCATAGGGGATTGTTGTTTTGGAGATGCTCTAATTAAGGAGTTGTTCTATGTAGTAACAAAAGGAAAATCAAGATTAAATTAATCACGAAAATAGATTCAAATGTTATGGACGATATTAAATACAAATAAACTTTTGGCAAAAAAAAAACCAAATTCACAAACTCAAAAGCTCTAACTACAATACATTGAATCAAAAATTGAAACAAAGTGCATGCATGTGTGTAAGAAATCAATGGAGGCTAGAACGAGTCCACTGTAATGAAGAGTGTATGAATTCATATTAGTGAATTAATGGACTTAGTAATCTCGTAATTAGTCTATGCATAAGATGATTATTGAATTTGTTTTGAATTAATCTTCTATGAGATCATCTTCTATGAGATCAGCTACACTAATTTAATATAAGAGTTAGTAGTTATAATGATGGAAGCATAGGAAGCATATGCCATTTAATTTTAAAATGTAATTTTATGTTATACTTAATGAAAAGTATAAATAATTTTCATTTATACATAAGATAATTAAACTACAAAAAACTTCATCATCTGAACTATAATAACCTTCTGTATCGTCGCTATCATCACTTTCGGTCTCCCAATCCTCCTCTGATCTATCACTGTAGTCGTTCGGGCCCACTGCAACATCGTATCACGGAAGATCACCGAGGTAATTGACTGAATCGGTATTTCGATTGAAGACACTCATTGTATCTGAAACGGTTCTTGTATAACATTTGTATCTCGAAGTGTTTCTGCATCATTTTCCATTGAAGATTCTAAATGTTGGTCAGCGACGTTGTCGACATCATCGTCAATTGGGTCTTGTTCTGGTATAGCATACACGTTCCTCTGATCCATCTTCTGAACAACTTTCCAATCTCTCCGCGCTTTAGGGTCATCTAGATACACAATATGTTTTGCCATGTTTGCCAAAATGTAAGGGTCGTCATCATACCAAGTTCGGTTAATGTTCACAGATAGTAAGCCATGGTGGCTTTTAACACTTCCCTACCTATTTGGGTTTGTATCAAACCATCGACACTTAAACATAATCACTTGGTAACGGTCTTTGTAAAGCAATTGCACGACAGTTGTTAGTTTGCCATAGAAATCAATGTCCGTACTTTTGCCTCAACCTAGGACATGGACATCGCTGTTTTGCGTACACAACTTGTCATCTCGTGCAGCCCCCAAAAACTTGACGTCGTTAACATGGCAACCCGAGAACAATTCAGCGCGAATCGGGCCGAATGCCAAGTTATATAACTCTTCATTGTAAGTAGGGGAATTCGATGCTTTCAATTTATTCACCTAATATTACACAAAAACATTCACTTGTTAGTTTCAGAAAATTAAATACTACAATATATATGTCAAACACAAAACACTTATAACTTACATATTCGAGAAACCATTGTGGAAACAATTCTCGGTGTTTCTTGGCATACAAATGTGATGAATGTTCTCGCATCATCATCTCTTCATGCTCATATAAGTATGCTATTATCTCATCACAATTGTTCAATACAAACCAATGCGCTACTCCCATGTCAATTCTGGAAAACAACTCTCCTCGTCCAGGATTTTCAAAGGGTCGTGCGCTTTGGCCAAAAACAGAGAGTTTCTTCTTTCTCACACCTCCGTCATTATTGCGCTGAGGACGATTGAAAGCCGTTTCCACATCTTTTAAATACATTCCACAAAAATTAAGCGACTCATATTGAACCCAAGCCTTTATAATTGATCCTTTGGGCTTCGCCATGTTTCGTACACTTTTTTTCAGCTCCCCGAGAAGCCTGCCAAAATAAAACAATACGATACATATTAGCAAGTGTGGGATAATGATGCATAAACAAATGATGAGGATTATATACCTTTCTATTGGATACATATAGCGATAGTTGAAAGGACCAGCAAGCAATGCCTCTTCGGGCAAGTGAACCAACATGTGGATCATACTTGTGAAGAAAGCAGGAGGGAATATTATCTCATACTTTTCTTTCTCAAGGTTTTTGTCGTCAATTGAGAAAAAAATTTGGACAAAAACATGATTGGCTTCACTACATCTTCCGGCAATAGGTGTCGAATACCCACAGGAAGTAGGCGTTGCATAAACACATGGCAGTCGTGGCTCTTTAGTCCGGCAAATTTACCCCTGTCAACATTCACGCAACGCGATATTAAAAGCATACCCATTAGGAAACTTTACAGACGATACAAACTTTAGAAACTCTTTTTTGTCATTCGGTTTCAAGGAAAAAATGCAAGATCCCTTCTAGCTTTATCACTATCTCTATTCATCCATAAACCCCTTCGTATGCCCATTCTTTCCAAATCATGATGAGCTTTGATCATGTCCTTTGTCTTGCCCTCGATATCTAGAATCGTGCCCATCAATGTGTCAAAGACATTTTTCTCAACATGCATAACGTCAAGATTGTGCCTCAATTTTAGTTTCGACCAATATGGGAGCTCAAAAAACATAGATTTGTGAGTCTAGTTCATATGTGTAGAAGGTCTTGTTTGACTCACTGTTTCCCGAACGGAGCAAAATCCAAACGGTTAATCTATGCCAAAATCTGATCACCGGACCATTCTCTAGGTCTGAGGCGATGCTCTGTGTTTACATCGAACTCTTTATCCTTTTCCCGCCACTCGTGATCCCATGGCAACCATCTCCGATGACCAAGGTAACAAACTTTTCCAGCGTGCCTACCAGATGTTACATCTTCCTTGCATACAGGGCATGTCATATAACCCTTAGTGCTCCACCCAGAAACCATTGCATATGCAGGAAAATCATTCACAGTTCACATAATTGCTGCCCGCAAAGTGAACATCTTCCCAATGGATTTATCGTATGTGCGCACACCGTTTGTCCATAAATCCTTTAGCTCATCAACCAACGGCCTTAAGTAAACATCGATTGACCTGCCAAGATCCTCAGTTATCAAAACAGTCATCATCATGTATTCTTTTTTCATGCATTTCCAAGGCGGCAAATTATATGGGAATACGAAAATCGGCCAAGTGTTGTGGTGTTGGTTTAAAACCCCAAACGGATTGAATCCATCAGTGGCAAGTCCCAATCTAACATTTCGGGGATCAGCAGCAAACTCAGGGAACCTTCGATCGAACTCTTTCCATGCCTCCCCATCTGCAGGATGCCGCATCACATCGTCGTCTACCCGTTTTTCCTTATGTCATCTCATGTCTGTGGCAATATGGGTCATCATATACAATCGCTGCAACCTGGATTTCAGGGGCAAATGACGCATGACTTTTTGTGCGATCTTAGTTGTTCTATTCTGATATGTCATTTTGAACCTTGACTCATTGCATATAAGGCATGTATCCAATGTTTCATACTCTTTGTAGAATAAAATACAATTGTTTTTGCAAGCATGAATTTTTTCATAACCCAATCCAAGACCATTCAACACCTTTTGTGCGTGTCTATGGTCTTTCGGCAAACAATTGTCCGTCGGAAGCATTCTCTTGAAAACCCCCAAAAAGTAATCGAAACACTGGTTCGACATGCGATATTTTATTTTTCCATGCATTAGCTCCACAATGGCCGTGAGAATAGAAAAGCTCTAGCCCCGGGTATAACTCTTGGTTGACATTTTTTAATAGTTTTTCATATTGTTCGAATTACGTCCATTAGTGTAGGCACGTCATCTTCCCCTTCTTGATTGATGTTTGTCAATGCAAATAGAAAAGCATCATTTATAATATCCATGACTTGTTCATTACGATCCACAATAGGTTCAACATTGTCCACTCTTATGGCGTTTGAAGATGAAGCATTGTCTAATTGTTCCCCATGATGGTTCCAAGTACTATATGTCTCAATCATTTCATTCCTTACTAAATGAAATCGAACATTTTCAATTGTCTCCCACAAACTATTGTTACACCTCCTACAAGGACACCTGATTCTAGTTCCACCCGGGTTGTGTGTATGTGCAAAGTCAATAAAATCGTCGATTCCATCCAAGTATTCGTCTGTATATCTATTCGGGTTCTATATCCACCTCCTGCTCATAATTCCTGGAACCACAATCACAGTACAACAATCACAACAACTTCATACAAAATCTTAATGTCACCTTATGTCTCCGGTAAGGGCCCTAACCCATTCGAGAATGCATAGTCATGTCACGTAATTTACGACTACATAAGATTAGATTTCGACGTGGATGAATTTCGACGGCATCTCGATACAGTTCTTGAGGCGTATCGTAGGTATAAAATACCTATGTACCACCTGAAGAACGTACAGAGATGACACCGAAATCTCCACAACTGAAACCTAATCATGTAGCCGTAAATTACGTGACATGACTATGCATTCCCAAACTGTCCAAATAATGGGACAATTCAAGAATTAATTGGACCTTGATCATGCTTTCGCACATCACAACACATTGTTCTACGTCACGCACAAATTAACTAATCCTCGAACGGGAAACTAAGTTTTACTAAAAATAAAAAAAAGTATGAAGTTAATTTCAATTAACTTCGCACATCACAACACATTATTCTACGTCACGCACAAATTTAACAACATAATATAAATATAATTTCACAAAATAATATAAACATAACAAACTAAGTTTAACATAATGTAATTAATTTTATATTTTTAAAATATAAAATGAAGAAAATACCATCTCAATCGTTCTCCATCAATCGCTAATCACACGTAATATCCCTATAGACAACGAAATTAATGTCGTTAGTATGAGTTTACATTAATAATTTTACACTAATGACAAAAATACTTACACAAAGAACGCAGCAAAGGAGCGGAGGCAAAGCGCAATTTTTTTGCAATTTGCCTCTGCAATGGTAGAATTCAGATTATATAGGAAAAAAGGATTTTGCGCGACGAGTCCATTTTCATCGAGCAAATGTTCGTCGCGCAAAATCAATGATTCGTCGCACAAAAAATCAAGTTCGTCCCACAAAAGATCATTTTTGTCAAACCAAAAACCATATTCCTCGCGCAAGCACGTTTCGACATCAAACTTTATGCGACGACAAATTTTATTCGTCGCGCAACATTTTCGTCACGCAAAATCTCATTTTCGTCTCGCAAAAGACCATTTTCGACACGCCATTGCGTGTTGACATCCAACTTTACGCGACGACAAACTCTCTTCGTCGCGCAAGTTTAGCACCAAATAAACTTCACTCGTCCTTAATTTTTACGCGACGAAAAGTTTATGGTCGCGCTAAGTTTTCTATTGCGACGAAAATGTCGTCGGGCAAGTATTTGGCGCCAAATGGAATTATGCGCGTTTTTTTCCCTAACTTTTACGCTACGAAAAATTGTATAGTAGCGCTAAGTATTTTGTCGCAACGAAAATGTAAATTGTCACGCTAAGCATTCTTGAGCGACGAACACTTTTGTCACGCAAGTATTTCGCGCCAAATAAAATTACCCGCGTTTTTCTTCTTAAGTTTACACGACGAAACGGTTTATGGTCGCGCAAAGAATTCTTGCGCGACGAACATGTTCGTTGCGCAAGTATTTGGCGCTAAATAAAATAAACCCGCATTTTTCTTGCTAACTTTACGCGACGACAACGTGTATTGTCGCTCCAAGTGTTCTTTCGCAATGACAATTGTCGTCGCGCAAGTTTAAAAATATACAATTATTATCCTTGCTATTTTGCGCAACGAATAATGTTTGTGTCGCGCAAGTGTATCTTGTGCGACGAATTATTATTTGTCGCGCAAAATATCGTCGCGCAAATTGTAAAACGTAGTAGTGCCGATCAACAATGAATGTATTATGTCCATCGGACAGTTTGTATGAGAAAAGCTGTTACTGAACTTTCAGTCCGATAACGGGCTAAACCACTTTCCACCCTGTAGTTTGTTCTACCATAATTGAGATATCAAAAGTCCTCTTCATTGAGGCAGAAAAAGAACCTATCTAAAGCCAGACTACCCTCTTTAGAGCACAGTGGCTTTGATTAGAAGAAAAGATAAAGAGCGCAATACATCTAGATATATTTACAATCCAACACACCATTCCACTCCTTCTTTCTACTAGAAGAGTATCACTAGTAGTGGCACGCCTTTCGTATCCCTCCAAGGAACAGTCTCTAAGCCAAATCTCAAGTTCATGCCTCTTCCAGTCCATTTCCTTGCCACGCAAGCAATCCAAGCACATAAGCCGCTTAGTTGCCAAAGTACAGCCTGCTCAGAGGCCAGGGGCATCGCACCGTATTCAGAAGCATTATCAAGCGAACAGTATCATTGTTCCATTCCACCCGCTGTTGCTTAATATCGAACTACCATTAATGTTAATACTACTTTTTAAGTTTTAATAGATAACCATGTAATAATAGCTTGTGAGAATGGTCTTTTTGGGTAGGAAGAAGATGGTGATAGGTAACTACCATTAATGTTATTTTAAGTAATATACCTTTTCTTGTTTTGGGAAAAAGAAATTACACATATATATATATATATGTTTTTACGTACTCTTTTCACCTAGCAACGGATTTCATAGGGATGGCAATTTTCCCCACGGGTAAGGGTCTTCGCAGGGATTCAACCCTAATGGGTTGGGTATGAAGGACAAAAAAACGGGTATTGGGATGGATACGGGAATTTTTGGGTATGGTGTTCGGGAGGGGTGGGGATGGTATTTTAATCCCCAACCCGAACCCTCCCTGTTTAGAATATATATATAATTTTTTGATGAGGTATATGTATATTATAGTATATATAAATATGCTATTAAAGTGATTGTACCAACTAAGTTTTATATTTTATATTATTATATTATATACTTATATAATTTATACAAATCTTAAGCCACACTACTTATTTATTTAGTTAACTTCCAATACATATATAATAAACATTCTTACATTGTCTTATAAGTATATATTATATATTCATTATCTTGCCTTAGTACTTTTTTTTCAACAAAGTAGTTATATATTGGTTTTTCTTCCGTAATGGGGCGGGTCGGGGAACCCATTCCCCAATGAAGGTGGTGATGGGGAATCCCGATATGAATATTACGGGTATGAAGGCAGGGATGAGGGAAAAAGCTTAACGGGGATGGAGATGGGAATGGCATACCCACCCCGATTCGACCCATTACCATCCCTAGGATTCCATAAACTCTAGCACGCTTAATTACCTATAATTTTTTTTTTGACACAAAGGCAATATCGTCTTATTGAAGAGGAGATATGAAACACGTACAAAAATCAGGTTATGTCCTAAAATGTTAGGTGAGTATCTCTACATCTATAATTTAATTACATAAAACAATAAAATGAATAATCCCTCAAAAGTAGGTGCGCTGCATTTGAAATTACCAATCAGTCCAAATATCCTCTTGGTTCACCAATGTCTGTTACCTTTTGCAGGTACTACAGAATTCAAGAACTGAATTAACTAAAGGATTATAGCTACAATTTACTATTTTAAAAACCCTTTATTTTATTTTATTTTTTGGTAAATACCACGAGGTGTCCCTACACTCGAAGGGTCGGATTAATTCCCGCTCGGGGTTCGGCTTGCCCCTAGCCACAAAGTGCTTCCAACGCGTTTGAACCCCTGCCATTGAGACACCAGGTAACTCGCTATTTGAAGGTGGCAGTTTGCCAACCGCATGATAGTGGCTTATTAACTAATATTTTCAAAACCAATGAGAGTGGCTTCTAGATGACCTATTATAGGAATTGACTATGAATAATTAATGATAATTGACATGAATGCTAATCTATATTATCTAGATTTATCATTTAAAAAGAAAAAAATTCAGATGCTCAAGTTATGAAATGTTGTTGAGCACTAGTTCAAATTTACATGTTTTGAATTTTGTTTGTTTGGTTATCCTTGCCATTTAATTGAAAATTAATAAGAGATGTGCCGTTGGGTGAAGATTACTGGTTATAACATAATGGATGCCTTGTACACGAGCAAGATTATTGTTTACATAATTAGGGTAAAAGGAAGACGACAAGCACGGTTGGACTTTGAGAACTCTTTGTATGAGCCATCATTTATCCAAGCTATGAACTTCTGTTTGGGCCCGAAATCTATACGTCAAGCCCAAGAGAAGATGCAAAAATAAGTGCATAGGTTACTCACCAAAATAACGAATAACCATGTATTTAGGGAAAAACCATTAAGGTAAAAATTAATTGCCACTAAATGCGATTAATTGAAATAAAGTAGGATTCAGAAATTGGGCCGCCATTTTCAAAAGAGAAACCCATGTCGTGCCAAGACAAAAAGCTCAAGGCCCAAATGACAAAAACAGGCTCGTAATTAAGCATGACAAGTTGATTACGCAAGTTCCAAAAACTGACTTTGGAAACCGACTGAGTTAAAATTGATGATTCACGGGGATATTTTTACAGACAGAGAGCCTTCTTTTTGGACAAGCGAAAGTCTCATCAAAACCAGAAAGTTTTTCAAAACCAAGTTTCAAAAAGTAGGCTGACGGCTGAGATTATTCTTCCTGTACAAAAGAAGAAAGGATGTTTCTTAGAGAACAAGTTCCAAGGAGGAAAAGAAGTTCCCATTTCACAGATAAAGTTGATAGCAACTACTTCTTATCCGAGGTCAATTATTTCCTTTTAAAACTAGAAATATCTTGGGATATTTTAGGGGTATTCGTTAAACATCTCTATAAAGGAAATAAAAACCAAAGACAATGGGACAATCATCCAATCAACAAAAAACAAACTCTCGATCAAAGCTGAACAGAAAGATCTCTTGATCCCACAGACTCAAAACAAAGAAAGTCATTGAAAAGCCGGAGATCTGATTCTCGTATCACTTTACAAAGCCCAAACAAGCGTAACTCGGTTCATATCATCATATGAAAACCTCAACAAAATTTTCCAAAGCTTTTATAGCCTTCAAAGCATTCCAAAGAGCCACTCTTAAGGCAATCCAATCGAACAGGAGGTATCTTCCAAGAAAGTCAGAGAACTCAGGTTTCTCGCCGTTACGAACAGCGAGCAATTGAACGCAAAGCGATTCAACTCGAATGCTACCAAGACTTTGGAAGAAACAAGGTAATTACTTCATTTCAGGTCAATCCAGGTGAAGGAAGTCCGTCTGCAACAGCCGTAACAACCAGAACAGGCACGGACTCTCGCCCGCTCGCAGACTTAGCCTCCCTATGGCTCAAATTGATGAAAAGCTACGCCAATCACCAGCGTTGGTATCGATTCCCAGCTAACTTCCGTTAGTTGAAATTGTTGCTACATGAATTCTCGAAGATCAAGTAGTTCTGCCTGAAATTTGTTATCTTTATGAAGTCCTCACCTGTTTGAGGCATAGAAAAGAACTTACTTGGGAGATATTCCTCACCCAAATGCACAATTGCTTGATTTTTATCAAATGACTTGAGGCGCAAGTTATTTCGTTCTTTAAGTCTGTTAGAGGTTTGTTAACTTGCTAACAGTTGCACGCTCGACACACAAAGAAAGTTGATTTATTGACCAACCATGGTCTTTGAATTAATGGGGAACTTTGCCCTGCCATCACAGGTACTAAACAAAAAAGGGTGAACAACTTCCAATTGCTATATCATTTACATGTTGGAACAAGAACAATACATAATATTCAAACCAAATTATAAAAATCTTCAGTTTCTACGGCTCGATGATGAAAATTAAAACCATACAACTATTTTAAATTGAATTTGAAAAAATAAATAATAACTCATAAATGTAAATGGATACCAAGTTATACAAATAATACAATAAATTCAAATTTTACCCAATAAAAAGTTTTAAGCACACATCTTATGAAATCATTAATTTATTCTCAAACTATTAGAAGAGATGACAATTAGACAAATGGAGAGGAACATCACTTACCGTAGTTCTGGCGCACAGTAGTGAACCTGTAGATGGCTTTAATTAGGAAACCATATCTCATAGACTTAAATTGTCCCATATGTCTGTAAAGCAAAATATGGGACACAATCAGTTCAGAAACAAAATCGTTACAAATAGTGAAACACAATACATCATGGAGAAGCTTCTGTTGCAAAAAAGTTCTCAGCAAATGTGCTGCAGAAAGATAAATCTGCACGAGACAAAGGAGATATATGTATACACACACAAACACATGTATATATGTGTGGGAGCAAATAATTTCGTCTCCAATCACGACACGCCACGTGGAAAAGAAAAATATCCTTTAAAATTAATTAATTGAACCCATTTAATTGGCCAATTAATTAATTTCAGAAAATTGAGATAATATCTTAATTAAATGATATTATCTTCATTTAATAAGATAATATCATTAATTCGGATATTATCCAAATAAATTGAGATAATATCTTAATTAGATGATATTATCTTAATTTAATAAGATAATATCATTTATTCATATATTATCCAAATAAATGAGATAATATCTTATTTATATGATATTATCTTCATTTAATAAGATAATATCATTAATTTAGATATTATACGAATAAATGAAGATATTATCGATGCAATCTCTACGAAGACTTATTTCTCCTAAACCCTAGCCCCGAGGCTCCTATAAATAGATGACTTCATTCATCATTCAAGGTAACTCTAAACCTACATCTAAATTTACTTCAAACCCGAAGCTCTCTCCCTCTCCACTCTCCCCTCTCCATATTTTCTCCACAAGGCTCCGGCCACCACACACGGCTCGCCACCCGGTTCTCACCCTAGAGAAATCTCCGTACCCTTTTTAGCTATTGTGTCGCCCAGATTCAATCGAACTAATTTAGGCATCGAGGGCCTTTGGCCAACACCCCGGGTGTGGTCTGCATTTACTCGATCTGTTTACAGGTTTCGAGGAAGAGAGAGAAGGAAGATCAAAGGTCGAAGAAGCATAAGGCGAATATTCTCCCGCGAGGATTTTTGCACAAACATTTGGTGCTTTCATTGAGAGCACGAGTTATACTCAATGCGTGCTCAAGGAATTCGTTCCTCCATCTTTTCATTCAACCGAAGCCTTCCAAACAACCATGGTTGGAAGCAAACTCACGAGGAGCAAGACCGCCGCAATGGCTCGATCCACGACGGCCCAAAGTCACTCCTCCCACGAACCCGCGATCGACATGGTGGCACCACCACCTCATGGCCTCGTGGCCGAAACCGCCTTGCAGCCGCATGCCCACACGCAAGGCCCAAGCAACCCTCCTACACGTGGTCTCACCGTCGGATTCGAAGCCCACCATCATGGCACTGCCGCCATTCAAAGAGGAGCTTCCCACCACGGAAATCTCGCCACCACCGACCTTGGCCCAGTCTTGGAACCACTTCAATCATTCCCTCCTTTGCCGCCGCACTCGACGTACGCTCCCGCATACACCTCTAACGAAACCCTAGCCCGTGTGCAACTGGGCTCCACGCAATTCTCTCCTCCCGGTCCACGAAGTCAAGTAGACCTCAGTCTAAGAGTCGACCAACTGACCCAAAGAATGGACGACCTACCCGAGTTGATGAGACAACTCATCAACCAAACAGGCTTGGTCCAAAATCTTGACCTTGGACAACAGGGCGAAGAGAGAATGATGGACGGGCGCACCGACAGGCAGTTCGAAAGGTCTCAAGTAGGTCGAGCAGAGCGAGCAGACAAGAGGAAGACAACAACGTGACCAACAAGCTGGCATGTCACAAGCATCAGCGAGCCACGCTCCGAGCGGACGAAGTATCCAATCAAGATTGAGTTCGAGGACCAACGTGCGTGAGAGGCCGGGCCCACGACGACATCCAGGCCGCCCGGGCCCGCGGGGAAGTGTGCACGAGAGGCTGGGCCCTCAAGAAGGTCAACTTGATGATTCTCACAATGAGGATCGTGAAGAAGGACGGCTGCCCGTTCTCGAAGAACCAATCCTGTCGACAAGTCACAGGAAACCTCACAAGCGCAGCCCACCAATACGCCACCTAGGCATGACAACCAAGGACGACGGCCCTTGCGAGCCAACGAGGAAGTCAACCAAATGACGCCCGAATCATGAAGGTCACCGACTCGACCAGCAACTCATGCGTGCAGAAGACGTCGAGAAGCTTGTGAATAATCGACTTCGAGACTTGAAGGCTGGCGGAAATTTCAAGACGCTCACGCAGGAGGTAGACCAAGCGAACTCCACGCCTTTCATCGCCGAAATCGAGCAGTTGCTCCCCAAAGCGATTTTCAACGCCTCTCTTACACACTTCAAAGGGGATTCCGACCCGAAAGCCATCTGAAGCATTTCAAGAGTATTATGATCCTCTACAAGGCCGAAGACGCGTTAATGTGCAAAGTGTTTGCAATGACCTTACGAGGAGCAGCCAAGACTGGTTCCACACTAAATGCCTGGGTCAATCGCCAGACTTCAAGGAGCTAGCTTATGTCTTCACTAAAGAATACACTTCTTATCGGGCGATTAAGAAAAACCATGGCCACTGTTCAACATATACAAGAAGTCCGATGAATCTCTCCAAGATTACATTAGGAGATTCAAAGCGAAAAGGCGACCATTGTGGGATGCGATGACCAAGTCGCGACCATCGCTTTCAATAAAGGTCTTACGGCCAAACACGACTTATACCACGAGTGACTATCACTCCCGGCCGGACTGGCAGAGGTCTTCGCGATCGCTGAACGATACCCACTCGGGATGAAGATCGAATCGCCGCCAAGAAATTCACCAGCGGGAAGATCAGCCTACCAAGCGTGCAAGTCAGGGTGGCAACAGTTTAATAGCGGGAACAAAGACAAGGGTAAGCCGCTACCGCAAGGAGAAGTATCGCGTAAGAGAACTTTACCAAGTTCTCCATCCCCATACATAAAATCTTAGCCCAAGTGAAGGACAAGCCTTGGGTAAAGAGACCGCCGCCCTTAAAGGGAGATCAGGATAAGAGGGATACTAGAAAATACTGTGCCTTCCATGGGACGCACGGGCACACCACAAACAATCGCTTTGCTTGGAAAACGCACCTCGAAGAGCTCGTGAGAGAAGGCCATTGCACCGAGTTCATAGCAAAGAAGGTCATTCACAGATCGAGGACCGCGACGCCGCCAAGGAACCTCCACGAGAAAGTTATAAGGATTAACACGATCCTGGCCGACTCAGGAATCCGGGCTGACCAAAGAAGGAAAAGAAAAGGAAGATTAAACAGGCCATCGTTATCTCAAAAATCTCGACAAGCCTTCCCTTGGCGTAAGACGATCCGTGATCGGTTTCGGAAGAAAGATCTAATTGGCATTGATCTGCCACACAATGACGCCCTAGTCATCGCATTCAAATCGCTCAGGCCATGGTCGGCCGAGTCCATGCAGACGAGGGTAAGCGCGGCCAACATCCTACAATTGGCGGTTATCCAACAGATGGGCCTGGAGACAAAGATCAACAAATCAACCAGGTTCTTGACCGGCTTAATGGCGCGACAACGGTTACCGTGGGTATGATAGACCTTGACGTCTATTCTCCACCGTAATCAGCTCTCAAACATTCATGGTCATTGATGAAGTCTCCCTTACAATGGAATCCTGGGCGGACCATGGATTGGTAAGATCAACGCCATCACCTCCGCCACGCATCAGAAAATACGCTACCCAATCCCTGGGGACGGTGTCGGCCATATCAACAGTGATCAAGCAATGGCGAGGAAATGCTCAGTTCAAGGGCTGAAGAGAAGCAAGCAAATGCAATTCCTCCCAGTGAGTCAAGCAGATCTGAAGGGAGTAGAACAAGCGGAGGAGAAAGCAGATCCCTTTCCCGACGTCCAAGCAGACCAGAAAGGAAAAGGAATAGCTATTCCCAAATAGCAATCAAAGAATCAGGACCAAGTTGAGGGAATCCGTCCTGAGGTCTCTCCTGAAGAAGGATGGAAGCCCGAAGAGGATGTTGAGTTAGTACCCCTTGATCCTGACAAGCAAGAAAGAAAAGCGCGGATCGGCTCGCGCCTAAGCCAAAAAGAGAAGGCAGAACTTGCAGCCTTCCTCCAGAATAACAAAGACGTATTCGCATGGTTGCCATCCGACATGCCATGCATCGATCCCCAGATCATATGACATCGCCTTCATGTCAACCCAGTCGTCAAGCTAGTAGTGCAAAAGAGGCGCAACTTCGCTCCCGAGCGAGTCGCCATCATTGAAGCCGAGATTGAAAAGCTTCTAGCTGCCGGTTTCATTGAAGAAGTCTCCTACGCAGAATGGCTAGCAAACATTGTTCTGGTAGCAAAGAAAGAAAAGGGTCTGTGGAGAGTTTGCGTCGACTACACGGACCTCAACAAGGCATGTCCGAAAGACAACTTTTCACTGCCAAGAATTGACCAGCTTGTAGATTCAACTTCCGGCAATCAACTGCTAAGCTTCATGGACGCTTACTCTGGCTATAATCAGATCATGATGCATGAAGATGAGAAAGCCAAGACCTCCTTCATCATCGATGGGTACATATCTTGCTACAAAGTCATGCCCTTTGGGCTGAAGAACGCCGAGCAACCTACCAAAGGCTTGTAAACAAAATTTTCAAGGAGCAAATTCGCAAGACTATGGAGGTCTACGTCGACGACATGTTAGTCAAGGCTCCCAACGAGTAGAACACATTAAGAATCTTGCCGAGGCATTCACTGCTCGAAAATACAACATGAAGTTGAACCCGGGCAAATGCACATTTGGAGTCTCGTCAGCCGATTCCTGGGATACTTAGTCACCCAAAGAGGCATCGAGGCACATCCAAACCAAATCAAGGCTATACTCAACATGAAGTTACCTGCCACAACGAAGGAGATACAAAGCTTAACGGGCAGAGCAGCAGCCTCTCAACCGATTCCTCTCGAGATCTCATCGACAAATGCAGGCCATTCTTCAAAGCCTTGAAGAAAGGACACAAAGATAAATTGGATGACGAGTGCGAAGTAGCTTTTCAAAACTTGAAAACCTACCTCACTTCACCTCCCTACTCTCAAAACCGATACGATCGAAGATTTGTTCATCTACTCGGCGGTGTCCAACTCAAGATTAGCTCACTCTCTCATCCGAGAAGAACTGGGGCACAACATCCTCGTATTCTACACTTCAAAAGCTCTTCTCGATGCAGAGACTCGCTACCGAGAAAATGGAGAGGCTCATTTTTTCGCTTATAGTTTCCGCGAGAAAACTAAGGCCTTACTATCAAGCTCACCGAATAGTTGTCATGACAGAGTTTCCTTTGAGATCAATCCTCCACAGCTCGATGCTTCTCGGCGACTCATGAAATGGGCTATTGAACTCAGCCAATACGACCTCCTCTACCGGCCGAAGACCGCTATAAAAGCTCGTGCTTTAGCAGATTTTGTTGTAGAGTTTACTCCAACAGCCGAAGAAGAGAAGTTGGTCACAAAAAGCAAGGAAAATTTGAGAGCAGACGACACCTCTCCCGCCAATCCAGACCTGCCTAAGGACATGTGGTAGTTGCATGTAGACGGAGCATCAAATCACAAGGGAGCAGGGGCAGGCGTCATCATAATCACCCCAGACGGAACTTTGTTAGAACAAGCCATTACACTAGGCTTTCCAGCTTCAAACAATGAAGCAGAATACGAGGCGTTGCTCGTCGGACTACGCCTAGCAAAAGAACTGTCAATCAAAAGATTGGCCATCTACTCGCACTCCCACTGATTACGAATCAAGCTTCAAAGTAGTACATGGCAAAACATCCAAGAATGATCCAAGATTTCGACAAAGTCCAAGGACTTTTGAAGGAATTCCCAACTTTCACCATTCAACAAGTTCCTCGGGCAGAGAACACTCATGCAGATGCATTGGCGAGCCTAGGATCAGCGCTGGATACCCAGTTCAGACGCTCCATTCCAGTCGAACACTTTGATCAACCAAGCATCGAAGAAATAGAGCCAATCGACACAATGCAGATCGATGAAGACCCCAGCTGGCAAGACCCTATCATCGATTACCTGGTGAATGGAAATCTGCCAACGGACAAGTTCGAAGCTAGAAAGGTTCAAAGAAGCCGCGAGATACCACATGCAAGACAACAAGCTCATTCACAGATCATACTCCGCCCTCATCTCACTGCATAAAATACCCTCAAACACTTGAGGTCCTCAAGAAAATAAGCGACAGTGAGTGTGGCAACCACTCTGGGGGCAGGTCACTCTCCCAGAAGGCTCTAAACATAGGCTACTTCTGGTCTACCATGCGCCATGACTCCACGAAGTATGTCAAGAGATGTGATTGCTGCCAACGGTATAAACCAGTTCCTAACCTACATGCCGAAGTCTATTATTCGCATAACAGTCCATGACCATTTATACAATGGGCTATTGATCTAGTAGGTCCTCTCACGCGGCACCCGCCAAGAAGGATATGATGATCGTCACCACTAATTACTTTACTAAATGGATCGAGGCCGAAGCTCTATCCTCTACTAAAGAAGCCGACATGGAACGATTTATCTGGAGAAACATCATCTGCCGGTTTTGGCTGCCCACAATTGATGGTTACCGACAATGGCTCACACTTCAAATATGGTTGCCCATAAGTAGCGTCTTTTCGAGACGCATGGCGGCGACCAAAAGCGTCCGTTTGGAGACGCAGCCTGCAAAGAAGCGTCCTTCGGGAGACGCAGGTGCGCCAGAATTTCCTAAGGGAGGTATCCGTGTTCCTATCCGTTTCCTAAGGGAGGCGGGATAGTCACACGTTGTCCTTCGGGAGAAGCTGTGGTGCGCCAGAATTTCCTAAGGGAGGTATCCAGGTCCCTATCCGTTTCCTAAGGGAGGCGGGATAGCCATATAAGTTGCCCATAAGCAGCGTCCTTCGGAGACGCAGGGACGACCAAAAGCGTCCGTTGGAGACGCAGCCCGCAAAGAAGCGTCCTTCGGGAGACGCAGGTGCGCCAGAATTTCCTAAGGGAGGTATCCAGGTCCCTATCCGTTTCCTAAGGGAGGCAGGATAGTCATGCGATTGCCCATAAGCAGCGTCCTCTCGGGAGACGCAGGCGACGACCAAAAACGCCATTCGAGAGACGCAGAAGATGCCCGGAGTCCTCAAAGGGGACCTGTGTTCTGTCTGCTTCCTAAGGGAGGCATGACAGCCGAGTTTCTTGAAGAACGGGCAGAAGATGCCGGAATCCCTCAAGGGGACCCTGGCTCATGTCAACATCCTAAGGGAGATACACAATCAAGGCATCGGCCAACTACTCAAGCGATTCACAAGACAATATGCAAATTGAAGTTGAAAAAATAATCGAAATTTTCATAGCAAAGTGACCAAATGGCCAAGTTCAACAAAAAGAAAATGGTCAAACAAGACCAATTATTCTAAACAAGAAAGCAAACTACTAAAGCTAAAAATAAATAAAGGAGTCTTCGCCTACTCCGAGACGACGGCAGGGGACCCCGAATCGAAGCCTCTTCGGTATCCATCCGATCAGCCATGACTTCACCGCTCCACTCGCCGCTTCCACGACATCTGCCGCTAGCTCATCACCGCGTCATCCTCTGTTCCATCCTCTTCAACTATCGCCTCTTCAGATGCCGGCTCTTGACCTCCTTCCATATTCGCAGTGTTGACCTGCTCACTTTGAACAGAAGCGTGTCGGAAGTAGCGTCTCAATGTCTTCATCCCCAATGGCATAGAAGGGAGCAGACCCATTTGTGCAATGAGGTAGCCCACTTGTACGCATCTCGTGATAGCTTCAAGTTTGGATCTTTCAAAGACTTGTGTCGGGCGTCAAATCTAGCAAGGTGTCATAATCGAGGAAGTAGGCCTCTTTTCGGCTAACTAGGTCGGCAGCAGAAGAGCTAAGTTTAGAATTCTTTTCAACAAGGGAACTCTTCACCAGATATCATCGCCCTCAATTCGGACGTCTTCTTCTCATAACGGATCTGTTCGGCATGACTTGCTAGTCAAATCGTTGTTATTCTTCTCCAACTCGTTGAGTCGTGAGAAGAGGGTAATAGCAGATGAGTTAGGATAGTCTCGGCCGCAAAAACTACTCCTTTTTGAAGCAGATGAAATGTTGCTTCCCTTTTGTTTTTCCAAGGAAAGACTCGAGAAGGTATCGGGATCGCCACCTGATGGATGTGATCAACCAACTTGACACAAGTAGATGGGCTTGATAGAAAGTTCATCTTGAGCAGATAAGACACGCCCGCATCCCTTACAAAGTCGGACTTGTCTACCTTGGGGCCATTGCTGGTATTGCGTAAGAGCCCTTCACCCGGCAGATGACTCTCTCGCCTTCTTAGCCGCCGCCACCTCACCTCCAAAGGAGTCAACGACGCTGAATCAACTCCATGCTTGACTGCTCGTGACTCGACAAATGGATCATGATGGTTGGACGGATGAGCCGATCTCCGGTTCGATCTCCATCCTTTGAGTACAGACGACTCGAGCTTCGGATGGGAATGTCGGCATCTCTTTGCTTCTCGCCAGTGAACTAGACCGCGCACGTACTACTTCACGAAGCAGATCATGATCTCCAAGCTTGTCGCCAAGAGGCTTGAGTGGAACATCACGAATATTGCGCATACCATAAATCTTCTTGCTATCCGCACCAACGAGATGCTTAACCCTAGCAGACGATGGGGAACAGCTCTGCTTGTGTCTTCTCACGAGAAGAGAGTTTTGACTTCTTCCTCAACGGAGACACATTCTTAGCACGTGAAGGAGCAGCTTCGTTTCTTGATGACTTGACATCGGCCTTCCTCTTTGAAAAGGGCTCACAGAACACTCCTCCTGTCCCAAAGATGCAAATCATCGTGGTCTGGACTATACCGATTCCATCTCTCGATGTCCTAGGCGGGGCAGTCCGCCAGCTACCTTCCGATACTCTCTCAATAGCCAGCGCCACTCGAGAAAGTTCGAAGGGATGTTCAAAGCCCGACCAACCTTAGCCATGTCCGGTCCAAGTTCCAACTTCTTGCGGATATCATTCATCATGAAAGCGTAGAAGTTAGTCAGTCACACTTCAAGAAATCCAAATAAAAAGGAATCATATCAAAACAACAATATGACATACCGTCGCAGTAGGTGATGGGAACAAGTGGACCATTGCCGACATCGCCTTCCCAACGTCCGTGACTTCCAAAGACATCGGCGTGCCATACGTGATCTCCTTGATCGAAACTTTCAAACAGCTTCGCATTGCAGGTGCGAACTTGTGCGTACTTCTCAAAGCGCCTCACTTCAAAAAAGTAGAAGAACTCTTGCAATCGTCAACTCCAACATGAAGAAACGGCTCAAATTCTCAAAACACATGAGTGCTCGATAGACGTTCGGAGTGCACCGACTCGGAGCACACCCCATGGCGCAGAACACCTCCTTAAAGAGCTTCGACGGTGGGAAAGTGAAGCCCAAAGAAAAATAAAAGGGACGAAAGGTGATGATCCTAGCATCCGGGTCATTCACATCTACACAAGGCACGTCGTCGCCAAAGGCTTCGCCCGACTTGACATGCACGTCATCGGGAATAGCATGAGCATAGGAGGCCCGCCACTGAACCGAGCTTGATCGTAACGCGGTGCAGGTTAGCCACGAACCTCTTTTTGTGCACTTGAGGGCCTCCCAACAGATACAAAGGCACTTGAGAGCTTGGTGACTTGCTACCATCTTCGGAAGACATGATCAACGAACAAGCGCAAGATGAGAAGAAAATTCTACAAGTTAGTATTTATAAATCAAACAAAAAAAAAAGAGTGGCAGCAAAAAAGAAAAAAAAAGGCAGACAACAACAACAAAAAAAAAAGAAAAAAGTGGTCCGGCAGCCCAGCGCTGCTCCAAAGACGAAGGTCCATGTCGCGCAGCCCAGCTAGCGCCTCCAGCCCAGCTAGCTCCTCTTCAGCCCACGAAGCCACCAGGCCCACCTCGCTCTTCAGCCCCACCTCGCCCATATGCGCCTCCACCACAGCTCCCAAAGGCGTCACGAGCCCAGCGTGCGTCTTCGATTCGCGCAGCCCAGCCCATGACGCGCGCATGCGCAGCCCAAATCTCTCGCGCCTCGGCTCGTCCTGTGTCTCACGCCAGCAGGCTCGCATGCCTCGGGCCCAATTCCGATCCCGACCTTGCGCGCGCCTTCTCTCACAAGCCCACGTGCTCATCCGGATTTGGCCTACCTTACATCCATCTTGCACGCACCGTTGGTGCACCTCCATGCACACCTGTGTCCCACGCCAAAGACACCTAGCCACTTTGTGAGCACGCATCGCCCAACCTTGTGCCCACCAACCATGCTCTCCAACTCCAATCCACCAAGTCGCGAACAAGAAATCAAAAAAAGAAAAAGCAAAAGACTCAAAACCAACCTTGGGGATTCGGTAATCTACCGACGGAAGATTGAGGAGGCAATTTGAGGTGTGAAAAATAACAAGAAGGCACCCCATACTTGTAGCAGTCGAAGGTCCTTAACCCGCAAGAGTCTCAAATTCACTCCAATTGGGAGTCTAACCTGTGTTAACTCGCAAGTGTACGGGCCAATTAGTAGTATAGCAAGACAAGGACGAGGTCGTACCCACGAGGACCGAGAAGTTAAAATTAGTTATGTACTTAGATTACCCAATTTTAGAAACAAGAAGTTAAGTCTAAAACAGATTTTAAAGAGAGATTGATTGATTTTGTGAAAACAAATGAAACAAAACGAAATTGCAAACAAAGGCAAGATAAACAAGTGTATCAAAGAGTGGTTTTGAGGTTGGAAACAGATTTGGAGACTAGGGCATTCGATTCACCATAACAATCCAATTCTAGGTTATAAGGATTCAAGTGACAAGTCTAATTCAGATTCAAAGATTGATTCTAGCTAAAGTATGATTAGGCCATGGTGTTTGATCCTAACCTTGTATTTCCAATTCCCTAATTAAGTCCTTATTGTCGAACTTAAATCAAGCATCGAAATCCATTAAGCATAGAAGAATGTTTTAAACAACCAAGCATGTATCTAATCCATATTGGCGAATGTCCATACATACTCATCTTATTCATAGTTCAATTAGAATTAAGGCATGTGGTGTCTACTCTTAATTCCAACCAAAATACACAAATCTCAATGGTAGCTAGGCATTCAGATTAGCATATAAGTAGATAGGCATAATGAATAAGAGCATGAATCTTGAATCAAACTTGAAACTTGGAATTTATAAACCCAGAATATTCATGTTAGGTTACATGAAGCCCTAGTAATGGATTTAGCTACTCATAATGGGAAAGAAACATAAACAGAAATGAGAAAGCATAATGAATGTAACAAGAATAGAATAACCCTTTTCTGAAGTTCTTGTGGTGTCCAATGCTTCTCCAAGAGCTTCTCCACGCCTAATACTTCTCCAAGAACTTCCCCATGTCTAGAAGAATGTATGAAGGTTAAGGAGGTGATTTGGGATGAGTTTGGGTGAGTGGTGATGGTTGAGAAAGAAGAAATTCGTAGGGAAATGGAGGGCAGGCTTGCAGGACAGTTTTGGTGATTTGAGGCTGTTTAGAGTGTTGGGTTGATGGTTGGAGTGTTTAGGGAATTATGGGAGTGTGGAGGATAGTGTGGAGGAGGTCTCAAGGATGTGTGAAGGATCTGAAGGATGTGAAGGATATCTTATGGAATGAATGAGAGTGGTATTTATAAGGAGAATGAAAGGAGAATTCTGAATTGATTAATGCCTCCACTAACCACACTAATGCATTAGAAAATCAGTTTCCCTTCTTTTCTGGCTAGTGCAGCTCCCACATGCAGCTAATGGAGAATCCCACCAGAAATCACATCTCATGCACGACTCATCATGACCAAGAAACTTCATGGGCTCACGAATTGGGCTTCCCTTAATCAACTGATGACATTGAGCCATCCATCTTCAAGTTTAGAATGTCATCTTTCCAACCACATATCATTTGGGCCAATCCAAGTTCGGAGGAAGGAGTTAAGGCTGAAACAAATTTCTAACTCACCGCACGTTTTTGGACCATTTTGCATATTTGGGCCCCCATTGCTACCTAAAGCTCAATTAACTGAATGACAAACATAAAAGAGATTAAAAGCACAAGTTTAACTCAAAAACATAACTAAATCATATGCTAGAAGGGTACAAAATGATATACAATTATGAACCGATCAACTCGCAAGAGTCTCAAGCACACTCCAATTGGGAATCTAATCGCAAAAGGAGTCCAACTCATTGAAGAAAGCCCAGACGCAGTTGGAGAGCCCGAAAAATAATTCATCTCCTACATGCCACACAAGCGCCATGCAGAGCCGGGGGCATTTGTGGGAGCAAATAATTTCGTCTCCAATCACGACACGCCACGTGGAAAAGAAGAATATCTTTTAAAATTAATTAATTGAGCCCATTTAATTGGCCAATTAATTAATTTCAGAAAATTGAGATAATATCTTAATTAAATGATATTATCTTCATTTAATAAGATAATATCATTAATTCGGATATTATCCAAATAAATTGAGATAATATCTTAATTAGATGATATTATCTTAATTTAATAAGATAATATGATTTATTCAGATATTATCCAAATAAATGAGATAATATCTTATTTATATGATATTATCTTCATTTAATAAGATAATATCATTAATTTAGATATTATCCGAATAAATGAAGATATTATCGATGCAATCTCTACGAAGACTTATCTCTCCGAAACCCTAGCCCCGAGGCTCCTATAAATAGATGACTTCATTCATCATTCAAGGTAACTCTAAACCTACATCTAAATTTACTTCAAAACCCGAAGCTCTCTCCCTCTCCACTCTCCCCTCTCCATATTTTCTCCACAAGGCTCCGGCCACCACACACGGCTCCGGCCACCCGATTCTCACCCTAGAGAAATCTTCGTACTTTTTAGCTATTGTGTCGCCCAGATTCAATCGAACTAATTTAGGCATCGAGAGGGCCTTTGGCCAACACCCCTAGGTGTGGTCTGTTTACTCGATCTGTTTTACAGGTTTCGAGGAAGAGAGAGAAGGAAGATCAAAGGTCGAAGAAGCATAAGGCGAATATTCTCCCGCGAGGATTTTTGCACAAACAATATCTGTATATTATACACTAGACCTAGCAATATTGTACACGACACGTTAACACGACACCTAATTCACACGAAATTGTCAGTATTTGGGTTGAGCTTAATGGGTCGGGTTGAAAACGGGTGAACCCGTTAGCCACCCGTTAAGCTAACGGGTTGGGTCGTGGTCATTCGTGAATATTCGCTATCACCCGTTAAGAATGGGTAATTTGGTAATTTTGTATCACAACATAAATTCACCAAAAAATATCCAACATGCTTGCAAGGGCGGAGTTTCAAACTCTTGACCAATACTCTCTCACTCTCACTTTAAACCAACATGGTGAAGTTCTCATCTATGTCATTTCCTTAAAGGAGTTTGTATTTATTATATTTCCTTGGGTTGTCTTTACTATTCTATATTGTTCATTAATAATTGCTTAAATCCCTAATATTAAAGTGATTACAAAATAAAATCTAATCCCACCAATGGCATGTGTCTATCATTCTAAATTATTATTTTATTTATGCTCTTACTATTTTATATTGTCGATTAATTACTTAAATCCCTAAGATTACTTCACTCTTGATTACAAATACAATCTAACACACCAATGACATACATCTCTCATTCCATATTATTATTTTGTTTATTTTCTTATTGTTCTACATTGTTGATTAATTACTTAAATTTCTAGGATTATTTCGCTATTGATTACAAATGCAATCTAACCCCACCAATAGCATCCTCATTTCACTCCATATTATTATTTTAATTATATTCTCAAATACTTAATATCTTATTCTTTTATCACCAAAAATTGACTAATTTGAGGTGTTTTCATTTAACAATTTGTTAACAAATATAGTCTATTTTTAAATGGGTGAAGCATGTGAAACTAGCAAAAAAATAACTCATTAGTCTTAACGAGTCGGGTTCGAGTTTAGTATTTCCCACCCATTAGCTTAACGGGTCGGGTCGGGTCAATTCGCTTTCCTTAACGGATTGACACGAACATGACACGAAACACGTTTGCCAGGTCTACTTATACCGAATTATTTATAATTATAATCAGATGCCGACACCATCGCCTAACTACAAATAGATGCCCCCCAACAACATGGGAGGTGTACCACCAAACAACATGAGAGGGGTGCCACCAAACAACATGGGAGGAGTGCCCCCACCACCAAATAACATGGGAGGTCCACCGCCTAATGCAGGATGGGGGGGTCCTGGTCAATACCATGATAACTACACACCAGGTAGGGACGATGGAGGCATCCCTGGTACAAACCGTTACTGAGCTTGAGGCTATGCCACCATGAGTCTTGTAGGCATGTTGTAGATAAGCAAGGAGGTTGCTCGAGATGGGCTGTAGGTTTTTTATGTCATCGGTCTAGAACAATGTTTTCAAAAGCATGCCTAAGCGCACGTCGGAGCGAGGAGAACGGAAATCGCCTCAGGCGTTCGTCTGCTTAGCTTGCTGCATGTTTAGCACGGCGAGGAGCTGCGAGGCGTGGCAAGGCGTGGCGAGGAGCTGCGAGGCGCTGCAAGGCGCGGCAAGTCGCGGTGAGGCGTGTCAACAAGCAACGGGCGCGAGGAAGAAGATGAAGTGGCGAGAACCGCTGTATTATCTACAAGCCACGGTTGCGAGGAAGAAGATGAAGTCTCGAGGACCGCCGTTTTATCTGCAAGCCGCGAGGAAGAAGATGAACTCACAAGGAAGAAGATGAAGTCGCGAGATTTTTTTTATAGGTTTTCTTCATTGAAACAACTTCGTTTAAAGTTTTGGTTTATTTGGATTGGGTTTTAAGTTAAATGCATGTTTAGGAACATTCCTTTTTTGTTTATTTTTAAATTCCTTTTTCTTTTACTCTCCCACTGAACAGCACGCCACCAATGTTGTGGTTACCCTTCTTCTTCTTTTTTCCTTTTTTTTTTTATAAATATCTTACCATGGACCTATATATACTATAACCCTAATATTATACCCTTATCCATTATTCTTCATCAGTTTTAGAATTCTCTCCATCCTTAGGCTGAAAATAAGCCATTCTTTTTTAGATAGTGGGGGCTTTCCTTTGCATATTAATACAGTTGATCAATATGATAGTGATGTAGTTTGAATGATATTCGCGATGAGGAGTAGGATGAATGTATTGAGTTTTTTATTATGTTGAATAAATATTTTATGTTTGGGTATTGATTATTATGCTTGAATGACAATTAGTAATTTATATTTGATAGATTATTATGGTTCAATACGAATTAGTACTACAATTTAGTTGTATTTTATTATTTATAAATTTTTGTTATTAAAATAAATTAATATTCAAAAGGCTTACGCCTCAATGCTTTGAGTCCGGATCTGCTGTCCCCATTTTTCATGTCCCCTCATGTCCCTTTGTTAATATTCTGCCACATGTCTTCTTAGATAACAGAGTGAAAACACCGTTAACTCCTAAATAAAACTAAATTTATAAATAAATAAAAAAAGAACAGTCCTGATCCTTAATCTTCTTCTTCCTTTGTCTTCCAAAATGTTGCAGCCAGCAGACCATCGATCGGTATTCTTTTAGAAGTTAAAACAACAACTATAAAAAGCCAAATCAGCACTTCCACATCTCTCATATGGGTGTTCCATTTTATCCTTTGTCTGTTGTTTTGAACCTAAAGCCACTAAAATAATCATTTCTTAGTATATATTATGATCGATAACTAATTTTTTTAGTGAAATCAAGAATAAATACCAGTATGCAAAGCAAAGAAGCAAAAGATCTGAAGAGAGCTTTTCAATATTTTTCTTCAGATTGAGAATTGGAATGGAGAAAGAGAGTGGGAGGGAGGGAGAAAGGGAGAGTGAGAAACGGGAGCGCTTTCCGGGACTGGGACAGAGAGAGGAGAGAGGAGAGAGGAGAGAGGAGAGAGGGGAGAGGGGAGGGGATTGCCGTCGTCACCAGTGCTGGAGGGGCTCAATTTTTTTTTGGTCGGAAGAGCGCTCAAGGTTGGGTGCGTGGGAATGTTGAGGGTTATTTTTTTTTTAAAAGTTAACAGTGTTATATTAGGGTTAAGTTGTTGGACACGTGTCAAAAATTTATACAAGAGACACAGAGGGACATGGAAAATGGGGACAGCGGATCCCGTCCCCAATGCTTTAAGGCTTAGGCCTTGCATAGCACGACTAAAAACGCCTTGCCTACGCCTTTGAAAACATTGGTCTGGAATGCTATTTTGTTTGGCTTATTGCTGGGTACGAACCTGGTTGCCTTTTTATCTGAATATGATTACACTTTCAGGGTCGTATCTGAATGGATTAATCGTATCTTTGCTTCGCTACTTGGTACTAGTCATGTCATGTCATGTAGTGCACATATTTGCAGAAAGCAGAAGACTGTTTAATGAAAACACTATGATGGATGGGGCAACGCTCTCTTATTTTTCATCGATTAGTCATCCTCCACTATGATGGGGCAATGCTCTCTTTTTTTCACCGATTAGTCATCCCTTCCAATCAATTGAACAATCTAAACAAAACCCAAAAAGCAATTATATGTATAATTTTTTCTCTCATTGCTTGTGCTTGGCTTAGTAACTTAAATACATGAACAATGGTGAATACAACCCAATTCATTTCATCATTAATTCATTCATCCCATTCAACAATACAAACAAAACCCACAAAGAAACTATTCTCTCTCAGTCTCGGTGCTCCTGCTTTCTTTAGTAACTTAAAGACAAGAACAAGTGATCAGAACCCATTTCAGTTCATCACCAACTCATCCAATTTCACATCCCAAACAAACCCAAACTAAGAGCGACTATTTAGAAGCAATTAGTGGCAGACATGCCCATATGTCTCAGGCCATGTCACTCTCAAGCAAGGTTAGTGAAAAATATTCATCCGATGTGCATCTTTTTAGTGTTTTTTGCTGTGATTTCTCACTGATTATTTTTGGGAAGCTCTCCAAGTTGAAATTTGTGACCCTTGATTTCAACAATTTAGAAGGTTCTTTGCCCCCCATCTTTGATACACTTGGGATCCAATCCAACAACTTGGAAGGAGATATCTGCATGCTTGATTTTTCCAGACTTAGTCAATAACTTTACTGGTACGTTTCATTTACTCATGTAGGTCCCTGAAAGCAATTCAATTGACTTTAAATCATCTAGAGGGGCAAATACAACCTCAGATTCTTTCATTGAAATACTTGTTCTTCCTCTCAATTGGTGGCAATAGAGTGACCAATGTCACAGGAGCAATGAAAATACTAATGCGTGCACAAGTCTTCGCACACTCTTCCTTTCAGAATCCTTTATAACTGCGTCGCTTTCAAGCCAACTATAAGACCCGATTTGCAATTTATTGCTATCAATATATTCAGCAAGTAGTTGTTAACTTGTGCCCACTCAGAGGGTTGAACATTATTGCTCTACCAAGAAACGTTATTATAGTAGTTGCCCCACTCAGAGGGTTGTGGGGCAAACAACTTGGAAAGAATGACTATCCTCCAATTTTGAATTTTCTTAGAAGAATCATCAACAAGAAAAACAACTTTGAACTTGGACTTTGAGTTATCATCATGGAAGATGCGCTGGTATCAGTTATCAGTGTCAATTTAACGTCTCTGTAAGAAAACATGTCAAGTTGTCCAATTACAGAACATTCCTCAAATATTGCATTATTCCTTTCAAATGAAAGCAAACTTGTCTCGCGTCTTATAAATGGATGTTTTTATATCATGTTAATTGAATCGTTCAAGTTCAAAAAAATTAAAATTTAGTTGTTCTTGGTTTGACTGAGTTTTGTTTTATCGTTTAACAAAATATTAGCCCACCCTTTCGAAAAAATTTAGTTCCACTCCGTACTACACTATAAGATAGAGAATTATCATTCTTGCACCAAAAAGAATAAAAATAGGGATTTGTTATAACCCAAGGACTTAAAAGAATTTCATTTTACTTTTACTAAAATTCATGAGTTTATAATTGAAACAGACTATAAAGAGTTTGAGCAGTGGTGCAAGAACGCAGCCAAAGAGAGGGATAAACGCACGAGGGGAGAGGTTCTGGTGAGGGGTTTATAGTGAGGGGTTATTTTAAGGGGTTCAATCTCACCATCAAAAGGAGATTGGACTCCTCAAGGCAACCCCAAGTACTTTATTGATGGTGGGATTGGACCCCTCAAAATAACCCCTCACTATGAATCCCTCATTATAGCATTTTCAAACGCACTAGAAGACGGAACAGAGGGATCAAAAGCGAGCAGTGGGCAACAAAAGAAAAAACAAACAAAATAGAAAGTGAGAGAAATTGACAAAATAAACAGAACAAGGTGGTGGGGGTCCACATCCACCCTCTCCATCTTTGGTCCTGGTTGGGGCTCATTTTATTGCTATCAATATATTTAGCAAGTAGTTGTTAAGTTGTTTAACATGGAAGATGAACATTAGTGCTATCAATATTTTATCATAGGGTAAATTGTTGTAGACCCGTAGACCCTCCTGAATTAGGACCCCAATCGAATTTAACCCTCTAAATTAAAAAGTCAGACAATTTACTCCTTGACAAATTTATTTCGCCAATTTAGCACATGCCATTAGATTTTGTGAGATTTATCCAATCTCCCGTCAAACCCAATCAGGAGTGAGATATTTTTAGGGCTATTTCGTCCCTTTATGCCCTTTCCCTCCCAAACCTCACCCACCCAAATTAGTATAACAAATGTTTTTGTTCATACAGATGCCTCAAATAAAACTAATTAATTCATACAGATCCATTTTTTTCTTGTTCTTTTTTTCAATGAATCAAAACAAGTAAAAGAGCTGAAAACCTCTTAGATAATCTTACTCTCTAAAAATCCCCACACCAAGTCACAAGACTGATGCTTAAGTCTCAAAACTCATGCTTTCTTCCCCTCAACCCCAGAATTCCCCTCGACCAAACAACATTAACATCATGAAATCAAAAGCCACACTGTTGAACCCAAAAAAACCCACAATGCGCGCACCAGACCCACATCCAAAACCCGAAAAGCCACAATCTTCCAAAGAAAAACACGAAAAAAAAAAACAAACTCAGATTTACATATTGCACAAAAACCACTGATTTTCTCAATACCCACTGAAATAGTGCCTTACAGCTTTGATCTCTAGTTTCCCCTCTGCTCTGCTACTGTGGACTGTGCCAATGGAGAGGCACAAATGCAAGCTCCGCTCTAGGACTTTTGCTAATGGCAGAGCATTGGGTGGTCACATGAATGGGAACGCCAATGGTAATCATGTGTTTGGTACTGCTAACGGAAAAGAAAATACGAGTTCCAATGTTGGGGCTTTTGATGTAAATAAGGTTTAGAAACTTAGATCTAAGGGTGGGAAGAAGACAGAGAAAACAGTTACTGTTGATAGCAACGGCTCCAAGGCAGAGCCAAAAAGTAGATAACAAAGAAGAATAGGGTTTGGGATGATTCGCCTCCTGAGTCAAAACTGGATTTTACAGATCATGTGGGTGAGAATGGAGATAACAACACTGGGGTTGTGGCAGCAGATCATGGTGAAAGTATGATGGACGAAGAAGGGGATTTCAGTAGTGAAAGTGAGGCTGAAGAGAAAGAGGAAGATGAAGTGAAGCAGCCACCATCTTCTCCACACCCCGCCTTCTACCCACTAACAGATCTCCACCCCCATCCCACACTCTCTCTTCGTACCTCGCCGCCAACCCAGATCTCCACATAGCCAAACCAGATCCTGAAAGTCGAAATTGCCCTCTATTTTTGTTCCACGTGCGTGACATTATTAACGGAATCATGGATAAAATGTGATAAAATCTAACGGCATGGATGAAATTAGATATATTTTTTTGTTCAGTACTAGATTCGCTGATATTTTAATTTATGGGATCAATTTCTACAATGGTCATAATTCAGAGGGTAAAACGGCTTAAAATCCTTTATTATAGTAGTCGCCTTCTTGTGGGGCAAGCAACTTGGAAAGAATGACTATCCTCCAATTTTGAATTTTCTTAGAAGAATCATCAACAAGAAAAACAACTTTGAAGATGCGCTGGTATCAGTTATCAGTGTCATTTTATTTTTTTTTGGGGTCAAATTTATCAGTGTCAATTTAACGTCTCTGTAAGAAAACATGTCAAGTTGTCCAATCACAGAACATTCCTCAAATATTGCATTATTCCTTTCAAATGAAAGCAAACTTGTCTCGTTATAAATGGATTTTTTTCATTATCCTATTTGAGGTGATGGGCGCTTAGAGCAACTCCACCCGTTAAGGGGTTGCCATGGCAAGGGGAAGGGGGAGCTAGGGGGCTACTAGTTACGTGAATAGTGGCTGCCCTCGCAAATAAGAATGTGCATTTTCACCATTACAAGAAAGAAAGAACTACTATTCTTTTTTTCTTTTTTCTTTTTTTGTAACCTAAACAATTAATTTGGATAATATTTTCGGATAAGATTTTTGGGTTAAATGCGTGTCAATATATATTAAAAAATTCATATCTCATAATCGGATAAAATTTGTGGATAAGATTTTCGGTTTCAAATTTCATATAAATTTCATCTGAATTTAATTTAAAAAAATTTCATCTGAATTTCAAATTTAGGATAAATTTCATCTCAATTCCAAATTTCAAAAATTTCATTTGAATTCCAAATTTTAAAAAATTTCATCTGAATTTCAAATTTCAGGATAAATTTCATTTGAATTTCAAATTTAGGATAAGATTTTCACCTCTAAAATCGCGCCACGTGTCATCTCTATCTGCCTAAATTTTTCTATAAAACTAGAGGCTCACCATACCTCTCACACCATTCTCAAACCAGGAGGCTCTTCTCTATATTTTCATTTCTCATATTTTAGAATTCATACTCCATTCTCAATGTCGACATTGACGAGATCTTGGAGAGGCAAGAGCGAGAAACTAGAGGAAGAAGGCGTAGAAGAGCTGCAAGCAAAGGGCGCAGAGAGACCTAGATCGACAAATTGTCATAGCAGTGGCAATGCTTGATGAAGAAAACCAGAGCCGTCGTGGTTCACAAGTCGGTCGTGGCGAATGTGGACAGACATAGGCATTCTCGGGGTAAGAATCTTATTGAAGATTATTTTATCCCAACTTCTGTATTCGATGTTGATTTTGAATGCAATATAGAATGCAACCACATTTGTTCAATAAAATCATGCATGCTATTTGCAATTATGATGACTACTTTGTTCAAAAGTGTGATGCTGCTGGGAGAACTTTGTTCCACCTACTAGCCAATGCCATTTCCGCATTTAATCGACCGGATCTTTCAAAAATTCAGCATGAATTTTTTTCCACATATGAGAGAAGCTTCATCTCATTGCGTGATCGGACAATGACTAACGTGGACCTAATACTCACACAACAAAACATCTTGATAGTTGACCATGGAACTCCGACTTGACGGAGGATGCCATAAGATGGGAAAAAAATGACTCTTGAAAGTGAAGAAAATGTTGTGTAGAAAGTGAAGAATATTAGAAGGAGAAGAAAATGTATGAGTATTTGGTGTTGAAAGTGGAGGATATTGGTTGGTATTTATAGAAAAAAGTTGCATAATTTTTGGTATTTTTTTTAAATTTATTTCAGATTTTTTTAGCCCAAAATAATAGAAACCGTTGGATTTGAGAAAAAAATTTATCGGAGCCACCAAAAACTGACACGTGGCGTGTTACCGTTGGTTGTAGCAGGTGGCGTCACGTGCGAGTTCAAATTTTTAACGCACGCGCCCGACGGTAAAAAAATTTGAGCGTCTTTCGACGTCATCCCCGGGCTGGGCCTCGGGCTGCTTCCCCGCGGGCTTGCCCGGTGAGCGTTGGTCCCACACCTTGCCTGGGCTGCCCCTACCGCTGGAACCTGCATTTTGGGCTCGGGCCCGTGGGTCCCACCCCCTCCCCTGGGCTGATACCAGTGGACTTGCTCTTAGCAGCCACTTAATTAATTTCAACTCAATCCATCAAGTTCTTGAATTTTTAATTTGTGTTTTTGAGGAGATTGGCACTTATAGCAGACACTTTCTTAGTAATTCTAATGCCAATTAGTACAAGTAAATATTAGAAAGAAAATAAAAAAACATAATCCTACTGCTAAAGACATTGCTCTACTGCCTTAGGCCCAAAAACACCATTAACGTCTGGACTGTATGCTAAAATAGACATGTCCTTTTTCATTGTACAGAACAGAAGTGCTGTTTGGCTAAGGTTAGCTGTACTTTTTGTTTTAAAAGAAACAAAAATTAATATGAAAAGTACTTTTATAGACACTGAAATTATATAGATACTAACCATAGCATTATCAATTCAGTCGTTTACACATTTATTTATATACAAAATCTTGCACATAACCTCACAAAGGATTCATATACAGAGATGAATCCAGCATTCCGCTTTGGCTAGTAGTGTCCCGAAAGTAGGGACGTAGACATTATACGCGAATATAAACTCCAAGGATGAACAAAAACCATTACCTTCGCACGCTCTATTGCTTCCTTGCGCCCGAAAAACTTCTCAAACAATTCCTAGAGCAAACTCCATGGAAGTTCCTGCTCCTCTGCCGGTGATGGGGTTGCCATCAACAATCACTACCCTTTGCTCGATTTCACTTCTATACTGGGGGGAACGCTGTGGCCTTTTTGCCCTGGATTGAAAGGAAAATAAAATAAGTTCTTGTGATGAGTCTGTACAATGCAAGAAGCATAATGGTTAGTTCTCAAAACATTTAATAGGGGATACCTTGAGTAAGCCATGGGGTTCCAAAACTAGAGCTGGGGAGGCACATATCGCTCCATAAGGTCTCTGTGAATCCCTCTGCTTTTTAACATATTCACCAGCTTTTCTGATTTTGCAAATGTTGGGGCACTACCAAGTCCACCCTGAAAGAAAAAAAAAAGAATAGGGTTTGGCTGATCAATTGGTAAATAGTAAACAGCAGAGAGCTGGAAACCCTACGTACAGGCAAAACAATTAGGTCATATGAAAGTTTGGCAGCTTCGTCAAGGAGCACATCTGCCTCCAGTTTAACTTTGCAAGAAGCAACAATTTCTAGTTGATCCTCTACAGAGGCCACCACAACATTTGCTTTCGCTCGTTGTAGAATATCAATGATCATAACAGCTTCCATTTCCTCTGTGCCATTTGCAATAGGTACAAGAATCTGAAGGATAACACACACGAAAGAGTTTATAAACTACATTATATAGCACCTTAAATCAAGTCAATAATTCTTACTGTCATGTCACAAATTATCGTTGCTCATTTGCGAAATTTTTACTACCACTCTCAATTCATAGGTGACTTGTGGAAACCCAAAATAATCCTAGGCAAATTTGCATATGTAAATCAAATGTTCACCTTTGGGGAATCATTGGGAGTCCACTCAACTGGATTTAGCTCAGTTATGATGTATTCATCCCCGTGGTTGGAACGCATGACCTGAGTACAAAAAATACAGTTACACGCGCATCACAAGCCTTGAAGCAAAGGTAACAGGTGAAAGCGAGATCATAGCAGATCATATTTATTTTCATTTTCCCAGACAACAAATAGCTTCGAAATCAATTGACAAGAAATCCACCAGTCGAATATGACAACCAGCCAAAAAGAAGGATATTGAGAAAGTATATACCAGGAACTCAGATACTTCATCAGCTTTTTCTTTCCCATACAATTGCTCAACCAGAGCAACAGCAAACTCCATGGCAGTACCCGGTCCACGACTAGTCACAGCTTTGCCATCCACCTGCACTCTTGATTCAACAGAGATTGCGCTAGATGCTAATTGCTCCATACATGATGGATGGCCAGTTGCCTGTCAAAAACCAATGCAATTTATAATTTTAATATGCATACATAACAAATAATGAAATATTGGCAGGTGCGGGCTAAGAGATCTTACTTTCAGTCCTTTCAACACATCCCATGACCCAAATGCCACTGCAGGTGAAGCACAGATCGCCGCATGGAGCTTGCCATCTGCGGCCTGCTTCTTCACCAAGCTTTCCAGAACCTCATTATTCTTAAGATTGGCAGCACCTGGAACACCTCCCTTTAGCACCGAAAAAAAAAAGATAAATTCAAATTCAATTGGAGCTAAACTAAAGAGGAGTCAGCACATTGCAAAAAGCATGCAATAAAGCACAATAAGAGAAGCTGGAGAGAGGGAATAATACAAGCAAATGAAGATAAAAAGAGTTCCTCCAACCCTGATATGTTATGGATGACATCGAAGTTACACGAAAACATCCCCTTTATTGGCAGTTGGGGTGCATTGGGACATTGCTTGGAAAATAAAATAGTGCCATTAAGCAACATATGTAATCTTATGCATATATCTATGGTCATTGGGCATGAGCAACCAAAAGCCTACACCCAACAAAACTAAATACAAGTTAGCGAATTACATACTCACTTTTATCTGCTCTCAATCGCGAACTACAAACTCAAAAATCCCAAGTTTGTTCCACAATATTCTTGTGTTTTCTTGTTTTGTGGAAAAGTAATAAGTAATATTAGCACAAATTTTCATTTTCATGTCTACTTTTGTCAGCAACCAAACAAGCTGCAAAATTCAAAGTTCTAATACAAACACAATGATACATACATATATATATATATATATATATAGAGAGAGAGAGAGAGAGAGAGAGAGAGAGAATATGTACGGGTAGAGTGATGAGATCGAAGACGCTTTTGCTACAATCGGAAATCAACTACATAATTGGTGATATTTTACAACCAAAAGAAGAAGAAAAAAAAAAACTACTTCACATATGCATGAATTCGGACTGAGAAAATATTGCATACACCTGGGAAAAAGTCATGTTAACGAAAAGATCTTCCCACTTGTTGCAAAAGTCGATATAATAAAGAAATCGTTTCCTTTGACAATTTTTTTTTTTGGGCATCGTTAATATAGAAATGGATTTTCTGTACTAAACACGTTTGAATTTCAACATACAATGAATCAATTTAGTGTGGTGATTTTTCCATTCCGTGACTTAGACATGTTTTATTGTTAAACGGATAATTAAGGGTGGTGATTTTTCCACCCCCTTTTCGTTACACTGTAATTACAAAAGTATTAAAAACAAAAAAACCAAAAGAGAGTGTAAGTTAACAAAAGAGGAGTGGGAAAATCAGCTCCATTAATTACACCGATTAATGAGATATGTCGAGTTGTCCCATTACAGAACATTCCTCAACAATTGTATATTCCTTTCAAACGAATGCAAACATTTTGTTTTTCATTCTTATCCTATTTGAGGAGATGGGCACTTAGCTAGCAGCCACTTTCTTTGATAATTTCAACTCATTACATCAAGTTCTTGAATTTTTAATTTGTACTTTTGAGGAGATTGGCACTTAGCAGACACTTTCTTAGTTATTCCAAGATCTTGAACATAACCTCACAAGGGATTCATACTCAAATATGACTCCAGCTTTCTGCTTTCGCTAGTAGTGTCCCAAAAGTAAGGACGTACACATTATACGCCAATGAAAAACTCTAAGGGTGAACGAAAAGCATTACCTTAGCAAGCTCTATTGCTTTCTTGCGCCCGAAAAACTTCTCAACAATTCCTAGAGCAAACTCCATGGAAGTTCCTGGTCCTCTGCTGGTGATGAGGTTGCCATCAACCACTACCCTGTTCTCAATTTCACTTTTATCTGACAGCTTGTCGCACATTGCGGGGAACACTGTGGCCTTTTTGCCCTGAATCAAAGGAAAACAAAATTCATAACTGGATGCAGCAACAATTAACAATAACAAACACTAAAGGGAGAGAACATAAAAAGTATTTATTTCAAAATGTTTCAAAATGCAGACACTGTCAATAACATGAAATTTTATTTTTTTTTAAACCAAGAACTCCACTTTGTCGACTCAGCTTCCAAACTGGGGCCCACCTCCGAACCCTACAATCTTTGGGGGCAGGAAACACTAGCAAATTGCTAGATAGGTACCTTGATGAAAGTCGAACCCCTGACCACATGCCAGGGCCCAACTAGAGTCCCAACCACTGGACTAACAACTCATTGGTCAATAACATGAAATTCAAACAGCATATATACAGAAATATAAGGTTTGGAAAGAAATAAGTTGTTGTTATGGGTTTATATAATACAAGAAGCAGAATGGTTCAGTGAATTGACTATAAAGTAGTTCCAGTTAGTACACTCAAGAATCCAACGAGCTGCAGTAAGAATTGGGCAGTGTTAATGGAGTTGCACAAAACTGTACATGCGATTGTCAGGGTTGTGCAACGTTAATGAAGGTATCAAAGTCAGGGGAATGGTCCATTTAAGGAGAAAAGAAAATTCTCAAAACATGTTATAGGGCATACCTTGAGTAAGTGATAGATTAATATTTTGTACATTTAATCTATCTACATTTGCTTTGTTTTCATGTGAAATTGGTTGGTTTAATGTGTTTAGTGAAGATTTTGTAGGCATTCGTTCCTAGCAAGGGTTTGGAGCTAAAACTATGATTTTTGGAAGTTTACGGGACCGAAATGGATAGAATTATCAACTCAACAAAATCTCAGCAATTCACTATGTCATTTTATCAAACACCTGGAGTGCATCTGTGCTAGTGTCAATTATATCCACAACTGGTCTCAGACCAGTGCCAGAAAGTTTGAGTTAGAGAAGAGTACCATCATTTGTATGCAGCTGATAATTTTAGCAAAGACCCATTTGCATTTGCTGAAGGTTGATGTCTCTGTAAGCACCAATGACTGATTTGGTTAGCCAGAGAAGGAAAAAACCAAAGAATTGACAGAGAGTTGATGGACCGTGAAGAAGAATTCATTGATTAAATTGTTGAAGCACACAAACCTTATCTACAAGTATATTAGTGATGAAGGCTTACCCGAAATGGTCCAATGGTGGAGTTGGCAGCTTCAGAGAATGGCGACTTCTTCTATGTCCAGGTTCAATTGATTATTATTGATGTAGCTTTACCTCCAGGAAGTGGGCCAATCTATGAGAAATAGAATAATTGTTCATCAAGCCTTGATCCAATCCGATTTCCTCCCAAAGCCCATGACCCTTGCGAATTCCCACCAATTGAATAAATGGTCACCAGCCACATTCTTCTTTTGGGTAGGAATTAGATATTCCTCTCAGCCGATATCCTTCCCCAAAAACCGAGCCTAATATCAGATTTCCCTTTTTGACTTGGAATTCTCTATTTTTCCAAGTCTCAGCCGTGTGTTATTTCGAGGATGGGGTTTCCTATTATTTTCCTAATTCCTAACTAAATATTATATTCTTTTGGAGAATTCCATGGACCTATAAATGTTAAGTCTTAACCTAAGGCTGGGGGTTCTGCTTCTATCAATTTTTACGGAGACTACAGAGACAAAGGCACGAGAGAGAGAGTTTTAGAGAGACGAAGAGGACGACCTGAAGCTAGTTGCTGCTGTGCAGAGATCAAATCTTCAATTGGTTTTTTCTTTCCTATGACACTGTTTATCATGGTTTTTATTAAAGTTGTCATGAACTAATTCCTTTTGCTAAGGCTACAATGTAGCCTAGCCATGAATACTCAATTTCTTTAGTCAATGTTAATTCCAAATATTTTTCCATGTTGAGTATCTATTACTATGCTTAATGCTTTGAATGTTTGGCCAACATTTAATTGATTTGATGCTAAATTGACGACAGGGATATCCAATTTGGGGCTTAATAGATGCCATGAGTTACATGATTAAACAGGGATGTTTGTCATGACTTATGTAGTTGTTTTGCAGGTTTTCCGAGGAGCTTAATGGGTTCTTATTATCTTAATTCATTACTAGGGATAGAGTGGGTTGGTAATAGGAATACTTTTGGTATAACCAGGGATGGAGTATCAAATAAAATAGGGAAATTCTACTGTCAACATGGAGAATAATTAGGATTAATATGCTAAGGGAATTGAGTAGAATTGGCTATGGTGAAATCGGAAGCTCTAGTGCTCTCATAACTTGAATCTTACAATCTTATTTTTCTACACTTGCTTTTATTCATTGTTTTTAGTTAATTAATCACTCAAATCTCATCATTCAATTGTTCAAATAAAGTCTTGGGTTAATCACAATTGGTACTTAGTAAATTAAATCACTCTTCGTGGGAACGATACTTTACTTATTTCTATATTACTTGTGCGGATTGTGCGCTTGCAATAAAATTCACAACAGTAAGCCATGGGGTTCCAAAACTAGAGCTGGGGAGGCACATATCGCTCCATAAGGTCTCTGTGATTCCCTCTGCTTTTTTAAAAAATTCACAAGCTTTTCTGATTTTGCAAATGCTTGGGCACCACCAAGTCCACCTTGAAAGAAAAAAAAAACAAAGAACATGGTTAGGCTGATGAATTGGTAAATAGTAATGGCTAAACAGCAGCAAACTGGATGGAAACCCGACTTACAGGCAAAACAATTAGGTCATATGAAAGTTTGGCAGCTTCATCAAGGAGCACATCTGCCTCCAGTTTAACTTTGCGAGAAGCAAGAATTTCTAGGTGATCCTCTACAGAGGCCACCACAACATTTGCTTTGGCTCGTCATAGAATATCAATGATCATAGTAGCTTCCATTTCCTCTGTGCCATTTGCAATAGGTACAAGAATCTAAAAAAATAACAGACACGAAAGAGTTTATAATTCTTAAATCAAGTCAATAATTCTTACTGTCAAGTCACAAATTATCGTTGCAAATTTGTGAAATTTTTACCACCACCCTCAATTCAAAGGTAACTTGTGGAAACCTGAAATAATCCTAGGCAAATTTGCATATGTAAATCACTAGTACCAAGTAGAGCACTCCAGTATAGCTACTTCTTTTTTCCCCTTTTTTGGGCTTCCCCCATCTGAATGCAACTTGCGCTAAAGCTACTTAAAGCCCCCTAACACAAGTAGACAAAGTAATCCACACACAATATTGTTTTCAAATATTGTCCTTTGCTAAAAAGTGAACCAACACAAGCCCAAAAAATTAAAGCAACAGCAGGCGATGCCCCAATAAGAAATATACAATAAAATCAAATGTTTACCTTTGGGGAATCATAGGGAGTCCACTCAACTGGGTTTAGCTCAGTTATGATATATTCATCCCCATGGTTGGAACGCATGACCTGAGTACAAAAATGCAGTTACACGCGCATCACAAGCCTTGAATTAAAGGTAACCGGTGAAAGCCAGATCATAGCAGATCATATTTATTTTCATTTTCCCAGACAGTGAACAGCTTTGAAATCACTTGACAATAAAGCCACCGGTAGAATGACAACCAGCCAAAAAGAAGGGTATTGAGAAGTATATACCAGTGGCCCAGATACTTCATCAGCTTTTTCTTTCCCATACAATTGTTCAACCAGCACGACAGCAAACTCCATGGTAGTACCAGGTCCACGACTAGTCACAGCTTTGCCATCCACCTGCACTCTTGATTCAAGAGTAGTTGCGCTAGATGCTAACTGATCCATAAATGATGGATAGCAAGTTGCCTGTCAAAAACCAATACAGCCCACAAGTTCAGATTTATTCATTTCAGGAACCATAAGAAACACTAATCATAATTTCAATATGCAATGAAATATTGGCAGGTGCTTAGAGATCTTACTTTCAGTCCCTTCAACACACCCCATGACCCAAACGCCACGCAGGTGAAGCACAGATCGCGACATAGAGCTTCCCATCTGCAGCCTGCTTCTTCACCAGGCTTTCCAGAACCTCACTTTTCTTAAGATTGGCAGCACCTGGCATGCCTCCCTGTAGCACAAAAAAACAGATAATTCAAATTCAATTGGAACTAAACTAAAAAGGATAATCAAGCAATAAATCACAATCAGAGAAGCTGAAGAGAGGAAATAATACAAGCAAACGAAGATAAAAATAGTTCCTCCAACCCTGATACGTTATGGATGACATCAAAGTTACATGAAAACATCCCTTTAATAGGCAGTTGGGGGTGCATTGGGACATTGCTTGGAAATAAAATAGTGCCATTTGGATGCAGGGCAGCAGCTATAAGCTGCTGTACAGCGACCCAAACATACCCAAAATACAGAGAATAGAGGGATAAAACTGTAGAATTGAAGTTGGAACGAAGATAATTGAGTACTAACGTCTAAAATTATATTCATCAACAAAATTGAATACAAGAGTCTCTTAATAGTGTATTCATACTAGAATACAGAAAACCTAATTGACATAGGAAATTAAAAACCTAAACAGGAAATTAAAACAAATCCTAGTAAGAATAGGAAAACAAAAGAAGTAACTAATAATTTAAGGTAAATAGAACTCTAGCCCTAATTGACTAAAGGCCCAAGTGCTCTTGGAGAGCCCTATAGATGCTCCTGCATCACATTTGGTAACATATGTAATCTTATGCATATACCTATGGTCATTTGGGCATGCGCAACCAAAAAGCCTACACTCTAAAAACTAAATACAGCTGCTTTAAGTAAGAGTCTCTCCAGGTCCATCACAAGGTAAACGGAAACAAAGACTCACTCAAAAATCCAAGTTGTTTTCCAATATAGTTTTGTGGAGAACTAATATTAGCACAAATTTTCCTTTTCATTTATATTTGTCAGCAACAAAACAAGCTGCAAAATTTCAAAGTTCTAATACAGAAACACTAACACACACACACACATATATACATATATGCAGAGACAGAGAGAGATAGAAGAGAGTATGTACGGGTAGAGTGATGAGATCGAAGACGCTTTTGCTACAATCGGAAATCAAAACATCAGCGATGATCTTAACGCCATGGCAGGCTTCAACGCGAAGCTGCTTTTCCACAGAAGCCACAGTAACATCGGCTCCAGCTCGACGCAGAACGTCGATGGTGATCACCGCCTCCATCGGCTCCGTGCCATTCGCAATCGGACCAAAACCTGCTTCCACTTTCACAGTCAATCTCACTCTTACAAACACAAACACAAACACAAATACACACACAAAAACAAACAAAAAATTGTCAAAATCAGAAAAAGAGCTGAAGTTCAGCTGTGGTGGTCGTTACCTTCTTAGCAGGAGAAGCAGAAGCCATTGCTGCTGAGATTGAGAAGGAGAAGAAGCGCTTTTTGATAGAAGGGATTGTGGGTTTCAATTTGAGTTTGGATATATAATAAGAAGGAGACGAGCCCAAGAGAAATGAGCGTGGAGGGGACAAGTGACACAGTGCCATTTGGCCTCCGGAGGTTTTGCGTTGCTTCTAGAATGTCTCAATGGCTTCGGGGTTATGTGAAGCTGTGGATATGGAGGATTTTCAATCCTTGCTTTGCTGTCTCTTTTGTTGGCCGACCCAGAAGCCCAATCTTTACTCTTATGAATTGAATACGAACAAATACCTATTGGATGATACCCAAAATTACTAGATAGAATTCCAACAACTAGACCCAAATTTAGTAAATAAGTACATGGATCTAAAGGCGCAACATGTCTCGTTTATTTGAGAACCAAATCAAGTGCATTTTCCCACGGCGCTTTGCTTCTTGCTTGTTTTGAAGATTGGCACACCATGTAAACTATATACAAATGAATTGACGTTATTGCCCACAAATCTACGAAGTCAAAGTTTCCATTCTTGTGTCTCTTCCACAGTTACACTAATATTTCAATCCACCCATATATCTATCTAATAATCTAATAACTAGTTCTTGAAAGTACACAAAAATCTTTGACACAAAGCGCATAGGTAGGTGCAGTCTAATAATGACCCTAAGTTCAACTCAAAGCAACGTTAAACCAACTGTAAGGAGGAAAAGTAATAAAAGAGTGAGAATAAGATGAGTTGTAAAGTTCGAGTAGTGAAGTTTTATAGGGTCTTTCTATCCAAGTGAAGGTAGTCTGCATCCACGTACATGTCTATCTCATCAAGTCTCCCTATGAGATAGTGCTATGAGATTATTACGCACTTGCTATGCGTTAGAACTTATCTAACAAGGAATTTTGCTACTTTAGGATTGGTAATTACATTTGATGCCGGTTTCCCTGTCATCAGGTCGCTAACTTCCTTGCTTTCTTAGTATTAGCGTCAGTTCCATACATGGTCTTACGACTTTGCATAGACATGTGTTTTTAGTAAACATTCACCCTATACTAGTCACATATGCAAAAGGGTAAAGTGTGGTTTTGCCCCATGAACTATAAGGTAATTCGAACTTACCCCACTGAATTATTTCGTCTGCCGATTTAGTCCCTCAACTCGTAATAAATAGTCAATTTCCTCCTTACCGTTAAGTTTATCTAATTTCATTCATTTTTCTGTTAATAACAAGGGTGAATTTGTAATTCTAACTTAAAATTCATAAAAAAATATTGTAAATAATTAACTTTTAGAAGAAAAAAATCTTTGGGGGAGAAGAAATCGGTGGGGGTGGGGGTTCTGTGGGGAGAATATTTTTTTTTCTTCTGTAAGTTAAAATTTTTACAATATTTGTATGAATTTTATGTTAGAATTACAAATTTGCCCTTGTTATTAATAGAAAAATGTATGAAATTAGATAAACTTAACGGTAAGGGGGAAATTGACTATTTATTACAAGTTGAGGGACTAAATCGGCAGACGAAATAATTCAAGGGGGTAAGTTCGAATTGCCTAATAGTTCAGGAGGCAAAATGGCTAAAAATCCTATGCAAAAATATTAATTGACCTAACATATGTGGTTTGCAAATGACTATATCTATTGAGAATTTAACAGTTTTTCTTGTTATTTGAGCAGCTGCAGCACATACAATCTCAAATGTTGATAACCATAACAAGGAGAAAAACTGTCTAAACCCACATGAGCTGATGCAGCACAAAGCAATCTTTAATTAATGTCAACAACCATAAAGACGATAGTCTACAATACCGGCTACAAGAAAGTAATGTCATCTCCATTCATGGGCTAAACAAAATTTTGGCCAAATTTGGAGGGCCACATTTGGCCCTTTAGCCCTCCAACCGGACCGCATTTACTCTTGTGGTGCGCATTTGCTGAATGGTGTTTGGGAGGGACTGAAATGTGATTTCTTCAATCAGAATATGTGAATTTTATCAGGATTGATTTGATGGGTTTTGATCTGCATAATGGTGGGATTTTTTTGGGATGTTTTGCTTTTGATGTTTCATTCAGTTCTCATAACGGGTTTAAATTGTGGTTAAATGTTGATGATTTTTCGTTTTCTTTGGTATTTATGAGGTTTCTTGCCCCTAGGATTGAATGTATGGGTGGTATATCCTATGGTTGCCTAGGAAAGCTCTCACACCCTCTCGCTATTTCTTAGTGCAATTGTGTGTATGCTTGGGAATTTTTATACTGGTAACGGATTTGTCATAGGTCTTATTTTGATTAATATCTATTTACTGTTTTTTTCCAGTTTTAGGAATTTGCATATAAATCTTAACATTATTTCGTATTCTACTTTGGGGTCACAATGGACAGTTCTTAGGTGATTTGAGGGATAAATTTAGGCTTTTTGGGGAAAATATTTAGCAGAGCCTTACTGAACTAAAAGAAAAAAAAAGCATTTAGAAGAGCTGTAGACTTCATGCAAGCCTAGGAGGTGCCATTTTTTGCCGGCTTGTTTTTTTTTTTACGTCGCACTTATTTCGTGATGGATTTTCTTTTGAGGGGCCTTTTTTAATTTTTAAATTCATGAAAGCTAAGCTAAATTACGACATGTGAAAGCAAAAAAGAGGTTGCACTATGGGTGGGGGAATTGAACCATCTGCATGTCTTCTTTCCTGAAGTTTCTTATCCTTTTTTCTTATGAGGCTCCAATCCTTTATAGAGCCATTGGACTGTTTTTTGTTGCGGTGTGTGTTTATTTCCTGACTAGGTTGATATTTGACAATGACCACCTTGTGATGAACAAGATGGTTTAGAACAATAATTTTTCTTTATTTATTTTCCTCGAAATTTAGTTTGGTGTGAAATGCATGGCAGAAGCAAGTTAGTAACTGATAATTATTTATTTATTTATTTATAAGAAACAAAACATTCATTGTATTTATATCTTGTTTTGGAATGTAAGATTAGTGAAAGCAACGTAGAACATAAGATTAAAAGACAATAATGTTGTTTTGGATTGTGAGATTAGTCATTGTATTTATGGTCTCAACTGGGTCCTCTTCACCATGCAATTAAAACCGGACGATTAATTAAGACCATAAATATGACTGATCCTATGTTCCAAAACAATATCATTAGAATTAAGATTTCGGTCACTTTGGTTTTTATTAGTTGCTGTTTCCAATAGCATTTTACAACAAATGAAGAGGAACCAGTGGAGATCGTAGATGCAATGACTGATCTTACGTTCCAAATTAATTTCTTTCAAGTCGCTTTGGGTGTCATTTTGGCTGTTGCCATGCACTTACGCTAAATGATAGCCAAGTGCCATTCTTGTGACTATTACTCATTTAATGTCACGTTAGCTCTTTCTCTCTCTCTCTCTCAAGATGTATAAGTGTGTGTGTATATCATATATCTTCCTCCTACCGTTGCCCTAAAAAGGAAAGCCATAATGTACACGAAATATACCGCAGATCTTAAGGAGTCATCAATACGTAAAAACATCTATTGTAACTACCAAATCTTATCACCCTGAGATGTATGCCATTCTCTAAGACGTATAGTGAATTGAGTTATGAGTATTGCATTTTTGTGGGGCTTCTGCTCAGTTAACTAAGGGGGTGCAAACCATCTTTCCTGGTTGGATCTAATCCACTTCGTGGTACTGAAGGCTTGAAGCTGAAGTTAAATCCCTTTTTCTTTATGCTCCCTTTCTCTGTCACTCTCTCTCTCTATCACTCTCTCCTTCTCCCACTCTCTGTGTGCATGTGTGTGCCCCTTGTTTGAATGCTCATCGACAGCAAAAAATATACGTGTATTTGTATGAAATGAATGCACATATGTAAACAGACGTATATATGGCTCTTTTTTTTACATTTCTTTTTGTGTCAGGCAAGCGGCCGATGCTATCGACTTTGTCCTTCTGTTTTGGGGGAGGTCTCGCTGCCTTTGGCAATAACCTGCCTTTCTTTTCAAACCACTCAGGTTTGAGCAATGCTCGGAAGCCCAACTTGTTGTAATACACTCTTCTGACAGACCCACCTGCAGCTTCAACGGCTTCCTTTGCCCTCACAGTGACACGCGATACCTGCAAACCTCATTTGTAAGTCCATTTTTGAGTTGCATGCAAGGAAAAGAGGAAGCTCGCATGATTTGCACATAAGTGACAAAAATGATATCAAGTGCACAAGGTTACACTCAAGTCAATATCAAGGTCTTGGAGATTACCAGACAAACCAGCACACAAAAGAATTACGGTGAAAAAAATCCAAAAGTCTGACCTATACACATTTACTCCTTACATATCTGGAAAATAATTAGCATATAAATATTAAATATTACTCGATTAAAATTGATCTGCAAACTAGTTTAAGAAATCTAAGACTCATCCGACGATGTTTATATGAAATAAATTACCTAGTGGAAACATTTCAGGCCATCACCAAAATTGGCACTAATGAACATGATGAATCAACATTTTCCAGTCATAACATGGTTCTGCTTTATGAAAATAAAGTGAACTGTTCACGTTATTAAAATTTAATGGAGATCAGACGTAAAATCACTAAAGACTCGAAACAAACACAAACTATGTTCATTACAACAAAATCATTACACCTTGGGTCAAAAATCTAAAATTGATGTGGTGAGGTACTCCCAGACCACAAAAACAGTTTTGAGGTGAATGCAGCAATTTTAAATCCAGAAATGGTGAAGAGGTAAAGCAACCACCACACACACAAAATCTAGTAGAAAGCCCAGATGAATCGGCCACTGGATCTGTTCAGCACCACATCCCATCAATCGGACTCCATCTTTAATCTGCTTCCCTATTGCCCCGGTATCCTATTGTAACAATAATTGCCATATTGAAACAAAGTTGATGCAGGAATTGGTTCAATAGTCTGAGAAGGAATTCATTGCACCTTGAGTGTTGTTTTCATTTTAATCAACTCAGAAGAATCAATCTTTCCTGCGTTTATAAGTTTGGCAATTTTTCCTAATCCAATTGGCTGCCACAAAGACATGTATACAATATCAGAAAACGAACGGAAATAAACATGATACATTTAAAAGCCTCCAACCCTGCTCTACCATTCACCAACGGACCCAATGCCAAAGGGCTTCATGCCATTTGAATGGTCATTATCAGTAAGATGATCTAGAACTCAGAGAAGAAAAGAAAGAATGAAACATTTGAGGAATTGAAATCCAAGAAAGACTAAGATTATCTCCACTTTCTAGTAAAACCTTAGTTAATTACTTATGTAGTGTGTAAGATAAAATATTTATATAGAGCGAAGCCTATTTTGAAGAGGGAATAAACAGATGAGACACTGATTTTGGTGGTACAAAATCATAATACAGACTCACACATTTAAGGCAGAAAACAAGTTTTAAAGTTCCAAATAGTACTTCACTCCTCAGAGCTACAAGTTGTATCTGTCATTAAAAGACATTTCTTCCACCAACATACCAACTTATACATCACATCAAGTGTAAGGTACTATTGCATTATTTACCATTCCTAACAAGATATCAGTCAAATGATTGCACACTTTCAAGGATTTCCATAGATCAAAGCGCAAGACATTACATCCATCTATACACACCATTCTTTCATTTTTCATTGCTATTATTTTTGCTTATCAAGCACCTATTTATCCACCAATTGCTAAGAAGGCTTTGAGACATAGAATGCAGGGAACAAAATATTATAGAAATATGGGCTCTAAAAAATGTGTCCCAGTGCATGAAGCTCCCACCAATGAAGTGTATGGGGAGGGCAAGATGCAAGCCATATTTGTGCTTCTAGAAAGGTTGTTTCTCTCAAACCACGACCACCAGCTTACTTGGGGCAAGACACACCATTACATAAAGACGTATTAACAATAAGAATCTTTGCTATTGCAATAAACCAAGTAGACTTTGAGCATCAGCACTGGAAATGGTTAAAAAGAAAGCGAGATTGGAGAATGCACCCACCCAGTGCATGTTAAATTCTGCTAGCTCATATTTTATTTTCTTTCTTCTTTTTATTTTTTGCTTTTGCCTGGAATAGGACAGGGACTGATAAGAATAAGTATCATTGTATCAACAAAGAATCCAATCCAGTAACAATTTAAAGGGTTCTTCCCAATGTACAATCAGCACTTTACTTTAGTACCAACTACCATTGCACCGTTGGAAGCTACTTCCATAATTATCTATCCGGAGAGGCATATTCACACAGTTAACATAAAACCCTGGTGGTCATTATAGCTCAGGGCTTGCATAAATTCAGTATTTCATTATTTACTATAGTCTTCTACCATTTAAAATGTGTGTGTCCACACGCAAACACAAACAGAGCACTTTGGGCATCTTACAGAGTACATGAGTAATGATCCCAAACATGCATCTGTTAAATATATCAACCTGAATTGACATATAAAACAAATATAACGGGGATAAGTTAATTGATCAACCTCTTTGTGTTATAAAACAAATATCACTACTTTTTTGTAGTAGTGATATAATTGGTCAAATCTCTGCACAAAGTAGTGAATATGATTTGAAAGAAGAGGTCTTCAAATTTTTCCATGACAATCATATGAAGGAACAGTTCACATTATGATATTTGACATTATATTTCATTATCTAATAATGTGAATAAGTAGTATGATATAAGATAAGAATTCAATTGCACGGTCAAACCAATTTGAATAGGTTATTTCACAACATCTCATTTAGTTTGGATAATCATGACTCGCCCCTAGGTGTCAACCATAGTTTGTGGAAGTCCTAAAAAGTTCAAATTAACTTTTACTAATAGAAAGAATTAAATTATGGAATTTAATTCGTATGTCAAGTTTGAGAAGTTGAGTCAATCCACTACATTGCTAAAGGGAACCTACGGATCGCACAACGAAAGAATGTGACTATAGTTACAAATGAAGAGAAATGAACTAGGGAATCACAAGTCAATAGTCAATTATCAAATGTTAGAGTCAACGGTTAAAAGTCAACATGTTGACCAGAGCAATTGACCAAAGTCAAAGAATTAGACTGGGTAACTAAGTTAGACTATAATTATACTTTAAGAGTTAAATTGTAATTCATAATTAAGAGTTGAATATTATGTAATTAACTTTGACATATGTTATATGAGGCTTTGGAATATGATTTAAATATAAAGGGGACAAAATAGCCCAAAAGCTAATTAGGCTTTTATCTAAGCTGCATGACAAAACAGTCTCTCTCACAAGCAAAATAATAGAGAGAATCTTATAGACAAGATATAATGTAGGGAATCCATATTGAGGGCCCATTTTTGTGGATGGTATGAATGGTTTGTGCGGTGACAGAAGTGAATGAAAATGGTGGAGGTCCTAAGGGCCTGTTTGGTATCCTACTTGGATCTAATTTTATAAACTCAAAAACATATTTTAAGTTCAAAACCACAAAAACTCGTTTGGTATCCCCATTTTTAAAAACTCAAACCCAAGAAAAACTCAAATACACCCCCATTATTAAAAACAAAAAAAACAATTTTTTTCTCTCTCCTCCCTCTCTACACGCTCTCTCGCATCTCTCTCTCTCTCTCTCTCTCTCTCTCTCTCTCTCTCTCTCTCTCTCTCTCTCTCTCTCTCTCTCTCTCTCTCTCTCTCTCTCTCTCTCTCTCTCTCCTCCCCCTCTCGTCTCTCTCTTTCTCCGCCCTCTCCCATCTCTCTCCCTCTCTCTCCCTCTCTCTCCTCTCTTCCCCCTCTCCCCCTCTATTTCTCTCTCCTTCCTCTCTCATTTCTCTCTCTTGCCTCTATCTCGTCCTCTTCCCTTGCCCGTATCCCTCTCTCTCTCTCTCTCTCTCTCTCTCTCTCTCTCTCTCTCTCTCTCTCTCTCTCCTTTTCTTTTGTTAATTTCAATTTGGGAATCTAGGGTTTATGATTTTCTTATTTTAATTTCAATTTTTTAGATCTTAAAAATAGTTTGGAGTTCAATACCAAACAAGTTTTTAGATCTTAAAATCACTATTTGAAAATTCATGTTTTTAAAAAAATCATAATTTTTTAATTTAATTTTTTGAGTAAGATACCAAATAGGGCCTTTTGGTTTTGAATAAGCTGATCAGATTTCAAACCCATTAGTTCTTCCCTTTCTTCTATTGGTTCAATGGAGATAGAATATGTGAAGCTGCTAAACACATTTGAGAAATTTGAATAAGCTGATCAGATTTCAAACCCATTAGTTCTTCCCTTTCTTCTATTGGTTCAGTGGAGATAGAATATGTGAAGCTGCTAAACACATTTGAGAAAGTCAAATGGCAGCAGAAGTAAAATATAAGTGAATGGCCCACACCAACAGCCATAGATAATGATCCCTTCTGATCTTTGACCAAAAAAAAATGATCCCTTCTGATAGGGATGACATAATTTGGAATAATTGAAATGGAAAACGCATTCAATTGGGCAATTACAGATAGGGTTTTGGAAATTTGGTACAAAGGCCAAGCAACAACTAGTTCCATGATTATTTTAGGTCCTAAATTCTATGTGAGATTCCCATGTGTTGCGCAAACACCCAAAAGAAACTGTGTTTGATAATTCTTGTGGACAAGATTTGTGCTCTACCATGACAGCTTTGGCAGATTTGGCAACTCGACAAATCAGTTGTGACTTGCTCGGTTTTTCTATGATGCAGGCTTTTTCAGAACTAAATTCACCATCCATAACCATAATTGAAAAAAGTGCCTTAAACAATGCATACTTGAGATTCGCTGATAGTTGTTGTCTATGATTCTCAATTTACCCATAATTGGTTTATTCTTATGATGTGGCAATGTCTTATATGCTGCAAATATAAGGCCTGTTTGATAATTATTTCAATTTTAGTTTTCATTTTTTATTTTTTGTGCTAGAGTAAAGGGGAAAAAGAGTGAGAATGAAAGTGAGGATGAGATTGGAAATGAGATTAAGAGGGAAGATGAGAGGAGAGGATGGGAGGGAGGAGTAACAAAAGCGAAAACAAAAACAAAAAACTGAAATCTATTTCAAATTGTTTTCACTTTTGCTACTCCTCTCTCTCATCCTCCCCTCTCATTCTTTCTCTCAATCTCATCATCACTCTCATTCTCACTCTCATTTTCCTCTATACTCTAGCACAAAAAATGAACATTAAAAACTAAAATTGAAATGGTTATCAAACAGGCCCTTAAAGTCCATAGCAGGTTTAGAAAGAAAATAAATAAAACGATAATGCATCAGTTGGTGTAATAAGTTAGTGTCTCTAATATTACTCATCATTTATGAATAAAAAAAATGATGTAAAAGTTTATGAATGGATTAGCCAAGAAGGGATTAGAACTTATATAACTGCTGCTACTAAGTATGATGAGAATTAAAATGTGGAATTTATAAGACATGCTTTGTTTGGGGCCAAGTGCCCAAGGAACCATGCCCGACAACTAAGGTATGAGATCCATGTTTCAAGGCTCCTAGGTTAGATTAGGGTTTAAATGTCAGATTTTTTATTCAAAGCCTAAGTTCTGGGCCAGTATGGGCTTCTCTAGGGGCGGACACACAGAGGGACAAATGGGGTCAAGCGACCCCACGGAAGCTGGAAATCAGGGATGAAGTTCTCAGGCGACCCCAAGCTTGCTGGTGTGCAACCCTAAGGTGTGCACACCACATATGCGATGAAATGCATGAGAGAGACGTCGACTGCTACTGCCTTGCTCAACGCACGAGGCTCTTCTTCTTTTTCTTTTTATTAAAAAAAAAAAAAAGCATGGCCAAAAGCAAGTCGTTTTGGTCGGTAGCGTGATTATTTTTTTAAAAAAATTACCTTGCTTCAAAACGAAGTCGTTTTGAGCCAGGTTATATTTAAAAAAATAATAATAGGTACCCAACTCCAGTAGCCTCCAAAACCCAATTTTCTTTCACATTTCCCTCTCCTCTCTCAAACCCTAATCCTTTACATATAGTATTTTGGGCTTAAGATTTATAGGTAGTGTTTTTTATGGATTAGATTTTATTGATATTTCATCTTTTGCTTTAAACTCCATCATTAAATGGGGTTGAGTTCGCCAGAGAAGTGGGGTTGGGGCTGAGGATGGGGTAAGGGTAGGGGAGGTTGGGATGGGCGGAGAGTTTGAGTAGATGTGTTAGTAGTATGCCCTTAAAGCCAACTAATTATATGATAATTAATGTTAAGAACATCTTTTATAATGACTTATTAAGTTATTCATGGGCAAGACCTGTTGTTCTCAACCATAATATTTGGTTAATTATCATAACAATAAAACAACCATAGTCCTAGGAATATAAAAGTGTACATGAGAACTATGTAATGAGATTACATACATGGGAACTTGTCATGATCCCTAATCCTAAATATGTTCCTGGTCATAGGAGTATCAATTGGGCATTGATATTTCGCAAAGAACGGTACACACAGTATCATCTCTGGCGAGGTCTCAAGTCATTGAGTCTGGCGACATCTAGATATGTGTGTAGGTGCTTGTAGGAGAACAAGTACATAGAACGCGATCCAATGCATGAGTTCTAGTATGGAAGTCTTTACTCACATGTCAAACTAGAACTTATAGATTGTAATGGTGCAAACTAATCCTTATACCTGAGACATAATAGATGTCATGTGGCTATGTTGTTAGTCTTAGAGGACACTATACAGTTGTGCTAAAGTATGCATAACTTAAAGGTGTTCATCGGGACTCTAAATAGAGTCATGAAGGCAAATGAATGTACAACAAAGGATCTCTACTATCAGTAAAGAGAGAAAATACTCCATGATATGATTGGTCAAGTCTCTATGTAGAGTAGTGGATAAGTCTCTATGTACCAAGATAATCATATAAAGGAACAATTCACATTAGGATATTTGACATTAGATTCCATTATCTATGTGAATAAGGAGTATGTTATAAGAGAATGATTCAATTGCACGGTCATTCCAATTTGAATGGGTTCTAATGTTATGTAGTATGACAAAGTTATGGTTAAACTACATATTAATTGCTACCTTTGCAAAAATACAAAAATTAAATGAACAAAAAAAAACACATCAGTCAATTCTTAATGAACAAAAACAAATCTTTGAATTCTTAAATTAAGGAAAGAAAAGCTAAAACACTGTTTCTTTTTCTTGCTACTGGCAATGGCATAAATGTTTGTAAATCAATTATATGTAGCAGGTAGTAGGACTTCATATGCTCCTGAACAACATGCATGATGATGGCCTTCAATATGTTCCAAAAACCTACGAAACAATAGAAGAAAATAAACAAAATAAGCAAGCTAGGCTTTGAATCACAACATATAAGCCCTTTCACATGTTATAATTTCTGAAGAAAGAACAACAGTGCAATCGGCCTGAACCTTTTAACTATTTTCATTCTTTTCCTTCATCTTCTCGGAAGGCAAACAGAGATTTGCATCTACAGTTTCCTGCAACAAATTAAAATCAAAGGCGATTAAAAAAAAACTATAATTAAAGGCCTAAATAAAATTGAGAGAGATTATGATCCTTACCTTTAAGAAAAGGAACCCCACCATATAATCTTGTAATATAGAGAGGATGGGGCAAAAGAAAACTACTCAGAGAGGATATTGGAGTTACGGAGGAGGTTATGGGATTGATGGAGTTGGAGGAAGTTCACCCACTATGGGACTCTCTTTCTTTGCCAGAATTTCATATTCTAATTTTACTTTTTTAAGTTTTTATTTTGCGTTTTTACAATAATATCTATGTGAGTTTTATATGCTAGTTTTAGGATCGTTATGATTTTTTTGGGGGTGTTTTTGTCCAAAAACATTTGGTGAAGCCTGTGACCCCAACTGTTTTTTACCTGACTTTATAATAGTAGAGATAAGTATTATTTCTCCAAAAAAAAAAAAAAAAACTCTTCCCATGTAAAGATAATGTATCTACTACTTATAACAGTGGTGGGGATTTTAAAATTTTCACTTTTAAGGCATTGTATCTTATTTCTATAAAAACAATAACTCTTCCCATATAAGGATAATGTATTTACTTCTTACAAGTACAATTGTGGGGATAATGTATTAACCTAAGGTGCATTTTCACCATTATTCTTAACACTTGACACGTGTCCATAAGCATAACTATGGTTTCATAAATACAAAGCAAAAGTTAACTATAGTTATGTTTATGGACACGTATTAAGTGTTGAAAATTGTGGTGATGGTACACTTTTAAAGTGGTTTGCAAAAATATTTCCTAATATATATAGATATAAATGATCGGCTTGGATAAGTTAGCCCTTGGAGAACGTTTTACCATTTGAGTCCCGCATTTATTTGAATTTATTTGGATAAATCCATATCCAATCCCAGATTGGCCTACTAGACACTAGAATTTTTTAGTCTAATTTTCCTGTTACCAAATCCCCTTTGCCCCTTGTTTCCTCTATATATTTTTTGACACGTGTCATATAACATATTATTGTGTTGAAATATTGTTAACAATGTTAAATTTATATTTAGTCATATTACACATGTCAAAAAATATATAGAGGAAACATTGGGGGCACAAGGGATTTGGGAATAGGAAAATTGAACTTATAATTTTTATCCCAAAAGAAAACCAACCCCCGGAGAAATTTTTAAATGTACCGGGTACACCACGTGGCTGGTGTACCATCCAATAGACTTAGGACATTTGGAATTACTTTCTAATTTATTGCATTATTTTTTATGACACATGGGCGGGCTGCATTGGAAACATTCCACATGTCCTACACCTAGTGGATGGTACACCAGCCACGTGGTGTACCGGGAACACCCAAAAATTACTCCAACCCCCGACGTACGGATACATCCATTTACAATAATACTACTTGAAGTTGCTTATATATTGAATAATATTCTATCCCCCTGTCTCTCTATCTCTCTTTCGCTGCTCACTCTCTGATATATTTTTTCTCTCTCTCTCTCTACCTATCTCTCTCTATCTCTGTCTAGCCGGAGACAGACCAACGATCAAGATGTCTGACAGGATAGCCGAAAAAAATGCCATCTCCGACCAACCCAAGAACACAGGAATTGCAGACTTTGATCCGCCACAGAAACCCAAGACAAACAAATTCGCCATTGCGTGCTCCATTTTGGCTTGCATGACATCAATTTTACTGGGCTACGGTAATTATCCTATTAGCACTTGAAATCGTTTTCTCTCTTTTTTTTTTAATCTTAATTCTGTAAGAACAAAATTGTTGGTCTTGGAGTGTATGAACTGAGTGTGGTCACTTTTGTTTACAGATATTGGAGTGATGAGTGGGGCTAACCTCTTCATCAAAGATGACCTCAAAATCAGCGACGTCCAGATTGAAATACTTACCGGCACATTGAACATCTACTCTCTCGTCGGCTCCGGCTTGGCCGGCAGAACCTCAGATTGGATCGGGCGCCGGTACACCGTCGTCCTCGCCGGAAGCATCTTCTTTGTCGGAGCTATCCTCATGGGCGTCGCCCCCAACTATGCCTTCCTTATGTTCGGCCGGTTCATCGCTGGAATCGGTGTTGGCTACGGTCTCATGATCGCTCCGGTCTACACCGTCGAGCTCGCTCCGACTTTGTCCCGTGGCTTCCTCACATCTTTCCCTGAGGTTTGTTTTCTTTCCTTATTTGTTTATTTACATTTTTTTTTGGTTTTGGAGCCCAAAACAAAACTGAGCAGGGAACAAGTTATGGACTATACGTTTGCAAAAGACTAATTACTGATTATCAGACCAAAAGACAGATTAATTATTTAATTAAAGAAAAAAAGTTGTGATCAATTATGTGTGTATATATAATATGTTTGGATTGGACTATAGGTGTTGAATTTACACTAATTGATTTGTTTTTTTTTGGAAAAAAATGTATAGGTGTTCGTCAATTTTGGCATATTATTGGGGTACGTCTCCAACTATGCCTTTTACAAGCTCCCAGCTCACCTCAATTGGAGGTTCATGCTCGGCATCGGCGCCATTCCCTCCATTCTTCTCGCCCTTGGCGTCTTAGCCCTGCCCGAGTCACCACGCTGGCTTGTCATGCAGGGGCGACTTGGGGATGCCAAGCGTGTCCTCAACAAAACCTCAAGCTCAAAGGAAGAGGCTCAGTTGAGGCTAGATGACATTAAAGAAGCCGCAGGCATAGCCAAAGACCTAAACGACGATGTCGTTCCAGTCTCGAAGAAAAGTCATGGTGAAGGCGTATGGAAAGACTTGATCCTGCACCCAACGCCAGCCGTTCGCCACATTTTGATCGCAGCCCTCGGCATCCACTTCTTCGAACAATCCTCGGGCATAGACTCTGTTGTCCTGTACAGCCCCAGGATCTTCGCGAAGGCAGGGATCAAATCCTACAACCACAAGCTCCTTGCAACCGTGGCCGTTGGATTTGTCAAGACCATTGCCATCTTGGTTGCCACATTTTTCCTTGATCGGGTTGGGCGACGCCCGTTGCTTTTGTCCAGCGTGGCCGGGATGATATTTTCCCTCGTGTGCCTCGGGGTGGGCCTCACAATCGTCGATCATCACCACGACACGGTCCCATGGGCCATCGGATTGTGCATCACCATGGTGTTATTGAACGTCGCATTCTTCTCAATTGGGCTGGGGCCCATCACATGGGTTTATAGCTCTGAGATCTTCCCGTTGCAGCTACGCGCGCAAGGGGTTAGTTTGGGAGTGATCATTAACAGGGTGACAAGTGGCGTCATCTCCATGACTTTTATCTCACTATACAAGGCCATCACAATTGGTGGGGCCTTCTTTCTCTACGCAGGGATTGCTGCATTGAGTTGGGTCTTCTTTTATATGATGCTCCCCGAAACACGAGGCAGAACCCTTGAAGACATGGAGGTGTTGTTTGGTAAATATCATAGGTGGAGAAAAGCGAATGCCATGCTCAAGCAGTGCAAGCAAGGCGATGGTGACGAAAACAAAAGTCAAGTCATCTAGGATTTAAAGTTTACTATGTTATATAAGTAAAGGGAAATTAGAGAGAAATAAGAGGAAGAGAAAGACAAGAGAATTGTTCTCTCAAACTTATTTTATTCATCTTTGATAAGCACCTATTTATAAGCTTACAACTATAAGTATTTAACCCACAAATTATGAAAAGGTGGAGATAATGGTGGTCGTCCACATTCTCATAAATTTATAACATATGGATTTTTATTTTTATTTTGATGTGGGGATTTTTAGTATTAGTAGTGGGATTTAAATAGTCTTCTTTTTATTTGAGTATAAATGTTTCCTATGCAATGGAGAAAATAAATTTTATATATTTTTATTCGAAAGGATTTTCTAATGTGCTTTCCCTTTGTAATTTTTTTTGTTCTTTCAAAAGCAATGAGAATATTCTCATTAATAGCTTTCAAGGGACCTATAACAATAATTGATATTGACACCCACCCATCATTCGTGTTATTGAAAAAAAATTACATATACATATACCTTATCTTTTGTTTTTTTATAAGTGATAAAATATGATTGATGTGAAACAACTGGTACAACAAGTCTGAATTCGTATAGGTCCTTTGTGAGCTATTAATGACAGTTCCTTAGGATTGTCACTACAATGAATATGGATAAAATCTTCTTTAGTAATGTCTCGAATTTTCAACAACAAATAGCCTATTTAAAGTTATCACAACCAAATCAAATCAGGCACATGAAGCTCGGAAACTTCAACAATTATACCTGTAAATTTTTTTCTAAATACAACACCACTGTTCCGAACCACAATGTCAATATTGACTCAACTCTTTTGAGTCAAATATTTCATTACAAACTTACGAAATAAATTGAATAATCAACATATTACATAATTTGCTCCTCCGAGCTTATTTCACACATCGGAAGTCTAAACTCACAAACACTCTCACACCATACTTTGTACACTGCAAGTATACCCCCTGATTTATGCTCTTGATGAGACCATGTGTTCTTATTACCTGCAGGATTAGCCCCTACACTAGTCAATAGTGTACCAGGTTCATCACCAACAAACCCGATAAGCTTTTTAAAGCTCGTGTGAGTAAACCACAACCAGCAATATAAATATTTCATTTACATATAATATACAAACACATGAACTTTCATTAGCATACCACAATCTTTGTATAACCAAGGTAATCATATTCAATCATCTCATCACAATCACAATTCTTTTATTTTATAAGAACTGTTAGGTCCTCAGCTTACCCAAAACCTCTTTCAAATCCTTTAGAAACACAACTCATAAATGTCACTCTTGGACAACAGAAGTGAGAATACGCTAGACTCTCCCAACTCACTAGCACTAAATTCCACACCCAATAGTGCATGTTCACAAATCTGCGCCGAAGCCAAGTAACTATGTGTTACCCTCATTAACATTGTAATGGCGACACTTCGAGCTCTAAATGGTTTAGGGCCTCGCACCCAGGGCTATAATTCCCTGATTACTTGCCACGGTGAACCACCTAAAGGTTATCTTCCAATTGAAGGAATCAGTGCATTCTCACATCTATCCTTCCAATCACAACATCAACACACACCTAAAACAATAAATATGCATTTTCAAATCAAATATTGTTTTCTATCTCAAATACATATATATATATATATATATATATATATATATATATTTACGTGGTCATTCACTTATGAACACCACCAAACAATCATAACATAATATGGTCATTCTCCAGAATACCATCCATTTTGCAAAAAACGTGCAACTCATTTAAAATCAAAACACATTTTATTGATTTTAAACTCACACAAAACAGTTTCTCAAAAACCACATCAACATATCATTTATATCCATTAACATTATCATAATCACATTATAATATATATAATAATTCATGATTTTACTCACGATCCAGATGGTTTCACTCACCTCTCGTCCAAGCTACGTCTTCAACAACTCAACTAATTCTCAATCTCAAAACTCATCCAGCAACTCAAGCTCTCCAATCCTCAAATTATGGCTCCGCAAAACCGAAGAAAAGTTTGCAACTTAACTTAAAATCCATAATCCAAGATTTCGCTCCCAAATGACGAAAATGCCATTCGAACCAACCGGGGGTCTAAAGTGATCAATCATTGTCCAGACAATTCCAAAACTGTGACGTACACACTGTCGACGTCAAACATGACCAATGACACCAATTGTCCAAAAAGTCACTATTTGGGTCCCGCAGGTCCCACCCATCCAACCGACACTCCAAAAATTCACCTAAGACCTACGACCTCAGATTTCAAATCCAATCGCACCAATGGACTCTAAATATTCCCGACATCACTTGCATCAATTTGGGCTCGATCCAACGGTCGGATCATTCTTGATCGCACGATCACGCACAATCGAACGGCAATCGCTCACCGCGAACTTTGAAAGACAACAACTTAATACTGGGACGTGCGATTGTCAATCCGTATGTACCTACAGACTCACAACAACACCAGTTACCACATATATAAAATTGGAGACAATATAACGGTTCGATTATCTCCGATCTAATGGTCCAGATTTACGAGGCTCCGATCGTCTATCAAACGACAAAATCTCACAAAACGGAGCACACCACCGCGCTCTTCACCTCAAGGACTACAGATTGTCTTTTGAACTCAGACTCAGTACCACCGCCACACGCCGCCACTGCCCGTGGTGGTTCGGGTACTATTCCTGCGACAGTACAATCGTTGAATCGCCGGACCAAAACTAAGCTACCCTAAAGAACTCGATGAGATAAACAACTTTGATTCTTGAAATTTTACCTGAATTGACCTCTAAAGTGGTCAAATCATCGTCCAAAATTTTGGGATTCACTGTGCAGTAACAAACTTCACGGCGTCGCCACGCCTTCACCGCTAATCCGATTACCATGATTCCAGTTGTGTTATGTTCACGTGATGTTCTTCCTTCGAGCTGGGTTGGCAGTATTGAATACCTTCACCGGAAGCTGCCTGAAATCACCTCTCCGACAAGCTAAAAATCTGGGGTTTTTTTTTTTTTTTCTGATTTTACGAAATTGCGCAGGGGCCCCCTTATTTATAGAATTTCTAAAATGGCACTGTTCATTATTCACTGTTTAGCCCTCCAATTAAATTTCAAGACTTCGAAATTTAATTTCTCCTTTGTTATAACTCCGCTTCACGAACCGTTTGCGCCCACGCGTTCGTGAGATCGAGCTCGATTTTCCAATCCAAAAGATTATAATTTTCTCACTTCAATTTCTTGAGCGTCCATTGAAAAATCATTAAATTAAATATAAGGGCATTTTAGTCCAAATTGAGATTAAACACACTTCATCCAATATTTTCCACACCAAATCACTTCAAAAATTGCTCATACATTTAATTAACCTTGTATGATTTTTCAGAATTTTAATAACAACAAAAATTTCATTTTTGAGGTTATTACAAGTAACCTGAAGAACATCACTTTCAAAGACAACATTTTGAAAACCCCCTTTCATCCCGAATACTGTACAGTTCTTGCAGCCAAAGCCTCCACTTGTGGCGCAGAGAATACATTATCCATTTTAACCGCACAACCCACCACAAATTTGCCGCTTGAGTCTCACAACCACACCAACGCCACCCTCTCTGTGGTCCCTGGCTTCCAAGCACCATCCACATTGACTTTGAGAGTGTTAGCATGAGGTGGCTGGCTGCCACTTTTGTTCTGCTTGACCACGCCCACTAATGAGACCCCAAGCAATTATTAACCTGCAAAGATGCACTCAAGCTGAGTTGGTCAAGCCTAATCCTCCTATTATTCCATAGCAATCAATTAAGTGCTTCTCAAATTGCCCAACCAACCATGAGAAAATTTCCCAAGTCATGATAACTGAGTGAATCTGCACATCGAAATACCCGATCCTTGGTTGAATGAGTATCATTGTTCCATTCCACCCGCTGTTGCTTCATATCGAACCACCATTAGTGTTAATGGTACTTTTTTAAGTTTTAATAGATAACCATGTAATAATAGCTTGTGAGAATGGTTTCTTTTTGGGTAGGAAGAAGATTCTTGTTTTACAATTTTGATTCAACGCTCTCTACAATTGTGCTGCCTAATAGATTTTAACTAGCCCCTATTTTTAATTACAAATTACACCATTTGCCGTTGAATTTAATGAACCAATACTCTTTTCACCTAGCAACGGATTCCCTACACCCTAGCTCGCTTAATTACCTTTTTTTTTGACACAAAGGTGATTTCGTTTTATTGATGAGGAGATGTGAAACACAAAAATCAGGTTATGTCCGAGAGAATTAGGCGAGCATATGTACACCTATAATTTTATTATATAAAATGAATAATCCCTAAAATCTAGGTGCGCTGCATTTGAAATTACCAATCAGTCCAAATATCCTCTTGGTTCACCAATATCTGTTAGCATTTGCGGGTACTGTAGAATTCAAGAACTGAATTAATTAAAGGATTATAGCTACAATTTACTATTAAAAAAGCCCTTTTGTGGCTTATAGATGGACCTATTATAGGAATTGACTATGAATAATTAATGATAATTGACATGAATGCTAATTTATATTATCTAGATTTGTCATTTAAAAAGAAAAAAAAATTAAGGGTCTGTTTGATAACAATTTCAGTTTTCAGTTTTTAGTTTTTAGTTTTAAATTTTCAGTTTTTATTATTCAAAAACTGACAACTGAAAAATTGTTTGGTAATTAATTTCAATTTTCAAAAAAGGTGAAAATGGAAAACTAAATACAAGTTGTTTGGTAACTGATTTCATTTTTAAGTTTTTTTTTCCTCTTTTGAAATTACATTTTTTTCCAAAGGGATATTTTAGTCACTTTTTTTTCCAAGAAATAATTTGGGAAATTAAGTTGCACCGTTGCGTGGAACTCAGCGATACGAGTTCGTAGACAGGTGGCAAGCTCAATTCCGATTTGAAACAGAGAAGTTATGATCTACGGAAGTACAGTGAAACAATCATAATTTTCGCAAAGTCAAACTTTAAAAGATCTCGTGCGTCTCTCTCTCTCTCTCTCCTCTCCACGACACAGTCACTGGTTCAGTGACTATTTGACTTCCCGACGACACAATGCCGCCGTTCGACCACCTCCGACGACGAGATCAATAGGAAAAGGACCAGCTAGAGCCAACGATCATGTCTGGGCTAAATCCCAGCCACCTCAGCCACTCATGACGCTAGTGCGAGCTTAGAAAGGGTGAAGGGTTTTCGAACCTTTCGTCACCATTTCCGGCGACTTCGGCGGTTGTTTCCTTCTATCCATGTATTAAACTTCATTTACTCTTCGTGGTCCAAATGTTTATGTAAGTAGTTTAGATTGATTTTGTAGTTTGAGAGTTTGAATTAAAACCCCTAAATGGGCTTGCGGTTTTGGCCGTGATTTTCCTATTTCCAACCACTTTTTGGCCAAGGTGCAAGAACAAAAGACGTTCCCCTAGGTGTGCTAGTTCTATGGTAGGGAGATTGGCCAATGGTTTCAAGAGCGAGAGAGAGTTTAGAGGAAGAGCGAGAGAGAGTTGAAAACAGAAAGTCAAATTGAAAACTACAATCTGAACTCTATTTTTATTAGATTTCAAAATCAAGCCATGATTTTGAAATGAGTTTTCACTTTTTTAAAATCTGAAAGCTGAAATTAGTTATCAAACATGTTTTTAATTTCCAAAAAAAAATGAAAATGAAATGATTATCAAACAAGCCCTAAGATGCTCAAGTTATGAAATGTTGTTGAGCAGTAGTTCAAATTTACATGTTTTGAATTTTATTCATCTATGAAATGTTGCTATTTAATTTCCCACTTTTGTTTGTTTGGTTATCCTTGCCATTTAATTGAAAATTAATAAGAGATGTGCAGTTGGGTGAAGATTACTGGTTATAACATAATGGATGCCTTGTACATGAGCAAGATTATTGTTTACATAATTAGGATAAAAGGAAGATGACAAGCAGGCTTGGACTCTGAGAACTCTTTGTATGAGCCATCATTTATCCAAGCTATGAACTTCCAATTGCTATATCATTTACCTGTTGGAACAAGAACAATACATAATATTCAAACCAAAATCTAAAAATCTTCAGTTTCTACGGCTCGATGATGAAAATTAAAACCATACAACTATTTTAAATTGAATTTGAAAAACTAAAAAAGAAAGAAGTTCCTATGGTGGTGTCCTCATAAATGTAAATGGTTACCAAGTTATATAAATAATACAATAAAATCAAATTTTAACCAATAAACAGTTTTAAGCACACCATTGAAAACTTGTTAGAGATCTTATGAAATCGCTAATTTATTCTCAAACTATTAGAAGGGATGACAATTAGACAAATGGAGAGGAACATCACTTACCGTAGTTCTGGCGCACGGTAGTGAACCTGTAGATGGCTTTAATTAGGGAACCATATCTCATAGACTTCAATTGTCCCATATGTCTGTAAAGCAAAATATGGGACACAATCAGGTTCAGAAACAAAATCGGTACAAATAGTGAAACACAATACATCAGGGAGACGCTTCTGTTGCAAAAAGATTCTCAGCAAATGTACTGCAGAAAAACAAATCTGCACGAGACAAAGGAGATAAATGTATACACACAAACACATGTATATATGTGTATATTATACACAAATCAGCTGGCTCAAAACTAACAAATTTTGTCTTTTTTCCGGTTCTGGCTTATTTTTGTGGTTAGATTGGTTACTCCATCTTTCCCTGCATCATGGCTTTGTGGTTTAAGTTTCACTAGACATCAAGTAGACATATATAGGAATATATGCAGCTAATTGCATCACACATCTGTCGAAGAACACTCACATAATCTCAGTATATCGAATTCTCCATGCAGGGAAACCAAGGTGGCATCTTGCAGGTCCGCAAACCAATAGGAGGTCAGGGTCTGGCCCTCTACAACCTGAAAGCATAATACCATAAACACCCGGAAGGTCAAATTGAATTGTGCAGGTAACCGTTATTGTTGACAATTGAGCCTCTGACAGTAAAACATACCAATAGCTTTTAGTGCCTCATCCATGTTAGGTTCTGTAAAGATTTTCTCTTCATGATCTCCAACTGATTCGGCCAACTTCAAATACTTCACAAAAAGCAAGTTAGCTGCTTTGGTTACAGCTTCTTTTCCATCAGAAAATGAAGAAAATTCCAGAGCCATGTGGTTTTGATCGACTAAATATTCATAAGCCTGCACAGCATGGATGTTAAGTTGGGTATACACTTTGGCATCATCAATAATGCATAACTGTCCATTGTGTAAGCCACAAATCATTTATCAGATCTATATAAAGTACTACTTTACATAAACTTAACCCTCACTCGCCCTACGTCAGTAAACTAGTGGTGAACTACCAACATATGCTTTATATAGGCATCATATTAAAAATATAAAACAAAAATTAAAGCAATTGATTGGTAATGGTATCAAAAGAAAACTGCGTTGGTTTCAATGACACAATCCTGAATTCTAGATACACCTAGAATGGAAGATTAATCGTGACGGCCTGAACTGCTTCCCGGTATGCTAATTAGTTAATTTACGCTGGTGAACTGTAGAACCAGAAAGTAACTTTACTGTAGGGACAGAAGACAACACCTTAAATTCTGTTGCATTTTTCAGTTTATTCAAGATGGCTTCTTTTGATTTCTTCAACACTCCTGGACATCAGAAAAGTAAAAGAATTACACCAGATTTAATACATATGTTACATTGTTGCATACCAATGGTAGAAATCAGGATAGCAAACCACCATTACCTTCTGTATCGTAGAGGCACACACGCTTCACACCAATAGCTTCTAGCCACTGCAGCAGCTCAATTACTTTTGATGTTTGGTAAGCTTCTTCACTTTCTATCACAATTGCCAGGTACTGTAGCTTTCCCAAATTAAGGGCTTTGTAGCTCCTGAGTACTCCACCAGAAATAAGATAGCTTTGAATCACATAAGCTAAACCCAATAGAAAGTACCATATGCTGACAAAAAGGTGTAGCATATGCCATAGGAGCAGAAGCCCGAGATTGCCAATCTGCAGCAGCCACAACCCAGGATCAACATTGACTTTAAGATCAAAGTCAGTAGCATACGAAATGAATGAATATCAATCAGCCATAATCATCCAATATACATGACTTTTCTGATATTGCTATAAATGGCCCAATAATTCACGATCCATTACCCTCTCAAAAAGCCTGCAATCTTTTCAGGCTCATAATTATCTTAAAAGTTTATTACCTACATTAAAACTCATTTCCGATTACATGAAAAGAGAAACAACATCAATTACACAAAGCCATCATCCAAACAATAACGCATCAAAGAAGCCCTCTTTGCCCTCCTTTATTCTTTTGTCAAATTATTTGGTGAGGTAGAACACAAACTCAAGGTTTCCTACTTTCCGCATGCCAATTTTAAAGAACAACCTCGCTATAATGTACAGATCAAATTCAATCATATTCTTTTACTTCATTATGCCATATGAAGGTGCTTCCACTATGTAGAAGACAATAAGAAATAGGCCCTTTCTTATATGGACTACAACAAATATCTGAATTTAAAACAAAACACAAAGTTGAACTAATTAGTAGGTCAATAAGCACATTTAAAAGCTTGTCAATACCATTTTTTATGATCACACCAATCTTTTACAGTGACTCTTTCTGTTGTTTGCCTACATGACCATTTTTAGTTAGATTGATTATGCTTCCAAAATAAATTGAAACATATAGGCTAATTTCTCGTTTGTGGGCTAAAATCATCTAGAGAAAAGCCTCAGCCTCCAACCAGGAAACACCAAATGAACAACCCAATGTGCAACTCATTCACAATTGCAATTACACACAAAATTTTCCATCCCGCAATCTAATTACAATATAAAAGGAGTAAACTTCTAATGGGTAATTGGCGCTGGCAATTAAAGAGCACTAGATATGTATCAGTCCAAAGCAAAAGATACCCACTACGCAAATATCACAGAAGACGAAACTTATGCACTTACTTGAGCAAAGGAAGCCCTCTGCATATCAATCCTCAAATCCATCATTCTGAAAAAAGAAAAAAAAATCGATTGAAACCCAACAATTCAATAACCCTAAATAAAAAGGTAGCAATAAATTTAACCAGAGAATCAAGAAATAATCAGAAACTAATCTCACTTACCAGAAAGAAATTGGCGAATATTGGAGTGAGAGAAACAGAGCAGCAAAGCCAAACCACCAGTCTCTCTGTGTACTATAAACTAACTCTTTCCCTGTTTTGTCCAAGCTTCATCCAATATATAAAAGCTGAAGTGAGCCTTAAACTAACCCTTAAACATAAAATTGTGTACTGGATTTGAGCAACGATTTGTGGCTTCTGGGTTGTGATGTATATTTGTGATTTGTCTCCTTTCACACTTGTACTTGTGTTTCTGGTGGCTGCAATTGCGTTCACGTAAATTCCTGCTTTTTTCGGTTCAGGTTAATTGTGCTTTAGAGCATTTCGAAAGAGAGAATTTTAAAATAAAATGGATTTAATTGTATAATAAATATCTGCTTGAGAAGAGAGAGAGAATGAGAGGGAATTCTCAAATTTGGGACAAGGAAGAACGCACGGCATTTGCAGTTGGAATGTCGAGACAAGAAGTTTTTGTATGTTCTGGGTGGTTGTTGTACCATCTAGTACACACCAAACATATAGAAATATTTTATTTTTATTTCATATATGTATTGGACAAGGAAAATGCTAGAGGCACAACTTTGGGCACCACCCTTTAATAGAGCGCGGGACCCGTTGTATTGGCAAGTTTCACCAATTGGACAAAATACCCATATATTCTATGTGTATTGGATGGTATACCAGTCACGTGGTATATTCGGAACATGCAAAAATTACTCCGAGACAAGAGAGAGAATGCATAAACGTGGAGAGCAACCCATACAACGTCGTTTTGAGTACCAGCCACCTGGGGAAAATAGTGGCACAGACATGTGCATTTTTTCAGCACAATACAACCACAAAAATAAGCTTTTTTTTTTGTTGGAAGGAAACATTTTGTGCAGAAAAATGGAATTGGAAGATCATGTCTTGGAAATCAGTACCTATGCTAGTGCAAGTATAAGAGCTAGGGACTTGTGGAGGACCTCAATGCTTTATGGTGTGGTTGGTTTGGTATTGGTAGCTGGAAGATATAAAAGTTTTGTTGATTTATTTGAACAAGCTAGAAAGTGCTTTATCTGATCTTGAATTGGAACAATTCTGCTTTATTAGTTGGATGTTATGGAAAATTAATAGGCGCCTTTGCAACTCACAACATTAGCAATGCTTCAGTGCTAGCTGCAGAACTTTTAGTACACGCAATAATCTAAACTATAATATCAATAGTGCGTTAGTTGGATTAGCCTAGACCTTTGTGTGCTCCCAAGGGGTCTGGGTTCAAGTCCTCCATAAAATGAATGTAGGCTCCTACAGATCCCCTGGAAGGTGTTTTCTTTTCCAAGACATGTGCATTTGAACAAACAAATCCCAATGCATCTTCACAATATGTTGTCGACCCTTTGCAACAATACTGGCACCAAATCTCAAAAATTGCATGATATCAATTATATGAAAATTTTCCAGTGAAACTTCTGTGAAAGGCTTTGATCATAAGTTCATATATGGATAAGAATTAATCATCATCTTGATACAATGACCTTACTTTCCTGCATTTCTTATATAATACATTAGGCAAGAATAAATGACACACGGGAGTAAATCACAAAAAGAAAAACAACTATAACTTGTCCATTAGTTTGTCTCATCGACAAAACCACTGCTCTTAGCTCTTGTCCAGCTGTTCAAAGTCTGCTAGAAAAACTCAACTCTAGTTCTAACAATACATTAGGGAAGATAAAGTGAAATGCCAGGGAAAATTACAAACACAAGTGTCTCTTCCACTAAAACTACAACTCTTTGCCCAACTGAGGCAGCTCTCCGAGAAAAACCTTATCGACTAAATGGAAAGCAGATAAAGCTGGTCGTGGAACCTTGTATGACTGCATTCTATGCATTCCGTATCACCCAAACACAGGGGTCTATCACCTTGCTTTCCTCTGTTTGATTTAATATATAACAATCTTTTTATTGTTGATAGCCCGCGCCCACAGATCTTATGATCCTCTGCCACAGGTTTAAATATATCAGTTCTCCTTTACTCTAAATTGCCCAAAACCAAAAAAAAAAACACTCAATACAACACCTTCTTCTCTGGAGTAGAACTCAAGTAAACGTGGTAGCACACATATGGGGCTAAATAATAGCAGGTACAGATCATATCTTTCAGGAAAAACCACTTAATAAGAATGAACATTTTTTTAGCAAAATGTATGGCATGAATATGGGCCTTCACATTTACTTTAACTGAGTTTTGGTAGTATTTGAATTCCCCAATCAATTTTGCATGTATATATGACAAAGAAAAGTGATTGAAAGAAAGATATAAGTATACATGAGGTTTGAACTGATTAAGTTCATGATTATTTTTTTGAAAATAATTAAGTTCATGATCATAAAAATATAAAACCAACAAATATGTGAAAATGTTCAAATTCCTGTCCTAAAACGCACACACAACACGTACCTTTGATGAAAGAAATTTAAAACACACATACAACAGATTATATTTAGAAACATTAATTATCAGATTGTGTTAAATATAGAAATAGATTGTCGTAGCCGCCAGCCATACATTAAAAAGTGTGGCATCTACTTGAAGTGAGCTCAATATATGCACATCCGAGACACATATCTTTCAACAATCAATTTTTGTGTTTTCCCCACCTTTTCCATAAGTAATAAGGTCATTACAAATGCCAAAGGGGACACAACTATAAGGAAATCACAACTCCCTTAAAGCTTGCATTCAAAATCTTTTGGAAGGGGTAGTAGATGTTTTCTTAGGAAAAAATGCATTTAAAAAATTCTCAATACGAGCTTAGAAGAATCTTCATACCTATTGAGCTGAATCTTCAGAGAATCTGCCATCAAAAGGAGTTGACGGATGAGAATGTGCTGAACCAGCAGCAGTTCCAGAACCATTTTGAAGTTCGATGACAAGCCATCGAACAGCTTTGCTCATCTGTTCCAACCGAACTGCACTAATGGGTGGAAGACCAGTTGCCGTTTTCCCAGACTTCCCAGCCACCAAGCCAGTTGCCTCGTCCACCAGGCACTCTGAGCCAATCCTTTGCTTCACAGACTCCACAAACTCATCCGCTTGATCACAAGTGACTCTGAAAAGTTCCCACTTCTGCTTAAAATTCTCAAGAGCAGCATCTGTGACTGCTGTTTTCTGGGCGCCAGAAGTTTCCTTAGCTTCAAGCACATTAGCTGCTGCAACAACGAACTCTTGGTATGCATTGTTTAGAGAATCTACAATGTTGTCCATTTTTCAGCTCGTATTGGCTATTGAATTTAGTGATGAAACGTTAGGAAACTGTGAACAATTGAGGGAAGGTAAAAAGTTGCATAAATGCATATGACTGAAATTAAAATCCTGGGTACACATCCCTTTATATTCAGTATGGTGAACCAGCAACACAATGCACAAAAGATAATAGCTTTAATCTAATTTAATATTTTTCTTTCCAATTTGAACCAGAATTTCATACTAAATCACAATTCCCTGTTACTTTAAACTTGGGTATACATTACATACATTTAAATCATCACGTCCACTCGATATAGAAATTAAATTCAAGGCAAAAACATTCCACAACGGTAACATAGAAATACCAATCAGAAATCACAAAATTTCAAGAAATTAAACGGAGGAGCAAACTAAAAAAAAGGGTGATTTTTTCAGATATTAAAACCCAGATCAATTTGGCATCGATGTTCTTATGAGCTATGACAATAATTGATTAAAAAATCAAAAGAATCAAACACAAGGGCTGAAATTAAACTATGGAATTGAAATTTACCGGGTAAGAAAGGAGCCGATATTGAATTATTTAGAACTGAAGCTTATACTTTTTTGCAGCTGGTTTCGGCTGTGAGACGGTTCTCTCTTTTCTCCCTTGCCCGTTTGTGGCTAATGAAAGCTATTGTAGACCAAAAAATAGGGTTAAGGTTTTTTTAGAAATTAGAATTGAAGAAGAAGAAGAAGAGTAGAATTTAAAACGCAGAAGAAATTCAGAAAAGAAGAAGAGGGCTGGGCGGGCTGTTATGTCCAAGGCTTTTTCCCTTTATTTTGCAACGTTTTTTTTGGCAATTTGGAAATGTAAAACGAATTTCAATTTGGAGAACTCCTATGAAATAAAGTTCAAAGAACCTAGAAACTATTATAGGGTTTTTCTTGTTATCATTTGGTTCCTATTATCGCATATAATATGTTGCGTCTCATCATGGTCATTTTCTGAACAAGACTAAGTCAATGAAAAGTGTAAGAGCACCGTTGGAATAATTTCATTTGGCCATTTGATCGTGATTGTTTTAAGTACAAGTGATAGTCTAAACTACAGGGCTGTGGGATTTCTCACACACAACTAATATATCATGGGAATTTTTTGAACCCAAGTTTTGAGACATGGAGGCATTTGCAGCATGAAGTACGTTAAGAAAAGCTTCTCAAGGGGGATTTATAGTACAACGAAACTGAAACCAGTAAAAATGCACAAACTAGAAACACAAAGACCTTAATGCAATCAAGCCACAATCTAGGTAAAAGTGAGATGACCATTCCTTCGTCTAAGATCCGGAGTTTCTGCTTTACAGACACCTGTTGGCTTTTGGCATAACAAAGCTTCTGTTATTCCTTCGCCTGAGGTAAAAGTGAGATACTTGCTTCAAGTAAAATTGTCAAATCATGTCAAAGCATCTGATGATCAAGTTCATTTTCTAGAGAACTAGAAGGTACAGAAGTCTGAAATAGGCTGATTCTCAGGCAACATGAAAATCTTTACTCATTCCATTTATCCCTCCAGATCATTTTGCCTTGTAACAAAATTACCGTTTCTTATGAAAGAGAAGAGTTCATGCAAAGAATGTGAAGGAACTCGATGTAAAAGTACAAATATCCTAAAGAGAACTGATGTTGCTCCCTTTTTGTCAAGTGGATGAACTGGAGGCCACCTTCTCTTCAGTAAAAAAGGGAATAGGTTTGGTTGGGGCAGGCAAGCGGCCGATGCTATCGACTTTGTCATTCTGTTTTGGGGGAGGTCTCGCTGCCTTTGGCAATAACCTGCCTTTCTTTTCAAACCACTCAGGTTTGAGCAATGCTCGGAAGCCCAACTTGTTGTAATACACTCTTCTGACAGACCCACCTGCAGCTTCAACGGCTTCCTTTGCCCTCACAGTGACACGCGATACCTGCAAACCTCGAGGAAGCTCGCATGATTTGCACATAAGTGACAACAATGATATCAAGTGCACAAGGTTACACTCAAGTCAATATCAAGGTCTTGGAGATTACCAGACAAACCAGCACACAAAAGAATTACAGTGAAAAAAATCCAAAAGTCTGACCTATACGCATTTACTCCTTACATATCTGGAAAATAATTAGCATATAAATATTAAACATTACTCGATTAAAATTTATCTGCAAACTAGTTTATGAAATCTAAGACTCATCCGACCATGTTTATATGAAATAAATTACCTAGTGGAAACATTTCAGGCCATCACCAAAATTGGCACTAATGAACATGATGAATCAACATTTTCCAGTCATAACATGGTTCTGCTTTATGAAAATAAAGTTGAAGTGGTGAGGTAAAGGCCCCCCACAAAACGAAAAAAATACAAGCCCATATCATGAAAGCCCAAAACTTATACCTCCAGATGAATCGGCCACTGGATCTGTTCAGCACCACGTCCCATCAATCGGACTCCATCCTTAATCTGCTTCCCTATTGCCCCTGTATCCTATTGTAACAATAATTGCCAGATTGAAACAAAGTTGATGCAGGAATTGGTTCAATAGTCTGAGAAGGAATTCATTGCACCTTGAGTGTTTTCATTGTAATCAACTCAGAAGAATCAATCTTTCCTGCGTTTATAAGTTTGGCAATTTTTCCTAATCCAACTGGCTGCCACAAAGACATGTATACAATATCAGAAAATGAATGGAAATAAACGTGATACATTTAAAAGCCTCCAACCCTGCTCTACCATTCACCAACTGACCCAATGCTGAAGGGCTTCATGCCATTTGAATGGTCATTATCAGTAAGATGATTTAGAACTCACGGAAGAAAAGAAGAATGAAACATTTGAGGAATTGAAATCCAAGAAAGACTAAGATTATCTCCACTTTCTAGTAAAACCTTAGTTAATTACTTATGTAGTGTGTAAGATAAAATATTTATATAAAGCGAAGCTTATTTTGAAGAGGGAATAAACAGATGAGACAATGATTTTGGTGGTACAAAATCTTAATACAGACTCACACATTTAAGGCAGACAACAAGTTTTAAAGTTCCAAATAGTACTTCACTCCTCAGAGCTACAAGTTGTATCTGTCATTGAAAGACATTTCTTCCACCAACATACCAACTTCTACATCACATCAAGTGTAAGGTACTATTGCATTATTTACCATTCCTAACAAGATATCAGTCAAATGATTGCACACTTTCAAGGATTTCCATAGATCAAAGCGCAAGACATTACATCCATCTATACACACCATTCTTTCATTTTTCATTGCTATTATTTTTGCTTATCAAACACCTATTCATCCACCAATTGCTAAGAAGGCTTTGAGACATAGCATGGAGGGAACAAAATATTATACAAATATGGGCACTAAAAAATGTGTCCCAGTGCATGAAGCTCCCACCAGTGAAGTGTATGGGGAGGGCAAGATGCAAGCGATACTTGTGCTTCTAGAAAGGTTGTTTCTGCGACTCAAACCACAACCACCAGCTTACTTGGGGCAAGACACACCATTACATAAGGACGTATTAACAATAAGAATCTTTGCTATTGCGATAAACCAAGTAGACTTTGAGCATCAGCACTGGAAATGGTTAAAAAGAAAGCAAGATTGGAGAATGCACCCACCCAGTGCATGTTAAATTCTGCTAGCTCATATTATATTTTCTTTCATCTTTTTATTTTTGCTTTTGCCTGGAATAGGACAGGGGCTGATAAGAATAAGTATCATTGTATCAACAAAGAATCCAATCCAGTAACAATGTAAAGGGTTCTTCGCGATGTACAATCAGCACTTTACTTTAGTACCAACTACCATTGCACCTTTGGAAGCTACTTCCCTAATTATCTATCAGGAGAGGCATATTCACACAGTTAACATAAAACCCTGGTGGTCATTATAGCTCAGGGCTTGCATAAATTCAGTACTTCATTATTTACTATAGGCTTCTACCATTTACGATGTGTGTGTCCACACGCAAACACAAACAGAGCACTTTGGCCATCTTACAGAGTACATGAGTAATGATCCCAAACATACATCTGTTAAATATATCAACCTGAATTGACAAATAAAACAAATATAACAGGGATAAGTTAATTGATCAACCTCTTTGTGCATATTGTATTTTTGTAGAATATACCAGCTATGATCAACCTCTTTGTGCATACACCAAGTCTAAGAGACATGAAACAAACTGACCATTCAAATATTCTAATAAAAGGGAGCAATTGTGCTCAAACTCATGCGTAAGGCATATCTTCAGTGCCATACATCTAGCAGAAAAACACCATAAACAACATAACCACTCCATTTTTCCATTTCCTTCATATTCCACCATTTTCAGAGCAACCAAACAAATAGCAATAAATATTACACACAATGAAAAATAAACAAGAAAAGAAAGGATACCTGAAAAGTGAGGCTAAAAGGGTTCTTAAACCCACGCTTGGGCAAACGACGTCGCAGTGGCGTCTGCCCACCTTCAAACCCCAACTTCCCGGAGCCTCTAGCCTTCTGACCCTTGTGGCCTCGACCAGCAGTCTTGCCTTTACCAGACCCAATCCCACGGCCTTTCCTCGTCTTCTGCTTTCTGGGCACCTTGCCTCTCAGATCGTTCAAGCTCAGCAGACTGTACGCTCTCATTCCCTGAGGCTGAAAGCCAAACCCTTTGGCATTGCTAATGCTAGGGTTAGGGTTTGGGCATTGGCGGAAATGGAGGGATTGGAATGAGATTGGTGAGGGTGAGAGAGTAGGTTTAATGCGAATTGAGGAGCTGCGAATGGTGGTGGAGAGAAGGGAAGTGACTCTTCTTCTCAGCATATTTGTTTGCTTGATTTGACTGTGAATCAGCAGTTTCGATTTTCCCTCTTGATTTGACTGGGAAATAAATATGCTAATTCAAACGGGATAGCATTGTTTTCTTTATCTTATCACGTTGAAATACGTTGAAATATTATCACGCGTGTCATAACTTTATTAATCGGTATAGCAATTAAAACATTTACCTACACACATGAACATATTGATTAAAAAAAAAGTTGGCAATGATCCTAGAAACTGTAACACATAAATTATTTCCAGCTTAAAGTGAAGTGAAAAATTTAGAGGAAAAATAGAAAGAAAACCTATTGCATTGGTTATGTATTTCAGAAATTCACCGACAGATTGACAAATTTTATGTATGATTCATCTCATCTCTAAACTTAATCCATCGTGCACATTGGGCTTTATTTTAGCGGGCTTGATTTAGATTGTTTTATTTTGAGTGGGCTTGGCCTTATATTTGTTTGTTATTGAGAGTATTCTGTAATGTTGTGATTCTGAATAATGAAACTTATCATGGTAAAACTGATACGAGAGAGAATACAAATATGTCGTAATAATAGTACATGAAATCCATCTCAAAAGCTTGATCCAACTAACCAACCAACCAACCAACAAGCACCCTCAAGCAAGAACTATATCATGGGAAACTAAGTTGATGGTTGCCACCGCGTGACCCAATCTGCCAAAGTAGAAAGATTAGTCGAAATGTCTTGGATGCTGTCACTCTTTAAGGGAAGCACGATATCTTCTGGGTAGCTCTCTTTTGCCTCCTCAAGCAAAGTTTGAAATATTTCACATTCAATATTGTTGGAGAGCTTTGACTCCGAATATCCTCTGCCACAATCCAAAAACCCACAATGCATAAACATAGGTTTTCCGTTTCTACTCCCAAGGCAGTAACACTAGAAAAGAAGCAGTGATGAAGAAAATTACCTTCGAGTCAAGCGGTCATACAAGACAGTGTTGTCAGTTTGGAGCACAACCACAAGATCAAACCATCTCTCAGGGAAGAAATCGCAACCATGGTAGTCCACTATGTTCCCTCCTTCTTCCATGGTATCCTCAAGCTCATCGCATACCAGGTCTTCATCGATGATGTAACAATCTAGCTCATCATCCCACCCGTCATGGAGATTCTTGGCCTTCACCAAATCACCGACGTTGATGTGCTGGAGCTGTGTTGCCTCTGCTAAGGCGGACGATGTTGTTGTCTTCCCCGTTCCTGGTGTGCCCGTCACCAATATGTTCGGCCTCTTCCTCACCATGGCCCTCTAGTCTGCTTCAGGGCAGAGCCTGTGTATGAAATTTAAGGTAGGCTAAGCCTCCAAAATGAATTTAACGTTTTCTTTTTGTACCAGAAAAAACCTTTTATTCATTAACTAAATTTCAAATAATTAATAATAACAGTTTCAGAATTTAAGTCTTACAGTCTTACAGATAAATGTAAAAATCAGATTATGTTTTTTGCAGCAAACCCCACAACTATTTAGTCGACCAAATCTTAAAGCTACAGATAATTGATAATAGCTCTTTTAGATTTTCAGTCATACTGCTACATCACAACCAGATAATTATTAAATCCAGTATAAAAAAAACCAACACCACAAGCAATCCTATTAGTATAGTTATTTTATATACTAACCAGAATCTAAGCAACACAAAAGATAATTAACCAAATTTTCATTCAATCTTAAACCAACCAGCAACACAACCAGAAATTTTACCAATGTTTCTCAACATATACAAATTACTTCATTCATCTTTAAAGCTTGAAACAAAACAAAACAAAAAAAAAGAGCTGACCAAAAAGTCAGTAACACGGCTAGCTAACTAGACTCTGAATATCTCAACACACCAACTCAACAACAAACTCATTTGTGAATAATAAATAAGCTAAATTAAAAGGTGCAACAGTAAGAACTTAAACCCTAAACAAAATGAAAAATATGATAAATTAGAAACTAAATTAGCAAGCTCTGAACACACTGGTCTAACATGCAGCTGGGCCTGTATTTGGGTGACCCATAAGTAAACATGAGGCAGAAATTAAACCTTTTGAAATCACCTAGTACGAGAGAAAGGACACCAAGGATTAAACCATATGGAAAGAGTGAAAGAAGAAGAGGAGGAGTAGAGCTCCAGTGAAGCGCACAGAGTAAATGTTGGGCTGGTTCAAAATTGGCACAAAGGACACTCGGGAAGAAAGAGATTTGGGCCAAAACCAGGACAACAACGAGGGGCTACAGTGGGTGAGAAGTCATGTCTAGAAGATTGATCAGGTTAGAACTTAAATAGCAGGCTCAAGAATTGAGGTTTTGGATTCAATCTATAATAAAACATTATTTTGGCAAAAAAAACTATAAAACATAAATCAGATTTATTATCTATAATGATTCTCCTATCAAGAAGTCAACCTCCAAACTTCATTCAAATGCTTCCACCGGACTGCAGTGTTGGCCAACAGAGGCATCCAGTTAAAAACCAGAAATTTTCTTCCGGATAAGAAAATGACTGCTATTAACTAAATGCAATATCAAATTATTATTACAAAATACATAATAGCTTATATATACTGAAATAATATTTTACAAATTCATATTGGAAATTTGAGTTTTGATGTCATGGAGATTTCAGAAGGGTTGAACCCTGATCGAGTTAACATTGATTGACTAAGATGGTTTCGGTAATTTGTCAACTCAGACTCAATCTGTGATTATGTGCCCCATTTAACTCTATTATTCAATTTATGAGTTGAATTTGGGTGGGTTCAGCTTAAACAAATAGTTCCATGTATGTCCCACATTTATTTTTATTACAGCTTAAGTTTATCAATTAATTCCATCAGTTCATCATTTGAGGCTGAAGTTAGCATTAGGCAATAAAGCAAATCAGAAATAAATACATAAGAATTCATGTCAATAAAAAGAGAAGAACAATACTGCCAACATAAAGTTAATGTTTTTCAATTTCATTGAAACATCAAGGTTTCTCTATCTCAAATGCTATGTCACAGACTCAAATTTAGCTACACCTAATTTAAACCCCAAATTTAGCTACAAATCGAACCAAAAATTAAATCATAACTGAGCCAATATAACTTGTTAAACCCTAATTCCTAATTAGCAGAAAATAAAAAATTAAAACAAAAGCTAAAGAAGATTAGGTAGAATACCTGAATAAGTCGGTGAGTGAAGCTTAGAGGAGGGAAGCTATGATCCCAAACTCCCAAGAACAACAACAAGAACCCAATTCCAAAATGGGCGATGGCAATTATGAAGTTTGGAAAAAGAAGAGCGACAGTCTGACAGAGTGCAAAAAGAAAAAGATTGAGAGAGAAGAGGGAGTTTGAGAGGAAGAAGCCAAGAGAGAGGAATTTTCAGGTTGCCAATCTGGGCTGGGGTAAAAGGGTAAATTGATAAATAGAGGTGTGATAATAAAAATAATAAATAAAAAGTCTAAATTATTAGTTTTTTTGTTTTTTTTTTTGTTCTAAGGAGCCAAAGCTCAAAAACAAAACTAAATTAACAAACTTTTGAGTCTAGCAACCCCACTCAAATCTTCCAATAGATAATGTCCAAACCCTTCAGGCACACCCTCCCAAAAACTACACCCCAATTCTAGTTTGAGCTCAGAAATGCCAATTTATCCACAAGACAATTTTCTTCTCTATATTTATGAGAAATCTGCAATCTTTGGACCTAAGCATCTTCTTGCAGCTAGTCACCAAACTGTAATATGGATGCTCTTCCTCCAACTCTGAAGAAAGCATTTGCACAGCAATTTGAGAATCATATTCAATATCAAGTGGGAACCATTCCTTATGGCACGCCAAAACAATTCCATGGTAAAGAGCCCATAATTCAGCTTGCAGAACTTGCCCAAAGCCCATGTTTGCAGAGAAGCCACCAAGCCAAGCACTAGAGTAATCTCTGACAACGCCCCCAGCTCCAATGGCACCATTCTCAAATCTACAACCATCAGTGTTTAATTTGTATCTACCCTCCGGAGGAGGTTGCCACCTCACCAAGATCTGTTGCTTATTAGGCTTCGAAGCCATCACCTTAATTATTTGTATTTTGGATTGGGCTTTTATTTTGTGTAGTTGAGTCGTTGTTTTTATTTTTCTGACTTTTGTATTGAGTTTTTATGTAATTCTCTATAGTAATGACATGTTTAATCTTTGGACCCAAAAAAAAAAAGTGTACACCTCCCCTTCTTTTTTCATTTCTAGGTCACTCACCTACTTTAAATCTTACTTCAATTTGGGCATTTTGATTTCAATTTTCCATTTATGTTTTTTATAGCCAGATCAATTTCATTAATGTAAATTATTGTAAGACAATGAGCAGACGTTGTTTCTAATGCCAAGTAGTTATGTAAATAAAAATTACTTCACCAATACACTCAAGGAAAAAAAAAATTGAAAAAATTTGTAGTATCTTCCACAGTGTTTTAGTGAGGAATTAGAGTATTGAAATCGGTCTTTAAGTTTCTAATGCAAAAAACTGCATATGCTTCATGAAACTTCACAGGTGATGCAGCAAAAGACGTATTCAAAGATTCATGCCAGGATCTCATGGTGATGTGCCAGCATGTGAGGAGCACTTTTGACAAGGCTGATGTAATTTTAGAATGAGAAAAATCAGTAAATGTAATGGATATTATTTACTCAAATAATTAAACTTGATATCTTAGTTTTGATTATCAATCTAGTTTAAATTAGTTTGCTTGCAGGTTACATATTTATATGAGAAAAGTATTTTTATGTCTGTTACTTTGTTCTGCTGATAAAGAACTTGCAAGACGTTCATCCTCGAATACAAATACTTTGTGTTGCACATTATGTTTGCAATATGATTGACATGGTGTAAATCAAGTAGTATAAAAAAAGGTAAAAGAGATGGGATCTGCTTTGCAGTGTTCTCAAAATCGAATTATTATCGTGTATTTGACACTAATTTGACATGTTTATTATTCATGTTAGCATGTCGTGTTATATTTGTATTCGTGTTTGAGTCGTATTATTGTCCTATCATGTCAAAAATTGTTACGATAATATATGGTTTCATGTGCTAATGATTCTTAATACACCTGGATTCTGCTAAATGATAATTAGTCTAAAAGTACAACTCTTCTTCCACAATGTTGGATGAGGTTTCTGGTTGGTTAGGCCTTCAAGTGTAAGTGACGTTTAAGGCTTTAAGACTGAATCCTAAACCCTAAGGAAACTTATAATTAACAACAAATCAACATATTTTGGTCCATCACTTTGTTAGAAACTATAAATTGAAATATGGGTTTTCTTGGTTTGATATTTTTTTTTTCTCATCAACTAATTCTATATCAGTATTATTAATATTCATGCAGAACTTGAGAAACAAAAACATTTAAAAATTTTTTAGTGGTCCAAGTAAAATTGTGAACTTAATGTCAACTCTGAACTTGGACTTCATAGGTTAAACTCTTAATAGGCCTAGAAATACCGTAAAACTTACCTGTAATTTGTGGGTGATTGACTTTTATATCAACTACGACAATATCTCTCTTCCATAAAGAAATCAGAAATAGAAGTTCCTAATTGGATATGAGGGTTAGTGCCATTACTATCATCAGCTTGCTGCTTATGCTTGAGGAGTGCATTGGCTTTCCTCCACCTCTGGAATTTCCCAAACAGGACTCCATATCCTCAAGGATTCTACCATGTGTTTCCCAGAGCATGGTAAAAACAACACCAAGGCAACCGCTGCAATTCCCGAGAAGAGAAAGAACGTCTTGGCAATTGTGATGCACTTATATAATGAAATAAAAGTCATCGAGAGGACTGCACTCACCCCATGTTCTAGCCACTCCTATACTGTAACCTTGAGCGCGTAGCGGCACTGGGAAGATCTTAGACCTATAGATTCACGTGATGGGCTTGATAATGATAGTGTAGAATGCGACATACGCTGATATCATGGTCAAGTACAAAACAACGGCTACGTCTCATATTTGTGGTCGATGAACCTAAGGCCCAAAGAGAAATATGTGAGTAAGACTATCATCTCGACCATGCTCATTAGAAAAAACAGACGTCGTCGATCCTATTGAGCATAAACGTGGCCACCAAGATGAAAACAGTCTTGTCAAATCCAATATCCACGGTGAAAAGTAGCAATTGGTTGGAGTTGTTGCTTATCCCGGCCTTCGAGAAGACACGTGGGCTATACAAAACGACATCATCATACCCAAGGCCTGTTGAAAGAAGTGTAAACCGACAGTTGCGAGTAAAATATGACGGACGGCTGGTGTTGGTTGGTGCTGGTGTTAGATAGGACAAGTGAGGGGATGATGCATAACCCAAGCATGAACCGCCAGCCCAAATGAGTTGGGAGGTTTGAGAAGGCATAGCTAGACACGTAGCCGAGCAATACCCCAACATTGATAAACACTTATTTAAAAAAGCACAAACTAAATCACTTTAATATACACATAATTATCTTCCAACTAAAAATACACAAAAAAAGTGAAGTTATTGGTTGGTATCAGAGCCCCAATTTTTAAACCACATGATTTAGTAACAAACAACCATTATTAAATATGATTTCATTCCTAAACAAAAGAATCAGACATGGCGGAGACTTAGGATGTAAATTGGAGTAAATTGGAAGGAGAATCAATGAAAAACAGGGATATATGAGAAATTGGAAGAAAATGAAGAGAAAATGAGAAATGATCGAGCTGTGAAGCTAATAGGCCTGATACTAGGCCTTTAAGATGGGACGGGCTGCCTGGCCCGGCCTTAAGAAGTGTGAGCCCAAGCCCTACCACGGACTTTCTTGGCCCTAAGAAGGGAGGGGGCAGGCGGGCCCTATATGAAATATGCTAAGCCCAAGCCCTACCCACGGGCTAAACAATTTCGGGCGTTTAGTTCGGGCCTATACAGCCCATGTCATTTTTGGGAACAAAATAATATTTAGATATTCTAATGCCAATTTAGGCATTTATCAAAAATCTCAACTTGGCTTTTGTCAGGGCCTATTGGGCAAAAATCAAAACAAAAGAAGTACAATTAGAGACAAAAATTCTAGGCCCAGGCACTTAAGCTAGTTGGCCTTCAAGTCTGTGTAAAACCTTTCTTGGGGGGTGAAGATATTTGTAAAACACAAAACTGCTGAAGTGATTGTTTGCAAGCGATGTGGGACTTCCTCTATGTATGCATTTTTGTTATATAGTATGTTTGGATATAATAACCACACATATGCATTTTTGTTATATTCAAACAAGCATTTTAGTATACATGTATTTATGAATATTTGTATGTTTACAAATGATAGCATGAAGGAGTGCTTCAAGCTTTAAATACATTTTTCTAAGTTTCAATCAAACCAATTAAAGGATAGGTAACAATCCTAGGCTTATAAAAGAATGGTAAGGATTTATATAAATATGTGGCTTAGTAGGCAATGATTATCGGCTTAGTAGCTAGAGAGGTTGATATAAATATGTGGCTCCTATCATTAAATTGATCTGGTAGAAACATGGTAGCAAGTGAGGGAGGAACATGTTATCTATCATTAAGTTGATATCAACTTTCGAGATTTATGGACTTGCTGGACGAACATCCATACCCATTGATATTAACTCCCCATATCTATTAATGTGGTGCTATTGATGGATGTGTGTTTTATGTATACATATACATTAATGACCAACATTAGATAGACACATATATAGAATACATAACTATATGTTTATAACCAATGCAAAGGAGGGATATTATTTTATCTCTTACAAAACACAAGCACATGGATGGGTCTTCCCTACTAGCAGTCCCACATTGGTTTCATAAGGAAACCTCCCATCTTTTTTTTTATCCTTTTATAAAAAGCTTCAACCTTGCATAGCAGTCCGTGGGCTTTAAGTCCACCATCCTCCCAAATGTTTGTTTGTTGTTTGTTCTTAAATGCATTTAAGTAAAATGACATTTAATTATAACAATTATTAATTTAAATAAAACTTAATTCATTATATTCGGGCCGGGCCGGGCAGGCTTTTTAAGGGCTTAAAAACATGGCCAAGCCCTGTTCATTAAACATCGGGCCGGGCTAAGCCCGCCCATTGTATCGAGCCGGATAAGCCCATAATTCAAAAAATTAGGCTGGGTTTAGCTAGCCCATCGGCCCTGGGCTTTATTTACATGCATATCATGTAATAAACTCATGTATTTTCTCATTAATTTACAAAAGAGAGTTGCACAAGTGTTTATATACGTGCATTACATAATGAGCTATTGACACATCAGCAATAGAGACTAACATACTCTTAACAAAACTGTAACTAATCTAACAACTAATACAACAGACTTAGCTAGGCTTTGATTCACTGCTACTGTGTGTAGGTAACTTTCCATGATAACTAACCTACCTTTGGGAAATATGTGAAGAACCCACAAGACGACGCTGAAGAGACCTCAGCGGTGTAGACCGGAGTGATCATCAAGGTGTAGCTAACGCCGATTCTGGAGAGAAATCTTTCGAACATTAGGATGGCATAGTTGGTGGCAAATCCCATGAGGAGAGCTTCGTCGAAGAAAATTGCTCCGACAAGGACTATGGTGTACCGGCGACCGATCCAAACAGAAGTTATGGAGGCGGCGGTGGAGCCCATGAGCGAGTACATATTGAGAATTCCGATAAGAATCTAGACTTTCATGTCGTTGATTTTGAAGTCATCTTGGATGTAGATTACAACTCCACTCATAACACCAGTATTTGTAATATTGAACCAACAACAACATGGAAGCAACTGTGTTTAGAAACTTTACAAAAACAAACACAAACATAAAAGAACCGAAAAAATCAAAATAAAAAATAAAGAAGCTTACCATAAGCGACCAACATTGAAGTGAGGGAAGCCAAAATGGCACAAGCAAAGGCGTATTTGTTTGGCTTCTTTGGGGTTGAGTTAGTGCTGGGTTGGACAGAGACGGCTGCAATGGTGGTTTGGGGTTGGACAAAGATGACATTTTCTTCAATCGAGTCAACCATTGCTGCTGCTCAATTCATTACCAGGAAGGCAAAGAGAGAGAGACGACAGTGAAAAGAGAGAGAGGGACCTAAAGAGAGAGGTAGCAAATGATGGGGGAATAGGAGGAGAAAGTGCTTCAATTATGTTTGAGGATCAGGAATCTAAGGAGAAGCTGGAAGATGACGGTGGTGAATTGGAAGAAATGGGGAAGAGGAGAAGTGCATTAGGGGGTGGAGATATAGGAGGAGAAGGTGCTTCGATTGTGTTTGAGGATCAGGAATGTGAGGAAAAGTTAGAAGATGATGGTGGTGAATCAGAAGAAATGAGGAAGCATAGATGTGCATGAGGGGCGGGGAAACATGAGGAGAAGGTGCTTTGATTGTGTTGATGATCAGGAATTTGAGGAGAAGCTGGAAGATGACGGTGGTGTATCGGAAGAAATTGGGAAGAGGAGATGTGCATGAGGGGGAGCGTAGGTGTAAGGTGGATATAAATCAAAGAAGGCATCTTCCCCAAGTACATTACCAGTAGTAGAAGTTGATAAAATCTGAGAATGAAAGGCTGGTGTTGGGTGATTGGGTAACTGTTTCAAGACGTGTGGGCCTTGGCTGCACTTTTTGACTTCAACGATGTTGTCGTTGCAGTGTTTGGGGATGCCAACGACTTCTTTGATGTTAGCTAGCCGGTGTTGTGACTCTTTGATGGAGTCCGAGGTTTTGTTGAACACTTTCCTAGCGTCGCATATCCGACCCTGCATGACGAGCCAACAAGGCGACTCAGGCATGTATAGGACGCCAATGGCTTGCAGAGTCGTCCCTCACATATGAGTGGCATAGGGCCAAAAATTAAAATGAGGCCTTAATTTGCCTTTGTATGTAATCGTAGTTTAACAAAACAAAAAATATTATGCACATGTATTTTCTTTTTGGGATAAATATGGTAGTTTAATTGAACTAAAATAACAAATGCAAACTATTCACAATAAAAAAACGATCAAACTAGAAGAATTAAACATTTTCTTGATGGAAATGTTTGATTAATTCCATATTTGTTATTCCAAAAAATTTTAATAATTTTTTAATGTGGGCCCAAGTATTGTTAAATATTTGAAGTGATTTTTATTTGGGCCCTTAAATTTGAATTATCCAAAAATCGCTTTTAATATGGTCATTAATGATTATATATAAGATATACGAATATAATTTTTTCAGGCCCCCTTGGTCAAGGGCCCTAGCTCATCCCCCTTGGAGCCTAATGGTCGGGCCTGATGGTTAGGAAAAGTGAGGGTATGGCGCAGACATCGAGCATTAGCCGCCAGCCCAACTGAGTTTGGACCTTTGAGAAGCCATAGTTTGACACATAGCCGAGCAATAGATCCACGTCATGGTTAAGCACAAACCATTGGGCCCACTTCTCTTAGTTGTGGTCTATGATCCTAAGGCCAAAAGCGCAAGATGCGAGTGAGACTATTATCCTGGCCACGCTCATTTGAAGCATAAACGTGGCAACCATGATGAAAATGGTCTTGTTGAATCCAACGACCACGAGAAGACACTTGGGTTGTACAAAACGACATCGTCGATACTCGAAGCTTGTTTCAAGAATTGTAAACCAAAGGGTGAGATTAACATTTGATGGACGAGTGGTCTTGGATGAAAGGGTAACTATTTCTACAAGTGTTGTCCTTGGTTGCGCTTCTTGACTTTAACCATGTTGTTGTTGCATTATTTGGCGATGTCGGCTTGCCAGAGCTGGGACCTTTTGATGGAGTTCGAGGTTTTGAAATGGATTTTCATGGCATCGCTGGGCCAACCCTCTATGACGAGCTAACGAAGCGACTTATAGAGCTACAAATAATTGATAATAGCTCTTTCAGATTTTCAATCATACAACTACAACACAACTAGATAATTATTAAATCCAGTAAAAAAAAAACCAACACAAGAAATCTTATCAGTCTAGTTTATATATTAATCAGAATCTAAGAAACATAAAAGATAATTAATTAAATTTTCGTTCAATCTTAAACTAACCAGCAACATAGCAAAAAATTATACCAATATTTCTCAACATAACCAAATTACTTCATTTGTCTTTAAAGCTTGAAACAAAACAAAGTAAAATGAGCTGACCAACAAGGGCCTATATATCTACCACTGCAATATATATTCTATTTGGATCAATATCTCTTCTATTTCAGAATTAGAAATAAAAGTTCGTAGGATATGAGGGTTTGGATTATTGTTGGTGCCCTCAATATGATCCACTTACTCTTGATCAACTTGGCGATGATGCCTAAGCAGTGCATTTCCCTTCTCCCACTTGTGGAATTTCCCAAACAGGACTTCCATATACTCAAGGGTTCTACCCTGTGTTTTCCAGGAGCATAGTAAAGAAGAATACCTAGCTAACCACCACAATTAGGGCGAAAAGAAAGAACAACCCGTCGATGGTCATGACTTTATATAATTAAATAAAGGCTATCGAGAAGACCCCACCAACCACCATGTTCACGGCCACTTATACACTGCGACCTTGAGTGCGTAGGCACAACGGCTACAAATCAAATTATTATTACAAAATACATAATAGCTTATATCTACTAAAATAATATTTTACAAATTCATATTGGAAATTTGAGTTTTGATGTCATGGAGATTTCAGAAGGGTTGAACCCTGATCGAGTTAACATTGATTGACTAAGATGATTTCGGTAATTTGTCAACTCGGACTCAATCTGTGATTATGTGCCCCATTTAACTCTGTTATTCAATTTATGAGTTGAATTTGGGTGGGTTCAGCTTAAACAAATTAGTTCCATGAATGTCCCAGATTTATTTTTATTACGACTTAAGTTTATCAATTAATTCCATCAGTTCATCATTTGAGGCTGAAGTTAGCATTAGGCAAGAAAGCAAATCAGAAATAAATACATAAGAATTCATGTCAAGAAAAAGAGAAGAACAATCACTAGAAGAAAACTTAGCTATGGCGACAAAACCTATGGCGACAAACTATGAATTTGTCGCCCGAACAACCTTCGACGACAAAATTCTTCATTTGTCGGCATACTTCACTCACCAAGTTTTCTAAATAGTGCCGAATTATTGCCGACGAAAGGAGTGTTATGCCGACGAAATTAATTATGCGCATCAAGTTACGGTGACGAAATAAAGTTTTGTAGCCAGAGGAAGCAATATTTTATCCAAAAGGTTGTGGAGACGAAAGCATTTGGCCAGCTTTGTCGCCATAAGTTATGTCGAACAATCTTCTGGCGACGAAATTATTCATTTGTCGGCATACATCACGCACCAAGTTTTACAAATAGCGCCGAATCGTAGATTTGTCGCCCAAACATACTGCCGACGAAATTAGTTTATGGGCACATGTCTATTTTCTCACGACGAAATAGTTTGTGGGCACATGTCTATTTTATCCCGATGAAATGGTTTGTGGCCACATGTCTATTTTATGCCGACGAAAAGATTTGTGGGCACATGTCTATTTTATCCAGAAGAAATGGTTTGTCGGCACATGTCTATTTTACGCCAACTGTCTATTTTCTCCCGATGACCCAATGGTTTGTCGCCACAAATGCATCATCTATTTCATATTTCAGATTTATATTTATATTTGATGTTTGTTTGTCATTAATTGAATTGAATTTATACATTTATTTTGTGATATTCCAAGTAAAAAAAATAGTTAAGCAGCAACTCAAGTAAAAAACAAATTAGGAAATCATATTCCAAGGAAAACCAAACTGATGCATCTTAAAATAGAGGAAGCTTCACATGAATGATGAGTACCTTTGAGATATGCAATTGCCATTTTGCGGATTCCTATCCTTTCCAAGGGGAGTATTTCTACACTTTCACTTTACTTTTACCCTCCTGCTTACGATGCATTGTGCTTTCTCTTGTCTTTTCCAATTGACTTTCTTTTGTTTAAGTTTGGAAAGGGTGTAAAAAAGAAACAAAAATCAAACAAACAAACACAATCAACAACCGGGTGGTGCTTTCATTTTTAAGCTAACGAAAAAACAAAAATAACATTAAAAAACATTAAAATAACATTAAACAACATAAAAATAAAAATAAAAAAGAAACAGAAAAAGAAAACCCACAACCCCACACACCACCCATTGCAATAATACAAAATCATTTCTTCACGGCGCTCTGTGTCTCCACCATGTGAGCCTTTTGTTTGGCCTTACGAACGTCATCTTACGGGTTCTCACGCATGACCTCTTGGGGCTCATCACTTGAGCTCCCAAGGATCACACTCTTAGCTTCAAAGACGACTTGTATCACGATCTAGTTGCTTGCGTTTACCCGATCGCTCTAGGGTCTCCAGCTGCTTTCGCATGTCTTGAGAGTAAAAATCTACCATCTTTGATAGCTTTTTATTCTCTTCCTGCAATATTTCCAGCTGAAGTCGATTCGCCTCCGCCGTCTTTGACCTCTCCCTTTTCAAGCTCTTTATAACGCCACGACAATCCTCAACCAAAGCCCGCTCTACCACCAAATGAGCCCTTAGTACCTCCACCTCACGGGATTTCGCAATTAGGCGATGACCCACACTTGCGAATATGCAGCACTTTGCACACTCGGTGCCATGACATCGCTCACGACTCGGTTGTCATCCCTTGTCCCCAAAGACACGTACATCTCTTGGAGTCCTTAAATTTCTCGCAACCCCAATGGAGACATCATTGTCCAGGAGTATTGAGTCGTTTTCTGTCACGGGTCCTCGTGAGGAAGCAAAGTAAGGCATCCACACTGATGCCGTTCCTTGACCCCATGTCCGAGTCGGTTGAGCTAGGTTGAGATCCAGCAAAAATGGGAAAGAAGACTCCATTTGATTTATGATTTCTCTTTGTTCTTCTCGTTTCTCTTCTCTCTTTTCTTCTTTCTTTTCTCTCTTGTGTGTTTCGATTTTGTGTTTTTCCCCTATTTCCCTTTTATAGACGTCCTTTTTCTTTGAACCCTAGCCAATGCGTTTCGATTTTTGCGCGCCCCCTACGGCGTACGTCCATCGATTATTGCACTAGTCCCCACCTCACTTAATTGTGATTTGGCCTGTCACGAACGAACGCGTTCAAAAGCCTGCTCAAATTTCCAAGACGGCAATAACTCACGGCTTGGGGATGTGTGAGGGCCTCTGTGGCGTCGACACGTTTTGAAATCCGAAAATTTCGGCCGCGAAATGTTTCATCTTCCAAAAACAAACCTGTGAGGTTTCGTTTGGGTTGGGCTTTCAATTGGTCCGGCCGTTCCAATGGGTTGGACTTCTTCAAAGTTTGGGTTTCGGTTTGCTTATGACTGTTTGTTAGGGCTTACCGATTTGTTTGGTTTTTGTTTTGTTTTGTTTTTCTTATTCTTGCAACAGTGTTGAGTTTTAATTCTTGTTTGCTCTTTTATTTAATTGCTTTAATCCCTTTCAATTCTTGTTATAACATTGCTGATGCCTAAATTTTCAACATTTTGGACAATGTTTATTTCTAAGTTAATGTTTTTCAATTTCATTGAAGCATCAAGGTTTCTCTATCTCAAATGCTATGTCACAGATTCAAAATTAGATACGCCTAATTTAAACCCCAAATTTAGCTACAAATCAAACCTAAAATTAAATCATAACTGAACCGCTATAACTTGTTAAACCCTAATTCCTAATTAGCAGAAAATACAAAATTAAAACAAAAGCTAAAGAAGATTAGGTAGAATACCTGAATAAGTCGGTGAGTGAAGCTTAGAGGAGGAAGCTATGATCCCAAACTCCCAAGAACAACAACAAGAACCCAATTCCAAAATGGGCGATGGCAATTATGAAGTTTGGAAAAGGAAGAGCGACAGTCTGACAGAGTCCAATAAGAAGAAGATTGAGAGAGAAGAGGGAGTTTGAGAGGAAGAAGACAAGAGAGAGGAATTTACAGGTTGCCAATCTGGGCTGGGGTAAAGGGTAAATTGATAAATAGAGGTGTGATAATAAAATTAAAAATTAAAAAGTCTAAATTATTTGTAGTTTGGATTTGACTTTTATTTTGTTTGGTTGAGTCGTTATTTTTATTTTTCTGACTTTTGCATTGAGTTTTTAAGTAATTTTTTATGGTAATGATATGTTTATTTCTTGGACCCAAAAAAACGTTTACACCTCTCTTGTTTTTTTATTTCTAGGTCACTCACCCACTTCAAATCTCAATTTGGGCATTTTGATTTCAATTTTGCATTTATGTTTTTTATAGCTACATCAATTTCATTAATGTAAATTATTGTAAGACAATGAGCAGCCGTTGTTTCTAATGCCAAGTAGTTATGTAAACCCCAAATTTAGCTACACCTAATTTAAACCCCAAATTTAGCTGCAAATCAAACCAAAAATTAAATCATAACTGAACCAATATAACTTGTTAAACCCTAATTCCTAATTAGCAGAAAATAAAAAATTAAAACAAAAGCTAAAGAAGATTAGGTAGAATACCTGAATAAGTCGGTGAGTGAAGCTTAGAGGAGGAAGCTATGATCCCAAACTCCCAAGAACAACAACAAGAACCCAATTTCAAAATCGGCGATGGAAATTATGAAGTTTGGACAAAGAAGAGCGATAATCTGACAGAGTTCAAGAAGAAGAAGATTGAGAGAGAAGAGTGAGTTTGAGAAGAAGAAGCCAAGAGAAAGGAATTTACAGGTTGCCAATCTGGGCTGGGGTAAAAGGATAAATTGATAAATTGATTTCAATTTTGCATTTATGCATTTTTATAGACACATCAATTTCATTAATGTAAATTATTGTAAGACAATGAGCAGCCGTTGTTTCTAATGCAAGTAGTTATGTAAATCAAAATTACTTCAGGAAAAAAATGAAAAAATTTGTAGGATCTTCCATATTGTTTTAGTGAGGAATTAGAGTTTTGAAATCAGCGCCGGTGCACCACTTTTTTTTAACTGCCCCAACAGGTAGCAGGTAAATATTAAATATAGTATTTTTAAAAAAATTAACAAAAAGAAAGAAAAAGAAATAGAAAAGATAAACTGGAGCAAAGTCTGGATTAGGATCAATTCCACCTCCTAATCCAGATTTGATTTCTGATGTTTTATTAGAGGATTGCCTAGTTTTTGCAATAAAATTTTGACCTCTTCTAATAAATGAAGGCTATTATATAATATATTAGAGATAAGATAAGTTTAGTGAACAAAACTATAAGAGATTTTCTTGTAAAATAACTCTTCCAAGGACAAAAGTCCGGTCTAGTCTTTCTTTAATAGCCCCATGGTGAGTACTGAACCATGTGTAATCTGACCCTGAAACCCCAAGCATTTGACGAACTGGGTGTTGTGCTCCTCCCTCGAGCTGTAAAGTAACTCATTAAAATCACCAATACAAACCCACGACAGCGCCTCCTGGCTGCCATGAAAGGTATCGTTCTGCAGTGACGGGATGGCCATAGAAACCAGTTAGATGCCAGTGCACAGGGTCCCCAATGCCTCCCACTTCAGTATCGCGATGTGATGAGAGAAGAGTAATGGATAGCCAGATTAATTTCTGATTTCCAAAATAAACACGTACCTCCAGACCTGCCAATAGATTCCACCACAAAGCAATGATCAAATCCCAACTGTAATTTAAGTAAATTTAAACTTACCGTGTTACTTCTCGTTTCACACAACACAAGAAAACAACATCTTTCGCGGCAATCAGACACCGCAGTGCTTGAACTGCCCTAGGGTTCCAAGCCCTTGGCATGCAGTTCCAACTCAACACACTCATGGCCGTTGAACTAATACAAGGGAGGGTTGTACGTATGCATGGACGTTTGTTGAGATTAGGAACATCAGTCGCTTGGCTTGGAGATAGAGAGGAGCCCTCTTGTTCCCCACATTGGCATTAGCAGTAAGAGCGTGTATGCGTGCCTGAGTTGGGGAGCATTGGAACTAGGCCTATAGTTGCTCTCGGTTGTGGGCCCTCGACTCTCGTCCAAGTCTTTTGGGTTTGCTCTCTATCCAGAATCTGAACTGAATTCCAGATGAACCAGAGAGGAATAGATTGCTATAAAAGGTTATTATAAATTAAAATTATAATCTTAACCAAAAAAAAAATATAATCAATCAAAGATTAATGCAAGATTTTCTGTGAAAGAAATCTTCAAAATCAAACCGTGATATTCTTCTCGTTAATAAATAAATTGCTATAATATTAATTGCAAATCAAGCACTAGCAAATGTACATATAGCAAATGCTGGAATTATGGAAACGTTACGCTATAGCAACTACAAAAAGGTTGTCCATTTCCATCCTAATGCATTTCTCACCATAGCAATAGCAAATTAACAGGCTAGCTACATCATGGCCTTGTTCAAAGGAAGTGCACTGCTGCTAATCGTGCTACTTTTCTTCTTCACAGTGACCACCACTTCAGCATTTGGTTATTCTAACACAAAACATGTTATAGTTACAGATACTCTGGAGGGAGGCTTGACTCTCAAACCTTCAATGCAAATCCAAGGACGATGATCTCGGTCCCCAAGTGCTCCCACCCTGGGGCTCCTCTTTCAATATCAATTTTAAAGATAGCTTCATTGTGATAAAATAGACATGTGCCGACAAACCATTTCGTCGTGATAAAATAGACATGTGCCGACAAACCATTTCGTCGTGATAAAGTAGACATGTGACGACAAACCATTTTGTCGTGATAAAATAGACATGTGCCGACAAATCATTTCGTCGTGATAAAATAGACATGTACCGACAAACCATTTCGTCGTGATAAAGTAGACATGTGCCGACAAACCATTTCGTCGTGATAAAATAGACATGTGCCGACAAACTATTTTGTCGTGATAAAATAGACATGTGCCAACAAATCATTTCGTCGGGAGAAAGGGGCATGTGGTGACAAAATCGATCCTTATAAACAAAGACAACCATCTATGGCGATGAGATTATGACGACCGAATGTTGTCGGGATAAGTATTTGGCGACAAATTTGTTTCATCGGGTAAAGATTGTGAATGTGACCATCAATGTGTTGTTTTCATTGGTAGTTTTCTGGGGCGACGATATTATGCCGACGAAATGGGCCGACGAAATATTTTGCCGGCATTGAGGTTTGCCAACGAAATGAAGCTTTGCGCGACAAAAAATTTTCACCGGGAAAAATATAGTTTCTTGTAGTGTATCTCAGAAACAACTTTCAGCTGCACTTTTGACTGGCCAGGTGAATCAACTCCAACGTTCAATGTATATGAAGAAGGGATTTACTGTCCAGACCAACTAATCTAACCATGTATGCATAAGTGGTTTAACTTAAAAAATATATATTTATCTTATTATAACACTTAACTTTCACCTTTAATTATCATCCAACTCATTCAATTGACTTATAACATTCAACTCAATGACTCAAAATAATCTCTACTCAATTCGACAAGACTAAATAAATATTATATTACATATTTATTGATTATATTAATATTATAAGTACAATCTTATATTATTTATTACTTAAAAATAAATAATATGACTTATTGGGTTTGGCAATAGGAATAACAATACCATCTCCAATTGGGTATTTTTAAAATTTGGAGATTCCCCTACCCAGCCCCGACTTTCCCCCAAAATCTTCCCCAATTAAGGTCGGGCTCGGCCCCATGGGTATTTATGCCATCCCTAAGAGGGAGAGGGAGAGTAGAGCAGTAACCCGGAGTAGGGAAGTGTCTCTCATATCAATGACAAAACTTTCTTGCAAGCACTGAAGCATAAAGACAATGATAAACTTGTAAGCAATTTTCCATAAAAATGTAGGCTCATACAGAGCTACCCTGGAAGATGTTTTCTTTCCAACACAAATGCATATGAACAAGCAAATCCCAGTGCATCTTCACAATCGGGAATTGGTGGATCTAAAGCCTTTTGCAACAAGACAGGCACCAATGCGCCATATGTTAGACCCCTCAAAAATTGCAAGATATCAATTATATGTTAAAGTTCTGTCAAAGGCTTTGATCATAAGTTCATATATGGATAGGAATTAATCATAATCTTGGATACAATGTGCTTACTTGCCAGCATTTCTTATATAATACATTGGGCAAGAATAAATGACACACAGGAGTAAATCACAACCAAAAAAAAAAGGGTGCTGTTAAACGAACCCTAAAATTAACTGAGTACACCCTATGATATAAGTACACCCTAATAATTAAATCAAAATGTAAAATTAACTAAGTAAACCCTATTTAACTATCAAAAATACCCCTGATACACCCTAATACACTATATCATACAATACCTCAATACTAAGTACACCCTATTATACTAACTATACGGTCATGAAGAGGGCATTTGATCAAGGGTAGGGTACGTTTTCTAAACTTTGCTGCCATTAAAGGGAGGAAGAAACAGGACAAGTAATACATGCAGTACGTAGCAGAGCATGTATATATTAAACATTCATGGTGAGCTGTGATCCTCAGTTTGACTTTGAGCCTGCATACAAGGCTTCAAGCAGTGGCATCGATGTGGGAGCATTTGCCATAGCCGTAACCCTCACTTCGGCATCTCACCGTACAGTTTCTGTCTTTGATGTAAATCCCTATGAATGTTTTGCTCAACACCTCACAAATCTTTGCTTCGCTCTGCATCACCATCTCTTCTGCATTTAATAATTAATTAATCACAAATCTTAATATATCTCAACTGGTCTGATCATTAAGTTAAGTGCTTCTCAACCCACCCTTTGTTAATTGAGGGAGATGAGAGAGAGACTTACGAGAAGTTACAAGGATGATGAAGAACAAAACAAGACTAAAGAACTTCGTCTCCATTCTTCTGATAATTTTTAAATTTATTCTACAATTACTCTCTCTTTAAACACTGCATATATGGATCTATATTCAGTGGTACCAATCACACGTACGTCAATCCATCTGCTCAGCTGAATAAGAACATATATATGGAGCTTCGTTGTAGTTGTAAAAGGTTTTTCAGGTACAATAAATTGAGCATTAGTTTGTCTCATCGACAAAACCACTGTTCTTGGCTCTTGTCCAGCTGTTACAAGTCTGATAGGAAAACTCAACTCTAGTTGTAACAATACATAAGTCAAGAACAAGGGAAATGTGAGGGCAAATTACAAAGACAAGTGGACAAGTGATGTAGCACAGCCTGTAGGTTTTAGAATAAACACTTAAGCAATAGAACAGAGACGAAATAAGAGATCGAGGAGAAGAAAATATAGATTGAAAAGACGAAAGAAAGGGCAGAATAGTAGAACAAGAAGAATATCGGAGGTCGAGAAGACGAAAATATAGATCGAAGGGACGAAAGAAAGGATCGAAATCGAGAGCCGAGAAGGAAGGACAGAAATCACATAGTTTTAAGAGAAGGTTTACTCAATATCCAAATCTGAATTTTAAAATACTACATGGGGTTATTTATAGCAAACTAAAACCTATACATAATAGGATACAAATCCCTTGCTTAAATAGAAATCCTAACCCAAATAAAATAGGAAACTTAAAACTAGAAATCTGGAAATCTGGAAAAGTAGAAATCCTACTAAAATTTGGAAAACTAGAAAATCTAGGAAACTAATAAATTTAGGTCATACGCATCCTGCATCATTCTCCTCCGCCGAAAAGAACTCGACTCCGACGAGTAAACAGCGACATAATCAAAATCCCAAGGAAGTGTGAAGAGGCATGTGGCGTTGTTTAGTTATTCAAGATCAGCATCATATTTGCCACCTTGAAACCAGCCGTTCCGCAAGCATGGAATATTAGTCCTTGTAAGAATGGCAAATAGAGAGCTCTGCCTAGACCTATGACGAACATGATCGGCCAACGAATGCAAGTGTGTGTGTGGGTGTGATAGACCATCAATCCATCGAGTTCGTCTACGCTGCCGCCAAAATGTGGTCTTCTTCCCAATCCACCGATGGATAAAAACTCAAGGCCGTGCCACAAGGTATTACGAATCAGTCCACGGGACTATCGATTGACATGCCCAAGGCTCAGCTGGAGCCCATCTTTTCGTTTGGTTCTATGCCGCAGCCTAACCATACCCAACATACGATGGGTTCTCCTCTGGTTGACGACAACATTCCCGTCCTTACCCGCCACCCCTACCACATGACAAGAACTTCATGCACCGACACTTGGATTTTGAGATAGCCAGTCATGCCAAGCCATGTGTTTTTCTGAACTAAGGCCCTCTGGCGACGACTTACGAACACAAAGGATTGATGGTCTATCACACCCACACACACACTTGCATTCGTTGGCCGATCATGTTTGTCATAGGTCTAGGCAGAGCTCTCTATTTGCCATTCTTACAAGGGCGTTCCATGCTTGCAGTAACGGCTGGTTTCAAGGTGGCAAATATGATGCTGATCTTGAAGAACTAAAGAACGCCACATGCCTCTTCACACTTCCTTGGGATTTTGATTTTGTCGCTGTTTACTCGTTGGAGTCGAGTTCTTTCGGCGGAGGAGAATGATGCAGGATGCGTAGGACCTAAATTTATTAGTTTCCTAATGTATTTGTTAGTTTCCTAGATTTTCTAGTTTTCCAAATTTTAGTAGGATTTCTACTTTTTCATATTTCCAGATTTCTAGTTTTAAGTTTCCTATTTTATTTGGGTTAGGATTTCTATTTAAGCACGGGATTTGTATCCTATTATGTCTAGGTTTTAGTTTGCTATAAATAACCTCATGTAGTATTTTAAAATTCAGATTTGGATATTGAGTAAACCTTCTCTTAAAACTATGTGATTTCTGTCCTTCCTTCTCGGCTCTCTGATTTCGGTCCTTTCTTTCGTCCCTTCGATCTATATTTTCGTCTTCTCGACCTCCGATATTCTTCTTGTTCTACTGTTCTGCCCTTTCTTTCGTCTTTTCGATCTATATTTTCGTCTCCTCGATCTCTTATATTCTTCTATGTTCTATTGTTTAAGTGCTTAATCTAATACCTACGGGCTGTTCTACATCAATAACTTCACTGCCAAAGGTCTGCCTACTGAAGGTGGTCATTTACATCCGCTGCTCAAGGCAAGGACGTAATTTCCATTGTATCTTTTGAACAGATATCATATAGCTTTGCTTTGAGTATTATATATATTTCTCATAGGCAAATTTCCTGCATTATAAGATTATAGAATATTAAGAATAATGTGCAAACAGAAAACACATTCTTCGACATGGCATCCTTTATACTAGATTTGTATCCTCTGAAGAGAGACACTGGTGGTTCTTTTGTTTAGCAGACTTTCAAACGATCCCATTAAAGTGAGCAGGCGCTCAGTTTGAGCTGCTGCTGTACACAAAGAAATATCTTTATTACAAAATATCAATATGTGCAATGGCAGATTTTTTGTATAAAATTACCTATTTGCATATGGCATTGCTAATTGAATCTCCCCGTTTCCAGGAACGACAGCACTTGAAGAATTTTTTTTCAGACAGATGGGGTAAGACCCGGTTCTTGTCTAGTATTTACTGATTTATGTGTTCTTTCTCCTATACACATATGCATCTCCCTCTAGGTGACCTAGTTCCATGTTGGCATGATTATTGGCGAGATCGTGAATGCACGATGTCGTGTGCTTGGATCATTCCCCTATATATGTCTGGCATTTATGTATGATGTTTTGTACTAATTGCAGGGTTGAGGAGATGGACGGAGGTGGTAAAGTGAGAAATTTTCAGCAATTTTTAGAGATTCTGAGGGTTAAGTAAGAAAATTTCAGTGTCGTGGTAAAGTAAGACCGCCGTTTCGAGAGTAAAACAGTAATTAAGACTATAAATAATGAACATGTGCATTTCGTTTGTTTCTAAAGCACTGATCAAATTGCCTAATGAAATTATTTGAAAGGTACTCCTAGGCTTTTCATTGGCTTAGTCTTGTTGAGGAAATGACGTGAGTTTTTAATTTGTAGTTTAGGCGGTTGAGCTATATTTTGATGAAAATATCATTTTAAAGCTTGTCGCATGATGAGACGCAATTGTCATAACGAAAGTTTATGATAAAATGCGATAATAGTAACCAAATGATTAAAGATGGACTTAAAAGTTTTAAAAACTAACACAAAAAAAAAAAAAACCTTTAAAAATTTAGGACAAATTACAAGGAATAGTTTCTAGGTTCTTTGAACTTTATTCCATTGTAATTCTCCGAATTGAAATTCATTTTACATTCTCCAAATTGCCAAAAAAAAAAAAACCATATAAAAGTTGAAAAAAAAGGGGAAGAAGGCCTTGGACGTTACAAAAAAAGGGCTGCTGGTTGTTGCTTTGTGATAGGATTTTTAGAGTTTGCATTGACGGGTCGGGATCTAGTGAGAACGCCTATGTGAGAACATAACATGAGAACACCGTTGGATCCAATCTAACGGCTGTATGAAAAGCAATTGTAAGTGTAAGTGTTGTATTAGAACGAGGCCTTCTTCTCTCTTCTCCCTCCAAAACGTCCCCTCTAAACCAGCTGTTCGCTTAGTTCAATGAGGAGGCCATTTTTTTATCAGCTTTGATTGAGGAAGAACTGTAACACTGAAGAGAGAGCACCCCTGTTAATCGTTTTTCGGTTTGAGGAAGAACAGATAAACGATACCCTCATTTTTCCGCGTTTCCCATTCAGGCGAAACAAAGGAATCTTGGATTTTATAAATTCATCTTTGTGGTTGGGTTTTGGAGTCGGGACATACGTCAATCCTAGAGCAACGTCGGCCGGGCGTTGAGTTGGAAAATCTTGACCGTGCCGTTGTGGTTCTGCTTTGTTGGTTTTGAAATCCTTGAGCGCGGGTGAAACAGGGGTTGAGGAAGAAGAAAAGTTTTGGGGTTGACGTCCAGATCTAAAAGGGCTACGTTACGTTGTCATATTTATTGAAAATTTGAAGTTGGAAATCGATTACGAGGTGAATCTTAAACCCTGTATTTGTGAATTTCATTATTGGGCATCAGCATGAGTCACTTTAGGTTGTATGTATGACTTTAATGTTTCAGCGGAGAGTCATTTGCATGTCATATGTTAGTTAATATATATTTTAAAGCTGTTTGAAAGCATGTGCCAAATATTGGGCATCAACATGAGTCAGATTAGGTTGTATGTATATCTTTAATGTTTCACCGAGAGAGTCATTTGGATGTCATATGTTAGTTGATATATATTTTAAAAGTTGTTTGAAAGCATGTGCCAAATATTGGGCATTAGCACGAGTTACGTTGGTGTGTATGTAGGTTTTTAATGTTTCACGAGATAGTGATTTTAATGTCATCTATGATGGTGGTGATGTGATATTCATGGTTAAATTGCAAGAAGCGTGAAATGGAGTGCGAAGGACAGTGACACCGTGGTTAGTTCGGACTTGAAACCAAAATTGGGACTTGAATTTGATTGCTGTGAGGATGTGTTCAATTTCTATAATATGTATGCCGCGAAAGCCGGATTCGGCATTCGGTGTTCTACAACGAGAACGTGCACATTCACAAAAGAGGTAACAAGGAAAGAATATGTATCTTTGTAAACAAGGGTATGCGTTGACAAGCACTTTGTTAGTCCTAAGAGAAGACATCGAGGTTGTACTCGAACTGGGTGCAAGGCTAAACTTGCGATTTTGAAGGTAGAAGAGAAGATTAAGTACATTGTTGTAGGATTCAATGAGGTACACAACCATGACATGACCACGAGTTGATAAAGTCCATCTATTGAGATCTCACCGTAACTTAACAAAGTCTACAAAGGCCTATAGTGTATATATGAGCAAAGTTAATATCCTGTACATAAACAGGTAAGCCTTCTTGAGGTGCAAGTAGGGGAATTGGAAAATGTTGGGTTTGTTAGGAGAGATGTCTACAATTATGCAAGGGACGTGCGTGGGGAGGTGATTGGGCATGATGCGGAGGCTGCTTTGAAGGAGCATTTTTGGGTGAGCAAGGAAAAAATGAATCATTTTATTTCAATATGGAGGTAGATTCGGAAGGAAGGATGGGAAATGTTTTCTAGGCAGATGCAAGGTCAAGACGAGCTTATGGGTTTTTGGGGATGTGGTGGTATTTGATACGACGTTCAACACGAACTGCTATGGGATGGTCTTTGCGCCTTTGTTAGGCGTTAATAACCATAGGCGACGGTGTTGTTTGGTTGTGCATTCCTAACTAGTGAAACCATGGATTCATTTGTATGGTTGTTCGAAGAATTCAAGAAAGCCATGCCAGGAGAGCCACCCAAAATGATCATCAACGATCAAGATGCAGCCATGTCAAAGGCAATTGCTTTAACTCTCCCAACAACATTCCATAGATATTGCATATGACATATCTTGAATAAGTTTATGGAGAAACCCGGCATTGGGGAATGTTTTTCGGAAATGTGCAAATGCATATGGGGTATGGACACGAAAGAAGAATTTGATGTGAAATGGGATGAAATCATTACAAGCAATGGGCTGAAAGACCATCCGTGGTGAGCTCGATTCATGCTTTGCGGGAGAATTGGGTTCCATCATATGTAAAACATGTGTTTTTGGCTGGGATGTCAAGTAGTCAACGGGCTGAAAGCTGTCATGCATTTTTCAAACAATATTTTTCAAACAATGGAATTCATTGTACGGTTTGAAAGAGTTCTTGGTTCACAGAGGCACAAGGAGTTAATGGCTGATCATGTTGATACCAATGAAAAACCTCCACCGCCATTTTGAACACCAATGCAACATCAAATGGCACGCATTTACACTCGGGAAATTCTTGAAATGTTTGAGAGGGAAGACTTGAAGCCTTTTATGCTTGTTTGAACTTGTAGAGCAAGATGAGACCCGGTGCAGGTACAAAGTAAGTGAGCGGGTAAATCCAGGGGTGACATGGATGAAGGAGCTTGTGCATGATAAAGATGCCGATAAAGCTTATTGCAGCTGCAAAGGATTTGAATTTTGGGGTATTCCGTGCCGACACATCCTAGCATTTTTAAGAATGAAGCGGTGGAGCACTTGCGGACAATTACATAGTGAAACGATGGCTTCAAAGTGCAAAGTGCGGTGTAGTATATGATAAGAATGAAAAAGAAGTTAAAGATTGCGTGGACGGTTTGGTTTTGGTTAAGAGATCAAAACTTGGCAAAGTTGCAGGTGATTTGATAGATTACGCTTTGTTGTGTCTTTGAAGGTTTTGAGTTGCTTTGGAAAATTCATTTGACGACATTCTGGGAAGCTTACAAGGTTGTTGTCATCAAGAGCTCGTGTCGAAGAAGAACCCAATGGAGAGGTCGGAACTAGTTCTTCCCAAGTCGAGGATGAAAGATCCCCATCGAGTAAAAGCAAAAGGGCATGCGAGACGAGTGAAAGGACAAAAAGAGAAGGCAGCGGAAGGACATAAACGGCGATGCGGTGAATGTAGGAAGACTGATCATGATAGACGGAGTTGTCCAAAACTTGTGAGCGGGTAAGTGAATATGTAATTATGCAGGTTTGAATTTTATACACAAAATGCTGTTGACTTGTTTATTTATTTCGATGTTGCAGCTCTTCATCTTCCGACGCAGAAGTTGGTGCTGCGATCGATGAGAATTTGCAACCCAATCGAGCACGCAGGACGGGGAACCTACTATGACAGAGTCATTTCTGCAAGAGTTTGATTTCATTTACGATCCGGAGTTTGAATATTTGTTGATACCAATTTGCGTCTTTTTGGAAACCATCTGGAACCGTTAGTGAATCTTATGTAAGTGCCTCATGTTGATCTTGAACTAAGGTATGTGAACAGCAACAGTGAAACCGCCCAAAAACAAAGTAACTTTTGTATTGGATAATTATTAAGTGTCACACACGTATCGCATGACTTACATTCGGACATAGAAAAATAAAATTCAAAAAACTACATTAAAGTCAACAATAAGTTATTTGAAGAGCCACTTAGTTATCGGCATCGAGTCCATCCCGCACGTCCCTCGAATACATCCTGCACGTCCCACAAGGATGGTCGTGAACGGCACCATGCTTGCAATAATTATGCGTAACTTGAACTTTCGGATCCATCTTTGGTTGAAGGTGGATGTCCATCCTGGGACTTTGGTGTTTTCGAACGTGAAGCCGAGTGTTTGAAAGGATTCGTTTGGGATTCATGCAATGTGGGTTTTATACACCTTTGCAACGGTTGCAAGGAAATGAAATATGTATGTAAGGGAATCTTGAAACCATCAGCGTGTGTCGGCAAGGGAATCTTGAAACCATCACTATGTGCCAGTCATGTGTCAAAGAACCGAATATACGTGTCGAGAATCTTGAAAAAATTTATCGACCCACCGACAATTTTTAAAACCAAAAATTTGAGCGATATTAGTAACTGAACTCTACTAATCCGGTAGTTAGTGATCGAAGAAATAAGATTGAACTCTAGTAATAACATAGAACTCAAGGCTGTGATAGCGATTTAAACTCAAATAAGCTGCACGTAAGTCGGATCGGGCATAAACATGTAAACACAAACCCATATCGGGCATTAACAAAAAACAAACAAGTGAATAACGATTGCCTAGCAATTGATATGGCTACCAGCCATCATTACCGTTGGCTTTTGCTGGTTGGTGGCCTAGCTCGGTGGGTGTACACCGCCGGAGATGATTTCTTTGTGCGGCAGAGACGGAGTTATGGCGTCCCAGTCAATATCTTTGTGGACATCTGCAACGAACCGTCGGAATTCCTCAAAACCTTTGTTGAAAGCCATAGACATTGCATGCCCATGTTTGTCGCCTCCTTTGTGAATGCTCAAAGATTCCTACGTAGCATCCTCCTCGGTCATATGCAAATCCTCTGCTTTGAGCTTTCTTCTTAGGCCACGAATTCTGTGCTTCTCTTTTACGTAACGCGCTTTGTTCACTTGGCGAGTCAAATACGCCAACTTCTACTCGGCTCCAACACACTTTTGAGTCCAATAATGGACCAAGGAGGAGTCGTGTTCAGTTTGTTCTTCATATCATTTATTTCCACAGCGGGATCATCGGAGTCGCCCTCGCTTGCCGAGGAGGTTGGAAGTGGCAGTGGTGGTAGAGGGGACCTTGGATAACCGGGGCATATTCCCATGACCCATCGGAGTCCCCTGATTTGCATTGCGGTGCAGGCTGGTTGACATGTTGACAAATCTTGATTTGTTCAGATTGGGGATTCGTTGTATGCACAAAACACAACTCCAACGAAGAGTCGGAAGAAAACAAGATGTTGAGTGCTAGCACGAGCTCTTTTTATCCATGAACTCCTCTTTCTTTATTTTTGCTTCTCCTCAAAGTGTTTGCTCCTCTCCTCCAATACTTGGACAACTCAACGTTGATAATCAAGCTCTTGTTGTCACTCACATTTTCGTCAAAGTGTTTGCTCTTCTCCTTCAATAGTTGGTATAATCCTGCTACAACACATGCACTACATTAACCCAAATATTCAAGAGAAAGCTATAAGATAAAACCAAATGACCAAACAAATCTGTAATCAAAGCTCAACGGCAAACCATATTAACCAAATATAACAATAATTCTAAAAAAAAGGGCATGTTCTGCTGGAATCAATATGAAAAGCAAACCATTGAACTAGATTAATAAATTAGCAAAATCTTACCCTTACATTGTTTGTAATTACTAGAAAGTCAGCTTGGTTTGTTCAAATTGATTGTAATTGGCTTAGTTGACTCCAAAAATTACTTCAGTAGAACCATAACCAATAGTAAGAGGTTGCTGCTAGAGTGTTTGTTCTTCCATACAAAAGTCAGTTTATATATGTCTAACAAACTGGCAAATGAGGTAAAGTAATTTTGCATTGAACTCAGGCTCTACTCCTTAGTGAAATTTAGCTCTACAAACAATTACAATTGTCCAGCAGCCAGTACAAACTGTAATTGCTAACAAATCAGAGACTCATATACAATGTCTTCACAACTCAAAGTTCACATAACCTCTCTTGTTCATCGCAACCCCAAAAATACTTGCATATCTCTATATGGGAAAGCAGGCACCACAAAATTCCAACTCATGAGAAGCTTCAAAATAAAAAATAAATGAAATTTATAGAATTTGTACACCAAAAGCTTACATATCTGAATTTAATCTCCAACCCTTGAAACATAAAATGCATATATAAGTGTAGTTCAATTTCATGCTTTTTCTCAATTAGTCAATATCATTTTCCCATGATTTCTTAATCTCTCTTTTTCCTTATGAAAGCCCATAACCTTTTTCCCATCAAAACCTTCTAATCCAATGCTGCCACCCCAGTAATACAATGAACATTATCTTGATAAACGGAATCATTTCATCTGCTCACCACATTGATATCAAAGACTAACCAGAAACTTCAATTGTTCGAAGTGTCGAGTACCAGACTTTTTCTATTACAGGGCAAAAAGGCTGAAAAATGATTAATGAAGTAATCCCCCAAAATTTGGTTGTTTCTCTAAGACAATATTGAAAACTAAATTATGCCTCTGTTGTGGGGAAAAGTGCGCACGATATCCAACCTTAAATATCAAAACTCCGGATCTTCTAAAACGTTAATTACAATAGCACAATGACAACAAAAAAGTAAATGAAGCTTGGACTTATAGGACATATGATGCCTTCAATTGTACATCTTCAAAAGGAGATGGAAAACATGGAAACAAAACACATCTAAGAAAGATGATGCGCGAGAACTATATTAACCATTCACACGGGGGCCAAATCAGAAAATTGACCTCTAATTTCTACTTGGCTCAAGCACTCTATACTAATTATCTTCATAAACAGTGATGAAAGAGAACAGTCAGAAAAGCAAGCTAAAAAATGGTGCCCAATATAGAACAGAGCAATTCTACCATACACAAGGCAAACAAATTTTTAGCGAAGAGAAAAGGACAGAGATTTACATACCCAAAAGATCACTAGATGGAAGAGAAGGATGGGGTTTGGGTTGGAGAGACAGGTAGAGAATTTGGGGTCATAGAGGGCGAAAGAGAGAGAGAGAGGGTTTGTGTTTAGGTTAGGGACGAGAGAGAGCGCAATTTGAAGGAATAAAACCGCCAAATGAAAATTTTGTGAAAAAAGGCGCTTACGCGAAAATAATTTTATGGATTGTTTAAGATAAAAACAATAAATAACAAGTTTATTTATTATTTCAGTTTTATGAAATGTTTAAAATAAAAATAATAAATAACAAAAAAGAACACATGTCACCATGTTATATGGCCACATGTCAGAAATGCTGACAGGGAGCCTTTAAAAAGCTAACACATGTCATTATTTTATATTTCTTACTATTTCCCTACAATTTAACTTCTAAAATTCATAATAAATAAATTACAAATCAGAAAAATACATCAAAAATTCCTAGGAACTCCTTGTGCCATTACACAACTGGGAGAAGCTATAAATCATCGAAAGTGCTTTTTCAACTCACTTTCGTACGCAATTTCATCTGATGTGACAAATATAGAGTGTACACTTCATCTTGAATATGGTTTGAACTCGCTTTCCTTTCAACCGTAGCATTATGTTTTGCAAACCTTTTCCGTCTATTTCCTTCATGTTCATTATCTAATTTAAAATAACACAACTATCGGTTACATTTGCCTCGTATCTAAATATTGGGAAAAATTAGTCTTATTTTCTCCTTTCAAATGACACACAGAATATTATTATTGTTATTTCCTTTGTCAAATTATATATTTCACACGAATAAGCAAACCTCATATTAACATTTTACAAACAACTCCATATAAGAGCATCTACAATGGACTCCCTAAACCACCTCCTTAGCTAAAATTAGAGAGAACTTGAAAAAACCCACCTCCAACCATGCTCCCTATCCAACTCCGAAAATAGGGAGACCTCTAGGAGCTCTTAAATCTGAGGAGAGAGAAAAGATTCCTACTGGCTCCCTATAATTAAATGGTACTATTATTTTAAGTATTTATTTAATGATGTCTTTAATTTTATCATTTTTTTTCTACATTTTATATTTTTGAATCAACTTTCCAGCAAAACACAAACACGTTTTTTTGCTTTCAATTATTTTCGCTGTATCCTGTAGGTGTTTTGCAAAGTACAAGCATTTTGTTAAAAATTCTTTTCATTGTAGATATTTTGCAACACACAAATACCGTTTTTTTTTTATAAAAAAAAAATTTATTTTCTCTGTAGGTATTTTGCAAAACACTATCTCTTTTTTAATATAATTCTTTTCACATGATTTCTTGTTTTGACAGCCAATTATTTTCCGTATAGGTATTTGCTGTTTTGTTTTTTGTTTTTTGGATTCCATCTCCTATATTTTGTATTGTCATTTTCAATTGTATCTCATGTGTCTTGTACTTTATGTTGCAGTGTACCCTTTTTCTTATAATGGTAGTGCACCCATTTTTAATAATTATAATAGGAGTTTAAAAAAATTTGGTTTGTAGTTTATTATTTGGCAATATTCATTATTTGAATATGAATATTTTATTATAAATTAATAATTAAAATTTTTTAAAAAAAAGTAAAGCATTTATGATAAAAAGATAGAAAGCATTTATGACTCCAAATTAGGGAGTATGGTTGGAGTTCCAATTTTTAGAGAGCTCCTAAAATAGCTTTTCTATGTTTTTAGCTAAATTTTAGCTAAGAAATAGGGAGCATTATTGTGGATGCTCTAAGAGATCCAATCAATGCTAAAAACTATCCTTCCTTTTAGGCATTTTGTAAAGACAAGTTTAATATGTTGACAGAAAATAATGTAAACAAACTTCAATTAAAGCATACCCATTTAGCTTTACAAAAGTACGGATAATAAACCAAAAGCAGTTTCCCATATTTTTCACTCGCTCTTTCTTCACATCTCACAGCTTGGATACATATAAGATACCATCTGAAGTGTCTAAAGCAAAATGATTAGACCTTGAGGAGCGGACACAAACTTGGAACAAACGCAGTCAAAATGAACCACCTATTTTTTCCAAACAAAGTTACTGAAAATAACCAAAATGAACGTTGCCAAGCGACGGTTTACTCCATGGTGATTTCGTCCCGATTGTAGCTTGGGACAACACATTTTGCATCTTGTCGGAACAGGTCAAACCCTTTACATGCTTCTCGCTTCCCTCATCTGCACCGCCTCATTTGACCCCTGAACCTTCGAAAACTTTTTCTGTCGCAAGCCTAACCCTCGGTTTCATTATTTTCAGCGATCGAAGGTGTAATTTCGCTTGACTTTCTCCTTCCCCAATGTTTCTTAATACCATCTTAGACATATCTCCTGCCGTTTTATTTCAGTCTTCAACGCATCGTACCGCATCTGGCCGATAAGACCTACATCATCGTGGTCCTCGGATGAAAAGTTTATGGATTTCGCAGTCGTAAATGCAGAACATCTTCAACGTTCTTCTTATTGTGTGACATAGGCTCTGCATATTTTGGTGGAGTTGTTATAAGTATTGGGGGGGATTTTCGTACGTGAACCCATGGTGAGTTGAGGGTTGTTTGGACCAACTGGTGGTGCAATGCGAGGTAAAATATATCACTTTGTTATTTATACAGCAGTCCCCTTACTAATTTTCCCGCCAAAATTAATTTGTTCACTTGGACTGGGGAGCGGCCACTTTAGATACCTAATTTCCGTGGTGATGTCATATTTGCATTATTAGTATCAGACACAGTAGTTTCATTTTCTTTACAGGTGATAATCACACAAATTAAGTATCATATTTGCGGAGATTTAACTGTTAACGCGGCGCGGTTGAAATGTAAGTTACCTTCGGAACGTGTGATGTCATATTTGCATTATCAGTAAGGAATAAAATATCTATAATATCCGGATATTTCCATTGAAATTTCTGTATTTTTGGACTACCGATATTTCCGATACCATCGATATTTTAGATATCCATGGACCAAAATATCGATAATATTGACGACATGGACCAAAATATCGATAATATCCCGATATTTACATCGAAATTTCCTTATTTTTGGACTACCGATATTTCCGATATCATCAATATTTTATTCCTTGTCGATTATCATAAACACAGTTTTCGCTTTACTGTCTTGGTGATATGTGTTCATATTTAGTTCCATATTTGGCAATATGCAGCTGCTTACTTGGTCATGTTAAAATGCAAGTTACCTTCATACGTGGTGATGTCATTTTTGCATTATTAGTATCATATACACTGTGATCATTGACTTTACTATTAATGGTGCGTTGATATTTAGTTTCATAGTTTGTGCGATGTGATTTTAGCATAATAATTATCACGAAATAGTTTAATAAATGCTGACGGTGATAAGTAGTTTAATAAATGCTGTAAATAGGGTAGCGTGCGAACACCAATTCCGCGCCTCCACCTTCATCGATGAGTGTGAAGTGTCCTTTCACTCTCACCGCTTGGGAAACGAATACAATAATTACTGATCTAAACCCAAAGTTGTCTTCGTCCATTGTAAAGTGGGTCACGCCGGTTGGGTTCATATAATAATCCGGCACTTTGTTCTTTGTCCACAAACGACACCTTCAATTTTAAATCCTCCAAACACCCTTTTCAGTCCCTCTTCTCCAACAACCCGGATGGATATTCCACAATTGGCATGGTTTAAGGTGCTGCTCATGGTTGCAAAGCGATCCTACGAAATGCAGACTGACATGGCGGGAACATGCAAGTTATTTCAACAAATGCTGAATGATCCTGAGGTTTGGACAACCGTGTCGATAGATAAGTACCCGGTGGCATGAGGACTGCACGGGTTTGATGAAGGCAAAATTGTTGAGTTCTTGCAAAAATGCAAAGAACATAACAATCCAGAAATAATTCTGAGAGAAGCTATTCATGACTTCTTCCTATTGAAAGATGATGAGGCGTCAAGAACTGCGGGTGGCGACTATGGCAGGGCATAAGGAAGCCTCCTACCTTGTTGGCTTGCTAGGGTCATTGAACCCTAGCGAGGGCAAGGAGAATGCGATGGAGTTTTTGTGCCATCTCAAAGAAACGAAGAAACTGAGCAGGCAAGCTTGCAGGATTCAATAATCTATCGACCGCTTGGTATACAATGTGTGGGATCGTGACTCCTCCTACACTTGCAAATTTTACTATGACGAACGTTTTTTCAAGACTGCATTCACCGTGAGGGTAATCGGGAGTGGTATCAGTTATGGGACCGCGAGGCGAATACTCGTACAACGTAGATGCTTGGAACTGCTGTGAACCCCGCAAATGGAAGAGGAGCTGTTACGCTTCAGTAGCGAACTCCGATTGATGACTGCGTGGATTTAAGGTCTATATACATGGTATGATAGGTGTTTTATTAAGAAATTGTGTTTTTGGTTTTTAGTGTTTTTATGTAAAGGTGAAACTATGTGAACTTTGTATTGTTTTTATTTTTATTTGAAGTCTGTTTATGGTTTTGGGTCCTATATCGTTTCAGTATGTGGTCTCACATAGGGAATTGCTAGTTCATATCCCCCAAGCAGTCATTCATTAAAGATGACAGACAGGCATATGGCAGGGAGGTTGCGTGTTGTCAACCCGAAAAGGGATTATCCTTTCGATCACTTCGTTGTGGTGGAAGTCCGAGACATGCTTGATTTTCTAAGATACTCACGATGATCCCATAAATACCCCAAAAATTTCCCCTAATTTCCTGATTTGTCCTGCATATGAAACTATATTTGCAACAAAACAGAAGTGTAATTAAGTCATCTGGTAATCTCTTTTCACTAATTGTCCTTGTATTATAAAGTAATTATAGACTATGTCATCTACCTTACTTGTCAAATCCCTTATTTTTAGCATTTTTATTTAATTGATTTGAATTTGAGCATATAAAAACATTTAAACCAAAAATAATTTAATGGAAACACACCAATATACATAAATAACATAATACGTATAATAATATTATAACTAAACAAACAATTATAATATCTACCTAATACAAATTATTTTTATTCTCAAAAAAGTATTGATAAGGTATTTGTTTGTTGGAAAATTATGGTGATACATGCCCCAAAAAAAACCGACATGTCTACATCATAGGTAAATTGATAAGGACATATTTATGTAGAAAAAATAGGTACATTCTTTATGTTCTTCACTAATTGTATTAATTTACCTATATTTTTTTATGTTCTTCACTAATTCTTTATGTTCTTCACTAATTTTATTAATTTACCTATATTTTTAAGTACAACGATTTACTTATATTTAAAAATTAAAATTAAAATAGGTACATAATAATTTTGAATTTAAAAAAATTGGTACATTCATCTATAAAGAAAATTTGCATTAAAGAGAATTGGTAAGAATTGATCGAATGAAAATTGAATATATTGCAACAACAACAAAAATATTCCCACGCCAAAAGAACATATAGAAAATAAATTGATTGTAAAATAAATAAATAAGAACATTCAATGTCACCAATTTGGAAAAAAAAAATTTTCAACATTAAATTACAATAAATCAGTTGAAAATAAAGTTAATAGTATAATAATAAATCAACACAATTAATGGAGGAAAGGTAAAGTGTAATTAGGGGTATTTTTGGGACCTAAAAAGTACAATAAATTAAATTTGTAGCTTAATTAGGTAATTGGCTTAGTTGGTTCCTAGTCATTGGGTTTTTCTTATAAAAAGCAGGATTTTATTTATAGAAAGATAACATGATGGGTTGTAGGTAAGAATTAATGAGTTTTAAGGGAAAAATATAAATTTACTATTTTGATTATAACCATCTACGACATTTCCCATTATTTTCGGATTTGTCCAGCAATTTTTAGGATTTTGAATCCCATAGTGTGGAAATCCCTTTTCGCTAACATAAAGAATTACATATCAATTTCCACAAAAATATTTTGCCAACTATTAACCCAAAACTCCTGACGAAGTATTCATCCCCACACGAGTTAGGAAATTTCTCAATTTTTTTCGTAATTTTCATGTATTTTTAACGATTTTTGGAAAAAAAACTGAATAAAAAATTCAAGAAATGCCAAGTGGAGGCGCTGGAGTGGGAGCTGAAACCCTGACCGCCACGCGGCGCGTTCCCATGCCGCCACACGCCAGTTTTTAAATTTTTTAATCATTTCCACTTAAATATTCAATTAAAAATCGAATTTGAGGGTGAAAAATTCCCGAAAAATTCCTCAGCGATCGGGACGAGATTTCCTTCGATGACATTTCCAGAAAAAGGGCAAGGCAAACAAATTTGGATACGGGATTAATGTGATCGAACATATGAGAGTATAGGGTTTACAAAGTGTATTAGTGTTTTCATTTGCATCATCCGAATGTAGGGTTGGTTCCCAAATTTTATTTTTCACTCGCTCCTAAACCAGGGTTTATACTTTCCATATGAAGTATTCATCCCCACACAAAGTTAGGAAATTTCCCAATTTTTTCCGTAATTTTCATGCATTTTTAACGATTTTTGGGGAAAAAACTGAATAAAAAATTCAAGAAATGCCAAGTGGAGGCGCTGGAGTGGGGAGCTATAACCACGACCGCCACGCGGGCGCGTTCCCATGCCGCCACACGCCAGTTTTTAAATTTTTAATCATTTCCACTTAAATATTCAATTAAAAATTGAATTTGAGGGTGAAAAATTGAAAAATTCCTCAATGATCGGGACGAGATTTCCTTCGATGACATTTCCAGAAAAGGGCAAGGCAAACAAATTTGGATACGGGATTAATGTGATCGAACATATGAGAGTGTAGGGTTTACAAAGTGTATTAGTGTTTTCATTTGCATCATCCGAATGTAGGGTTGGTTCCCAAATTTTATTTTTCACTCGCTCCTAAACCAGGGTTTATACTTTCCATATGAAGTATTCATCCCCACACAGAGTTAGGAAATTTCCCAATTTTTCCGTAATTTTCATGCATTTTTAACGATTTTTGGGAAAAAAAAAAACTGAATAAAAAATTCAAGAAATGCCAAGTGGAGGCGCTGAGTGGGGAGCTGCAACCACGACCGCCACGCGTCGCATTCCCATGCGGCCACACGCTTGATTTTAAATTTTTAATCATTTCCACTTAAATATTCAATTAAAAATCGAATTTGAGGGTGAAAAATTCCCGAAAAATTCCTCGGCGATCGGGACGAGATTTCCTTCGATGACAGTTCGAGAAAAAGGGCAGGGCAAACAAATTTGGATATGGAATTAATGTGATCGAACATATGAGAGTGTAGGGTTTACAAAGTGTATTAGTGTTTTCATTTGCATCATCCGAATGTAGGGTTGGTTCCCAAATTTTATTTTTCACTAGCTCCTAAACCAGGGTTTGTACTTTCCATATGAAGCCTTCATCCCCACACGAGTTAGGAAATTTCCCAATTTTTCCGTAATTTCCATGCATTTTTAACGATTTTTGGGAAAAAAACTGAATAAAAATACAAGAAATGCCAAGTGGAGGCACTGGAGTGGGGAGCTGCAACCTGACCGCCACGCGTCGCATTCCCATGCCGCCACTCGTCAGTTTTTCTATTTTGTAATCCTTGCCACTTAAATATTCAAATTTTAAACGACTTCAAGGGTGTAGGGGTTTGGTGCTGCGGGTTAGGGTTTGCGTGGATCGCTTAGGGTTAAAAATATTAAACCAATGCCTTTCTTTCCGCTCATGGGTTAGGTTAACAAATTAAAAACATTCGTGCAAATTTTGAATGCCGCTCACGATCACGGATTGTTACGACCAAAACAGGACAATTCAAACTTGAAACTCCATCTTAGTTCTCCCCAAAAATATAATACAATTCCTTTTCAGAATTTAAGGAAAATTTTTGGGGGTTTTCAGCAAATTTTTCAAGGGTTGTCATCTTCTGTTATCTTCATTTTCCCTTCGGGCAAAGCCATGTCGAATTCTTCAACAAACACTCAAGGAAAGAGGTGTCGTGACCGCAATTACGATATGGTTATGCTAATTTCCAAATCTGAAAGGAATATGGGCAGATCGTATTGGAAGTGCTTCACAACATATGTAAGTATTATCTTCCCTAAGCCAATAACACTAACTCAGATCGGCCATTGCCTAAGCCAACGAAAATCGCTATAGAGTAGAAGAATTGGGTCCGACATTGTAATCCGAAACTGAAAAATGTAACTTTATTATGTTTTTAGGGAGATACAAGGTGTAGTGGCTATGAATGGGTATTTGGAGGCAACATGGCAACTGAATCTCAAATTCAAAACCAGCTGGATGTGAAGGAACTTAATGCATATCTGAAGTCATCCGTATAGTGAAGGGCATTAAAAATATCCTCCTACTGTTGTTAGTTCTATCATTTCTGAATTTGGCAGTTCAAGTGATGAAGAAGTAAGAAACTTTTTGCGTTTGGAAATCTTCAACCAATTTCACGTATATATTTTAAAGCGTGTTCTGTTTTGGCTTTTCAAGTATATATTTTGTAATTTTCTAATCCGGACAGCTATGAAATATGAAGAAGTGTTTGCAAATGTACTATTATGAATTAATCATTGAGCATAATAAGGAAATGAATTTTTGAACGTTTGATATGCCTGCATCTTAAACTTCACAATCTTGTTTGCCGTAAACAAGAAACATTCCTATTTATTCCACATTTGAAAACACAGTGTGGCACCATTTACGGTTTATGGTTCACATAGTATCAACAACATGTGTTCAAGGTTTCAGACAGGTTGTATTTGAACCAAATAAAAATAACTTATTCTTTAATTTGAAGTCAAAAGGGGAGTTGGATCATAAAGAAGAGTTTGGTCATTAACAATTAAGAGTCAAAACTACCTTTTTCAAAACCTTCGTACAAACCGGAAAAATGCCCTCAAGCATGCGAACAAAGCTCTTCGAGCTTCCTTATATTATAGAAAGGTTAGTTCTCTATCTCGCGAATTGAGCCAATACCAAGCTATATGAATTTCTTCAGTTCAACAACTGTTACATACATAATTACAAACCGCCCACCCGGTGAAATGAAGTTTGCAAGTTCATATACTACACCCACCCAGTTATGTCATATTGCCTCTCCTAATTAATCACAGGTTCCAATATCCCTGCAACAAGTGCACATCGAGCTTCAACCGATACAAGGGCATGGCATGAGGGGAAATATTGGCTAGGTCTACATTTGAGGTCAGAAACTCGCAGTATGTTGAGAATGTACATCCCACAGTCGCCCACGAAACATATCGAAGAAGTCATTCATTGTACAACAAAAGCGCACTTTCATAACACAATGTGTTTAGGTCGAATATGACTCACCCGCCTACTTGTTGGGGTGCATCCAAAACGCGAATAACTGGCCACTCACTTTTGCGAAGTAGACCGTTGCCAATATATCCACTTCGTGTAACAACCGGGCAAGATATTTTGGACACCTGCACTGACCCGTTGGATGGCTTGAGTTGCATGCAGATCTACTTTTGAATCATATGCCCTTATCTCACACCCTTTTAAATCGATAACAAGTAAGATCCAGTGCTTACGCCTTTGTAGGTTAAAGGGCAAAAAAACTTGATTCACAGACGACCATGATTTAGCCAACTTATGCCATTCGCCCTTCACCATTCCCGATGAGACCGTTCTTTGTCTTGCCTCTCGTCCTTTCCCATATACGACTTCATTTGCGTGTAATCTAAGGCAGCACATTTCTGCATAGTGGCACACGAGTTATGCATCATAACGGATACGGAATTTCAAAACAAACAATGCTTATGAAATAATACAGACCTGAAAAGTGGTGTCCAAGATCGCCCAGAACCCACCCACTTGCCGGACTGTTGTGCCGCTCCCGTAGCAAATGCAAGGCCATGTCAATGTTCTACATAAAAGGGTTGTTTCCATTAGTAAATCAATAAATTACTACATAGCAAGGGCTTATCGACAAAATCTCAAATCAATCAATGCTTACCGAGTCATCCAACCAACCATCCTTGGTCAAGCAATCGAACAAAGAAGTTATGCGAACCTTCCATAGCTTCGTCTCCACATAACCGCACATGTGAACTATATTTGTCAATCATTGTTATTATCAATTCCGTTTCACCAATGACTCAATAGGTAATCATAATAAACGATTTACATTTCACTAAGGATGGGCAAAGGGAACTTACTTTACTTCTTGTCCCCATTCCCGGATGAATTTTGCCACCTCCATAAGGGAATCACGAGGAACAGGCTTTAGGGGTCAGCAATTGTGTCCTTGAAATATTGGGAATCTCCCGACCTTGCCATGGAGTTTCCCTGCCATGGAGTTTCCTTACCACGCCCTTGGCCTCTTCGTCACAGGACCAAGAGTCTGACTCCTTCTCCAACCCCTCTTTCGCCCCACCCCAACTATAATATCTTCGCCACATTCACCCTCCGCAGTGGACATATCAATCTTTCGAGGAGGATTCGTAAGGAATTTAACAAGGGTGACACACACACCACATCTGGATCATCCCAATTTATATCCAGGGTTGTATATTGCACCTCTTCTTTCGCATTTTGTACACACTCCTCTCTCGATTCGGCTACTCCACCTTCCTAGGTTTTATCACTCTCCTCTCCAGCATCCTCAGTCTCATGTCTCTCCTCTCCAGCATCCTTAGTCTCATGTCTCTCCTCTCCAGCATTCTCAGTCTTATGTCTCTCATCTCTAGCATCCTCATTCTTATGTGTCTCCTCTCCAGCATCCTCATTCTTATGTGTCTCCTCTCCGGCATCCTCAGTCTTAAACCTCTCCTCTCCATCATCCTCACTCTTCCTGGCCTCTACATGACTGGTACACTTTTTCAAGCGTAAAACTCTCTCCTCCAGCTTACCCTTCTCACGGTGCAATACTGCAACCTCATTCCTCAACTGCTGCACAACAGAGTTTAATTCATCAAGGTCCTTACATACCCGCGGGGCTACATTAGGTGCATCACATTCAGGAACATCTGATCCCCAACTCCAATATGGTTGCCTCATCTCCAATTCACTTGGTCGTAAGAGCCGCAGTATAACAGGCTGTCAAACATATACAGTTAATAGGTCATATACAATAGTAAACAGCTTTCCTCATGAAACCAACATACTATTCAAATCAATTATTAACTACACACCTGTTTGCTTTAAAATATATAAGCGTTCAGCTTTCTAAACTCAGGCACTTTATCTGTGGATTCCCACCGGCAAATTCGAGGGACTAATGCAGTTTCCTCAACCCACCTACAATATCTAAGGGGGGGAATTCCCAATTCAGCAATTAATTCATACGCCCAAATCTACAACAAATAGATTATCAAAGTCAGTACTTTGTTACGAACTTAAATTTTACAAACACTAATTTTGAACTAAATCATACCTGGAAAGCATAGCTCAATCCCTTTATATTCCATGCAGGTCTATTAATTCTTTTAGGCTTCTCATCCTCCACGTTTTTCTTCCCTTTTCTCACTGAACTCCGCACCGCCTTTTTTCGCTTTTTCTCTCCTTTCCCCTTCCCATCCTTGTCTTCATCTCTCTCTTTCTTCCCGGGAACAAACAATAGAGTATCTTGCAGACACTCAAACGATATAGAGCCCCACAGATATTTGTTGAATTCATCCATTTTATGAACCAAATGTAAGTAGTCCTCATTTATCTTTACATTTTGGGGTTTACCCATTATCACAAACTCCACAAAATACAGCAGTCCCAATTTGAACGAGTCCTCGCTTCCTCTTTCGGACTTTAGGAATGCATTTTCTAAGTCCTGGCAAGTAATGTGACTCCTGTTGGTAAAATGCGCTTTCATAAATCGATTATGATCTTCCTCGGCAGACGTTATGTCAGGCTCTCTTCCACATTTCAGACCACTTATCAAACAAAAATCCTTTACACTGAATTGAGCAACGTTGGACCCTATTGCATAACTAAGGCCCATCATGTCCTTCACACCAAGTCCTCCGACTCACGGAGTGCCGACCATGCACAATTTGACCACTAAATGCAATTTTATGGAGTCCCAACAGTGCCCAAAACAGCTATCTCTAAATCTTTCCATAAGCGACTCACCAAATGCGCCCCAAAATTACACAGACTGGTTGCGCCACACATAGATTATTCACCCGTGCGAGAATAGACCTCGACTCCGGAAACAAAGCTCAAACCCACAATCCATTTTATACCGCAATGAGACACCTTTTGCTTAAGAAACATAATCGATACGTGCTCACAATATTATGACCACATTAACATACGAAGTGATACCTTCTCACAATATTATCTACACATTTTCAAACCTACAAACACTATTTTCAACACATTACATAATTGATACCTACTAACAGAATTTTCAACATTTCAAGTTACGTAATCGATACACTATTTTCAACACATTAAGATACATAATTTCAGCTACAAACACCGATTTCAACAAATTCAGATCTGAATTGATACCTAATACAAGATGCATTGCTCCTTATGCATCCCAAATCATCTCATATTCGAGTTAAGATTCAATTTTCTCTTATGCGTTCTACTTCTCTTGGTACTTATTATTATTATTATTTGTTTTCCAAGCCCCATTAAATCCCTAAAATTATGCCCTACACTCACACCACTACATCCTACAATGAGGAACAGATGAAGATTCCTCGAATTTTAAGATAACACAACAAACAACCAGAATGCAAACAAAAATACGAAGTACACAACACAACACAAATTACTCAGGCCAATTTATATTTTTGCAAACACATCCGCACACGTAAAGACTACTCTTACCCAGAAAATCAAGCCCTCAAATCCTAAAGCAATTTAAATTAAGTGAATGCAATATAACATGCAAACTTTAATATCAAAGAGAGAGAGGGAATTCGACGTAAACGTACCGATTCAGACGTTCAGAAGAGAATTACTAGATGACGGAGGTTCTGCGACAGTAGAAGAGCAAGTCAAAGAGAAACAAGACACCAGGGAGTTTACGTGAGAAGAGATGAGGAATAGAGAACTTGATGTCCGGTAGGTATTTGGGTCTTATGACTAGGGTTCATTCACAACTCCATTGACAAGAAAGGCGCCATTTTTCTGGTAGGTATTTGGGTGTTATGACTAGGGTTCATTCACAACTCCATTGACAAAAAGGCGCCATTTTTTCGAACCAGACGCGACTTGACACCTCCGCTAAGGGGAAATCGTAGCCTACCCGTATGCACCGTAAGCTTGCTTTTTCTCTTCAACCGCTCAGATGCATTTCAATGGCTGGGATTGATTCTTATATAATGTTCTCACATAAGCGTTCTCACCTGATCCGGCTCCTTGCAATGACCTTGGTTGCTGTTGGTGGGCTTATTTTGTTTGTAATGTTGTTGGGCCTTGATTAGATGTCTTCAACTTTGGGCCTTGTGTATTATTCTGTTTCTATCTAGTAATGAAACTTTCTCGACCAAAAAAAAAACATCCCGCCCATCCCTCTTTCTTTTTCTGAATTTCTTCTGCGTTCTAAATTCTATTCTTCTTCTTCTTTTCTAATTTCTAAATACGCCTTTATTCTTTGGTCTAGAATAGCTTCCATTAGCCACAAACGGGCAAGGGAAAAAAGCGAGAACCATCTCGCAGCCGGAATCAAGCTGCAAGAAAGTATCAGCTTCAGTTGTAAATAATTGAATCGGCTCCTTTCTTACCAGGTAAATTTCAGTTCTTTCAATTTCATGAGTTTAATTTCAGCCCTTTGATAAACTCCTCTTACTTTTTTGTTAGCGTCTGATCCGCTTGTGTTTGATTCTTTTGATCTTTGAATCAATGATTGTCATAGCTCATAAGAACATCGATGCCAAATTGAACTGGGTCTTAATTAATATCTGAAAAAATTCTCCTTTTTCTTTAGTTTGCTTCTCTGTTTAATTTTTTGTAATTTTGTGAATTCTGATTGGTGTTTCTGTGTTACCGTGTGATGTTGTGGAATGTTTTCGCTTTGAATTTATTTTCTATATCGAGTGGACTTGATTATTCAAATGTATGTAATGTATACCCAGGTTTAAAGTAACAAAGAATTGTGATTTAGTATGAAATTCTGGTTCAGATTGAGAAGAAAAATATTAAATTAGATTAAAGCTATTATCTTTTGTGCATTGTGTTGCTGGTTCACCATACTGAATATAAAAGGATGTGTACCCAGGATTTTTATTTCAGTTATATACATTTGTGCAACTTTTTACCTTGCCTTAATTGTTCACAGTTTCCTAACGTTTAACACTAAATTAACTAGCAAATACGAGCCGCAAAATGGACAACATTCTAGATTCTCTAAACAATGCATACCAAGAGTTCGTTGTTGCAGCAGCTAATGTGCTTGAAGCCAAGGAAACTTCTGGCGGCGCCCAGAAAACAGCAGCCAGCCACAGATGTTGCTCTTGAGAATTTTAAGCAGAAGTGGGAACTTTTCAGAGTCACTTGTGATCAAGCGGAGGAGTTGGTGGAGTCTGTGAGGCAAAGGATTGGCCCAGAGTGCTTGTTGGATGAAGCAACTGGTTAGTGGCTGAAGTCTGGGCAAACAACTGGTCTTCCACCCATTAGTGCAGTTCGGTTGGAACAGATGAGTAAAGCTGTTCGATGGCTTGTCATAGAACTTCAGCATGGTTCTGGAACTGCTGCTGGTTCAGCACATTCTCACTTATCAACTCCTTTTGATGGCAGATTCTCTGAAGATTCAGCTCAATAGGTATGTTCTTCTAACCCTGTATTGAGAATTATCTTTAGATGAAGAGGAAGAAATTGCTAAAACTGTGAAAGCTATAAATTAGAGCTGAGGAATATGTAAAGGAATAATATTTTTTAAAGCATTTTTCCTAAGAAAACATCTACCACCCCTTCCAAATGATTTCGAATGCAGCTTTAAGGGGGTTGTAATTTCCTTGTTCGGCACATGGGTTGTGTCCCCTTTGGCATTTGTAATGAACTTATTACTTATGGAAAAGGTGGGGAAAGCACAAGAATTGATTATTGGAAGTTATGTGTCTTGGATGTGCATATATTGGGCTCACTCCGAAGTTGGTGCCACACTTTTTAATGTATTGGTGGCTGCTATGACAATCTATTTCTATATTTGTACAATCTGAAAATGAATGTCTCTAAATATAATCTGTTGTGTGTGTGTTTCAACTTTCTTTCATCAATGGTAAGTGTTGGGTGTGTGTGTTTTAGGACGGGATTTGAAAATTGTCACATATTTGTTGTTTTAATAATCATGAACTTATCAGTTCAAACCTCAGTTAAAACTTTCTTTCAATCACTTTTCTTTGTCATATATACACATGAAAATGATTGGGGGATTCAAATACTACCAAAACCCAGTTAAAACTAAACACGAAGGCCTTTATGCTTTCCATACATTTTGTCATAAAAGTGTTCTTTCGTATCAAGTGGTTTTTCCTGGAAGATATGATCTTTACCTGCTGTTATATAGCCCCATATGTGTGCTACCACGTTCAGTTGAGTTCTACTGCAGAGAAGGTGTTGTATTGAGTTTTTGTTTTGTTTTGGGCAATATAGAGTAAAGGAGAACTGATATATTTAAGCTGTGGCAGAGGATTGTAAGGTCTCTGGGTGAGGGATATCAACAATGAAAAGATTGTTATGTATTAAATCAAACAGAGGAAAGCAAGGGGATAGACCCCTGTGTTTGGGTGATGTTGAGTGCGTAGAATGCAGTCATACAAGGTTCCACAACCAACTTTTTCGGCTTTCCATTCAGTCGATAAGGTTTTTCTCGGAGAGCTGCCACAATTAGGAATGAGTTGTAGTTTTAGTGAAAGAGACACACTTGTTGATGCAGGATGCGTAGGACCTAAATTTATTAGTTTCCTAATGTATTTGTTAGTTTCCTAGATTTTCTAGTTTTCCAAATTTTAGTAGGATTTCTACTTTTCCAGATTTCCAGATTTCTAGTTTTAAGTTTCCTATTTTATTTGGGTTAGGATTTCTATTTAAGCAAGGGATTTGTATCCTATTATGTCTAGGTTTTAGTTTGCTATAAATAACCCCATGTAGTATTTTAAAATTCAGATTTGGATATTGAGTAAACCTTCTCTTAAAACTATGTGATTTCTGTCCTTCCTTCTCGGCTCTCGATTTCGGTCCTTTCTTTCGTCCATTCGATCTATATTTTCGTCTTCTCAACCTCCGATATTCTTCTTGTTCTACTGTTCTGCCCTTTCTTTCGTCTTTTCGATCTATATTTTCTTCTCCTCGATCTCTTATTTCGTCTCTGTTCTATTGATTAAGTGTTTATTCTAAAACCTACGGGCTGTGCTACATCAATTGGTATCGAGCCTTCACTCACTTTCACGTGCGTTTGCTCTCTGCCATGGCACCTCAATCCATGGCCAGCCTTGTAGAACAATGTCATGCGTTCCAAGACAAAGTTTCCATGCTCCGCTGACCTCAAAGAAGAGTGGGCACAGTGCTCACAAACATCGTGTGACAACGCACCTTGCCATCAACAAACTCCAAGACTCCGTTCAAATGCTTCTCAATCACTTTCGACTTGGAATGACCGAGCCTTCTTCTACCTCAACGGTGCTCTCGAGTTCGTCTACACCGCCGCCAAAATTTGGTCTTCTTCCCAATCCACCGATGGATCAAAAACTCAAGGCCGTGCCATAAGGTATTCTGAATCACCCACGGGACTATCGATTGACATGCCCAAGGCTCAACTGGAGCCCATCTTTTCGTTTGGTTATATGCCGCAGCCTAACCATTCAAGCTCGATACCAAATTTGATGTAGGATATGGGTTAATTGAGTATTTGGGTAATTTAGCGAAAGTGAGAACACTGAAAAAACAGAAAATAGGTGGTAAAGACGCCTTGGCTTCACACCAAAAGAGTTTTGGCTTCACACCAAGGAGTCTCAATCTCTGGAAAGTAAACTTTTCTTAATATCTCAAATCTCCATTTTAAAGAATTACATGGGGTATTTATAGCAAACTAAAACCTAGAGATAATAGGATAAAAATCCCTTACTAAGAAAGAAATCCTAATCCACAAAGGAATCAATCCAAATAAACTAGGAAACTTAAAGCAAATCCTACTAAAATCTGGAAATTAAAATCCTAGTGAAATATGGAAAACTAAAGAGTCTAGGAACTAACAAATAAATTAGGAAACTAATTAATAATTCCTCTTCCATCTCTTTCGTTTGTAAACCCTAATGGGTTTGACAAAGATGTCCTCATCCATTAATTGATGAGGACATCTTTGATTATAACTCGTCGGAGTCGAGTTCTTCTCAACCAGGGAGAATGGATGAGGACATCTTTGTCAAACCCATTAGGGTTTACAAACGAAAGAGATGGAAGAGGAATTATTAATTAGTTTCCTAATTTATTTGTTAGTTCCTAGACTCTTTAGTTTTCCAGATTTCACTAGGATTTTAATTTCCAGATTTTAGTAGGATTTGATTTAAGTTTCCTAGTTTATTTGGATTGGTTCCTTTGTGGATTAGGATTTCTTTTTAGTAAGGGATTTTTATCCTATTATCTCTAGGTTTTAATTTGCTATAAATACCCCCATGTAATTCTTTAAAATGGAGATTTGAGATATTAAGAAAAGTTTACTTTCCAGAGATTGGAGACTTCTTGGTGTGAAGCCAAACCCCTTTGGTGTGATTCCAAACCTCTTTGGTGTGATTCCAAACCTCTTTGGTGTGATTCCAAACCTATCCCTTTTGTTCTGTTTTCTATTGTTTTCGCTCGCTAATCTACCTAAATACTCCATTCACCCGCGTCCTACATCAAATTTGGCATCGAGCCTAGTTTTCGTTTTCCTTGGGTTCGTACTTTTCGCGTTTTCTTGTTCTTCATGTCGCTTTGATGGCTTCCAACTATGTCCGTTAAGACAGACATTCCAAAGATGGTTTATGAACAGCTTGTTCATATGCTGGAAACTCTAACAAAGCAAGTGGCAGATACCGAAGAACGATTCAAACTCATAGATCATCATCTTGCAAAACTAGAAGCATCCAAGCACCGTTATGTGGATAAGTTTGACGTGATCAATATTTGTTCAAAGAAGAAGGAATCTCAGAACGTCAATTCATTGAGGATTCGATGAGTGCTAAACAAGGAGGAACTTTTCAAGATAATCACATGGAGAATCAAGTAGAAGGCTGCCGGTCAAGGTGAGCTTAAGGAAGAAGTTTGTAATCCTAAACTTCCAGGTAGCGATGTTGATTACGAGATTGAATCTAGTGAGATTGTTCAACCTATGATGACACTAGTAAGTTGCCCATTGATCGAATCAACATTCAACAAAGGAGGGAAAGGTGTAATTGATTAGTTGGAATTCCTACAATTCATTGATTCTACCAGATTCATAGGGAAGGCAGAAGATGAGTCTATATGTTTGCACGCTGATTCCGACTTCCAAGAATGTTACTACAATTCTAACTCGTCGGAGTCGAGTTCTTCTCAAAGAAGAGAGAATTGATGAGGACATCTTTGATTCTAACTCGTCTGAGTCGAGTTCTTCTCAACCAGGGAGAATGGATGAGGACATCTTTGTCAAACTCATTAGGGTTTACAAACGAAAGAGATGGAAGATTATTAATTAGTTTCCTAATTTATTTGTTAGTTCCTAGACTCTTTAGTTTTCCAGATTTCACTAGGATTTTAATTTCCAGATTTTAGTAGGATTTGATTTAAGTTTCCTAGTTTATTTGGATTGGTTCCTTTGTGGATTAGGATTTCTTTTTAGTAAGGGATTTTTATCCTATTATCTCTAGGTTTTAGTTTGCTATAAATACCCCCATGTAATTCATTAAAATGGAGATTTGAGATATTAAGAAAAGTTTACTTTCCAGAGATTGGAGACTCCTTGGTGTGAAGCCAAAACTCTTTTGGTGTGAAGCCAAGGCGTCTTTTACCACCTAGGCTCTGGAATATTCTTCTTGTTCTACTGTTCTATTTAAGCAAGGGATATTGAGTAAACCTTCTCTTTGAGTAAACCAGGCTCGATACCAATTGATGTAGAACAGCCCGTAGGTATTAGATTAAGCACTTAAACAATAGAACATAGAAGAATATAAGAGATCGAGGAGACGAAAATATAGATTGAAAAGACGAAAGAAAGGGCAGAAGAGTAGAACAAGAAGAATATCGGAGGTCGAGAAGACGAAAATATAGATCGAAGGGACGAAAGAAAGGACTGAAATCAGAGAGCCGAGAAGGAAGGACAGAAATCACATAGTTTTAAGAGAAGGTTTACTCAATATCCAAATTTGAATTTTAAAATACTACATGGGGTTATTTATAGCAAACTAAAACCTATACATAATAGGATACAAATCCCTTGCTTAAATAGAAATCCTAACCCAAATAAAATAGGAAACTTAAAACTAGAAATCTGGAAATCTGGAATAGTAGAAATCCTACTAAAATTTGGAAAACTAGAAAATCTAGGAAACTAACAAATACATTAGGAAACTAATAAATTTAGGTCCTACGCATCCTGCATCAGTGATACTCTTTGTTTGAACTTGATTTCCTTCGAATTACCCCTAAATTACAGAAATCAAATAAATATTTATGTCTGTATGTGTGCATTGGGGGATATAACTTAAATGCATATGAAAATATAATTGATGCCTCTATCACATATCTAGTTTCAGTGATTCCGAGTTCCCATACACTTCAAAGAACTTTAGCACTAAACCATCCAGTAATTGTTGTCAGAAATTCTACTGATCATGATCTACATTCATAATAAGCACGTGCTTACCTCTGCAGAATCTCTCGAGTAAAATCTGTAGCAACTTTCTTTCTTTTTGGAGCATAATTGGGCACTTATTCACTGAGGAGCCCTTCCACGTTCTGTTGTGCAAGAAAACAGAAAAAACGATAACACTACAAACAGGATATGGAACCGTTGCAGGTAAAATAACCAGAATCAAACTTGTATGGTAAAAAATATACCACCTGAGCATCAAACGAAAAGCAAGGGAACTATATAAGCAAAGGACATAAAAAGGAATCTAATTCTTACTGTGGCAGAATAAGCTTTCTTGCCTTGAGAGCCTTAATGTCATCTTGGTTGATGGCCTGAAATCACAAAGAAAATCCAAATGAGTTTCCAGTAAACTCTTAAGAGAGAGAGAGAGAGAGAGAAGAGTTACTGAAATTAAACCCCCATTCTCATTTCATTTTATGTAAGATAAATTTGTAAACATAATGCACCCAGCTCATTCAAAGTATGATCAGGCACCACAACCATTTGAATTGTTCACAAGACCACTACCTTAAATTAGACAAACTTTGGAACTCCACCACATCTTAGGTCATCAAAATAAAGGCTATTATTTTTGGAACTCCACCTCCTGATTTGATTTCTGATGTTTTATTAGAGGATTGCCTAGTTTTTGTAATAAAATTTTGATCTCTTCTAATAAATGAAGGCTATTATATAAAATAAATATATTAGAGATAAGATAAGTTTAGTGAACAAAACTATAAGAGAAACACTAGAAATTAATAGATATGGTTTGAATACTTTAGGTTAAGTTGTATTCTTCTTCATAAGGAGGTATATATAGGAATTTACATGAGGGCTTTACAAGGAAATAGATACAGTAATCAATTAGGATAGTATCTCCTAATTATATAATGATTTGCTAACTATATAAAATAAGGAAAGTAAATCCCTTAATTAATCAAGGAAATAAATCTCCTTGATTAATTAGGAGACTCACTTTAACACCAATGCATCATATCAGAATTTCTAAATTAAACGCGAGAGCCATAATAATCACCTGCAATTCTTCTTTTGGAATGCCCTCTGGTGGTATGTAGAGGAACAGTTGCACTTCAGGTGATCCAGTAGCAGTGTATGCCTTTCCTTCATCCGTAAGCACCCATGTCTCCCTTTTAATGTCCTGCGAATCAACAAGTATCAAAAGGTATCCGTAAGCATCATGAAGCCCACCATTTTACATTTAGTGTAATTTCAAAAATCAAAATATGAACTTAACCCACCAAGAAACCAGAGCTAACAACCAAAAGTACATTCCTTTCGACTTAAAAAAATTAACTTATAGTTGAGGAACATATTCAATGTGAAAAATGAATTGTATACACACCAAAAAATTCCTCAACCTTCGGGGCAATGGTAAAGATTTGTTGAACCGAAGTTTTGAGCCAGGCAATTGCTCAAAGTAAAAATTCCTTACCCCCTGCTGAAGACTTCACATTTCCTCAATCTAAGTTGAATCCAACTTTGCACATCAACAGTAAGAAAAACTTCTAAAGGGGGATATAGTACAACGAAACTGAAACCAGTAAAAACGCACAAACTAGAAACAGAAAGACCTTAGTGCAATAAAGCCACAATCCAGGTAAAAGTGAGATGACCATTCCTTTGTCTAAGATCCAGAGTTTCTGATTTACAGAAAGCTGTTGGTTTTTGACATAACACAGCTTTTGTTATTGTCATCATCAACCTGGACATACCCACCTGCAGCTTCAACGGCTTCCATTGCCCTTACCACACGATACCTGCAAGCCTCATTTGTAAGCCCATGTTTGAGTTGCATGCAAGGAAAAGAGGAAGCTCACAAGATTTGCATGTAACTTGTAAGTGACAACAAGGATTTCACGTGCACAAGGTTACACTCAGGTCAATTTCAAAGTTTTGGAGATTACCTGACAAACCAGCCCACAAAAGAATTACCGTGAAAAAATCCAAAAGTCTGACCTATAAACATTTACTCCTTAAATATCTGGAAAATAATTAGCATATAAAAGTATCTTCGAAGCTCCAACACTAAATATTACTAAATTAAAATTTATCTCCAAACTAGTTTAAGAAATCTAAGACCAAAGTTACTTGAGTAACTTTCATCCAAAGATGTTTCTATGAAATAAATTTCCTAGTGGAAACATTTCAGGCCATAACCAAAATTGGCACTAATGAACATGAATGATCAATGGACATTTTCCAGTCATAACATGGTTCTGCTTTATGAAAATAAAGTTTGAACTGTTCACATTATTAAAATATAATGGAGACCAGACGTAGAATCAGTAAAGACTCAAAACAAACACAAACGATGTTGATTACAATGAAATCATCATACCATTTGACTAGCAATAAAAGCATCACCACACCTTGGGTCAAAAATAAAAATAAAAATTGATGTGCTGAGGCACTTCCAGACCACAAAAAACATAATATACAAGTCCATATCATCTAGAAATTGTTGGTGAATCTTTCTTCCCACCCTTGGATGGAGAGGCAAGGACTGCTTCCAACACCGATGCCCCGAGCGCCGACGGTTCTTTGGCAGGTGATGCGGGCTTCCAACTGTGGATCCAATTGAAAGTTGGATCGGGCTTGAGTGAGCGAGAGGAGCCCGGCCCTTGGTTGGGCAGGAGATCGGCCTGGTTCTCTGAGCTCGTTGTATTGCTTAGGCGTGCCACTATTGGAATCAAGACTGACCCAATAGAAATGTGATGATTGTGTGTTTGTTTGTTCGTACACTGGATTTTGTGCTTGTATCTTGACTCCTAATCAAGCCATTGTGCTCCGAGGGGGGTACTGGCTCAGATTAGTTCTTTTCTATGCCTCAATTAAGAGGACTTCAATATTCTTTCATATGCATACGTTTGGGATGATAGCTGTGTGAGGCGCCTGCCCAAAGAGGTAGAGAAAACAGTGTTGTGGTTAGAAGATCCCTTGATCGGCCTTGCTAACCTTGAGATAAGCTTATAGAAAAACCTTGAAATGATCTGTTCATACTGAAAGTTGGCCTACCAATATTGAACAGACTCCAATCACCCTTTATCGGACAGTTTTATCTTGATCGGATAAGATAAATACTATAAATAGATTACTTCTGCGAAATAGATACTTGGAAATGAAAAACTTCTCTGTCTGGTCCTTAATATAGCAATAAACACACAGAAATGTACATATTACAAGCTTGGAAAGTAAAGCAATGCTTAATTCAAAAACGTTGTCATTGTTCGAGCATATTCAATTCAATATCTCGAGAAATATTAGCAGTGTTGCTAACAAAAATCATACCAAGTATTTGGCAGAGCAATTAAAGGAGATTATCTCGGGAGTTGTCGATTGGATGATCTTGAATAACGAGTGAGTTGGCTGTTTGAAGGCTTTTGAAGATAGTTTTGTGTTTATAGAGTTGAGTCTTGTTTGGAGAGAGAGTCCCTTATGCCTGCCGTGGTGCTTTCTATTTATAGGTTCGATGAGTGGTGGAGAATAGACAAAAGGAATATTTGGATCCCTCAAGATCATTTCAGTTTTTATCTTCTTGCTAATTAAGCCTGAGTGGGGAGGAAAAGCTAGGGTAGTTGAGAGAGCATATCTTGAAAGTCTCCAATTAACCCTCAAAACGGGTACGGCTGTCTCTCGAGTGAAAGATGAAGTATTTTATCTTTGAATTCTTCCCCACCTCGCGTGCAACCCGCAAGAAAGGTTAAATCCTTTTGACTTTTGCTAGGTCAAAGCTTTAATCTTAAATGATGGCCTACGGGCCTTTCTATTTCAAACCAGTTTCTTGGTCCAAATGAGGCTCTTAGGAGAAATTCTGCCACATAGACTGGGCTTGGGCTCTTTAAATAGTGAAAGGGTACAGATTTTGGGCTTCTTCCATTTTTGGTACAAACATCGAGAGGGATCAGGTGAGAACGCTTATGTGAGAACATTATATAAGAATCAATCCCAGCCATTGAAATGCATCCGAACGGTTGAAGAGAAAAAGCAAGCTTAGGGTGCATACGAGTAGGCTACGCTTCCCTTAGCAGAGGTGTCAAGTCGCGCTGGTTCGAAAAAATGGCGCCTTTCTTGTCAATGGAGTTGTGAAGGAACCCTAGTCATATGACCCAAATAACTACCAGAAAAATGGCGCCTTTCTTGTCAATGGAGTTGTGAATGAACGCTAGTCATAACACCCAAATACCTACCAGACATCAAGTTCTCTATTCCTCATCTCTTCTCACGTAAAACTCCCTGGTGTCTTGTTTCTCTTTGACTTGCTCTTACGCCGTCGCAGAACCTCCGTCATCTAGTAATTCTCTTACGAACGTGCGAATCGGTGCGTTTCAGCGAATTCCCTCTCTCTCTTTGAGATTAAAGTTTGCATGTTATATTGCACTCACTTAATTTAAATTGCTTTAGGATTTTAGGGTGGATTTGAGGGCTTGATTTTCTGGGTAAAAGTAGTGCATGCGTATGCGGATGTGTTTGCAAAAATATAAATTGGCCTGAGTAATTTGTGTTGTGTTTTGTACTTCGTATTTTTGTTTGCATTCTGGTTGTTTGTTGTGTTATCGTAAAATTCGAGGAATCTTCATCTGTTCCTCATTGTAATCCTGCTTTGGCCATGTAGTGGTGTGAGTGTAGGGCATAATTTTAGGGATTTAATGGGGCTTGGAAAACAAATAATAATAAGTACCGAGAAGTAGAACGCATAAGAGAAAATTGAATCTTAACTTTGAATATGAGATGATTTGGGATGCATAAGGAGCAATGCATCTTCTAGTAGGTATCAATTACGTATCTGAATTTGTTGGAATCAGTGTTTGTAGATGAAATTATGTATCTTAATGTGTTCAAAATAGTGTATCGCTTTTGTAACTTGAAATGTTGAAAATTCTGTTAGTAGGTATCAATTATGTAATGTGTTCAAAATAGTGTATCAGCTTTGTAACTTGAAATGTTGAAAATTCTGTTAGTAGGTATGTAATGTGTTGAAAATAGTGTTTGTAGGTTTGAAAATGTGTAGATAATATTGTGAGTAGGTATCACTTCGTATGTTAATATGGTCATAATATTGTGAGCACGTATCGATTCTGTTTCTTAAGCAAAAGGTGTCTATTGCGGGTATAAAATGGATTGTGGGTTTGAGCTTAGTTTCCTGAGTCGAGGTCTATTCTTGCACGAGTGAATAATCTGTGTGTGGCGCAAACAGTCTGTGTAATTTTAGGGCGCATTTCGGTGAGTCGCTTATGGAAAGATTTAGAGAGAGCTGTTTTGGGCACTGTTGCGACTCCATAAAATTGCATTTAGTGGTCAAATTGTGCATGGTCTGGCACTCCGGCGAGTCGGAGGACTTGGTGTGAAGGACATGATGGGACTTAGTTATGCAATAGGGTCCAACGTTGCTCAATTCAGTGTAAAGGATTTTTGTTTGATAAGTGGTCTGAAATGTGGAAGAGAGCCTCGACATAACGTCTCACGGGAAGATCATAATCGATTTATGAAAGCGCATTTTACCAACAGGAGTCACATTACTTGCCAGGACTTAGAAAATGCATTCCTAAAGTCCGAAAGAGGAAGCGAGGACTCGTTCAAATTGGGACTGCTGTATTTTGTGGAGTTTGTGATAATGGGTAAACGCCAAAATGTAAAGATAAATGAGGACTATTTACATTTGGTTCATAAAATGGATGAATTCAACAAATATCCGTGGGGATCTATATCGTTTGAGTGTCTGCAAGATACTCGTTGTTTGTTCCAGGGAAGAAAGAGAGAGATGAAGACAAGGATGGGAAGGGAAAGGAGAGAAAAAGCGAAAAAAGGCGGTGCGGAGTTCGTGAGAAAAGGGAAGAAAACGTGGAGGATGAGAAGCCTAAAAGAATTAACAGACTGCATGGAATATAAAGGGATTGAGCTATGCTTTCCAGGTATGATTTAGTTCAAAATTAGTGTTTGTAAAATTTAAGTTCGTAACAAAGTACCGACTTTGATAATCTATTTGTTGTAGATTTGGGCGTATGAATTCATTGCTGAATTGGGAATTCCCTTAGATATTGTAGGCGGGTTGACGAAACCGCATTAGTCCCTCGAATTTGCGGTGGGAATCCACAGATAAAGTGCTCGAGTTTAGAAAGCTGAACGCTTATATATTTCAAAGCAAACAGTGTGTAGTTAATAATTGATTTGAATAGTATGTTGGTTTCATGAGGAAAGTCATTTACTATTGTATATGACCTGTTAATCGTATATGTTTGATGACTGTTATCATGGGCTCTTACGACCAAGTGAATTGGAGATGAGGCAACCATATTGGAGTTCGGGATCAGATGTTCTGAATGTGATGCACCTAATATAGCCCCGCTGGTATGTAAGGACCTTGATGAATTAAACTCTGTTGTGCAGCTTGAGGAATGAGGTTGCGTATTGCACCGTGAGAAGGGTGAGCTGGAGGAAAGAGTTTTACGCTTGGAAAAGTGTACCGATCATGCAGAGGCTGTGAAGAGTGAGGATGATGGAGAGGAGAGGTTTAAGAGTGAGGATGCTTTGGAGAGAGACATAAGAATGAGGATGCTTTGGAGAGGAGAGACATAAGACTGAAAATGCTGGAGAGACTGAGGATGCTGGAGAGGAGAGACATGAGACTGAGGATGCTGGAGAGGAGAGTCATAAAACCGAGGAAGGTGGAGTAGCCGAATCGAGAGAGGAGTGTGTACAAAATGCGAAAGAAGAGGTGCGATTATACAACCCCGGATATAAATTGGGATGATCCAGATGTGGTGTGTGTCACCCTTGTTAAATTCCTTACGAATCCTCCTCGAAGGATTGATATGTCCACCGCGGAGGGTGAATGTGGCGAAGATATTATAGTTGGGGTGGGGCGAAAGAGGGGTCGGGAAGGAGTCGACTCTTGGTCTGTGACGAAGAGGCCAAGGGCGTGGTAAGGGAAACTCCATGGCAAGGTCGGGAGATTCCCGATATTTCAAGGACACAATTGCTGACCCCTAAGGCCTGTTCCTCGTGATTCCCTTATGGAGGTGGCAAAATTCATCCGGGAATGGGGACAAGAAGTAAAGTAAGTTCCCTTTGCCCGTCCGTAGTGAAATGTTAATCGCTTATTATGATTACCTATTGAGTCACTGGTGAAACGGAATTGATAATAACAATGATTGACAAATATAGTTCACATGTGCGGTTATGTGGAGACGAAGCTATGGAAGGTTCGCATAACTTCTTTGTTCGGTTGTCGACCAAGGATGGTTGGTTGGATGACTCGGTAAGCATTGATTGATTTGGGATTTTGTCGATAAGCCCTTGCTATGTAGTAATTTATTGATTTACTAATGGAAACAACCCTTTTATGTAGAACATTGACATGGCCTTGCATTTGCTACGGGAGCGGCACAACAGTCCGGCAAGTGGGTGGGTTCTCGACTGGACGACATCGACACCACTTTTCGTGTCTGTATTATTTCATAAGCATTGTTTGTTTTGAAATTCTGTATCCGTTATGATGCATAACTCGTGTGCCACTATGCAGAAATGTGCTGCCTTAGATTACACGCAAATGAAGTCGTATATGGGAAAGGACGAGAGGCAAAGACAAAGAACGGTTCACCGGGAATGGTGAAGGGCGAAGGGCATAAGTTGGCTAAATCATGGTCGTGCGTGAATCAAGTTTTTTTGCCCTTCAACCTACAAAGGCGTAAGCATCGGATCTTACTTGTGATCGATTTAAAAGGGTGTGAGATAAGGGCATATGATTCAAAAGTAGATATGTGCGTAACTCAAGCCATCCAACGGGCTGTGCAGCGGTGTCCAAAATATCGCCGGTTGTTACACGAAGTGGATATATTGGCGACGGTCTACTTCGCAAAAGTGAGTGGCCAGTTATTCGTTTTGGATGCACCCCAACAAGTAGGCGGGTGAGTCATATTCGACATAAACACATTGTGTTATGAAAGTGCGCTTTTGTTGTACAATGAATGACAGCTTCTTCGATATGTTTCGTGGGCGACTGTGGGATGTACATTCTCAACATCATGAGTTTCGACCTCCAATGTAGACCTAGCCAATATTTCCCTCATGCCATGCCCTTGTATCGGTTGAAGCTCCTGTGCGCTTGTTGCAGGGGATATTGGAACCTGTGATTAATTAGGAGAAGCAATATGACATAACCGAGTGGGTGTAGTATATGAACTTGCAAATGTCATTTCACCGAGTGGGCGGTTTGTAATTATGTAGGTAACAGTTGTTGAACTGAAGAAATTCATATAGCTTGGTATTGGCTCAATTCTCGAGATACGTAACTAACCTTTCTATAATATAAGGGAAGCTCAAAGAGCTTTGTTCTCATGCTTGAGGGCATCTTTCCCGCTTGTACGAAGGTTTTGAAAAGGGTAGTTTTGACTCTTACTTGTTAATCACCACCTCTCTAATAGAGGTGAGCCTCATTGTATTGGTTTAGAGAGATGGGACCCACCTCTATTAGAGAGGTGGTGCTCACCACATGTGGTGAGCATAGCATTACTCAATGACCAAACTCTTCTTTATGATCCAACTCCCTTTTGACTTCAAATTAAAGAATAAGTTTTTTTGGTTCAAATACAACCTCGTACGAAACCTTGAACACATGTTGTTGATACTATGCTGAACCATAATTTGAAAATGGTGCCACACTTTTTTTTGCAAATGTGGAATAATTCAAATGTGGAATAAATAGGAATGTTTCTTGTTTACGGCAAACAAGATTGTGAAGTTCAAGATGCAGGCATATCAAACGCTCAAAAATTCATTTCCTTATTATGCTCAATGATTAATTCATAATAGTACATTTGCAAATACTTCTTCATATTTCATAGCTGTCCGGATTAGAAAATTACAAAATATATACTTGAAAAGCCAAAACAGAATACGCTTTTAAAATATATACGTGAAATTGGTTGAAGATTTCCAGACGCAAAAAGTTTCTTACTTCTTCATCACTTGAACCGCCAAATTCAGAAATGATAGAACTAACAACAGTAGGAGGATATTTTTAATGCCCTTCACTATACGGATGACTTCGGCATATGCATTAAGTTCCTTCACATCCAGCTGGTTTTGAATTTGAGATTCGATTGCCATGTTGCCTCCAGTCACCCATTCATAGCCACTACACCTTGTAGCTCCCTAAAAACATAATAAAGTTACATTTTTCAGTTTCGGATTACAATGTCGACCCAATTCTTCTACTCAGAGCAGTTTTCGTTGGCTTAGGCAATGGCCGATCCGAGTTAGTGTTATTGGCTTAGGGAAGATAATACTTACATATGTTGTGAAGCACTTCCAATACGGTCTGCCCATATTCCTTTCAGATTTGGAAATTAGCATAACCATATCAGAATTGCAGTGCCGACACCTCTTTCCTTGAGTGTTTGTTGAAGAATTCGACATGGCTTTGCCCGTAAGGGAAAATGAAGATAACAGAAGATGACAACCCTTCAAAAATTTGTTGAAAACCCCCAAAAAATTTTCCTTAAATTACGAAAAGGAATTGTATTATATTTTTGGGGAGAACTAAGATGGAGTTTCAAGTTTGAATTGTCCTGTTTTGGTCGTAATAACTGCGGATCGTGGAGCGGCAAATTCAAAATTTGCACGAATGTTTTTTATTTGTTAACCTAACCCATGAGCGGAAAGAAAGGCATTGGTTTAATATTTTTAACCCTAAGCAGTCCACAGTAAACCCTAACCCGCAGGCGCCAAACCCCTACACCCTTGAAGTCGTTTAAAATTTGAATATTTAAGTGGCAAGGATTACAAAATAGAAAAACTGACGAGTGGCGGCATGGGAATGCGACGCGTGGCGGTCGTGGTTGCAGCTCCCCACTCCAGCGCCTCCACTTGGCATTTCTTGTATTTTTTATTCAGTTTTTTTCCCAAAAATCGTTAAAAATGCATGAAAATTACGGAAAAATTTGGGAAATTTCCTAACTCTGTGTGGGGATGAAGGCTTCATATGGAAAGTACAAACCCTGGTTTAGGAGCTAGTGAAAAATAAAATTTGGGAACCAACCCTACATTCGGATGATGCAAATGAAAACACTAATACACTTTGTAAACCCTACACTCTCATATGTTCGATCACATTAATTCCATATCCAAATTTGTTTGCCCTGCCCTTTTTCTCGAAATGTCATCGAAGGAAATCTCGTCCCGATCGCCGAGGAATTTTTCGGAATTTTTCACCCTCAAATTCGATTTTTAATTGAATATTTAAGTGGAAATGATTAAAAATTTGAAACATGCCGTGTGGCGGCATGGGAATGCGACGCGTGGCGGTCAGGTTGCAGCTCCCCACTCCAGCGCCTCCACTTGGCATTTCTTGTATTTTTATTCAGCTTTTTTTCCCAAAAATCGTTAAAAATGCATGAAAATTACGGAAAAATTTGGGAAATTTCCTAACTCTGTGTGGGGATGAAGGCTTCATATGGAAAGTACAAACCCTGGTTTAGGAGCTAGTGAAAAATAAAATTTGGGAACCAACCCTACATTCGGATGATGCAAATGAAAACACTAATACACTTTGTAAACCCTACACTCTCATATGTTCGATCACATTAATTCCATATCCAAATTTGTTTGCCCTGCCCTTTTTCTGGAAATTTCATCGAAGGAAATCTCGTCCCGATCGCTGAGGAATTTTTCGGAAATTTTTCACCCTCAAATTCGATTTTTAATTGAATATTTAAGTGGAAATGATTAAAAAATTTGAAACATGCCGTGTGGCCGCATGGGAATGCGACGCGTGGCATTGAATGTGTTCATTAATTGTGTTCATTTATTATTATACTATTAACTTCATTTTCAACTGATTTATTGTAATTTAATGTTGAATTTTTATTTTCCAAATTGGTGACATTGAATGTTCTTATTTATTTATTTTACAATAAATTTAGTTTCTATATGTTCTTTTGTCGTGGGAATATTTTTGTTGTTGTAATATATTCAATTTTCATTCGATCAATTGTTACCAAATCTCTTTAATGCAAATTTTGTTTATAGATGAATGTACCAATTTTTAAATTCAAAATTATTATGTACCTATTTTAATTTTAATTTTTTAATATAAGTAAATCGTTGTACTTAAAAATATAGGTCAATTAATAAAATTAGTGAAGAACATAAAGAATTAGTGAAGCACATAAAAAATATAGGTAAATTAATAAAATTAGTGAAGAACATAAAGAATGTACCTATTTTTTCTACATAAATATGTCCTTATCAATTAACCTATCATGTAGACATGTCGGTTTTTTTTGGGGCATTTATCACCATAATTTTCCAACAAACAAATACCTTATCAATACTTTTTTTGAGAATAAAAATAATTTGTATTAGGTATATATTATAATTGTTTGTTTAGTTATAATATTATTATACGTATTATGTTATTTATGTATATTGGTGTGTTTCCATTAAATTATTTTTGGTTTAAATGTTTTTATATGCTCAAATTCAAATCAATTACATAAAAATGCTAAAAATAAGGGATTTGACAAGTAAGGTAGATGGCATAGTGTATAATTACTTTATAATACAAGGACAATTAGTGAAAAGGGATTACCAGATGACTTAATTACACTTCGTTTTGTTGCAAATATAGTTTCATATGCAGGACAAATCAGGAAATTAGGGGAAATTTTTCGGGGTATTTATGGAATCATCGTGAGTATCTTAGAAGATCAAGCATGTCTCAGACTTTCATCACAACGAAGTGACTGAAAGGATAATCCCTTTTCGGGTTGCCAACACGCAACCTCCTCGCCGTATGCCTGTCTGTCATCTTTAATGAATGATCGCTTGGGGGATATGAACCAGAAATTCACCATGTAAGACCACATAGTGAAACGATATAGGACCCAAAACCATAAATAGACTTCAAATAAAAGTAAAAACAATACGAAGTTCACACGCTTTCACCTTTACATAAAAACTAAAAACCAAAAACACAAATTCTTAATAAAACACCTATCATACCATGTATATAGACCTTAAATCCACAAGTCATCAACCGGAGTTCGCGGTGGAAGCAGAACACCTCCTCTTCCATTTGCAGTGGTTCACAGCTAGTTCCAAAGATCTACGTTGTACGAGTATTCGCCCGCGGTCCCATAACCGATACCACTCCCGATTACCCTCACAAAGTGAATGCAGTCTTGAAAACCTTCTGCAAGAAACTTTGCAAGTGTAGGACGAGTCACGATCCCACACATTGTATACCGAAACAGTCGATAGATTATTGAATCCCCGCAAGCTTGGCTGTTCAGCTTGCTTCGCTTTGCCGAGATGGCACAAAAACTCCATCGCATTCTCCTTCCCTCGCTAGGGTTCAACAGCCCTAGCAAGCCAACAATGTACGAGGCTTCCTTATGCCCCGCCATAGCCGCCACCCGCAGGTTCTTCACGCCTCATCATCGCTCAATATGAAGAAGTTATGAATAGCTTCTCTCAGAATTATTTCTGGATTGTTATGTTGTTTGCATTTTTGCAAGAACTCAACAATTTTGCCTTCATGAAACCCGCATCACCCTCATGCCACCGGTACTTATCTATCGACATGGTTGTCCAAACCTCAGGATCATTCAGCATTTGTTGAAATAACTTGCATGTTCCCGCCATGTCTGCAGATCTTCGTGAGGATCGCTTTGCAACCATGAGCAGCACCTTAAACCATGCCAATTGTGGAATATCCATCCGGGTTGTTGGAGAAGAGGGACCGAAAAGGGAAAAGGGTGTCCGGAGGATTTAATATTGAAGGTGTCGTTTGTGGACAAATAACAAAGTGCCGGATTATTATATGAACCCAACCGGCGTGACCCACTTTACAATGGACGAAGACAACTTTGGGTTTAGATCAGTAATTATTGTATTCGCTTTCCTGCGGTGAGAGTGAAAGGACACTTCACACTCATCGATGAAGGTGGAGGCGCGGAATTGGTGTTCGCGCGCTGCCCTATTTACAGCATTTATTAAACTACTTATCACCGTCAAGATCGCAAAATTAAAAGGGCTTTTCGTGATAATTATTATGCTAAAATCACATCGCACAGCTATGAAACTAAATATCAACGCACCATTAACAGTAAACTCAATGATCACAGTGTATATGATACTAATAATGCAAAAATGGCATCACCACGTATGAAGGTAACTTGCATTTTAACATGACCAACTAAGCGATTGCATATTGCCAAATATGGAACTAAATATGAACACATATCACCAAAGATGTAAAAGCAAAAGCGTGTTTATGATAAGGATAATGCAAATATGACATCACATGTTCTCAAGGTAACTTACATTTCAACCGCGCTGCGTTAACGCTTAAATATCCGCAAATATGATACTTAATTTGTGTGATTATCACCTGTAAAGAAAATGAAACAACTGTCTCGATACTAATAATGCAAATATGACATCACCACGGAAATTTGGTATCTAAAGTGGCCGCTCCCAGTCCAAGTGAACAAAGTAATTTTGGCGGGAAAATTAGTAAGGGGACTCTGTATAAATAACAAAGTGATATATTTTACCTCACATTGCACCACCAGTTGGTCCAAACAACCTCAACTCACCATGGGTTCACCTACGAAAATCCCCCAATACTTATAACAACTCCACCAAAATATGCAGAGCCTATGTCACACAATAAGAAGAACGCTGAAGATGTTCTGTAGGACTCGCGAAATCCATAAACTTTTCATCCGAGGACCACGATGATGCAGGTCGTATCGGCCAGATGCGGTACGATGCGTTGAAGATCGAAATAAAACGTCGGAGATACGCCTAAGATGGTATCAAGAAACCTTGGGGAAGGAGAAAAGTCAAGCGAAATTGCACCTTCGATCGCTGAAAATAATGAAACCGAGGGTTAGGCTTGCGACAGGAAAAAGTTTTCGAAGGTTCTGTGGGGTCGAATGAGGCAAAGGCAGATGAGGGAAGCACAAGCACGTAAAGGGTTTGACCTTTGTTCCGACAAAGATGCAAAATGTGTTGTCCCAAGCTACAATCGGGACGGAATCACCATGGAGTAAACCGTCGCTTGACAACGTTCATTTTGGTTATTTTCAATAACTTTGTTTGGAAAAAATAGGTGGTTCATTTTGACTGCGTTTGTTCCAAGTTTGTGTGCGCTCCTCAAGGTCTAATCATTTTGCTTTAGACACTTCAGATGGTATCTTATATGTATCCAAGTCGTAAGATGTGAAGAAAGAGCGAGTGAAAAATATGGGAAACTCGCTTTTGGTTTATTATCCGTACTTTTGTAAAGCTAAATGGGTATGCTTTAATTGAAGTTTGTTTACATTATTTTCTGTCAACATTAAGGAAAAATTTGTCTTTACAAAATGCCTAAAAGGAAGGATAGTTTTTAGCATTGATTGGATCTTAGAGCATCCACAATAATGCTCCCTATTTCTTAGCTAAAATTTAGCTAAAAACATAGAAAACCTATTTTAGGAGCTCTCTAAAAATTGGAACTCCAACCATACTCCCTAATTTGGAGTCATAAATGCTTTGTATCTGTTTATCATAAATGTTTTACTTTTTGTATAAAAAAATTTAATTATTGATTTACAATAAGAAAAAGGGTACACTGCAACATAAAAGTACAAGACACATGAGATACAATTGAAAATGACAATACAAAATATAGGAGATGGAATCGAAAAAAATTACAAAACAGCAAATACCTATACGGAAAATAATTGGCTGTCAAAACAAGAAATCATGTGAAAAGAATTATATTAAAAAAGTGATTGTGTTTTGCAAAATACCTACGGCTACAATTTAAAAAAACGGTATTTGTGTGTTGCGAAATATGTACAATGAAAAGAATTTTTAACAAAATGCTTGTACTTTGCAAAACACCTACAGGATACAATGACAAAAATTGACAGCAAAAAAACGTGTTTGTGTTTTGCTGGAAAGTTGATTCAAAAATATATATTTGACAAAGGAAATAACAATAATGATAATATGTGTGTCATTTGAAAGGAGAAAATAAGACTAATTTTTCCCAATATTTGCATACGAAGCAAGCAAATGTAACCGATAGTTGTGTTATTTTAAAGTATAGAGTGAACATGAAGGAAATAGATGGAAAAGGTTTGCAAAACATAATGCTACGGTTGAAAGGAAAGGGAGTTCAAACCATATTTCAAGATGAAGTGTACACTGTATTGTCACATCAGATGAAATTGCATACGAAAGTGAGTTGAAAAGCAGTTTCGATGATTTATAGCTTCCCCGCTTGTGTAATGGCACAAGGAGTTCCTGGGAATTTTTTATGTATTTTTCTGATTTGTTATTTATTTATTATGAATTTTAGAAGTTAAATTGTAGGGAAATAGTCAGAAATATAAAATATTGACATGTGTTAGCTTTTTAAAGGCTCTCTGTCAGCATTTCTGACATGTGGCCATATAAGATGGTGACATGTGTTCTTTTTTGTTATTTATCTTTTTATTTAAAACAATTCATAAAAGTGAAATAATAAATAAACTTGTTATTTATTGTTTTATTTTAAACAATCCATAAAATTATTTTCGCGTAAGCGCCTTTTTTTCACAAAATATTCATTTGGCGGTTTTAGTCCTTCGAAATTGGGCTCTCTCTCGTCCCTAACCTAACCACAAACCCTCTCTCTCTCTTTCGCCATCTCTGACCCCAAATTCTCGACCTCTCTCTCCAACCCAAACCCTCCATCCTTCTCTTCCATCTAGTGATCTTTTGGGTATGTAAATCCCTGTCCTTTTCTCTTCGCTGATAAATTTGTTTGCCTTGTGTATGGTAGAATTGCTCTGTTCTATATTGGGCACCATTTTTTAGCTTGCTTTTCTGACTGTTCTCTTTCATAACTGTTTATGAAGATAATTAGTATAGCGTGCTTGAGCCGTAGAAATTAGAGGTCAATTTTCTGATTTGGCCCTGTGTGAATGGTTAATATAGTTCTGGCGCATCATCTTTCTTAGATGTGTTTTGTTTCCATGTTTTCCATCTCCTTTTCAAGATGTACAATTGAAGGCATCATATGTCCTATAAGTCTGAAGCTTCATTTACTTTTTTGTTGTCATTGTGCTATTGTAATTAACGTTTTAGAAGATGTGGAGTTTTGATATTTAAGGCTGGATATCGTGCAGACTTTTCCCCACAACAGAGGCATAATTTAGTTTTCAATATTGTCTTAGAGAAACAACCAAATTTTGGGGGATTACTTCATTAATCATTTTTCAGCCTTTTTTGCCCTGCAATATAAAAAGTCTGGTACTCTGACACTTCCAGAACAATTGAAGTTTCTGGTTAGTCTTTGATATCAATGTGTTGAGCAGATGAAATGATTCCATTTATCAAGATAATGTTCATTGTATTACCGGGGTGGCAGCATTGGATTAGAAGGTTTTGATGGGAAAAAGGTTATGGGCTATCATAAGGAAAAAGAGAGATTAAGAAATAATGGGAAAATGATATTGACCAATTGAGAAAAAGCATGAAATTGAACTACACTTATATGCATTTTCTGTTTCAAGGGATGGAGATTAAATTCAGATAAGTAAGCTGTTGGTGTACAAATTCTATAAATTTCGTTTATTTCTTATTTTGAAGCTTCTCATGAGCTGGAATTTTGTGGTGCCTGCTTTCCCATGTAGAGATATGCAAGTATTTTTGGGGTTGCGATGAACAAGAGAGGTTATGTGAATTTCTAGTTGTGAAGACATTGTATATGAGTCTCTGATTTCTTAGCAATTACAGTTTGTACTGGCTGCTAGACAATTGTAATTGTTTGTAGGGCTAAATTTCACTAAGTTCAATGCAAAATTACTTTACCTCATTTGCCAGTTTGTTAGACATATATAAACCGACTTTTGTATGGAAGAACAAACACTCTACCAAAGAACCTCTTACTATTGGTTATGGTTCTCTTGAAGTAATTTTTGGAGTCAAATGTATACGATTTGGAGTCAACTAAGCCAATTACAATCATTTTGAACAAACCAAGCTGACTTTCTAGTAATTACAAACAATGTAAGGCTAAGATGTTGCTAATTTATTAATCAAGTTCAATGGTTTGCTTTTCATATTGATTCCAGCAGTAATGTGCCCTTTTTTTAGAATTATTGTTATATTTGGTTAATATGGTTTGCTGTTGACCTTTGATTACAGATTTGTTGGGTCATTTGGTTTTATCTTATATCTTTCTCTTCAATATTTGGGTTAATGTAGTGCATGTGTTGTAGCAGGATTATACCAAGTATTGAAGGAGAAGAGCAAACACTTTGACGAAAATGTGAGTGACAACAAGAGCTTGATTATCAACATTGAGTTGTCCAAGTATTGGAGGAGAGGACCAAACACTTTGAGGAGAAGCAAAAAGAAAGAAAGAGGAGTTCATGGATAAAAAGAGCTCGTGCTAGCACTCAACATCTTGTTTTCTTCCCGACTCTTCATTGGAGTTGTGTTTTGTGCATACAACGAATCTCCCAATCAACAAATCAAGATTTGTCAACATGTCAACCGGTTCAGACCGCAATGCAAATCGGGGGACTCCGATGGGTCATGGGAATATGCCCCTGTTATCCAAGGTCCCCTCTACCACCGCTGCCACTTCCAACCTCCTTGGCAAGCGAGGACGACTCCGATGATCCCGCTGTGGAAATAAATGATATGAAGAACAAATCGGAACACGACTCCTCCTTGGTCCATTATTGGACTCAAAAGTGTGTCTGAGCCGAGCAGAAGTTGGCGTATTTGACGCGCCAAGTGAACAAAGCGCGTTACGTAAAAGAGAAGCACAGAATTCGTGGCCTAAGAAGAAAGCTCAAAGCAGAGGATTTGCATATGACCAAGGAGGATGCTACGTACGAATCTTTGAGAATCCACAAAGGAGGCGACAAGCATGGGCAGGCAATGTCTGTGGCTTTCAACGAAGGTTTTGAGCAATTCGACGGTTCGCTGCAGATGTCTACAAAGATATTGACTGGGACGCCATAACTCCGTCTGCCGCTGACAAAGAAATCATCTCTGGCGGTGTACACCCACCGTGAGCTAGGCCACCAACCAGCAAAAGCCAACGATAATGACGGCTGGTTGCCATATCAATCGCTAGGCAATCGTTATTCACTTGTTTGTTTTTTGTTAATGCCCGATCCGGGTTTGTGTTTACATGTTTATGCCCGATCGACTTACGTGCACCTTATTCGGGTTTAAATCTGCTATCACACCTTGGGTTCTATGTTATTACTAGAGTTCAATCTTATTTCTTCGATCACTAACTCTTGGATCAAGAGAGTTCGATTATTAATATCGCTCAAATTTTTGGTTTTAAAAATTGTCGGTGGTCGATAAATTTTTTCGAGAATATCTCGACACAGATATTCGGTTCTTTGACACATTGCGGCACATAGTGATGGTTTCAATATTCCCTTACATATTTCATTTTCCTTGCAACCGTTGCAAAGGTGTATAAAACCCACATTGCATGAATCCCAAACGAATCCTTCAAACACCGGCTTCACGCTCGAAAACACCAAAGCCCCAGGATGGACATCCACCTTCAAGTTCGACTTATACATAATTATTGCAAGCATGGTGTCGTTCACGACCATCCTTGTGGGACGTGCAGGGATCTATTCGAGGAAGGTCGGACAATGTTCAACACTATCGGTCCCCGACCCCTTCTCCCCCAAAGCCCGCAACTCCCATTGTTTGCATGTGTAAACCCCCAAATTTAGAGTGGTGCTGTGGATTGCTACAATGACAAACGCATTCTAGATTGGGAGGAACGTGGCCACTTTGAGTCAAGTGATGACTCGATGTCGATAACTAAGTGGCTCTTCAAATAACTTATTGTTGACTTTAATGTAGTTTTTTGAGTTTTATTTTTCTATGTCCGAATGTAAGTCATGCGATACGTGTGTGATACTTAATAATTATCGAATACAAAAGTTACTTTGTTTTTGGGCGGTTTCACATTGCTTTGTTCACATACCTTAGTTCAAGATCAACATGAGGCACTTACATAAGATTCACTAACAGTTCCAGATGGTTTCCAAAAAGACGCAAATTGGTATCAACAAATATTCAAACTCCGGGGACCGTAAATGAAATCAAACTCTTGCAGAAATGACTCTGTCATAGTAGGTTCCCTGTCATGCGTGCTCTGACTGGGCTGCAAATTCTCATCGACTGCAGCACCAACTTCTGCGTCGGAAGATGAAGAGCTGCAACATCGAAACAAATAAACAAGTCAACAGCATTTCGTGTATAAAATTCAAACCCAGACAATTACATATTCACTTACCCGCTCACAAGTTTTGGACAACTCCGTCTATCATGATCAGTCTTCCTACATTCACTGCACCGCCGTTTATGTCCTTCCGCTGCCTTCTCTTTTTGTCCTTTCACTCTTCTCGCACGCCCTTTTGCTTTTACTCGATGGGGATCTTTCATTCTGACTTGGGAAGAACTAGTTTCGACCTCTCCATTGGGTTCTTCTTCGACACGAGCTCTTGATGACAACAACCTTGTAAGCTTCCCACGAATGTCGTCAAATGAATTTTCCACCAACTCAAAACCTTCATCACACAACAAAGCAGAATCTATCAAATCACCTGCAACTTTGCCAAGTTTCGATCTCTTAACCAAAACCAAACCGTCCACGCAATCTTTAACTTCTTTCTCATTCTTATCATATACTACACCGCACTTTGCACTTTGAAGCCATCGTTTGACTATGTAATTGTCTGGCAAGTGCTCCACCTGCTTCATTCTTAAAAATGCTAGGATGTGTCGGCATGGAATACCCCAAAATTCAAATCCTTTGCAGCTGCAATAAGCTTTATCGGCATCTTTATCATGCACAAGCTCCTTCATCCATGTCACCCCCGGATTTACCCGCTCACTTACTTTGTACCTGCACTGGGTCTCATCTTGTTCTACAAGTTCGAACAAGCATAAAAGGCTTCTGAAGTCTTCCCTCTCAAACATTTCAAGAATTTCCCGAATGTAAATGCGTGCCATTTGATGTTGCATTGGTGTTCGAAATGGCAGTGGAGGTTTTTCATTGGTATCAACATGATCAGCCATTAACTCCTTGTGCCTCTGTGAACCAAGAGCTCTTTCAAAACGTACAATGAATTCCATCAATGTGTTTTTCCGGTTAATATATTGTTTGAAAAATGCATGACAGCTTTCAGCCCGTTGACTACTTGACATCCCAGCCGAAAACACATGTTTTACATATGATGGAACCCAATTCTCCCGCAAAGCATGAATCGAGCTCAGCCACGGATGGTCTTTCAGCCCATTGCTTGTAATGATTTCATCCCATTTCGCATCAAATTCTTCTTTCGTGTCAATACTCCATATGCATTTGCACATTTCCGAAAAACATTCCCCAATGCCGGGTTTCTCCATAAACTTATTCAAGATATGCCATATGCAATATCTATGGAATGTTGTTGGGAGAGTTAAAGCAATTGCCTTTGACATGGCTGCATCTTGATCAGTGATGATCATTTTGGGTGGCTCTCCTGGCATGGCTTTCTTGAATTCTTCGAACAACCATACAAATGAATCCGTGGTTTCACTAGTTAGGAATGCACAACCAAACAACACCGTCTGCCTATGGTTATTAACGCCTAACAAAGGCGCAAAGACCATCCCATAGCAGTTCGTGTTGAACGTCGTATCAAATACCACCACATCCCCAAAAACCCATAAGCTCGTCTTGACCTTGCATCTGCCAGAAAAACATTTCCCATCCTTCCTTCCGAATCTACTTCCATATTGAAATAAAATGATTCATTTTTTCTTTGCTCGGCCAAAAATGCTCCTTCAAAGACTCCGCATCATGCCCAATCACCTCCCCACGCACGTCCCTTGCATAATTATAGACATCTCTCCTAACAAACCCAACATTTTCCAATCCCCTACTTGCACCTCAAGAAGGCTTACCTGTTTATGTACAGGGATATTAACTTTGCTCATATGTACACTATAGGCCTTTGTAGACTCGTTAAGTTACGGTGAGATCTCAATAGATGGACTTTATCAACTGTGGTCATGTCATGGTTGTGTACCTCATTGAATCCTACAACAATGTACTTATTCTTCTCTTCTACCTTCAAAATCGCAAGTTTAGCCTTGCACCCAGTTCGAGTACAACCTCATTGTCTTCTCTTACGACTAACGATTGCTTGTCAACGCATACCCTTGTTTACAAAGATACATATTCTTTCCTTGTTACCTCTTTTGTGAATGTGCACGTTCGTTGTAGAACACCGAATGCCAAATCCGGCTTTCGCGGCATACATATTATAGAAATTGAACACATCCTCACAAAGCAATCAAATTCAAGTCCCAATTTTGGTTTCAAGTCCGAACTAACTTCCGGTGTCACCCGTCCTTCGCACTCCATTTCACAGCTTCTTGCAATTTAACCACGAATATCACATCACCACCATCATATATGACATTAAAATCACTATCTGTGAAACATTAAAGACCTACATACACACTAACGTAACTCGCCGATGCCCAATATTTGGCACATGCTTTCAAATGACTTTAAAATATATATCAACTAACATATGACACCCAAATAACTCTCTGGTGAAACATTAAAGATATACATAAAACCTAATCGACTCATGTCGATGCCCAATATTTGGCACATGCTTTCAAACAGCTTTAAATTAAATATTAACTAACATATGACATGCAAATGACTCTCCGCTGAAACATTAAAGTCATACATACAACCTAAAGTCACTCATGTCGATGCCCAATAATGAAATTCACAAATACAAGGTTTAGGGTTCACCTCAGAATCGATTTCCAACTTCAAATTTTCAACAAATATGACAACGTAACGTAGCCCTTTTAGATCCGGACGTCAACCCCAACAACTTTTCTTCTTCCTCAACCCCTGTTTCGCCCGCGCTCAAGGATTTCAAAACCAACAGAGCGTAACCACAATGCAGATTTGGCCAAGACTTTCCAACTCAACGCCGTTTCGACGTTGCTCTAGGATTGACGTATGTCCCGACCCCAAAAACCCAACCACAAAGATGAATTTATAAAATCCAAGCTTCCTTTGTTTACTTTGAATGGGAAATGCGAGAAAAATGAGGGTACCGTTTATCTGTTCTTCCTCAAACCGAAAAACGATTAACAGGGGTGCTCTCTCTTCAGTGTTACAGTTCTTCCTCAATCAAAGCTGATAAAAAAATGGCCTCCTCATTGAACTGAGCGAACAGCTGGTTTGGAGGGGACTTACATTTTGGAGGGGACGTCTGCATTTTGGAGGGGACGTTTTGGAGTGAGAAGAGAGAAGAAGGCCTCGTTCTAATACAACACTTACACTTACAATTGCTTTTCATACAGCCGTTAGATTGGATCCAACGATGTTCTCATGTTATGTTCTCACATAGGCGTTCTCACTAGATCCCGACCCGTACAAACATTGCCCCTTAAATCTGATGGGCTTAAGCTAAAGCCCATTAGATTTACCCCTTTCTGAATGGAAAAGCCCTCTTCAAAAGAAAAGGCGCGCCTTAAATATGCGAAAATACCGGAATGCCCCTTTGGTTTAAAAAAACATTTCGCGTCCTTCCCCTTCTTTATTTCATTTCTGATTTCGACTTCTGTGGATTTCTGCGAAACCAACACTTTCAGAATAAAAATCCTTCTTAGTTTTCATCTGCGCAGCAGATTTTTAGTAATGGCTCCCAGAAAACAGAAAGTGAAGAAGAAAGTGGCGCCGATTGTCTCGTCCGAGAATGTGCCCAATTGGATTTCGGGCGAAGGGGTTGAAGAACAGGTTAGGAAATTCCAGTTTGTTCTTCGGGCAGAACAAGAGAAAGGCGGCGACCGCTTCTATTCTCCGTTTCCTTTGTCAATTACTGAAGAATCGGGGTGCCCATGCTTGGTCCGAGATATTTTGGTGTTAGACCAACAAGCTTGAGGGCGCTAGACACCAGTATAGCTAGGGCTTTTCATCCTTACAACTTCTGCGAGATAGATTGGAGCTCGTGGGTGACTAATTCAAGCGTGCTGAGCTCAAATCCGGAAGTGGTTCCTACTGGTAAGTTCAAACCCTGGAATGAATGGGTTGATGATTTATGCCCTAGGTTCGGGGCGAAATGGAAGAGTAATGGCATATATGATGCCATTATGCTCTCGAAGAAGAAAATAGCCCTCAATCTGCCTATGCTGAGTGCTGCAGTGTGTTATTGGAACAGTACTTCCAATACATTTGATTTCGGGCTGGGGCCGATGACTCCGACGATCCTTGATATGGCATCGGTGTTCGGGTTTCGCCCTCATGGAGTGATCGTGGATGCTCTTGGAGATTACGAAGTTAGAGGAAACAAGAATAAAATTTCTCTTCGGGTAATCAAAACAGAATTGCAGAGGAATAGGAAATTCCCTGCCTTCTTGTGTAATTATCAGGGCATGGTGGACAAAGAGCAAGAGCACATTCTGTTCTTGCTATTTTGGTTGAACAGGTTCATTTTTCCGAACCCTGAGGGATTAGTTCAACAGGAGTACGTTCATCTCGCAGAGGCCCTTCACAACAATGATGATATAGCCACCGGGCCGTTTATATTAGCATCTATTTATCACTGCCTTCACCAAATCACCACGAAGTCGATGGAATTGAAGGTGAGTGGGCCTATTTGGATGATCCAAATATGGCTTCAATGGTACTTCCCCGAGCTTGGTCTGGGCGAATTGGATTATCCTGAAGATGAGATTCCAGCCCTTACAATTGTCAACAGGCCGGTGAAGTTAGTGAAGACTGAAGAATGCTTCTGTTTCTTCCGCGAGTGTAAGCAGCGAGAGGAAAGGCAGTGGTTGCGTTCGGTGATCAGGAGATATCCATGGTTTATGGATAGAAGAGTATTTGAGTCGGATGTAGAAGAAAACAACTCAGATTCAGTACAAGCTGTAAATTGGGCTGAGAAAGCCCTTTCTTGCCTGCTGGGGAGAGATCTTTTGTTTGGAGTTAGCTATTCGTCGGACAGATGCTTGTATGGCGCAGAAGCTTATAACCCCCAATTCGTATGCAGGCAATTCGGATTGAACCAATCGATCCCAGAATTGCAGTATGAGAGTGTCAATCGGGGAAGTTCTTGGAGAAAGGCTGATCTGCTTCCACATGAGATTGTGCAGATCAGGACGTCTTGGCGGGCGTACATTCAAGGAAGAAGTGTGCCCCCCTATCTGCCTAATCCATTACAAACCAGCTACTTCCATGAATACTGGTGTGGAAGAATGGATACTTGGCTTCCAGAACTTGCCAAGCTCTTTCATTCTGTTGCTTTTGATGGGTGCCCTTTTGCTCAGTCCATGACGGGCCGTGAGGAGCTGGCCTTGTTCCAAGTACTCAAGAACATAGGCAGTATATATTTGACAGGTAAATTCAGCACTTTCTGAATTACTGCCTTTTTAACTTGTTTGAATTTGCTCAAACCTAACAATCTGGATTGTTTTTGGTTTGATGACAGAAACGAGCTCGGGCTTTAGAAAAGCTAGCTACCATAAATCAGGTAAACCTTCTTCAAAATTTTGAGTGGTTTGTTGCATAGTCTTTGCATATTCCGTTCTTTTATAACAACAAACTCTGGTTTTGTATTGTGATGCAGCTTTGCCCAAAGTTTCTGATAAGGGAGAAAGCTCGAGCAAACAGGCCTCTTCTTCACAGTCTTCAACGGACTTGGTTCTGGGGAGAGAGATGGTCTTCCCAATTATTGATGCAGATTCAGCAGAAGATGAGGAAGCTCCTCTTATGAAGAAAAGGAGAAGATCGGGCGCTAGTTGTCCGGCTGAAGGCCCTACTGTGATGGGCCAGGCCGAAGGGGTTCAAGAGATGGAGGCAAGCTTGCCCGATTTTGAACCTACTGTTGGTAAGAACAAGCATTTTATTCAGTTGTCTGATCACTTGACAATTTTAATGGTGATTTTGACTTTTGCCTCTTGTTCCTGCAGTAGTGAAGAGGCGAAAATTGATCCTGCCTTCAGATGAAGAGGATGAAACTCAAGCCATTCCTCAAGCTCAAGTTTGTTTTTGCTTTGGGTCTCTGCCCGATTAACTAGCTTAAGTGTGAATTAATGAAATTTTTCTCTGCAGGCGATGGTTGAAGACACTGCAGTGGTCACTGAGCCTGCAGAACCTGAGGAAACTGGAGAAGATACAAGGCCTGTAGAATTTGAGGAGGTGGCTAGCGTTATAGAGACTTCTTCTGAGGTAAGGGTCAAGTTTTCCCTTTGTCTTGGGTTTTAGTTTTATTCAGTCAGAACTTAACGAAAGCTGCCTTTGTTTTGTCAGATGAGTAAAACAGTGGCTGTTCCTGAAGCTCCTCAAGTTGAAGAAGTGGAGACTTTGAATTCTGCTGAACCAATGGCTTCTTCAGCAGTGAATGAAGAGTTGTCCCCGATCATGCCTCAAGGAGAGGGTCCTTCGAATGCAGAAGTGTCTAAACTTACTGGTTCAGCCCAGGAAGGGACCATGATCAGTGATAGTGCAGCTGGGAAGGCATTTCTCCAGAAGTTCACAAGGGCAGATGAAGCTTGCAAACCTATCATTGCAGAACTGGATCATCTGTTGAGCCAGCTAGAAACTCCAGGATTTCCAATCCTGCAGAATTTGGAGATGCTCCTCAGAATAAAGACCCTGCTTCAGAAGACTTCTGAGCTCAAACCATTCTTGGCTTCGTCCGGGCGGCGTTTGATGCAGTGGGCGGATAGGATCTTAGGTGGTGCCCTTAGAATCCGAGAGGTGCCCGTTGAGAAGATGAAACCTGCTGACTTCGTGAGGCAATATCGGGCACAACGGGCCAGGAGAATGGCCCTTCTTGATGAAGCAAAAGCCAGCGTCAAGGAGCTCGAGGAATTAGAGGAGCAAGAACAAATGCTTCGGGCTCAAATAGAAGCTGATGAACATGATCGGGCACAACTTCTGCTGGAATTGCAAGAAGTCGAGGCGCAAATCAGTAGTGGTGAAGCGACGATTGACGCGTTAAACTCTGAGGTCATGGAAGCCACAATAGCAGAAACGAAGGCTAAGTCTCTTCAGAGATCCTTAGATGTAGAAATTGACAATGTAAAAGACCTGATTTCCTCAACCTTGAAATTTATAAAATAACTTTTCCTGATCGCTTGAGTAGTTTTAATTGACAATCGTGCAGTAAAAAAAAACTTATTTTCAATTTGATTCGAACCTGACTTTGTAGGACCTGAAGGCTTTGTAAAGACAAGGTCCTATATTGTGGGTCCGTTAATCATTTTTGGGCTTCACTTTGTTTAGAAACTAGCCTCCTGCATGCGCGCTATGCGCGACTTAATTTTTCTTTTTTTTGGTTTGCAATTGTATTTTTGTAGGCGGGCATTTTATCACCCGTATTTTTACAGCGTGCGTCCAAACAGTTTATGCGCAATAAAAGAATAAAAGAAACCGTTAAGAGGCGCGTCTAGAAAAATACGGGTGATAAAATGCCCGTCTACAAAAATACAATTGCAAACCAAAAAAAGAAAAATTGTAAGTCGCGCGTAGCACGCGTGAAGGAAAAAAGCCTCCTGCACGCTCGTGCGAGGCTAGTATAACACAAAAGGCCGAGAATAGGTCACTTGAAAGAATCCAGATTATGAGAATAGATCACGTGAAATAATTGATCCGTTCTCATGGTAAAACATTCAAAATAACAAAGTTGTTCAATTTCTCCAAGTCGATTCTTGTATTCTAATTACTCAATGAATGTCGGACATGTGAACATTTAATTTTTTTAAATCACCTATTAAGATCAAATGATAATAATTTACAACTTTGAGGCCTCATTGAACCGAATTTGGAACATATGCAATTGAATAAGTCCTTATTTAAAACAAAACTCGTTACACCAAAATATAGTAATTGAAGCTAGTATTGCAACCATTGAAAACGAAAAACAAAAAATTCATGACAATTAAATTAAGATCATTAAATCCTTTCTGCCACTGCTTGTACATGAACCTCTTGCAGCAATTTTATGCTTTCATGCTACTATCTTCTTTGGAAGCCTAATGCAGCAAATTGGATCCGCATTTTTATAAAAAAAAAAAAAAATGAAAAAGCCAAAAACAGCTAAAAAACTTTATATGAAGTAAGATATTAAGAATACTAAAACAATCCATCAAAACAATAGACTTATGTTTCGGAATAAGTCTATCGCAGTGTGTCATTATGGATGTGTTATTATCAGCTTCACCACGCCCTTCAAATACTAAAACAGATTAGCCCTTCAAGTGTTTGGTTTATTCAAAGCCAACAACTTTAAAGGTACATATATGATATTCATGGATAAAGCAACTGCTATAAATGGGAGATGACATTCTTCAAACAGTGAATTTCAGAAACTTTAATTTTCACCAAAACTTCTAGTATCCATATAAAAGCAGTTTTCAGAAATCAAATTACACGGTTTATATAAATCAGAAATTTATAACAATACAAATGTAAAATTAGAGGGACTACACAAAGCAACCTTACCGAAACTCAAAAAACCTAATTCCGGCAGCTGAACTAAAATTGGGAATTGATGTGCATAAGCAATTGAATTACTGAAAGAGAAAAAAGACAATTATGTCACTCGAAACAAAAAACAAATGTATGAAGGTCAAATGAGTTACCTTTGGACTTGTCAACGAAGAAGAGCGCCTTTGGTTCACTGCTCGAAGAAGTCATGATCGGTGCTTATGTTGACTCACCATGATGCTTCCCCATCCCTCTCTCTATTTTGAGTCTCTATTGCGCTGCCTTCTCCTCCACAAATTGTATCTGCTTTAACAATTAAAAAATGAAAAGACAAATGAAAATCAAAGCCAGAGACAACTTAAATATCAACAACCACATCAAAGAGCCCAAGAAATATTTATGGTTATGGAATTGATTTCCTCTCCATTTCCAAGCACGCATTCACTGCAAATTTCAAACCAAAGAAAAATATCGAAGTATTCCTTGACAAAAGAAGAAAAGAAACAAAAAATCAAAACATAATCTGATTCCTAACATAAAAGAAATGCAAAAGAAGACATCAATCTAAAACTGAAAGATACAACAACAAAAAATAGCAAGATAGGAGAAACTAATACATAAATTTTGACCACGCCAATTGCAAAATTTATATATAGTTTTTTATTTAATAGTCAACCAACCTGTAAATGGCGAAAAAAAAAATTGTAGAAAAGCATAGAAGAAGATGAGAGCACGTACCTGTAAATGGTGATTGAAACACTCAAAACAATCGAGCAGTTAATTTCTCCATTTTCGCCCTTCCTCTTGTCATGAGTTCATACAATTTCATAAAACAAAATCAACCCCTTTACTTCACACGAATGTACCTATTCCAATACCCAATTCTCCAAACAAATGACCAGGTAAATGAAAAAAAAACACATGAAAGGGCACATGTAACATTCCGTTCCTAAATTAATATTAAAATATTAAAATATTCAAGTAAAAGACATTTTTGCCCCGCAAGTATGACAAAAGAAAATAAATTGAAAGATTAAAAAAATAAAAAATAAAAAATAAAAAACGGATTGCTACAGTGCACCGCTACAGTTCAGCCCCATCTGGTTTTTGGGCTGCCACCACCTCTTCCGACCACCAAACTTGGCGGGGCTGGTACCGAAACGACCGTGTCGCCGTCCTCTTTCCATCCCACAGCTGCCCAGCCAGAGCCGCCACCTGTGGTCGCCGGAAAACGGCAAAAACTCCCCGATTTTGGTCAAAAACTCCAAGGCTTCGTTCTCCCTCCTCCGGCGACCAATTGAGGCGAGTAAGGTATGTAAATCTATCTACTCTTCGAGCCCTAACTACTCTTCGGCTCGGATTCCAAAGTGGAATTTGGGTCGGGTCCTGTCAGCACAAACCTCTCAACACAAACTAAGAAACAGCAACATGCTTGAACTCCTGCACTTCCTTGAAGTCGGCCCAAGGCTTCAGCCACACCTTGGCTTCAAAGAGCTTCTTCTTCCCCGCGTTAATGGCCTCAATCAGATAGTGCAAAGTCCCCGAAACCACTTGCACCTTCTCATTCACCAACCTTACAAAACTCAAGCAGAGAATTCTGCACAATTAATTATTCAATCAATCAATTAATAAAAACCCACCCAAGAAAATAAAGAAAACTCCAAATTCCTAAAAATACAAATGAAATTGCTCAAAACATCATTTGAACATAAAGGAATACCTGTAAACGGTGATTGGAACCACTGAAAAAAATCAAGCAGGTTATTTCTCCATTTTCCCCATTCCCTTCAATGAACTCAGTCTCATTAAGCTGTCCAAATGATGTAACTATAACCTGTCCAAATGAACTCAGTCTCATTGAGCTGTCCAAATGACACAAACCCAGTTGATCTCATTGAGCTGCCTAGATGCACCCCATTTCTTAAAACTTTATTCAAATGCGAATCCATTTCAAACCCTTTATTTATTTTTCTAACTTGTGTTAATGCAACAAAACAAAGCAAAGCATAGATTTTGAACATATCAACGATGTTGTGCTAAGCAGGCAATCGATCTCTACTCTTCTACTTTCATAGAAACCCACAAAAAAAAAAGGAAACAAATTGAGCAAGGAGAAGGCATACAATTCCAATCAATCAAATTAACATAACAACAAAAAGAAAAGTGAAAGAAAGAAAGGAAGAAAAGTAAAACAACTTTGCTCTTTACAAAAAGATAAAAAATAAAAACTTGTTTAGATCTTTGTATGAACGAGAAGAATTTGGGCCTTAAAGCATGGGCCCATTAATTAACTTGGGTCTTTAAATTTTAAGAGAATGAAAAACCCTTGTCTGAATTTCGAATTTTCAGATGTTTGTGACCTTTGCCACGTGGATAGAGGCAAGTGGCGACTTGAAAAATCGAGTGGCGCCAATCTTTAAAACTTTTAGTCGCGATCTTTCAGGTTCCACTTCTTCTTCTTACTTCGAAACCTCTGAAAACAATAACTTCCTGAGAAAAACCCTAACTTTCAGATCCTTCGATCAGATAATCGAATCCTAGATATGGCTCCCAAGAAAGTCGCTCCGAGGAAAGTTCGGAAAGAGGCTCAGAAGAAAACAGCAAAGAAAGCAGAGTCGAAAAGCGACTCTTCCCCTTCTTCATCTTCTTCCTCTGATGATAACCCAAAGCGGCCACTCTACACATCGGGCAAGGGGATAGAGGCTATTCCAGCAGAAATGGATAACCTTATCCTGAGGTTTTCTAATGACAGCCCCGAAATCGTTTCTGTGTAGAACATATCAGCTTCATCGACCGATCTTGCGTTCTAGGGCCAAGATATTTGGAAGATAAAGCTGGCCAATTGGTCAAGTATGAAGCTCACAATGCCAGGGCTCCTCTTCCTCTCAGTCACGCAGAAGGAATTAATTGGGGAAATTAGATCAAGTTTCTGCCCCGTTTCTACTCTAAAACAGAGATTAAGGGTTGTGAAATGAAGTGGGCAAACTGGGTTAAAAGGATGGAACCCAGATTCAAGGATTCGTGGATTAGCAACGACATCTATTATGCCATTTTGGGCTCAAGCATCCAATTCCAAGCTGACGCGCCATTATTGAGCTCAGCGTTGATGTTCTGGAATAGCGCCACCAACACATTCGATTTCGAAGTTGGTCCGATGTCAATATCTATCCTTGATTTGGCCGTCATTTTTGGATTTCGTCCTCATGGGAGGAGTGCTGACTGCTTGGCAGATTTTGAGAGGACACAAGAAGAAATTGAGCAGATCGGGGTAAGAATAAGTGAGATGAATCAGCTGATTAACACCAATCGGGCATTTGGTCTTTTTATGAAGAACTTCCAAGGAGTGGAGACTGCTGATCCAAGGAGAGAGCATATGATGTTTCTGCTTTACTGGCTCAACAGGTTCATCTTTCCCAATGCTTGGGACAACATCACTATGGAGTGGATTTTCTTAGTCGAAGCATTGACGTATCATGATGATGTGGCCATCGGGCCACTGCTTTGGACTTCTATCTACAGGTTCTTGAGGGAAATAACGGTGGCACCATTCAATATGAATGTGAAGGGACCTCTTTGAATGGTCCAAGTGTGGCTGTAATGGCAGTTCCCAGAGCTGAGGGCCTCGTCGTTGGAATTTGATGAAAACAAGGCACCTTTGGAGCAGTTGTTGTCTAGCCCTATATCGGGCAAGACTACTGAAGAATGCTTTATGTTCTTTTTCAAGAACAAAGCAAGGTCGCCCGAACAATGGGCGGTAAGTATAAAGAGAGGTTATCCCTGGTTTATGGGTACTGCTTTCTATCAAGGCCCTAAGGATGTAAACAAGCCATCGGCCTCTGAGAATATGGATATATTCTCATGTCTGAAAATGAGAGACTTGACAATAGGGGGTAGATGTGACTTAGGTCACTATGACTTTGGAGTAGAAGCCTACTATCCTCAGTATTTCAGCAGGCAGTTTGGATGCCTTCAAGTAATCCCAGAGATGGATTACTCTCTTTTGAATAGGGGGTCTTCCTTTAGAACTCCAGACTTGTCTGAGGTGACGTTGTTGGAAGTGAGGCAAAAGTTTAAAGCTGATGCCCTTAGTCAAAATTTGCAGCCCTATGAACTCAACTTCGGATGTACCAAACCCTTTCGGAGATGGTGGGCCAAGTACATGAAGAGGCTAGGCTTGGAGTCTATAGAGCGGGTATATGATCAGGCTTTTGGTCAATGCCCCTTTGGGAGAAAAGTCTCTGCAGAAACTAGGTTGAGGCTGAAAGCTCAGATTGATGAAGGAAATAAACTGCTGAAGACTGGTGAGCCTTTGTTTCTTCCGCGCAATGATTAGTTTTAGTTAGAAATAGCTTGTATTCTAACTAACTTGATTGTTTTGCAGCAGCTGCTATTGATCGGGCAGCTCAAACTACAACTTCTCTGGCTGAGAGAGGTGAGTTTCTGCCTAGAAAACCTTTCAGGTTCTTATTTCTTGTTTTGATTTGAGCTGATCACCGTCTTTGGCTCTTATAGTTCAAGAGAATGTGGATGCTTCTGTTGCTCGGGCTCCAGTCCTTGTCCAAAGAAAGCGTAGACTGGTCAAGAAGGCTCCAACAGTCTCAACTGCTCCTGAGATTGTTGAGCAGCCTGAAGCAGATAGAGAGGTCCCTGCAGTCTCATCAACTCCTGAAGTTGTTGCACGGTCTGAAGCTGTAGAGACCGTGGTTTCTCCTTCATCTCCTCCGAAGAGAAGTAGGAAAAAGTGAATTTGTAGTTGTTCATTTTGATGTTCTGCTAACCTTTGATTTGTTTGTGTTTAGCAAAACAACGTGCCAAGCGAGCCCGATCATCAAGAGATGAAGGTAAATCGGCCGCTGTCGAGGGTCCTGAAGATCAAGACCTTGGTGATGAAGGTGGATTGGGCAAGAAGAGCAGAATTCAAAGTGAAGAACCTGTTGCTCCTCCGATTGCCCCTGAAGTGCCCGATCTGCTTGAGCCTGCTGTTAGTCCTTTGGCTGAGGTAAAGAGACATCCAACAGATCATATTCCTCGCGTTTTCTCTGATTAAAGAGCCTTTTGACTAAAGTGCTGATGTTTTTGTAGGCACACACAAAACTTGTTCAAGAGCAGGTAGCTCATGATGGTGTGATTTACAACATACTTCCACTTACCCAGGTTAGAAAGGGTCTTTCCCTTCGCTTGCCCTAGATTAGTTCAAGAATACATGATAAGAACTGGAATAATTCTTGTAGGTTCCCATGGGTGGAACCATAGATGAGGCTCAGAGGGTGAACCAGGCTCAGATTCGGGCTCAATCGAAAGTTACGAAGTTTGTTGGTATTTCTGTGTGTTTTCTTCGGCTTTGATTGCTGATGAATGTTTCTTTCACAGACTGTTCATGCCGGCTCGTTCCCTGAAGAAGAAGAAGAAGTTCTTAGTGATATAGCAGGGAGCAATAAGCATGATGAACCTGATTCTGATCAGCAGTCCGAAGTGATAGCTGAGGTAGATTGCTATTTCTTTCCTGGTTGCATGGTTCAAATTAGCCCTGCTTATACTTTGAATTTGATGAACAAATTCCTTGCTTTATGTAGCCTGAACCTGAGCAAGTTGCCCCCTTGCTTCTCTTGTGTAATGAAGCTGAGGTTGCTCTCCCGATGATCACTATTATCCCTTCGTTGCCAAGGGAACTGCCCCCAATTGTCAACCTTTGGGGTTTGGTTAGAGATCCTTTAGTGATCAGCATTCCTGGCTCTTCAAGCGGAGAAGGGACAGAAAACAATCTTGCGATTGTTTCAGTGGTAAGAGTAGTTGTGTAGCTAGAAAAACCCATACTTGCATTTGTCTTCTGATTTTCTAAACAGCTCTTGTTGATGTAGGCCCCTGAAATTTCAATGAACCTAGATGATCTCCAAGCTCCAAGTCTTGGAGATTTGGCTCAAGGTGCAGTTCTTTCAGTTTCGGCAAATCCAACAGATCCATCCCCGATCGTGCCCGAAATTGCCCAAGACCCAATCTCTTCCTTGATTGGAGCTGAAAAGACGAAGGAGGGCGTGGACGTGGTGGAGTCAGCTGCCTCCCAAGTTTCAGGTTTTGAGATTTTGGCTCAAGAGAGACCCTCTCAAGTTCCAATAACTCCAGTAGTGGCTCCTTGCCCGATCATAGAAAAGATAGTGCTCCTGCAGATGTATTGGAGAGTATTCAGATGCAGGACCTTTCACCAGAGGAGGCAAGGTCCATAGTTGATGACTGGCTGTTGGCGCCTTTGGAGCATAGGGTTAGTGAGGAAACTCTTAGAGAAGTTTCTCACTCTCTGCAAACTCTTGGCCGATCTTATCCAAGAATGAAGTCTGCCCTGGAGGATGCTACCAAAGAAATGAACTCTCTTAGGGCAAGGATGAAGATCATCGATTCCTCTTCCTGGGCTTCTACTCCTCTTTGGCAACTTCTACTTCAATTCGAACAAGAGGAAAAAGTTGGGGATCAACGGCGTCAACGGGCAGAAGAGATCAAGGAAGCTCTGGCCCGGAAAGAAAGTAGATTGGTCAAGGCCAGAGCAGCACTTCAGCACGTTGAGGGCCTGACCGGGAGCGCGAGAAGCAGAGCTGACACGGCCTGCAAGAGCCTGGATTCAAGAGGGGAGAGCACAATCGCTTAGATGGGGACTCATATAAATATCTAGAAGGAATTAGATATAGGTCCATGGTCCTGGAAGAAATTCACCAGGACCTTAAGAGATTCATTCTCCGATTGAGGGATCTTATGTTAATGATGTAGCTTAGACCTCTCAATATATGAAAAGTCTTATCATTGCGTTCCAAAATTATGTTTTGTCTAGAAGACTTAGTATTTTAACTTTCAACCTTAACTTGGTCAAAAGTTTGGTTACTCAGGCCTTATATTAATCCCTTGAAAGGGCAAATAAAAGACGAGAATACAAGAACTTCAGAAATACATGAAAGAGCTTATTTATTGCTTAGATCTATTTCTCTTTCTTCCCAAAGCGAAGGGTGGTATTTTTGAGCCATTGGCCATTAATGGGATGTTGGTGAGTGTCTCCATCCCTGTCCATCAGTTGATAAGCTCCTTTCCCCAGAATTCTTTTGATAATGAAAGGGCCTTCCCATGTTCACATTATTAAAATATAATGGAGACCAGACGTAAAATCAGTAAAGACTCAAAACAAACACAAACGATGTTGATTACAATGAAATCATCATACCATTGGACTAGCAATAAAAGCATCACCACACCTTGGGTCAAAAATTAAAAAAATTGATGTGCTGAGGCACCACAAAAACATAATATACAAGTCCATATCATCTAGAAATTGTTGGTGAATCTTTCTTCCCACCCTTGGATGGAGAGGCGGGGACTGCTTCCAACACCGATGCCCGAGCGCCGACGGTTCTTTGGCAGGTGATGCGGGCTTCCAACTGTGGATCCAATTGAAAGTTGGATCGGGCTTGAATGAGCGAGAGGAGCCCGGCCCTTGGTTGGGCAGGAGATCGGGCTGATTCTCTGAGCTCGTTGGATTGCTTAGGCGTGCCACTATTGGAATCAAGACTGACCCAATAGAAATGTGATGATTGTGTGTTTGTTTGTTCGCACACTGGATTTTGCGCTTGTATCTTGACTCCTAATCAAGCCATTGTGCTCCGAGGGGTACTGGCTCAGATTAGTTCTTTTCTATGCCTCAATTAAGAGGACTTCAATATTCTTTCATATGCGTACGTGTGGGATGATTGCCGTGTGAGGCGCCTGCCCAAAGAGGTAGAGAAAACAGTGTTGTGGTTAGAAGATCCCTTGATCGGCCTTGCTAACCTTGAGATAAACTTATAGAAAAACCTTGAAATGATCTGTTCATACTGAAAGTTGGCCTCCCAATATTGAACAGACTCCAATCACCCTTTATCGGATAGTTTTATCTTGATCGGGCAAGATGTTGTTTATCGGGTAAGATAAAAACCCTGTTCGGGCTGCATAGAAACCCTATGTAGGCCGGCCATTATCGATCGGGCTGAGTGAAAAACCCTTAAACGGGCTTACCCTATGAGATAAATAATATAATGACAGATAAGATAAATACTATAAATAGATTACTTCTGCGAAATAGATACTTGGAAATGAAAAACTTCTCTGTCTGGTCCTTATTATTGCAATAAACACACAGAAATGTAAATATTACAAGCTTGGAAAGTAAAGCAATGCTTAATTCAAAAACGTTGTCATTGTTCTGAGCATGTTCAATTCAATATCTGAGAAATATTAGCAGTGTTGCTAACAAAAATCATACCAAGTATTTGGCGGAGCAATTAAAGGAGATTATCTCAGGAGTTGTCGACTGGATGATCTTGAATAACGAGTGAGTTGGCTGTTTGAAGGCTTTTGAAGATAGTTTTGTGTTTATAGACGTTGAGTCTTGTTTGGAGAGAGAGTCTCTTATGCCTGCCGTGGTGCTTTCTATTTATAGGCTCGATGAGCTGGTGGAGAATAGACAAAAGGAATGTTTGGATCCCTCAGTATCATTGCAGTTTTTATCTTCTTGCTAATTAAGCCTGAGTGGGGAGGAAAAGCTAGGGTAGTTGAGAGAGCATATCTTGAAAGTCTCCAATTAACCCTCAAAACGGGTATGGCTGTCTCTGAGTGAAAGATAAAGTATTTTATCTTTGAATTCTTTCCCCACCTCGCGTGCAACCTGCAAGAAAGGTTAGATCCTTTTGACCCTTTTGCTGAGTCAAAGCTTTAATCTTAAATGATGGCCTACGGGCCTTTCTATTTCAAACCAGTTTCTTGGTCCAAATGAGGCCCTCAGGAGAAATTCTGCCACATAGACTGGGCTTGGGCTCTTTAAATAGTGAAAGGCTACCGATTTTGGGCTTCTTCCATTTTGGTACAAACAGAAATCCCAGATGAACATATACCTCCAGATGAATCGGGCACTGGATCTATTGAGCACCACGTCCCATCAGTCGGACTCCATCTTTAATCTGCCTCCCTTTTGCCCCTGTATCCTATTGTAACAATAATTGCCACATTCAAACAAAGTTGATGCAGGAATTGGTTCAATAGTCTGAGAAGAACTTTACTGCCCTATCAAAAATTTTGCGTTTCAATGTAAGTATCATTGTATCATTGTATCAAAAATTGGTTCACATAATAATAATGTAAGTATCATTGTATCAACAAAGAATCCAATCCAGTAGCAATTTTAAGGGTTCTTCCCGATGTACAATCAGCACTGTACTTTAGTACCAACTACCATTGCACCTTTGGGAGCTACTTCCCTTATTATCTATCAGGAGAAGCATATTCACAGAGTCATCATAAAACCCTGGTGGTCATTGTAGCTCAGGGCTTATATAAGTTCAGTATTCATTATTTACTATAGGCTTTTATCATATACGATGTCGCCACAAGCAAACACAAACAGAGCACTTTAGCCATCTCACAGAGTAAACATATATCTCCCTGAATTGACATATTAAACAAATATAACAGGAATAAGTTAATTGATCAACCTCATTGTGCATACACCAAGTCTAAGAGACATGAAACAAACTAACTGTTCAATTATTCTAATAAAAGGGAGCAGTTGTGCTCAAAATCATGCATAAGGCATATCTTCAGTGCCATACATCTAACCTCAAAACACCATAAACAACATATTTGCAGATAAATGTAAAAACCAGATTATGTTTTTGTGCAGCAACACAACCATTTAGTCGACCAAATCTTAGAGCTACAAATAATTGATAATAGATCTTTCAGATTTTCAATCATACAGTTACAACACAACCAGATAATTATTAAATCCAATAAAAAAACCAACAACACAAGAATCCTATCAGTCTAGTTTATATACTAATCAGAATCTAAGCAACACAAAAGATAGTTAATTAAATTTTCATTCAATCTTAAACTAACCAGCAATACAACCAGAAATTATACCAATATTTCTTAACAGAACCAAATTACTTAATTTGTCTTTAGAGCTTGAAACAAAACAAAAATAAAAGGAGCTGACTAACAGGGGCCTACATATCTATCACTGCAATATATCTTCTATTTGGACCCATATCTCTTCTATTTCGGAATCAGAAATAGAAGTTCCAAGGATATGAGGATTTGGATTATTGTTGGTGCCCTCAATATGATCAGCTTGCTCAGCCTGCTCTTGATCAGCTTGCTCAGCTTGCTCTTGATCAGCTTGGTGATGATGCTTAAGCAATGCATTGGCCTTCTTCCACTTGTGGAATTTCCCAAACAGGACCTCCATATCCCCAAGGGTTCTACCCTGTGTTTCCGGGAGCATGGTAAAGAAGAATACCCAGCCAACCGCCTCAATTAGGGCAAAAGAAAGAACACCCCGCCGATTGTCATGACTTTATATAATGCAATAAAGCCTATCGAGAGGACCCCACCCACCACCCTGCCCACGGCCACTCCTACACTGCGACCTTGAGTGCGTAGGTGCAACGGGAAGATCTCAGTGCTATAGACCCACGTGATGGGTCCAATGCCGATGGAGAAGAAAGCCGCGTACACTAATAACATGGTCACACACAAAATGCTTAACCACTCCTCGCGGTCGCCAAATATCATCATAAAGACGAAACCAAGAGATGCCAGTGAGACTATCACCCCGGCCATGCTCGTCAGAAGCAACGGACGTCGTCGGATCCGATCCATCAAAAAGGTGGCGACCAGGGTGAAAATGACCTTGACGAATCCAAGGGTCATGGTGCAGAGTAGAATTTTGGAGTGGCCGTAGATCCCGGCAATCTTAAAGATCGTTGGGCTGTATGAAAGGATGACGTTGATACCCGAGGCCTGTTGAAAGAAGTGTAAACCGACGGCTGCGATTAAAATATGACGGACGGCTGGTGTTGGATGGAGGAGCAACTCTTTCCACACCTCTTGGCCTTGGCTGCGCTGCCGACCCTGCGTGACGAGCCACGACTCAGGCATGGCTAGGACGCCAATGGCTAGGAAAAATGAGGGGATGACGCCGACGCAGAGCATGAACCGCCAGGCCAAATGAGTTGGGAGCTTTGAGAAAGCATAGTTGGACACGTAGCCGAGAAATATCCCAACATTGAAAAACACCTGTTAAAAAAAAAAGCAAAAACTAAATCACTAAATATGCACAGAATTATCTTCCAAGTAAAAATACGCACACAAAAAAAGTCAAGTGATTGATTGGTATCGGAGGCCCAATTTTCAAACCACGGGATTTAGTACCAAACAACCATTATTAAATATGATTTCATGCCCAAACAAAAGAATCAGACATGGCTCAAACTACGTAAATCGGAATAAATTGGAAGGAGAATCGATGAAAAACAGGGAATAACAGAGACTAACAAACTCTTAACAAAACTGTAATTAATCTAACAACTAATACAACAGACTTAGCTAGGCTTTGATTAGATAACTTTCCATGGTTCTGCTATCATTTCTTATGTTTGTTTGCGTGTTTTCCCCCAGTTCACTAAAAAAATGATAATATTGTTAGTGTATAAGCATTGAGCTAGTATGAGTTTAGGATTAATAAGCCTTGTATTTAATTGTGTATTCACTTAGTCTAGAAAATGACAAGTGTAAGGCTGAGATGCAATATTGCTTGTGTGCATCCAGCTAAGACTAACGGTCTTGTAGTACATGCCTTGTGTGCTCAATTTCAGATTTACAGACATAGACATTCTCTATGCCCGATTGTGAGAGCAGAGGTTTCTTGCATATTCTCTTCTTCATTTTTTCAGCCCGATCTAACAAAAGAATCTGATTACTCATTCATCCCACCAGCCCGATTAACCAAATCTACTCTAACAAATATGCAAGGTTATAACGAACCTACCTTCGGGAGAGATGTGAAGAACCCATGAGACGATGCCGGAGAGACCTCAGCGGTGTAGACCGGAGCGATCATCAAGGCATAGCCGACGCCGATCCCGGAGACAAATCTGCCGAGCATTAGGAGGGCATAGTTGGTGGCAAATCCCATGAGGAGAGCTCCGGCGAAGAACATTGCTCCAGCGAGGACTACGGTGTACCGGCGACCGATCCAGTCGGAAGTTATGGGGGCGGCGACAGAGCCCATGAGCGCGTAGAGGTGCAGACTCCCAATAAGAAGCTGGACTTCCAAGTCGTTGATTTTGAAGTCATCTTCGATGTAGATTACAGCTCCACTCATAACACCAATATCTGAAACATTGAACCAACAGCAATATGGAAGCAACTTTGTTCAGAAACTTTACAAAAACGAACACAAACATAAAAGAACCGAAAAAATCAAAATAAAAAATGAGGGAGTTGAAGTTTTATGTACCATAACCGGCCAACAAGGTGCAAGCCAAAATGACACAAGCACAGGCGAATTTGTTTGGCTTCGTTGGGGCAGATTCGGTGGTCTCGGGTTGGGCAGAGACGGCTGCAATGGTGGTTTGGGGTTGGTCAGAGACGGCAAGTTCTTCAATCCAGTCAGCCATAGGAAGTTTCTTCAAGAGAGAGAGAGAGAGAGAGAGAGAGAGAGAGAGGTAGGAGATGTGGAGGAGGGGAGGGTCGGTCTGTGTAAGCTGGATATAAACCAAATAAGGCGTGTTCCCTAGGTACATTAGTAGTAGAAGTGACTACAGCTGGTCTATTACTGAAACTGGATATATTTTGAAACTTGATATAAACCAAAGAAGCTAATCAAAGAAGAAGAGGAAGAAGGAGACAAAGACCCATTTATATTTTACTGAAACTGGATAAAAACCAAAGATGGGTTTGGTGAGGAATTGAAGAAATTCCTAAAGAAGAAGCTGCACCCGCTTTATTATTCGCGGCTCTTCTTTTCCTCTGCTGTATTTCACGTTCTCCCCCTTCTTTCAAAATCCATAGTCAAAAGGTCTTTTATGCCCCTTAATTTTTTGGTCCTTTATGCCCCCTCAAAAAGATGTCTAAATATATAAGTCAGAAATTCAGTTTAATTTTATTACACACTAATTATAAATATTTTTGTTTGAGAAAACTAAAATTATTGTATATATTGTTTACAATTTTTATTTAGGTTATATTTCACCAAATCATAAATCATCTACTAATTCTACTGCAAGATTCTCAATTGCAATCCAACGTCCACTTTCCATCTATAGCCTATAGGTAGGGCTGGCAATGGGTCGTGTCGGGTCGGGTTCGTGTCGTGTCGGGATTATACCCGTGTCAATTTCGGGTCAACCCGCTATGACCTGTTTAATAATCGTGTCAATTTCGGGTTGACCCGTTTATTCCGTGCGGGTTTCGAGTTGTGTTTTTCCCGTGCGGGTTTCGAGTCGTGTAACGGGTCAACCCGGAAATTGCCACCCCTATCTATAGGTAAGCAATTATGGTACCATTATTTAGAAAGGCAAGTAGATGAAAAATCTCTTTAGTTCTGGCATGTTCTACATTATTACCATCAGGTCAAAAATCTCTATAGCTGTGAGGTAATGAGAAAAAAATATGATGCTCTAAGTATCTAGTATGTTAATTTGTGTATAGTTTAAATTTTTAATTAATGCTAACTGTTTTTATATATATATATTTTTTTTTATAGAGATGGACTAATTATATTGAATTAAAAATAATGATGCTCAAGTATCTAGTATGTTAATTTGTGTACTTTGGTTCTTTTACATTAAAAAAAGTAAGTTGGTTTATCAGTTATATATATGAGACCAAGACCCATTCATATTTTACGGAAACAATTGTTATAAACCGCGAAGTGGTTTGGTGAGAGGAAATTGATGAAATTCCTAAAGAAGAAACTGATTTTCCTCTGCTCTTCAAATAGGGCTTTCCACTAAGGGGCTGTAAACACGTTCTCCCCATCTTTCAAAATTCATATTCCAAAGGTCCCTTATGCCCCTAATTTTTTGGTCCTTTATGCCCCTGATAAACTAAAAGTTTGAAATTCAGTTTAATTGTATTGCATACTAATGTCTATATCAAATCACTTTAATAGGCTAATTCAGTTTAAATGTATTTTGTTTAATTTGTATCTTGATTTTTGAATTTGGGATTCGAGCATCTGTATTTAGCATTGCTGCATTTGTATGTATTTAGTAAAATCTTGACCATTTGATTAAGCTAATTAAGGAGGTTAATTAATCCACATCAGCATAGTTATATTATCTTAAAAATCACATGTTGTACTGTATCACCCCTTTCACATCCTTCCCCGTCTCCCTCTTCCCAGACTCCTAAATTCTCATGGCTACCATCACTCAACGGTCCATCCCTAATGATAAAGTTTTGTATCTTGATTTGTGGAATTGTATTACACACTAATGTTTATCCCAAATCATTTCCATGCACATTAGTAATACTAAACCTGGATTATGCAGTTTATAAAGGAGATGTATTTATGAGACCAAGTTTAATATCATAGTAGTATATATGGTTTCATTAGTAATGGTTAGTCATACTTGGAGGTAAACTGGATTGTGCAGTTTATAAAGGAGATGTACCACTTCGAGGTCAAATGTATCACTCAATTGGCTATAGATATAGGTCATTATGATCTAACAAGTGTGGTATTTCTATGTGTTCGTACTAGGTTGTATGTATATATATATAGCCACTTTTTGTTTGAGTATATAACACTGTTGTTTACAGCCAAATTGTTTTCTTGCAATTTTGGGATGATGGTTGTTTTGAGAAGACTAGCCCAGTTTAGGTGTGTGTATATATATATAGGGTACCTTTCTTGAATAGGTTTTTAAATAGAATTACATATATACCACATTTGAATAGGTTTTTGACTATATACCTCTTTTTACTTAAATTATGGCCAAAGAGGGATGATGTTTCATTCAGTAGGAAAGAAAAATTAGCTACGTGCTACCTATTGAGTGGCCCTAGCTTATGTTATGACTATTGTTATTAAGATATTCAGTTAAAGCACGTCCTAAGTTAAAATTTGTGAAAAATCCTTAAGAAAAGCGTGTTTTTAAAAAAACGATAAGATATTTACAATATAATTTTACAACGTGTCAAATATCAGATTATTTCGAAATGTCATAATGACTGACTTTGTTGTGGGAACTTTTATGCATGGTTTATTAGGCTTAACATCATAAAATTGAAGAAAAATTAGTCAGACTCTTAATCAATACGTTTTCATGCTCAAAATAGACGTAATACAAGTCTAAGTAGGATTGAAAACCAGGATGCATCTTTCGAACATGCTCATGACCAATTAGGTCCATGATTAATAGGATTTGAAAAAGAATTTAGGACTAAATTTTGGGCACTAGGACCAAGCTTACAAATGTCACTACCTTATTAAAGTTATTTTAAAATAAATAAATGTAAGCATATTGTATTTCATTGTCACTATACTTTGGCTAGAGCAAACCCAATTTCGAATCCCCCTCCTCGTAGTTTAAATTAGATTAAAGTAGAATATCGTTTGTGTAATAAAAAAAAATTATTTAAATATAAAAAAATTTATGGCAGGATTATCTATAGACCTCTCATAAATGTAACAACAAATAAAGAGACTAATATATGCAGCCAAAATGTCCTAATTCGCCTTGATGAAATTTTGAGGACCATTAGTGACACATAAAAAAGTTTAGGACGAAACCTGATCCATGGTAATTTGTTACATACTTTAGAGCATTCACAATAGGCTACCTAAATCACCTACTTAGTTAGGGAGGAATTGTAAAAATACAACTCCAACTATGCTTCCTATCCACCTCCTAAAATAGGGAGACCTCTACGAGCTCCTAAATCCGAGGAGAGAGAAAGAACTCTTAGTGGCTCCATATAATTTAATGTTGCTTTTGTTTTATGCATAGTTTAAATTTTTAATTAATGCTAACTATTTTTTAATATTTTTTTTATAGAGATGGACCATTCATATTGAATTAAAAAAAATATGATGCTCTAAGTATCTAGTATGTTAATTTGTGTACTTTGGTTCTTTTACATTTTAAAAAAAAAAGTAAGTTGGTTTATCAGTTATATATACTTGCCTCAAGATGCATTTTTTCGATCACACGCGCTACGTGCGACCTAAATTTTTTCTTTTTTTTTTTCTATTTTTGCGATTGTATTTTTTTAGATGACCGTCTCAAGGGTTTTCTTTTATCACCCTTAATTTTTCTAGATGTCCGTCTCAACAATTTACATGCAATGAAAGAAAAAAAAGAAACTATTGAGATGGACATCTAGAAAAATTAAGAGTGATAAAAGAAAACACTTGAGACGGTCATCTAAAAAAATACAATTGCAAAAATAGAAAAAATTTAAGTCGTGCGTAGCGCGTGTGATCGAAAAAAGGCATCCTGCACACGTGAAAGGCTAGTCTTGGCACATAACTGTGGAACTCCTAAAATACTTAAGTTATTGTATTAGCCCTGTGCTGCTTAAAACTTCCTCCTTTTTGTTATAATCGGTTTTTGTTGTGTTAAATAAGATGTCATCCCTCAGCCTTCCAAGGTCTATAAGACTTCTCCAGATGCTTTCCATCAAGAAAAGGTAAAAGAGTGTTTTGATTCACAGAATACTTAATCACACAATTTTTTATTATAATTTTGTTGAAGCTTTACTGTATGTTTTATTTGACTTTTGTTTTATTTCTTGTAATTATATCTGTTTTTCAAATATGTATAGTTGTTTTTTGGTTAAAAATCTGCCTAAGGCACCCAGTTCTCTATAACCGCATTTTATTTTTGTCGACGAAACTATACAACGTGCTCTAATCCACTTGCAACTTCACAAAGGAAAAAAGGTGGGAATTCAAATATATTTAAGAACCCAATCAATACGATTGAAGAGATTTACAACCAAAGTTTTGATCCAATCTGAACCGCTCACATCAATCATGCTAATACAAAAATTAAAACAAATATACAAAAATTCTAAAGGCTCATAATCTACCCTGGTCGAAGAGGCACTCTATCTCCAAAAGCTGTCGACCTCGGAAAATATACCTTGATTCCTAAAAGCCAGCAAAATACGACCAAATGCATCCACAACGAAAATCCAACTTTATATCCGATTAGAACGTAACAACTGAAAAGTAAGTTAGTTAACGTAATTTGATTAATCCATTAAGTATGAAAAAAACTCTAACTTGGATTAAAATATCATCCAGTTTGTTTCTTTCTTAGAAGATCTGCATCAGAAGGTCATTTTTAGTCAAAAGAAAAAGGAATATTCACAGAAAGTTGAAATTGAAGTAACTCGAAAAAGAAGCAAAAAAACATTTTGATCACCAAACTAGGGGTGGGCATCGGAACATAAACCGAACCAAACCAAACCTGAAAAAAACCGAAAAAAATTGTGTTGACCAAAAAGTCAAAAACCGGAACAAAAACCAAACCGTACGGTTTGGACCCATTCCGTTCCGTTTTTCACCTCAAGGAACCAATCCAATCCGAACCGGTTCAATCCAAATTATTTATATATATATATATATTTATATTCTTTATTTTATATATATTTAACATGTGTATAATTTTTTTATAACAAAATTATTTAAATCCAATGTTAATTTTTTGACAAAATTATTTAAATCCAATGCTAATATTTTAATCTTATAACTAATATTTTTCCAAGTCCAACTTCAAAACATCTCACTTTGTATGAAATTGGATCATTTATTAATTTTCAAGCCCAACAAATAAAATTTTAGTTGGAATTTGTATTTAAAACAATTTTAAAAAAATAAAAAATAAAAATTTTTTAAAAAAATAATAAAAATAAAGAATCCGGTTCAAAATTGGAAAAACCGAAAATCGGATGAACCAGGTGAGAATCGAATCGGCGGATTAAAAAAATCACTAAAATCAGGCCGAATCAAACCGATTAAATGGGATAGTTTCGGTTCCAATTTTAGGTGAGAACCGAGCCGAACAGGCCGTGCCCACCCCTACACCTAGCGCTTCGACCCTTCAACTCCTGCCAAAAGTCCCACACGAGAAATGAGTGATCTTTATAAAACACGCATTCATTGAAACATTTCATCAAATAGTTTAGCAACAAACCAAACTCGGTTTACGATTTACTTCTCAATTTTCAATACTGCAATTACAATGTATGAATTATATGCATAATAGAAAGAGTGTGTTTAGCTATTCCACGACTTCAAGAGCTTGTGTCATCTTCATATCAAATCCAGATCTAGTCATACTTAAGTTGCGAAGCTTCTTTTGCAAAGCATGGGATACAAAAATTCCGGTGGCCTCTTTCTCGGCTTTCATCTAGCACATGATGTTGCACTTTCAAGGGTCAAACCAAAATCTCAGAGAGAAAATCAGCACATGAAAATTTGCAATGCAATTATTTTCTTATGAGAAGAAGTATAACAAATATTGTTATATTTTCATACAGAAATGTTAGTAGTCGATATACAAGAAACTAATTCTTGAAACTAGAAACGAATTCTTGAAACAAGAAACTAATTCAGTAGATTACCAGCGAAAGACGTAAACAAATTCGTTAGGCAACCACTGAAAACCCTAAATAGATTCGATGGACTACCACTGAAAAATGGAAACATATTCGGTGGATAGCCACTGAAAAGCGGAAACATATTCGATGGATAGCCACTTTGAAAAATGAAAATACATTCGGTGGATATCCACTGAAAACGAACACAAATTCGGTGGATAGCCAGAAAAACTAATACAAATTGGCGAAATACCACGAAACAATGCAACGATTTCAATGGTAACCCATCGAATGTAACATCTCTTTTCGATAAATCGGGAATTGACTGTACTCTTCCACAGTTTAATCAACCCTCAGAAATATAGAAATCAAAATTGAAATCAAACCTTGGCTTTTCGGAGGATTTTTAAGTCGTGCACGATGATGGGGTTGAGTTGCCCAAATAAAACCACAGAAAAATTGCGATGGGGGTGAGGTCGCGGGTTTGGGAGTGAGCAACCTGGGTTTTGGGTGCCTTTGGAGTGTGCGATTGGGTTGAGATTTGCGGTGGAGTGCTTTAGAAATTGAATGGGGTGTGCGGATGGGGAGCGTATGAAAGGCGAGAGGGTGTGCGATGGGGTGCCTACGAAAATGAAGGGGAGTTTACGATGGGGTGCTTTGATATGGGATAGAATTTACACACATTAGTTAGGAATGGGGTGTAACGAGGGCAATTTAGGAAGAAATATTGGGTGTAATGAGTATTTTTAAATTTGATTAAAATTTAGTGGAGTGCAAAGAGAATGTGAGGTGTAAATAAAATCACCCTTTGAAAAATAATTAGGACTTAATTTTGGGTCGTCACTAAGACCAAGCTTGTCTGCATACAAATGCCACTACCTTATTTTAGACAAACTTTGGAACTCCACCACATCTTAGGTCATCAAAATAAAGGCTATTATTTTTGGAACTCCACCTCCTGATTTGATTTTTGATGTTTTATTAGAGGATTGCCTAGTTTTTGCAATAAAATTTTGACCTCTTTTAATAAATGAAGGCTATTATATAATAAATTAGAGATAAGATAAGTTTAGTGAACAAAACAATAAGAGATTTTCTTGTAAAATAACTTGTCCAAGGACACTAACTTAGTCCAAAAGACTATTTAAATTTAAAGCAAACATGGGATAACCCAAGTTGGCTAGAGCAAAACTGAGTTCGAATCTCCCTTCCTGTAGTTTAAATTATATTAAAATAGAATATTAAGTAAAAAAAAATGATGGCAGGATTATCTATAGGGCTCTTGTAACGACAAATAAAGAGACTAATATATGCACCCAAAATGTCCTAATTGGCCTTGATGAAATTTTTTTGACACTTATGTCTTAGACTGATGAATTAGTTTACATGCATACATACGCGTGCCCTAAGAAAGAGTTCCACGAGGCATCAAATTCTCACTGTTCCAGTGTTATATAGAGCCACGCGGGGAAAAAAAGGGAAGCCTAACAAAATACTAGTAAGAATTGAATAGTCTTTTTCTTTCAAAATTTAAATAAGACTTATAGCCCAATCCCAATTCCTCCTATATAATAATATGTTTCGTCTATCTCTTATCTCCAAATCTCTAAATTTCAGCCTGTCTTCGTTCAAACCCCCATTTCACAGTTTTAGTTATTTTCACTTTATCATCTTGCTTCAACTACTTTTTCTCCCTTTTCCGTCAAACCCTAATTGAGATGAACATTAACGACCAAGAAATCAACAACAACCAAGATTTTCACCAAGGAATGCTCTCCGAAGAAGACGAAGACGACATGCTCGTCCTCTCTCTCAATCCTTACCGTCCACCAAGGCCTCAGCGAATTCCAGCCCCAGTAGATCCACCGCCACCGCTGCCGCAGCCATGGACGATGCCGCCATTGTTCATGCCAACCCTCATGGCCCAAAACCCTCCACCCCAACCTCTCCAACTCTCACCCTCACATCCACTTTACATGACTACACAACAACCACCTTCCCTCATCCCCTCCATTCCCTTGGTTTATTCCCAAGAGCCGGGCCGGGGGCCTTCTACTTCTCGCCCAATTCGTGCCCGACGAAACCCTACTCAGGTTCCTCGGGAGGGAAAGAGCGAGACTGTCTCAGCCCCTTTTCCCTGGGCCACCACCAGGCGGGCCACGGTGCATACTCTTGAGTACTTGTTGTTGAGGGTATCCGTACTATCACTGGCGACGTGCAGTGCAAGCGATGTGAAAAGTCATTCGTGGTGGAGTACGATCTGGAGACGAAGTTTGCTGATGTTGGGAGTTTTGTTGCTGGGAATAAGATCACCCTGCGTGATAGGGCACCTCGTGCGTGGACGATCCCGGTTCTTCCTACCTGCAAGCATTGTAAACAAGAGAGCAGCGGGAAACCGATCATAGCGGAGAAGAAGAAGGCCATCAACTGGCTGTTTTTGCTGCTAGGGCAGATGCTTGGTTGCTGCACGCTTGAGCAGTTGAAGTATTTCTGTAAGCACACCAAAAATCATCGAACCGGCGCCCAGGATCGAGTTCTTTTCCTCACCTATCTTGAGCCATGTAAACAACTCGTTCCCAATGGACCTTTCGATCGATCAAATTTGGGAAGTTGAGAGTCGAACTCTTGTTTTAAGAGTAGTTCCGAGTGCTCTACCATTAAATATTGCATATTCGTTTCTTTTCTTTTCTTTTCTTTTAAATCTTGGTCAAGGTTGCTATATCTTGTTACAAATTTGCTACCATTAACTTATTAGTGCAATATTTTTTTAAATTTAGTTTTTGGATTGAGTACTGAATATTGTTGAATGTCAAATCTAGCACATTTATGCCTTATCAAATACCTGCGTGTTCGATTCTTGCCGATAGCGGGGTGAGGCATGCCTTAGCCCGGGAATTGAAAATGTTCCCTTGTGTGTGGCCCACGATGGGGACGCTCCATTCAGCTTTAAGGGGACACCACTCTCTCCCCTCCAAGGTTTTTTTCTTCATCAAAAAAAAAAAAAAGACCTGCGTGTGGAAAAGCAATCAAACTTGATGATGAATTTATCCGGATCTTAGTTTTCTGAGAACATTTTGGTTCCTAGAGGCCCACTCAATCTTTGTGAAAGAACGCAACTCTAGTGAGAAGTCTCTAGAGAAGAAAAAAACATTTTATTAATTGCTCGAGTTATGGATTTGGATTAATATATGCTCGACTGACCATTTATTCAGGCATTGGATTTGGAACGCCATTCAAGTCCATTTTGGATTCATATTTTTCCCTGCGACATTTTCTTTGGAGAATTAATTCCCCGATCGCTCCAAACAAAACTGATGAAAGCATAAAATTAAAAAAGGCTTATTCTTGTGGTGCCCCATGAAACTATGGTCAAATCCTACATTGCCCCATGGAAGTCGAAGTGGCCCACCTTACTCCCTTGACCAAGGTTTGGTGGTTCACTTTGCACGACAGACCCGACCCAAATTCCACTTTGGAATCCGAGCCGAACCCTGTGCGTGTCCGACACTGGCGGTGCCGAGCACAATTGACTAAATTGCCTCCTACTCAAAATTTCCTTAAACCTTAGTTTGACTTACGCCAAAAAAATTCGGCAAAGTCTCCTACGTAAATTGAGCGTTTCCCAAATTCAATTTCACTTGTAAAACATAGTTTAATAATCTCAAGATATCAATTCAACAACTACCACTACAATTCTTAACGTCTTATCAATTCTGTTTTATCATCAACATTTCTTGCCATCATAAGTCATCCAAGGTGAATCCTAGTCAATCATTCAGCTACATTAATTTTAGTAGTTATTATATCAACACGCACATCATAAATAACCGCAGCATTATATAAGAAAATTCAATACTTGAAGTTCATTATCAAACAAGATTCATATCTCAAATATAAATCAAGCCTTGAGTCCGCACATCAGTTCAGATTTCAATCAACTAACATGTTCAATAGATTTCCAATTTAGGCCCAAAACCAAAATCCATAATATCCTTGCTCGTGGCTGCACCTAGATTAGTCTAGGCTACCTACGTACCCTTTAGGAGGGATCAAGCCACACGTAGCTCTTAAAAAAAACTAAAGTTCGAACCATAAAGTACTAGAATTAATATTCCCACAAATTTTCAATTATTAAACTGTCCCAACTATAATCAATCAATTAAAACCAGCATAAAACCGAGTGGTTTCACAACGATCTCAAGATTCAAGTAAACGATTATAAATAGTATAGCATCTTTTACTACGAAAAACTCTCATTCTTTACCTCATAAATATGAAAATATATAATAAAGTTCCCACCAATAAGTATCCAAGGTCAAATCATTAATTTTTGTTTAAAAACATCTTTGAATATCAAAACACTCCTCACCCAGGTGTACCCCAAAACATATCCGTCAATGCCTAGTATCAATCCGTCAATTCCATATATCATGTACAGTTACATCCTCGCGACACTCGGGGATCACATAATCGGCTGAGGTGCGTATCCTTTGATTTTCCGTCAATTCCATTTCCTCGCAAGACTCGGTGACATGAAGTTTGTTCGTGCCACGTCCTCGCAAGACTCGGGAGTCACAAAGTCAACTTTGAGCCGTCCTCGCAAGACACTCAAGAGTCACAAAGTCAACTTTGAGCCGCGTCTTCGTGAACGGGTGATCAGCCCGACGCGTATCCTCGCTGAATCGGGGGACACCAAGTCTACCCGAAGCGCGTCCTCGCTCCACACGGTTCGGGCGTCCCCGAGACTAAGTGGGCGTATCATAAATGACAAATCTGTTTCCAAGACAATATGGGGTACTCTGAGGTGGGTTTGAAAACCAAATCCAAATCTGAATATCATCACCCTTCGCCAAAAATCCATTTTCATACTTAATTATATAATATAAAATATAATATTCTCAAAATCAGTTTCCCAAATATTCAAAAGTACTCAACTATATACTCAATTATAATAGTAATAATAATAATAATAATAATAATAATAATAATAATAATGAAACTAATACTAAATAACCAAAAGAAATCTACTGTCTCACTGGACTACTTTCGTGATCAAACCGTAACAATATTCACCATTAAACATAAATGGACCATTAACTATATAAATAAAACCTCATCTTTCCGAATCATTCAAGTTCCACAAGATCAAAAACCAAATCTCATTTCCAGACCAATTCCAAGCTTAAACCAATATTCATAACAATAATTTAAATAAAACAATTGAGTTCGGTTCCAGGCTTGTAACACATAAATCATAACAGTTTATTCACAAGTATTCGATAAAACCATTTAATAAATTAAATAGCTCAGCACAATTATTTTATTAGAAACCCGACCCCCAGACCTTAAAGTGCTCGTACTAGCTAGAAAGTGTCTCTAGGCCCATTTAACTCTGTTCTACCCGATAAATCAATTTAATAATCCCTAGAATGAATTATCCGATTAAAATATTAATTTAATCCAATCCGGTCACCCGTAGGGTTTGTGACCTCCAATAGGCGATCCAAGAGTTTCCAAGACTTCAATATAATTTATAAAACTTATCCCGAAAGTTTAGTCTCAGTCGAACGGTCGGATCGCTCATGACCGCACGATCGGACGGTTACGGTAAACCTAACCCTAGGATTGGCGTTTTTGGAGTATCCGGGTCTCCGATTCACGATCCGTTGAATCATATACGGTCCTGGAATTACCTAGATCAACATACTAAGAATTGGGACCGATCCAACGGTCCGAACACATTGAGCCCGGATAACGCGCAATAGGCGTAAATCCGTTCGACTGTCGTACCAAGTCCAAATTGCAATCCGAGCACGCCTACGCACTCGTGACTACGTAAGGATAATTTAGGATTAAAGATTGACAATTATAAGTGGGCCGGCGAGTGGGAACACGCGCTGGCAGATCCGGAGCCTAAAAAGCGATAAAATTGGGCGTCGGTCAAACTTCAAACCAAGGGCCTTCCTTCCACATCCAACTAGTTCTCGACCTCCCGAACACTTTCTTCAACTACGGGAAGGTCCAATTCGAACCCTAAGTGGCTCAAAACCTAACCTCAAAACCGACTGAAACTTTAACTCGAAAATTGATCTATCAACGCTACCAATCGATCAAAACCTACTCAACCATCAGCTAGAGCATGAAAAATAGGTGGAAAAGCATACCTCACTTGTCCCGATCGGTGGCCGAAGGAGGGAGAACGAAGATGGTGAAGTTTGAGCTAAAATCCGGCCAAAAATGGCGTTTTCCGGCAGCTTTCGCGGCGGTAGCGGAGGGAGGAAGGTCGGGGTAGGGAGCTGGGGTGGTGGTGGTTGGTTTGAGTCCAACCCCGTGGCTAGTGGCAGCTGGTGGTGGTGATGGTGGCTTGAAGAAGCCCCCCCCAGAAGAAGAAAACCTAGAAATTTAAGCAGCCTGATATTGTAGCACGGGGGCACTGTAGCTACAGTACCAAAATGACATGACCCGACCCAAATTCCGCTTTGGAATTCATGCCGGACCATGTACGTGTCCGACACCTGTCGGGTGTCGGGCACAAAAGACCCTACGCCCTTCCTACTATCCCAATTCAGAAGAAAATTCTTTTTATTAGGTTTGACTTCTGCCAAAAATTCGGCAGAGTCCCCCCTGAAATAATTCGTTTCCCCAAAAATTTCCACCTGCAAACAACAGTTTGATATTCCAACTAGCAGCACGCACAAGTTTAAGCACACAACAACAATTGGCCTCCGGCCTCAAAGTTCCAAACTGAAAGGGCGTATCAGAGCATACTAATCAAAGTTTTAGTTTACAACTACGAATACGAATTGATAGGAAGTTTACAAAAATATTCTACTTAAATTTCGAAGCTTGGAGGCTGAAGCTCGGCTTGCTCGTTTGGCTCAGAACGATACTATCTGGGGGTGCAAAACAGAAAAGTGTAAGTGGACAAAAATAAAGATTTACATAGTTAAAACAACATATAACCCCACCATTTTGGAATTAATGAGAAAACATGCACCTTCCACTATATATATAATTTAAATTCCATAAACACCTATAACCATGTAAATACACAAATCAAAATATTCACGTACATATATATACTTAATTATTTGAAACCAGAAAAGAGCTTAGAATAAAGGAAGCCCGGAATCAATTCAAAAGCCCGAATTTAAATCCCTGACCAAGGAATCAACGCAAAATGATATAGTCACAAAGGTCAGATCCAGAACAAGGGAAAGTCCAAATAAAACTCAACTTCAAGAATTTGACTCGACTTTTCCCAACCCAAATACATCTACGGGGAAAAACGGCCGACCCTGTGTAGTAAATCGGGCGGGGTGGCGGGGAACATCTGGGCAACATCATCGGCCGGACACTGCGTGCGGTAATACAGTACGAGGCAATAATCTCAAGGCAACCAGGGGATGGGGAAAATGACCAATCGCCGTGTAGTCAATCGGGCGGTGGTAGGGAAATTATCATGGCCGGACACCTACGAGCAAGCTCAATGTAGGTACAGGCATTACATACATTGGCCGGACACCCACAGAGTAAACTTTATGTGGAGTACGAGGCAATAATAATTTCGTGGCCGGACACTGTGTGATCGATGCAGTGCAGGCAATACCATACACATATACTTATCCTCATAGATATCATGGCCGGACACCTACAGAGCAAGCTCAATGTAGGTACAGGCATACTAGTCATGTGCACTGGCTTTACCGAAGGCAACAATAAAATTCCAAAGGTAACTCATTAATATTCTCTTCCTGGACAATCGAGACTAGATAACTAGGGTGGGTTGAAATTCAATTTCAAGACCATTCGTAAAACTCTCTTTTAGGAATCCACGAACCAAACGTAATCCTTTCAAACCACCCAAACTTCCAAATATGCCTAAAAAGAACTAAATTACCAAATCCCTTTAAACACATAAATAGACCCAATTTTCACAATCTCGAAACAAACATTGGTAATTCCACCAAAATCATTCTCGCACCATATCCAAGCATTCCATGCATTAAATCATATAAAAGCATTTAGTTGGAGATTCTTGTGTTAACCCACACTTAAATCTTCTCAAAATATGTAATAAAACTAACTCAATTATCCATCCACAACTCCATAAATTCATAAAATCCTGGTTATAAAATAGTTTGTTATAAAACCTCATTGACATTCTAACTATTCAAAATAAACGATTTATATGCAATGCAATTCATTCAAAACAAATAATGCATTTTTGAAATTAAAGTCCACTCACCGAGCGTCAGAGCTAGCGACCCTTCGAGGTCCTTTCCCGCAAATTCGCCGGAGTTTGGGCACCTATTAGCAAATTTAAGAACAAAGTATTAATTAAATTAGCCCGGCACAATAGTTTAATGAATATTCCGACCCCCGGGCCTAAAAGTGTTCTTATTCTAAGAAAAGTGTTCCTAGGCCCCTTTAACTCCAAATACGCCGTTAAATCACCTTAATATTCCCCGGGATTAAATATTCAAATAAATTATTAATTTAATCTGACTCGGTCGCCCGTAGAGTTTTTAACCTCAACTTGATGGACCGCAAATTCCGGTAGGTTCAATAGGGCTTATAGAATATATTCTGAAAGTTTAGTCTCGATCGAACGGTCGGATCGCTCACGATCGCCCGATCGGACGGTCATCGTTTAATTAAACTTGAATTATTGAATCGGAGTATCCGGGACTCCGATTCACGATCCGCAAAATCCTACACGATCCTAGGTGTGCCTAGATGAACGTATACTAAATTCAGGACAATCCAACGGTTCGAACCTATCGAACCCGAGTTAACCTTAACCGGCGAAACCGGTTTTACGCTCAAACGGTTTCCAAAAATTCGTTCGAGCAAACCTACATACTCAGGAGTTTACGGGAAACATTTCGGGACGAAAATGGGCCGCCACCACCTGGCCCACGCGCCGCCACACGCGCGGCTAGGTTGGGTGGCTTGAGAAAACTTTCCGTCGACGAAAAATGTCGGAAACTTGGGACAAGACCTATGCCTACGTGATCAGTGGGTAGAGGGGAGTTCATTGGCCATGAAAACCGGCCAAGAACCGGCCGGAATCACGCCGGAACGGCGAACCCGATCACCCCTAAAACCTAGGTTTTGAAATCCCTTCCAACACTCCAAATCAATCAAAATCAAGTACAAAAACAGTTAGAGCTCAAGAAATAGGTGAAGAAACTCACCTTGCGCGACAAATTTGGTAGCCGGATCGGTGAGATCGGCAATGAAACCAGTCGGTGGTTTTCGAGTTTGTCTTGGCGTGGAAGGGGTTTTAACCGGAGATGAGGTCTGGGGTGAGTCGTAGGAGGTGAGGGGAGCTTTGGGGGTGATCGGGGGGTGGGTTTGGCCGGAGTCGTGCCCGGCCGCCACTGGTTCTAGCGGCTAGGGTTTGGGGTCGCGCGAGAGGAAGAAGACGATGGGGGGTTTTACGCGCTGCCAATTGGCCAGCGTATTTTGGTATTTTTATCCCTTTTTCTGAATTTACAAAATTGCCCCCATCATTTTTAGACCTTTAAGCGTTCATACGAGCTCGGATTCGGGTGTTCCGCACGTCCACGAACTTCGTTTCGACGAGCCAGGCATAGCGGTGCACCCTGTTTTACCAAATTCTTTCCCGAACATAAGGTCAATTCTAAAGCCCATTAAATGTTACGAGGGTAAAATCGTCTTTCTCTTTATTATTTTATTAATTATTTAATAAATTAAGTTTGGGTTGTTACACAAAATCAGTTTTTTCTTTCTTTCTTTCTTCTTTTCCTTTTTCTTTCCTTTACAACTTCATTATTTAATTATCATACTCTAGGGGCAAAAATATCTTTTACTTGAATAATTTAAGATTTAAATATTTATTTAGGAACGGGATGTTACATTGCCCCCATCGTTAACTCTGTTAAAAATTCTGTTAAAAAAATGACATGGCACAAATGGGACCCATCCTTTTGATGAAATGTATGCCACATGAGTGCCAAATGTGAAAAACAAATAAAATATTTTGTTTAAAAATTTTAACAAATAGGAAAAAATATTTAGAAAAATACTAATCTCTTCTCTCTCTCTGTACCCGACACCCTCCTCCACCAACCCACTTGGGGGCAGCCATCATGACCCCACCCTCCGCGCCCAAACAACCACCCACCTACGACACAACCTAGCCCCGCCCCTCTCTCTTTTCTTCTTCCACCGATTTCCAAATCCTTGTATCTAAATATGTAAATCCATTAACGACAGAGCACCCAGAAGCCATCCCAGCGAAGCAATTCGATCGCTGTAATTGGAAACCACATGGCGGTAATCTGCAGGGAAATGGGGCACGCAGAAGCCCTCGGTCCAAAACGGTGTCGTCCTTCTCCAAAGATCCCATTTGTCGTAGCCCTCCGACGCCGACGAGCTCGGATCGCACGCATACTTGAGTTTATCTTCGTTGAGCTGTCGTTGAAGAAGGTGAGGCCCGCGTGCTTGATGGCGTCGACTATCTTTGGCGGAACGCCGTGTTGGTGACGTGGAAGGCGCCCGATCCCGGCAAGCTTGCACGATTGAAGCCCGAACCGAATCACATCGGTCGGGTCGAGGCGAAAAAGGTTGATGAGCGGAATGTTGGTTGAAGAAGAAGGTCGATTGGGTCGGTCTTGGGGAGGTTGAATGTATTAGGCGGGACTTGGTTGAGGCGGTTTGGGCTAAGTTTTGAACTCGATGGGCTCACGATATTTCCATTTCTATCGAATTGGAATGAATTTCTGAGAGAGAAAGCAGAGCGATGTGATGATGAAGACGATGATACCGATTTTATAGTCAGGAATGATGAGGGGGTGTCTTGAGATGATGAAGACGATGTGATGATAGAGGGGGTGTCTTGAGAAGTTGTGTGGTGGGAGGGTGGTAAGGGTTGGTTTACGGGTGGGAGAGGGTAGTGGCTTTTGGGTGGGGTTGGAGTGGTGGTGGTGAGGGTGGCTTTGGGTTGGGTGGTGGTTGTGGTCTGCTTTGGTGAAGTTAGGGAAATGAAAGGGACGACACAGAGCGAGATTGAGAAGAAGAGATTTTTAATATTAATTTTGCCATTTTTGATAATTTTTATATTAACAAATAATTTTTCTATTTGTTAAATTTTTTTAAATAAAATATTTTATTTGTTTTTCATATTTGGCACTCACGTGGCGTACATTTCATCAAAAGGATGGGTCCCATTTGTGGCATGTCATTTTTTAACAGAATTTTTAACGAGTTAACGATGGGGGCAAAGTGAATCACCAAACCTTGGTCAAGGGAGCAAGGTGGGCCACTTCGACTTCCAGGGGCAATGTAGGATTTGACCATAGTTTGAGGGCACCACAGTAAATAAGCCTTAAAAAATGTAGACAATTAAGATGATTATTAGTGAAACACAACAAGACTATTGTTTATATTTTCTATTGAAAAAGACATGGTAGAAAAATGTGATTATGCAAAGTTAATTGATACTTTGGCATCGAAAAATACAAGCCGAGTGATGTTTTAATGTATTTTATAAAGTTGTTATGTAAATTACTTTTATTTGTTTATTTTTAGGTTACAATTCTGACTTTGAGTTCATATAATTTTTTAAAACTTATTGAAAAAAAATCGTATAAATATACATTGAGAGTAAAATGTCACATTTTGGTAATATGCCTACGTGTTCGGGTGGATGTCCACCTTCACTATAACAAGAGAAAAATATAAGTATAGGAATAACTGCTCAAGTGAATAGTTTTGTATCCAAACCCGACCCGGATGCCTTGTACACTCTCTCTCTTGATTCCCCAAAACACTTGAGTTAGAGCTCTTTATGCCTCACTTTTCAAAATGAGGCCTAAGCCTCTCCCTGGAACAATCTAGTAACATGAATGTGGGATTATGGTCCATCCATCCCCTTAGTGAAAACCAATCAGCCTACTCACCAAGCCTTTCTTCAACCTTTCCTATTGCAAATGCCGTACGTGCTTTTCAATTATGGGAGATGATTGTCGCCAGGATGTTCTTACTCGTAACCCTTGTAGACATCAAAATTTTGGCGAATTAAATCCCTCCAAGTAAGAAAAGAATTAGGGTTTGGTGGATTAAATTGTGGGCCCCATAATTTGCTCACGTGGCGTACAACTCATCAAAATTGGATTAGTTGTCAAAGGTGACACGTGTCGACATCCGACAAAGCGCATCAAACGGTTCAAATCGGAGATAAAGGAAGAATCTTCCATAATTGACTTTGATTTTAATCAAATATAAATCAAGTCAATTAATCAAAGATAATTTGGTTAAATTGCCTAATTATCGGAATTGATTTTAAATCAAATCAGAATTCCATAAATCAAGGTCCTAAAGATGGAAAGTTCGTTTGGTCAAGCATCCTGCTGGAGCCTATAAATAGGAGGCCCCGAGACAAATGAAGGGCCCCAGAAAAAAGACACCTAAGCACTCAGAAGAATCAGAAAACTCTCTGCATTTCTTCACACCACTTCGGAAGAGCCATCAAGCACCACAAACACGTGCGGTTCCTCCACCCTACAAAACCCAAATCACTCAACAAGCCTTGTGCTACCCGTTTGATCAAGATCAAGTCTCTACGACCCTTGTGTCAAACACAAACCTAAACTCTCAAGTTCTTCATCAAGCTCATGGAGAATCAACAAGCATAACAAACACGTGCCGATTCCTTCACCCCCAAAGCCGAAGACTTTCCACCAAGTGACACTACTCGTGGTCCCGACGTGTACGAGATCAAGCCGTGATGGCCCTCGATGAAGTCTCAAGTTCATATTCAAGATCAAGTGCTTCGCACCTTTGAACCGTACACACCCTTGGAGATCGAATCGAGAGGAAATTATTTTATTTTTGTAAAGAATACCCACAAAGATTGTAACCTACACACTTGATAAATCAATACAAAAGATTATTTTGTACACGTGTTTTTGTCTCATTTGTCGCAGGAAAGTTCGTGTTTACAACCCTCTTGTTGGAATTTGGAATATTATTAGGTTGATTTGGATTAAGCGAAATAGACATATAAAAGCTAGTACGGGAAATTGGTATCTTATAATCCAATAACCAAATATGAGTGCTTTGGCTAATTAATTTCGGCATGAAAACAATAATAAGAACTAAAATTTTGTGTGAGATAAAACCGAAACCGACCAACATAAATAGAAAATCTCATAAAATCAAACCAAACTGAATGAATTGATGGTTGGTTTAACGTCTGTTTGATAACCATTTTAATTTGAGTAATGCTATTTGGACACACTTAGTGACACTTGCATTGATGTGTTAATGTGTCATTCACTCGCCTTTTCTCCTCGCTTTCTTTCTAACAAGACGACACACGAATCGACACATTCGTTAGCGTGTCAATGTTGTGTGTCCAAATAGCATTACTCTTTTAATTTTAGTTACAAGTTTTTAAAATCTATTATTTTCCTCTATACTTTAGCATAAAAAATGACAAATAAAAACTAAAATTGAAATGGCCATAAAATGTGCCATTAATTAAAAATAAATATCCAAATCAAATTAAACCAAACCAAACCGAATCCCACCCAGCCTAGTCGAAGTTGGGCCCTTCGTTTTGCCATTGATATGTTGTGCATCAGTTAGCAATATCATCATGTTCGTAACCAAAACTGCCCTTCTACTACCTTTGTTGCATAACCAAGGGGTGGAGGAGGAAACCGTAAATTACTATATCATAATGTCAACGTCACGTGCCTTGCTGTGACTCACCGGGTCAACTCGCTTCTGTTGCAAAAGAACCAAACACAGAATCAGAAAAAAAGAAAAAAAAAAAGAAATCACAGAAAAAACAGAAAGCAAAAACACAGGAAGCACAATTGCCCAAAAACAAAAACAAAAACAAAAGCGGACATTGCCAGAACCCAGACACTCTCCCTCCTGTCCTCTTTTACAAAAATGAAAACGACCACCACCACCATACACAACCACAAGACCACAAGAATTGTTGTTTTCTTCTGAAAAGGCCCTCATTTCCTCATCCTCTCCCTCGCATTGTACGGACATGGAAGCTTCCAATCCAGCTCCGCGGCGGAAATCCTGAGGAGCTTTTTTGGCATTGTTTATGCGGAATTGGAATTCGTTTGGATTTTCGATTTTTTTTTCTTCTCTCGGATTCGATCGCAATGGAGGCTTTGACGGAGCTCTGCGACCTGATTGCGGAGCACCCGACCCAATTCACCGAGAAGCTCTCGTGGATTTGTGGCCGGTGTCCACCTCCGGAGTTTCTTCTGTGTGGATCGCCTAGGGTTTCGCGGTCTCAGCTCAATGCCGTTCTCGCCGTGTCTCGCTTCATCTCCAAATGTCCCGATTCCGCCGATCTCCGCCCAAAATCGGTGGTTCTCGAGTTCCTTCGCTCGGTTCCCGCTTCGTTCAATCGGTCGTTTTGGCCCCAATCATTTGGAAATGACTCGATCGCTTCTTTCTTCTCCGATTTCTTGGGGTATGTCTGTAAAGCCACCGAATTGTCGTCGGATTTTGCTACAGAGATCACTGGGTTCACTGGGGAGGTTGTGGTTACAGCGATTAGCAATGGTGGCGAAGATTTAGGGCTTTCTAGGGCTTTTCTCATGGCTCTGTCGGAAAATTTCCTCCAATTTTGCCTTCGGATGCAGAGAAGTTGATTACAATACTTATGGATCAGTTTGCGGCCTCCGGTCCCGTGGTTCAGTCTCCGGTTACACCTAGACGAATTGCCGCGAACTCAGAGACCTCATCGGCACAGAGCTCGCCGTTGAATGGCAATCATTACCAGGCTAATGAGAGTTCCAGCCCCAGAAATGAGGCGAGTAATGTGACGGGTTCGTCAGGTAGTGTGTCATCGAGGGGATCGGTGATGGTGAATGGGAGCAGCATTGTGTGGAAGAGTGGTGTTGATCAATTGGGTCTGACTTTTAGTCTCAGTGAAGGAGGTGGAGCTGTGATGCTTAGGCAGCAAGTTTCTTCATTCGAGGAAGAGTCTGTGGAGAATTTGGAGAAGCAAGAGATTGCTTTTAAATTGGTTGCTCATATTTTAGATAAAGTCCGCATTGATTCTGCGCTTTTGGAGCATGTCAGGTTTATTGCAAAGAGGCAACTACAGTCTATGTCAGTGTTTCTAAAGGTAAGGTTTTTGATGTTACCATTTTGAATTTATTGTTGTTGCAAATGATTAGCTACTGCTTTAGAGTGTTGTCTATGTGAGAATCTAGAAATTGAGTTTATTTGAGCAAAATGGAGATGTTAGAGAGATTTTCGTGTCGTTGGTTACATGTGGGCAGATTAGAAAGCGGGATTGGAATGAACATGGGGCGCTTTTAAAAGCCAGAATCAATACGAAGCTGTCAGTTTATCAAGCTGCTGCCAAGTTGACTCTTAGTTGCCTTGCTTGCTATGATACTGATGTGAAATCAGCCAAGAAGTTGGCACATGAGACTCTGGCATTGTTGATGGATGCTGCTGAAGCTTGTTTGCTCACTGTGTGGAGGAAGATGGGAGTTTGTGAGGAGCTCTTTAGTTCTTTGCTATCTGGGCTCACACAAATTGCAGTCAAGCGTGGCGGCCAGGCACTGCGTATTTTGCTCATCCGCCTCAAACCCGTTGTGTTAACTGTATGCGCACGGGTACATATTTTTATGGTGCTAAAATTTCATATCAATTCTAAAGTGTGGTAGGAAGTTTATTTTATTTACTTTTGCTTTCTCTACAATGTGATTTTAACAGGCTGATACTTGGGCAACCAGCCAGGGAGCGATGTTTGAGAGTGTGATGAAGACAAGTTGTGAGATAATTGAACCTTGTTGGACCAAGGAGCGAGCTCCAGTTGACACATTCATAATGGGATTAGCTACAAGTATTCGTGAACGAAATGACTATGAAGAACAGGTTGGTTGTTTTATACCAGTTACTAACTAACAAATAACAGATTTACTTGTATAATGCACATTTGTACAGATACATACATCTGAAGTTGTAGTGTTTGTCTTTGTTTTAACTTATATCCGTACATGCTATATGCACACATGCTTTTGTGAGTATAACTGTAAGAATTATTCTTATAATATATATTTTTCGATGAAATTATGGTTTCTCTCTTTATCCGAAAGATTGACACACTGCATTTTCTTAGTATGCCAAACCATGATGCCCTCTTAGTAATGAATACCCTCAACTTTTCCTGTGTATCTAGCTTGACTTAATCTCATTGCATTCTTTTATTATCTTGCTAATTTTAGGCAGATAAAGACAAAGAGGCAGTTCCTGTTGTGCAGCTTAATGTTATACGCTTGCTTGCTGATCTGAATGTTGCTGTTAAGAAGCCTGAAGTCGTAGACATGATATTACCTCTATTTATTGAAAGCTTAGAAGAGGCGATGCTTCAAGTCCTAGTTTATTGCGACTCCGGGTATGGTAACTTTGCCTTTATGGCATGGATTTTCTTTAAACATCTTTACCAAGTAGGTTTGATTAACACTGATCAAGATCCAGTAAGAAGTTAGCTATTGCTTAATTATTTGGGTTCTCAATTATTTCTTGTACTTTACTACAGCTCCTTGATGCTGTATCACGCATGGCAAGTTTAGGTTTTGAGAAGTCCTATCGTGAGACTGTTGTTCTAATGACAAGGAGTTACTTAAGTAAACTTTCAAGTTTAGGATCTGCTGAAAGTAAAACTGTGCCACAGGAAGCCACAACAGAACATGTTGAGGTCCGTATAATATCTAGCATATGAATTACACATGATACTGTTGATTGCTTGACTTGATATCTATGAAATGGATTCTCACTGGTTCAATCACATTCTAGACTCTTCCTGCAGGATTCCTTCTGATTGCTAGTGGTCTTACGAACCCTAAATTGCGTTCAGACTATCGTCACCGTCTGCTGTCTTTATGCTCAGATGTAGGGCTGGCTGCTGAATCCAAAAGTGGAAGGTAGAATTCTTTCAAATAATATCTTCTGATTGCATGTCGTTGTGTTTTTCATATAACTTTCATTTAATTGATGAAAAATTATGCATCCTGGAGGTTTTGGTTTTCTGATACTTATCAACATTTTTCCCTTTCTCATTGCATTTTGGGTTTCAAATTTTTTATCTGATATCTAACTTTTGCAGGAGTGGAGCAGATTTTTGGGGCCACTACTTCCCGCTGTAGCTGAAATATGTTCTGATTTTGATCCTTCTGTAGATGTGGAGCCGTCACTTTTAAAGTTATTTCGCAACTTGTGGTTCTATGTTGCTCTTTTTGGCGTAGCACCTCCCATACAGAATACTCAACACCCTGCTAAACCATTTTCCACTACACTGAATAGTGTGGGAAGCATGGGCACAATTCCTCTTCAAGCTGTGGGTGGACCATACATGTGGAATGCACAGTGGTCTTCTGCTGTTCAGCGAATTGCTCAAGGAACTCCTCCACTTGTAAGATTTTTATTAAGTATTCTTGCCTCATTCTCTTTACATGATGTTAATTCATACAGTCGTTAGGGTTCGCTTTGATGTTGTGCCGTGAAAATAATTATGGACTTGCATTCTGCACTTTCACATGTTAGATTTATTTTTGTCTATTGTTTGGATGATAATAATCTGTCTGACGTTCTGTCTGTCTCTTTTTCTCTGTGTTTCCCTTGCACACACTGACAACGTCCATCATATGGGAATTGGCTCTGGTTCTGTTGTCAACAGGAACTCATTTGTGGGTAGATGCTTGTACTGTGTAATTTAACATTGAGTATGCCCCTGTGGTCTCCTTAACATGGAAATTTTCTTTGGCAATTAAATTTGGTTTTTGAATTTTCTATACTGAATATAGTTGCTTCAAACGTTTTCTTTTCTTCCTTTGGTTAAGCATTTTGTGAGGATATGTTCCCAAATTGAAGTTTTTATTTTTAAATTATTATTCTGGAGTTACAAAAACCTACGAAGTATACTACATAATGTAAGATAGTGAATCTTCAATGTTCATGTTGTTTCATGTTTGACGCTCTATATCCATATGTATGAATCAATATTTTGAATGGTTCCAATTACACACAACACAACTGAAGCAAATGTATTTGGACAACCATTTTTAGGTAAAAGAGAATCCACATAATAAAACTAAATTTTTGTTGCTCTGAGAAGAACGATTACAATATGTAGGAGGCACAGACAACACAGTCTCAGAATTTTCTTACAAGGACATGACTCTTCATACAGAGGCCAGTCTCTCTCTCTCTCTCTCTCTCTCTCTCTCTCTCTCTCTCAGTCTCTATCTATCTATGTCTCCATCAAGAAAATCTCTCTTCAATATACCAGTGAATACACCTAAAATAAATAAAAAATTTATTCTTGCATCTTTCTCATGTTTGTTGTTCAATTTGAATGTATACTTTATGATGCTTAGACAGTTATAGCTTCAGGGGATTCTGTGTCAGGTGGGATTGATTATCCCCAGTGTTTACTACTTTTGTTTGCGCAACTTTATTGAATTCAACTTCTTGCCAACTCAGGATGATTGCATATATTTATGCACTTGAAAGTGATTGTCTGTATCTGAAGTTTTTACTTGAAAATATCTCTCTTTCAGGTTGTTAGCTCAGTGAAATGGCTTGAAGATGAGTTGGAACTCATTGCTCTTCTCAATCCTGACAGTCGTCGAGGAAGTGGGAATGAGAAAGTTGCTGTAACCCAAAGAGCTGCTCTTTCTACTGCTCTAGGTGGGAGAGTCGACGTTGCATCAATGAACACTATATTAGGTTATTTAATTATTCGTACTCTGTAGTGCTTACTGTTGAAGTAAAGACACATTCTCTGTATTCAGTACTTGTCCACAAATCTCATCTTTGCTTTTGATATAAGAAACAAAAGGCTCCTTGGACTTTGCTAGAAGTCACTCTTTCTACAAGCATTAAAGCATTACTTTCTAATGCTTTGTAGGTGTGAAGGCTGCCTATCTTCTCGCGGTAGCATTCTTGGAAATCATACGATTCAGCAGCATGGTGGGATCCTCAATGGTGGTACTAGTTTAGCTGCTTCTAGAAGTGCATTCAGTTGCGTATTTGAATACCTAAAAACTCCAAATCTTGTGCCCGCTGTCTTCCAATGTTTAATGGCAACTGTGCATAGGGTTTTGAAACAGCTGTGTCATGGCTGGTATGGCTTTGTTCTTTCATAAAACTTCTGAAAATGTACTTTCTTTTTCCTTTTTTTTGTCTTTTCATGTAGATGCCATTCATCATCCTGGGGATGTTATAGAGCCATCATGTTGCATTGAATGTGTTTATGAGATCAAAGTTTTAAATATCTTTGATATTACCAAAATATTCGTAACATGGGGTTGCCGATATGCAGAGGGGAGGGTGGGGCAAAATCTGTCCAGGATTTCTCCAAAATTGCTGAGATATTTTGGTAATATTGACAATTTCGGTACAGTATCTGATAAAATTGAGAGATTTTAGAGATCATTCAGTGGAAATTTCGATAAAATTTCGGTACAATTTTGATCCTAGGGTTCCTTGCATTTTCTAGTAAATATTCCATAAGTGTGATTTGAAATTCAAATGTTGTGAAAACAGTTGTGCAGCTGCCATGTCTCTGCATGATTTCATTCATAAAATTTATCTCGCGTTCTCAAGGTTTCTTATATTGTTATAAAGTATAACAACATGGAATGGAACAGAGAAAATTTTACATATTGTATTTAAGATTCAGAGTCTTATTAGTGGAGCACCGAGCATAACACCAACTTTTTCCCACCTTAAATGCAAATTTTGATTAAGAACAAACTATTTTTCAAAGCTTATACGTAACATTGATGCAATTGGTTGGTTTTGAAGTTTGTCGAACTTTCAGTAATATATATATATATATATATATATATATATATATGTTTTATATCACGTTTCCATCTTGTATATTTTTCTACTGATATTTCCATCGCTATCGATATAACTATTGATATTTCTCTAAATTTGGAGTACCGATCGAAACTTAAGTCCTTGGTTGAGATAGCATCAGTTTGTATTTATTTGAATGTGAATTATTTACTATTGTCGGATACATTTTTCACGCAAACTAAATGGCACCTTAAATAACAATGTAAATTATTAGAAGTGCAGTTTACAATTTTGTTCTAGTACAATGTTTATTTTACTGCTTCTATTCCGTGTGCATGTGCATGCCATGTCAACATCACTGCTGCTTTGATCTGGGTTCAGGAAGATCGGATATCTGAAACAGGAAATGAAGCTGAGGTTAGGAGTCAACTCTTTCTGCCCATGCTTGCTTTCTCATCAAAAGTATGTCACAGAGAGAGGAACACATTCGGGATGTTGCTGTGATCTTGCTGAGCCAGCTTAAAGATAGGTTTCCACAGGTAGGATTGTATTGGTAAAATTACTCATTTATCTCACTGTTTCCCAGTTCTCATTGTCATTGAACTTGCCTAATATAGTTGAAAAAACTGAACTGGCATGAATGCAGGTCTTGTGGAATTCATCTTGTGTTGATTCTCTGTTATTTTCAATTCACAATGATTCGTCTTCTACTGTCGTTAATGATCCTGGTTGGGTGGTGACAGTTCGTTCTTTGTACCACAAGATTGTTCGAGAGTGGATCATCAAATCACTTTCATATGCTCCTTGCTCTAGCCAGGGTCTCCTACAGGTTGACCACTATACTTTCTATGCATGAAGTTAGTATAGGTTTATTCTGATTGTCAAATGTGTGAGCATTCATGTGGTATGCCAGTCCGATATTGGTAAATGATATCATTATAATCAGTGAGAACCCCTCTGAATGACAATTGTTTTGCTTTAAGGGTTGGAACATATTGGTAGTGAACAGTTTGCTATCTTATCCAACAGTCACTTCTTATCTCTTCTGATCAACAGTGACTTCAAATGGATCTTTAAGTACATGCTTCAGAATATTCTGTGCTTAAGATGTTGTGCCCTCTTTATGTTGTATACAACTTGTACATGCTTAGTTCAGCAACGTAAGTTGATGTATCTACAAATCCTTTTAGGTTTTGTTTGTTGAAACTAGAAATTGAGTACTGAAAGCTGATCTTTGAATTGTACATACTGACCTTTAAGAGCTGAATACAATTGCTGGATATACTCAACCTGAAACTTATTGGTCCACTGCATTGTACTTTGTGCTTTTACTGAAAAAGAAAAATAGAGAATATAGTCAACACAATTTTTTAAGAAACGAACTAATATATTTTGGTGAATAAATAACAACCTAACGTACAACCCAAGAAGCTTAAAGTGTAATCCTTTATGTGGAAAGGTATATATGATACTTGTACACAGATTGAGGATGGTAGCAAACAAACGTGAGATTTTTCTTAATTAAATTATTATGTATTACAATGGTAATGGTGATATTGGTGGTTGTGGGTTATGTCACACTAATTGGAGTGAGTCCAAGTCATCTCTTGGATTAATTCCAGGAAAGCTCTGTTGTGATGCCAAAGGATGGAAGGAGCTGGATATCACACTTTTCAGCATTCAGCTATACTATATATATTCAATAATTTTTATCATGTGCTGAATTGTTAGACAGTATCAAACAAGCTAAAATTTAAATGCTAAACATTAGAATGTTCTCAAATGAACATAAATCTGTTATGTGTCGAGTTTTTAAAATTCTGCTAATAATTCGGTTACCAAACATCTCCTAGACCTAATTCTTCATGTTAGTTGTTTTTTTGGTCTGATTGCTCCTTTCTTCTATTTGCGTACTGCAGGAAAAGCTTTGTAAAGCAAACACATGGCAAAGAGCATAGCATACCACTGATGTGGTTTCTCTTTTATCGGAGATACGGATTGGCACAGGTAAAACTGATTGTTGGAATGGCATACAAACAGCAAATATTCCCGCAGTAATGGCTGCTGCAGCCGCAGCATCAGGAGCAAACTTAAAATTAACAGAAGCATTCAATTTGGAGGTGCTCAGTACTGGTATAGTCAGTGCAACTGTGAAGTGCAACCATGCAGGAGAAATTGCTGGCATGAGAAGCTTGTATAACAGCATTGGTGGATTCCAATCTGGTACCACACCAACTGGATTTGGGCTTGGTGTTGGCCTTCAAAGGTTAATCTCCGGAGCATTTCCTCAACAGACACAAGCTGAGGATGATCAATTCAATGGGATCTTGCTCACAAAGTTTGTGCGTTTGCTACAACAATTTGTTAATGCTGCAGAGAAAGGTGTGGAAGTGGACAAATCTCAATTTCTCAAGACTTGTTCCCAGGCAACTGCTTTACTGCTGTCAAATCTGGTAAATATGTGTTATTTCTCTACATTATTACATGCTCAATTCTTAACGCGTCATGTTGTTTCTCTTCATTCTTGCATGCTTATTTATTCCTAAGGCGTCATGTTCCTTTCTCTGATTTGTTAGTTTTTTTCCTTTTTTCCTTTCCAGGGCTCTAATTCAAAATCAAATGTAGAGGGCTTCTCCCAACTTCTCCGTCTTCTCTGTTGGTGTCCTGCCTACATTTCCACGCCCGATGCAATGGAAACTGGTGTTTTCGTTTGGACTTGGTTAGTTTCTGCTGCGCCTGAATTGGGATCTCTAGTCCTTGCTGAGCTTGTGGATGCATGCTTAAGGACCATTGATACAAAACGCGGTATCTTTGCTTCGGATGTGAAATATTCTGGGCCTGCTGCAAAATTAAGGCCTCACCTTTCTCCTGGAGAGCCAGAAGCAAAGCCTGAAATTGATCCTGTTGAGCAAATAATGGCTCATAGATTATGGCTTGGATTTTTCATTGACCGCTTTGAGGTTAGGGATTGTATTCATTGCATGCACGAGTAAATAATAACTATTTTGAAGTAACTATTCACCTCTTAAGTTAGTATGTGGTACTGTGTTTGGGAATTAAATTTGCTCTTTATTGGCAACTTTAACAACTCTAAAAGACATTGATACTAGGGCACTATTTATAACTATGGTGTATGTGTCATTCTTCTTCTTGTTATTTATTTATTTATGATTTTCTAACTGTTGGAGTGTGCATCCTCGAAGAAAAGAAATTAACGTTAGGATTAGGAAAATGGTTCTGATTTATTTTATGTTGCAACTTGTGGCTCTTAACTGGTTTATGTGCACTGACCTATATATTCTCTTCATATTGATTGGCTGTATAGGTAGTTCGACAAAATAGTGTTGAGCAACTCTTGCTCCTTGGACGGATTTTACAAGGGATAACAAAGCTTCCCTGGAATTTTTCACGCCACCCTGCAGCTACTGGTACTTTTTCACTGTCATGCTTCTTGGGCTCAAGTTCTGCTCATGCCAATCCCAGCGCAATTTGCAGAACTTTAAAACAGGGCTTCAGTTACTGGAAGACCGGATTTATAGGTTACTGCAATTAAGTCTTTTACTTTCAATTTTATTGGGCATTATTAGATTTATTCTCACTTCATCAACCATATAAGGGCACCTTGGCTTGCATGTTGTAATGTGCACTTGTTATGTAGTGGAGTTACTTGCCTTTGCGTATTATGTCCTTGTTATGTAGCATGTTGTAATATGTTCTTGTTAAGTATGGGTAAGTATTTCAATATTTTGAAGGTTGATCTAGGAGGAGCTTGTATTTCTTTATATGCTATGCTCTCTGGTCTGGAACTGCTCTGCCACAGTCCTACATGACTGCAACTTTGTTCATTTTTATTCATTGCAGAATTGTTGTCGCACATCTATAATTGTTATTTTAGCTATATGTGGTTGATTTCTTGTTTTTTAATAGCTTTGGAGCTTTATGACTATTTGAATTTAGTCACCAAGTTTGTGAAATTTATATTGTTGGTCTTTATTAGGAAATTTGGCTGCAAGAATGGATGGGAAATACCCTATTTTACGGAGTTGTAGTTTTAATACTTTAGTTTTTGGTAAGGTGTACTTATAAAAATTATGTTTGTTTCACAATTCAATATATCCTTTTGGGTTATTTTATATTATGGTAAATATGTTGAGTAGGGTGTACTTATTAAAATTACTTTTATTTCAATATTCAGTATATCTTTTTTTTGTCATTTTATATTAGGATTAATTAGTAATTCAATAAATAGGTTAGTAGTAGGGTGTACTCAGTTAATTTTAGGGTTCATTTAACAGCACCCAAAAAAAACTATAAATTGAGCATTAGTTTGTCTCATCGACAAAACCACTGTTATTGGCTCGTCCAGCTGTTACAAGTCTGATAGGAAAACTCAACTCTAGTTGTAACAATACATAAGTCAAGAACGAGGGAAATGTGAGGGCAAATTACAAAGACAAGTGGACAAGTGTGTCTCTTTCACTAAAACTACAACTCATTCCTAATTGTGGCAGCTCTCCGAGAAAAACCTTATCGACTGAATGGAAAGCCGAAAAAGTTGGTTGTGGAACCTTGTATGACTGCATTCTACGCACTCAATATCACCCAAACACTGGGGTCTATCCCCTTGCTTTCCTCTCTTTGATTTAATACATAACAATCTTTTCATTGTTGATATCCCTCACCCAGAGACCTTACAATCCTCTGCCACAGCTTAAATATATCAGTTCTCCTTTACTCTATATTGCCCCAAAAAAAAAAAAACTCAATACAACACCTTCTTCTCTGCAGTAGAACTCAACTGAACGTGGTAGCACACATATGGGGCTATATAACAGCAGGTAAAGACCATATCTTCCAGGAAAAACCACTTGATACGAAAGAACACTTTTATGACAAAATGTACTGAAAGCATAAAGGCCTTCGTGTTTAGTTTTAACTGGGTTTTGGTAGTATTTGAATCCCCAATCATTTTCATGTGTATATATGACAAAGAAAAGTGATTGAAAGAAAGTTTTAACTGAGGTTTGAACTGATAAGTTCATGATTATAAAAACAACAAATATGTGACAATTTTCAAATCCCGTCCTAAAACACACACACCCAACACTTACCATTGATGAAAGAAAGTTGAAACACACATGTTTCTGCTTTATGAAAATAAAGTTTGAACTGTTCACATTATTAAAATATAATGGAGACCAGACGTAAAATCAGTAAAGACTCAAAACAAACACAAACGATGTTGATTACAATGAAATCATCATACCATTGGACTAGCAATAAAAGCATCACCACACCTTGGGTCAAAAATAAAAATAAAAATTGATGTGCTGAGGCACTTCCAGACCACAAAAAACATAATATACAAGTCCATATCATCTAGAAATTGTTGGTGAATCTTTCTTCCCACCCTTGGATGGAGAGGCAAGGACTGCTTCCAACACCGATGCCCCGAGCGCCGACGGTTCTTTGGCAGGTGATGCGGGCTTCCAACTGTGGATCCAATTGAAAGTTGGATCGGGCTTGAGTGAGCGAGAGGAGCCCGGCCCTTGGTTGGGCAGGAGATCGGCCTGGTTCTCTGTGCTCATTGGATTGCTTAGGCGTGCCACTATTGGAATCAAGACTGACCCAATAGAAATGTGATGATTGTGTGTTTGTTTGTTCGTACACTGGATTTTGCGCTTGTATCTTGACTCCTAATCAAGCCATTGTGCTCCGAGGGGGGTACTGGCTCAGATTAGTTCTTTTCTATGCCTCAATTAAGAGGACTTCAATATTCTTTCATATGCGTACGTGTGGGATGATAGCCGTGTGAGGCGCCTGCCCAAAGAGGTAGAGAAAACAGTGTTGTGGTTAGAAGATCCCTTGATCGGCCTTGCTAACCTTGAGATAAACTTATAGAAAAACCTTGAAATGATCTGTTCATACTGAAAGTTGGCCTACCAATATTGAACAGACTCCAATCACCCTTTATCGGATAGTTTTATCTTGATCGGGCAAGATGTTTATCGGGCAAGATAAAAGCCCTGATCGGGCTGCATAGAAGCCCTATTTAGGCCGGCCATTGTCGATCGGGATGAGTAAAAATCCTTAAACGGGCTTACCCTATGGGATAAATAATATAATGACAGATAAGATAAATACTATAAATAGATTACTTCTGCGAAATAGATACTTGGAAATGAAAAACTTCTCTGTCTGGTCCTTATTATAGCAATAAACACACAGAAATGTACATATTACAAGCTTGGAAAGTAAAGCAATGCTTAATTCAAAAACGTTGTCATTGTTCTGAGCATATTCAATTCAATATCTGAGAAATATTAGCAGTGTTGCTAACAAAAATCATACCAAGTATTTGGCAGAGCAATTAAAGGAGATTATCTCAGGAGTTGTCGACTGGATGATCTTGAATAACGAGTGAGTTGGCTGTTTGAAGGCTTTTGAAGATAGTTTTGTGTTTATAGAGTTGAGTCTTGTTTGGAGAGAGAGTCCCTTATGCCTGCCGTGGTGCTTTCTATTTATAGGTTCGATGAGCTGGTGGAGAATAGACAAAAGGAATATTTGGATCCCTCAGTATCATTGCAGTTTTTATCTTCTTGCTAATTAAGCCTGAGTGGGGAGGAAAAGCTAGGGTAGTTGAGAGAGCATATCTTGAAAGTCTCCAATTAACCCTCAAAACGGGTACGGCTGTCTCTGAGTGAAAGATAAAGTATTTTATCTTTGAATTCTTCCCCACCTCGCGTGCAACCCGCAAGAAAGGTTAGATCCTTTTGACCCTTTTGCTGGGTCAAAGCTTTAATCTTAAATGATGGCCTACGGGCCTTTCTATTTCAAACCAGTTTCTTGGTTCAAATGAGGCCCTTAGGAGAAATTCTGCCACATAGACTGGGCTTGGGCTCTTTAAATAGTGAAAGGGTACAGATTTTGGGCTTCTTCCATTTTTGGTACAAACATTGCCCCTAAATCTGATGGGCTTAAGCTAAAGCCCATTAGATTTACCCCTTTCTGAATGGAAAAGCCCTCTTCAAAAGAAAAGGCGCGCCTTAAATATGCGAAAATACCGGAATGCCCCTTTGGTTTAAAAAAACGTTTCGCGTCCTTCCCCTTCTTTATTTCATTTCTGATTTCGACTTCTGTGGATTTCTGCGAAACCAACACTTTCAGAATAAAAAATCCTTCTTAGTTTTCATCTGCGCAGCAGATTTTTAGTAATGGCTCCCAGAAAACAGAAAGTGAAGAAGAAAGTGGCGCCGATTGTCTCGTCCGAGAATGTGCCCAATTGGATTTCGGGCGAAGGGGTTGAAGAACAGGTTAGGAAATTCCAGTTTGTTCTTCGGGCAGAACAAGAGAAAGGCGGCGACCGCTTCTATTCTCCGTTTCCTTTGTCAATTACTGAAGAATCGGGGGTGCCCATGCTTGGTCCGAGATATTTTGGTGTTAGACCAACAAGCTTAAGGGCGCTAGACACCAGTATAGCTAGGGCTTTTCATCCTTACAACTTCTGCGAGATAGATTGGAGCTCGTGGGTGACTAATTCAAGCGTGCTGAGCTCAAATCCGGAAGTGGTTCCTACTGGTAAGTTCAAACCCTGGAATGAATGGGTTGATGATTTATGCCCTAGGTTCGGGGCGAAATGGAAGAGTAATGGCATATATGATGCCATTATGCTCTCGAAGAAGAAAATAGCCCTCAATCTGCCTATGCTGAGTGCTGCAGTGTGTTATTGGAACAGTACTTCCAATACATTTGATTTCGGGCTGGGGCCGATGACTCCGACGATCCTTGATATGGCATCGGTGTTCGGGTTTCGCCCTCATGGAGTGATCGTGGATGCTCTTGGAGATTACGAAGTTAGAGGAAACAAGAATAAAATTTCTCTTCGGGTAATCAAAACAGAATTGCAGAGGAATAGGAAATTCCCTGCCTTCTTGTGTAATTATCAGGGCATGGTGGACAAAGAGCAAGAGCACATTCTGTTCTTGCTATTTTGGTTGAACAGGTTCATTTTTCCGAACCCTGAGGGATTAGTTCAACAGGAGTACGTTCATCTCGCAGAGGCCCTTCACAACAATGATGATATAGCCACCGGGCCGTTTATATTAGCATCTATTTATCACTGCCTTCACCAAATCACCACGAAGTCGATGGAATTGAAGGTGAGTGGGCCTATTTGGATGATCCAAATATGGCTTCAATGGTACTTCCCCGAGCTTGGTCTGGGCGAATTGGATTATCCTGAAGATGAGATTCCAGCCCTTACAATTGTCAACAGGCCGGTGAAGTTAGTGAAGACTGAAGAATGCTTCTGTTTCTTCCGCGAGTGTAAGCAGCGAGAGGAAAGGCAGTGGTTGCGTTCGGTGATCAGGAGATATCCATGGTTTATGGATAGAAGAGTATTTGAGTCGGATGTAGAAGAAAACAACTCAGATTCAGTACAAGCTGTAAATTGGGCTGAGAAAGCCCTTTCTTGCCTGCTGGGGAGAGATCTTTTGTTTGGAGTTAGCTATTCGTCGGACAGATGCTTGTATGGCGCAGAAGCTTATAACCCCCAATTCGTATGCAGGCAATTCGGATTGAACCAATCGATCCCAGAATTGCAGTATGAGAGTGTCAATCGGGGAAGTTCTTGGAGAAAGGCTGATCTGCTTCCACATGAGATTGTGCAGATCAGGACGTCTTGGCGGGCGTACATTCAAGGAAGAAGTGTGCCCCTATCTGCCTAATCCATTACAAACCAGCTACTTCCATGAATACTGGTGTGGAAGAATGGATACTTGGCTTCCAGAACTTGCCAAGCTCTTTCATTCTGTTGCTTTTGATGGGTGCCCTTTTGCTCAGTCCATGACGGGCCGTGAGGAGCTGGCCTTGTTCCAAGTACTCAAGAACATAGGCAGTATATATTTGACAGGTAAATTCAGCACTTTCTGAATTACTGCCTTTTTAACTTGTTTGAATTTGCTCAAACCTAACAATCTGGATTGTTTTTGGTTTGATGACAGAAACGAGCTCGGGCTTTAGAAAAGCTAGCTACCATAAATCAGGTAAACCTTCTTCAAAATTTTGAGTGGTTTGTTGCATAGTCTTTGCATATTCCGTTCTTTTATAACAACAAACTCTGGTTTTGTATTGTGATGCAGCTTTGCCCAAAGTTTCTGATAAGGGAGAAAGCTCGAGCAAACAGGCCTCTTCTTCACAGTCTTCAACGGACTTGGTTCTGGGGAGAGAGATGGTCTTCCCAATTATTGATGCAGATTCAGCAGAAGATGAGGAAGCTCCTCTTATGAAGAAAAGGAGAAGATCGGGCGCTAGTTGTCCGGCTGAAGGCCCTACTGTGATGGGCCAGGCCGAAGGGGTTCAAGAGATGGAGGCAAGCTTGCCCGATTTTGAACCTACTGTTGGTAAGAACAAGCATTTTATTCAGTTGTCTGATCACTTGACAATTTTAATGGTGATTTTGACTTTTGCCTCTTGTTCCTGCAGTAGTGAAGAGGCGAAAATTGATCCTGCCTTCAGATGAAGAGGATGAAACTCAAGCCATTCCTCAAGCTCAGGTTTGTTTTTGCTTTGGGTCTCTGCCCGATTAACTAGCTTAAGTGTGAATTAATGAAATTTTTCTCTGCAGGCGATGGTTGAAGACACTGCAGTGGTCACTGAGCCTGCAGAACCTGAGGAAACTGGAGAAGATACAAGGCCTGTAGAATTTGAGGAGGTGGCTAGCGTTATAGAGACTTCTTCTGAGGTAAGGGTCAAGTTTTCCCTTTGTCTTGGGTTTTAGTTTTATTCAGTCAGAACTTAACGAAAGCTGCCTTTGTTTTGTCAGATGAGTAAAACAGTGGCTGTTCCTGAAGCTCCTCAAGTTGAAGAAGTGGAGACTTTGAATTCTGCTGAACCAATGGCTTCTTCAGCAGTGAATGAAGAGTTGTCCCCGATCATGCCTCAAGGAGAGGGTCCTTCGAATGCAGAAGTGTCTAAACTTACTGGTTCAGCCCAGGAAGGGACCATGATCAGTGATAGTGCAGCTGGGAAGGCATTTCTCCAGAAGTTCACAAGGGCAGATGAAGCTTGCAAACCTATCATTGCAGAACTGGATCATCTGTTGAGCCAGCTAGAAACTCCAGGATTTCCAATCCTGCAGAATTTGGAGATGCTCCTCAGAATAAAGACCCTGCTTCAGAAGACTTCTGAGCTCAAACCATTCTTGGCTTCGTCCGGGCGGCGTTTGATGCAGTGGGCGGATAGGATCTTAGGTGGTGCCCTTAGAATCCGAGAGGTGCCCGTTGAGAAGATGAAACCTGCTGACTTCGTGAGGCAATATCGGGCACAACGGGCCAGGAGAATGGCCCTTCTTGATGAAGCAAAAGCCAGCGTCAAGGAGCTCGAGGAATTAGAGGAGCAAGAACAAATGCTTCGGGCTCAAATAGAAGCTGATGAACATGATCGGGCACAACTTCTGCTGGAATTGCAAGAAGTCGAGGCGCAAATCAGTAGTGGTGAAGCGACGATTGACGCGTTAAACTCTGAGGTCATGGAAGCCACAATAGCAGAAACGAAGGCTAAGTCTCTTCAGAGATCCTTAGATGTAGAAATTGACAATGTAAAAGACCTGATTTCCTCAACCTTGAAATTTATAAAATAACTTTTTCCTGATCGCTTGAGTAGTTTTAATTGACAATCGTGCAGTAAAAAAACTTATTTTCAATTAGATTCGAACCTGACTTTGTAGGACCTGAAGGCTTTGTAAAGACAAGGTCCTATATTGTGGGTCCGTTAATCATTTTTGGGCTTCACTTTGTTTAGAAACTAGCCTCCTGCATGCGCGCTATGCGCGACTTACAATTTTTCTTTTTTTGGTTTGCAATTGTATTTTTGTAGACGGGCATTTTATCACCCGTATTTTCTAGACGTGCGTCCAAACAGTTTATGCGCAATAAAAGAATAAAAGAAACCGTTAAGAGGCGTCTAGAAAAATACGGGTGATAAAATGCCCGTCTACAAAAATACAATTGCAAACCAAAAAAAGAAAAATTGTAAGTCGCGCGTAGCACGCGTGAAGGAAAAAAGCCTCCTGCACGCTCGTGCGAGGCTAGTATAACACAAAAGGCCGAGAATAGGTCACTTGAAAGAATCCAGATTATGAGAATAGATCACGTGAAATAATTGATCCGTTCTCATGGTAAAACATTCAAAATAACAAAGTTGTTCAATTTCTCCAAGTCGATTCTTGTATTCTAATTACTCAATGAATGTCGGACATGTGAACATTTAATTTTTTTTTTTAAATCACCTATTAAGATCAAATGATAATAATTTACAACTTTGAGGCCTCATTGAACCGAATTTGGAACATATGCAATTGAATAAGTCCTTATTTAAAACAAAACTCGTTACACCAAAATATAGTAATTGAAGCTAGTATTGCAACCATTGAAAACGAAAAACAAAAATTCATGACAATTAAATTAAGATCATTAAATCCTTTCTGCCACTGCTTGTACATGAACCTCTTGCAGCAATTTTATGCTTTCATGCTACTATCTTCTTTGGAAGCCTAATGCAGCAAATTGGATCCGCATTTTTATAAAAAAATAAAAAAATGAAAAAGCCAAAAACAGCTAAAAAACTTTATATGAAGTAAGATATTAAGAATACTAAAACAATCCATCAAAACAATAGACTTATGTTTCGGAATAAGTCTATCGCAGTGTGTCATTATGGATGTGTTATTATCAGCTTCACCACGCCCTTCAAATACTAAAACAGATTAGCCCTTCAAGTGTTTGGTTTATTCAAAGCCAACAACTTTAAAGGTACATATATGATATTCATGGATAAAGCAACTGCTATAAATGGGAGATGACATTCTTCAAACAGTGAATTTCAGAAACTTTAATTTTCACCAAAACTTCTAGTATCCATATAAAAGCAGTTTTCAGAAATCAAATTACACGGTTTATATAAATCAGAAATTTATAACAATACAAATGTAAAATTAGAGGGACTACACAAAGCAACCTTACCGAAACTCAAAAACCTAATTCCGGCAGCTGAACTAAAATTGGGAATTGATGTGCATAAGCAATTGAATTACTGAAAGAGAAAAAGACAATTATGTCACTCGAAACAAAAAACAAATGTATGAAGGTCAAATGAGTTACCTTTGGACTTGTCAACGAAGAAGAGCACCTTTGGTTCACTGCTCGAAGAAGTCATGATCGGTGCTTATGTTGACTCACCATGATGCTTCCCCATCCCTCTCTCTATTTTGAGTCTCTATTGCGCTGCCTTCTCCTCCAACAAATTGTATCTGCTTTAACAATTAAAAATGAAAAGACAAATGAAAATCAAAGCCAGAGACAACTTAAATATCAACAACCACATCAAAGAGCCCAAGAAATATTTATGGTTATGGAATTGATTTCCTCTCCATTTCCAAGCACGCATTCACTGCAAATTTCAAACCAAAGAAAAATATCGAAGTATTCCTTGACAAAAGAAGAAAAGAAACAAAAAATCAAAACATAATCTGATTCCTAACATAAAAGAAATGCAAAAGAAGACATCAATCTAAAACTGAAAGATACAACAACAAAAAATAGCAAGATAGGAGAAACTAATACATAAATTTTGACCACGCCAATTGCAAAATTTATATATAGTTTTTTATTTAATAGTCAACCAACCTGTAAATGGCGAAAAAAATTGTAGAAAAGCATAGAAGAAGATGAGAGCACGTACCTGTAAATGGTGATTGAAACACTCAAAACAATCGAGCAGTTAATTTCTCCATTTTCGCCCTTCCTCTTGTCATGAGTTCATACAACTTCATAAAACAAAATCAACCCCTTTACTTCACACGAATGTACCTATTCCAATACCCAATTCTCCAAACAAATGACCAGGTAAATGAAAAAAACACATGAAAGGGCACATGTAACATTCCGTTCCTAAATTAATATTAAAATATTAAAATATTCAAGTAAAAGACATTTTTGCCCCGCAAGTATGACAAAAGAAAATAAATTGAAAGATTAAAAAAATAAAATAAAAAATAAAAACGGATTGCTACAGTGCACCGCTACAGTTCAGCCCCATCTGGTTTTTGGGCTGCCACCACCTCTTCCGACCACCAAACTTGGCGGGGCTGGTACCGAAACGACCGTGTCGCCGTCCTCTTTCCATCCCACAGCTGCCCAGCCAGAGCCGCCACCTGTGGTCGCCGGAAAACGGCAAAAACTCCCCGATTTTGGTCAAAAACTCCAAGGCTTCGTTCTCCTCCTCCGGCGACCAATTGAGGCGAGTAAGGTATGTAAATCTATCTACTCTTCGAGCCCTAACTACTCTTCGGCTCGGATTCCAAAGTGGAATTTGGGTCGGGTCCTGTCAGCACAAACCTCTCAACACAAACTAAGAAACAGCAACATGCTTGAACTCCTGCACTTCCTTGAAGTCGGCCCAAGGCTTCAGCCACACCTTGGCTTCAAAGAGCTTCTTCTTCCCCGCGTTAATGGCCTCAATCAGATAGTGCAAAGTCCCCGAAACCACTTGCACCTTCTCATTCACCAACCTTACAAAACTCAAGCAGAGAATTCTGCACAATTAATTATTCAATCAATCAATTAATAAAAAACCCACCCAAGAAAATAAAGAAAACTCCAAATTCCTAAAAATACAAATGAAATTGCTCAAAACATCATTTGAACATAAAGGAATACCTGTAAACGGTGATTGGAACCACTGAAAAAATCAAGCAGGTTATTTCTCCATTTTCCCCATTCCCTTCAATGAACTCAGTCTCATTAAGCTGTCCAAATGATGTAACTATAACCTGTCCAAATGAACTCAGTCTCATTGAGCTGTCCAAATGACACAAACCCAGTTGATCTCATTGAGCTGCCTAGATGCACCCCATTTCTTAAAACTTTATTCAAATGCGAATCCATTTCAAACCCTTTATTTATTTTTCTAACTTGTGTTAATGCAACAAAACAAAGCAAAGCATAGATTTTGAACATATCAACGATGTTGTGCTAAGCAGGCAATCGATCTCTACTCTTCTACTTTCATAGAAACCCACAAAAAAAAAAAAAAAAGGAAACAAATTGAGCAAGGAGAAGGCATACAATTCCAATCAATCAAATTAACATAACAACAAAAAGAAAAGTGAAAGAAAGAAAGGAAGAAAAGTAAAACAACTTTGCTCTTTACAAAAAGATAAAAATAAAAACTTGTTTAGATCTTTGTATGAACGAGAAGAATTTGGGCCTTAAAGCATGGGCCCATTAATTAACTTGGGTCTTTAAATTTTAAGAGAATGAAAAACCCTTGTCTGAATTTCGAATTTTCAGATGTTTGTGACCTTTGCCACGTGGATAGAGGCAAGTGGCGACTTGAAAAATCGAGTGGCGCCAATCTTTAAAACTTTTAGTCGCGATCTTTCAGGTTCCACTTCTTCTTCTTACTTCGAAACCTCTGAAAACAATAACTTCCTGAGAAAAACCCTAACTTTCAGATCCTTCGATCAGATAATCGAATCCTAGATATGGCTCCCAAGAAAGTCGCTCCGAGGAAAGTTCGGAAAGAGGCTCAGAAGAAAACAGCAAAGAAAGCAGAGTCGAAAAGCGACTCTTCCCCTTCTTCATCTTCTTCCTCTGATGATAACCCAAAGCGGCCACTCTACACATCGGGCAAGGGGATAGAGGCTATTCCAGCAGAAATGGATAACCTTATCCTGAGGTTTTCTAATGACAGCCCCCGAAATCGTTTCTGTGTAGAACATATCAGCTTCATCGACCGATCTTGCGTTCTAGGGCCAAGATATTTGGAAGATAAAGCTGGCCAATTGGTCAAGTATGAAGCTCACAATGCCAGGGCTCCTCTTCCTCTCAGTCACGCAGAAGGAATTAATTGGGGAAATTGGGTCAAGTTCTTGCCCCGCTTTTACCCTAAGACAGAGATTAAGGGCTGCGAAATGAAGTGGGCAAACTGGGTTAAAAGGATGGAGCCTAAGTTCAAGGATTCGTGGATTAGAAACGGTATTTATTATGCCATTCTGGGCTCAACCATCCAATTTCAAGATGATACGCCTCTGTTGAGCTCAGCATTGATGTTCTGGAATAGTGCTACCAACACGTTTGACTTCAGAGTTGGACCGATGTCAATTTCGATTCTTGACTTGGCAGTGATTTTTGGATTTCGCCCTCATGGGAGGAGTGCTGACTGCCTGGCCGATTTTGAGAGGACGCAAGAAGAAATCGAGCAGATTGGGGTGAGGATAAGTGAGATGAACCAGCTGATCAACACCAATCGGGCGTTTGGGTTGTTTATGAAGAAATTCCAAGGAGTGGATACTGCTGATCCAAGAAGAGAGCACATGATGTTTCTGCTCTATTGGCTCAACAAGTTCATCTTTCCCAACGCTTCTGGCAACATTACCATGGAGTGGATCTTCCTAGCAGAAGCGTTGGCCAATCATGATGATGTGGCTATAGGGCCACTGCTTTTGGCTTCAATTTACAGGTGCCTGAGGGAAATCACGGTGGCACCATTCAATATAAATGTGAAGGGACCTCTTTGGATGGTCCAAGTGTGGCTGCAATGGCAATTCCCAGAATTGTTGGCTTCACAGTTGGAATTTGCAGAGGATAGAGTGCCACTGGAGCAGCTGCTGTCTAGCCCTATATCGGGCAAGACTACTGAAGAATGCTTTATGTTCTTTTTCAAGAACAAAGCAAGGTCGCCCGAACAATGGGCGGTAAGTATAAAGAGAGGTTATCCCTGGTTTATGGGTACTGCTTTCTATCAAGGCCCTAAGGATGTAAACAAGCCATCGGCCTCTGAGAATATGGATATATTCTCATGCCTAAAGATGAGAGACCTGATAATGGGTGGTAGATGTGACTTAGGTCGCTATGGCTTTGGAGAAGAAGCCTACTACCCTCAGTATTTTAGCAGGCAGTTTGGATGTCTTCAAGTAATCCCAGAGATGGATTACTCTCAGCTGAATAGAGGCTCCTCATTTAGAACTCCAGACTTGTCGGAGGTGACTCCATTGGAGGTGAGGCAAAAGTTTAAAGTTGATGCCTTGAATCAAAATTTGCAGCCTTATCAACTCAACTTCGGATGTACCAAACCCTTTCGGAGATGGTGGGCCAAGTACATGAAGAGGCTAGGCTTGGAGTCTATAGAGCGGGTATATGATCAGGCTTTTGGTCAATGCCCCTTTGGGAGAAAAGTCTCTGCAGAAACTAGGTTGAGGCTGAAAGCTCAGATTGATGAAGGAAATAAACTGCTGAAGACTGGTGAGCCTTTGTTTCTTCCGCGCAATGATTAGTTTTAGTTAGAAATAGCTTGTATTATAACTGACTTGATTATTTTGCAGTAGCAGCTAATTATCGGGCAGCTCAAACTAGAAATTCTCAGGTTGAGAGAGGTAAGTTTCTGCCTAGAAAACCTTTCAGGTTCTTATTTCTTGTTTTGATTTGAGCTGATCACCGTCTTTGGCTCTTATAGTTCAAGAGAATGTGGATGCTTCTGTTGCTCGGGCTCCAGTCCTTGTCCAAAGAAAGCGTAGACTGGTCAAGAAGGCTTCAACAGTCTCAACTGCTCCTGAGATTGTTGAGCAGCCTGAAGCAGATAGAGAGGTCCCTGCAGTCTCATCAACTCCTGAAGTTGTTGCACGGTCTGAAGCTGTAGAGACCGTGGTTTCTCCTTCATCTCCTCCGAAGAGAAGTAGGAAAAAGTGAATTTGTAGTTGTTCATTTTGATGTTCTGCTAACCTTTGATTTGTTTGTGTTTAGCAAAACAACGTGCCAAGCGAGCCCGATCATCAAGAGATGAAGGCAAATCGGCCGCTGTCGAGGGTCCTGAAGATCAAGACCTTGGTGATGAAGGTGGATTGGGCAAGAAGAGCAGAATTCAAAGTGAAGAACCTGTTGCTCCTCCAATTGCCCCTGATGTGCCTGATCTGCCTGAACCTGTAGTTAGTCCTTTTGCTGAGGTAAAGAGATATTCAAAAGATCATATTCCTTGCGTTTTCTCTGATTAAAGAGCCTTTTGACTAAAGTGCTGATGTTTTTGTAGGCACACACAAAACTTGTTCAAGAGCAGGTAGCTCATGGTGGTGTGGTTTACAACATACTCCCACTTTCTCAGGTTAGAAAGGGTCTTTCCCTTCGCTTGCCCTAGATTAGTTCAAGAATACATGATAAGAACTGAATAATTCTTGTAGGTTCCCATGGGTGGAACCATAGATGAGGCTCAGAGGGGTGAACCAGGCTCAGATTCGGGCTCAATCGAAAGTTACGAAGTTTGTTGGTATTTCTGTGTGTTTTCTTTGGCCTTGTTTGCTGATGAATGTTTCTTTTATAGACTGTTCATGCTAGTTCATTCCCTGAAGAAGCAGATGAAGTTCTCAGTGGTATAGCAGGGAGCAATGAGCCTAATGAACCTGATTCTGATCAGCAGTCCGAAGTGATAGCTGAGGTAGATTGCTATTTCTTTCCTGGTTGCATGGTTCAAATTAGCCCTGCTTATACTTTGAATTTGATGAACAACTTTCTTGTTTTATGTAGCCTGAACCTGAGCAAGTTGCCCCCTTGTTTCTCATGTGCAATGAAGCTGAGGTTGCTCCCTCGATGATCACCATCATCCCTTCATTGCCAAGGGATCTGCCTCCTACTGTCAATCTTTGGGGTTTGGTCAGAGAGCCTCTAGTGATCAGCATCCCTGGCTCTTCAAGTGAAGATGAGATAGAAAACAATCTTGCGATTGTTTCAATGGTAAGAGTAGTTCCAAAGCTAGAAAACCCATACTTGCATTTGTCTTCTGATTTTCTAAACAGCTCTTGTTGATGTAGGCCCCTGAAATTTCAATGAACCTAGATGATCTCCAAGCTCCAAGTCTTGGAGATTTGGCTCAAGGTGCAGTTCTTTCAGTTTCGGCAAATCCAACAGATCCATCCCCGATCGTGCCCGAAATTGCCCAAGACCCAATCTCTTCCTTGATTGGAGCTGAAAAGACGAAGGAGGGCGTGGACGTGGTGGAGTCAGCTGCCTCCCAAGTTTCAGGTTTTGAGATTTTGGCTCAAGAGAGACCCTCTCAAGTTCCAATAACTCCAGTAGTGGCTCCTTGCCCGATCATAGAAAAAGATAGTGCTCCTGCAGATGTATTGAGAGTATTCAGATGCAGGACCTTTCACCAGAGGAGGCAAGGTCCATAGTTGATGACTGGCTGTTGGCGCCTTTGGAGCATAGGGTTAGTGAGGAAACTCTTAGAGAAGTTTCTCACTCTCTGCAAACTCTTGGCCGATCTTATCCAAGAATGAAGTCTGCCCTGGAGGATGCTACCAAAGAAATGAACTCTCTTAGGGCAAGGATGAAGATCATCGATTCCTCTTCCTGGGCTTCTACTCCTCTTTGGCAACTTCTACTTCAATTCGAACAAGAGGAAAAAGTTGGGGATCAACGGCGTCAACGGGCAGAAGAGATCAAGGAAGCTCTGGCCCGGAAAGAAAGTAGATTGGTCAAGGCCAGAGCAGCACTTCAGCACGTTGAGGGCCTGACCGGGAGCGCGAGAAGCAGAGCTGACACGGCCTGCAAGAGCCTGGATTCAAGAGGGGGAGAGCACAATCGCTTAGATGGGGACTCATATAAATATCTAGAAGGAATTAGATATAGGTCCATGGTCCTGGAAGAAATTCACCAGGACCTTAAGAGATTCATTCTCCGATTGAGGGATCTTATGTTAATGATGTAGCTTAGACCTCTCAATATATGAAAAGTCTTATCATTGCGTTCCAAAATTATGTTTTGTCTAGAAGACTTAGTATTTTAACTTTCAACCTTAACTTGGTCAAAAAGTTTGGTTACTCAGGCCTTATATTAATCCCTTGAAAGGGCAAATAAAAAGACGAGAATACAAGAACTTCAGAAATACATGAAAGAGCTTATTTATTGCTTAGATCTATTTCTCTTTCTTCCCAAAGCGAAGGGTGGTATTTTTGAGCCATTGGCCATTAATGGGATGTTGGTGAGTGTCTCCATCCCTGTCCATCAGTTGATAAGCTCCTTTCCCCAGAATTCTTTTGATAATGAAAGGGCCTTCCCATGTTCACATTATTAAAATATAATGGAGACCAGACGTAAAATCAGTAAAGACTCAAAACAAACACAAACGATGTTGATTACAATGAAATCATCATACCATTGGACTAGCAATAAAAGCATCACCACACCTTGGGTCAAAAATTAAAAAAAAATTGATGTGCTGAGGCACCACAAAAAACATAATATACAAGTCCATATCATCTAGAAATTGTTGGTGAATCTTTCTTCCCACCCTTGGATGGAGAGGCGGGGACTGCTTCCAACACCGATGCCCGAGCGCCGACGGTTCTTTGGCAGGTGATGCGGGCTTCCAACTGTGGATCCAATTGAAAGTTGGATCGGGCTTGAATGAGCGAGAGGAGCCCGGCCCTTGGTTGGGCAGGAGATCGGGCTGATTCTCTGAGCTCGTTGGATTGCTTAGGCGTGCCACTATTGGAATCAAGACTGACCCAATAGAAATGTGATGATTGTGTGTTTGTTTGTTCGCACACTGGATTTTGCGCTTGTATCTTGACTCCTAATCAAGCCATTGTGCTCCGAGGGGTACTGGCTCAGATTAGTTCTTTTCTATGCCTCAATTAAGAGGACTTCAATATTCTTTCATATGCGTACGTGTGGGATGATAGCCGTGTGAGGCGCCTGCCCAAAGAGGTAGAGAAAACAGTGTTGTGGTTAGAAGATCCCTTGATCGGCCTTGCTAACCTTGAGATAAACTTATAGAAAAACCTTGAAATGATCTGTTCATACTGAAAGTTGGCCTCCCAATATTGAACAGACTCCAATCACCCTTTATCGGATAGTTTTATCTTGATCGGGCAAGATGTTGTTTATCGGGTAAGATAAAAACCCTGTTCGGGCTGCATAGAAACCCTATGTAGGCCGGCCATTATCGATCGGGCTGAGTGAAAACCCTTAAACGGGCTTACCCTATGAGATAAATAATATAATGACAGATAAGATAAATACTATAAATAGATTACTTCTGCGAAATAGATACTTGGAAATGAAAAACTTCTCTGTCTGGTCCTTATTATTGCAATAAACACACAGAAATGTAAATATTACAAGCTTGGAAAGTAAAGCAATGCTTAATTCAAAAACGTTGTCATTGTTCTGAGCATGTTCAATTCAATATCTGAGAAATATTAGCAGTGTTGCTAACAAAAATCATACCAAGTATTTGGCGGAGCAATTAAAGGAGATTATCTCAGGAGTTGTCGACTGGATGATCTTGAAGAACGAGTGAGTTGGCTGTTTGAAGGCTTTTGAAGATAGTTTTGTGTTTATAGACGTTGAGTCTTGTTTGGAGAGAGAGTCTCTTATGCCTGCCGTGGTGCTTTCTATTTATAGGCTCGATGAGCTGGTGGAGAATAGACAAAAGGAATGTTTGGATCCCTCAGTATCATTGCAGTTTTTATCTTCTTGCTAATTAAGCCTGAGTGGGGAGGAAAAGCTAGGGTAGTTGAGAGAGCATATCTTGAAAGTCTCCAATTAACCCTCAAAACGGGTATGGCTGTCTCTGGAGTGAAAGATAAAGTATTTTATCTTTGAATTCTTTCCCCACCTCGCGTGCAACCTGCAAGAAAGGTTAGATCCTTTTGACCCTTTTGCTGAGTCAAAGCTTTAATCTTAAATGATGGCCTACGGGCCTTTCTATTTCAAACCAGTTTCTTGGTCCAAATGAGGCCCTCAGGAGAAATTCTGCCACATAGACTGGGCTTGGGCTCTTTAAATAGTGAAAGGCTACCGATTTTGGGCTTCTTCCATTTTTGGTACAAACAGAAATCCCAGATGAACATATACCTCCAGATGAATCGGGCACTGGATCTATTGAGCACCACGTCCCATCAGTCGGACTCCATCTTTAATCTGCCTCCCTTTTGCCCCTGTATCCTATTGTAACAATAATTGCCACATTCAAACAAAGTTGATGCAGGAATTGGTTCAATAGTCTGAGAAGAACTTTACTGCCCTATCAAAAATTTTGCGTTTCAATGTAAGTATCATTGTATCATTGTATCAAAAATTGGTTCACATAATAATAATGTAAGTATCATTGTATCAACAAAGAATCCAATCCAGTAGCAATTTTAAGGGTTCTTCCTGATGTACAATCAGCACTGTACTTTAGTACCAACTACCATTGCACCTTTGGGAGCTACTTCCTTATTATCTATCAGGAGAAGCATATTCACAGAGTCATCATAAAACCCTGGTGGTCATTGTAGCTCAGGGCTTATATAAGTTCAGTATTCATTATTTACTATAGGCTTTTATCATATACGATGTCGCCACAAGCAAACACAAACAGAGCACTTTAGCCATCTCACAGAGTAAACATATATCTCCCTGAATTGACATATTAAACAAATATAACAGGAATAAGTTAATTGATCAACCTCATTGTGCATACACCAAGTCTAAGAGACATGAAACAAACTAACTGTTCAATTATTCTAATAAAAGGGAGCAGTTGTGCTCAAAATCATGCATAAGGCATATCTTCAGTGCCATACATCTAACCTCAAAACACCATAAACAACATATTTGCAGATAAATGTAAAAACCAGATTATGTTTTTGTGCAGCAACACAACCATTTAGTCGACCAAATCTTAGAGCTACAAATAATTGATAATAGATCTTTCAGATTTTCAATCATACAGTTACAACACAACCAGATAATTATTAAATCCAATAAAAAAACCAACAACACAAGAATCCTATCAGTCTAGTTTATATACTAATCAGAATCTAAGCAACACAAAAGATAGTTAATTAAATTTTCATTCAATCTTAAACTAACCAGCAATACAACCAGAAATTATACCAATATTTCTTAACAGAACCAAATTACTTAATTTGTCTTTAGAGCTTGAAACAAAACAAAAATAAAAGGAGCTGACTAACAGGGGCCTACATATCTATCACTGCAATATATCTTCTATTTGGACCCATATCTCTTCTATTTCGGAATCAGAAATAGAAGTTCCAAGGATATGAGGATTTGGATTATTGTTGGTGCCTCAATATGATCAGCTTGCTCAGCCTGCTCTTGATCAGCTTGCTCAGCTTGCTCTTGATCAGCTTGGTGATGATGCTTAAGCAATGCATTGGCCTTCTTCCACTTGTGGAATTTCCCAAACAGGACCTCCATATCCCCAAGGGTTCTACCCTGTGTTTCCGGGAGCATGGTAAAGAAGAATACCCAGCCAACCGCCTCAATTAGGGCAAAAAGAAAGAACACCCTGCCGATTGTCATGACTTTATATAATGCAATAAAGCCTATCGAGAGGACCCCACCCACCACCCTGCCCACGGCCACTCCTACACTGCGACCTTGAGTGCGTAGGTGCAACGGGAAGATCTCAGTGCTATAGACCCACGTGATGGGTCCAATGCCGATGGAGAAGAAAGCCGCGTACACTAATAACATGGTCACACACAAAATGCTTAACCACTCCTCGCGGTCGCCAAATATCATCATAAAGACGAAACCAAGAGATGCCAGTGAGACTATCACCCCGGCCATGCTCGTCAGAAGCAACGGACGTCGTCGGATCCGATCCATCAAAAAGGTGGCGACCAGGGTGAAAATGACCTTGACGAATCCAAGGGTCATGGTGCAGAGTAGAATTTTGGAGTGGCCGTAGATCCCGGCAATCTTAAAGATCGTTGGGCTGTATGAAAGGATGACGTTGATACCCGAGGCCTGTTGAAAGAAGTGTAAACCGACGGCTGCGATTAAAATATGACGGACGGCTGGTGTTGGATGGAGGAGCAACTCTTTCCACACCTCTTGGCCTTGGCTGCGCTGCCGACCCTGCGTGACGAGCCACGACTCAGGCATGGCTAGGACGCCAATGGCTAGGAAAAATGAGGGGATGACGCCGACGCAGAGCATGAACCGCCAGGCCAAATGAGTTGGGAGCTTTGAGAAAGCATAGTTGGACACGTAGCCGAGAAATATCCCAACATTGAAAAACACCTGTTAAAAAAAAAAAGCAAAAACTAAATCACTAAATATGCACAGAATTATCTTCCAAGTAAAAATACGCACACAAAAAAGTCAAGTGATTGATTGGTATCGGAGGCCCAATTTTCAAAACCACGGGATTTAGTACCAAACAACCATTATTAAATATGATTTCATGCCCAAACAAAAGAATCAGACATGGCTCAAACTACGTAAATCGGAATAAATTGGAAGGAGAATCGATGAAAAACAGGGAATAACAGAGACTAACAAACTCTTAACAAAACTGTAATTAATCTAACAACTAATACAACAGACTTAGCTAGGCTTTGATTAGATAACTTTCCATGGTTCTGCTATCATTTCTTATGTTTGTTTGCGTGTTTTCCCCAGTTCACTAAAAATGATAATATTGTTAGTGTATAAGCATTGAGCTAGTATGAGTTTAGGATTAATAAGCCTTGTATTTAATTGTGTATTCACTTAGTCTAGAAAATGACAAGTGTAAGGCTGAGATGCAATATTGCTTGTGTGCATCCAGCTAAGACTAACGGTCTTGTAGTACATGCCTTGTGTGCTCAATTTCAGATTTACAGACATAGACATTCTCTATGCCCGATTGTGAGAGCAGAGGTTTCTTGCATATTCTCTTCTTCATTTTTTTCAGCCCGATCTAACAAAAGAATCTGATTACTCATTCATCCCACCAGCCCGATTAACCAAATCTACTCTAACAAATATGCAAGGTTATAACGAACCTACCTTCGGGAGAGATGTGAAGAACCCATGAGACGATGCCGGAGAGACCTCAGCGGTGTAGACCGGAGCGATCATCAAGGCATAGCCGACGCCGATCCCGGAGACAAATCTGCCGAGCATTAGGAGGGCATAGTTGGTGGCAAATCCCATGAGGAGAGCTCCGGCGAAGAACATTGCTCCAGCGAGGACTACGGTGTACCGGCGACCGATCCAGTCGGAAGTTATGGGGGCGGCGACAGAGCCCATGAGCGCGTAGAGGTGCAGACTCCCAATAAGAAGCTGGACTTCCAAGTCGTTGATTTTGAAGTCATCTTCGATGTAGATTACAGCTCCACTCATAACACCAATATCTGAAACATTGAACCAACAGCAATATGGAAGCAACTTTGTTCAGAAACTTTACAAAAACGAACACAAACATAAAAGAACCGAAAAATCAAAATAAAAATGAGGGAGTTGAAGTTTTATGTACCATAACCGGCCAACAAGGTGCAAGCCAAAATGACACAAGCACAGGCGAATTTGTTTGGCTTCGTTGGGGCAGATTCGGTGGTCTCGGGTTGGGCAGAGACGGCTGCAATGGTGGTTTGGGGTTGGTCAGAGACGGCAAGTTCTTCAATCCAGTCAGCCATAGGAAGTTTCTTCAAGAGAGAGAGAGAGAGAGAGAGAGAGAGAGAGAGAGAGAGAGGTAGGAGATGTGGAGGAGGGGGAGGGTCGGTCTGTGTAAGCTGGATATAAACCAAATAAGGCGTGTTCCCTAGGTACATTAGTAGTAGAAGTGACTACAGCTGGTCTATTACTGAAACTGGATATATTTTTGAAACTTGATATAAACCAAAGAAGCTAATCAAAGAAGAAGAGGAAGAAGGAGACAAAGACCCATTTATATTTTACTGAAACTGGATAAAAACCAAAGATGGGTTTGGTGAGGAATTGAAGAAATTCCTAAAGAAGAAGCTGCACCCGCTTTATTATTCGCGGCTCTTCTTTTCCTCTGCTGTATTTCACGTTCTCCCCTTCTTTCAAAATCCATAGTCAAAAGGTCTTTTATGCCCCTTAATTTTTGGTCCTTTATGCCTCCTCAAAAGATGTCTAAATATATAAGTCAGAAATTCAGTTTAATTTTATTACACACTAATTATAAATATTTTTGTTTGAGAAAACTAAAATTATTGTATATATTGTTTACAATTTTTATTTAGGTTATATTTCACCAAATCATAAATCATCTACTAATTCTACTGCAAGATTCTCAATTGCAATCCAACGTCCACTTTCCATCTATAGCCTATAGGTAGGGCTGGCAATGGGTCGTGGTCGGGTCGGGTTCGTGTCGTGGTCGGGATTATACCCGTGTCAATTTCGGTCAACCCGCTTATGACCTGCTTAATAATCGTGGTCAATTTCGGGTTGACCCGCTTATTCCGCGCGGGTTTCGAGTTGTGTTTTCCGTGCGGGTTTCGAGTCGTGTAACGGGTCAACCCGGAAATTGCCACCCCTATCTATAGGTAAGCAATTATGGTACCATTATTTAGAAAGGCAAGTAGATGAAAAATCTCTTTAGTTCTGGCATGTTCTACATTATTACCATCAGGTCAAAAATCTCTATAGCTGTGAGGTAATGAGAAAAATATGATGCTCTAAGTATCTAGTATGTTAATTTGTGTATAGTTTAAATTTTTAATTAATGCTAACTGTTTTTATATATATATTTTTTTTTATAGAGATGGACTAATTATATTGAATTAAAAATAATGATGCTCAAGTATCTAGTATGTTAATTTGTGTACTTTGGTTCTTTTACATTAAAAAAGTAAGTTGGTTTATCAGTTATATATATGAGACCAAGACCCATTCATATTTTACGGAAACAATTGTTATAAACCGCGAAGTGGTTTGGTGAGAGGAATTGATGAAATTCCTAAAGAAGAAACTGATTTTCCTCTGCTCTTCAAATAGGGCTTTCCACTAAGGGGCTGTAAACACGTTCTCCCCCATCTTTCAAAATTCATATTCCAAAGGTCCCTTATGCCCCCTAATTTTTTGGTCCTTTATGCCCCCTGATAAACTAAAAGTTTGAAATTCAGTTTAATTGTATTGCATACTAATGTCTATATCAAATCACTTTAATAGGCTAATTCAGTTTAAATGTATTTTGTTTAATTTGTATCTTGATTTTTGAATTTGGGATTCCGAGCATCTGTATTTAGCATTGCTGCATTTGTATGTATTTAGTAAAATCTTGACCATTTGATTAAGCTAATTAAGGAGGTTAATTAATCCACATCAGCATAGTTATATTATCTTAAAAATCACATGTTGTACTGTATCACCCCTTTCACATCCTTCCCCGTCTCCCTCTTCCCAGACTCCTAAATTCTCATGGCTACCATCACTCAACGGTCCATCCCTAATGATAAAGTTTTGTATCTTGATTTGTGGAATTGTATTACACACTAATGTTTATCCCAAATCATTTCCATGCACATTAGTAATACTAAACCTGGATTATGCAGTTTATAAAGGAGATGTATTTATGAGACCAAGTTTAATATCATAGTAGTATATATGGTTTCATTAGTAATGGTTAGTCATACTTGGAGGTAAACTGGATTGTGCAGTTTATAAAGGAGATGTACCACTTCGAGGTCAAATGTATCACTCAATTGGCTATAGATATAGGTCATTATGATCTAACAAGTGTGGTATTTCTATGTGTTCGTACTAGGTTGTATGTATATATATATAGCCACTTTTTGTTTGAGTATATAACACTGTTGTTTACAGCCAAATTGTTTTCTTGCAATTTTGGGATGATGGTTGTTTTGAGAAGACTAGCCCAGTTTAGGTGTGTGTATATATATATAGGGTACCTTTCTTGAATAGGTTTTTAAATAGAATTACATATATACCACATTTGAATAGGTTTTTGACTATATACCTCTTTTTACTTAAATTATGGCCAAAAGAGGGATGATGTTTCATTCAGTAGGAAAGAAAAATTAGCTACGTGCTACCTATTGAGTGGCCCTAGCTTATGTTATGACTATTGTTATTAAGATATTCAGTTAAAGCACGTCCTAAGTTAAAATTTGTGAAAAATCCTTAAGAAAAGCGTGTTTTTTAAAAAAAAACGATAAGATATTTACAATATAATTTTACAACGTGTCAAATATCAGATTATTTCGAAATGTCATAATGACTGACTTTGTTGTGGGAACTTTTATGCATGGTTTATTAGGCTTAACATCATAAAATTGAAGAAAAATTAGTCAGACTCTTAATCAATACGTTTTCATGCTCAAAATAGACGTAATACAAGTCTAAGTAGGATTGAAAACCAGGATGCATCTTTCGAACATGCTCATGACCAATTAGGTCCATGATTAATAGGATTTGAAAAAGAATTTAGGACTAAATTTTGGGCACTAGGACCAAGCTTACAAATGTCACTACCTTATTAAAGTTATTTTAAAATAAATAAATGTAAGCATATTGTATTTCATTGTCACTATACTTTGGCTAGAGCAAACCCAATTTCGAATCCCCTCCTCGTAGTTTAAATTAGATTAAAGTAGAATATCGTTTGTGTAATAAAAAAATTATTTAAATATAAAAATTTATGGCAGGATTATCTATAGACCTCTCATAAATGTAACAACAAATAAAGAGACTAATATATGCAGCCAAAATGTCCTAATTCGCCTTGATGAAATTTTGAGGACCATTAGTGACACATAAAAAAGTTTAGGACGAAACCTGATCCATGGTAATTTGTTACATACTTTAGAGCATTCACAATAGGCTACCTAAATCACCTACTTAGTTAGGGAGGAATTGTAAAATACAACTCCAACTATGCTTCCTATCCACCTCCTAAAATAGGGAGACCTCTACGAGCTCCTAAATCCGAGGAGAGAGAAAGAACTCTTAGTGGCTCCATATAATTTAATGTTGCTTTTGTTTTATGCATAGTTTAAATTTTTAATTAATGCTAACTATTTTTTAATATTTTTTTATAGAGATGGACCATTCATATTGAATTAAAAAAATATGATGCTCTAAGTATCTAGTATGTTAATTTGTGTACTTTGGTTCTTTTACATTTTAAAAAAAAGTAAGTTGGTTTATCAGTTATATATACTTGCCTCAAGATGCATTTTTCGATCACACGCGCTACGTGCGACCTAAATTTTTCTTTTTTTTTCTATTTTTGCGATTGTATTTTTAGATGACCGTCTCAAGGGTTTTCTTTTATCACCCTTAATTTTTCTAGATGTCCGTCTCAACAATTTACATGCAATGAAAGAAAAAAAGAAACTATTGAGATGGACATCTAGAAAAATTAAGAGTGATAAAAGAAAACACTTGAGACGGTCATCTAAAAAATACAATTGCAAAAATAGAAAAATTTAAGTCGTGCGTAGCGCGTGTGATCGAAAAAGGCATCCTGCACACGTGAAAGGCTAGTCTTGGCACATAACTGTGGAACTCCTAAAATACTTAAGTTATTGTATTAGCCCTGTGCTGCTTAAAACTTCCTCCTTTTTGTTATAATCGGTTTTTGTTGTGTTAAATAAGATGTCATCCCTCAGCCTTCCAAGGTCTATAAGACTTCTCCAGATGCTTTCCATCAAGAAAAGGTAAAAGAGTGTTTTGATTCACAGAATACTTAATCACACAATTTTTATTATAATTTTGTTGAAGCTTTACTGTATGTTTTATTTGACTTTTGTTTTATTTCTTGTAATTATATCTGTTTTTCAAATATGTATAGTTGTTTTTGGTTAAAAATCTGCCTAAGGCACCCAGTTCTCTATAACCGCATTTTATTTTTTGTCGACGAAACTATACAACGTGCTCTAATCCACTTGCAACTTCACAAAGGAAAAAAGGTGGGAATTCAAATATATTTAAGAACCCAATCAATACGATTGAAGAGATTTACAACCAAAGTTTTTGATCCAATCTGAACCGCTCACATCAATCATGCTAATACAAAAATTAAAACAAATATACAAAAATTCTAAAGGCTCATAATCTACCCTGGTCGAAGAGGCACTCTATCTCCAAAAGCTGTCGACCTCGGAAAATATACCTTGATTCCTAAAAGCCAGCAAAATACGACCAAATGCATCCACAACGAAAATCCAACTTTATATCCGATTAGAACGTAACAACTGAAAAGTAAGTTAGTTAACGTAATTTGATTAATCCATTAAGTATGAAAAAACTCTAACTTGGATTAAAATATCATCCAGTTTGTTTCTTTCTTAGAAGATCTGCATCAGAAGGTCATTTTTAGTCAAAAGAAAAAGGAATATTCACAGAAAGTTGAAATTGAAGTAACTCGAAAAAGAAGCAAAAAAAACATTTTGATCACCAAACTAGGGGTGGGCATCGAACCGCAAAACCGAACCAAACCAAACCTGAAAAAACCGAAAAAAATTGTGTTGACCAAAAAGTCAAAAACCGGAACAAAACCAAACCGCACCGGTTTGGACCCATTCCCTGCTCCGTTTTTCACCTCAAGGAACCAATCCAATCCGAACCGGTTCAATCCAAATTATTTATATATATATATATATTTATATTCTTTATTTTATATATATTTAACATGTGTATAATTTTTTTATAACAAAATTATTTAAATCCAATGTTAATTTTTGACAAAATTATTTAAATCCAATGCTAATATTTTAATCTTATAACTAATATTTTTCCAAGTCCAACTTCAAAACATCTCACTTTGTATGAAATTGGATCATTTATTAATTTTCAAGCCCAACAAATAAAATTTTAGTTGGAATTTGTATTTAAAACAATTTTAAAAAAATAAAAAAATAAAAATTTTTTTTAAAAAAAATAATAAAAATAAAGAATCCGGTTCAAAATTGGAAAAACCGAAAATCGGACCAGAACCGGTGAGAATCGAATCGGCCGGATTAAAAAAAAATCACTAAAATCAGACCGAATCAAACCGATTAAATGGGATAGTTTCGGTTCCAATTTTAGGTGAGAACCGAGCCGAACCAGACCGTGCCCACCCCTACACCTAACTGCTTCTGACCCTTCAACTCCTCTGCCAAAAGTCCCCTGAGAAATGAGTGATCTTTATAAAACCTGCATTCATTGAAACATTTCATCAAATAGTTTAGCAACAAACCAAACTCAGTTTCTGATTTACTTCTCAATTTTCAATCTGCAATTACAATGTATGAATTATATGCATAATAGAAAGAGTGTGTTTAGCTATTCCACAGCTTCAAGAGCTTGTGTCATCTTCATATCAAATCCAGATCTAGTCATACTTAAGTTGCGAAGCTTCTTTGCAAAGCATGGGATACAAAAATTCCAGGTGGCCTCTTTCTCAGCTTTCATCTAGCACATGATGTTGCACTTTCAAGGGTCAAACCAAAATCTCCAGAGAGAAAATCAGCACATGAAAGCTGCAATGCAATTATTTTCTTATGAGAAGAAGTATAACAAATATTGTTATATTTTCATACAGAAATGTTAGTAGTCTGATATACAAGAAACTAATTCACTGAAACTAGAAACGAATTCACTGAAACAAGAAACTAATTCAGTAGATTACCACTGAAAGACGTAAACAAATTCGTTAGGCAACCACTGAAAACCCTAAATAGATTCGATGGACTACCACTGAAAAATGGAAACATATTCGGTGGATAGCCACTGAAAAACGGAAACATATTCGATGGATAGCCACTGAAAAATGAAAATACATTCGGTGGATATCCACTGAAAAACGAACACAAATTCGGTGGATAGCCACCGAAAAACTAATACAAATTCGGCGAAATACCACTGAAACAATGCAACGATTTCAATGGTAACCCATCGAATGTAACATCTCTTTTCAGTAAATCAGGGTCGAACTGTACTCTTCCACAGTTTAATCAACCCTCAGAAATATAGAAATCAAAATTGAAATCAAACCTTGGCTTTTCGGAGGATTTTTAAGTCGTGCACGATGATGGGGTTGAGTTGCCCAAATAAAACCACAGAAAAATTGCGATGGGGGTGAGGTCGCGGGTTTGGGGTGAGCAACCTGGGTTTTGGGTGCCTTTGGAGTGTGCGATTGGGTTGAGATTTGCAGTGGAGTGCTTTAGAAATTGAATGGGGTGTGCGGATGGGGGAGCGTATGAAAGGCAGAGGGTGTGCGATGGGGTGCCTCTGAAAATGAAGGGGAGTTTACGATGGGGTGCTTTGATATGGGATAGAATTTACACACATTAGTTAGGAATGGGGTGTAACGAGGGCAATTTAGGAAGAAATATTGGGTGTAATGAGTATTTTTAAATTTGATTAAAATTTAGTGGAGTGCAAAGAGAATATGAGGTGTAAATAAAATCACCCTTTGAAAAATAATTAGGACTTAATTTTGGGTCGTCACTAAGACCAAGCTTGTCTGCATACAAATGCCACTACCTTATTTTAGACAAACTTTGGAACTCCACCACATCTTAGGTCATCAAAATAAAGGCTATTATTTTTGGAACTCCACCTCCTGATTTGATTTTTGATGTTTTATTAGAGGATTGCCTAGTTTTTGCAATAAAATTTTGACCTCTTTTAATAAATGAAGGCTATTATATAATAAATTAGAGATAAGATAAGTTTAGTGAACAAAACAATAAGAGATTTTCTTGTAAAATAACTTGTCCAAGGACACTAACTTAGTCCAAAAGACTATTTAAATTTAAAGCAAACATGGGATAACCCAAGTTGGCTAGAGCAAAACTGAGTTCGAATCTCCCTTCCTCGTAGTTTAAATTATATTAAAATAGAATATTAAGTAAAAAAAATGATGGCAGGATTATCTATAGGGCTCTTGTAACGACAAATAAAGAGACTAATATATGCACCCAAAATGTCCTAATTGGCCTTGATGAAATTTTTGACACTTATGTCTTAGACTGATGAATTAGTTTACATGCATACATACGCGTGCCCTAAGAAAGAGTTCCACGAGGCATCAAATTCTCACTGTTCCAGTGTTATATAGAGCCACGCGGGGAAAAAAAGGAAGCCTAACAAAATACTAGTAAGAATTGAATAGTCTTTTTCTTTCAAAATTTAAATAAGACTTATAGCCCAATCCCAATTCCTCCTATATAATAATATGTTTCTGTCTATCTCTTATCTCCAAATCTCTAAATTTCAGCCTGTCTTCGTTCAAACCCCCATTTCACAGTTTTAGTTATTTTCACTTTATCATCTTGCTTCAACTACTTTTTCTCCCTTTTCCGTCAAACCCTAATTGAGATGAACATTAACGACCAAGAAATCAACAACAACCAAGATTTTCACCAAGGAATGCTCTCCGAAGAAGACGAAGACGACATGCTCGTCCTCTCTCTCAATCCTTACCGTCCACCAAGGCCTCAGCGAATTCCAGCCCCAGTAGATCCACCGCCACCGCTGCCGCAGCCATGGACGATGCCGCCATTGTTCATGCCAACCCTCATGGCCCAAAACCCTCCACCCCAACCTCTCCAACTCTCACCCTCACATCCACTTTACATGACTACACAACAACCACCTTCCCTCATCCCCTCCATTCCCTTGGTTTATTCCCAAGAGCCGGGCCGGGGCCTTCTACTTCTCGCCCAATTGTGCCCGACGAAACCCTACTCAGGTTCCTCGGGAGGGAAAGAGCGAGACTGTCTCAGCCCCTTTTCCCTGGGCCACCACCAGGCGGGCCACGGTGCATACTCTTGAGTACTTGTTGTTGAGGGGTATCCGTACTATCACTGGCGACGTGCAGTGCAAGCGATGTGAAAAGTCATTCGTGGTGGAGTACGATCTGGAGACGAAGTTTGCTGATGTTGGGAGTTTTGTTGCTGGGAATAAGATCACCCTGCGTGATAGGGCACCTCGTGCGTGGACGATCCCGGTTCTTCCTACCTGCAAGCATTGTAAACAAGAGAGCAGCGGGAAACCGATCATAGCGGAGAAGAAGAAGGCCATCAACTGGCTGTTTTTGCTGCTAGGGCAGATGCTTGGTTGCTGCACGCTTGAGCAGTTGAAGTATTTCTGTAAGCACACCAAAAATCATCGAACCGGCGCCCAGGATCGAGTTCTTTTCCTCACCTATCTTGAGCCATGTAAACAACTCGTTCCCAATGGACCTTTCGATCGATCAAATTTGGGAAGTTGAGAGTCGAACTCTTGTTTTAAGAGTAGTTCCGAGTGCTCTACCATTAAATATTGCATATTCGTTTCTTTTCTTTTCTTTTCTTTTAAATCTTGGTCAAGGTTGCTATATCTTGTTACAAATTTGCTACCATTAACTTATTAGTGCAATATTTTTTTTTAAATTTAGTTTTTTTTGGATTGAGTACTGAATATTGTTGAATGTCAAATCTAGCACATTTATGCCTTATCAAATACCTGCGTGTTCGATTCTTGCCGATAGCGGGGTGAGGCATGCCTTAGCCCGGGGAATTGAAAATGTTCCCTTGTGTGTGGCCCACGATGGGGGACGCTCCATTCAGCTTTAAGGGGGACACCACTCTCTCCTCCAAGGTTTTTTTCTTCATCAAAAAAAAAAAAAAAAAAAAAAAAGACCTGCGTGTGGAAAAGCAATCAAACTTGATGATGAATTTATCCGGATCTTAGTTTTCTGAGAACATTTTGGTTCCTAGAGGCCCACTCCAATCTTTGTGAAAGAACGCAACTCTAGTGAGAAGTCTCTAGAGAAGAAAAAAAACATTTTATTAATTGCTCGAGTTATGGATTTGGATTAATATATGCTCGACTGACCATTTATTCAGGCATTGGATTTGGAACGCCATTCAAGTCCATTTTGGATTCATATTTTTCCCTGCGACATTTTCTTTGGAGAATTAATTCCCCCGATCGCTCCAAACAAAACTGATGAAAGCATAAAATTAAAAAAAGGCTTATTTACTGTGGTGCCCCATGAAACTATGGTCAAATCCTACATTGCCCCATGGAAGTCGAAGTGGCCCACCTTACTCCCTTGACCAAGGTTTGGTGGTTCACTTTGCCTGACAGGACCCGACCCAAATTCCACTTTGGAATCCGAGCCGAACCCTGTGCGTGTCCGACACCTGGCAGGTGCCGAGCACAATTGACTAAATTGCCTCCTACTCAAAATTTCCTTAAACCTTAGTTTGACTTCTGCCAAAAAAAATTCGGCAAAGTCTCCTCTGTAAATTGAACGTTTCCCAAATTCAATTTCACTTGTAAAACATAGTTTAATAATCTCAAGATATCAATTCAACAACTACCACTACAATTCTTAACGCCTTATCAATTCTGCTTTATCATCAACATTTCTTGCCATCATAAGTCATCCAAGGTGAATCCTAGTCAATCATTCACTACATTAATTTTAGTAGTTATTATATCAACACGCACATCATAAATAACCGCAGCATTATATAAGAAAATTCAATACTTGAAGTTCATTATCAAACAAGATTCATATCTCAAATATAAATCAAGCCTTGAGTCCGCACATCAGTTCAGATTTCAATCAACTAACATGTTCAATAGATTTCCAATTTAGGCCCAAAACCAAAATCCATAATATCCTTGCTCGTGGCTGCACCTAGATTAGTCTAGGCTACCCACGTACTTTAGGAGGGATCAAGCCACACGTAGCTCTTAAAAAAACTAAAGTTCGAACCATAAAGTACTAGAATTAATATTCCCACAAATTTTCAATTATTAAACTGTCCCAACTATAATCAATCAATTAAAACCAAAGATAAAACCGAGTGGTTTCACAACGATCTCAAGATTCAAGTAAACAGTTATAAATAGTATAGCATCTTTTACTCTGAAAAACTCTCATTCTTTACCTCATAAATATGAAAATATATAATAAAGTTCCCACCAATAAGTATCCAAGGTCAAATCATTAATTTTTGTTTAAAAACATCTTTGAATATCAAAACACTCCTCACCTGTGTGTACCCCAAAACATATCCGTCAATGCCTAGTATCAATCCGTCAATTCCATATATCATGTACCAGTTACATCCTCGCGACACTCGGGGATCACATAATCACCTGAGGTGCGTATCCTTTGATTTTCCGTCAATTCCATTTCCTCGCAAGACTCGGTGACATGAAGTTTGTTCGTGCCACGCCCTCGCAAGACTCGTGGAGTCACAAAGTCAACCTCGAGCCGCGTCCTCGCAAGACACTCAAGAGTCACAAAGTCAACTCCGAGCCGCGTCTTCGCAGAACGGGTGATCAGCCCGACGCGTATCCTCGCTGAATCGGGGACACCAAGTCTACCCGAACGCGTCCTCGCTCCACACGGTTCGGGCGTCCCCGAGACTCGTGGGGCGATCATAAATGACAAATCTGTTTCCAAGACAATATGGGGTACTCCCGAGGTGGGTTTGAAAACCAAATCCAAATCAATATCATCACCCTTCGCCAAAAATCCATTTTCATACTTAATTATATAATATAAAATATAATATTCTCAAAATCAGTTTCCCAAATATTCAAAAGTACTCAACTATATACTCAATTATAATAGTAATAATAATAATAATAATAATAATAATGAAACTAATACTAAATAACCAAAAGAAATCTCTGTCTCAATCGGACTACTTTCGTGATCAAACCCGTAACAATATTCACCATTAAACATAAATGGACCATTAACTATATAAATAAAACCTCATCTTTCCGAATCATTCAAGTTCCACAAGATCAAAAACCAAATCTCATTTCCAGACCAATTCCAAGCTTAAACCAATATTCATAACAATAATTTAAATAAAACAATTGAGTTCGGTTCCTGTGCTTGTAACACATAAATCATAACAGTTTATTCACAAGTATTCGATAAAACCATTTAATAAATTAAATAGCTCAGCACAATTATTTTATTAGAAACCCGACCCCCAGACCTTAAAGTGCTCGTACTAGCTAGAAAGTGTCTCTAGGCCCATTTAACTCTGTTCTACCCGATAAATCAATTTAATAATCCCTAGAATGAATTATCCGATTAAAATATTAATTTAATCCAATCCGGTCACCCGTAGGGTTTGTGACCTCCAATAGGCGATCCAAGAGTTTCCAAGACTTCAATATAATTTATAAAACTTATCCCGAAAGTTTAGTCTCGACGAACGGTCGGATCGCTCATGACCGCACGATCGGACGGTTACGGTAAACCTAACCCTAGGATTGGCGTTTTGGAGTATCCGGTCTCCGATTCACGATCCGTTGAATCATATACGGTCCTGGAATTACCTAGATCAACATACTAAGAATTGGGATCGATCCAACGGTCCGAACACATTGAGCCCTGATAACGCGCAATAGGCGAACTGCTCGATCGTCGTACTCAAGTCCAAATTGCAATCCGAGCACGCCACGCACTCGTGACTACGTAAGGATAATTTAGGATTAAAGATTGACAATTATAAGTGGGCGGCGAGTGGGAACACGCTACCGCGCATCCTGAGCCTAAAAGCGATAAAATTGGGCGTCGGTCAAACTTCAAACCAAGGGCCTTCCTTCCACATCCAACTAGTTCTCGACCTCCCGAACACTTTCTTCAACTACGGGAAGGTCCAATTCGAACCCTAAGTGGCTCAAAACCTAACCTCAAAACCGACTGAAACTTTAACTCGAAAATTGATCTATCAACGCTACCAATCGATCAAAACCTACTCAACCATCAGCTAGAGCATGAAAAATAGGTGGAAAAGCATACCTCACTTGTCCCGATCGGTGGCCGAAGGAGGGAGAACGAAGATGGTGAAGTTTGAGCTAAAATCCGCCAAAAATGGCGTTTTCCGGCAGCTTTCGCGGCGGTAGCGGAGGGAGGAAGGTCGGGGTAGGGAGCTGGGGTGGTGGTGGTTGGTTTGAGTCCAACCCCGTGGCTAGTGGCAGCTGGTGGTGGTGATGGTGGCTTGAAGAAGCCCCCGTAAGAAGAAAACCTAGAAATTTAAGCACTGACATATCAGCACGGGGCACTGTAGCTACAAGATGCCAAAATGACATGACCCGACCCAAATTCCGCTTTGGAATTCATGCCGGACCATGTACGTGTCCGACACTGTCGGGTGTCGGGCACAAAAGACCCTACGCCCTTCCTACTATCCCAATTCAAGAAAATTCTTTTATTAGGTTTGACTTACGCCAAAAATTCGGCAGTCCCCCGAAATAATTCGTTTCCCCAAAAATTTCCACCGCAAACAACAGTTTGATATTCCAACTAGCAGCACGCACAAGTTTAAGCACACAACAACAATTGGCCTCCGGCCTCAAAGTTCCAAATCGAAAGGGCGTATCGAGCATACTAATCAAAGTTTTAGTTTACAACTACGAATACGAATTGATAGGAAGTTTACAAAAATATTCTACTTAAATTTCAAGCTTGGAGGTCAAGCTCGGCTTGCTCGCTTGGCTCGTAACGATACTATCCGGGGTGCAAAACAGAAAAGTGTAAGTGGACAAAAATAAAGATTTACATAGTTAAAACAACATATAACCCCACCATTTTGGAATTAATGAGAAAACATGCACCTTCCACTATATATATAATTTAAATTCCATAAACACCTATAACCATGTAAATACACAAATCAAAATATTCACGTACATATATATACTTAATTATTTGAAACCAGAAAAGAGCTTAGAATAAAGGAAGCCCTAATCAATTCAAAAGCCCGAATTTAAATCACGACCAAGGAATCAACGCAAAATGATATAGTCACAAAGGTCGATCCAGAACAAGGGAAAGTCCAAATAAAACTCAACTTCAAGAATTTGACTCGACTTTTCCCAACCCAAATACATCTACGGGGAAAAACGGCCGACCCTGTGTAGTAAATCGGGCAGGGTGGCAGGGGAACATCCTGGGCAACATCATCGGCCGGACACTGCATCGGTAATACGAGTACAGGCAATAATCTCAAGGCAACCAGGGGATGGGGGAAAATGACCAATCGCCCGTGTAGTCAATCGGGCAGGTGGCTGGGGAAATTATCATGGCCGGACACCTACAGAGCAAGCTCAATGTAGGTACAGGCATTACATACACTGGCCGGACACCCACAGAGTAAACTTTATGTGGGTACAGGCAATAATAATTTCGTGGCCGGACACTGTGGTGATCGATGCAGTGCAGTGCAATACCATACACATATACTTATCCTCATAGATATCATGGCTGACACCTACAGAGCAAGCTCAATGTAGGTACAGGCATACTAGTCATGTGCAATCGGCTTTACCGAAGGCAACAATAAAATTCCAAAGGTAACTCATTAATATTCTCTTCTGGACAATCGAGACTAGATAACTAGGGTGGGTTGAAATTCAATTTCAAGACCATTCGTAAAACTCTCTTTTCAGAATCCCCGAACCAAACGTAATCCTTTCAAACCACCCAAACTTCCAAATATGCCTAAAAAGAACTAAATTACCAAATCCCCTTTAAACACATAAATAGACCCAATTTTCACAATCTCGAAACAAACATTGGTAATTCCACCAAAATCATTCTCGCACCATATCCAAGCATTCCATGCATTAAATCATATAAAAGCATTTAGTTGGAGATTCTTGTGTTAACCCACACTTAAATCTTCTCAAAATATGTAATAAAACTAACTCAATTATCCATCCACAACTCCATAAATTCATAAAATCCTGGTTATAAAATAGTTTGTTATAAAACCTCATTGACATTCTAACTATTCAAAATAAACGATTTATATGCAATGCAATTCATTCAAAACAAATAATGCATTTTTGAAATTAAAGTCCACTCACCGAGCGTCCGAGCTAGCCTGACCCTTCGAGGTCCTTTCCTGCAAATTCGCCGGAGTTTGGGCACCTATTAGCAAATTTAAGAACAAAGTATTAATTAAATTAGCCCGGCACAATAGTTTAATGAATATTCCGACCCCGGGCCTAAAAGTGTTCTTATTCTAAGAAAAGTGTTCCTAGGCCCCTTTAACTCCAAATACGCCGTTAAATCACCTTAATATTCCCGGGATTAAATATTCAAATAAATTATTAATTTAATCGACTCGTCGCCCGTAGAGTTTTTAACCTCAACTTGATGGACCGCAAATTCGGTAGGTTCAATAGGGCTTATAGAATATATTCTGAAAGTTTAGTCTCGATCGAACGGTCGGATCGCTTCACGATCGCCCGATCGGACGGTCATCGCTTAATTAAACTTGAATTATTGAATCGGAGTATCCGGACTCCGATTCACGATCCGCAAAATCCTACACGATCCTAGGTGTGCCTAGATGAACGTATACTAAATTCAGGACAATCCAACGGTTCGAACCTATCGAACCCGAGTTAACCTTAACCGGCGAAACCGGTTTTACGCTCAAACGGTTTCCAAAAATTCGCTCGAGCAAACCTACATACTCAGGAGTTTACGGGAAACATTTCGGGACGAAAATGGGCCGCCACCACCTGGCCCACGCGCCGCCACACGCGCGGCCAGGTTGGGTGGCTTGAGAAAACTTTCCGTCGACGAAAAATGTCGGAAACTTGGGACAAGACCTATGCCTACGTGATCGGTGGGTAGAGGGGAGTTCATTGGCCATGAAAACCGGCCAAGAACCGGCCGAATCACGCCGAACGATTTAACCCGATCACCCCTAAAACCTAGGTTTTGAAATCCCTTCCAACACTCCAAATCAATCAAAATCAAGTACAAAAACAGTTAGAGCTCAAGAAATAGGTGAAGAAACTCACCTTGCGCGACAAATTTGGTAGCCGGATCGGTGAGATCGACAATGAAAACCAGTCGGTGGTTTTCGAGTTTGTACTTGGCGATCGGAAGGGGTTTTAACCGGAGATGAGGTCCAGGGTGAGTCGTAGGAGGTGAGGGGAGCTTTGGGGGTGATCCGGGGGTGGGTTTGGCCGGAGTCGCACCGGCCGCCACCGGTTCTAGCGGCTAGGGTTTGGGGTCGCGCGAGAGGAAGAAGACGATGGGGGGTTTTGACGCGCTGGCCAATTGGCCAGCGTATTTTGGTATTTTTATCCCTTTTTCTGAATTTACAAAATTGCCCCCATCATTTTTAGACCTTTAAGCGTTCATACGAGCTCGGATTCGGGTGTTCCGCACGTCCACGAACTCGTTTCGACGAGCCAGACGCAACGGTGCACCCTGTTTTACCAAATTCTTTCCCGAACATAAGGTCAATTCTAAAGCCCATTAAATGTTCTGAGGGTAAAATCGTCTTTCTCTTTATTATTTTATTAATTATTTAATAAATTAAGTTTGGGTTGTTACACAAAATCAGTTTTTTTCTTTCTTTCTTTCTTCTTTTCCTTTTTCTTTCCTTTACAACTTCATTATTTAATTATCATACTCTAGGGGCAAAAATATCTTTTACTTGAATAATTTAAGATTTAAATATTTATTTAGGAACGGGATGTTACATTGCCCCCCATCGTTAACTCTGTTAAAAATTCTGTTAAAAAAATGACATGGCACAAATGGGACCCATCCTTTTGATGAAATGTATGCCACATGAGTGCCAAATGTGAAAAACAAATAAAATATTTTGTTTAAAAATTTTAACAAATAGGAAAAATATTTAGAAAAATACTAATCTCTTCTCTCTCTGCACCCGACACCCTCCTCCACCAACCCACTTGGGGGCAGCCATCACAGCCCCACCCCTCCGCGCCCAAACAACCACCCACCTACGACACAACCTAGCCCCGCCCCTCTCTCTTTTCTTCTTCCACCGATTTCCAAATCCTTGTATCTAAATATGTAAATCCATTAACGACAGAGCACCCAGAAGCCATCCCAAATAAGCAATTCGATCGCTGTAATTGGAAACCACATGGCGGTAATCTGCAGGAAATGGGGCACGCAGAAGCCCTCCAGTCAAAACGGTGTCGCCCTTCTCCAAAGATCCTATCGTCGTAGCCCTCCGACGCCGACGAGCTCGGATCGCACGCATACTTGAGTTTATCTTCGACCGAGCCGTCGTTGAAGAAGGTGAGGCCCGCGTGCTTGATGGCGTCGACTATGCCGGCAGTGAACGCCGTGTTGGTGACGTGGAAGGCGCCCGATCCGGCAAGCTTGCTCGATTGAAGCCCGAACCGAATCACATCGGTCGGGTCGAGGCAGAAAAGGTTGATGAGCGGAATGTTGGTTGAAGAAGAAGGTCGATTGGGTCGGTGCTGGGGAGGTTGAATGTATTAGGGCGGGACTTGGTTGAGGCCGGTTTGGGCTAAGTTTTGAACTCTGATGGGCTCCGCCGATATTTCCATTTCTATCGAATTGGAATGAATTTACAGAGAGAGAAACAGAGCGATGTGATGATGAAGACGATGATACCGATTTTATAGTCCGGAATGATGAGGGGGTGTCTTGAGATGATGAAGACGATGTGATGATAGAGGGGGTGTCTTGAGAAGTTGTGTGGTGGGAGGGTGGTAAGGGTTGGTTTACGGGTGGGAGAGGGTAGTGGCTTTTTGGGTGGGGTTGGAGTGGTGGTGGTGAGGGTGGCTTTGGGTTGGGTGGTGGTTGTGGTCTGCTGGTGAAGTTAGGGGAAATGAAAGGGACGACACAGAGCGAGATTGAGAAGAAGAGATTTTTTAATATTAATTTTGCCATTTTTGATAATTTTTATATTAACAAATAATTTTTCTATTTGTTAAATTTTTTTAAATAAAATATTTTATTTGTTTTTCATATTTGGCACTCACGTGGCGTACATTTCATCAAAAGGATGGGTCCCATTTGTGGCATGTCATTTTTTTAACAGAATTTTTTAACAGAGTTAACGATGGGGGGCAAAGTGAATCACCAAACCTTGGTCAAGGGAGCAAGGTGGGCCACTTCGACTTCCAGGGGGCAATGTAGGATTTGACCATAGTTTCAGGGGCACCACAGTAAATAAGCCTTAAAAAAATGTAGACAATTAAGATGATTATTAGTGAAACACAACAAGACTATTGTTTATATTTTCTATTGAAAAAGACATGGTAGAAAAATGTGATTATGCAAAGTTAATTGATACTTTGGCATCGAAAAATACAAGCCGAGTGATGTTTTAATGTATTTTATAAAGTTGTTATGTAAATTACTTTTATTTGTTTATTTTTAGGTTACAATTCTGACTTTGAGTTCATATAATTTTTTAAAACTTATTGAAAAAAAATCGTATAAATATACATTGAGAGTAGAATGTCACATTTTGGTAATATGCCTACGTGTTCGGGTGGATGTCCACCTTCACTATAACAAGAGAAAAATATAAGTATAGGAATAACTGCTCAAGTGAATAGTTTTGTATCCAAACCCGACCCCGGATGCCTTGTACACTCTCTCTCTTGATTCCCCAAAACACTTGAGTTAGAGCTCTTTATGCCTCACTTTTCAAAATGAGGCCTAAGCCTCTCCCTGGAACAATCTAGTAACATGAATGTGGGATTATGGTCCATCCATCCCCTTAGTGAAAACCAATCAGCCTACTCACCAAGCCTTTCTTCAACCTTTCCTATTGCAAATGCCGTACGTGCTTTTCAATTATGGGAGATGATTGTCGCCAGGATGTTCTTACTCGTAACCCTTGTAGACATCAAAATTTTGGCGAATTAAATCCCTCCAAGTAAGAAAAGAATTAGGGTTTGGTGGATTAAATTGTGGGCCCCATAATTTGCTCACGTGGCGTACAACTCATCAAAATTGGATTAGTTGTCAAAGGTGACACGTGTCGACATCCGACAAAGCGCATCAAACGGTTCAAATCGGAGATAAAGGAAGAATCTTCCATAATTGACTTTGATTTTAATCAAATATAAATCAAGTCAATTAATCAAAGATAATTTGGTTAAATTGCCTAATTATCGGAATTGATTTTAAATCAAATCAGAATTCCATAAATCAAGGTCCTAAAGATGGAAAGTTCGTTTGGTCAAGCATCCTGCTGGAGCCTATAAATAGGAGGCCCCGAGACAAATGAAGGGCCCCGGAAAAAGACACCTAAGCACTCGGAAGAATCAGAAAACTCTCTGCATTTCTTCACACCACTTGGAAGAGCCATCAAGCACCACAAACACGTGCCGGTTCCTCCACCCTACAAAACCCAAATCACTCAACAAGCCTTGTGCTACCCGTTTGATCAAGATCAAGTCTCTACGACCCTTGTGTCAAACACAAACCTAAACTCTCAAGTTCTTCATCAAGCTCATGGAGAATCAACAAGCATAACAAACACGTGCCGATTCCTTCACCCCCAAAGCCGAAGACTTTCCACCAAGTGACACTACTCGTGGTCCTGACGTGTCTGAGATCAAGCCGTGATGGCCCTCGATGAAGTCTCAAGTTCATATTCAAGATCAAGTGCTTCGCACCTTTGAACCGTACACACCCTTGGAGATCGAATCAGAGGAAATTATTTTATTTTTGTAAAAGAATACCCACAAAGATTGTAACCTACACACTTGATAAATCAATACAAAAGATTATTTTGTACACGTGTTTTTGTCTCATTTGTCGCAGGAAAGTTCGTGTTTACAACCCTCTTGTTGGAATTTGGAATATTATTAGGTTGATTTGGATTAAGCAGAAATAGACATATAAAAGCTAGTACGGGAAATTGGTATCTTATAATCCAATAACCAAATATGAGTGCTTTGGCTAATTAATTTCCGGCATGAAAACAATAATAAGAACTAAAATTTTGTGTGAGATAAAACCGAAACCGACCAACATAAATAGAAAATCTCATAAAATCAAACCAAACTGAATGAATTGATGGTTGGTTTAACGTCTGTTTGATAACCATTTTAATTTGAGTAATGCTATTTGGACACACTTAATGACACGTGATGTGTTAATGTCATTCACTCGCTCTTTTCTCCTCGCTTTCTCTTTCTAACAAGACGAATGAAGCGAATACATCGACATTAATGCCACAATGTTGTGTGTCCAAATAAAGATTACTCTTTTAATTTTAGTTACAAGTTTTTAAAATCTATTATTTTCCTCTATACTTTAGCATAAAAATGACAAATAAAAACTAAAATTGAAATGGCCATAAAATGTGCCATTAATTAAAAATAAATATCCAAATCAAATTAAACCAAACCAAACCGAATCCCACCCAGCCTAGTCGAAGTTGGGCCCTTCGTTTTGCCATTGATATGTTGTGCATCAGTTAGCAATATCATCATGTTCGTAACCAAAACTGCCCTTCTACTACCTTTGTTGCATAACCAAGGGGTGGAGGAGGAAACCGTAAATTACTATATCATAATGTCAACGTCACGTGCCTTGCTGTGACTCACCGGGTCAACTCGCTTCTGTTGCAAAAGAACCAAACACAGAATCAGAAAAAAAAAAAAAAAATCACAGAAAAACAGAAAGCAAAAACACAGGAAGCACAATTGCCCAAAAACAGAAACAAAAGCGGACATTGCCAGAACCCAGACACTCTCCCTTCTGTCCTCTTTTACAAAAATGAAAACGACCACCACCACCATACACAACCACAAGACCACAAGAAATGTTGTTTTCTTCTGAAAAGGCCCTCATTTCCTCATCCTCTCCCTCGCATTGTACGGACATGGAAGCTTCCAATCCAGCTCCGCGGCGGAAATCCTGAGGAGCTTATTTTGGCATTGTTTATGCGGAATTGGAATTCGGTGGTATTTTGAAATTCTTTTGGATTTTCGAATTTTTTTCTTCTCTCGGATTTGATCGCAATGGAGGCTTTGACGGAGCTCTGCGACCTGATTGCGGAGCACCCGACCCAATTCACCGAGAAGCTCTCGTGGATTTGTGGCCGGTGTCCACCTCCGGAGTTTCTTCTGTGTGGATCGCCTAGGGTTTCGCGGTCTCAGCTCAATGCCGTTCTCGCCGTGTCTCGCTTCATCTCCAAATGTCCTGATTCCGCCGATCTCCGCCCAAAATCGGTGGTTCTCGAGTTCCTTCGCTCGGTTCCCGCTTCGTTCAATCGGTCGTTTTGGCCCCAATCATTTGGAAATGACTCGATCGCTTCTTTCTTCTCCGATTTCTTGGGGTATGTCTGTAAAGCCACCGAATTGTCGTCGGATTTTGCTACAGAGATCACTGGGTTCACTGGGGAGGTTGTGGTTACAGCGATTAGCAATGGTGGCGAAGATTTAGGGCTTTCTAGGGCTTTTCTCATGGCTCTGTCGGAAAATTTCCCTCCAATTTTGCCTTCGGATGCAGAGAAGTTGATTACAATACTTATGGATCAGTTTGCGGCCTCCGGTCCCGTGGTTCAGTCTCCGGTTACACCTAGACGAATTGCCGCGAACTCAGAGACCTCATCGGCACAGAGCTCGCCGTTGAATGGCAATCATTACCAGGCTAATGAGAGTTCCAGCCCCAGAAATGAGGCGAGTAATGTGACGGGTTCGTCAGGTAGTGTGTCATCGAGGGGATCGGTGATGGTGAATGGGAGCAGCATTGTGTGGAAGAGTGGTGTTGATCAATTGGGTCTGACTTTTAGTCTCAGTGAAGGAGGTGGAGCTGTGATGCTTAGGCAGCAAGTTTCTTCATTCGAGGAAGAGTCTGTGGAGAATTTGGAGAAGCAAGAGATTGCTTTTAAATTGGTTGCTCATATTTTAGATAAAGTCCGCATTGATTCTGCGCTTTTGGAGCATGTCAGGTTTATTGCAAAGAGGCAACTACAGTCTATGTCAGTGTTTCTAAAGGTAAGGTTTTTGATGTTACCATTTTGAATTTATTGTTGTTGCAAATGATTAGCTACTGCTTTAGAGTGTTGTCTATGTGAGAATCTAGAAATTGAGTTTATTTGAGCAAAATGGAGATGTTAGAGAGATTTTCGTGTCGTTGGTTACATGTGGGCAGATTAGAAAGCGGGATTGGAATGAACATGGGGCGCTTTTAAAAGCCAGAATCAATATGAAGCTGTCAGTTTATCAAGCTGCTGCCAAGTTGACTCTTAGTTGCCTTGCTTGCTATGATACTGATGTGAAATCAGCCAAGAAGTTGGCACATGAGACTCTGGCATTGTTGATGGATGCTGCTGAAGCTTGTTTGCTCACTGTGTGGAGGAAGATGGGAGTTTGTGAAGAGCTCTTTAGTTCTTTGCTATCTGGGCTCACACAAATTGCAGTCAAGCGTGGCGGCCAGGCACTGCGTATTTTGCTCATCCGCCTCAAACCCGTTGTGTTAACTGTATGCGCACAGGTACATATTTTTTATGGTGCTAAAATTTCATATCAATTCTAAAGTGTGGTAGGAAGTTTATTTTATTTACTTTTGCTTTCTCTACAATGTGATTTTAACAGGCTGATACTTGGGCAACCAGCCAGGGAGCGATGTTTGAGAGTGTGATGAAGACAAGTTGTGAGATAATTGAATCTTGTTGGACCAAGGAGCGAGCTCCAGTTGACACATTCATAATGGGATTAGCTACAAGTATTCGTGAACGAAATGACTATGAAGAACAGGTTGGTTGTTTTATACCAGTTACTAACTAACAAATAACAGATTTACTTGTATAATGCACATTTGTACAGATACATACATCTGAAGTTGTAGTGTTTGTCTTTGTTTTAACTTATATCCGTACATGCTATATGCACACATGCTTTTGTGAGTATAACTGTAAGAATTATTCTTATAATATATATTTTTCGATGAAATTATGGTTTCTCCCTTTATCCGAAAGATTGACACACTGCATTTTCTTAGTATGCCAAACCGTGATGCCCTTTTAGTAATGAATACCCTCAACTTTTCCTGTGTATCTAGCTTGACTTAATCTCATTGCATTCTTTTATTATCTTGCTAATTTCAGGCAGATAAAGACAAAGAGGCAGTTCCTGTTGTGCAGCTTAATGTTATACGCTTGCTTGCTGATCTGAATGTTGCTGTTAAGAAGCCTGAAGTTGTAGACATGATATTACCTCTATTTATTGAAAGCTTAGAAGAGGGCGATGCTTCAAGTCCCAGTTTATTGCGACTCCGGGTATGGTAACTTTGCCTTTATGGCGTGGATTTTCTTTAAACATCTTTACCAAGTAGGTTTGATTAACACTGATCAAGATCCAGTAAGAAGTTAGCTATTGCTTAATTATTTGGGTTCTCAGTTATTTCTTGTACTTTACTACAGCTCCTTGATGCTGTATCACGCATGGCAAGTTTAGGATTTGAGAAGTCCTATCGTGAGACTGTTGTTCTAATGACAAGGAGTTACTTAAGTAAACTTTCAAGTTTAGGATCTGCTGAAAGTAAAACTGTGCCACAGGAAGCCACAACAGAACGTGTTGAGGTCCGTATGATATCGAGCATATGAATTACACATGATACTGTTGATTGCTTGACTTGATATCTATGAAATGGATTCTCACTGGTTCAATCACATTCTAGACTCTTCCTGCAGGATTCCTTCTGATTGCCAGTGGTCTTACGAACCCTAAATTGCGTTCAGACTATCGTCACCGTCTGCTGTCTTTATGCTCAGATGTAGGGCTGGCTGCTGAATCCAAAAGTGGAAGGTAGAATTCTTTCAAATAATATCTTCTGATTGCATGTCGTTGTGTTTTTCATATAACTTTCATTTAATTCATGAAAAATTATGCATCCTGGAGGTTTTGATTTTCTGATACTTATCAACATTTTTCCCTTTCTCATTGCATTTTGTGTTTCAAATTTTTTATCTGATATCTAACTATTGCAGGAGTGGAGCAGATTTTTTGGGGCCACTACTTCCCGCTGTAGCTGAAATTTGTTCTGATTTTGATCCTTCTGTAGATGTGGAGCCGTCACTTTTAAAGTTATTTCGCAACTTGTGGTTCTATGTTGCTCTTTTTGGCTTAGCACCTCCCATACAGAATACTCAACACCCGGCAAAACCATTTTCCACTACACTGAATAGTGTGGGAAGCATGGGCACAATTCCTCTTCAAGCAGTGGGTGGACCATACATGTGGAATGCACAGTGGTCTTCGGCTGTTCAGCGAATTGCTCAAGGAACTCCTCCACTTGTAAGATTTTTATTAAGTATTCTTGCCTCATTCTCTTTTACATGATGTTAATTCATACAGTCGTTAGGGTTCGCTTTGATGTTGTGCCGTGAAAATAATTATGGACTTGCATTCTGCACTTTCACATGTTAGATTTATTTTTGTCTATTGTTGGGATGATAATAATCTGTGTCTGACGTTCTGTCTGTCTCTTTTTCTCTGTGTTTCCCTTGCACACACTGACAACATCCATCATATGGGAATTGGCTCTGGTTCTGTTGTCAACAGGAACTCATTCGTGGGTAGATGCTTGTACTGTGTAATTTAACATTGAGTATGCCCCTGTGGTCTCCTTAACATGGAAATTTTCTTTGGCAATTAAATTTGGTTTTTGAATTTTCTTTACTGAATATAGTTGCTTCAAACGTTTTCTTTTCTTCCTTTGGTTAAGCGTTTTCTGAGGATATGTTCCCAAATTGAAGTTTTTATTTTTAAATTATTATTCTGGAGTTACAAAAGCCTACGAAGTGTACTACATAATGTAAGATAGTGAATCTTCAATGTTCATGTTGTTTCATGTTTGACGCTCTATATCCATATGTATGAATCAATATTTTGAATGGTTCCAACTACACACAACACAACTGAAGCAAATGTATTTGGACAACCATTTTTTAGGTAAAAGAGAATCCACATAATAAAACTAAATTTTTGTTGCTCTGAGAAGAACGATTACAATATGTAGGAGGCACAGACAACACACTATCTCAGAATTTTCTCACAAGGACATGACTCTTCATACAGAGGCCACTCTCTCTCTCTCTCTCTCTCTCTCTCTCAGTCTCTATCTATCTATGTCTCCATCAAGAAAATCTCTCTTCAATATACCAGTGAATACACCTAAAATAAATAAAAAATTTATTCTTGCATTTTTCTCATGTTTGTTGTTCAATTTGAATGTATACTTTATGATGCTTAGACAGTTATAGCTTCAGGGGATTCTGTGTCAGGTGGGATTGATTATCCCCAGTGTTTACTACTTTTGTTTTCGCAACTTTATTGAATTCAACTTCTTGCCAACTCAGGATGATTGCATATATTTATGCACTTGAAAGTGATTGTCTGTATCTGAAGTTTTTACTTGAAAATATCTCTCTTTCAGGTTGTTAGCTCAGTGAAATGGCTTGAAGATGAGTTGGAACTCAATGCCCTTCACAATCCTGACAGTCGTCGAGGAAGTGGGAATGAGAAAGTTGCTGTAACCCAAAGAGCTGCTCTTTCTACTGCTCTAGGTGGGAGAGTCGACGTTGCATCGATGAACACTATATCAGGTTATTTAATTATTCGTACTCCGTAGTGCTTACTGTTAAAGTAAAGACACGTTCTCTGTATTCATTACTTGTCCACAAATCTCATCTTTGCTTTTGATATAAGAAACAAAAGTCTCCTTGGACTTTGCTAGAAGTCAATCTTTCTACAAGCATTAAAGCATTACTTTCTTATGCTTTGTAGGTGTGAAGGCTACCTATCTTCTCGCGGTAGCATTCTTGGAAATCATACGATTCAGCAGCAATGGCGGGATCCTCAATGGTGGCACTAGTTTAGCTGCTTCTAGAAGTGCATTCAGTTGCGTATTTGAATACCTAAAAACTCCAAATCTTGTGCCCGCTGTCTTCCAATGTTTAATGGCAACTGTGCATAGGGCTTTTGAAACAGCTGTGTCATGGCTGGTATGGCTTTGTTCTTTCATAAAACTTCTGAAAATATACGTTCTTTTTCCTTTTTTTTGTCTTTTCATGTAGACGTCATTCATCATCCTGGGGATGTTATAGAGCCATCATGTTGCATTGAATGTGTTTATGAGATCAAGGTTTTAAATATCTTTGATATTACCAAAATATTCGTAACATGGGGTTGCCGATATACAGAGGGGAGGGGGCAAAATCTTTCCAGGATTTCTCTAAAATTGCTGAGATAGTTTGGTAATATTGACAATTTCGATCTGATAAAATTGAGAGATTTTAGAGATCATTCAGTGGAAATTTCGATAAAATTTCGGTACAATTTCGATCCTAGGGTTCCTTGCATTTTCTAGTAAATATTCCATAAGTGTGATTTGAAATTCAAATGTTGTGAAAACAGATGGTGCAGCTGCCATGTCTCTGCATGTTTTCATTCATAAAATTTATCTGTTCTCAAGGTTTCTTATATTGTTATAAGCTATGTAACACGGATACGCTGCCCACAAGGGGTATGCTAGTATCCAATACGATTTGGATACGATACGGATCGGATATGCACGGATACGTATCGGATACGCCATCTGGCGTATCGTTGACTTTATGACCATGTTGACCACCGATACGTTGAGGATACGCCTGCGATACGGTCATGGATACATTCGCGATACGGTCAAGGATACGGCAGTGGTTGTTTCAAAAATTATAAAAATTTTGGGGTGATTTTGGAGGCAGAGGCAAGGTTATTTGGGTCGATACCCCTCATTTCCTAAGACGCAGCCACTACTTCCTCTTCTCCTCACATCTGGCTGTGTGCATTTCTGCCCAGCGACGTTTCTGCCTGCATCAGACGGCTTCCTTCTGTTTTCAGGCTGACCATATTGAGCTGCTGGCTGTGTGCGAGGGCTTGCGTCTGGGTTCTTCCCTTGGTCTCTCTCTGCTTGCCTTAGAGAGTGGTTCTCTCAATACTGTGAAAGCTATTATATCTAGGGAGTCATGATCTCTTGGTCACCTAGTGACTAAGGAATCCGTGGTCACCCGCCCTTGGATTCAAATCCAATGGCCCAATAGAGTTTCTTAAAAGGAGTGCAAATGTAGGTGGGCCATTGGATTTGAATCCAAGGGTGGGTGACCACGGATTCCTTGGTCACTAGGTGACCAAGAGATCAGGACTCTATATCTAGGTTGGGAGAGTTGGGTGCGAGGGCTTGCTTTAATTTCTTTAATCAATTTTATCGTTCCCTTTCAAAAAAGAGTAGAGAGAGAGAGAGAGTTGGGCGGATTCAATAACCAACTTTTGGTTGGGTTCCGGTGGATTTAATAACCAACTCTCTCCATACCCCTCTTTTTTATTTGTTTTGTTTTATGAAACTTGTATTTTGTATTTTGTTTTATGGATTGAACTTGTTTTATTTTTATTTTTTTAATTTTCTATTTATTTTTTTAAATATATATTATTGTAATCGCCGTATCGGGTGCTGTACCGTATCCTAGTTTTTGAAGATTTGCCGTATCGGCGTACTGTATCATATGACCGCACCCGTATCTGTACCCGTGCAACATAGGTTATAAGGTATACACAGCATGGAATGGAACAGAGAAAATTTAACATATTGTATTTAAGATTCAGAGTCTTATTAGTCGAGCACTGAGCATAACACCAACTTTTTCCCACCTTAAATGCAAATTTTGATTAAGAACAAACTATATTTCAAAGCTTATACGTAACATTGATGCAATTGATTGGTTTTGAAGTTTGTCGAACTTTCAGTAATATATATGTTTTATATCACGTTTCCATCTTGTATATTTTTCTACTGATATTTCCATCGCTATCGATATAACTATTGATATTTCTCTAAATTTGGAGTACCGATTGAAACTTAAGTCCTTGGTTGAGATAGCATCAGTTTGTATATATTTCTTGTCTGAATGTGAATTATTTAATATTGTTGGATACATTTTTCACGCAAACTAAATGGCACCTTAAATAACAATGTAAATTATTAGAAGTGCAGTTTACAATTTTGTTCTAGTACAATGTTTATTTTACTGCTCCTATTCCGTGTGCATGTGCATGCCATGTCAACATCACTGCTGCTTTGATCTGGGTTCAGGAAGATCGGATATCTGAAACAGGAAATGAAGCTGAGGTTAGGGAGTCAACTCTTTCTGCCCATGCTTGCTTTCTCATCAAAAGTATGTCTGAGAGAGAGGAACACATTCGGGATGTTGCTGTGATCTTGCTGAGCCAGCTTAAAGATAGGTTTCCACAGGTAGGATTGTATTGGTAAAATTACTCATTTATCGCACTGTTTCCCAGTTCTCATTGTCATTGAACTTGCCTAATAAAGTTGAAAAAACTGAACTGGCATGAATGCAGGTCTTGTGGAATTCATCTTGTGTTGATTCCCTGTTATTTTCAATTCATAATGATTCGTCTTCTACTGTTGTCAATGATCCTGTTTGGGTGGTGACGGTTCGTTCTTTGTACCAAAAGATTGTCCGAGAGTGGATCATCAAATCACTTTCATATGCTCCTTGCTCTAGCCAGGGTCTCCTACAGGTTGACCACTATACTTTCTATGCATGAAGTTAGTATAAATTTATTCTGATTGTCAAATGTGTGAGCATTCATGTGGTATGCCAGTCCGATATTGGTAAATGATATCATTATAATCAGTGAGAACCCCCTCTGAATGACAATTGTTTTGCTTTAAGGGTTGGAACATATGGGTAGTGAACAGTTTGCTATCTTATCCAACAGTCACTTCTTATCTCTTTTGATCAACAGTGACTTCAAATGGATCTTTAAGTACATGCTTCAGAATATTCTGTTCTTAAGATGTTGTGCCTTCTTTATGTTGTATACAACTTGTACATGCTTAGTTCAGCAACATAAGTTGATGTATCTACAAATCCTTTTAGGTGTTGTTTGTTGAAACTAGAAATTAAGTACTGAAAGCTGATCTTTGAATTGTACATACTGACTTTTAAGAGCTGAATACAATTGCTGGATATACTCAACCTGAAACTTATTGGTCCACTGCATTGTACTTTGTCCTTTTTCTAAAAAAGAAAAAATAGAGTTTATAGTCAGCACAATTTTTTTAAGAAACAAACTAATATATTTTGGTGAATAAATAACAACCTAACGTACAACCCAAGAAGCTTAAAGTGTAATCCTTTATGTGGAAAGGTATATATGATACTTGTACACAGATTGAGGGTGGTAGCACTAATTGGAGTGAGTCCAAGTCACCTCTTGGATTAATTCCAGGAAAGCTCTGTTGTGATGCCAAAGGATGGAAGGAGCTGGATATCACACTTTTCGGCATTCAGCTATACTATATGTATTCAATAATTTTTGTCATGTGCTGAGTTGTTAGACAGTATCAAACAAGCTAAAATTTAAATGCTAAACATTAGAATGTTCTCAAATGAACATAAATCTGTTATGTGTCGAGTTTTTAAAATTCTGCTCATAATTCGGGTTACCAAACATCTCCTAGACCTAATTCTTCGTGTTAGTTGTTTTTTTTTGTTGGTCTGATTGCTCCTTTCTTCTATTTGCATACTGCAGGAAAAGCTTTGTAAAGCAAACACATGGCAAAGAGCACAGCATACCACTGATGTGGTTTCTCTTTTATCGGAGATACGGATTGGCACAGGTAAAACTGATTGTTGGAATGGCATACAAACAGCAAATATTCCTGCAGTAATGGCTGCTGCAGCCGCAGCATCAGGAGCAAACTTAAAATTAACAGAAGCATTCAATTTGGAGGTGCTCAGTACTGGTATAGTCAGTGCAACTGTGAAGTGCAACCATGCAGGAGAAATTGCTGGCATGAGAAGCTTGTATAACAGCATTGGTGGATTCCAATCTGGTACCACACCAACTGGATTTGGGCTTGGTGTTGGCCTTCAAAGGTTAATCTCCGGAGCATTTCCTCAACAGACACAAGCTGAGGATGATCAATTCAATGGGATCTTGCTCACAAAGTTTGTGCGTTTACTACAACAATTTGTTAATGCTGCAGAGAAAGGTGTGGAAGTGGACAAATCTCAATTTCGCAAGACTTGTTCCCAGGCAACTGCTTTACTGCTGTCAAATCTGGTAAATATGTGTTATTTCTCTACATTATTACATGCTCAATTCTTAACGTGTCATGTTATTTCTCTTCATTCTTGCATGCTTATTCCTAAGGCGTCATGTTCCTTTCTCTGATTTGTTAGTTTTTCTTTCCTTTTTTGCTTTCCAGGGCTCTAATTCAAAATCAAATGTAGAGGGCTTCTCCCAACTTCTCCGTCTTCTCTGTTGGTGTCCTGCCTACATTTCCACGCCCGATGCAATGGAAACTGGTGTTTTCGTTTGGACTTGGTTAGTTTCTGCTGCGCCTGAATTGGGATCTCTAGTCCTTGCCGAGCTTGTGGATGCATGGTTATGGACCATTGATACAAAACGTGGTATCTTTGCTTTGGATGTGAAATATTCTGGGCCTGCTGCAAAATTAAGGCCTCACCTTTCTCCTGGAGAGCCAGAAGCAAAGCCTGAAATTGATCCTGTTGAGCAAATAATGGCTCATAGATTATGGCTTGGATTTTTCATTGACCGCTTTGAGGTTAGGGATTGTATTCATTGCATGCACGAGTAAATAATAACTATTTTGAAGTAACTATTCACCTCTTAAGTTAGTATGTGGTACTGTGTTTGGGAATTAAATTTGCTCTTTATTGGCAACTTTAACAACTCTAAAAGACATTGATACTAGGGCACTATTTATAACTATGGTGTATGTGTCATTCTTCTTGTTTTTAACGTTTTGTTATTTATTTATTTATGATTTTCTAACTGTTGGAGTATGCATCCTCAAAGAAAAGAAATTAACGTTAGGATTAGGAAAATGGTTCTCATTTATTTTATGTTGCAACTAGTGGCTCTTAACTGGTTTATGTGCGCTGACCTATATATTCTCTTCATATTGATTGGCTGTATAGGTAGTTCGACAAAATAGTGTTGAGCAACTCTTGCTCCTTGGACGAATGTTACAAGGGATAACAAAGCTTCCCTGGAATTTTTCACGCCACCCTGCAGCTACTGGTACTTTTTTCACTGTCATGCTTCTTGGGCTCAAGTTCTGCTCATGCCAATCCCAGCGCAATTTGCAGAACTTTAAAACGGGGCTTCAGTTACTGGAAGACCGGATTTATAGGTTACTGCAATTAAGTCTTTTACTTTCAATTTTATTGGGCATTATTAGATTTATTCTCACTTCATCAACCATATAAGCGCACCTTGGCTTGCATGTTGTAATGTGCACTTGTTATGTAGTGGAGTTACTTGCCTTTGCGTGATATGTCCTTGTTATGTAGCATGTTGTAATATGTTCTCGTTAAGTATGGGTAAGTATTTCAATATTTTGAAGGTTGATCTAGGAGGAGCTTGTATTTCTTTATATGCTATGCTCTCTGGTCTGGAACTGCTCTGCCCCAGTCCTACATGACTGCAACTTTGTTCATTTTTATTCATTGCAGAATTGTTGTCGCACATCCATAATTGTTATTTTAGCTATATGTGGTTGATTTCTTGTTTTTTAATAGCTTTGGAGCTTTATGACTATTTGAATTTAGTCACCGAGTTTGTGAAATTTATATTGTTGGTCTTTATTAGGAAATTTGGCTGCAAGAATGGATGGGAAATACCCTATTTTACGGAGTTGTAGTTTTAATAATTTAGTTTTTGGTATATTTTCTCACCTAATAATGATATGAAATTTCTTATATAAAAGGGTGTCAAGCCAGTAGGTTTTTGATAGTTTTTGTTCAAGTTGAATACATGTACAGTTCCCAATTTGGTTGAAAGTTTCTCTTGACGCATGCTACAGGACCTCTCTGGGTTGGTTTGCATACGAGCCTGAATGGTATGACACAAACTATATGAATTTTTCCCAGAGTGAAGCTCAATCTGTCTCTTTATTTGTCCACTACCTCTCGAATGAGCGAGTAGAGGCAGCAGTCCAATCTGATTCGAAAGGGAGGGGACGAGAACATGGGACCACTTTGGTTGATGCGGTAAGATAACTATGCTTGCAGTGTATATTCCAATGGTTTTTCTGCATGAAGATGATGTCTAATGCACATTCTTTTTTTGTTTTTTGTTTTCCCTATTTCTGGACACTGTAAGGTTTTTTTTTGCAATATATCCATAAAGTCGCTTAATACTTGCAGAACGATCAATATCACCCTGTCTGGGGTCAGATGGAGAACTATGCTGCGGGAAGAGAAAAACGGAAGCAGTTACTTTTGATGCTATGCCAGCATGAGGCTGACAGGCTTGAAGTTTGGTCGCAACCCACTAATACGAAGTAATTTTTATTTACATATATATTCATCACATTGTAAAGTTGTTAGAAATTTTTCTCAATACCCATGGTTCCATGTGAATTTTAACTTATTTATTTTGAATTGCCTTTTACTCTTACTCTCAGGGAGAGTGCCTCTTCTAAGCAAAAAATTAGTTCGGAGAAATGGGTTGAGCATGCTAGGACTGCCTTTGCTGTGGATCCTCGAATTGCTTTATCATTGGCCTTGCGGTTCCCAACAAACACATTCTTGAAGGCTGAAGTAACCCAACTGGTTCAGGTATGTCTGTCTGTAATCAGGAGAGTACGACTTGTAAAGTTTGGGTTTGGCTTATCTAGATGAGCAAGTAAAATTGTTTGAGTGTCTGAAACACTTGTGATATGTGAGAAGTTTGTTGTCATGTTTATAATTGGGACGTTAGACTTCTCTATGATTAGCATGCATGCATCTTTTCAGATCGGCGGGGGCCACAAATTGTCAAGAAAATATTGTTAATTAGCTGAGCAATTTGTAGTTTATGGCTTAAATTCAGTTTATGACCTAACTGCACCCTCCATAGCTATTGTTATAACTCTTAGTCACATGTTAACATGTTTTGGCATTAATAATCTGTTGCTACGGGTGTATAAATGTTTTCTTAAGTTGTAGGAGAAAGGGTTCTTCTGAATATTTTAGCATTAGTAATCTGTTGTTATGTTTATACATAGGTAATAATGTATATACATGTATACAATTTTCCTATTAGACAGACGTGTCTGCATGCCTGCATTGTGCCGTTCAAACAGCTTTGTAAAAAGGAGCAAAACACGCCCTTTTAGTCGAAACAACTATTACCAGCCCAATGTTTTACAGTCCAAAAAATCTGTGTATTTTGAATTGAATAGTTAAATACAATCAGCAGGTTGGCCATATCCAGTTATAATAACTTTGCTTTTATACCTCATTTTTAGGAAGCATTCTTGTTTCTTTTCTAAAAGAATTGAAATGTAAATTTGTTATAAATTTTATGTTGATATCAACCTTATTACCATTTGTTACTCCTGGGATCTTTATGCATTAATACATCTTGATTGAACTGGGGTTATTTTGCAGTCACATATAATGGATATCCGATCCATTCCTGAAGCTTTGCCATATTTTGTTACCCCAAAAGCAGTTGATGAAAACTCGGCGCTTTTGCAACAGTTGCCACACTGGGCTGCTTGCTCAATCACACAAGCTCTTGAGTTCCTTACTCCTGCATATAAGGGGCATCCTCGTGTCATGGCATATGTTCTTAGGGTTCTGGAGTCTTACCCTCCTGAACGAGTAACTTTCTTCATGCCACAGCTAGTGCAGGCTTTGCGATATGATGAAGAGGTGAGTTAATGGAACTGGTTAATCGTAATTCCTTTAGTTAAATTTGTTTTCATTCAGTGTTATATTAAGAATGGGATTGGATTGCATTAGTTAAAGCTCAGTTTTTACTTTATTGTATCCCATTCTTCATTCTTGTTAAATTCCCAATCAAGTTTTTAGAATCCTTGAATTCTCAATCTCATACCATAAACTCCTACCTAAGAAGCACGGATACGCACATCAACCAGCGTATCCCGTATCCGATACGCTGGGGGATTCGATACGCAGTGGATACGCACCGATACGCACTGGATACGTATCCGAGTCAACGGATACGGTCAAGATGAAAGGATCCGCGTATCTGACATTACAGATACGAGTATCCCAATTTTCAGATACGTTTTAGGTGTAATTTTGGGGGAAAATTAGAAGTCTACACAAATTCACAGAAGGTTTAACTTACCTCTTTTGAAACTTTGAAGATCTTTTCCTGCAGATCTTCTTCTTTATATAAATAAAGAAGCAAAGCGACCGCCACCCATCACTTCTTCATCTTCATCAATTCTTCTTCTTCTTCTTCAATTCGTCTTCTTCATCAGTTCTTCTTCTTCTTCACCCATATATAAATAACGAAGCCCAAGTTCTTGAATTCATCTGGTGTGGCTGTAGTGGTGGGATTGTTCATGAATTTTGGTTCTGTTTCTCACGCTCCTCTCTCTGTTCTGTGTCGGTATGTTCAACTCTGATATTTGTTTTGGTCCAACTCTATTTTGTCCTTATTTGACCAACACATATTATATTATTAAATGTAACCAACAGATATATGACTTTTGAATTCCCACCCCCCACCACGTGAAGAACAATTGTATATTTCAGATATATAATGATATTTGTTCTGGTCCAACTCAAGAAAAATTATATATTATATTATGATATTTGTTTTGGTCCAACTCTCTATAATCAAAGAATTCCCCACCTCACCAAGTAAAGAGCAATTTTATTTGGAAAATGTATGAACTTGTAGCTATCACATGTTAGCTACTACATAATCAAAGACTTCTGTTTTTTTATTTTTCTAGAGTTTAAATTTGAATTTGGTTGATGAATTTGAATTTTTATGTTAATTAAAATATGTTTTAAATTATATATATATTGTTTTTATTATATTTTAATATAAAATTTTAATTGTCATATCCTTGACGTATCGTATCCTAGTTTTTGGAGATTTGCCGTATCCCCGTGTCGTGTCGTATCGTATCGCCATATCCGTATCCGTGCCGTGCTTCTTAGACTCCTACTAAAACTCTCAAATTTAGGATTCGTTTTGATTGTTTGAAGAATAAGATCTATAACTTTCACTTCATATTAGGGTGAACTTCAGTGGTCCTCACTAGTCCCGATTGAGTTTTTTCTTTTTTATGTTTGGTTGATTTTAAGTAAACATATCACCATTTCTGAAAAATTTAATCTGGTTGCATATTTTATATTTTAGATTACAGAAAATGAATAAAACTGTTATTTCAAATACAATTTGGAGGAGTTTCTAATGGGTGAAATGAGTACAGGTCCAATAAAGTGTAGGCATCTCCCAAACCTAAAGTTGAATATCTTGATATAGGTCTAACTTATATTGTAGAAAAACTTTGTTATTAGTGATGGTATGTTGAACACATTGTCAGGAATGTGTGACCGATTTCTGGCCAAGATTCTGATGAAAACTCCTTTCAGTTTATGCACTTCTACTTAAATAAATAAAGAACCTCCTCATCCATCAGTCTCATCTTTGAAAATGTGCATGTACTTCGTTTATTCATGTGTACATGTTTTCCAAAAATTAAATACATAACACAATTTAAATTATTTGAAAGTAGAAATTCAAATCAGAGTTGAGATCAAATCTATTACATTATCTTTTTGTTTTTAATTATAGTTATAAGTTTCTTCATACTTACATATTTGTAATTATATGCTTATGCTATTTATCTCAATTTAGTTTCTATATGAATATTTGGGGATAGTAGCACTCGTTTGAGGATCCTTAATTTGACCATATTTCTGGAGTTGCAAACCCGTTTAACATTGTTCCACACTCTCTGTCGTTTGCAAGTGTTTCTTATGTATCTGATTTGCGCTTAAATTGTTTTGCAGAGGTTAGTAGAAGGATATCTGCTTAGAGCAACTCAAAGAAGTGATATTTTTGCCCATATTTTAATATGGCACTTACAGGTGAAGCCTGATTCTGCTCTCTCTCTCTCTCACTTACACACACACATGAAAGTATTTTTATCTTTGAGAATTTGATTGTGTGTTAAAAAATGGCAGGGTGAGACGTCTGTTCCAGAATCAGGAAAAGATGCTGTCCCTGTGAAGGTCTGACTAGAATCTGGGAACTGTCCTTGTTTCTTCAAGTTTTTTTTTTTTTTTTTTTTGGATAACTAATATCTGCTTATTCCTTCATGTCTAACCTCGAGTCTGTTGGTTGGCATTGTGTTGAAAACGAATATAGCATTGCATTGTTAAGTCTATACAATACATGATAAATAAAGTCATATTAGAAAGTTATATAAAATAAGAGGCTAACCGGTATGCTGAATGCTGTTGTATACTATGTATCTGCAAGCGAGTTTTCAAAAACGTTTGCAATGATAATTTTATTGCTTATAGAAGCTGAATTTTTTCGTTAAAAAGTTTGTATTATTTCTGTAATAACTTTCTATGGTATTCAAATAGTGCAAGCGTTGTTGGTTACATGTTGTTACGATGTGTTTTTGGGTAATGTCATGACTTAGATTAAACTTTTTCATTCTGGGCTTATAATCTAGGTGGAAGCGTCACCCATTAATTTTAAGTCAGGTTCAGTATGCGTAGTTGTGGCATAAGAAATTTGTGTCCTAGCTTGCTTATGTGTGCTGTGTTATCATTTTTAACCGATAGAAAAGAAAACTGCCTAGTCCATTATCAAACACCTATTGCATCACCAGAAGATTGTAGGTGCATTCGGTATCTATACCTGGTCGTATTTGAGTAGAAAGTGGATGCTAAGATATGTTTGCATTATTGTTGTATCAATACTACAAAAGCTACTATATTAAAATAGATATCTGCATGCATTCACATAGTCTGGCTTTCTCAATCATTTGTTGCTTAATAACTTGTATTTATTGATGCTGTCATTTCAGAATAGTTCGTTTCAAGAATTGTTGCCTCTCGTCAGACAGCATATTATTGATGGTTTCACTCCCAAGGCACTTGACGTGTTTCGAAGAGAATTTGATTTCTTTGACAAGGTTACATCTATTTCTGGTGTACTCTTTCCACTTGCAAAGGAAGAACGCCGAGCTGGTATCCGGAGGTATGCTTGTAATCTGTTGATGTTTCCTTTAAAGAAAAACTTTTGATGCTTGAAAACATAGTTTGAACACATGCATACACATAAGCACATGCATGCATATATGTATGTCTCTATGTATGCATCTATGGGTATGCCGTTGAAGCTAATAGGCAATGTGGTTTACCAGAGAGTTGGAGAAAATTGAACTTGAGGGAGAGGATCTCTATTTGCCAACTGCTCCTAACAAGCTTGTCAGGGGTATTCAGGTAGATAGTGGAATACCTTTGCAATCTGCAGCAAAAGTTCCTATAATGATAACATTTAATGTTGTTGATCGGAGTGGGGACCCCAATGATGTAAAACCTCAAGCTTGTATTTTCAAGGTAAGCTTACCCACTTACATTTCAAATTGATTAGACCCATAAAAGGTATTTTGTTCAAAACCACCTATGGTCCACAGAAGATCCATTTTCATTAGCCCTTGATGAAAATCAACCAACCTGCTCCCCAGCCCTTTCTTTAATCTTTTCTACTGCAAAATCCATGCTTATCAATTATAGGGTATCCAGAATTCCAATTGTTTGGTTTATATTATAATGGAATAAACAAGTTACATGGTGCAAACAACTTTAGTTTTCTTTATTTGAAAGTCATGATCTCTTATTTATTACTATGACACGAGGAATTTTTTTCTTCATTCGTGGCTTAACTGAGCTCCTTTTCTTCAAGGTTGGAGATGATTGTCGCCAGGATGTTCTTGCTCTTCAAGTGATTTCCCTTCTTAGAGACATATTTGAATCAGTTGGAATTCATCTTTATTTATTTCCATATGGTGTACTCCCAACTGGCCCAGAGAGAGGAATTATTGAGGTTTGAATCTCTTTCAACCCAATTACTAGGTTCATGCATGTGCACGTGACATGTCTGCAAATGCATGCATGCTTTGCATATGTGTTACTTTGCTGATTCTTGTGCTGAGATCTTATTCTTTAATTTCCAGGATACCATATAAGCAATAGATATGTAACATTTCTTCTCAGCACCTTACATGCTAGGCAAGCTTCAGGCTACATTTTTTATTTTGGTTCTGATGAGGACCACAGCTTTTAACAAATATAGGGGAGAAAACTACAATTCAGGGGACAAGGTATCCCCTCAATGGACAAACCTTTAATGTACATCTAAGAAGCTTCAGGCGACATTTGACTTCTATGTTTTTCTAATTCTTTGGCATCGTTTAAGACTCCAGTATTTGGAGAAAGCAATTCAAAATGAAAGGTTTTATGAGTCGTCAAAGTAAAATTTTCTGTAATATACTTGGTGGAAAGAAATTCCTTTTTTTTTCGTTCTTCGTTTTTGTTTCTGACCATGGTAGTACATGCATATTTGGTTGTTTTCTAAATATGTTTTGTCTTGCAGGTTGTACCTAATACACGGAGTAGAAGTCAGATGGGTGAAACCACTGATGGTGGTTTGTATGAGATTTTTCAACAGGACTACGGCCCTGTTGGCTCTCCCTGCTTTGAAGCTGCACGTGAAAACTTCATCATTAGCAGTGCTGGTTATGCTGTTGCCAGCCTTCTACTTCAACCAAAGGATCGACACAATGGGAATCTTCTGTTTGACAAGTATGAATCTGATCTATCCTTTCTTTTTTTTCCATAAGTTTTTTCTTTTTGTCAATATTTGAGTTAATAAGCACTATGTGAATCAATATATAAGGCACACCATAACAATGACAACGTGGCAAACTCAAAACTAATCTTCTAACCCCTTATGCATGATGAGCTATCTCCAAATGCTAGTACTTGGATTGAAGCATATAAGATTATATAATACTTGATTTAAAACTGATTTCAACATGCCTGACAATGCAGTGTCGGAAGGCTTGTTCATATCGATTTTGGTTTCATCTTGGAAACTTCACCGGGTGGAAACATGCGCTTTGAAAGTGCACACTTTAAGCTTAGCCACGAGATGACACAATTGCTAGACCCTTCCGGGATTATGAAGAGTGACACCTGGAACCAATTTGTGAGGTAGTAAGAGCTTCCTTTCTATGTTCCTTGGTAATCTTTTTACGTTGAAATTTTTCTTCCGCTAACATTTTAAACTCATGTTCTGTTCTGTATAATATGTCCACAGCTTGTGCGTTAAGGGTTACCTTGCTGCCCGCCGATACATGGATGGGATCATCAACACAGTTTCGTTAATGATAGATAGTGGACTGCCTTGCTTCAGCAGGGGCGATCCAATTGGAAATCTTCGTAAGAGATTTCATCCCGAGATGAGCGAGCGTGAGGCGGCCAATTTTATGATTCATGTATGCACAGATGCTTACAACAAATGGACAACTGCTGGGTACGACTTGATACAGTATCTGCAGCAGGGCATTGAGAAGTAAAAAAGGAGAGCTTTGGAGCTTGTCTACAAATGTACATGATTGCTTGTATTTTATAGTAATTATTATCGTCTAATAGCTGCAAATTTTTTTTCCCGAGGGATCTCCATTTTGTAGGTTTGAGAGGACTGTTAAAACGGCATGAGATTGAAATCATTGTATTCTAGAGATGGAATTCCTCGTGAGGTTTGTAAAAATACAGTTTGTAGTTATTTTTTATATGGAATTCAAAATTGTTTGCTTCCGAGTGATTAATGCAACCAAGTTACAAGCACTCCTTGAATAAAAGATGTAGATGACATTACAAGGTAAAATTGTGTAGATTATGACTATCCATGGATGTCAAGATTTGGATAAAAAAGAAAGGAAGAAAACAAACGGATTTTGCATAGAATATATATCTTTTTTTAAAAGAAAAGTTTAGGGGGAGATTGTCTATTGTCATCACCAGCGTCAGGGCATATCCACAATCTCTTCGAGCTAGAAGGACTTTGCATAGAATTTTATGGTAAGGTTGGCTCGTCTTTTGGTTACATTGGAAATATTTGAACCTTTGACCTAGTATAATCCTAATCCTAACTCATTTTCCCGGTATGCTTTGAATCAAAATCTAACAAAATATCTTATGTCAAGAGAATGAAAATGAAAGGGAATAAATATATACAAGGATTGCTATAATACATGTCAAAGAATTCTAATGCGCAATAAAGAATAAAATGGCATATAATTTATCAACAAAGGAATTATGGTAGCCAAAGATTACTCGTCGCAAGTTGTATTCTGGTAAATGGAAAGCACTTTGCCGTCCACATCAAATCAATTTTAAAATGGTAAGGCAGCGTTCGGTATCGTTTTCCATGGCCGTTTTCTGTTTTCATTTCCTGTTTTCTGGAAAAAACCTGTCCGGTGGAATGTTTTTGTTTTCCCTCAAAATATTTTCTGAAAACATTTCCAACTTCATGAACAAAAGTTGAAAACAAGAATTTGTTGTTTTCGTTTTCAACGTTTTCGTTGTCAGTCCATATGAGAATATTGATTTTCTTATCAAGCACCAGACCAAATAAAAATAAAAATCAACTGAAGAGAAATGGAAACAGAGAGAGGATGGGTATGAAGAGAGAAGAAGTTGAACCACAACTGCCACAAACCCAGTTGAATCACTATAACCACCCAATCGAACCTCCACCAAACAGAGAGATGATGGGTATGAAGAGAGAAGAAGAAGAAGAAGAATCAGAGAGAGGAAGAAGAAAAGAAAAAATAAAGAGAGGGAGAATAAGAGAAAGAATCATAGAGAGGAAGAAGAAGAGAAGAGAAATGAGAGAAAAGGAAGAAAGAAAAAAGAAACGGTCTGGGAAGGAAAAGAAGAGGAAAAGAAGAAGAAAAGAGGAAGAGAGAGAAACAGAGAATACATAAGGGCACGGTGGGCTGGGTAGGAAGGAAGGAAAGGAAGAAAGAAAAAGTGAAAAAAGAGGAAAAGAGAAAAAGAGAAGAAAAAAAAAGGAGATAAAGATAGTTTATCTTTAAAAAATATTATAATTTTTTATTTGTTAAATTATTCATTTTTTATTGTTTATAAATTTTTGTCTTAACAAATTAGCAAAAAAATGTAACATTTTTTTATAAACTGAAATTAGCAAAATACACTTGAAAATACTCACATACTATTATTTTCAAATTTTACTACCATACACGCTTACTTGTTTTGTTTTCTCAAGATATTTTCTATTAATCTACCGTGACGCATTTTCATTTTCTCTCAAAATGCAAATTCGTTTTCTTGTTTTCATTCTCTCAAAATATTCTACGAAAACATTCAAAACGTTACTGACGCCCTAGCATTTTCCTTCTCAACCACAGGTTTTCATCTATACCTTATAGATTTTTAACTTTACTTTTATTCTTTTGTTAACCAGTACATAATTTTTTTTTTTCCTGAACTCTGATTTTTTTATTTGGCCTTTTACAAGAGACCGAAATGCCTTCCATATTTTTCTTGATATAAAGCTTGCCATGCAATTCTCTAAAAAATACAAGTCATCGAACAAATAGAAATTAATCAGGTGTTAGTTGGATTGGTTCAAACATTTAGTGTGCTTCAATGTGGTCTTGGGTTCAAGCCTCCATGTTACCTGTGTCCGTGTGTGTGAGTTTCCCCCTCACTTTTCCTAACTTTGACAAAAAAGAAAAACAAGAAAGAATAAAAAAACAAATAAAATAGAAATATAACAAACTAGAATTAACCAAGAATCAGAGTAAGAGTAAGCAAAAACAGTTGAAGATACCACCAATATATTGATACAAATTTCTTTGTATTTTGACACAATTTCTCAGTCGCCATACAATACAACATAAAACATGTAAATACGAAAGAGAAAAAAGAAAAATATGAGAGAAAATGGCGACGGAAATCATTGGCTTAAGCTTGAGTTAGCATTGAGATTATCTCTAGGCATGACCATCCAAAAGCATCAAAACCCCAAATGCCTCAGGCCCAAACTTCACTTCTACTATTTTATTCTAGCTCATCTGTCATCGTTGCTTTGAAAACTGCCCAAAAAGAAAAATAAGGAAAAAAAAAACCTATCCGGGCAATAGTTTAATACACGTACAAGGGTATTTTGGTAAACTTAGGTACCTGGATTCTAAATTTGAGCTTTGGTATCCAAGACCCGCCGCATTATTTAATAGGATTGTGCAAACCCGAACCATAAAATTCTGGTAGGGCACCGGTAAACCCGGGTCCGCCCTAAGTTCAGGTGTCTTCCTTACAAACAATGACAATACCGAAATAGTCATGCGTCTCCTAAAGTGTCCCACCCTTTGTCTCAGGCAACATCGCGTAGAAAAAGACCAAACCCAATAAGGCAAACCCTGAGTAGACAAAGAAAATACCACCAATCACTACAAGAAAAAGTCAAATAATCACCCATTTGTCACTAACTAAGAATTTAGTGACTGTTGGAAGCATTAATCACCTTTTTTGGTGACCGTTGGTAGCTTTAGTCACTTTTTTTGAAATTTTTGTGTAACTAAAGGCTTTAGTCACCCCAGCAAAAGTAACCAAATGTCACAATCGTTAATTTGTTGGTGACTAAAGCCCTTAGTCACATTTTTTGGTGACTATTAGTAGCATTAGTCACTTTTTTTGAAATTTTTGTGTGACTAAAGGCTTTAGTCACCTCAGCAAAGGTCACCAAATGTTACTAAATAATAGTGACTGTTGCCACTTTTTCTTCTAGTAAATGGTAATGGCCTTGGGCAGGGTTATAAAGGTCATTATAATGATTCTGCTCGTAACCCTGTTCACGGCCACTGCCATGCTAGTGCCAACATTGCGGAGTTTTAAGAGGAAATATTTCGGAACTATAATAGGGAAAATTCTACAGTCCTTTGGTGTACACCAAAGGATATAGACCATTGGATTGAGAAAAAAAAAAAGAAGAAAAGAAGCTAATCTACACCATTCAATAAGGGGTAACCTGAAAACCTATTATTGTAGGTGTGGGAGCAAATTTCCCACGAGAATATTCGGTTGGAAAGATTCCCCTTTATTCTTCACCGCCTCTTTCTCCCTGCAAAATAGAACCAATAAGAGGACCACACCCGGGGGTGTTGGCCAAAGGCCCTCCGATGCCTAAGTTAGTTCGAGAGTTTATGAGAAAAACAATAGCTAACAATAGGGTACGAAGTTGTATGTTTATGGTGTAAACCGGGCGGCCGGAGCCTTATGTAAAAGAGGGAGAAAAAGGAGGTGGCTAGAGTTGCATAGAGAAATTTAGACGTAGTTTGAGTAGTAATTCTGACGTACTTTGAGAGAGAAGTTTTGACGTACCTCAACCCTTTGTGTGGCCATGTATTTATAGGGGGCCTCGACGAGGTTGGTGAGGTTGGTGTGGTAGGTGTGGTAGGTGTGGTAGATGTGGTTGGTGTATTTAGGGATTTGATTTATTAGGGTTAAATCAAATCCCTAATTGTGGTAGGTATTCAATCAATCCCTAACTTAATTAGGTAACTCCTCCTTTAATTGGGAATTGTGGTAGGTGCCGAATCAATTCTCAACCCAATTAGGTAACATTCCATTTAATTGGATAATCCTCAATTAGGTTGAATAATTCCCAATTAGGTCAAGTAATTCTCAATTAGGTCAAATAATCCCCAAATGGAATGAATTATTTGACCTAGGATTATGACTAAATTCGGTTCCCACAGTAGGTTAAAATTAAAATATATTTGGTATAAATAAAAAATAAAAAAACCACGCTAGAATCAGAAAACGTATAAACCAGAATGTGAATACGCTTAACAGTTATTATTCTCCATTGAAACTCTATCTTGGCTCCTCTTCTTCTTCTTCTTCATTAGAACTCGTTTTGTTGGTGTTGTCATTGCACTGGCACTATTGAGAGGGCAAGTACATAGTTCACGTGGTGGTGGCTCTTATTCGTGATCTAGGGCTTTGTAAAAAAAAAAAAATCATCGTTGTCGTTGGATTTGTGGTGGTCATCATCTTCACATGGTGGTGGCTCATATATGAGTATGCGAAACTGTCTCCCACATTGGTAAAGAATAAACAATGATTGAAAGGGTTGTGTTGAGTTTCATAAATGAGATTATTTTTGCCTTTTATTAAAAGTATTTTTTTGCTTATTTGCAAATTAACAAAGAATTATTGGGATTTGAAGAGGGTAATTTTCTTACTGCATCAACTCTCAAGGTTTGGAAAGCATTTTCAACCCAAAAAATTTATTCTTTTCCAGTAATTGCCAAATCTTTATCCCAAAATTACCAAATTGATACCCATCAATTGCCAACACGATACCCATCAATTGCCGAATCGATATACAGTAAAGTGACGATTTTATGTTGATTTTGCTACCAATTACCACATCATAAAGGGGAATTTGTGTTTCCATTGTGCAATTTGCAAATACATTGCATGTTTTTGCATTTTTACAATTAAATTATTGTGGTTAATTTTCTATGTTTGTTTATGCAATTGATAGATACATTCCACACTTTTATATTTGGAAAATGAAATTACTATAGTTAGATTAGTGTGTTTGTTTTGCACAATTGCCAAACAGTGAGTGAGGTTTTGCAATTGAAGTTGGTAATTGCAAACTCGTTGGGAGCCTTTTGTATGTTTAGTATTTAATTGCCAAAATATAATGTGTCATTTATTTTCTTATTAATTATAAATTAATAGCATGTTACCCATTTTCAGGCAATGGATGCCGAAGCAAAAAAAGATTGTGGAGATCATGATCATAGCTCCATGGCCAACATTGGAGGTCAAAGCTCTATGGCCAACATTGAAGGTTATTTTGCAGGAGGTTAGTCAGCAGAAGGAAAAAGAAATTACTCCTCTTTGCTAAAAAGTTGATGCTGCCTTTGGCTTCATACAAATGCATGCCATACATCAATTTCTTTTCTACTTTGTTCAACTTGATTATTTTTGATGCATTAGATTTATAAAGAAATCTGTTCAACTTAAGAATACTATATTTGTTGTTTAGTTGAGATTGAATTGGATTAAATTGTTGTTGTACTCATAATCTACTTGGATTAAATTGTTTATTTTAATCATCAGTCACTCTTACTAAAGTTGAACTTCTGCTATATGCTGTGTAAATAATATATGCCATCAAGTCTTCATTTCATTTTCATGGTATACATAACAAAAACAAAGCTGAGTTTCTCTCTGTCTAAGGCACCCTTACATTACCAAAAGGGGTGAAATGATCCACAACTAGAGAGAACAACATAATTTAAACCCTCGGTCACTGCATTACTTAAATCTTTACAGTATTAGACCTCATCTAACTCATCTTGTCTTAAGAAAAACAAGAAGAAAAAACCGTCTCATCTTTACACTTTCAGGCTTTCTATCAGTAACCCCAACCAAAAAAACTTTACAAGGTCAAGGGTACTAATTGTGGACATGCTGACATTCCCCAAAACCTCATTAGCAGCCACAGTATCTTCCAAAATCACAAGTTTAATTGGAACCTCTAAAATTACTGGCTATTAATAAGGCGATTTTTGTTTTTGTTTTTCCTTTTCATCACTTGGATCATAAGTTTATCTAAATAAATTTGTTTTTGCTATTACCAAATCGGTGGTGGCTAATTGGATACGGAAATCCAATTGGCTTTTACGAAGGTAATTAATGGTTCTCGAGGTGCCGATCAATGGCTACCTTTTGGTCAATCATTGGCTATTAATAAGGCGATTATTGTTTTTTTTTTTCCTTTTCATCACTTGGATCACAAGTTTATCTAAATAAATTTGTTTTTGCTATTGCCAAATCGGTGGTGGCTAATTGGATATAGAAATTGTGGGAACCGAATTTAGTCATAATCCTAGGTCAAATAATTCATTCCATTTGGGGATTATTTGACCTAATTGGGAATTATTTGACCTAATTGGGAATTACTTGACCTAATTGGGAATTATTCAACCTAATTGGGAATTATTCAATCTAATTGGGAATTATTCAATTTAATTGGGGATTATCCAATTAAATGGAATGTTACCTAATTGGGTTGAGAATTGATTCGGCACCTACCACAATTCCCAATTAAAGGAGGAGTTACCTAATTAAGTTAGGGATTGATTGAATACCTACCACAATTAGGGATTTGATTTAACCCTAATAAATCAAATCCCTAAATACACCAATCACACCTACCACACCAACCTCACCAACCTCGTCGAGGCCTCCTATAAATATATGGCCACACAAAGGGTTGAGGTACGTCAAAACTTCTCTCTCAAAGTACGTCAAAACTTCTCTCTCAAAGTACGTCATAATTACTACTCAAACTACGTCTAAATTTCTCTATGCAACTCTAGCCACCTCCTTTCTCTCCCTCTTTTACATAAGGCTCCGCCGCCCGGTTTACACCATAAACATACAACTCCGTACCCTATTGTTAGCTAGTGTTTTTCTCATAAACTCTCGAACTAACTTAGGCATCGGAGGGCCTTTGGCCAACACCCCCCGGGTGTGGTCCTCTTATTGGTTCTATTTTGCAGGGAGAAAGAGGCGGCGAAGAAGAAAGAGGAATCTTTTCAACCGAATATTCTCGTGGGGATGAAATTTGCTCCCACAGAAATCCAATTGGCTTTTACGAAGGTAATTACCAATTCACGAGGTGCCGATCAATGGCTACCTTTTGGTCAATTACTAGCTATCAATTAGCCGATTATTGTTTTTTTTCTTTTCATCACTTGGATCCATAAGATTATCTAAATAAATTACTAGATTTATGTGCCTCTTTACAAGTTTATGCATATGGTTTACCATGTCATGGTAAATCCTAATCCATAATATGGTAATCTTCTATTTATACTTGTAAGGATCCCAATTACAATGAATTGGAAACGGTGGGCGTTAAAGATGTAAATGAAGTCTTATTTAAAGTTAAAACATGTGTTTACTACAATAAGGACTAATATTACAATGTTGGGGAAGTGGAATACCATAACGTTGTACACTAGAACCTAAATGTTTTAAATTACATGATTTATGTACTTATTTACAAGTTTATGCATATGGTTTACCATGTCATGGTAAATCATAATCCATAATATGGTAATCTTCTATTTATACTTGTAAGGATCCCAATTGGCTTTTACGAAGGTAATTTCCAGTTCTCGAGGTGCCGATCAATGGCTACCTTTTGGTCAATTACTGGATATCAATTAGCTGATTATTATTATTTTTTCTTTTCATCACTTGGATCCATAAGTTTATCTAAATAAATTACTAGATTTATGTGCCTATTTACAAGTTTATGTATATGGTTTACCATGTCATGGTAAATCCTAATCCATAATATGGTAATATTCTATTTAAACTTGTAAGGATCCCAATTACAATGAATTTGAAACAGTGGATGTTAAAGATGTAAATGAGGTCCTATTTAAAGTAAAAGCATGTGTTTACTACAATAAGGACTAATATTACAATGTTGGGGAAGTGGAATACCATAACGTTGTACACTGGAACCTAAATCTTTTAAATTTCAAGATTTATGTGCCTATTTACAAGTTTATACATATGGTTCACCATGTCATGGTAAATCCTAATCCATAATATGGTAATCTTCTATTTATACTTGTAAGGATCTCAATTACAAAGAATTCGAAACAGTGGACGTTAAAGATGTAAATGGGGTCCTATTTAAAGTAAAAACATGTGTTTACTACAATAAGGACTAATATTACAACGTTGGGGTCCTATTTGGAGTCGTCGTTTGTTGTTTTTTCCTCTTTGTCATTCCCAATATTTTTCTTTCTCACCATTTTATAATCTCAATTAATGAACAGTCTCGACTATGAACTTGCATTCACGAAACAATATTTAGTGAATAACGGATAATGGGTGATTGTAAGTTTTTATCTATTTGCAATACTCTTTATCGCTTTGGTAATTACTCAATATCAGTTTGGCAATGCTTTTCCCTCGATTAGAAGATTACTGTCTATCGACTTGGTAATAATTTATAATTATGGCAAAGCGATAGACAATAATTCCCCAATGAATATGGCATAATTGCCAAATTGTTATACGGGAATTACCATATTGATAATCCAGAATTGCTAAATTGATACCCATAATTGCCCAATCGATACCCATAAATTGCCAAATCGATATACATAAATTCACAAATCGATCTACAATAAAGTCTCCTCCTACAAACCTTGCTAAAAAACGTCTACTACAAGTTGGAAATTATAGACCCTTGCTATTGCTACAAAAACATTCTATAAGACACACAAACCTTAGAAAACTCCAAACCCTGTGATAACCAGGGCTGGGCACGGTTCGGCCCGATTTGGCCCGATCCTCAAGCAAAACTAGAACCAAAATTGTACTGTTCATCCAGTCCGGTCCGGTTTGGATTTTAACTAAAATATCAAAGAAAATCGGACCAACCCAAACTGGTTTAGATCCGGTTCGATTCTGGTTTTTCACGGTTTGAACCAAGGATTAAAATATCGGACGTGCAGATAATATCGGGCCTCCAATTTACGAATATTTCGGGGGATATATCATTATCGTTTCAGGTATCGGGAAAAAATCAACAAAAATGATAGATATAGGCATTGAAACACATAATTTTAGTGTCAAACTTTCATAGATGTTAAGTACATTATCAATGAACGTATTGAAAAAATAAAACTCAAAATTGACTAATAATAAGATATACATATGATGAAATATAAGTGGTATGTACTGCGCGTTAATGAAAAGTTTGAAAATAAAATGTTGATTATAATGAATAAACCATGCATAAATCCATAGTTTGTTTAAACATTGGATTACAATTTAGATAAGTGTCCATCTATATAAATGAAGAGCTCCTATGAGGTTCAAACAATGAGGGACAACTATCTAGATTTATACAATAGTCATACCAAGTCATGTAACCCGAGTAGTTTGTAGGGCCAATCTGCTACATAGCCCAAAGCATTGCTACGCTGGCTAGAATCACCATAAGATAAGGCCACGTTGCGGGAATATCTACCATCTTACATTGGCTAGATCCTCCACCGACAATTGCAATTTGTATAGTTGGAAAGCAGGATAATCCTTGACAATTAAGATTTTATTTTTAAAATAAAAATTACTATGCTGGTTACACTTTATTTTTATAATTTAGAATAATTGCTTGTCAAATAATTTACATATAAACTTTATGAGCTGTACCACAAGATGTTAGTCCATCTTTTTGTTCAAACAAAACCTACATAGAATAGAAGTTCCGAAAGATTCCACAAAGAAATCTCATCACAACAATCAAGTCTACGATGGTACTAATAAACTTAGAAAGTAATTAACAGTTGCTTGCAAGTAACCAAAACTTTGAAGTTCAAGCATCAACAAACGAGACCATCTCCGATCAACGCAACCTTCTAGCTTCCCTCTCAGACTCGAGCAAGGTAAGGATATCCCCCTCCCTCACTGGTCCCTTCATATTCCTCATGATGAACCGATTCTGGTCACCCAAAAACTTGACTCTTACTTGAGTCACCTGCCCACGAGATCCAGTCCGACCAATAACTTTCACAACCACAGCATGCTTCACAGTGGAGTCCATTCTTTGCTTCAATTGGCAGTGAATCCTTCGATCCAAGCCCCATCAGCATTTCGGGTTTCAATTTGCTTCAATTCCCTTCAAAATTTCTGAATTTTTTTTGGGTTTTGTTATGGGTATCGGGAAATATCGAGGATATCGGACAAATATCGGGGATATCGCACTTATCGGGGATATATCGTAGATACGGGGAAGATATTGTCTTACCCCTAGTATCGATGTCGACAGTTCAACATATGGATATATCAGCTGATATTTTGGAATATCGGCCGATATTTCAATCCTTGGTTTGAACTGAGTTGAAGCTTCTCTTCTTGAAGCTTTTCTGGCTGCCAAACTATGGAGCAAAACAGATCCATAAAAAACAAAAAGAGATCCAATCTATCCAGCAAAAACAAAAATAAAAAAGAGATTCAATCCATCCAGCAAAATAGATCTGAATGGACCGAGAGTGAGGGCTTGGGAGAGAGCTTGTTTGATCTGAATGGACTTGACCGAGTCCATGGTCTCCTCGAACAATCCCACTAGAGCTTACGCGTTGTTATTGTAAAATGTTGTGGTCGTCAAGTTCTTGCAAAGCTATAATTAACAAAAAGAGAAATTAGACAGAGAGGAAAGGAGAGGAAGAGGAGAGAAAGAAGAAAAAAAGAGAAAGAGAGAAGAAGAAGAGAGAGACAGAAAAAAACAAAAAAAGGAGGAAGAAGAATAGAGAGAGAGTGTCTGCACGGCAGAGGGAGGGAAGAGAGAGAAGAAGAAGAAAAGAGAGAGAGAGAGAGAGAGAGAGAGAGAGAGAGAGAGAGAGAGAGAGAGAGAAGAAGAAGAAGAAGAAGAAGAAGAAGAAGAAAAAGAGAAGAAAGAAAAAGGGAGAAAAAGAGAAAGAAAGAGAGAGATGATGCGGCTAGGGTTAGGAATTGATAGGTTTAAAAGAATTAAATATATAAAATGTTGGGCTTGAGGTAGATTTGGGCCCAATTTTTTGGGCTTGAGGAATAATTGAGAGGTATAATTAAATATATAAGGTGTTGGGCCAAGTATACATATAAAAATTAAAAATTAAAAATTAAAAATAATTATATCCAAGCCGGTCGTTCTGCCTTCCAGCTTTTTGAGGCATGAACCGGCCGTAACCGGTCCGATTTGATTTTTTGATCGGTTGTTGACTTTTTGTCAACTCTATTTTTTCGATTTATTCTTGTGTGGTTCAGCTCGGGTTTCGGTTTGCCGGTTTGAATGCCCACCCCTAGTGACAACCAATAGAGGAGATGGCAAACTTCACCACAAGCAACGACACCAAGTTCAGCAGCTTCACCACTTGCAGAGAATCAAGTTCAGTAGTAGAAATTTTTTGGGATTTGAAGTTTAGCAACGTAGATAGTTTAAAGAGTAAAGAGTCATGTTAACATTAAAATTCCACGAATCCTTAACTTACTATAGCAGGTTTTTTTTAAAAACAAAACAACAAAATTTGCATGTGCGTTGCACATACCAAATTAAAATAGTTGGTGTATCGATACACCTGTGTACCGTAGACGTTGCCTTATAATAGACCCACATGATAAGTACAATCCCGATCGAGAAGAACACCGTGTTGGTTAATATGATTGTAACGCACAACACAATGGCCCACGGGACTTTCTCGTGGGTCTGGTTAACAAAAGTGAGCCCAACTCCGAGGCCCACTAAGGAGAGGAAGCTTCCAGTCATGCTTGTGACGAGCAACGTCTTGTCAATGAAAAACGTGGCGACTAACGCTAGGAGCAATTTAACGGCTCCGATTGCGATCGTGGCGATCAGTTTGTTGTCGTTTGTGAAGCCGGCTTTCTCGAAGACTGCTGGGCCGTACAGGAGAGTGACATCTACACCGGATGATTGTCTAAAGAAATTGATACCAACAGCTGCAATTAGGATGTGGAGAACGGACGGTGTGGGATTGATGAGGTGGTCTTTGACTACGTTGCTGGAGGCTGTGGTGGGTTGCTTATTGGTCACAAAAGCGGGGTCTCTTTGGTGGAAGCCGCCGGATGTTGTGGCTTCGATGATGTCAGCGAGGCGGAGGTCGGCTTCTTTCTTGATGTCAGAGGTTTGGACGAGGAGTTGTTTTGCTTCAGAGATTCCCCTTCGTGACGAGCCATCGAGGGGACTCTGGCACTACGAGGATCCCGAGGATGAGGAAGACGGAGGGGATGCTGCTGCCGCTGAGCATGAGGCGCCAGCCCAAGTGGGTTGGGAGTCTGGAGAAGGCGTATAATGAGATGTAGCCCGGAGGAGACCAACGTTCATGAAGATCTGTAACACAAGCAAAAATAAATAAGATCCATATACGTAAAGTTTCAAGTTCAAATCTCAATTTCTCACATTACAGTCTCTAGACACATTTTATTTTCACGAAATATCTTTAAAAATAGGGCTTCTTAGATCTAGATCTAAAACGATTAATTTGCATTGGGTTTAGTCCACTCATTTTTAGTTTTAGATGTAGGTTCTTTGACATTTATTACTTTTTTTGTTGTGTCAATTTTACCATTTGAGGTAAATAAGGAAAGCACATTGAAAATCTAAATTTAATTGAATTTTAGAATTTAAATTTTGAATTCTTTTCTTGATAATATTCATAATATATGGATAAAATACAATTTAATAAATGAAAAGTAAAGACCCACATAATATACCAATCGATCAGACAAGCACCCACATGAAATTATGTACTTGATATCTAGGTAAATAGTGTTAACAAAACTTAGTGACAAATCGTGTTAGGGACATAAATTAAAAGACTGCCTATAAGTAAGATATAAAAATAGACAAATAAAATTGTATGTTACCTACAAAAAATGGCTAATTATTTATAAATTTTCTATTAAAAATATATTAATCAAAGATTAGGCCACTAGCTAACACAGCCCAATAAAGTTGAACTTATTTATCTTCTTTTTGCTATACTCTTGTAACTCAAATGGTTAAGTTACTCATGTATCCGAGGTTAAAAGTTTGATTCTCCTTTCTCAATATTATTTATAAAATAAAATAAAAATTCTGAAGCAAATTATGCATGCATGCAAGATTATAGTACAGTAATAATATAAAGTTTTAAATGGTGCAATTAATTAATTAAATCAAGTGAAATGAATTGGGGATATGTATATGACCTCTGGGAAGGTGGCAAGGAGGTCTCGAAGGGAAGCAGGAGAGACCTCAGCTGTGTAGACAGGGGCAATCATGAAGGCCAAGCCAACACCAATGCTGGCTGCCAAGTTGCTTGCTGTGAGAAAAGCATAGCTATTGGCACAAGCCATGACCATAGCCCCGATCAAGAACATAAACCCTGACAGTATAATTGTGTATCTGCGACCAATCCCATCGCATATTTTGCCTCCAGCTAAGGAACCAATCAGAGAGTAGAAGTTGAAAATCCCGAGGAAGATTTCTACCTCATCTGATGAGATTTTTAGCTCTTTTGTGATGTATAGTATTGCTCCACTCATTGAACCAAAATCTGTAAATCAAATAGGAGTCCATAATTGGTATTGCCAAAACCCTGACGGTAGTATTGCCAAGTGGCGGTCGTTTTTATTTGGTTGGAGGAGTTTCACCAATTCGGTTCATATGAATGAGAAGACAATACATATTTCTGATGAGTGATACCTAGTTATGACTATCCACAATGTATTGGCATAATTTTAGTATGATGTGTCATCACATTGTAAAAGTAACTTTGTAAATATCCTATCATTTGTCAAAAGATCTCAATGCAACGATTAGTTTCGTCAACTGATTACTAAATTATGCATGGAATCTTTACCTTTTACAGACAATTGTATTTCTATAATTAAGGGTCGTTTGGAAGTGATTTTGGATATACCATAATCATTTATGGGAAGAAGCACATCTCATGTGCTTCTCCAGAAAATTAGCTTTAGTGATTTAAAGTGCACCTCTCATGTGCTTCTCCATAAAATTACTTAAAATAACTTAAAGTGATTATTTTGATAAGTGATTCTCCACAAAAGTGATTATTGGCCTCTCCAGAATTACCCACAAATGAGTCCTAAGTCACATCATCTTGTTATAATTGTTACTTATAAATTACATAAAACTAATGCAAGAATTAGCTTTGTGCCCCAATAAACACAAAATTATGTTTAGAATATTGGACTTTGAACTGATATAATAATAATAATAAAATATTGTATATTTTCATTGCAGGCTAAGGTTATTCTTTTTTTATTATAATATTTTGTTTTTCATCTACAATACATGGCATCTGTACAGTACAATATACAGCACCACATGCATATCACTACTACAAAATCGCAATAGACGACGGTAATTTACCGTCGTAAATTTAGTTTTTCAACCGTCGAGGAATCGACCGACATCTTTTACGCATAAAATCACGACGGTAAAATCCCGTCGTCTATTAATTTAAAGACGACGGTTTTTATGAAATACATGACGCCTATTATATGTAAAGACAACGGTTTGTAAAATCGCCGCCTATTATGAAATAACGATCGTCTATTATATGTAAAGACGACGGTTTTTATGAAAAACTGTCGCCTATTATATATAAAGACGACAATTTTTATGAAAGAAATGTCGTCTATTATATGTAAAGAAGACGGTTTTGTGATAGAATTGTCGTCTATTAATGTAAAGACGACGGTTTTTTGAAAGAACTGTCTGCTTATTATATCCAAAGATGTAGTAATTTTACATTTTATCTTTTTTCTTGCTTCCAATGGTTCTCTACAACGATTTTAGCTAAAAAAACAACCATAATGCTTTGTGAACAATAAATTCAGCTCCAAATAATCCACACCATACAAAAATATACTCAAGAATAATTTGTTTCATAAAACTTGAAGATTCAATAATAATTACATAGTTTACCAATCTTCATTCCTATATATCCATACAAAATATCATATCCATAATATTAAACTATAATTAGAAAAAGAGGGCTACATATGAAATTCGATTCGAATTTCATCAATTTGTTCTTGTGTGTATGAGTTAGCGTTGCCTTCTTGCAATCGCAAAACCAGGATTAAAAAGAAGCAAGTTTTAGTTAGAGATACATTTATAAACCTTTTGCAACTATAACAGATTAAAAAAAGAAACAAGAAACAAAAGCCAGAAGAGGGGAGCATAACTTATTTGGATTTCCTCGACTTGGAGCAAATTAACTTCAAATAATTTGAGAAACTGAAAACCGGAATGAAAGATTAGAATATGAGCAGCCGGAATGAAATGTACCTCGACTTGGAGCAATCGATGGAGACAGAAAACTTTAAGGTTAGAATATGAGTTGAAGAAAGATAGCGAAATGTTATATATATAGGGTTTAGGGCAAATTTGAAAAATTACAATTCGCGGTCAAATTTTTCAAAAGACCGCGTTTTAAAGACGACGGAAAGTAAAATTAAAACGTCGTATAAATTAAAATATACACGACGGTTTTTAAATAATAGGACGTTATAAATATATACTACGTCGCTTAGTTACAAAATAAAGTCGTTGTAAAATATTTTCACAACCTTCAAAGCATAAAACCGACGTCTTAAATAAAAATAACTACAGAGAAATAGAAATTTGTGTTAAACAAGAAACTAAATATGCAATCTCTGGGAACTCGGTTGTTGTTTTACACCAAACCAAAGTTCTTAGATTGGTTGGGTGTAAAAACACAAGCGAGTTCCAAAGAAAGACATCTTGCATGACCGAAACCATTCAGAGATGTGAGAATTGAGATATACTGAACGTTTGGAATAAAAACTCCAATTTAAAGGAATTATTTAGAATTGGAAAACTAAAAGTGACTTTATTACGACTTGGAAACCGAAAAGGGCCTTTATTTCGACTTGGAAACCTAAAAGCCGCCGTTTCAAAGGTGCCCAATTTCGCAGAGATAAAGCGTGACGTTTCAATTCGAAAGTTTGAAGTTGAAACCTAGAACGACGGTATTTATGTTTTCCGCGTCGCTTGACTGACGTTTATTTCGACTTTTGTTGTCGCGCTTGTTTTAAACAACAACGACGGTATAATTAATAGAAACGACGTGAAAATGATTTACAACGGCGATATAATTAATAGAACTGTCAGATTATCTGAAAAACCACGACGTTATATTATATTATGACGACGTGGTAACGATTTACCACCACCTTTTATTTATAAGAACTGCCGTAGTCTAATGTGTAATACGGCGTAAAATAATAAAAGACAGACGTGGTTAATTAACTTTACATGTCGGTAATTATCAAATTACGGTCGTATTAAATAGTACTTGATACGCCTATTAATAATACAATTACCGTCGTGTTTATTGGATGTTCAAAACGGCGGTATTATATGTAAAACGTCGTCTATAATTACTACGTCGGTATATTTACACCTACCGTCGTTGTTTATTTGTTATCTTTCGCAGATAAAACGTGGACGTTTTAGTTCGAAAGTTTCAAGTTGAAACCTACAACGACGGTATTTATGTTTTCCGTCGTCGTTGTAATCAAGTTTATTTTGACTTTTGTTGTCGCGCTTGTTTTAAACAACGACGGTATAATTAATAGAAACGACGTGAAAATGATTTACAACGGCGATATAATTAATAGAACTGTCGTATTATCTGAAAAACCACGACGTTATATTATATTATGCCGACGTGGTAACGATTTACCACCACCTTTTATTTATAAGCACTGTCGTAGTCTAATGTATAATACGGCGTAAAATAATAAAAGACAGACGTGGTTAATTAACTTTACATGTTGGTAATTATCAAATTACGGTCGTATTAAATAGTACTTGATACGTCTGTTAATAATACAATTACCGTCGTGTTTATTGGATGTTCAAAACGGCAGTATTATATGTAAAACGTCGTCTATAATTACTATGTCGGTATATTTACACATACCGTCGTTGTTTATTTGTTATCTGGAATGTCATGTTTCATAAGACGACGCTTTTAAAGTTTTATGCGTCGTGTTTTAAAAATGCCCAAATGAATTTCCAATTTTTAGGTGTTTTAGTTTCTGATCCACGTCGGTTTTTATATTACCGTCGTCGTTTAAAATTTAACGATGGTATTTATTTTATCCGTCGTCGTTTTACCGACGTCTATTTCGATTTTTGTAGTAGTGTATACAGTATACTATGAGCTTGGCAAATAATAGCTCTTGGCCATATAAACTTAGTCATCATCGTTAGGGACCTCTCATTTGTGAATTAAAAGAGGAAGGTGTGTTTACCAAACTTCAACGTTGGCCTGATCACTCACAACACGCGCCCCATATTTTATATTTTGTTCTTGGACATGCACGGTTGGCCCTATGTACACTTCCGAAAAGTAAAGGAGATTTTCGTTCACATCTACACAAACATATTTTAGCTAAGTGCGCTAACTGGAATGATATCTACATAAAATTTACTGAAAAAATAACAAAAATAAATACTACAATAAGAGTAGATGTGAGTTCGGCCATTTGGTTAATATGTTCATTCCTTTATACCCGAGTTTGATTCCTCTCTCCATAAATTACAATAGTAGGTAGTTGTGTTAAAAAAATTTGGAGGAAGAGGACCTATACGTGATACTACTACTAGTGCCAAATCATGCAAAAATTTGTGAGGCTATTACTATCTAGCCTTGAAGCCGGCAGTATCTTAATTCTAGGCGACTCGGTTAGCATTCTTCTTGATCATGTTTAAGAGCAAAATATATATTCCTTTATAAAATAGCCGATTAGATCAAGAATCACTAGTCAAGTATTACCACTTTTGCAACGATGTACTAATATTATACAAAAAATTGGGTCTCTGTACGGTAGTGTTTGGGAATAAATTTCAATATTTTTTAATTTTATTTTGTTGCCTTAATAAAAATCTTGAATTTCAAGGGTCCTATACGATGACATTTCTGAACATGCTTATTAGTGAATCAAGACTTTCTATTATTATGTAAATAAGGTTCTTAATTATATGAAAAAATACTAATAAATATTACATTCAACAATTTTAAGTGTATACTCTGCGATGAATCAAGCAAGGTGAGAAAAGAAGCAGTACTCTAATCAAGAATTCTACTCTAAATTAATCTGGAAATTAAAGAACATCAAGTAAAAAATTAAATCATGTTAATTACCTACAGTATCCTAGTAAGACAGAAGCAAATTTATTTGTTTTGGGTTTACGTGGGGATTCAATAAAATCCCAGCTAACATCCTGAGACTTGATTGAAATTACATCGTTTCCAGCTCCCTGGTTGGCCATTCCAGTGAGCTTGGGAGAGGGAGAGATATAAAGGTTTTAAATTTGTTAATAAAGGCTAGAAATGGCATGTACGAGCTTCATCTCCTCACTACTTAAATACACCAATTTTTAGAGTCCATATGCAGACGTTTTCGCGTAAATAGACCCCTTTCTAATCTTCAATGGTCCAATTGAAATTTTATTATTTATTATTTATTTTTGTGGGACTGTAGCACATCAATTTGTTTTTCTGTTTTTTTTTTTTATAAAAAAATTTTTAATTTTTTTCCAAGCGTATGCGTTTTATTTGTTCTTTTAATGATTTGGATAGTAACGGAGAACACACATATCCAAAATTATGCACTCCATTCTTCTACTATTGCATAGAAATATTTAAGATTTCGGGGGCCTCTCTACTCATTGTCAATTTTCTTTTAATTGTATGCTCTAATTCTATCATGATATTAGAGCGATGTCATATGTCAAACCTAAAGGTCATGCGTACTCCCACGTTATCTAATAACTATTGGCAAAGAATTGCATAGTAATTTCATCACATCTCGAAAGTTTTAGAACATCTACAATCATGCTCCCGATTTTGGGAATTCAGAGGCATATGACAATAACCAACAGTGCCTTACAAAAGATGCATCTTCTAAGAATAAATTAGAATTGTACGGTCATTATCTTCCATATTGTTAACCAACAACGCCTTACAAAAGATGCATCTTCTAAGAATAAATTATAATCGTGGGCACGGTACGGGATGACACGGGATGGAGGTCATCCCGATGTCAATACCAGATAAAAGTTTCGGGACGGTATGACACGGGATGAAGGATTTTCACAAGACGTTCAAACCATACCGGCCCCAAACGGGACCGGTACGGTTCGGTATCAAAACTGATATCGTTGAAAGAAACTCAGTTTTTCATAAACCCAATCTTTTGCCCAATATCATCTCCCTTCAATAGAGACCAATCATCATCTCTCTGTCTGTCTCTCATCATCCAAGTCACAATATCAAAACCCATGCTGAAATGCTTTCTCCATCTATCGCTGCTATATCCAAATCCAATCTTCTTTGCTTATGTTCTCACTTGTCACCCAATAGAGCTTCTCTGCTCATCCATTGTAGCAAAACCCTTTAACTCCAATTACCTCTATAATGGAAGGTACTTTCTTTCCATTCAGACAGCATATCCCCTTCCAACAAATAGACCAATACAACCAAGCCCTCCCTGTGAAATTCAATTCAACAACATTGCCGCCCTCCTCAGATTCCATCTCCTCCCACTAGTAAAAATACCCTTGCGCGACCAAATTTTGCTGACGAACACAATTGCTCGCTCAAAGTCACTTATGCGACTAAATTCAACACTTTGTCGCTCAAAATATTGCGCGACTAAATTTTGCGCAACGAAACACACATCGTCGCACAAAGTCACTTTGCGCGACGACACAACATCGTCCCGCAAAGTCTTTACAAAAATAAAAAAATTATTTTTAAAAATTTTTTACTTTGACTTTGCGCGATGAAAAACATCGTCGCACAAAGTGACTTTGCGTGACGAAATAATAACTTCATCCTGCAAAGTCTTTACAAAAATAAAAAAAAATTGTAAAAATTTTTTGACTTTGCACGACGAAACAACATCATCGCACAAAGTGAATTTGCACGACGAAACAATAGATTCGTCCCAAAAAGTCTTTACAAAAATAAAAAATTATTTTTAATAATCTTTGACTTTGCGCGACAAAAGAACATCGTCGCACAAAGTGACTTTGCACGACGAAACAATAGATTCGTCCCGCAAAGTCTTTACAAAAATAAAAAAATTATTTTTAAAAATCTTTGACTTTTGCGCGACGACAGGACATCGTCGCGCAAAGTCAAAGTGACTTTGCGCGACAAAACAATAACTTCGTCCCACATAGTCTTTACAAAAATAAATAAAGTAAAAAAATTATTTTTGTAAAGATTTTGTGGTATCCACTAGTGTAAATATTTTAAATTGACGATCGAATTAGTTCATTGTATTCATATGGGGTCAAGGAGTGTAGCTATAAAAAATCATCAAAATCGAAGTTGAAATAACTGTTAAATCGTGATTTTTCGTTTATAACCGTCGAAAAGTTTTGTCCCCTTACTTGATATCTGAATGTTTATTTTTTCCGATTTTTGGCGTATATGATCTCGAAGTATAAACAAACAAGTTTGACGGTTGGATCATTGAAACTAGTTTCGTAGAATGCGTATGCCATCAAAACAATATATTCACTAACAATTAAGCGTTTATTTATACTTTCGTTAAATATAACATAAGATTTTGTGGTATCCATCCACTAGTGTAAATATTTTAAATTGAAGATCAAATTCAGTCATTGTATTCATATAGGGTCAAGGAGTGTAGCTGTAAAAAATCATCAAAATCGGAGTTAAAATAACCGTTAAATTGTGATTTTTCATTTATGACCGTCGAAAAGTTTTGCCCCATTACTAGATCTCTAAATGTTTATTTTTTCCGATTTTTGGCATATATGATCTCGAAGTATAAACAAACAAGTTTGACGGTTTGATCGTTGAAACTAGTTTCGTAGAATGCGTATGCCATCAAAACAATATATTCACTAACAATTAAGAGTTTACTTTCTTTAAATATAACATAAGATTTTGTGGTATCCACTAGTGTAAATATTTTAAATTGACAATCGAATTAGTTCATTGTATTCATATTGGGTCAAGGAGTGTAGCTGTAAAAAATTATCAAAATCGGAGTTGAAATAACCGTTAAATTGTGATTTTTCGTTTATAACCGTTGAAAAGTTTTGTCCCATTACTTGATCTCTGAATGTTTATTTTTTCTGATTTTTGGCGTATATGATCTCGAAGTATATAAACAAACAAGTTTGACGGTTGGATCGTTGAAACTAGTTTCGTAGAATGTGTATGCCATCAAAACAATATATTCACTAACAATTAAGAGTTTATTTATACTTTCTTTAAATATAACATAAGATTTTGTGGTATCCACTAGTGTAAATATTTAAAATTGAAGATAAAAACTAGTGTAAAGAATTCGTCACGCAAAACTCAAAAATTTGGGCGGGCACCAAAAATGGGATGCGGGAATTTTTTAAATTTTTTAAGACTTTGCTCGCGACCAAGGATTCGTCGCGCAAAACTCAAAATTTGGGCGGGCACCAAAAATGGGACGCGGGAATTTTTTTTTAAAGATTTTACGCGACCAAACAATAACTTCGTCGCGCAAAGTCTTTACGGTTTTTAAAACCAAAATAACTCCTCCAGCATTTTCTCAATTTCTTTATCTACTCTTACCTCTCCTCTCTCTTTCCCTCTCCCCAAATCCGACCCTTTCTCTCACACTCACTCCTCTCACTTAATCTCTCATCTCTCTCTTCACTATCTCTCACTCTCACTCACTCTCTCATCTCTCTTTTCACTATCTCTCACTTTCACTCACTCACTCACTCTCTCATCTCTCACTCTAATTCTCTCACTCACTTCTCCCTCTCATTCTCACTCACTCTCAATCTTGCCAAAAGGTATAGTCTCTCCAAATTTATTTTTGTTATTATTTTATGTTATTTTTTTGTTATTTGACCATATTTGTTTTTTTGTAGGGAATCATCGAGACTTTGACAGCTAAAGTTGAGGTTTAGGACGCTATCGAAACATATCCTTCGCTACTACCACCACAATAGGCTTGTATTAGGATTCTATTATTGTACTTTGTTAATTTATGTGTACATTTTGAATATTATATATATATATAGGATAATTTGATCACTATTTTTCATATGTAATTTTATTTTGAATATGTCAATTTAAATTAAAGTAATTAAAAAAATAAAATCATACAATTAAATTAAATTTAAAAAGTAAAAATTCAAAATAATTAATATAAGAGAAATAATTTTTTTAAAAAGTAAAAAAACCTTGCGCGACAAAATATTTCATCGCACAAACTATTAAATTAATTTATTTTAATTAAAAATTTTTAAAACGCAAAAATTAAAAAATTTGAAATATTTCGTCGCGCAAAGATTTGAGCGACGTTATGTTTCGTCGCGCAAAGAATATTTGTGCGACGTTAGGTTTCGTCGTGCAAATCTACTTTGCGTGACGTTAGTTTTCGTCGCGCAAATCTACTTTGCGTGACGAATATTATTTTTGGTCGCGCAAACCCTTTCTTCACGAGCTTTGCGCGACGGATCTTACGCGACCAAAATTTCATCTCGCAAGTTTTGCGCGACAAAATTGTACTCTGCGCAACAAACTTATTTCGTCGCGCAAAGTATTTTTTGTAGTAGTGCATATCGTATAATTTATGGAGTTGAAAGAGTCCAAACATAGGGAAGAACTGGATTTTGGTATATTTGATGTTCGGCCAAGTCGCATAAAGAATATTTGCTGCAGGACTTACAAGATCCAAATACTGCAGAAAATTCTCACATTCCGTACGTAGTCAATTTAGTACAATTTGGGTTCGACCAAAACGAAAAGTGCATATCCACCATGAGAGAACTTTCTTTTGTTTCGACCAAAAAAGTCTTGCAGGAGACAGAGTCAATGAAATTTCTCACTCACAAATTTAATTTGAAAAGCCTCACAATATATTTTTGAGATAAAATTATTAGGGTTGATGGCTACAAATGTGTGACTTCCCTCCTGAAGTTTCCATGGTCTTCACTTCCCTCAAAATAAAGAAAAAGAAGCATCTTCTGTTAAAAGAAGAAAAGAAAAGAAAAAGAAGCATTATCAAAGCTACCATGTAAATCAATTGCACAAACACCTATATAATACCAGCCAGCTACAGCTGTATAGTTGAATAATATTTAAGCTAAAACTTTGTATCACCCAATATTATTTTATTCAAGTCTTCTGGTCCTTTGACGATTCTCCATGGAAGTGCGGGAACTTAATTAATGTTAAATACTACTTTGCAGCCCTAATCTATTGCTAATTCTTACGTAATGGGTCGGCTTTAGAGTAATTAGGTCTTCTAGAGCACTACCCCTTTGTCATTTTGGGAATTAGTTACATACCAATACCACCATATTTTCATGTGCTACATACGAAAATTTAATTTGGTCATTGAGAAAAAATTTAGTCAAATTGGTCAATATGTTTCCCAAAGTTCACAATTTATAGACATTCCGTTATCTTTCGTTAAGTGCAGTTTTATTTATTTATTTATTTTTAATGGGTGCTCTATCACCTTGAAGAAAATAATTTGGAGGAACGTGTTTTGAAGGTGGAACTTAACGGAAGATAACGAAATGTCTATAAATTGTAAACTTTAGGAAACACAATGACCAATTTGGCAAATTTTTTTTTTTTGAGTAACCAAATTGAATTTTCGTGTAAAATCCAGTGACAAAAAGGTATTTAACCATTTAAACTTACCATCATACTTACTTATCATCAATCTTTTAGATGCTTGTTCATCAAGATATTCAACAATGTTTTGTTTCTTCCTTTTTAATTTATTTAATAAAAACATTAAGACAGTAAGATCTAAGTTTTATTACATTTCCCTGCCCATTTGGTTGATAATTCACAACTGCCCAATGCACGTGTTGAATTTTTCTCAACTCAACTAGTACTCAGCAATATTCAAAGTCATGTAATGTGTTTGGAATTATATAGCTAGTTGTCTAGGGCATGACTTTTTCTTTTTGGTGAAATGGGTGGCCCCCAAACAAAAGGGCATGACTTTTTTACAACATAATTTCTTGTTGTTTAAGAAGCCGCGTACCTATAATACTGGCAATTTTTTTTTCTCTTTTCTCAAAATTGTCTTTGCTCTCGGCATCCTATTTGTCAATATGCTTAAACTACAATAGTCTAGAACAAGAAGAAAGCTTGGCATTCGCTGTAAACTTTGAATTAATAAAGGCTAAATTCACAAGAAATCCAATACATTATAAAAGGTTTCAGTAATTGATTCGCCAAATTTATTCACGAAACAAATAATATTTTACATGTTAGTGCTTTGGTAAGGTTTAAAATGGGCCCAAATTTGAAACAAACGAGACTTTGTCTTTGATGAATAAATTTTGGCGTCTCCATCACATCCACACATGTGTGTGGAAGATTTAGTAGTTGTTTTCAGATATGGGTCGAAGCACTTAATCAATCACATCCAGACACGAATGAAGTGTCTAATTTGAAAAGTAGTCTGAAATAGAGACAGAACTGGTCCAACTTAAACTTGTTCTAGCGACATGCATACAAGTTTAGGTCAAAGTTGGAAGGTGAAAAGATCTCTATTTAAGGCATAGCTCGGTGCTCAAGGTTACTAAACTCTTCATCAGCCTTCTTTTAGGATTCAAGCTTCTTCTCTCTGCAGTTTAATTCATTAGTTCATAATATATAAATAAGCACTCTTCCTTCCGAGTACCTCTCCTACCTTTCCTGTGTTCTGCATCATTCATCGCAAGGCTTTTCTTTTGTCTCAAATGGAGAGAGCAAGCTCATTTCTTCAGTCTCCCACTTACGGAAACATCGTCACCATTCTTAGCATTGATGGAGGTGGAATTAGAGGGATTATTCCTGGAACTATACTCAGATTCCTAGAGTCTGAGCTTCAGGTAATTAAGCATATATATATCAAAAACCATAATTTAACTTTAATTAAGGATGTTTAAAATGATAGTCTTGCTAATTTATTTTCACTTGAACTTTGGCCACATGCAGAAGTTGGATGGTGAAGCTGTAAGGCTGGCAGATTACTTTGATGTGATTGCAGGGACTAGCACAGGTGGGCTTGTGACTGCCATGCTTACTACCCCAGATGAAAATAATCGCCCGTTGTTTTCTGCTAAAGACATTAACGATTTTTATCTCGAACACTGTCCTAAAATCTTCCCTCAAGACAGGTACCTAACTAGCTATTTCACATCAATCTTAACTTTAAATCAATGTCATTAACCTTGTGCATGTACATCAATTATTAGTATAATTAAGCTCATCTTGAACACCCTTTTCTTTTTCTTTTTAATATCATACATATAGTGGCTAACAATCACATATATTTTGCTTGTGCAGCAACTCTACATTGCTTGGTGACGCTATGGAAATGGTAAAAGCTGTGTCAGGACCAAAGTATGATGGGAAGTATTTACATAAGGTAGTGAAGGAAAAATTAGGAGACAAACGACTAACGGACACGTTAACTAACGTTATAATCCCAACTTTTGATATAAAGCGGCTCCAACCAATGGTCTTCTCTAGCTATGAGGTTTGTTTTCATATCTTTGAATTTATATATATGTATATATATATGTTTGTTTTGTTAAATCTAATATTGTTATGTTGTTGGTTTTGTGTTTTGATGGTGATTATAGGAGAAAAAGAACTCCAGCATAAATGCTTTACTGTCGGATATATGCATTGGGACTTCAGCAGCCCCAACCTATCTTCCAGCGCACCATTTTGAAACCAAAACTTCCACTGGTGAATCAAGAGATTTCGATCTCATTGATGGTGGAGTTGCTGCTAACAACCCGGTATATTTATAATTAAATTATGACGTTGATCTATAATACATCATGCAATTTCAAAAATTACCTTCAAATCATCTTATAGAACAAGAGCATACTTAGCTCTCGTATGTATAATTTTTTTCTCATCAGGCTTTGGTTGCTATAAGCGAAGTGACAAAAGAAATTCACCACGGAAATGAAGACTTCTTTGCAATGAGGTCAACTGACTATGGTCGGTTCTTAGTGATATCGTTGGGTACTGGTTCAGCAAAATCTGAAGAGAAGTATCATGCCGATGATGTAGCTAAATGGGGTCTTTTGGGATGGTTGACGAATGGGGGTTCCTCTCCATTGATAGATGTATTTACTCAAGCAAGTAGTGACATGGTCGATTTCCACCTTGCTACTGTTTTTCAAGCTCTTGAGTGTGAGAAAAGTTACCTCCGAATTCAGGTATATATGTAAGAGATAAATTATTATATAGGGTACTATATATATTTACTATCATACTATGAATCTATACAAAATTCAAGCCGTACTCAATCAACGATCCAAATTCAGAGTAAAAATCGATCATTAACGTGTTGAATTGAAAAATATATGGTGTAGGATGACACCTTGGAGAAGACTGTGGCTTCAGTGGATATTGCAACGCAAGAAAACTTGAATAACCTTGTAAAAGTTGGAGAGGACTTGTTGAAGAAACCGGTTTCGAGGGTGAATTTGCAAACCGGTGTCTATGAGCATGCTCATCAGGATACAAATGAAGAAGCTCTCGTAAGGTATATATATTTGATTACTCACCAATCTAATGTGATTTTTTTAGCATGATCATAAATATGTTATATTGATTAAACATTAATCACAATTAATTTTCTTAATTAATCTGAATGTATGTAGGGTGGCGGGAATTCTGTCTAGAGAGAGGAAGTTCCGTGAAACAAGATCACCACATGGAAAGGCCGTAGCTGCAGCCAGCAACTCCAACTGATCATCTATTGCTGATCTCACACTGATTATTCTCTTTAATTCATTAGTTCATTTTTAATTAAAATAAAGCACTATATGAATAAATAACCATATGGTGAAATTAGTGCTAATTCATTATTCATCTTGTATTTCATTAGTACTGAATTTAATTATTTTCTCTCAATTGCAATAAATACCGACCAGCTTGTTGGTTGTGATCAGCAATATTTCCTTCATTTTTTTATTTGAGTTATATATAAAAGTAAGTTAATTTGTTCTATTTTTCTTTTCCTAGTTTCCCCAAAATTAAATAAATAGTAGTTGAAAACCAAAAGAAAAAAAAAGTTGAAGAAGAAAATAGTTCAAACAGTACGGCTATGTAAGACAAAGAAAAAGGGAGAAAATTGCATTTTGGTGTATGATGTTCGACTTGTTGGTTTGTGGACTTGTTGGTAACAATCATAATCCAAGTTGCCTATTAGTTGGAAAGAAAGAAAAAAATCATGGTTTCTGGGTCTCAGACTCAGACCACAAAATGACCAAATGGTCAATATGCATGCCAGCTCCAACTACTTTCAATATCTACTTTGCAAGAATTTTCAAACCTTTTGTTTGGAGATTGAATTTTATTGGCGACTGGCCGGGGGCATAAAATAAACCATATAGTACTATATTCCATATATTCCATAAATTCCCTTGTACGTATTATTTACGTTTTAATGCTTGGTATTACAACAAAAAGGTCAGTAGTGATCAATTTCTCAACGATCAAACATATATCCTAGGCGGGCTTACTTCTTTCCTATAACACATAGTGACCAATTAACTTTCTTTAAAAAAGAAATTATTATTCGAGCATTGACTTTTTCTCCGGCAAGAGTGAGTAACGACCGTCTCTTCTTCGTCGAGCACGAGAGTGAAAGCGAGCGAATTGCAACCGTCTTCGTGAAGCAAGAACGAAAGTGAGCGAGCGAGCTTCCTCGTACTCAACCCAGCAATATTCAAAATCAAGTAATGTGTTTGGGATTATAGCTAGTTGTCTAGGGCATGACTTATGACAACATCATTTCTTGTTTATGAAACATGTGACACTGTATGCGTCACATATAATTATATAATCATACCACCATGTAATTCAATTACGACCGTTCCCTGTTATATTGTTTTCATGTATAATAGAGAAAAATAACAAAGTCAAAATAATAAAAACTAAATTTATTAATATTTGATTTATCATATTAAAATGAATGTGAAATTTAGAAAAGACAAAAAAAGTACATAAGCATTTGAATATTCAGTAGAATAATCATTTGATAGGCTAATCATATGCATAATTTGTCAAGAGTGCTGCTAAATGAACCCTAAAATTAACTGAGTACATCCTACTTCAAAAGTATTTATTGAATTACTGATTTACCCTAATATAAAATGATCAAAAAGAATATATGAAATTGTTAAACAAATATAATTTTAATAAGTACACCCTACTGACTATATTCAACCCTAATCAAGAGATTGCTTGTTTACCCTCCAGCTCTTTTTCTGATACGAATCTTTCGGCTTCAGCGCGGCTTGGAGTAGATGAAGCCTCCTTCTTTCTTCTCGTAACTATCAACTTGGATAGGAAAAGCAGCCTTCAATTCGGTGTTGGACAGCTTGGCTGTTGACTTGGCTGTTGTCAATGTCGACTAGCGCTGCATATTGATTGGACAACCTAAAAGCCTTGCTTGTAGTCTTTAGTTTTGCATATATAAACTTGTATATATGGTGAAATTTTATTCTAGTTTATTGTTTCATGACAGAACTTCATATAATTTTGTTCCACTGACGGAACTACCTACCTAACAGTAGCCTGAGTAGTTTTTTTTTTAAAAAAGAAGGAATTAACCTATATAGCACATGCCGTTCACCTCACTTCTGGATTTGCTGTCTTCCATTTTTGTCTTGTTGTGCTTTTTTTTTTTTCAATGCATGGCTAAATTTTATATATGAATAAAGTATTTTAATATAATAAAGTCTTCTATGAATAAAGTCTTAATTTAATTCTATAGTTTACTTTTTCCAATTTGTATTTCTTAATTCTTATAGATAGTGGAGTGAGAGTAAGAAAGGGTAACAATTTACATGGAATTAGCAGGGCTTTAGGTTCTCATATAAAAAGTATTCTAATATGACCTCAATTATAATAGTATTTAGTATCCTAGTTTGCAATTTGTGCTATCAAAATCGATCTCTTCGTCAATGTAAGGGTAAGCTATTATTTTTTATTTATGTATTTGGATTCTTATCCTAGGTTGTATCAAAGCTTCTTTTGTACTTTTGAAATTATGCAGATTTGCAAATTGGGTTACTTTTGAAATTTTGGAATGGATGCTTCATACATTTCGAGGGAGTCATCAAAAGAGTAATTAACTTTGATTTTTTTTTGTTTAGGCTAAAGCTTGTTTATCGAACAACGATGAATATGACGTGGTTGATTCCTTATAAAGAAAGATTTGTTGCTGCTTGGACGAACACATGTATGCATTTTGGGAATACAACATCAAATAGGTATTTGTTATTGATTTTCAGTTAATATTTATATATCATACATTATATATTACTTCACATGAAACATGTTGCTACAATATACAGGGCGGAGACTGCACATGCAAAGCTGAAGAAACAACTTGGTAATAGCATGTGTACATTTGGGACATCATGGGACAAAATCCATTCTTTAATAGAATTGCAACACACTGAGATAAATGCATCATTTGAGAAGAGTATGTCATTTGTGCAACATGACTGCAGGAAAGAAGACTTCAAGGAGTTGATTGGTTTTGTATCTATTTCTGCGTTGGATAATATTATGGTTGAGCTGAAGCGGTTAGATTATGTTGGATTCTATCTATCGCCATGTGATTTCTATTGGATTTGTTAACCACAACCACTGGATTAAGGTAAACAATTAAGATGTTTATGCATATATATGTTTGCTTACTATTCTTTTCACATAACTTGATTTTTTTATTTTATTTTACAGGTTTATTTGGAAGGTCAACACCCTATGCCACCAGTTGATGAGCGTTGGTTGAGATGTGCAACCATAATTGCATCATATTGGCTTACTCCATATCATGATCGTATACGTCAGTTCAGATATGAAGCTGGTGTAGCAAACCCTTATGATAATGACCCTATATTTGTTGAGTAGTTTTGTAAAGCATCATATTGGTGACATTAATTATTATTCTTATTTTCATTATACCATTGGCAGTCCTTGTTTTGTAACATAAATATAATAATTATAATGGCTTTTTGCTCATTTGGCTTCTTCCAGCACAAAAAATGTTATGAGATAATTTTTGCTTAATTTCTCATTTGTCCTGTTGTGTTTTTAACGAAAGGGGGTGGTGATTGCAAGAACTTGGGATTGCAAAAAAAGTAGTTTTAGTAGAAGCATAAATTCATATGAAAAGTCAAAGATTTATAAACACTATTAAAAAGTCAAGCTAAAAATCAACTATAAAGTAATGCTACAAGTATTAGGGTGTACCGGGTATTTTTGGTAGTTCAATAGGGTGTACTTAGTTAATTTTATATTTTAATTAAAATATTATGGTGTACTTAAATCATAGGGCAAAACTTTTTGACAACATCATATCTTGTTGTTTCAAAGTCAAGTAATGTGTTTGAAATATTTCTTAAAATTGACTTGCTTATCGGCATTGTCACGACCCAACTCCCCTAACACGATATTGTCCGCTTTGGGCCTCCGCCCTCACGGTTTTGCCTTTGGGAACTCACGAGCAATATCTTCCCAAAGAGGTCACCCATCCTGGGATTGCTCCAGCCCACTCGCTAACTTCTGAGTTCTTAAGAACTGGCCAATGAGCTCCCAAAAGGCCTCGTGTTAGTTAGAGACGTGCCCACACATATAAGGCACATCACCTTTCCCTCCCCGAGCGATGTGGGATTGCTCACCGTTCTCGCTTTCCAAGCCCAAGACACAGTCTTATCGGCATCCTGTTTATTTATTGGCATTCCTTGTAATATTCCTATTGACTCTTTTCTCCAGCACCTTCTGAGCCTCTCTTCACCACCCAACAATCCCCCAAGCTCAAATCTTTAAACCCACCTCAGCAAACCAATGGAAATTTCCCTTCTCTTCAAATTTCAGTTGATTCAACTCCAAAACAGCATCATCAATTGAAGAAACCCGCTTCAATTTTGGTCCCAAAGTTTGAGGACGATAAAATAGAGGAAGTGGAGAAGAAGATGAGATTGAGATGGATCGACCGATGGTGGAGGGAAGGAGAGATAGAGGGAAGGAGAGAGACACAGACGGAGGAAGGAAAACAAAAGCTTCTAGATCTGAAAATAATTTTCGTTCATGAGATGAGAGATACAGAGATACTGAAAATTTGGGATTAATATTTATTATTTAATAATAATTGGTTACTGTTCGGTACAGTATGACACCAAACGGGATCACAAATCTAATACCGGTGTCATGCCAAACAGTAACGGGATGACAAAGTTTCATCCCGTTTACACTTCAACATCAAACGGTTTGGCACGAGATTGGCACGGTTTGCACGATTTCAGGACGGTATCGGTATTCCGGTTTTGATGCCCTTCCATATTGTTGAAAAAAATGAAAAATGGAAGTCTCATGCCCTTTCTCGAGCAGGTAGACATATTTTGATTATATATTCAAATTTATTTGGAATATGAAATCATTAATGCCATTTTTTCTTTGTGCAAACAACAAAGACTCAGTCCTTTGCCAAGGTATTTATTTTTTCAACTTTGTCAAAAGATTTTTCTACTGGGGTGAAACCGGAAAATATCAGTTTTGCGTAACTATTTTTTATCGGGTGCATTTTTGTTCATTACTTTAACTCAAATTATATGCTCACCACCCTTTTCAATATTTGACAAGTGTCTATATACATAACCATAGTTAAATTTTTACTTTAATTTATGTAACCATGGTTATGTATATAGACTCGTGTCAAGTATTGAGAAAGCATACACCTTGAGTTAAAGTGGTAAGCAAAAATGTTTATGTTTTTATTTTTTTTATTTTTATTTTTTTAATCAAAGAGAGACGGAAATTCGAACCATGAACTTTTATCAAATTCCGTTAAAGCTATTTATTGTTGAGGATCGAATAACCTACCTGAAATTAATCTACAAGCTAGCAACAATATGTAGGACAGTTTATCCATAATGGATAATTGGCTTTACATGTCTCTGAAGACAATGTCTATGAAGACATGCTTGCACTGTTTTGGGTTGCCAAATCCGGCTTCAACATTCCAAATCGCATATGGTCGTCTCAGAAATGTTGGGTTGCATTAAAACATGCATGTTCTGTTTTATATGATAGATTTACAATAAATGCCATGCCTCTGATTGTTGCCTAAACCTTCGTGAGGTAAGTAGCTTTCAAATTTCAATTTGCAGCTGAGATGTAAGGGGAAAACCACCAGAACATTGCGTTTATTCACAAATTCTTTGGACTTGTAGGTTATTTTAGCAAGGGCTTGTAGCTCAAGTAGTTAAGAGCATTTATCTCTGTACTTGAGGTGCTATGTTCAATTCCCCTACCCCAATATCACCTGTATAAAAAAATATATATATTATAAAGTGGTTGTTTTAAGTTTTGTGGGCTTGGCTTGACATCTTAATTTAAATTATAAAGACCGGTAGTTATTTGTCGGATTCTGTCCGTTTTGGGTTCGTCTTTTTGGGCTCATTGCTTTGTTATCCTTTTGGACTCAGTACTTTTGTAGTATTGAAATTTATGTAATGCAACATGTGCCGTTTGATAAGAAAAATCAAAATTTTTAATCCCCAAAAAATAAAGAGAACAAATTTTCCTTGTGCCGACGTATTGTGTCAACTATAATAAAAATAAGGGCTTCAGTGATTTATGGTCAACCTCACATGAATTTTATCAGTGCCTCAACCTCATGTAAATTTTGTTAGTCCGCCAAGGATGTTCTATGCATATTCCGTCGTATCTTTTTTGAAATTTAGTAAATTATTTGGCGTAACATTGCTTGTTAAACTGTCACGCCATCTCTTTGAAATGAGTTTCCATTTTCAGGTTGAGGAGAAGAGAGGATGAGAGCTGAGGGACTAGAGAACTAAAGGTCAAGCTCTTGAACAAAACGATAGATTTAGAGGAATAAATCCCGAAACTGTCCAATATATATAGGGTTCATTCTTGGCTGAGTGAGTATTGGGCAAAAATATTTTGCCAATCAAAGAAAACCTACTATACTATTAAAGTATGCAAAGAGGAAAAGCAATGGCAGCCGTTGGACATAGCTTAGGAGCAATATAATGTTTGTATTCCAATTAAGCAGAAGTTTAATGGAGCTACGAGAAGGCGTATAGTATCAGTTATGCAATTGCACCAACCGTTACACTGAAATCTTAAGTTGTAATAACTCACTAACTAGTTGATAAATTCTCATACAAAATAGACCCATAAAAATGAAATGATAATATTATAACTCATAACTAATAGAAAAAACCATATTACAAACTACAATTGTCCACGATGAGTTTTCATATCCTGAAAACGTCGCGTTTCATTATCAATACAAGCAAACACATTCTCAATATAAACAAGTGAACTATCACTCAACTATTGATCTCCCATTCGGTTGCGAAGTGGACCTTTCACAATATTCACAGAAGCAGTTGCAACCAGTAAACTTAAAGCTAATATAATGTCGCAAGAAAATATACATAATTAAATGTTCTATGCATCCCTTTCTCCATCATTTTTTTTTTGCAAGGCTACTAATCCCTTAAAAATGAGAAAAATTCCTTGCAAATGTTCTATGCATCCCTTCTGTCAGATTGGGTGAAAGTTGGTAGGATTAGGGGTTGGGAATTTAGGGTTTGAACGTGTAAATTGAGTTAAAACTCAAATGGGGGAGGGATATTATCAGGCAGTAGAGGAGAAGTTGCTGCTGCCCTCGTTTTGGCCAGTTTTTTTATTTTTTAAAAAAATCTCTTAAATAAAAAGAAAAAAGAAAAAAGAGGAAGTGATGTGCACAACATGGTCTGAAGTGACAGGACCCGACCCTAATTCCGCTTTGGAATCCGGGCCAAGCCCTGTCCGTGGCCGACATCTGCCGGGTGTCGGACACACTTGACCATTTTGCCCTTTTAGTAAGAAATTGAGTTTTATAAAGTTTTAAGGTTCGACTTCTGCCGAAAATTCGGCAGAGTCTCCCCTGTAATTGGCTCAAATCCCAAATCTTTTACACCTGCAAAAGCACGATTTTAAATTCCACAAACTTCAGCACGCACAAGTTTAAGTTCACACACCAACAGAAACTAAAGAGTATGGCCTCAGGCCTCACAAGAGTTTGGGCAAATTCAGAGCTACTAAAATAATTAAATACAAGGTTCTTCTCGGGTCAAAGACCCTACACGAGGTCGAAGGAGTGTGGTGGTGGTGATGATGGGCCGGTGGTGGTGCTCTGCTACAACCTACAGCCTGGGGGCGTAAAACAGTTGAAAATGTGAGTGGACCAAAAAAAATAAGTTTTAGGAAAAAGATAACAACTAATTAGCCCCACAGTTAAAGCATTGAAAACAATTCTATAAACGAGCAATAATTTAAAGTATGCATTAAAAATCCAATTTATAAAGTTCATCAACATAAAAGTTCTTATTCATAAACGAAGATATTAATCAAATCAACTTAAATAAAATCCACCTAGGTATACCCTTAACAATTCCGTCAATTCCATTGTTCAACCGTCAATTCCAATCCTCGTAAGACTCGGTGACACAAAGTCGGTCCGAGCCACGTCCTCGCAAGACTTAGGAGACACCAAGTCAATCTAAGCCGCGTCCTCGCTAGACTCGGAAAACACAAAGTTTACCCGAGCCGCGTCCTCGCTCCGCACGGTCCGAGCGTCCCCGAGACTCGTGGGGCGTGAGTCATGCGCGCAGACTTAAACCGAAGGCAACAATGGTCCGTAGACCGGGTAATAACCTTTATCAATTTTTATTCCGTAGGCATCATTATGTTTCGAAGGCAACATCCATAGGGTACCTAGAGTGGTTTGAAATCTTTCATAGTCTTATAACTCAAAAACAAATCCTTTCCTCAAGCCATTCTAAAAATCCAAATCTTATAATCATGCATTTCATTCTAAAATCCAATCTTAGGCTCGGAAGTTAATTTATAGAAAATATTCCATAATTTCAATTAAACTCTAATATGCAAATCATAAATAATATTTGGAAATCAATAATTTCACAAAAGCATTAAATGAGCATTTATGTAATAAAAGCATTTATAGAAATCAAAGGTCCACTCACTGTTGGTCCGAGCTAGCCTGACCCTTAGAAGGGCCTTCCTGCACCTCCGCCGAAGCTTGAGTACCTATTTACGAAAATTGAACCATTTAATACTTCACCAAAGCTCGGCATAATAATTTAATAGAAAATCCCGACCCCCGGGCCTAAAAGGGTTCAATTGTAGTTAGAAAGGTTTCCCGGGTCCATTTGATTCTAAAATAAGCCTTTTAGTTAACTTGGAAGTTCCCGTGATTAAATATTGGATTAGATCCTTATTAGGTTTGATTCGCTCGTTCCTTAGGTTTCCGACCTCCAAACGACGATCCGTAAATTCCTATAGGTTTCTAAAATTCCCAACTACTTAACTTCCAAGTTTCAAAACGATCCAACAGTTAGAACTTAACGAACCCGGGTTAACCCTAGTTAAATCTAACCGGTAACATTGGTTCTTCGCTCAAACGATTTCCAAAAATTCGTTCGAGCATACCTATGCGCTCGGGAGACTACGGGAGGCATTTCGGCACGAAGAACCGCCGCCACCACCTGGCCCACGCGCCGCCACACGCGCGGCCAGGTTGGGTGGCTTGAGCAATTTTTTCCGACGACGGAAAATCTTAGAATTTCGGGGCAAAGCTTATGGCTAAGTGATCGGTGGGTGGAGGGGAGTGTTTTGGCATTGAAAACCGGCCAAGAACCGGCCGGAATCACGCCGGAATCACGCCGGAAATTCGAAGTTTCCGATCTCAAACCCTAGCTCACCAATTCGGTTCCAAACTTTCAAATTGAACAAAACCCAGTTTAAAACAGTTAGAACTCAACTAGAGGAGTAGAAATCTTACCGAAATTGACGTTGGAACACACAAAAATGGCCGGATTTTCAGACTGAAAATCCGCGAATCTGAACTCTCTCGCACGGCTCCTCCCGTGAGAAAGCAGCCGGACTGGGCGGGGGTGAGATGAGGGAAGAGAGAGATGAAGGTTGGAGGGTGGGAGGAGTCGGTTTTGGCGGAGCGAGAACCTGGCCGGCTCTGGTTCGATTCTTTGGCTGGGCTCGCAGGGGAAGACGAAGGGGATCGGGGAAAAGGCTTGGCACGCACGCTGGCCAATTGGCCAGCGTGATTTTTATTTTTGTTACCCTTTTTGATGAAATTGCCAAATTGCCCTTAGGGTTTTTAGACCTTTAAATGATCGTTCGGGCTCGGAATCGGGTGTTCCGCATGTCCACGGACTCGTTTCGACGAGCCGGACGCAATGGTACACCCCGTTCCACCAAATTCTTTCCCGAACTTAAAGTCAAATTTTAAATTCATTAAATTAACCGGGTAAAATCGTCCTTCTCCTTAATATTTTATTCTTTTATCCTTAAATTAGGACCGGGTTGTTACATGAAGGCCTGTGTTGTGCCCCTTTGGGGCATTTCATCAAACATGTTGTGGGCATTTGTAGAGGTCAATTTTTCTCCCTCACTTGGAGGATTCCAGCGTTGCGAGGGTCAATTGATCACTGTTGCTCCTCTATGGATTAGCCACTAGAGATGATCTTGGAAGGAATACCTAAACATAGACATTTTGGATCATTGAAATACAATGAGGACCCACTCCGCATTGTATTTCAATTATCCAAACCATCTATCTTTTAGGTTATCATTCAAAGATTATCCCTACAAAAAATCACTTGAATCCAAAATCATTTGACCACTCAATTAACGATTGTGATTTTAGTGCTTTCTTGAAGCACCGTGTTTGTCTATTTTGTTGGTCCAACCAGATGCCTTAGACCTTGTTTGGTATCCTACTAAAAAAGGTAAATCAAAAAACTATTATTCTATTTAAAAACATGAGTTTTCAAATAGTGATTTTAAGATCTAAAAACTTGTTTGGTATTTAACTCCAAACTATTTTTAAGATCTAAAAAATCGAAATTAAAATCAGAAAATCATAAACCCTAGATTCTCAAATTGAAATTAACAAAAGAAAAGGAGAGAGGGAGGAGAGAGAGAGGGAGACAGGGAGACGGGAGAGGGAGGAGGATGAGATAGAGGTGAGAGAGGGAGGAGAGAGAGAGAGAGAGAGAGAGAGAGAGAGAGAGAGAGAGAGAGAGAGAGAGAGAGAGAGAGAGATGAGAGATGAGAGGAAGGACAGAGAGACGAGAGATGGAGGAGAGAGAAATGAGAGAGGGAGGAGAGATAAATTTTTTTATAAAACCTCACTTTTTTGTTTTTAATAATGGGGGTGTTTTTGAGTTTTTAAAAATAGTCCTACCAAATGGGTTTTTGTGGTTTTGAACTTAAAAATCTGTTTTTGAGTTTATAAAATTGGATCAAAGTAGGATACCAAACATGCCCTTAATGATTTTCAATTTTTCTAATTTTTGCAATGACAATCTATGAATGAATACTTGAAATATAGACGATTTGGATCATTGAAATAAAATTCATATTGGACCCCAAAAGGTATTTGAGGAATTCCTTAATAAAAGGGGACTACATTTGTAATCATATGTTAATGTTAAATTAGGTTCTAAAAGGTAAGAAGATGCGTGCCAATATATCATAATACATATGTATTTGTTACATGTCAAATTGAGGTACGTAATACCAAAATTTCTCTATTAAACAATGAAAGAGTTACATTTTCTCAAACCAATGAAGGGATCTTTCTCTTGACATCTTGATATAATCATAATACCTCTAAATTTTCTGTTGGACTAAATCAATCATGACATACTCATATTTGAAATTTGGTACATAATTTGAGAATACATTATATATATATATATATATATATATATATAATTTTTGTTGTGCATGACATTGATTTGTTCAATATTCTGTATTTAAATTATATATAACCATTTATACAAGTTAAAAATCAAGGCTGCACTTGAATTTTTGGTTAGTTAATTTACATACAATCTCTTTTAGCTTAACTTTTGTAGTATTTTTATTTAAATTATAATTCCACATATTTGGCAGTATTAACCAAGCCGAATTGATCTTAGATTTTTCGTTGTTTTTGGAAGACGTTCTACTTCCTCCCCTCATTTCTGTGGGTTCGATGAAATTGATCTTCTTGACCCAAAAAAACCAAGCCATATTGAGAGTAACACGAACGAAGAAGAACAAAGAAGAGATAGTAAAGAAGACAATTTGTATTATTTGTTCAGATAAATTCGTTTGTTACAGTTACAAGCTCTAACTGTTTCATAACAATGCAACTAGCATCTAATTTTATGACACTTGTCATCACACACTAACATCCTCTTGCATGTTGGAATAGCGTCTTGAATTAGTGATCAAAGGTATATAGAAGATAACTAGCGACTGGTCGGAGACTAGACTCGACCTGCCGGCCCACAAGAGTGTTAAAGTTTGGTCACTTTCGGTGCGAACCAACTGGTCAGGCTTGATGGACGACGGTTAGCCCATCGTGTGTTTCCTGTTTCGATTTAGGGTGGTAATGGGACTACCAAAGGGTTCAACTTAGCATGGGACCTAGGTTACCAGGGTTACTTGATGTAACCTATAGAGAGTGAGTATTTTAGTGTATGTGGAATATTTATTGAGAGAGATTGAGAGAAGGAGATTGCATGAGGGTACGAAGGGCTGAAAGAGGTTTACTTTCTATGCGTTGTAATCTTATATTCTTTTGACATAGTGGATCATCATTATCATTATCGTTGCTTAAGCATTCCTCATATTTCAAAATCACGAGGAAAAGATGCATGAAGTCAAGAGAATACTCCATTTGTCTCCCTTTTGAGTAAAGCTAGGTGGTTCTTCGTGACAAAAAAAAAATTATAGGTTGTCATTTATAGTTCAATTCTTTTTTCGGGTCACAAAAACAGTTGACTTCAAATTAACACAAATGAGTAAAAGCCAAGATTTATGCTCAAAGTATAGTAATCTTTACAATTTGGATTGTTTAAAGGTAGAAAAAGCCAAGATTAATGCTCAAAGTATTGTAATCTTTTAGGAAAAAATAGTTAAAAAGCGGGAAGGTGTATTGATATTGATTGCCAACATCTGAATTGTTGAAAAGAAATGCAGGTTTCTTGACAATGAATGTCACTTCTTTTAATTGATGACATGGCGTGCTCATATAGGTTGAAGAAAACTTTAAGTTCAGTGGAAACAAAATTAGGGAAATGAGTTGTGAATACAAGCTACAACTTGTTTGACATAAATATCACATCTAGGCACTTGAGGTCTTCTTAACATGAAACTTGCTCTTACAAACAACGAACTAGAAAGTAGATCGAGGATCAAAACATTACCATGAATGCTTGATCACCTTGCCAGATCTTGGCGACTGATCATTATTCTACACACATGACACAAAATATGATACAAACAACTAACAGTCAAGAACATTGCTACCTACTCACATAGTAGCTTTAGTTGGTGATGGGATCCAAACAAGATGATTTTCAGGGAAGAAATGACACACTGGAGAAGAGGCACCGGCTTTGATTCCCAGTAGGCCAAACAAACTATGGTTAGGGTCCCAATCAGATGAGTCCATGTGGCAAACAGCCATAGCTTCCACCTTATCTCCATTTTCACCTTCAAGTGAAACCTTGAAGAACTTGGTGTCTTTCTCAAAGTTGTGGCAGAAGAAAACTGCATAAGGATAAGCCATTGGGTGGCAAAAGCCATTTTGGAAGCTAAAACTTCTTTGGGTTCTTCCAAAATGGTGTAGCTTTGTGTGATGGCAGTTGATGTTGTGGGGTGTGTGGTTGAGAGAATATTGAAGCTAACACCAGAACCAATGATCTTGGTAACAAATTTTATCATGGACTCTAGAGAAGTGGCACAAAACTTGGTCTCCCCTGTGATGGGTTTCATCTCGCATTGTTCTAGTGCATATGCCATGTGTTTTGCATCTCGAGAACCTTGCGGGATTGAGAAGAGTTGGAGAAGGTGTGGGAGTTGTGGTGTTGAGAATGGAATAGAATCAGCTACTTCTTTAGCCAAGAAACGAGAATGTTCTTGCTTGGGAAAGTTTAGGGGCATTATCTTACCTTTGTATAGATCATCGAACGTGAAAAAACCTATCTTGAATGCTTCATTGTGATCCATGGGTGATGATGAATGTGCATGCATATGACCATGTTCATGTCCCTTCAATGGTGGCTCTTGTGATTTTTGGTGTTTGAGGAAGGTGGATTTACATGCTTGTGATGTTTACACTTGGTCTCAGTCTTTTCCTTTGTAGCTTGTGCAGAAATGTAACCGGTTATGTAAGGCACTTCAACTTCTTTTGCCTCATTTGTGCCTCGTGCAGAAATGTACCCTGTTATGTAAGGCGTTTCAACTCTTTTTGGCTCCTTTTCTCCTTGTGCAGAAATGTACCCGGTTATGTAAGGCGTTTCAACTTCTTTTGACTCCTTGTTGCCTTGTGTAGAAATATACCCTGTTATGTAAGGTGATGCTTCAACTTCTTTTGACTCCTTTTGCCTTGTGCAGAAATGTACCCGGTTATGTAAGGCGCTTCAACTTCTTCTGACTCCTTTTTGCTTTGTGTAGAAATATACCCGGTTAGGTAAGGTGCTGCTTCTACTTCTTTTGACTCCTTTTTGGCTTGTGTAGAAATATACCCAGTTATGTATGGCGTTTCAACTTCTTTGGTTCCATAACTCATTACATAAGGTGTCTCAACTTCTTTGGTGTCTTTCTTGGTTTCATAACTCATTATGTAAGGCGTCTCAGCTTCTTTTGTGTCTTCTTTGGTTCCATAATTGGTTATGTATGACACTTCTGCTTCCTTTGAGTTGTGCCCTGAATTGTACTGTGTTATGTAAGGAGTCTCAGCTTCTTTTCTGCCTTCATTGGTTCCATAACTGGTTAGGTATGACACTTCTGCTTCCTTTGAGTTGTGTCCAGAACCGTACTGAGTTATGTAAGGAGTCTCAGCTTCTTTTCTGCCTTCTTTGGTTCCATAACTGGTTAGGTATGACACTTCTGCTTCCTTTGAGTTGTGTCCAGAACCGTACTGAGTTATGTAAGGCCCATTTGAAGAATCCTGTAGTTGACACACAACTAGTTATGTAAGGATCATGTGATGCTTAAAGTTGTGTTGTGTATAGTCTCGTAACTAGTTATGTAATCACTTACCTCCACTTCCTTTATGTTTTTTGTAGCTCCATATGCGGTTTTGTATTGTTGTACATCCCTTGCTCCATTGGCATGACCACACTACATTTGAATAACAAGAAATAGAAAGCAAAAAAAAAAAGAGAGATTAAATTTGGTCATTATACAGAGTTAGAATTAGAGTGGAGCTGCTTTTATTCCATTCCTATTTTTCGTTCCACCTCATTCTTAAAAATTAATTACTTAAAAAAGACATATCTAATTTCATATTTTTTGGAAAATAAGAACATGGCTAGAATGTATTTTTTTAAATGTCTTTAAATAAAATAAAATAAAAGCTAGAGATCAGCCTCGATGGCTCACTCCAGAAGAGGATGTGCTGCCATAGATGGAGAGTACATTGTATATAAATTACACATAACCATTACATTTTTTGTCCTGAGATCCAGAGAGTATCTATACAATTATAATGAGGTGCTTATTTAAATCTGAGTATATTGCTCTTATTCTAGAACTACTAATCGTATTTCCAATTTAAATTACATGTATTTTTAGTTATATAATCAAGAAGTTCAAGAAAACTGTAGCAAATTTCTGGATCAATACATCCTATTAAAGAAATACATGGATCCTATCAAATTAAGAAGAGAGATACATAGCCTGATTAAAATAAACTTGTTCATGTCACAACAAGAAAAACAAAAATAATATAGTTCATTCTTCAGAATTTCTTAATAATCAAGATGGAAAAATCACAGTTATTACAGAAATTTCTAAAACAAGTTTCTTCATTTTATGTTAGATTAATTTGAATTAAAATTAAGGATGATTATTATTATTTTTTATATAATACAAGCGATTAGGGAGTGGGATTTACACAAATATTCATTGGGTGTACGGGGTTTTTAAACCTCTGTCCACATGGGTAAATGTGAAAGAGCTCAACCATCTGAGCTATATTCCACTGGCAAGGATGATTAATCTTATGCAAGCTATATAGCAATATCGTTTTATAATATTGAATGTTTAAAGCCTGTGACCCTAAAGCAAAATAAGTCAAAACATGCGCGTACATCAATTGTAACATTTAACACCAACTAGCTTATATATAGTACAATGATACTTCTCTTTCTAATATTAAAATATGTCACAAGTTCAAAATCCCCTCTTCAATTTTTTTTTGGGTATCCCCTCTCCATTTATTGAGAAAAAAATTAAGAAATTTAACAATCGGTGATTAGGCACCAAATTCAATTTGACATCTAACTTAGTAACCAGGGCATACAATCATGTGATACGCACAAAGAAAAATACTAAAGAGACCATATTATTGTACAATACAACTGTATATCACCTATCTAATATAGCTAGGACGTACCAGTGAATTGTACCTCTATTAGAGAGGTGGCACACAATGTGGTACAATACTATAATCTCCCTAGTCTACTGTATGATACTAAGATACAACAGGAGCAGGCTTTAGTAAGAGGATGAAAGAAATAATTACCACAAAGAACAGAAGACAGAAGATTATGAATCTAGATGCCATCTTTCTTCTCTGCTTCAGGCTTTTCTCTGTGGCTCTTAGCGAGGGTGTGCAGGGGCTTTTATAAGCACTGAGAGCTTTGATTAGTCTTAATTTAATAGATAATCGGTTCTTATCTGAAAGGATAAATATAATGCAACCACACAAGACTTGACGTTTTCCTTAATCGTCGGTGGTTGATTTTAATAACTGATTAATTAATGACAACTAATATATTCATACTTAAATATATTAAAAAAGGACTAAACCTTACAAGTATAAGAGCATCTCCAACAGCCTCTTCAACCACTTTGGGATGCTCAAATAGGTGAGTCACATCAGAAAAATTCCTCCAATTTGGCCTCTTCAACCTCGCCATCAAATCTGAACCTCATTCTCTCTCTTCAAAGCGGTAAGTTGACCTTGCCTCTTCAAAACATTTATTTTGTTTTGGGAGAACCAAAATCATATCAAAAAGCTAAAAACATTTATTTTTTTTATGGGTTTGATGTAAATTTCATAAATATTATCTTTAAAAAAGAATGTTATTAATTATTTCAAATGTTATTAATTATTATTGTTTTAAGTTAAATATTGTATTAATTGAATTGAAGAGCGATGAGGCACAAAATATTAAAGTAGCAAATAAGGCTCTTCAAATTGCCACGTAGGTCAACAAACTTCAATTTGAAGAGTTTTTTTGCTACCACTATTGGAGATGCTCTAAGACGTATAGCATACACTACTATTTTACCAAATTTTATCTCAATCATCTCACACTTAGTGCCTCACAATAACCTATGTCTCATTTATGAGAGGGTGAGAGAAAAATAAACTTATTGAGTTTTGATTCTTAAGTAGAGGAAAAATGGAAACTACCGAGCCTATACAAGTACAAATATGTTTTAAAATCCAACTTTTTGCTTTTGAGTGTACTAGCTCAACTCTCTTATATGAGAATGGATCCAAGACCAGGAAATATGGGAATGATCACCCAGGTTGGAAAAATGCTTGGGTTCGATTTCTTTTGCCTATTGGCTTCTAAATCATAAAAGTTCTTTCATATAATCAAAACTGTTTATGATAAGTAAATTGAAGTTTCTTTTGCCTATTGGATTAATGGGTCTCACCCCCATATTGTTTGCCAGAAAAATTTAAAAGCACTTACAACTAGAATTGCTTTTTATAGAAGCACTTTCAAACATGCCGTTGTTACCTGAAGATTAGGTAAAGACTGGACGATTAATTAGTAGAATAAGACAATTGGCCAAGGGACCACAAGATCCAGAATGATAGGAACTAGGAAGGTTGCTGGACCAAAAGTTAGAATAGCAATTGCTATCACACCTTCAGTTTGTAGTTTCCACAAATTAATATCTTATTCTTGTTTTAAAATACCCATTAAAGTAGTGTTTTGGAGCAATTACTCCTATGACGAGGTTTTGGATTCGGTCACCAACATTCATATAGTATGTGTGAGTTTAGTATATTATCGTCCATCTCAAGAGGAATTGTCCCTAAAAAAATTCACGAAAAGAAGATAAAAATGACAAACTAGGAGAGAGAATAATATTTTGCTTGTAAATATTGACAATTCAACAAGACATTATTGTACATTGAATTGATGATCTTATTCTTATCATACACTAAACTTCTCTTTGCGTGCTATTGCCTCTGCGTGAGAAATTATAGAATACTATGTAAAACTTGTTGCTTGTAGTCTTCTTTAAGGCTTTTGTGCATAAATTCTTAATTATTGATGTATACAATGAGAGGATTTGTAAGACATCAGCTCCCACAAGAGCCGGTACCCCACAGATTATATGTTCCTCTCATTAGGAAATTCATTTGCATTATTTGGCTTTAGGAATTGGGGAAAGAAAGAATATATATATATATGAGGTCAGCCATTCCCCTTAATTAATCTAATTTTTGGTTACTGTGGAATACACATATCCTTATGCGTTTGAAATAATTTTAATACCCATATATTAATAAACACATAAAAAAATCATAATAATGTCCATATACCATAAATTAAGGGTTATGATTTTCCCACTCCCCTTTTGTCTATTTATACTCCGTTCTGTTTTTTAATAGTTTTTATTATAACAAAAATGGATTGTAAGTGGACAAAAGAGAAGTGAGAACATACAATTTCTAACAAAGGGGGTGTAAATGGACAAAAGAGAGTGAGAAATCAGCTCCCTAAAATAATTGCAAACTACTTGGACAATTAAAAATCCCACATGTCACCCCGCAAATTGGCTCTATAGATATGCAATCGATGCAACTCATCTTGAGGTTTATTAAGAACTAATGAGAGCATCTCCAATAACTTCTTTAACCACTTTGGGATATTCCAATGGGTGAGCCACATCATAAAAAATTTATCCAACAACGTTGTCAAACTCAGTCATCAAAGCTGCAATTTCTTTCTCTCTCTCTTCATGACTGGTAAGTTGATTTTGGCTCTTCAAAACATTTAATTTTACTTTGAAATAACAAAACCTACCTTGAAATTGTTAAAAACATGCATTTTTTCTTTTCAGATAATATTTACATAGACATTTTTCACATGTTTTCATATTTTTCATTATTTTCCATGATATTGCATTAATTGAATTGAAGAGTCTGCTGAAGCAAAAATTATTCAAGAAGCAAACAAACCTTTTCAAATTGCCACATAGATCAACAAACTTTAATTTGAAGAATTTAATTTGCTACTACTATTGGAGTTTTGCAATTTTATATGCGTGGACTTATACATACTTACTTTCCTCTCGTAGCATTTTATTAATTAAGCCCATCACATGCTGGTGGATCCCAAAAGAAATGTGTACTTTGTTTACATTTTTGCTACGTGACTAACCAGCTAATGAAGTTAATTGATTAACCAATTAACCTTTAATTTAGTGGCAATTGTATCTACTTGATTGGATAAAGTTTTGGGTTTGACTTATATGAATACGGATGATTATATTTGTGATTTATTTGATATCTATTTATGACGAGCCTTATTGTAGTGGTGTAACATTGTTGAAAGTGCATAATCGGGCCGTTGTCGAAATATATCTTTGTAAATATCCTACCGTTGGTCGAAAAAAAGAGTTCTGATTTTATGATGAAAAATTTGTATTGATTACTAAAATGGTATTTCACTCATTTTTTTAAGGTGGGGTGTTCTTTGTCGATTTCAATAACTCAAACGATGATTCTATTTGTGACCATTCAATTATTCAATCATATGAGTATAGTACTAACGCAACTAAAATTATTCCAAACGCATAAAGAATCAAAAAAAATATGCGAGTTTCACATTAACCAAAAATTAGATTAATTGGATTAGTTCCATATTTCAATACCATTAAATTACTCTAAAAAAAATGTGAGGTCTTGGTGCCTTGTTTTATAGATAGACCTGACATATTTCTTTTAGAGTAAGCAATAATTGTATTCATAACTTAGGCATTAAGACCATTAATTATAAGGGCATAAGCTAACCAAAAAGGATTGATACAAGTGTGGAAGCACAATAACCACACAAGGTTATTTCAGACATAGAGAAATACATCATAAGGTGCATCTCCACTAATAGTGACATAAAGCCAAAGAAATTTCGGCATGAAAGTAGAAAGCATGAATAAATCAGACATGAACCGCAACACCAAAAACTACTAACACAACTACACCTTTTAAACTCTTACAAGTAAAAATACAGGTAGATACTCAACTATAAACAAAACACCCAACTCACAAATAGTTGATGTAATTATTACAACCCAAAAAAAAACTACAAAACCAACTGAAATGACAGAAAGAAGAGTTGTCGTCGTCGCAACCAAGAAAACAGGAACACCATCGTCAAAACCCAAATTGAGGGGAAAACTGTAGCCAAACAGGAACCTTACAACAAAAACAAAACCCACATATCGACAAAATTAACCCAAACTACACCAAGACAAATTTGCAAAACAAGGGGCCATCACAAAGTGAGAGGGATTTGAGGAGATCCGGGACAACAAAAAACTAGAGCATAGAGCACAACCAAACCCTCAAAGGGTTAGAATGACCACAAGCTCAACCAAAAAACCAAAAGGAAGGCAAGACGAAAAAGTGAGGAAGGGGAGGAAAAGATGGCAAAGGAGAAGGAAGGAGAGGGGAGAAAAGGCAGTGACCTCCCTCCGGGCTAGGGTTTGAGAAGGAGAGAAGTAGATGATGGTAAACCTCACATATTATTTTTGTGTTTAAACATAATAGGTGTTACATAACTCTTCATTATCTAATGAGTTTTTTAGAAGAGGTTACAAATTCGAATCTCCTTCGTCTATCATTAAAAGAAAAAAACAAACAAACAAACATGATGAGAGTTACCAAAGTGGGCATTATTTGGATGAGAGTAGTTGGTTTGATATTGCAATTGTAAATAATAATCAAGATATTTCACACTTAAATATAGATGGGCCATGCTTGTTATGTCACTTACCACCTTGTGAAATTCATTGATTATCCAATCTAGTGGGAACTTCACTCATATATGGATGCGATGACAATATACATTTGTGATAGTTGCGTAACTAGTTGTGATTAGGCTCTTTGTGGTGGTATAGATTTGTTGTGGGTGCATTATCCAGCCCGTTTAAAAAAATTAAATATCTTATCTTTGTAATAAATAAATAAATAAAGTCTTGATTTTAGGGCATTTTGTGATGACAAATTGGGTATTGAATACTAAATTGGTATTTCAATCCGTTCTTAAGGTGGGGTGTTCTTGTCGATTTCAATAACTCAAAGGATGATTATATTGGTCACCATTAAATTATTCAATCATATGATTCTATATGAAAGAGAAATATCACTAAACTAATAAATAGTTAGTAATTTGTCAAATTATTTTATATAAGAACATTTCTTTAGTCCAACATGATATAGTTCAGTAGAAAATGATATTGACTTGCAGATTAATAGTCCAGAGTTCAAACCCACATGATACCTTGGTAATGTGTGTGTAAGAAACTCCCTCTCTCATTCTTGCAAAGTCTTTAATAATGAAATTAACATCCCATAAGTGACGTAGCAAGGATGACGTATGCTTCTTCTAGCATACGCCTTTATTGAAAGAGTTTCTACCTAATTAATTGATTTGAGCCTCTACTCCATTAATCGCGGCTAGAAGCAACTGAGAAACCCTTTATTTTTTCATTATTTTGATTCCTTTTGGAATATTTTAGTGTCTCCAAAGTTGTCCTAGAGTAGAGGGTAAAACGTCATTGTTAAAAATGGCACATAATGTGCCCAAGTGTGACTCGAGCCTTCAGGCACTAATGCCGGCCCCCGAAAAAATTCTAAGCAACAGTGCACTTCAGTCGATGGAAATGCCTCCGATCTTTAGACATGTCTCCTCCATATTTGATGCTTCGGCCACAGACTCGTGCATTGAAAGCAATGCCTTTAACCACCTTTTGTCCCTTTTTTTTGTCGATAAAAAGTCATTTTTTATTCATGTAGTTTGCCAATTTTATCATTTTAGTCTCAATAGTTTCAATTTTGATTTCATCACCTTAAAGTGCGAGAGATATCAAACTACATAGTTGAATCACTATAATTAAAACCACATGAGCTAAAGTAGAAAATTCAGCAAATTACAAGGATCAAGAGTGACTTTTTGCTCTTATTTTATTCGGAATTTCCGACATGTTAAATTTCCCACCCACCAATGACCTACCACATGCTACCATCCAATGAAAATAGAATATTGATCAAAATGGTCCTTAAACTTATGCTTGAATTTCATTTTGGTCCTTCAACTAATTTTTTGATCGAAGTGGTCCTCGAATTCTTTCTTTTATGTCAAATTGCTCCCACTGTTAAATTCGGTCACTGTTGCGGTCAATTTGAGGGGTGAAATTGTTAGTTTCAACTAAAATATTAATTAAATAATGGGTTTTTGACCAAAATGGTCTCAAAACTCATGCATGAGTACCATTTTGTATTCTAAACCGTAAGGCTCATTCTCTAAAAAATAAAATAAAAAGTAAAGAATATTTATACATACATGCATGACTTTTTTGTGTGCACCAAAATTAAAAAAGGAAAGGAGGGAAACTCACCACACACAGTGGTACCATTAACAATTTAAAGTAGGGGTGGGCATCAAAACCGGAATACCGAAATCGTCCCGAAACCGTGCCAAACCGTGTCAATTTCGTGCCAAAGCTTTTGGTGTTGAAGTGTAAGCGGGATGAAACCGTGTCATCCCATTCTTGTTTGTACGACAACGGTATCAGATTTGTGATCCCGTTTGGTGCCATACCGCATCGAACAAGATAGGTAAATAATAACCCTAATTTAATTTCAGTTCCTCCTCTCTCTCCCACCGACATTTCGAGTTCGACTCGACTTTGTTTCTCCTTCGTCCTTTCCTTTCCTTCCTTCCCTCTATCTATTCTTCTCTTCTCTTCTCCTTTCTCAATCATGATTTGAAGCCGTAATTCCCAAATCCTCCACCATCGATCGATCTCATCTTCTTCTCCTCCACCCCCTCTCTCTCTCTCTCTCTCTCTCTCTCTCTCTCTTGTTCTTCTCAAACCGGTGGAAAAGTAAAGCCCCAAAGTCTCTCCAAGTTTACGTGTAGAAAAATCGGGGTTGAAGATCGTATTGTTGGTAGCGGAGCTTTGGGAGGCGACTCTGGAACTGAATCTTCTTCAAACCTGTTTCCCTCTAAGCGATTTCGATGCCTTGTAACCATGCTCAAGCATCGGACCATTTGAATTTGGTGTGAAACGGTTTGGTAATGCAGCCAAAATTTTGATCCAACAGATTAGTTAAAATGGTTTTGTGCTCAAAGAGAATATGAGACTAAATTACTTTTAATTTTTTTAATAAAAATAAAAATAAAAATAAAAATAAAAAAGCCGGGAGGAATATGAGGCTAAATACGCTTTGCCCTTGACTAGTTCTACGCTTGAGCACTCTGTCTTCTCCATGTATTATCTTGGTTCTGTGTTTGCTTTGTGATAGATAATAATGGAGGGAAGAATAAGATATTACTAATTGTAGGTGAAGGTGCTTTCAGAATCTTGGAAATAATGGTTGCTTGTAGAATATATAGTTAAGAAGATTTATGCATCAAACTGCTGGTTTTGGTTTTGTGTTTTCAAAATTGAGAAATTGTTCTGGTTTTGTGTTTGCATGAATCTGAAACTACTGTTTGATACGCTTGATTTCTGAAATTTTGCAGGATTTTTTACGGTATCAACATTGATACCGAATCATACCGGTCCCGTTTGGGTCCTGTATGGTTTGAACGTGTTTTCAAAAACTCTCATTCCGTGTCATCCCATCCCGATTCCCCTATTCGGGATTGACACCGGGATGACCTCCATCCCGTGTCATCCCGTACCGTGCCCACCCCTAATTTAAAGAATAAAGAGCTATTCTCACCCCCATACTATTTTTTAATCCACCTTAAAAAAGAATAATATTTTTTTCTTACCTACATTTATTCCTAAGCTACCCTTAATGCATAGATGCAACGAAAACACTCTTCAAATATTCTCTTACAAAATTTTTAGGGAGCTGATTTTCCCACTCATTTTTTGTCCACTTACACTTCATTTTTTGTTATAGTAAAAACTATTAAAAAAACAAAAGGGAGTGTAAGTGGACAAAAGATGAGTGGGAAAATCATCACTCAATTTTTATCTTACTAGCTCATCCATTTTCTTAATTGTCATTCATCACAAATTATCCATTTTATATGTTAATTTCTAAGTTCTTGAATTTTTATCACAAAACTTCATTCTTATTTCAAAGTTTCTCTCTTCGTTTAGAGTTTGAATCTTAAGGTGCAAAAGAGAAGACAATATGGAAAGTTTGTTCAATTTGTCGTTGTCCAGAAACTGATTAATTCGAAAAGAAAAGCAAAAGTAACACACCCAGGGTCAAGGTGACTGCCTCTTTTTTTTTTTGGATGAATCCAAGGTATCCCGCGCACGTAGGCGAGGACTAATTCCTCGAGCCAGGTCGGACCCCATTTGGGTGGCAAGCTCTCCTAATGATGGCTGCTCCATTCACAAGGCTCGAACTTGAGACCTTGCTTAAGGGGAACAAGCTCCTTACCACTTGAACCACTAAGCATTGGTGACTGCCGCATTTAATTTGGTTAATAAACCCTAATTCTCTATCAATGTGGAAATGATTCAAATTCTTTGGGATTCAAGAAAGAAAGTAAGGCCCGTTTGGAATTGCTTTATTTTTCGCCCAAAATTATTGAGAAGTCAACTAAATTCCAATACATTAGCGATTGAATAATTTGCCAGTTATATGTAATCGATTGTACATGATTTGCTTTCCTTTGTTAGTCTACTAGATTGTAGTAATAGTTTCGTGGTTATGGGGAAATCTTTGTATAAATACCCTTGACGTTGTAAAGAGAAAATCATCCAGTAATCAAATCTTCCCTTGATTGCAATTTTACATGGTATCAGAGCAAGAGAAATCCTAGCTCTTGTTCTCTCTTTGCCGTCAAAACCCTAGCTTCCTCCTTCTTCTTTTTCTTTAGCTCTTTGCAATGGGTAACAACACAGAAGTAGAAACCTCTTCCAAGGATAGAAACAAGACTGATGTTTCCAACCCTATTTTCATTCATCACTCTGACATCCTGGTATGGTCCTGTATCTAAATTCGAAACACAAAATTTAGATACAGGACTATTGTGGATGACTTTACTAGGTTTACATGGTTACATGGTTATTTCAGGAGCTCATTGCTTTCTAACTATTGTGGATGACTTTACTAGGTTTATATGGTTATTTCTCGTGCAACATACATTCGAAACACAAAATTTGCTTAAATCCTTTTTTGTATTTTTCCTAACACAATTCAATACTAAGTGCAACAAACACGTGTTGATAATGAAGGTGAATTTTCTTCCATGTTTAGTTTCTTTCACGAACATGGGGTTATATATCAACACATTTGCATCTACACACCACAACAAAATGGTGTTATAGAGCGCAAGCACTGACATGTCGTAAAGATGGCTAGGGCTTTATGTTTTCAAGCACATCTCCCTATCTATTTTTGGGGGGAGTGTGTTCTCACTGCCCTATACTTGATCAATCGTCTACCCATGACCCTTTTCTCCAAACAATCCATGTATGAGAAGTTGTACTATAAACTAAGGTCTAAAATATCGATGGTATCGGAAATATCGGTAGTCCAAAAATACGGAAATTTCGATGGAAATATCGGGATATTAACGATATCGATAAAAATTAAATAAAAACCATGGAAATTGTAAGAAAAACTTGAAAAATTTTATTGAAACTTTGGAGGATGTTTATTTAGTCAATTATCTATTAGTTTATCACAAAAATTGGAAGGAAATGCATTGCATGATGGTTTTAACTTATTTAAGTTGATTATATAGCGAACTGACAAACACTGTGAGTGTATAAAATATGTAGTAATTAGTGAAAGAAGATTAAACACACCATAATCATTTATATATAATGATTTACTACAATATTTTACACTTTATACATTGCATGGTAAGATACATGAGTAACTTAGTACCACATAGAGTTCCTATGAGGTTCAAAATTTTCACTATCTTCTTCATCTCTATGTGTAGAGTAAGTGTATTGTGAAAAGTAGTTGGAAAGTTGAAACTTGGAAAGTAAACTCATTCTCATGTGCAAATCGATATTTTCGATATTATAGCGATATCATGTCAATATTTTGCCAAAATATTGATGAAGTCTGAGCGAAATTATCGACATCGATATTTCCTCAACATTTCGTCGATATTATCGATATTCATACGATATGTGTATGGATATGTTCCAAAATATATGTGACCCGAAAAAACGATAATATCCTCGATATTTCGTCGATATTATCGATATTTTGGTCCATGGTTGAAACTAAGTACACTGGTCAATGTCTAAAATATCGATGGTATCGGAAATATCGGTAGTCCGAAAACACGAAAATTTCAATAGAAATATCGGGATATTATCGATATTTTAGACCTTGCTATAAACCACCCTTTTGTACCCACCTCTGCGTTTTTGGTTGCCTAGCCCATGCCACCACTGTCCAACCTTCCCATAAATTTGATCCTAGAGCCAAGTGATGTGTTTTTCTCGGTTACTCTTTTGGTCAAAAGGCCTACAAATTATGTCCAGTAGGATCAGACCAAATGCTAATGGGCCATACCAAATTAGGTCCAGTTGGATCAGACAAAGTCCAAAGATATGACCAAGGCCCAAATCAAGTCAATCAGAGTTTTTTACTTAACAAATGGAGAGGGAGGACTTGAATTTGTGACCTTTTTCAACATTGAAAAGAAGGATATCACTTAATTAATAGTTAGTTGATCAATTACGAGCTTTTAAATCTCTAGAATTGTGTTATATAAAAAAACTCTAGAATTCAAATTTTAGAAAATGGCTTTTACCACCGATTGTCCTAGACGTTTTCATAAGTCGTCATTTTGGACGTCCACATTCAAAATCGATCAATATCTCCACATTTTGCTCCGCACATGAATATTATCCATGCCGTCTAATTCTTTAATTTTTCTTTTAAATTTCATCATATGCCCCTCATGTGACCCTTTTATGGGGGCATTTTTGTCAAAGGAATGCCACCCCCACCCTCTTTACTCTTTATGAGACCGATTTTTTATTGTCATAATTTGGCGATCCCACTTCTCACTATTTTGCCTTCCAAATATACATCTTCAGCCTTGCTGCATATGATGAAGCTGAAATTTGGTTACATTCTGCTAACTATTCCAGCCCAAAAATTTACCACAGAAAGACAAACAAGACCCAAAAGACAGAGTCCTCCATTTCCAACTTCTTCAAAGCAGAAGAGGCGATTTGGGTCGTTGCTGAAACCGATAAGCAGATTTGAAACTTGTCTGGATCCCACGTATGGAATGGAAATGCCCACTCTAATCAGAAAAAAAAACACCCACGAACAAACAACACCAAACTTACAAATCTGCTTATGGGTACTAACATAACATCAACCTAAAGGAGGACAAATTTTTGGGATCGTTACGTGATGCTATCAATTCACCTATATATGTACATGGTTGGATTAGTAACACCAGACGGTCACACTTTTATTTATTTTTTTATTTATTACATATCAAACCGATAAGGTTTAAGCCATGGCTTGATTTACATTTGGAGTTGGGTATCATGTGGTGTTGGTAAGGGTTGTTTTCTCTCTTCTAATCGAACATCCAAATAAATAAACCAATTTTGCATATATATGACTCTGGTCAGCAATAACCTAATTGTATATGCTTATCTACTCACTATACACACACACTTCTGCACAAACACAGCCATGGCACCGGCATTGGCTATATACTGTCAGAAAGTAAACGAAGGGAATTGCTAGCTTCCCCAAAGTAAAGCATTCTTACATGTAAACGATGCACTAGGTACACAAGTGTCAGGGATAAGATTGTTCAGTACCGAGCATAAATTTACAGTATCTGGTACATTATCGATATAATCTACATTTATATTTCATCCATATATAACCTAGAATGAAACATGGATCAATCAGATATCGATAATGTCAGTATTTAAAATTTGATAGTTGGTACCATCCAATCACTCCTTTGAGCATAACACTGCAGGTAACATGCATTTACAAATTGAAAGCCACAGTGCAACTATTTAAGCTGGCAATGGCACCCAAACAAGATTATCAGCAGGAAAGAAATGGCAGACAGGGGAGCTCCCAGGTTGAACACCAAGCACAATGAATGCCACATGGCTAGGGTCCCACTGAGAAGTATCAAAGTGGCAAACAGCAGCATCTTCAACTTTCTCTCCATTCTCACCACCAAGCAAAACTTGATACAGCCTGTTCTCACTTTCTTGGCTATGGCAATAGAAAACTGCATAAGGGTAAGGCATGGTGTGGCATCCAATCATTTTAGGAGCCAAGATCTCCTTGGGAGCTTCCAAAACGGTGTAATTTTGCAGAAGGGTAGGTGATTTTTTGAGTTGGGTTGTGGTTAAGACCTTGAATTGGGTGCTTGATCCAAAGAGGGCACCTACTAGACCAAATGCTCGCTAGTAAAAAAAAAGTCATATAGTTACCATTTGTTGGTTACATTTGTGACCGTGACAAAGGGCTTTAGTCATCTTTTTTTTACTAGTGTCTTCTCGATAAATTTATAGAACTTGTTGAGTATAAACTAACTGGATCTAATCAAGAACATCTCCAACCTGTAATACTGTCAACTAAATAGTTGCTACATAGTCCCTATTGCTATAATTGTGACACATTTCACTCTTTTATATAATCATACTAGAAAACTGATAATATCAATACATAGTGTGAAATTTTCTTGTAGTGATTTCAATCGTGACCCAAGAGATTAAAAATACATATTATTAGCATAGCATCTCATGGCCATGAATTACGTACGACAGATATTAGTGTAGTACTATCTTGTTTTTTTTTTTTTTTTTTTTGTTGGATCGAGATAGTACTATCTTATTGACATTCACAATAAGATTATAAAAACCAAACAAGGGACATGGTGAGTGCCAGGTCAAAAAGAAACGGATTCGAGTGCCTACTTTATATCATGAATGGCTTTCCTTGCTTAGACTTTTGGTGAAAGAATGGTACTTTCAATTTTGATATTCATGAAACAACTCAATTTCGGTTAAACTCTTTTAACTAATTTCTTCGATGGTTTTATACCTGCCTACTCCCACTAACTTGGTCAAGCTTGTGGAGGGAAATGGAAGATTCTCTTCAATCATAGACAGGCACGGATCTAGGATTCAAAAATGGCTCGGATAAATTTTTAGGCCTAATTTTCCAATCGGAAAGTTCATATTTAAATTTCGACAATGTTTAGTTTATTTTTACAACACTTCTCAAATTGTATATAACCTGTAACAATACATCACATATGCATGAAATACAAATACAATCTAAAACTACTTAAGTGGTACCCAAATGGATAGATCATAGAAGGATCTTTCTTGACTTTGGATTTTAATTAGACATTATAAACTATAATCTATATGTGATATAGTAAAAACACATGACCATCTAACTCAAACAAATCATATAAAACATATCAATCAACAAGATAGTAAATTCCTAGATTAAATTTATACATCAATTGAAAAAAGAAACCCTAATTTGTAAATCCCTAAATCAAAATTTAAAAACGATATAATCCTAGAAATTAAAGCACAAGACCAAAAAAAAGTACAAGAATAAGAGAAATACAAAGAAGAAACTAAAAAGAGGAGCCCCACAGGTGGATGAGTAAGCTTGAGGAGGGTTTCTTTTTGAAGCCAGAACTAGACAAAAAAAAATGCTTGAGGAGGAGAGCACGGTTTCTTTTTGAAGCAAGATTTCAACCCAAAAAAAAAAGCTCAAGGAGGAGAGCAAATTTGTCTGTTTGCATCTTTTTGCTTTCTCCATGTAATCTGTTCCTCAGATTTATGGGGTTTCTATGAATATATTTGATTTCGAAAAGAAAAAAAAGCTTGAGGAGGAGAGCAAATTTGTTGTTTTGTTTTTAATTTTTATGTTTTTTTAATGTTTTTCTTGGGTGTGGAATAAAGTAAAGACAAATTGGTTGGACGCATTTCCTCTCTTAAAATTGCCTCGATTTTCTTTTCTTTCTGATCTGCTTTGCAAGTAAGGAAGCAATAATATTATGATTTATTAGTTGGGGACTTAAATTTAATTAATGCAAGCAGAGTTCTTTAATTCCTCTTATTAAATTAATGCGCACATTATGCTAGTACCTACCCAATTTCCTTCTCTCTTTTTTTGGTTTCTTCTTGGTACAAGAGGACAGGAGGAAAGGGAGACAGAGAAGATATTGTTTCCTCTTATTATTATACTGGATACATTGTTTCTAGGTATTGCAAATTCATAAGATCATATTATATAATATTAATTTTTCTAGTTATGTAATTAACCCAAGTTTTAATTTTATCTTTTTCTATAATAGTATAAATATAGATTAAAATTTATATTTTCATTTCCTTTGGATCTTCATTGTTTAAAAAGGTGTTCCGAGGGTAAAATTTCAATAGGGTATTTGATAATTGCATTTACAAAACTTGTTTTTTTTTTAATTCAACAAATATCATTCATAATATTTGAACTTATTAGCTCTTTCAACAAATGGTATTTTATATTTGCTTGCTAGTAAAAAAAAGTCATTATAGTTACCATTTGTTGGTTACATTTGTGGCCATGACAAAAGGCATTAATCATCTTTTTTTACTAGTGTCTTCTCGATAAATTTATAGGACTTGTTGAGTATAAAATAGCTGGATCTAATCAAGAACATCTCCATCCTGTAATACTGTCAACTAAATAGTTGCTACATAGTCCCTTGCTATAATTCTGACACATTTCAGTCTTTTATATAATCATACTAGAAACTGATAATATGAATACATAGTGTGAAATTTTCTTGTAGTGATTTTAATGGTGACCCAAGAGATTAAAAATCGCATATGGTTAGCATAGCATCTCATGGCCATGAATTACGTACGATAGATATGGTTATAGTGTAGTACTATCTTGTTGACATTGACAATAAGATGATAAAAAGGAAGCCAAACAAGGGAACATGGTGAGTGCCAGGTCAAAAAGAAAACGGATTCGAGTGCCTACTTTATATCATGAATGGCTTTCCTTGCTTAGACTTTTGGTGAAAGAATGGTACTTACTCATGAAACAACTCAAGTTTGGCTAAACTCCTTTAACTAATTTCTTCAATGGTTTTATACCTGCCTAATCCCACTAACTTAGTCAAGCTTGTGGAGGGAAATGGAAGATTCTCTTTGATCATAGAGGCTACTTAGAGTACCTGAATAAAGTCCAACATCATTTCATCTTATAAACGATTTAGATTGATGATGTAACGAAATAGCACTATGTTAACAAGATAAACTTACTGCAAGATGATACTATTTAACAACTATTTTGACTTCTTTTTTTCTTTTGTCTTCCCCGTTTTGGATTACTTGAATGCTCCAAATAATGTGAAATGTGAACAAATGCACGATTTCTAAATGCAGAGATTTGGAATCCTTAATTAAGAAACCATCCCAACAATGCTTTTGTCTTTTTTTGTCTCCCTTTTTTTTTTCTCAAGGCATATAGATAAACCCTAGATGTGTCCTAGTTCAATGTACCCAACAACTTCACCAATAAATAGTTATAGCTTTTTCAATTTCAAACACCCACTAAATATTTTCCTAGCCTACGATATAGATAAGCACGTGAAGAAGACAAAGTGCAAGATAGGAATTATGTGGTGTCACTGGACACGTTTATACACAAGTCAATGAACAACAAAATCTCTCAACAACAAAAAAATATCTCAAAAAAAAAGAAGATTTTGCTTTTCTAGATCTCATATATATCCTCTCACCGCCACAATGCATGCATCAAAATTGGTCATCATAACCTAAAATGAACCTTTCAATGGCTAAGAATTTCTTCACAGAAAGTAATAACCCTTAGCCATTAGCAGAGCACAGACCATTCCAACCAATCGTGAGCTTACATGGATATCCACCTCTCTGACCATTTTGAGCCACCCTTTTACCAAAAGTTGCTGATCGTGGAAAGATTATAGCCAATAGACAAATAGGCAACGACCCTCAAAAAGACCTATTTTACTTTATTCATCACGTTGTTTTGTTCTTTCTTTTTTTAATAACATATTGTTAATGCAAGTTGACATCATTGTGTTTTGCGTGTAACTTAAGTAATTTGTCCAAATTCAAATTTTCAACGATTATAATGTGTTTTGTCTCCTTTTGCAACCTGATCAGCTAAACTTAACGTGATCTCTAATGAAAAAGGCCAACTAGAAACTTCTGTATGCATGATACAGAACACAAGTTGACTTTCGTAAACAAACATGTTGCATAACTATATTCGCAATCTGAATTATTAGATTACAAGAATTCTTATTTGAATATCTAAAAAGAGAACAATATTGACAAACAAAAAATTATTTTGTTTAATTGACACACGTATGGCCGGTTGTTAGTTGTTGATACATAGCGATCTACACCGATTTGTAACCCACCTTATACGACAAGTTAATTACTAGAAAAAAGAATTTTTAAGCAGAATAGAAAAACCCTAGTTTTTTTAAAAAAAGAGTAATGCTATGTGAGTAAACAAATAAGAAACAAAAAGAACAATTAGACATTTCTCACAAGACAAGCACAAGTACACAATTTCTACTATATTGCGGTGCACATTATAAGTTGACTTTAGCATAAAGAGGCAACCCACATTTTGGTGGGCACTGGGCATGCACCATAGAACCTAATCGAACCGCCCTTGAGTTTGTCCCCTTGCTATCTTAGGAGAGCCTTTGGCCAATCCCAATTAAATCATATTCTTTTGTCTTTCTCAATTTGTAAGTCAGCATGAGAATCCTGCATGGAATATACACTAGATCCAATCTGTATATTACAATGATTATTATTAATATTTTGCAAAGTTTTGATTATGACTGCTTAAATTATAGCCTCATAGAAAACTAATCTATCAAATGGTGATGTCAACGGTACGTGTAAGATAAGTGTGACGTGTATTTTAAGAGGAGACAAGTGTATTAATATCTGCATTTTGTTATGAATAAATTGGAAGTAAATAAATCATTTCTTTGATGATATAATATGAAGGTCAACTTGTTATTCAAAAGTTGGAAAGTTTGAGTCTCTTTGGTGGATATGTCAGGATGACTCCATCTTCCATCACATGGAAGAGAAGACAAATTCGAACTCTTATGTTTCTTTTTTTTGGTGAGGAAGTTTCTTTGTTATGAATGTGGAGATAAACACTCTTTATCTTAGTTATAATCTCAGCTGTCACATGGCTATTGCTTTTTCTTTTTCTTTTTTTTATTTATAATATTACTTATTTTTTTATAATTTTTTTATACAAACGATATTTAATAAGGGAGGAATCGAATCTAGGACCAGTGGTCATGCTTGTGATACCTCATCTTGAATAGCGCCATAGAAAGCTTTCTAATGATTGCGAACGACACAATGCGGCTCTCCTTTATTCTGAGAGAGAGAGAGAGAAAGAGAGAGATTTTTAGTTTTTTTTTTTTAAATTTTATTGTGAGGGAAAACTTGGAACTTAAATTAACTAAAACATTTGTTGGTTCTAAAGAGAAGAATGTTACCTCCCAATAAAATTTTCCTTATTGCTTATAAGGGCCAAGAAGTTGTTACTGTGTACTTGCAGCCATGGTGCAATAACAGTTTTTGCGATTGCAACTACAGCATAATTAGACCTCCTTATGTAATTATTTGTTGGCGTGACTTGTGGATCATTGACTTTCTTTTCACACCAAGAATTCCCATATTAATTGTAATTTATTTACTCTAATTCTTGATTTCCTACTATAATTGAATACAAAGAAAATTCCCACAAACAAATATTTCCTCATAGTTTCTCATATTTTAGCATGGTATCAGCATAGCGATCTTAGGATTGCAGACTCTAGTTTCAAACTCTAGCCGCCGCCATGGGGAGGATGATTTTTTCAATCCATATGGAGGTAACTCCACCGATTCCTCCTCTCCTTCTCAACCAACCATAGCCTAATTGAGTGCCCATGTAGCTTAGTTTCTAAAGATGCAGACTCATACCTCAAATGACAGGACCCGAACCAAATTCCACTTTGGAATCCGTGTCGAACCCCATGCATGTCCGACACCTGGTAGGTACCAGGCACGAATGACCAAGGTACCCTTTTTGCCCTAATTGGCAAAATAAACAGTCCAACAAGGCTGGCCCACTTACTATTTTACCCTCTTTCCCGCATTCATAAAGAAAAAGGGTTAAGACTCCTACCGAAATTTTAGCAGAATCTCTCCTGAAAAACGACCATTTCCCAATAAATTTCCACCTGTAAAAACGCAATTATAACTCCCAATTGTTCAGCATGCACAATCTAATATCCACATACCAATTTACCCAAATTATAGTAACTTACGGCCCCTTTATACAACATAAATAAGTTATCAATTCTAATATGACGTGACTGAGCAAATATCCAGAACTTAACCTTGCGGCTGCACCTAGGAACTCTAGGTTGTCTACGTACCTTTACTAAAGGATCAAGCCACACATAGTTCTTTAATACAAGAAAACAGAGCTTAAACCAAATATATAATTGCAAGTCACCCATTACTTACTATTCCATCATCAACTATGTAAGCACATGAATTGAACATTCCTTCCCACTTTCCTAAAACCAAACTCTAATCAGTCCGCTGTATCTTAAGCAAAAGATATTGATTTCAAGATAAACTGACCCATCACATATGAATGTATAAATTAAATCATAACAAATATGTTATAAAACTAAGAAAATTTGGTAAAACCACATTGACCATGAGAAAACTTTTATATTAATGTAAATGGGTTAAACACAACATACCTCAATCCTTCACATGTAAAAACGAACTCATCACTGAAGAGAACATCAGTGAATCATATGAAATCTTTAAACTTAGATAACTCTCAATCCTTTATCTCATAAATCTGAAAATACTCTACACCTAGGTGTACCCCCAAACATAGTCCTTCACTTCCACCTAGCAGAACTTAGGGAGATATACTATGCTTGAGAACGCAAATAATCCGTCAATTCCAAGTGACATTTCATCGATTCCAGGTACCATTCAGTCAATTCCAAGTACCATTTAGTCAATTCCAAGTACCACACATGTGGCTGCATGTGTGATACCTCATCGCAGAACTTGAGGGACACGAGGTTAGCCTGAGATGAGTTCCTCCCAGGCTCAGGGGACACATGGTCGACCTGGGACGCGTATCCTGGCATAATCGGGTGATCCGCCCGAAACGTGTATCCTCGCAGAACTCAGGGGACACGTGGTCGGCCTTAGACGCGTATCCTCGCATACTAGGGGGACACGTGGTCAGCCCGAGACTCGTATCCTGGCAGAACTCAGGGGACACATGGTTGGCCCGAGACACGCAATCCATCAATTCCCCTCGCACCACACGGTTCAGGCGTCCCCGAGACTCATGGGGTGTTGTCATAAGTGAGTAAACTGTTCCAAAAGCAATTGGGGGTATATCTGTGGTGGGTTTGAAAATCATTTTCCGAAACTTAACATAAAATTCCTTTTTCCACAAATCCACTTTTCCGAAACCATTTTCCAAATCCTTTCACGAGTAAGTTATAAAATCATTTCCCAACTTTTTGATCTCATCACATTTAACAATATACACAATCATAAAACTCATCTCAACCAAAATAGAATGCTCGGAAAGTAAACCATATGTCAATTATTTATAAAGCATTTCACAAACATCATTTCATAAAAACCATTTATAAACACTTAAATTCATTTCAACTCATAACTAAATAATAATACAATAAAAATACGTCCTATTCGGAATAAAAAATTGACAATTAAATTCTCCATGAATATTTAATTAATTTAATATAACAAGATAACTATTTTTCGAAAACAAGTCTCTTCACCATTACAACTTACTTTTCGGCCTCAACGAAGCCGACACTGCCCATTGTCCAGGTCAACTGGGCTCATAAGGCCCACGACCTCAAATTTGTTATATGACACTTCCTATTGGTTCAAAACCACAACTTAAACCCATCCTAGAAGTCTCATCAAGATTCAACGGTCAGTTTGACCCCGATCGCAGAATTTGACCAATTGGGCCCGCGAGGCCCATAACCTCCGATTTTCGATCCAAACGTTCCTATAAGTCCCACAAGGTCAACTTAATGAGTCCAGAGAGTTTGGTCTTAATCGAGCGGTTGGATCTACACCAATCGCACGATCGGACGGCGATCGATTGCCTAAGCCTAAAATCATTGATTCAAAGTATCCGGGACTCCAATTCTCGATCCGCAAGTTCCTACACAATCATTGTAACATCCCATGTGGACTAATTGAGCCACTTTGTCGTGTGGTGCGAGTGTGCCGACGAGGACGTCGGGCCCCTAAGGGAGGTGGATTGTAACATCCCATATCGACCAACGGAGAGGGGTTGATGTGTCTTATATGTACATGCCCACTTCCATCTAGAATGAGGCCTTTTGGGAGCTCACTGGCTTCGGATTCCTTGGAACTCCGAAGTTAAGCGAGTTTGGGCTAGAGCAATCCCAAGATGGGTGACCCACTAGAAGGTTGCTCGTGAGTTCCTAGAAACAAAAGCGTGAGGGCATGGCCCAAAGTGGACAATATCGTGCTATGAGAGTCGGGTCGTGACAATCGTAGAGGTACAGGGAACAACATATTTGAAAGTGGGACAGATTGAACGGTCCAAACCTATCGAACCGGATATCGCACCTATAGTTAAATGGTAACCATTCCTTAATCTGAGCGTACCGTCACGCTCGGGTTGACATGGAGAGTATTTTGAAACTTAACGCTGCCATAAGGTGGCCCACTCCACGCCACGCCACGTGCCGCCACAGGCATGTGGGTGCCTTGAGCAATTTTCGGCGATCGGAAAAACTCCAAATCGTCGGCCAATACCTATACCATTAGATCAAGCACATCTAGGGGATCATTTTTCATAACTACGTCAACCTCCAATTTGGCCGGAAAGTGGCCGAAAAATTCATCAAACCGTCGGAGATTTCTAGATTTTAGGTTACGTTTCAAAACTCCAAAATTGATCTAATCCAACCCTACCATCAGCTAGAACACGTTGAATAGATGAAAAACCATACTTGGATCGATGCCAACAATCGCCAAAGTCGCTGAAACGGCAACTGAAATTAAAATCCTTTTTGGAGCCTTCGAGGCTCATTGCGGATCAAGGAGGGACAGTGGTGGCTGGGCTATAGCCCAGGTGTGTCGCCAGAGATAGCCGGTCATTTTTCGACCGGTCCCACTAGAAGAGGTGGCCGAAGGTGCCGTTCTGTCACCTTGAACGCGCGGCCGTCGCGCAGCAATGAGAGAAAGAGAGAGCTGAGGGGGAGGGGTCCACGTGCCAGCTGGGGGGTCAAAACTGGATTTTAAAGTATTTGGCAATTTTTGAAATTCATGATACATCATTTCCGTTTTTAGACTTTTTCTCGATCATTATAATTCGAAATTGAGTTTGCCACTTGTCTATGGACTCGTATCGACGAGCTCTATGCAACAATGCAACTCAATTTCCCCAAAATCCTTCCTAAACAAAAATTCAACCTTAACCCGTTTAGAAACCCTATGGGTAATGTTGCCTTTTCACTTTAGAATTTTAAAAATTAAATTAAATTTCGGGACGGGATGTTACATCGAACACGATCCTAACCTCTGGATCCTATCCGGATGACCCCGACCTCGGCTACGCGATTATCTACAAAGCTCCGCCCGTACGGATCGGCATCGAGTTGGATGACACCAACTATGCCCTATGGCCCCAAGTAGTCGAGATGTATATCTCCGGCAAAGACAAACTGTGAAATATTAATAAAGATCTTCCACAACCTCCTCAGACCGCTCCAACGCTTACTCAATGGCGAATCGAGAACTCTATTGTGAAATGATGGCTCAGCGAGGACCTTTATCAGGATCAGTTGCAATCTTTTCGTACCAATCTTATTGGACTCCTATTGCTTAAAAAAGGCTATGTTCTTGTAAAAACTGAAGCCTTGAAATCTTCCTTGGAAACCTTATGGCATCCCACTACGCCTTGGCGTCTTGTTCCATTGGGCAAGGGTTTTTTCAACATCTACTTCAATACCAAAAAAGACATGCGACGTGTTTGGGGAGGGGATACTTGCACTATGTCAAGTGGTTTATTTCGCCTCTCTCAATGGAAGCCTGACTTCAAACATGGGGAGACTCTACCTCAAACTCATGCCCAGGTATGGATAAAAATCTATGGTTTGGGCTAGGAGTACTGGCATCAGCGACATTTAATGGAGGTGGCTCGTGGAGTGGGCACTCCATTACAATTGGATATCGCGACAAAAGAGTGTTTATATGGCTATTATGCACAGATTTTGGTTGATGTGGACCTCACAAGTGATCTTCCTTCATCTATCATGGTTGAGTGGGCAAGTCATGGTTTTGTCACGGATATTGTTTATGAAAACTTGCCTCCTAAATGTGGTCATTGTGGTCTGGTTGGACATCTGGTTGCTAATTTCATGCCACGCTCAATCCTGGATGATCACAAGGGTCGTTCACCGAATAGAACGGGTCGGCCAAAGACAACCTCTCGCAGTCATGTTCATCAGGAATATCGACCGGTTACCACATCGGCTACTATACCTGAACCTGCAATTTATAAGGATCCTTTAGATGCTTTTTCTATTGTTGGACAAATTATCAACGTTGCCATCAATAATGAGTTGGAAGCTATCGCTGCGGACGTGGTTGTTTCTGAGGATGTGGATGTTTCTTCTGGTGAGCCATGGGGTTTGAACATGTACTCGGGACATAGTAATATTGGTGGGACTGCTTCGATATCGGGGATACGGATTTGGTTCTCGGTTCCCCACTTCATGGTTCTCCTCCAAGGGCCACCTACAATCCTTTGGATTCCTCTTGAGTAAATTGGTTGAACCTTCTATTTTAATTTCTAATGAGGTTGAATCTTTGTCCGCCTCCAGGTTTTGATAATTCCCTGCTCCTCGTCTGGCGAGATTGTTACTTCCCGAGTTTGAAAGCTTTGGTTAATACACGGGTTGAGGATGAGATGCAAGAGGTTACTTCCTGGTTTAATTTGGTGAACTCTGAACTACCTTCATCTTTGGTGGGGGAATCTACTCCTCATGTTGATGTCGACCTTAATGAAACGATTTTGGTCCTTTCAAAGTCCAAAAAGAAAAGGTTACGAAAATAGCTTCGTGATCGGAATCCTGATCTGAGCCCATTGAGACTCCGAGCAAGGATCAAGCTTCTCAAAAAAACCTCCCAATAAAGGGTGCTTTACTCGGAATATTCGCGGCGTTGCAAATCGTCCCTTCACGCCACGCGCCATAGTATTGTCCGGGCGGAGTGTGTATAGGCCAGGGGTGGCCTTGCCCCCCTAAATTTATTTAACTCTCTTGAATGTATATATTGGATGTGGTAACAAATGCAAAGAAAAATTGCTATACTTAAGCCTATGGCCCCCACCACAAATCAATACTTACCAAAATTGTATTTCAATATGAATATAATAGTAAAATCATACTACGTATTACATTTATGAAAGAAAACCACTCATTTCAATTTAGTGCTTTTGTAGGCAATAGTTTACTCAATAGGCCAAAAAAATACAACTAAACTTTTGTGTTTAACATTTTGGCCCCCTCAAATATAAAATCCTAGCTCGACCTTTGTATTGTCGAAAATATTATCCAGATTTTATTTATCTTGCTGAACTAATGGTCTCACTTTCACGAATTTTTCCTTCCTTTTTGGCGTTCAATTGGTATGAGTTTAGTAGGAGTTAATGATCGTAGGCATTCACCATCCGAACTTATGGATTTTTCATTCGGTGCAAATCTCTTCTCCCTTGGTAGTTTGTGTTTCTAATTTACAAAAACATGACCTACGCACTAAGGTAAGTAAGAACTCAGAAACTTGATTATATCATATACAACTATTTCTACAATGGGAAAAGCTTCCAAAAATCAAGGAGTACTCTATCAAAATGAATAATTTTGGCCTGGGAAATGTAGACATGTAGACGGCAATAATTAATTGGTTTTAGAATAGCCTAATAGCATGTTGTGTAATTAGTCAAATAGATTAATTAGCTTTCTTGCTTTTGCCGTCCCTAGCTAGCTACACCTACATTTGTAAACATTTGAAATATTATTAAGGCATGTGATGTGACAAGTGTAGGCAGGCAGGCCCTTGACGTATACCATGTATGAGTTTTCTCATACAAGGAACTGTATCTAGGGAAACTTTGGATATTTTTTAGCCCTAATAGTTTTCGTGGATTAGTATTTTGCTTGGGGAGTTTTGATCCTTAACATATTTACACGAAACATATACAAATTAATATACTTGGATTTTGTATATCTTTGTTTATCATATGTGCATGTGCATCTAGAATATCTGAATGGCAACCCTCCTCTCTTTTGTCTCCCTTCTACTTTTCTTCTGGAACTTGTTTAGTCTCTCGTTTTAGGTAAAAGAAAGAAAACTATGCGAGCAATAAGCATTAAATATGCAGCGCATAGCAGGAGAAGTATTATTTGTTTACAAAAGTTTGTTGTGTATATTCATAGCAAAAGCAGGTCAGCATTACGCACATAGTTTATAAACCACTGGTGATAAACAAACACTTTTTCTTTTCTTTTCTTTTCTTTTTTTATTTATATTTTTATACAAAACTTTTGAGAGCATTTGAGATAGGACTTTTGGCTACCAAAACCAATAAACCCTGTCACACAAAATCTAGAACCTGTTATGTCACCCAATTAAAGTAATCTAAGGGGGAAGTTGCGTGCTCTGACCTTTAATTGAACTTTGATCAACATTTTGTAATAAGATAAGATGGAATTAGTGCTATCAATGTATGGACACCTTTATACTATACGATCATTATGCCACTTGCCTCTCAAAATTTGATCAACTTGTAATTGTCAAATTCAACTCGAGACGAATATTCCATGAAACACACCTGGATTTTGTTTCACATGTCAAACTATATTTTTTTGGTAATTAAGTCCCCTCCAACCTAAAGCTAAATTGGCATCTCTATTTGGTCAAAAGTGTTGTAAACTCTTTTTATTTGTTACTCGAAAGTGTTTTAATCTTGTAAGCTTCATTGATATATGTGGGATTCACACTTGAAATGAAAGCTCACATCATCAAAGTTCGAAGACGGTCAGGTAACACTTCGGTGTTTGTCTCTTTTATCGCATATCAAACTTAATCACGTGATGGGATGGATAGATATAAACTACCCATTATATATGAAATATGAGATAGATAGATATAAACTACCCATTACATATGAAATTTTTTTCTCTACCTTACATCAACAGTTGACAACCGTACCCAAAGCGCACATGAGTGTCTAGATGGCTTACACCTGCAATTGTTGCAATTTAACCCTCTAAAACCCCATGCCAGCATTACTTAAAGGGGTTTTTTCATTGGAGGGTCACAAGTTTTGCTAAATTGCATATATGTCTAAAAATACATACATGTGTTGACAGACAGCATGCATAGCTGCCTATAAAGAGACTCAGAACAGAGAGAAAGATGATCATTTCGAGTGAGTGTGTTCTCTTGAGCTAGCCAAGATATGAAGTTCTCTATCTCTTGCCTTCTTCTAATTCTGTCCTCCATTCTCTTGGTAAGCATTTCTCAAACAGCTTTTAGTCACATAGTTTTTCATATTTAATTGAATTCCTTTTATCAAAATTTAAGAAATTATAACTTTGATTCAATTTTCATCTAACCCTTTTTCATGGAATACATACAGCTTTCCCAGCAGAGCAATGCAAGAAAAGACTTGGGAGGCTACTGGAAGAGTGTGATGAATGACCAGCCAATTCCAGAAGCCATCAGAGACCTCTATTTCCATCAAGATCATGAAGATCATTTGCCATCTATCCCTGGTTCAAGAGAAAAAGGCCATTTTGTTAGGGACTTTGACACTAGGCCTAATGCTATAATATACCATGGAGCTCATCATCATCATCAGCAGCAGCAGCAGCCTGCAGAAGACAAGCCAATGCATGATATGGAGCCCAAGAAAGACACATCTTATATTGAAATAGTCACCCATGGCTGAATCAGATATTCAGGAAGATCAGGAATATATTTAATGTCTTTTTCTGTTAGAAAAAGTTTGAAATAGAGAGCTAGCTCTTATGTTTGTACTATATTTAGTAGTGTTTTGTGCTTGGGAGTTGGGATTTCTCAGTTTTTAATTATGGTTATGTTTCCATGTTGCCAAGGCTGTGATAATTGAATGTTTATATACATTAAGTGTGTGAAACATGCATAACTAATGGTGGAATTACCGGATTGAATTCTAATGAATATTTTGGATCTTTTCATAATAAAATCTAGTTCTTTTTAAAGTTTAATATAAATCCACTAGATCATCCATGAGAGTGATCAAGAACAGAGAACCATAAGGGACTTTGCAGATGAAATTTCAACTCTCTTTCTGCAGATCAAATTTCAACTCTCTGATCTGGAAGATTAGAAGAGTAGAAACATCTAATTACAACATCTAATCAGCACATAAGCACAAGTAGTATTAGGACTTGAATGATCACACCCTAAGTGCACAAAGTGAAGAAGGCCATGTAAAATTCTGTAGCTCATAGAAGAGAATGATTTAGTAAAATAGAAAGCATGATGTCCACCTGAATTTACAGAAATATTTTTGTTTTATGTGTGAGGAAGTAAGGTGGGGTTGGAATTTGTAAGTGCTAGATTTTTAGTGCTTTGCCCTGCAGCTTTGGGACTTGGTCAACAAAATCTGCTCCATTTTCAATATTCAGTCAATTCAAATGCATGCTTCCAAAGTTACAGAACCATTTATGCAGTGTCACAAGGAAAATAAGCAATTCTTTTATGCATGGTTGCCATTTGTTCAACCAATTCAAATGCATGCTTCCAAATTTAAGCAGATTCACAAAGAAAAGAAGCACTTCCTTTATGCATGGTTGCCATTTATTCAACCAATTCAAATGCATGCTTCCAAATTGAAGCAGATTCACAAAGAAAAAGAAGCAGTTCTTTTATGCATGGTTGCCATTTATTCAACCAATTCAAATGCATGCTTCCAAATTTAAGCAGATTCACAAAGACAAAGAAGCAGTTCTTTTATACATGGTTGCCATTTATTCAACCAATTCAAATGCATGCTTCCAAATTTAAGCAGATCCACAAAGAAAATAAGCAGTTCTTTTATGCATGGTTGCCATTTGCTCACACCAGGACACAGCCTCAAATGTTGAAAACTTGTGCATGGCTGCCAATTTTCAGTTTTTGACTGCACTGCATAGTAAATTGTTGCTGAATAAATTTAAGAAGCATAGGTAATTGTGCCGTTACGTTTGTAATTTCAAGAGTTATCTTGATGTGAATTAAGGAATTTACTCTGCAGGCAATCATTTTAATAGAATGGCAACATGCACTTGAAAAACATTGTACAACAGTACAGAACAGAACAGGCCTAGTACAGTATATTGTAACACCACACTGACATCACACAAGCTTTTTCTTTTCTTTTTTATCATCAAAACGATATTAAGAAAAAGTTGAATGCAATCATTACGAAAAGAGAGGAATCAAATAGATAATTGTAAGAGTAAATGATCGTAATCACTTGAGGTACAGTCATCCGCGTTTGAAGGAATCAAATTTTTTTTATTTATTGAAGAACTAATCAAACTTAAGACTTTTTTTTAATCTTAATTATTCAGATCATAAGAGTAAATATGAAGTTATTTACTTGAGTTACAGACTGTAAGAGTGATCTTAGTCATTTGAGTTATAAGTCACGTGTATACTGATACAGAACAGATAGGACTCAACTCAGATTGCTCACCAAGGCTTCTGATGCCTCATGGATAGAAATTTAGATCTCAAATTACTCACCAAGGTTTCTGATGCTGTATGAATAGGAATTTTCCAAGTCGTTTCATATTCCATTTTAGGAACCTTGTTCTATTTCCAAAAATTTACTCTTTCCTTGTAACATAAGGATTTAAAGCCTAATCAGACAGCTACTTTTCAGCCTCTTGTAAACTTCTTTGGTTGATTAAATAAGTTTTATTCTCTCTATTTCTTTTGTCATAGTATTTTCTTCAAGAATCAACAATCTGGTCATCAAACCTTCAGGTCCTGGAATTTCAGTGGGAAAATCAACAAGTTCCAAAGATGCTTTGACCTTTTATATTATTATGTTCAAATACTTCCCCTGCATTAAAATTACTACATTGAAGTGGATGCTGGAACCCACACAAGATTATCAGCAGGAAAGAAATGACACACAGCAGAAGACCCTGGCTTAGTCCTAAGCACACTGAAAGATGCATGATTAGGGCTCCATTGAGAGGTGTCCAAGTGACAAACAGCAACAGCTTCTACCCTATCTCCATCCTCACCACCCAACAAAACCTTGAAAACCTTGTTCACACTTAGCTGGCTGTGGCAGTAGAAAACTGCATAAGGGTAAGGCATGGTATGGCAAGCCACCATCTTGGGAGCCAAAATCTCCTTAGGCTCTTCCAAAATAGTGTAGTTCTGGAAATTTGTAGTTGAATTTGTAAGATGGGTTGTGGCAACAACACTGAAAGGGGTGTCCAATCCAAAGACGCCACGTGTGAAGTCAAGCATGGCTTCTAGGGAAGTAGCACAGGACTTGATCTCTCCCTGGATGGGTTCAATCTCACACTGCCTGAGAGTGTCTTCCATGGCCTTGGCTTGGGGAGAGTCTTGAGAGAAGGAGAAGAAGTGAAGGAGGTGGAGGAGTTGTTTTGATGAGAAAGGAATTTGATCAGCTTCTTCTCTTGGTAACAAGTGGGGAGATTTGGAAGGGTTTCTTTTGGGAAAATAGATGGCCATGGTTTTGCCCTCCTTTAGGTCCTTCAAGGTGAAGAAAATCATAACTGAAGGGTCCATGTGATGATGCATGTGGGATGATGGATGATGATGATCATGAGCATGCTCTGTATGTGTTGTTTCATGGCCATCACCATCTTGTGTTGCACTCATCTGTCTGCCTCCAATTCCTTGAACACACTGCATAATATTTAAGCAGAAACCAAAAGAAAAAGAAAGAAAAAAGCTTAAATTTAAAGGAAAACTAACAGTTATTAGAACTAGAGATTCCTATACTGCAGTATCATCAAATTTCTCTCAATTATATGATAAGAATATGAAGAGTGGGAATAAATTGAAGTTACCATATTAACAAGCACAAGTAGATGAAGTAAGGGGCTCCAAAGAGCAACTCCTGAACCCATGTTTCTTCCTTTGTTAAAAGTCCTTGCCATTTTGTTCATTCATCTGGTAATTTTGAAAGAGCCACAAAGATATATAAAGTCCTAATCTTTGACCATCTAGACACAGAAAAGCTATTTCTCAAATAAATTATTTCCCTAGGCATAACTAATTAAACATTAAACCAATGAGCTAAAATTCATTTACTGACCAAAGTGAGCAGCTCTAGTTTGACATTTTATTGTAGTTGTATAATGCATCTTTTGACTTGCAGGTGTTGGGCCTATTGGCCTTCCACTTGTTCTTGTCCCCTTAGTTTGTCTTCTTATCATTATTATTATTATTATTATTATTATTATTATTATTATTATTATTATTATTATTATTATGGTTGTTGTTGTTATCATCCTGCCATACAGATGAACCTTTTTACTTTTTTAATTTCTTTTTCAATCCATATACAATATTTATCATCAAACTTATAATCCCTTATAAGTGAATTATGATGCTCTACTTATGCTTTCTAGGCCTTTTCTTTAAGGAAAATTTCTAGACTGATAATATATGTTTGTACCAAAATTTAGATTTGTTATCAAGATGGTAGTTTAGAAAATTTCAAGGAAAATTCATTGTATGGGTCATTTGACTCCTAAATATATTAGTGTTAGAACTTGGTGTTTAAAATTTATATTAAAATAATAAAATGAAACATTAACCAACATAATTTTTAGACTTTAGCACAATATCATCACCCCGAAAAAAGTAGGCGGGTAACTCAAAGTGGATGATTCTAAATATCCAAAAGTGCAAATTTTAAAGCCAACGGGGTCTAACTCAATGGAAAATGGCTTTAACTTGTAAACTAGAGATCTTAAGTTTGAATCCCTATCGAATCTTAGTTGCGTGTGTATGTGAGAAATTTTCATCCTCTTTAATTTAGACTATCATTTGTACTTTTTAAAAAAATTGCAAATTTTGAAGATCCATTCTTTTCATGTAGGGTGGCCTTTGGTCTTTTTGGGCCTATTGGGCTTTCCTTAATGACATAGCATTACACTCCAAAACCAAGAGGGACAGGCAGGGTCGGCATTTATCCGCACACAAATAAAATGTCACCAACCTTCAAGATTTGATAAGATCTTCTCTGCTGTAGATAAAGATAAATAATAGAGAATTTACATAAATATCACCTCAATTTTTAAGCAGATGCGTAATTATCATCTGAATTTGTAATTTTTATTAATAACAATCTAAATTATGTAAAGTGTTGGAATTTACCACCTATAATTTATGTTAAATCAAGTCACATACTTCACATGTGATATTTATAAAGGCATTTTTGTCAATCACTATAAATTAAAAAATTTAAACTTTTAAAACCTAAAATAATATAAATTTTAAATGAAAAAGTAAATAGGAAAACTAACTTAATTATTTCACGACTTCCCCACCTCCTTCAAACACTCCCTGCCAAAATAAATATCTCTCTCAAATTGAGTTATTCTTCCACAATGGCCAAGGGCGGTGACAGGGCTCGACCCAAACGAGCAATTTACAGGGGAGATTTTGCCGAATTTTCGATAGAATTCGAACCTTAAAAGAATTTTCTTTGAGTTTTGGTTTAAAAGGGCAATTTGGTCAATCGTGCCTGGCACCCAACAGGTGTCGGACACGTACGGAGTTCGACACGAATTTCAAAGAGGAATTTGGGTAGGGTCCTGTCATGGAGCCACATTGGGATCAATGTGGTCCCGGGCCCCCATTCAAGTTTTTTTATACTTTAAAAGTAATATATTGTTATGTATTTCTATATGTATATTATTTCAAATACTTTACGTTTTGATATGCACCCATATGTGTTGTGGTGGACCTCTTAAGGCACAAGGATGTACTTCAAATTGCCCATTTGCTCAGCTGGTGGTGGTGCACTCCAGGTGTACAGATTACCTTATTTCCATTTTCAGCATTTAAGTAAATGTCTTTGTTCTTTTACTTTCATTTATAATTATATTACTTCATTTACTTAAGTTTACAATGTAAATAAAGAAGTATGTAAATAAGGAAGTACCCTCTATTTGGATTCAAATAAAAACACTAAAAAATCAAATTCCCACCAAATCAAAATATGAAAAATCGGTTCTAGTGCAAAATACTATTTAGGCTAAAAATGATGGCTCATTAAGTCAATATATACTTCATACTAAAATCCCATAAAATCAAGTTTTCTTATTTGATGTGTAAGGAATAAAAGCCGCCAAAAATTATCTTGAGAAAATGATTATTTCGAAAAACCATTTTTCATACTTAGTCAATATTTTTACATAAAACATTTTTTCATGTATGATATGAATACATGAAGGGACCTAAGGTTATTTTTAGTTTGTGAAATTTTGATTTTTTTTTTCTTTCTATTGGGTTTAATGGGGGAAAAAGCTTTAAACATATTTGCTAAATCACTACTCTTTGTCTATCTCTTGTAATTTTTCTTGTTTATAATGTATTTGTCTATCTCTTTGTCGAGGACAATTATGATTACAACCAATAAGCAATATAATTCTTGACATATATATATATATATATATATATATATATATATATATATATATATACTATACATGAAATCCTGACTTCGTCACTGACAATGGTTGAGGCCAATCTTCATCGTTCTTTTTTATTTTGGTGTTAGTTGCTTCAGTAGGCTTGGATCTCATGCCCACGTTGTGCCTCTTAAAATTTCTTCACTCACATCCCCTTTCAACAATATGATGGTAGATTTACCTTGCGAAGGCTATATCTAATGGAAAGACAAACATAGCCATGCCACCATATTGAACTCAAGTTTTGGTTTTGTATCAAAATTTTATTAAGTTATTCGGAATTTGGAAATTATGTTGGCTCAATAACTTTTCTTTCTTTGTTTCTACTCTTCTAGATTTGGGAGGGGCTACTTCAGAACTGGTGTTGGAAAGTCGTTGGGAGAATTAGGTTAGTTGTTTTTTTCTTTCTCCTATTAGTTTTAAATTTTTTACTTATAGTAAATTGATGAAAATGTCCTTTTGGAGAATATCACATGTGTAGCATGTGACTTGATTTAACGTAAATTTTTTAACGGAGTTAGGCGTATGTGGTAAATTCTAACACTTTATATGGTTCATGTGGTTACAAGTAAAAATTAAAACTTCAAGTAGTAATCTCGCACATGCCTAAAAGTTCATGTGATATTTATGCAAAATTCCTTAAATAATAAAATAACCCATCTGAATAACTCAATTATTTTTACGATTTTAATTTTACCTTCTTATTTTTCCAACATGGAATGTGTGATTAAAATTTTTTACATTGCAATTGATTTGGTAATCTCGAACTTATAGATTTAAAATTGTAACAAATTTGTCCAACCATTATATATATTTCCATTTGTGATTTTTTTTTGGTCATAATATATCATTTTCTTATAATTAAGAACATATATAAAAAAATGATAAAAAAGAAATCTATATACGCAGCCATTGATGAAGTACAGGATTGGTGTATAAAAAAAAAAATTTGAAGTACACAATTCTGTTTTAAAAAAAGAAAGAAAAACAAGCTCTAGTTATAGTATTTCCACAATTATTTTTTTAATTAAATTAATTTTGTGTATATTATGTAAACAACCTCCAATTGTGCCAAAATGATTATTATTAATTATGCTTAAATTGTATATGAATATAATGCTCTTTTTTTAATCAACGGAAGAAGAGGAGCTAGGTTTGAACTTGGAACCTCTGCTAATGTTAGAAAGAAAAATATTATTAAATTAAGAGTTAGTTGGTATATATATAAGAAGGAATTTCATAATTCAAAATTATGAAATTCGTTATATAAAATGAGAATCCTTGGATTGAATTTCTCACTTTACAAGACAAAAAAGGCCGATCGAGCAGGTTATCTTCTTACTTCTTTAACTTATCCTGATTTCTTTTGATTCCTATCTACTCATTCTTTTGGTTTCGTCATTCTTGTGAAAGACAATTTATATGAATGATACTCCCAACCAGTGGACAAAGCAAAACATATAAATGATAAGCCGACAGATATGGTTATGTATGCAATACAATGAGTGTCTTAAATATTTCTTTGTTTAAATCAACTAGACATCGGTTATTCATTTAATTAAAGCATGATAATGCATTGTTTAATCAAAACATTAAATTTATCTATTTATTTGATGACAATTAGATGACTAAATAATTTTCGCTTTCGTCTATATTTTTCGAGTTTAAACGGTAATCAAACTACATTGGTGCCTAAAAGATAGAAGATTATGGTTATCAAACTACATTGGTACAACTTAGGAGTTATGATAGGATAAATAGACCAAATCCTTTGTCAACAATGACCCTCAACTCAAAGGATCTTGCGCGATGCTAATCACAATAAAAATATGTCCATAATCATGCACGTCACTTGTCAAATATAGAATGCTTATTTTATTGCATTATTGGAGGTCCCAAAAGAAACAATCAATTATTTTATTGCATTAAGGACGCAATTATTACCATTAAGAATAAATAGAGGGTCATCTTCCTAATTATTATCAGAAAATTATTGGAGCCTAAGAACATATGTGGATCATATCACATGCACAATACGTGGCAGATTTATTAATAGAAAAAAAACCATATAATAATCAAATTGTGAAGGGATTTTTGTAGAAATGTCACTTGAATTTATACCTTAGTTTTAATTTGTCACCTTAAAGAAAAATTTAAGAGAAATGTCACCTTAATTTTTCAAAGTCCATGATTTGTCATTTGACTTTATAACACCATCCAATTTTCTATCCATTTTTAAGGGTATTTTAGTCTTTTCGTTAAATTTTCTGTTAAAATAAATTAAAATTATTTCAATATTAACTAAAAACATAACTATTTGAATATAATTTAAAATAAATAAATAAGAGTTAACTTAATAAATAAAATTTAACAACAAAATAACTTAATAAATAAAATTTAACAACAAAAAAACCTAAAACTAAAAAAATAAAAAAATGAAAGACACCACCCCAATCCCAATCGCCAGCCACCATTGTTCTCTCTTCTCTTTCTCCCCAACAACAACCCACCACTCCAACTCTCTCTCTCTCTCTCTCTCAAGAACAACCCCTACCCCCACCATTCCTAGCCATTTACCCAATCCCAGCCAGCTGCTCACCCAGATTTTCCAACCAATCTCCACCCCAATCTCTGCCCATCCGGTCGTCGCCCCACTCCCCTCTCTCTCCATCTCTCCCCTTTTGGCCATGCCCCTCCTTACCACCTCTCCGTTGTTGGGTCCTTCCCTCCCCGACAACCCCCATCTCTTTTTTTCAAGATTTTTTTTCCTTTCTCCAATGTTATGATTTACTTCAATAAACTTTTAATATTTTTTTATTAATTCAGTTTTTTTATTAATTTAAAAAAGGATTACAGGTTTCCAAATAACAAAAAAAATTTCAAAATTCAAAAATAACCTCGTCTTTTTTTTTTGGTACCAACCGCACTTCTAACAAAAGTTTACCAAACGCCAAACCGCTTATCATAGTTGATTTCTCTCACAACAAATCTGATAGTGATTTTTTTTACAGCATAGCAATGCCAAACTAGCCCTTAGTAGAAAAATACATTTCGTCCTAAAATTTCAGTTGTGAATATCTTCTTCCAACAAAAAAATCAAGTATATCTTCTTTCAATAAAGCATCTCTTCCAACAACAACAAAAATTATTTTCTTTCATTGATCCTGATTTCAGTTTTAAAGAGAGGTCTAAAATATAGGCGTTTGCAGTTATCAAATTACATTCACTAGTAAAAAAAAGTCACAATAGTCACCATTTGTTTGTTACATTTGTGGTCGTGACAAAATGCAATAGTCACCTTTTTTGACTGTTTTGGTGACTATTGTGATGTTTTTTTTGTAGTGATTGTAGAATAAGAACGACATAAAAGAAGATAATAGAAAAAGACAACTATCATACCTCATAAAAAATATTATAATATGAGTAATCATACAACGTTAGAGTTATTTATGATTGGATTAGTAGACCAAATCCTTTGTCAACAACAATGACCCGCAAAGGATCTTGTCCGATATTAATCATAATGAATATACGTCCATAATCATGCAACTTAGTTTTCACTTGTCGCATATAAAATGCTTATTGCATTATTGGACGTCCAAAAAAGAACAAGAAATTATTTACAAGTAGAACTCCATGCATCCATGTGTGAAACATGTTTTCATTTTTTATGGTAAAACGATGTGGACATTGAAGTGGATGTTTTGGATTAATGCCATTAAGAATCAGTCGAGAATAAATAATCCTAATTATCTGGAAAAGCCTCGTTGATGTAATTATTGGAGCCCAAGAACATATGCACAAATTTACGTGTTAGATTTATCGTTGCTCGTAGCTCAAATGATTAAAAGTATTTAAGGTTTTAAATTCAATTCCCTCCTTCCCTAATATCGGTTGTATTATAAATATATATAATATAATATAAACAGCACACAAACATGGACTACATAGAAAAGCATATCTATTTAGAAACCTTCCAAAAATCTAGGGCCCATAATTTGATCCGCCCCGGATTTGTTCCAAGTATTTTATCGAAATTATAGAGCCCATACTTAGGTCATGCCTGCCTTGCGCTTTCGTTGTAGTAAATTATCTATAAGTAGTGATAGAGGTTACGTATCCTTCAAAAATACAACTACAAAGAACTCTTTTGCATAGCATTTTGTAGACATGAAGTCCCCTTGTGCTATCTTAGCTCTTTTCTCTCTTCTTTTGGTAAGTATATTTGTATAATAGCCTCCTTCCTATTGTTGCTTATGAAGTCACCAATTTTTAAAGCCAAGAAGTTGCTAGATACATATATAGGACTGAGAAGAAGAACGCAACCAAAATCTATATTATACTTGCATGTAAATATTCTCTTGTTAGACTCCAACTTATGTTGTCATACTGTAAACTTAGATCGCATATTCTAACAATAATCAAACTAATTAATGGTTTATATTCACATTCTAGCAACATAAACATCTTATAATACTACACATGGTAAGAAAATATTTCTCTTCGATCGTATGTCATGTTATATTGTTAAATTGTTAATTTGCACTATTACTAAGTGAATTTTTGTCAAATATGTGGTCTAAATTGATACAATATAGATTTCAACATGATATATATGATCATTTAGAATGCCTTAGAAAATTCTATAACTTTTTGTTTGCTTTTCTTTTCTTTACATTGTGGAATAGTTTGCCAAAACTATAGATTCAAGAAGAGATGTAGGGGAATACTGGAAAAATGTCATGAAGGAGCAACCTATGCCACGAGCAATTGGAGGCCTCCTTGTTGATATTTCTGATTCAACACAAAAACAGAAAGCCGACTGCCATGAAAAAGTGAAAAAGCCTTTTGTTGAGGTTGAGGAATTTGAACCCAGACCCAATATCTCATCCTACAATGATGATGAAACTAAAGCAGAGCTCTCTGCCAAAGACAATGCTGGTCCTAAAGCTAAGCAGTCATATGCAGCAAAAGAAGATAAGCAGACATTTGAGGAAGATTTTGAGCCAAGGCCAAATATTTCTGTTTACAATGACTAAGAGGTTGTTATTGTAAAATATAATAAGCTCGCCGGGCTTGTACGTAACTTCTAAGCTTCTATGTACTAAAAAAAAGCCATTGGCTCTGAGAGAAGTCTCTGTTTTATGTCTGTTTAATGTAATTTTCATTTTCTAAGTTAATAAAAGGAATGCTTTGGCCACCATGAATGTGGTTTTGGCAATAGTTTCTACTTTTGTTGTCATGTATTTGTAGCGTTAAACCTTAAGAAAAATAAATAGGAAACTACAAAGAAATTTATTTATTTTATAGTCGTCATACTAAAAGATGCAATTAATTTATTTATTGGATTAATTACAATTTAGTACCCTATAGTTACACCCTTAAGACATGTTAGTCCATACCTTCTTAATTTTTATAATAACATATCCCGGTCTTTTAAATTTGTTACAATTTGGTTTCACTATTAGGGTTTCCATCAGAGCTCTCCGTTAGTTGCCTACGTGGCACTATGGGTCCCACATCAAGTGTGAGTTGGTGGTATTTAAAAATAAAATAAGCTTGTACTAAGCTCTAGTGTTAGAAAGCATTTACCCCTGAATCTAAAGGTTGAGTTGAAACCTTAGCCTCCTTTGTTCTATGTAACAAAATAAATAAATTGGTTATGAAGAAGCCTATGTTTTATGAACGTAAAGTGTTTGTGTCGAAGTTAGGTCATGAATGTAATTTGGAATCCAAAATTAATAAATAGCTTTGGCCATGAATGTGTTTTTGGTTACTTTGTAGCGAAATTAATTAGTCTTTGATAAAAATTAATAATGGGGGGGACTCCAAAAGAAAAATTAATGTGTATAATATCAAACGCATGGCACCGAAGATATACAAACTTGATTTTTATTTAACTATTAGCATAGTCAAATTGTGCTGGTTAGCTGCAGTATTAAGGGTTTTTGTTTGGATGCTCCATCTATGAAAATTACAAATACAACTTGTTCTCCAAAAGGGGATTCAACTCAAAATGAAAAGTTAACTCATCTTCACAAATGTGATCTTTTGGTGTCTCAATAGTGATTTCTTTTCTACCTCTTGCCGTGGTCTGAGAACTCAAACTTGTAGTTGTTTCTGACTATCAACTCAAACTTTGGTTCGAGGCATTGGGGCTTTTGGGGGTTGGCCTCAACACTGCAAACAATAAAGCAGAACTCGAAGTCCGATATTCTGGTCAAAGTCCTTAGAATGGTCTTTTGATTTATTCTCTGGAAAGTTTTTTAAAGCGACTCTTTTTTGTATTGCAAAACACATTGCATATTCCATGTATATATCAATTCCTTTAAAATTAATTTCCAGCTATTGCTAAACTTAAAGTTATCCCTCTTATGCTTTCAGGGATCACAAACAAAAACTTTATTGTAGAAGGTGAAGTTAAAGTAAGAGTGATTTTCCGGTTGTAAATATGGATCTCAAAATAAGGGACTTGTAGTTGAAGTGATTAAGAGTGCATCTATTCATGCATCCGATAAACTAGGCTTGATTTCTCCCTCCCCTTATATCGTTTGTATATATAAAAATGTAGAGCTCACAAGGTAAAAGTTAGAAACACATGGCGAATATGAGAAGCAATATTTTTTTGAATTTGGGAGATTTTATCTACATATAATTAACATTGAAAGCCATGTTTGATAAATTCCTTGTATGAAGGATAGGTTAGGTAGTGCAACGTGAAGGTACTCAGTTCAGAAACTAAAAACACATTTACACTTATATTTCGTCTATTTCTCTGGACACCCAAACAAATGTTGAAACATACCAAAACTAACACTGTATAAATCATTTTTTATTTATTTTAACTGAAAAGTCAAAAACTAGCAACATGTGGGAGCAAAAATTACTCCCAAAGAAATCAATCCACTAGCACTCTAAATTTGGGGAAGTGGCTGCAATCAAGACACATATTTTCCTATTTTTCATCCATGATCGCACATGAATGACATTATGAGATTAATGGAATTTGATGGCCAAAGCCTATCAAGGCAAACATATCTTATGCTCATGATGAGAGGCTAGCTTGCTTCATGCCACATGATAAAGCCCACATGATCACCCACTATCATGCCCATAATGGAGTGATTGTGGATCATTGAGAAAACTATGGAACATGGGACTTGGAGCTCAAAACTCAAATGTCTATAAAAGGCCAATTAACCCAACAATTCAAAGGAGGAGAAAATCAGGTTTTCGGCTTCTCAACATGGAAATCAAATTATTTGTTTGAAAGACCTGAAATTTTCGACAAGAGAAAAGTTTGAAGTTTGTCAAAGAAGAAGGAGAAAAATAATGAAAGAAAATGAAGACAATGAAAAGAAAGAGCTTGAATTTCCGCGTCAAAGAAAAAAATAAAAAGGCAAAAGAATGAAAGAAAAAGCTCTTTATGTTTGAAAAAAAAGGTTCATTTATAGAACTTATTGAGAAAATGTAGTGGGTAGAAAGAGCATTTTGGTTGGTAATAGAATCAACCCACAGCAATAATTGAGAAAATAATTACTCGCTAGCGTGGAAGGAAGAAAATTAAGAGTGGCAGTAACAATTAACAGCAATAGTGCTCAACTGTGTATATCTGCGAGTGCAGAGCAAAAACCCCAGATTCGCAAACCAAACCCTCCCAAAACAACACAAACATCATCAATCGATGGAAGAGAAGCGCCGTGACGCCGCCGGAGTTCAGCCGCAGTCAAATGCCGACTCTCCGGCAGCCGAACCATCTTCTGCTCGGCGCCGCGGCGGAGCCCACAAGCGAAAGGCCAGCAGCCTCGGCGGCTCCACCTCTTCATCCACACCGTCCAAACGCTTCACTCGCGAGAAGGCTATGCTCTCTCACCCTCCGATCCACAACGGCCCGTTGACCCGGGCCCGCCAGGGCCCAAGCAGCCTCGCTTCGGCCTCGGCGTCTGGGGCTGTTGCGAAGCCGACGGTGCAAGCCAAGCGGTCCGACCCGGCGGGAGAGGCGGTGGCAGAGCTGGTGAAGAGGGAGAGCGAGTTGGAGGCTCTGGAGGCTTCTATGGAGGCTGAGTTTGAAGCCATTAGATCTCGCAATGACAATGCTCATGTTGTTCCAAGTCATTGTGGTGAGTATCCTTGGCTCTTGTGAAAACCCTTGTCTTTTTGTGCACAAATTAATCAAAATTGAGTGAAAGTTTTGATCTTTTTTTACTGGTTGGGTTGTGATTGCGTGTTATGTGTAGTTATGGGTTAGTAAAATAGAGGTTGAGCTAAATTTCCTGGTGCTGAACTTGTTCCAGTTCTTAAATTCAGAAACTTTACTTTGAAGTGGTGTTTAATGAAACTACCCTGGAAAAGAAACATCGGGCGAAAGTCATTATGGTGAATTTATTTCTCACATTATTTAAATGGAGCTAAGGGAACACTAATATTGAACTTTATGTTTTAAGATCCTTGCTTTGATTATGAGGGGTGGAAGCCTTGCGGTGTTTTTACCTTGCATTTTGATTGAACCATTGTTTTGGCTTCCAGGTTGGTTTTCATGGACAAAGGTTCACCCCATTGAGGAGCAAATGTTGCCATCTTTCTTTAATGGGAAATCTGAGACGCGAACTCCTGATGCATACTTGGAGATACGTAATTGTATTATGAATAAATTCCATGCGAATCCAGGCGTATTTATTGAATTGAAGGATTTGTTAGAGCTTGAAGTTGGCGAATTTGATGCTAGACAAGAAGTAATGGAATTTTTGGACCACTGGGGTTTAATTAATTTCCACCCTTCCCCACCAACAGGTTCTGCTGTGGCCAGTGCTGACGGTGATGGGGTGGCAGAAAAGGATTCTTTGGTTGATAAGTTGTACCACTTTGAAGCATTACAATCACGCTCATCAGTTGTTCCAAAGACTAATATAACAACCCCAACTGTGCCATCTGGGTTGTTTCCTGAGTCTGCAATTGCTGAAGAGTTGGTGAGACCTGAGGGGCCAGATGTTGAGTACCATTGCAACTCTTGTTCAGCTGATTGCTCACGCAAGCGCTACCATTGCCAGAAGCAGGTTTGTTCTTTCATAGGATTGATTTTATTTGAACTTTGTAGCAGTGCTTGCTAATGAAAGGATACACTTTTCTGACCTTCATTTCGATCTGAATGTGGCTTTCTTTAATTTTAAAGTGTAGAATATTCCTATTGGTGCTAAAGTAATTTTACCAAACCTTTCCATTGTTTTGTATTCTGCTATGCCTGAAGGGTGTGATCAAACTATCCAAATCAAATCTGTCAGATACATGATTGTTTTCATCTCTGGGATGTCGGCTGCTTTCATCTGCTGATATTAAATTGTTAATTCTGCCTGGTGAATACAGTTTGCTACTGTCTTAAAGGCATCTCACCTTGAGAACTTTATCTAGAATGATTTTCATGTCAGGCTGATGAGTTTCTGTTTGATGAAGTGGATGTTATGATTACATATTAATTCTCTGCTTCATGTTTCAGTTCCCTATTAACATTTATTCTGTTTACTGATTGCATTCATTTTAACAGGCAGATTTTGATCTATGTACTGATTGTTTTAATAATGGGAAATTCGACTCTGGTATGTCTTCATCAGATTTCATTCTTATGGAGCCTGCTGAAGTTCCTGGGGTAAGTGGTGGGAAGTGGACAGATCAGGAGACTCTCCTTCTCCTTGAAGCATTAGAACTTTATAAAGAAAACTGGAATGAGATTGCTGAACATGTTGCAACAAAAACAAAAGCTCAATGTATATTGCACTTTGTTCAAATGCCAATTGAGGACACCTTTCTTGATTATGAGGATGATATTGATGCTAGTGTAAAAGAAACTGCAGATCCTACTTCAACTGACAATGAATCATTGGCCCCCAAGGATGCCCCCGAAACAACAGAGAATAAGACTGGTGCTAGTGAGAGTGACCCCCAAACTTCCCCAGTGGAAACTTCAAAAGCAGTGACTGAAGTAAACGTTGGACAAGATACTTCAAAGCCAGAGGATGTAAATGAAGTCAAAGTGGGTGAGGAAACTTCAAAATTGGAAGATACTGGGGAATTGAAAGTTGATCAGGAGACAGATGAGAGCTTTGCACTGAATGCTCTTAAAGAAGCGTTTGAAGTTGTTGGTTATCCTCCAACATCTGAAGGTCAACTTTCATTTGCAGAAGTGGGAAACCCTGCCATGGCATTGGTAAGTTGAATGCTTATGTGTGGATATATGGTGCATCTGTTGGTGGTTTAGTGACACGTGACTGTAAAGTAAATCTGTTGGACTTGTTGTTCCACAGAAATGCATAGATTAATAACTAACTTAAAGATTAAGTTATGAACTCACATATGAGTGTTTAAGTGCTTCTGAAATAAACTGAAATGATGCAGCATTGTCTTACCCAGGATAGCTGTACACTTCACATGGTTAGCTGAATGTCAGTTTAGCTTAACAGTAAATAACTGGTAGTGATATTTAATCAAGGTGCCCATTTTTTTACAAATTTCAACAACTTACAGTAATTTTGTAGCTTTAGTCTGCCTATATTTCAAGTTATCAACTTCAGGCGCATTCTCAGTAGTTTCCTGCTTATTGCCAAAATTTGAGATAACTGTATGTCCGAATTTGATACCTTTCACCGTTTTCCTGTAGAAGCATTTGAATTGATCTCCCGATTCTATTGCATTCTATGTTATTCATGCATCCCTGTTTAATTGTTGCATGATGTATGTATGTCTATGAGTGCATGCATGCATCAATAGATTTCTGATGCATATATGCGATGTATTTCATGGGACCTGCTCTTAACCCTGGGGCTTAAGCATCACCTTGCAATAAGCGAAACATATAAATGATACTTTGGCCTTCAACCACTATTAATGTGTCACACTACTAATAGGTTGCACTCTTTTACAGGCAGCATTCCTTGCACGTTTGGTGGGACCTGATGTTGCTATTGCTTCAGCGCATAATTCTTTGAAATCCATATCTGCCAGTTCTCCTGGTACTGAGCTGGCTACAAGGCATTGCTTTCTATTGGAAGATCCACCGAGTGACAATAAGGAACAAGCTGGTCCTGATAGGTATGCGATTTTGGTGTGGAGCTTTTATCCTCTTTTGGTTTGTGTATATTCTATCTGATGTCAATGATGGATTGCAGTGTTGCTGCTGAAGTGCAGAAAGACAAAGTCCAGGAAGACAGAGTTGATGAAGACAAAAGCCAAAAAGAGGATAACGCCACCTCAGGTCTGGAAGATAAAGATTTATCAAATGATAAAGGTGACAAGAAACTTGAAAAATCTTCTCCTGAAGAAAAGTCACAATCTGCAGAAGAACAAGATGGCATAGTTTCTCATGAAGAAGTAGGAACGGATAATTTGAACAAATCAGACAATTTAGAGTTACCAAAGGACCAATTACCAACTACTGTGGGGAAGTTGGATGATTCAAAAGTCGAGGGAGAGAATCCACCAAGTTCTGAGAAGGAGTCAGGAGAGGGAATTTCAATAGGAAAGCCTTCTGAACCTACAGACACACCAAAGGATGTGGATATGTGTGATTCACTTCCCTCAACAAAAAATGAGCCTCAGCAACCAGATACATCAAATTCAGTTGAGGAACCTCCCCGTTCTACCGAGGCATCAAAAGATGTGGATTTGTCCAATTCTCCGGCTTCACAAATAAATGAGCCTCAGCAACCGGTTACTGTCAAATCAGAAGAATCTCCTCAACCTGCAGAGGGATCAAAGGATGTAGACATGGTGTCTGACCCTCAGCCCCCAGAACAGGATGATTCTCAGCAACCAGTTGCATCGAATTCAATGATTGAAACTGGAGCAAGTACACCTTCCTCTCTCCCTCTCTTCTCACACCCACACACGCAGACACGGGTATTTACATCATATTGGAGTTCTTCTGGCCGAATACAAATAAAAATATGGGAAATGGGCCTTGTACATGCTAGTTAGCTTGGATCAAAAAATCTAGTTGAAATAGGAAAAAGTTTGTTCAACTAGTTGAATTTCATGAAATTCAAGTTGAATGCCTTGGATTTACTGATGTCTCGTTTGTTTGTACTTCGTAGGTGAGGATCAAACTAAAGATGGTAAAAGTGAAAAACATGACACCACAGAGACAAAAGTGGATCAGAAAATTGATAAACTAAAGCATGCTGCAGTTTCTGCAATCTCAGCAGCTGCAGTGAAGGCAAAACTTCTAGCAGAACAGGAAGAAGATCAAATCCGACAACTTGCAGCAATGTTGATAGAGAAGCAGGTCATCCCAATTCCAAATCGCCTCTTTATTGTTTGTTATTAGTAATTAGTTATTTTATTTTTGAAGGTTTGTGTTTCACTGCAGTTGCATAAGTTGGAAGCCAAATTAGGTTTCTTTAGCGAGATGGAAAATGTTGTAATGAGGGTGAGGGAGCAATTGGACAGGTCAAGACAGAAGCTCTACCATGAGCGGGCACAGATAATTGCAGCCCGCCTTGGCTTACCAGGTTCCTCATCTAGACCAATGCCATCATCGATGCCTGCCAATAGAATGGCCATGAATGTTGCAAACTCAGTTCCAAGACCCCCACTAAACATGACTTCCCTAAGGCCACCTATGTCAAGACCCATGGGGCCAGCGGCTCCAGTCTCAAACCAATTTTCACCCGCAGCCTTGGCAGGAAGTTCAATAAGGCCTCCCAGCCAGGACAAACTTTCTTCAGTCGGGTTGAAGTAAAACACCTGAGAACATGTGAATACAATTAATCCATTCCTGTGCAGCGGGGTGATCACTTATCTTTTGTACCAAATGAGTTTGAGAACGGCAGCTTGTGGGATACTCTTTAAGAAGTTAGATATTCTGCTACAACTGAAACAGCCTCTGCCCATGTTGCCAAAATTGCCATTGATAAACAAGACAAAGGGCTTTCTGGAGAGATTTTCAGCAGTCCACTATGCTCTGTTTTGTAACATTATCTATGAACTCTGTAAAAATTGTAGGGTGAAATGCTAAGCAAAGGAAAAAGGAGGGAAAGTTGCGAGGGGAAAGGATCTCTTTTTATTTTTATTTTTTATTTATGTCCACTGACCACCCTAATTTGCTTGAATTATTACAGTTCCGAAATCCCAAATTTAAAATGCTATTTATGAGTTGTGTAACTGAGTTTCTAACGATCTGATAATGTGCTCCAATGGCTCTCATCTATCAACAAACTATTCGATGGTTCTCAGAACCACCCATCAACTTTTTGGTAATTTGGAGACCAAAAATACTCATATGCAAGGTCGGGACTCGGAGCATCTCCTTCACCGGTAAAATATGGGTACGGCTAACCCGACGACTCCATTTTTTCCTTTGCAAGCGTCCATTGAAATCAAATTTCTGCTTGAAATTTTGCTGCTCATGCTAATTTTTGAAGGCCAGGTTAACTTTAGTCTATGCTTGTGTGAGAATATTTTGTTTCTGCAATTGTCTTTACCTTGAGAGTGACTCAATACATGTTCACATATTAGGCTTGGAAGTTCGCCACATGTGCAGAGGCGTATTAAGAGTGTCTCACATTGAAAAGTTAAGGAACTAACATGGATTTATAACGAGTTGGACTACTTCCCCAATTGCCAATTGATTTTGGCGTGGAACCTCAACTTCCTTCATACCTATAGGCTATAGCAGAACTCTTATCATTTAGAGGCCTTTCTTAATTTTATTATTTTTTCCAATCACAACAGCTTGTAGATTTAAACCAGCGTTAGAAATTTAAATAAAAAAAGTTAATCAATAGGGAAGGGAAATTTGAAAGTTGAAAAGAGAAATACCACGGTATCAAGAGCTAGCTGGTGTCATATAGACATCGTGAAACACAATATATTGTTCAAATGAATCCATTTAGCAGGCTTCATGTGTTTAACTTATTTTAATTTGACCTTAGTTTTCTTCCTGATATATTCACTTGTTTCGGTTTATTGATGGGGTTGTGCTTTCGTTTTTTATTTGTCTACAGCAATTACATAAAGAATGTTTGCCCACCTCTCTTTAGGAAAGGCGGACATAACAAAAAGAAAAGCCACGCACAAAAGCATTAAAAAAAAAACATGATCAGATACAGCTGTTGCCGGCTCGAAGCCATAGAAGACTCATCAACTAGTTTCTAAGGATTAAACTGAAAATGTGTGATCAATCCAAAAACAAACTCAATATGATCAAATGAAAACTCCATAATTTTGGTGAAAATACAAGTTCCAAGACCTTTTCCATACTAACAATAAATGGATATCAATGAGATGAAATCCAATGTAACCTGGTCAGATCAAACAGAACTCAGAACAAAAGGCACCATCCAACCTATCTGAAAAAAGCATTGATGAGGAGACCAATTTGTTTCCCACACAAACACTAATGTACAGTGTCACTGCATACGTACCAACAAATATACTTCCAAAGATGACTTATTTTTTACTGGAAAAGAATTCCGGTGCAATATTTAACACTCGCATCCAGTTGATCTTGGCTGATTGCTGCTTCCAACGTCAATGGTATCCGGCAAGTATCTTCATGAAGCAGAAAAACAAAATTAAAAAAAGATATCAACAGGTGACCACTGGAAAAGACAACTGTCAACTGTAGGATTTATGTAAAACTCAGGATCAGAACTGCTAGAGTTTTGCTAGAGTTATATAAGGGAAATGTGAGATTTATATGCTAACTATTGAATACTTATAATTAGTGGCATTTTGCAACACCAATTTTGATTATGTGAACGGTTTTAACTTCTAGGAATTAGTGGCACCGCTGTTCGTGGGAATGATAAATGAAGGGGTTGGTTTAAGGAAAACCACTAAATCATTAAATCATGAACAGGTGATCTGTAAAAACTAACTGGGGTATTGTGGATGCTTAATTCCCGAATGGAAATAATTGGCTAGTACTAGATGATTAATTTTGTTAATGCAAGTAAATGAAATGAACTGTCAAAACTCAAGAGGACGTGTCCATTAGCATATTGGTCTCTAGTTCAACTTACATCTCCTCTTCTTCCCCACTCTTCAGAGCATCCTTTGCTATGCACTGGAAAGCTTCTTCCACATTAATGCCTTCCTTGGCAGAGGTTTCATAGTATGGAATATTTCCTTTTGATGCACACCAAGCTCGAGCCTTTTTCTCTGAAACCTGGAGAATTACAAAAAGTGATATGTCAATATGAAACACATAGGTTAACAAACTCGTGTGCATGTACATATGTATGTAAGAGCAAGAGAAGATGACAATTTTCTTCCGAAAAGAGATGCATACCACTCTACTATTTCCACCATCTACATCGACCTTGTTTCCTATGACAACGAATGGAAAATTTTCTGGATCTGATGGACTTGCCTGCAGAAGTTGTCATCATACCGTAAGTTCAATTTTCTTTTGTGATTGATAAAAAAAAAAAAATGGAAGTTGATGCAGAAATAGAAATGACAACTAGCGTTTGCAAGTGACCTAATACTTAAGAAAATAGCCACACGCCAAAAAAATACCTGAATAAGAAACTCTTCCCTCCAGTTGTTAAGGTTATCAAATGATTTCATTGAATTAACATCATAAACAAGAACACAGCAATCAGCACCACGGTAAAAGGCTACACCAAGGCTTTGGAATCGTTCCTGGCCAGCTGTATCCCAGATCTGACAAAACAAATAGAATGTGTTGACTGTCTGGAAACACACTTAGGCACCAACTTATCCAAGAATTTAAAAACATAAAAAGACTACTGCAGAACCTAATGGTAGAAGTGGTGAAGCTAAAGCATTTTCTATCATGCCTATGAAGTTAAGGGCATAACAAGCACACTGGACTCATATTAAGATAATAATTAACGACGGGATAGAGAATGAATTATTTACATGGGTTCTTCTTGCTTATGCTATATAAGGAAAAAATAATTCCGTAGAATACATGACAGGTTGTTTCACAGTGAGTAATTGAGATAACAATAAATTAGCAATCAATTATCAAACTCTAATAATCCGATATCCATAAATTAACAGTTTGAAAATGAAATTCTTTTCATGCTGTTCATATCAGTATACTAACGAGATAGAGAGAGTGAGGCACCAAATTACAAGCTTCTTTGGTTGATAGATACAAGTCAAAACCTGATTTTGTTTGTTCATATCAAATGAAATATTTTGAAACCAAAACTGAAGCCAGGTTATGCCAACATACCCAACACATAATAAGGAAAAGGCATAATTGGATAACGTATACCAGTCAACAATTATCAGTAAGGATAACAACTGTAAGATGGTATAGAATGAAGGCAATGCAGTTCATCAATAATGTCATCATGAGTCTTTAGGGACAGAAATAAAGCAATTTATATGAATCCTTCTCCGTAGTGACAGTAGAGAAAGTTGTGACAAAAACCAGGGAAGGAAATGCAAGACATGCAAAATTAGCAATTTATATTTTATGTACTTCCTATAAGACATCATCTGAAAATATTTAAGAGTGCACAGTCGTCCAATTTCTGCCACTGCTTGTGCATAATGACCAAATAGAGGTCTACTAATGTATGATTCTCGGAAACATGAAATAAGGGTCCTTGAGCAATTCTAACAGACACATGGAAACTTTCAACAGTATAGGGCCCACCAGAACATACACCATGATCTAGCAGGGTCCATCCCGAAATCATTGTGAAATAAATTGTTCCCACCATAGGACCATTTAACTAAAAAAAATTGTTAATGAGAAGTCCCAGAGGAACTTCCAATCATTAAGAACATCGCAAATTCTGATTTAGTGCAAGAATACCAAAAAGAAAATTGATAGGTTAGAAGAACTTGGTGATTTGTGTGTTTCTTCTTTTTCCCCTGTTTAACCAACTAGTTCAGGCTGTACTGGCATAGGTTCCATACACATAGGGCCAACGATTGGACAAAGACAATGCAAACCCAATCAACATAGACAAATCCCAAGACATGCATCCAAATATTAACAAACAAACATGCTCAGTTCTAATAAGCACATATTTTCCTCTAATAAAAACTAAAAAGCTGGACCTTTGACTCAATAAGATAACAATTAGAACTAAAGAAACCTGCAAGGTGAAGAGCCTGTCTTCAAACTGAACTTCCTTTGTCAAGAAATCAGCTCCAATCGTCGCCTTGTATTGATTGCTGAACTTCTTATTTACATATCTATAAGAATCATGTTAAAGGCAAACCCACCATCTAAAAAATCAAATAGCTGAAACTTAACAGAAAAAGCATTATATTCAAAATTAAATAACCAAACACATAGATTAACATTCCAGCTGCTGAGGATACTGATTCATCAAAGAAGTCTTCCCCACCCTGCAAATCATAAATTAAACAAACCCTTTTAGTCTTTTACCAACAACAGCAAAAACACACAATCTTTTTCCTAACAAGTATAAAAAATTTAAAATTTACTCCTCTTAAATTTCGTGAGAACCCAATTCGTAAACTAGTACTAAGAGACGAAAACTATGGTTTCAGATCATATTTGTAAAGTAAGATCTCGAAAGATCTACCCAATCTCGAGCGCAAAACCCTAGAACACAACTATTACAAGCAAAACAGAGAGAGATGGAGAGACACAGACCCGCTGTCGCCGAGGATGATGACCTTCAGGAGCGTTCTTCTTCGAGACGGCATCGTTTTGAGACAGAATTGGGAACAATCTGAGGAGTTGGGGAGGGAGCTGTCAGATACAGTAGAGCGAGAGAAGTCGGTCGGAGGATCGTTCTTCAAGTCTTGTTATTGTTAGACTTCCCTGGTCATCCAAAGCTGGAGCTGACCTGTACTGGTTTATAAATTTAAAAATATATAAATACAATACAAATACAAAAAGTATATATATTTAAATTTTTTTAGGAGATTTCGTATTCCAAATACAACATACCTTTCCTATTTGGAGGGAGCAAAAATATTAAGCGACGAGTTTGGTGTTATAGTTTGGTTTTGGGTTCTTCTTCCATACTTTGTTTGAATGAAGTATCGATACATCAAAATTTTGAGGGCATATAAGTCTTTTCATTAGTATTTTCAAAATTAAGTACAACAAGAGAAAAAACGGGTAGAAGAGGTAGCCAGTTCCATATCAAACAAAAACAACACAGTTTCTCTTCTCTTTTTTGTTTTTGTTTTTCTTTGATTTTTTTTTTAAAAAATTTAAATTTAAGTGACACATATTTTTACATGAAAATGAAATACACAATTATCAAAAGAAAAACATAACCCCGAAGCCATCACAACACTCCCCATCCCGCCCACCACCCCATTCTCCTTCTGTCGGCTGAATGAACCAAAAATCTCAGAATGAAAGAAATTTTGAAATCTTAACAATAGTCATCAAAGTTACCTCAAATTGTTAAGATCGATTCACTGAGTAAGTATGTAAAAGCGGTTCATCAATTGGACTTCTAGAACAAAAGTTATTAATTTATGAAAATTTTGAAGAAAATTTTGTTTTTAGATGTTGGTTTATGTGTGAAGGGGTTTAGGACAATAGACAATAGTTGAAACAAAGTGATTTTATTACATTTGGAGGAGAATAATACATAGCTTGTTGTACATAGAGTTAGGTTTATTGGCCTTCAACAACTAGAAGGTGTTTAGTGTTTAGGCTTATTGGCCTCTTCTCTCTTAGCTTGGTGAGTTTATTGGCTCCTCAACATGGCTTAGTTTGGGAGACTTGTTGGCTCCCTTAAACTAGTTTTGGGTAGCTCTTATAGCTCCCATATAATTTGGGAGTTTTAGTGGTTAGCTCCACTTTACATTAGTACATTCATGCCTTTTTATAGGCATTGTTTGCCGACATTACACCAACCCACCGATATGGGCTTATTGTTCCTAGCCACAAGTTTGTGGTTTTATACTAGAAACTTCTCCAAGGTTGCATGTGGCTGCCGACATTAGCTTCTCCAATAGTTTAGGCTCAACTCAAAGCATTCTAGATTTCTCCACACATTTCTTTAGCACAAATGTGCATTAATTTTAACATTAGAGCTACAGACTCTTCTAAGAAGAAGAAGAGCTGGGTTACAATTCCATGTGCCACACTTTGTTTTTTGTTTTTCTCAATCCACCCATGATGTGCCAAGTGGCTAATGGTTAAGTGTTGCATACAACATATATGTGTTAAAGTTGATGCTTTCCTAGATGTTGGATTTGAATACCACAATCTTAATATCCAACATTCCATTTTGCCATAATTTTCAATAATTCTGAACTCTAAAAAATTCACTACATATATATATATATTCAAACTCCAAAAAATTCAACCGCTCAATTCTAGAACAAAAAATCACTTGAATCCAATATCATTTAACCACTCAATAAAATTATTGAAAATTTAGTACTTTCTTGCAGCATCGTGTTCATTGATTTTGTAGGACACAATTAAATGTCTAAACGGTTTTCGATTTGTCTAATTTTTTGCAATGATGATCTATGAATGAAGACCTAAAAAATAGATAGCTTGGATCGTTGAAAGAAAATTTGAAGAATACCCTAAAGAGCGTCCCTCAAATAAAATTAATTAAGGGATCACTCAATAGTAGGGGACTTATCAAATATATATGAACTATATGCATTACTCGTTATCTTTCAACATGATAATGAAATAAGTCATGTAGTATATATATATAGATTTAAATTTAGATACATACTTGAATTTGAATTGAGATTTCAATTTAAATATTTGATTTTGAGTCTCCCTTATGAATTTATGAATTAGGGTTTTTGATTTTTGGTGTTGAGATCTTTGAAATTGAAAAAAAAAAAATGTCAATTGTTTGATGCATAAGACACAAAAGTGTGTAACATATAGTTTCACCACGCTTTACGCCTACGATTGTACAAGATTTCTTATACAAGTCTAATTAAAAATCCTAAACTATAAACCATAAAATTGGGGAGTTATATTGTATTTAAAAATGCAATTACAAGATTTCTTATACAAGTCTAATTAAAAATCCCCCCTATTTCATTAAAAAAATTGCAATTATAAGTAATTATATACATGGGGTTAACTAATACAGTATAGGAATGTTTCAATTGCCACTTGAATGACGTTCCTTACCGAAGGAACGAGTGAAGCTCGTTCATAGGGTAATACCCACATTTAGTGGGTAAGTACCCACAAAATGTTGTCGTTTAGTCGTAAATCAATTGTTACTTAGGTCAACATAGTACAAAGGTTCCAATTTTAAATAGTAACAAGGAGTTTCTCACTATTTTTACCCTACAACGTGGTTGTTACCTTCCAAACGCCATCATGCCCTTCACGAAGTAAAGAAACGCATTTTGAGCAAGGTGGTTATCAAGGCACCCATGCCTCTTCCACGAGTTTGACAGAGAGAGGGAGATTGACAGAGATTCGATCCTCATCCCCATCGCCAGCCCCAGCCAACCTCCCTCTCTTTAGATCCGACGAGCCCCACTCTAGATTCGTCGTCTTCGTCTTCATTGCCAAGGCCACACCATATCTTCGTCGCCAAGTTCTTCACCCGTCGTAACCCACAAATCTATCTCTATGGAGGTGACGGCTAGGTTCATCGTCGAAGATGGGGGGCTACGTTTTTGGGTGTGAGAGAGAGAGAGAGCCGACAGTGGTGGTTGGTTGGTGGTCTGCAGTCTTTGCGTGGGTTGGGGGTGGGTGGGTATGGTAGATATTGGTTAGGATGAGGTGGGGTTACAATGGGGGATGGGGTACTTTTGTCATTTTTATTATTTTCTAAAAGTTATTTAAGTTTATGTTATTTTAATCATTTATATTATTTTATTTTAAAACAAAAATCACTTGAATCCAATATCATTTAACCACTCAATAAAATTATTGAAAATTTAGTACTTTCTTAAAAGATCGTGTTAATCTTATAAAATAATACAAATTGAGTATTTGACAATTTTAAATTAGGCAGCATAACAGCTAGGAAAAATAAATACATAATTAAAACAAATGAAATACGAGGTATGAAATAGAGATTACCTCGGTGAGCAATGGTAGAATACAGTGATGAATAGTAACTTCCCGAAAATGATAGATAACGACGCTACTACCTTCTGGAAGTGAATAGTGACTTTTCGGGATAAATAGTAACGGCTTATACTATATATGGGAAGTGAATAGTAGATTTCTTGTGAATAGTGTTTTGGGTGGATAGTATCTGGGGTAAATAGTATTTTGAGTGGATAGTGTCTGGGGTAAATAGTTAATCCGAAGAATGTCAGAATAGTAACTCTAATGGAGGAGAAAGAGAACAAGAGAGGGAGGAAGAGAGAATTCTGATTTTTGGTGTGAAGAAAATGAGAGATTTGGGGGGGTATTTATAGAATTCCCTGACGGCTTGGATTGATTCGAATATTTAATTCAGATACCCAAATTAAAAGATGAGTTTTGAAACATGTGTAGGAAGGTACATGATAGCTCCAAGATGGATGGTCCATATGCATTCCCAACAACCAAACTAAAGGCCTAGATCAAGTCAAAAGTCTTTGATTTGATCTACGGTCCATATCTGATCTAGAATCAGATCAATGGCTTAGATTAAACATGAGTACTGTATAGTGCTATATACCCTAGTTTTCCAAGGCTTCCAACCAATCATATGTTGACATGTGTTATGGTGATAGGTTCCAACCAGCACAAAATGCCATGTGGAAATTCACATTTTAATTTCCTATTTTTCAACTTCGAAAATTCACTAAAAATACTTTCGAGTTCCGAAAAATTATCCGAAAAATACCACAAGCTCATATTTACGTCCACTATTTTTCTATGAAGTCAAAACACCAAAATTCTAACTTCACAATTTCGGATATATGTTAATCTTAAACATAATGGTAATATTTACTTGGAAAAAAAAATGTCACTTACCTCAAAATGGACCATGCAATTTTTATTGTGTGTGAAAAAATATTCTGGAATTTTTTAGGGTGTCACACATAGTGAACCACCAAAGATACAAATTCATATCATGAAAAATACATCTAAGAAAGATTTGCGGACATAAGAAAATACTAGCCTCTTCGCACGCGCTTCTACACCTGTGAGAGGCTTTTTTTTAAAAAAAAAATAATGGGTAGTTGTGTTCCATAAAAATAGGATCCATTATCTTATTTTTCTTTTAATTTAAATTTTTTTTAATATGAAAAAGTGTGAATTTATCATATTATCCTCATTTAATTCTTTTCTGGTATTTTAAATGTTTTACCATTCTCGCCTTTTGCTTTATATATATATATATATATATATATATATATATATATATATATATATATTAAAGCTTGCAACTCATATGTGAAACAGTTTTTTTTGTATAACAAAAGTGAGAAACTTTATATGTTAGGAGGGATTGATCCTGCTTCTGCTATAAGATTTTTTTCCTCTTGTTATTACTAGAAAGTATTTTATTAAAGCTTGTATTGTTTTTTTTTTTTGTCAAGCTCCTCACTGGCTGGGAATATCATATATATATATTGTGACAACCCGATCCTAAATTAGGATAAAATTACTAAAATATTAAGGAGAATAGTGAGTTCTACCTGGAATAATTTAATAGGTTTAAAATTTGACTTTATGTTCGGGAAGGAATTTGGTGAAACATGGTGTTTTGGGTGCATCCGACTCGGTAAACGAGTCCATGGACGTGCGGAACACCCGATAGTTAGTCCGAACGAACGTTTAAAGGTCTAAAAACCTAATGGGGAAGTTTCAAAAGAGGGTGAAATTAGAAAAATCAAGCTGGCCAATTTGGGGGTATTTAAACCCGATCCCTCCCTTCGTCTTCTCCCTTGCGAAACCCCTTTCCTTCTCTCCCAAATTAAAAGACCAGTTTTGAAACATGTGTAGGAAGGTACATAGACCACCACCAATGGATGGTCTCTCCCCACCTCCCTTGACTCACCCCGACCTCGTCTCGGCTCAAAACACCTTTGGTTTGAACTCGAGAAGTCACGCTTCTCGTCGTCGATTGCTCCATTCAGCCACCAGTAGGCCATTGGAGTTTGTACGCCTATTCTTGGAGTTCTAAGGCTTTGAACTTGGAATAGATCGATTTGGAGGTTTGTGAAAAATTTGAGGAGTTAGGGTTTCGATCGGGATTTTGAGATTTGGCGGGTTTTTGGCCGGTTCGAAAATTCATGGCTAAAAAACTCTTCTCTCCAAAATTATCCGAAAATACCACAAGCTCATAGGGTTTACGTCCACTCTAAGATTTTTCTATGAAGTCAAAACACCAAAATTCTAACTTCACAATTTCGGATGTGTTAATCTCGTGGGCAAGGTGGTGGCGGTGCATTTTCGTGCCAAAATGTTTCCCATAACCTCCCAAGTGCGTTGGTTTACTCATGCAATTTTTATTGTGTGTGAAACCAATTTTCCGGAATTTTTAGGTTTAATTATGGTTGAACCACCAAAGATACAAATTCATATCATGAAAAATACATCTAAGAAAGATTTGGGACATAAGAAAGTTGGAAGGTATGTTATTGGGAATCTTAGAAACCTATAATGGGAACTTACGGATCTTCCAGTCGGAAAAACCCTACGATCCATTATCTAATTTAATTTAGAATATTTCATTCCGGGATTATAAAAGTAAGCTATCGGTTAAAATCAAGCCTAGAGGGCTTAGGAACACTTCTTACCAAGTTTGAACACTTTTGGGCCCGGGGTCGGGATTTTTATTAAATTAACATGTCAAGCTATGGTTGATTAATAAATTATTTAATTTTGCAAATAGGTAACAAAAGTGGAAGGACCTTTATATGTTAGAGGGATTGATCTCGCTTGCTCGCTATAAGACTTTTATTTTATAAATGAATTTTATTACGCAATAACTATTTTATTAAATGCTTATTGTAAGTCAAGCTCGATCACCGGCTGGGATTGATGATAGATTGATTCAATTTGACAACCCGATCCTAAAATAGAAATGAAAAGAAAATAAGTAAAACAAGAAAGAGAGAAAGAAATTAACCCAAGCTAATTAGTTAATAGGTTCAAAATTTAGACTTTATGTTCGGATTGAATTTTAGCTAAAATATGATTAAGCCATGGTGTTTGGTCCTAACCTTGTATTCCTAATTCCCTAATTAGATCCTTGGTCTAAAACCTAAGTTAAGCATTAGGAATCCATTAAGCATAGAAGAATGTTTTAAACAACCAAGCATGTATCTAATCCCTATTGTCGAATGTCCATACATACTCTTCCTATTCATAGTTCAATTTGAATTAATGCATGGTGTCTACTCTTAATTCAAACCAAGATAGCTAACATACAAGTTTTAATGGTGATCAATCATTCAAACAAGCATATTAACTTATAAGCATAATGAATAAGAACAAGAACTATAATTGAAACTTGGAAACTAATTAAACTTGAAAACTTAAGCCACCAAGTACATTACAATGGAAAATAAATTACAACTAAGAAAAACTTAAAGGAAACAATTGAGAACTAAAAAAACTAAGAGAATTTGAGGGAGAGAGAGGAGAGGAGCTCTAGAGAGATGTTTGAGAGCTCCCCCTTGGGGTGTATTTACATGTTTGGAGAACTCACTATTTATAGGCCTAGGGAAGTATAAATCTGATTATACAATTGAATTTATTAATCACACTCACTTCACCAACTTACACCACTCAATTCACCACTAAAATGATTAGCTCATGCATGACAATGCATTGCAGTCAGCTTGATAACCTCGATTTGGGCTTGTTCCTTCACTCTAAAAAATCTGCAAAAATATGGATCTTGAAGCTCTTTGTCTTATCTTTCCAAGCATATGCAGCCCAACTCAAGGAAAATTCGGGAAGGCCTTCAAAAGTCATTTTTGGCCCAGTAACGCAGATCCTGCCGATTTTGACCTTAAGAAACCAAAACTTGTATAACTTCCATCTAGAGGACTCGGAATCATGAACCGTAAAATGATCCAGAAAATAGACTTCCGTATCTTTCCAATGACGTATGGCTCATTATCTGGTTCTTATAAAGCAAGTAGAGTCCAATCCGTGAAGTTGACTGATCTAACCAAGTTTGAGCTAACTTGACTCCAAAATGCATTAAATGAGCTTGGTTGATTACACTGAAACAAACATTTTGCAAAATAGATTAAAAGCACAAGGTTAACTCAAAAACATAACCAAATCATAAGTTAGAAGGGTACAAAATGATATGTAATAACTATGCATCGATCACTTATCTTTGAATTAATTAGAAAATATGCTTTTGAACTTATTGTTGAGATTAAATGGAATTTTATTATTATTCGAATATGCTTTTATTCCGAGCCTATGAATGATATTTTAAATGGGATTTTTTATTATGGAAATTGAATGGCTCGAGGAAAATATGGAGGGATTTGAGTATGTGTTTATGAAAGGTTTCAAATCACTCTAGGTACCCTAATGATGTTGCTTCTGAAAGTTTATGCTGCCTATGGAATAAATATTGATATTGGTTATTACCCTGTATACGGACATAGTTACTTTTGATATAAGTCTGCGCGCGTATGACTTTACACCCCACGAGTCTAGGGGACGCCCGGACCGTGCGGAGCGAAGATGAGGCTCGGGTAAACTTTGTGTTTTCCGAGTCTTGAGAGGACGCGGCTCTGGTAAACTTTGTGTTTTCCGAGTCTTATGAAGACGCAGCTCAGCTGACTTTGTGTCACCGAGTCTAGCGAGGAAATGGAATTGACGGAAATATAAAAAGGGTACACTTAGGTGGATTTTAGAAAGTTTGATTTGATATTATTTCTTTTTATGGAATAAGAATTTATGCTTTGGTGAAATTATATGAATGTGTATATATGCATGCCTTGTTTTATCCTACGAATATAGAATTGTTTTTTTAAGGTTTTAACAGTGGGGTTAGTATGTTGCTATACTATTTTCTAAAACTTTATTTTTGTCCATTCACGTTTTTCAATGTTTTGCCCCCTGTGCAAGAGATTGTAGCTGAGCACCACCACCGCATTCCCACGACTCTGTGTAAGGTCCACGGCCCGAAGAACTTTGTAATCTAATTAGTTTAGTAGCTCTTGGTGCCCTAAACTTTTTGTAAGGCCTGAGGCCGTACTTTTTACTTATGTTGGTGTGTGAAACTTATCTTGTGCGTGCTGGAAGTTGTGGCTATAAAATTGTGTTCTATTGCAAGTGGGAATTTCGGGATTTGAGCCATTTACAGGGGAGACTCTGCCGAATTTTCGACAGAAGTCAAACCTTAAAACTTGAATTTCTTTGAATTTGGTTTATCAATGGCAAATTGGTCAAGTGTGCCCGACACCCTACAGATGTCGGACACAGACGGGGCTTGACCCGAATTCCAAAGTGGAATTAGAGTCGGGTCCTGTCATATATATATAAGAAAATACAAAATACAAAAGAAAAGAAAATTAGGTCAACTTTCTGTACACTGAAAAAAAAAATTAGAAAATTGGGTGATCGGGTTGGAGCGGCAAAGGGGTCATAGCTAGATTGCTTTCTAGATTGTTGGGAAATGATGCATGTGAGAGAGGATGGCGAAGTGACAAGAGAAAGAGGAAAGAGGACGTGGGGTGGAATCAAAAAAATCCTCATACAAACTTTAACATTTGAACGCGTGATTTGTTATTGTTTGCGACACAAAGTTTACAGTTTTGCAAAAAAGACAATCTTGCGACTCGGAGAGAAACAATCTTTGTTTTTTCTAATTACTATTTTTGGACAAGGATTAAGTGTGTTAATTGTGTCTGTTAATTTATACATGTGTATTTAAAATAGACAAGAGGTAGAGAGGAGAGGACAGGGTCAATGAGGACTACAATTTCAACTTCCTTAGGTCTGTTTTGTACCAAAGAATTAAAAGTGCAACCCAAAAATAGCAAAAAACAAGAAAGGTTTGCCTGAAAATAGAAATTGGGTGGAGAAAATCCTCCTGCTTTGTCGGAGGGTGATCTGTTCCATGGTTTCCTCCTTTCCTTAGATGGAATTATTACCATGCCACCTTGTTTTCCTGTCCCTCCTTTGAGAATCCTCCCCTGTTGCATGCCCTTCTGCTTTAGGTACAAACTCATCTCTCTCTCTCTCTCTCTCTCTCTCTCTCTCTAGCACACAACCACATGCGCCTAGCTTGCTACGTACGTCGGTACACCGAGCAATGCATGCATGCATGATTTACACATTCTTAATTAATTTGTTCTTTGCATGTACGCATGCAATTATGTTTGATCTAAGCTCTCATTCTGATTTTGATGGGTTTGTTTTTGTTTTTTAAATTAATGGTGAATAAGTTTTGTTTACTTGTTTATTAATTACATGTTTAACTAATGTTGTTGTTAGGGGTCATCAGCAGGCTCACCTTTCAAAGGAGTGGTGGGGTTTCTCCGGCAGAGACCCACGATAATTCTGGTCGGAAACTCCTCCTAAAAATGGGGTCCTCTGACGATCAGAGTCCGCCATCGGATACCCCACCATCTGACTCTTCCTCATCATCGCCAACTCCTCCATCTTCGTCGTCCTCATCATCATCATCATCCTCATCCTCATCATCATCACCCTCTCCACCATCATCGGATTCAGGTTCGAGTGGGGGTTCAGGTTCGGGTGGAGGTTCATCATCACCACCTCCAAAGGACTCATCATCGACTCCAAGCGACTCATCCTCCTCAAACAACTCAAAGGGCGGCTCGTCATCTTCAGGAAACTCAAACAGCTCATCCCCACCTTCCAACAACAACTCATCGCCGCCTTCCGACAACTCCTCCAGCGGCAACTCTAACAACTCTGATGCCTCCTCGTCCAACAACAATTCGAATAACTCAAACAACAACTCAGACAACTCGAACAATTCGAATAACTCATCGCCTCCCAGCAACAACAACTCGAACAACTCACCGCCTTCCAACGACAACTCCAGCAATTCCAACAACAACAACAACAACTCCAACAATTCCAACAACAACTCAAATGACTCAAACAACCAAAACCAAAAGTCCCCTCCACAGTCCAATTCTCAAAATAGTCCTCCATCATCCTCTAACAATAACAATAATGGAGGGAATCAGAACAACAATAACAATAATGGAAGGAATCAGAACAACAACAACGGTAACGGCAACAACAACAACAACCGCAACAACAACAACAATGGCAACAATAACAGCAACAATTCTCAGTCGCCACCCAAATCATCCAATGGGAACAATTGGTCACCAAAATCGTCCAATAATTTGTCACCCCCAGCCCTATCAGGCAAGTCTAATCCATCACCTGATAATGATGGGTCGCCGCCGCCTTCGCACTCGAGCTCAAGCTCCACGCCCATCATCATAGGAGTTGTAGCTGCGGCAGGGGTTTTGTTTTTTGTCATAGTGTTGTTCTTCTTGGCGTGCTCTAAGAGGAGGAAGAAGAGACAGAATTCTTCTCACCTCATGGAGAACCCTGAGCCATATCGTCCAAATGGTAATGTCTAAACTCCAACTCTTCAAACTCTTAATTTCTTCTTCTAATGGTAGCATTTAAACATTTTTTTTATTTGCATGGACAATCTTATTGATCATCTTGGCTTTGTTTGTGGCCCGTGGATATCTTATTTATTTACAGGCATGAATAAAATTGCCATTTTAAAATCTCACCCTACCCCATGGCACTTGATTAATTCTTGGTGATAAATAATAGTAATGATGTTGAGGGAAATTAATATTTTGTACTCAATTTTTCAACCCCAATAATGACTGATTTATATTTTTTATAATTTGGGGAATGTGAATGAGCAGGAAGTGACTATTGGCAAAGCACTGGACCTAAAAGTACCGAGCACGTTATGAACATGCCTCCTTCTGGCCGCGCGCCCAATGGAGGTTGGACTATATCGACGGCGCCGCCCCCCATAATGAGCAGTGAAATGAGCTCCTCCAACTTCTCTGGTCCACACGGTCCCCCCTTGCCGCCTCCACACCCCAATGTGGCTCTCGGGTTCAACAAGAGCACCTTCACCTATGATGAGATGGCGGCTGCAACGTCAGGGTTTGCACCAGCTAAGCTAATAGGCCAAGGTGGTTTCGGGTACGTGCACAAAGGCGTGTTGCCAAACGGCAAGGAAATCGCTGTGAAGAGCCTCAAAGCGGGTAGCGGACAAGGCGACCGTGAATTTGCCGCCGAGGTTGAGATCATTAGTCGTGTTCATCATCGCCACCTTGTGTCGCTTGTGGGGTACTGCCTTGAAGGAGAACGAAAGCTGTTGGTGTATGAATTTGTTCCTAACAACAACCTCGAATTCCACCTTCACGGTAAGTAACTAAACTATTATTTCACATGCTTAAATCTCGACTTCTCAACTTAACTGATGTGACAGTATTTCATTTGTTTATGTTTAGATCCGCCCATAACTTTAAAATGAAATCCTACATTAGTTAGTAATTAGAAGTTGGTAATTTAACAAGTCTTAATTAATAATATCACTATTTTACAGGACAAAATCGGCCACCCTTGGAATGGGGCAACAGGGCCAAAATTGCGTTGGGATCGGCTAAAGGGCTTGCTTACTTGCATGAAGACTGTAAGTACTTCGTGAAACTGCAGCTATCTTTTCTTTTGATCTATTGCTCTCTGGTACCTTAGTTATAGCGTATTTTGATATTTGCAGGTCACCCCAAGATTATCCACCGTGACATTAAGGCTGCAAATATTCTGATTGACTATAGTTTCGAAGCTAAGGTAGGTTAATATATGTTTTACATATACCTTTGGCCTAGAAAAGGTTTAAGACATTTTAGAATATAATTAATGTTTTTATTGGCTAATAGCTATTGATTAAGTATATGCTAATTACTGGTATGCATGATTTGTTCAGGTGGCAGATTTTGGGCTGGCAAAGCTGAACCAGGAAAATGTCACCCATGTATCTACGCGTGTCATGGGAACATTTGGGTAATTTCTTAAATTCCAAACTAACCACAGAAGATGAAAATTAATGTGATGGAAACAAACTGATCAAAATTATCATGTAGGTACTTGGCTCCTGAGTACGCATCGAGTGGAAAGCTAACCGAGAAGTCTGACGTTTTCTCTTTCGGTATTATGCTCTTGGAGCTCATCTGTGGACGCCGCCCTGTGGACTTGTCTGGAGAATATGAGGAGGATACCTTAGTAGACTGGGTTCGTACTCTCCCTCCCTAATAAACGTATAAATTAAGTCATCTTGTCAAACAAATAATATGTTATGTTATTAGACTGTCAATTTGGGACCGACCATTAGTGCCAGATTGACAATTTGTATCCTGCCATGCATTTCAACTGCTTATTTTCAACAAATTTAGTAATTGATATGCATCGTGACATGGAAAATATGAGTAATTCTTTGCATTATGCATGATCAACAACAGGCTAGGCCTCGCTGCCTGAAAGCAATAGATACTGGGGACTATTCTGAAGTGTTGGATCCACGGCTAGAGAACAATTATAACCATGAAGAGGTGGCACGAATGGTGGCATGTGCTGCTGCGAGCGTTCGACAATCTGCGAAGAAGCGGCCAAAAATGAGCCAGGTAAAAGAAAGGACCATTACTACACTGATCTTTGTGTTTTTGGTGATGATCTTGTGCTTATGTATTCTTCTGTAACCAAATGTTTTTTAATTATGAACAGATTGTTCGTGCATTGGAAGGCGATGTTTCAATGGAAGACTTGCACGAGGGGATCAAAGGGCAGTTTGGTTCAGGCTCTACCAGCATGGCTTCATCTGAGTTTGATGCTGACTCATACAATGCGAAAATGAAGCCGTTCAGAAAGCCGGCACTGATAGACAGCACAGACTATCCAAGCAGCGAGTACGGCCACAACTCCACCTCTGCAAGCAGCAATCACTCCCAAGAGATGGACAACAAGAAAGGATGAACCGGCCACATGGTCCGGTTTGAGCAGCAGACAATACACTCGAACATGGACCGACCGATTGAACAAGATAACCCAGAACTGATTTTATAACCTTTGGAGTACTATATTATAGAAACATAAAGATGATCTGCAGGTTAATTAGTGTTAAAACTAAGATTGATGATGCTAATATTTGTGTATGTATCAAGTGAAAAAGTGAAAGACAATATTGTGTCACTCTTCCCCCTGCATGCACTTTTGTATTGGCCATGCATGCACCATACTGCTTACCAAGTATACCTCTGATTAATTTCAGGTAGGTAAAGATTGTGGTAGATGCACAATTGTGACATTCCATTAAACATGGGGCACCAAATGATGGAGGAGTTGTTATTTTCTTTTTTCTTTCTTATGTTCCTTTTGGAAAATGGGTGAACCTAGCTATGTGTGTTTGCATGTACTTGCTACTAATGTAAAACAAACACTTGCATTTGGAGGAATTGGTAGCTCATGTGTTTGTATTTTCTATATTTTATATCTAAGTATTATATTGTTAAGAATTGGTGAGAGTTGAGAATGGATGGAAATTTTGGCTATACTAGTATTGTTTCTCTACCTCATGGATATCCAAATGGTGACATGGGCTTTCTAATAGTGTAAAAATTGGAAAAATTATGACCCTCTTGTTACCTAAATCCATCTTCCCATCCAAGCTATCTCTTCTTCTTTTTTGTCAATAACCTTGCTACTTCAAGTTGATCATGATTTAGAACATCAAAATTGAAAGTAGCTCCTTAAGAAGAATGCAAAGAATGATGAACATTTTTTGAAAAAAAATCAGAAGTTAGTTAGGAAGGCCTTCCTTTGAAGCTCTCCTTAAGAAAGAGATTGAACTTGCGCCTAAAAACCAGCTTGTAAACGATGGGTGCGCAAGAGATCTTAAACCATCTTATCTTTCCAATGTGAGATATTGGGTCCTAACATGTTGCCAACACATCATGGGTCTAGAAGAAATTTTCTGAGGCGACTTTGAACTATAAAAGTAACCAAGAAATCAATATATGTATGCCTATGAGAGAGAACCTTTCCAATCTTCAGATATTCAGATTCAATACCAGAGGACCCAAACAATACAATTCACTTCTTTGTAATTCAGAGTGCCTCAAAATTCGTGTCTTGTACATTAACAAATGTAATGGAAAACTACACTTGAACTTAACGGAAAGAAAAACAAAAAAATAGGGCAAAAGTTAAGTCAATCCAATGAGCTTGCCACGATTCTTCCGACTATTATTACTAATTAAACAGATGAGCAGGCAAATGCTCAATAAAAATGCAAATTGACCTCTTGCAAGCCCACTCAACTTTCAAATGTAGTAATGTGCAATTCTTTCTACAAAATGTTTGATCTGTATACAGCCATCTCAGCCAGTGCTCTCATTTGAGAAAAATGAAAAGACCGTCGTATCAATAAAAGATCGCCTGCATTAACCAACTAGCCGCTGCCCACAATCTCATGAATGGCATCACTGACGGCTTCATCCTCAGATCTAACGGCCAGTTTCATGGCAACCTCCTTTGAACTATCTATTCCAAAAGACAACCGCGCAAGGACCTTCACATTGCCTATGTATACACCCGACAATAGACAAGTGTGTGACCTTGAGTTGCTGGCGAGAACCTCTGTGCCCTGAAACCACACCAAGAAAATACGGCATAAAATATACACATACATATAATTTAGTCAACTTATTTTCAACAGTTCAAATACATTTGTGAAGTATCCAACCCAGATTATCAGAAGTGATGTATCCATTGAGTATCCATGAGGATACTTCGGCCTCTAAAAGCACATGTAAGGCAACACTACATCGAAACAATACAAAAGTACCTACTCAACAAATGATAAACATTTGATTTTAAAACAAAATTACCTCACAGGGATGCAGTCCAAGGAGGTTGATGACAGTATTAACAGCTTCAGTCAAGCTCTCCCTTTGTCCCAGGCCATATTCATCTATTCGCTCAAAATCAGGGCCCATGCTTTCCCATGCATTCCTGAAATTGAAGACTGGAACCTTCAAAATGTAATCAGCAGGGACAACCTCAAGATCCTCCAGCTGGTATTCATCTTCCACACCATCTTCCTCTGCCTCGCCAGTGGTTGGATCAACCTGGTGACACACACCCAACTCATAAGAAAAGAAAATAGACATCTCAAAACTTCTGACGATTGGATATTTCATATTGTATATCAGTGTGTATATCCTTAGAAGCCATCCTTCTAGTCTTTTTTCATAAACGCAATTAAAAAATTCTCATGAACACAAAACAAACCCATAGAAGAAAGATTTACAGTCACCAAAATCCGAAATCCAATTTAAGTAGCAAGGTATTATGAGTAGAGAACAACTAGAACAACTAGTGTTATTAGCCAAAAAGGTGTACGGTGGTGAAGTTTAGCAAAAGCAATCCATGTGATAGTTGTAGATGACAAGACTTGCAGATTATAAAGAACTTAAAAAATCACATACAGCTTTTCCATAGTTTTATTAGCTAAAGCCAGTTTCACTCTCCCATGTCTGGCTCTTAATGATCAATTCACTGTCAAGAAACTCAATCTAAGCACATGGATAACGGTAGAACTTGGTACCTCTTTAACAATGAACCTCAATGTGTTTGAAAATTTTCCGGCTGCGGGGACACCTGCTGGCCTCTCAAATGCCAAAAAGGTCTGTCCAGGTGTATCATAAGGAAGAGACGCGAGAGGCTTGGATGCAACTTCAGAAAATTCCTCTGCTTCTGAAGCATCCACGGCGACAATAACCTGGCAGACAGAGAGTTATAAAGAGATTCTCAAGGAGAGATACAAAATTAAAAAACTGTTTCAAAATAACCATTCATTACATTTTCCAGTAATTGCTCGGGAATGGTATTGTTGCAGTTGTACTGGAATACAACATGAAAATCAAAAATGTGCTTGACAACATTAACTGCATATTCGGTTTCTGGCTCTGTCAACTCCACAGGTGCTGAGGACTGATATGTGAAAAGGTACACAATTAATTCCAAAGCAAAAAAATATAAGCTGTAACATGCATGTAAAGTATGAAGAAATATTCACGTTGCAGAACCTTGAATAGCTTTCCAAAGTTTGAAAACTCCGGAATGGAGGAAAGCAACTTCTCATAAGCATCGACTGTGGATACAGGGGCACTTGGAGGCACGCCAAGACCAGTTGGCTTTTTACTCTGGGCTTTCTTCTCAGCAAGTGGCTGGGACTTAATCTCCTTGGGTACAGAATTAATGTCAAAAGGTTCTTCTGAAGCCTCCTGTAATCGGCATTAACACAATCCTGAAAACATGAGATAAGGACCTTAAAGGAAACAAATGGAAAAGGCAAAAGGAGGGTTACTCACATAATTCATCAAACTTGTCTCCAGATTGACAAGTGGCACATCCAGAGACCCAAAGAGGAAGTCCTTCACATCACTGTCAGTCTCAACAACTGAACCATCTCCTCCAAGCGTATTTAGATAGAGCGTTGCCCTATCACGAACCTGGGAAATTGCAGAAAAGAGAAAACTATTCAGTATATTATGAAGAACAGAGAATACTAAAACAATGAAGTTAATCCCAAAGCTAAAACAAACAAAACATGAAAGCAATGGCACAGGAACAACAACAAAGATACAGACAAATGCTCAGAGCCACACACCTATTCTTAGGTGAATGCTCATTCGTATTGTCATATATTTATAACCTAAACGTATAGCCTCAAAAATAGATATAGCATACCTCATCATCACTGTCAAAGAGACATCGTCTTAACAGAATAAATACTCGTGGCTGAAACATAGAAGAAGAAAAAAAATTGTTCACTTTTATCAGTAACCACAGCCAACAACAAAACTGATTGCAGTAAAGGGTGGGGGGGGTGAGATAAGAAAAAACATTATTCATTTAAAAAGATATCACCTTCAATGAATCAACCAAAGCACCAAATTTTGCCAATGTGCTCACCGCACTGGCTCGAACTGTGGCATTTTCAAGATGTACTCGGTTATAAATATACCGTATGTATTTGCTTGGATCAGAGGTTTTAGGCCCTTCAATACCCAAAAAGTGGAGTATCTAACAATACAAGAACTCAATCAGCCAAAAGAACGTTAAAAGTATTAAATTCTTAACAAGTTTATGATAGAGAAAAATTCCACCTGTGTAGAAAGATAGGTGAATTCACAATCTTCAATGAACTCACAAAGATGAAGCAATCCACTTTCTTTTGCATCAGGGATATCTCTTATGAGAATCACAATTGAATCAACAATTGCCTTTTTGTACTCAAATCCACCTTCTTCTCTGAGAATGTTGCTGAGAAAGTTCATCCTGTGGAAAACGAGAGACAAGGAAAAAATATAGGCAAATAAGAATATGTGTAATGAAACTAATAACCACATCAAACCAAACATTTTGAAGAAAAAAAGTGTATCTGATATCCCACTCACAGAGCTCTGTACTTCAGCGGAAACTTCAAACACAATGATCTTATGGCTTCCACAACTACAATTTTGAACTCGTCAGCAATATCTGACATGAAATTAGTTATCTGCTTCATCAAGCGATCCACACTTGATTCATTTCCTGTCTTCAGAAGTGTGGTAATTGCCAGTGTGGCAATGCTTCTGTTCTGGTCAGAAATCAAACTCTCCATATCAATGTTGCAGTTTGTGACAGCCATTGGATGTGTCATTGCCACCTGAAAAAGTTCAAAGTTGTTAGTATAATATATCAGGAATAATATTTAAAATCAAAGCAATAAGGAACAACATGCTTTTTTCTAAACAAAAAAGCGAGATAATCAAGACCTACAAAGTATGGATAAATGTATAATACATTGATCATACAATCAAATTCATTTCATGTAGGATTTCGCATCTACCTCAAAACTACAAGAGCAAAATTCACGACAGAAGGTCAGTCTGATTTCACTTACCAACAAAAGAGAAACTAAAATAACATTATATCAAATTATCATAAATTTCAAATACAACTTGTAGTACAGTAGGAGGAGAGGGAAACCTTGTTCAAAGTGCGGACAGCAGCAAATCTTAGCACTGGCTTGGAAGAGCTCAAAAATAGCTGAAGAACTGTGATTGCGGGAGTCAGTTCTCTGGTAGTCACGCCATGGAGCTCTGTAATTGCTCTGGCAGCCTCAAAAATCACCATCTCTGCTTTGTGGCGAAGACAACCCTCAAGATAATCGTAAAACGGGCGGTCGCCCATTTGTGCATTTCCAGCTGACTCACGGATAACCTTTAGACAAATAATTAATTAAAATAAAGCACCAAAAAACCAAGTTGACTAACAATTTCCAGCAGAATAAGCACCTGACTAGTATATCGGATCAACAGACATTGGGCCAATGGTGAACGGACAGTCCCCCTTGTCAAGCTGGTAACCAACTTGCTAACAGCAAGACGGTCATTCTGTCGTATCTGCAGTTTCAAAGGTACAATCTCCTCAAAACCTTTCAATTCTAAACATGATCGATATAATCTTATCTAAGGCTAGCTGTTGGGTAGATGAAGAATCTTTCTTTCTATTACGTATAAAAATTTTAAAAATTACTGTATCAACTATATGGCATAACTACCAAAACAAGGAAACTAGGGCTATGACTAAGAGTTAAAAAGCTAAACTATGGCTATTCAAATAGCAAATGATTACACACACTTCACACCTAGCCTGCTTGTTGCACTTGCTCACATGAACCCAACATTGGTCTATGAATGCAAACAATTAGTTAACTATATGGTAAACTAACCATAGGGAGGATATCAGACTAAGAAATTACTCTATGCTTTACATAAATAAAATATTTAAAAATAAAAAAACCAGAGTTTAAACCAAACCAATCGCACATACCTGATGGAGCAAAGCCAGTGCATGGAACTGCACAAGGGCTGCTCTTGACTGGATGGCTTCCTGAACCTCATTACTCCACCTTTTGACAATCTCTGGGTTGGTCTGTCAAAAGAGGAATGTAAGATGCAAATTCAGCAAACAAATAAATCCTGCAACTAGGGATAACAGAAACAGTACCTGGAGTAGATGGATCCCACTAACTAGAGCTGCACTTGCAACCACTGGATTCTTGTCAACAATGGCTTGTTTCAAATACCGCTCAATCTGGGTCAGAAGGGTTCCATCTGTAATCCGACACAGCACACGGATGGCATTTGCCCTATACATATCAGTTTTACTATTCATATCCTTCATCAGGGAGCTTGTCACAATAATAACCTAGCCATCGGAAACATATCTGAAGTCAGTCCCAATCTTTGTGCATGCAAATATATAAAGGAAATCAAATCATATCAAGTTATGTCACCTCGTCTGCAGAGGGTGAGAGCTCTTTTATGATCAGATAAACCATTCTCCTCAATCCTATATCTCTCGATTGGAAAAGCTTAGTCACGGAAAAGAAAACTTCTGTAGCTTCAACCTATTAGTTTAATTCCAAATAACATGAAACAATTGATGAGCAATAATGCAATAACAATGCTGCAAGGTAGATCAACAAAATTGACGCATAAGACACTGATTCAAGGAAGCAACAGAACCATTCAGTACAGAAAGAAATTGACCTTTGTAAAGGTTTCTCCCTGGTTCAGTAGATACAGAAGCTTCGTAATGACCTGAAAATGCGAAACAATGCAAACTACCCAAAATTAATTTCTGCAGAGCAAATAAGACAAAGACAATGTGATTACATGGATAATTCGGTGGTGCAAAGAAATAACCTGAGAGCATCTTCTAGCGTCTAGCTGAGGATCATTGAACACCCTGGCTTCCTGAAGAACAGCACCCTTCTCGATCCCCAGAAACGGAGAGTACTCTGTTGTGAACCAACATCACAAAAGATACAGCCTTACTAAGCAGCTAATTACTATAAAACTCAGACAATTGACATTGCTAATACCCCAGAACCCGAACCAATCAACAAGGCTACAAGATCCAATTCACTCGACCATTCACACTAAATCAAGACAAACCAATTAGATTTGCAATAACTTTAGTTTCCGCATTGCAACATTGGAGCAACAAAACTTATAAATGAACCAGATCAGCATAAAGTGAAGCCGATCAACAATAATTAAACCCTAATTTACTAAAATCCCATTCAAACGCCTCAAAATACGTAAATCTTGGGGAAAACAGCTATAAACACAGAGATCTGAGAACACAAATCGCCGAATAATAATTTGCATCCTAGAGCCCCAAAAATTAACCAAAATTGGGAGTGAAAAACCAGATCGAATTGGAGAGCGAGAAAAATTGAGAGTCTATGAGTGGGAAGGGCATACCTTCATCGTCACGATCGTCGTCCTTCTTTACGAGAGGCTGAGCCATCGCAAAGCCAAATGAATCTCTGAGATCTAGAGAAAGTGTACGGACCTGTTTCCCTCTCTCTCTAAATGTTTGCTCGTTGGCCCGCTCTGAGCGTAATTAGTGAGGTTTTGAAGTTGAAGAAAAATAAGAAAGAAAAAAAAACGAGGCTTAACTAGAAGATGGAGTTTCGATCCTGTACGGATATGGGCCTGGTAGTGCTGACGGTGTTTGATTTATGGGAGCGCGCCACGTCATATGGCTGGTAGATCCAGTAGGAGTAGAAGTTCTAAATTACCCTTCCGTAGAAGAGGAAAGTTCAAAACTACCCATGAAGTACCGAACCGTGCGACTTTCTTCAAATGCCGAACGATTAAAATACGAATAGCCTGCCTCCTATTTTTCCTTGTTTCTTTTTCAATTTATTGGGTATTTATTCTCTCTTGAAAATGTCTTGCATTAATACAACGATGGTTACTTACTTTCGATGTTGCAAAGATATATATTGCTACCAATACTTTGTGGTTCAAGTGGTAAGGAGCTTGTTTTCCTTAAGCAAAGTCTTGAGTTCGAGACTTGTAAATAGAGCAGCTATCATTGGGAGAGCTTGCCCCCCGAATGGGATCCGACCCGGCTCGTGTGATTAGTCATCACCTACGTGCGGGGATGCCTTGTATTCATCCAAAAGAAAAAGATATATATTGCTAGACTAATGGCCCGTTTAATAAACATTTCAGTTTTAATTTTTAATTTTTAGTTTTCATTTGCCGAACACAAGAATCTAGCAGCCATGTCCAAGTCATGAAGTCCCAAATAACAAATTTTGGTAAATAGAGTACATTTCATGTGTGGTGATGTAAAATTGGTGAATGAAAAAGTAGGGCAAAAATCGACTAATATGAAGAATTATGTTAAGTGTTACTTAACAATGACATGAACACTAGTATGACACGACCTACTAAGCACATATAATAAAATCGAATTAGAGTCAAGTGAGTAATTCCATTTTGACAGAATGTAAATCTTAACAACTTATAAAACTCAAACACTAACCTTGCTCAGCCATAATGTCGAAATTGGCGACATTGCTTCGAGAGATTCTTCTCCTTAGATGTTGATGCCTCATAGTCATACTCTTATTGTAGATGGGGTGAAAGCTTTTTAGTTGTGTGTGTCAGTCTAGGAGGGAGTTTTCTATTTATAAGAACCCTCGAGGTGTCTTGCCTATCAAGAAATACCAAGAGATACCCTTAATGCAGTAGAACAATGAATCTCAATCCATATAGAACTAGCAACCCCTTAGCCTATATATTTAACTTAAACACTGATATAAAAGCAGCTGGACGAGTACATGTTGAGTTCTTGATCAATACCGAGTCCTAGACAGACAATAAATCATCTTACACAGAGAATACATTTAACTTGTATTATATAAAGGAAACGGTTCATTTCTCCATTTATTGAAAAAAAAAAAATTTGGCTTTTTCAATAACTCACAATATGCAGGGGTCAATCAATCTGAACAAGACACAGTTAGAAACGGATGAGTTTTTTTTATTTGACACAATTGATTAAATAAGTTAGGTACTATTTTTTTCTGGACGAAAATTAAATAAGTTAGGTTAGAGTTGAGTATTTTAATCACAAATAGGGATGGCAACGGTCGGGTAGGGACCGGATATGACAATACCATCCCCGCCCCGTCTCGAACGCATCCCCGCCCCGTCTTCGAACCCATCCCGTTTAATAGGTTTCGGGAATCCCCATTCCCATCCCCATCGGGGACTATCCCCATACCCGCCCGAATCCCCAAATTTTTTGCATAAAAATATTTATCATATATTTTAACATTAAGTTTCATATTAAATTATCAGTCAATACATCCAAATTAACTATAAAGTTCAACTCAACTATTCAAAATCACATCAATATGAAATTCCAGGAGAAGATTAGGAAGAATTAGGAGAGGGAGGTTAACTTAGGGTTAAATATAAATATTATAATTATATATATATTTATTTAATTATAAACATATTAACTTAGGGTTAAATATAAATATTTTATTTATTTATTTATTTATTTAAATATAAACATATATATTTTCGGGTCGGGTTTGAGGATGGGGACGCCAATACCATCCCTTCCCCATACCCGTCGGGGATTTTTCAAGTTTGGGGATTCCCATCCCCCATACCCGTTTGACCCCAAAATCTGCCCCCGTTAGGGTCTGGGACCTAACGAGGACCCGCCCCCGCGGGAATTTTTGCCATCCCTAATCACAAACAAGAAATTACATGACACGTTAAAACAAATTGCAACCACTACCTCACATCCTCCATTTGGTTTTGTTTTGCTAGACAAAGTAAATTTTTGTAATTTATTTATTTATTTTAAGACAAGGATAGTATAAACTACTCGAATACGAGAAAGGATGATCGAACTCAAATGCAAGAGAGCAAGGTGTAACCCACATCTGCATGCAAAGTGGATTTGTAGTAACAATGGGTTTTGTACATTTGTGCAAACCATAATCAACATACCCATGAGCAAACAAAAAGCAAAACTACTCTACTCCTTTCAACTCCCTTCAGTTTTCTTTTGGTACAACTCTCGGTTCAATTCTCAGCATCCCATTGTACTCATCTCCACGAGAAATTCATCTCCTAATGATTAACATAGGTGTATTAACTGATTAAGCTTCTCAAAATTCTCCCATCCCAACAATATAGTTGTTTCCCATTGTTCCATTTCTTTACAAGGACATGATTGCACGTTTTAAAACTACAAAGACGAAATTGTAAACTCTTAACAAAACTGCAGAAACCAAAAAGTATATTGCATAAATGAAATTCGGGCGCCCTTGCGAAATCAGTCGATACTAAATATCAATTTGCAGCATAGACTCTTTAACACAAAAGAACTGCATCAATGTGTAAAAATATACCGGGTGAGAAGAAAACCATATGTGGAAGAAAAAACAGCCATTTACAACGTTCTACTGGAAAGCTACATGGTGTAAGAGATTGGTAGCTACAGAGGGGGGAATATATGCAGGCTGGGAGCAGATGAGGCGGTTTCTCAAGCCCAGTTCTCACGAAATGTATATGTATCTTTTGCTCAATATTAAAATTGTCAGTTTTCCCAATGAGTGGGTTACAACAAGCAACACATTAGAGGATTCTAGTTTCTCATACCCAGTACCTTCATCAACAACACAGAAAGGTACAAAGGATATACTATGAGAGGCATCGAGAACCGTGGGTCTGAGAGAAGTTGAAATTCAGGATAAAAAGATGGAGATCTCTGCTCTCTAATGGCTTAAATTATTTTCCTATGCCCTCCAAAAGCCCATATCTGCAACATAAACACAAAGCAAAGTCATATTTCATAAATGAAGGACGCATGTGGACTGATTGTGAAGAAAACCAACATAACTACCCTAAAAAGGGGCCAATGGACATGACAAATAAGACCAAACTGTTTCCAAAAACAAAAAAAAGACCATACTGATCCAAGAATATTAATGGTCTTACAACAAATGCCAGGGTCTATCAACCCGACAATTAAACATTTATTATAATGGTGAGATACTCCATTGAATCTAAACCCGAGAACATTATAGTACCGAAAGAAATTGTTGTTGTTTGGTAAGGAAATTGATTCCAATTTTCAACATCAATAAGACTACTTTTTTCCATATTTATTGACCACAATGCTGACCATATCTCTCACATAGATGACACCTGTGGGGGGATCGACTTGTATTCTCATCACATCTCTCATGTGAGAGATGTAATCAACAATGTGGTCCTTAAATGTGGTATTATTCTTCCAATAGTAGATACAACGAACAAAAGATACTGGCCAAACAAAATAAACAGATGCAATGCAATGAAAGACACAACCCGATAAGAAGGAAAATTCCAACAACTATAAGCGCTTCAGCTCTATAAAGCATATTAAACTGCCACACAGATGTTACTAGTTACTACAACCTCTTCCAGGTTCATGAATCTCAGAGATATAGAATAAACTAGAAAATAATTTGCCTAAGTTACCAAAAGCATTATAATTCATAGGTACATTTTTTTTTGGATTTTTAGCCATTTTGCCCCCTGAACTATTAGGCAATTCGAACTTACCCCCCTGAATTATTTCGTCTACCGATTTAGTCCCTCAACTCGTAATGAATAGTCAATTTCCCCCTTACCGTTAAGTTTATCTAATTCCATCAATTTTTCTGTTAATAACAAGGGCAAATTTGTAATTCTAACTTCAAATTCATAAAAATATTGTAAACAATTAACTTTTAGAAGAAAAAAAAAATCTTTGGGGGGGAAGAAATCGGTGGGGGTGGGGGTTTTGTGGGGAGAATAAAATTTTTTTTTTCTTCTGAAAGTTAATTATTTACAATATTTTTATGAATTTTAAGTTAAAATTACAAATTTGCCCTTGTTATTAACGGAAAAATTGATGGAATTAGATAAACTTAACGGTAAGGGGGAAATTGACTATTTATTACGAGTTGAGGGACTAAATCGGCAGACGAAATAATTCTGGGGGGTAAGTTCGAATTGCCTTATAATTCAGGGGGCAAAACCGCACTTTACCCTTTTTTTTAAAAAAGAGAATGTTATTCAATAAAGAACAAAACAAAACAACAGAACAGAACACGAGATGGGCAAGGAGGCCACCACACAAACAAAAAAGTAAAAATCTCTACACTACAAAGCTACGGCTTTCCAATCAAGATGGATAAGCTGAAAACTAATCTCCCTAAACTCTGCTGAAACAGAGGCCCAAAGTGATTATTCAATAATTCATAGGTACATCATACATAGAAAAATATTTTTGCAGGTCAAAGTGTCTAAAAAGGGTACTGCTCACAACAGAAACATCACATTACACTGCCTTACTTTTTCTCTACTTCTATTTGCATTCATGATTGCAGAAAAAACACATTAAGAAGAAAAAATCAACAAATATTAGTAAAAATGTTGTTTCCCATGCACCTTGCCTAAATGAAATAACAGAGCCAGGACTTAGGAAATAACCTTTAAATTTGAATCCAAGCTTCCTGTACACAAGGCACTTCCATCAGCTGACAAACCCAGACAGCTAATCTGCGCCTCATGTGAGTTTTGGAGGGATCCCAAGTTCAAAACCACCTGCCACAAAATGAAAGAGCAATTAGAGCCATTCCATCCAATGACATCCCTGACACAAATCCGTATAAATATAGATAAAAGGATGGAAGAAAATCAAAATGCAGGATTGATAGGATTAATTTATGATTCGACATTTTAGAAGTATTCCACTATTATTTTTTGAAAAATTTTAAACATGATATTACATATGACGCAGCATGGACAATCATAACTGTTCAAGGTGGAAGCCAACCGCTACTCTTTCTACTTTTCCCCCTCTTAGGTATTGAAGGACGTTCGCTGAACTAATTTTCTTCTTCAAACCGCATGCAAGGCTATATGTTATTTACAGACATTATGAAATCTCACGGTATAGGCAGAGCATGTGGCAATAAATCTAACCCAGAAAATCTTGACAAATCCGAGATGTAATTTTGTTAAAGAATAACTATTACAGACGAAAATCTTAACTGTATTTTCACCCAAGTAAGATTTATATTCAGATTATCCGAGTAAAGAAGCTAAGAGAAACAGAAATCAAGGGAGAAATAAGAGCTACAGACTATCATCTACTAAATGGAACCAGTTGAGCACATTAACTTATTTCATGAACAGAACACTCTGCTGTGTTTCAGTGTCAAAAGAAAAATATGCACTCAGTCACCCAGCCAACCCTTGATCCTAACTCCAAACTTATTTATATTTGGTGACCAGAATTTATGTTTTGCTCATACTTACAAGAAATATTTGCGAAATAGAAATTAGTTTAAATAACTCAAGTCTAACTTAATATACGAAGAAAATTAATAATAAATCAATTGCATGTAAATGTGAAGTAATGCCCGTGCAAGAAGTTGCCTATAAACACGCTGAAGAAAATCCTTATTCACTAAACTAGAATCTAAAGTACAAGACAACATGATCTAAAAGGCATCAGCAGTAATAATTTCTTAGGACACAAAGTGCGCTCAATTGATCATGCAAAAGCATTTGTAGACATAGTCACATATGGTGAATCAAACTTTCTTTATATTACAAATACCTTTGCCAATAAAGTATCCCAAACATAGCAATCACCATTTGTGTATCCAGCAAAGAGAAGCCTTCCTGATATTGAGAATGCAATGGTTTTCACAGGCAGGAAGTCATTATCACCATGTTGCTGATGGTATACTTGGAGCTGGTGCCCAGTCCTGATGTCAAATAACCTGCAAGTTCCATCATCTGAGCCAGTTCCAAATCTATTTCCATCTGGAAAGAACTTCACCACATTCACATCTCCCTCATGACCAGGAAACGTCCGCACTGCTCGACTTGCAACTCGAGTGTCCCACAATCGGGCAGTTGCATCACAAGAACCAGAGACAAACAATCTTGAGTTGCTTTGATTGATGGATACACTGAAAGAATGCAAACAGTGAGGTGAATGTTACATTTAGAGTACTCATGATAGGAAAGTAAAACCAAAAGGTACGGAGCCAATATTATGGTTTGTTGAAGATTCTTTTAAACTTATTTATACAGAATAAAAAAAACCTTCTGCCGGGATTAACTAATGTGCTGATGTACAGGGTCCAATCTTATAATAAACAACAAGAGCTATAAATAAAGGGTAAACCTCACTAGCAGTCTTCACTAACGACAATAAATAAATAAAAAGCATTGAATAAATTACAAGAAGCAGTTCCATTACATTGTAAAATCAAAGGACATGAATATGGACAGAAAATTCCTGCCCATAACGAACCAGAAAACTGCTAAATCAAAGAATTTCAGAGCAGATCAATTAAAATAACAAGTTTGTCTGAGTTATAATTTACAAGTAATGTAATTTTAATCTCTACTGTTCAGATGTACCAGCTTGTAAGACCTTTCATTTTTGTCCTTTTCCTTTTGCCTAACAACTCATGAGGCTGAAAAGTAAAATATGCAGGTATTCATTGAACACGAACACCTGATTCAATATATGTTATATATACAGCCATTTAAAACCACCCGATATACCTCAGTACATCTGCAGTGTGTCCAGACTGAAATTCACCTCCAAAAACTGAAGTCCTGAGTCCAGTAGTAATATCCCACAAAACACATGTTTGATCACCAGATCCAGTAATCAGGTGAGTGTCCTCATCTGGAACATATTGACAGGAGGAAACATAACCCTTATGCCCACTAAGTGTTCTTGATACAGGTAGATTCCCGTCCTTGTCACACAGGGAATTCAGGTTGAAAATAGAGCAAACACTATCAAGACCACCACAAGCAACGGATAGTCCGGTCGGTGAGAAAGCACAAGTCATGACCCATGCACATGGCAGCTTTATGGCATGAGTCTTCTGGCTTGTTAGTGCATTCCATACTATCAAACGTCCATCTTGAGATGCACTGACAATTCGATTCTTTTCAGAGGTCCAATCTAACGAATAGACCTGCAACAGTAAGTCTTAGTGAGCATAAATCCTATTTAACCTCGTCCTCTTAGAAGTGGCATCAGAGTTATGGTAAGTAAAATGTAACCTTGGTTTCATTACTTTGGAAGTCCAAAAAGTAAAACAAATAAGATTGATTAGCAATAGATAGTCTGTAGTGGTTTAGGACTAGACAAGCACAACACAAGACAGTCATAAATCATAAGCAAAAGCAAAGAGCAGAAGAAGTATATAGAAAATCATAGGAAAGCCATAGATTTTAATACTTCGACTCTGCAGTCTTCAGCTCAATATTCGTATCATATTTGCTTATCTGTCAATAGAAAAAATAAATAAATAAAAACTAGCAATTTTAGAATTAAGGCTTTGTAACTTTGCTGTCTATCGAACTATGATAACTGTCAGAAGGGTTTAATGAAATTACGATACCAAAAACGTGGCAACAAACCTCATCAAATTGACTGAAATCTAAGTAAACTTCCTCTTCTATCATCACAATTTTATACGTGGAAGATTGCAATTACTTACACAATTTCTTTCCCATCATCAATAAGATGACATTACTACAAAGAATGAAATAAATTCTAATGTGTTCCTCCATCTTTATAGTTTCTTTAGAAGTATCAAAACAATGCCATCAATAGACAATATACACCATGGAATGGGATATTGTCTTGCATATCTTTTTTTACACCAACCAACATTATTACATATTGTCCCAAAGTATGGAACCCTAAAAAAAGACTGGCCCAACTTAAATGGGAAAGTGATGAGCACCTGGTAACCTAATCTACTTGACACAAATTGAAATTGGTGGGTTCTTTCTTAATCTTTTTTCCATTACTTTTTTCCATAATTTCAAAGTGTGAATCATTAATTCAATTCCTGTATAATTGCCCAAGTTTCGTATATCCCATTTATCCTTATAAATCATAATACCACAGTGATTTTCTCCACTCATTTTCCGTTTCTCCTTCAATCAAAATTTATTAAATAACTTTGCTAGCCATTCACTCCAGAAAACTCTGGAGCAACGTTATCTATGGGTAGTTCTTTTTGCACCCAAAGAGTTGCTCTCTTAAACCTTTAGTTTTATTAAAGGGGAAATTTTACCCTACACCCATGATTTCAAAAGAAAATGAAAGAAGACATGGCTAGATCCAGGGCCCAACTGGCCACGGCTTCTTTTTGAAAGAATTGTTTTTCTTAATTATCTTTTGGAAATGTGGTGTAGAAGGATAAAGTTATTCAGTTAAGAAATTATGGACGTAGAGAGCTACTCTCTCGGTGTAAATAGAGCTACCCTTTATATAGATGTGCAACTTGATTCTTACTGGTGATTATAAGTAATCCTCCTACCTTTTGTCCATTGATTGAACTTGGTCTATTGTTTTCACTTTCTTTCCTAAGGTATTCCTGACTTAATAATCCTGGAAAATATTTTTTGTACTTACCTAAAATGGCACTGCCTATTAATAATACTTTTCCATTCCTTACTTTTCCATCAGTAATGGGTATGTGAGGAAAGGGAATGATTTCCATTCCTTACTTCCCCTGCGTTTACTTGCAATCAGGAATGAAAAAATAAGTGGGCCCTACCTCAAAATCCGTAATCACATCCCCTCAAAACTGGGTATCAGATCAACTAGGGGGGGGTAGTCGATACGATTCCCATTCCTGTTTTCCCTTCATAACTTCCAAAAATACCCTTACCACTTTACTATAATTCCAAAACACCCCAAACCCTAAAAATAAAAGCTCACGCCAAGTAGAAGTCGCTCCAACTTCTTTTTCATGTTAACGTTGCAGACCTGCCTCCCTGAACAGCAACGCCTTGTGCTATGTAAGTCATTTGATCTATCTACCTTCTTCTTCTTCTTCTATCTTATGTATAAAGAAATTGATGATATTGTCATAGTTAACCATGTTGGTAGTATATGAATGAAGTTTGATAGTAGAATATCACGATGGTGTGAATTTTATAATTTATTTCCATTAGGTTTGGAAAATCTTGTAGCTTGTGCGAGAATGTATTTTGTCAAAGTGGAATGTCATTATCTTCATGCTTATGATAATTACTACATCAAGTTTTGATTGGCGTTGGTTATCCACTTCCACTTTGATAAAACTTGATAATGACATCAATCTTTTGTTTATGATAATTACTATGATAAACAGTGTTCCTATTCTAAGAATGTATTTTGTTTAGATAACTACTACAAAGTGATTGATGCCGTTTGGCCTGTAGAGTTAAATAATTCAAAATTTTTACGAGTCTCCCTTTCATTCCATAAATTCTATTGTGTTTAGAGTTCTAATCAATGGGTGGATATTGAAACGTTACCATTTCGTTGTCATCTTAGAATGATTGGCGTTTTTATCTTTCATCATGAGACAAAAAATACTGGACCCTTCATCTGTCTCACATAATAACACATCTGTAAACTACACAAATACAACAAACCAGTGATAGTAAATTTCCATGATATTTTACTTATGCTGTCATTGGATCCCACAAGAACGGGTAGAAATTTCATGTAACATGATTCATACGCTTTACATACACAACATGTTTTTCAGGTAGAACTTCCTGTTTTTCAGTTTGGCATTTTATCTTTCACAAAGGCTTGTAGTGTGCCTACTTTTGATAATTTGAGCGAATCATATATGCAAGATTAGAAGGTTTGATTGGTGGCATGGCAATGGCCTCCTTGCATTTGAATGAATGAATCCAGCAGCATAATGCGAAAAAAAAATACAATCTGTGACGAGCAGCATCATAAGAATTTTTTCACATATGTTTAACTATTTTTCATATCACATATATATTTGTGCATGTCTACAGCAAAAAAAAAGACAACAATCTTCTGTTGTAATACGTAGACTTTACCCAAAATGAAATTAAACTTTACATGTATTACTGTATATTTAATTTTACAATTTTAGTTCTTTGCAGGTGTCAATAAAAGTGACTGTGAGTATATCTTGTCGAGCACGAAAGCAACGTTTAGCAAAGCTATATCATATCTCAAATTAGGTAAGATTCTTAAAATTCAACTTTCTCATATCGAGTTATTGATATCTTGAATAATATATATATTTTAATGTCATGTAGACAAATGGCTCGATTAAGTTTGTCAACAAAGAGGAAACTACGTGTTACTATAAATGCTTTGATTGTCTACCTTGAATAATATTTGTTGTATGTGCTGCGGGTTATGTCTATGCACGCTTAGCTTATCGAAAAAGTCGTCGACCAAGTCTTCCTTCGGTGATAAGAGTTTACAAACAACTAGAATACCTACATGGACTAGTTTATGAGAGTGATACTACATGTATTGACCAACTAAGGATGGATAGACAATCTTTTCATAAGCTTTGTCAAATTTTAGTCACTAAAGGAGAACTACGATCGACCAAACGTGTCCACAGAGGAGATGGTTGCAATTTTTTAAACATTCTTGCACACCATCATAAGAATCGCGTCATAAAATTTAATTTTACTAGATCGGACGAATCGTTAGTAAATATTTTCATGAGTGCTTGAAAGCAATGATTCGATGCCAAAAGGATTTCTCGAAATCACCCGAACCCGCACGAGAACTCAATGCATTATAGGTGGAAGTGGTTTAAGGTATGCACTATTTATAGCTATGAAATTATTCAAAACTAAAATACTTATTTTCTTTTAAGAACCTTATTAATAATTTTTATATTTAAATATAGAACTGTTTAGGAGCATTAGATGGAACCTATATTAGAGTGAAGGCGTAACGAGAGAAACCAAAGTACGTAACAAGGAAGGGTGAAATAGCAACGAATGTTTTGGGAGTTTGCTCTCAAGACTTGCGTTTATATATGTTTTGGCTGGATGGGAGGGTTACGCACATGATAGTCGAGTCCTTAAAGATGCTCGAGTAGGAGAAATGGACTAAAAGTCCCTAATGGTAATATTCAAAAACCAATATTTTAATTTATTGCATTTTCCGTTATGCATAAAATATCATTTTAGGTTTATGTCTCTTCTTGTTTTGTTTTTTCATTAGGTTATTATTACTTAGTGAATGCTGGTTACACCAATGGAGCAGGCTTCCTTGCACCTTTTAGGGGACAACGTTATCATCTTAATGATTGGAGGGATGGCCACCGCACGAGACACCAAAGGAATTTTTCAATATGAAACATTCAAGTGCTAGAAATGTTATTGAGAGGTGTTTCGGTTTATTAAAAATGCGTTGGGCAATTCTTAGGAGTCCATCCTTTTATGATATTATAACACAACGTCGTATAATTTCTGTGTGTTGTATGCTCCATAACTTTATAAGAAGAGAGATGGCTTTGGATCCCATTGAACATCAAGTGGACAATCAGCTTGTAGATGGGACTTTGGAAACAAATGATTACATTAGTACAGTTGAGTCCTCGACGAGTGGAGTGTATGGAGGCAAAACCTTGCAAATGAAATGTGGAATACATGGAATGGAAATAGGGAATAAAGACATGTGATGAACACATTATTTGTTTGTTTTTATCATGTTATTTAATGTACTCAAGACATTATTTATTTATTGTGCTTATGTAATATATTGAATATGAACAACTAATGTGAGTTCTAGTGTTTTTAAGAACCTTTTCATTCATTCATTCGTTTTTTTTAGAGCTGGAAACTCGAAAATTTCAATATAATTACATGTTATTCATCACTTATGTAGTAGATTGATTGTTTTTCATGCCTTTGACATTGACAGCGTGTATTACATGACATTGCTTGCTTTTCATGCCTTCTGATTCAAAAAATGTATCTTTTTTTTTGTTTATTTTATGTAGTAGATCATTTATCATCATGAGTTCTGCTGCTACTTCAAGTGGAAAAGTAAAGGGAGGAAGGGGACAAAACAAGCGCTATTGGACAACTAAGGAGGATAGCACATTGATGGAATGCTTGATGGAACTCCATCAGAATACCAATTGGCGAGGTGACTCAGGCTTTAAAAATGGATACTTGAATAAATTAGAAACTATGCTAGAAGTCAAACTTCCGAATTCTGGGTTGAAGGCATCACCCCATATTGAATCAAGGGTGAAGACTTTGAAGGGAAAATATGGTGCTTTAGCTAATGCATTATCTCAAAGTGGTTTTGGGTGGAATGAAGAGGAGATGATGCTGGTATGTGAGAAAAGTGTATTTGATGCGTGGGCGAAGGTAAATCTAAGCATATCCTATTCTATTCGTATCGAATTAAAAAATACATATGTTATGCTATGTCTTTAATATTTATTTAAGAATACTAATGCATATATATTGTAATTGTAGAACAATAAGGATGCAAGTGGTTTGTATGGCAAGTCGTTTCCACATTACTATGCACTTGGAGAGATATACGGAAAAGATCGTGCTATTGGAACAAATGCTGGAAATGCTGATGATGATGAAGAAGACGTTAGGCGAGATGATGCAAGTGTTCATCAGAATAGAAGTGTGGGTGATGACTTTATTGAGGAGATGTTTTCACATCCTGATGGTGGGTCACAATATGGGGGTTCAGAATATGAGGGATCTCAATTTGAGGATGTTGAGGATTTGGAAGATGATGAGACAACCTTTACACAACCAAATCCCCAACCCTCAAGTGCCCAACAACGTGCCCAACAAAAGAGACCCGCACAAGATGTAGCAAGTGGTCCAAATCATCCTCGTAGGAAGGTAAATGCTTTGAATGAAATGTCTAACAAATTTGGACTTATGGCTGAAGCTGTAGCAGGAATGGCACCTCAGCTTGCAGGCTTGGTTAATGTTCTTTCAACAGAGAAGGATCTTGCTGATATGCAAGCTAAACTTGGTGGTGAACTGAGGAAAATAGAATTCCTATCTCCTTTGCAAGTATTTCGTATTACCAACATTTTAGCCAAAGAGCATGATTTGCTGAGGGTCTTCTTTACCATGACTGATGAAGAAAAAAAAGATTATGTATTTAATCTTATTGAGCATGGCTTACAGTGATTGTGATTGATGAGTAATGGGTGAATGACTTTTGTGGAGATTATATATCTCTTTTTCTGGTAGTATGAAGATTATGTATTTAATCGTATGAAGATTATGCAGGTTATTATTATTTGATTGTTTACTAGTTACGTAGGTGAAAGATATATATTTATTGGAGTTTATTTTTTCGTTTGAAATTGGCTATGGACAAAGGTGTTATTAACATTATCATTGAACTGGGCTCTTGCTGTTCATCTTGTTCAGCATATTGATTCCTCATGTTTACACCGCCTTAGTTTGCTGCAGGATTAGTTTGGTCTCCTTAGCCAATTTGAGAATTATATATGTGCTGTGATGAAAATGTGCAGGGCATTTTAGTAATCAAATTAATTTGGATTCTGATTCATGAAAATTAGTAAACAATAACAATGGGAATCAACCCCATTCCTTTGCTAATTCCATATGTTTAGTAAACACCTTAATGGGAATGATTCTTTCCATACCCATTCAATACTTCCCCGATTCCTAAATTATCTGATTCCTTACTTTCTCCATTACTGATACGTAAACATGCCCTTAACTTATTCCATATCCCTAATCAACCTATCCCCTTTTTTGTTTTGCAAACTTGTAAATGTCTTTTCCCCTCTTTTGTACCTAACTTGCTAAATAAAGCACCTAGTGCATTTGTGGACATTGTGTTAGGTATGATTTCCGTCTCAAAAACTAGTCGACAATCTCCCAACTAGCCAAACCCCACAACTACAATTTTCATACACTCAAAATTAACTTTTTATTCTGAATGGCACACTTCAAACTACAAATGCCCAACAATTCCATTAACCCATATGAATGTGCATTCAAAAGAAGCTCATTTTTACAACTACCCACACAAGCACAGAAAGCATATGATGTATCGTATATGTATGTGTAAGTGTCATACCTTTCCTGTATGACCTTGCAAGGTTCTACAGCAAACGAGATCGGTGGGGCCAAAAGTGAGCGGAGTCTTCCCCTGAGACTTTGCATAACCAGCCACTGCAAGAATTCACCATAAAAAACCAATTAGATCTCAAACCCCAAAAAGACCAATATAATAATAATATCCATTGATAATTTAGGAAAGCACAAACCCACCACCATACCATCTGTGTCGAGCAACGAGGCTCGCTTCTGCTTCAAGCGCTCCCTGAGCAAGTTGACGGTCTCGCTCGCCGCCACGTGGCGCTCTTTGAGCTCCGCGACTGACATTGCTCGGAATTCAAGCTCAGAAGCCGGTCATGTAGCGGAAGTTAAAGAGCTCTTCCGATTCAAAGCGAAATTAGGGTTTTCATTTCTTCTTCTTCTTCAATTTGAACCCAGAGCTCGAACTTGCGAGGAAGTACAGGAAGCTCTCCGTACGTGTAGGTGTGAAAGGTGAAAAGGGAGAAGGTGATGGTTTTGTTGTCTCGCCTCTGAACGAGTCCCTGAGATTGGAGAGAGAGAGAGCCGTGATGTGAAGAGGTTTGTGTGTGACTTGGCGTGGGTCATGAGGGTAGAAGTGTAATTTCGACTGGCGGCTCGGGGCCCACGTCGATCCACTTGGCATTTTTGGGGGAGGTGTGCTGGATGGGAAACACCATGTTAGTGTCATAGCTCCACATGTCACAACTCACATGTGAATGCTACTAATTATACTTGGATGACGTGTACATTTTTGTTGGCTGGGCTTAATTTTGGTGTATGAACACTTTCTAATGAAGGGAAACAAATTTAATCATGAGTTAAGTGTGTTTTTTTAATATATACAAAGCAATATTAGAGAGGAATAACTCGAATTTTAGGACCTCGGGCCACATTAGTGGTGGGATTGAATTGGACCATTTCAATTAAAATGGATACGAGTTTAAATTGTTATTTAGTACATTGAGACTAGACTTATTAAATTGGACAACAATTTAACATATTGTATCTTACAAATCACATCTTAGAGAGATGGATCTCATAAAACTGGCTTGGACTCAACTCCAATTCAATCGAAGCCAGACTCTACTCCAGTTTTTGTTAATGGATCATTGGCACCCATGATTTCCATTATCAGAATTATTTTCGTGGGGGTTGATCTATCAGATTCATGGTGTTGATGCTCTGTTCTAAATGCAATTTATCATGTCATTGTGTTTGGGGTCTCATGACAATTACCTCAAATTTCATACACTACATAACACACAAAGTTGCAATTGATGGTATTACACTCAAATTTTATCCCTTGATATGTAAAAAAAGCATTTACAACTAAAAACCTCTTGGGCAGGGCAGGGAGGCCTAAAGAGGTCAAAATAGAAAGTGTTTACAACAGCAAGAGGTAAGTCATTTTCCCAAAGTCTAGAGTGAGAAAGGCTATGCGTATCGCACCGTCAATGGTGCAGAAGCTGAGGTTTTGGATGGGAAACAAAGTTCAGATACTCAGAAGATAAAAATATGCCCAATCATTTGCATTGATGTTGTCGGCATCAAAACATTATCTCTGAGGCAAAGGGTGGAGCATTTGATGTTCATTGTAGTGGATCACTCATTTTGTCTCTTCATTTGGAGGATATATTCTCCGGGATAGCATATTTACAAAAACAGTTTGCATTGAATTCTTTGTATGCATATTTTTGGTTCCGTTTGATATGTCAAAATCAACAAGTAATATTCATAGTTCCATATACTTTGGTGTTTTTACAACATAAAAGCAGGAGAGCCTCTCAATGAAGTATCATTATACTAATGAAGATTCATTTTCATATCAGAATAGAGGTCCGAAAGTGATTTTTCTAGCATAACGCTTTGGTTAATGCAAACTTCAAAATGAAATCCATTTTCATCTGATGACTCTGAGTAATTCACCCATCGCCATTAGCAAAGCTCATGTTGCATTTTTATATATTCTTTAGAAAATGAGTCTTACAAAACCCACACAGTTTCTACAACTCTACTTGTAAATTGTGTGGTACATCCAATGTATCGGGAAATTGTTTTATCAACGGTCGGATTTTACCAATTATATTTGTCGTAGACTTTAAGAACAAATATTTGGGTTTGGGAAAGGGGGGAGAAGGCAAAAGAGAGAAGCAGTACATTCACATTCCCAAATATTATACTAGAGTTCTTACAATTAACAGATATCCCAATAAAAACTAGGAATCTTTACAATTAAAGGGCTATATATAATACATTAACAACAACAAAAGGCACACCAAGACCTTATTCCTTATATTCAATTGATTTCTAACCTTAACAAATCCGTTACTTGATATCATATTAACTTTCTTTGCTTCACCATCATGTAGTCATGTATTTCCACCAGGGTAACTGCAAGCATTATAACCTGCAACCAATTGAAAGACTTAATTTAGAAAATCAAAAGCTCACTCTTTTAGATTTCTAATCAGTCACTTCATAAGTAATTAAAAAGAAAATCACCCTTCTGTAAAGTGTGTCCCCATCATGGTCAAAATGGGCAATCTCATACATTTGCTTCTAAAGTTGAGGAAAACTTACTGGGATTTGAGGATGTGAGAGTTGCTGTTTGTGAGAAATCACAATTGAGTGGCTTTGTCCCAACAGTATGATAATACAGATTCATGGCATAGGCAGCATGGGATGCTATGGTGTTTGGGTCGAAACAGGCGCCTCCTGGCTGGATTGCAGTGCAATCGATGCCGTGGCTGCAAGCATAGTCAAGATTTGCCTGCAATTGAGCATCGGAAATGCCAGCTTTGGGAACACACCATTGTGTTGAACTAGGCTTAGGTGAAGGAGTCACTCTTGGTGTGGACGGAGTCTGAGAATATAACCAGCAAGCATTATAACCTGCGACCAATTGAAAGACTTAATTTAGAAAATCAAAAGCTCATACTCTTTTAAATTTCCAATCAGTCACTTCATAAATAATTAAAAAGAAAATCACCCTTCTGTAAAGCGTGTCCCCATCATGGTCAAAATGGGCAATCTCATACATGTGCTTCTAAAGTTGAGGAAAACTTACTGGGATTTGAGGATGTGAGAGTTGCTGTTTGTGAGAAATCACAATTGAGTGGAATTGTCCCAACAGTATGATAATACAGATTCATGGCATAGGCAGCATGTGATGCTACGGTGTTCGGGTTGAAACAGGCGCCTCCTGGCTGGATTGCACTGCAATCGATGCCGTGGCCGCAAGCATAGTCAAGATTTGCCTGCAATTGAGCATCGGAAATGCCAGCTTTGGGAACACACCATTGTGTTGAACTAGGCTTAGGTGGAGTCACTTTTGGTGTGGACGGAGTCTGAGAGTATAACTCTAAGGGTTAATAAGCATGAAGATGATAAATAATAAAATGCCTATATGTAATGTTGTGATACTGTCAATCTGACATCAAATATTTAACCGACAATCTACCTAGCTGATTGCCTAGATTGATAGCGAAACAATATAACATGTCAAAATATGCGGTAAGAGAAGATTTCCCTAGAAGGTTTTAATGATGTCACCTGGCTACTCTTTGAGAGACCAACATCGTATATCCCGGTCAGATCAGGCTTGTACAGCCCGAATGACCGCTCGGAGGTCAGGCCGGGTTTCAAATCCTCATCATAGAGTGCAAAGATATAAGTCTCAACAGATTTTCCAGGCATCAATGGAGTTCCAACCAGGGATCTAAGGTGTGCAATCAAATTGCCATTATATGCCCTTGCATTCTCAACACTAGGTCCAACCTCATTGCTATCTCCACGGTATGGCCATCCAGTCTCAGCAATCAAAATCTCAATGTCGTTGAACCCAATTGCATTCAAGGCAGACCGTACGGCATCAACCTGTAGATGAATTTTAATGTCAAATCAGTGACTTCAAAATCACAAGGGCCAGCAAGCCAAACCAAGCTATTGAAGCTCTCCAAAGTCTAATTTAGTTAGGTAGTCATTATTAAATTGTCATTATCAAATTATGAGATGCATCCCAATTCCGATCCAATTACATAACCATCCTAATGCAAGGGAATCCAACGCCATCTCAATGATTTGGTTTTGCAACAATGATTCAAGAAAACGATGTTACTAAAGTTTCACTAACATTTTGTCCAAAAAGTAAGAGGTTTGTACTCTATATGGTGGTCCCAAATTAAATTTTTTTTTGTCTATGAAACGACATCACTTTGAGACTCTTTTTTCTTCAAATTCATTCTAATAAATCCAATCTTAAATGGAAATCATATCATGCATGGACTTATCAAAAATTATTGTGATGGCCAGCCTGTGACCTTGTCACCATGCAAGGTCACATCAGATTAGTTTCAATGCTCCCATCATTTCACTTTAAAAGGCACGGACAATGATAAAAGAAAATATGACTCACACTATGGCAATTACTCTTGACATAATTTACACTTCTAGCCAACCCTATTTTCACTAGGACTAATAATTTTTTTGAAAACCCTCATGTGATGGAAATACTATTAACCTAATTATCTCTACTATTTATTACTATAACTCTCCTTGTCTAAAACACAAGAAATGTCAAATATACCTTATATTCTCATTAACAGTTAAGGGCATGTTTAATAACCATTCCGTTTTTAGTTTTTAAATTCAATTTTTGTTAAAGATATAAATAAAATACATAGAAGAAATAAGAGTGGAGGAAGGGTGGTAAGCGGGATGTGGAACTAAAAATTGAAAACCATTTAAAGTGGTTTTATTTTTTAAGTTTTTGTTACTTTCTACTTAATTCCTTCATCCTCATCACATTTCTTCATTCCTCATCTCTCCCATATTCTTTCCCACTCTAGTTTTTTTTTTTTTAAATGAAAATTTAAAACTAGAATTGAAATGGTTATCAAACAAGCCGTTAAATAAATAGTAGACTTAGACGCAACCGTAATCAAATTTGAATCCTTGGTATACCCTAACCAAACTCTCCCCCAAACACTACCATCTCCATACCCAAATAAATAGTAGATTTCTTTTTTGGTTGGAAAATAAATAGTAGACTTAACAGTTAAGGGATAGTATAGTAGATATACATTTTTCTCTCATTTTCCATTTTAACAGTTTAGATACTAATTAAATAGTAGTGATATTCTAAATTAAACTTAATAGATATACATTTTTGGGTTATTCGTTTTATTAGTCCCTGAACTTTAACTCAATTTGCATTTGAGTCCCTCAATTTCCAAAATCGTTCCCGTGATCCTTGAACTTTAGTTTCGTTAGGACAAATTGTCCAACTGTCAATTTTTTTAACTTTTCTGTTAAATGCAGAGATAAAATGGTATTTATATATATTTTTTACTTTTAAATTGATTAAAATATTAATAAAATATTAAAAACAAAATATTTTTTTCATTTTTTAATTATGAATTTTTTTTAAAATTTTTAGTTTGACTGAGGATAGGAATAAGATTTTTTAATTTTTAGTTTCTAATTTTTATTTTTATTTTTGGAGTGAAATGAATATTCAGAAATTTAAAATTTAAAATAATACAAAAATATCATTTTACCCATGCATTTAATAGAAAAAGTTAATAAAACTAACGGTAGAACCATTTGTCCTAACGAAACTAAAGTTCAAACAAGGACGATTTTGGAAATTGAGGGACTCAAATACAAATTAGGTCAAAGTTTAAAGACTAATCAAATGAATAACCCTACATTTTCCCCTCATTTTCCTTTTCAACCAATCCTCTCATTTCACGTGTCCAATTTTCTAGGGTAGAGAAGGAATGGAAGGTAGAGACTAGAGAGAGAGAGAGGGTATACGTATCATGGTTGCAAGGACTACTAACAATAAGAACGGGCACAGAGGAGCAGCGCCCTTGAAGAGCCTTAAATTTCTACGTCGACTCATAACGTATGAGTCGTATAAAATGACGCAAAGACCAACCGTATACGATTGTCGGTTGACGATTTGACTCCGAGGTCAACGTTTCAAAACTGGGCCCACGCCAATTCACGAAAAAAACCCAAACCCGACCCGTGAGAACTTGAGAAATAAACCTACTCACCTGAGCATCGAACATGTTCATGTACTTGATTCCGGTGCCCGCGTCGACCCGTCCCGCGTTAGGCTGGAACAAGCAAAACGCCAGCGTTTCCGGCCTCGGGTCGCTCTGGTATGCGAAGAACGGGTACGGATTGACCGCGAACGGCGAGCCATTGTCCCTCTGGAAGGCGAGGAGCCCCTTGAGAACGTCCTGTAATCCCGGGTTGAACCGACCCGACGAGGGCGGGTCAGACTGGGCCAGCAAGGTCATGGCGTGGACCGTGGAGACCCGGACCTTGCCGCCGAGGGACGCGGCTGAGAGGGCAGATTGGACATTTCGCATGGCGGGGAGGAGCTGCGAGATGAGGCCCTGGTCGTTGGAGAAGAGGACCTCGTTGCCGACGTTGATGAGGTCGATGTTGCTGGCCGGGTAGAAGGCGAGGACATTCGAGTTCACCCACTGAGCCGCCGCGTTCTTATCGGAGGCGAGCGCCGGGATGTCGCCGTTGGATGCGCCAATGGCGATTGCGATTCCTGTGCCGGCGAGGGCCTTGATGATGGCCGGGTCGGCGCCGTAGAGCCGGACGCGCTTGATGGCGGTGGACTGGAGGAGCTTGGCAGTGGCCGCCGGCGGAGGGAGGTTGTCGGCGACTTGGCCGTAGTTGACGCCGATGAAGGACTGCGAATCTGCAATTAGCAAAAGAGAGAGCAGAGAGTCGTTAGGTGAAACGGTGCGTTTCGGGGGATTTACGATTTACGAGGTAAGTAACTGCAGAATATAAAGCGTAATTTTCTTTTTTAGAATTTTCCGGGAAAGTTTTGAGAGGAAGTGATTGCTTACCTGCAGAATAGAAAGCGGTGAACAAGAGGGAGAGGAGGATGGGAAGGTGTGAAAGCGATGCCATGATCTGTTTTATTTGAAGCTCTGCTGCTGCTGCTGCTTGTGCAGAGTGTGGAAGACAATGCAGGAATATATAAGGCAACGTCGTCAGACCCCAATAAAGAGAGAAAAACAATTGAAGTTTGTAAACAAAGGATAAGGGGTAACGGTAAAGAAGGTGAGAGATTTATTAGAGAGAGAAAAAGAGAGTGAATTTTCAACTAGCTTTAGCTGGACTGGAGTGAACTCGTTGGGTGAGGACCCACCTGTCTCCCAAACTTCTTTTTTGTAGTATTTTTCTTACCAAAGGGCGGTGAGTGTTATCACCACGTTAATTGCAGTTGAATGGGTGCGAAATTCATCTAACCATCCATAATCAACGATAAAATATTTGGAAATAAATGTTTGTTAGACTAATTTTTAACAAGGCTACACCGCAAATGACCCATTAATATAACAATTGTTCTTTCAAGAAAAGTTATGAGTTTGAGTCCTAGCATCTGTGTTGTGTGTGTAAGTATAGTATACTATCGCATCTCTTTAGGAAAAGACCTCAAAAAAACAAAAAAAAAAGGCTACGCCAACATCACCATAAAAAGCTATGCACGCCTAAATATCGAACTCATCACAAAGATATAGCTTTCTCGAATCTATGTGATGTGTGTTGATCATAAAACCTCCTCTAAGTGGAGATAAATAACACTAGACTAACAAACTAATAATTAGTTCACAATTACATAATATACTTGTTTGTAGTAAATTAGAAATTGTGTTGATAGACATCTCATCCTTCTTCTAGGGTTGAAGGTTTAGAATTGATCAATCATATGGTAGTGATTATATCTAGTTAGTTTCATGACCTAATAATTTTCCACAAGTTGGTTTTCCTTAACAACATATCTAATTGGCCCTTCTTGCACAATCGCTCAACGTCACATTGGCTTTGGTCTTGCTAAGTAAACTAGTCACTCATAAACTTTAAGAATTCAACATCTGAGTCGAATGGGTTCTTTCCACATCACTCAGATTGGTCATACTAGAACAGTCGGGCCAATCATGAACTTCCACGTGGCAACATCCATATGTATAATTAAAAATAAAATAAAGAAATTTTGGAGCCCAACATGGTTGCGTTCGCCGCCAGTAATCTTTCCTTTTGCGAATCTCATCGGCATCAGCAAAACCCAACTACTATTGCGTGTGGAAACTTTAGAATTTCAAATCAAATGCAAATGGAAAAAGGGGCTTTTTGGTTGCTGAAAAAGTATTCCTTTCTTACTTTTGCTGCGAAATTGTGGTGTGGAAAAATGCTGAAATGAGAACTTGTCCGAGGGGAAAAGTACAGAATGAATAAAACTGTAAATTCGTGGCAAGTTCTCTTCTTATGTTACCTACCCTATTAATAATCTTTTGATTCAACTTTCAAGTCAACAGCAAAATGAAAACTCTTGAGGTTTGGTGAATGATAATTTATGAAATGGAAGGATGATGGAAACTACCAGTTGGGGTCTGCTTGGAGAAGACTTGCTTGGTGCGTGACTTTGAGACTGAGTAAATGTGGTAGTGAAGAGAATTGGGACCCTCAATGTAACGAGAATGCCACCGTATTGATATCACAAGATAGTCACGCATTATTATATGAAAAAGTTAATATGCATCAAGTCCCTGAAAGTGCGTTGGCGGGCTTACGAGGAGAGAGACTTGCACGTGAACGGGATATATCTCCTTGTTCCTTTGTCTCTGGGGCATGAGACTGCCAATGGCTGTCCATTGTTTTGGTTGTTAAACCATTCCATCCGGGTAAAAAATGTGGTTAGTTTCACATCTGATTAACATGTTTTATTTTACTTCGATGAGTTTTTAGCTTTTATCAGACACCTTCACTTTATGAATACAAATTTTTAGTCAAACCACAAATTTAACCCCCTTCAGTAAAATAACAAATTCCAAGCCAATAAATGCACCACCCTTGAAACATCACTTCTATGTGAAGATAAGGGCCAGTCCTGAGATTTTAAGCAAAATTGAAACTGGAGCCCTCACATAATCAAATATGAATATACAAATTTTTTTTTGCCATGACTTAATGTCATAAAACAATTTTTTTATAACTAAAATTCATCATCAATTAGCATGTAATAACAATCACAAATCAAATTCATACATTTTTTAATGTTTTTATTTGATAAAGTTAAATATTAGTATGTTCGGTATGATTTTTTTGTTTTGAGTGGAAGAAAGTTTTTTTTTTCTTTCATTTTTTGTTTTGAGTGGAAGAAAGTCAATTTCACCAAATACACTTTTGTGTCAATGTGCTGCACGCTTGAGTATATATACCGATTTTATAATATCAAAATATATAATATAAAGTAAAAAAATTTCAGGGGCCCTCAAAAATCGGGGGCCTGTGCGGTGACGCCACTTGCACCATGCCAGGCCCGCCCTGGTGAAGATAATGAAGAAGATGACTACAAGAATATAATCATGAACAAATTTTGACACGGTGTAAGTATTACAAGAGCACAAATGCTCACTCAAGCTCACTCGCAGATGCGAAAACTTCGCTACAACACTCATCTAGAAACAAACTTTGTAAAATCATGCAAAAGGCTCGTTGTCTACGACACATGCAAAAGAATCCCCTGGTTTGATACGCCAACGGAAACCAGTGAGACTGACAAGCGCTTAACCAGCAAGGCTGTGAATGTGTCACACTTATATACCGAAAGCAATGGTAATAAAGGAGAAAATAGAAAGAAGCCACCCCTCAACCCATCCAAGTAAATGATTAAAAGAAACAGATATGCAGGTACTTAATCGGCAATCGAAAGAGTCCAAATTACCCTCCTGCTGAGTGAGAGACTGGAGTAGTTTCAAACCGACCATCCTTAAACACATGAATAAACTGTTCTGGCAAAGCATGCTCGTCCTGCAACATTAAAGATATAAATGGTAAGTCCTCCCTGGTAAACTCACGAAACCACCATACTAATTACTTCTCATTTAGTCTTATTTTGACCAGCAAAGACGCATTTCCCATTCATGCAGAAAATTTATCAAGGAAACTAAGAAACTACACCTCATTGTAAAGAAACTGAAATGATATCATTTATACATATATTTTAATTTTTCGGTAACCCATAATTGTTAAGGAAATAATGCCATTATATCATACTCCAAATTAATATAGGTAAAAAGTGGAAATATAGTTAATGGAATAAATCAAATAAAAGAAGTATCAGCTGCAAAGGACCAAAGTAGGTAATAACGAACTTAATACATCACGGTATGTCCTCAGATGTTAATGCTATATTAGTACCTTAAAATATCATAGTGAATTAATACTTACCTACAAAACTAAATTGTGTAGTACGAATAAAAAGGCTTTCAGGCTCTTCGACATACAAGCATGTAGACATATCTCATATATGAAGCATTGCCAGACAATAAATGTAGTCCAACTAAAAGTGTACTGTATTCCTACCATTAATCACATGCACCCACCATTGCGGCAGACAAGTTTTGCCTTAATTTTAAGAACATCACGTTCTGAACCATGGAGCTCAAGCCTAAACCTAAAATCCCACCTTCCACCTAAGCTACAGGCCAAGTGGCCCGAAAGTTTTAACACAGTAAATTTCACTGTGAAAAACTCATATACTTTATATAACGAGCATCCATATGACAGATAAAAACACTCAGGCAACTACCAGACACAAGCTCAACTTCAACCATCAGAGTATATCACCACTACTTAGATGCATATTAAGAATGATATCTACCAATGAGAGGAAAAGACAAGACTGTTGCACGCTCTGCCATTTCTCAGAAATTAAATATGCAACTTAAATTTCAAGCAATATTGGGTATAACAAGGGTAACACATTTAGTAACAAAGTAACACAACACTTTAGCCAAGCTTACAGTCAAAATAAAATATGTAGCATTTGTACAGATTTCTAGATGTATTCCCCAGACCTAAGAAGCTTGATGTGTGACAGGTTTAGGAAGTCAAAGAACCATCTAGATTCTAAACCACTAGCTTGCATTCCAAGATAACTTTAAGTCCCAGGGAAGAACAATCAATGAAGTCTTCGAAAATGTCAAACAAATACATTAGAATAGAATAAACATGGAAACATACCCAATCACCATCAGGTCCAGAAGCAGGTACTAATATATTGACCTCACTTGACTTAGCAGTTGTTATAGATGCCCCTAGAGCATCTTTGCTTAAGTAAAATTGGCAGCCAGCTGTGTTGTCCACTGAAACTGTTGGAGCCGAGCCCTAAAATAGCCATAAAGATAGTGCATATAAGAAAGATCACAAGATGATTTTATATATATCATCGTATACGAAACAACTGAATGGTGATATTTGGGATGACAACGCTACACAAATTCAATTTTGATGTCCAAAAATTATGATGGCAACATTGGAAACATCCAATTTCATGTCATAGAACCATTAAAAGTTTTCATGGGAATAATTGGTACCTGGCATTGCACCTCAACACGGTTGCAATTTACGATCTCACAAGCAGCCACAACATCCTGTGTTCACAATAGAACAGAAAAATGAGCCTAGATACATCAATATGTATTGCTTCCATTACTAATCTCACACTAACCGTAAATAAGATTCCCATCTTAGTGCATTTGTCAATTGTAATGTTGTTTACTTTCCCTGCACATTGGGCAAACAATTTTAAGTAGCAAGGGCTTTTCATACAAGTACCCTAGTATTTTTTTTTGTCTTGACAGGTACCTTAGTACTTGTGTAGAACATGAATCTATAAATTTTGTATTGAAACACAATTTGACATTCAATGTATTTATACAATTCGGAATAAAGTTTGTCATGTAGTTAAATTACCTTGAATTTGCACAACAGAGTCTTTGCATCCAAAAATATAAACAGACTGTTTCGAATCACAGTCAGTAATAACCAAATCTTTCTTTCCAATCTGATTCTCAACAGCCCACCTGTCCAAAGCATAAAATTGATAAAAAGCAAAATTACACACTGGAATAAATCCCTCATATGTAGTTTAACCTGGTAGAATGATCATGCTTACTCACTTGCGACCCATTTGGAGCTCAAGCTTTGGTGGTCCTGCTTTAGAAAAAGAAGGTGAACTGGTACGACTTTCTTTCTCCTGGGTACCAACGATACCAGTTCTGTCGGCCCGATTCTTTGTCTTCATATCATCTGTTACCTTTCTCAGACCTAGGGGGCAAGAAAACCAAATCACATCCCTCAAACATAAACTTAAAAATTTTAATTAAAAGAAAAGAAATTACCTGTAGTCACAGGCTTGCCGGAATTAATCTCTTGGAAAACAGCTGACATCCCTGCTTTAGGGCGTGATGATGAAGCCTGAGAAGTTTCGGAACTGAAAAGTGATGCTGATGGAGGAGGTGGAGGAGCAGGGGCACCTGGTGCAGGAGCTTTTGGTTTTGATGGAGCAGCACTGACAGCTTTGCCAGTTGAACTCCAAACTGGACCCAATGGATAGAAACTCTTAACATAATCTCTTAAACCAGGCAAATAAAGTTCCTTGAGAGCTTTGGCCCACTCTAAATGATTTGGGTCTTTGGTTTTATACTCGACAAGAATCTGTATTTTACGAATCACAGAGTCAGCACCTACTCACTGGAAAACTTTACTTTGATGCAATCATTACATGATTGGTGATAATTGATAAATACTGCAAGAGAAATGACGTGTGCAATTAGAGCATGTGATTCTATTCTTTTCATGCAAATTACCAGATTCTCACAGATATGCATAGTACCTTGTTGTTGTAAAATTCAGCCATCTGCCAACTTTCTTCGACATGTGCGATAGGCATGCTCATACCTTGAAAAGGTGAAAGCATAATAAGGGATTGGAAAAATGAATGAGTTCATCTGCTTCTAACACAACTTAGAAATCAGTTATTTTGCTTACCACATTCTTTCCCTGTATAGGCAATCCAAGCCAAAGCTGAGAGACTGTCAACAGCACTCTTCAAGTGGTTGAAAAAATCAGACCGCCTCCCTTCTGTCAGTGCATTTGCCTTTGTGATAACCTCATTCAGAGGCTTCAGAAATTCAGCCAACCCTGCATTGTCAGGTTTCTGCACAACAACGAGCATTCCCATTGAACATAATGAATTTCATTTCACAAGGAAAAGTACAAGATAGAAAACATTTAAAGTAGATAAGCTCACACTCCTTGCTGCTTACTAACATTCACAATATCCTAAGAATTGTAACATTAATCATTCGAGTCGCCCCAAAAGTCAGCAACGCCAAAGTTTGAACAGGAAAATTGATCGTTGCCCGACTATGTTATAGCTAATATAATCCAAATATTGTATTTTCTTTTCCCCAATTATCGCTAACATTTCATCGGTAACATTTCTTTTCCCCATCAACTGCTCACCAAGATGAAATGAACATGCACCAATCCGATCCAAACCCAACAAGATAGCACATTCCTTTCATGGTCCTTTACATAATCGATCAGGTTTCCGACCCATCCAATATTTAATATCAAAATATACGTTTTTAAAAATCCAATCAACATTTCATAATCAAAACATAAACCTCATCCAATCTTTATACTAACCAAACAATCCATAAGTAAATCTGAAAATTCAGCACCCAAAAAAACATAAATTCACACTCAAAACTACTAGCTCAAAGAAAGCATTACGATTTATGAGTGAGACTGACCTTTGTTTGCTTCACCTGAATCAGCAGGTCCTTCTGAACAGCAAAAGCCTGCTGGAGAACCTTGGTGACGTCCAAGACCTGTCCCCCAATCTTCTCGGCCGCGGCCGAAACCCTACCCAGATATTGCCGAATCAGATCCTCATAGGCCAAAATCGACGGGTCCAGCGGCGCGTCGTTGCCACTCGCCGCCGCAGACGCTGCACCGCCGGACAGCGACAGCGACTCTAGGCGCGCCACAGCCGATTCCAGCCTCTGTATAAGCTTCTCCTCCATAGCCGAAAGCTCAAACTCTGTGTCTTCTCTTTGTCTCTCTCTCTCTCTCTCTCTCTACGGTTAGATTAGATCTGGTGGATTTGGTGTGGCCGTTAATTAGTAGAGAAATGTGTTCGTTCGCTTTTTTCCTTTTTTCTTTTTATTTTTATTTTTATATTTTAGGATTTTTTTCTGACACCGAAAGGTGAAAGGGGAATTTTGATTTGGCGGGTGTTAATATGAGTCTTCGCGCGCGGTTTAGGGGGTTTGGCCTTAGGAGACGTGGGGACACGTGGAGGAGAGAGAGCGAATCTTGGCTGTTCGTGCGTTGTTAAACACCTTGCCTGAAAGTAATTAACTTGTGCTAACTCAAATTATTATTTTTAATTTGTGGGGGTATCATCAGACAAAAACAACAAATTTCTGAGGGAAGGTGTAAGGTGGGACCCTTCAAATTTATCTGGTCTCATTCTCTTTTTTTTTTTTAAATTTTTTATTTATTTATAAACTTTTAAGTTTTTAATAATTTCATTTTATTGTCACGTCACCAGCACAGCAGACTTGTATCACAAATTATAAATTGTCCAATCATAACGATTGATTTGAATAAAGACTATATCTAAATGGCATCCAGTAACATAATGTACAGTAAAAATGTTACAATTTATCTCTACATTTAAGCTCATGAGTTCATACTCTCTAATTTCCGTATAAAAAAATAACATAAGCTATCAAATTATGTAATAAAAAATAATATTAATATTGATTGAAATATGTATAGCTCATAAAAAAAATACATCAATTAAGTAATACAAATTTGCCTATATGAATTAGACCAGTTATCTAATATAGTGTAATCTTTCTCGTTGCATTTGAGTTCAAACCCCAAGTTTAAGGAAAAATGACTCGATGCATATAAGGAACCAAACCTTGTTTTTCTACCGTCCTTCAAGTGGACCGGATGAGTCATAATAGTCATCAACTAGAGATGAGAGGGTTTGGGTAGCCCTCCTCGCTGGAGTTGAGAGGGTTCGGGTCATAGCCCTCCTCGTATTGCGGCGGCGCTAGTTCGTTTGTATAAGATTTGCACAGAATTGCACCGTCATCCCATCATCCGTGCTAAAATGCCTCCAAAATTTAGACGCTATAATCTTCAAGTCATTGGCCATGAGTGCAAATGCTTCAACTTTTGTGAGGGACTTGACAAATCTTGTGGAGATGGGTAAGGCTGAAAGCGGGGAGAATGTTGATGTCCAGCTTAGAAGTTCTTCTCCATAGAAATCACCTTTGGCAAGACACTTTGTGGTTGAAGAACATACACTACTTGTTCCAGCATCATTGTTTTTAGTGTAGGTCAACAAAATGCCTTGAGTGATGAAGAGCATTTTAACAAGTGGTTCACCCTCTCCAATTAAATAGTTGTCTTCTTTATAGCTCACTTGCTTAAGATTGTCAAAGATTTCCTTCAACACTTGATCGTCCATAAAGCGAAGCATTGGCACCTAATTTTAGATGTTAATTAAGAAACTTAAACGGTACGACATGTCAAATGAAGAAAAACTAAATTATGAATTATAAAATTAATAAGAAAGGATACGACTATTTTGGAGTTCTGTAACATCTCCCTTTACTAATTAATCAACGAAAAATTGAACTCTTTATTGGATGAGGGGAACTTACTTTCTTCATTGTAGGCCAGCAGAGATGTCGCTTAATAAATATTTTTTGTTTCAAGGGAAGAATAGAGAGGATATTCTCCGCATGAACATCTTTGTTTTGTTCAAGTTGTTTGTGCACCTTTTGCATGATCAGCGTCCTCGTATTCTTAGGGATGCCATTTTCAAATAACCACAATTGTACCTCTAGATCTTTCATTTCCAGCTGCCGTATAATTCTCATCTTGGTTGATGTTCTAGTTACCAACTCCACGCATATTTGTTACACGAAAATCATGAGTTATTTTAACCCTAATTGCCATGTCAACATCGTCTAGCTTTGCCAATGACCATTTTGTCAAACGACATCTAGTCGCTATGTCATTTGTTTCATTTTGTTTTTTTATAAAAATAGCACCATCTAGTTTGATGAACTCCAAGATTGAGATACAACAAAACTCCAAGACTAAGAGCCCATTTGAGAGTAATTCTAGCTATCCTAGAACCACTTTAGGGGAGAAGCACAAATCACTTAAAACCACTTAAAGTGATTATTTGCCTATTCAGAATCACTCCCAAACGAGCCCCTAAGTTAATTGAGAGAGACATTGTGTTTAATTTAGAAGTTATGGTGCCCAAGGACGCAAATATCGGCCGATACATCGATATATCGTGATTTTCAAGTGTCGACACCGATCTTTGGGGTAAGACCATATCTTCCCCTTTATCGACGATATATCCCCGATATTTTGATATTTCTCGATACCCATAACAGAACCCATAAAATTTTCAAAAGGTTTGAAGGCAATTGATGCAAATTGAAACCCAAAAATCTCTAATCATTATTAGAATATGCAAATAAGTTAAATATGAGGAAATTAAAGCTTAATTGGAACACCTATGAACTAACCCAACCATTAAATCATACCCAGAACCCTATATTCATGTTTGATTATAGTGGAACTAGTTATGGAGCTCAAGATGATGAAACAACTTATGGACCTCCTAGTTGGGTGAATCCTAACTATCCCATATATAGGAGGACAGTAGGGAGCTCAAGAGAGACATATGTGCACCATGTTCAAACATGGCTTACAAACTGCTCTGGTTATATGACTTGGTATGACTATTGTATGGATCTATATGGTTGTTCCTCATTATTCGAACCTCATAGGAGCTCTTCATTTATGTAGATGGACACTTATCTAAATTGTAATCTAATGTTGAAACAAACTATGGATTTATGCATGGTTTGTTCATTCTTATCAACATTTTATTTTCAAACTTTTCATTAATGCGTATTTCATATCACTTATATTTCATCATATATATATATATATATCTTATACTTAATAAATTTTGAGTTTTATTTGTTCAATACATTCATTGATAATGTACATAACATCTATGAAAGTTTTACTCTATAATTCTGTGTTTCAAAGCCTATATCTGTTATTTTTGCTGATTTTTTCTCGATACCTAAAACGATAACAATATATCCCCCAAAATATCCATAAATTGGAGGCCCGATATTATCTGCACAGCCAATATTTTAATCCTTGATGGTACCAACCTTCAAATTTGTAGTGAGGTATAGTAGAACCAGGAGCAAGCCACTTAGAGAAATAAAAATGGCAAAGATGTTTTCCCATGTTTAGTTACTTGTCTGGAGGTTTTGCTTGAGAGAACTACAAAATCGAAACAGAGGAAATATATAAAATATAATATCTTAATTACCACTTAAATTCAATGTGCTGCAAGTAATAAAATATTCTAGGACCTATGTTAAAGGCATTACAAGTTAAAACACCATTTATATATACATATGTGTGTGTGTGATGTTAGGCGATTGTAATTAAGGAAACAAACCAAAGACATGAAACAGAATCAACGTAAACGAGTAACGTCAGAGAGAGTTGTAAATTTGGTCCTTTTAAAAATAATTTATATAGCTAAGGAATGCAAAATTAGGTTCAAACCTAAGATTTCGCAAGCCCCACCAGCAACAATGAAAGAATTTTTTTGGTAAATTTGTTGACTCCAACACACTTGACTGAACAGCCTCAAGAAACATACCAAAATCGAAGGATGTTGCATTAGTATTGTGTGGATTCATAGAGCATAAGTCATCCAGAAATGTGATGTTTCTAATTGTACGACCATTACAGTAAAGGGTCGTAGGTTCACATCCATTGTTGTTTCGACAAGCATGTTGCCCGACAAGCCGTCTCATTTGGATAGCTAAAAAAGTACCAAAAAGCTCCAAATACATAAGAACATCAACAAGTTAATAAGTTAGTAGACGAACTTTTGAGAAAAAGTTCTACGAAGTGTACATAATTGACAGGAAAATCATGTTTATTGTTCATAAATTGGTGACAAGGTTGATTAATTTGAGAACTTGGTTTCCAGCCAAGAAATCCAACCAAAACTTGTAACTAAATGGATCAGCACTTGAGATAAATTTAATATATATAAAGATTCAAACTTACATGACTAGTACAAAAAGAAGCTGAATGCACCTTGAAATAAAATCCATATCTCACTCTTTTTAGTAGGAGTCTTGTTGAGTTTTGTACATAATAAGTAGATACGAAGAACTCGTGGTACATATTGCAACCGAACAAGAAAAGCCAAAAACTTCATCGTATTCAAAGAACTAGAGTCCATGAAAATAAGGATCAACTGCTTGGACACATTATAATGGATTAAGCCAACAGTTAAATCCAAGATCATCTTAATATATATATATATATATATATATATATATATATATATATATATATAATGTACCTTATATTCACAATGCAATGCACTTGGTATCCTTGTTGACGATAGGAATGTAAAAGAATAAAGGATCTATTAAGACACCAAATACACATGATGTTACAAATGCCTTCTTCCACTTTGTAAGAAATGGCCGACGTGGATAAAAAATGCTCTTTACTATTTTTGGCCATTCTCTACTTGATCTATGACCTTCATTTGCGGTGAGATTCCTCAACCGCCCAACCGAAAACACATCATAAACAACATATCAAAATCAGGTAGATAAATAAAACCCTAACTTTTATATCATATAAGGCCCTTTATGGATCCATGCATTCTTTCGTTTTTATTACCTTCGTAGTGAAAGTTCTCTTGATGCAATATGCTCCACAATGCTGAAAAGGATATAACAAACAAATGTTATGCACAAAATTGGAGTGATTATAAAATACTATGTCATTACGGTCACGTGATACATTTTGTACACGTGTTATAATATAATTGGATATTTATTGATATTATTCCTTAAAATGGAGGAAAATAAACTTTCTCGTTCACCCATATTAGATCAACAATATTAAGGCAGTAATTAGTAAAAAGTAAAGGGCTAGTATCTGCGTTGTCTAGTGTGAGAGTGGCTTTACATAGGCAAGAGGAATTGGGCCTCTTTTATCCAACCCAAAAAGAAAGAAGAAACTTCAAGAGAGGCATTGAATAAGAAGACAATCAAATCATGGACTAAAAAAAAAGAGATATTTAGTTAAAAACCCATTTTTAGCACTAATAATATAGATAAATCCTATACCATTTAATTTCTATAAACAAACCCAAAAAATGAAATTAATGCCCTAATGAATTTAATTTTAATTATTAAATTACTTTAATACCCTATTAAGTGTTTTGAGTTTTTTTATGAGGTTTTAAGATTGGGCTTGTTTTAAGAAAACCATGGTAGTTTTGTAATTATAGGAAGTTTGAAGTTTTTTTATTATATTGTAAATGAATTTTAGGTGTGTTTCTAAAGTCCATTTCATATAGGGTTTTTTTATTATAATTTGGACCCCAATATTGGGTATAATAGTGAATCTCCCATAATATAATTAGAAGAGTAGAAGAAACTAACTTCACATTTGTCTCTTGGGATATCTCCATAATTGTTGAAGCTTATAGCCCCTCCCGCAATATAGAGAATCGAAAACTTAATTAATTATACAATATATATATATATATATATATATATAATTTTAATCTAGATTCTAGTTTGTGTAAAATGTTGGCGGATATATGCTTAAGAATACCTTATCATCAGTTTAATATTTTGCAAAATGAGTGCTTGACAGAGAGGAGTCGAAGGTAGACTCAAAGAGATGGGGAAAATTCATGCATAAACAAAACCAAATATATATAGTCTACAAAGGGAAGACATTGGGAGGGCTAGCTAGCTATGTTCCTCAACTTTTCTAGGAAACTTCATATTATAGTTCGTTAATTCTCTATTTAAAACTCTTCAACTTATTATGGTTCTTATTAATTTGACTTGATGAATTTGTTGTCAAGTTCGGCGATCTCATGGGCCTCCACCAAGAGGCGATCAGGCGTCGGGTATGAACTAATGAAATTTGCTGTGAAGTTCAACAATTTCATGAGTTCATATTAAAAGTTGAGTTTAGATTGAAATGTCCATCTGTGCGGACACATCTGAGAATGTGAAGCACATATAAAATGTGAAGAAATATTCATATTAAAAAGTTGAGTTCACGTTCTAACATCCTTGTAATGTGTGTGAGTTTAGTGTGCTATTACCCTTCTCAACTAAAAAAAAAAAAAAAAAAAAGTTTAGTTCACGTTCTATGGCGCATTTCTTCACGTTCCCATATCCTTAATATCGAAATGGAATAAAAAACGGAATTACGAATCTCACAAATAGTACAAATGAGTGAAAAGCAAGGTCTGATTAAAATTATTATTTGTTGGATATGGGTCCATGGGGTATTAAATAAAAAGAAAATTCAGACCATAGTCAACAAGAAAATCCAGACCATTAGGGAATTCTGAACGCGTTTTCGGAGAATGTTTTCGTAGAATATTTTCATAAAATGAAAACAAGAAAACGAATTTGCATTTTCAGAAAATGAAAATGCGTTTGGTAGATTAATTAGAAAACATCTTCAGAAAACAAAAATAATGAAAACGTGTCTGGTAGTACAATTTGAAAATAATAGTATGTGAGTTCTATTTTCAAGTGTATTTTTGCTAATTTCAGTTTATAAAAAAATATGTTAAATTTTTTTTGGCTATTTTTTAAAGACAAAAATGTATAAACAATAAAAAAAAATGTATAATTTAACATATTTTTAATTTTGTAATTCAGGTAAATAGAATATAGATTAGAGAATGCCACTATTGTATATATCATCAACAAGAAAAACCCAATAGCATTTTTCCATCATTATACCGCAAAATATGTAAAAGGAAATTAGATTAGGAAAGAGAGAACTAACTGACCACTGACGTAAAGCTTGGTAGAGGTGTTGGGAGAATAGGAAGGAGAAGATGAAGAAGAAAGAGACGCCAAAGGTAAGAAGGTGCGGCGTTTGTGCCTGGGAGAGGAGGAAAGGCAAAGGCGGTGGCTGCTTCTACCAAGCACAACAAGTTAATGAGGAACTGGAATTGCCCGTAATACCGTCTGACAGCCCACCCGAGACTCGGATGTTTTCTGTTGCTTGTGCTGCTACGATTTCGGACGAAGAAGCCCATAGATTTGGAGCTGAAAACGAAAACAAAAATTATCGTTTTCAACTTTTGTTCATGAAGTTGGAAATGTTTTGAGAAAATATTTTGAAGGAAAACATAAACATTCCATTTGAATAGGTATTTCCAGAAAACAGGAAATGAAAATAGAAACGGGCATGCAAAACAATACTGAACGCATCCTTACTCATCTAGGAATCTTCATGAATTCTCTATTTTCCTTTAAATTCCTAGGAAACTTCATAATGTCGGCAAGTATTCTTACCATGTTGGAATTGGATACGTCCACCTTCATTAAAATGTAAAAAAGTAATTAACCCACACCTCTCCCCTTCCTTCCTAGCCCCACCCGACCCACCTCTCCCATCTAAGGGTCATTATTTGGTCTGCGAGTCCACGGCGGATGGGGCCTGTCCAGCCCATCAAGAAAAAGTTCGGCCCGTTATTTAATAGCTGGGATTAGGAGTCTAAAGCCTAGTTCGGCCCATAAGCCCAGCCCGCTTGAGTCCATAAAAGCCCAATCTCTATAGCATAATTTTTTGAGCTGCTCTATTGCTGTATTACTAAGTAAATTAAGAGTTACTTCTTCATCTATACAACTTACTTCATGTTGACTAATACTACTTCCAATACTATGTTTATTTTCAAATTTTCCTAATTGATATAAATTATATTTATTTTTCTGAGATTTTTCAAAACATTTTCTAAGAAATTCTTGTACTTCTTGTTCATTAGGGTATATATTTTCTGTTCTAACTATTTCTTTTCCTTTTCTCCAAAAGAGTTCCATTTACTATTTTCAAATGGATTTATTCTACTTTTTCTTTTATGAGGATTATTTCCTAAAGTCAAATTTTCTAATTTATCAATTAATTCTTTGGGTAGTGTGGAAGTAGTATTGTGCACTACTTGATTGATTTATGTTATTTGTTCTTCTAATTGATTTACTTTTTCAGCTATATTTAAAATTAATTGGATAATTAAATTATTAGGTCATATAGGGATATTGCTACTTACTACAGATGTTGTAAATTCTGTAAAGCCTACTGGTTCGTTATCTAGTTCATCAACTTCTTCCAATGCTTTGATATATTTATTATTAATTTTAGAATATGTCATTAAACTAAAAGTCTATCAATTTTATTATTTAACTTTTCTACTTGTTCAGTTAATGTTTTTTGCACTAATTGTAGTTTTTGTACTTCTACTTTTAATTGCTCAATTATCTCTAATGATTGAAGCTCTACTTGTTTTGGCTTGCTATCTATAAGATCTATAAGGTCTTTGATTTCTTTCTTGCTAGGAAATCTCTAAATATTTTTATTATTATCTTCTAATTGAGATGTCATATATAATCTAAGTTTTGTCTAATTGTTTTTAGGGAATTTTTCTGAAAATATTCTAATAATTGTAGAAATTATTAACATAATGTATGGAAAAATAAGAGAAAGTGTATGAACAAAGGAAGTTTTATTGCTTGAAGGAGAAAGTATTGAGATTTTTTCTTCTCTAGTATTTTACTTCTCTTCTTCGGAGCTACAAGCTATATACACTATTTCACCGATTGGTATTCTTGGCTAAGGATGAGAAGAGGAGGAGCCAAAATATTTTAAAATAAGCCATGTTCTTATTATTATTATCTTTCTCCGGGCTCAAAATCCGAGACAAGTGCAAGAGAAAGAGTGTCACGCCCCAAAATCGAGACACGTGACAGCGGCACGTATCTTGAGGATCCCGAAAGTACAACACTTATACTCCCAAGATTCCCAAAATACGATAAGTCTTTTTAATTAAATAAAACGGGTTGTATCAGAGTTATAAATAACATCGAAAAATTGAATAAAACATTATACAAACTTTATTGATGAAATACAAACTCTAGAGGTCAAAGGAGAGTACCAAGAACCTCTTAAGTTATTTTACAATCCAGAAAATTAAATACACACCAACCATCCTTTATTTATAGACAGATGAGTTATATGAACATCAAACACACACTCAACTCCAAGAAAAGGAAATCACGACATGTCGAAGATGGACAAGGAATAGGAACAAGATGTTGACAGGTTTGTAGACAGCAACAAGTCAATGCTCAAGGATTTTGGGGTGAGCATCACATACGTTCATTTGCCCCGTATGAGGCTCCCGGACATGTTTGAAAATAGATAGCAAAATAACATAGTAGTGTTCAAGAAAGACAGTGAAAAGAGTATGCACAACACAAACCATTTCCATATAAATATAGGATCAAAATAGTTGGCACGCTCACATAGCTTTTGCAAACGTTTTCCCGGGTACCCAAAATATGTTTGTCTGACGACCGATCCCAATAAGCCAACTACCCCTACCAGAAATAAAAATATAACCAACTTACCTGGTACGATAGCGAGAGTGTCCATTTACCGGCTAAACATCATCGACTAAACCTCACACAAGGGTATTGGTTAAGTATGTTCGTGTAACACCTCCGAAGGTTTAGAGAATCGAAACCCAAGGAAGTCGCTATGCCCCTTTCACTCTCAGGTCGTAGAGGATAATGCACGCAGGCGTATACCCTCAAAACTTTGGAGAACCAAAGCCAAGCATTCATAGAACCAAGCAATATGGCACCCAAAAACAGTGCATATTTTGCACATAACAATATTTATTATGTCATACATACATACAAAATACAAGTCCGAGAGTGAGTCCTCCTACCTGGAATCCAAAGCGTAAGCCTGACTTGTCCTATGCGCCTTCGAGCTCAACCTGCCCTGCCTAGGGAAACTAAGTCCTAATCCAACATTTAAAAATGTTACTAAAAATTCCTTCTTTGCACTTAAGTCTTTATATTAATTTTTATTGCACTTTGGTCCTTTAACCTTGTCCAAATTGTCATTCGGTCCTCATATTGTCCAATAATTGTCCATATGTCATTGAAGTCTCAGGTAATGGTAATATAGTCCAAAATGTCCAAAAGTCCTTTACGTTCCATCCCTAGTCCAAAAACGATCAGTTCACGGTACTGTAAAATTAAAGTCCAAATAGTTCAATATTGTTTATACATCTGGACTAGAGGAAAATAAGGATAATAGGTTCATGTAATAATAATAGTCCAAGGAATATAGAAAATATAGGTTTATTATAATATTTTATCAGAATTCAAACAAGCAGAGTAACGACATAGGGTTTCAATTTTTAGGAATAATCTGGAAAATTACCCAATTTAAGAAAATATGATTTATTAAATTTAGCAATTTTAAATTGGGCAACATAACAACTAGGAATGAAAATATGGAATTTAAAATGAATAAAAGACGAGGTAAGAAAGAGAAATTACATTGGTAAAATACTATGATGAATAGTACCATGAGTGAATAGTATCCTCGGATGAAGATTGCATGAAACGATGAATAGTAGACACCGCGAGCGGTTTCGGGATGAATAGTGATTGTGAATAGTAATTATGAATAGTAACTTCTCGAGATGAATAGTATTTTTAAAAATATCGGAATAGTGGCTTTGATGGTGGAGGAGGAGAGGAAGAGAGGGAGGAAGGTTTTTAGAAGAGATTTGGTGTAAGGAAATGAGAGTATTATGGGGTATTTATTGAATACTCGAACGGTTTGGATGAATTTGAATATTTAATTCGAATGCCTAGATTAAAAGTTGAGTTTTAGTAAAATGTGGGAAGGAGCATGATAGTTCATAGATAGATGGTCCAGATGCACTCCCAACTACCTATCTAATGGCCCAGATCAAATCAGAACTCTTGATTTGATCATACGGTCCAAATCTAATCCTATAATATATCAATGGCCTAGATTAAACTAGCTCACGAATAGTACCGTAAAACCTAGTTGTAACTCAAAAAAAATCTAAACTCAATCATTGATGGACCAGCCAATCATAAGCTGCCAAGTGGTCCAATCACAAACTACCATGTGGCGGTTATTATTCCAATATCCTTATTTTACAACTTCAAAAATCCACTAAAAATACGTCCGATTTCCGAAAAATTATCTGAAAAATACCACAAGCTTGTAACAACGTCTACTATTTTTCTATGAAATCAAAACACCAAAATTCTAACTTCAAATTTATCAAAAATAATTTATTCTTCAATATAATAATGGTATTTAATTACGGAAAAAATTCCACTTACCTCAAATAGGAACGGGATATTAAGGTTATGAATGTAATAAGATCCTGGAATTTTTCAGGGTGTCACAAAAAGTGACCTATGGCTTGGAGAGAGCATGAAAACTGAAGGGAGGAGAAGGATTGTGGAGAAGAAATAACGTGAAAATATTTTGGGTTATTTTCGTAATTTTGATAATTTCATTAAACTTCAACGCCTCCCAGACTCATTAGTTGCTTTCCCTCATAGCAATTACTTATAATAAGTTATTTTTACATGTTTTACCATACGGGCTGGCCTTTTACAAATTTCAAATAATCACTTATGGACCTAAATAAGCAATGACAAACGAGCACGAAGTCTCAGTGTTCGTAGTCAATGGAATAAAGGTCCCAGTGGAGTACATTGGGGTAGTTTGAGTTGAGTTGGAATCTTGTTATAGGGTTTATATCTTCATATATAATCAAGTTTAGAATTGCTTTCATAGAGCATTATAAAATTTTGGGTTAATTTAGATTTAGTACCCTGAACTCTTACCCTTAAGGCATATTTTCCCATGCATTCTTAATTTTAACGATTACATACACTAAGCTTTTCAATTTTTTTACAATATGGTTTCAGCGTTAACTGTGACATCAAAATTTCCATTAATTGCTTGCATGGCAAACATGAGTCTTACCTCTTACTGTTTGCTTATTTCAATGTCAGTTGAAGAGTATTTTCAAGTAATTAGTGTCTTATCGCCTATGAAGAAACACATTACACACATTAATACCAAACTATTTTTTTTAACAAAATACCCTTCAACTAACATTGAAAGAATTGAATACGTGGGACCCAATCTTGTCATGCAAGCAATTAACGAAAATTTTGACGATGAGTTAACGCCAAAACCAGATTGCACAAAATTGAAAAGCTTAGCGTATGTAATCATTAAAATTGAGAGTGCAGGAGCAAACGTGCCTTAAAGTTAAGAGTTCAGGGTACTAAATTGAAATTAACTCTAAAAATTTCTCTGATAAAGAAATGGATATTCATAACAGTTATAGGGTTTCTATCTTCTGATATAATTTAATTTAGAATTCCTTTCATGGTGCATTATAAAATTTTGGGTTAATTTCGATTTAGTACTCTGAACTCTTATCATTAAGGCATGTTTGCCCCTGCATTCTTAATTTTAACGATTACATATACTAAGCTTTTCAAATTTTTGCAATCTAGTTCCGACGTCAACTTTGACATCAAAATTTCCATTAATTGCTTGCATGGCAGACATGGTCTTACCTATTTGCTTATTTTGATGTCAGTTGAAGAATATTTTCGAGTAATTGGTGTCTTCTCGCCCATGAAGAACACATTACACGTATTAATACCAAACCATTTTTTAAAACAAAATACCCTTTAATTGACATTGAAAGAAATGAATAAGTGGGACCCAGTCTTGTCACGCGAGCAATTAATGAAAATTTTGACGATGAGTTAACGCTGGAACCGGATTGCACAAAATTGAAAAGCTTAAGGTATGTAATCATTAAAATTGAGAGTGCAGGGGTAAACGTGCCTTCAAGTTAAGAGTTCATTATACTAAATTGAAATTAACCCTAAAAATTTCCCTGATAAAGAAATGGATATTCATAACAGACCTCACCTTACATATAAAAAGATACAAGTACATATTTACAAGCTCCTAAGTATGAATCCAAATATATCAACAAAATCTATAAGATCAAGGAAAAAAATTATAGAAAAATAATATATGCACATTCAAGGCTTGTAATATATTTTCTATATATACTAGTGGAGAATCATGATAAGAAATCAAATGACCTCAGGAACTACCTCCTGTCAGCCAAAACATAATAATCTCCACTTCCATATCTCCCTTCATTTCTATCTATCCATGGCATGATTGGATTGGATATTGAACATTATCGGATGCAGCTGCACGGGAAGGGAAACGATCTTTCTATCGAGCTGATCGAGTTTCCTGCAGCTTATAGAACAGAAAAATGAGGAAGCTGAAAATGAAGAACATGTTAATGTGATCTTGATGTTGAAGAAATAACACATTGGCAAGTAGGTTGTCAAAAAATATATAAATGAGGGATCCACAATGCATCTACAAAACAACAATCCGTACAATTATTGAAAAATTTCAAGTAATATCCTACCAGTCCCATCAGACCAAGTTCTACCTCTCTCCCTTAATAGAAGACAGGTTTTGAGATCAAACCATGGAAAGGCAGAAAATTGTGGAGGGGGCAACTCTTTAATATATGTTGCCTAATACTGGTGATCGACCAGACCAAGAAAATTCTAAGTGGGACAGAAATATGCATGAAAAGAAAGGACTTACCGAACGAAAAGGGAAGTCATCTGCCTCAAGCATATGAACAATTTGCCCCATTTTTGGTCGCTTATTGACATCTAAATCTATACATCGGAGACAAACCAGTAATGCTCGCTTCATAGCTCTTGGAGACGGCTGAACTTCAATCAGAGGATCTACAACCTCCTCTCCACGGCGACTTTGGATCATTCCTTTAAACCAATCAACCAGGTTCATCTGATATGCACCAACTGAAACAGTTAGGAGTCACATTGTCGCAGTGCTACTAGGAAACAGAGAATTAAAACTTTGAGTTACCTCTCCAGCTGGTCTGGAATAGTCAATTGGGCTTCTTCCTGTAATTATCTCCATGAGTAGAATTCCAAAGCTATACACATCACTCCACTCGTTAAGCATACCTGTGCTTGCATACTCTGGAGATACATATCTACAGAAAATTACAGTAAAGAATCAGTACTACAACATAGTAGAGATACCATCCGGGTAATGTATCATTGAAATATCTTCAGAATTCAAGAAAGAGCTAACCCAAATGTCCCCATTACACGTGTAGTCACGTAGCTTGACTCAGGTGCTAAGAGCTTGGCCAGGCCAAAATCTGATACTTTTGGGTTCCATTTTCTATCCAGAAGAATGTTGCTCGATTTTACATCACGGTGCACCACCTTGGGTTCTAACCCTTCATGCAAATAGGCTAGCCTGTTAGAAAAACAAGAATAGGTTTATCTAGTGATGAAGGATAATATATTTTCATAGCCAAAGTAAGGAGATCATGAGAATGACAAAAGCAGTGCAATATGTTACAGATCCTGTCATACTGAGACAGATAATAACCATAGTTAGCTTCACTTTTGAATTTTAATCGTTAAATACAAGCAAAATGAACAAGGAGAAGACAGAATGATCTTACCCTTTTGCTGTCCCGACAGCTATTTTCATTCGAATATCCCAGGTCAGAGGGCTGACAGGCCCAACATCACCATGCAACCATTGCTCCAAATTGCCATTGTCAATGTATTCATATACAAGCATCCTGGCAGAGCAGTAGAAGTCCCCATGCCATGGACATGTTAGAGGAAGAAACAGGTTAATCTGAATTCACCTAAAAGATATGACAAAAGAGTTACCTTTGAGCACCTTCTGCACAATAGCCAATTAGACCCACCAAGTTCTTATGCTTTACTTTACCAATGGCTTCCACTTCCACCTTAAACTCGGTCTCTGCCTGACCCCTATATGTAAGATGACAAGCAGCAATTAAATTTTGAATTAACAGAAATGTTATACAAAGACCATGTTCAAATCTGAAAATTTGCATTCATGGCAAACAAGCAACTGCACTTCATATGATTTCACTTCACAGGAAATGTTTTCAACACCCATCATGGAGCCATGGCATTGTTTATGTTTTTGCTCCTATTGTTTCTGGTATAGTTTTTTAATATATTTAATATTAAAATGGGCATGTTTTGATGACAAAGTAATATTTTGGTCAATCAAAAGTAGAAAATCAATGATGAAACGTGAAAACAAGCTCTGAAGATCAGACATAACAATGAGGCATGAAGAAAGCACAAAGTTGAAATTATAAATAGTAAATATATTAAAAATAAAAAGAATGAAGAATAAAACTGATAAAAGTACAAAGTAATTTTCTTTCCCTCGTACAGCGGAACAAAGGGAGGCTCTTTTTCTTTTTAATCAAAAGAAAAGCAGGTCACTGAGTGTACAAACGGTGATTACTATTCATTGCATGAAGCCAACGAGGTTTAGTCCAATGAAAACGGGTCTTGACTTATTAACGTGAATAATTATACAGTTTTTTTAACCAAAAGAATAATTATACAGTTCAAAATGTACACCGGTGATTATTATTATTAATTTATAAGAAAACTAATGTGAATAATGATACAGTTCACAATGTGTATACATATATTACATGCAAAACGTCTATATTGTGATGTGGCATACCAAATTAATGATACGGATTAATTATAAATTCCATTTTGTAGAGGCAAGTCTAAAATCAAATTTCATAATATTAATTTCATTCTACAACCAATTAGTAATATTGAAAGAAATCTCAAGTTCGAATTCTCTCACCCTTCACCATTGACCAAAACTCTCATTAAGTGACGTTAGTTGAATAAAAACGCATACCAAACTATGGGATGTTTACTTACAAATAATGGTAATCAAAAGAAATGAAATAATTTTCATTCCTGACTTCTCTTACGTATAATTATACAGATTAATAACAATTAATAATGTGCACTTCGCGTTTTTGTTTTTGGTAAAAACAAAGTTTTAACGTAGCTTCTACATTCCCCACCACCACCCTACCTTAATGCCACTTGAGCTTTGAGAATTGAATTAAAAAAATATATAACTAAACATTATTAGCCGTTGACTAAAAATACATTATTTATTAACCACACAGCTTGGAAAGTAGGGATGGCAATGGGTCGAATCGGGGTGGGTATGCCATTCCCATCCCCATCCCCGTTAAGCTTTTTTTCCCCATCCCCGCCTTCATACCCGCAATATTTATATCGGGATTATCCCCACATTCATTGGGGAATGGGTTCCACCCGCCCCATTATGGAAGAAAAACTATTATAAAACTACTTTGTTGAAATAAAAAATTTGGATTAGGACAAGATAATGAATATATATAATATATACGTATAAGAATGGTTACATATTGACTAGAATTTAACTAAATATATCAATAGTGTGGCTTAAGATTCGTATAAGTTATATAAATATATAATATAATAATAGGAAATATAAAGTTTAGTCGGCACAATCACTTTAATATCATATTTATATATCCTATCATATATATTCTAAACGGGGAGGGTTAGGTTGGGGATTAAAATACCATACCCGCCCTCCCGAACACCATACCCAAAAATTCCCGTACCCATCCCCATACCCGTTTTTATCTCATACCCACCCATTAGTCGAATCCCAACGAAGACACTCATGAAAATTGCCATCCCTATTGGAAAGGCTCTTGGATCTAAGTATGAACAAGAAACATGTTAACCAAAAATAAACAAAAATATGTCAATTATTTTCCCCAACCATTCCTATGTATTTTTGGACCGAAAATATTTCGATGAAAAAAAAATAATAAAATGGGCAAGATTTGAAATTGAGTAAAAAGTCGCGTACTTGTTGTTAAGAAGGTTCTTGACGGCCACGACAGAGCTGTCCTGCAAAATTCCTCTGAAAACGACGCCGTATCCTCCTTCCCCAATTACGTTCTCTGGAGAAAATCCACGCGTCGCAATCTCCAGCTCTTTCAAGCTATACCAGCGGCCCCACCCGATATTCTGCGGACCCGACCCGTCACTCTCCAACCCGCTCCGCTTCCCTTTCCCTCCTTCGATATCAACAATCTCCATCTCCTCCTTCACCTCCTTCACATTTTCATTTCCGATTTTGCCCTTGCCAATATCGACGACGGCTAGCGGGCTCGGAGATTTGATCTCGGCGATCTCTTTGGAGACGAGCGGGATCAAGCCGGAGCTGTGCTTGACCCGCATCTTGCGCTTTCGGGAGGCTCGGATCGTACGGACGCAGAGGAAGATGAGGAGGGCGGCGGCGAGGAGGCAGAGGGCAAGGATGGCGATGACGGCGTAAAGTTTGAGGCTGAGGAACGGAGTTGTAGAGGTGAGCATGTGAGTGAGGGAGGTGTTGCTGGATTTTTCATTGGTCTCGCCGGAGACCGCCATTGTTCCCGGCGAGCGAGGTTGCGGGAGAGTTTGAGCTGTGAATTTCTAGAGAGAGAGAGAGAGAGAGATGGTAGGAGTGTTAGTTTTGTTGATGGGTAAATAACTTGAAGTTAAAGTTCAGTCAGCAATTTAGACTGTTAGAGGATTTTGCAGAGAGAGATAGAGAAGGAGAAAATAGTGCGGTTCCAACGGACACAAAAGCGAAAGGCAAAAGTTGAAGTGAAGGAAAGAAAAGAACAAAAAAATAGGAAAAAAAATAGAAAAGAAAAAGGGGAGTTGTTAGATTATGGGTTTGATATTTCAGATTATTACAGAACTGCCAGTGTAGAGTGCACAGCCAGGCAAATCGTAGTGGCCGTTTTTTTATTTAATCCATTCCACAATTATATAGTTTATGAAATTAGATGTCTAGAACAAAGTGATATCTAAGAACCGTTAGATTAAATATTCATTGACTGCAGAGGTTGATCTTTTTTCTTAATCATAAAAGGAGAAGAAGATTGAATTTAATCCCAGGATATAAATTCTCTGAAAATAAAATAAAATGAAAAATAATAAGAAAAGTTAATCTAGCAATACAAATAGGAATCCACGCCAATTGAATTAGCCTAGATAAAAATGGTATTGACTAGCAGATCATTGATTATATGTTTGAATATCATAATATCTTAGCAGTGTGTCTCATATTCAAATTCACAATTCGGTGAAAAATCACCATAACCCACTTATAAACTTTCACAACGCATGATTAAAGGACTCATTAGTGTAGTGGTTTTGAGTATTTACTTCCTCATGAAAGATTTTGAGTTCGAGTTCTAGTATTTGTCATGCAAGATTTTGAGTTCGAGTTTTAGTATTTGTCTAGTGTATGTGAGTTTATTATGTTATCTTCATCTCAATAGGAAAGGTCCAAAAAAAAAATAAGGATCATTATTTAAACCGATGCACATGGCAAACACAACACGATCAACTACCTCGATTTATTTTGTTGGATATGTTTAGGAAGAAATATCATTTGAGAGAAGGTAACATCTCTTTGTCGGCAGTTTCATACTAGATATTCCAAGTTTCAACTAATTTATTATATATAGATCATGACGCATGAACAGTGAAATCCTTTTCGTGGTACATAATCTATTATAAGAAATTAATTTTCCCTTGAACCAATTTGTCCTAACTGGGTTGAGGGTTGGACGTGGCTGTCTAATGTTGGCTCACCACCTTCCGATCATAAAAAAAATGTTGGCTCACCACCTAATCCGTTGGACTGTGTAACCCTTGGATACCCTCTGCTAATAGGAATTTGATAAGAACATGCCTCCCGAATGTGTATATGCATGGGAAGAGTATTAATATATTAGTGAAGAAAAAGAGGACTAGTTAGTTAGACATCATCTTCTTTGAAACTTCAAAGTAATGAAATTCTCCAATGCGGTATAGTTGTGGAATGTAGGTGTCAGTCTATTGACACTTTATATTAGTCAACCGATCAACTGTATTGTTAATGGGGCTAACTCATTGGAAAAAATATTAATTTGCAGATCAGTGGTTTCAAATTCGAACTATCGTGGCACTTTAGTAATATGTGTGTGAAAAAACCAACCAATTGTATTATGCTGATTGACCCACACTTGCTTCTTGCAACTATTTTGCAATACTCGTCCTGCATTGATTGGAAAAAAAAACATGACGAATGGCCATTGATTGTAAATAACATGATGAATGACCATTTGTGAAGTGAAAAATATCAAGAAAGAGTGATTGAACAATACTAGAAAAAATGCTCAAAATACACTAAGTGTTATCAGTTCCTTTTGTTTTCTTTGGTACGGAAGAAGAATTGGATCTAAAACCACCAATTATTTTGATACAAATTTGGATACATTCATAAATTGGGCATGGAAGAAAACAATTTGTACTAGTTGTAAAAGCATTTTATCACCAAAGGGCTTGTTGTAAATGTTGTGGCAAATAGAGGTATTTTTATGTTGTTGTGTATTTGCCTGACTGGAGAGAGCGTGAGTTGGACCCCTTTAGGATTAATTTTCTTTTGAAATTTTCGTGAGTTGGAACAGCCAAGACATCAATGTGTTGGAACTTCTTTTAAAGGAGATCATGAGAGAAATGCTTTTAATTGGGAGAGTATTTTTGTTTGTCATTTTAATCTAAGATAAGATGTATGTTTATAACTATTTTCAACACTTGATACGTGTCCATATGCATAACTATGATTTCATAAATACAAAGTAAAAGTTAATCATGATTATACTTATGAACATGTGTCAAGTATTAAGAACGATAAACCTTAAGTTAAAGTGGTGAGCAAAAATATTTCATTTTAATAGGACGTATGCTCTCGTTCATATCATAAGCGCAATTTAATACAACTTTGTAACAAACGAAAAGCTGTGCAGAAATGGAATTCATCAGTTGTTCAATTTCAAAATTTTGGCAAGAAATTAAGATAGAGAATTATTGTAAACCAATGTATCAAGAAACATTCTGGCTCTATCCTCTAGCTCATTCGCACCTCAATTCCATCGTAAAACCTCCTCACTTAAGTTACGAGAAAATCTTTCTTGTCACGAGTGTGATGTCTCATCATCTCTATCTCACTCAATGTTTGATTGATGAGTGAGATAGAAAGAATGAGACATTACCCATGTAACACCAAAATTTCCCCTCTCTCTTCCCCTAATATGACAAATTGAGTATAAACATTTTATAGTAAGGAAGACGTGATACACCAAACAAATAATGAGCTAGTTCACACCTACATGATATGAATCAGAAAAAGACCTTGCTAAGGAATGATGTGGGTCCCCCAAATAATGCTACGTTTTATCTTATTATTTGTTTTGTTGCATGAGAATGTGATATTGACGATATTTTTACGTAAATAACTTAGCAGCTAGGGTAAATGTAGAATTCAACTCTAATATGGTTAGTGCGTAATTTTTCTCATGGCCAAAATTACTATTACCTTTAACGTTAATGTTTGATCCACCACGAGCTAGCTTTATCTGAACAATAATATGACATGCAAGCAGAGAAGACAAATTAATAATTTTAACTTTGAAGTTAAGGTATTCTATAACGGCTATGTTGGTGATAGAACAAACCATATCTTCACATCTTGTCAAACTCAAAAATCAAATTGGGTGTTTTCAGAGGATAAAGTTAGCTTTAACTTTCTTATCGTTTGTTCGCCTAGTTTATGGAGAAAAACTTTCCTATTCCTGTTGCATTGCAGCTTTCTTTTTATATCTTTTTATGTCATTTAGCAGATAATGAGAAAGATAGGGAGAAGGAGGCAATGCAACAAGAATAGGGAAGTATTTATCCCGTTCATGAGATTGGTCTATTTGACATTACAGATTGGGGTCTTAAATAGTCTCCAACTCAAAACGTTCAAAACTGAACCTTTACACAAATACAACTATTCATTAATACGTAAGTTCTTAAACAATGAGATCAAACCACCCAAATTAAGACTTGTAAGAAAGGGAGTCAACCCTCTCCGTTGTGAGAGCTCCCTCTCCGTTGTGAGAGTTTCCCTCACCGTCTCTTAATCGGTGACTTTCTTTCTTGCCCAACAACCTCCTGCAATTGATTTTTGAAGATCTAATTGCCGAAATCTGATACTCTGCATAACCCAGCTAGCAATTGCTCCTTTTCGCATATTGGAGTCTGCAACACATCCCAATTTTTTAAAGATTTCCCTTCATTTATGGCTTCCCGCAGCACTTTAGGGGCCATGATTTATGATGATGGGACCAAAATAAGTTTTGGAAACGGCATAATACCTCGAGAGGAAGTCGGTCGAAGTTATGACTATTCCTCCGCGATCCGACGGGGGTTTTATGGCGAGACCTGTGGATGGCTCAAGGGAGTTATGATACTCACCAACTTGGTTCTGCTGAAGTTATTGCGATAAACAACCAATCTTTGGCTAAGAAATTTGGTAGCCCAACCTGGTATAAATGGTGGTGTAAATGCTTTCAACAAGACAACAAGCATTTCTTATTCTCTTGGAGCCCACAGGGGAAGATTTGTAGTTCCTGGCAAGACAGAACACACAACAAACTATACCCTAGACAGTGTGGTCCAACCTTAACCAATCTGAAATCTTCCAAACATCTAGCTATTGCTTACGGGAACATCACCACACTATGGCTGATCAACGCTGAAGAATTGGTGATAAAGTGGAGGAGTCCTGGGCATCTCTAATCTTGAGAGTGGTCCAAAGCTACTTGGGGCCATTATTGCGGATAAGATCCCTAACCGTGGTGCCATCAAGAACATCCTTACAAAGGCTTGGGCTGACTACGGAGATTCTAAGATTTCGTACTGCAGGATAATGTTTTCACAATTATGGTCCAGGATGAGAGCATGGCTGATGCGATCATTGATGGGGGACCGTGGTCGGTAATGGGCTGCTGCTTCTCGGTTCACCGCTGGCCAAATAACCTTGCCGTTGAAGAGTTGCCGCTACGCCTGGTTGCTTTGGATTCAAGCACATGGAATACCGATGAACTTGTTAACAACTAGGAATGCAATGGAGATAGGTGAAAAAATTGGGACTGTCATCCGGTGGAGGATCCTTGGCGAAAAGGTCCTAGGGGTTTCTGCGTATTCGAGCCCGGATTGACTCCCACCACCCACGCCCTTGGGCTTCGGCTACCAAGAACAGAGGGCCCGACCACTTGGGTAGAGTTCAAATTTGAGAGACTCTCAGATTTTTGTTACAACTGTGGTAGATTGGGACATACCCAGAGCGGTTGCGGTATCCTTCCCCTCATGAGGGGGAAAAAGATGTAGCTGGCTATGGGGACTGGATGAAGGCGCGTGCGATTCGCGATGACAAGAGCCCAACGGTGTTGCCTCCTACCCGCGGCGTTCGCCGGCAGTGCAATTGGAATCGTCAACCCGAGAACTCAAATGGCGCGTGGCGTTTCCGGAAGTTCTGGACACACCACCCAACACACTTTATCGTCGAAGCGATAGGACATCGGTTATTGAGCAACTGTCTCTACTAAATGGTGAATCGGCTAGCCCAACTGTCACAGATGGGATTGCGGGGGTCATATTGATGATAGGGGAAAGCAAGTTGTCAATGAGCAAGGGCATGAGTGGATCTGCAGCTTTTGATTGGAATCGTCTTTGGAGGTAGGGGAGAGCTAGACTCCTTGGTCACCGTAGGACAATCTTGGTGGAGGAGAATAGGCCCACAAATTGGGCCTTGCAATGGGCCAAGTCTCAAATTGCATTTGTGACATCATATCACTAATTGGACCCTTCCGGGCCGAAGGTGTTGGTGCCTCAAAGCTTTGATGTTGGGGAGTATGACATCCATTCAAGCCAGGACCCAAATTTCAACAATCCTTTTGACATTTTCTCCAAGCTAGCCCACAGTGGAACCGAGTCAAGTGTCGATGTTGCCTTTGAGAAAATGGGTTTCAAAAGAGATGCAGAACCAATATGGATATCTAAGGAGAACGTGGGCAAGCGATGAAGACAATTAAGACCAATGATGTCGATGGAGTCGAGAGTGGTGGGCCAATTAAGCCACGTCGATCCTTTAAAAATCCTCGTCCTACAAGGAAAAATGCTACTAAGTCACCTAGGGCAAGAACTCTCAACTTTTCTGAAGATGGGCTCACTGATGTCCTTGTGGAGATTGAGCCTAGCACGGAGAGTGGCAGGGGTGGTGTGGACGCTGAAGTTGATGGCTCGGGGATACCAAAAGCGATGATGGCGGTGGTGGCTGGCCTAGAACAGCCACAAGGGGGCCATGAGCTACTTATCATGGAATTGTCGTGGAGGGGTCAAACTCCGACAATTCGATCTCTGAGGAGATTATTAAAACGAAAAGTCCCTCTATTGTGTTTCTTATGGAGACCAAGCAGAAACACAATAGCCTAAATAAGCTTGGGAAGGAGATGGGTTTTCCCCATGGTTACTATGTGGATCCGGAGGGGCTTCTTTGGTGGTTTATGTTTGTGGTGGAATAATTCTGTTTGAGTTGATATTCTCAGGCCACTAAGCATCTAATTGATACTAAGGTTAGGATTTCTGATGGGGGCATTGATTTCCATGCCTCCTGGATTTATGGAACCCCTATAAAGACGAAAAACGTGTGGTGGAACTGGATTAATCATGCGGTTGCTCCCAATGGGCTTCCTTGGATGTGTGTTGGTGATTACAATGAGATTATGTGGGCTTGTGAGAAGATGGGGGCCGACCTCTTAGTCGAGAATCACGAAAGATTTCTTCTCAATTTTATGAACCGTATGGAGCTTGTTGACTTAGGCTACAAGGGGCGGTGTTTACGTGGAGTGGCGGGAGAGGCGAAGGCTTGTTGGTACAAGAAAGGCTTGACAGATGCTTTATTGATGTCGCATGGCGGGAAGCTTGGCCTTGTTCGGTGGCTACTCACCTCCCTACCATTGGTTGAGATCAACGCCCAATTCTTGTGGAGGCGAGGTCGATGCGTTCCTCATCGGAAACCTTTCAAATTCGAGGCTTTTTGGACTGCTGACCCGGAATGCAAAGAAATCATTGAGCATGGTTGGGGTCGGACTCTTTGGGACGAATTACTATGCCAACTGGGGAAGAAATTTGAAGCATTGTAGGAATGATCTTAGGGTCTGGAGCAGAAGAAAGTTCCCAAACAATAGAAAGAAAGTGGAGAGTTTGTTGGAAGAGTTGGATGTCTTACAACGAATAGGGATCTAAATTGCCAAAAATTGCTCGCCTTGGAAATGAAATAAGCTTGTGGAAGAATGAAGAAATGTTCGGAAGCAGCGATCTAAGATTAAATGGCTTCAAGAGGGAGACTCCAACACGCCTTCTTTCATAACAAGATCGACTCACGGGAGAAGGAAGAATAGAATCACCCGAATAAAAAATGCTAGAGGAGAGTGGGAGACTTGTGACACCAAGGTCGGGGACACCATTGAAACGCACTTCAAAAATCTTTTCCAATACGATGGGAGGAGACCACGGGCGACATTCTTGCCTTTGTCAACCACTGTTATCACGGCCCATATGAATGATCAACTCTGTCAACTGTCACACCGAAGAAATAAGGCATTTGCTTTTCAAATGGGTGCTCACGAAGGCTCGAGGTCACGGCCGGCTTTTCGAGGTATCTTATCAAAAATATTGGAGTATTGTTGGGAAGATGTGTGTAGATTTGTGCGAGTTTCTTTGCGGTGAGGCATAATTGAATGGATAAACAAGAGACGGAGATTGCCTTGATCCCCAAATCCTTGCAGCGGGAGTGGTGTCGCAATTGAGACCAATTGCGTTGTGCAATTACTCTTATAAAATCATATCAAGCTCCTTGCCAATAGACTTCAACCCGATTTTGCACTGCAATTATCTCTCCTGGCTGATGCGCTTTCATCCAGGGCCGTCAAATCCAAGACAACATTGTTATTGCCCACGAGGCTTTTCACTCATTAAAGATTCGAAGGAAGACTATGATCTTGAAATGGGATTGAAGCTGGATATGAACAAGGCGTCACGATCGGGTTGAATGGGACTTTACGAGAAGGCGGTTCTTACTAAGATGGGTTTTGCTAGTTCATGGATCCAAATGATTATGAGTTGTATCACGGCCAGATCGACTTTCTTGTAATCATCAATGGAAAGGCAGGCGGTTGCTTCAAACCATCCGCGAGGCTGAGGCGGGGAGGACCCCATTTCCCCTATCTTTTCATTATTATTTGTGATGTTAATTCGCAATGGTCAAGCGTGCTTTGTAGGCAGAGGTATTCTTCAAGGAATTAAATTTCATAGTGATGGCCCGACTTTATCCCACCTATTTTTGCGAGATGATTCCCTTCTTTTCCTCGAGGCATCGGAGGAGAATTGCCAAGTTTTGGAGACAATTTTGCGATGTTATTGCCAAGCATCCGTCGGTTGGTAAATTTTGAGAAGTCAAATATGTTTTTAGCCCCAACACTCCTCTTCCTCTTAGATCCCAACTACAAGCTATTTTGGGGTTAATACCACGTCGGACCCGGGGAAAGTACTTGGGGATCCCGACCTTATGGGCGAGATCTAAGAAGGATGCCTTGGGCTTTGTCAAAGAAAGAATTACAGTAAGGTGCAAGGATGGTGTCGAGGCCTCCTTTCTGAGCGGAAGAGAAGTGCTTATTAAATCGGTGGCCCATGCCATCCTATGTATCCAATGGCTGTGTTCTTGCTACCATGCGATCGTGCAAGGAAATCGATAGTGTTCTCTCCAATTTACGGTGGGGCGAATAAGGATTCGAGGGAAGCTTCAGCTGGATAGGCGGCATGAGTTAGGGGTGTCTAAAGCGAGGGGGGAATGGGCTTTCGTAATTTACATGAGTTTAATAAGGCATTGTTGGCTAAGCGATTGGAGATTAGCTCTTTGAACACGAATCTTATTAGGCGAAGTTCTTTGAAAAGTAGGTATTACCCCCCTTTGTACCATTCTTGAAGCTTGTAAGGGTTCTCGTGCCTCTTGGGCTTGGTCGAGCATCTTGGATGGGAGGGAGATTATTCTAAAAGGAGCCGTTGGCGGGTTCTTGTGAAGCCAGTGTAAAACTTTGGGTTGACAATTGGCTACCACTGTAGTCAAGACTTCGATTCTTCGACCCACCCGCTGGCCATCTTTGTGGATTGCATGCCTCTGTCTCACTTATTATTAATCCAATTTCTTTGGATTGGAATTTGAACAACATTCGTCATATGATATCTGGGCATGATGTTCGAAGGATTCTTTCTCTTCCTTGGGGAGATGGAAATGAAGGTGTGAGACTCATTTGGCCTCGTAACAAAAATGGGGAGTATTCGGTGAAATCAGGATATAATCTTATCGGGAGTTCCTCCTTCACTCAACATCGTAATGACCCCTCCAGGTCTAGAAAGCATTTGCGGAGGATGCATGGAAGGTTATTTGGAAATCTACTTTAATTCCAAAGCTTAAAAACTTTTTATGGAGAATGTTTAGCGGTTGCTTGCCAACTAAGGATGCTTTGTTTAGAAGACATTTGGGGGTAACCTCGCTTTGTCCTTTGTGCAATAATGAGCAGAGAATAAAGAGCATCTGTTTTTCTTTGTGTGGTTGGGTGCAATACGTTTGGTTTGGGGGCCTCTCGGTATTAGAGTGGATCATCAAGGTGTTACAAATTTGGAGGAGTGGCTGGTTGGTGCTGGGGGATCAACATCGGACTAAGCAAGACGGGACACTGGGTCTGGTTTTGTTTGCGTACACTTGTTGGGGAATTTGGCGTAGTAGGTGTGATGCCATCTTGAAGGAAAAAAGGTGTGTCCAACCCAAACTTTAGTGCGAATTAGGCAAATGAGTAGTGATTTCCACCAAGCATCATGCATTGGAATTTCTCAAGCTGCCGTTGCCTGATTTGGTAAGTGATAGTATTGTTGAATCTTGGTCTCCTCCTCCTCATGGCTGGTGCAAAATTAATATTGATGCTACTGGGATAAGACTTCTTCCAAGTCTGGTGCAGGATGTGTGATTCGTGATGATGGTTGTAATTTTAGGGGAGGATCTGGGGCTCTGATTGTCGGCCACGTGATTGAGGCGGAGGCCCATGCTGCGATGGGTGTTTCTCTGAGCGACTTGGGTGTTCAACGGGTAATTGTTGAGACTGATTCGAAAGTGTTGCTTGAGAATATCATTGGGGGATCATGTAAAAGCGTGTGGTCTATCTATCCTATTATTTCTGCTATTCGGGGACGATGCAATCGCCTAGTTCTTGCAATTGGCGCTGGATCCCTCGTAGGTGTAATGGTGTAGCCGATTCAATTGCGGCGAGTGCGAGAAGGAGGATGTGCAAGGATGTCGGCTGCACAGACCCCCATCTTCTTTGGTTTTTGTTCTGCGGGCGGATGGGCTTCCACTGCCCTCCTTGTTCCTAGTTTGGATGGGTTAGAGGCCGACGTGCACTCGTTGGTGACGTCTTAGTGGATGGCCTGCTAACTATGTTTTTCTTTGTTAGTTGTGTTTCTCTTTGCCTTATTGTTTTTGTTTTCTGGTTGAGTGGAGGCGTTTGTTCCCTCCTTCCTGGACACTCTTTGTTGCTTTCTCTTTATTTCAATGAAGCATCTCTTTGACCAAAAAAAAAAAAAAAAAACCACCCAAATTAAGCCCATCCATTGCGTAGGCCCATGTGCTGGTTGATAGAAATTTATCCAAAATGCAAGCTCTGGGTCCACAACATAGGGTCTTGTATAACCCAAAACCACATCAGATATGAAAATCTTCTTGGTTCCAGGGGATCTTCCTTGGACCCACCCATTCGGCTAATAATCCGGGCCTTTCTCTCTCCCAACTTTTGTTGGGTTTTGTCTGATCCTTGCTTTTGCAAGGTTTTATTTCATCCCTATTTCTCTAAGGTTTGTGTCCCAACCTTTTGTGGTTGGTTTTTAGAAGATCTCATTAGATCTGCTGCTTTTGTGGTAGATCTCTTGTAGATCTCTCTGTATTGGAGGTGGACCTACTAGATTTGGTGGATCTACAATTAATTGTGCTTGGGGATCAAGTGGGGATTTGGGGATGCTGTGATATTCTTTGGAATGTCCTGGGGGAAGATGTGCGGTTATGCCCTCTACTTTTGTGGTGTTTCCTGTCCCAAGATGTTTGTGAGATTGTTATTTGCCTTGATCTTTTGAAGCACTAGTTGTTGCTAGGATTTGGGTCCTCCTCATTTGTAACTCCTTGTGAGTTGGGATTCAAGATGTATATGTGTTCTCACTGTCTTGTAATACTTCTGCATAGTTGGTTTTGTTTTTACAGTTTATGTATTGCAAGAACCTCGTTGTGTTCATGTATTCTGAGTTTTTTTTGCCCTAATTTCAATTGAATCTCTACCGTTTCGCCAAAAAAAAAACCTAGGGTCTTGTATTCTTTTGGTTTTGGGTTTATCATTAGTTCATGAACTATGCGAAAACACAAATCAATTTTGGCCCCCAAACTTCAAAATTACTTAGATTATTCTCTCTTTTGATATAGATTTCATCCCTAACATCAACTTGGTACAGAAATCCTTCAAAACAAATTACGTACATGGCACGCAATCAATTTTTAAATACTATGTGATTAGTGTAATTCGAGGATATTACTTTTTAAAAATTGATTACGTGCGTGGTTAATTATATGACAGATATGAGGATGATTACTTTGAAAATGACAATGTGTAGTAGACATGCTGAATTGAAAAACTTTTCAGGAAGATGAATTTTGGGTGTTCTACTACTAGACCAAAGCTACATATGCTAATATTCATATATAAGTTATTTTCTATCCAGCTGTTCTATTATTGTATTGGATTAGATTTTGTTAATAATGATATCTCTATCAAATTAGCTATCAAACTCATTTACATATTATGTCTTAACATCTATACGGAAATTAAACCTGAGACATGGTCCGATTTATTTGAAACAACTATCACTTAAACAACTAAATTACATATATATATATATATATATATATATATATATATATATATTCCAAAGTTCGAGAGAGGGGTTTTCTAACACATACTTTTGACATTAAAAGGTTTTTAACATTTTAACGTTTTGATTTTCAAATTTTGTTTAAATTTTTGGACATTTTCTTTTATTTATTATAGGAGTTACAATTGTTTAATTTTCAGTTTTTATTTTTATATTTATTCCCTTAATTTTCTGGTGTAAATTGTATGTGCATGTTAGTGTTGGATGCCTATAAAAGGTCACTCCTCCTCCTCCTTCACATTTGAAACACACCACAGTATGATTTTACTCTTCTCATACTTTCATACTTTTTCTACTTTCTATTATTATTTTTGGCCACTGTTATGTTACTTGGAGACATTTATCATACTGTAAGCGTGTTCATAGCAGACCTTGAACTTGTGTATTGGGTGTAGTATCTTGGAGTTTCGTAGACTGTCAGTACCTGCACGTAGGGATGCACGTCAAGGACGCTGTCCAAAAGTTTTTGTAGCCTTCCTACGTATAGGTACTAACGGTCTACAAGACTCCAAGATTGGACCCTCAATACACAGGCTCAAGGTCCACTATGAGCACGTTCATAGTCGGATATAAGTCTCCAAGTCACATAACCGTTGCCCAAAAATTATAATCGAAAGTACACAAAGTATGAAAGTATGAGAAGAGAGAATCACATTGTGGTTGTGTGGTTGTGGTATGTGGTGTATCCACTACAAGACAGAAACCATTCCACGACGTCGATATGCGTCATGGAAGACGTTTAATGACGCGGTCCAGGCGTCGTAACCTACGTCATAGAAGGGGGTCATGGAAACTTTTAAAACAATGACGCCTGAATTACGTCATAGAATGTAATTTCAATGACGCGGTTTGCGTGTCGTCTTATTTTTGATGACGCGTCTAATGTGTCATAGATGTATTTTTAATGACGTCGAATCCGCGTCATGAATATTATGACGTCTGTATTGACGCCCGTCTATTCAGGCTTTCTATGACGCAGAATAGACGTCATTGAACTTAACGACGTCTAGAAGACGTCATTGAAATTTTTTCATGACACATATTTGACGTCGTTGAAATTTCTTCTTGACACATATTTGACGTCATTGAAATTTTTTCATGACACATATTTGACGTCGTTGAAATTTTAATAAATAAATAAAATATTCATAATTGAACTTAACAACGTTTTGGAGACGTCATTGAAATATTTTTGACGACACATATTAGACGTCGTTGAAATTTTAATAAATAATAATAATAATTCTAATATATATATATATATATATAACCCATCATTTTAATTCTACAAAAAGAAATTAATATACAGAAGCAAAGCTTTCACATAAAGGCTAACATACTTTAAATTAATATTACTCAACACGATTCTAGTACATCATGACAAGTTTAAATTAATATTACTCAATATGATTCTAGTACATCATGACAAGTTTAAATTAATATTACTCAACATGATTCTAGTACATCGTGACAAGAACTTAAGAGATTCACCACAAACAAATCAAGGCTGAATGGTGGAGTTCCTTCTCCTACTATAGAGATATCCATCCTCTACCGTCACACTTCTCCCCATGTGTGTAGCAACGTTCTTCATCTGCTAGATGGACTGTAAATTTTAGGCACTTGGTGTCCTCTCTGCTAGCCTGCTATATATGCATTAGTAACATAGATTTTTGAAAAGTATATATGCTTAGGTGACACAGTCAAAGCTTGCTTTACTAAAACACCATAAATAACATGAGACACCATGAAACACAGAGCAATACATTTGAAGGGTTCAAAACAGTCACACTTTCACCCTAATCTGAGACCAAAGAAATATCTCTTCAAAAAAATGCCTAACCCACCAAAATTCTGTGACCATCCCCACTCCCCTACCCCTCCCCGTAAAGAAAGAAAAAAAAAGGAACAACGATGAATAGATTTAAGAGAGAAGAAGACTGTAAATTGGTAGGAAACCTGAATACTCGTTCTTAGAAAGAAAGGAAGGGATGCATAAACTCAAGTTTCTCTAAGTACTTGAATATAAAGATCAAGGGATCCATTGAAACCCCAAAATAACTTACTCACCAGACAAAGCCAATTTTGTAAATGGTAGAGAAATAGCTGGTTTATATATTAGTCTATTGGAAACTCAGCTTTACATCCCATAAACCCGCCACCCTGGTCATCCCATGTCTTTGGCCAATGCAAGAGGATCTTGCTGACCTAAGTGTCACCTAACAAACGGGCTTATTTATTGACCCCACGTAGCTAAGCTGCCTCTAAGGGAGAGGGAAAGATGGGGATAATTGTTGGATAAGAGACTTCGGAGTCAAAACAGATAGTCTTACATATTCAGCATTATATATCAAATTAATAAGCAGGGAACGAATCTACCCTCAAGAAAAAATTAGTAAATCTCAAGCAGGCAATTCCTTACAAGGATTTACGTCAAAAAATGATGAGGTCGTACTCTAACTCCACAAGAACTTCCCCAGAAAAGAACACAAGGAAAATTAACAGAATTGACATTTTTTTTATCAAACACAGAATTGACATTTGATTGCACAATAAGTAGTCTTTTTCACAGTTCCAATCTTTTCATGGGCCAAACTAAAGTAGTCTTTTTCATAGTTCTTATCATTACATAGAAATGTCTTGCCAAACTAAATGCCAAATAGAACAAAAGGAATAAGAGAATCCAACAAAACTAATTTTAAGGACCAAAAATTCATGAATGAAGTCTGACCAAGAACCCAGGAAAAAAAAGATAAGAAAAAGGTTTAAGCACAGGGAGGGATGGCACAAGAGACTAAACAATGAGTTCACAGAGAAAATATCTAACTTGCCCATTCTCTGTTTATTTGTGGTAACTTTTTTCTCACTGTCAAAGACATACTTCCAAACCTCAGCATACAACAGTATATAAAAAAAACTATATAAATTCTTAATTACCCCTCAAGTGTCCATGTAGAATAGATGTATATATACAACTCTGTATGTTCAAGGTTCTTTTCTTCTGTAAACAGATATTTGACATGTTCTACGTATACAACTCTAAGATAATGCATCCGATAAGATTTCAATGGCATCTAATTAAGTACTACCATTGCATGTGAAACTTTTTCTTTTTCCATATAAACATTACACTATTTACTCAAACAATCCAATCAATGTTTTCTTATATCCCTGTTGTAGCTGTGTGTAATTAAATGTGCATGTCATTAGTTTTTTTGTTACCTATTAGTGCTTTCTCATACCCCGTACAACTCTACCAAAACCACCCACTAACTCTTTTAATTTCATAGCCTCAACCCATATCAATTTTGAAAAGAAGAAAATTATCTCAACTATGATTTTAGAATAACCAAATTAACTTGACCCAAACATCGATCAATGAACCAAAAATAAATTTTAATTGAATTTCAGTCACAAGCACACCAACACTTCAAGCGGGAAAAAAAAAACGATAGCATGAATCTTGCAAATTTGTTAAACTCATTTTAGCAAATGGTGAGAGTAAAATAAGGTGAGCTTTTGCATCCACCAAAAATAAAAGCTTGGCACTTGCCTGTTAACCAAAAAGCCCAAATTATCCAAGAGCTTAAGTCGCTCCACGACTTAATCACCAGTTTCTCCCACTTGCTTTTGAGCTGCAAAAACCACTTTTGCAATTACAAGATCATACAAATATCTTGATTGGTCGAGGCAATCAACAAGATATATATCATTAATGGGCAGAGGAAATGCTTCATCACAATGGATATTGAGGATAGCCTTAACAGAAAATTCCAAGTCAGTCACTCAACAACAATTATAAAGAGAAAAAGTATTACTTCTTTATACAGAAAAAGAAAAGAAGCCAGCACCGTAAATGAAAAAATCAAAGTCACAAGGATGTGTATACCACAACTTAAACTAATTCAAATCCAAAAGAAAGAAATTGATTGAGGAGGAAGGAAATCGACACGTGATAGAGGTGTGAGAGGTTGAGGTGACTGCTCTCGCAAGGAGCGGATGAAGTTGTTGAGTGAGCATTTCTCCTCATGGGGATAAAATTAAGGAGGAGACAACAAAATCAAACTAAGAGAAGGCTGCTTGTGTCTCAGAAACCAAGCAAAGCCTTTCTCTCCTCTCTTCTCGTCTTTCTCTCGGGTTTTAATTAATGCGGAGGATGAAGAGAGGAGAGAGAGTGAGCTTTGTTTGTATTGTATGAAACCCTAATAAATCAAAACCAAAAAGTTAAAGAAATCTTGGACCTGCTGATAGTTGCAAGAAGGGAAAATGAAGGGAGAGAAGAGAGTGGCGAGAGAGGGTTTGATTTATTTCTTAATAACTGGGTGTGGGACTTCAAAAAACAATAATAATCAAACGTTGGTTTGGGAGTATATGAAGCGGATAAGACGAAAAATACAGAACCAAGTTAAATTTTGGTGAAAAAGAAGCGCCAGGCTTAAAATTTTGGGGGAATGAAATTACAGGTTTATGACGCGCACAAGACGTCGTTAACAAACCCAAATATATCTATGACGCAGAACAAGCGTCGTGGAAATCTAATTTTATGACGCAGAACACACGTCGTGGAAATCTAATTTCATGACGCGTAACACGCGTCATGAAAATCAACGACGCACAATCAGCGTCATGTTAAATATTTTCCATGACGCAGAAGAGACGTCATTAATTGAAGAAAAATTTGGTGTATATCTATGACACGCAGATCCTGCGTCGTCAGATATGGTACATCTATGACGCAGTCCTGCGTCATCGTATAAGTAATTCATGTCGTGTAAAAGACGTCGTTAAATTCATAATGTTACGACGTATGATAGGCGTCGTCTAAATGCACTAGAAACAATGACACACATTCTGCGCCATTGAAAATGATTTTAATGACGCGTATGGGAAACGTCATGATAATAGTGTCATAAACTTGTTTCAATGACGTATTTTTAAAATACGTCATAATTTATCACATTTAATGACGTGTATTTTTGATGCGTCATTAAATCGAGTCATAAAAAACCCTTTTTTTTTTGTAGTGATCAAATGTGAAGGAGGAGTGGCCTTTTATAGGCATCCAAGAACATGTAACTTCTGCCACATTAAACGTGAAAATTAAGGCATTCAATATAGAAATAAAACTTGAAAATTAAACATTTATATTTCCCACAATAATTTAAATAAAACAACTAAATTAATAAAATTTAAAATTCAAAACAATAAAAGTTTTGAAACCTTTTTAAATGCCACCACACACTATCGACAATGGCGGATCCATCAATTATCTTTTATGGGGCCAAGAAAACCTTACTATCAAGTCACTAATAATGAAGATCAATTTACTCTTAAATGTACAAAAAATACAATCATATAAATATATCCATGTACAAATTAGTAACACAAACTCTACACGTTCTACATAGTTCTTCTATTGCACGGCACATAGAGATGAATGAGAAGAGTGAGTCTAAAGAACAGGAAGAATAACATAAGTAATCCTAGAGCATGTTGCCCCCTTTGTCCTACCTCAGTCTTCTTTAGTCCATTTTTTCAAACAACTTACCCCCATTAAATACACAACCTCATAAAATTTGGCACCTTCATAGCTACATAACATAATTGAGTGATTCGTTTTATAAAAAAAAAAACATAATTGATTGATTTTGACAAAAAAAGAAAAGATGTCTGATCCAAATCCAATGGGCCTTTTTGTAGGGAGTTGGTTTACTTTGGGAGTGTTTGCTGCTTGTGCATAATATCCAGCCCGTGGTCCCATCTAATCCTTTTTTTTAATGATTAATTTACTTTAAATTAATTTTTTAAAGAAGATATGCTCTCTGGAATCTTCAACCTTATCCACTTTGTTAAAATCGTACGCAACTTCTGAAAGTAATAGCCATACCCTATCTAATTATTAACTTAAATCATATTGTCTAAAAGAAATAATAAATAATCATATTGTCTAATTTAAATTTTCGTAAAATTACCGCTTTAATATAGAAATGTCAGTAAAACCTAACATTAAAATACTCATGGTACGAGTGTGTTGTATTTGTTCTTTGCCGATGATTCAGTCTTATTTTGTAAAGAACAGGATGGGGAAGTGGAGCTTTTAAAATATATTTTGCAGGGCTATGAGTACGGATCAGGTCAAAGAATTAATCTGGATAAGAGCTTTGCATTTTTCAATACAAGATGTTCTGAGAGTACATGTAAGCATCTGGCTGACACTCTTGGGGTTCAGCGCAATAATGGCTTTGGTAAATACTTGGGGCTGCAGGCAGATTTTGGGGCCTCAAAGAAAGCGGTCTTTGAAGGGGTACGTAATCGTCTTACCACAAAACTGATGGGGTGGTCGGAGCAATATTTGACGCAGGCAGGCATGGAGATTTTAATTAAGGTAGTGGCTCTTGCTCTACCTAATTATGCTATGTCCTGCTTTAAATTACCTGTCAGTTTATGTAAAGAACTTGAGGCAGACCTAGCAAACTTTTGGTGGAAGAGTTTTGTGGAGCATAAGGGAGTTCATTGGCTTAGTTGGCAAAAGTTGAGTCACATGAAGACGGACGGGGGCCTTGGCTTCCGCGATTTAATTTGGCTTTACTTGCGAAAACTTGCTAGAGAATTCTACACAATCCTGAGTCTTTGTTGGCTAAATTGCTGCATTAAGAATATTTTTGGCCTTGACTTTTGGTCGATAGGAGTAGGTCGTGGTGCGTCTTGGGGCTGGAAAGGAATTCTTGAAGGACGTTGTCACACCCCAAAATCGAGACACGTGACAGCGGCACGTACCTTGAGGATCCCGAAAATATAACACCTAAATCCAAGGGTTATACTCCCAAGATTCCCAAAATACGCTAAGCCTTTATAAATAAATTAAAATGGGTTGGATCAGAGTATTTAATAACAGCGGAAAAATTATTTATAATATTATACAAGATTTATTTAAGAGTCAAACCAACCCCAGAGGTCATGGATTAGTATCAACAGCCTTTGAAATTATTTTATAAACCAATATGAAAATATACAAACCATCTAGAATTCAAATTTATACATACATAGCAGAACATGATCAGCTGTGATTCACAGCTTGACAATAACGTGACACACGAACCAAATGCTGACAAGTGAAGACGTCACACTAAGACGTCACCCACGAAAGGAATCTACATTAAAAGTAGGGGTGAGCATCACATACGTTCATTTGCCCTGTAGGAGGCTCCCGGCCAGGTTTTAAAATAGACAATAACAATAATATATTGAGCTCTTGATTTATATAGAAATCAATGAATAAATATGCACAAACACAAACCGTATCCATATATTGTGGATCTAAAATCCATTGGCATGCTCAAGCAATTTTCGTAAACATTTTTTGGAACATTCCTATATCTGCTTGTCTGACAACCAATCCTTTAAGGTCAACTACCCCTACAAGAAATTATAATTGAATTCAACTCTTCTGGTACAGTAGCGAGAATGTCCATTTCAACCGGTTACACCTCATCGACTATACCTCACACGTAAGGTATTGGTAAAGTCTGTCCCCGCGTAACCCCTCCGGAGGTTTAGGGAATCGAAACCCAAGGAAGTTGCTATACCCCTTTCACTCTTAGGTCGTCGCGGATAATGCCCGCAGACGTATACACTCAAAACTTTGGATAACTAAAGCCAAGCATTCATAAAACCAAGCATATATGGCAATTATAAACAGTGCAGTTTTCGAACACAACAATATTTACTATGTCATACATACACACAAAATACAAGCTCGAGGGAATCCAAAACTGATGCCTAACTTGCATTTTGTACATTTGAACTCAAATTTGTTCTTTTTTGGGCAACTGATTCATAGTCCAATCATTTCAAAAATGTTACTATTTGTTCTAAAAGAATAATCCAATTTACTTTTAAGGCCTTAATTTTCCAAAATTATAAATTTGGCCCTGAACTTTCGGTAATTACATTTTGACCCTTCACTGTTGATAATTGCACTTTGGCCCCTTAACTTTCAGTAATTACACTTGACCATCATCTTTTGATAAATTACAAAACTACCCCAAAACTACAAAATATTTGCAGCTTGGTCCATGATACAAAACCAACGTAATTCCAAGCCAATTTTCCAAATTTTCCAAGTTCAAAACAACTTCCATACCACTTAATCAACAAGAACTCTTGTAATTTCCATTACAACTCTTCTATTTCACTTAATACAATAACAAACTCAATAATTATCAAATTTGAAATTTATACAAAATTTCGTAAGATTAACCAACTCAAACTTATATCTTGAATGATATATTATCCTCAATTAAGCTTCCCACAACCACAATCTACTCAAAATTCATACCAAAACATGATATTGAAGCTTAATTCACCATAATCCAAAATAGTAGAAATTTCGAAATCTACATAATAGCCTTTAAAATTTACCTTAGATTGTAGAGCTCGTTCTCATGATCATGTAGGCGAAAACGGTTTATCAATCCGAGCTCCGCAGAGAGAAAGTTTTGAATTTAAGAATATTTTTGAAGAAAATAAAAAATTTCTTCAGAAACGAATGAAGAAGACGAGCGAAGATGCAGAGAAGAAGAAAGAAGACTCGCGGAAGAAAAAGGAAGAAAAGGAAAGGAACCAAACCGGGCCACCGTGTGAACAAGAATGAATAGTAATAAATAGTATTGAACAATAATTTCTATCCGAAACAAGAATTGTCGATAAAAAATAATGTGAACATTACCAATAGTAAATGTGAACAACATTTATTATTTTATTCAGCTACCGCGTGTCACAACTTCATTGGTCCAACTTCAATAACTCATTAAAATTTCATCCTGGATTCCGTAAAATTTTTTTCAAAATTACTACACGCCGTAGCGATATAAACTATTTTTCAATGACATCAAATTACCAAAATTCCAACTTCAAAATGTCAGGAAATAAATCCTCCCTTGAATAAACCAATGGTTATTTCATGAAAATATTCATGATAATCCAAATTACCATAAATTGGACCGTGAAATTTTTATTGTGAGCTTAAACAAAATATTTGGAAATTTTCTGGGGCATCACGTATGTCGTATTCCTTGAGGCTGTAAGGTGGAGGGTCGGCCATGGAGAAAGTATAAAGATCCATGGCGACCACTGGTTCCCAAAACCTTATAAGTTTCGTGTGATGTCAAACCATCCTGAATGCCGATATATGTTAAGGACTTGATTGATCCAATTACGAAGACGTGGAGGAGTGAGGAGGTGGTCGCTTGGTTTAATGCGGAGGAATCACAGACTATTTTGTCTATGCCCGTGAGTCACCGAGGCTCTCACATAAATTGATATGGCACTTTACAAAGCCAGGTGACTATACGGTTAAATCAAGCTATGAACTTGCAAAGAACCTCCAAAGGAATGGTGAGCTGAAGTGAAAGGCAAAGGAGAGAGTAGTAATTCGACCAGGAAAATGTGTTTTGGAAAGGAATTTGGAGTTTAAAAGTGCCACCAAATTTACGATCTTTCATGTGGAGAGGGTGCCTAAACTCTCTGCTGTACGTGACAACCAATGTCACAAGATATGATGGTGGACAATAAATGTGGGATGTGCGGCAACGATGGTGAGTCTCAGCTTGCATTTGTTTTTAAGTGTGAGGTTTGCACGTGCCTTGTGGTATGCTTGTCCTCTCGCAATCGGATTCTACTAATATAGTGGGTATCGATTTTGCTTCATGTCGGGCTTATTTTGAGGAAAAATATAAAATGGTGCACAATCGTGGGAGATACTATAGATTTTGGTATATGGCCTTTGGCAAACTGGAAATGCCGTAATGAGGTGATATTCCAAGAAAAGAGGCCAATCCCTACGCTTTGGGATCCCCTCAGAATGAGTTGCGAAACTTCCCGACCGTAAAGTCGCATTGCACCTTATGGCAAAAACCCAAGCATGGAATGGTCAAAGCAAATTGTGATGGTGCCTGTCGGTTTATGCAAACAATGAGGGGAGGTTTTGATGAGTGATTCGGGACTTTACAAAGTTGGATGATGCAAGCAGGTGGTCAAGGAGATATGTTTATGGGTCGGCTCATGGTAGAGATGGACGCTATAAGGGCGCTTCGCTTTGCTTGTCAACAAGGGGGTGGTGGTGGAGTCTGATTCCTAAGTTGCCATCAAGATGGTGAATGGGGAGAGGGCGGTGGATGTGGAGGTAGATAGTATTCTCTTCGACATCCAAACTGCGATGTAACGTCCCGGACCCACTTTTATAAATAAAATAAATTAAATAATTGAGTTAACTAAATTAGGTAATCAAAAACGAATTAAGGAATTAAAAATAAAATAAAAGGAATTAATTTAACATAATTGGAATTTAATATTTAAAGGGTATTTTGGTCAAACTTATTTTCGGACGAGAATTTTGTGAAACAAGTTGCGCCATTGTGTCCGGCTCGTCGAAACGTGTAAGACCCGTGAGCTTGAGGAAGCAAGAACGGTGAGCAATCCCACATCGCTCGGGGAGGGAAAGGTGAAGTGCTTATATGTGTTGGCACGTATCTTCCTAGCACGAGGCCTTTTGGGAGCTCATTGGCTTCGGATTCCTTGGAACTCCGAAGTTAAGAGAGTTTGGGCTAGAGCAATCCCAGGATGAGTGACTCACTGGGAAGTTGCTCGTGAGTTCCCAGAAACAAAACCATGAGGGCAAGGCCCAAAGCGGATAATATCGTGCTAGGAGGGTCAAGTCGTGACATAATGGTATCAGAGTTGGACCCCGATCGGAAGTGTGCCAGCGAGGATGCTGGGCCCCAAGGGGGGTGGATTGTAAGACCCATGAGCTTGAGGAAGCAAGAACGGTTAGCAATCTCACATTGCTCGGGAAGGGGAAGGTGAAGTGCTTATATGTGTGGGCAATTATCTTCCTAGCACAAGGCTTTTTGGGAGCTCACTGGCTTTGGATTCCTTGGAACTCCGAAGTTAAGCGAGTTGGGGCTAGAGCAATCCCAAGATGGGTGACCCATTGGGAAGTTTCTCGTGAGTTCCCATAAATAAAACAGTGAGGGCAAGGCTCAAAGCGGACAATATTGTGCTAGGAGGGTCGAGTCGTGACAAAACGAGTCCGTTGACGGGTGGCACGTCTCAATACAAGTTTTAGAACGCTGAGGGCATTTTGGTAATTTCAAAAATTGAATATAAAATTATAAAATCGGGTTGACCAATCAAAAACCGACTTTTCTCTCTATCTCTCTCTATCTCTCTCTCCTCGCTTTCTCTCTCCTCCCGTGCGATCTCCCTTTTCTCTCTCTTTGATTCCGGCCAACCAGGTCACGGCTAGACTTGAGACTGGTGCCGTTTGAACCAGCTTGAAGAGCCAGTCACACCGCACCTGAGATCATCGCAGGAAAGCTCGAATCCTGCCGGGGCCGTCGCCTCCGATCATCTTCTCCGGCAAGTGAGGTATGAAATCAACCCCTCTCTTCATGCTTAACCTACCTGCAACCTTGATTGGGCTGGTGTTTGGATTGAATTTCCGGCCAGTTGCCAGCCGATTCTTGTCCGGGTTTCAGCGGTTCAGAACTCCCCTCGTGGAGCTGAGTCGAATGGTATAATCCTTGTAGCGAGATTAGAAGATTTTCGGGTGGCCGGAATTTGATCTAGATGCGTGTGGCGGTGCGTGGGCTAGGGTACGATGGTGTTTCTTCACTCTGTTGCGATCCTCGTGTCGTCGTGAGCACGTACGTATGTTTAGATTACGATTTAGACGTCGTTTGAACCTCGAATGAACCGACGCTATTATGCGTTGTTCGGGTTCAATGTGTTCGGACAGTTTGATCGAATCCGAATTCACGTATATTGTTCCCCGTATTTCTGGGATCGTGTAGGAATTGACGGATCATGGATCGGAGCCCCAGATGCTCCGGATCGATAACTTAAAGTTTGAATTAACGAAAACTGTCCGATCGTACGATCCCGAGAAATCCGACCGTCCTATCGAGACCAAACCTTCGGGATGTGATTAGTTGACTTTGTTGGACTTTTAGGAACGTTCGGGTCGATTTGGAGGTCGTGGGCCTCGGGTTGACCGAAACGGGATGTTTGACCGCCTGTTGACCGTGAGTCTTTCGGGGCGGTCCCACTTGGTAAAAGACGTAGTTTGACCCTAGAAACTCTTTGTACAACGTACACGCACACTTTGAGTCGGGAAAAGTTAAGGTTTGGTTTTGAAGTTTCAGTTCGCGTTACTTTCGTTAATTCGGTTCTCGTATTCTGAAATAGGTACTCATGATCTACGTACGCAGCAGGCAGGACCCTCTCGGGGTCAAGCAGCGTGGGACTATCTGTGAGTGGACTTTTGTTTTAAATGTGCATTATCTTGAAAAATGGATCATCGTGCATATAAATGGATTTTCTCGATTATTGGGATTTAAATATTGTTTTAAATCGTGAATTTGGTTTTGATGGAATTATTTGAATATAATTTATATTTGGAGCTTATGCATGTTTTGGGGTCCCGGGCTATATGCGGGACATGATGGTTATATTTTAATATTTATTATATTATTGTATATGGAATTGTGGGACGTGGTAGACGTCCGGAAGCACTTGCGTACGGATTTGGGTATGGTAGGAATTCTATTATTTTCTTGAAATTATATTTGATAAGTGGAGGTTTGTGGCTTTGTCGGGTTTCGAATTGTTTTATAATTTGGTTATTTGAATTTGGAGTTTTTATATTATATTATTAATGAATTTATTGGGTAATCTTTAATATTTGAAGTGTAAGAACGTCGTGGGTTATATCCTATATCTTTAGGAAGTCATATTCTATACTTTTGGAAATTATATTTATATCATTGAGAAACGTGATCTATATTGGGAATTTAACATTTGAGCTATACTTTCAAGAGTCGTATTTATACTTTGATTATATTTTGGACTACATGTCCAGAGGTTGAAACCATGCGTTGATGGATTTGTTATTTATACTTTGCATATATATATATCTTGGGTTTGAGTCACGGACGTTTAGATGTCTGGATACCTATACGTTTGGGATAGTGAACTTTGAGAGTAAGTCTTGTTGTAAGATTGGAATATTAGGGGGCAAAGTTGCACCAAAAGCCGTACCACCCCTGGTTTGAATGGTTACTAGGCCACATGCGCTGATGAATGATTCCAGTGTGTGGGCTCGTTTGTCGATGAAAGATGCTGACACGTGAGTCTTGTTTGTCGATGAAGGATGCCGACATGGGAATTCTGTTTTGTCGACAAAGGATGCCGGCATGGAAATTAGTCTGCGCGCGTAGGATAATGGTTTGGTTTGTATGCACGTGACATTGGATATTACGGTGTGTGTACTGTAAAGCGGTAGTCCTCCGGTTGGACATCTCATCCTTAGACGCAGGGTGGAAAGTGGGCCCTGCGGGCTAGTCAAACGATCCCCGTGATGGATCGTTTCCCCGGTACTTATGATGGTGTGAGAATATCTTGGGAATACATTTATATTCGGGAACTTGTTGTATTTTAAGCTTATTCAATTTTGGGGTTTATCATGGTTTATAACTTGTATATGAATATATATACATATGTTTATGAATAATTTACAGTTATGGGAGTTCACTTATGTTTATGTTTATACGTACTTATATGGGTTCGTGTTTTGGAGGGTTATGCCTCGGGGAAAGAGAAAGGTTATGTCGTTTGGAAAGGTTTGAATTGGGTTTCTCTTTGACTATCTTTGAGATATTGTGGTTTTTAAATCAATGAAGTATATAAAGGATTTGAATTGCCTGGTTTGCATTGTTTTGAAACGATGGGGTTAGTACGTTGATTTAAGTATGAAAACTTTGTTTTTGTCCACTCACACTCTTTCTGTTTTGCGCCCCTAGGCAGTAGTGCCGTGAATTGATCGATCTAGCCGAGCACTTCTTTTCTCGAGCTTCGACTAGATTATAGGACATCTTTGTTCCTTGTTGTAAACTTTGATATTCCACTGTTTAATTTGAAAAACTCTTAGATTGCTATGTTATCGCTCATTAGGGTTGAATTGAAAGCCGGAGGCCTATTATGTATTTTTTATGCATGCTGGCGTTTGGGTTGCATTTTCTGTGGCTTGTTTGACAGGTGTATGTTTTTGGGATTATCCATTTTTCAGAGGAGACTCTGCCCGATTTTTGGCAGAAGTCTCGGCCCCTTTATCATTTGCTTCGAGAAGAGGGTTCCTATTTAGTATGTAGGCCCGACATGGGTAGATGTCGGAACAATCACAAGATTCGGCACGAGTTCCGGGGTGGAATTTGGGTCGGATCCTGCCATGCGATTCGAGAATTCCAGGAAGTAATTTTTATTTTTACACCTCGTAGCTGCAACAAAACTGCTCATGAGGTTGCAACTTTTGCGTGTAGGGTAGGTGGTAGTTACTATTGGAATTTTGTACCTCCAGATTGGTTGTTTAATACATTAGCTGGAGATGCTAATGTTCGTGTTTGCTTTTAATAAAAGTATTTGATTCTTAGTAAAAAATAAAATAAAATATGTCACATTGTCTTTTCATAGAAAAAAGTCACACTATCTAATAAAAGTTTTGAATTATTTTACCTTCATTTCATATTTGCAAAATGATGTTTTATTAGCTCGAATAAATTTTTCTCCAATAACTCTAATTTAAGTAAATTATATGCATATATTTTCATTTTATACAAACGATACTAGAGAAGGGGAATCAAACCTAAAACTCAAGTACATCACTTGAACTGCAACCTTCTTACAATCAATTATCCTATTTTCAAAAAAAGTTAACATTGTCTTAAAAAAAAAAACTTAGCATATCCTATTTTCTTACAACAAGACCAAAAAAAAAATTGTTCTAATAGATTATCAGAAAATTGAAAATTGAAAAGCCGAAACTGTTCCTCTGATTTCCTTCGCCCCAAAAATGAAAAATCTAGACGCTCGTTCCCAATTGTCAAATCACCCAAATCCCAATATGGTAACTGGTTGTGCCTCCAAAAAGCGGCAGCGCGCCGTACACCCCGCCAACTCACAAACCGCCAGCAGCTCCAGCCGCCCTTGCCCCGCCGTCATCATCGACTCCGACTCCAAAAGACCCACCCACCCGACCCCGAACCTGTTTCCCCAACCCAGCCCAACCACTCCCCACTCCTTCAACGACGCTTCCTCCGCCGACGTTCTCCTCCGCCTCTTCGTCGACTCCTCCCCCTCGACCCCCCAGCGACGTCGTTTTCTACCTCCCACACCTCCCAGCCCCAAGACGACGTCGTTCTCTTCCTCCACGTCCACGCCCTACGCCGTTGCAAGTACTTCGCCGCCCTCTTATCCGACCGATGGCAGCGCCACCCCCAAAACGACACCGTACGCAACATCAGCCTGCGGGTCCCACCGACCCCTGGCGCCATGGATGCCCGCATCGCCCTCCTCGAACTGCTCTACACCTCCGATCTAGCTTCTGCCATAACCACCGTATCGGCGGCGCTCGACCTTCTCCCTGTCGCCTCCGAGCTCATCTTCGAGGATTGCGTCCAATTCTGCCTTCGCTTCCTCGAGGCGGTTCCATGGACGCAAGACGAAGAAACCCGAGTTCTCGCCTTAATCCCTCATTTGAGCGAAGACGAAGCCAAAGACCTCATGGCTAGGGTTTCGGGAGCTCCCGATTCGAGCGAGGAGATGCTGTACGGCCTCATCCTCGCCGTGACTCACAACCAGAGCATGGCGTTCGTCAAGGCCTTCGTCGCGAAGCTGCTGCGCGAGTTCGGGTCCAGAGAGCTGGTGGAGCGGGTTATGGATCGGGCGTTTCAGACCACCTTCAAGGTCGTCAAGGAGGCCATGGAGGAGTACACGAGCCCTGGAGTCCGTGGCAACCATGACGAGACCGAGGCCATCCAGAGGATCAACCTCCACACGGCCATAAACAACGGCAAGCACCTTCTGTGGCTCGTCGAGAGGATGATCGAGCTCGGAGTCGCTGACTCTGCCGTGAAGGAGTGGAGCGAGCAGCCGGCTTTCACGGCGGATTTGCAGAGGGCGTTTCGGGACGACGCGTGGAGGAATATCGTCCCGAGCCTCCCTAGCGTCTTACTTCGCTGCACTTCGAGGCTTGTCAATGCCGTCGCTGCTGGTTCCATTTTGGTTGCTGCTCAGGTATTATTGCTTGTCATATTTCTTGTTGGAATATAGAGGTGGTTTTGTTTGTTCTACACTATTGGCCATTGATTGGTTCACATGGTGCATTGCTCACTTAGAGGATTGGGAGCCACAGTTTTGATGTTTTGTGGCTCAATTTTGATTTGATTTTAATTTACTTTGCTGTGCATCTTTTTTGGCATTGAGATATCCAGCAGTCAGTATAATGTGTAAATGGTTTCTTCAAAAGTATTTTTGGATTGAGGGAAAGAGAAAGAAGATGAGAGAGGTGGAGGGAGATTTAACAATATTTCCGATTTGGATGGTTAAATGTGGAGATAAATGGAGAGAAGACAAGAGTCTCGAATTCTTATGTTTGGGTTCACGTTTTTCTCAACTCCGGAAGTGGATTTGGAGAGAAAATGAGACTTGTATGTTGTTTGATTTTCAGAAGTGCATTTTTTTCTCCGTTTGTTTCTTATCCATCAAAACTAAAACAAAAGTTAATGAAACACTAATTTGTTCTCTCTCATGTCTGTTCTCTTCCGTCGGAGCGGAAAATACATTGTAAGTTGTCTTTACTGAGGTGAGTGGTAGTTATTTTCCCTTTGGATTTCTCTTTCCAAACTGTGTTTCAGAAATATGTTTCCCATTTCTTAACATTCTGATACTTTTGATAATGCTACATGGTTAATAATACAATTCCACCGCTGTTACTCCCATCTTTCTTTCTTCGGGGTTCAGGGGATTAGCTAAGTTTTTTCGATTTTCCTCTTAAGTTCCTGGTGGCCCTGACAGATCAAGTAACCTAAAGCTGGTGTCTATAATTATTTTTCAGGTGCGAAAGAAGCTTGTCAAAGATTGGCTTCCAGTTCTGATTGTTTGCAAAGACAATAATGTTTCACCTTTGACACCGAGTAACAAACCACTGTACTTGGATCTGGAAGAGACATTCCTCAGAATCATCTCTACACTGCCTATGCCAGATGCACAGGAGTTGCTGCAGCAGTGCCTCAGCTTCTCTACCCGAAATGTTGAGGACTGCCCTCACTTGGTCACGGCATTCAACACATGGTTCCGCCGTGCGACTCATCCCCCTCAGGCACAGAATCTTTGTTAGAACCACTTGGGGTTTGTCTTTTGTTAATAGATGAACTAGTGCTGCCTTATAGTCTTGCCTTGTGGATATTTAGGCTCTCTGGCATTGTGCATATTACCCTGTTGCCCTAGAGAGCCAAAACTTTGCACCAAGTATATAAACCTAGAATTTCTGCAACAAAAAAGAAGTTTAACTGCTTTTGATGCTATTGCTCGTAGCTTACCTTCCTGGATCCTGGAAAATAGATTACCTCTCTTAGGTAAATATTTGTTTTGTTCGGCCGAGCTGCTGATGCCACTCTTGTACACATTTGTATAAATAACTGTTTTCTAGTTTTATTTGGTGGCTCATTAACTTGAAACCAATTTTGGTTTTTGCTCTTGCTCTTGCTCCTCTACCATGTCATTTGGGTTTGAGGTTTGCAAATTCCGGGTGATCTATATTTCTTTGGTCAACTATTCCAGGCGATCTTTGTTAGTGGCAATTAATTTTTTTTAGTACAAGCGATAGTCTAAACTAAAGGGGATGAGAATTTCTCACACACACACAACTATGACGCCGTGGGGATTCGAACATGAGACATCGGATTTGCAAGTTAAGACTCTTTTCCACTGGGTTAGACCCTATTGGCAATACATGAGAGCACACGTGCTTGAGCTCTTTATTTTCTATTTAATCCAGAAAAACACTCTAAACAAAACCCAACATAGCCCATAAGCAAAGCCAGCAACAAGAATGATGCATACATTTTGGTCACAATCCATTCAACCAAAAATCCACTCTTATCAACTCAGAAACAGGTTTTGGGTGCATTTATAGTATGTTTACATTTGAAACAAATCATCCTATTATTTCTGATAAAACATGAACCTTGATCCAGAAAGGGATATGTGAGAAACTACTTATACTTATCTGGCATTGGATTGTAGGCTAAAATGAAAATATTTGGAAATTTAAATTACAGTAGCTGCCTTCTAAAGTTTCGGGTGGTGCCTTGGTAGGTTCGTAAGAGCAACCCGACTCCAATGCCAACCCCGACACATATGCTCAGGCCAATCCCAACACCCACCCTCACACCAGCATTGAACCATGAAAGCTCTCCATCTTCACCTTCTACATACACTGTCCCACAGTACATGTTATTTTCCCCATATCCTGGTTTGTAGTCTGAGTATTCCGACTCCTGTGAAGTTAAAGTAACTGAGTGATGAAGCATAATGTAACTGAACTAAGACTCAGCTGCACAGAAGGGTTTCAAAAACTTAATGAATTTAGTTCTATAGGTATGCATAGTATGCAATATGGCCTCAAAAGACAAGTAAAGAAGAGATAATTTCCTATATTTTGAACCATTCCATCTCCGGAGCATTTTTACTCACCACTTTAACCCAAGGTGTACCCTAACTACCATCCTCAATACTTGACAAGTGTCCATAGACATAACCATAGTTAACTTTTGCTCTGTATTTATGAAACCATGGTTATGCCTATGGACACGTGTCAAGTGTTGAGGATGGTGGTGAGCGTACACCTTGGGTTAAAGTGGTGAGCGTACATCTTGGGTTAAAGTGGTGAGCGTACACCTTAGATTAAAGTGGTGAGCAAAAATGCACCCTTCCATCTCCTTAGCACAGTATCTGTTCTATTTTCTTAAATTATTATTTCATGAGCAAATTCGGGGTCGGAGAATCCGCCAAAAGGAAAAATTACAGGAATATCATATACCTGTATCACTACAAGATAGTATTTGCCAGTCAGGGCACCCAATATGTAACAACTTATCTGTTTTATTTATTTTTTGGTGCTGATGCAACAACAGAGTTTCAGCAAACAGGTGAAGTGCATGAGCATTGAGCAGTAACCAACCATGATATCAGAAATGGCCATGGCTAATGAAACATTAATATAACAAAGAGCGAGGCATCTCAAACTGAAATTCAAAATACATAAAGCCTACAAAAATACCAAATGGACAGTAGTAGGTACCTGAAAATCAAATCTAGAAGGATTGTTCCTCTGGTTTTCACTTGCCTCATACTCTGGTATGGAATCCAACAAACCTTTCCTCACATGCTTCTTCCAAAGGCCAAGCTGTAAAGTCTTTGTTAAAATTATCGGAGTGCCCGAGAAGGACCCTGCGATGTATACCTCAATCGAAGGTGAAGCAGACTCTGCACCCATAAATTGCTTTCCTTTAAAGAAGCCACTGCTTGCACTTATATCAGATTCACAATTCATGGTCCATCTCTGGCCATGGTGATCTGTTTCTGCAATGAAACCATTACTATCACAAAGTTCTAAAACCCCAGATAGCACAACAACATCTTTATCGAAAACCTCAAACTTTACACTTCCAGTCATTCTTATACTGTCAGTGCTCACAAATGTAGCTTCTTCACACTTCTTATCTAACCGGTCCCTTCGAAGAAGGGTTGTTGCCCCATCTGAATTGATGCGAGTTCTAACACCATTGACTTCAAGAAGGGTATCAGGATCCAATGGAATATGATTTACTGTGAGGAATTCTGGAGCAGAATCATCGATCTCACATTTGCTAATTCTAACATAAAACACTCTTACATCAAGCCAGGGTAGTGATACCTTATTGCAGGGTTGATAGTTGGATGGCCTCACAACCATGTGGCCATTATCAGTTGGCCCATGGCCATTCGATGCCTCATAAAAATTACCCATGATCCTCAATGGTTCACTTTTCCTCAATTAAATCTTTCCACCTCAATTGAGTTGATGAATAAAGATAGTCCATACAAATGGAAATCCTATGAGCATAAAGAACCTGCATCCATACATAACTTAATTATATATGTAACCCATCAAGACAAAGGGATTGAACAGAAAAACAGAGAACAAATCACATATGCAAGTTTTTCTGTAAGAACTCAAGTGAGAAACAAAAAGCTATTAATTGCTGAACCTGAGCAGAAAACCATATATGCAAGTTTTTCTGTAAGAACTCAAGTGAAGGAATATGAAGCTATTAATTGCTGAACCTGAGAAGTAGGCCAAAGAAACACCAAAGCAAAGCAATACAAAGAGATAAAAGAAGGGATAAGATGGGAAATAATATTGGAGAAAAACTTTCTTATAACGCTGATGGCACTGTTTTGCTAGCCCGGCCAATAATGCACGCTAGGGGTCGGGGATGGCGAAAAGTCTCTCTCAAAAACCAGAAATCTCGAAATTTGAAACCCAAAAATTGATGGCTGAAGCCCAACAAAATGGTCTCAGTCAATAGTCAGGGTTAGTTTTAAAATCACATCAATCAAACTAAAAAACAATATACGAAAAATAGAGATGGAAGAATAGAGAGACAAAGCCAAAGGATTGAGCTAGAAACTTACAATCTGGTAGCAGCAGAGCAACAAAGCTAAAGGGTAGAGGAAGAATTATTCATTCCTACTCCAAATTGTTGAATTAATATAGAATTCAATACAAGCATTCAACCCAACTGCTGACCCTGCAAACTGCTAAACTGGTTATCATCATAATTCACAACTGACTGAAGAAGAAATTAATAGACCTCACAGACCCCAACAAAATGACCGGCGATAAACGACATTTTTTCCCACGACATATAACAAGCAGACAGTTTGTGTGTGTGCGTGTAATCACCAGCACTAACTTAGTAACGAAAAACTCACCACATCAAAAATATCTCACATGCCCTGCAATCTAAAAATTATAGACTCTCCTCCAATGGTCCAATACAACAAAATAAAGCTTTTGATTCACCACAGGAAATTTGTGGCCAGACAAAGCAAATCACAAGCTATCGATTCAGAAAATGGAGAGCTACCCAAGTTCTGGCTATGAGAAACAGAACTGGGTTGTGATTGATTTGCAATTGCATTAGCAAGAAATAAGACCAACCCAAGTTCTCAATTTTAGAAAGAACAACTGGGTTTCTCTTAATTTCGGATTTAGTTTTATTTATAAGAAGTGGGGGCCACTCTGTATCTGATATTCCTCAGACGATCAGATGAGATCTTATCCTAAAGGAAGAGAGACGGAGAGAGAGCATGCATGTTTCACAAGGCCAGGGTAATGAAATGAAAGGGACGCCCTAGCATTTTCGGATGTGAGAATCTAATGGAGGATCTTAATAATCCCATGTCAGTAAATAGAACAAAAACTACTTAGATTTGGACATCTTTTTCTTGCAAGTTGCAAACTTAAGGATGAGTTTTAGCCGTGTATTAGTACAATAAAGGCAAGTTTTACCACACGATTGAGCATGGCTAGTATTAAGGTTAAAACAGGGTGGGCTGTGAGAGATTTCAATATATTACATGGGAAAAATACAACATTTCAATCAAATACGGTTTGTGGATGTACTGCTGCTGACCAAACCTTTTGGTGGTTTTTCTGTCTAATCTTTCGACGTTTTGTTACGTAATAAACGAATGGAGGGGTGAAATCGACCTTTTAGAGTCTAGTAGGTCTTTCTTCAATTCGCACCTTCAAATGTTCTTGTTGCACAATAAACGTGTAAGGGGTGCAAAACCAAATTGGAATACTCATTCCAACCACGGAAGTTCTCTTTGGATCTAAATCTCTAACATGCTCAAAAATGCCAAATTTGCCTCTCCATGTGTTCATCATGTGACGAAAAGGTCAAATTCTGTTTGTTAAATATACGAGTTGTTCTTAATTAATTTTTTTTAAAAATAAATTATATGTTTTGAGTGCTGCTAAATAAATCCTAAAATCAACTGAGTACACCCTACTACAAAAGTATTTATTGAATTACTAATTTACTTTGATATAAAAAGAACAAAAATGATATATGAAAGTGAGAAACAAATATAATTTTAATAAGTACACCCTACTCTTCATATTCAACCCTAATCACATTTTTTTGATATATGAAATTGGGAAACAAATATAATTTTAATAAGTACACTCTACTTATCATATTCAACCCTAATCACATTTTACTTAAACTCCATCTCTTGAAATTTTTTATATATTGAAATATGTAGATTGGAATATAGAAGTCATCCCTTCCTTACTGCAATGGGCTTGAAAGAAAAGAACAAACAATAGGTCCCTGCATCTACCTGTAAAAAGCAAACCATGTATGTATAACCCACGTTGGAACCTTTTCCTAGCTTATGAAAGTCCAATCACAACATAAAAGGGGCAAGAATAAAATACAAAGTAACTTCAAACAGTTATAGAAAAATGCATAAATTGGTTGTACGAAGCAAGCAGAGAAGTTGAAGGCTCGACCAGGATGAGAAAGAACCCAGTACCAACATGGATTAAACTATGAAATTCTGAATGATGGCAAGGACGAAGCTTTCTTCACCACATTTATGAGCAGTAAAAAGACCTATTGCAAGCAGGTTTAAGTTCACACAAGGGACATTGCAAACACAGAGTAGAAGATATGGCGTACTCAGTTAATTAGGGTGTTGTGTGATAGAGTGTATTAAGGGGTGTTGTGTGATAGAGTGTATTAGGGTATATCAGAAGTATTTTTGGTAGTTAAATAGAGTGTACTTAGTTAAATTTATATTTTAATTAAAATATTAGGGTGTACTTAGATCATATGGTGTACTCAGTTAATTTTAGAGTTCGTTTAGCACCACTCTATATTTTTAATTGTCAAAATTAAAACTACATGTGCTCAGATGATAGCGAGGACCATATATAGACCCGCCCCATCACCATAGGTTTGTTCCGTCGATAAGTCCTCACATGACATGTTTCTTTGTAGCATGTGCTCTTATACGCTTTCATTCATAACTTTCAGTTGGCACTCGTCACTAGTAGCACTACTAGAATGCGTATGTGATCACTTAAGACTTGTTTCACACTGCTTAATAAGCGTTCGTTTTAGTCATTTCAGAAACAGTTTCAAACATATCCTTAATCGGAAACAGTCTCAAACATATCCTTAATTGGAAATCAATTTCAGCAATTGAATGTCGCATCTCCAAATTCCAACAAGTAACCATTTATCCATGTATTTTAAAGATATGGCTTTAACATACATTTGGGGTCAAATTCTCATGAATTATATGAAGTTGATAGAAACTTGCTAGTCACATTAGATGGATGTTATCTTGATCAACCGAAACAATGGAATTACAATGATGCCAGAGGTTTTCACGGAAATCGTTACATCATGTGCCATCACCCATAAAAAAAGTCAAACAGTTGAAGTAAAAACAACATTGATCACAGAAATCCTTTAAGAAATAGCAATTTATATGCCATTGGCAGATAAGGAGGAGCGCAGTAGAGTTCAACTTGATCGAACCGAGGCCAGGTTGCTTGGTTAAATTCGGTTCATGTTCAGCTTGAATCGAGAAGCCCTACCCAAGAATAATTTATAATTAGCCATGGTTAAACTCTCATTAAACAGAAATCATCATTTACTAAAGAAGCATATGTAACAAATCACAAAAATGAAGTACAAGAAATTTGAGGTTCTCATGTTTGAGTAGTTTAGGTGGAGGTACTTTAACCCATTGATAGGTCTTATTGCAGAGTATTAAAACATATAAACTTCACAGGTGATCAGACTATGCAGTAATACCTAAAAGATTATGGTAACTAAGCAACTTTTCTGCATTCCAAATGGGCAGTCAAACAATTTATCCATCACCTTGACAGGATAGCTTACCCTCTAACATAAAAAGATGAGATTGGCCGGTTGAACTAGGAGGAGGGTGGCAATTGAATAGTGCCCCCACCCTTCAAGCAATGCCAAGTCTAAGCAGCCAACCTATCTCTATTTTTCCTATCTAAATTATAGACTTCAAGAGTTACAACTGTGGCTTGAACTTAGGACCACCTGGAAGAAAACCCAAATCCTAACCATCAGGGTGTTCCCTATCTCAAATTTCTTTATCAGCCATTGGGCATTTTGAAACCCATGAAGAGCCGACCAGGGAAATCTCATGAAAATTTGCAGCAACTCCAACTCAGCTATATTCTCTACACAACACAAGTTTGTAAATGCGTTGGCCATTTAATTTTACACAAGTCTTTTCTATTTGTTTTTAAATTCTTGATTTAACAAACCCTCAGTCCTACATTGAAGGATAGGCAAATCCAAGTTTAGCTTCACTCAACCAGTCTGAGATCACTTATTGACACACTCAGTAAGTGAACACGTGTATTTGGGACAAGAAAACACAAAAATTGTCCTCAGATGCCTACCTTAGAAATGTACATGTAATATTTAAGACAAAGTGAAAACTATTTTTTTGGAACACCGAGTGTATTTTTTTGGAACACCTAGTGTACCTTACACAATGCAATTGCCAGAAAGCAAAGGACAAAGAAAAAGGACAGAGGATGGAGTAACCAATATGCAAGCCAATTTGATTCAAAAACTTGAAATGACCTGAGCCTGGAGTCTTTATCACCGAGGAACTGCAGCTTCTAGAAAGGCCAATGAAGAAAATAGGAAGAGATCAGTAGATGAAGACATTCTACCGATAAAGAGAAAAAAAAATTTGTTTGCTGTGAGTAGGATAAAATATATTGATGAAGGGTGTGGCGCGGAAGAGCCTAAGATTAATACATCAATTCAAAAGGGAATGATGACAACAAACTGCATCATATTTCAGATCAGGAGGAAATCAACAAAATCAGTGGTTCTTTCTTGGAACCAGACTTGCACTAGCCTACATGCTAAAGATGTTTTGAGAACAATGAGAAGATTTTAATTTGAAGATGTCCAGCTTGTTTTCTTATTTTCCTCTATCTACCTAGATGGAAACAAGAAGATCAAGTGTATGCAACCTTGCAATAGAATATCCAAATTTTCATACCTTCTGCTGGCAGAGGTAAGATAATTTGGTAATGAGCAAGAAATGAACACAAACAGGTCTAGCTGAATAATGCTGTAACCTTCAGACAAAAAAGAAGAAGAATAATGATGTGACCTAAGAACCAGCCTAGCACATTTTTCTATTTTTCTTCTTGATAGCCATATATAATAGTATGATCAAATATGCCATTTTTCCATCTCAAAATATCAATTCTCAAATAAACCAAGCCTAACAGTAATCTAGTTGTTTCACATTCACATTAAAGAATGAATATACATAATATGCAACTATGAACCATTAAAAGAAAATATATTGACACCACAGAAAGTTGCAAAGAAAAAATTAATGCATCCACGTGGATCATTTTTATCAAACTACAATTTCTGTGCACATTCCATGCATTACTCAACATGTAATTTGAAATTGAAAAAAAGCAGAAAATCCTCAAAAGTACCACTGAACATCTAACCGAAGTTTAACTGCAGCAACTAATAAGCTGAATTAACCAAGCTGACATAAGCTACGCAATACAGGGTCCAAAAGTTCAAGACAGGGAAGATTATTTTTCTGTTGAGAAAGTGACACAGAAGGGTAAACCTATGCACCGATTACCTCACATAGCCAGTGGGCCTTGTCACAACGGTGATGCAAGACCTATACCACGATGCAGAAAAATGAGTCAGAAGACACCCAATGCAGAAACAAGAGGTAATCAGTGCGCCACTAGACAAGAAATGACTATCTTAAGAGCTATTCATTAATGAAGAGACTGCATTCACCACATCTGTGCACTGGAAACTTGAATTAACAGCTAACTCTGACACTGACCCAAGTTTTGGTTCTCCAAATTAATGAGAAAAGAAGGCTAAAATTTCTGTGACTGGAGAAAGGAGACAACTTTGTCGGGAATTATTTCTTCTTTGTTTACTTAACTATTCCAAAACCCAACAAATCTTAAAACCACTTCACAACAGCCAAAAAAACACAAATAACTACAAAACACTCCCTACTTCCCATTACTAAAATAGCTATAGGTCCTAAAAAAACAAAATAGCCCCCTAAAGAAACAGAAAAAGAAAACAGTTCAACAAGACAAACATAATTGATAATAGGAAAAGAGAGTAGGTGGGTTACCTTGAGAAAGGCAGCTCCAGCAGGTGGAATCGACGGCAATGTTGGATTTGAGCCGAGCAGAAGCAATGGCACTGTGAAGTGGCATCATTGACTCCAAGCTTCCCAATACCGAAACGAACCTATACAAATTGCAATGACAACAATTTCAGTTATTTTGCTTGTATTTATATCTTACTTGAGGGAAAATGGGTTTCCGCAGCCATAGAAATTGTCAAAAACTGCAGAGTTGAAGAGGTTTGAGAAGATGGTACCTTGTAGCGCAAGGGATGGTTCTGGTCGCCGAAGCAAATGGGGACGACATGGCTGCAGGGTTTAGGGAGTTTAGGGAGCTCTGGCTGAGGTTTCTTGAGCGAGCTATGGATCTCGAGCCGGCCATTAAAGCTGATCTGCAGAACGAAGCCATTTCTTGTTTCGGGGGATAGAGTAGCAGTGTAAAGATGCGATGAGTTGAATGAATCACAGGTCGATGATGCAGAGATGCAGACTCTCGCTTAAACCCTACCCCTGCTGATACGGCCTTATACGCCGCCGTTTCGTTCGTGCTAAATACCTTCTTTCTTCTTCCTTTGCCTCTAGTTGTTTGGGCTGGACCGAGTCCTTTTGATTTACGGGTTGGGCAAACTTTGCCTGATGGGCCAGGTCAAGTCATTCTCGGCCTCAGGTTGTATAACGGAATTTGGCAAAATGACGAAATTAGACCGTTTGCGGAGTTGGAGGATGGCAATAACTAAAAAATGAGTCGGTATTATGGCATTTTTACTTTAGCAAGAATGGGGGAGAAGCCACGGGTAAAGAAAGAATTGAAATTGGATCAATCAATTACTCTCTTCCATGGACCAAAATATCGATAATTTCGATAAAATATCGAGGATATTATCTTTTTTTGGGTAATGAATATTTTGGAACGTATTCATACACATATTGTATGAATATCGATAATATCGACGAAATATCGAAAAAATATCGATGTTGATAATTTCGCTCAGACTTCAGCAATATTTTGGCAAAATATCAACATAATATCGCTATAATATCAAAAATATCGATTTGCACATGACAATGAGTTTCCTTTTTAAGTTTCAACTTTCCCACTACTTTCACAATACATTTACTCTACACATAGAGATGATGAAGATAGTGAAAATTTTGAACCTCATAAGAACTCTATGTGGTACTAAGTCACTTATGTATCTTACCATGCAATGTAAAAAGCGTAAAATATTGTAGTAAATCATCATATATAAATGATTATGGTGTGTTTAATCTTCTTTCATTAATTACTACATATTTTTTACACTCATAGTTAGGGGTGGGCACGGTAAGGGATGACACGGGATGGAGGTCATCCCGGTGTCAATACCGGATAAAAATTTCAGGATGGTATGACACGGAATGAAGGATTTTCACAAGACGTTCGAACCATGGTGGCCCCAAACTGGACCGGTATGATTTGGTATCAAAACTGATACCATACCCAGTAGGCTATACAATTTGGTTTTTTTTTTTTTTTTTTTCAGTTTGTCTTCCTAATTTGACCAAACATAGCTTTTTTCTGGAATGCGGTGGAAAGATTTAAACTTTGTTGGGAAATTGGGCTTCTTCTTGGTTTTGGGATATGGGTTTGTTTGCTTTTAGTTGGGTTGGGTAGTGGTAGGATGGAGCATAGATGTAAGCTCTACAACAAGACCTTCTCGAGTGGCAAAGTCTTGGGAGGTCACATGAAGGGCCATGGAACAAAGAATTCGGCTAAAGCAAAGAAGCTCAAAGTGAGCAACGTGGATTTTGAAGGTGATGACGATGAGCATGCTCGTTATGGCCTAAGAGTGAACCCCAAAAAGTCTTGGAAATTTTCTGGCTTAAAGGTTCAAGCTTCTGACAAAGAAAGCCTCTGCAAGGTCTGTGGAAAAAGGTTTGATTCAATGAAAGCTATGTTTGGTCGATGGTGGAGGGAAGGAAAGATAGAGGGAAGGAGAGAGAGACGGAGAAAGTAAAACAAATCTGATCTGGATCTGGAAATGTTCGTATCGTGCGTGTGGGAGATGAGGAGAGATAGTGAAAATTGGGGATTAATAATAATTGGGTACTGTTCGATACGGTATGACACCAAACGGGATCACAAATCTGATATCGATGTCGTGTCAAATAGTGACGGGATGACACGGTTTCATTCCATTTACACTTCAACACCAAACGGGACGGCATGAGATTGGCATGGTTTGGCACGATTTCGGTATTCTGGTTTTGATGACCACCCCTACTCACAGTGTTTGTCGGATCGCTATATAATCAACTTAAATAAGTTAAACCCATCATGCAATGCATTTCCTTCCAATTTTTTTGTGATAAACTAAAGATAATTGACTAAATAAACATCCACCAAAGTTTCAATAAAAATTTCCAAGTTTTTCTTACAATTTCTGTGGTTTTTATTCAATTTTTATCGATATTGATAATATCCTGATATTTCCATCGAAATTTCCATGTTCTTGGACTACTGATATTTCCGATACCATAGATTTTTTAGACCTTGCTCTCTTTTCGTTGATTTCATTTCTGATTTTGAGAGTTTTGATTACGAATTTTAACGTGGAATCCACATAACTTTTTTATTCCTTATATGTGTTAGTAACAAGAAAGTAAAAATAACATGATATTATAGTTCAAAGGCCATTGTGGTTATAAAAAAAAAAAAAAAAAAAAACCCGACCAAAACGCACATCATTGGGTTATTTCCATATCAAAACGCACCGTTTACATGGTCACAACTGACTGGTGGCTAGCAACGAAACAATCTGAACGAGATTGTGGTCTCGTTTGACGGTCCTGATCTCTTGGATCACAGGAGTCCAAGAGATTGTGGTCACCCACCGTTGGAATTATATCTAACGGTCCAAAAAGTTTTTTAAAATGAGTGCAAGAGTGGGTGAACCATTGGATTTATATCCAACGGTTGATGACCAGAGATCTTTTGGACCCCTATGGTCCAAGAGATCAGGACTGTTCTATTTGACGGTCCCGATCTCTTAGACCACAGTAGTCTAAGATATTGTGGTCACCCACCGTTGGATTTATATCCAATGGTCAACGTTTCTTAAAAGGAGTGTAAGAGTGGGTGAACCGTTGAATTTATATCCAACGGTGGATGACCACATAACTCTTGGACCACAGGGATCAGGACTGTTCCATCTGACGGTCCCGATCTCTTGGACCACAGGAGTCCAAGAGATTGTGATCCAACAATCTAAAAAAGTTTATTAAAAGGAGTGTAAGAGTGGGTGAACCGTTGAATTTATATCCAACGGTGGATGAACAGATCTCTTGAACCTCAAGAGATCGGGACTGTTCCACTTGATTGGCATTAAGCCTGTGCTCGTTTCGCTCCCAACGTTCCCAAATCGAAACCCGAGTCGCATATAAGAAGTCCCATCCGACTCAGCCATCATCAGCAATGGCTGCGATCTTAGCTCGCAAGTCTCTCCAGGCTCTCCGCGCCAGGCAGCTCGTAAGTTTATCCTCTGCCATAACTACTCGTTTCTCATTCTCCGTTTGGTTTCTGAGAAAATGGGCAAAGCAAACCAGAAAAAAAAGAAAAAAAGAAAAAAAAAAGAAGCTTCAATCTGTATGTTCACTCTTGGATACCTATGAAATTCAAAATTTCGAACTCTTTTACTCCTTCCAAATTTCTTGGATCAGGAGCATAGTACCGGTACTTGATTTCTTTGAGCTGAACTGAGCCATTTGTTTTATTTGTTCTTAAATTTTTCGATTGAAAATCTGATTTTCATACATTAGCTCCACTGCTGATGTATAATTGTATTGATTTTTTTTTTTGTTTCAATCCCAAAATCTAATAGAGCTGCCACTGTTTTAAGTTTCAATACTGAATAGATATAGAAAGGGTTGGAAGCAAATTTCTTTGCGGTTTTGTTTATTGGGTATTATTGTGGTGCTAATCAATGTTTGTGAAATTTATAGGGCTACCTGGGTATTTCATTGTTTGTGGATGACCCATGAACAAAGCAAGTGGTGCACTAGAATTAATATTTAATATCGGATATTATGACGGGTATTGGAACGGATACACAAAACTGAAGAATTTATTATGCCTTGCTATGTCATTTGCTCTTAGAATTAGGGTGATTGTGGTGCTAATCAAAGGAGCTTAGAAGAATTCTGGGCTGCTGAGATTTATGGTGTGTTTGTTTCATGGAATGGAGTTTTAAGAATCTATTCCTTGGAATGAGATTTTGAGGAATCAGTGGAATTTAATGATTTTCATTTCAGTTTTTGGAAATGTTGGAATGAAAGTGATTGAGACACCTATGAAATTTTACTGTTTAGAACTAATTGCATATGGTAATCATTTTTATTTTGTGACATAAAATGATTTGTACTTACCAAGCATAGAATAACCTCATTCCTCAGCATCTATTCTGCAAATCAAACACATTCATAGTGTTTGGGAGTCCTTTGGCATGATCAAAGTATACTACAATTTGAGGTGTAGCTGACTGGTAACTTGAATTAAATTTGACTGAAAATACTACTTATCTATTTGAATTTGGGTCTTCAATATAGAAATTTTCTGCTCCTTCCAATAAATAAACTGGTTATTGTGCCTTGTCACCAAATTTTGATAGATCAAAGATTGGACTTAACTACTCAATAAATAATGTAGGAGATCACATTCATCAACAGTTCTTTTCAAAATAATCACTGTAACGTATGATTCAGATTAATGTAGGGTCAGTTTGAAGACAATGTTTCTGTTTTCCGGTGTTTCATTTTAATCAAAGAGAAAGAGGGGAGCTGGGGATGATAAAGGAGAGAGAGATGAGAGTGGTGGTTAGGAAAAAAAGGAGATAGAATATATAACGTTAAAACCTAAAAACCATATAAAACTGTTTTTGAGTTTTTATTCTAAAATCAATTCTGTGTTTTATTTTTCTAATCTCCTTAAGTTATTTCATCTCTGTTATCTTTTTCATCTATCTTTCCTCTCTTTCGTTAAACTTTGTCAATAAGTTCTCAGATTTTTTGAATGGTTTAATTTTGGTCCTGGTAGTTTGACCTTTTTTTTCACTCTGATCTGTCATTTTAATGGGCAATTTTACTCCTGTAGTTTTATTTAGTTAGCAATTAATTCCTACAAGTCTGGCATTGTTAAGAAAAATAGATGGAGTGCTTACATGGTCTGATTACAAACGTTTTGGAGAGACAAAAATTCCCTCGCATGTGGTGGTTGCATCTTGCCACGTCGAATTCCATCTATGAACTTGGCAGAGTTTATGATTTGGACTTGATTGCAAACCCAAAAAAAACTACATTTGAATGCCCTCACATGTGGTGGTTGCATGTTTCATATGTTTTTTTATTTAAAATTTCAGTATAATTATAGGGAGAGCTTACGTAAAACTTTGAGTTTATGTATACCTGTTTCATATTCTTTTTTAGCTATTGGACGTTACAAGAGTTTACTGGTCTATTTTTTTGGTTTGTGTTTAGGCTGTACCAGGGCAAGCATTGCAGGGTTCTTACTACTATGGACCACGCTCCAGTTCACACTACTTCTCCACTATAAAAGGTTTGCTCTTCTGCAGGGTCATGGGTGTTGTAATAATGATAATTTAAGATAAAATTATATAGATATCGTCAATATCATGTTATTTTGGCCTGTACGGTGCTTCATCATGTTGTGCTATTATCTTTTAGAATACTTTTTTACTTCATTGTTTATGCCAACTGCAGAGGATGAGGAAAGAGAGCAACTCGCAAAGGAGATTTCAAAGGACTGGAGTTCTGGTAATCCCCCTTCCCCTCAAGAAAAAAGGAAATAAAAGAAAGAAAAAAGAAATCATTATTTTTGTTCTTAATTTGGTGTTACATTATTTTTGGCAATGTGAAATAAGAGCCTCATTTTTTAATTACGGCAGTCTTTGAGCGAAGCATAAACACATTATTCCTCACTGAAATGGTTCGAGGTCTGATGCTGACCCTTAAGTACTTTTTTGAGAAAAAAGTTACTGTAAGTATCTTCCGACATACATTGCAAGTTCGCTTTTCATTTTTTCCTGGTGAACTATGAAATCTATCTTTTGTTTTGCAGATCAATTATCCATTTGAGAAGGGCCCTTTGAGTCCTCGTTTTCGTGGTGAACATGCCCTACGGCGATATCCTACAGGAGAAGAGCGTTGCATTGCATGCAAACTTTGTGAAGCTGTAAGAGTTGAAAACTCTTGTGGCTATTTTAGGTTTTTAAATATGAATTAAAGACAACTTATAAATTTAGGATATGATGCTGAAAATTCCTGCCTGCCAAAACTGGTTAGAAAATTTCATAGTTCTTCCTCTAGTATTACTCGTTTCTGCTTTTATGTTTATTTTTGTGGTTGATATGCATTCCTTGAGCTGCCAATGGGCAGTGCTTGCTTTGTCATCTTGGACAATACCTAGAGCTAGAGGCCAGACAACGCTGCCTCCTGGTCACATTCAGCAAACTATATTGAATTTTTGGCCTTGTTTGGCAGCTGTGCCTCATTGCTGTCTAATTGCTTTCCAGACTAGGATATGTTCTTGATGCGCACAAGTAATGTATCATATTATTCTGCTGTTAAACTGATATTTAAATACATGGTGTGTTTTCTGCATTTATGCTTTATTCCTTTGCCGATGATGTAATCAATCTCCTCTGCTAGTAAGGTTCGGGGAGGGAACTTAGATAGAAAAGTTGTTAGAAAAACGGGTGTCGGTGTTCCAAAACGACTAATTCGTTGAGGGCTTAGTTGTGGTTGTCTAGGGAGTAGGGCTTGTCCAGGGTTTAAGCTTAGGTTTGTTTATGGGTTTTCTCTGTGGTCTGTGGGAGTTGGGTTGTTTTTTCCTTTAGTCTTGTTCGCTTTTCTTCTGTGGATTCCTTATCCACTGTTGTATTTTGCTCCTGTCTTAATACAATTGTTTCTATTAAAAAAAAAAGATGATGTAATCAATCTCATGTAGAATTTGAAGAATCATTTCACTGTGTAAATCCGCAACAGGCTAGCCTCATGTGTTACTATGTTACAAGGCATGAGCAGCTGAATATAGCATTTTAACTCACAAAGCAGTTGTTTTTCTCAGATATGTCCGGCACAGGCAATCACAATTGAGGCTGAGGCACGAGAAGATGGTAGCCGTAGGACTACTAGGTGAAGGATGACTCTTTCTTCTTCCCCTACCCCCCTCTTTTCCCTCTCAATCTCCGCCTGACACTCATCCGGTTTTTCAGGTATGACATTGACATGACAAAGTGCATCTACTGTGGATTCTGTCAAGAGGCATGCCCTGTTGATGCCATTGTAGAAGGACCGAACTTTGAATTTTCAACAGAGACTCATGAGGTTACTGAGCATCCTTTCTATTGACTCATAGCAACTAATCCTATGTCTTCATCTTTATTCTAATAACATTTGCTGACAACTGATCCAAGGCGCGCTTTTCTGCTGCTGTTGCAGGAGCTTCTTTACGACAAAGAAAAGCTGCTCGAGAATGGAGACCGATGGGAGACTGAGATTGCTGAGAACCTCAGATCTGAAAGCCTCTACCGCTGATTTTCCACCCATGGTTCTTTCCTAGTTACCATACTCTCACTTTCTTGACTTTTTGATTATGTGGAAAAATAATAGATCCATGCATGGATCTTAAAGAGGTTTTATTGTTGGTATTTTATTACCCTAATCTTTGTAATTGAGTCATTGTAAGTAATGATTCCAAATGCAAGGGATGAGGTTTCTTTCTGTAAGATCTTTAAACATGTTGAGCATGATTGGACGTGAATTTTTACCAATTTATGGACCATCCGCTAGTTTCGCTTGAACAATGTGAGTTAGTAGAGAATTTGGAGTCTACTGACCATGATCCTTTTTACCAAAGAGGTCTTCCAAATTTTTAGATTTGATCTCAGTTGTACCGATCAATGGAAGCGAAAAGAGGGCCCACCACCATGATCACCAGAATCGGGGCCGCGGGTGAGGGACAAAGAGGAAGAGGAGTGTAGATATAGAAATTTTAGTGAATTAAATTCAGCTAAATAAGAAAATAATTAGATGTGGAGGAAGGGGTGGGCTGGGGTTGAGGATGGGGATGGCTTCCTAAGATGGGGTGGTTGTTGTTGTGGCTGGTCAAGGAGGCTGAGATGGGGTGGGATTGGTTTGTTTCTGCCAAGGGTATTTGCAGGAGAGGAGAGGAGCGTGGGGATGAAGGAGAGGTGGGTGGGCCCCCCTGTTTATTAAAATGATTTTTTATTTAGACAAAATTGTACCAATGGTCCCTCGACTAAGACCCAACTTTACTTTTCGTCGCTCATTTCGCAAAATTGTTATAGTGGTGTTTCAATTTTATTTCGCATTGCACCACTAGTCCTTTCTGTCAATTTTGTTTGTTTTTTCCGTCAAAATTGATCACATGTCAGGCACATCATAAATATTTTAGAGGTACATAAGACTTTCACCCCTTCTTCCTCACCCCACAAAACCTGCAAAAATCGTCTACTTCCCTAGCAACTCTCCCAACCTCTTTTATGCAGATGGACGTCAAAGGGGAAGCATGGGTGTGGGGAAGGGGATCGTGGGATTAGAGATGGCTTTTTACATTTTAAACAGTTCCATGGAGCAGTGACTGGGCTCCTTCTCAATTACAAGTTTTTATAAAAAATATGACCCCTACTTTCATAAATGTCAATTTTTATAAAAACTTTCAAATATAGCAGAAAAGTCATATGAATAGACTTAAATACCCTTAAATCTAAAACTCACAACAACCTTAAAAACAAAAGAAGCGTTTAGGGAATACTCATGATTTGTAGGGTATATTCCCAAAGTTCAATTTTTATTATGTATTGCTACGTTTTCTATTTCTTTTTTTAATTTATAATTATTATTAAAATGCGAGATAGAATGATAACAAAACAAAATTGCAAAAGATCTTCCAGTAAAACATCTAGGGCTATTTTCGGTGCGGTAATCGCATCAATCTCTGCAAACTGGTTACTGCCCGACACCCCTTGAAATGGCCAAATGACTACCGTGACCGGTACTGCAGGTTGCGATTTAACGCATTGTGGTTCAACCACAGCGTTGGGTGGTCCAGTTCGGTTGTGGGTTTACATTGAAGCCCTTTTTTTTTTCTTTTTTTTGAGTTACTCCCAATTTTCAAGCCCAGTTGACAGGACCCGACCCAAATTCCACTTTGGAATCCGAGCCGAGCCCTGTGCGTGTCTGACACCTGTCGGGTGTCGGGCACACTTGACCAAATTGCCCTTTTAAAAACCAAACTCAAGAAAACAACTTTTGAAGGTTTGACTTCTGCCAAAAATTCGGTAGAGCTTCCCCTGTAATTAGCTCGTTTCCCAAAAAATTCACACCTGTACAAAACACAATTCTTAATTTCCAAACTTTCAGCATGCATAAAAGAGTCTCACACAACTAAAAACATTTGAACTAAAAGGCCTCCGGCCCAACAACAAACCAAACGTAAGCATTAACATCAATTCAAACCTAACATTTTCATCCCTTGAAATCATCAATTCCATATATAAATATCAATTTGGGCTTAACAACAACATTTCTAGCTATCATATGTCATCCAAGACGAATCCTAGCCAAACATTCAGCTACCTTCATTTTAGTAGTCATTAATTCGACATGCACATCATCAATAACAAAATCATTTCATAAGAAAATTCAATACTTGAAGTATTCTCAACAAGCTTCATATCTCAAATATAAATCAAGCATTGAGTTCGCACATCTGTTCAGATTTCATTCAATTAACATGTTCAATAGATTTCCAATTCAAGCCCATAACTAAATTCCATAGTATCCTCGCTCGTGGCTGCACCTAGATTAGTCTAGGCTCCCTACGTACCCTTTAGGAGGGATCAAGCCACACGTAGCTCTTAACATGACTAAATTTCGCACCATAAAATACTTGAATTAATATTCTCACATATTTTCAATTATTAAACTGTCCCAACTATAATCAATTAATTAAAACCAGAATAAAACCGAGTGGTTTCACAACGATCTCAAGATTCAAGGAAACAGTTATAAATAGTATAGCATCTTTTACTCTGAAAAACTCTCATTCTTTACCTCATAAATATGAAAATATATAATAAAGTTCCCACCAATAAGTATCCAAGGTCAAATCATTAATTTCTGTTTAAAAACATCTTTGAATCTCAAAATACTCCTCACCCAGGTGTACCCCCAATCATATCCGTCAATGCCCAGTATCATACATGTCACATCCTCGCAGAACTCGGGGAACACAAAGTCAGCCCGAGACGCGTTATCCGTCAATTCCCAAGTATCAATCCGTCAATTCCATATATCATGTACTAGTTACATCCTCGCGACACTCAGGGATCACGTAATCAGCCTGAGGTGCGTATCCTTTGATTTTCCGTCAATTCCAACCTTTAGCCGTCAATTCTATTTCCTCGCAAGACTCGGTGCGATGAAGTCTGTTCGAGCCGCGTCCTCGCAAGACTCAGGAGTCGCAAAGTCAACTTGAGCTGCGTCCTCGCAAGACTCAGGAGTCACAAAGTCAACTTGAGCTTGAGCCGCGTCCTCGCAAGACTTAGGAGTCACAAAGTCAACCTGAGCCGCGTCCTCGCAAGAACGGGTGATCAGCCCGAACGCGTATCCTCGTTGAATCGGGGGACACCAAGTCTACCCGAAACGCGTCCTCGCTCCACACGGTTCGGGCGTCCCAGAGACTCGTGGGGCGTATCATAAATGACAAATCTGTTTCCAAGACAACATGGAGTACTCCTGAGGTGGGTTTGAAAACCAAATCCAAATCTGAATATCATCACCCTTCGCCAAAAATCCATTTTCATACTTACTTATATAATATAAAATATAATACTCTCAAAATCAGTTTCCCAAATATTCAAAAGTACTCAACCATATACTTAATTATAATAGTAATAATAATAATAATAATAATAATAATAATAATAATAATAATAATAATAATAATAATAATAATAATAATAACAATAATAAATAAATAAATAATGAAACTAATACTAAATAACCAAAAGAAATCCCTGTCTCAATGGACTACTTTCATGATCAAACCCGTAACAATATTCACCATTAACTAAATAAATAAAACCTCATCTTTCCGAATCATTCAAGTTCCACAAGATCAAAATCCAAATCTCATTTCCAGACCAATTCCAAGCTTAGACCAATATTCATAACAATATTTCAAATAAAACAATTGAGTTCGGTTCCAGGCTTCTAACACATAAATCATAATAGTTTATTTACGAGTATTCGATAAAACCATTTATTAAATTAAGTAGCTCGGCAAGATTATTTTATTAGAAACCTGGCCCCTAGACCTTAAAGTGCTCGTACTAGCTAGAAAGTGTCTCTAGGCCCATTTAACTCCGTTCTACCCGATAAATCAATTTAATAATCCCCGGAATGAATTATCCGATTAAAATATTAATTTAATCCAATCCGGTCACCCGTAGGGTTTGTGACCTCCAATAGGCGATCCAAGAGTTTCCAAGACTTCAATAGAATTTATAAAGCTTATCCCGAAAGTTTAGTCTCGGTCGAACGGTCGGATCGCTCACGACCGCACGATCGGACGGTTACGGTAAACCTAACCCTATGGTTGGCATTTTCGGAGTATTCGGGACTCCGATTCATGATCCGTTGAATCATACATGGTCCTAGAATTGCCTAGATCAACATACTAAGAATTGGGACCGATCCAACGGTCCGAACACATTGAACCCGAATAATGCACAATAGGCGTAAATCCGTTCGACTGTCGTACCAAGTCCAAATTGCAATCCGAGCACGCCTACGCGCTCGTTACTACATAAGGATAATTCAGGATTAAAGATTGACAATTATAAGTGGGCCGGCACTTGGGAACACACGCTGGCAGATCTGGAGCCTAAAAAGCGATAAAATTGGGCGTCGGTTAGCTTCAAACCAAGGGCCTTCCTTCCACATCCAACTAGTTCTCGACCTCCCGAACACTTTCTTCAACTACAGGAAGGTCCAATTCGAACCCTAAGTGGCTCAAAACCTAACCTCAAAACCGACTGAAACTTTAACTCGGGCCGGAGGAGGGAGAACGAAGATGGTGAAGTTTGAGCTGAAATCCGGCCAAAAATGGCGTTTTCCGGTAGCTCTCATGGTGGCAGCGGAGGAAGGAAGGTCGGGGTAGGGAGCTAGGGTGGTGGTGGTTGGTTTGAGTCCAACCTCGTGGCTGGTGGCAGCTGGCGGTGGTGATGGTGGCTTGAAGAAGCCATTGTTCCAAGAAGAAGAAAAACCCAGAAATTTAAGCAGCCCGATTAAGAAGAAGAAAAACCCAGAAATTTAAACAATTTTTCAATCCCCCAAGCATTCAAGCATGCACATAAAGTCTTGCCTATGTCAACACCCTTGTGATTAGTGATTTTTGTGAAATTGATGATCCCTTTATGCAAATTCCACTCACTATCCATGAAATGGGCTGTGACTACCATGTAGTTGATATTTTGGATCGAAGTCCAAGTATCGGTTGTGATACTTACCCTGTGATTACCTATCACACTCATTATCTTGGCCTTCTCAACTAAGAACAAATCCCATACTCCAGCAGCTACCTTTTGTCTATTAGGGATTTTGAACTTAGGCTGTAACTCATACACAAAGTCCTTAAACTCGCCACCCTCAACATGCCTAAAAGGGACCTCATCCCTTATGAGATACCTCACACATTTGGCTTCACTCCTTTGTTAATTGAAGGTGCGGGGAACCAATTGACCTTGACCGCCCATGGTCACACTTGTCAAGATGGATTGAGTCTTATCTCCACTCTCAAAAAGAGGCGAGAGCTTGCATATCTTCTCTAGGTGATTTCTTATACCCGTTGTCCCATTTTTCCTAGAATCACCCGACATCTCTAATTTGCAATAGTTGCAAACTGCAAGTACCCTTTCCATCCCATTATCATCTTTCTTGTGGACTTTCTTGCAGTGTTGCCACACCACAAATTTTGGCGGTTTCCTCTTTCCTCCCACATTGCTTGAATCTATTTGTGATTGAGTTTCGGTTTCTATTTGGGATTGAGGTTTTGTTTGGGGTTGAATGGAAGGTGCAATTCCTAAGGCATTGGTGTTGGATTGTCTAGACTCCATCATATCTTAAAAACAAAAGACTTTAAGACACAATAACCAAAAACAATCACACACAACCTAACCAACCAGCAGACTAACACACAAAAACAGAAAACAACCTAACAAACCGGCAGCTAGAAAAATAGAAAAACACACCAACACATTTATACCTCAAATTAACCTTCCAAACAAAAGTAACAACAACTCACCACACAACAACACAAAACAATCCAAATCAAAGCAGCAACAATAGGCAGCAGCAGAAACCGCTCTGTCCACAATTAAAAAAAACCCAAATACAAAACACCCTAAAAACTCTAACATAAACCCTAATCGAAATCCCCAATTAACAGAAAACAGAAACCCCTAATCTAAAAGCCCCAATTCATCTTAAACAAACTTGATATCTGCAACCCTAATTGATTTCATCCTAAACAAACGCTATTCGACAAAAACCTCTAGAGAGAAGAGATATGTGAGAAAGAGAGAGGAGAGAAGAAAGAAGAGAGAAAAGAGAAGATAGAAAGAGAGACAGAGGGCAATAGAAAAGGATAGAGAGACAAAGAGACAGAGATTTCTTACTAAAAGGCCGCGAATGTTGAAGAGGAGAAGAGTTCCTCCAGAAGGCGGTGAAGAACTCGTCTGAGAAGGTGAAGATGTCGCCAAATCGGAGGAGAGGAGAAAAGAGAACGAGAGGAGGGGAGAGAGTTAATTGGTTTGGCGAAAATGAGGACATGAGATCGATGATTTCGAACGAATCTAAATTTTTCGGGTGATTTAGTGTAGCCGGCTCCATTGTAAACCCATAGAACTCTCCATTACAACCAATGAAATGTTGACACGTGTAATTGAAATAATAATTAATAAATAATATATATATATATACATCAGTTCGGTCAGTAACCGCCGGTTTAGGGAAATTGAAGACCACTATCGTGTATGAGACTCGTCGGCTCGGTTATGAATACCGGACCGGCGTTGACTTTTCGATCAACGTAGTTAACAGCCTGCAAAAACCAATCGGTTACTGCCGGTTTGCTGTTTTTTCGGTAGAACCGCTCACCCCTAAAACCATCATTGAAAATGTGCTACTAAGTTTTCTGGTCTTGGAACAAAAAAAGAGAGGCAAGACTTAACTAACTACTGTCAGTTACAATAGCAATCTGCAAACCATCATCCGTTAAAAAGCCGACCTATTTTCAACAATATGAAGGATTGCTTGAATCACACCCCTGACATCCCCTTCTATCGCACCATTAAATCTTTATATCTTGGATCGATGCGTGTATAAAACAATTAAATTTTGCTGTAAAAATTACTTTTTACTTGAATATTTGTTTACAATATCCAAAGATATTCACTATAACTTTACATCTTCCAAGTTTTCTTTAAGTTAGAGGTATGTATGCAGAACGAAAAAATCAACAAAATGATCTAAATTAAATTATAAATTAAATATTCTCAAAGTTTTATCTAATAGGGTTTTGCCTTTTAGGTTTGCGTAGGTTTTGTTTTGAGGGCATTTAAGTCTATTCAAGTGGGTTTTTGGTTACTTTTGAAAGTTCTTATAAAAATTGACATTTATGAAAATATAGGTTACATTTTGACTATTTTTGATAAAAACTCAATTACCATATCTGCAACTCCAACTCAGTCTCATGGTGGATTAATTAAGTTTGATTCTATCATTGCAATTTTCATGGGTTGGTGTATCTGATTTGATATGTTTCAAGAGCAATTTTCTTGGGGTTTTTCTGGTTTGGCAACAACACATCCTTTTGTTTTTATTTTACAGCATCTAATTTGAACGATTTATTTGATGGGTTTTTTGGTTTAAAGCTGCGGGATAGAGAGATGATGAGGTCGTGGAGGGAAGGGAAGAGGGTAGGGATGGAGGTCGTGGCTGTGGGACTAGTCAGGAAAGGGATGGCTTTGTTACTGCTAGTTTTTTCTTTTGCAATTTTCTATATTTTTTTATATGAATTTCTTAATTTTGACAGAAAATTTAACTGAATTGATTGAAAAACCAATGATGCAACACAATATCTAATTGAAGGACAACCATAACAATTTTTGGGGTTGAGGGACGAAAAGTAAAGTAGGATCTTATTTGAGGGACTATTGCTACCATTTTGTCTTTTATTTATTTTAGACTTCATATTATATTATTTTATAATATTTAATTATTTTAACATATAAAATGACCAATTTGCCCTCATATTTAACGACAAATTGGATGAAATGTTGAGATTTAGACGGTAGGGGGGAATTGGCAATAAAAATTAGTCCGTGTACTTAATTTTCCAAAAAAAAGTTGAGGGTGTAAATTGAAAGTAGCGTACAAATTCAAGGGGCAAATCGTGAGTAATGCTCTAGTCCGGACGTCCGTAAATTCGTAATGTCCGGACCACTTGTTTTTTTTTTTTGTGTGTGCAGTTTTTGGCCTAATAAATTAACTCAAAAACTTTTCTCACTTTTCTTTGTACTAATAGAATATTAGAAACCATGCTTAGCCAATACCAAAAAAAGTCTAACATCACCACAAGATTGGGCTTTTCTTTCATTGGTGGCCTATAGAGGGAACTTGGAAGTTATTTATATATTTCAAGGCCTTTTTTAATGATAATATTTAAGAAAAATTAGGTATTAGACATAACAATCTTTACTAATTAGGATTTGAGACACAAAGTATTTATGTTTGGGTTTTAATACCTAGGAATTAAATTTTGTTTTGGATTTGACCAAAAAGGAGGCCCATATTCGTTGGGCTTGTCAAAATTACAAAGTTAAAGTACAATTTTACCCTTTTTGTTTAAAAACCTGACCAAAATTAGATATCTCTCTGCTGGAAGTTGAGGTCAGCCTCACGGGAGCCCAGGTCCTTGACCTCGCCAACTCCAAGGCCTCCTCATCTCTCTTCGGCCTCTCCTTGTTGAAGATCAAGATAAAGGAGATGGCGCTAGGCAGAGTAATATGGAAAGCGTTTCTTTGATTGAATGATGAATGAATTCATCTAATCATGTAACAAAAGCAACAAGTCTGGACATTACGAATGTATGGACGTCCGCATTAGAGCATTACTCTCTACCGAGAGATGAACTGATATTATAATTATACTAAATACAATATATTTGTTTTATAATATTAGGTCATGGTAAATTATTGTTTTGATAAGTTCAAAAAAAAAAATACTAACAAGAGGGGTCAAAATAGAAAGGTTCACAAGTATGTTTAGGAGGTGTGGTATGGTGAGTGATTTGTTGGGTGTGCATAACACCATTCTAAAATCAAACCCAAGCCCAGCCCCAGTCTAGTCGACCTCTGTGTCAACAGCCCTCCCTCCCCCCTTCATCTTCTTCGGCTCTTCTTCGATAAAACTGAATCAGTTTTCTTCTTCTTCTTCGACTCTTCTGCTTCGACAGTCAATCCTTGAGGTCTTGTAGTTATCAGCATTTGTTAGGTAAGTGAATTTGTAGTTTTATTTCAGTTGGTTCATTCGTTTTCTTTCGTTGTTAATCTCATAAACCCATTAGGTTAGAACTCGTTTTTGGTTTTGGTTTTCTTTTTCGGCTTATTCATTAGGTTCGGAGCCTGATTCAAGTTGTTAGGGTTAATTCAGCAATTCCGTCTCCATTTTTATAGATTCTTTTTCATGTTAATTAGCTTTTTTCTTTTCTTAGTTCTTTCATTGTATAAGTTTTATGCCCAAAAATCAAACTTGCAAAAAAAAAAAGCCAGAGTCTCTAACCGCACTTGCAGCATTATATTCGGAACTGAAAATTTTCTTTAGAGTTCATGTAAATAAGTTAGAGAATTATGACTTGACATCAAATTAGTCTCTGTATAAATGTAAAATCACATACTATAATTTACTAGGAGACAACTAGCAATGCTTAAGGCTGCTGATTCCTTAATTTTCTTCAGACCCCAAAAAACAAATGGCAAATATCAATATTTTACTCCAAATTATACTCATGGCTCTGCTCATGTCAGATAGAGCGAGGAGGGAGCAATGGCAGAGGACGCGATTCTAGGATACCTGGAGAAAAACGATCATATATCAGACTCAGGCCAGTTCGCAGCTGAACGCAGAATCGATCACAATGAAATTGTCAATGTCATCAAGAGCCTCCACGGTTTCAGATATGTTGACGCTCAGGTGCTCAAGCTTTCTTGCCCCTGGTTTTGCTTTCTTCGTCATTTGTTTCAAGTGTTTTTGCTTAACTCTGTTCTTTTTGGTTGGTTAATAAAATTTTTGCTCAACTCAAACTAATGAAGAGTTTATTATTGAATCTTATTGGGTTGCATCTACTTGTTAATTCGAGCTACAAATTAACAAACTTTATGATGGATAGTTCACATTTGTCTGCGAAAGGAATTTCCTTTTGGTTGTTAGTTCTGGTTTCATGTTGGGTTAAGTTCATTTTTTGTTTTACTTAATTGAAATTACACTAAATGTAAAATAGCGGGCTTCATGAGGGTTCTTACTGTTGAATACCTTTTGATACTCGTTGATCTGCAGGACATTAAAAGAGAGACGTGGATGCTTACTGATGAAGGAAAGGCATATACAGCTACTGGATCACCTGAAGTGCAACTGTTCCTGGCCATACCACCAGAGGGTATTCTAAAAGAAGAATTGCAGGTGATTATTATGGCTCTCGCCTTTAATTTAGAAAATCTGATATGATGCATGATTCATTGGTTCTATTCAATTATGTTCTGTGCTGGTAGTTTCTCTTTGTTCACGAGTTATTAATCTTTGATGTTACATGTGTTTTGAAACTGATGTTTTATTCAGAAAAAGCTGGATCCATCAGTTTTCAAAATAGGTTGCGCCCAGGCTGCAAAGAATAAATGGGTGGAGATGGGAAAACAACTTGTCACCAGAAAGGTAACACCTCACTAACCAAATCTCTATAGGTAATAATGTCTGTTAGGAATGTTTTAGATATGTTACGTAGGGGCTATGAGCTTCCTGGAATTTATCCTAATACAGTATTTTGTTCCAGTTTATGCGAATAAGTAGGCCCTTTTGTCAATTTATTTTGGCGTCATGGTTAATGAAGCCATGGATACTTATCTTGTGTCAGGAGTCCTTCATGTTCTCCAATGACAATCCAGCCAAAGACTTGTTATTAGGATAAAAAATTTATCTCTGATACACTAAAATATAATTTTTTTCAGAATCTGTGATAGTATTTAGTGTGTTTTCTTTCCCCGTTCATTGATAATTATTATATGTGTCTCGTTTGACTGTTTTCAAGATTTATTCTTTTATTTGTGTGTCTAATGGACTCCGATATTATTGTTTGTTTTATTATGCAGTTCATTGGTGCTTTAAACTTTCATTTGATAGTGTTCATAAATATTCATCAGCTTTGTTCTGTTTGTGTGTCTTTGTCTTTTTGTTTTGAAGTGATTATGGATGTGTGTGGAATCCACAAATGTCTGATGATGCTAGTATAGCCATGTTTTGCCTCAGCTGTGCATGTACGATGTCTATGACTTGAATACTTCATGATAATTATCTCTTTGTACGTTCTGCAGATCCAACATGTGGATGACAAAGTCAAAGATTTGCTTCTACAGATACAAGAAGGGCAGGTGCGTAATGTTTTTCAACGTCAATAATCTCACATTGGATTTCAATGATATGCAATCATGCACATGCACTTATGTACACTGTGCAAGTATATGCTAGCTCTAAGCTTCAGTGATGTGTATACCATAGTAACATTATTGGGGGTGGGGTGATGGGTGTGTTTGTATTCATCTTTTGTGGTGGGCTGGAGCCTGATAAAAACCCATGGCTTTCTTGGGAAAACTGGACCAAGCCGAACTGGCTATTTCCAGTCCGGTTAAGGTTTGGGCCGGTTCACTGTTTTTTTTTCCTTCCCTGTTTCACATTTCTATAAAAATTGAGCCTAAACTTTAATAATTTCTACATGCCATGCATATGCATTTTAACCTCAAAATACAAAACATGGCCATCCAATCCAAACATACAATCTTAAGAATTACAACCCAGTGTAAAAATTGATAATTAAATTACAAACCAAATTAGAAGTTCGAAACATAAGCCAAAAATTAAAACATAACAACACCAATGAAAGCTTCACATATTAAATAATCACTGGAAAGTAGCAGGACTTGAGTTGGTAGGTGCGGGTAAACTTGTAAGATCTACAAATAGAAACATAAACACATTAAAACATTAGGCAAACATGCAAACTATATATATAGTAAATAGTATACATCATTAAATCTCATGAAACTAAAAACAAATACCTAACTCAATGGTTTCATAAAACTCCAAGTCTTGAATGGTTGGCTCATATTGTATAACGGCGATGTCATTGGACCTTAACCAATTTTGAAAACAAATTAAGGCCTCCACAATCTTAGGAGTTAAAGAAGCACGAAATGAATTAACCATCCGACCACCCGTGCTAAAGCATGATTCCGAAGCCACTGTTGATACGGGAATAGCAAGCACATCCTTTGCAATAAGTGACAAACTTGGATATTTAACCCTATTCAATTTCCACCACTAAAAAATATCGAAGTTTGGACTCACTTTTTCAATTGGGTCGGTTAAGTACCTATCAATTTCATGCTCCAATATCATGGTGTTGCTTGCTTGAGAGGAATCGATGTTAGAGAGAGAGATTTCACTTCAAAAACGGAGAAGGTGAGGAAGAATGTTGACTTACTTGAGGTGTGAAGAAGCAACGGCGGAGGCGAGGTCGATGAAGAAAAGATGAAGAGAAGCAACGGCGGCGTCGTTGTCGTTAAAGAAGCAGCGGAGGCGAGTGTCGAGACTGAGTCGAGATTGAGATTGAGAGAAGAGACAAGAGAGTCGAGAGAGATAGAGAGAGAGATCGAACAAAAATACCTAATTCGCGTAATAGATTAGATGCAGGCAGTTCTATTGTAACATGATATAACTGGCCCAAATAAAATAAAATATATTATATTATATTATATATAATAAAATATATATTAAATACTGGACTGGTCTGGTCTGGTGTTCTCATGTGTAAAACCGGCACCAGAACCGGTTTGAACCGGTCCGGTCCGTTTCGGTTTGGTTGCGGTTTGTTGACTTTTTAGTCAACTCAGTTTTTTCCCCTTTTTTTCTTCCGGTGCGGTTCAGTTTTCCAGTCAATATGCCCACCTCTAGTGCATTGTGTTTATAACTTTATCGTACATGAAATGAAATGAGATGGGGGGTTTTATTACTTTTAATTCAGTACCACATTTCCTGTCGGGTGCACATTTTCCATCCTTCAGTAGATCATCTCTCTCTCGTTGTTTCTCCCCTCTATTATAACTTTGTTGGCAACTCATTTGGATTTTCTTTTCCTTATTTGTGATTGCAGGCCATCAACCAAGATGACATTAAGGCTCTCAAAGCAAGAAAGCTTATTGTTCCACAGTAAGAATCAGATGCTTTTTATGTTCATTGCTTAGACAGTTCCCTTGTTTTTCTTTTGGTGCCAGGGGGTATCAATGAAATTTCTTTGAATATGGCCGTATATTTTGTACCATCAAAGTTTGATTCTGGTTATTTCACCTGCAAAGGTTTCATGCTCTGTTCATAGTGTTTTGTCCTTTTCTGCTTTCTTGCACCATAGAACATGGAAGGGCTACTCAGTGAAAAAGGGCCCCAATTATGCTCCAAAAAGAAAGAAAGTTGCTACAGATTTGACTCGAGAGAATCTGCAGAGGTAAGCACATGATTATTATGAATGTAGATCATGATCAGTAGAATTTCTGACAACAATTACTGGATAGGTTTAGTGCTCATTGAACTCAGAATCACCGAAACTGGATGGGCGATACAGGATAGGGATATGATATGATACAATAATCTTACAGTAATATGGAAATTCATGAAAACTGGGATGTGATACGTTGGGATATCCGATTTAAAAAATATATGTTATGTGCATTATTATATCAATTATAGGCATCAATTAAATTGTAATATGCATTTAAGTGTTTTAGAAACAATAATAATAATTAGGAAGGGTGCATTTATATCCTGCAATGCACGCATACAGACAGAACTATTGTTTGATTTCTATCAATTTTGTTTTATTGGATCCTTCAAAATTGAAAATAGAACAGATAGACCCTTCTTCTTTTCAAGTTAACCCAAGAAAAAATTGTAAACTTACAGTTTAAACCTCCCCTAAACCCTAAACCCTAAACTTACAGTTTAATCCTCACGTATCTGGCCCCGATTGTTATATCATTCCAATATGTAAGGTATTGGTATACTATCCCCACAATTAGCATATGTTAACTGTTGTACACTCCTTTTTAAGCATTTCTGGCTACTATACTGACTATACATGTATACTGTTTTCTTTTTGTTTCTTTTTTCTTTGTTTTTGCATTATGTGAATGCACACCTGTTAATGAGTGCTGTTATATGCAGTTATCTAGCTGATAGCTTTAAATGATTGTTTGTGTAATATAGGGGTGATTGGAAGGAAATAGAGTTCAAGGAGTATAACTTCACCGCTAAAGGTCTGCCTACTGAAGGTGGTCATCTACATCCACTGCTCAAGGCAAGGACATAATTTCCATTGTATCTTTTTAATAGAAGTGGCTTTGCTTTGAGTACCATAAAACCAGTATAGTGTATAAGTCCTCAGAGGCAAATAGAGTTGAAAGAGAAATACAAGGTGATTCTTTTGTTTTAGGAGACTTTCAAATGATCCCACCAAAGTCTGCAGGTGCTCAATTTGAGCTGGTGCCATACACAATAGAAATATCTTTCTTTGAGGACTAGATTACAAGATGGCAGTATGGTAGACTTTTTGTGTGCAAGTTTTGTATAAAATTACCTGTTTGCATATAGCATTACTAATTGAACTCCCAATTTTCAGGTACGACAGCAATTGAAGGATATTTTCAGACAGATGGGGTAAGACCTGTTTCTTGTCTGATATTGACTGATTTCTGTGTTCCATCTACATATACATCTCCCTCTAGGCGACCTAGTTCCATGTTGGTGTGATTTCTGTCAAAATCTTGGACGCACAACTTCGTGTGCGGGATCCTTACCCTATATATGTCTGGCATTTATGTATCGTTTTTCTGTACTAACTGCAGGTTTGAGGAGATGCCTACAAACAATTATGTTGAGAGCAGGTAGCCTATCTCGTCTTACTTTTAGCCAACTTGTCTTATTTATAATTATTCCAATGTAAATCATAGCTTATAATACGTCGAGGATGTTTAGCCATACCATATTTCTAAAACATCTACTGGAAATTGTGGAATCGAGATGCAAATTTATAAATCGGAATAAATTCGAATGCTTTTCCAACGAAAAATATAATTTGATTCACAGTCCTTATTCTAGGGATCTGTCTGTTTCCAAAGAACAAGATGCCAAGATTCTTTAGTCAGCAAATTCAAGATAATTTCTGGCCCAGAAAGAAAGGAAAAAAAACATGATTATTCACAGGTTATTTTCCATTGCTCACCTGATATTTCTGTTATAACTGGACAGCTCACGGAGTGAATATAAATTATTTTATTGATATTTCCGGGTTCTCTCAAACTATTGGTTTCAAAAACCGCCCATAAAGTAAATATTCAACTGAATATGTTATTCTAGACACATGTGAATTTTGCCTCTCTTCTTTATATCTGTAAAAGTATTTCTTTTTAAATTCTCTCATGTTTATAGTAAAAAAAAAAAAAAATCTCATGTTGCATTTTCTTCCATGGGATTTCAGTGCTTACAGCTCATTATGTATATGGTAGCTAATGGTGAGATACTAAAAAATGTTTATTTTTGCTTTACTTGCAGCTTCTGGAACTTTGATGCTCTTTTCCAGCCGCAACAGCACCCTGCCCGTGATTCTCATGATACGTTTTTTCTACAAGGTCTCTTTAACGTGGTTGCTTTTATCATGAGCACTTCTGTATCTAGCTCCCAACTAATAGTTGTCTTGTGTTTTCTTTTGTAGCTCCTTCAACCACCAAGGAACTGCCTGAAGATTACGTTCAGCGGGTGAAGCAGATTCATGAGTCTGGTGGTTATCAATCCCGAGGGTATGACATTTGAACTTCCTTTAATGTTTTAACCCCACAAGATTTGAGATAACGACTGTTTTCTTTTCTCTTTCTGGCAGATATGGATATGATTGGAAAAGAGAGGAAGCAGACAAAAATCTTTTGCGAACTCACACAACTGCTGTTTCCTCCAGGATGCTGTACTTACTAGCACAGGTATATTATTTTATGAATCTCTTCATGGCTTTCAATTGATCACTCACTATTGCTGTTTTATTTGCTAAACCAAAGAGGAACTCTTCTATGTTAGCTTCAAATTCTAACCTTTTTATTCAATTAATGCTACCTTGGTGCAAAATTTACTTTCTTGACAATGCCCTTTTTGTGATAGAATTTTGCTTGCACAATGAGTTTGTTAATGTAAACCAAAAAGTATTCAATCTCGACTTAGTATCACATTTTTGCATGATACGTAGTGTTATTTCTAAACATTTGAAAGTTGGAATTTTGTAATAGTAGAGGCCTAACTAGCTTGCATACAACTTGTAAAGTTTAGGTAGAAATTTCTTCATATTTTCCCCAGCAGGTGTTTCTTATTATTTGTTTGTAGTATTATTTGACATAGTTATAGGTTCTTTAATGTCTTCACTAATTCGTTTTGCATGTACCTGAATAAGTAGACACACACAATCGCACTACCGCATTCCCCCAGTCATATTTGTTTTTCTTCTTGGCATTTACAGAAACCATTTGCCCCGAAAAAGTACTACTCTATAGATCGTGTATTCAGAAATGAAGCGGTAGATCGAACTCATCTTGCAGAGTTCCACCAGATAGAAGGTATTATTCAGTTTGTTTATATACCCGAGCTAGATATCTTCTGACATTCACTAGGGCCATAACTCTGTTAATCTTGGGCTCTGCTATAAAACTAAGAACTGAATTATTCTTATAGATTTAAATTAAAATGAACAATCTGGGTCCTGGTTTTAGGTTTGGTATGCGATCGAGGGCTTACTCTTGGTGACTTGTTAGGAGTACTCCACGACTTCTTCGCACGTCTGGGTAAGACACTGGCTGGCATTGCTCTGCTGACTTGGTTTTTGTGCTTTGATGTTGGAGATTGGAGATTGGGTATTACTACAATAGGAAACTTTTTTCTTTTTTGTTTTTCTATTTTTAGGCATGTCAAAGTTGCGATTCAAGCCCGCTTATAATCCATATACTGAGCCTAGCATGGAGATTTTCAGGTGATAATTAATGCTCAATAAGGTGGAAAAGGTTGTTTCATGTTTGGTAGTTGAAAGTTTGATAAATTTTTCGTTTTTTTCTCAATCAGTTATCATGAAGGCTTTGGGAAATGGGTAGAGGTTGGAAATTCTGGCATGTTTAGACCTGAAATGTTGCTTCCTATGGGACTCCCAGAAGATGTTCGTGTGATTGCATGGGGCCTCTCCCTCGAAAGGTAAGAACAAATTAATTATCGTTACTGTTCATCACTACCATTTTTTAGGGATTCTTGCTAGAAAAATACTTCACGTGATATTGATGTTTATTCTCTGGATTTTAATTGGAAACAGACCTACCATGATACTGTACGGGATTGACAACATTCGAGATCTTTTCGGACATAAGGTAACACTTTACATCCTATCTTCAAGCTTAGTCGTTAGTTTTCCATTCATCTTAATTGGATTTCACCTGGTTCTCTTATTTTGTAGGTCGATCTTGGTCTCATCAAGAGAAACCCAATATGCCGCCTTGGATTATAGCATATTGGAAAATTCTGCTACCGTTGCAAAAAATTTGTTTTACTGCATTTTGCTCATTTTGAATACAAATTTAATGAGAATTTATGTTAAGGAGGTAATTATGGCAGGGAAAACTTGTTTGATGAATCAAATGACAACAGCTAGATTAGGTTTACGTTTACCCTTTGTTTCAAATTCCTTTTGCGGTGATTTAATGACCCACTGGTGACGAAGACTTGATATTACTGTATTGAATCCTTGATTGAAATTTCAACTCCATTGTAATGATTTGTATTTGTTCAACAAACATTAAACAATCCAAAAGAATACAAATACATTATAAGGGTTTCTAAACATTATGGACGTTTTGAAATAAAACCCAAATTTTTTTTTGGGTTAATTCCAAATTATAGGGTCATTTTTAAGTTTTTTTTTTTTTTGGTCATAGGGTCATTTTTAAGTTCATACTCAACTTTAGAGACATTTACGAAGACATACTCAAATTCTCGGAAAACTTACAATTTACCCTCTCCGTTACCTAAACTGTTAGTGAGTTTGTTAAATTGACGTGTCAAAAGTGAGACTCATTTTTTGATGACGTGGACTTCCATGTGGACCGAAAACTAATTAAAAATAATAATTTATTGTTTAAATTATTTTTAAAAATTTAAATCAAATCTATAAAAACAAATAAAATAAAATAAAACCTAAAAAAACCCAACCTCCGTCAACCTACCCTTTGCACCACTACACCAACCACCCACTCTCTCCGCATCTCTGTATCACCACCCTTACTGGAACACCAACAAAACCAAATTCACCATAATCATCGTTAAACCCAAACCCATCCCCAAAACCAAACCTAGCCATCACCAACCCTATCACCAAACCCATCCTCAAACCAAAACCCAGCCATCACCTTTCTTTCTATTCTTTGATTTGGTGCAGGTTGCTGAAGTTCCCAAAACCAAACCCAGCCATCACCGTCGTTTTGAGGATACCAACGGCTGGAGATTTTCTAGCTTCCTGGTCGGCGAGGGAGAGAGAGAGAGAGAGAGAGAGAGAGAGAGAGAGAGAGAGAGAGAGAGTTGGGTTTCGGGGTGGGGGTGGAGGTGGTGATGGCTGGAGGAAGGTTAGGGTTTAGGGTGTTGGCGAGGACGAGAGCTTTTTATTGTTTTGAATTTCGCTGGTACTGTGCTACTGACAATGCTTTTCTTTGGCAAGCCTGTGACTCCTCCGTACACTCCGCCAAGCAGACCCAAATATGGGTTTCAATTTCAATTGAGAGCTAAGAAGCACGGACACGGATATGGATACTGCGATACGGTACGACACGACATGGGGATACAACAAATCTCCAAAAACTAGGATACGATACGTCATGGATACGACAATTAAAAAAATATATTATATATGTATATATCTTAAAATAAAATTATAAATATAGTGTAGCATTTTGGGCTTTTTTTTTCTTTTGATTCTTTATATTTTTTAGGCATGTTTTTCACCCAAAACCCATTTTAATACTATTGTTTAAGACCCAAACCCATAAACAGATCTATGTAAAAAAAATAAAAAAAATTACAAATCCTGTTTTAGCAAACCACGTCGTCACTTGAGAGGTTAATATAAAAAAGAAAAATTAGGTCAGCCATCTTCTTCTTTCTCGCGCGCCGATATATATATCTCTCTCTCCCTCTTCACACGCAGCGCCCGAGGGCTCCTCAACAGCCCCTCAAAGGCATACATCGCCCTGAGGAACGTATCCGAAAAGTCAGATATTCGTGTCTGGAACGTCGAATACACGTATCCATTAATCAACTAACGAATCCGTTGACTGCGATACATATCCAAAGCATATCAAACTGTATTCGAAACGTATAGTATCAAAACGAGTATCCAATACGAGATACGCCACTAAATTGGCGTATCCATGCTTCTTAGATTGGGAGATATGTTTGTATCAAATTTCTCTCTCTCCTCCCCCGACAGACCCAAATCACCAAGCAACAATGGTGGTTGACAAATTTTTGGCGACCTTTGGCTAATGCTATATGTGGCTGGTTTTATTTAAAAACTAAATCAATGTCTTAGAGATCTTTTGTAGAAACCCTTTTTCAATTTATTTTCTTTGATTGATTTTGAATATATTGAGGAGGGGTGGGGGTGTTGGATGGGCCTGGGTTCCCCAGAGAAGGGGTTGAGGATGGGAGAGGTTGGGATGGGGCGGAGCTTCTGGGTTTGGGGATGGGTTTGTTTGTTTGGGCAATCTGTTGTATGCCTGAGGAGAGGTGGTTGGGTGATGGGAGAGGGGTGATTGGGCGATGGGAGAGGAGTGGCTGAGGGGTGGGGGTTCATCGAGAGGGAGAGTTTTGGGTTCGCTGGGTGGAGAGGTAGGAGGAGATGAGAGATTTTTTTTTCATTTTTCTTTTGTTTTTTAAAATTTAATGATTTTAATTTTTGTAAACTTAGTTTTTAAAAAGTATATAATTTTTTATTAGTTTTTGGCCCACGTGGAAATCCATGTCATCAAAAATGGCCCCATTTTCGACACGTCAAAGATTTAATAGACTCGCTAATCATTTAGGTAATGAATGGGGTAAATTGTAGGTTTCGCAGGTTTGAGTTTGTCTTGTAAACAGATGGCGATGTAGGGCGCGAGGAGGTGCAGGCTGCACCTCCGGTCCGGAAAATGCTTTGGAGGTGGTAGACTTTGCACCTCTACTCCAAGTTGGAAGCAATGGAAGGTGCCCACCAACTGTTCGACCTTTGGCCTCAGCGAAAGTCTTTTGTGTTTGCTGTGCGCAAGTTGTGTTTAATGCGCTGCTGAGCTGCGCGCATCGCGCCTCCTTTTTTTTTTTAAGTCCTGGTGCCAAAACGACGTCGTTTTGGACCAGGAAAAAAAACTTAAAAAAAGAGAAACCTGCATGACTCCTACCCAACACGAACCTGCTGCAAGTTAAAATTGAATCTCCCTCCAACATGAAGCTTTAATACCCAACAATCTGTATAATATTAATCAAGAGCGGAGTCCAAGTTGAAGTTCACTCCAAAGTTTAATTGAAATGCAGTAGCCATACCCAATCCTTCGTAAGGTATGGGATTTTTTCTTCTAGTTTTTTTTTCCTTCTTTTTTTTTGTTCTTTTCTGCTAGTTTTTATATTCCTTCTGTTTAATAATATGGTTTTTATTTTTTTAGTTTCTAATTTGGCTCTATGTATTTGTATAATTAGTAGAAATTTTGAGGAGGAAGAGGCTAAGCGGGGAACGACTTGAGGTATGATAAATTATAATTTGTTTGCTTAGTTGGTAATTTGATATGCATTTTGGTTATATTAGTTTATGTTGATTTTTGTTAGATTAATTGTAGCTTGATTGTAATGTTATTATTTTTCATGATATGAAACTTCGTCGACAACAATTGTAATGATTTTTTTTTTCATGAATTATGAATGACATTAATATTGTTTAAATTCTAAGGTATTTGGTTGTCTAACTTTTTTTTATATAGCTTTTAGCCTTTTAAATAGTGCCCCTTCCCTGAAAAATTCCTGGATCCGCCACTTTGTAAATGTCTTTAAAGTTGGGTATGAACTTGAAAATTACCTAATAGTTTGAGGGGTTTACTGTAATTAACCATTTTAAAAAAATGTAATAGACAAAAGAAAAAAAGTTTTTCATCACAAACATCACGAAACTATTAGCTTTAATCATTTACGTTGGCACTCCAGTTAACTCTTGCATATCAAGTTGGTGTCGTTTGATTACGTAAAAAATTCTTGTTAGTTTGTTGATGTGGCAGGCCATGTGGATTAAATAAAAGAATATAATTTTAAAAAATTCTTCAAAATTTGAAAAATCATAAATTTTAAAAATAAATAAATAAAAAAGAGTACTGCTAAATGAACCCTAAAATTAACTGAGTACACCCTATGATCTGAGTACACCCTAATATTTTAATCAAAATATAAAATTAACTAAGTACACCATATTTAACTATCAAAAATATCCTTAGTACACCCTAATACACTATCACTTTATCACCCTAATTAAATTAAAGCCCGAGAGACAAAGAACCCATTTGTATTGGGTTGTTGACAAGCCAAAGGCTTCAAGACAAGTGAAAGCACCAGCAGAGAAACAAAGAAACAGAAACCCATTTGAAAAAAGAAGGTAGTACAACGGGGAAAAAGTGTTACCTAATTAAATTAAAGCCCCATTTTTTTAATCGATAATACTTCCTTCATTCAACCTCCAAAAAAGAGGAAATACAAAAACCCAAGAAAGGAAAGATTACAAAGGAGGGCTAGGGAGCCCATCATAAACCAAAACGCGAACCATGAGGTTCACCAAAAAACTTCCAGCTCTGTGATGAATCCAAACATGGATTAGGGTTGAATATGATGAGTAGGGTGTAGTAATTAAAATTACATTTGTTTCACAATTCAATATATTTTTTTTGGTCATTTTGTATTGGGGTAAATTAGTAATTCAATAAATATTTTGGTAGTAGGGTGTACTCAGTTAAGTTTAGGATTCATTTAGCAGCACTCATAAAAAAAGATAGTTAAATGGATATGATGGATGTAACCCATACCCAACTACAGGCCCGCCCGATAGGCCATAGCTCCCAAACTAACCCAAACCCTACCCCATTTGTTTTCACAGCTCTCTTTCTCTCTCCCTCTCTTCTACGTTTCCTTCCTAATCGTCGTATCTAGCTCACTCACGACGAAGCCTAGCTTGACACTCCAACAACCAGGTTTCGCTTCTCACGTAATAATATAAAGTCTTATTCATTGATTAAGTTTTTGCAATTTTACTGTGTTTTGGTTTCTGGGCATTGCTTGTCTGTGGCATTCTCTGTAACTTTGATTTTCCTCTTCGAATCCATGATCTCTTACTGATGTTAAAAATGGCAATTAGATAAAATGTATCTCCATCTGTCACTGGTTTTCATTGGTTGTCTGTTGGGCACTTTAAATTTTTGTTGGAGGTGAAACAATTGGGTTCGTTTCTTTTCATACTGGGAAAGCATTAACTTTTTTTTTTAGTTTGATCAGCCTTGTTGTATTTTTGTCATTTTCAATTTGAAAAATGGCACTTTCTGTAACTTTGAATTTCATTTTAGAAACTTAATTTAAGTCATCATATATCCCCATATGCAATGTATGCATAAATAGATTTTAGTTTGATGTGATTTGGTTTTCAAAGCATGAGTTTGATGTGGTGATTTTCTTTTAGGTTTTGCTCATCTTATAGAAAACAGCACAATGAATCTTGCAGCATCAATATGCAGTAGATTGGGTGTAAAGCACCTGGTTTCGAATACTCCTGTGTACAGCAGAGCTTCTGGTACGAGTTTCATATCTGCGAATGGGTTGTGCTTTTTTAACTGTAACATGATTGTGTTGTGTTGCTGCTTCTAAGTTCTGATGTTTTACTAAATGTGCTAATTTTAGATGTCACGACTGAAGGATTGAGTTTAACATTTAGGCGCTGGGCTACTAAAAAATCTGCTGGATCCACAAAGAATGGCCGAGACTCAAATCCTAAGTTTCTTGGAGTGAAGAAATTCGGTGGAGAGGTGAGAGGCTGATTCGTACTTAAAGAAAAAAAAAAGTGGAGGATTCATAAATGCTTGTTGAATTCTTTCGTTGAGATGACTGAGGTTATTCTGTTTATGCTGCAGAGAGTGATACCTGGAAACATCATTGTTCGCCAGAGGGGCACCCGATTTCATCCTGGAAATTATGTTGGCTTAGGGAAGGATCACACCCTTTTTGCTCTGAAAGAAGGCTGTGTAAAGTTCGAACACCACAAGCTCAGTGGACGCAAGTGGGTGCATGTCGTGCCCAAGGAAGGTCACGTGCTTCACCCTGTCTATGCAGATGTTGCAACCACTTAGTTCTAGACAATGTCATACGTTCTTGTAAGTTTGTTTGATCTTTTTAAGTTCAAACCTTTTCCCAGGTTGATGATTACAATAACAAAAGCTTTGTTATGCCAAAAGTCAACAGGTTTCTGTAAATCAGAAACTCCGGATCTTAATCGAAGGAATGTTCATCTCACTTTTACCTGGATTGTGGCTTTATAGCACTAAGGTCTTTCTGTTTCTAGTTTGGGCCTTTTTACTGGTTTCAGTTTCGTTGTAACTGCCTTTAGAAGTTTTTACTGGTTTCCCCCTTTAGAAGTTTTTCTTACCGTACTAGGGTTCAACGAATTTTTAACGTTGCTGAAGGTTAAGGAAAAAAAATTTCTTGCATACAATTCATTTTTCACATTGAATCTCTTGCATGACTAGCGTGGAATCAGTTTTTCTAAAGAGATTGTATACAAGAATTTCTCCAGCAGCAACATAGTGACCGATTGTCATCGAATTTCGTAATTTCACAGCCTTTGCCAGCCTCAAGCTCGAATCCTTTATGTGTGCATGCTTTAACCATCGATTTAAATTGAAGTATACCGAATGTATTAATAAATAAATAAATGGGGGCAAGAAAGGCCCAGTATATACAACCTATACCTTTACAAAGCGTAGAGAATCTATGAATTCTAACTAGTTACTCTACTTCCTACATTTCTGGCTTTGGACAAGTCTAATAGAATACTATAAATTAAAAACAGATTTTCTTGAGCTACACAACAGCAGCAACTTTGCCAAGTACTGCATGAGGAGCAAACTTGCCAACACACAACAGCAATGGCCGCCGAAACGAATGCCTTGCACTTCTTGGGCAACAGAATAGTGGAGGGAAAGGTGGTTCATTGTTTTTTCTGCTTTCTTCCACATCATGCAGCGGATTCACTAACGCCACAAGTCTATGAACTAAATGATCAACTGTTACATCATTTTTTACAACGGATGAGCAGAGTTAAGTAACATATAAAGCACTAGAAAAATAAATATATATCATAAAGAGAACATCAAGCATAGGCTTCATACCTAAGGGCATCATCTATCTTCATGGATCATACTCCCCACAGTCTGGAACATTCTTTGGAGATGGCTGTCATGGATTTCCTAAGCAACAAATCTCTTCCTCTTTTGACAGCTTGACTACAACTTAAGTTCAGTTTTGTAAGTCAAGAGATAGGAGGGGCTTGTGACTGGTAAGTCGGAGCATTGTTCGTCTGAGTGTGGTACACTGCACCTACTGCGACAAGCAGAGTAATTATAATTCTGCCTCACTATCACTGTCATCAAGCATAGTTGATTCTGCCTCACTTTCACCATCATCAAATATAATTAATTCTACCTCACTTTCACCGTCATCAAGCATAGCTCCCTTCATGGGAAATTCATCGTCATCACCCATTTGGGAATTAGGAGCATCCTCACTCAAGACCCCAGATTCAAATCCTTTGCGCCTTTCCACTATAGCCTTGACCCATCTCCTCAAACTCTTCATCTGTGCTAGCCAGCATGTACCGTAGTTTTAAACTAATGCAATTCTCTATCAGAACCTTGTGCCTCGGAATAATTCTGCCCTCAAGGGAGTAGCTGAAAAACCTGGATATGATTTCATCATGGTCAAATCCAATAGTAGAGAAGAAAGAAGATAAATTATTACACAAATGAAATAGCACAAAGTGACAAGGTAAGGTTGAATTTGAATTCCCAAAGCTTGAATTTCTGTCGTGATGCCTTCACCTTGGAAACTCAATGAGATCTTGCAAAGGGCGGACCATAGTTCTCCTCAAGTAACGGTACTTTGGACAGAGGACATCTATATTGTACCAGGGCAGCATGGGAAAATCCACAATCATCTCACCCAAACTCTAAGATGTATGCCAAGGGATAGAAAATATTTCACATTAACCTCGAGCTTATTCACAATGTTGCATCCCAAGAGCTCTGGTCCCAAAGCTATTACCTTTCCAATATCCCCTCCAGCTTTGGTAATCAAGAATATGACCTGTATGATATTCGAGTAACATGTTACCAAAGGGGAATGCTAAAGGTTACTCCTTTTGATTAAATACTGAACCTGGATATTAAATTTTTATCATGTAGGACCTACAGAAATGCAAAAGTCCTCAGTACAGCAATCTGTTTTAATGATACTAACTTCTAACTGTTTCATGAGTACTATCCATCTGTAACAATTTTTGGGCTTTTCTCAAGTACATCTCAATCAATGAAGCAATTAAACAATTACCAGTTACATACAAGCAAATCTAATACAAAATCAAATAAGTTATCAGATTTCATTTAGTCTGTCACTAAAAATAATTTACTATGCCTATATATTAAACTCAGAATGTTAGGTTCATTCATTCAATCGAATGACCCAATATTCTAATATATTTATTTTTCGGGCTTCGAAACGAAAATTAACCCATGCACCAAACAGAATTAAACCTGAAACTTCACCTCACTTTAATCAGCTTACTACAATATGAAAAAGGACGTATTTCCATGTTTAACTTTCAGAAATCTACTGCTACATAGATTTTGCGGTACAGAACGATATACATAATTGTGTGGATGCATGTGCACAGATGGTGTGTGTTTCGGAAAGGTGGGCTGGGTGGGTGGGATCTGTTCATACAAATAACTGTATAACCTTAGGGAATGATAGGAAACAATAAAAGAACTTGAAAAGAAAAAAACAAACCACTGGCCGGATTTTCTTGTAGAGGCTGTATGTTAGCAATGGAGGAAACTTTACAAGCATTTTTCCTATTGCATCATCGCGAATGCCTATGTCCTGAAAAAACTTTACCTGCATGATGGAAAATAAAGGTCAAAATCATCAATATTTTGCATAAACCTATATGCATATAATTCATGAATAATTACGAGAACTAAGCAGTAGTTGAGAGAACAAGGATACCTAAAACAAGATGAGATGGAAGGTAACCAAATGGAAAGAAGGATTCAGATAGATTAGACTGTTCAGGTTGGTTATATGATATGTATGCATCTGCAACAAAGTTGAAGGCATGAAATATGACATACCTTTGGCACAATGGTTTTGTACAAATCAACACAGAAAACCATCGGTTTTATGATAAGCATTCTCCTCATACCATCCCGAGTTATGCCATGGTAATACAAATACTTAACTAGAGGCTTCCATCTTTCCTCAATGCTACAACCCATCAGCTGTGGCCTAAATGCTAGCAATTTGCCAACATCCTCAGCACTAAGACCAAATTCCTTCAAATAGTCAACCTGGATAAACAAGAGCAGCATCTCACTACATGTATACGCAAATCAGTAAGTTATATATATATATATATATATATACAGAAATTCTCTTATGCGGATATCCGGACGTTATTATCGTGCGGACGCAGTGTATTCTGTAGTACCCCCGCCTTGCTTTCCCGCCTATTTACACATGCATCCGTACGTTCCGCACGTTAATGCATCCGGATAAGAGAATGACTGTATATATATATATATATATATAAATGTTAATACACCCAAATCAGTAAGTACTAAACTCCACATTCTCCTGAATCAAACCCTAATATATGATTTCAATGAATCAATAATCTGCAGAAGGACTCAGCTACCTTTTGGTTCATCTCATTCAGAGTATAGTAGCCAAGTACCCAGGGATAATCAAAGACCATTGTGCCAAAATCCTTTTCATTGATACCAATGTTTTGAAAGGCATGCTTAAGCGCGCCTGAGAGCGCGAGGCGAGGCAAGGCATTACGGAGGCGTACGTCAAATTCCAAAACCGTACGCGTGAAATTGCAGAGGCGTTGCAGAGCGGAGAAGGAGATGAGGAAACCTAACTTTATTTCTCTCAAAACGATCCCGTATGGTACAGCTTTTGTGTTTAAAGAGTGAAGCAAAACGACAGCGTTTCAACATCTATGGTTTTTAAGTTTGAGAACATAACATAAGCTCAGGTCCTCCATTCCTTCACAATAAAAAAATATTATATTAATTAGTCCCTTCCGTGCCTTTTATCTTATGCTCTCACCCAATAGAAGGTTCACAAAAATCAGATTTCCCTTTGTTTCAATTTTGACTAGCTCTCAGCCATATCCATCCACATATTTCTAATGGAAGCCTCTCTTTCAATCTATTCAAACAAGATGTGAATCCTATCTTATAAATTTGAATTCATATCCAATTTATAACTGTCTAAATCAATTTAGGGCTTAAAGAGAGGCTTGAGATGTTTCAATTTATGAATCAATGACCTCACAACATATATGGATCATATGTTTTACATATTATTAATATACTAATATATTTTTATTTGTGATAATTAAATATTCAAAAGGCTTACGCCTTATCGCCTCAAGGCTTACCCTCCCTTCAACGCCTCACCTTTCAAAACATTGATTGATACCCATATCGAAGTAAAACCCGGCACGAGTTTTCACTTCTTCTAAACTGTAGGACAAGAGTTGCGGACATCGGCTCATGACACAGCCCATCCAATCCCTCCTAACTCCACTACTCTCCAAATACTCAACAATCTCATCCAATTCTTCATTGCTGCGCTCCAAAAAATAATCTCCCGCCTTCACAAGTGCCACCCCAATAAATCTCCCCTTAACATGAATTGACTTCAACCACAGAGCAAGTCGTCTAATTGAGCCGATGTCTCCCTTTGACAAGCAAATGAGCTTCCCAATTTGGGGATATGATAGTGAATTGTACTTCAACCACCTACACAACGATACTCAATTAAACCCAATTCTGGACAAACAAAGCCCTTTAATTCCTACCTTTCATTCTATGTGTTTCTTGCACACTACTAACTAATAGCTCATGGAATTGCTACAACCAATACATAAATTGAAATTAATTAAATTCCCTAAAGAAAAATATCACACAACACATAAATTGGAAATTAATTAAATTCCCTAAAGAAAAATATCACAGAGAGAGAGAGTGAAGTGTTTGATTACCTGATAAAGGGCACAACTGCAGAGTCTTCAATAACAGTCTTTGCGCGAAAATTAAAGGTGGAGCTGGAGAACTCCGGCGAGAGTTTCATGGCGGCGGCTTGGACCATGACGTAGTCAAGGTCTCGAACAAATTGGCGGCATAGGTGATGCCAAACTTGCCCTTGGTCCTCATAACCTCCTTGAAAATCTCGGCGGTGACCTTCCTGCGAATCTCCAGAGCCCGCATTATCATCCGATGCTCATCGTCTTCATCATCAAGAGAAGTGAAAGAGGAAGAGTCGAGGGAGATGGAGCCCGGGAACTGAGGAGTGCGCTTGCGGAGGAGAGAGCGTTCCAAGAGCTTGGCTTTGTGGTCGGAAGGGTGAGGGTCTGGGTGTTGCTGGAGGTGGCTAGGGTTAGGGTTGGGGAGGTGGGAGAGGCGCTGTAGGAGGAGGGCGGTGGACTTGGAATTGTGTTTCTGGAGAGGGAGGTCTGGAGGGTCATGGTGATGGGGTTGTGGGGTTTCGTGGAGACAAGAGAAGGTGTTGAATCTGGGGATGGAGTGTGCGTTTTGATGGAGGTTAATGTGAGGGTGGTAATGGTGGTGGTGGAAGGGGAGTGGAGTGAGGGGAGAAGACAGCACCTTTGTTGCTCTTTTGGGTTTGCTGTGATTTTGCTTCTCCACACAGCATTTCACAATGTTTGGATTATGCAAAAAGCATCTCCAGCCATGGGCTAAATAAAATTTTGGTCAAATTTGGAGGGCCATATTTGGCCATTTAGTTCTCCAACTATGCTACATTTAGTTCTCCAACTATGCCACATTTGGCCATAAGTGAGAAATTTAAACACTTTCATCCACACATAATATACCATGTAAACTTAACTCCGATACATACAATAATTTCTCGTGATAGCGGCCACAATCGCCCACATGTATGACTATTCTTAGCATTGCTTGTTAGTTCATGCGCGTTGCATATTTATCCATGAGCTTCCAACTCAAGTGATGTTATGATAGTGTAAAAAACAATCGATTGTAGGTTCAAATCACATTGTATGAAATTACTGTCTTTTTAGGTCAATAGTATGAAATTACTGCTTTTAACATACAATTTTAGGCCAACGGGGTCTAACCCGATTAAAAAGGGTCTTGACTTGCAGACTAGTAATATCAAGTTCGAACTCCCATAGCATCGTGGTAGTGTGTGCATGAAAAAACCCCATGTCCCTGTACTTTAGACCATTGCCTTAACTCAAAAAAACAGGCAGCTTTGGAACAAAAATGCAACTAGGCTATGATGTTACCATGGCCTGTATGTCCATGACAACACCAAAGTCCAAGCTTCTCTTTTGAAGTATTTTATAAATATTGACAGATGAACTGAGTAATATGTTTCCTCTTTTTTTTTTTTTCCCTGATAAATGGAAAGTCATAAGGTTAAAAGGTAGATAGGTGAGAGCTGAACGATTCAGGGATCAGCGTCAGTCTATGTAGAATATGTGGAGATAACAATCTAGAACTGAAAAGTCTCTGTATATAAAGAAGCTCTCTTCTGTTCCAATTCCCTTTTTGGTTTTGTGTTTTCCTTCTGAACCAAAATGTGAAATCTGCTTTGAATGAAGAAATCTTTGACAATTACAATTTACATTGACCAGAAACTGAACAGGAACAGAACAAATCAATTACGCATAAAATTTGTAGCTTGTTTTCGCCATAAACAAGAGCTCCCAACAAATACGAATCATATCTGCCGATGGCACCCCTGATCCTTCTCTCTCACCAAATTTGCTCTGAGAGTCAAGATTCATCCTCAAACTACATTCAACATCCCAAAGATAATGTAATTTCATGCAACTTCAACTTCAGTGTCCCTTAAGAGAAGCTATGGACCACCACCCCCATGTACAAAAATTCGCTTGGAACACCACCTAACTCCAAAACCAAAGAAGAGCTTGCTGGGGTACCAACAAACAGGCACTCAAATAAGCCTGCTGTCTTATTAACAAAGAATCGAGAACAATCAACATGAATCGGCTAGTCCTGGTCAGGTCTCTCTACATCTTGTACACCAGATGGTTCAGGGAATATATCCCTAGAATGCCGTCTGCGTGAGGATGAAAGTTCACCACCACCATTTGGGCCACTTCCCTGCGAACCGGTGGTTCCTGAATGTTTTAAGCCACTCCCTCCTTCCCCTTTGGTAGTGGATGCTCCTGGTACGACCACTACCTCAGACGAGCTGCGCCAGCTACCAAACACAGCAGCATTCCAAGACCCTCTGGAAGAGGTGGTCCTAAGCCTTGCAGAGCCAGAATTATCTTCCCTCACCACCTTCAAAGGATTTTCCAATGCCTTGAGAATATATCTCATTAGGGGGCGCCTTGAGGGCTTGGGATTTAGGCAGGACCTGGCCACAACGGCCATGGCCCACACTTCCTCTAATAGGTCCTCATCCACAATCAGAGATGGATCCACAATTTTTGTCACAAGTTCCTTGTCATTTATACTGATGTATGGTAATGTCTGATATAATAATTCCTTCATTTCAGTATCACTGGAAGCACTGATGCCCAACTTACCTGTTACCAGTTCAAGTAATACCTTCCCAAAACAGTAAACATCATAGGCACATAATGCTGTCGATGAACCTGGTACATTTGAGAGAGATAAAAGAATTGGATTATTTGAGTGCAAGAAAATAGCAAAAAATAGGTAAGGATCATAATTCACTATGATTAAGACGAGCTTGAAGCCTTAGTGATAGAAACAAAAGCATAAACTACCCCAGATGTAAAAATATATACTACATCACTTAAAGCTTTACCAAAAATAAGTTAGTCGTTTGGCAGTTAAATAGGCAAGAAGATGTTTGCTTGTATTTGAAAGAAATGCTCGCATTTATTTTTAAGTTTTCTCATTTTAGTTAAAACAAACAACAGAAAATTTCGTGGAACTATTTTCCGTCAAAACAAATGGAGCCTTTGAGAGTTATTAAACATGTCACAGTCACTCTTTAATGCCTCAAAGATACAAAAGCCCAAAGGACATGTCTAATAAAACTGTTATGAAAAAAACAAAAAGAAATTAACATGTATAGTTGGCCCAAAGAGCCGCAAGTCTGTTTCAGTGCCAGGAAATCAATAAAAAGGACAGCAAAACATAAAAGTGAAAAGGAGTTAAAATGACGTGAAGTTTTATAACCACATATGTACATACCAGAAGCACCTTGCTCAGATGACCTGCATTGTAAAAGGAAAACTAATAAGAACTGTATACACGCAGATCTATTAAATCTTTACAAATGATAATAAACCTAATGCAAGGCTACACGTACTTCAGCAAAGATGAAGAAAGTAAACAAATACAATTAGGTGTATGATAATAATTCTTAGTTTGACAGGATCAACATCATGTAACCTTGTTTCAGGCTTGAGCTTTGTTTAGGGGGCAAAGATAGCTAATACCAATTAACACAAAATGTCTAATAAAAGATATGGCAGACAAAAAGAAATATGTTGTGTTAACTTTGAAAACTGCATATGTTTACTTGTGGGACTGAGAGAAATGGTAGGAGAAGAGGGAGGTAGTGTGGCTAACAAGTGAATAGTGGAGGGAATACCATTGAGTCAGTTAAAAAATTGTAGGGGGTAGGGTGGGGGAAGATAGAACTCATCATGTGGTCGCACCTAAGGGTTTTTCATTGGAGATGCAGATATCATGATAAATTTTTTTTTTTTTGAGACGGCAGATATTATGAGAATTAAAAGAAACTCGTTTAATGTGGAAGGTATATTGCATGAAACAATTACTAAGGCAGTCTCGGATTTAAATAAAAATAAGAAGCAAGGAAAACATATGGAGTACGCCAACTAGGACAGCAGCAAGAAATGGATATAAAAGAAAACTTGCATGCTGTCTTTGCAAAAAAAAGATTAAAACATGTCACGAGTTACCATAGTAACTCAACAATTGAATAGCAAGATATATCCAAAATAATAGACAATAAAATATAAAACAAATAGAAATTGTTTGTCCAGGAATAGTCACAGTTTTGAAAGAGGAGACAGGTGAATGAATAGATACAACTATGAACAGGACACTTACTGTGGCAACCGCAGCAACCTGCTAATTCTGCTTTGATGAGTATCTCCTTGAGAACAGACATCAGTCAGGCTCCCTAGCCGCACTTCAAATTTATCATCAAGAAGTATACTGCTTGCTTGAACATCCCTTCAGTAACCAAAAGAAAGCTGCGTCACTACATGCACCACTAGGTATAAGTTCTATAATCTGGCTTGTGGGAATTTATCAATTGCACTAGCAAGAATGCTAAATTAACAAAACAGGGTTGCTCGCTCTCTCCTAAACAAATTGACTGTTAACAAAGTGCAAAGATGCACATGCAGCATACAAAAATCTTCACTCATTTGCAGAATTTACATATATAACTAACATATGAAAATAGTAACAGTTCCAATATTTTGCTACAAATTTGTTTCTGATGTAGGATACAGGTGAATTGTAGATTTAGGTAGTTTAGCGGAAGCGAAAACAATGGAAAACAGAAAATAGAACAAATAAGGATAGGTCTGGAATCACTCCAGGGGTTTGGCTTCAGACCAAAGGGGTCTGGCTTAACACCAAGAAGTCTCGCTTCACACCAAGAAGTCTCCAATCTCTGGAAAATAAACTTTACTCAATATCTCAACTCAACTCCCCATAATGAATTACATAAAAGGGGTGTTTATAATAATCTAACACTAGAGTGAAAAGGAAAATTAAACTTATTCTAGGAAAGAAATCCTAATCCAAATAAAATAGGAAACTTAGAAATCCTACTAAAATCTGGAAAAAAAAACTAGAAATCCTAATGAAATCTGAAAAACTTAGAGAAACTAGGAAACTAACAAATAAATTAGGAAACTAATTAATAATTCCCTCTTCCATCTCTTTCGTTTGTAAACCCTAATGGGTTTGACAAAGATGTCCTCATCAATTCTCCCTGGCTAAGAAGAACTCGACTCCGGCGAGTTAGCATCGAAGATGTCCTCATCAGTTTCTAACTAAAGAGTAATCATCAAAATCCATATTTTATTTTATTTATTTTATTCTTTTAAGAACAATCTTACTTAGACCTAAATGTCGCAATCATCAGTCACTATTTGTACAACAACCATGCTTTCAAGTTGGTCAAGATGAATTTCAAGAGTGTCAGGCCTCAGTTCAAAACCTCAAACACATAATCATTACCAGGAAGCTTATTGAACAAAAATTAGATTCCCCATCTTGTGCCTGTCGCATTCATTTGAGACACAAATCTAAAGCTTTCCCATCACTTCTGTACTTTAAATATGCAAACTCCATTAACTAATCCACTGCAACAGCCATCTGATACTGATTTATGTTGAAGATCAAGTCTAAAGTCAAATTGGCTTTTGACACATTCAAGCATATGACTTTATGCCTCAGGGATATTATAATTACCTCATACAAGCAAGCTCCAACCATAATTGATGCTCAGCTATTTTTATAAATGAAATAAAACAAGATAAAAACATTATCTTCCCCTTAAATTTGTCAAAACCAGGAGTATCTTGACCAAAATATTTGACCGTCTCTGGATTTTTTTATTCTGTGACTGGGAACAATGAAATTTTGTGGATAGAATAACATATGCTACGGTTTGTCTCAGTTCAATGTACTGAGAGTGCAAAACTTGAATGAGAGAACCTCTTACAAAGCCATAGTCAGTCCATTGTATCTTTAGCTTTAGTGTCATAGAGCCTCTGAAATGAACAAGCGGTTGAGGCGAGTTCCTAAGTGGTTAATGTTGCAGAGAAAGCCCTTAGAAATCCTAAAGACCCCATTAAATTAGTGCCCTTATTGAGGAAATGTTACGCAAAATAAATTCCATCTAAAAATCCATGTTACATATCCATCTAAAACAAAGAACTAAAGAGATACTATAAGTCAGAAACAAAGGAAATTATGAGCACCTAATTGCATGGAGAATAAATGAAAAATATCAGAAGGGGAAGAATTGAAACTTAACAAGAAGTAACTCTTAACTTACCTGTGCACGAGGGGGGGATTGCATTCATGATGCAGATAGGAAAGACCCTCTGCTGCACCTAATGCAATCTTTAATCTTGTTATCCAATCCAATGACTGTAAACTATCATCCACTGTGTTGGTTTTCTTGTACAAGGAACTTGATAAGTCCCCATTTGGCATATATTTGTAGACCAGGAACTTCTCATTCTCATTCTCTAAACAGTATCCCAAAAGGGGAACAAATCTTGTATGTGACACCTTACTAAAGAACTCCAATTCCTGTATGTATGCTTCCTTTTTCATTGAGTGTAAATCAATCCTTTTGATGACCACAGGGATCCCATTTTCCAAGACACCCCTGAAGAGATCCCCTGAGTGACCATTTTTAATCAAGTTTGTATTGCTGAAGTCACCTGCGGCTTGGAGCAACTGCTGATATGTGAGTGCATCTCCTACACTAGAAAAGTTAATTGATCCTCCAGGCGGTGGTGGACCGCTGCCTGCAGTAATTGGCCCCACACCAACCCCTCTTTCAGTTGTAGTGCCCCTCGTGCGAAAACATAGGAGTAGTACCACCAAAATCAACACTAAGAGCACAATCAAACCAACTCCCCCCAAAACTGCTGCTATTATGATCACCTTTTTATTACTCTTCCCAGGAGGTTTTGCTGGAGGAGGTTGTGTAGAATTTGGCTGTCCGAAATTATCAAAAGTCAAACCCCTATCAGCATAGAATGATGAACATTCTGCCAAAGTCTTTTGATTCTTCACATTTTGAAGGCAGTTGCCATCAAGAGATGCACTAGTGCCCACATAGCCTGGTACACCACCTTGAAAATAGTTTCCCGAAATATCAATAACACTGAAACTTCCAAGTAAAGGCGTAAGATTTCCATAGAACAAATTCTGAGAAATATTGAATACTGCAGCAGTGGCATTAGCATTCGAGCTAAAATTGGGAAGCAGACCAGTGAAGTTATTGCCAGACACATCAAGAAGTCTCAATCCAGGCATTGACCACAGCTCATTAGGAAGACCCCCCGTGAAACCGTTGTTTCTCAGAACTATGACCTGCAACTGTGTTGAAGTCGGAAACAGATTGTCTGGCAAAGTCCCACTAAGCAAATTGTCTGCAACTATCATTCTCTGCAAGTTCCTTAACCCCCTCAAATCCGAAGGTACTGACCCGGCCAATATATTGGCACTGAGATCAAGGTCAACCAGGCTATCAAGGTCCCCAAGTTGAGCAGGTATGGAAGCAGACAACATGTTACTTGAAATGTTCAAATACCGAAGCTTCAAGAGGGTCCCAATGCCCGGAGGAATGGACCCGGATAAGTTATTCCCAGAAATGTCAAGCACAGAAAGATTCCGAAGATTGCCAAAAGATGTAGGAATGGATCCATTAAGCAGATTTCGAGAAAGATCAAGAACCGAAAGGCGAAACAACTGACTCAAACTAGCAGGAATTGTCCCAGTAAGGTTATTATGAGACAAATACAGACCAGTTAGATTGGTTGAATTTCCGAGACTCAATGGAACAGGACCAAGTACAGAACAAGACGTGAGATCAAGCACTTGCAGGGACCCAAGTTGTTGGCCAAACCAGTCAGGAATGGAACCCGGAAGCAAGAAATTGGAGGCATTAAACGACTGCAAAAGGGTGAAATTGGCTAAAGCATCGACTGAAAATTGTGGGTTTTGACTGCCAAGTCGAGTCCTTCTAAACCCAGAAATGTTAATCCCAACAACTCTACCATTCTGGCATTGAATCCCTCTCCAGATGAAGCAAGGGTCTGCCTTTATGGGCCAGTCCCTGCTTCTCAACCCTAAGGACGATCTGAGCTCAAGCAGAGCCACTCGCTCAGTGGTTGAACCCAATGGCAATGGCTGGCTCTGTTGCTCAAATGTAGGATCAAACAGCAACACCACCACCAAAACCAAGGCACAAGATACTATGCTTCGCTGATCCACCATGGCTCATAAAGATCCAACCATGCCCATCTTAGCTCTCTCTCTCTCTCTCTCACACAATCTCAAACATGTACATGTGTTTGACCGCTATAGAACTCCCCAGAATTACACATGCCCTCTACACAACAACAATGCATTTCTCTTTCTAAAAGCCCCCAACTCTCTCTCTCTCTCTCTCTCTCTCTCTCTCTCTCTCTCTTCAAAAAGAAAAGCCAAAATGGAAGACACTTACCTCAAATTCACACGCTTTGAGTCTCCACTAGAAACTGTTGAGAGATGGAGAGAGAGGCAGACAAATCTGTCTCCACTTTCTTTGCTTTCCTTTCTTTACTATAAAATCCTTCAGCTTCTTCAGTTGACAAATCAGGGAAAAAAAAGAGAGAAAAGACATAAAATTTAGAAAATGAAAAACCCATTAATTAATTATTAATAATTTTGGAGAAAGAGAGGGACAGAATGTGGCTGGTCAAAGCTCAAAGAGCAACTGTGGAGGACTATCAACAGCTGCTTTACAAAAAAACCAAAACAAAAGCAAAAACACACACAGAAAGAAAACCAAGCCTAATTTTCTCTCTTACCTTCTCTATTTTATTTGGTTTCTGTTTTTAAGGGGCTGCTGTCACTGCAAGATGGAAAGTTGAAGTCTTTAGAATGTGGGCTGGCCAATGTGGTTGTGGCTGAGTCAGCTGAGTCATTGACTCGGGATTTGGACTCGTGACTCGGTGATGGGTCTGAACCCAGGTCCGGCGCCGGTTCTGTCTGTGAGTCTCAGTGGGTTGGGTTGAATTTGACCTCCGGTAATCCCGCCCATTCCGGCTCACACCCATCCACTGTTTTTTTCCTCTTCTTCTAAGGAAATCTTATAGACAGCAAATATTTAAAATTCTGAAATTTTATAAATAAATAAAAATTTTAAATGGAAATGTTATATACAATTATTGCTGTTACCCTTGTTTAGAGAATTTACTGAAGGGACCCTTGCGTGATTTTTTTGTGATTTCTTCTACACTGTCAAGCATTGGGAATATGGGCTCATTTGAGAGATTTTATGGGAAAAAGTATCTTTCATGTGCTTCTTCATATATCACTTTTCATGCCCGTTTGATATTTGCTTATTTGGTGTTATAATAAGTGATTATTTTGAAATTTTTGAAAGCCCAACTTGTTTGGTAAAAGATAATAAAATCATTTATTTTGAATAATTGTTGTGAGAGAAAGCAATTAGGGAAAGCAGGTGATGAGTTGCTTTCATTTTTTGATTATGTTAGAATCAATTTTGAAGAGGCGATGGGTTTAATGAAACTTTCAAAATTCAAAAAATAACTCCGTCTCTTTTTTTTGACCAACCGCACTTCTAACAAAAAATTTACTAAACGCCACACTGCTTTCTTTCACAACTAATTTATCTCACAGCAAATCTGACAGTGATTATTTTTATAGCACATCAATGTCAAACTGGCCTTTAGTGATTTTAAGTTATTCTGGGAAAAAGCACATCTCATGTACTTCTTCGTAAAATCACTTAAAGTGAGTGTCCGTTTGACATTGCTTATTTGGGGTTATAAGTGATTATTTTAAAAATTTTGAAAGCTCAACCTGTTTGGTAACAGATAATAAAATCACTTATTTTGAATAATTGTTGTGAGAGAAAGCAATTAGGGAAAGCAGGTGATGAGCTGCTTTCATTTTTTGATTATGTGGGAATCAATTTTGAAGAGGCTTTGGGTTTAATGAAATTTCAAAATTCCAAAAATAACCCCGTATTTTTTTTTGGTACCAACCGCACTTCTAACAAAAAGTTTACCAAACGTCAAACTACTTTCTTTCACAGCTGATTTCTCTCACAGCAAATCTGACAGTAATTATTTTTACAGTATAGCAATGCCAAATTGGCCTTGATTCTCCACAAAATTGACTATTGGCATATCCAGAAGAACTCTCAAACGAGCCCATGTGTCTATGAAAAAAAAAAGGATGCTTTGTATGCTCTGTTTTTAAAACACAGTCTCTGGCTCTGGTCAACAAAGGAATGAAATTTGGGTAAAATTATAGGTTTTTATTTTATTTTTAGTACAAGCGATAGTCTAAACTAGAGGGGATGAAAATTTCTCACACACACAACTATGATAGTATGAATTGGTATGTTTTGGTTGTATAAAATTGGTGTGTACTTGCTGACCTTTAATGACATTTTGTAGTACATGATCATTTTTTTTCTTCATTAAGTTTAGGTCAGAATTAAAGTTTGTCTTTTTTTTAGCGAAATGATAATTTGCACCTAAATGGAAATAAAGAGTTGCTCTCTCTCGCTCTCTCACCCAACTTACCCAATTTTTTAATCAGGAAATATCTTTTCAAGGAAAATCCTAGTGAGAAGTTAGGTGTAAAGAAATACAAGTAAAATTGAATCTGAATGATTAAGAAGCACTTAAGCATACAATGAATTTTGCTTTGGTTTTAATAGATATCATGTATATGATGATTATGGTAACCAAAAAACAATTTCATCATTATATGAGGTTTCTTTGCTTTACATAAAAAGCATTAGGGACAAATTAATTAGGGGACATGATGAAGTGGCAATTCAAATTTTTTGTGTTACATTAGGTAAGTGAGTTGGATTAGGTATGAATTATTATTTTTGGTGATTCTAGCCACACATGAAGAAAAATATATTTTAATTGAAAAGCAATTACAGCTCAACAGTAAAGAAATCATAAACCAAAACTTAAAAGAAAATTTTCCTTACAAGAGCAGTTTTCTGAAAACTTATTCCCAAATCAATACATCACATGACATATATACTCTTATTTTAAAATTATATATGTATATAAATAACCTTTTCTTTTCTATGAAATGGTCTGCTGAGACAAGTTCAAAATATTCATGCATACCGATGAAAGGTTCAATCAAATTCAATTTTTAAATTTTGTTTGTTAGATTGGATTTGAAGATAAAGAACTTAGAGCCAGTTCGGTAACGTCTTCCAATAATGTTTTATGAGAATGAAAACAAGAAAATGAATTTGCATTTTCAGGATTCGAAAATGCATCTAGTAGATTAATTGGAAAACATATTCAGAAAATAAAAATGGTGAAAAAGTGTATGGTATGACAATTTGAGAATAATAATATGTGAGTTATTTTTCAAATATATTTTTGCTCATTTCTTGTTCTAAAAAAATATTTTAAATAAAGGCTAAAATTATTAAAAACAATTAAAAATGTATAATTTGAGAATAATAATGTATAATTAAAAAATTTATAATGTTAGAAAACTTAGATAATAAATTATGTTATCTTTAGTTTAAAATAAATATTTAAAGAAAAATATGAAATTGAATATGGTTTTATCATAAAATTAATATACACTCGTGTAACAAAATAAAATAATGAAGTGCAACGAAAAAAAATGAAAATTGACAAAATTAAAGAAATTAAAAATCATACCAACAAAGAAAAAATGAAAAAGAAGAAAATACTAAGCAATCAAACCAATACACCAGGTAGAAATGAAAACGATAATTTGGTGTTTTCAGTTTTTGTACATTAGTTTGAATTTGTTTTCAGAAAACGAATTCCAGTGAAAATGAAAACGACATACCAAACGCATTTTTGGTAGAAAATGAAAACATAAAATGAAAACGGGGCCTTAAAAACGTTACCGAACGGTCCCTTATTAACTGTATTTTTTTTCAATTTGGATTAATAAAAAATGGTCTAAATCAAATCGTTTCATCATTAGCTTTTAAATTTAAAATGTAACTTGTGTATTGTGAAAGGCTAAAAGTGTATGTCATTTGTGCACTTTTATTTTTTGGCTTGAGATTTTTTTGTTTTAAAGGACATATCTTATTGAGAGGGGTGATAATATACTAAACTCACACATACAACACAGATGCTATGACTCGAACTTAGGACCTTGTATGAGGGAGCAATTACTCCAAACCACTACACTAGTGGGTCTTTTGTGGCTTGATATTAATTTTAGGGCCAGTTTGGCGTTACTGTGCTACAAAAATAATCACTGTCAGATTTGCAATAAGAGAAATCAACTGTGAAAGAAAGTAGTTTGGTGTTTGGTAAACTTTTTGTTAGAAGTGCGGTTGGCACAAAAAAAAACAGGGTTATTTTTGGAATTTTGATAGTTTCATTAAACCCAGTGCATCTTTGAAACTGATTCCCGCATAATCAAAAAATGAAATAAGCTCATCACATGCTTTCCCTAATTGCTTTTTCTCACAGCAATTATTCAAAATAAGTGATTTTATTATCTTTTACCAAACAGGTTGGGTTTTCAAAAATTTCAAAATAATCACTTATAGCCCCAAATAAGCAATATCAAACGGGCAAGTATATTTGAATGTCTGAATTTGTAACTGTTTATTATAATTTTTTTCATTATTATTAGGGCTCATTTGGTTTGCGAAGTGGGGTGCTTAGTAGGGTGTGCACAATTTCGGATCAATCCGATGGAACTGCCCAACCCGATTATTAGAGGGTTGGGTTGGCTTACTAATGAGCGGGTCTTGAATTAAAAAAAATCATAAACCGCTATATACGGGTTGAGTTACGGGTTATAACCAAAATTTAAAAGTGGGCTTAATTTTGAGTTAACCCGACCAAACCACCCAACCTAATCACAAATTTAAAGGGTTGGGTTGGGTTGGTCTAATAATGAGTAGGTCTTGGGTCCAAGAAATCATAAACCGCTATATATGGAGTTGGGGCCCATGCCACCACTAGTGCTTAGGAGCATTTTCAATTTTGAGAAGAAAAATATAACTAAACAATGACCTAGTTCATAAAATAAAAAATAAAAAACTAAGTTAAGAGAGTATGTTGCATTAGGCCGATTGACCATAATAGTGTGCTTACCTCTTTGCATCTAAATTTGATCTCACTCTTCGTGAATTGGAGTAGTTCAAATTATCCACCTTTTATATAAATAAAAGGAGAGAAATTAATAGAGGATGTCAATGTATATAATGGTTCGAGTTAACTTCGAAATCTTCCTTTCATAGTTCTTATATTTATTATTATTTTTATAAGTATTTTTATTGCATTTATTTCTCTACCCTACCTTTTGGTCGAACTATTCTTCAAGGGGAGGTTGAATGACTAATTTTAACTAGTTCGCAAATGTATTATATTCTTATATCTCGATTTACTCACTTGCGATTGAAAAGTATATATAATGGTTGGTATCTTTCTGATTTACATAAACAAATGACAATTTTCCCTTTTTCATAACGAAATCCAGTAAATAGATATCGAAAACTCGTTTATGGAATACAAGATCATGAATGATATTCTCACAAATAAACCCAACAAATAGGAATGGAAAACTCTTTTTAAAAAAAACCTAGAACCTGTTTAAGTAAAACAAAAAATGAATCTATCATTGAAATGCTAGAGACAATCGTTTATGCGCAATTGGACGACTCAATGGTTGGAAATTCCCCACTTGCGCGTGGTACTGTCAAGCATATTGAAAATGAAAGTCTCATTTTTTTATCAAGCAGTGGGAGCATGTTAAACCTAAAGTGTTAAGATTTCAGAGGGATGAACCATTGATCCACCACTAACAACATCGATATTATCCCCAACTTAACCACATGTTTAGCAGGTGTGTGGTTTTATATAAAAGACATCGATGTTATTAGGAGTGGAACCATTCATTATAGGAGACTTTCTATTTTGTTAAGTTTCTAATGTGGGACTATGTGTATTCTTCAACATTTCCCCTCATGTGGGACCACTTTTTAGCGGGCCACACGTGCAACCAATTCTACATCGGTCACCTTTTGTATTAAAAAAAAAATTATAATATAAAGTCTCACATAGGAAACTGAATGGCTCCACTCCTAATAACATCAAGGCCTTTTGTATAAAACCACACACCTGCTAAACAAGTGGTTAAGTTGGGGACAATATCGATGTTGCTAGTAGTGGGCCAAGGGTCCGTCCATCTGAAATCTCAACATAAAGAAGCCAAAAATTTGGATGGAATTCTATATGTTTTCATGAGCACTCACAATTTTTTTTTTCAAATTTTATTACGGTCGATAAAATGGTTGCATTTTGTTTTTCTTTGATACAAGCGATATTGGGATGGGGAATCGAACTCATGACATCAAGTGCATAGGTAAAAGCTCTTAACCGCTTGAGCTACAGACCCTTAGAGCATCTACAATGGTTAGGATCAATGCAATTTTATTGCATGAAATTGAACTAAAACAGTAAAATCTCACTTGCAATGGTGTGATTTAGTTCATTACAATAGATACAATTGCAATATAGGGTGCTATGTGATGAACGCTCTATTGCAATTGCAATAGGCTAACCATGTGACCCACATGCCAATTAAAAATAGAAAAAACATAACAATTAATGCATTGCAATAGGCTAACCATGAGATCCACAACTCTATTGAATTGCATTATACCTTTCTTTGCCTATATTTTGGAAAAAAAAATTCCAAAAATACAAGTTTGACATGAAATTAATTAATTAATTTCAAATATATTCAAAATTTGTCTCTTTTTAAAGATTTTTTGAGAATATTTCAATGGTACAACTTGTAGTGTTATTACATTTATCCATTTTATTTTATTTGAGTATGAAAAAAAAAATATGTAAGAAAATATAACTACTGATGTGAAACTATTAAATTGTACCATTGCAAGCAAGTAAGAGCATCTGCAATGGTGATGGTCATTTCAATTTTATTTCAATAAATTGAACTTTTGACTTGTAGTGGTAAAGTTTAGTTCATTTTAGAGATTAATATTTCATTTTAGGGATCAATAGTTCATTTCATATGTCAATAAAATGAACTTTGAAATGAAATTCATTTCAATAAGTTGGCCCACCATAATAACTCTACAACATCTCTTTTATTGACACCTGGACAACATTACCTTCTGCTTTTTAATTTTGCTTATTCATATTCAATTTTCACTACTACAAAAATCGCAATAGACGACGGTAATTTACCGTCGTAAATTTAGTTTTTCAACCGTCGAGAAATCGACCGACATCTTTTACGTATAAAACCACGACGGTAAAATTCCGTCATCTATTATTCATAAAGACGACGCTTTTACTCAAAACCGTCGTCTATTAGACTTAAAGACAACGGTTTTTATGAAAGACATGTCGTCTATTATATGTAAAGACGACGGTTTTATGAAAGAATTGTCGTCTATTAATATAAAGACGACGGTTTTTTTGAAAGAACTGTCGTTTATTATATCCAAAGACGTAGTAATTTTACATTTTAGCTTTTTTTTTCTTGCTTCCAATGGTTCTCTACAACGATTTTAGCTAAAAAAACAACCATAATGCTTTGTGAACAATAAATTCGGCTCCAAATAATCCACACCATACATATATATACTCAAGAATCATTTGTTTCATAAAACTTGAAGATTCAATAGTAATTACATAGTTTACCAATCTTCATTCCTACTATATATCAATGCAAAATATCATATCCATAGCATTAAACTATAATTAGAAAAAGAGGGGCTACATGTGATTGCTCATAAATGCTGCCCATTCGATCTGAATTTCATCAATTTGTTCTTGTGTGTATGAGTTAGCATTGCCTTCTTGCACCGCAAAACCAGGATTAAAAAAAAAAGCAAAACCGAGTGATAAAACTAAGAAAGAGGTAACATTTACAACTATAACAAAGAAATTTAGGAATGAAATGTACCTCTAACTTGGAATAATCTAGTCTTGGTTGTGATATCTCAAGGCCTTCCTTTTGAACAATGGATACATACCTAAAAGTATGTCGATTAGGTTAGAACGTTTAACGCAAAATCATTAAATAAAGTAGGACAAGCAAGTGAAAATAGTAGAATTTGAATAATTTGGGAGGGAGAGCAATCTGATACGACGGAGGATGGAGACAGAAAACTTTAAGGTTAGAATATGAGTTGAAGAAAGATAGCGAAATGTTATATATATAGGGTTTAGGGCAAATTCGAAAAATTACAATTCGCGGTCAAATTTTTCAAATGACAGCGTTTTTAAAGACGACGGAAAGTAAAATTAAAACGTCGTATAAATTAAAATATACACGACGGTTTTTAAATAATAGGGTCGTTATAAATATATACTACGTCAGTTAGTTACAAACAAAGTCGTTGTAAAATATTTTCACGACCCTCAGCATAAAACCGACGTCTTAAATAAAAAATAAATACAGAGAAATAGAACTTTGTGTTAAACAAGAAACTAAATATACAATCTTTCTTGGGAACTCAGTTGTTGTTTTACACCCAACCGAAGTTCTTAGATGGGTTGGGTGTAAAAACACAACTGAGTTCGCAAGAAATACATTTTTGCATGACAGAAACCATTTAGAGAGGTGAGAATTGAGATATACTGAACGGATGGACTAAAAACTCCAATTTAAACAAATTATTTCGAATTGAAAAACTAAAAGTGATTTTATTACGACTTGGAAACCGAAAAAGGCCTTTATTTCGACTTGGAAACCCAAAAGCCGCCGTTTCAGTCCCCAATTTCGCAGTCAAAGCGTGCCGTATAAGTTCGAAAGTTTGAAAACTACAACGACGGTATTTATTTTTTCCGTCGTCTTTTTACTGATGTTTATTTCGACTTTTGTTGTCGTGCTTGTTTTAAACAACAACGACGGTATAATTAATAGAAACGACGTGAAAGTAGATGTACAACGGCGTTATTACGTGAAACGGCGTTGAATTAAATTTAGACCGTCGTGGATATGTTCAAAATTACACGAAGAACTGCCGTATTATCTGCACAACCACGTCGCTATATTATATTATGACGACGTGGTAACGATTTACCACCACCTTTTATTTATAAGAACTGTCATAGTCTAACGTGTAATACGGCGTAAAATAATAAAAGATAGACGTGGATATTTTTAAAATTAGACGGCGTTCTGTATGTATTGTAGCCGTGGTTATTTAACTTTACATGTCGGTAATTATCAAATTACGGTCGTATTAAATAGTAATTGATACGTCTGTAATAATACAATTACCGTCGTGTTTATTGGATGTTCAAAACGGCGGTATTATATGTAAAACGTCGTCTATAATTACTACATCGGTATATTTACACATACCGTTGTTGTTTATTTGTTATCTGCTTTTCTTATCGAAATGGCATGTTTCATAAGACGACGCTTTTAAAGTTTCATCGTCGTGTTTTAAAAATACCCAAATGAATTTCCAATTTTTAGGTGTTTTAGTTTACGATCCACGTCGGTTTTTATATTACCATAAATCGTTTAAAATTTAACGACGGTATTTATTTTGTCCGTCGTCGTTTAACGACGTCTATTTCGATTTTGTAGTAGTGTTTGTTATGCAATAACCTGAAAAAGAGGTGCTTTGATGTGCTCTCATTTAATCTCAACTTCCAATTCTTGAGAAAAGTGCTAATATAATATTGTCACCAACCAAAGAAATTTTTGTTATTAATTATATATATATATATATATATTTATATTCAAAATTGATATTTTTAAAAAATTCTCTTTGAAATCATTTTATTTGTATAATTCTTATTGTAATTAACTTTATTCAATCATTTAAAAATATAGTTTTTAATTTGTATGTGAGATCCCACATCGGCCAACCGGAGAGGGGGTGATGTGCCTTTGATGATCAGTTCTACCCGAGGCTTATCGAGAATATGAAGATGGAAGAATTCTTACAGCTGGAGCAGGGTAGTATGACGGTGTTGGAGTATGAGAAGAAGTTTATTGAGCTGTCCAAGTATTGTGCGCCACTGGTGGCAGATGGAAAGAAGAAGTGTCAACTTTTTACTCGCGGTTTGAAGCCTGCTATTCGGGACATTGTGATGGCACAGAGATTGAGTAATGATGGGGACCTGGTGATGTCGGCATCTTTGGTTGAAAATAGTCGATGATGGTTCATGGGCGCGGTGATTCTCGTCGGCAGCGTATGATTACGGAGGTCTTAGTCAAGGATCGTCCAAGAGGGCGATTATAGTTACGGATCTTCCGGTGGGACGAGGTTATGGTGGATTCCGAGCCGGGGCCAGTTCTAGCATGGTTCGGTCGAGTGTTAGTTACTGGACCGAGACGTGGCGGTGGTACGACTCGAGGCTCGGGAATCTGCAGCGGTCGGTGTTAAGTGGTCGAGGCCGTTCTCGGTGTGAGCGGTGTAACCGTTGGCATACGGGACCACTGTCGGCAAGACTCGGAGGATGTTACCTTTGTGGACAGCCGGGGCATTTTCGGAGGAGTGCCCATTCTGCTGCAGCAGACCATTTCTCTTGAGTCATCTCGGGGAGGTAGCATGCGGGCCGAGCCAGGAGACACCTATGATTGCCGGAGCCTCATCTAGTGGCGGGGGCCCGGATCAGATCTCGGCGGAGGAGGGACTCGGCAGAGGGGACGTGGTGGGCGTTCCCGAGCTACGGGCGAGTGTACACCATGACTCGGCGGGAGGCTCGGCGTCACCAGATGTTATCATGGGTATGTTGCCAGTCTTTGGTATTCCTGCACGTGTGTTAATTGACCCCGGGGCTACACACTCTTTTGTTTCACATAGCTTCGCCCTAAATGCGGATGTTAGGCTTAGGGCCTTGCAAGGGGAACTTATTATTTCTGTACCTACGGGAGCTACTCTTGTGGTGAGCACAGTATTTAAAGATAGTTCGGTGTTAGGGGAGTCGGGTCGTGACATTGTAGCTATTGAACTACACCACCTTAAGTGAAACTGCAGTTGAGTTCAATAGCTGCCAAAAAAATTCAATAAATTGAACTATTGAACTAAATTGAAATGAATTGTTGAGCAACCATTAGGGATGCTCTAAAAATGCAGTTCAATTCAATAGATGCCAAAATAGTTCAATTAATTGAACTATTGCATTGAACTATTGAACATCATTGTAGCAATGTAACATTATCTTACTTGTTATACAAATAAATAAAAGGATTCATGGCCGACTCAATAATATATTGTCACAACAGTTTGAGATCAAAATTTCAAGATTTGGTTTGGCATACCATCCCAATTAAGTCTCAACTAATTTTTTGGACAGAAAAACAAGTATGAATTAATTTTCTATTGAATTGCATTAAATGCAATTTCCATCAGTCCTGGTCCTATATAACGCATGTTGTTGGCTACATGCTTCCACGTTGAAAGACATGAACAACAAATAATGCTCAACTGCTCACTTTGTTTTTGGCCTCACACCACAAGGAAAGTCTTCATTTTCCATAGAAGCCTTCTTTCTTTGGTCAAACAAACAACCTTTGCCAACCAACTTAAAGCAATTCCATCGGTTGGCCTTAGCCCGGACAGGAGGGGGCCCAAGTTCCTGTTCGACATTCTAGTAGGCTCGTGCAGCCCGGGTAGCACGTGGGACCCAATAAATTGGGCCAACCCAAAGGCAAAACAAGCCCGTGCTCTAGTCTAAGGGTTGCTGACGCCAGCCTAACGTCAGCGTTGATGTCAGGCTGGCGTCAGCCCTGATTTCAGCCAACGGCTAGCAGCCACGTGGCACGTTCTGGGTTGTCCAATCCTTTTTGTTCTCCAATCCAATGGCTACCTTTTTCTTTTGTTTAAAAAATCCGAAAAAAAAAAATTAGAATTTTTTTTTTTAAATTACCAAAAAATTCTTAACTTTTTTTTCTATAAAACCTACCAATATTCTTCACTTTCAACACCAAATGTTGATACATTTTCTTCTCCTTCTAATATTATTCACTTTCAAATTTCTTTTTTATTCATCATCTTATGGAATCTTCCATCGAAGCCGGAGGGGTGTGGACAACCATGGAAGATGTTCTGTTGTGTGAGTGTGGGGTTCAAGTTGGTCATTGTCCAATCACGGGCAATGAGATGAAATTCTCTCATATGTGGAGAAAAATTCATGCTGAATTTTGTGAAAGATCGGGTTCGGCTCGTACGGAAATGGCCTTGGCTAGTAGGTGGAAAATTTTGAATAAAGAGTTGGGGAAATGGAGAGATGCGTTGGCAAAAGCGAAGGACAACCATCGAAGCGGCAAAAATCTTGGCATGAGGTAAATTATTTGTAATTTCCGTATTATTAAATTTAATGTCCTAATTTTTTAAATGTTTATTGCGTTTCCAATTTTTTTAAATAGATTATGCAAGCACAAATGTGGTTCGGTGTCATTGGCCAAGGCAGAAAATCTTTCAACTATCAACAATGTTGGGAGGTGGTGAAAAATTGTTCGAGATTCAAAATTATTTCCACAAGTCCAACCGTTGTGTTGAACGAGATGCCGCTCCATGATTCGACAGCATCGGATTCGCATTTGGATTCCCAGATGAGTCAAGACTCACCAATCCAAAAGGAGCCGAGACCTATTGGGAGAGGCGGCGAAGGCCAAGAGAGGGAGTACTTCCACCAATGATACTGCAAAATTTTTGGAGCAAATTGCTCTAAACGGCACCATGAGAATTGAGAGAGACATGAAAAAAGATGCGGAGGAGAAAGCAATGAATGAAGAATATGCAAGAGAAATGAAGTATATACGCAAACAAGACATTGAGAAGAAGGATCGGGAAATCATGGTCATAGATACAAGTCATATGTCCCCTGAAACAAAGTCATTTTGGAAGCTAGAACGAAGGGATGTTATAAGAAGAAGACTTTTCCGTGACGATGGACCTAGCAACACCAATTGGTTAAATGATAAAACCATTACGTTATATTGCTTGCCTTTTATTTAATTGTATTGCTCGTATTTCTTGTCTTTTATTTAATTAGTTGTATTTCTTGTCTTTTATTTAATTAATTGTATTGCTTTTCTTTTAGTGAATAAAGAAATCATTCAATAAAATACCTTTTTATTCAACACATTGCATACATCGAACTAAAGCATAATTAAAAACAAAACACAACCAAAGCATAATTCAAAACAAAATACAAACAAAGCATAATTCAAACTACGCATATATCAACACAAAGCATCTTCACTTGACTTCATTCACCGTCATTGCCTCTTACCGCCCATAAGTGCTCCATCAAGTCAACTTGATATCGTTCATGAATATAAGACGATTGCATCTCCGTATATCGATCAATCATACGGTTGTTGAAACGACAGTCCCTAACCAATGCTTCATGCTCCAGTTGTTGTCCATTTGCTCCCATGGGCCTTTCATAAATTCTTGTCAAGGCCATGTTCATGGGATCGGGTTCGAACACGTCTGGAGCATCATAATCATACTCATCATCCACAATCATGTTATGAAGGATGATGCACGTTATCATAATGCTCTGAAGCACCTCCTCATCAAACATACGAGCAGCACCTCTAATAATTGCCCACTGAGCTTGGAGGATACCAAAACACATTTCCACATCTTTCTTGTAACCCTCTTGATAAGCAGCAAACAATTTTTCCTTCTCCTATTGGGGATGCGGAATTGTTTTGACAAATGTGGTTCACCTTGGGTAGATGCCGTCTGCTAGGTAATACCCACCCCAGTAGACGGTATTGTTGATTTCATAGGTGATATGAGGGGCTTCACCTATCAACACATCGTTGAATACCAGGGATTGACCTAGCACGTTCAGATCGTTTTGAGATTCGGCAACTCCGAAAAAGGCATGCCAAACCCATGTATTGAATGAAGCAACGGCTTCCAGAATGATACTTTTTTGCCCTTTCCTATTCCCATAATCTCCTTGCCAGGCAGTTGGGCAATTCCTCCATTACCAGTGCATACAGTCGATCCTTCCAATCATGAATGGAAAACCTTGAACTTCGGCTTTTTGTAGAAGTCTTTGGAGGTCTCTACGTGTAGGTTTGCGGAGGTAATCCCTAGTGTAGAGAGTTTCGATTGCATCACAGAACCTAACCAAGCTCTCTAAAGTAGTGGACTTCCCCATCCTAGTAATCTCATCCACCTGATCAGCAGATACACCAAACGCCAGCATTCATAAAGCAAGTGTAAGCTTTTGCTCCGGAAGAAGCCCCAAAACCCCAACAGCATCACACTTTTGAACGAAGTATGCATCATAATTGCAAACATCATGCATGACTTTATTGAACAAATGAGGTTGCATTATATATCACCCTCGAAAATCAACATTAGAGTACACATAATTTGGGATAAAATAATCTTCCAAAAGATTCTTACTCCGAGAATGCCTATGTCTGTCCACGTTCGGGCCACGACCGACTTGTGAACCACGATGGCGGCCTTACCTTGATAGATCGAGCATACCCACTGCCATGGCAACTTGTTCATCATCTTCTTGCTCCTCCCTTTTTTCTTCAGCTCGTCTACGCCTTCTTTCTTTAATTTCTCGCTCTTGCCTCTCCAAGCATCTCCTCATGTCTAACATTGAGAGTGGACTATGAAATCTAAAATCTGAGAAATAAAAGGATAAAGAAGATATGGTGTGAGATGTATGAGTTGAGCCTTTGGTTTTATAGAGAGATTTAGAAGATAGAGATGACACGTGGCGCGATTTTAGAGGGTGAAAATATTATCTGAAATATGAGATTTGTATTTTATAATAAATATCGACACGTGGCACCTGAGAATCTTATCCTAAAATCTTATCTGAAATTTAAGATTTGTATTTTATAATAAATATCGACACGTGGCAATCGAGAATCTTATCCAAAAATTTAATCTGAAAAATTCATTCGAATTATGAGATATGAATTTTATAATAAATATTGACACGTGGGAACCGAAAATTTTATCCAAATTAATTGTTTAGGTAAAAAAAAACTAAAAGTGAATAGTATTTGCCATTTGCCATGACAATGGGTGGAAACACAACAAACATTTTGCAAGGCCACTATTCATGTAAATAAGAATGTTCATGCGCTTGTCTTTATCACAAGAAATGGGTAGAAGTGCTCTTGTGTTAAATGACACTTAACACAATATGCCGTAGACATTTGTGAATCGTAATTTTTATAACTTTGAATGAATAATGTTTGACTTCTTATAACATTTCTCCAAATTGAGATGAACAATTCACCATTTGAAAATGTATTGAAGCAATTACTCCTAAGTTTAATCTATGGATATAGGAACGGCCAAATTGGTTCATGAAGCCTAGAGAATGATTCTAGTCCTGGCAGTGATGTAATTAATTTCTTCAATTGATCAATAAAACAGCAATATAATCTAATTTTCTATATTTAAATGTAGCAAACCCTAAAAGGAAAAATAATACAAAAAGGTTGGGGAAATATCTAATTGCACTACCAAAATGGATTTCTAATTGGAGAAAGGACATGCGCGAGTCAAAAGGTCAAACGCCCATATAGTGGTCAAAACTCTGCATTTTGTTTGGATATCTCTCTCTCCCTCTTCCTTGTGACACAGGTCGCAGCCACAATGATTAAGGATAGCAACAACAACAGTAAGAGACACAGAAAAAGATTGCTCGAAAGCAACCTTCGGGTTTTCAGTGGCTGCTGTTGTTGCTGAAACCCTCTCTAGCATTTTGCTTTACTTTTTTTTTTTTTTTTCTTTTCTAGTTTTGTCACACATGAAGCTGTTTAATCTCTTGATGGGCAGAACCACAGCCAAGGTTGTTGTGAGCTATAGCCTAGGTAAGTTTTGAAGAAAAACAATAATAAACCTATATCTATATGGCCCACTATAAGAAGTTTATTGCCTTTTGGTTTTTTTATCGCAAAATATGCTGTTTTTTCGTTGTTGCAAATTCCGCTGCTTTTTTTTTATGTGAAATTATCTCCTATCTTTTTTTGTGTGTGAAATTATCTATTGTCTTTGGCAAAAGGTTTTTGAAAAAGAAAAAAAAAAGTTTATATGGCTCACCGAACACATTAGGGAAATATTATTTTCTCAAGTTTATTTGTATTTTCTTTTAAGAACGGAACAATATGTTAACCTAATTCTATTATTCTTGTGTTTACAACTAATATATATATAAATAACATTTACTTATTTATATTTTAGATTCAAACCAATGTGAGAGCAATATTCCAGTTGTTCACTGTGAATCTACTTTGGACTTCATTTTTTCGTAACAAGTCAAGAGAGCAGATAAGGCTTAGGCTATCCAGTTAGACCGACGACTAAGTCTATATGTGTAGAAAAACTCGTAAAATCCCCCATAAATAGCCCGATTTTTGTATTTGTTGCTTATACTCATATCACAATAAAATACTATCGCCATTTCCTAAATAAATAAATAAAATCAAAATTCATTTTAGATGGAATGTTTTGATTTATTTTTATTTTTATAGTGATTAAATGGAGTGTTCAAGCATATATATGAGACTTATATGTTACATAGCATGATTTCACTCCACAATATAACTCCATTACATGAGTCGTCTATACTTTTTTTTTATATAGAAAAATATCTTCAAGAATCATTTCTTCTAAAGAAAAACTAATAATGGAAAATAATTTAATCATATAATTATTGTCTTGATCATTCGTAAACGATTCAAATAGGACCTTGTCAACTATGTCGATTTATTGACTGAATCAAAACAAAGACTACTTGTCCCTCTTGCACAAGTTGACCTTAGGCATTATTTGCTTGTGCTACCAAAATAGCTTCTTTGACCGCAAAGTGTAGCTCTAAGCCAATAACAGATTAGCGATTGGTTAGTCTAGATGTGGATCAAATCCTTGAGCATTGCCAATTTGCCATTGTGCTTTTTTTTTTATAAAAAAAATTATTCTTTTTTCTCAGTTGTCCAAATTATCAATTCAGTCAAGCCAACCACTTTTTCTTGTTCCTCATGAGTTGAGTGTAGTGAGGTGCACCACTTGCGGCTGCTATATGCTATTAGGCCATCCCCAATAAATAACAATTTTTTGAAAAAAAACCATCCCCAGTGGTATAAATTTGAGGCTTCAAATGGTTGAGCCCAACCCGAGTTGATGCCAAATATGTGTACCTGGTTGCAGCCTCTAAAACTAAACGGGGACCACATCTGGAAAAAGCTGCAAGCCCAATTGTTGTTTGGCTCACTTGCCTTGTGACTTAACAATACATACTCGCTCATTTTATAACTACTTGTTCAACTTTTTGAAAAATGGACCGATGTCAAGTTGCCAACAAAGAAACCAACGGCTACAATTTGAATCTTTTGACCAACAACATGAGGCTTGGTATGGGTTTAGATTTTTTTTTTTTTTATGAATGAGGCATTTTTTTTAATGTAGAGAACAATAAAGTTTTTATATAAAAATATATAAGATTTGCAAATTTTGTCTAAATTTTGATTTTTTTGGTTGAAATGTCATAAAAAAATCCTAACCTATCATAATATAAAAAAATATCACGTATATAAAATATAGTACTGAATATGTAGCCTCACATGGGAGAGACGCTTTAAAGCACAAAGATTCCATTAAAACTCTAAATGAGACTCTATCAATCTCTTTTAGAGCCCCTACCATTAGAGAAGCCCTTATAATTTATAATATAAGGTGCACTTGCTTTGCTCTTTTTCTAAATGTCGGCTGCAATATGTCACGATTTAGCTTAAGCCCACACGTTTCTGCTTCCAAATAGAATGCTCAATTTCCACTTTTAAAAACTAATAAAATGTATTTATGCACGTGTTTATTTACTGTTCATATCCTAAGAATTCGTCAAAATCAGTGTTTACCTAAAACATAAATTCTGATGTTTACTTATCAAGAATAGGGGAAGTCATGAATCGGAGAATTTAGATAAGGGAATCAAGGTATTGGAATCGGATCAACTACTCCTCCCTAGTTGATTACATTCCTGATTTTTCGGATATTCAATTATGAATTTTAAGGTGGAACCCACATAATTTTTTATTCTTTCTTTTTGTGTTAGTAAACTCGAGAAAATTAGGAATTGGAATCATCCAATACCCACGTGTTAGTAAACACATGAGAAGCATGAATTGAAATCATTCAAATACCTATTCTTGATAAGTAAACATTTGCATTTTATGTCCGTAAGGTTAGTCAAAAGGACGAGGGAAACTGAGTTACGAGTAGAAGAGGTCAAATTAAATGTAGAAACATACTTTTCATATTTTCTCTTAAACCATATTATTCCTTTTGCTGTCGTAAGCCATTTGATAAGCAATGTTCTTATATTTACATTTCATATTTCCACCATAGGGTCACTCATTGCCATTGCCAATATTATATCCCTAGTGTTTGATGTATATGTGGTGGTAAGATAATTGACTGGTTATTAGTACGATCATCACATGTTCGTCCTTTTTTTATGTACAGTTTTGATGATGAGATCAAATCTGAATAGTTTTTTTTTTTTCTCTTTAGATAATTGACTTGTGAACAATGATGACACATTCCATGGGTGAAACCTAAACAAGGCACTCATTCAAAGTTGGCATCTCCCGTTGTTTATAAGTGCAAACCCCCCAACACCGTTCAACTCTGCTTAGAATGTCTTAACCATCAAGATTCTTTGGAGACGGCGAAGAGTTCAATTCTGATTATTGGTGGGCATCTAGGATGAGTAAATGATGTCAACTAATTTTATCCCTAAGATTAAGATAACCCGGATCGATTAACTCAGATCTTAAACTGTACATTGTATACGCATGCATAACTTCATCAATCTGAATTTGTCAGATTTAAATACTAGACAGAGATTCAATGAATGACTCATCTTTGAGGACCCTCCTCACTAAGCAACAACACAGCTACCCTCCAAATCCATATATATATATATGTATGGGAAACATTTTTGTTCACGGCTTTAATCCAAAGTGTATTTTCATTACTATTCTCAACACTTGACACGTGTTCATATACATAACCATGGTTCCATAAATATAAAATATAAGTTAACTATAGTTATTCTCTTATCCGGATGTCCGCACTTTATTATTGTGCATATGTCATTTTTAACATGGAGAAAAATAAGGATGGATAATATAAAATATATGGCATCCGCACGATAATAACGCACGGACGTTCGCATAGGAGTAATATATATATTTCCTTGGCTAGTTGATTATCCAACTGTAGCGAGGTGATGTTCATTTATATACTATTTTGTTAGGCAACAGTACAAATATTTAAACAAAAATTAATTAAAAAGATTAGAATATACTTTGACAACTAATCAAGGCTAAATTTACTTTTATTGAACGTGGGTGTTTGGCTATATCTTTGTTTATTTATGCTTTTACATCTCACACCACGTACGTTTTTGTCTCTTTTTTTGAATTTTATATGATGAGTTTGGAAACGAAGAGAGATTGTGTGGATACCATGTCCGATGATTTTCAGATGATTGCACCATAGCTAGGCACTTACTGGCTGGCACGCATTCTATTTGCATGCCGAAGTGAAAAAAAGAGTAAATTTTCTAAGGTTTGGGCTAGGGAAACTGAGCAAGAACTAAAAAAAAAGAGACAGAAATGTTTTTTTTTTAATTTAAAAAAAGTTGAACATTGTGCTTTTCTTACATGAATCCATTGCCACAGAGTTTGATGACCAAACAATTTCGAATCTTGACGAATTTTTTTGTAAGGAAACTTAAATATAGACGATTCCGATAATTGAAATTACACATCCTTAACATAGAAGAAAAATTCATGTTAGTCTTTGTACCAACAAAATCAAATGGATTAAGTCCTCCTTTTTGCTTCCTTTTTTATATTTTTTATATTGTTTATATTGCTTCTTTTAAAGGGAGTGTCCAATATTCCACAGATGGGAACCACATTGCCCATCACAATGATTATAATGTCCTTAGAAGGGTGGGGCAAACATACTGACAAGCATTCATGGCCATGTTTCACCAGAAAAAGACATATGCCCATGAAACTGGTTGTTGATGGAGAGATGGTTTCAATGAGGCGGACAAAATTTATGAGGTTTGGCAGAAATTCTGTGAACCCAACAACAACCCAGCACTTATGGGAGGGTATAAAGGGTAGGTGGAGGAGGAGGCTTAAATTGATCAACACATTATTTTCTGACCAATAATTGAAATTAATGGCCCCATATTATTTTCTGCGGAATGACTGGCTCCAATTTATTTTCCCCTGTTATTCGTGCCGATTTATGTAGTGGCGGATTCAGTAAATTTTTTTTTGGGCAAAAACACTACTGCAAAGCCACAAATAATTAAGATTAGTCGACTCTTAAATGTAAGAAAAAAAAACAATCATATAAACATATCCACGCACAAATTTGTAACACAACACATTCTACTTAGTTCCTCTATTGACCCCACAAACAGAAGAATGAGAATAATGAGTCTATAGAATAAGAAGAATAACATAAGTAGAGGAGTAGAGCATGTTGCCCCTCCTTGCCCCCACCTTAGTCTTATTTGAGGCATTTTGTCAAACAACTTGCCCCTATTAAATACACAACTTCATAAAAAATTGACACCTTCATAGGTAAATAATATAATTGAGTGAGGGCAAGTGCCTTCATTGGACCCTTAATGGATCCGCTAGTGGATTTATGTATGTCTTTTGGTTTATGAATGAAATCTTATTCTCCTTTTATATTAACTTTTTGTGTGTGTAGTAAAATCCTTTTATATTAACTTAATCAGCTTGTATTTTAACAAAATTATAGAACTTATTTTGTATAAATCAGACAACGAAAACCCTAGCCCTCTCTCCCCCAAAAAACACTCTATATCTGTTTTCATTTTGAGGGGGAAGGAAGCCACCGTTCTTTCTCCCCTCTCCCCTCCTCTCTTCCTCCTATCTACCCTTCTCCCTTCCTCCCATTCTCCCTTTACCCATTCTCTTCTTTTCCCCAATTTTCAGAGATAAAAGGTTTCCTATATTTGTTTTGTAATGATTTTCCTCTACCCATCACAAAGTGGGTGCGTCTCGGCGTCGAATCTCCACCTGCGTTTCGGTGTCGAATGTCTACTACCATCCTTTTTGCGGTTTCTTCATGTTTGGAATAAGTCGAAGATACACTTTAAGTTTTCTATGTAATTTTCACATATCCTTTTGTGAGAGTTTTTCACATCATCTTTGTGAGAGCTTTCCATCTCTCCTATGTGAGAGTTTTATTTGTTTTGTTATGACTTGGTTTTTTCAAGCTTTATCTATTTTTGATTGTTACGAGTTTGCACTCTTAGTTTGGGATGCATATGCCAAAGTTTTTTCGATCCTACATGATCGTTATTGGAGGAGCCCTAAATTTTTTAAATTTTGGTGTTAAATCGCTACGGGGATGGTATTGCCATATCCGGCCCGTTGCCATTCCTACTCGTGGGAACAATACTTGGACTTGCCAAACGCTATACTACATCATTCTTGTGCACTTGCAAGAGCAGCATCAAAGACCTTCACCGAAAAATTCTTGGATCCGCCAATGCATATTCCCACACTTTTGCCTACCAACCTCTGTTAGTTGATTGAAATGCAATTAGGTGTATTGACAAAAAAAAGTTAATCGTGTAACTCCTACTGGCCCAAATTCTCTATGTTATTTGCTGGGCTCAACTGCATAACTAGATGGGCTTAAGAATTTAGAATGGGTTGGAATCATATTGTTAGTCCAGGTTTGGCATTCTTATTGGGGTGATAAGTGATTTTTAAAAATTTTGGGAAGCCACCGTTTGGTAAACTATGAAAAAATCACTTATTATTAAAAATTGTGAGAGAAAGCTATAAGGGAAAGCAACTAATGAGGTGCTTTCATTTTCTGATTATGCAGAATCGCTTTGAAGAGGTCTTGAGTTTAATGATTATGCAGGAATTATTTTCTGATTATGAGGAATTAGTACCAAAAACACTTTTAACAAAAAGTTTACCAAACGCTAAACCGCTTTCTCTCACGGTGATTTCTCTCACAAAGAACTGGACGGCGATTATTTTCACAAAGACAAAGAATGCCAAACTGGCCCTTAGTTGAAACTTAAGAGGCATAGCGCCTGACCCGAATAAAGGTTTGTCGTACTTGAGGCGAAGCATTAAAAAACTGTGGGTTTTTTTTCTTTTTATCAAGATGGCAAATTCGAGCTTAGAACGCTATCACCGTTTATCATTTTTACGTTGTTTGTACGCATTAAGGATGCTTGTGTTTGGAATTATGGACTAGATGATATAAAGAAACGCAAAATAATGCAAAGAAAATAGTCAGTAGAGAAGGCACATGCTTTAAAAGGGCATTTGGAAATGCGTTATGCATGTATTTGTTGTGGGTGATTATTATATGGGCACCCATTTGTGAGTTGAAGTTGAAACCCAAATACCAGGCTTGTGATTTAATAACAATCTTGGGCTAGGCGTTAGGAAGGTTGACTTCTCTCCAATCCGATCATAAAAACCGACACCAGTAGGCCCATATGTAGCCAATAATACATAAGAGCCCATAAGGTGAATCAGTGAATTCTGATTGGGCCTGCAGATCATGAAATAAAATAATTTCATGTAAAGAAACAGAGCGACTGCGTGAGAAACAGGCCGACTATTGGGCTCTGAAAGTGGTGGCACTGCACCGAGCATCCAATTTTGGGTTCTTTAGTTTTTAGTCACTATATATTTTACTAATTTGGAAAACACAAATCCAATTTAACCTAATTAGTAAAAGGTCAATAAATAAAAAATATGATGTAGTTTTACAATCATACATTACAAAAAGCTAAAAATTACAAGAAATGTCATTTTAACTATTTCATTTTTTACCTAATTTTAAAATAATGTAATCAAGCACACTATGCCTCATGTCCAACTTCCAGAAATCCCCCTACCGGTCGGCGTGTCGCCGCCAGCCAGTCCCCGTCGCCTATCACTAGATAGTCGGGGACCAACTTTGTTGCCCTTTATTCACCCTAAAAAGAAGAAGAAGATTTTGTGACATTGAAGAGACTTGAACTTTGACCCTCAAAGGAGGAAACCTCACTCACAAACCACTACACCAAACTTGTTTTTGTGATATTCATTCAGTTACACAATATTTATATAAACAATCAACGGTTAAAAAAAAATCATTTCAACACAAGTTCACGCAGAAACTTCAAACAAAAACAGAAACTACAACAAAAACAAATGTAGATATCAATGATGTAAAAAAAACAAAAACAAAAAATACAATGTAGATATCAAATGATGTAAACAAAAAACTCTAAAAAAACATTTTAAAAAACCATTATCATTCTACAGGGACTTTTCAAAACCTCTAAAAAAAAACTACCAGAGAAGATGAAGAGGAACAGGAAGAGGTATGCAGCTTCTGTTTTTCTTTTTTTTGCATTGTAGTTTCTGTTTTCTGCATTGCAATTTTTGTTTCATCCATCTATTCTAAACCATTATCATTCTACAGAGACTTTTCAAAACCTCTAAAAAAAAAAACTACCAGAGAATATGAGGAGAAACATGAAGAGGTATGCAATTTATGTTTTTCTGCAATACAGTTTATTTTTTTATGCAATGTAGTTTATGTTTTTCTGCAATGTGGTTTATGTTTTTTTGCAATGCAGTTTGTCTTATGGATTGCAGTTTCTATTTTACCCATTGGACTAGGTAGAAACCTTCATCAATTTCTAAAGCTCTTCCACTCCACAAATGTCAGTAAGTTGTGTGTTTTGCACTGAATTATAACATATATTGGATTATCATTCATCATCATCAGCCACACAGCTTAACAAAGGTGTGGTTGCTTTAAATAGAAATGTAAGACAGGAGAACAAAGGTGTGCTTGCTTTAAATGAAGTGATGATATATACATACATACCTTCATTTTTGTTCCAGTCTTTGATTGCACTTAACACAACACCAGCGATATATACTAGTTCTGCTACCTTCATATGTATGGATGGATGGTGGTAGTGCTTGTGAATATAATAATAATAAGTCTGTTGCCTCACAGTCCACAGCTACCATATTGGAAAACAAATATGATGATATGGTTGGAATTAATATATAAGTAGGTAAATAAAAGCTCACTTACCATAAATTCTTAATGCAGATGTTTGGGATGTGAGAAATCTTGGCCACTCTCCATTGCCTTCTTGGTAATGCTCTGAAAGTCTCCCAAGTGCAAAGATGTCAAGAGTCTGCAGTGGAGTTTTGAAGAGGAAGTCTGGCAGTGCTTTTAGCAATTTGCCGTTGTGATTGTATAACTTAGAACGGGATGGCATGATTGTAATTTCAAAATCATCTTTCGTCCACTCTTCCACGCCTTCCCACTCTTCACAATTCAACATGAAGATTGAGTTGATAAAAAATTTGTGTATTTCCATACTTGATCAGAAATTTCACTATCGAAAGCCTCAAATAATTACAAACAACAGACTGCAAAAACATCAAATTCCTATCAACCAATATCAAATTAAAATGTTGAAGAAACACACAGGTCACCAATTCAAGGAAAAATTGAATCAATGAACACATAATATCAGCACAGGGGAGCTAAGCAATCATACTAGTACATGCTGTTCGACCCGATCTTCATGTTGATTATGGTGATCGACTAACAAAACCAGGCCTGCAATCGAGAAAAGTCCAAAAAGATCCCAGATCCAATACGAAAACCTCATTCGAACCGGGCGCCGATACTCGGCTCGCGACAATGACGATCTCCCATATGTGCTCCTTGCTCGCCGGCTCGTCCTCGTGCTACGTTGCTTTGAAGATCGCCACCTGAAGGTCCGGCGCTAGGTTGCTCGCTACCGTTGCGATGCCAATGCTTGCCTGGTACAGAAACGTTGTGGCTTGTTTTCAGATGGTGGATCAGAACGACAATGACTTCATCAATGACAAGGAGCTGTAGAGAGCTTTGTGAGAAAGGGTGAGATCTGATTTTGGGAAAGGCTTTTAAACAAAAAGGGTAAAATTGTATTTTAGCTTTATAATTAGAGAGGCCCAGATTGGGCCTCCTCTTTGGTCAAATCCAAAACAAAATTTGATTCCTATGTATTAAAAACCAAACAGAAATAATCTAGGTATCAAATCCTTATTAGTAAAGATTCTTATGGCTAATACCTAACAATATTGGGAAAGGGAATTTGAATATAGGACTTTTGGTCCGAAGGTGTAACCATTTCAGTTTTTGTTGTTGTTACCAAAGTTAAAAAATGAGGTAGAAATTCACACCCACATATACTATAGGGGCTTGAATCGATAACTACTTTGGAAGCACAACAAGACATGAGACAATCCAACTAAAACACCTTATTGGTGGTGTAAGTAGACCTGACAATATCGAACACGACCCGTTAACATGATACGAATTCGCACGAAAATAACAGTATTTGGGTATCTCTTAATGAGTCGGGTTGAAAACGGGTGGACCTTTTAAGTTAACGGGTCGTTAATGAGTCATTCGCGAATCACCCATTAACCCGTTAAGAAAGAAGGCATTTTTGTAATTGTACATTCTAAAACTAAACCTAACCTAACTCACTCAACCGGAGCAGCCGCCTCGCCCACCTCTCTCTCTCTCTCTCTCACGACTTCACTCTCTCCATCTGTATTCTTTCTTCTTTCCTCTTCTCCTTCATACTTAGCCACAGCCGGCGCCGCCTTCACCTCACAACTTCACCACTCTCTCTCTCTCTCTCTCTTTCTCTCTCTCTATCGACTTCACACCATTCTCTCTCTCTCTAAGGTTGGGGATGACATACATCTTGGAAGATCTAAAAGAAACCACAGTGGGTATGATTATTTTTAACCATATTTTCATTCTTTATTTTAGTTATGGTTGATTTTTGTTTTTAGGTATTCAGTAGTGGAAGATCTAAGAAATGTATATGAGAGCAGTGGAGATCCTGTCTGATGATGAGGAGGTCGAGCAATCATTTGTGGCTTTTGCGGAATTTGAGGAGTGGTGCAAAGAAACTGATCGAGCAAGGTATATTTATAAATTTGTGCTTGATCATATACCCAAATGAAGGGCTGAGGATTTATATAAAAAGTTTGTGTGTTTGAGAAGCAATATGGAGATAGACAAGGCATTGAGGATATGATTGTGGGAAATAGGAGATTTCAATATGAAGATGAGGTTAGGAAGAATCCTCTTAATTACGATTCTTGGTTTGATTATATAAGGCTAGAAGAGAGTGCATGAAATAAGGACATAATTAGAGAGGTTTATGAGCGAGCTATTGCTAATGTTCCTCCCGCTCCAGAGAAGCAGTATTGGTAGCACTACATTTATTTGTGGTATGTGGTACATATACCGAGTCTTGGTTAATCTATATATATATATATATATATATATATATATATATATATATATATATATATATATATATATAAAGCAAAAGGCAGTATGGTAAAACATTCAAAATACCAGAAAATGCCATTGATTAATGCAAATATTAAGAATTGAAATTATTAATTAAATGATGATAATATGGTAAATTCACACTTTTTCATATTAAAAAATTAAAATTAAAGGAAAAACCAGGTAATAGATCTTATTTTTATGAAACACAACTATCCATTATCTTTTTAATTCTAAAATAAATTTAAAATTAAAAAAACCTCTATGCGCCGAAGCGTGTGCGAAGAGGCTAGTTAGTGATTATGCTTATGATTTGAATTCCTTGCTACTTATTTTGTTTGAATAATTGTTGCTGATTGTTTGTTTCTTCTGTAATGTTAGGATCAATTATGCACTATATGAAGAGCTTGATGCTGGAGACATGGAACGTACACAAGATGTATATAGGTATGCTTGATTTGTTCAACCATGGTTTTGTTGATGTACATGGAGATCATTTTATTCCTGAACCCTGCCATATTTTTCTTTTGCAACTAGTCAACTGTCAAAAACGGCCTTGAGGGTGTGCAAGTGGCCCCATCGCACAGGGCCTCGAATTTTTTTATGTGTATATTATATATGTACTTGAGCGTGCATGACAATAACACAAACGACTATTTGGTTGAGTTGGAAATCAACGCCTTAATTTTAGTAGGCAAGTTGGGTTGGAATCAGTATTGTGTCATTCAGTAGTTGTTGATCGGTGCATAATTACATATCATTTTGTACCCTTCTAACTTATGATTTGGTTATGTTTTTGAGTTAAACTTGTGTTTTTAATTTATTTTGTGCTTGTTTCAGTATAATAAGCTTAAGACTCACTAAATGCATTTTGGAGACAAGTTAGCTCAAAACGGTGTCTGCAGATCAGTCAACTTCACGGATTGGACTGTACTTGCTCAAGAAGAACCAGATAATGAGCCATACATCATTGGAAAGATAATTCAAAGCACTTGAAGATCCATATTTTTCCAGATTTTTCAGAATGGAGGAACAAGCCCAAAACGAGCCCAAAAGCATCTGCAGTTGCTTGGTCATGATTAGCTATGCATGTGCTATTGTTGATAGTTATTGGTCATGATTAGCTATGCATGTGCTATTGTTGATAGTGGGGAAGAAGTAGATTTATTTGTCATAATTGAAGTGGGTTGTGTAAAGAAATAAAGAAAGCAAAAGCATCAAGTGGGAACTAGCCAAATGATGAAAGGAAGTGGAAAGAGCCATGTGAAGATTGAAGTAACCAAATGAAAAGATGAATGCAAGCATGCATGTGGTGTAACCACAAGAAGGAACTGAAAGCTAGAAGCCTTCCCACGTGAAGAGCTTCCAATCAAAAAGAATATTGCAGCAATAAAGAGAAGCTCCACATGCAATTGATATCGAAGCAAGGAATATCAACCAAAAAAGGTAAAAACATGTATGGCAGCCCACGTGAAAAAAATGAATGAATGTGCAAGCAAATGGAATGATGGAATGATGGGCTGTTGCAATTCAAGTTCTTCATTCTCTATAAATAGAGAATGTTGCTGCAGTTGGAAAACACACCCCAAGGGGGAGCTCTCAAACATCTCTCTAGAGCTCCTCTCCCTTCTCTCCCTCAAATTCTCTTAGTTTTCTTTTTAGTTCTCAATTGTTGTAGCAAAATCCTTTTACTAAATTTTCCTTTAAGTTTTTCTTAGTTGTAATTTATTTTTCATTGTAATGTAAATTCTTTTATTAAGTTTTCAAGTTTAATTAGTTTTCAAAGTTTCAATTACGGTTCTTGTTCTTATTCATTATGCTTATAAGTTAATATGCTTGTTTGAATGATTGATCACCATTAAAACTTGTATGTTAGCTATCTTGGTTTGAATTAAGAGAAGACACCATGCATTAATTCGAATTGAACTATGAATAGGAAGAGTATGCATGGACATTCGACAACAGGGATTAGATACATGCTTGGTTGTTTAAAACATTCTTCTTTGCTTAATGGATTTCTAATGCTTAATTTAGGTTCAACAACAAGGATCTAATTACGGAATTAGGAATACAAGGTTAGGACCAGACACCATGGCTTAATCATACTTTAGCTAGAATCAATCTATGAATCTAAATTGAACTTGGTAACTAATTTGCTTGAGTTAATTAATTTCTTTTCTTTCTTTCTTTCTTGTTTTATTTATTTTCTTTTCATTTCTATTTTGTACAGGGAATCAAATTGAATCAATCTATCATCAATCCTCGTGGGATCGACCTCGTACTTACACATGCTATACTACCCAACGCCTCGTGCACTTGCGAGTTAACAATTGTGTTTACATTTCTTCTCTTTTTGTTAACAAGAAAAAAAAAACGAAAAACATGTTAAAAAAACAAAAATAAGGAAACACACCAAAGAAGATGAAAGCAATATATACAAGTTTTCTCCAATCAACCAAAAAAATTTGTAGTGTATGTTTTCACCCATTCAAAACAAAACAAAAAAATTTCATGTCTTCTTCTTCCTTTTCCTTTTTCTCAAATTGAAACATTAAAATTTTTGTGAATTTGATTTATGATTGCCATTGCATGCTAATCGATGATGAATTTTAGTTATTAAAAAAATTACCTTATGGTATTAAGTCATGTCAAATTTTTTTATCATAAATATTTTCATATTAGATGATGTGAGGGCTCCCGTTTAAGTTTTGCACAGGGCCCTCAAAATCTCAGGACCGACCCTGTCAACTGTATAAGGATACATGAATAATAAATAAATCTTGTTCGTTAGTACATGAATTGCTACTGTGCTCTGGTACTAAAAAAAAAGTTCTATTCTAGATGTTTGTTTTATGAGGATACACTTGAAAACTATTTCCAAATACAACTCATATTTTACATTTGAGTAATTTAGGTATCAAATATGTCCCTTTGGCTAACTTGTATTTACCATTTTAGTTTGTCATGACAGTGTTAGGACTGATGAGCTTGTCAGTTATGTAGTAATCATGATTTCTTGCAGTTAGTTTTTCAAACATGTTTTTGTTGCACAATCATTTTGATGGTTTACAATTTGAAGATTGTGCAATTCATACTCCAATTATTCAATGAAACTGGAAACTAAAACACATTATTGACATGTATAGATTTTCATTTGTTTGCTCTGATGTGATTAACATGAGTGGACACATCCTTAAGACATTGACCAGATTTCTCATGAACTATAATTTTCCTTATAGTGAGATTGCATAGTTGTTGAAGGATTAAAGTTTTGAGATTATGTTCATGGCAAAGGATTGAAGTTTGGAGACTATCTTCATGAAGGAAACCCCAGACTTATGCATTTTCTCCTTAACATTTTATTAAAAACTTGTTTAAATTGAGATTAATTTCAAACTCACATTGTCTAAATGTTTTTGTTTGTTTTTCAATGTGTAATGTGTAAGACTTATTAAGGATTTCAGCTTTAGTTTTATTATTTGTCTAATTTGAGGTGTTTTCATTTAATAATTTGTTAAAAAAATAGTTTAGTTTTGAAACGGGTGGAAAACGACCCATTAACTTTAACGGGTAGTGTCGTGTTATTCACGAATTTGTACGGGTCGTGTTTGGGTTTGGTATTTCTCACCCGTTAGCTTAACGGGTCTTGTCGTGTCAATCCGTTTTCTTAACGGGTTGACCCGAACACGACCCGTAACCCTCAAACATGATTCGTTTGCTAGGTCTAGGTGTAAGGCCATTTCCAACCCAAGGGGTGGAAACTCAAATTTTGAATTTTGCGTCCAAAATTCATCTCTAACCCACGTATTTGGGGTGTAATTTTGGGTGGAATTCAAGTCTGGGTTTTGCCTGGACTGGTAATTTTGTGTGAAGCCCAACCCCATGCTGCGCAGCCAACGTGAAGAGAAAAAGAAATTGGGCACCGCGCGACAGAAAACTGTTGGCCCTCCATTGCTTCAACGTGACAAGTGGCAGACGCACATGAAGGAGTTGTAGGAATCCAACGACTAGATTTCTAGATTTGAAAGTTGAAGTGTTTTTATTTATTTAAATAAAATGCAACAACTATATCATGTCAACGGCCATGATTATTTTCAAGCAATCTCAACAGGAAAATTTCACATCCAACAGTAAAAATAATTTTTATAATTAATTTAAATCATCTCCAACCCCAAAACTCATCTCAAACTTTATAAATACTCATTTATTCGTTAAATAATCTATCAAAATCATTATGTTTTGGATTTTGGATTTTTAAGGTTAAAATGTTTAGGAAATTAAATCATGAATGTTGAAACAAAATAATTGCAAGAAAAATTAACGACAAAAAAAAAAATTTAGGAGTTCACCGTTCTTAAACCATTTAATAAAATTACGAACTCAAATTATGAGTTTACAAAGTTGGAGGTAAAAACCGTTTTAGTCTAGAAAATACATGAATAGTTGTGTTTTGGAGAGTAAAAATTTAAGTTTAGCCCGGACATAGTTAAGGATAGTCTAACTATTTGAGCTACAAATTCTTTTAAACGTTCTTGTTCTTATAAAAATCTAAAATTAACGTTCAACTGTAAATTTGTAACATAAATGAATCAATAACTCCGCGCCTAATCGCGTAAAATAATAACACTAGGCAAGGCATTATCGCATACAATAATATCTCCACGTGAGGACATGATGTGATCATACGTGCATATCCGTTAAAAAAAACAAAAATTGGTCAGAGGCGCGGAGGTCGGAGAAACCAAACCGGGGGCCACGCAAGCAATTTCCTGCAAAAGCCAAGGGTAATCTCGTACTTACATTCACGAGATATTTTCCAAGCAGTAAAATATCTCAGCGTGGACAATCATGTGATGAGTGGAACCCACCCACGACTCGTCCCAGTCAATTTTTTATTATTTATTATTTTATCGTTTTCAACCAGAGTTCGCAACGCACCGAAAGCCACGACTCTATCCTTTCCCTATTTGGCAACGAGGATAATACTCCGAACCAAACAAATCACTCAGCGAAAAACATACCAAACACAATGACGTGTCAAGATAAGGATTTCAAAACCGGGATAGAGATATTTTCACTCCCCTCACCAAACATACTGGGTTTCGATTTGAACCCGAGTAACCAAACAAACTAACCCTAGTTGAGGGGCAAGAGGCTCTATATAACGTGGCTTTGGGCATAGCCGACCTTCGTACTCTCTCGTTCTCTTCTTCCTTCACCCAAAATTTCAGTTCTTTTTTCTCCGGTTTTAAGTAATGGCCTCTGCCGAGATCGAGTTCCGTTGCTTCGTCGGAGGGCTCGCCTGGGCCACCGACAATGATGCGCTGGAGAGGGCCTTTTCTCCGTTCGGTGAGATCATCGAATCGAAGGTCCGTTTGACGCAGAGATCGGATCTGACCCGATTCGGCCTCGCGGCCATCTGTTGTTCTCTCTCTGCTACTTGATCTTCTGTTTCTCTATGTTACTAGATCTATGATTCTCTGTTACTATATGATTCTTATTATTACTCACTCTCAGAATCGGGTACGTTCATCTTCATCTTTCTCTCCCAAAGATTGAAGATCGATCGGTTCCTTTTCATTTTGTTTATTATATTATTGTGTATATGTTTGATTATACGCCGTCGTTTTTGTGTTGATGAACGGATCTGATTCGATTTGGTTTGTTTTTGTGTTTCCAGATCATCAATGACCGTGAGACCGGGAGGTCCAGGGGCTTCGGCTTCGTCACCTTCAGCAACGAGAAGGCAATGAAGGACGCGATCGAAGGCATGAACGGCCAGAACCTCGACGGCCGTAACATCACAGTCAACGAGGCCCAGTCTCGTGGAAGTGGCGGTGGTGGTGGTGGCGGTAATGGAGGTTACAGCCGCGGAGGCGGCGGCGGAGGATATGGCGGTGGCGGAGGTGGCTACGGAGGTGGAGGTCGTCGTGAAGGCGGCGGGGGTGGTGGCTACAGCCGTGGTGGCGGTGGCGGTGGATATGGCAGTGGTGGCGGTGGATATGGCGGTGGTGGTGGCCGTCGGGAAGGAGGTTATGGAGGTGGCGAGGGCGGTGGCGCTCGCTACTCCAGGGGAAGCGGTGGCGCTGAAGGTGGCAGCTGGAGGAGTTAAATTTTAGGGAATTTAGTGTTGCTCTTTGAATTTGTTAGGGTTTAGGTGGTTTCTGGATCTGGTTCTCTGAATCTTTCTATAGTTTGATGGTTGTGTGTTTTTTTGCTCGATAATTTTGATCGATGACTATGATGCTCTATGTTACTTTTCGTGTATTTTTGTTCCCAAAAAAAATGGTGTTTGAGAAATGAAGTATAATTCTTCGTTCGCATATCTCTGTGTTCTTTCACTTCAATTTCCTTAAACAAATGCAAGCAAATTTCAATTGACTTATATTGTCATATGGTGATTAAAATTTGTTGAGATCAGATTAATTAAGCTAATATTCCCTGTCAAATTGAAGCGTAAGTTCCAATACTAGCCGTGTTTGTACCAAAATAAAAAAGCAACTCATTCGTATTTAAAATTTTTTTGTGGCGAACGGGTTCTAGTCTTACGACCTGCGTTTGAGCAAAGTGAGCGACAGCACAGGCCCTACACTTTGAAAAGGGCCCTACATTAAATATTAATTTACATCAATATGTTGGCTTAATAATATTATTATTTTGATGAATGTGAGTTTATCATGTTGTATGGATTGTTTTGGTTTCTCCAATATTAATGTTGATTTTCTTATTCCTATGTAATATTGATTTTCATGTTGCCCAATATATAAAAGACCTCAAACGTTCAACTTTGTATGCATTTTTTTTCTTCCAGCCTGATGTATCTTATTATTTTTTTTCAAGCTTCAGCCTTCAACCACTCAACTCTCTCTCAAATTCTCAAATTCTGTTTTTCCTATATATTATAGTTTTTTTCTTCGTTTTTAATAATTAGTAATTTGATGATCACAAGATTTTGATTATATAGTTTGATTATTTATTTTACAAGATTTTGATTATATAGTTTGATTAGTTATTATATAGTTTGATTATTTATTTTATAATTTTTCGTTCAAGACTTTATTTTAAGAGATTCTCTTGTTGTTTTGGCACAGTGCCCGTAAAATCTCAGAGCTGCCTATGTCTAGTAACCATACGACATCATACTTGTATGTATGTGAAATTTCTCTATACCGCATCATAGTTGTATGTATGCGAAATTCCTCTCCCTTGTCATAGTTGTGTGTGCGAAATTACACTATTGTAGTTCGGTAAATATCACTTGTATTAAAAAATTTAAGGGTAAAGTGCGGTTTCTGAACTATAAAGCGATTCAAACTTACCTCCTCGAACTATTTCGTTTGCCAATTTAGTCAATTTCGTAATAAATAGTCAATTTCCACTTCTAGTTAAGTTTATCTAATTTCATCCATTTTTCTGTTAATAAACAAGGCAAATTTGTAATTCTAACTTAAAATTCATGAAAATATTGTAAATAATTAACTTTTAGAAGCAAAAAAATCTTTGGGGAGAAGTAATCGGTGGGGTGGGGGTTTTGTGGGGAGAATAAATTTTTTTCTTCTAAAAGTTAATTATTTACAATATTTTTATGAATTTTAAGTTAAAATTACAAATTTGTCCTTATTATTAATGTAAAAGTTGATGGAAATTAGATAAACTTAACGGTAAGGGGAAATTGACTATTTATTACGAGTTGAGGGACTAAATCGTGAGATGAAATAATTCGGGGTAAGTTCGAAATGCCTAATAGTTCGAGGGCAAAATGGCTAAAAATCCAAAATTTAATTATGGTAAATATTATATTATTTGTTTTATTAGCGTAACACTAAAATTGTATCACAAGTTTAACCATGAGAGTTTATGCTTTTAATTTCAATAATGCCCCAATAGAATTGAATATGATTGCAATGAGACATTCTTCAATAAGTATTTAAGTCAACGATTGCCTATATCCTTCTAATATATACTATTGGATTGCATCTAAAAGACTACCAACACATTTAATAAATGCAATCCAATTATCAAAATGAGACGTATATAACAAATTCTTAACATAAAATATTTATTTAAGAATCTTTTTAATTGTAGTAATTTGCGTCCAAGTCGAGGTTAATCTAGTAATTTTGTTCCTAATTAACTTTTATACGCTTCTTGTTTATTTATCGTAAGTTATCCTAATATGATTTTTGTTGTTGAAATTTTATAGGTATTTCTATGCTTATCTTTTTAATCATTGGACCGTCTGCGTGGCATGAAAATTATCTTGGCACCAATCGAGGGGGAATCTTTGAGATTTATGAAGTTTCGAATCTAATTAATTAATGACAACATCTTTTGCCACCAACCAATGGGGACACTTTTCAATTATGAGCGCTTAATTTACTATTTAATACCCTGTAATTTTTTATTCAAGTGTAAACGGGATGCATTAAATACGGCTAATCTGAATGGCGGTCGGCCAGATCTTCAATTCTTTGATTTGTTTTCTAGCTTGATACAAGATTTGATTTGAAATTCCATTTACTTGCTTGGAATGGGAGAAGTATGAGACGAGTACTCCCTCGATTCAATCTATAATTAATAGTTTTAGAGGTATTATATTACCGATTTTAAAGAGGAACACATAATTTTAAGAATTATAATAATTATAATACCTATATTAGTAAACAGAGAGAGTCGGAAATCAAAATCATTTCAATATCCATTTCAGAAGGGATATATTCAATTGAGATTTTAAAAGATTATTTTGAAATAATTAATATGCGATTAGATACTAAAGCTTGTCGGATATACTTCTCATTCTTTGAAGACAACGATGAAGACGGAAATGATGATTTTCTAACTTGCCATCAAAACTTTCCATGAACCTTTCTATGGGAATAAACTTTTGAACTTTTCAATGGTTTTCAGACTGGAAAAAGTCTTCCTATCTATCATTAATCCCATTTTCACACTCCTATCTTCCTTTGTCAGAGGTGGAAGTGTGTTTGGGCTACACTTCTAGGTGGTTGCATATGGCAGGGTTTAGCCTAGGTAGCTTATAGCTTTTTTTGAAAGCATCTAGCCCAGCTCTCACTAGTACAATGAGCCCCAAACCAACACAGTAAAAAGCCTTCCAAAGGATAACCAAGTCCATTACACCAGTCTTGACCCAAACAAAAAAAAGTCCATTACACCAAAAAATTATTTCCCCACTTTTTGTTGTTTGTATTGGGAGACCAATTTTTGTTGTCGTTAGACCATCTTCAACCCATTTGGCCCTAAACTCAAATTGCCCTCTCCAAAAGGTAACTATTTGGATTTTGTCCAAATTGACCATCTTCACCAAAAAATATTTATATTAAAAAAAAAAAAAACTAAAACTAAAACACACACTCTCTCTCTCTCTCACATGTTCTCCCACCCCACCTAGAACCATCCTCGATTTCTTCCTCTCCCCACCTCCCCACCCCTCGGCGATTTTTCCCCAGCATTCCCCGCGATTTCTTTCCCGACCCATCCTCGGCTAGTTCCACCATTCTTTGACCCCAAAATAAATATAAAAGCCTATTTTTGTTTTCCCAATTCTTCTACTTTTCTCACTACTTGAATAATACATAACCTTCGCAGCTTGAGGTAAGAAGAAAGAAGAGAGTAAATGCATAGACACAAGTGAAATTCGAGAGAGAGAGAGAGAGAGAGAGAGAGAGAGAGAGAGAGAGAGAGACGATGAAAGACACGGACTCACGAAATCTCCTCAATGAAACCCAAAGAACAATAATAAAGTCACAAGCTCATGTAGGGGACTTTTTCTTGCAGCAAGTGGGGCTTTGCAAGGAGCAATCTGATGTAAGTGTCCCCTTATGTCCGAGTTCGAAAATTAAGCCCCAAGGATGCTTGAAAGGGTAGTAAGACCTTAGGAGACACCTTGGTTACCTTCACTAATGAGAATAACAACAAATTACGGATAATTTCTTGGTGCTTACAGGATAGAATCTTAGCTTGGCATGAGAAGCTTGTGGCATGGGAGCAAAGTTGCCATGAGTTTAGTACTAAAGAGAAAACGAGTGTTCCCGGGGAATTATGGGTATTAAGAGAAAGGATTTTGAAGAGAGGTTTGGTTGAGAATGAGGGAAAGAAAGGAAAGGATGGCTTGGGTGCTATTTAGCTTGACAATGACTCACAAATGTCATAACAGCATGACAGGAGGGAGAACTGAGGAAGGAGATGAACTAAGCACGAAAATTGCTGGTTTCAAAGTAAGAGAGGAAGCTTGCCCTCCGGTTTTGGATGATTTTCGTTGGGTGGAAGAGGCCCTATTTATAGCTGCTGAATTGTTCTTCTCCAAGAAACCCTAATGGTTTCTTTCCAATCTAGCCAAACTTTCATTTTACTTTCTTCTCCTCCCTCTCGACTTACCTTATGGTGGCAAAACTCAGCTACGCCCAATCCCACAAAATCGAGATTTTGGGAGCTCAATGCTTCTTCCGCCGCTGCAGGAGAGCTTCTATTTTCACCCATTTCCTTTCTCTTATTTCTTCCTCTTTCCATGGCCACATCTGATGAAGGCAAGAAAATGGGTATGCATGTTGGTTTAAGGGATGGCATCCTTCCCTGCGTGCCAATATCCCTTGGTCTCTTGGATGCTCTCACTTGGAACTTGTTCCTTAGCCTCCCAGCAGCCCTTCACATGTGAATTCCTTTAGCTTCTTCGTGGCTTTCTGTCAGCCAAGTGCCGAGGGCCTTGGACTCCTTTATTCAATTTGTATGGGCTTTTTAATATGGAAAGCCAAGTTATCCAATAAGTGGGCTAAGTGTATCAACATTTGGGCTTCATGGGCTATCCAAGGTAATAGGCTATTTTTTCACTTAGGTAATGGGCTGTCTTGGTTAATTCTAGTGGGCCATTTTGGTTGAGATATTTTCTCTCTTGTACTTACCCATGTTTTTGGGCCTAAGAAATGGGCCTGAATTCGAGGCTCCCAAGTGACCGGAACTTCCATTTCTCGGTCCATCCATGGGTCTCATGACAACTTATTACCATCCATACCACAACCTACTCAAGCAAGCCCCGGACATTTGAGTGGCTTGGGCCCACTTAAGCTTGTAGTGCAACTGGGTGTGAAATAATAATTTCCCGCTTGGCATGGCATGTCGCTTGCGCTTTATTTTTATTGCTCTAAAAAGGGGCATGATACTTACCTTAGCATGGGCTTGTATTTCATAAAATTATCTCGCTTTCTAGCATGATAAATTATTTATTTAGCATGGCACGTTGACCGTAGCTTGTACATGACGGGCCTTCGTGTACTATGACATGTGACTTTTCTCCATAAAATATCGTATTGGGCAGGAAATTATTTGGGCCCAACCATGGATTTTTTGGGCCTCAAACTCACAAAGCCTCTTTTCGTCTCAGCCAAAGACAACACCAAACTCGTGCTTCAAGACCCAGTCAGTTCTCTCCCTCTCTCTCTCTCTCTCTCTCTCTCTCTCTCTCTCTCTCTCTCTCTCTCTCTCTCTCCGTACAATACAAACATGAAGGTTATTCTTTTCTCGGGTTTGATTTTTATTAATTGGACTTTGTTTTTTCCTTTTTGTTGTTGGTAGATACTGAGGTCTGATCCGATTGAGACAGAGGAAGCTGTGCTTCAGTTGCCTTCATTTCCTATTAACAGATTAAAAAATGCTCAACCCAAAATGAGTTGAGTTGTTGTTGTTACTCTACCCTTATGGAGAATGAATTTGTACTTTCTTGGATAATGAATGATGAATGATGAATTATGTTAAGTTTTTTTCTTTTTAATGTAAAATTTATGGGTGAAAAAGCACTTCTTAATTCCAGTGTTAATTACCATTTAATTTTTGTTGGGCAAAACCTAGATTTATTTATTTATTTATACATGTTGATTTTGAATCTTCGTTGGGTAGCATTACTAAATATGTATTAGTGCTGAGAAACGGGTCGGGGTTGGGTTGGGGAAAGGAATATGGGAAAAATCGTGGGGGGGGGTTCTAGGTGGGAGAAGAAGTTGGTGGGGAGGGGAAGAAATCGGGGCTGGTTTGAGGCGGGGGAGGAGAACAGTCAAAGAGAGAGAGTGTGTGTGTTTTAGTTTTTTATTTTATTTTAAATATAATATTTTATTCATATTTTAATTAATTTACTTTTTAAAAATAAAATATGGGACCCATACAATGCCACGTAGGCAACTAACGCAGAGATCAAACGAAACCCTAACGGCGGAACCACATTGTAACAAATTTAAAAGACCGGGGTATGTAATTGTTAAAATTGAAAAGATAGGGACTAACATGACTTAAGGGTGTAACCATAGGGTACTAAACTGTAATTAATCCAAAAAAATAGCCGTTTGAATTGTGTCGTTGGATCCCAACGATAAGATCACCAGGGCTTGAGACCTGGCAATTGCAAAGGGAACCAGCTCTGCATCATAGTAACCGCCACCCGCAGGTTTTTCCTCCTTGCACATGGGCTGCTTCTGGCTTAGTGGGCTCCACAAAAAAAATTCCAGTCCAAGCAATAGTTAGACTGGTATTCCACCCTACTTTTGGGGTTTCCCAAATTTTAGCCCATTGCTTTTCTTGAGTTGGGAGAGAAATTGGGCTAAAATTTAGGATTTTTTTGAGTTTGGCCTGCTGGGTTGGACATGGCCTTACATTGATTGATGGTTATTGGTTTAATCATCGTTTTGCCACATTTTTATTAGTTAGTTAACATTCACTCGCCCATCCTTTTGAAAATTCATGGTTAAGCTTTTGCTTGAAATCATCTAACCATATTACGTAAATCCACGTCAGTTTCCATTTGTAAGTGTTGAAATTTGGAACGGATGAGTTTATAACTTGCCACATTGATAAGTCCATAAATTTCTACATTTATGTACTCTTTATACTTAGTTTTTGTAGGAGAATTGGATTTAAAAAGGACTTATTACTTTATTTTCTCCATTTTCAGATTTCTGGAGCAGTTAATTGGTTTTCTACGAAAATACAACTTTTTGGAGGAGTTTTTGTGCAAGGCCAGTTGGAGATTGAAGCTAAGACCTTGAAGATAATTGTGGAGTTTTTCTAAAATTTTTGGAGCAGCCAATGAGAACAGTCTTTGAAGTTAAGTCAGCTTAAAGTGCAATCCCGTCAGATTTGAGTTACTGTGCGAAAAAGGCAATTTGAAGGACTTCCCGATTTTTGCTCAGGTCCTGCGATATATGGTTGGAAAGATAAGACAAGGATCTAAAATTCTCATATTTTTCCCGATTTTTCTTGAAGGAGGAACGACCCCAAACGTGCAAGTAAAGAAACTGACGTGTTATCCCAGTCAAAGTTGGAAAAGGAGTCAATTATTTACCCATTTTGGATTTATGTGTTAATTAGGTTTTTCTTTATTTTTGGGCTGCTGTAAAAGCCCAGCTAGGTAGGAATAGGATTGTGGTGCTTTATTTAAGCGTTAGAAAACAACTCATTTAGGGTTACGCAAGATTTGGAGAAATTGGAGACGCTGGAAGAGTACCACAATTGGCTAAGTTTTATTATTTCTTCCTTATGTTTTTGCTTATGCCGAATTCTATGACTATGTGTAACTAATTTTCCTTTGCTAGGGCATGATGTAGCCCTAGTATGATGATCTAGTGTTCTTATTTTACCTATCTATTGATTGCCGTTTGATGTTGGATTCTTAATCACCGTGCTTAATAACTTGGTTGATTATCTTGATGTTTGATCACCATCTAGACTTTTAATTGAGTTAATCGGATGCAAATTAGAGTAAATACCATACTTACTTTGAGGCTTGCTTCTTGTGATTAAGATTTGTTATTCTGCCTAGGGTAAATACCATACTCCTAGGGTTTACATGCTTGTTGGAGGTTTTCACCGATCTTAATGAGTTTCTATGTGTTGATATTTGACCTAAATACCATAGGCGAATTGCATGTAGGAATATACGAGTTAGCCTAAATACCATAGGTAATTCATGAAAAAGGAAAACTAAGCGGTGACATCAATTGGATAATCAATAGGTAGGTGAATAAGAGGCTAGATTGGATTACTAGTGGTGAATTCATTGTCCTAGTGCTTTTATCAATTTGAATTTCTCATCTTTGTGTTTCGCGGCTTTCTACTTGTTCTGCCTTTTAATTTCGTTGTTAATTAGATCATTCATTCAAAAACCCCCTTTGTGTTTACGTGAGTATGCTACGTGTTTAATTTCTTGTTTATATAATTAGAGTAGTTAAAGTATTTTGTGAAGTAAATTAGGTTAGACTAATTGGAAGTTGAACTCAGTCCTCGTGGGAATGACCTCGTATTTGCCATACTAAATTACGATTGACCTTGTGCACTTGCGAGTATAATTTGTGTTTAGACTAATCTTTATAATCTCCATTTTGCAGGTTGTCTAAAATTCACAACACACATCCTTACATAAAGTGAGACAATGCATCTCACCTACTTTTACCTAAGGACTAAAATATATCATCAATATTATCGTTTTTTCGGGTTTAGGATATTTTGGAACATATACATACACATATTGTATAATTATCGATGATAATATCAATATTGATAGTTTCTCACACGCTTCAACAACATTTGGGAAAAATATCGCGATAGTATCGAGATGATGAAGACAGTGAAAAATTTGAAGCTTATAGGAACTCTACGACAGAACCTGACCTGAATTCTCCCTCGAAATCTGTGTCGAACCCTGTAACCCGTCCGACATCCAACCGATGTTGGGCCCACTTACTATATGTACCCTCTTCCCCGCACAATTGAGAAAAGGGGTCAAGACTTCTATCGAAATTTTGGCAGAGTCTCCTCTGAAAAACGAACATTTTCCCAAATTTTTCACATGTAAATATCACAATTAAATATAACCCAACTGCAACACACACAATGAAAGGCACACACAAATTACAAAATGGGCCTTAGGCCACAATTTCAACCCTACTCGAGCAATATCAGAGCAATCTAAAGAATGCAATTTAGTTTACATAATCAAGTACTTAGGAAGGAAATTGAACGTCCTACACTGATGTCGAGAGCACTGGGAAGGTGACTTGGCTTGAGTTTACTAGCCGCTTCGAACTATGACTTAGGGGGCGCAACACAGAAATTTGAGTGGACAAAAAGAAAGTTTTGAACATACTTGTATTTGAAGATACTAACCCCACCTTTTTTGAAAACGATGTCAAAACATGTAATGAAATCCTTTACTATAACATACTTGATTTGAAATTCCTTTGTAATCCCATACGCCCATATCATATATCATAATAGAAATCCCAAGAGACTTTTCTTTCGAGAATTCAATGACGCACTTAAAACAATTCAAAGCGTAACTCAAACAGATTATTTTGCGGCTGCACCTAGGTTAACCTTACTGAGGGATCAAGCCACTCGTACCATTTAAATAAAATCTACACACACACACACACACACACACACACATATATCCATACACCATCATCATATACCAGAGGAAACAATTCAACACGGGGACTGTTTGACTAGTCCATATGCCAACATCGAATTGGCCTTGTGATTAAGGATGAACTGTCCAATCGGGGGACTTCCACTCCTAGCTCACACGTTGGCATCGCATCAACGTTTAGCTGAATCACTGAACCAAGTCTTACGCGCCAGACTGCCCGTCAAGGCCTTCAGTACACCCAGTCAAAGGTGCCCGGATCAACACATCAATATTACTACACGCTGGCATCCTTCATCGTATGTGTGGGTAAAATACCAGTAACCAAGAGGTGGTACATATCATGGTGACACTCAATATCCCAGCCATCAATATATACCTTTACAAATTTCGAATCCCCAACAACATAACCCTAATCCATATTCATGCTGAAACATCATCATTCACACTCAAAATCCATATAGTTTATCATTAGCAATCAATGCCAGTAATAACATACGGTATTATAAGACCATAGTCAAAACATGCGTAAAATCTCCTTATTTCCATAAACCAATTAAACCATGTTTTCCAACAAAACTCCAAATACTCTAATACAGTATCATGCACCATGAATCCCATAGTTGTTGTAAAATTCATTTATACTCTTACACAATTAATGAAAAGAATATGACTCATATCATATGCGGAAAAAGGTTTTATGGTGTTCATACCATTTAAGTTACATTCAGCATTCATACTAGCCGTCTCCATATTCATATCAAGTTCACTTAAAAAGACTTATTTCATGAGAACATCTTTATCTTATTTTAGTAGGAAATTCATTTATGTATGCAATTCAATATTTGGAAAACCGTGCACATTTAAAAATAAATGTCCACTAACTGAAAGTCCAAGCTAGCTTGACCCTGGAGGGTCCATCCTGTTGGCTACGTCGATCTTGAGCACCTATTCAAGATAATACCAAGGATTGAATTAATAATAGTACTCAATCACGAACTTAAATTCAAAAACATGTTCCTAGGGCCATTATAGTACTTTCCAAAAAGTGAAATGGTCTCAGAAGACCCATGGTCAACTGTATCGTCAAACTTCCCATTTTGGTCAACCTGGCCCGCAGGGCTCACGACATCTGATTTCCGATCCGAAAGTTCCTATAGGTCCAACAAGGTCTACTTATCAATTCCCGAGGGTTTGGTCTCGATCGAGCGGTCGGATCACTCTCGATCGTACAATCGGACGTCGACCGATTCACCTAACCCTAGAATTATTGATTCGGAGTATCCAGGACTCCGATTCTCTATCAACCAGTTTCTACACGATCCTAGATGTACGAGGAACAACATATTTGAAAAAGGGACCGATCGAATGGTCCAAAGCTATTGAGCTCGGATATCACCTAATAGGTGCAATATCCATTCAATAGTCAAACGGCAACTAATTCTTAATCCGAGCATACTGTCATACTTGGGAAAACGTAAGGAATATGTTAGAACTCAACGGGCCACCACAAGGTGGCCCACGCACCTCCACCCACCACCGGTGGTGGGTGTCTTGAGAAATTTTCGGTGATCAGAAAAACTCCAAATCGCCTACCAATAGATCAATCACACCTAGGGGACTCACTTTTGGTCTTGGACCCCGGCCAGAAAGTGGCCGGAACTAGCCAAAATCATGGCCAAAGCCTCCAGAAATGTGGGTTCCAAATCGAATCCTCAAACCTCAAAATATATCGAAACCAAGTACAAACAGCTAGAAAACGAAGAGTAGATGAAGTTTCATACCTGGATCGAAGAATTTGGTGGTTGGAGCCGCTGGAAATATTGTCAGGAAAACTTAGAAAATGTCGGCCCTTTTTCGAGCTCAAAGAACAGGGGAAAATACATAACATGGTGCCGACAACACTCCAAATCACATTTTCAATAATCAATATTCAAACTTTCGTTCATCTTCTAATTTCCCAATTCACACGTATGTACCCAACCCCAAAGCAACAGACACCAGGATATATATACGTCCAATAATCCAATGATCATTTTATATACTCAAAATAAGGACATCACCGTCCCAAACATATATTTCCATTGTTAAAATAGTCGCAAGCGTCAAATGACAGCATATCAAACCATAATCAAATAAAATGTCGTATTCATCGAAAATCTATATTAAAAACCGTATTCAAATCACAAGTCAAGAAAATGTCAAATCATATTAAAGTCTCAAGTCGAGAAACGTCAAATCATATGCAAGGTTGTTTATTCTCTGAAAGATATGCACATTCAAAACAAAGTCCACTCATACATAGTCCCAAGCAGTTTGACCCTGGGAGGGTCTCGCCTGATGATCACGAAGTGCCTGAGTACCTATTTCAAGAATACGAGTACAAGATTAACAAACCGAACCTTGAACGACAACCTTAAAGTCAAACCCTAACAAATCTTGACTCAAAGTGTGCGTACGCTTGTACGAAGAATTCTAAGGTCAACGACGTTCGTTAGAAGACGAAACGACCTTGGGAAACGCACGGTCAACCCTTGGTCAAACTTTTCCCGAATAGGTCAAACCCTGGCCGTGGGGCCCATGACCTCCAAACTTAGATCCGAAAGTTCCTACAGGTTCACTATAGCTTATAGAACATGTCTTGAAAGTTTGGAGTCCAGGTTCACCGAAAGTTCCTACAGGTTCACCAAACTTAGATCCGGGACTCCAAATCACGATATGTCAATTCCTACACAATCCTAGAAATACGGGGAACAACATACGTGAATTCGAATTCGATCCAACGGTCCGAACACATCGAACCCAAACAACGCATAATAGGCATGGGTTCGATCGAGGTTCAAACGACGTCTGAATCGAAATCTGAACATACGTACGCGCTCACGAAAACACGAGGGTTGCATTGGAACAAAGAAACACAATTGCTACAGTACCCAAGTGCCGCCACAAGCCCTGGCATGGCGTGGGTGTTCAGATCAATTTTGGGCGTTCGGGTTTTCATCGAATCGAGGCACTAGACTTATACCAAAATGATCCTGGGCTTGAGTGGAGTCCAAAACTGTGGACACTCGGCCAAGAACTAGTCGTTAACTGGCTGAAAAATTGAAATTGAAAATACGGCAAAATCTAGGGTTTGAGATCCGATCGTTTCGCGTACAAATCGAACGATACCAACTATACAGGAAGCTAGAGGAGGAAGCGGGGACTCGATTTCATACCTGGATCGACACGAGAGGTTGCCGGAGACGGTAGAGCAACGCTTTGAACTTCCGGTATTTTTGCAGTCGACATAGTCGGCAAACAGCGAGGAGATGGCCGGAGATGTGGGGTGGGTTCTGACCGCACGGTGATGGCGATTTGATTGCGACCAGTGCCGTCCCAGCCGTGGTCTGTGTCCCCGGAATCGAAGATAGAGAGAGTGCGGGTCGGGAAGAGAGAACGCGAAGAGAGAGAGAGAGAGAGAGGTTTACGTGCTTTCCGATTGGCAGTGTGTCTTTTATAATATTTTATTCAATTTCGTAAATTACCATTATGCCCTCTCACGCTCAAAAACTTCGTATTGAGGCGTGCTGCCCGTCAACGGACTCGTTGACGAGCCGGACGCAATGGCACAACTCGCTTCGCCAAATTCTCGTCCGAAAATAAAGTTGACCAAATTGACCCTTAATATTATTTTAATTATTTAATTCCAATTTTATTAATTTAATTCCTTTTTAATTACCCATTCATATTAACTCAATTATTTAATTTATTTATTTCTAAAAGTGGGTCAGGGACGTTACATATTTTAATATTTGATATTTTATTTTAATTAAGGATTTTGACCTAAAAGTAAATAATAAAAAAATAAAAGAATTCTAATATTTTTTAAAGGCTAAAACTATCTTATCTCTTTTTTCTCCTTTTCTTCTTCCTTTCCTTCCCAGCTCATCTCTTTTTTTTTCTTTCTTTCTTCCTTCCCAAGCCATCCTTCTTTTTTTTTTTCCTTTCTTCCTCTTTTCTTCTTCCTTCCCTCCTTTTCACTCTCTCTTCATGCTGCACCCCAACTTTTAAGGGAGCCAGATCCACTTTTGGGTACGTGGTGGCTGAAAACACCCACCCCCTCTCTCTGGTTCCACTAATTAATGGTTTGGGTGGTGATGGTGGTTGAGCTGGGTATGTGGTGGTTGGTTATGGGTGGTGATGATGGTTTGATTGACTGATTGGGTGGTGATGATAGTACGATTGGGTCTGTGGTGGCTGGTTATGGGTTTGATGGTGGTGGTCTGACGGTCGTGGACTCGCAGTGGTGGTGGTTAAGCTCGCGTGTTTGATGGTTTTTGTGGTCAAGCTCGCGTGTTTGATGATGGTGGTGGTGGTCAAGCTGGCGTGTTTGTTCAGAGTAACACCATCGTTATTTTGCGAACCACGTTTCGAGCTCGCTGTATTAAACAAGCGAGTCCGATGTTTTTCCCCATTGGACTATACAATCCCATTTAAGTTAATCCCCTCCCTTACCAAACATAGGTTTCAAATACTATTTAACACAGTTCAGTACAGTGAGGCATAGTAAAGCATGCCAAATATGGCCTTTGTATGTTAGCCTTTTGTTTGGGCTTGTGTGGGTTTTATGCTTGTTGTGGGATTTTGCCTTTTATTTGGGTCTCTTTTATTGCGTTGATGTTGATCTCCGTTTGTTGAGTCTCACTTGTATGCTAAGTATTTATGCCCATTTCTGCGTTTCTAATGAACTCTAGTTCCGACAAAAAAAAAAATACTCATGGATCTTTTTCTTTAGTAGCGCCTCAGGGTCTCATTAAAACACAAAACTTTGAGTTGGGTTTTGCATCTGTCATGAGTGAACTACTCAAGCTTTTCTGCTACGTGTGGGATTGTGATTTTACCAAAATCCATTTATCCAATTTCACCAGCTCTTAATCTGAGCTTACATTGAATCGGTTTGTGTCTACGGTCAACAACTTGATAACAATTTCTTGGTGAGCCCAAAATGGACGGAAATGCTGATTTGTGGTGCTTCTTTAATGGTTATTATCTGTGAGTCGAGTCCCAATATCAATTTTTGCGTGGTTGATCTCCTAAACTTTGCTTCATATATATCTTGTTCAACAGATATAAGCCACAGAAGGGTTATCAATTCACAAGGCCCTTCAATATGTATCTATCCTTTTGGAAGATTGTTTGGTTCTGGATACCAATTTACGGTACGTTATATAATCTTAACATTTAGTCGATATTGTATTAATTTTGGTTTACATATATTAATATCAACCAAATATTAAATATATATCGACAATATATCAGATACTGTAAATTAGTACTCAATATCAATGAATGAGTGCCCTTTGTCAGATTGATGTACATTAGTGTGCATATGCTAAACTTTTGAATTTTTAGGGTTATTATTATCTAAAATGGTATCATAACTAGAATTCTGGGTGCAGCCGGTCTTGGGTTCAAAGCATCTAATCTTTTCATTCCTCTACTTCTTTTTTGAATTGCAAGATGCGTGACAGGGCTGCACTGTGTACAATTATCTGCCTCTCCCCTTGTAGGATGGAGTTCTATTAAAGAGAGGGTCGTGATTTGATATACATTATTAGTCCGTCACCTAACAACACACAAAGCACTCCAAGTTACAATAAGTTTTTGGCTTATTTGTTCAAATACCTCTGTGGTTTACAAATTACCTCAGATTGCCCCCTGACTTTTATAATGGCTCAATTTCCCCCTTAAACTTCCATTTCGTTACTAAGGTTGCCCATTCCGTTAGTTTTCAAATAAAAATCGTTAAAACCGCTGAAGTGGCATGAGTATTTTGATAAATTTAAATATAAAAAATTAAAAGCCAAATTAAAATATGTATAAAACATTTTTTTTTGGAAAAAATTGAAGCAAAAGAGAAAAAAATTCATGGACACCCTAGCAACCCCGATTTCTTTCTCCCCCATTCCCCCATAACCACCCCTTTCCCTTACGGATTATCACCCACATAACCTCCTTTTGAATTATCACCCCTACACCCTAAACCCCAGCAACCCCGAATTCCTTCTCCCCTCATTCTCCCATAACCACCCATTTTCCCTCATCACTTGGATCCTCTGCATCTCTTTCTCCTTTGCGCTCTCTACCCCTCTCTCTCTCTCTCGCAAATTCAAAAACCAACAAATTGAATGAAAAAAAAATTTGAACACCGTCGGATCTCGATGGGGGTTATTGGTGGGTTCTAGGGGTTAGGGGTGGGTTGCGGACTGGGTTAGACTCAAGGTTATGACTGAGGAGGTAGGAGAAAGCAGAAATAAAATAAAATTTATGGGTATTTGGGTGTAGGGCCTAGGCCCCTGGGGAGGGGGAGGTGGTCTAGGGTTAGGTGGGGCTGAGTGGTTGCTTTTGGTTTAGTGGGGGTTGGGTGGGGATGGATCGAGGTGGGGGAGAAAGCAAGATAGAGAGGGAGAGGGAGAGAGGGAAATCTGAAAGAGAGAGGGAGGGGGAGAGAGAGGGGCTGACAATTAGTGTTTTTAATTTTTGGCTTATTTACACATATGCCCCCCGTGCTTTCAAACGAGTCTCAGATTACCACTTGTACTTTGAAGTGGCTCAATATACCACCCATACTTTCATTAAGTGTCTCACGTTAGTCATTCCGTCAATTATGTGAAATACAAGGGCAAAATAGTATTTTTTTTATTATTTATTTTTTATAAAAAAATAAACAGAGAAACAGTGTTTTTTAAATAAAAAAAATACAAAAATACTATTTTGCCCTTGTATTTGACAGAATTCTGACGGAAGGACTAATGTGAGACACTTAATGAAAGCATGGGTGGTATATTGAGCCAATTCAAAGTATAGGTGGTAATCTTATATTCATTTGAAAGCATAGGGGGCATATGTGTAAATAAGCCTAATTTTTTTATAGTTAAATTTACCAAAATACCCATGCCACTTCAGCTAATTTAACGGTTTTTATATGAAAATCAACGGAATGGGGCAACCTTAGTAACGAAATGGAAGTTCAGGGGGGAAATTGAGCCATTACAAAAGTCAGGGGGCAATTTGATACAATTTGTAAACTACGGGGGCATTTGAACAAATAAGCCTAAGTTTTTTCAGACCACATCATTCACACAAGCAGAACTTCCCATGCATATACATTCATAAAATCCTTCCAATAAACAAAATCACCAATTTAAATCTCTATTTCCACAATTCCCCTTTTTAATCAAAGATTCCATCCAGAAGGTGATTTATGCTTTGCGGCCAACTTAGGACCAACAAGAGAGGTTTGGGTGGTGGACTTTGTCCCTCACTATTGAGTAGTAGATTCCCAATTCCAGAGTTCTTTAACATGTAAATTAAAGGGCTTAATCTGAATGATATTTTGGATAAATACTCTCTCCATCAACCAACCCAAATATAGAAACAATAAGCACAAAATTAGGCTCAAGGACCGACAGAGTTATATGTAGAGTCCAAGCTTAACCACACTTTCTCCAACTTGTAAGGAAGGACCACACTGAAAGAGAGGAGGGAATCAAGAGATTTGGCTTTCTAGATAGACTATGCATGATAAGGATTCGAAATATCGATTGCTAGGAGGGCGTATGTGCACTCAAGCCATCACTTATTTCGTATAAATTCTTAGAAAAGTTGCTCAACGTAGTTTTCAAGCTAATGATAAGTGATAGCCCCATTAGCATGTGGCCAGTATCCCATGACCCTGACTGATGCAACTTGACCATGGAGGCCACATTTAATTTCGATGTTTCAGCATGTGCTGCAGCTTAAATCAACAGAAAATTAGTGTTGGCTAATATCCTGTTTGATAAGATAAGAGATCAATTTGTTAGGGACGGCAGGGTGGCACAAATGTATGGAGAGCAACATGGTTTCGTAGATTAACTTTCGGCGCAAGAAACTGAATTTGAATGCACGTCATAACGAAGACAATCCATATGTTTGTAAAGAAGAAATTATGGTTTAAATTACACATTGTTGTCAAAAAGTTGCAGGAACCATACACTACATTTTCTGAAATACACAAATATGCTTTTCCTGCCATTCTAGTCCTATGTATGCCTCTGGACACAAAAACTGGTTATGTGGATCTTAGAAGTCTTGAATTGACTAAACTGAGGTCTAGTTGCATGATTTTGCAAATGTAGACCTATAGGCTGGGGCTACCTTAACCAAGTTGCAGACTAAAGCCATGGCATCACATAGCCGCCCCTCTAAAATCGGATGCCTCCTACTTAACTTTTTATTCTTAACAGATATTCTCTAGACCAAAAAAAATTCTGTCACTCTCGTGATTGAGATACGCCTTAACCTTGTGTTATGCATGCAAGTTAAATATGTTTCATCTGACTATACTTGAAAGGTAATAGGAAACCCCTAATGCTGTTATATAGCTCATGTGCCTAACAGACATGCAACTAGGTGTTCCAATTTGTATTGTTTTTTTTTTTTTTTTCAGAATTCGGGAGTGTTGATGATGCTAAATTTACAGGGACTCAACATATATGATGCAAGGAATAAAGCAACGCAAGATGAGGAGGTGATTTTGGGTATAGCCGGTTGTATGCAATGTTTTTATCTCTCTTTTAAAGTGACTAGTCACGTGATGAGAGAGATAAGAATATGGTTGTATACAACTTGTGATAGGAAAGTTTCTCTCCAGTACGAGGGAAACACAAATTCCTAAATTATCACCAAATTTGGGTTCTTGTAACAATTTGTAGGCTGAAGGAGAGAATTTATTCAATAAAATTAGTGTGTCAAAGACTAAAAACAACTAAACTTCCTCTAACATGGAAAAAAGTGAGAAGTTTCAAAAATTCAAAAACCACAGATGGACCACTTTTAACTCTGGCCAGTGAAAGATTCTATCACATTATTGCAAGTAGTTTGCCCATGAGTTCATGATTAGGATGATATCAGTTGGGATATGGTTGTAACTCTTGATCACTAATAATATTAGTTAAAAAACAGATTCACAGCCAGCCAGACTCAAAGCATCTGTTCAACCAAGAGAGTTTAAAGTTCAAACTTGAAACACCTTTTTCTTTAATTTGAGAAATAACCAAATGTAGCAATTAGAAAAAATGATTTCTGGATCAAAATGAGCTAAAATCTGAAGAACAAGTGGAAGGTTGTGGGAATTGTTGTCTGTGACTCCAATGCATCATCCTGAAGCAACAGCTAAAGACAAAGCAAAGATCATTATGTGGATAACCTTGTCATATATAGCAAGTACAGCAATTTGTATTTCTCCGTTTAACTTTAGAACTGTTTGGCCCAAGAAAGGGGCAAAATCATGAACATCACAACAATAATTGATACCAACAATTATTTGCTATACCAGATTTCTACAAACATGGTTTTTCTGCATTACCCTCAACATTATTTGCAATGACAATTAAGAGGTCAATCTTAACCCTTTTCTTTCCAAATGGTTGGACATGCTTTTAACCAGATGGGTTCTGATTGAACTCTGATTAAACCAAAATGATTGAAATTTCAGGGTCTGATTGGAAGGAAATCTCTCAAGTACAAACCACTGAACACTTTGTGAATAAAGCAATAGGTTTATGTGGCAATGACCAAACTATAAAACAAAGGGCCCCAACTGCTGAAGAGTTAGTGACATTATGTTGACCTTTCCTCAGAGAAAAAACACAATTGAATCATTGTACGGATCCACTAGAGAGCCTGGAACGTTGTTCAGGACAGAGCACACTAACAAGGTCATTTGTCCCTAGCAGCACAGAGACAGATGCCTCTTGCTCTGAGAAACACTTGTGTGGAATCAAGATAACACTACTTTTGCTATCCCGGCCAATCACGGTGTGGCACTCGTGATAACTTTCCCAATTGGCATACTGTGATTGGTCGGAGATAGCAAAACAATGCTATCCTCGTTTCACACAAGTTTTTCTCATCTTCCTCTTGCTGTGAAACTCTGTAAAAGAAAAATAGAAAATAGAAAAGTGAAGGGAAAAAAGGCTTGTGATGTACACGTGAAAGTTTAGTACGGTTATCTGATTGACTGTGGTTTTGAGCATTAGACCCACCTAAAGATCCTGCAGAGTTAGAGAATAAAACAGAGAAGGTAATGATGTAATATGCAGGAAATCTCAACAGATGAAGCAGGTCTCACCTTGAGAATTTCCACTTTGTTTTTTCCTCTATTGGTATGCTTAGCTTTCAAGGCTCTAAAACCATTTGTTTAATCCAGAAGCTGGCAAATTACATGGGGCCAAACAGCTCCATTTTTTCTAATTTCGAGGATAAGTTGATTTGCAAAACAAGCAAAGAGAACAGCTTCTAGGTTCTCCGGTTTGACTGTTTTTAGAACTTTTAGTTTCCCTCTCCATAAAAAGTCACCGCCCTCATTTTAGACCAATTAAATGAACGAGTGAGCAAAACACGAGTAGTGTGATATTTCTTTGTTATAGTCTGGATAATAACTTATAAAAGAAAGAAAGAAAGAAAGAAAGAAAGAAAGAAAGAAAGAAAAGGACTTGAATCAACTTTATTGATTTTTCATTTATCAAAAATTCTTTGAGATACTGATTCTCCTGTAATTGTTGTTCTTCATCTTTGTTTGCGTGATTGAATAATTCTGTGGTAGCTAAGGTGACCAAATCATTCAAATTCCACATCATTTTTCCAAGATTTCTTTGCCAACTGGCATTACCCCACCTCACCCCCTCCACTCCCTCCTTATAAAGAGTAGGCATTGCCAGCACTCAGCACAAAACACACCCCTCCTCTTGAGTCTTGACTTAAGTCTTCTATATCGACTCTTGTTAGGAACGCTCTCTCCTTTGCCTTCCAAGCTTTTCCAATTTGTTTCCACACCACCCTTTTCACTCTACACCCTCCTCCCCCATAGTGTTTCTCAAAAGACCATTTTAGTCCTAGAAACTAATGGCATCAAGCTCAATGTCCTCTTGGACTGCCAAGCAAAACAAAGCCTTTGAGAAGGCTCTGGCTGTGTATGACAAGGACACCGCCGACCGCTGGTATAATGTTGCCAAGGCGGTCGGAGGCAAAACCCCGGAGGAAGTCAAGAGGCAGTATGAGCTTCTTGTTCAAGATGTCAAGCATATTGAGTCAGGCCAAGTGCCCTTCCCAGACTATAGAACCACTGGAGGGAGTAGCCATGGCTACACGAATGATGAGGAAAAGAGGTATCTTAGAGGTATATTATATATACATAAACTATTGTCAAAGTCCTCCACCTAAAACAACTGACTAGTTATAAATATTGTTACTTAATTCCAACTCTTTGACCCAATGTGAAATTTGTGCTTAAAATATACATTTGTTCCATTCCCACATCACCAAGCTTTCCTTTCCATATTATTCTATTCCAATGCTTTTATAAGACTATGTCCATTGACTTCCAAGACCACTATCCTACCAAGTTGAAATTAACTTGAAAAACACTGCTGCAATTCTAGCTCTTGGCTTTACAAATATGGTCAATTCATTTTAGAAGCTTTCTTCTTGGAAACCAAACACTTCCAATTTCATACATACATACATATATAAATACATATACATACATATATATATATAATATTTATATTATTGGGTCTCCAAGTGCCTTGATTAAACCTAGTTTTACCTCTACTTACACCAATTTCATATAGCTAGCTTCCACAACAGGTAAGAAATCAACTGCATGACGCCATTAAACTCCAAATCTTTCAATGTTTTGCAACCCATTTAGCAACTTTTACATGCTTTGATATTTGAGGACTTTTACCACTTCATATGCTTCTAGTCAATGTCATACACTAAACCAGAAAAAAAAAGAAGCCAATAATGAAAGCTGTTTTGACTCTAACTACTTATATTTTTATAGCTAAAATAGAGCTAATAACCCCATTGAATTTTGTTGTGCTTAATTTGCAGGATGAGAAACCTCAAGCTCCACTGAAGCAGTGCAAGTGCAACTCCATCTACCCACTAGTTAATAAATAAAACTTCATTGCTAGCTCTGCTCCATTTTAATATTCAATGACACTGTGGTCATGGTAGTTTTAGTAGTTTGAGAAGTCACAACCTGTGATTATTCTATGCATGTACTTTCAAGTAGTTTCTTTGTTTTCTTGCCGCTATATAAGCTTATGTATGTATGTATGTACGTACGTACATGTGCATGTACCAAAGGCAAGTATCATGTACTTTGTGATTCTACGTGTAAGATTCAACTGATGGAATCTTAATTTATGTGTCATATAATCATATGAATTTGTATCGATGTATTCAGATATTATTCTTCTCCATATAACTAAAGCCCAATACATAAAATTACGCGAGTAGGGTACAACATGTTCTAAATGCTTTGCTATTAAACATTAGCTTATTAATTATAACTAGTAAGAAATAAAAAGAAAAAGAAAACTAATTAATATGTCTGACCTTAGAAATAGAACAAATGAAATATGCAAGGGATGAAAGGAACAATATGAGGCGGGAAACCTTTTTGTTTTAAAAGACAACACTCAGCACAAAACTAGGGGTGTGCACGGTCCAGTTTTCCTCTTGTATTGGAACTGAAACCAAAATGTACACACGATCCGATTTGGTTCGGTTTTTATAGTAGGTGCTTAGAAAAATTGAATTAAATCGGACTTATGCAGTTTCAGTTCGACTCGGTCCGGTTTCTAGTTTGGAAATATAAAAATTTAAAGATGTCAAGAATAGAGCACTAGGATGTATAGAAAAATAGGAAGAAAAAAATATGTGCAAATGATAAAATAAGAGAGAAATAGGAGAAGAGAGAAAGACGTGAGAGATAAATAGGAAGAGAAATATAAAGAAATATGTGGAAAAGAGAGAAAGGAAACACAATAAGAACGGATATGAAACAGATATTTTATCATATGAATTATAGGCTGGGAGAGATTTTATCTCACTGAATTTGCCTTTGGGAAGAAAAGAAGAAGGCACAAGTCATGTACACAATCTAGGTACGTAAAAAAGGAAATAATTTATCATGTTGTAGTGTTTTTAAAATTCTATTCTATTAACAAATATTCAAATCATACACTCCATCATAGTATAATAGATATTTTTTTAAAAGAATTGATTAATCCGACGAGAATAAAGATAAAGTCCCATTACTCATGTCAATATCGACAACAGTATCGTTAATCGAGAACGATGAAATTTATAGTAAGAGGAAAATCTGTGGACTTTAGAAATCGTGAGGGTTCCAGTCCCTGTATTCCCAAGACAAAGCGGTTAAATCCCTAAGTCAACATATTCCTAGTAGAGTAGGGATACCAAAACTATTCACTAAATTTTTGTTCACCTAATGGTGTGGCATTGTTTGATTGATTTAAATCTGGTTTAACTTTAAACACTATTTATTACTAACGAGAATTAACACATCTTTTTTTTTTTTGAACAGATTGATGACTCTAGCATTTTTTCTTCTTACAACTTTTAAAATATTGTCATGTTATCCATTACACCGCATGGCAATATTACCGTAGCATTCTATAATTTCTCCACATGGTGGATAATATTCAAGAAAGTTTTTGGTTTCCAAATTTCTTATTTGTTGGAAATAATATTTATAAGGAAATGAAACATTATCATACATGTTGAAGTTCAAAATTTAGCCCCGCTTTGGTTCATGGGCAAGGAGGCTTGGGATGGGAAATCAATTGCTTTCCCATATTTGGTAAGTCTAAGCATGAGAAATGGTTGTTTGACACATAAGAAAGTAGGAGGAAAGTGAAGCCCTCCTCCTCCCTTGGGTTTTGTTTTCCCTCATCATGACAAAATTTGGGAAAATGAGCCAACATTAATGCACATTTTTCATGACTATTTTGTCCCTATTAACAATTTAGAATTACAACATATATCATTCAATGCATTATTTATTTATTTATTTGATTTAATATGGGTATAATTGGAAAATTATACAAAATTTGTTTTCCATTTCTACTCAAAACAAACATGGGAAATGAAATAAAGTGATATCTCTCGGTTACTTTCCCAGCATTACCAAACATGGGAAATGAATCTTCATTTCCCATCCTTTGGGAAATGACATGGGAAGTGATTTTTTCCCATCCTTTGGGAAATGACATGGGAAGTGATTTCTCCTCAAATACGTTTCATGAACCAAACGGGGCCTTAAGGATTTGTGCCCGTGCGTGTATCATTATTAATTGTTGAAACAATAACACTTGTGCCACCAAATGATGTTATTATTATTTTTGTATTGTTTTGAGTATAAGCGATTGGGGTTTACACAAATATTTATTGGGTGCCCGAGGGTTTCAAACCTCTTTCCACATGGGTGAAGGTGGAAGGGCTCAGCCAACTGAGTTGTACTCCACTGGCATGTTATTGTTTTATATGTTGATATATCTGGTTAGATATGAAACTTCATTTATTTTATCTAAGATTTTGTCAAGTCATCAATGAAGTCTAACCCAAAGGAAAATGACATTAACTTGCAGACTGCCGATTGTATTAAAAACATATATTGTCATGTCAGCCATCGCATAACATATGTAAAAGAAACACTAGAACATTGTGGTTCAAAATTTTAGGATTTGTGTTTTTTTTAAACTACCACATCAGTTGAGATTTAAAATTCTAAAACACATTCTTATTTTACTGTCTTTGATGTCGTTGGACTAGATTTGGGAAAATTATGGCGGTTGAAAAGGGTTTTAGAAAAGTTATTTTTGAATGTGATTATGTACATATCGTTTCAGTTTTTGGGCTTGCTCAGGTCATTGGAGAAGGTTTACCCATAGTTGCCATATTGTTATTGAGATGGTACCCTTTACACTCCGTATCCTTTGTACTCTTTTTTCTTATTGATCTAATAAACTCATATCGCCTTTTTATCAAAACAGTTAAAAAAGATATTATTTGCAATCCAAAGTAAGCTTCTTGCACGCCTTAGAAGAACAAATAACATTTCCCTAGTCTTATTGAAATCTTATTATGTCATACCTGATTAGTTTAACTATTCAAAGCTTAGTGCTCCCTTCACCCCCAAAACCCCAACTCTCACCAATAAGAAAGGAAACAAAATCTACATCTTTGCTGGTTTAAACTGGACCCAATACAAGGTTCCATATATTCTGCCATGAATACACATCCAGCAATAATGGCAGGTAGGGTTTGCTCTTTGCACTTGCAAGCAAACCAAATTTCTTTGAAATTTAAATGATTTTAGGGAGGGGTTTGTTCACCTACCACTCGCAGCATACGAGAGAGATGCATGTGCCTCTGCCTTCAATCAATTAGTATGTAGTAGAATCTGTAGTAGAGTGTAGGTCAACCAAGTAAGCACATTCAAACATGTTTCTGGTGCCCTTATATTATATACGAAATTTAAAAAAAAAAAACGTTTTCACTATTTTATTCACTTTCTTTTGTTAATCTCAACTCAAGTGATAAACATTTCACGTGCTTATATTTGGATCCACTTGATACTTGAAACTCGTTTAAATCCCAACTCTTTCCTGTGCAATTCAATTAATAATTTTTAATTTATCATCAATAGTCTTTTTGTTATTATTATTTTAAAAATCAATGTTGATATTTTGTCAATATTTCCATACCGATAGGTATTTACGAGAAAAACTTTTATGGGGATATTCCTATCATGTAACAATAATCAATGACATAATAACTTAATTAAAAGATGACTTGTGTTCAAAGTTGATGATCGGTTTTTATTTTTAAACGAATGTCATCTTTTAACTGTATTGTTACTCAGCACTGTCACATGATAGAAATAGTTCCACATAAGTTTTTGACCATGAATTGTAAAGAAAGGAGTTCAATTTTAATTTAGGATTTAGGATTTAGGGACCCTAAAATGTGTCCCTCAATGGAAGGGGATATACATACATGCCTGGGTAGAAATTACCTGCAAGAGAAGGTAGCATCATAGCATAAAACTATCAAAGGAAAGCAAAAAGGGGAAAGATACAAAGAAAATTAAGAGGTAAAAATAGAAATTCAAAGAGAAAATTAAGAAAGGAAACAAAGTACACAAGTACCTTAAAGGAGGTGGAGTTGATTTGTAAGGAATGATGGAAATCTTGTTATCTTGATGCACGATGAGTGATGCTGCCTCCGAAAAACAAAAGTTCGAAAGAGAAAGAAATGGGAGATGGTTAGGGGAAGATTAGGGTTTAAGTAGAATGCGAGTGAGTTCGAGTCGGGTTTGGCTGAGCTAAATTTGTATATGCCCAAAATTCTCTTGATTATGGCCCAAGAAAGCCCAAAAATGATTTTGTATTAAAATAAATCCCAAAATGTCAGTGGTGTGGTATAGCTCATTTGGTTGAACTCTTTCACCTCTACCCATTCCCTCAATCACTTGTACTCAACACAAAAAAATGGGGATATTTTAAGATACGTTTGGGTTTCCATTCTCCAACTTGCTGTTATTCTAATTGAATCTATTATCCAATGCTGGACGAGGCCCCATTCAATTCCCCCGTCCTTTCTTTTGCCCTTTGCAATTTGCAAGGTTTCTTTCTCTATTTGTCCTTTGCCTTCCACCAACCTTTTCCCCCTCTTTTTTTTTTTTTTTCAAACAATTTATCACCTCTTATGCTCAACTCTACATTTGGTAGTCCCTACAACCTATGAGGTGAGGTTTGCAGTAATTCCTACCAAAATCTAATGGCTGTTATCCTGAAAATAAGACAGATTGGAACAGCTGAGATCTGCCACATAACAAACTACCGGCGCTCAGGCCCTGACAGATTCTACATAGAAGACCATAGAGGCCAATGATAGACAAAAACTTCGCCCAAACACAGCTTTTAAATGGGGAGAAAATGGTGGCGTAAAGTAGCAGCCCTGCCACTTCACAAGTTTCACAATGATGAAATGTCCCCCTGTTGATAGAGCAAGCTGATCGTACGAAGAAACAACAAATGCATCCCTGTTTTAATCTCATGTAGGAGGTCAATTTTCTATTTGTTTTGCTACTCCATAATTGATCACTGACCAAATTCAACACTGACTTGGCACATACAGAAAAAAAAAAAAAAAAAAGTAGCAAAGCTAAATACATCACAAGAACATAGTCATAACACTAAGTAATCGGCTCCATAATAGTCACCAGTTAACCTTACAAAGTTAAATTTTCTCGTTCGTCAAACTGAAACTGCAGTGCCAAAATTTAGGAGAAGCTATTCTATTTTGCCACTGTGGTTTGAAGGGGCAGAGAACTTTCAACTTCCTTGGTGTCAGAATTCCTCTCAGCGACAATCTTTGACATGCCAAACATCTGAAAATGAATGCACAATAATCCAATCAGAATCAGAAGCAAACCAATTGAAAAACGAAAACATTTTTGGACAAGCAATATTAGCTTTTAATTTGAAGTGGGAACAAACCTTCTGCACGGTCTTCTTGAAGCAAGTTTTGTGTTCATCCATAGAGGCATGGATAAAGTCATCAATATGATCCTTCACATCCTCCAAGAAACTGGCTTGTTCACTCTTCTTCTTTCGACATGAAGTGGTGGAGGGGGTTGCAGCGGCAGGCAATGGCTGTTTTTCATGTTGACTTTTCTGTGATTCCATCCTCAGTAACACCTGACCCAGAAGTCAGTCGTTATAAAAGATTTGGATGAGATGATTACAATTGAAAATAATGAAAAGCAATAATTTAAACTTGTTAGAGAGTTACCACCACAATCATGACATTCAATCATAGTTATGACTATTCAAGGAGTATTTCCGTTACATTGTTATTGTATTTTAATTATAGCTTTATTGTATTGTAATTACAGCATTTAGGTTTGATTCAATTCCTACACTACTACCGTTGTAAACCCTTTAGCTTCCTCCTATGCGTGTATATAAAACATGTACCCGTGAACTGCAAAGATATGAAAATATCCCTTTTCTACATGGTATCAGAGCTAATGGCTAACGCCGATTAGCGATCTTCCAGTTGCCAACATTGAGAGTCGTTGGCGCTCTCACTCCTCACCCGTAAGGGTGTTTGTTTCTGTATAGTGCTTTTTCCTCTCCTCTTCTCAAAGATGAATATGTTTTTTCTTTCCACCTTAGCTGTAGCCACACATTTCTTTTACCACTGCAACCTTTTCTTCTGTTAGCCCGTTATTTTTTTGTCTCCGCCACGCCGCCTTCATTGCGACCATCTCCTCCATCGAAGCTCTCGTGGCAACCCCGCACGGCAGCAACATTTAGCTCCCTTGGCCATGATGGCCAGATTTCTATTTCTCCACGAGCCTCGTCACCGCTCGCCAAGCCTTCTCCTCACCGGTCTTTATCTCTCTCATGCCGTGCTATCATGCCGTTGTTGTTCTCTTTGCACAGCCGCTGCCTATCCCTTTTTGGCTCGCTAGCCCCTTGTTATCCATCAATGTTGAGCCACTTCTCTCTGCTGAAACCGAGCAGCAAAATTTTCCTTACCCTCTTGAGCTTCTTGCTCTCATAAGTTCCCTCTTTTTGACTGTTTTTCCATTCGAGACTACTCCTCTCTAACGTGGTTTCCTCCTTTATTTTCTTTGTCCCTATGCATGCCATAATGATCCCAGTTGATGATCTTTCTTTACACTGTTTTCCCACATGGTTCTCTTCCCATATTTTCCTTTTGTTTTGTCTCCGTGGTTCACCTCCTTTTTTTTTTTCATATACTTCTTTTTGTTATCTTCTTTGCTTCACTTTTCCACTTTACAAGTTGAAATTCTGGCTTGTTGAAATCCCCAGTATGGGCTATCGCCTTGTTAGTTTTGCAGGGTGCAATAGATTTTCCCATGTACCTAGAGCTGTGTTTCCTAGGTATACCCATTTCTTTTCTCTATCAGGTTATCTCTTCATTGGTCATGAGCTCCCTTGAGCTCTCTGGTGTATTTCTTGATTTCCTCTTTGCACGCATGGTTTTATCTATGTTTGCCTCTTGACTTCAAAGACCCAAACTTTGCTGGGCTTTTCTTCACGTCTCTGCCGACCTTTCTATTCTATCTGCACTTCTCAAGCATTCTTGACCTCTCTTATATTTTCTGTGAAACTCTTTGCTACACTCACACATGTGCTTCTCTTTTCCCTTGCTCACATGATCGCATCTCCAACTGCGCCCCTCTATGCTATGTCAATCTGCTCCTTGGTCGCTTGAGCTCCCTCTCCTTCTATATCTCCCTTGTTGGAAAAACAATTCCTTCTATCTCTCCTTCTCTGCGTATCTCTCTGGTCCTCCAGCATCATAAACGAACTCTCAATTTCACCTCTCTATCTTAGTCTCTGTTTCTAATTTCAAGCTCTATCTTGTTGAAGGTCGCAACTCTCTTTCTCAGCCAGTCTCTTTCTCAACTGCATAAATGCCCCAAGCACCCCATTTGTTTCCATTCCACAGTCCACTTCTATTTATTAAATTCATTTTATCAAGACATGTGCCTTTCTTTTTACATGAACTTCACTTCTCTCTTCTAAACCGGTTCTTCTTCATTGTGACAATTTATCTGCAACTTACATGGCTGCCATTCCTGTCTTCCATTCCCGCACTAAACATGTTGCTATTGATTATCATTTTATCCGTGAACGTCTTACTGCTGGAAGTCATCATGTGTGGTTCATTTCATCTCACGATCAGCTTGCTGATGTATTCACAAAAGGCCTACCTGCAGCACGTTTTTATGCGCGTTTTGTTTCCAACCTTGTCACCTATACGGCGCCAAGTTTGCCGGGAGTGTTAGAGAGTTACCACCACAATCATGACATTCAATCATAGTTATGACTATTCAAGGAGTATTTCCGTTACATTGTTATTGTATTTTAATTATAGCTTTATTGTATTGTAATTACAGCATTTAGGTTTGATTCAATTCCTACACTACTACCGTTGTAAACCCTTTAGCTTCCTCCTATGCGTGTATATAAAACATGTACCCGTGAACTGCAAAGATATGAAAATATCCCTTTTCTACAAAACTAAATCCCAGGCCTAGCCACAACAAGCCACCGCAACAAATTCAGTTATCTCATCAAGCATCAAGATGCAGGGAAGAAAACTGATGCGAATCATTAGCTCAAGTGAAAGGAATAATATTTTACATAAATGAAAAGTAAAAAAAAAAAAAACTTGGTGTGGAAGTAATAGATATACGAGCCCTTAGCTCATACCACAACATCACGAACACACTAGAGCGAAAATGAAATGGAGGGTTCCTTTTATTTCTCATGATAGCACTACTATGAGATACAAAGGTTGTATATCGTTTTAGATCACAAATGTCCTCAATGTTTTTGTTATTATCACAACCTCTATAGCCACATCTGTGCAACAGGGAGGACTATCTTAAAAAAAACTTCAAAAAATGAATGAAATCTTCAACTTCTTCAGCAGTGTTGGGCTTGCGATGCATAAACAAAACTATTTTACATCTTATTAACAGCGGGCAATCACGAAATAAAATTTTATTTAACATCAAGCACAACTGATTTTCCCTCATCAATCAAAACACCAAGAGAGCCTAAAAATCAACACCCATAACAAGGTGCATGTTCAATTTTCAAGACAGTCACTGTGATCAGGTAGATTTTTGTTGAACACATGGTCCAGATTGATCGTCACAACAGTTCGCAAGCATGTGGACATACACACAAGCATAATACACTGCCACACAAACAAGTTTCAGCTCCATTTATGGATCTAAAAACTGCACAACAAGTGTTTGAAGTAATGCCACAATGAAGCTATCACAAAAACACAAAACTACAGAAATATATCTGATTCAAAATTAAGGTAAACGAAAAGATTATTCAGCAGAAATTGGTAACAATTGTTGCTAAATTAATGGCAAAGTCTGCTTTCTATGGGCATATAATTGGCATGCAAATAAAATCACAGAGTCGAAAACAAGAACATTCAATCAATATTAGCTGATAAAAGTAGAATATAAGCATCAAGTTCAGAACCACATACCTTTGATCACAAAGAAACCAAGTGAAATTGTAACTTGCAGATAGATTGAGGAAATATTTTTTGCTTTTTGAGGAAAAAGAAAAATGGGGTCTTGTATTTATATCTGGTTGGTACAAAGAGGAACCGCCTTGAGTTAGAGTATTTGCCAAGAAAACGGAGGCGGTCAGTCAGAGGAGCCCGTTGCAGGATTGAAACGTGGCACTAAATTATTGGTGGTAAAGTCGGGGGTAACGCTGCCTGTTGTGCAAGTTTTCTCTTTGGGCTTTTTTTTAGGGGTCAAAATCTCATTGGGCTATCTAATATCTAGCCCCTTTTATTGAAGGATAATGATATTTCTTATCAGTGTTGCTATTCACACCTGAAAATTTGATCATCACACTTGCTCCCCAATCTTTTTATTTTCCTTAATTCTTTTTTAGTTTAAATTTTGAAGATAACTATTATGTTTATAGACTGATTTTAAGTCTATCGGTATTTCACTTTTTAATGTCCGAAGATGTCTCAAATTCGAAGCTTTCATTCTCTATTCCAGATGAATAAAGAGAAAAAAAAAAAGAAAGCATAATAGGATGATACGAGCAAGGAAAGTTTGAAAATTTAGCTGGATGCTGAGAAACAGTGTTCAAATTTTTGGCTGCAAATAGAACACTCTTCTTCTTTAAGGGTAGTAAAAGTCAAAAGCAAGATATGTAGTTCTTTTTAAAATACAAGCAATATCAAGTTGATGTGGGCTTAGCCAAGTTGATTAGAGATAATGTGCTCCATACTCTCCACACGATTTCTAATTCCCCTCCCCGTAGTTTAGATTAAATAAAGTAGAATATTATTTGTATAAAAAAAATATAAGCAATATAAAAAAGAGTTGATTTTCTCACACATATTTTGTCCACTTAAACTCCCTCGTTGGAAATTGTATGTTATAATAAAAAATATTAAAAAATAAATCGGAGTATAAGTAAACAAAAGAGAAAAGTAATCAGCACCCTATAAAAAAAGTAAAAATTCAAACACATGACCACTAAAGAATCAATAAATCAAGTCATGCGAAATCTCAAGGAGTAGGCCTATTGTGTAAAATACTCGCACCAGCAGTCGGCCCATGTATTCTGGTCAATATCAGCAGGCCCATTGTGTAAAATGTGTAACGCACTAAACATCTTCCACAAGATTATCCATCCAAAATATATCGCTGACCAAAATCTAACATGATTGAAAACCTAATGAACCATATGATTTCAGCATTTTTATTTGAACGTGAAAAAAGTGGTCAACACACTCATCATTTCATGAATTTTTATTATGTTATTTGCTTGAACTTCATTTCTTTGCCACTTTGGAAGATTGACTTCTGTGAAAATGTGAAAAGTTCAACTTTATTAACTGGCATGTGTCTCCCACATTACTATTTTTTCATTGTCATTTTAGAGTATTTATAATAGGCTCATTAAACCACAGATAAATTTTAGAGAGGAATTGGAAAAATACAACTCCAACCATGCTCCCTATCCACCTCCTAAAATAGAAAGACCTCTAGGAGCTCCTAAATATGATGAGAGAGAAGGGACTTTTAGCGGCTCTCTATAATTTAATGTTGCTTTGCTTTATATATATATATGGATCAATCATATTGAATTTAAAAATAACTATAGTATTTATGACTCCCTAAACTAGGGAGTATGATTGGAGTTCAAATTTTATAGGGAGCTCTTTTGTGTTTTTAAATAAGCGATAGTATATTATTGATGAACAAACAAAAGTACAAAGCAACTATGTGCCGAATATGGGTAAATCTTCTCCAGTGACCAAACACAACATTTTGAATTGATCTGGAGAGAATCATGCACAACCTACAATGACTAAATCCCCGATCCAGCAACCAGAGAAGCACATGTACTCAGATCTACAATACAAATCCGTCGCACAATGGCAAAAACAGCAAATCTGTATCAAAAGCCAAATCACAGCAAACTCCTAAAGAGTTTCTAAAAATTTTTAGTCTAAAACAAAACTAAGAAACATGACCACCACTCCACATCTTCCGGGCAACCCGAAGAAAATTATGGTGTCATACCAGCTAAACCCATAGTCCCGCACTGGCTAAACCCGAACCCAACGCAACCAAACATCTTCCCCTCTTTAAAGCTCTAAACTATGTTGAAGGGGGCCAACTTATTGTGTACGTAGGCCAAAATACTATGACTATATCATGACGACGACATCGTTTCACAGTGACTACTTCCACATCACAAATAAACTAACAATTTTGAGGGAAAAAGGGAGGGAAGGAGAAAATAAGGGATGAAAAGAAAGGGGAGGAGGTAGAGAAGGTGGCCGCCAACCCCCAACGGAGACGACAACTATGACTTTTTTTCTTATGGTTTTCTCAAAGAGTGTTTAGGGTTTTCTCCGGAATTATGTTTTTTTTTTTTCATAGAGAGCTCTTAAAATAACTTTTGTGTGTTTTTAGCTAAATTTTAGCTAAAAAATAGAGAGCATAATTGTGGATGATCTCCTAAAGCTGAAAAATGCTGAGTGAGAAAACATGAGAAATTCTTAAGAGAAAAAAAAAGAGTGTTGCTAATTCCACCCTTGTCCTATTTCACTACCCACCTTATTTTTTTAAAAAAAAAGTTTCTCGTATTTTCTCAGATTTTCTCGCTTTACTGATTAGAATGATCCTGAAAAAGTGGTTATGTACAACTCGAGATGGAGTTGACTCTAAATTATTGTGATTATTCAACCATAATAATAATGAGGTAGTGGAGTATGATATAATCATTTGCCCAAGCACATGCTTGGATATGGTGTATGATTATAATTTGACCTTAAATAAAGATTTCTAGGAGTAGCAGTTGTAAATTTGACTCAAACTTTAATTCTGTCTTTATTGATTTTGTCGTTGCTTTTATCTTCATTGGCTAATTCATTCCATTCAATTCTCATATATTATCATCCTTAGTGCAATAATTCATGTTCTATTAATATTAATAATTACAACGGTTAGTTTGTTATTAAGCATATACATATATGTGCACCAAATTGACATATGATGTAGTGAAATTTAGAACTCATTATAGGTATTCTAATTTATCCTCATTATCTTTAATGAGGATAAATTTAGAACTCATTATAGGTATTCTAATTTAGAACATTCATATTTTCTCGCAAATGACTTGTAGCTGAAGTGATTAAGAGCAATTATCTTTAAAACTCAAAGTCCTGTGATCAAATCCTCATTATCTTACTTGCTTGTATAAAAAATAAAAAATAAATTCATACTCTCCCTTTCTCCACATTATTTATCCTCATTCAGATGTGTGAGCTCCGTTCCTTAACCCAAGCACCTGCTGCACCAAGGTGAAAATTGTTAAGATTGCTTAAGTGGCTCTTGAGATGCCTTAAGTGGTGCTTGAACAACAATAGAAGATTATAATGTGGGACTTAACAGGAGAGTGCATGGTGTGAGAGCTAAAAGCTCATAAGAGTATCTCCAATAGCCTCTTCAACAACTTTGAAATTCTAAAATAGGTGAGCCACATCAGAAAAACTCTCTCCAACAGCCTCTTCAACCTCTGTCATCAAAGCTGCAACCTCTTTCTTTCTCTTCAGGATTGGTAAGTTGACTTTGGCTCTTCAAACATTTAATTTTACTTTGGAAAAATAAAACATACTTTGAAAATGTTAAAAACATGCATTTTTTCGTTTCATATAATAAATACATAGACAATTTTCACATGTTTTCATATTTTTTATTCTTTTCCATGTTATTGCATTAATTGAATTGAAGAGTTTGTTGGAGCAAAAATTATTTAAGTAGAAAATAAGACTTTTCAAATTGCTATATAGGTCAACAAACTTTAATTTGAAAAGTTTTATTTGCTATTATTGTTGGAGATGCTCTAATTTTAGCAATGGAACACATGTCCGACGTCTCTTCAAGGTTTAGCCTAAACCCTCTCCTGGTGGTTTGGTGCTACAAGAATTTTGGATGAAGTGGCAACTCCAAAAGCTCCTAATGTGAGGAAACATAAAGGAACTCATTGAGCTCATAATTTAACTTTATAGTTTCTTAGTTAAAATTTTACTTGAAAATAAGGAGCATGACTAGAAATGCTCTTAGGCCATTTATCATAAGCTTAAAACTTTAACCCTTAGGGAATTTGTCATAAGCCTAAAACTCCTAGATCCGATGTTTAGTATCGAACCTTGTATTCTTTTAGCCCAAAGTGTTGGATCCAAAGCTTAAAACCCTGAACTCTGAGTCTGTTAAGGCCCAAAAAATCCAAAGGAAGGCCCAAATGTATTTTAAGTCCAATGCAACACTTCACTGAGAAAGAGGCCCGACCTGGGTATGCAAGGATGTGTCATATGCGCTTGCACAAGCTACAGTCCATTTGCCACGCCAATCAAATACGCAACCCGCCACGTAGGGACGTTGTGGAGAGCCTGTAAAATGTACTGGTTCTATGAACCTGCTCTCATTGTCCCGTTAAGCATCGTGTAGTTCGGCCATAGCCCATTGCAATACGAAGAAGCCTAAGCACAAACATGCCAACTAACACGCAACGCCGGGCGAAAAACCAATATTTTGGTACCAAGCCACGTTACAAGCTTAAGTGGGTCCAAGCCACGCGAACGCCTGAGGCTTGCTGAGCGGGTTGTGGATTGGATGGTTATAAGTAATCATGAGGCCCATTAATGGTTCAAGGATTGGAGGTTTTGGGATGCTTGGGAGCACCAAAATCCAGGCCCATTTCTTAAGCCCAATCACATGGGTAAGCATGATGGAGAGAGAGAATATCCCAGCACCCATGTTAAAACCAAATTGAAACCAAGCTACATGGTCAAAACCAAACCAAACCCATGTGCATATTGATACACGGGTTGCTGGAAGCAAAACACCTTTTGGACTAGCACCTTTACCTATTCTTTCCTCTGCAAGCTCTGGTAACAAAACAAGGAAGAAAAGCAGGAGACTCCTTACATAAGATAGAAGAGGCCAGCTGCTTGAAGACCTTGGAGTCCCAAAAACCCCGCCCCAGTGTGCTTGGATTAAGGAAATTTCACTAAAAAGGATTGAATCGAAGGAAGTAAAGGAAAAATGGAGAAGAAGACTTGGAAAAATTGGGGGAGAACTAACTAGGGTTCTTGGGAAGAAGGACCTTACAACCTCTTTAAAAAGGGGCATCTCCTCCTACCCATTGTAAACTTATCCAAAGCACATCACGAGCAAGCAATCCTCAAGCTCCTGGAAAACCTACTCAAGCTTCCAAGGCCTTTTGCTCCATCTCTCTCTTCCCTCATCAAATCTCTCCAAAATTTTCCTCTCCACTACTCTGAATCTCTATTTCCCGTAATAAATTCAAGATCTCTCTTTCTCTGTTGCTAAACTCATGGAGGCTTTGCTCCCATGCCACAAGTTCCTCAGGCCAAGCCATAATCTTGATTTGTCACAATTGTCAATTTTGTTGGTGAAAGAGACCAAAATGCTTCCTAAGAATCCACAAACTTTCGAAGCGTTCTTGGGGTATGATTCTTGAACTTAGGCAAAAGGGGCGACATCAGTTTTCTTTACGGCAGCCTAGGCTCATTTGGTGCCGCCGGAACGAAAAAAGCCCTAACAGAGTCTAAAGCCTCGAACCAAACCCAAACCTTTAGACTCCGAGTTTCAAAGTTTGTAAGTTCGAAATATGATTATGAATTTAAAAGGTAAGTTTTGAAGGTAGTTGTCTCATGTTTTTATGGATAACTTCTCATGTTTTATAGATAACTGAAGGGATTATGAGCCTCTGCATTTAGGTTTCGTGTATTTACCTGCATTTTGTTTAATTTCAACCATCACAATAATCCAATTGTTAAAAGTCAAAACATGTCAGCTACCTTAACTTTAACATTATTTACGACGTTAATGTTTTTCTGCTAGTCGTCTTCTTCTCCAATTATTGCTGGTTTCTCTGCTTTTTATTCCTTCGACTTATAGGAAAACATGTACTATTGACTATTGTTTCTAATGGCAGGGAAAAAAAAAGGCAATTGATTAACCCATTGCCCTCATATTGTATTTCCCACCTATGCCCAGAAGTATTTTATTAGTCGAAAATGCCCAGAAACCTTCAACATCGACAAAAAGGAGAAAGAAAGAGACAAAATGCTTAAACCCAACAAGCTAATGGAGGTGGGACACTCAAATCTGAATATTTTAAAACATAAAATCTGAAAAAAAATAATTTTGAAAACAAATGCGAAGTTGGGATTAAAGCAAAATTCATTGAACCCAACCCTCAACTTCCAGTAAACAAAGCAAACGACACCAGATGCAGAGGTGTGGTGATGGATTGGGAGCCAAAGTATTGGTAAAAGTGGTACAGTAACTGAGTTAGTCATCTGTTTGATAATAAAAATCAAATAAAATTAAGGTAGTTTATGTGGCTTGACTTTCAATCATTGGATTATAGTGATGATTGAGATTAAACTAAATGCGAGTAAATGCACGAAACCTAAATGCAGAGGCTTGAGATTCATAACGGAAATATATGTTTTTAAATTTATTTATTTTAATTTAAATAAATTGTGAATATACTATTTTATCCATATTTAATAAAGTGTTGGTCTTTTGGCTATATATATATATATATAGATTTCTTTGAAATGAATATTGTACAACTCATTCTACGTGGAAGCTAGAGAGTAAACAATTTTATCGTTAAACTCAAGCATCCCATCCCATTGAACTTAAAAAGTTTGCAAATAACATACATACAAACATAGTTAAATTTCCTATTTAATGAAAAAGTACGTTATAATGTAAAGATTCTCCTTTAAAAAAAAACATATAAATAAATAAAAACTCTTTTTACGAACAAAGTTTTGGAAAAACTCACTCCTCACTCCTCACTCCTCACTCCATATGTGGGAAGTACACGAGCGCCCATAGCACAACACATCTAAATAATTTCTGTCAGTTCCAAAGTCAAGACGTCCAGAGAAATCGCTTTGAAGCTTCCGCGCCTCTCTCTCTCTCTCTCTCTCTCTCTCTCTCTCTCTCTCTCTCTCTCTCTTTCATTGCGTTTCTACTCGACACGTCCAATCCCCTCCCACATTTAAAATTCCAATCACCCCCCAAATTCTTTCCTAAAATTTTATCAATCAATTTCTTGTGTCTCCTCCCTCTCCTTCCTAAATCTTAGTCCAACAGAGACAGAGAGAGGAGGGGTAGCAGAACCAAACGCAAAACAACAGACCAACCCTCTCACTCTCTCTCTCACTCATCAACGTCACAATCTCCATGCTGATGCTGTTCACCTCTCCTTGTGGTCTATAAATCTCACTTGGTCGCTGTTCTTGTTGTATCAAACTATCAACCCCTTCATTTCTTCACTCAGATCCGTTTTCTTCACCTTCACACTTCACTCTGTTCACCATATATATAAGCCTCTTGAGCCCCTCCACTGAAAACCCACCTCAGAAAACCCCATAGTTTCAAACCCAAGTGCCTATTTCGCAGACCCATCATGAGCTCTGAGCCCATTGGCAATGGCGGAGTTCAGATCCACCAGAGCCGTAGATTACCAGACTTCTTACAAACTGTGAACTTGAAGTATGTGAAATTGGGTTACCATTACTTGATAACCCACCTTTTGACTCTCTGCTCAGTTCCTCTAATGGCGGCCGTTGTCATTCAAGCCTCTCAGATGAACCCAGATGACATTCACCAACTCTGGCTCCAGCTCCAGTACAATCTGGTCAGTGTCATTATTTGCTCAGCTGTAATTGTTTTTGGATCCACCGTTTACATTATGACCCGCCCGAGATCCGTTTACCTTGTGGACTATTCTTGTTATAAGCCGCCTTCGCATTTGCAAGTGAGATTTCAGCCGTTCATGGAGCATTCGAAGCTCACTGGGGACTTTGACGAGTCTTCACTTGAGTTCCAGCGCAAGATTCTTGAGCGCTCTGGCCTTGGGGAGGAGACTTATGTCCCTGAAGCAATGCATTACATTCCGCCTAGGCCGTCCATGGCGGCGGCTCGCGAGGAGGCAGAGCAGGTGATTTTTGGTGCTTTGGATAATCTGTTTGCTAATACAAATGTTAAGCCTAAGGACATTGGCATTCTTGTTGTGAATTGTAGTTTGTTTAATCCAACGCCTTCACTGTCTGCTATGATTGTTAACAAGTACAAACTGAGGGGGAATATTAGGAGTTTTAATTTGGGGGGTATGGGGTGTAGTGCTGGAGTTATAGCTGTTGATCTTGCTAAGGATATGTTGCAAGTTCATAGGAACACTTATGCGGTTGTTGTTAGCACTGAGAATATTACTCAGAATTGGTACTTTGGGAACAAGAAATCCATGCTGATCCCAAACTGTTTGTTCCGTGTTGGTGGGGCGGCGGTTTTGCTTTCGAATAAGTCGTTGGATTGGCGTCGGGCAAAGTATAAGCTTGTGCTTGTTGTGAGGACTCATCGCGGGGCTGATGATAAGGCATTTAGATGTGTTTATCAAGAGCAGGATGATGCTGGGAAAACTGGGGTTTCATTGTCAAAGGATCTCATGGCAATTGCTGGTGGGGCTCTTAAGACTAATATCACAACATTGGGTCCCCTTGTCCTGCCTCTAAGTGAGCAGCTTCTCTTCTTTGCTACTTTGGTTGCAAAGAAGTTGTTCAATGCGAAAGTCAAGCCTTATATTCCGGATTTCAAGCTTGCTTTTGATCACTTTTGCATACATGCTGGTGGGAGGGCTGTGATTGATGAGCTTGAGAAGAACTTGCAGCTTCTACCAGTTCATGTCGAGGCATCTCGGATGACACTCCACAGGTTTGGTAACACCTCGTCGAGTTCTATTTGGTATGAGTTGGCTTATACTGAGGCAAAGGGGAGAATGCAAAAGGGGAACCGTGTCTGGCAGATTGCTTTCGGTAGTGGTTTCAAGTGTAACAGTGCAGTCTGGGAGGCTCTTCAGAATGTAAAACCTTCTCTTCATAGCCCATGGGAAGATTGCATTGACAGGTACCCTGTGGAGACTGTTGTCTAGCAGAGCTCAGCCACAATTTGGTCAGGGACTTAATTTAAAGGAAGGAAACATTGATGGATTAATTGGTCAACTTATCTTGTTATTTTTTCTGCCCCCTTTATCAATAATTTTCCTTTTTTCTAATTCTTGATTTATAGGGCATGTTATGTGTTATTTGGTCATTGAAATCATGAGATCCCTCATTCTCGTAGCTCTTGCGCGTTGATGTTTAGATAATTTGTTTAGCCAAATGCAGTCGTACTGTGATTACTATGGTTTCCTGCAGAGCTTTGGAGGGCAATGGAAAAAGCTAAATGTATATGGATATCATTTCTTTGAAAGAATTTCAATGTATAAGTTCCATTGTAAGAAATATTAGCATGGAGATAATTAAGTCTCATTATCTTATTCTAGATAAGCATATGAAAACCAACAAAAGGTATAGTTGTATATTTTAGTGATTTTTATTTCCAAATGGCTTTCAAACGCTCTCAAGAAACTTCCATATGGCCTGGAATTGGATTCATGGAAACTGTCAAATTACAAGGTTTCCTTCAGCCCTCCTTTTTGAACTATGATCAGTCATATCTCTGCTCGTCTTGCAAGTTGAATATTCCTTGCCTTTGACAAGGGCTTATCTTCCAGTGACGCAGGTGTGATTTATATCCATTTTATGTGTAGATTGCTTGAAAGTGACATTTTTCTTCTCATTTCCCCATTGTTGGGCAGTGTTACCTAACTCCTCTTGGTTGTCATTCGCTTCTGATTGCCGGTTATCGACGTTAGGATTTGTATTCATCTGTATATTTTTTGCAAGTGCCAACTAAGCCTTGCATCATTAGGGCACAGGTTGTATCTTTTCCATTGCTTTCAAACAATAGATTAGCGTTATTGTAGGGCCTCGCCTGATGGTTGACGTGAGTTTTTATTGGTAGCAGTTACAAATAAAACCATAATTTGAGTTGGTAAATAGCTTCAGGCTCCTTCTGGTTTGGCTTTAATTGTTCTGAGTTGAAAAAAGTTAATCTTTCGACATTTCGTCTGAAACTGGGTTTGCGAAAGCCGACATGAATGAGAGAGCAATGAATCTTCTTTTCTTGTTTGTTACCTGGGGAAAACCTGATAACGAAATAGGCCTAAAAACTTTGTCCTTGCAAGTGAGGAAAAATAGTGTAAAATGTCTTTTCCACTTTCAAGTGTCTTTACACAGCTGGTAATCCTTTTTGGGTTAGGAAATCTGTCACTTAAAAAAGGGAGTTTTCGTTTTTAGCCAACTTGAAATTTCATAATTAGGAAAAGAAAACCCAAGCCAAAATGCAATTCACTTTTTGCCTTGAGCTTTGGCTTTTTCCTAAATAATTTTACTTTCTTTGACTAAACCCTAATAATTCTCTTAAAAAACTTGGTATACGAAGGTACATATGCGTTTCCGTTTTTCTTTATGGTCACAAGGTGGAATGAACAAAAAGATTAAAAAAAAACTACTAAAGAACACTTCGAGGCAATGCCCGGGCTAATCTATCTTCATCTAAGATAGGAATCAAAGAAAAAGAAAGGTAGATCTTCTTTACAACTCATTTCTCGCTTGCCCATCCCTGATATGCATGAATAATTTTTTTTTATAATTTTCGGGAATATATACAGATTGAATGTTTTTTTCAAATTTTTTTTAGGTTTTGGCTAAACTGTAATATGAAATATAGACAATACTATGGGGGTACTGAGATGACAATGCAAGGGCCATGGGGGCACCCTGCAAAGAGAACGCTCATGCCATGCTTGATTGTAAGCTTGGCCATGGCTTGTAGGTCCCAAGACAAAAAAAATAGAGTACGATTTAACGTTCTAGAATGCGAAATGCTAGTAATAGTCGCTTATGTCCACATGAATAGTCTTCAATCGTTTATGCAAGTTAGTTCCACAAGACAACGACTGTGTATATGACTGGTTGTCGGTTGTTGACTCGTCGTCGATGCAAGTTAGTGTTGAAACTTGAATGTAAGTTTACTAGAAGCAAAGGAGTCGAGAGAAAATCTGTAGAATTGAAGTACTAGTTCATTGACTGAAATGCAAACATAAATACACGTACATAATACCAAACCAACTAGAAACATGGAACAACTAATTCCATGATGAACGAACTCCTAAACAGATGGGATACTCCCAAAGACTAGGTAAAACAAAATGACTTCCTATAGAATAGGAGTCCACAACTTATTATGCAGAAAACATAGAAAATAACAATAATAATAAAACTTAATACCCTCCCTTAAACTGAAGTGTGCAGACAATCAGTTTAGAGAAAAAGGAACTTCAGTTCTTGTGCATCAAAAACTTCACCCATCAATATCCTTCAACGAGCAAACTCCTAGCAATTCTCTCAGCTTCACGAACACAAGTAACTTGAGAGGCTTCGTTAGAATATCTGCAACCTGGTCTTCATATCTGCAATAAATCATATCAATGACTCCATTGGTGCAGAAATGATATCTCACATAAATATGTTTATTCCTCCCATGCAAAACTGGATTTTTTGAAAGTTTGATAGCTGAACTATTATCACAAAATAGTGGAATAGAAACCTCTTGACAACAATGTAATTCTTCAAGCGTTCTCTTCAACCAGATTGCTTGACATGCACAAGATGTTGCAGCAACAAACTCTGCTTCGGTTGTTGATAAAGTGACAATCTGTTGCTTTTTTGAGGACCATGAAATAGCTCCTGCACCTATCATAAAAACATAAGTATAGGTGCTTTTTCTATGATCCAAGTCTCCAGCATAATCACTATCAGTGAAGCCTATAAGTGATGGTTCTTTTCCTTGAACAAAAGCTGATTTTTCTCCATTCTTGTACAAAATTCCAAAGTCAATGGTGCGTTTCAAATAACGCATGATTCTTTTAGCTGCAAAGAGATGAAATTCAGTTGGACTTTTCATGTATCTACTTATGAGACTCACAACATGCATCATATCAGGTCTAGTTTCCGTTAAGTACATGAGGCTACCCACAATTTGCTTGTAAAAGGTGCTGTCAATTTTCTTTCCTCCATGATTCTTCAATAGCTTCAACCCATATTCAGTTAGAGTAGCAACATAATTGCAATTCTTCATCTCAAATCTGTCCAAAATCATTTGAGCATATTTCTTTTGTGAAATAAAAACTCCTAATGCATCAATCCGAGGTCACTCATATCAAACTCTTTCATCATGGATTGCTTAAAGCATCAATCGTTGCCTTATCATTTCCTGTGTAAATCAAATCATCTACATATAGGAACATAATTAGAAATTTGCTTCCTTCTCCATTTTTAGTAAACAGTGTGTGCTCATACGGACATATGTGGAAGCCTTCTTTAGCAAAATAAGCATCTATACGACTGTACCAAGCTTGAGGTGCTTGTTTCAGTCCGTATAATTCCTTATTTAGCATGTACACCTTATCCTCATTTCCTTGCTGCACATACCTAGGAGGTTGCTCAATGTACACTTGTTCCTTAAAGGTCACCATGTAGGAAAGCGGACTTCACTTCAAGTTGAAAGATGGGCCATGAGTTATGTGCCGCCATGAATACAACCAACTGAATAGTATCCAACCTTGCAACTGGAGCAAAAACGTCCTTGTAGTCGACACCAAACTCTTGCTTGTAGCCTTTTGCCACCAAACGTGCTTTATGCTTGTCAATCTCTCCTGTTTCATTCAACTTTGTCTTGAAAATCCACTTGACACAAATTGTTTTTTGCCCATTTGGAAGGTCTGTCAGCTCCCATGTGTCATTTTTCTCTATAGACTCGATCTCTACATCCATGGCTTTTTGCCACTTTTGTTCTTTCATAGCTTCTTGAAAACTTATTGGATCACAATCTGAAAACAAGGCATAATGGGCAATAGTGTCATCATCATCATCATCATCAGTTTGAACAATAACTCTAACCTCATAATCCATCATCCATGTTGGTCGCTTCTTTGAACGTTGAAGACGTGGACTAAGTGGGCTAGATGGCTCGCCTTCACTTGTTGTGATTGTAGGAGACCTTGGTGAGGTTGAATGAGTTGATTCGAGTGGCTTCAGCTGCAGGTATGATGGCTGTAGCTGCTAGTATGATGGCTGTGGCTGCTAATTACTTTCTTTTTCTTCTTCCTCATCAAAGTTAACTGGAATCTGCTGTTGTATTGAGCTATTATTGGCCCAATTCCATGTATTTTCTTCATCAAACACAACATCTCGGATGGTTACAATCTTCTTTGTGAATGGGTTGAATTACTTGTAAGCTTTGGAGACTTCGCTTACGCCAAGAAACACACAATTTTCACTTTTGTCATCCAACTTCTTCCTTTTGTCATTTGGAACATGAGCAAAAGTGATGCAGCCAAATATTCTCAGGTGATCAATAGCTGGTTTACGATTACTCCATGCCTTTTTCGGTGTCATATTTTGAACAACGAATGTGGGGATTCTATTCAAAATATGAACACTCCAATTTACTGTTTTCGGCCAAAAAGCCTTTGGAACGTGACTCCTTGCTAGCATACTTTGAACCACATTTAGAATGGTTCAATTCTTCCTCTCGAATACATCGTTCTACTGCGGTGTATGGGCTTTTGTCAACTGCCTACGGATGCCATGTAAAGCACAAAAGCTTTCAAAGTCTTTGGAGTTGTACTCTCCACCACGATCATTTCTAAGAACCTTAATAGTTCTCCATGCACTACAAAAAAAAAGGGTCATTACCGACCAAAGTTTTCCGAGGGCGCCAAAAATTTGTCGCAAAAAGTGCTTTTTCCGACCAAAAAATTTTGTCCGTTGGAAATATATCACAGGCCTGATATTTTTTTGAGGTGCTTAGAAAATAAGTTGTGATTTTTCTGGGGTTGTATTGAAATTTTGGGAGATAAGTTAAGCTTGATTTTGGATTAAGTATTAGGCTTGAAATTGAATGGAAGAGATGATGTGTAATTATGTGATAGGTGGAGAGAATTTGTGGTTTGGTGGCAATTCTCTACACTTGTATCTTCCCAAGTGCTGCACCAGTTTTTGGGTGCTATTAAATTACCAATGGAGCATGCTTTTGTCTGCACTTTGGTCTCCCACACCTGTACTTGATGAGTCCCAAGTCTGGTCAGTTCAAGTCCCACAAATATTCTCTTCATTCCAAAAAGGAACTTTCTCAAACACCCAGACCCGTCAGAATCTCAAAACTGTACAGACCTGTTCACAGGTCGAAACTACTATTCTCTTCAGCTCAAAACGAAATATTTCCTTCATCAGACTTATTCATCTCCCTCTCTACTAGAGCATATCCAAAATCCAGCCCAATCTAATCAATATAGACACCTACAACTCAGTTTTAGTGCAAGCTGTTCGTCATTGCATTGGTTTTGTTGAAGGATCGGGTCTGGCCTTTAATGGCAGTTTCTACTCCTCCTTTATTGTTGTTGTCTTCACGAAGCTTATTCCTAAGGTCGAGAGCTATGACATATCCAAAATTCAAGACAATTGGAGATGTCTAGCTACCTGAAATCGTGTTCAAGGTGAGAGTAGTATTCTCTTCCTTCCTGTCTACTGGTGAGTGTGAACTTATTCACTTTCGTATGTAGTTTTCCTCCGATCTAATGGCTTTGTTCCCTTCATCAAAGTTCTTTGTCTATGACTTAGATATGATCTGTAAAAATTTGAGCTTCACCCACAAAGTATAGCCATCTCAAGACGTTTCTAAGTGTAACTTGTTCATCCTTGTCTGTTGTGTTGATGTAGGCTCGGATTCTGTCTTGCATGTCCCTTTCCCTTCCTCAGATGAGAAAGGTTCATTGATGAAAGTTGTTGAGAATTATGTTTCCATGTGCTGTTTTGGTACTTGTTCTCATTGGGAGGTGAATTGAGGATTTCAGAACAATTCAGAGGATTAAGGTAAATATTTAAGATGTTTGATTTTTGGAAATCTATTTTAGAGGTTGTATTCTTGAAGTTTTGTGGATTGTTGAGTTGGATACAAAATTAAGTGAAATTTGTGAACTTTATTGAGGAATACTTGAGTTAGGTCATCTAAATTGATCTTGAGATTTAATTTGAAAGATGAATTATGTATTTTTGGGACAAAATTTAATTATTGGATATTAGAGAAGATTAAGGTTGTGAATTAATCTCTTAAAGGTTGGATATTGTTATCTTTGAGGAACCTAAGTTCTAACTAGGCTCATGTTGTCTTTGAGGTAATTCTTGAAGGTTGGCCTATGTGAGTTGGTGGTTTTGGTGATTTAAACGTGATGTGGACTATGGTGAATCCAAGTAAGCGTGGAATCGAGGTAGGGGGTCCTCACTTGCCTCACTAGTCGTTTTCCTGAATAAAGGTATTTGCGTATTTGATAAATCGCATTATATGATTGAATATCTTCTAAACTGTATTGTTAAATACTGGATTTGGCCTTGAATTTGAAACGTTATATGTTTGGCTTTGGATTTGAATGTGGTTTTGAGTTTCGCTGGATGGGTCACACGTATAGCCTGTGATGATGATCGTCTGATGCTTGGATATCTGGTCAGAGTGCAATATCCTGAATATTTCGTGTGGTATGCGATATCCGTTATGCGTTGTTTGGTCATCTAATAGTGTGAGTATATCGTGACGTTCGGGTAACTCTCCCCCACTTTTTTTACTCAATAAATTGAACATGCTCGTGATATTCCGAATTGATTTAAACTCATGTTTCGAGAGATTGGTTCAAATATGTTAGTATAAAATTATAACGGTTTTTACTCAATCGGGGCGACCCCTGAGCAGGAGCAATATCGTACGTGTTGCTCACCCCTACAACTGCATTTTCTTTATGCAGTTGATCCTGTGGAGGTGGTGTGCGAGATGACATGACAATGGTGACAGTAAAAATCTGTTTCGTTTTGTGTAACTATGATTTCATTGTAAAATGACTCGTATGAAATAAAAATCGAGTTTTCGATTATTTCGGTCTACCTTAAGATTTACGTTTTCTCACCGTTTTTAAAGTCTTATTTCTAACTCAAAAGCCTTACATTCTATTGAGAACGTGGTATTATGATGTTCGGTCTAACATTGTAGCATTGCGTTGTCGATAGGGTGCGACACTGTTACGTGCCCGGTTTTTTAGGGCGTGACACTGCACCTTGCCCAAACCTTCCCCCACTCAATTGCTCTCTCACCATCGCCCACATTCGACAACTCAATCATTCCCTCACGTTCCAGCTCTCTCTGTCTCTGTCTCTATCTTCCATGACCCTTGGTCTGAACGATTACAGTAAAAAACACTAAGATCGTACAATTGCAGAGGGTCTGGCCAGTGGCTGTGGTTTAGAGGATTTGGATTACGGCTATGACGGGTGAGGTTTCGGATCTGGTGTAGCAGTGCTACCTGAGATTTTCACCTTCTCTTTGGCTTTAGATGGGGGAGAAGAGGGAGAAGGGTGGTGGTTGTGACATGACCCGACCCAAATTCCATTTTGGAATTCGAGTTGAATCCTGTGCGGGTCTAACACCTGGCAGGTATCGAGCACAAATGACCAAAATTCCCTTACCCTAATTCCAACTTAAAACCATTTAAGGGTTTGTGACTTCTGCCGGAAAACCGGCAAAGTCTCCCCTGAAAAATGGACATTCCCATTTTAATTTACCTGTAAATAGCACAATTTATACTCCCAAACTTCAGCATACATAAGATAAATTAAACTGAAATGAATTAGGTTTCAACAAACAACATACTCAGTTTTAAATCGGGCTTCGGCCCATCCATAAGTTCAAATTGAAATCAACAAACACAGTAAATGCATAACGAAATCCATATCCAAAACAAATTCCCAAAACCCAGTTTCTGCTGCGACTGCACCTAGACTAAACTAGGTTGCCTACGTACCCTGTCTGAGGGATCAAGCCATACGTAGTTCTTTCACCAGCAACAGAGCTCAAACTCAAAAGATACAAGTCAATTATAGAATCACAAGTCATTCCTTTCTTAAAACCAACTCTAATCAATACATTGACACTTAAACATGATAATTCATTTCAAGACAATTTCCCCCCCATCGCGTAAGCGTACAAACACATATTTATAAACATGATAACTCATTACAGACAACTAGGAAATTAGAAAATTAATAAGATCACATTGGCCACGAGGAATCTCTATAACAATGTCAATGGGTTAAATAAATCATGCCTCAATCTTCAAAGTCACAATCGAAATCATGTCTTATGAAAACAGTTGTGAATCATATAAAATTCTTAAACTTAAAGTAAACCTCAATCATTTGTTTCAAAAATTTGAAAAAATATATTTAAAGGTCCACTCGTAAATATCAAGATGAAATCCTCAATTCCATTTTTTTAAAAAAGTCTCAAAACTTAAATACTCTCCACCCAGGGTGTACCCCCAATCATATTCCGTCAATTCTAAGTATCACTCAATCAAATACACCTAGCAGAATCGGGGGACACAAAGTCAGCCCGAAACGCAATTCCGTCAATTCCAAATATCAATCCGTCAATTTCATCATTTTATCGTCAATTCCAAGTACCACATACGTGATACATCCTCGCATTACTCGAGAAACACGAAGTCAACCCGAGACGCATTCCTCTCAGTACTCAGGGGACACTTGGTCAGCCTGAGACGCAAATCCTCGCAGAATTAGGTGATCAGCTTGAAACGCAATCCTCGCACCACACGATTCGAGCGTCCCGGAGACTCGTGGGGCAATATCATAACTGGATAACTATTCCGAAGGCCACTAGGAGATACTCCTGTGGTGGGTTTGAAAACCATATACCCAACAATTAACACAATTTACTCTTTTTGCACAAATCTACTTTTTGTACTTTCCAAAATTCAGTTTTTAAAATAGATAATCAAAATCCATTTTTTAGAACCGAGATCAAGCCACAACTTCATCAACTAGGTCAAACTATGCATACTCCCACAACTATTCATGAACCAAATCAATCTGCTTAAATAATAACAATAATAATAATAATAATAATAATAATAATAATAATAATAATAATAATAATAATAATAATAAAAATAATAATAATATAAAAAAAAATAATAATAATAAATAAATAAATAAATAAGAATAATAATAATAATAATCCCAACATATATACTCCACAATTCAACTTCCAAGTATTTATCAATATGAGTTAAATACCCAATATCTTCTTAAACATTAATAATCAGTCCTCGCACAAATAACCACTACTAAACATACACAAACCATTAATAAGGCAATATATATATAAACTCACAATATTAGTAAATCAAATAGTAACCAAACAAAAACAATAGTAATATAGTCTTAGTAATAAAACCCAATAAACAAACATTTCGCAAGTTGTTGGACCATACTAACACTTTCTGAAAGATGGAACGATCTCGAAAGATTCACGATCAACCGAGCAATCAAACTTTCCATTTTGGTCAACTGAGCCCGGCAGGCCCACAACCTCAAATTCAGTTCGGATGTTCCTAAACGTCCAACAATGTCAACTAATCACGTCTCGAAGGTTTTGTCTCGACCGAACGGTCGGATTTGCTTGCGATCGCATGATCGGACGGTTTCCGTTAAACTAAACTTTAAGTCATTGATCTGGAGCATTCGGGGCTCCGATCCTCGATCCGTGAATTCCTACACGATCCTAGAGATTCAAAGAGCAACATATTTGAAATTGGAATTTATCCAACGATCCGAACATATCGGACCCGGATATCGCCTAATAGGAGAAATTCCGATCGACTGTCATACGATATCCAGTTTCAAATTCGAGCATACCGTCGCGCTCGGGACGACGTGGGGATAATTTTGGGATGGAATTGGGCCGCCATAAGTGGGCCCACGCACCGCCACACATGCTGGTAGCACGTGGGTGGCTTGAGTAATTTTCCGACGATGGAAAATTCTCGAGACAACCCATAATACCTATTCCTATCAACTTAGGGCAGCAAGGGAAAACTTTTGCCCATGAGAACCGGCCAAAATGGCTGGAATTTAACCAGAATTTCAAGGAACCCGAAATGCCCCAAACCTAACTTTTTGAATCCACACCAAACCTCCAAATCGATTGAAAAGAACCCCAAATATAGATAGATCAGCCCAAAAGGAGTTGAAAACTTACTTGGATTGGCGGTTGAAGTCGCGAAATCGGTCGGAATTTCGAATTGAAATTCTGGCAGTTTAATCCCGATTTTCAGTTGGTTTTTGGGTGGTTTTCAGACGAGAAAAATCCGGTGGGTGGGCTGATAGGAGGAGGGGATGGCGTTTGGGGGAGGTGGGGTGGCTGAGCTTGGCCAGAATTCCGATGCCGGTGTATGAAAGTGAGAGAGGGTGAAGGTTTTGGTCGGGGAAGATGAAACATCGGGGAGGGGGGAGAACGCATGGCTGATCTGGGTTTTTAGTTTAGTTTAGTTTATTTATTTTATAAATAAATTGTAAAATTTCTTAATTAATTATATTATCTTATTATATTTACTTATTTTATTTATTTTACTTTATCTCATTAGAATTATTTAACTTATCTAATTCACATTATTTTCTTATTTTTCGGTCGGGTCGGGATGTTACAGGTTGGGTGGGGCTTGTCGGTTGGGTTGTGGTGGTTGTGAGGTGAGGTGAAGATGGGGATGAACAAGGGGGCTGTCATGGGCTGGGCTGGGCTGAGGTAGGTTGAAGGTGGTTGTCGAAAGAGAGAGAGGGAGAGAGAGAGAAAAAAGAAAGAAAGGTTTATATTTTTTATTTTAATCTATTTAAGCAAAAAAAGTGGTCTCCGAAATTCACAACTCATCACTTGATGAAATTTTAAAGATCAAGTTAACGGCGGAGCCACATTACAAATTTTCAATGTAGGAATATTGCATTATTAAAATTGAGAGGATAAGGGCAAACATGCCTTACGAGTGAAACCATAGGTACCAAACTGGAGTTAAAGTTTGGACGATCACCAGGTGTAGTTTCGTGCCAGCAATGAACCCTGCATAATAACTTGCCAATTGGTTTACAAAATTGGTTATATCTTTACATTAATGTTGCTATCATATCTCACTGTCATGATCTCTATGCACACTATATTATATCTCTAAACATTATTCGCCAGTTGTCCTTTTAAAATAAACAAAAGATTGTGGAAATAATTCACATATGCTAGATAACAACAAGTCTTATATAGTTAACGTTTAGTCTGTCTTTGTGCGCACCAGAGAGAGAGAGAGAGAGAGAGAGAGAGAGAGAGAGAGAGAGAGAGAGAGAGAGAGAGAGAGAGAGAGAGAGAGAGAGAGAGATATGGTGAACATTTTTTCTGTGTACAAGTTTATTCTGCATGGAATTATGAAACTAGTTGGGGTGAGACCCCAAACTGTCGAAATAGAGCCAGGAACGATCATGAACTTCTGGGTCTCTAGTAATATCCCCAACACAATTGAAAACACACCAAAGAAATCGAAGCCGGCCGTGGTGTTCCTTCATGGCTTTGCAATGGATGGTATTTTCACATGGCAACTTCAAGTGCTATCTTTGGCCAAAAACTACGCCGTTTATGTCCCGGACTTTCTCTTCTTCGGGGGATCCATCACAGATAAATCGGATAGGTCACCGGAGTTTCAAGCCGAGTGTGTTGCCAAGGGTTTGAGGAAGATGGGGGTGGAGAGGTGCACCTTGGTGGGGTTGAGCTATGGTGGGATGGTTGGGTTCAAAATGGCTGAGTTGTACCCCAATTTGGTTGAGTCCATTGTGGTGACTTGTTCAGTTTTGGCTTTGACCAGATCCATCAGCGATGCTTCTCTTGAGAGACTTGGGTTCAAATGCTGGCCTGATTACTTGCTTCCTGACTCAGTCAAAGGTGTGAGAAACATGTTTGAAATTGCTGCCTACAAATTTCCATATCTGCCTGATTGGATTTACAGAGATTGTTTTGAGGTAACCCAATATACATAAGCTTTTAATTAATCATTTATTGGTGCAAATATTTTCAGGCAAATGGTCTGGTGCTCTTAAACCTTTCAATGATCCATGAATGGTTGCAGGTTATGTTTGACAACAGAAAGGAGAAGGAAGAACTTCTAGAGGCATTGGTAGTTGATGACAAGGTCTTTACCATTGCTGATTTTCCACAGGTTTGCTGTTTGTTGAGATTGTCTAAATAAATTGATGTTTCGAACGGCATACATTTACATATTTGTTCGGGTTAAATTATGATCACAAGGACATGTCACCAAAAATTTTATATGACAAACATGGTAGCTTGGCTGCTTGGGTTAAATTCAGTGCATCGATCCTTCCACTAGTTTTGACAAACATGTGTATTGCCTTAAATGTTGCATCAATTTTATTTGATATTGTGTTTACCGTATTTGCTTACTAAATTATTTGTTGCATACATTTACATACTATGTTATTTAGTGGACTTTTTTTTTTTTAATACAAACGATGTCTAAACTAAAAACAAAGTCTCACATGTAGATGTCAATTTTTCCCACGGGTAAGTTAGACCCCGTTGATACTCTATGTTAATAGACACTTATTTGAATAAACGAAAACTGTCATATTTTTTTGGTGATCAAAATTTAGCCAGTACTTATATTTCTTTAATAGGCTAATGATTCAGTTTTTTGCAGAGAGTGCGACTTTTATGGGGAAAGAATGACAAAATTTTCAACATGGAAACCGCCAAGAACCTAAGAATGTATGTTATTCTACCTCGTGGAATGGGTTCAAATACAGGCACCTTCCTTGACCAGGCGCACTGTAGAATTTTCCACAAATACATTGATTGACCTTGACTTCGATACAAAACAATAAAATGGCCGAAATAATTGAATTTGTGATAGTGATAGAAATCTTTTAGACTTGACATATAATTAATTTGAAACCCTGATATTTACAGGCAATTGGGAGGCAGCGCAAAACTGGAGTCTATAGAGGAGGCTGGCCACCTTGTTCAAATGGAAAGACCCTTCGTTTACAACAAGCAGCTCAAGGAAATTCTTGCTTCTTTTGCAGAAGATGTGCACCAAGACTGAAGAGACCTTTTTTTAATTTTGTTTTTGTTTTTGTTTTGTTTTTAATTTTTGTTGAGAACTAATGAGAGTTTTAGAGTGTTGGTTGGAAACATATAATTTGTACTGTGGTTTTGGTATTTACGGAGACTGCTGAATTCATTGGGACCTAAAATCTCAACGGGTAGGAATGTATCAATATGAACTGTGTGTTGCATGAATAGGAATTAAGGCTCAAATTAATTTGAGAATGAGTTGCAGTAAAATTATTGGGTGTGATGCGACGAATGTGGCATGTCGATGCGATGTTACAAGTGTACACAAATTATAACACGTATAGATAATGTATACATTGGAGATACATAGAAGAATACCATTATTTAGTTGAGTTGCATCGCGACACGTGTTGATGTTAACTGGGAAAAATACATGAATACCCTTTATCGAAGCTGGACCTAACCTTAATGTTAAATGGGCTGGATGGTATATAGATGCCTTAAACTAATTAATTATAATTCGGCCTGATATGCATATCAAGCAGAAACCCAGCATCAACCCAGCCCAAACTCTCAGGCTGAAATTTTAAGCTGATTCAAATCGATTCACGTCGAGGAATCATATTGCTTCAGGAATTCTATAGCAAGGGTTAACTAAGGGCCTTAGATAAGACTATTTCTTAATTGTTGGATAAAATTAGTTAGTTTGATCCAACGGTTAAGAGATATGACATTATCTAAAGGCTTTAGATAAGATCCTCAGTATAAAATGACTCAACATTGTGTCAGTATTATTATAAAGTTGACTTGCCAGCTTGATTTCGTTGGTCAATGTTGATAGGAAATAAAATAAAAATTATTATTGGCAGCTCTTGGGTGCAATTTGCGTTTTGATTTGCTGCACATCTTGTGCTCTTTGCTTGTGGTTTTGATCATCTATGAAAATTCCTCAGATTTTCATAAACTTTTTGACATCAATTACACTGAGAGAGAGAGAGAGAGAGAGAGAGAGAGAGAGAGAGAGAGAGATGAACATATAAAGAGGTACATTTTATTTTAGGGAGACATGTAGTCAACCTTTTCATGAAAATTTGGTGGCAATTGACTTGGACTTCACTGCAATTTAAGATACTTCTGAAGCCTGCAAAGCAAGCACGCAATGTGTTGATGGCAAAGGTATGGGTAGAGATAACAAAAGGTAATAAAATGATACGAAACAAATAAGAACAAATATGAATTAATCTCTCCGAAATATCCAAATGCTTGGCCTACTGGCATGGTGTAAATGCATCATATGTCGTCAGCTAAATGTGGTTAGAAAGAAGGATCAAATCTCATACTGAATGAAATTAAGCATGCTATTAAGATTGTGTAAACTTTGAAAACAAAATAGTTTTAGTAAAACTCACTTGACAAAATGAAAAAAGATTTTAAAATTTGTTAGGGCATCATTGTTCCAACCACTCCATCTTGCACGTCCGAGAAAAAGATAGAGGATGTCATGTACCTTTCTTCTTCATCAACATTAATGCTGCTGCTGCCGCGGCCACCACCACCACCACTGCTGCCGCAGCCACCACCACCACCACTGCCACAGGAGGACTTGTAGTTGGGAATAGGAACGCGTCCGGACTCGATTTGCCTGAGGTCTTCTAGAAGGATGTCATAGTGCCTCTTGACTTCCTCAGCTGTTTTATTCCCACCAACAGCCTTGGCCACATTTTGCCACCGCTCCGGGGTATCCTTGTCGTACAAGGCCAGTGCTCTTTCAAACAGTTTGTTCTGTTTCGGTGTCCAGGAGGAGTTGTGTTTTTGGAGGGACGCCATTAATTAATCAAACAACCTAAAGCTTAAATACTAATTTATGCAAATTCTACAACTAATGGAAAGGTTTGAAGGGCTGTGTAAATAAAGACAAAGGGGAAGAAGAAAGGTGCAATGTGTTGCTAGCAGGATTAGACGGGAAGCTAGGGATGGTATATGAGCAAGAAATGGCTAGGGTGGTTTGCCTATAAATATAGTAGTGGAGAGCGATGGAGTGGAGCCATAAGCAAGTTGGCGAATCTATAAAGCCAAAATGAGAGAAATGAGGCATGATTCGTCTCCTTCTGGAGCCACAAATGAAGAATCTCAAGGTACAAGCATAGAGAGAGAGAGAGAGAGAGAGAGAGAGAGAGAGAGAGAGAGAGAGAGAGAGAGAGAGGTATTGGAATTAAATTTGGAAAGTAGGGTTCCATATGTTGTTAATATATATATTTGTTGGTAATCAACAAGTACATTTCTCAAGTTTAAGACTTGTAGTTAGATTTGATCCCAGTCCACAGTGGCGGAGAGCCAGAAACCTATATTTCATTGCAATGCATTATCTTATTTGCCTTGATTATATTTCTATCATTGTATTGTTATTTTGTACAACTTAATCTTCATAAATATTGCAAACATTTAATAATAATAATAATAATAAAATTTTTAAATTGGGGGCCCAAGAGGGCAAAAAAATGAAGAATAAAAAACAAACACCTGAGAAATTTTTTGGTCCGGCCATAACTGCACTACCTAGTGTACCTGGGGTTAACATGTACAATAGTGAGCAAATGTATCAAGTACTAACATATTTAGTGCTAGTGGTGCATCGTTTAGTTGGTTGAGCTTTTCTTTTTCTACTTATGTGAGTAGAGGATTGAAATCTCCAAGCACCCAATGAATATTTATATACACCCTGTTGAAGTTAGCTCGCCTAAGGATGCAGAAGGAAAAGGAGGAAGCAGCATGGCGCTCGAGCGGAAATTGCAGGAGCTCGAGCGGCAAAGAGATGGTTTGGCTTCAGCGACAAAGAGCGGATCGCGCGTGCTGTGCGATTTCCTGACGAAATCTGGACTGTTTTATCCCTAAATTTGGGGTATTTTAGGCATTCATATTCCTTGTATAATTGTACTAAAGCCCTATACATATAAATAGACACTTTAGCACTAGAGTTTCATTAGAGTAAACAAGATAGGAGAATTCAAGAATGAATTTTCAAGGGAGAAACACAAAACAGAATTCAAGGATGAATTCTTGAGTGTTTACAAGGGTATCAAAGGGTTTGAGCAAGGGTAAGAGAAAAGAGAGCTAGGGTTCTTGTGAGAGCTAAGGGGGTTCTTGATTGTAACCAAAGTTGCTTTCACATACTACTGAATTTCTAGGGTGGATCACCAAGAGGACGTAGGTAGAAGGACGAACCTCTATAAATCTTTGTGTGTTTGTTTTACTCTCTTTGTGGTGTGTGTTTTATTCTCAAGGAGTTTGTGTGTGTGTGTCGTCGTATAGTCCATCAACGACAAAATTTTGAAGTGTTTTCGCACAACAAACCCCCTTACCCCAAGTCGGCAAAAACAAAAAAAGAGAACGTAGTTAGTACTACCTTATTATAGTTTGAGGTAAAGAATTTTTATGGGTAAATAGGTGAAATGTCTGTGTATTAGATGCGTAAAAGCGTAAAAATGGATATACTCCCCCAAGATGGATATACAATGCGTAAAAGCTTCTTGTAAAGGTTAAATTGATGAGAGAGAGACAGAGGCAGAGAGGCTCCACAAAAGGACAGAGTGGAGCACATTAGACAACAAAAGTACTCGAAAGAAAAAATAGATATTGAACGATGAAAAACTTACGGATAATTATTGGTCACTTTCACTCTCCGATCAGACTGTTGTATGCATCTTTCACCTCATCTCTTAGCTCTTTGTTAGAACCGTTGAGAGTATTCCACATCCAAATGATGAAAGTTTGGCTTAAGTTCTTGAAAAATATTGGGCCTCTATTATTTTTTAATTGATTTGAAACTGAATACTCACAAACTAATAATAAGTACAAACTTTTCCCCGTGAAGCAAAGCGCTTGAATTTCACTAAGAACATATAATAACAAGTATTGGGATTTTTAAAAAACTTTTCAATTCCATAGTTGATTGGTTTTCCATACTCCTTTTTTAGCCGTATCTAATAATATTCAATTTTCTTAGATGTGGATTTAATTGTACCCTCAAGGTTTTTTCTTTTCTTTTTATTTTTTATTTTTTTTGTGGTAGATATCAAACCCTTTATTAATATCAAAGGGCTGAACTGCTGATCAGGATACGATTGATCACAAGGTGAGGGTGAATTGGTGATCACTGACAGGATCATTAGGATAAAGCAAAGAGCCAAAGAGGATGTACTTGGGTAATCGGGTTTCATGCAGAGATGTTACTTGTTGGTATTAAATTTTCAGATCTTTGGAATTAGGTTTTTGGATCTTTCTTCTGAACAACATTCCAAAACTTCTAGCTGGCTATCTGAGCCCCGTATCCTGATATATCTATAGATATTAAAATGAAGTTGTTTGTTTCTGCATGTAAAATGCATTATTAAGGAGATAGTCAACAGGTGCTGCTAGTTTTCTACTTTCATTTGATGGCAGAAATTCAGGTGAAGTTTTGCTTTCTGATCCGCATTATGCCTAAAAATAGCTACAAATTTGTACCAATGAAGCTAAAAGACAAGGTGTGCTACTGTGTGTCTGTGAATTGAATGGGACAAATAAGTAGGGGAACAGGTTTGACCAAAATGAACGATTGACATTTCAAACAAGTATTCTTATAGATCTTTTGCTAATCGTTTAGTTTACTGGATCGGCAGATTTATCTTTTGCTAATCATGCGACTGTTTAAGAACCATCTATACCAAAAAGATGTGTAGTAGTGGTCCTGTAACCTCTAGTGATACGATAAAGAGATTTCAGAAAGTACCAAATGCTGCCCAACTTCTCATGGTATTTAACTATCAAATGTCCACACTTAGAAAATATCTGTTCTAATCTGTCACAATTATAACATTATCATTTAGGTCGTAGGGCAATCCAAAATGTTTTGCAGATAATTTTGGCAGGTATAAGGAAAACGATAGCTCTAGGAACATATCAAAACCTATTCATTTCTTCCTTTCCTATCTCCATTTGAAGGAATATATTTCATTGCGTTATCTCCAAGTCAAACTTTTGGAGCTTGGTTGTCTATTTGTTAGAATGCGAGCATTCAACTCAACTCAGTTGGCAACAAGTGGAGAAACCTAAGATCTTGAATACTACTCTCAAATCAATTGGTAACAGTCCTTCAATAGCATGTTTACTAACTTGAAATGGGAGTGGAAAGAATGGAAATCTCTCCCAATTACGTCATTTCGGTGTTTATTAACACTTTCGGAATCAAAACAAGACTGAGGTATGCATGCATAAAATGAGCGAATCACACTCCAGATGTATGTTTTTTTTCCAGGAATGAGACTATGTACATAGTGAGGGAGTGGTATTGTGATTGCTGAAAATCAAAACAATTATTAGTACGTGCCTCAAAGAGTGAAATTGATACTTAGGTGACAAGTGGTAAATTTAAATGCTATTCTAATAGACAACAATATTCACACACTTTAAAAACTGGCCAAAGAGAATTATGACTAGTCAACTGCTAGTCATGAAACTATCACCAAGTGCACACACACACAGAGCATAACAATCAACACCTGCAAGCCTAGAAGATTACTAGTGACAACCAAGGCACTCAGAAGGACCCATTAATCTAAGCATCTCCTGTGCTAGCAACAACTAAGGTGGAAGTGTGTGAATACATCATAATCAAATGAACAACAAATATCATATGATGACTAGTCAACCGCAAGAACACAAACCCAGAAATACATGAACATCATATGATGATTAGTCAACAATCAAGAACAACAAACCTAGAAATAACGAGAACAGCAGAACCAAAGAATTGTTCACCCAGAAACCCACCACTAGGAAAAACTGGGGGTCATCAACTGACTAGACAATCCACTAAGCAAAGAAGATTTTTACAAAGAAACTCAAGCAAGCTCAAGAAATCCTAGATCTATTTAGGAAGATAAGCTATACCTCCTTTGTGCAATCTTCTTCTCCAACTTAGCAATGCTTGCAGGTTAGTCCTTCATGGCAATGGCAGCTCCTTCTTCAGCTCTTTCATCCCATGGCACCAGCTTGCACAACTCAAACTTGAACAGAAACCTGAAATTTGGATTCAAGGAAAAATAACCAATTTCTTCAAGAAACCATACTCTTGAAGAAACCAATCTTGAACCTAACCTAGATATATATGAGAATGTTTTTGTTCTAGCTAGATGCAGATTTCACATATTTCAAAAGCAGTTTTCAAAAATTTAATTTAGAAAAACTCATAGATGAAAAGTGGTGGTTTCACCTAAGGAAGAAGAAAGGCAAAAGAGTTAACAAAAACCTTTTCAATAACTCTTCTCAAAGTAACGGCTGCCAAATGAGGAATCAATGAGCATTTACCCAAAAATTCCTAGATCAGAATAGTACACATAGCAGCAGAGAAAATTCGTAGAATAGGACAAAAAAGTTTGTTAGGATCCAGTTAGAAACCAAGTGAGCTAGAAATTCTACTAATGCAACAAGGATGACTAGTCATAATCTTATGCATTCTAATGAATGAAATTTAGAAATTACCTTTGTTAATGTGATTGAGCCTTCATAAGATAGCAGCCAGAGAATAACACTTAGAGCAACTAATCTTAATCTAAACTTGAGCTTGTGTAATTACAATGTATGTCCTATTACAATATTGTCAAGGGAAGCCAAAGGAAAAACTTAAAAAGCCTAAACTTAAAAAATCTCCCCCTTTTTGGCTTTCCTTGACAACAACACTCTCTTAATACACTCAACCCACAACCAAACCCATAAAGATGATGAACATATAGCTACTTGCAAAAACAACCAATCTCCCTGGCACAGATTAAGCATATCATCACAGAAATTGAAAAATTATGGGGGTTGAGGGTGTTCTCCCCCTTGGCGATAAGGTAAGTACAAAAAAATAACCATAGAGAGAAACAATAAGCACAGAACACAAGTTGATTAAACAGATAATGAGAAAGATGTGTTCAATTAAGTACAAAACAGCTCCCCCTATCAAACTATAGGGATTACAAGAGAATGACCCCTGATTCCACTACACTGGATACAAAAGATTACCCTCATATGTGATTACAAAATGTACCTCCAATAACTATTTCCCAAATGTACTCCTCCTATAGCTAAAACACATCTTGAGAAATGAGATCTAGTTAGAAAACTAGAGAACCAGTAGAATCATCGATAGCCTCAAAATCCTCAGTGGCTGGGATAGATGGTTCCTTCTGTGTACACACGTCAATAGCAGCAGAAGAGGAATTCTCAGAACCATGTGCAGGATTGGAGGAAAAAGGAATTAGACTGAGAAGATGTTGAATATGCTTCTCCTTCTCAGCAAGCTGTGTTTTGAGAAATGGTTTATCAGAGGCTAAAGACTTAGTGGTGAGGAAAGTGTTTGAGACTTTCTGGCTAAGGACAATAGAAGCCTTGCCATATGGAGCAAGGGGAGGATTCCACAAATCAGTGTCATTGAAAGACACCTTTCTTGTCTCACAGAGACGTTGAAGAAGACGGGGGAAGACAAGGTTACCCTTGTGTTTGGTACCATGACCTACAGATTTGCCTAAGATAGCATGATAAATAATATCCCCAAAAGGAGTTTTATCATGATTAACCATGGATAACAAAATTTGATAGCCAACTAAAGTATGATTTGAATTATTCCTAGTGGGAATAATGTTGTGCCGCACAAAATCCCACAGAAACTTAAAAAATGGAGACATATAGGATTTGATTGGCAGATCCTTAGAAGTAAGGGACAGAGAGGGATCTGTAAAAGCCATGGTTTTAAAGGGGATCTGTAAAAGCCATGGTTTTAAACAGAGCAACAGTGTATTGAGAAGAAGCTATAGAAAACTTCTCATAATAAAATCCAGGGCAAGACCTAAAACCTAGGACACGATTGATGACAGAAGGGTGAGGAACAAGTTACACATATCGAACAACAACATAATACTTTGAGCCCTTAGGGTCAGCATGAAGATTGGAGTAAAATTCTTTGATGGCAGAGGCATTGAACTTACTTGAAATAGCATTTAGAATGTGAAGATGATAGTGCTAAAAAATCCGAGATGTACCACACCAAGCCTCAGTAGCAGGAGTATCGATTTGATACAATCTCTCAGGCACAAAATTCCTCTTGGACACCACTTCTTGATAGAAGGTGGCTACCTCAGGTGTCGCAAAGAGGGAGGAGTCTTCCATGGCGACATATGGATTTGGGCGAGACCTAGGAGCCCTAGGGACAGTGGGAATGATATCCACACCATGAGATGTGGATTTGGAGCGACGACGGTAAGTGGTTATGGGTTTAGAAGAAGACATGACATCGAGAGATGGAAGAGACGATAATAATAGAGTGAGACAGGACAAAGAGAGAGGACAATCATACTTTCTAAACCCTAGAGAAAAGAATAAAGAGATACGGCGACACAGATGAAGATATGTGGACCCAAACAAAAATTTTGTTTTGTTTTGTTTTGATTTTTGAAAAAAATGAAAAATTTGGAAAAACCGCGACTAAGAAAAAAAAAGGGGGAAAATAACCTCAAAACGAAAAGCATGAAATTAAAACAAAAAATCAATGACTAGAAAACCACAATCAGCATATGCATATAATGACTAGTCAACCATAGCAACAAACACAATAAGCAGCATTTTAGTATCGACCCTATAGAAGACAGTTGATTTTACTCAAACACAAATAAGAACTAGCACTACTACATTTTATGATTTGCGCGACGAAGGGAATTTCGCGCAAAGTTACTTCAACGCATGCATTTTAGCGCGACAAAAATTTCGTCAGCAGCGTATTCCGTCGCGTGAAGTGCGTGAAGAAAGACATTGCGCGATTTAACATTTTATCATTTTGTCGCGCACAAAGACGCGACGGTTAAACTGTTGCACAAAAAGATTAAGGGACGACACAAGGTTCGTCTCTCACAAATATTTACGCTGACGAATAATTTCCCCACAGAGATAGTTGCGCGACGAAATCGCGTTCGCCGCGCAACTATCTTTCCGCGACAGAAAAAGTTCGGCCCCACATATCTTTGAGCGACGATATATATGCGACGAAAAAATTCGTCGGCGCAATTTATGACAAAATTTTTGCGCGACGCAATATACATCGCCGCTACAATTACGATTCAAACTTTGCGCCGGTTTTAAAACCTGCTCGTCAGCAAAGTAAAATATATATTATTAAAATTTTTTTCGTTTTTTATTTTTAAAAATAAATTTGGTTTTTTTTGTAATAAAAATGAAATTGCAATAAAAAAATATAATTAAGAAAACAAAATATTATATAAAATAATATAAATGTATCCTACAAAAGATATGTTTTAAAATAGAATTATGAAAGTAAAAAACTAAAAACTAATCGAATAAACTTCCAAAATCTACTCGGTAAATCGGAGATGCTCGAGGTCCGACATTTCCACAAGGGCAGAGTCCGGTGGCCATGCTCGGTGGACAGGCTCGGGAGGTCGACGCAGTGAATTGCGGGATTGGAATGCCGGATCGCGCGAGGGACTCCATAATCACGCATATCCGACTCATCGACCACTGAGCTCGGCCACAAGCATCACGACCGCTTGACGCGATGATGAACGGGTCTAGGTTCCTCCGCCGGGCATTCCCCATCCTCGACAATATGTCCCGGCCCTCCCAAGGGTCCGATCCAACGTCTCCGTCCAAGATCTGAACCCAGCATCCTGTGGAGGATCCACGACTGATCGGAGTATCGGGAGGTTGGGAGGCGGACTCTGAAGAACCAACTCGACTCCTCTCTACCATCGTCTCTGTTCAACACAACATAAAATATAAATTAAAACATTCATATAATAACCCTAAAACTTGAATGCGTAACATACTAATTAAAATTAAAGAATACTTACATGAAGGGACTCGCCAACTCATTCCTGTGTCGAACATAAACGTCTGCCAAACACGTCGATCTCTGGGAATTTGGACCCTCCTAAATTCAACAAGAGAAGAAAAATATTAGTACGAAAAATGAATTAATATTAATGACATATTAAAAATTAATCATAAACTATTTTATTATTACCCGCCTGCATCCATCCTATATGAGAATGGTCTGGAACCCGAATGGTGGAGAAGGGTCTTCTTCTTCCTATTGCCCTTATTGGCTTTGGCTTTATTCTGTTATACAAAAAATAAACATATTAGTTCAAATTGGAATGAAATATAAAAATTAAATAAACATTAGTATGAAATATATAATAATTTTTAAATTACTATTGTGCTAAATACCACAAAATCGGCCGATCGAAAAATGAGAGCAAAGCCACGACCAACTATCCTCCCGCCCCTCAAGCTCCTTCTGGGCAACCCTCCGAAGAAGCGACTTGCGGATCATCAAACGCCTCAAAATGGTGGTGCAAGTCGCTCTTCCATCACTTGTACCTCTCACCACCGAAGAGTACGTTGACGACGCTAACGACTCGTCGTCGCCGAGTCCTCTAAGTTATAGTTCGTCTATAATTAATAAATTACATACATTAAATAATATAAATATATAAAGTTTGTAAGAAAAGAATTAAAATGGAGAAAACATACTAATCAATGGCCGCGCACCTGTCTTGATCTCGCCAGCATGACCTTTCAAGACTTCATTGCATCGGGCAATGGGTCCGAACGACGCACCCAATGTCATGGGCCAATGAGCTGTAACTCGCACGTCTGTGCAGCCCGGATGCCGCTCGCCGTATCCGATGTTGATACGACAGGTTGGTCACCCGGTGACCTTCGCCGTCTTCAACTGCACGGGTGTTCTTCTTTTCTGGCTGCAAAGAAATACAAAATTATCGTTACATAAATAACAAAGTTAACTATAAAATACAAAAACAAAAATTAAGTGAAAGGAAATCTATACAGTTAGGACTCGACGCCCAAAGGGCGTTCTGGCCGATGTGGTGTGGTGGGATGGCGACGGTGACGCCCGGCACTAACAGCCGCGCCACCTGATGAATCGTATGACGCAGCCCCCGCAACCCAGGACCCACCGGCAAGTGGTCCATGAAAGGAGCAGATGACGCCCCGAGCCGAGGAGGCGAACCATGTGAAGTCGTCGCGCTTACGCCATGTCGAATAAGGTTTGACATCTCGCAAAACTTAATTAATACACATACAAAGAGTATTTCAATTTATGTTAAATACAGTGGACAAAATAGTCTTTTGCATTAAAACAAAAAAAAGTATTTTTATATTTAAAAATACCAAAAATAATCAAAATAAAAATAATCCCTATCACTAAAAATAAATAAAAATAATCCTTACTTTTCTAAATATAAAAATACTTTTTTTGTTTTAATAAAAAAGACTATTTTGCCTTAATTAAAAGCACGGTTTGACCTAGGGTTTGCGATTTCGAGGAGTATCCGGCTCGAACCATGATCCGTCGAATCCTACACCATCCTAGAAACACAAGGTACAACATACGTGAGTTTGAGTTCGATCCAACGGTCCGAACATATCAAACCCGGAAATCGCATAATAGGCGAAATCCGCTCGAGCCTCAAACGGTAACCAAATTCAAATCCCAGCACACCTATGGGCTCGTGACAACTAGGGGATTGTGCGGGGACATAATGCCCATCGCACAAGAACCCACGCGCCACCACACGCGCCGACAACGCGCTTACGCCCAAAGCGATAACAATCGCCGAAAAATTCTAAAAACTAAGGGACAAGGTTCCTACCCTAGGTTCATACCATCAATTGGAGCCACTTTGTTCTCGGACCTAACTTAGAAAAATGGCCAAGTGGCGAATTTGAATTCAAAAACCGCCAAAACCTAGGGTTCTCAATTCAAGACACATATTGCAACAATTAATAAAATCCTACCCAACAATCAGCTAGAGCACGAAAAATAGTCCAGAAACCATACCTCAAGCGTTGGATTTGGTGGCCGGAGGAGAGAGAACAAGGCCGGCTAAGATTCGGCCAAAACGCAGGTTTTTCCGGCTGGATTCCGGCGTGGGACGGGGGTGAGGGTGGAGAGAGAGAGAGACGGTAGAGCAGAGAGAGAGAGACCGTAGAGGCGGAGGTGAGGGTGGAGAGAGAGACAGAGACGGAGAGGCTGGAGAGAGAGACACGGTGAAGAAGAAGAAAGGAGTCTGCCGCGATGATTCTCGCAAAATAAATCGATCTTGCGCGACGAATAATAAATTTCTGCGTAAGGTCGATTAAAAATAACTTGCTACGAAAAACTTAAAATCGCGCAATATGTGAAATTTGGGCGGATAACCCAAAATCCGCCCCAATTTTCAACAAACTTGCACGCACTAATTCAATAGATTCGTCGCGTTAATATGTGAAATTTGGGCGGATAACCTAAATTCTCACCAATTTTCAACAAACTTCAACAGCCGGAATTCAATAGATTCGTCGCGCAATATGTGAAATTTGGGCGGATTACCTAAATTCCGGCCAATTTTCAACAAACTTGCACGACATTTAATTCAATAGATTCGCCAAGTTCGATTAAAAAGAACTGCGCGACTAAAACATTCAAAATCGTCGCGCTACAAGGTCGATTAAAAATAACTTGCGCATGACGAAAACATTATAACTCGTCGCAATATGTGAAATTTGGCGTATGACCTAAGAATTTCGCCAAATTTCAAACAAATGGCGCGACGATTTGAATATAATCACGCAAGTTCGCTTAAAATAACTTGGCGACTAAAATTGTAATCGTCGCAATATGTGAAATTTGCTCATCACCCGATTTCCGCTTTTTCACTAACTTGCGCGACGACTCAAAGTAAATCGTCGGCGCAGTTGTGAATATCTTTGATTGCGCGACGGACATACTATTGTCTGCGCAAAAATATTGAAATATTGGCGGATAAACTAATTTCTCGCATAAGGGTTCAAGCTATGCCGACGTAGAAATTGTGGTTAGTCGCAGCAATGTACAGTTTTTCTTTTGGTTCGCCGCTAGAAAGTGTTTTATATTTTTTCTCTCCAATCGTTTTTTGTATCTATATAAATGTATAAATATATGTAATCAATATTTTACCCCCAAAAAATAAACATTCATATATTTTACCCCTTATGTGAGATTATTTATTAATTTCATTGTTAAATAATGTTTGGTCAAACATTTGTATAATCTCATTTTTTTTGTATAGCTCAATTTATTTAACAATGTTTCATTTCTCCACTTTTATAAGGTTTGGATATAACAAGCAATCGGTATATTCAAACAATTGTATTACACAAAATTTGTATGTGCAAGACATAATAAAATTACAACATGCATTATTCATCATCAACTATAATAACTTTCGTTATCATCGCTACCATCACTTTCTGTCTCCCAATCCTCCTCCTCCTCCTCCTCCTCCTCCTCTATAACTACATCATCGTCAAGTCGTTGTTCGGCCCACTGCACCATCGTATCGCGGAAGATTACCGAGGTCAATTGTAATTGATTTGAATCGGTATTTCAATTGAAGACACTCCTTGTATCTGAAACGGTTCTTGTATAACATTTGTATCTCGAAGTGTTTCCATCATTCTCCATTGAAGATTCTAAGCGTTGATCAGCCACGTTGTCGACGCCGTTGTCGATAGGTCTAGTTACGGTATAGCATACACGCTCCTATGATCCATCTTTCCGAACAACTTTCCAACCGCACCTGCGCTTTAGGGGTCATCTATATACACAATCTGTGTTGCCATGTTTGCCAAAAAATGTAAGGGTCATCATCATACCAAGTTACAGTTGATGTTCAATGATAGTACGCCATGGTCGATTTTAACACTTCCCGCCTATTTGGGTTGGTATCAAACCATCGACACTTAAACATGATCACTTGGTATCTAAGCATTCTCTTGAAAACTCCCAAAAAGTAATCAAACACCTGTTCGACATACGATACTTTATTTTTCCCCGCATTAGCTCCACAATGGCCGTGAGAACGGAAAAGCTCGCACCTGTGTATAACTCTTGGTTGGCATTTTTAACGCTCTTCATATTGTTCGAACTGCATCGCCTATTGGTGTAGGCACGCCATCTTCCTCTTTCTCGATTGATGTTGGTCGATGCAAATGGAAAAACATCGTGTATAATATCCATGACTTGATCATTAGGACCCACAATAGGTTCAACATTGTCCACTCTTGTGGCATTTGAAGACGAAGCATGATCTAATTGTTCCCGTGAAGGTTCCAAATGCTATATGTCTCAATCATTCCATTTCTTACTAAATGAAATCCAACATTTTCAATTGTCTCCCACAACGTGTTGTTACACCTCCTACAAGGACAACGGATTCTAGTTGCACCTGCTGTGTGTGTACGTGCAAACTCAATAAAATCCTCGATTCCATCCAAGTATTCGTCTGCGCATCTATTCGGGTTCTGTATCCACCTCCGCTCATAATTCCTGGAACCACAATCACAACACAACAATCACAACAACTTCATACGAAGTCATAACGCCACCTTATGCCTCCGTAGGTGAGCCCTATCATTCGGGAATGCATAGTCATGTCACGCATGAATGCGGCTACATGAGATTACGCTTCGACGTGGATGAATTTACGAAGATCTCGATGCTTCTTGAGGTGTACCGTAGGTATAAATACCTACGCATCACCAAGAACGCACAGAGATAACATCGAAATTTCCACAATCGAAACATAATCCTGTAATACAAAACGTGACATAACTATGCATTCCCAAACTGTCCAAATAATGGGACAATTCAAGAATTAATTGACCCTTTGCAGTCATGCTTTACGCATCCATGCACGAAATCCAACTAACCTCGAACGGGAAACTAAGTGTCACTAAAAATATAAATAAAAGTACGAAGTTAATTTCAATTAACTTTCGATTTCACAAACACATTGTGCTACGCCACGAATTTAACAACATAATATGAATATAATTTCACAAAAAAAATATAAACATACCAAACTAAGTTCAACATAATGTAATTAATTTAATATATTTAAAATAGAAAACTAATAAAATACCTTCACAATCGTTTCTCCACCAATCACTAATTACAAATATCCCTAACGAACGAAATTAAAAGCGTTAGTATGAATTTACATTAATACTTTTAAACTAACGACAAAAATACATACCCACTTAACGCATCGAATTCCCAGCAGAGGCAATGGGCAAAGATCGGCAGAGAGAGGAGAGTGGAATGTGCTTTCAACACATTCGCCTCCTGCAACGGGCAGCAGTATATGAAGAAGACAATTTTGCGCGACGAACCCCGTATTCGCCAAATACAACCAGCGCAAAATTTCAAATCGTCGCGCAAAAATACTTGTCCGCCGCAAAACAGGTCCATTTCGTCGTGCAAAATAAGATTTTCGCGCAAAGATCATGTCGACATCAATATGTTGCGCGACGACACCTATTATTCGTCGCGCAAAAATTCGTCAAGCGCAACAGTTTTTTTTTTCCATCGCGCAGATTTAGACCAAAAAAATATCCCATGTTTTTCTTACGCTGACGATAAGACTTGTCGTCGCTAAATTTTTGCCGCCAAACCTCTTTTTGCGACAAATAACTTACCGTCGTGACAAGATCTTCTTGCGCTGATAACTTTCTTCGTCAGCGCAAATATTTGGCGCCAAAAACATTAACCCGCGCTTTTTTTCAAGCTGCGACGAATAATTTTTTTGTCGCGCTTAATATTGTTTGCGTGACGAACATAGTGGTCGCGCAAGATATCTGTTTGTGCGATTAATTTTTTTCCGTCGCATTCTTTGCGCCGATTTAATTTGTGTTCGCTCGCGCAAAATCTAGTCGCGCAAATAGTAAAACGTAGTAGTGTAGCAAATGTATCAAATGATCAAAGATTTTCAGTAATCATAGTCTAGTCCAAGTCTTAAAGCACAGTAATGAAGGAAAGGAAAGTAAAAGCATATGCAAATCAAAAACACACTTACAACCAACGCTGAGAGATATAATATGAATTGTATTTCATGCTTAGAGACAGTGCATATTTTGGAATAGGGAGGGTCAGAACCAAAGAAACACAAGAGATGATATAATGCCATTCTTGGAGAGACAAGTATAGAAATGTAACTTCATGACTTAATCAAGGCATAGGGACAAACTGTTAAGTATCATCACTCCTTTGGACAATATATATATATATATATATATATATATATATATTTATTTATTTATTTGCACATCCCTTACTTAAGTGCTTGGGTGACCCAATTTTACAGCTCTTTACTCTAGATGTTTCAATCATATCACCTTATACCTTCCTAGAGTCGTGACTACATTGGTCACACTTCCTTTTTTTTGTCATTGTTTAAGAGAGTGAGATAACGTAGGAACAATAGCTATGACTATCCAAAGTGAATCTAAACACTTGTCTCACCAAGAAGATAATATAGCACCACTTAGGTCACATATAAGAGCTCAAAACTAGAAGGGGGATTATGCACAAATAAGGCAAAGTATAAAATTATTCAAGCTTCACACCATCATAGAGGAGTAAGATACAAGTGTTAGACATTGGCATATCAAGTAAACATTTATCAGACTTGACTAGTCAACTACATGGAAGATGACTAGTCAACGTTTGTGAAATGTGCTAAAGACAAGGAACATACATGCTGGTCAATCAATTGAGCAAAGACCTATGGACTGTCTTAGTGTGACATGTTTCTGAAAGTCCAAGGCCTTGGTGAGTATATCTGCTAGTTGTTTCTCATAAGGAACAAATTCCAATGTTAAAATATCGTCTTCTACAAGATCTCTAATAAAATGATGCCTAATGTCTATATGCTTTGTTCTTGAGTGTTGAACTAGATTTTTGGAAATATCAATTGCACTCATGTTATCACAGTAGATTAGGAAGGATGATTGGGCAAGACCATAGTCTTCATACATTTGTTTCATCCAGAGGAGTTGTGTGCAGCAACTTCCAGCTGCTACATACCCAGCTTCAGCATTGGATAGTGACACATAATTTTTTTTTGCTATGCCAAGCAACAAGGTTGTTGCCAACATAAAAGACTCCCCCGAAAGTACTCTTCCTATCATCACTACAACCAGCTCAATCAGCATCACTAAAACCAACAAGATCAACACTAGTGTCATAGGTATACCACAATCCAAAATCAACGGTTCCACTAACATATTTTATGATCCTCTTGACAACAAACAAATAAGACTCTTTGGGATCACTTTGAAACCTAGCACAAACTCCTACACTATAAGAAATGTCTGCTATACTAGCAGTCAAGTAGAGAAGACTTCCTATCATGCTTCTATAGAGAGTTTGGTCGACACTTTTCCCATGTAAATCTCTATGAAATTTAGCACTAGTCCTCATTAGAGTTCTTGCAAATTTGGCAGCCTCCAAACCAAATTTTTTTCACAAGATTTTTGCATATTTTGATTGGGATACAAAGATCCCATCATGGATTTGTTTGATTTGAAGTCTTAAGAAATAGTTAAACTCACCTACAAGACTCATTTCAAATTCACTAGTCATGATATGAATAAATTCTTGAACATGCAAGTCAGAGGTAGAACCAACCACAATATCATCAACATACACTTAAGCAATCAAAACATCCTTTTTGAACCTTTTTACAAATAAGGTGTTGTCAACCGACCCTCTAGCATAACCATTTCCAAGAAGATGAGAGGATAACCTCTCATACCATGCTCTAAGAGCTTGTTTCAAACCATGGAGTGCCTTTTTCAACCTAAACATATCATTCGGATGATGTCGATCTTCAAAACCCTTTGGTTGCTCAACATAGACCTCTCCATTCAAAATACCATTCAAAAATGCAGTTTTGACATCCATTTGATAAAGTTTCAACTTCAAGTGACAAGCAATGGAAGAAGTAATCTAACTTATTCTAACCTTGCAACATGCACAAAGGTTTCATCAAAGTCAATTCCCTCCATTTGAGTGTAACCTTGAGCAACCAATCTAGCCTTGTTTCTTACCACATTACCTTGTTCATCAGTTTTGTTTTTGAAAATCCATTTAGTACCTATAACATTTGTGTTGGCTAGTCTAAGAACAAGGTACCAAACATCATTTTGAACAAACTGATTTAACTCCTCCTGCATTGCAAGAAACCATTCACCATGTTTCAAGGCCTCTTTCACATTCGTAGGTTCTTCCTTTGAGACATAACACACATGGCTAATTTCCTTAGCCAGTTGTTTCCTAATTCTCACTCCTTGATTTAAATGACCAATAATGACACTCTCATTTTGAGTAAGAGGACTACTATCAACACATGATCTATCAACCTGGACATATGAGCTAGAATTGTGAGGTTGATTATTAAAAGTTGACAGGTCAACCGAGACAGACGAGTTTGATGTAAGCGGTTGATTGCCAAAAGTTGACAGGTCAACCACTAGATCTAGACCTGGAGATTCTTCCTCAAGCATAGGAGGTAAAAGACCATCCTCATCTAATGCCACCTCAGTAGAAGCAGCAAAATCATCAATATTAACATTTATGGACTCAATGATGGTTTTGGTTCTACAGTTGTACACTCTATAGGCTCGGCTCGAAGTAGAATACCCAAGAAATATTCCCTTGTCATTTTTAGAGTCAAACTTAGTAAGGTGCTCCCTATCTATTAAGATATAACATGTGCTACTAAAGACTCTAAAGTAAGACACATTAGGCTTCTTTCCTTTCTAGAGCTCATAGGGTGTTTACTTGGTGCCCGACCTCAAAAACACCCTGTTTGAGATATAGCAAGCTGTATTTACAGCTTTAGCCCAAAACACTTGTTTCATTCACTACCTTATTGCAAGCCACTTATTTTGCATCATCAGCTCCATCAATGCAGTAGCAATTGTCCCTTGACCTTGCCACACTAATAATCTCATTTCCATATTTCCCAATAATTTTGTAGCCATGCTTGGAAAATATAACTTCCACTACTCCATCATCACACAATTGACTAACACTAATGAGATTGGATGTTAGACCCTCAACAAATCTAACATTCTTAAGCTTGAGTAAACCAGGGATACAAACAGTGTCTTTCCCAATTACTTGAGACTTGTGACCTCCTCCAAAAGTGACAGTACCTCCATCAAAAGGACTAAGAGATGAGAAAACACTCTTGTCACCTGACATATGCTTAGAACGACCACTATCAAAGTACCAATTGTTGGTATTTGATGCAGCAAAAGCATTTAGTACAACAAGACTTTTAGTTTGACCTTTTGCAATCCAAGTTGATTTAGGGATAGTGGATGAATTCATGTTAAGAGAGACAAGTTTGGCAATCTTAGTTACTTCCTTAAGAAAATGATCAACTTGATTTTGCAGAGATAAGACCAGTCAACCCACACTTGTGACAAGTTGGAACAAACTTTGGTTTCTTTACTAGAAGTTGGGTATCAAGTGATGCAATGACTAGAGTAGTAAACTTGACAAACCTAGTGGTAGAGCTTGACACACTAGAATCAAATGGATTATATCCAAGACCACCTTTATCCCCATGAAGTTTTTCCATATTCAACATTTTGTCAATTTTTGAAGCACCAATGGTCAAGGATATAACCTTACTATTTGCCTCATTCAATTCACTTAAAAGTTGTTTATTTGAATTCTGGAAACCAATGTTACTCTCCTTAAGCACATTTACTTGATTTTCAAGATTTCTCCTAATTGACACAAGCTCATCAATTTCATTTTCTAGGGACTCAAATTTGTCACTCAACTCCTTTTTAGTTTATTTTAGAATGAGAACTTCATGTTGAAAGAGCAGTCATATTTTCTTCCTAATGACTCGTATGATTGGTCATCTGAATCAGAACCAAACTCATCAGACAACAATTGCACAAAGGCAACAAAAGCAATTTGTTGGTCATCATCATCAGATGAAGATGTATCCTCTTGAGATACATCATTTTCACTCTCACTCCAGCTTATTTTCATGACTTTGTCCTTTCATTTGGAGTATTTTTTCTGGTTGTTTACACAATTGGCAGCATAGTGCCCGATGCCTCCACATGTGAAGCATTTGACATATTTCCTAGAGTCTTTAGTGAAGGGTTTGACATCCTTGTTCCGCTCATTAGACCGATCAGTTGATGGTCTAAATTTTCTCCCACTTGTAGAACTATCCTTTCTTGCAAACTTCCCTTTATCCTTAAGAATTCTTCTAAATTTTTTGACAAACAAAGCCATCTCATCCTCAAAAGCTGAGGATTTTTCACCACCTTTCAGTGAGTTATCATGCACTCCTTGAAGTGCCACACTTTTTGATTTTTTGGTGTTATTTTCCTCCATATTCAACTTCATCTCATTGGTTTTCAATTTACCTACTAGCTTGCCAAGCTTAATTTCATTTAATTTTGGACTTCTATTATTGCGGTTTTCTTTGCTCTAACCTAGAAGGAAGGACACGAAGAATCTTCTGAACAACAAGAAGTTCTTCAATAGGTTGACCAAGACTCATGGCTTCATTCGTGATCATCTCAACTCTCCTATAGAACTCAGAAATAGACTCAGTTTCAGACATCCTAAGTTTTTCAAATTGTGTAGGCACCATTTGAACTTTTAGTGTTCTAACTTGGTCATCCCCTTCATGAACAACCCTTAGTTTGTCCCAAGCCTGTTTAGCATTAGGAATATGTTGAATGTAAGAGAATTGTGTGCTAGACAGGGTTGTAACTAAGGCATTCTTGGCCTTATTGTTAGAATGGCCAGCAACTTACTCAGTTTCAGTCCATTCCGACCTAGGTTTGTGCACAAGTCTACCCTCAACAGTCTTGACTAGAGGTGACCACTCTGTTGTGAGATATTCATATGCATACTCATCAAGAGCATCAAAGAATTTTCTCTCCATACAACGTAATTATTCCCATAAACGTAAAGGGGGAGTTACAAGATCCTACAACTCGTTCCCTTTCCATAGTGCGCACACCTAAACACCAAAACAAATCCTATGATCTCTCTATTTGTGTTAAGTGCTGATTGGTACTTAGGTGACGAGGGGTAAATTTAAATGTTATTCTAACAGACACAACAATATTCACACACTTAAACTAACCAAAGAGAATTATGACTAGTCAACTGCTAGTCATGAAACTATCGCCAAGTGCACACACACACATAGTATAACAATCAACACCTGCAAGCCTAGAAGATTACTAGTGACAACCAAGGCACTCAAAAGGACCGGTTAATCTAGGTATCCCCTGTGCTAGCAATAACTAAGGTGAAAGTGTGTGAATACATCATAATCAAATAAACAACAAATATCAGATGATGACTAGTCAACCGCAAGAACACAAACCCATAAATAGATGAACATCATACGATGACTAGTCAACATTCAAGAACAACAAACCCAGAAATAATGAGAACAACATAACCAAAAAATTGTTCACCCAGAAATCCACCACTAGGAAAAACTGGGAGTCCTCAACCGACCAGACAATCTACTAAGGAAAGAAGATTCTTACAAAGAAACTTAAGCAAGCTCAAGAAATCCTAGATCTATTTAGGAAGATAAGCTATACCTTCTTTTTGCAATCTTCTTCTAAAACTTAGCAATGCTTGCAGCTTAGTCCTTCATGGCAATGGCAGCTCCTTCTTGACTTTTTCATCCCATGGCACCGACTTGCACAACTCAAACTTGAATAGAAACCAGAAATTTGGATTCAAGGAAATATGATCGATTTCTTCAAGAAACCATACTCTTGAATAAACCAATCTTGAATTTGACCTAGATAGATAGATATATATATATATATATATATATATATATATATATATATATATGAGAATGTGTTTGTTCTAGCTAGATGCAGATTTCATATTTCAAAAGCAGTTTTCAAAAATTAAATTTAGAAAAACTCATAGATGAAAAATGGTGGTTTCACCTAAGGAAGAAGAAAGGCAAAAGAGTTAACAAAAACCTTTTCAAAAACTCTCCTCAAAGTGATGGTTGCCAAATGAGGAATCAATGGGCATTTACCCAAAAATTCCTAGGTTAGAATAGTACACATGGCAGCAAAGAAAATTCGTAGAATATGACAAAAAGTTTGTTAGGATATCCAGTTGAAAACCAAGTGTGCTGGAAATCCTACTGAGGCAACATGGATGACTAGTCATACGAAAACAAGATGACTAGTCATAATCTTATGCATTCTAATGAATGAAATGCAGAAATTACATTTGTCAATGTGATTGAGCCTTCATAAAATAGCAGCCAAAGAAGAACACTTAGAGAAACTAATCTTAATCTAAACTTGAGCTTGGGTAATTACAATGTATGTTCTATTACAATATTGTCAAGGGAAGCCAAAAGAAAAACTTAAAAAGCCTAAACTTAACAAAGAGCATAACATTGTGGAGAATGAATTGCATTGCACATTCATTAATATTTATCAATCAATTAAACCATCAAAATTTAAATATGGTTGATACTATCACATAATAATGTTAAGTGGCAGAACAATCCAGTTAAAAGATATTATGTGTCATACTTCCACATAAGCTACCATTATAACAACAAGTTGCCTAGGTTTATGGTATGTTATTTGAAATTGATTGGGACAAGTCTGGTGAGTGATTATTTATTGAAAAGGCAACAAATCTTTGGGTCTTTAACTTTATAGTTAGAAGTGGTCCTCTTCAACACCAATCGGTGATATATGCAGATTCGGCATCTAAGACGACTCTTCGACAGGTTCCATTCATGGCCAATGTAACATCCCGAACCAAAATTAAGTAAATAAATTTAAATTATAATATATAATTGAAATAAGAGGAATTAAATTTAATTATAATAAATAAATAAATAATAAATAAAATAAAATAAAATGGTTTGAATTAATTAATAATTTTTGGAATTAAATATTATTTAATATTTTAAAAGGGGCAAAAAGGTCAATTTAATTTTGGAAAAAGACTTTGGGGAAACGAGTTGCGTCATTGCGTCCGGCTCGTCAAAATGAGTTTGTTGACACGCGGCACGCTTGATTCTGACTTGAAACGAGCCCAAACCATGCGCACATGCCCACCCCTCTCCCTTCTCACCTTCGTCCCCGATCAACCCTCACCCTCTCTCACAGACCAGTCGACGACGCTACCAAATCCGACGCCGTCCGACCACGAAACCACCCCAAACCTCCTCCAAACTTCATCCCTCATCTCCCTCTACTCATCCACTTAGATTTTGCCTCTCAATAACCCACCCAAAACTGACTATAAAATCGGGAAGAAATCCCCGATTTTTCAATTCGAAAATCTGGTCCCTTCAACGACTCTGACCGTCATCTCAGGTCGGTTTTGGCTTCCTATTGTATGGATCTAAGTGTTTTTGGAGATTGTTACTTTCAATTTGGGGATTTGGAAAGAATTTGGAAACCTAGGGTTTAGGGTGTTGGGTTCCATGGAACTTCGGCCAGATTCCGGTGGCTTTTGGGGTCGGGCCTAGGATCAAATTACTCCACTCTTTACCCTGATCACGTAGGTATAGATTTTGTTCGATGCTTTGAGAATTTTCCGTCGTCAGAAAATTCTCTCAAGACACCCAAGCTGCCGGCGCGTGGGCCCACTTGTGGCGGCCCATTTTCGTTCCACATACACATTCTCATATATATGAAGTTGGATATCATATGACAGTCTATCAGATATTCGCCTAATAGGCGATATCTTGGTTCGATATAGGGTGACCGTTTGATAAGTTCCAATTTCAAATATGTTGTTCCTAATACCTCTAGGATCGTGTATGAATTCGCGGATCGAGGATCGGAGCCCCGGATGCTCCGGATCATTAAATTAAAGGTTAGATTAACGAAAACCATACAATCGTGCGGTCGCGAGAAATCCGATCTTTTGATCGAGACCAAACTTTCGGGAAGTAATTAGTAAACCTTAATGGACCTACAGGAGCTTTCGGATCAAAATTTGAGGTCGTGGGCCCCGCGAGCCCGGTTGACCAAAACTTGAAGTTTGACCGCTCAGTTGACCGTGAGTCTTCCGAGGTGGTCCAACTTGACGAAAGACATAGTTTGACCCTTAGAACTCTCCGTTTGACGTGCACACACCTCGAGTTTAGGGAAAAGTTTAGGAGTTTGTTTTAAAGTTTCGGTCGAAGTACGATTTCTAATCCTATCCCCCTATTCTTCAAAATAGGTAATCCGGCTCAGCGTACACAGCAAGCATGACCCTCTCAGGGTCAATCATTCTAGGACTATCTGTGAGTAGACTTTGTTTTTTTTAAGCGTGCATTATTTTCAATATTTGACTGCATTGCATAATAAAATGATTTATATTGATTATTGAGATTTTCATATGGTTTTATATTGAATTGTACTATAATTTGAATTTTATGATTTATGTTTTACTTTCGAGACATTCTGCTTAAGTTTGGATTGAATTCGTGTTTTGAGACTTAGAGTTTTACTATATTTCATCTATGTATTCGTGTTTGGGTCGAAAGGTATAATTATATCGAGTATGGGATTATATAATTGTTTTATTATCGATTTATGAGATTTTGTGGATTTTTGAATTTATGTTGGAATTTGAGGCTCATGTTTATGTGGAGTTTGACTTTATGTGTTTTTTTTTTTTCGGGATGTTGAGGTTGGTGTTATATTATATACTATTTATATGTTGGGGTTGTGAGTTATGGACGTTAAGCGTCCGTTTATATAAGTGTTTGAGTTGGTTGGTTGTGAACGTGGGTCTGTGGGACTCGGCTTGGGTGAGTTTGGCTTTTGAGTTGTGGTTTTGAGGTGTCGGAGTTACACTATAGTATGTACCATCCCTGATACTATGTACACACGTGGCGTTGGAATTTCCGGCGTGTAGGACACATCTTGGTTACTTTCACTCTACTACACGTGGCGTTGGAATTTTCGGCGTGTAGTAGAGGTCCGGGCACCTTTGATCGGGTGTGTCGAATGTCTTGGCGGTCAGTCTACGAGCGTAGGACTTGAGTTTGGGCCGCACGTGTGATGCGATGCCGGCGTGTGTGCTCTTGAGCCGTAGTCCCCTGGTTGAACGGCTCAACCCTAGTCACGGGATGATGTGATGTCGTCCCGTGGTCTTGATAAACAATCTCCTGGTTAGATTGTTTCTCCGGTACAAGTTCTTGGTGTCAATGTCGTACTATATATATATATATATATTATCAGTATTACAAATCCTTTCATGTTTCCTTTTTGGTGAGGATCCTTCCTCGCTCGCGATGCCGTTGGGCATGTGTTTTGGTGAGAAGAGTGGTTTGGGTTGGGAAGAGTCGAGTCGGTTTTCAAGTGATTTGGATTTGTTTGGAATTTCTTCATTTTGGGTTCGACCTTTGTATTTATTTCATTTTGAGTTGGTTCTTTGGTCGGGAGTTAAGTTCGAGCCTTTGAGTCGAGTTCGGGTTCCCTTTTATCTCAAGTTATTCCGATTTCAAATTGATTACATTATATAAATGATTTAACTGCATGTTTTCCTCATTATTTTCAAATGGTGGGGTTACAGTTTTGTTTTTAAGTATGTAAAACTTTATTTTTGTCCACTCACGCTCTTTCTATTTTGCGCCCCCCTAGACAATAGCAATCCGAGCCGAGCTTCTAAGCTGAACATCGTCTTCCGAGCCCCAAACCTAAGTAGGATTTCATTATGTAAATTTGCCCATTAGGGTTGGAAAATGAGGCCGGAGGCCAAGACTGAAACTGTGTGCCTTTAAAATTGTCTGTGCTGCCCGTTGGTTTAGTTTGCTGTCTTGAATAGGTTGAATTTTTGGGAAAGTTCTTTTTCAGGAAAGACTCTCCCGAACTTTCGACAGAAGTCTCGGCCCCCTTCTCTTGTAGTTTTGAAAAGGAAAAATTCTAAATTAGTAAATGGGCCGGCATTTGATTAATGTAGTAAAAACCACAGGGTCGAACCCGGGTTCCGAGGAATTCGGAGCTGGTCCTGTCAGCCAAACTGCCTATCACAGAGGCCCTTTTCCTACTGCAGGTGGTCCTCCTAAAAAGCTGGAAGGTATTTTAAAAGCTTGATATCAAAGTAGGGGGAACTATTACTTGACAATAACTCAGATATATATCCACCACTCACACTTGGTCCATGAAATCGCTAGGGAAAGCATAATATATATATATAAGGAGGAATCTTTGTCGAAGAGAGAAACAAAATTATGTAAAACCATAAAATAAATATTTTTATTTCGGCCATTGTCTATTTGAGGATAAGTAGATAGATGTGCCAGTCTTGAGTACCAACCAATGGGAATCATGCTAATCGCTCACAATTCATAGTGATATATGTTATGCAAGTTGGATATGGATTTCTCAAAATGTGTTTCAACAAGAAAGGAATTGAACAGAGGGAAAGAGAAATTCTGTGTTGCGAAAATAATATTAGCAGAGTACCAAATACAAGACGTCCCCATACATGTGGCATCATTCAAGCCTATTACACGAATAACACACATTAGGTGACGTGAAAGTACGTGGACTACTGGGCTCAACACCTCAATAACATTCTAGATTAAAATGTGAGCTTCCACTCAAAACAAATTGACAATAGAAATAGAAAAACTAAAAATCTTTTAAGCTTTTAAATTATAAGCAAAGGGACACTACTACAAAAATCGAAATAGACGTCGGTAAAACGACGACGGACAAAATAAATACCGTCGTTAAATTTTAAACGACGACGGTAATATAAAAACCGACGTGGATCAGAAACTAAAACACCTAAAAATTGGAAATTCATTTGGGCATTTTTAAAACAAGACGCATAAAACTTTAAAAGCGTCGTCTTATTAAACATGTCATTTCGATCAGAAAAAAGACAACAAATAAACAACGACGGTATGTGTAAATATACCGACGTAGTAATTATAGACGACGTTTTACATATAATACCGCCGTTTTGAACATCCAATGAACACGACGGTAATTGTATTATTACAGACGTATCAAGTACTATTTAATACGACCGTAATTTAATAATTACCGACATGTAAAGTTAATTAACCACGTCTCTCGTTTCTTATTTTACGCCGTATTATACATTAGATTACGACAGTACTTATAAATAAAAGGTGGTGGTAAATAGTTACCACGTCGTTATAATATAATATAACGTCGTGGTTTTTCAGATAATACGACAGTTCTATAAATTATATCACCATTGTAAATCATTTTAACGTCGTTTATATTAATTATACCGTCGTTGTTATTTAAAACAAGCGCGACAACAAAAGTCGAAATAAACGTCAGTACAACGACGACGGAAAACATAAATACCGTCGTTGTATGTTTCAAATTCGAAACTTTCGAACTGAAACGTCACGCTTTATCTGCAAAATTGGACACTGAAACGGCGGCTTTTAGGTTTCCAAGTCGAAATAAAGGCCCTTTTCGGTTTCCAAGTCTTAAAAAAGTCACTTTTAGTTTTCCAATTCTAAATATTTCCTTTAAATTGGAGTTTTTATTCCAAACGTTCAGTCTCAATTCTCACATCTCTGAATGGTTTCAGTCATTCAAGATGTCTCTCTTTGGAACTCAGTTGTGTTTTTACACCAAACCAATCTAAGAACTTCGGTTTGGTGTAAAACAACAACTGAGTTCCCCAGAAAGATTGCATATTTAGTTTCTTGTTTAACACAAATTTCTATTTCTCTGTAGTTATTTTTATTTAAGACGTCGGTTTTGTAACTAACTGACGTAGTATATATTTATAACGTCCCTACTATTTAAAAACTGTCGTTTATATTATAATTTATACTGCGGTTTAATTTTAGTTTCCATCGTTATATCCAAGTCATAGGAAATCCAAATAAGTTATGCTCCCATCTTCTGGCTTTTGTTTCTTGTTTCTTTTTATATATAAATGTATCTCTAACTATAACTTGCTTCTTTTTTTTTTATCTTGGTTTTGCAGTGCAAGAAGGCAACGATAACTCATACACACAAGAACAAATTGATGAAATTCGGATCGAATTATAGTTTAGTATTATGGATATGATATTTTGTATGGATATATAGGAATGAAGATTGGTAAATATTTTGTATGTAATTATTATTGAATCTTCAAGTTTTATGAAACAAATTATTCTTGAGTATATTTATTGTTCACAAAGCATTATGGTTGTTTTTTTAGCAAGAAAAAAATCGTTGTAAAGAACCATTGGAAGCAAAAAAAAAAGATAAAATGTAAAATTACTACATCTTTGGATATAATAAACGACAGTTCTTTCAAAAAAACCGTCGTCTTTACATTAATAGACGACAATTCTATCACAAAACCGTCTTCTTTATATATAATAGACGACGTTTCTTTTCATAAAAATTGTCGTCTTTATATATAATAGACGGCATTTTTTCATAAAAACTGACGTCTTTAAATATAATAGACGACTGTTATTAACATACGTATCAAGTGCTATTTAATACGACCGTAATTTTATAATTACCGCCATGTAAAGTTAATTAACCACGTCTGTCTTTTATTATTTACGCCGTATTAGACATTGGACTACGACAGTTCTTATAAATAAAAGGTGGTGGTAAATCGTTACCACGTCGTTATAATATAATCTAACGACGTGGTTTTTCAGATAATACGACAGTTCTATTAATTATATCGCCGTTGTAAATCATTTTCACGTCGTTTATATTAATTATACCGTCGTTATTTAAATTGGAGTTTTTATTCCAAACGTTCTGTATATCTCAATTCTCACCTCTCATGCAAGAATGTCTTTCTTGCGAACTCAGTTGTGTTTTTACACCCAACCCATCTAAGAACTTCGGTTGGGTGTACAACAACAACTGAGTTCTCAAGTAGGATTGTATATTTAGTTTCTTGTTTAACACAAATTTCTATTTCTCCGAATTTTTTTATTTAAGACGTCGGTTTTGTAACTAACTGACGTAGTATATCTTTATAACGACCGTATTATTTAAAAACCGTCGTGTATATTTTAATTTATACGACGTTTTGATTTTACTTTCCGTCATCTTTAAAAACGCAGTCTTCAAAAAAATTTGACCCCGAATTGTAATTTTTCGAATTTTCCCTAAACCCTATATATATAACATTTTGCTATCTTTCTTCAACTCATATTCTGACCTTAAAGTTTTCTGTCTCCATCAGGTTGCTCCAAGTCATTCCGGCTGCTCATATTCTAATCTTTCATTCCGGTTTTCAGTTTCTCAAATTATTTGAAGTTAATTTGCTCCAAGTCAGAGGAAATCCAAATAAGTTATGCTCCCCTCTTCTTGCTTTTGTTTCTTGTTTCTTTTTTTTAATCCTGTTAAATGTATCTCTAACTAAAACTTGCTTCCTTTTTTTTTTATCCTGTTTTGCAGTGCGAGAAGGCAACGGTAACTCATACACACAAGAACAAATTGATGAAATTCGGATCGAATTTCATATGTAGCCCCTCTTTTTCTAATTATAGTTTAATATTATGGATATGATATTTTGTATAGATATATAGGAATGAAGATTGGTAAACTATGTAATTATTATTGAATCTTCAAGTTTTATGAAACAAATTATTCTTGAAGAGAAACATTGGATTATTTGGAGCTGAATTTATTGTTCACAAAGCATTATGGTTGTTTTTTTTAGCTAAAATCGTTGTAGAGAACCATTGGAAGCAAGGAAAAAAAAGGGAAAATGTAAAATTAAAACATCTTTGGATATAATAAACGACAGTTCTTTTAAAAAAACCGTCGGCTTTACATTAATAGACGACAATTCTATCACAAAATCGTCTTCTTTACATATAATAGACGACATTGTTTTTATAAAAAACGTCGTCTTTACATATAATAGACGACTGTTATTTCATAATAGAAGACATATTTCATGTGACGACCCTGACCCAAATTATAAGTTAAAATGAATGAATTGAATTAGTTAATTAATTTGGATAACGAAAATAAATTAAAAAGGATTTAAAATAATTAAAAAGGAATTAATTGGAATTTAAATATTAAAGGGGCATTTTGGTCCACTTTATTTTCGGGATGGAATCTGGCGAAACGAGTTGTGCCATTGCATCCGGCTCGTCGAAACGAGTCCGTTGACGGGCGGAACGTTTCCATACGAGCTTCGGATTGTTCGGAGGACGTAAGCGTCATTTCAAATTTTGGGAAAAATCTTATAAAGCCACGTGGGCCAATCAGAATCAGTCTTTTCTCTCTCTCTCCTCCTTTCTCTCTCCTCCCTCACGATCCCTCTCTCTCCGCCGTCTTTCTCTCTTCGATTCTGGCGGTACAGACCACGGCAGGGGACGGCACCGGTCGCAATCGAAAGCTGGTCACCGTGCGGTCCTAACCCATCCCTTCTCGGAGGCCAACTCGCCGGCGTGAGGAAACGCGATCGACTGAAAGTTCCGGCTGAGCTCCATTTTTTCCGGCGTTCGATCCAGCTGCTCCGGCAGCGAACGGTGTCGATCCAGGTCAGTTTTCGAATCCCCTCTACCTGTTCTATCTATTTCTGGGGTGGGATTTGAACGATTGTTTTATTTGGAGATCGGATCTAAAACCTAGGTTTTGGCCGGATTTCAATTGGTTTTTCCGGCCAGTTCACGGCCGATTTTGCGACGGTTCTGGCCGGTTTTGGACTCCTTGGGAGGTGGTGAGTCTAGTGGTGTAGGCGGTGTCTGAAGTTGTGGAGTTTTGAGTTTGGCCGGATTTGATCAAGGCACCCGCCACCCACGGTGGCGCGTGTGGCGGCGCATGGTGGTGGGGTGGTGGCGGTTCTTGGGTCCTCTGAGATCCTCGTATCGCTGCGAATGCGTGGGAGTTGACGGATCTCAATTCGGAGATCGTTTGGCCATCGAACGAATCTCGCCTATTGCGCGATTCTCGGGTTCGATAGGATTGAACGGTTGGATCGTGTCCATTCTTGGATATGTTGATCTAGATAATTCTAGGATCATGTAGGATTTGACGGATCATGATTCGGAGTCCCGGATACTCCGGATCGATTACTTGAAGTTAGAATTAAACCGTAATCGTCCGATCGTGCGATCATGAGCAATCCAACCGTCGGATCAAGACCAAACTTTGAGGACACGTTGTCTAGGTCGTGTTGAACCTCTAGGAACTTTCGGATCTAAGTTTGGAGGTCATGGGACCTACAGGCCCATGTTTGACCCACTCGGGTCGGTTTGACCAAGTTTGACCAGGGTTGACCGAGCGTCTCCCGCGGTCTGTTTGTCATGTAGTTGACTCTGTTGGACTTCTAGGAAGGTCTGGATCGTTTTGGAGGTCTTGAGCTCCGCGGGCCCGGGTTGACCGAAACGGGGTGTTTGACCGCCCGGTTGACCGTGAGTCTTCCGGTGGTCCCACTGGTTGTAAGAGGTAGTTTGACATTGGAATCCTTCGTAGGACGTACGTACACGTTAATTGGGGTTTTGTTAGGGTTTGAGTTTAAGGCTCTCGTTCGGTTCGATTTCTAATCCTATTCTCGTCTTTAACGCTTTAGGTACCTTGACTCTGCGTACTTTGTAAGCGGGACCCTTTGAGGGTTGTGCAGCATAGGACCAACGGTGAGTGGACTTTGTTTTCAACTGAGCATGATTGAATGAATTGCATGAAATGCTTGAAATGAGATTTATTAATAGTTTTAAATCTTGAATTGATTAAGTGTTTTAAGTCTTGGTTTGACTTTGGTTTATTTATATTTAAAAAGGTTTGCATTTGAGTTTAATGCTGATTTGGGTTGCCGGGTTTTATGTGGGGCCCTGTTGTTATATTTTATAATATTTATACCTTTGGGTATTGTACGGACGTGGTGAACGCCCGGTGGTTTTTATATCGGATTTTAATTATAGAAATGAGCTATAATAAGCTTGGAACCGTTATATTATATTTTAATTATATAATTGAATATATGGACGTTAGTATAGTCCGTTTGATTTCATACTCGGTTTTGGTATTAAAACCTTATTATTTATAATACGTATTCTTTGTTTATATATATATATATATATATATATATATATATATATATATATATATATATATATATATATAAATTCATATATATATGTATAGCTACTTTGAGTAAGCACTTAGTAATAGTGGAAAATGGTTATATAACTATATATATATATGTACTTTGGTTATATATATATATATATATATATATATATATATATATATACATTGTATATATATATATATATATGAATATCTACTTTAAGAAAAGGATCACCATACTTTGGTTGTTTATATATATATATATATATATATATATATATACATATGTTTATCTACTTTAAGAAAAGGGTTATCAATACTTGATTATATATATATATATATATATATTGATATATATATATATATATGTGTTTATACCTTAGATTTGACGTCTTAGAGAATGGGGATTTTATTATGATTTTGTATGCTTGGTTTGAGCATTGAATAAGATTTAAATATGGGTTTTCAATGAAAATGATGTTTGATTTAATATTAATCTGTTTTGCGGTCGTTTGACCCTTGTGATTATTTTGAATATATAAATATATGTTTTGGACAGTGATGTCCTGATTTTGAGTATATATATGGGTTATATGCTTGATGGACTTGTGTATGTCCTGATTTTAGTGTTTGGGGTTGGGTACATTGTGAATGATTGTATATATATATATACTGTTATCGCATGACGATTGATGTGAGTGCTGTTAGCACCTTGTATTGTACCTCCCCCTGTTCTGATACTAATGATCGCATGGCGATTGATATGATACGTTTACCTGGTTTGGTATGATAAGATCCGGCGCATAACTTAACGGGGTGTAGCTGTAGACCCTTGATTGGGTAGTCTGCGCGCATAGGACAGATTTATTTCGGAGTTATGGTTGGTAAGTTTTTACCATATAGTCCTGTGAGTTTAGTCCCACTTTGGACGGCTCAACCCTGGGCCCGGTGTCTTGATGAGACTGTACCGGTGTCCAGTCAAATGATCCCCTGTTGGAATGTTTTCCCCTGGTACTTGTGTGTGTATTATAGTTATACTGTACCTATACGCGTGTGTTAGTACATTCGTATTCATATTTCTTTTAGTGAGGATCGTTCCTCACTTGTCGTGCTTGTGAGCACGTGATTGTGAGTTTTGGGGAAGTTGGGAAACTGTTTACCTGTTCCGGTTGCAGTATGCTTGTTTTGACTACAGTATTTACTGGGTTATGTTTTGGATTTGAATCCTGAAACTGATTTCTTATATATATGATTTGAATTGCAATTTTATGTCTATATGGCTGTCAAGTTTGGTTTGCTTGCTGTAAGCAAGCTATTCGGCATTTTAAGGTTTGTTTTACCTTATGTGGATTTTATTCAATCTTTATGTTTTTACGATAATAAATCCTTTTGTTTATGTTTTATAAACTTGTGAGAGATTTGTTTTGGGAGGTTATGCCTCGGGAAAATGTAAAAGGTTAGTTGTTCGAAAAAGGGGTTTTAAACTGGGTTACTTTCACGTACTTTGAGAGAGTACGGTTTTCAAATCAATCAAGTATAAAAATGGTTTAATATGCATGTTTGGCATGGTTTTAAACGGTGGGGTTAATACTTTGTTTTAAGTATGAAAAACCTTGTTTTTGTCCACTCACACTCTTCTGTTTTGCGCCCCAGATCGTAGTTGCGTCGACACCGTTAATTGTGCGCTTCTCTTCTCGAGCTTCGTTGGAATGGTAGGATTGTCATCCTTGAACCCTAAACTTGTAATCTGTTATTTCTTTTTCGCTGTTGAATTCTTGTACTCTTAGTTGCTCTGTATCACCTTTAGGGTTGAATTAGTTTGGCCGGAGGCTGTTATGTATGTGTTGTATGCATCTTTGGCGCTTGGGTTGTGTATACATTACTTGTTTGACGGGTTGAAGTTTTGGGATAGTCCTTGTTGTAGGGGAGACTCTGCCCGTTTTCCGGCAGAAGTCTTGGCCCCTTATAGGTTTAATCTCGGGAATAGGGTAACTGTTTTAGTATGTGGGCCCGACATGGGTTGATGTGGGCCCATCAACAGGGTTCCGGGGTGGAATCTGGGTCGGGTCCTGTCATTTCACAATAATAGACGACTGTTATTTCATAATAGACGACATATTTCATAATTATAGACGACAGTTCTTACAAACCGTCGTCTTTACATATAATAGACGTCATTGATTTCATAAAAACCGTCGTCTTTATATTAATAGACGACGGTTTTGAGTAAAAGCGTCGTCTTTATATATAATAGATGACGGGATTTTACCGTCGTGGTTTTATGCGTAAAAGATGTCGGTCGATTCCTCGACGGTTGAAAAAGTAAATTTACGACGGTAAATTACCGTCGTCTATTGCGATTTTTGTAGTAGTGGGAGAGACAAGAAGCTATATATTGAATTTGTGGTTTGAGGTCCAAAAAAAAAAAAATTGTGGTTGGAGTTTGAAATGGATGCTTTGTTTTAGGAGGGGATTATGAAATTCTAATTTACGAACTAGACATTTTCAATTCAACGATCAAGTTTGTGGTCATGCCAATTAATATAGTTTGTTTCAGCAACTGCAGTCCAACTGCCTCTGCATGCAGGAGGCAGGGTTTCATAAGGTCGACCCCCAGACCAAAAAAATAAAAAGAAGGTCGACCCAAGTGTAGTGAACCAAATTTGTACTACAGTTCTACACACACCCCACGAACAAGGTCCAACTCACTAAGTTGCCCAACAAAAATTTGGGTCTAACATCACACATGAAAACTTAAAGAGTACTTTGGTCCCAAAAGGGAGCCCCTTAATAAACCTTATGTTGTTTCAACCAAAACTAGTTTTAATTGCATCACAATCATAAAATGTAAAGCCTTGGCTGGCCCTATGTGAAGGTTCGAAATTCTATAGTAATAATGGTGCCATATATGGACTCCTCATGTGGACCTTCATATTAGCCACATGATCATTTCATTAAACTTAAGTGAAGTTAATATTCAGATGAATTGTGTGGTTAATATGAATGTCCACATTTATGGTCCATATATTGCATTCTCACCATAGAACAACTTATGTGAAGGTCATCAATTGGAATGATTTTGAAGGGGGCCTCCCTTCTCTCTAACCTTTGAATTATTGCAAGGATTTACAAACCCAATTTAACAAGCCTATTTGTCTCTGTTGGGACAGAAGTGAAAGTATCAATTAGTGGTCCCCTTGTTAAATTTATAAAAAAAAAATACAGGCAAAGCGATATTAGGAGAGGAAGAAATTGAACATAAGACTGAATACATTATAAACCTAATCTTTTAATAGTTCAGTTTAGTTCGTAGGAGCTCGTGAGTAGAACTTACTCTTACAAAACCAACATGCAAAAAGAATGATATCTAAGAGCTAGTATATTATATATATACCATCTCAAACATTTTATTTTTTGAACGAGGGATATTGAGATCCTAATTAAGCACAACACTGCTAAAAAAAACAAATGCATAGCCTAATCCACGTGAAAATCTACTTCTCTGACTCCCTCCCTGAATCTAATAACGACTATCAGAGTTTTGATTACGAAGGTCTTGACATACATATTGGTAACCTATTCTCCAACTCTGTTGGCTACCATATGATTGTCTAACATTATATGATCTCCTCCATGATATGATATATATATCATCACCACAATTATCTCTTTGCCTTTTGAAAAGTTTATGGATTTGGGTACTTCGCTTTTGATCCTCGTTCTTTCTTAGTCGTCCTTCAAAATCATTAATACTGGGTAAGATTTTTATGGGCCGTGATTTATCTACTAGGGTACTACTTGTTCAGAAGATAGACTTTGGGAACATATAACTCTCTCTCTCTCTCTCTCTCACACACACAGACACAAATACATCATATTATAATAATGACTTGTTACAGCTGGCTATTTCATGATCAAATTGACTTTGCTTGCACCCAACCAGGCACCATCATAATATCATAGGACCAATATCCCCACCAATATCTTGCAGTTGGGTTGGGGGGATACCCACATAAAAGTTTTCCAATTAAATGCCAAGCATATACTTCACTGAATAAATTCATGATCATGCACCTTTTTCTTGGGTCACAAGAGAATTATGCTATAATATGACTAAAGCAGGAAACATGATGAATTATGCAAATCAGTACTATTCATATCATTAGTGGTTGTTATTCACACTCTTAGTTTTCATTGAATTATGTTATAATATGACTAAAGCAGGAAACATGATGAATCATGCAAATCAGTGCTATTCATATCATTAGCGGTTGTTATTCACACTCTCAGTTTTTCACCTTATTGTACTATTCATATCATATATCATTATTAGAGTAACCACGTTATTCACTCTCAATTTTTCACCTTATTGCACCTTAAATTAATTTTATTTTAAAGGGAGATTCACTATTATACCCAGTATAGGGATCCAAATTATATATTAAAAAATCATACATGAAATGGACTTTAGAAATATACCCAAAGCTCATTTACAACATAACAAATAGGCTTCAAACTTCCCAACCTCAAAAAAAACCCAAAACACTGATCAATAGAGCATCAAAATAATTTAATAATCAAAATTAAATTTAATCGGGGCATGTATCATTTTTTGGGTTTTTGTTTTGTTTGTTTATATAAATTAAATGGTGTAGCGTTTATCTATATCACTAGTGCTAAGAATGAGTATATAACTAAATATCTCTATTTTAAATTCTAAAACACTCACAAAAAGAGTGCAAAATGGCAATTTAGAATGTGAATATACAATTAAATTTGAGTATCCAAGTAATTTGAGGAAATTTATTCAACGCACATCTGGAATCTCATGAGTTCAAAACACTAGATTTATCTAATACGTACAGTGTGTGGATGATTATACATATCCCATATAAGTTGTTCATTGGATGACAACCAAAATGGACAATGTAATCTTGGACCCCATGAATATTAAGAATAATGTGAACTATATGTCTCTTGTACGCCAAATACAAGGATGCAAGATTTCTGAACATATATATCAATCTAAATGTCTGCCAATGAGTGTATTTGTTATAATCAAACTTCCACTACCTGTTCTCTTCTAAAACCCACTACTGCACTGAGCTCATATGCTATCACTATCTTCATCAAGAGCTCGCCTTACACCTCTCAATTTTCACTATTTGCCTACATTAATTGCATTTCTAAAGTAGCAATCGACCCATGTGCCATGGTCCAATATGTTGTTATATATGTTCAGATTTTCCCTAATACCATTGTTAAGTTTTGACAAAAGCTCATCACCTAACGCAGAGAATATATATATATAGACGACAAATTATATCATGTATATAATTAAGGGAGAATAAAATTTAATGTTTGGGCTCCAAAAACTCCAGCTGGAAGTAACGGTAAAAGGATGCCACTGTATTTTGGAAATGCTAGGCCCATCATGTATGAACATGTTGCCTGTTGGATTATATATTTCATCCCTGGTTGAGCTAGGAAAACAAAAAGAACATGATTTGGTAAAACTAATCCTGTCTATGTCCAGTGATGATAAAGAAAATTACCGGAGAAGGGGTGATGTCAACTTGAAACCTACTTCAATATAGGCAAAGGAAATACTATTAAATTAAAGTTTGTTCTTAACTTTTGGTAACCAAATTTTTATTATTATATATTATTATGTGTATGTGTGTGTGTGAGCATGAGCTGGTCTGGGGCAAAGCTACAATAGGGCGCCTTTGTACGCACTCATAGCTTTTATATGAACAGAGAAGTACAATTTGTGTTAAGAGGTCTCCAAGGGAGTACGCAAATGAAGTAGGCAAACATGTACTTTAAAAACCTATAAGACATATTGTTACCTGCTCATTTGTCTCATCATGAAAATTTATCTGATGTTTCATGGAGTCCCTTCCCACTTCTTTTTCTATCCATAAAGTCCAGAAAAGTACACTAAAATATATTATCTATATCAGTAGAAGCTGGTCAAACGCTTCAATTTGAGTTATGTTAAGATATTTAATGAATAAATTTGATATAATTAATATCGTTTGAAAAAGGGTTGGGATGGGTAGAAGAGAAGATTAATATACAAGTTGTAGTGGTTTTGTGCCTATTAGAATTTGGGAACACACCCATATGGTGCTGTGAGAGAATGAAAAAGATCCTCTCTAAACACTTGCCCACCTTGGTCTCACCTTCACCTAATCACCTAACCTCCTAACCCTCCTAACCCCAAAATTCTCCCATTTATCCTACAAATCCAATACAAAAATCTTTCATTTCAACCCTATATGATGTCATTTAGGCCTTCAATGTCCTTGTTCCCAATACTTGTCCAAAACCACTCATGTGGTAATGTCGACTCTCTTATATTCTTTTACTAATATTAATATGCATATGTCACCCAACCCTAATTTCAACAAATGGGTTTCCTTCTCTTTGTATCCTTGATTTAAAGAGCATCAAACATCATCTAAGTTGGTGGAAGCATTCATTTCAAGCTGTTTCTTGTATGACCCTGAATTTCTTGATTCTAATTAAAAATGTCTGTGGATGTCTATGAATCCAAGCGTACAAGGCTAGTGGGTAGATATTTTTGTGACATCAGTCCCTTCTGAGAGAGCGAGAGAGAGAGAGATGATGGATTGGCACTAGGTATATTTCCAAGCTCGATGGATTCTTAATTTAGCTTTTGAAGATATGGTAACTTGTATATATTCTTGAAAAAGGTTTCTCTGCAATTATAGGGATTTATATTTTGACACCCATCTTATTCCTATTCTCGGTAGCTATGCTTATTGCTTGAAATGTTTCAAAATTTTGGTTCTCTTTGGATGTCCTCCGATAATTGGTCGTTGTTGAATTAATTCTTTAAGCACGAATAGATGGCATGACTTAGATATGGTCTCTTGCAAATCCTACATTTTCATACTCTTCGCTTCAATCTAAATGCACTTTCAACAAGGTCTAGGGAATGTGTAAATGATCATCCATCAATTTTAATAATTCAAAACTTGATGTTAAAGTAGGATTTCAAGTCATGCCTGGCTAAATTGAGACAGAGTTGACACAAACTGTAACAAATTATTCCAAGCTGAATCTGACCCATGGATGCTCACTATTAAGCTAAAGGTTGAAAATCAAAGTGCGTCTTGACAACCAAGCTAAGCACAAAACTTTAGGCCCGTTCGGTCCTGAAGCAGTAAAAAATTAGATTTAAAAAAATGTATTTTATATACTAAAATTAGACCATGCAAGAGACCTCTGACTAAAGTGATTACAAGTATTCACCTAAGATTTTGTGATCAATTCTCTCCTCTTTCAATATTGTTCCTATAAAAATTGGGTTTTATTTATAGAAAAATAAAATGATGGACTGGATATAAGAAAAATTTAATTTCAAGAGGAAAAACTAAATTTATTATAAAATGAAAGATGGGATCGCCAAATCGGGTAAGAAGCAGAAAATTAATTAGAAATGTACAAGTTGATATTAACTATATTTATTTAGTTGTATGTTGGGTTGGACATGATGGCGAAGCAGAACCCGACATGGAACTTGTCTGTACTGCTGTCTATAATTGATGAGGTAGACCATAATGTTATGCTTTGACTCATCCCTATACTTAATGCATACATCCATGCGATCTCCATGTAAACACTTATATGTCTTTTAGGAAAAGCAAAAGCTATTTCCTGCATCTATGTCTCGTCTTATCCTCATCATAAACAGTTTCTTCATATATATATATAAATAGAAATTAATTTTATCGAAAGTTTTGATAACTCTCATACGGTGGAAAAGAAGAACGTAGAATTTAAGCTACAAGTTCAGCTTTTGATAACCTAGCTAGCAATCTAGCCCTGACCCTTTAATTGAATGTTGATAAGACTTGAAAGTTACAACTTGCCCTGTGAAAGGTCCTGCGATTTCTATGTGCTGCTTGAAGGGAGTTCTATGTGCGATTTCCATGTGCTGCTTGCAGGTTTTTTGTTGAAATTTAATGAGGAAAGAAAACAAGACAAGTGACTGAGTTGTTAGTTTGTGGGTCAAATTAATACAATTATCTGACACACAGAGTAATTAACTGCCCGATACTTAATTAGGTTAGAGATCTCCACAAATTTCATCTAGATGTTTTAAGATAAATCCCACATGTTAATTTTGTTGATGTTGGCTCACGTAATGGATGAGGAAGGAATGAAGTTGACAATCAGCCAAGAGGCTACAGACTCAATGACTTGGAAAAACCTAGGGTTGGGTCAGCACTGGTGGACCTACAAAGGCACAAGGAGGTGCAACTGCACCTCCCTTCGCCAGAGAAAAGGTTGCAAGTGCTGGAAAGAAATTTAAATAGAGGCTTAACATTCTTTACTCAAATGGTTTCTGAGAAATCAAACTAAGAAAGTTATCCCAAAAAGATTCCAGCTTACGGCGGGGTAACATAGTGTCGAGAAATGTTCATTCCTAGATGTTTAGTTTGGGAGTGAGTACCCCTTCATCTCGCACTATTTTACGAGGGAGGGAGGTTAGGTTACTACGAGGTTTAAAATGAGTCCAAATATAAACAAATGAAATATTACTAAAGATTAAAAAAGTTGAAATAAGAGGTGGGACCTAAAATTGAAGTTGAGACTCACTCCAAAATCAATTGTCAATACAAAAGAGCAGCCCAAACGCCGTATAAGCCCATGCAAAGCTCATTCGGTTTCCCATGTGGGACAACTATTCACTTCACAGGCTCACATTATTGGTTAACTTGTCACTCTTCGGCAGTTCCGAAGTGTCAATGCCAATAATGAGCCACCATGTAGAAGTGATGAGTGATGACGCATGGTATATCATACCACATGACCCCAAAATCCCAATATAGTAATGAAAGATAAAATATCTCTCAACAGGTGGATCTGAGAGGTAGAGACTGAGCTCACTGTGGCATTAAAGAAAGAGAAGGAAGCCCATAGCATCTCCATCGGCCGTTTGTATGTATGACTAGATACAATAGCTACAAGGGGAATGGAGCCATGCACAGACACAACAGTCTCCAGTGAACCCCAACTCTCTCTCTCTCTCTCTCTCTCTCTCTCATTATATAATAAAGAGGGGAGGGCCTGCAAGAACTAGGATTCCCTTAACATCGGATCTGGATGCTATCTTCAATTGCCTCCTCACCCATCTCTCTCCCGGCTCCTCTCTATTATTATATACATATATATATATATATATATATATATATGCATTTATTTTATCCATTGAAGATAAGATAAGACCTAGAAGCTTCAATAAATTTACAATATCAAGAACTAGAGTACTCGAGAGCTGAGCAAAAGAGCTTGTTGTATATATATATTTTGGAAGCAAATGGAAAAGCACTACAGAAGGGAGCGGATCGCATGTCCCTAAATTGGTGTCCTTCGTGTCCCTTTCCTATTTGCTTGACACGTGTCAACTCACTTAAAAGAAAATTAAGAACAAATAATTTTGGGGACATGTGTCAAGCAGATAAGAAGAGGACATGGAGGGGACACTAATTTTGGGGACATGCGATCCTCTCCCCTACAGAAGGAGATAAATGAAGACTTGGCTGGAGCAATCACAAAAGGCCTTGTGTAAGAAGCTTGTTTGTTGCTTCTTGTCATTTTTGTGTATATGTTTGGACCAAGAACATTTGTGTATTTGATACACTAGGTGGCATATGTATCGAATTCACCCGTTTTATAACACATGTACAATTATTATTAATATCTAAACCCTAAAGTTAGCATATTAAATTAATAGTTTGCACGAGTTATAATATAAGTGGACTTAATATATCATGTTGGAATACCATTATGTACGTCTTTTACTAAAAAATAAATCTATATCATCTTGTGTATTGGATCTTTTTGAATGACCTACTGGTATGAGTCTAACTTATCTTGAATCTCACTTCTATTACAGTGATGATATAGAAGATTATTGATAAGTTAGATGGTACAAAATAGTACTCATCTATATTATAGTTTTTTGTTTTATAAGATGGAAATTATGGTTTGAAGCAATGCCACACCTTAGTTTTTGGAGTCCTAGAGTAAAAATCTATAAGGGGGCTCATTTGTACATGCTCATAAATCTATAAGGGGGAGGGGTTTGGTCACCATGGAATTTTGATTCGACCAACAGAGATGATGACTATGTGTATGAAGCAGCAGCAATATGGTTACTTACTTTGTCTCACTCTACAGTGAACACACGGTTGGGTTTATTTGACATTTTCAGCATTTCTTTTTTGTTTCGAACTATCCTAATGGTGGGATTTCTAGTTTCAACCCATGAACACAAGAATATATAATCAATACTTTTGGTGTGCTTGGAAACATATTTATTCAAAAGAAAAAAATTAATTTAATTTAATTCGATAAAAACGAATTGGAATAAATAAATAAATAAAATAAAGAACAACCCCACTTGCCTGTTGCTATCTTAGGGCCGGGGTTCCCCTCTCAACTGGTCCTATCTAAAGATGCCTTTGAATTTTATATGATGCAATCTTTAAGAGAAGGTTTGAAATTGAAGATTAAAGTCCTTTCGGGCTTTGGTCAATCCAAATGTAAGGATGGAAACCACTGGAGCAATAACGAAGGGGCAAGAGCTGTTTTCTGTCCATTAAGACCACAAATGCAGAAAACTGATGGAAATGATGAGAGATAAAGACAACAATAGGCCCCATTTGCCTTCGGCAAAGGTGATCTTAAATAGTACGTAGTATAGTGCATGCACCATTACCATAAAGATTTGTTAAAAGCCATTATCTTTAGTAATAAGATAGAGGCCGGCATCCTTAATACTGAGATGACGTTGTGGAGTCATCCAAATGAGAGATGACATTGTATTAACTTACTAATCGATTAGCGTTTAATCACTCATATTCCTTTATGTATGCGTTCTCAATTTTTATAAGTGTCATATATGATATTTTCAAAACTTACTACAACAATACAATTAAACTAGGCTTAATATCACAAAACGTCCCTAAGGTTTATGAAACTATCATATTGCATCCTTAATTTTTTTTGTCATTCGTGGTTCTCAAGGTTAGTATGTGTGATCACAAATGGTCGCTAGTTAGGTTCAGTCAAAAACTCCGTTAGTTTCTGACGTGGCATATATATATATATATATATATATATATATATATATATATATATATATATATATATATATATATATCACAAAACATCCAATGAGGTTCACACACCTATCACAAATGGTTCTGCGAAATTTTTTAATTTTTCATTTAAAATTCATAAAATTTTGGTTTTCATTTTTAAATTTTATGAATTTTAAATTATTTAAAAAGATATATTGTATTTTAAATACACATGACACTATATTATTGGAGATGTGGGCTCTACATATATGCCACATCAACAAACTAATGGAGTTTTTAAAAAATAATTAAAATTCATAAAATTTAAAAATGAAAAAACCAAGGGTTTAGGGTTCATAAATGGTCCCCAAGGTTAAAATCCTTCTATAAATGGTTTTTTCATTTTTAAATTTTATGAATTTTAAATTATTTTTAAAAAATTTCATTAGTTTATTGATGTGGCATATATGTGGAGCCCACATCTTCAAAAATATAGTGTCACGCATATTTAAAATACAAAATATATTTTTAAATAATTTAAATAAAGAAAACCAAAATTTTATGAATTTTAAATGAAAAAATAAAAAAATTTGCAGGGACCATTTGTGATAGGTGCGTGAACCTTAGGGATGTTTTGTCATGTATATATGTCACGTCAGGAAACTAACAGAGTTTTTGACGGAACCTAACGGCAGGGACCATTTGTGATCACACATACTAACCTTGAGGACCACGAATAACACAAGAAAATATTAAGAATGCAATCTGATAGTTTCGTAAACCTTAGGAACGTTTTGTGATATTAAGCCATTAAACTATATGTCACTTATGTGTCAACTGCAAAGAACATAAAAGCAAAAAAAGATAAGGAATAAGTTTTTGAAATATGAGATGAATCACTTGGACTTCAACTGTCACATCCCGGCCCGGGCCCGACCACTTCCCGGGCTCAACTCCGCCATAGCACGATATTGTCCGCTTTGGGCCCCCCTCTCTGCCCTCACGGTTTTGTTTCTGGGAACTCACGAGCAACTTCCCAGTAGGTCACCCATCCTGGGATTGCTCTAAGCCACGACTCGCTTAACTTCGGAGTTCCCACAACTCCGAAGCCAGTGAGCTCCCAAAAGGCCTCGTGCTATTTGGAGGCGGGCATGTACATATAAGGCTTACAGGATCCCCACCCCTGGGCGATGTGGGATCTTACAATCCACCCCCCTTAGGGGCCCGACGTCCTCGTCGGCACACTTCCGGCCAGGGAGTGGCTCGATACCAAATTGTCACATCCAGAATCGCTCGCCGTAGCACGATATTGTCAGCTTTGGTAGGGCCCTCACGGTTTTGTTTACGGGAACTCACGAGCAACTTCCCAAGAGGTCACCCATCTGGGATTGCTCTAAGTCACAACTCGCTTAACTTCGTAGTTCCCACAACTCCTGAGCCAGGTGAGCTCCCAAAAGGCCTCGTGCTATTTGGAGCGGGCGCATGTACATATAAGGCTTACAGGATCCCCACCCCTGGGCGATGTGGGATCTTACATCAACTATTTAACTTTTAAAACTAATGGATTTTTGTTTAAAAGGGGACCTTGTATAAATACATACAAGTGGGAAGAATGAAAATTATTTCGAGAGAAAAAAATGTAAAAAATGTATAAATATAGTGTAAGAAAATGAGGGGCCACCTTGGCAGGTGCCCCGGGGCCCAACCATGGTGACTTCTCCCCTGATTGAACTAATATGACAGAAAATTATTAGATCCCATAATTTGTTTTGTTGAACTGGACCTTAACAATATCTAAAATAAATCTAACAATATATATTAGAGAGGGAGGGGGTGGTTGTTTGTTCTAAAGATTATAAATATACTTGGGTGTGGCTTTGGTCAAACTAAGTGTAAAGATTGAAAGCACTTGAGAGAGCAAAATGAGAAGACACAGAGAAAGTGATAGAGGAAATGAGATGGAGAAAGCCAGGTCCCATTTGCCTTCATTCCTAAAGTCTTATTTATAGTATTATTATAAGCAATGATAGAGAGAGAAAGAGAGAGAGGGGTGCTAAAAAGGTTGAGTGAGATGGGGGTATGGTGGGGAGAGATAATTTTGGCCCCATGAATTGATAATGGAAGTAGCCTTCATCCTCTCTGGAAGAGTTCCCACAAATGAAAATTGTGTTGTACCAAGCTCCTTCTGTTGCTTCAACCTTCAAATAGCTGCGTAAATTTGCAAGTAAAGAATGATTTGAATTTTGAACCCAAAGTCTCAATCCAAAGTGTTGCATCATTAATTAAGGTTATGTTAAGATAAGATAAGCTTGTTAAGAATCTTGATGCTTAATGCCATTATATATCTTAACCAACTAGGTCTTTGATCTAGTCATGATATTTGTCACAACGTGGTCAGAGGAAGGTCTCGAGTTGGACTTATATGAATGGTAATTAAGAATGATACATATTTGTCATGAGTTAGATACGTACTTGTGGTTAGCCTCCTCATTTTGGTGGTATAGATTTATTTTGAGTGTATTGACTAGTTGTAAAAGTTTGTTGATTTTCCATCGTTTATTAGAGGAAAAACCCAAATATCCTTTATATGTGTATGTACATGTGGTTTGCATAGAAATATATATAATTGATTTTCTTAACCCTTCAACCACTTTTTAAGTGTAATTTTAATTTAATTGCACTCTATTTTTAGGTCCAGCCAAGGGTCAAAACTTTGGGTCGCTCTCTCGTACGCTAGGAAAGCCGTCACGTCAAATTAGGGTTAGGGCTTCGTCGGCGTTGCTCGTCTCTCTCCGCATTTGAGTGGGATTGTGGTGGGTGTCTTCTCGGCTTGGTGGTTTGTACTGGTGGTTTCGGGTTCGTGGGTTTCGATTTGGGTTCGTCGGCGTGGGTTCTTCCTTTGCATGGACAAAATCTCATCTCTTATCTTCTTCGATTAGCCTTTCACTCCTCTCATTCGGTTCTCTTGGGCATCATATGGCTCTGGCTATCTGACTCTCGTTGGCATCGTCTGGTTCTAGGGCTCCTCCTCGGCGCTGGTTGTTGTCGTTCTCGGATCTTGTATTTTCTGCTAGGTCTGTGTGGTCTTCGTGCACTAGTCTTTGCTAAAGGGTTTGGCGGGGCTCGGGTTTTGGCGAGTGATGAGGGCGGTCACGTAAGGGTCCCTCGTTCTCCGGTGATTTGGTGGTAATGGTTGCGATATGGGAGACATCGCAAGGTGATGCTTGTGTTGGTTGGGGGTTCCCAGGTGGTTGGCGTCTAGGTTGTTCTGCACTCTTTGTTCCCCTCTCGCTAGGCTCTCTTGTGACGGGGCTCTGGGATCAGGGTGGTGCTCGAGAATCTATTGTCTTTGAGCGATTTTTTTGCATTGACGACCTTGCTGTTAAGGTGTTGGAGGCCAACCTCAAGGGGTCTCCCAATTCTCCCTAATGTGTTTGCAGGAACGTTTATGGGCTTGGCATCCGATAAAGGTTCCAATTATGATGTTCTTCGGTTGGAAATTCTCACTACTACAAAAATCGCAATAGACGACGGTAATTTACCATCGTAAATTTACTTTCTCAACCGTCGAGGAATCGACCGACATCTTTTACGCATAAAACCACGACGGTAAAATACCATCGTCTATATTATATATAAAAACGACGCTTTTACTAAAAACCGACGTCTATTAATTTAAAGACAACGTGTTTTTATAAAATAAATGACGTCTATTATAAGTAAAGACGACGGTTTGTAAGAACTGCCGTCTATTATGAAATAACGATCGTCTATTATATGTAAATACGACGGTTGTTATGAAATAACGATCGTCTATTATTGTGAAATATGTCGTCTATTATGAAATAACGATCGTCTATTATTGTGAAATATGTCGTCTATTATGAAATAACAGTCGTCTATTATATGTAAATATAACGGTTGTTATGAAAAAATGTCGTCTATTATATGTAAAGAAGACAGCTTTTGTGATAGAATAGTCGTCTATTAATGTAAAGACGATGGTTTTTTGAAAGAATCGAGGTTTATTATATCCAAAGATGTTTTATTTTTACATTTTACCTTTTTTCCTTGCTTCCAATTGTTCTCTACAACGATTTTAGCTAAAAAACAACCATAATGCTTTGTGAACAATAAATTCAGCTCCAAATAATCCATCTTCCTATGAATCTAGAAGAATAATTTGTTTCATAAAACTTGAATATTCAATAATAATTACAAAATATCAATCTTCATTCCTATATATCTATACAAAATATCATATCCATAATATTAAACTATATATCTCTACAACGATCCGAATTTCATCAATTTGTTCTTGTGTGTATGAGTTACCGTTGCCTTCTTGCAATCGCAAAACAGGATTAAAAAAAGGAAGCAAGTTTTAGTTAGAGATACATTTAACAGGATTAAAAAAAGAAACAAGAAACAAAAGCCAGAAGTGGGGAGCATAACTTATTTGGATTTCCTCTGACTTGGAGCAAATAAACTTCAAATAATTTGAGAAACTGAAAACCGGAATGAAAGATTAGAATATGAGCAGCCGGAATGAAATGTACCTCTGACTTGGAGCAACTTTGATGGAGAAAGAAAACTTTAAGGTCAGAATATGAGTTGAAGAAAGATAGCGAAATGTTATATATATATAGGGTTTAGGGAAAATTCGAAAAATTACAATTCGCGGTCAAATTTTTCAAAAGACCGCGTTTTTAAAGACGACGGAAAGTCAAATCAAAACGTCGTATAAATTAAAATATACACGACGGTTTTTAAATAATACGGACGTTATAAACATATACTACGTCAGTTATTTACAAAACCGACGTCTTAAATAAAAAAAACTTCGGAGAAATAGAAATTTGTGCTAAACAAGAAACTAAATATACAATCCTACTTGAGAACTCAGTTCTTGTTTTACATCCAACCGAAGTTCTTAGATGGGTTGGGTGTACAACAAAAACTGAGTTCGCAAGAAAGACATTCTTGCATGAGAGGTGAGAATTGAGATATACAGAACGTTTGGAATAAAAACTCCAATTTAAACGAATTATTTAGAATTGGAAAACTAAAAGTGACTTTATTAAGACTTGGAAACCGAAAAGGGCCTTTATTTCGACTTGGAAACATAAAAGCTGCCGTTTCAGTCCCCAATTTCGCAGATAAAGCGTGCCGATGCGATTCGAAAGTTTGAAATTGAAACCTACAACGACGGTATTTATGTTTACCGTCGTCGTTATCTTCGACGTTTATTTGGACTTTTGTTGTCGCGCTTGTTTTAAACAACAACGACGGTATAATTAATATAAACGACGTGAAAATGATTTACAACGGCGATATAATTAATAGAACTGTCGTATTATCTGAACAACCACGTCGTTATATTATATTATAACGCCGTAGTAATGATTTACCACCACCTTTTATTTATAAGAACTGTCGTAGTCTAACATCTAATACGGCATAAAATAATAAAAACATACGTGGTTAATTACCTTTACATGTCGGTAATTATAAAATTACGGTCGTATTAAATAGCACTTGATACGTATGTTAATAACGATCGTCTATTATATTTAAAAACGTCAGTTTTTATGAAAACATGTCGTCTATTATATATAAAGACGACAATTTTTATGAAAGAAATGTCGTCTATTATATGTAAAGAAGTCGGTTTTGTGATAGAATTGTCGTCTATTGATGTAAAGACGACGGTTTATTTGAAAGAACTGTCGTTTATTATATCCAAAGATTTAGTAATTTTACATTTTTATATTTTTTTTCTTGCTTCCAATGGTTCTCTACAACGATTTTTTTCTTGCTAAAAAAACAACCATATATAATGCTTTGTGAACAATAAATATACTCAAGAATAATTTGTTTCATAAAAGATCAATAATAATTACATACAAAATATTTACCAATCTTCATTCCTATATATCCATACAAAATATTTACCAATCTTCATTCCTATACATACAAAATAATTTGTTTCATAAAACTTGAAGATTCAATAATAATATTAAACTATAATTCGATCCGAATTTCTTCAATTTGTTCTTGTGTGTGTATGAGCTAGCGTTGCCTTCTTGCACTGCAAAACCAAGATTAAAAAAAAGAAGCAAGTTTTAGTTAGAGATACATTTATAAACTTATTTGGATTTCCTCTAACTTGGATATAAACGACGGAAAGTAAAATTAAACCGTGTATAAATTAAAATATACACGACGGTTTTTAAATAATAGGGCAGTTATAAACCTATTCTACGTCGATTAGTTACAAAACCGACGTCTTAAATACAAAAACAACAGAGAAATAGAAATTTGTGTTAAACAAGAAACAAAATTTTTAATCTTTACGGGAACTCAGTTGTTGTTTTGCACCAAACCGAAGTTCTTAGATTGGTTTGGTGCAAAAACACAACTGAAGTTCCAAAGAGAGACATCTTGCATGATTGAAACCATTCAGAGATGTGAGAATTCAGACTGAACGTTTGGAATAAAAACTACAATTTAAAGGAAATATTTAGAATTGGAAAACTAAAAGTGACTTAATTAAGACTTTGAAACCGAAAAGGGCCTTTATTTCGACTTGGAAACCTAAAAGTCGCCGTTTGATCTCCAATTCGCAGAGATAAAGTGAGACGTTTCAGTTCGAAAGTTTCAATTTGAAACCTACAACGACGGTATTTATGTTTTCCGTCGTCGTTATCATCGACGTTTATTTCGACTTTTGTTGTCGCGCTTGTTTTAAATAACAACGACGGTATAATTAATATAAACGACGTTAAAATGATTTACAACGGCGATATAATTTATAGAACTGTCGTATTATCTGAAAAACCACGATGTTATATTATATTATGACGACGTGGTAACTGTTTACCACCACCTTTTATTTATAAGTACTGTCGTAATCCAATGTATAATACGGCGTAAAATAATAAAACAGACGTGGTTAATTACCTTTACATGTCGGTAATTATAAAATTACGGTCGTATTAAATAGTACTTGATACGTCTCTAATAATACAATTACCGTCGTGTTCATTGGATGTTCAAAACGGCGGTATTATATGTAAAACGTCGTCTATAATTACTACGTCGGTATATTTACACATACCGTCGTTGTTTATTTGTTGTCTTTTTTCTGATCGGAATGACATGTTTAATAAGACGACGCTTTTAAAGTTTTATGCGTCGTGTTTTAAAAATGCCCAAATGAATTTCCAATTTTTAGGTGTTTTAGTTTCTGATCCACGTCGGTTTTTATATTACCGTCGTCGTTTAAAATTTAACGACGGTATTTATTTTGTCCGTCATCATTTTACCGACGTCTATTTCGATTTTTGTAGTAGTGTCTTCAAGCTAAGAGGCCAATCTTGTTGGGTTCTTGTTTTATGTGTCTTTAGTTTATGTTTGGTTGTCCTTTTGTTTCTTCCTATTTTGTTGACAGGTTCAGAGTTAAAGTGGAGTGCTTCTTAGAGGTCCTTTACTATTATTTATGTGTTTCCTCCTCCATGTTCTCTCCTAGTTTCTGCTCTTGATATGACTTGCAGTTTGTGTGGGTGTCAAAGGACTATGAGTTTGCTCATAGAAGACTTCTTCTGTATATATATAGTAAGGGGCTTGTAGTTTAACTAATTAAGAACAATTACCCCCATGTACATGAGGTATTTTGTGAGAATATGAGGGTGACATTGTCTCACATCAGAAAACTAACAAACCTTGAAATGGCTTATAAAGAGTTGAGCTATTCCCCTCATTGCCAATTAGTTTTGGGACGGAACCTCAAATTCCTTCATTGTATATTAGAGCCACATATGAAAACCCAATTCCTTCATTGTATATTAGAGCCACATATGAAAACCCAATGACCACACGTACTCCACGTCACCAAATATATGTTGTCCACGTGTTACGCGTGAAAATCCCCCACACGTGCGGGGGCATTGTTTGAATGTGAAAGTGAAATTGTCCCATATTGGAAAACTAACAAACATTAAAAGGGCTATAAGGAGTTGGGCTACTCCCTCCATTGTCAATTGGTTTCGAGATGGAACCTCAACTTCCTTCATATTTCTCTTCTCGATATTAAAAGAGGTAGTATATCGAATTATGGGGATTCATCCAAAAACTAAAGTAAAACATATTGAGTTTTTTACATGCATGTCAATGGCTTGTAGCTTAAGTAGTTGAGAGCATTTACTCTTATTACATCCGAAATTCTAGGTTTGATTTCTCAACTCTCAATTATCCCTCGTATCAAAATTTTTTAAAAAAACGTTTTTTTATATGCATGCGCAGAAATCCACCAATTTTCTCCATGCTTATATATTCTAATATATGTATTTTTGTTACATTGGTATCTTACCAAATTTGGTCTAACCGATTTTGTTATACGTGCGATGCAGGGATAAGCATGAAGGATATAGTTATACTGGGAACTTCCTTAAAATAGACATCGAATTGCAAACTTATTGGCTGTGACCTCATCTCTGTTATTTACTTTATTTGATTACAAATGGGAAATGTAAGACGTCATCGTTCAACGCAATTAATTTGGTAGTTTTATTATGGAAAATACTTGCCTCTTTCCTTGGAAGTAGGAACTTCTACTTTTTTATAAAAACTCATACTTTCCTGTCAATCACAGTTTGATATGTGTATATTCTTTTTTTTTTTAATCTTTTGATGAATTACTTTTGTATATGTGTTAAATTATAATTTACAAGAAGTAGGAATGCAAGTAGTGTCCTTTTACTATGTCCTTGTTTTGTGGTAAGGGTTGTTATACTATCAGTATATCTAGTTATGATCAAAGCATCCAAAGAGTCTTGAAGATCAATTTGGTAAGCAACATTTATATAATCATTTAATTTAGTTGCAATCAGCTTTTTCTTTTCTTCTTTAATTCTAATTTCATATATGAGAGTCGTTAAATTTATAAATAAATAAAAAATTAACAGTGCGATATATATATTTTTTGGTCAATATGAAAAGATTAAGGAGCTTGCATCTTCAATTGTGGCAAGTGGTGATAGACATTGTAACCACTTGTGAAGATAGCCTCTTTTGTTTGGGGGCGAACAACATAATTTTATAAACAGTTGCACATAGATTTGTGAAGATAGCCTCTTTTGGTTGGGGGCGAACAACAGAATTTTATAAACAGTTGCACATAGATTTTTAAATTTTAAACTTCAAAGAAGCTCTTGAGCTTGGTAAATTTTATATTAAATTTCACAAAAAATTTACAGGTCTGAATGTAGCTCCACCTAGTGGCGGATCCACATAGGGACAAGGGGGGTCAATTGACCCTTGCAAGCCTGGAATCCACCGTAGGAGGCCAAGAACTTGACCCCTGCAAATTGCCCACAAGGTGTTTGATGAAATGCCCCAAAGAGGGAGCAGCCAGCAGCTAGGCGCGCTGCTCTTGAGTGCAGTGTCCAGCGCTTTATTTTTTATTTTTCCTAACGTCAAAACGACGTTGTCCCACTTAAGTTGTTTTTTTTTAAAAAAAATTTATAAAAAAACCATGGCCAAAATGACGTTTTTTTGGCTCATGTTTTTATAAATAAAAAAAACTGAAGCAACAGCTGCAGACCGATAAAACAAATTTGGGATTGAGTTTTTAATGCAATTCTCTCATTCAAACCCTAAATCCCCAACCCCTAATTCTACCCAAACCTTCACCCAATCCGACGACCTCCCCATGTTAATCACCCTCCAGCACCGGCGTCCTCCTCATCCAATGGCGGCATCAAACCCCAAATTCAGTTTGGTTTGAAATTTGCAAAGAAAATTGAAAGTATGTTATCATATTCCCTAATGTTTTTATGTTTTGATGAGATTGATTAATATGTTGATTAGTTTGAATGAATTAGAGTTTTTAATTAATTGAAATATGTTAGTTTGTATGGTTTAATTAGTTGTATGTTTTAATATAATGGATTTTATCCCTCAAATTGAAAGTATGTTATCCTAATTTCTAATCTCTTTATTATGCTTTAGTTGTTGTTGTTCATTGTATTTGTTAGGAGTTTTTTTTATTATATTGTATTTGTTAGTTTGTATAAATTGGATTAATTTTTGTGTTTGTTAATTAATGAAGATTCTTATATATGTTGGTTAGGTAGAATAAATCCTGGACTTCGACCTCAAATGTTGGATTATGATCCTAACATTCGAGACAAAGTTCGAAGAACATATCTACAAAAGGGTCCCTGTAAACCTAAGGATCGCGCATTTCCACAAATCGATCTTTCAGGGTATGATCGACGCTTTAATGTCAAGTGGTTTGATGAGTTCGACTGGTTGGAGTACATTATAAATAAAGATGCAGCATTTTGCTCAAGATTTTACTCCCTGAGACCTCTTGGCACTTGAAGATCAACTTGGGATTTATATTCATCATATGCATACGAGAAGCGATTTTTCTCAATTGAAATGGATTGGTAGCCTTGCAAGAAAAATGGTGGAGAAATGGTTGCATAGAACATTTAATTATGTTTATTTGCTTCTCACATTAGCCTTAACTTTACCAATTGCAACAGCTTCTGTGGAGAGAGCATTTTCTGCTATGAATATTGTAAAAGGTCCACTTCACAACCGAATGAGAGATTAATGGTTGAGTGATAGCTTACTTATTTATATTGAGAAAGATGTGTTTGTTTGAATTGATAATGAAACTATAATGCGACGTTTTTAGAATATGATAACTAGTCATGGACAATTGTAATGTGGGGTTTTCTATTAATTACGAATTATAATTTGATCATTACATTTTGTTTTTGGTCTAGTTAGTATAGAAATTTTTTAACCTTTTAGACATTGACCCCTAAAAGGAAAATTCCTGGATCTGCCACTGGCTCCACTCCTAGTTATTGTTTTGTTGTGTTAAGTGTACACAATCAATACTATTAGGGAAATTTGCATAAATGTCACCTGAACTTTTAGGCATGTGTTCCAATACCACCCTAACTTTTAATTTTAATTTTTAACCACCTAAACTTTGTAAAGTATTGCAATCCACCACCTATATCTAACTCCGTCAAAGTTTCCGTTAAGTTTAAGTGCATTTCCGTCAATTCACTAAAACTAAAAATTTATTTAAAAAAAGTTAACCTAATTACACCAAATCTTACCTTACCCTTACGCCAATTCCCTTCCCCCCAATGCGAATCCAAACAATTTTACAATTCTTATATAGTTAAGTTATCTATGATCTCCAAATCTTTATCTAATTACCAGGAGACTTGAGCCTAGCAAGCTAGAACTTGGTTAGCTTGTTGTTGTATTTGCAAAGTTTGATTGAATTATTTGTTTACTTACAGAGGTTGGTTGGCCCCTCGATATAGTACTTGATCTTTTTCCCTATTTGAAAGCCCTCATAAGCTATGATATATAACTATACAGGAACTGTATCTTGGTAATAATCATTTTGTGAGTAACTATCCGCCGTTTAAATTTGCAATTGGATTATTTGGATTCACACGAGGGTTAAGGGGAGAATTGGCGTTGGGAAAGGGGGAAGGTGTGTTGTAATTATGTTATTTTTTTTTTCAAACTATATTTTTTATAATTATTTTTAGTTATAGTCAATTGACAGAAATGTTCTTAAACTTAATGGAAACTTTACCGAAGTTAGACATAGGTGGTATTTATGCAAAGTTCAGGTGGCATTTAAGCAAATTTCCCTGGGAAATTTGCATAAATACCACCTGAATTTTTAGGCATGTGTGCCAATACCACCCGAGCTTTTAATTTTAATTTTAATTTTTAACCATCTAAATTTTGTAAAGTGTTGTAATCCACCACCTATGGTCTAACTTCAATAAAGTTTCCATTAAGTTTAAGGGTATTTTTGTCAATTCACTAAAACTAAAAAAATTATTTAAAAAAAGTTAACCTAATTACACCACACCTTCCCCTATCCTTACGCCAATTCCCTTCCCCCCAATGCGAATCCAAACTATTTTGCAATTCTTATATAGTTAAGTTATCTATGATTGAGCCTAGTTTCTAAATTCCATTAGCAAGCTAGAGCTTGGTTAGCCTGTTGTTGTATTTGCAAAGTTTGATTGAATTATTTGTTTACTTACAGAGGTTGGTTGGCCTCTTGATATAGTACTTGGTCTTTTTTCCTATTTGAAATCCCTCATAAGCTATGATATAACCTAATAGGAACTATAGCTTGGTAATAATCATTCTGTGAGTGACTAGCATTTAAATTTGCAATTGGTTTATTTGGATACACATGAGGGTTAAGGGGAGAATTGGAGTTGGGAAAGGGGGAAGGTGTGGTGTAATTAGGTTATTTTATTTTTTTTCAAACTATATTTTTTGTATTTATTTTTAGTTATAGTCAATTGACGGAAATGTCCTTAAACTTAACGGAAACTTTACCGAAGTTAGATATAAGTGGTGGATTACAACACTTTACAAAGTTTAGGTGGTTAAAAATTAAAATTAAAAGTTCGGGTGGTATTGGCGCACATGCCTAAAAGTTCAGATGGTATTTATGCAAATTTCCCTTTTCCATATTCTAATTAAATCTGAGACATAAACTTCCTGATTCTAAAACTTTCAAATAAATTAGATGCGAACCGAAAAATGTACCGAAATGTTGAAATGTTTTGATAATACTTGGGACATCTAGATTCGAATTATTCTAGATTTTGATTAATATGTATGCACCAAGTTTAGTTGTATTTCTCTTCCAGATATTGGAACGTTCAAAATTCGAATCCCTTATATGAGAGATAATTTCCACAAGCCAAGTAAAATGTCCTTTATAACCTGAAATCAAAGGAAACAATGAAATACCTTGGACACTGGTGTGGTGTTTGCCAAATAGTCTCCGATGTCTAAATTGAACTTAGAGAAATTCAAGTTATGTGCTTCTTATCAAGTGCCTCAAGTAGGTAACGGTATTGACCATTTATATTGTTTCCAGAAAATTACCATAATGATGGGCCTATTTTTTTTCCCTCTTTTTATTTGAGTTGTACGTAGTAGGGCTGGGCATCTAAAGCCGAAATACCGAAACCGTACACGGACCGTACCGTACCAAACCGGTTTCATACCGTTTCATGTGGTATTAGGCTATATTCGGTATGACATCGTACCGTGTCAAGCGCGTATGGCACGAGAACGGTACTGGGTATTTGGTACCGTTCAGTACCGTACCGTACCGATCTCTCTGATCAGTCCCACTCTCTCGATCTCACTATGTCTCACTCTCTCTGATTTTTTAAAGAGATGGACTTGGACCTAGATGCTTTGTTTGGTTCCTGAACAAAAAAGAAAAAAGAAAAAGAGAGAGATGGATAGAAGTGAAGAAGAATCCATGTTTGGGTTTTTGAAGATTTTCTGAGCTTTTATTATTTGATGTTAGTGAGATCGGATATTGGGTTAAGGGAAGTGAGTTGAACAAATAATTTTTCTCCTTAATGGAATGGAGGGAATAACAGCCTAGTGCCGTGCTTGGTTTTGGTATGAAGAGAAGAGAAATTGAAGCTCCTTACTATTATAATTGTTTCTCTAATTTGGGACTAGTACCAATGTTCGTAATAGAATCTTAGCTTCAAACCTTCCTGGGGTTTCTTCTTTATGCAGGGAAGATTATGAGCAAGTTGAGTTTGCTGCCTTGGAGCAACTTGAGAACCCGGATCTGCACGTTGACTCGGCTCAGAGCATGAAGCTGTACAATAGGATGAAGGAAGTGGTGGGCTTAGTAGATTGCCCTAAGAGATTCACCCTAAAAGATCTGATAAGACCAGAGACAGATCGAATTGAATATTTTCTCAGTACAATTCTCAATTTTGGTACCGAAATGGTACCGTTTCACACTTAAACCAATCAGCTCCGGTATGGTACGGTTCCAATTTTGGCAAATGATAATCTCATATCGTACCATACGGGTTCTAATTTCCGGTATCGGTATCGGGATGAGCTCAATACCGTACCGTACCGTACCATGCCCACTCCTAATACGTAGCTTGCAGACCCAAAGTGTGACATGCTTTCTTGTTTGTCAAACATAGATGACCTCTTTGGTGGGAACTTCTACAACGAGGACTTTAGAGTGAGGGACTTATTTGAGGAGTTCAATTACACCATCAAATCATTTAAAATGTTTAAGTCCATTGATTTTCTCACATTTGTTAATAGTGAGATTAAACCCCTCAAATAAACTTCTCACTCTAAATTCCTTATTATAGTCTTTTCGCTCTTTGGTTAGAGCGTTCAAACGATATATCATGCGCATTACTAATCCGCAATTAGGTGCTTCTTCTTTTCTCGCGTCTTGATTCATAGGTAAATTTGTCTTCTTACGCAACTTACGTACACCTGTAATTATCTCATTGGATGTAAAATTTGTTTTCCCACAGCCTACTCAATTGATAAGAAATAAAGATAAAAATAAAAAGTAACATTCATGTTTATAGTAAATATCGCGTAATTGATTTGATATGTTTTATAATCTTGAGGACAAGTATTTTTATACACTAGTCTCCAAAACTCAATGATGCCGAACAGCCAACCATGCATGCAAAGAGAATAATTAGTGTTAACTACAAAACAAGAAAGTTGATTGACATCATATCATACTTAAGTGGAACATTACTATTAAAATATTATCTAAACTAATACTCTTATAATATAACAATGTCATAATCATAAGATTTTGAGTTATCCATTTTGCCGTCATACGTAATTGTCACCGTAATACAACTAGACACTCACAAACAAATAGTGGGCAACTTTATTAGTAGTGAGATTATAATTACAATTTGCATGTAGACTAGCGGAAAATGATTTTTGACTTGCAGATCTGTGGTCTTAGTTTCGAAATTTCATAACACTTTCTTTTAGTCGAAAGTCAAATATGACATCTTGGTAGTATATATAAGAAAGAGACCCCCTCCATTTTTTGTAGTTTAGACTCTCGTTTTTATTTAAAATAAATATAAACAACAATTTGCATGCAGTCGTCGTCATCATGCAGAATTAGCCAGATTTATTAGCAAAAGCAGCTAAAACCCCGTTCCGTCGGAGCCACCATTCTCCGTTTTGGCCAGGACATTACCATGTGGCGGTCATGTCAAACATGGCCCACAACCCACGGCCTCTGGTCATGTGGATACATTCGATGGCTCTCTGCCCCATTTGCTTCATCCCTCTCCGCCTCCATCTCTCTCTCTCTCCTCTATCATCATCATCTGAAATCTCTCTTTCTCTCTCTAATAATTCCGGCTATTTCTTATTTCTTTGTCAGATTCCGACCAAACCCTTTATTTCTCTTTATATATACCTAACCCCCTGCCCTTCATTTTTAGGACTCTCTCTCTCTCTCTCTCTCTCTCACACACACACACTCCAACGGCTCCAATACCATCATCTACCAGCTCCCATTATACCCATTTACCAAACTTGCATAATTCAAAGTACTTTATGATCAAATCGTAGTACGTACTTTGCTTACAAAAACGCCTCAACATATTGGGCATGAGGCCTAATAACCAATCTCACCACATTTTCCAAAACTAATCACTACCCACTATTCTTCACACCCTGCAAAATTCATTTCCCCTTCCAATTTCTGTGTTCGTCTCTCTAAAAATTCCAATTTTTCGACGGTCGGTAACCCAAAATCTGCTTGTGTGTGTTTTGTCTGTGTGATGAACAGAGCGTTGCCGGAGATGCTGAACTGTATGAACGCCCCGGGGACCTTCCTTGCCGGGAACTGTACGGACATTACTGTGCTCGAGCGGCAGAGGACTCTGATGAAGTGGCCCCAGCACGAGCATCATGATCCAATTCAGGTGCATCAGCAGCAGCAAGGGTACAATTTTAGCGGGAACGAGCTTAGCGGAGTGTTCTCTGTTCCAATTCCGGCAGGTCAGGCTCAGGGCTTCATGGGTTTGGTGGGCGGTGACTCGGCGGTGAAACCCGACCCGTGTTCGGAAAACGGGAGGGCTGAATTGGGTTATGGGTCTTGTGGGATGGCCGTGAACAATAATGGTGCTGCAGGGTTTGAAGAGATGATTAATGGTTCCAATATTAATAATAATAACATTTCCAGGACTTTTAGCTGCCCACCTACTGTGGGCGCTGAGAAAAAGTCCAACGACGCCGTTTTGTCTCAGAAGATTAGCTCGCCGGCCAGAAAGGAAAGCTTTAAGAAGAGGAAGGCTGATAAGGTGCAGAGCAGTAAGGTGTGGCTCTATGCTCATTTTTCTGAATTTTGTTTTTTGTTTTTTTTTTTTTTGAAAAAAGGAAAAATTATATTGGTCTCTGTAGTTTTGACTCTCTGTTTCATTTTTGGTGTTATGATTATTTACTTTCTGTTCAGCTTGAAGAACATAAAATTTTTGTTTCTTGACTTGTCTGTTTGTCTTTGGGGTTTTAACTTTTTGGCAGTTTTGAGAAATTGGCTGATGCGTATGTAATATATCTGTTTTTGGGATTTCTAGGCTGTAGCTGCAGAAGATGATAGCACAGAGAAAAGAATGAAAGGGTGTGCAGAGGAGGGAGACTCCAAGATCACAGAGCAAACCAGCACCAAGAACAACACCAACAACGACAGAGAATCTTCTGGCGATACCTCAAAAGACAATTCAAAAGCTTCTGAGGTTCAAAAGCCTGATTACATTCATGTCCGGGCACGGCGAGGTCAGGCCACTGATAGCCACAGCTTGGCTGAGAGGGTGAGTAGGACGCATGGGGGTTCATATTTACACAACCCTTTTTTTTTTTCTTCTTTTGCAGATCCTCTTGTTCAATTTTGTGTTATTTATGCCAATGTTTGATTGTGATCATTCAGGTGAGGAGGGAAAAAATCAGTGAAAGAATGAAGTATCTGCAGGATTTAGTACCAGGATGCAACAAAATCACTGGCAAGGCTGGAATGCTCGACGAAATCATCAATTATGTTCAATCTCTACAACGACAAGTAGAGGTAACATAACATTTGATCTTTTCCCATCATTGGGTTGAAATATTTCGAAATCTTTTTGTTGTTCTGTATTATTAAACGGATCCTCTTCATAATTAACAGTTCCTGTCTATGAAACTAGCTGCTGTTAATCCGCGGCTTGACTTCAACATCGAGGATTTGTTTGGGAAAGAGGTCAGGAAACTTTAACGAACTATAAAGACTTTTGGGTCTTTTTATTGATTTAGTTGTCAAAAGTATTGGCAAATTAAGGGAACAAGATTGCTTGAATGGCTTATCACAAAAGTGTTTCTAGCAAAATTTATATTCCTTTTTGCTTGAGAATTAAAGAAAGACTTTGTTTGTTCAAAACTTCTGTTACTTATAACCCTTCATTTTGCTTCAAAATCAACAGATGTTTCCTGCGTGCGCGGCCAATTTTCAGACGATTGGGATGTCATCAGACATGACCAATTCTGCATATGTGCAGTTCAATCCAGAACAGCAAATGGTTTCATCTTGTGGCTTGGATATGGGGATAAATTCCTCCGATTTGGCGCTTCGAAGAACCATCAGTGCTCCTGTATCGATCCCCGAAACATTTCTCGACACATCCTGCTTCAATGTAATGTCTCCACACTCATGCATACATCTATTTTAGACACTATAAATTAAGCAGTGTTTTGATGGTAGATCTTATATGCCCCGTGCAGCAAGCCCCTCCTACTGCAGTTTGGGATGCTGATTTACAAAACCTTTTCAATGTGGAATTCCATCAAGGAAGAACAACACCCTTTCAATCACAACCATTTACAGGTAGATAGAACTAATCTTTCTTCCTACACTCCCATACCATTGCCCATGACCCCATGTTTGTATGATAAAGAATCATTAGGTTTAGCTTCCTCTGAATCTGACAGAGACCACACAGACCCCACAAAATAACTAATGATTTTACCCAGGAATTTAGTAGGTCCTTTCTAATTGGACTAAATTAAAGTTCTCTAAATGAATGGTTATCTCCTTTTTACACCTAAATCAATTAAAAGTAGAGATTTCCTTGTTTCCTTTAAATGACTATGATCTTTTCAACATTTTGGATAGAAAGGGAGAGCAGTTAAAGGTGTGTTGCATTTTTGAGTCTGTAAACCACACAATGCCTATCATCTCAAGATGAAGTGGTCCCAAATTTAAAAAGTTTGGGCTGCAATTCACTCAATCCAGTAAAGATGATGCTTTTGATTGTTCAATCATATTTTCTGTTGTATTTGGAGAAGGTAAAAGAAAGAAAAAAAAAAAAGTTACTGCTAAAGTTGACTCTAAGATTCCTCATATCAATTTTTTGCAGGTTCTATTGAAGCTAGCAATTTAAAGATGGAGATGTGAATCAAACATCATTCATTTGATTATTGGAAGAGCTTACTTGATGCCTCTGATCCAGATTATTTTTTCTTATCTAAGTACATAACATATTTATATATATGTTTGTATGTATACCTGCAACATAGTATGAATAAAATAAATGTCTATTAACCACAAAGACTTTCCATTGTCTACAAATCATACCATCATCACTATAGCACCAACCTATTAACAGGGAACCAAATTGGAAGCCCTAAATAAGGTTGATGGCAAAAAGAAAATGGAACCAAGTATTATGGTTGAAACCAACTTTAAGCCAATAAGGGTAATTAGGGTTCCCTGCAATTTCCACACTACTACAAAAAAAAAAGGTCATAGACAACGGATTTTTACCGTTGTCTAGATTGAAAAAATACCGCGGCTATTGTATCCATTAAAGAAGATGGTGTGTGTCGAGAGCAGGTACCACAGTGGTGGCCTCACCCTTTACCCCTGCTTAACACCCAGGTTTGAAACCCCATGGGTTTCTTTCCTCCCAATGTAACCAAAAAAGAAGATGACGTGTAACCGTCATCTGCCACAATTCAAGAACCTTTTACAAGATAAATTGCCCCCACTCCAATTTGAAGTGAAAGACAAATCTAGCTGTCATGGGAATGCAGAAATTGCCATATCATACTTGTAATTGATGGGAGAATGCAAGCTGACCCTCTGATGGATGAAGGTTCAGAGACAAGTTCAAGCAAGCACTACATGAGGGACAGTGGCCATGAGCCTACCTGTGGACCAACCCAGCTCCCTTTTGAGAAGAAGAAGAATAATAATATTTGTTGATAGAGACATTGATAATTATGCAGAAAAAGAATGATGATGAATAGGGTGTGACCAAAATTTAAAGAAGACCAAGGAAAGCAATTTGGCAAAGAAACAGGACAAAATTGCTTATCCATTCCTACTATATTCAATTGGTTAGGCTTGTTTTTCATGTGCCAAGAGTAAATAATAAGGTAGCCTCCACAGAGCCTTTACATCAATTATTTTGAATTATCATTGTCAAAAATCTAAGGGTGAGATGTTACTTGATATTGTAATTAAAAGAAGAAAAATGTGTTGATGGGTATTTTTCTTCAAGAATTATGATTTGTTTAAAGTGAAGGAAAGCAACTTGACACTTTTTTTTTTGGTGGAGAATCGAATGTATTTGGAAAAACATTGTGTAGCATTATCCCTTCTCATGTGGCTGATTCATAAAGCCAAGTTTGGGCATGGAACTTCTTTGAAATGTGAGGTAGGATCCAACTCAAAGAGAGGATAAAACATCTTCCTCAATTACACCAGCTAACCAACTTGGTTCATCCTCCCTCAATAGATGGTTATCAGAACATGAGAAGGAAAACCTAGCTACTATGTGCAACACTGCAATAACGGGTTTAAATTAGCTACATGTACCGTTTGTTCGGTGATCTGGTTTTATGATCCAAATCGTTTATTTATTATATTCTCATCTAAATCGAGAATCATGTATATATCCAATTGCGACCAAAATAAATTATGAACATAGTTTTACAAATAAACACGGAGAATCATTATGATAATTAAATGGTTAAACGATTATTGAATTGATTTGATTTGATTGAATTGGGATTATAGAAACACATTGTAAAATGAGGCCCATACATACATGATCTTAAGTTATGTCCTATAAGGCCCTAATTTAGATTCACTTTGTCTATATACCCAATTCGGTTGGGCAATGTAATATTATTCGCAGGACGATGAATGGTGATAATTTAGACATTGAATTTATTTGGTACTCAATCTGAACACAATGATGAATTCACAGAAACATAAAAGTTGAAACGGCCACTGCCAAAAAAGATGCATGATAAAAAAAATTCAAGATTCAACCAATGAGAAATAATAGTGAGGAGGGGTGTGGTCAGTGGACCTCGCCACATCCAGAGGAATGATCTCTTTCATTTTCTTTGCTCCACTTGATGGTGAGAGATGATTGATTTTGCCTCTTCCTTTTCTTGGGTCCACTTCAACTTTGTGTGAAAATTTTCCCTTCCAAGGAATAAAAGCTAAACCCTACAACGATTCTTTCTGCAGAGTGCAAAAAGTAGTACGACTCTAAAAATTTAGCCAGAGCTCCTAAGTTTGTGTCTTTTTCTTGCTAAAAGAATCCAAAATGGTTACCATATGACCCTAACAATTAATGGCTAGGTTTTGACGGGTGGCTAAGGATTAGAAACTGTGAACTCTGAACAAGCTGGTGAAAGACATATCTTACTCAAGGACGAAAATATCAGCCGTTACACTATATCGGCCGATACATCGATATTTCTAGGTGTCAACACGGGTTAAGCCTATTTCTTACCTAGACAAATCATTCAATGCTCTAACACACATACGCACATTGCAAACTCAAAACTACAAGAATATGAGAGGCCATCTAATTGAATGTTGACTGGGATGAGTACAGGGTCAATTTAGGGCAGAACTCTTATTGAAAGGTGTTTTTTTTTTGGTTATCAACTCTTGATGAGAGTTGAAAGGTCCTCCAAGTGAAAGTTCAGAATATAGAGTCTATAGACTTATAAGGGTGCTATGCATTCTGACCAATTCATCCACATAACCGTACTCACATTGTTCCATCAATTGAGATTAACAAATCAGCAATGAGGCAATACTTGGGCAAAACTCAAATAATCAGAGCCCTTAATCAATACCTGCAGCTTAGCATATAATATGAATTTTGAAAATTTCATCCACATAAACTATTAATGGTAAGACTAGGCCAATTGATTCTTAGAAACCCTCCAAGTTCCAATTACTACATACACAAAAAGCTACTAAAGTACTAAAAGAAATTGCACAACATTAATCAGGACAGAACTGTTCTATACATACCATGAGTTCCACTAGCTAGATCAATGACTCGTCTCCAGCTTCTGCCAATTCAAGATACAGATATTATATGTTTTAATTCTCTAAATCCAATGAAGCTCAAGGTTCCAATCATATATAAGATGGGAAGTTATACCTTTCCCTGGAACGATTACAACAGGAGCTGACTTACAGTTGTGCATGCAATACTCGCTGACACTTCCCTGTAGTACACTGCAGAAATCCCAGCAATGAATTTGAGTAAGTGAATGTGTTTGAGAGAGAGAGAGAGAGAGGGAGTTATTTTTTTGTTTTTATCAAAAGAAATAGTTGAAATAAATGGGAGGAAATGGAAAGGCCAAGAGAGGGAGACCTTTGAATGAAGCCCCTGCCTCTGGTACCCAGGATAACAGCTGCAGGCTTTACGCGCTCTGCTTCCTTGCAAATTACCTTACCTGGATCTCCTTCCACAATTCGTGCACTCGTCCTCACCTATTTCCATACAGATTGTTCAAAATTTAAATATAAAACTATCCAAGGAAAGTAAATAATCTGAAGTTGGTTTTATTGAATTTGTGTGTGTGTATATATTCTACCACACAACTCCCATTCACGAGATTTGAACTCAATAATTCCTCAAACAAAGGTGGGGACTAAATTCTACTTAACCAAATGGTCATTGACTATATTGGGGTTATCCAAAATAATTGCAGCAAATTAAGCTTATGCAACTGAATGACATATTCTATACCGAGCGCAAACAATTATGGAACTAATTCAATGCTGCAAATGACTGTACAGGGTCCCAAGTTTAGTTGAGAAATGGTAAGGATCAAAAGTTGTATAAATGTGATTCCATGTGCAGGTTTGATGCCCTAAATTACATCATTCACAACTGACATATAAAATTAGACATGGCTAAAATGTTCCAAACACAAGTGAATGCCTCAAGTGCACTGTGCAAACATTAATTATACTCACCATGGCAACTTCAAATGCCTCAATTGCAAGCTTCTGCATCAGGACCTGGCTCGCATCGTAAACAATCTCATTTTTCACTCCTAAGTACGAAAACAAGAAGAGATTTGCTTAGGCTAATCGCTTACGCGCTACATGAGAAATTCAAACATAAGCCCCACTGTGAGAGTCACATGCATATACTTTTCAAAAAAACAAACCAAAAACTGGGGCACGTCTTACGGGACCTCACCTCATGGTTGAGGGTGACCTGAAACGCGGGTCACGAGGTCCCATGAGACTTGCCCCACTGAAAGAACTTCTCCTATGAATGACAATAGCATATATCACAAAGATGATACAAAAAACGAGATTACGAGTCTTTGCATTTAGCATTGGTGCATTTACACGTATTTAAGATAATGTTAACCTTTAGATTAATCTAATGAATTTTAATAAGTCCACATTCTCTGAAATTAAAAATTAAAAAAATAACCATTTGTGATTTTGGTTTAGTACAATTATGATGATGTGGACTTATTAAAATTCATTAGATTAATCTAATGGTTAACATTCTCTTAAATGCGTGTAAATGCACGGATGCTAAATGCAGAGGCTCGGGATCCCAAAAAACCACACATATCACAAAATTCTAAGATTAAAATTCATAAGGATATTAAAAAAAAGTAAATAGAAAACACAAAGCGTAATCAAAAGAGCATGTAAGTGAAAGAATGAATTAACTGGAAACAGCATGAATAAGATGGATGGTATCAGCAAGCCTGCAAAAGTGAATAAGGGCCCAATCGAAAGCGTGCTTGCTGTTGGGCCCATGATCTACAGCTATGACTATGTCACGGCCACGCCTTCTCTCCACCTTCTCCCTCTCAAGCTCTGCGATCGATATCAGCTTCACTTCTCTCCAGCTGTAAACCTCTTCGTCTTCCTTCACTGTCTCCAATGCCATCACAAACTGTATTTCAAATTCAAATTTCAAACAAGAGAAAGACTAATTTTCAGTGATATGGGTTTGTGAGGATTTTCAGATTGGTGTAGGTTTTGATTGTTTTGGGGGCCTTTGAGGAGTTGGTGGTCGATGAGTAGGGATGGCAATGGGTCGAATCGGGGGTGGGTATGCCATTCCCATCCCCATCCCCGTTAAGCTTTTTTCTCCCATCCCCGCCTTCATACTCGCAATATTCATATCGGGGATTCTCCATCCCCACCTTCGTTGGAGAATGGGTTCCCCGACCCGCCCCATTACGGAAGAAAAAATTACTTTGTTGAAAGAAAAAAAATTGGATTAGAACAAAATAATGAATATATATATATATAATATATATACGTATAAAACAAATATAAGAATGGTTACATATTGACTAGAATTTAACTAAATATATAAATAGTGTGGCTTAAGATTCGTATAAGTTATATAAATATATAATATAATAATAGGGAATATAAAGTTTAGTCGGCACAATCACTTTAATATCATATTTATATATACTATAATATATATATTATAAATGGGAGGGTTCGGGTCGGGGATTAAAATACCATCCCCTCCCCTCCCCGAACACCATACCCAAAAAATTCCCTGTACCCATCTCCATATCCGTTTTTTATCCTTCATACCCGACCCATTAGGGTCGAACCCCGCGAAGCCCCTTACCCGTGGGGAAAATTGCCATCCTTATCGATGAGCTGCGGTTTTGGTGCCAGCTGATAGGAGACTATACGTGTGGGTTCCATTTCTTTGCTTTCGTTGGGTTTTGTACGTGCACTTAATTTTCTTTGGTCCTTTTTTCTCTTTTGGGTCCAATTTCTTGGCCCGCCTTTCTTTTTTTTCTTTTTGACCAAGGATTATTTATAGTGCATAACAACTTTTTCGATTACCAATAATATCTCTGAACTTGCAAATGATTAAGTTTAAATTCTGTGTCATAGAAAATTAGATTAATTTAATGTAGTTTAGATATTATTGTTTGTATAAAAAAAAAATTAAGGTAAACTGCTGAATTGCTCCTTTAAACTTGTATCTAATTATCAATTTACTCAATGATCTTTTTTTGTTAGAAAATTAAGGACTTGAACTAAATTTTATTTTCAATTTCCCCATGCTATCTAAATTCTCAACATTTCGTCAAATTTTCTGTTAAATCATTAAAAATAAATTATTTTTTTTGGAAAAAAAAATAAAGAAAAGAGAACTTTTTCCCTAGAACGGGATCCGCTGTCCCCATTTTCCATGTCCCCTTGTGTCCATTGCATAATTTTTTGATACATGTCCACCCACTTAACCTTGAATTAATACCGTTAACTTAATAAAATTTAGAAAGAAAAAACCTTAAAATGAAATAAAAAACCAACACCATAGTAGCCCCCCCTCCCCTCGTGACCTCCATTCCCCTTCCCCTTCTTCCCCTTCTCTAACCAACTCCCTTAGCCACAACCTCACCATATACCAATACTCTCAATTGAAAAACTCAATTTTTGAAACCCTTCTTCCCTTTCCTTGACCTCCTCCCTCCTCCTGCAACAGCACCCACCTCTTCCCGTCGTTAATATTCCCTCACAATGCAAACTACCTCCAGACCCTTCAATTCATTCCATAAAATTATAAGATCACTAATTCAAGCCTATTTTTTGGGTGCATGAATCCCAAAAACCCAAATGAGAGACCATCAAAATTGAAACCCTTCCAATTATAAAACCCAAATTTGAGGAGAGATCAACAAGAAGAGGATGAGGTGGTAGTGGAAGAGAAGTGGGTAATAGGGTGGGGGTTGTGTGTGGCTTAGGTGAGGGGGCTGGAACCAGTGAAAGCAAATACGAGTATTTGATGCTCCAATAAACTAAATTTGGAAGTTGTAATCACATAATCCAAACTCCAGCAAAATAATAATAATAATAAATAATGAAAATGGAAGTGAAGTTAGAATCAAACAGTGTTTAGTCACATAGCCCAAATTCTACTCAAACGGTAACTCCTCCTATGGTGAGGTTGTGGCTGAGAGAGGTGGTCAGGGAAGGGGAAGAAGGGGAAGCGGCATGGAGGTCACGAGGGGTGGTTGATGTTGCTATGGTGTTGGTTTTCTATTTCATTTTTAGGTTTTTTCTTTCTAAATTTTATTAAGTTAACGGTGTTAATTCAAGGTTAAGTGAGTGGACATGTGTCAAAAAATTATGCAAGAGACACAAAGGGACACGGAAAATGGGGACAGCGGATCCTGTCCCCCTTTCCCCACAACTATCGCCGCCTCCCCTTTCAAAACTCACCACCAGACCTGAGACCATCCCTGTCCCCACTGTCGCCGCATCCCCTTTGACAACCCAACCTTAGACCCAAGACCACCCCCTTCCCCACCGCCGCCTCCCCTCTCACTAGCCCACCCTCCCACAGCCACCACATTATCTCTATCTTCCCCCTAAAATTTTTTACTCTACACACCCAATCACCACAACCAATTCCTCATCTCACCAACTCAGAACAACAACTCCCCATCCCCAGCTCAACCACTCCATTATTCTCTCTCTCTCTCTCTCTGTGCAAACATGGTCAATTTTTTTGTTAGACCTTCTATCTAGACCCAAATCCTCTTCTACTTCAACATTAGCCAATAAAACATAGCATAACCTAAATCCTCGATTGAAATCCCAGCAACCAGTGACAACCTCATTCCCCACCCTCAGTCCCCTCCCCTTTTGCAACCCACCCACCCACACCACCTCCCCCTTCTGTTGTCGCCGCCTCCCATTTCTCCTTCTCTTCCTCTCTCTCCTCTTCTTTCTTTCTCCCTTGCCACAGAACATCAATATTGTCGCACCAGCCCACCCTAGATCCAAACCCTACCAGCATTGCAACCCAATATCCACCACCACCACATTCTCTCTCGATGTCCGGCCAACCTCAACTCCCCACTTCAAATCTAGGTTGTTTGAAACCCAGGCCCCCTTTCCAACCCTATCTCTCTCGCACAGTACCATCGCCACACGCCGCCACTGCGCGTGATGGTTCGGGTATTATTCCGGCGACCGTAAAATCGTGGAACCGCCAGACTAAAACTATATTTCTACCACGCGTGATGTTCCTCTATGGATCTGGGTCTGCGGTGTTGAACACCCTCGTCGTACGCTGCCACAGAAGCCACTGGAAATCTCCTCCTTGGTGAGGCTCTGGACCAAAACTAAAATTCTGGAAATTTTGGGCATTTTTGCTATTTGCATAGTGGTCCCTCCTTTCATAGAATTCCGAAAATAGCCAATGTTCACTATTCACTATTTAGCCCTCCAAATTTCAAAATTGAATTTCTCATTCGTTATAACTCCGATTCACTAACCATTTGGGTCTACGCATTTGTGAGATCAAGCTCTATTTTTCTAATCCAAAATCATAATTTTCTCATTTCAATTTCTTGAATTTCCATTGAAAATTTATTAAATTAAACGTAGGGACATTTTTGTCCAAATTGAGATTAAACACACGTAATCCAATCTTTTCCAAACCAAACCAACTTCATAAAATTGCCCACACATGTAATTAACCTGAATGATTTTTCAGAATATTATTAACAACAAAATCTCAAGTTTGCGGTTATTACAATAGGTTTCCATTTTGGTGCCCACGAGCAACCCACAACCTCCATCCAACCCACTGAATAAATTATGATGGTTTGACACAAAATGAGAGTTGCTAGAATTGCAAGGATGTACGTTGCATAAGTGAAAGAAGTGAAACGCAATTACGTTCATAGAAGACTTCCATTAGAACTTAATCTTGGCATGACTATTGATTTATGTATTATTTTCTAGATTAACTCTTCTTGAAGATTAAATTCTATTCACAATTCATTTTGAACACTAACCTCATCATATTCATAATTCATCAAACTCCCCAACTTCATCAAACACATTTCCAAGTTCAATCATCAAAATGCCCTTGTGCTTTCTAATGAGCATTGATGCCCTATTTGCCACATTTCGAAGTTCAATCATCAAACTGCCCTTATGATTTCTGGTTGCCCCAATTGGGTTATCACCCAGATAAAAACAGCACAAATAAAAACGAAAATAAAATCAAAAGAAAGTAGGGAAGTTTGAGCTCGCAGGCAAAACTGGAACTTGAAAAAAACCCAAGTAAAAAGAAAATGAACAGAAAATATAAAATGAAGGAAAGGGTGCTCAGAAAGATTATGAATGGATGAGATAGTTTCTCCTCATATCAATTTCAGATTAACGAGATTTTAAATTTCTCATCATCATCGCACCTGCCTTCCACAACATTAAAACAAAACTATACAATTACAGACAGACACAAACATCACAGAGAATAGGGTTTGTGGTCACTTGGATGGAGCGTGAGAGGGCGGAGAGGAAGAAGAAGAAGGGTAGTAGGCTGCAAGATTAGGTTTTCCGTATTTATAGCCAAGAGAAAGAGGGAGCAAACAATGCCCTTCTATCGGGGCCCAACTAGGATATTTTGAAACCAAAGGCCCAACAAGGATTTGGAGATAGGACCATTCATCGCATTTTTTTAATTTCTTTTGGGCCTAATCTCTTTATGACTCTGTTCAGCTGGACTTCTTTTACCAACCAAGAATGATGCAAAAATTTTATAGTAAGAGCATGACCAGTTGGAGGATGTATAAGGGGGTGTATAGCACATTTACACTTTATTTGGTCAGAAACGCAAGCAATGATTAGGTATATATGGATGTAAAAATACGTTGAGTGGCAGAGATGCAAAAAAAGATGTTTACATCTCTTTTTACATCTTCAAAATGGGTCCAGGAGAAAAGTAGGAGAGAGAGAAAAGTAGGAGAGAGAAGAGAAAAGTATGAGAGAAAATAATTTTTCTTGTTGGTGGGCCCCTTTGCATGTGGGAGTGATGTGCTTGTAGCCGTTGGATTTGCCAAATATGAATATACATCCTTGAATTTACATCTTCCTCATTGGAGCAAAAATCACATTTACACTCCCCGGAGGTGTAAAGGGGATGTAAAAGTGGCTTTACACCCCCCACTGGTGATGCTCTAAGGGCCTTATATATGGACCTTATGTGAGGCCACATTTTTTAATCGTTTGATTAAATTGGTTAGCTCGATTCAACGGTTAAGATATAAGTCCTATTGGGTATTTGGGTTGAGAGGTTGAGTAATTTCCAGGGGGTTGAGTGCTTTGTTGTTGTTGTTGTTGTTATTGGCAAGGAATAAAATATCGATGATATCGGAAATATCGGTAGTCCAAAAATACGGAAATTTCGATGGAAATATCGGGATATTATCGATATTTCGGTCCATATCGTCAATATTATCGATATTTTGGTTCATGGATATCTAAAATATCGATGATATCAAAAATATCGGTAGTCCAAAAATACAGAAATTTCGTGGAAATATCGAGGATATTATGGATATTTTATTCCTTGGTTATTGGGTTGATCTCAATGCTTCCGGCTAAGCCATAGTGAGTGAGGAGAGTGGTGGACATTTGAAGAGATTTTTTATTTAATTTTAAAATAGTTAAAATTTACATTTAAGTTAATATTTTTTAATTGGACAAATTGACGGACTGAATTTGTTAATTATTGTAAATATAGTAACGAAATTGAAATAAGAGTGACCAAATTTGATTTCGAGTCAAACCATAGATCCAAAATGTAATTAAACAAAATAAGGTACAAAAGCAGACCTAGCAAACAAAAAGACCACCCGCTACACTTTTCACTATGCCAAATTTGACTTTTAGCAACGGAGAAAATCCGTTGCCTAAAATCTGTAAATTAAGTGGTATTGGTAGCTGTTGCCTATTGTTGTACAATAGGCAACGGATATATCAGATTGCTATACATAGTTAAGACATCGCGTATTTATAAACTCGATGCTAAAAGATTTCGAATGCCAAAAAAAGGTTGACTTGATGCCTAAACACGAAATTGCATCGAGTAATTACAAAACGTAGGATGCTAAATGTGTATTCTGCAATAACATTGAGTTATCTTTGTCTTGATCACGTATTATCGATTCTGACATCGCGCAATGAAATAATTAGATGCAAATTATGTTATATGTCATCGCTTTTTAGATTTCCAGACGTGAAAAGCCTCCAATAGCATTGATTGTTATATAATGTTGACGATATTTCTACTTTTAGGCATCGATTGTTATATAAATGCTTATGCTACTTTCGGTTTTAGGCATCGGTGATTATAATCTTTAACTTGATTGATTAAGCTTGAAGCTGTTATGATGAACAATGTAATGTAATGTTGTCCATTGCACATCAAAAAACCTAAATAAATTTAAATATATCCATACATCAAATATATATCAACACTACAATAAATCACAAATTTTCCAACCCCACATATGATCCATACTTGTCTATAAGCAAAATACTATAGCAACAAAAATACATGTAAAATGAAGGGAGAATGCTTCTTCCTAAGTTGTTGCCATGGCTTTTCACTTGTAGTTGATATATGCTTCCTCCAACATCTTGGACCTTTGATGGTACTAATGGAGATTTGTCTCCTATGAAAGATTATCATAGGATTTATTACAAGCTAGAACATAGGGGCACAAAACACAAGGTAACAAATTGATGTGACAAAAAAATGACAGCAGAAAACGAAAAATAATGCAAAAAACATAAAATGCATAACGTTTCATTGATTACCAGTAACCAGTTACCAAGAATTTGTAGCTAGGGTAGACATACAGACCTTGAATTTGTAGCTCCCATCCACATAGACTTCACAATGATAGATGTATGTTTTCCAGAATCCCAATCAAAAGTCTGTTGCACACCGTCAACATAAGGGTCATCCACAAGCTCAAGGAAGTACCAAAAATGAGGGAGAATCTAAGAGTCATGACTTAGTAAATTCGAGGAAAGCAAAAGATGACATTTAATCATAATGCTGCAGTTAATACCTACCATAAAGATAGATGACCACTAACAGCTCACTATGATTACCTACGCTACATAGGCTAGCACATCATTGTGTGTGATTACATGTATACTAGGGGTAGAATTCATGATAAACATTACCAGTATAGCCCCAGTCGAGAAAAACACTGCTGGTACATCATGTTGGACATCACACTGATGGTACATACCTAGAGTGTCTTTATGTGTATGTATATATGCCTTTTAAATATGGCTTTCGTCCAAAAAAATGAAATAAAATCCTGGCTTAAAGCTAGGAACAACCTATAGTAGTTGTATTTGAAGTAGATAAGGTATGATATCTGTATAGATAGTGTATCGATAACAAAAGTATGTGGACATATAACTAACAAGCAGGATGCATCATCCAAACCCTAGTGATTACGCAGGGTTGAGATACAGCCAAAGAAAAACCGAAAACATAAGCGTCATGCTGATCAAGTAATTCAGTTTTGAAACCCTTTTGGTCATTTACTTGTCTCTTAAAACAAGTAATTCAGTTTGAAACCCTTTTGGTCATTTACAGAGGACCGAGTATGCTTCACGTTTGTCCCTTAAAACAAGCAGCTACCCATGCCGTGTTATAAGATACAAACTTAAGATATAGTATAGAAACGAACTTATTAGACAAACTTCCGAACACCGATTGATGTGACAATTCTTATTTACTCTAAATAAATAAGATTTAAAATGGACTTACACATCAATTGGTGTGTGATAATTAATGTAATAATAAGTTGACTTCTCTAGCATTAATGTTTCAACCCGTCACAACAAACTTCAAGCCAATCCAATTGTCAACTGTGCATGCCAAGTTGCATATATTTCAATAAAAACGTTCTTAATTGTAATTAAAATTTCAGTTATTTGCTTGAGTTAACTAGCACAATTTGGCAGGGACAATAAATGTGTTTCAAACATTTTTTTGGTCAAAACGATATAGGATTTCATTCATCAACAAAGAAACATCTTTCTCTTTGATATCATATTCTATGCATAGCTTAGCTGATATGGGATTTCATTCATCAACAAAGAAACTCTATACATAATAATGAGGATAATCTCATATATGTGTACTGCAGAAAAGTGAATGAATACAGATGTTAAATTGTAGTATTACCTCCCACATAATAGGAGGAAACAAATAACCCTTATCATCGTACTAATGTGAAGCCCAGTTTTACCATCATAGTTATTGCATTGACAAACTATTTTCCTTCTAGTGTATTCAGGTGAAAACATATATAGCATATTTGCAAATGACAAAGCGAAAGGTATAATCTTAGTTTGGCGCCCGCTAAGTAAATAGTATGAAAGGCTTACACAACAAAGATGTGGCCTCCCCAACCACTCAGACAGTCTCAATCTACTGATGAAATCAATGCTTGAGAGACAATCTCAAACAGCTCCTCTGCTTCCCAGAGTGACAATTAGTAGATACACTGTTGTTAGAGTTGCTCCCATAATGTAAGAAAATAAAATAGGAGATCGCAAGTTTAGCAGGTACTAGAAGCAAACAATGTCACAGAGATTTTTAACTTATTAGCAAGTAATAAATTCTACCATGAGTTAAACCCCACAAAATCCTATGATCTGTTAATGAAGTTCAGTTGACTCTCAGCTTGTTTTTCCTTGACTTGTATTTCCCCATATGCTATTACTTTCAGTAGCAGCAACAAACTCATTTATACTACATTTTGTTGAATTTAACTCCATTCTCTGTTACTTTCGGTAGAAAACAACGCATTTATAAAATTAATATATGAATCACAATGCGCTCGAACATTGTCTAGTAGTCAAGCGCTTGAGTGTTAATTATACATTGGAGACATGCATGATTTGCCAGAATATCTAAAGAACCAAAAACTGCAAACTCATATTTGAAAAAAATAAGGGCATATGAAATAACAAATCTTGACTGTGCATGGGAAAAGGGAGTGCAAGTTGAATAGAGAAACAAACCATATCAGGCTTGAACATTGCCTCAAGCAGCATAAAGGGACTCTGATGCAGTACCAGCAACAACAAAACCTTTTGCTAGTTCCTGCATATATACATACAAACATTACCCTAAGAAGCAAAATACACATACACATATATGTAAAAACATATAATCAAAAGGAGTAAGAAGGCAAGCATATTTATCCTATTTAGGAAGGTGAAGAAACAATTTTGAAGTCCTAAGCATCTAGGCAACTCTAAAATTGTGAGAAAGCCAGAAAAATATAGAAGAAAACTAACTTACTTGGCCCCAATTGAATCCATGGTGCAGATGAATGGTCTGTCTTCATCCACTTAACCCAGCAATTACAGGCTGACAGAGTATGGGCCAAACCTAAATCACAAAAAAGGAAGAAAACCCTTATACTGTAGTTCATCAAATGTTATTAATGCGAAATAATTGTACATAACTGAACATTCAGATTAAGCTAACATATTTAATACCCATCAAACACAGAGGCAAAATTGACAGAAAAGAAGGAAAGCCCCACCCACTGTGTATCTCTGTCGGAGAAGCTCTCTTATATACTTCAAAAGCAATTAACCTGCAGGTAGAAAATTAATAACATTACTTCAAGAAAGCTCAATTCAACCTGCAGGTAGAAAATTAATCAAGAAAGCAAAAAACAATAACATTACTTCAAAAGCAAATTTCTGGTTATGATCAGAGAGGTTTGATTGAACAATTTCAAAACAAGAAAAACACAAACGAAACCAAGATGTGAATGAGTTCCAGATTTGAAAAGCCTGCGATGAGAAGATGAGAGGGGAGAGCATAGATTCCTACCCTTCTTCGCTTTTGAGAGAGGAGAGAGGGCAAAGCCTTCAATTTCGTCGTCTGATCTCACACTTTCCAGCACCAATAGTTGACGCGCAGAGATTGGGGGTTTGATTCCATGAAGGTATGGAGGAAGAGAAGAAAGAGATGGAGGAGAGAGAAGAAGGCAAAACTAGTTGTCAAACTAATTACATAACAAACTAAACAGGTCAGAGGGAGATGAGTTTTTGGGGGAGAGTTTGAGAGAGAGATGAAATATTTGGAGGAGAGTTGAGAGGGAGATGGAAGTTTCGGCGGAGAGTCTGAGAGGGAGAGTGAAAATTTTGGCTTAGGGTTTGACTCCACCTTAGGCATCGGAGGAATGTTACCAAACAACATGCCCTTTTTAAAAAAAAAGCGCTAATCACTTTAGGCATCTGTGGTTTCGACGGATAATGCTAAAGGGGAATAAAGGCAACGTCATTAAAAACCAAAAATTCTAGCTGATGTCTTTATACTTATTTAGTATCGTTATTTAAGAAAGCGATGCCTAATTTACTAATAGCATCGATTTTACTATTTACCGATGCCTATGTAGTGTTGCGTAAAGTGAAATTTGGCATAGTGTTTACAGTAAAGATGCTGGCGGGTATCTTGAGCAATTGGCATTGCATTGCATTAATGCTTGTTTGCCATAGCAAGGAGGCTAGATGGGAAGGAACTCAGCAACTACCAAGAACAAGTGGACCTAATAGTAAAGTGCTGGACCACAAAATATCACCAAATGTGGGCCGTTTGTAGACCTCGTAATATAAATTTTTGTGTACTTTTCTCCTCTCTCTAATTGAAAGGCTGAACCAACTTGATCTGAAACAATCAAATTGGTGAGGGTCTAACTACACTAACCTGAACTTTTTCCGCTTTCTCCTCCATATCAGTAATTTCTTGCTTGCTAAAATTTTAAGATCATTGTTAATCAGACATATAAACCAAGCCTATACAATAAAGAAACCATTTTTAAATTTAAAAAAAAAAAATATTGAATGCATTTTCCAGAATATTCTAGCATAAATGATGTTCTTGGACCAACTGAATCTCATCCCATGTTCACTAATTTCATGCATAAGTTAAAGAAATAAATTTCATGTTAGGCCGCCGAGGTTGTAATCCAAATGGTAAAAGCAGCTTGTAAATGCATACCAAGGTTTATTAGGATTCTGCTGGACTGGAAGAGTCAAGGGCACTACAGCAGCAAAGATGAATATCAAGGTTATAGCAAAACCCCATTTCTTTGCTTCCATGGCTTGCCAAGTTCCCAAACAGGACAGCTACACAAATTTGCCACCAGCTAGCAAATCTAACAATGCCCCTCTCTCTCAACCTGCACCCAGAAATGAGTTATAACAAACATAAATTCAGACTTCTGCAATAAACTAATATTGAAAAAACTTGTATCATAAAAAATTCTCAACTGTTAACGTGCACTGTCTCTATGCATATGATGAATGGCTGAGTGCATGAACAAATGAATTGTATTGAACAAAGAGGACCAGCAGCCTTCTCCCCTTCACGAGTCTCCTATGGACATGTCTTTGCTCCCATTCCTGACTGCTCATACAACGAATTAAGTAAATAACTGAAATGTCTTATATAGAATGTCGAGTGGGACTGTCATAAATTTTTAGGTCTCTCCCAATATTGTATTCAATTATTCAGAATCAGAAGATAATAAAGAATCACCCAACGGTAAACACATGTGTTTGGGCTTGAATTATGCGCACCAGCCTAATGGGCTACATGGCTCTGTACAGAAATAGAAAGTGGGTTCTATTTGCCAAATAATGGAGAAAGGCCCACGCAATTCAAAAATTAACCAACTTCATACATAAAAATTAAAAATCTAATTACCAACAATGGTAATTAAATTATCAGAGAAAAAGTTGTTTGATTTAAAAAGGATTTGACTAGATTATTGAAACTATTTGGGCCCAAAAACTTGCACTCCAACCTATTTAGCTATTTGGGTTATTTTAAGAAGTGAGATTGGGCTCTACTTGCCAAAGAATCGAAGCTCAGATTATTCCAAAGAATAAAATAAACCAAAGTAAGCTTCACAAGTTCCAAAATTACACAGGCTTTTGAAACTTGAAGTTTGATCTTCGTCCAAAAAGACTAAACCAGTAGAAAGGTGAAAAACAGAAGTTATCTCCCAGGGCCATTGAATTTTCAGAGATACAGACTGAGCTTCCTCTGCATGCTCTCATCAGCCAAGATATTTAAGACACAAGTTACAAGGAATGACCAGAGGACATTTAAAGGAATTTTCAGGGAAAACAAGTTGGTTATCTCTGCAAACTCCCATGTGGCTTTAAAATTAGGATTTTTTTATCACAAGTTACAAGAAAATGAACAGAAGATATTCACCACAGCTGATGAATGCTACCTTGAATCAAGATACATGCTACCATCTAAGAGATGCTAGAATAGAAATATTTCCCAGAAGATATTTTCCAGATATTTTAAGAACCAAAATTCCTATAAATACAAAGGGATGTGAACTGAGAAAAGGACACTCAACCAACCAATCAAAAACACAAACTCTTAGTCAAACTGACAAAAATCAAAGATCACTTGATCTCAAAAGCCTTCGAATTCAGAAGCAATCTAGCTCTAAACAGCCAGAACTCGAATTTCTGACTTCAATCCAGCTTAGAAAAGCAATCCACAAACATAACACAATTCTCTGTTGTTCTAAAATCCGTCCAGAACAGGTGAAGCAAGCAGAATCTAGGTTATTCATTACATGAAAACCTCAACAAATTTTTCAAAGATCTCACGATCTTCAAAGTCCTCCAGATCAAGACCAAACATGTAATCCTTTCCTTGAGGTCATTCAGTCCAGAACAGGGGTTTATCCAAAAAGAGAATCAAGCGAGAACTCGTGTTTATGCGATTACAAATCTGGTTCATAAGCCAAAACATGTGCTTAAAGCAGGTTCTAATCCAGGTGCAACAATTTCAACTATCCACGAATAGTTTCCAGTCTAGGCACTACCAATCCTAAAGAATACAAGTTCGATTGTCCTCAATTTAGGCCAGTCCAAACAGGAGCAATCCCTTCAGAACATTCAGAAAATAGTCAAAACTTCCAATTCTGTCCATTTGCTAGGCCTTCCCATGGCTCAAATCGATTATAGCTCTGCCAATCTCAACATTGGTATCGATTTCCAGCTAATCTTTATTAGTTGAAGGTCGACGCACAACTCGAGTGCAAGAAGATTCAATCCAGGCAGAAGGAACTCCAATCCAACAGAGCCATAAGTCGGTTATGTCGCTTGAAACTACCAAAGAATGAAAGTACTGAGCCTGACGGGACCGGACCGAATTCCCCCTCGGAACTGCGTGTCCAAACCGTCAGACACTACCAGACATGAGGAACTTACTTTACTAACGCCCCTTGACCTAGTTTAAGGAAATAGGAAAGTTGACTTCTGAAATCCGAGTCTCCTCTGAAAAATGGACTTTCCCAAAATGTCCACTGTCAAAAACTCAACAGAAAATTTCCCAGGCGACATGCACAAGCGAGCTTACAGTTAATAGGAGGCCTTCGGCCTCTACCTCGATCCTAGGTGAGCGCTACGAAGCAATCTAAAGAGATTTAAACTTCCACAACTGTGCAAAGGATAGCAAGGTATAGATACAAGAAAACTCCTACGAGGAGCCGTTAAGCCGTGATGCCTCGGCGTGGTGGTCTCGACCTCGGGATCTAGTACAGGCGCAAAGCGAGAAAATGTGAGTGGACGAAAAATCAAACTTTAAACATCGTTTTTCAATGAACATAGTAACCCCCTCGTTTTCGCAAATAATGACAAGTGATATGCAACAAAAATCCTTGTATAAACGTATATACTTATACGATCGGATAATTAAAAACAATTAGTTAAATTTGTACCTTGAAATACCATAATGAAAAATGTGGCTTTGCTACTTAGTAAAATCTGGAAACCACAAACTTAAACAACGAATTCTTAAAATAAAAACCATGGATTGGAATCCATCCAAAATTATCCGTTTAAGTAAAACATAAATAACAACATTGAATAACTTCCACTTTTTCTGGAACCCATTTGTCCAGGTTTCAAGCCTTAATTTAAAATCGATTTTTGTGCATCAACATCGGTGCACATATCCAAATATAATAAATCACGGAAATAACATCCATAGACACACCCCCATATATATATTTATAATAACAAAAATGTAAATTCTCATAAAATCCCAACAAGGAAAATGTAAAACTAAAAGCGACTAAAAAATCAAAGAAAACCAAATTCCCAACCAAGCTGTTTCAGGCGCAATGCGGTAGGCACGACAAGTAAGGAAGGATCCTCACTTAAAAGAAATAAGAATGGAAGTATAGTAATAGGTATATATATACTATATATAAATAGTAAGACTCTTAGACCAATACTTGCATGCAGGAAACAATCCAACAAGGGGATTGTTGTTGACTACGTGGAGAAAAATTCCTTTACAACCACATAGCCAGGGAACCAGCCGTCCCAGCGGGACTAACTCCCGGAACATGCACAAAAGAAAATACCTCAATAATGTGCAGCTGAATAAAGTCCCTACTGGCAGCAGTGCCGGCATGGGCCTACGGTAACACCCTTCCAAGGGTGAGGCAAGGTTCCTTTGTATCTGTATCCATTTCAGGTAACCGATGCTCAGGGAGGTACATAAAGTGGTGCTAATAGCACTCCATCTAGTATACATAATCCACTGACATACCCTAAATACCAGGGTATTCGACCCGTACCCAAACCGAACACAATAATTTCGGACGTTACCCCGTCCATAATTGTACCAAAATATTCACAATAAGAATATACACAAATGTACGAACATAGTTATATCTGGAACCCAAAGTATTCATCAATTTCCAATATCAAATATAATCCAAATAATCCATATAATATCAATTCCAAACTTGAAACAAATATATATAACTCCATAATCGAAATGTAAATAGAATTTCTTTAAAATGTGAAATCCAAGACCCAAAACATTTAATCAACATATAAATATAAAATATAGAATATAATTGATAAATTCCGAAAACATAAAATTCACATTCTCTTAACAAATTTCAATTATTAAAGTAAATAGAAAATTTCTTGATTTAAAACAATATAAAAATTCCAAGATCAAAATAACCAAAATAAATAATTCAAAACCAGCGTGACAATAAATCCTCAATTTAACAAATATAAAACTCAAGAAATTCCCGGGTATTTCACCATACCCAAACCGTATACAAAGATTACCGGACGATGGTCCGTCCCAAATTCAATACTCAAATCCCTTAGAATTAAATGTATAGCCATCAATGTCCCACAAATAAACCGGGACCCCAAAACATGCATACGTTTCAAATATAATTTAAATTCTAATAACCTCATAAAATATTCTATCCAATATTCAAAATATCATTAAAACCCCATAGTCAAAGCGACTAATTTTATATGCATAATTTTTCCAATAATTCTATCGAGAATCAAATCCAAGACTTAAACAATATTTAAAATTCCAATAATCAAAATAAATCATTTCATATGCATTGCAATTCATTCTTTAAAAATAATGCTTGTTCAAAACAAATGTCCACTCACAACAAGTCCAATGCTCAATCCTTAGAGAGCTTTTCTTAGATGCGTGAAGCAAGAGTACCTATTTGAGAGAATAAACGGCTTTAATTAATACGCGTACTTCAACAACCAACTTTAACTCAAGAAACTAGTTCTCGGGTCTCAAAGTAAGCGTACTACTAGGGAGTTTCTAGAGTCAAACTACGCTCTTCAACGAGTGGGACCACCTGGAAGACTCACGGTCAGCCGGAATTAGTCAAACTTCCCGAATAGGTCAGCAGGGCCTCACAGGACCCACGACCTCAGATTTTCGTCCAGAACATTCCTAAATGTTCAACAAGGTTTACTAAACACGTCCAGACAGTTTGAATACCGATCGGTCAGGGCGCTAATCGCCACGGCCGGACGATAGCAGTTACCTAACCTAGGGTTAATGATTCGGAGTATCAGGACTCAGATTCTTGATCCGTTTGTTCCTACGATCCTAAGTGCGAGGAACAACATACTTGGAAATGGGACCGATCCAGCGGCCGAACATGTCGAACCGGATAGCATAATAGGCGTAAATCAGGTTCGGCCGTCAAGCGACAACCAAATTGGAATCAGCACACCTACATGCCGAGGACGACATAGGGAACATTTTAGGACACAATGCACCACCACAACGATTGCCCAGAAACTCGCGGAATTGGGTGTGCATAGTAATTCCGATGGCCAGGAAAAACTTCAAACCAAGGGTCAAGACTTACGGTAAAGGTTCAACTCAACACGTGGAGCATTTTTATTCAACTACGGCAACACCTAGTTTGGCCGACAAGTGGCCGGAAATTCAACTCAAAAACCGGCCAAATATGGGTTTCTAAATCGAACAACCTAGGCTTGAAACCGATCTACAAAACATACATAAATGGATAGAGCAGGAAGAGTAGATGAAGTTTCATACCTCACTCGTGGAAATGGTTCTAGGAGTCGCGAAAACTAAAGTCGGAAAGTTTGAGAACCAGTGAACTTTCAGATCGCTCAGTTTAAAATCCGTGGGCTTTCAAGCTGGGAGAATGGGCAGGCTGTGTAGAGGAGGAAGAGACGAAGATTTAGCAACTGGAATCACCTGAAACGGAGTTCGGTGGAGGGAGAATCGTCGCCAAAGATTGGCCCGAGAAGAGAGGAAGAAAAATGAGGAGGAAGAAGAAAGAATCGGGAAGAAGAAGAAATCCGGCTATTGTTGTAGCGTTTTTTACTGTAAGCTACGCCGTGTAGCGCTATAATGTCTGACAATTTCGTTTTTTTTTTTTTTTCTAATCGCTTCTCGTCGTTACAATCAGAATTTGGTGTACCGCATATCCACGAACTTCGTTTCGACCGGGCCTGCAGCGCAACTCAATTTCCCAAATTCTTTTGGAAATTTAAAGTGCCTAAAATACCCTTAATCCCAGTGGCAAAAGCGTAATTTCACCAAAATTATTTAATTGAATAAACAATTATTGGGATTGAATAGTGAAATCGGGTGAGGGATGTTCTGAGCCTCGAGAACTTTCAAATCTTGCAGGCTTCTGCCATGGCTTGCGATTCAGGCGATTACGCATGAATCTTGTTTCTTCTTTCTTGTATAAGTGTTTTTGCTAGAATTTACTAGTTTTACAGTGAAAAATTATAAAGTCCTCACCTGTCTGAGGCAAGAAAAGAACTTACTTGAGAGATATTCCTCATCCAAATTCACAATCGTTTGTTCAAAGACAATAGCTTGAGGTGCAAATTATTACAGTTTCAAGTCTATTAGGGTCTTTGAATCACTAACAGTGGCACGCTCGCACATTAAAAAAAGTTGGTTTGTCAACCATCAATGGTTTTCAAGTCAATGAGGAACTTTGTCCTACCATCACATCACATGAACTAAAGCAAAAGGGGTGAACAACATGAAACCAATTCAGTAATAATAAAGTCAGCATCAACAACATCAGTTCAAGTAAGAACTTACCAGTAAGGCAAACAATCTCATTTTCCAAAAACAAGTAGGATCATCTTCTCTTTGGGCCCGAAATCTGTACACGAAGCCCAAAAGGAATTACAAGGATTAAATACGTAAGTTATTTACCAAAAAATGGAAAATAACCACGTACTTAAAAAATAGAAACATCAAGGATAAATTAATTGCCACTAAATGGCAATTAAAAGAAAGATCAGAGCAGTTTTTTTTTTAGAATTGGGCCTGACCATTCGCATTTTGAATCAAGAAACGTGTATTGGGCCATACGAGCAGGATCAAGAAGAAGCCCAAAACCCGAGTCCAAGATCATTTCAGAAGAATGAATAGAAAATGAACCAAGTTCCGAAAAAAGCAGAGATTTTGAAACTTGGTCATACAGAACCGAGAACAATGAGCAGACTCAGGGATATTTTTGCATAAACAGAAGTTTCCTCTCCAAAAAGCAAAGGTCTCATCAAAGCCAAAAGCCTCTAAGACCAAGTTTCAAAAAGAAGGCTGACGGCTGGGACACATTCTTACTTTTCATTTGCATAAAAAGTTGAAAGGATGTCTTTCTCTCAGAGAACAAGTTACGAAAAGCCTCCTTCGCAGTCAAAAAGTTGATATCAACTACTCCCTATCTAAGGCCAATTATTTCCTTTTAGCTAAAAATATCCTAGAGATATTTTGTGAATATTTTAGACTAAAAAGTTTCTATAAAAGGGAATAAAACCATCAAAAAATCCAATCAATCAAAAAATCCAACTCTCAATCAAAGCAAAATAAAAATCCAGAGATCTTTTGATCTAAAACAATTCAAAACAAGTCAAACTTCGGTGAGAAGCCAAGAATACAAATTCTGCATCATCTTACAAAGTCCAAACAGGCAGAACTCAGGTCATTTCATTATATGAAAACCTCAACAAATCTTCACAATCTTTGTAATCTCCAAAGCACTCCAAAAAATCATCTTTGAAGTGATCCAGCTCGAAGCAGACCTTCTCCTGGAAGAAATTCAGCCAGAATTCAGGTTTCTACCGTTACAAATTTGGTTCAGCAGCCAGAATAACTAACTTCGAAGCAGATCCAGCCCAGAAGTTATTAATCTTGAAGAGAACTAGGGTAATCATCTCAGTCCAGACTGACCCAGGTGAAGATAGTCCATCCATAACAGTCAGAACAGACGCAGACTCTCAGTTCTGCCCGCCAGCTCATCTTCCTTACGACTCAAATTGATGAAAAGCTCTGCCAATCACTAGCGTTGGTATCGATTTCCAGCTAACATCTGTTAGTTGAAGGTGTTGCTACACGAATTCCAGCACAAGAAGGCTCAGATCAAGCAGTTCTGCTTGAATTTTGTCATCTTCATGTAAGGGTACTTTTGCTAGAATTTACCAAATTGTAACTGTGAAAATTATGAAGTCCTCACCTGTCTGAGGCATAGAAAAGAACTTACTTGGGAGATATTCCTCACCCAAATGCACAATTGCTTGGTTTTTATTAGATAACTGGGGGCGCAAGTTATTTTATTTTCAAATCTGTTAGGGGTATATAACTTGCTAACAGTGGCACGCTCGACACACAAAGAAAGTTGATTTATTGACCAAATCATGGTCTTTGAATTAATGGGGAACTTTACCTTGCCATCACAGGTACTAAAACAAAAAGGGTGAACATCTTCTTTTTCATTTTGGCCATATCAAAAGCAAGAAAGAGAGTGCTTTCCATGTACTATTTGTTTATCCATCAAATACTAAAGTATATTATGAGGTGCGGATCCACACTAAACAATGTGCCTTGTCTTGAAGAAAGGTCTAGACCAAGCTAACGTAATTGATAGTTGCATCTCCAGTCGGTCTACATATTGGTGGTATCTTGGTGGTGAAGAAACAATAACCCAGTATTATTATGATAAATATAATCATTAATTCAATCGACTATTATATGATATCTCAAACTTTCGGATCATATGAACAACTGAGAATCAAAAGCATTTTATGCTCATAAGTGTTTTTTTAAACCGTTTTTATTAGAAGCTCGTCAAAATTCATATTAAAAATTTAAGTATTTTCTGTAAAATAACTTGGAAGTGCTTCCTGGTGCCCTACGAACCCAGCTCAATCTCTTTATTTTAAATAAAAATACAAATAAGTAATTTTCTTAAGGAAATTCATTTTTATTTTATTGTTGTTAATGTCTAATAATACAAAAATATCATTTTACCCCTGCATTTAACAAAAAAAGTTAACAAAATTGACGGCATGACCATTTGTCTTAACGAAACTGAAGTTGAAAGACCACGGGAACGATTTTGAAAATTGAGGGACTCAAATGCGAATCGGGTGTAAGTTCAGGACCATTAAACCTAAAAACTCATTATATTATTATAGCACACTGTGTACTATCTCTTTAATAGATGGGAGATTTACTTGTGTTTTTTGACCCTACCTTTAATAAAGTAGTAACACAATGTAATACAATAATATGATTTCTCTAGCATTTAGAGGCTGAAAAATACAACCATACCAGTTGCATTCTTTAAATTTCTTTGAGGCATTTTATCGATCATGTTACCTACCTTAAGGAAAATGTGAGCGAATATAGCGTCTCCATCGGATAGTTGATGGTTCCCGCCAGTGGGTAGGTGCACCTGTCAAACCCAGCGACAGCCAGAGGACTTGCGAACAATATTCGTCCAGCAACGATTCAATTTGTGGCTAAAAGCCATTGCATAAATGTTGAATATAATTATCTAAGACCTACACAAATACTTGAAATACTTTTTATTTTTTGACAAGGCAATTACTCTGATCTATTAAGAATGAGATCGAACTTGAATACAAGAAGAGAACGAACATGTATTTTGATTAATTGACATAACTCACACATACGAAGAAAATAAATATTTAATAAATGTACAACTGAACTAATTAATAATAATAATAATAGGGGCTTTGATTTTGATATCTAATGTTTGTGAGTTAAAATGAGATAGGTTTCGAATATATCCATGGATTACATTTCTTTTTTCTTTTTGGATACACGATTACATTTCTCTTTTGATATCTTAGTGGGGTTTGATCTTGAACCAAGCAAGACAATGCACGGCAATGCAAAAATCCACATAATAGTAAATGCTTGAAAAGTGTTAACGTGGCTTAATTTATGTCACACAACATATATACTAACGTTAGTGTTAGGTAGGGGTGGGTACGGTCCGGATTGGATCGGCTTCACCTCAAAATAACGATTTGGTTTAGTTCAGTTTGGATAAAAGTTATAAAAGAAATAGAACCAAACCAAACCAAACCAAACCAATTTAAGATGGTTTGGGCCTAAGCTCAATTCTCTTTCTTTTTGCATTTTTTAAACATTGTTAGCCCAATTATAACCAACAAGGGTTAATCGTTTTATTAGTCCCTGAACTTAGATCCGATTTGCATTTGAGTACCTCAATTTCCAAAATGGTTCCGTGGTCCTTTAACTTTAGTTTCGTTTGGACAACTAGTCCCACTGTTATCTGTCAATTTTTTTGTTAAATGCGGGGCAAAATGGTATTTTTATATTAAAACCAAAAAAATGAATAAAAAAAATCATATCTTTAAAATAACAATAAAAGAAAATCACATAAAAAAGCAACCAAAAAAATCAAGTTTGGGGGAGTAGAAATCGGGATAGAGGGGGGGAGAGAGAGTTTAATTTTAATTTTTTAGTTTTTAAAATTTTTTATTCATATTTTAATCAATTTTGATACAAAAATACCATTTTGCCCTGCATTTAATAGAAAAGTTAACAAAATTGTGGTAAGACCATTTGTCCAAACGAAAGTGAAGTTAAGGGACCACGTGAACCATTTTGGAAATTGAGGTACTGAAATGCAAATCGAGTCTAAGTTTACGGACTAATAAAACGATTAACCCTAACCAACAAATTCACAACTTGCTTCATACATAAATCATTTTCTAGAGTACTAAACCAACTAATATAGCTCAATTCAAATATTCATATATAGTTATTACCTAATTAGAGTATTACACATGTAAAATAAAATATAAATAAATAAATATACACATAAACGGTTTGATTTGATTTGGACCGATTTACAAAAGCTCAAAACCGAATCAAACCAAACCAAACCATATACGTTCTGGTTTGGTTTTTAAACCGTTTGACTTTTTTCTTGATCAAAACCAAACCAAACCAGTAATTATGATTTGATTTGGCCAATTTCATTAGTTCGGCCGGATTGATCCCCACCTCTTGTGTGTAGAGCCCCATGTTTAAAGCTAAGTCACATTTCAACCAACGAAACGTGGTGTCTGTTTGTGGGGCCCATTGGGCAAGTGACTTAAAAGCCCATATCTCATAAAATAAAAAGCAAAATAAGAATGTAGCTTTTAAAGGTCAACGAGTTTAGTCTAATGAAAAAAGAGCTTTTATCTCCAAACCAGTAGTAAAAAAAAAGTAAAATATTGTAGCCTAAAGACCATCCAAGAAGAAGATAGTGAAAATCAATTGACCAAACAGAGATATTTCTCAATTTACCGAAAAATTTAGAAATTGGAAATCTTTTTAAGAGCAGCAGGGTGTGCTGATCAAGTTTTTGGGTGCATTTTAAGTTTTAAACAATTTGGGCTTAGCAGGTGGCATAAACTGACCCAGCCCAAGAAAAAATAGTGGGGAAGTATTGAAAATGTTCCAATTTGGTGATCAATACCATTTTTAGCTGGCATTGCCAAGCTTTTGTCCTCAATAAGCAGTGAGTACCAGATATTGACTAAACAATTAGACCCAAAGCTTAGAAGCTAGGTTTTTCTCGTTTTCCATTACCATATTATTAAGGAATTTTAAATTTTAAACAGAGAAATAAAAGTTTTCGCTCATAGTAAGTTGAGATTCACAGTTTACCAACATAATGTGTTAGACTGTAAATGGGGTATAGTCCAATAGAAAAGAACTTTGACTTTCAGACCAATGGTATGAAGTTTGAACTTCATGGCACCTTCGTTGTGTATGTGTGTGAGCAACCCCTCCCTCTTGTAGTTTAAATTATCGTTTGTATTAAAAAAAATGCACTAGGCTATTTGACAATATAAAATAAGCTATTCAAATATAAATTTAATTATTTGAAATTAAATTAATCCTTCATTTCATCATCTTTCTAACAAACTCTAAGCACTAAACGCTGTTTTAAACAAACAAATCCACATAAATAGTAAGCCAAAAAAGAAAAAAAGCCCCAAAGTGTTATGTGAATACAAAACATACCCTTGATCCCAACCATTTTCCTTGAAGGTAAAGTTGAGAGACCCATACTTAGGCTTCAAGTAGCTCTCTTGCTTATACTTTGTACTTTCCTAAACAATAAAAAATACAAGATCAAGTTCTTCAGCTACTCTGTTTTCCTCTTCAAGTTGGCTTTACACTGAAAGTCCCCATCTGTATTTTGCTTCAAAGTTGTACAACCTCTACAGCCTCTACCTACTGTTGACAACACCAACTCCATCTAACGTAAACAAACTAATGGTCTATTTTAGATTTTGGGCACAGCCCTATAAAACCATTAGACCTTGACTTGCTACCATGCCTCATTCCCTACAAACTTGCCACTGTATACGAACAATTCGGTCACGAAAAATGGCAAAACCTAACAGTTTCTGCTGGGGTTCTGCACTTCTCTTCTTGTGCTTAGTAGGGTTCTTTTCCACTCCAGCAAAAGCCGCTTTGAAGACATACCGATTCGATGTGAGCTTTCAAAATGGCAGACTTAAAATGCGTGCTCTTCATATCTGTTTATTTATTTATCTGTTCCAAAAATTATTTTCAGGTTCAATTGAAGAATGTGAGCAGGTTGTGCCATTCTAAGCCAATTGTGACAGTAAATGGGATGTTCCCTGGACCTACAGTTTATGCTAGAGAAGGAGATACACTTCTTGTCAATGTTACCAACCATGCACAATACAATATGTCAATTCATTGGTAGTAAAATTTATATTTGAATTCATAGGATTATGAAAGCATAAAACTAAAATGAACATTTGGGTTTATTAATGTCACATTTTGATTGAATTTTGCAGGCATGGATTAAAGCAATATAGAAATGGATGGGCAGATGGGCCTGCCTATATCACCCAATGTCCTATCAAAACAGGACATAGTTACGCCTACAATATCACTATAACAGGGCAAAGAGGAACTCTATGGTGGCATGCACATATTTTCTGGCTAAGAGCCACTGTGTATGGAGCAGTTGTCATCTTGCCTAAACAAGGGACTGGTTTTCCATTTCCTCAGCCATACAAGGAAGCTAATATTGTCTTAGGTGAGTTGGTGCAACTATAAGATTTGTAACTACATACAGAATTTTTTTAGAGTTTATGCAGAAAATGATTGTATTGTTTCTTGTGAATGGTGTAGGAGAATGGTGGAATAACGACGTAGAAGAGGTTGTTAAACAAGGAAACAAACTGGGATTGCCACCAAATATGTCAGATGCACACACCATCAATGGGAAGCCAGGCCCTCTCTTTCCTTGTTCTGAAAAACGTATGCCACCGCCTTCTGTAGAAAAGTTCTTGGCTACAATAAGTTTATACATGCACATGGTGGACGTGCAACTAGTTATTGTGAGAGCAATGCTGTATAAACTCATTGTATACAAGAACTTTTCCCATATATGACACTAGATGTTCTGAGACCACTTTTGTTTTATGGCAATGCCATTTGGACATGAAAAATGAGACTTTGCATCTCATCCTTTCTTGTTTTTGCTATCTCAGATACCTATGCATTGGAGGTTGAACAGGGAAAGACGTACCTGCTACGAATCATCAATGCTGCACTAAATGATGAGCTATTCTTTGCCATTTCTGGTCACAACTTGACAGTGGTAGAAATTGATGCAGTCTACACCAAACCATTCACATCTCAAGCAATACTAATAGCTCCAGGCCAGACCACGAATGTTCTCGTTCAAGCCAACCAAGCGCCCGGCAGATATTTCATGGCAGCTAGGCCATTCATGGACGCACCAGTTTCCATTGACAACAAAACCGCCACTGGAATACTGCAGTACAAAGGCATCCCAAATACTGTGCAGCCAGTTCTTCCCCAACTTCCGGCACTCAATAACACAGCTTTTGCATTGAGCTTCAATGCCAAGCTAAGAAGTTTAAACACAGCACAGTTCCCCGCCAGTGTACCTCTTAAAGTTGATCGACATCTCTTTTACACGATCGGGTTGGGAATTAACCAATGCATGACTTGCCTCAATGGAACACAGCTCACTGCTTCTTTAAACAATATCACATTTGTGATGCCCCAAATTGGGCTGCTTCAAGCTCATTATTTCAACACCAAGGGAGTATTTACCACAGATTTCCCAGACCGCCCTCCAACGCCTTTCAATTACACTGGTGCACCACTCACTGCCAACCTTGGCACTAACCTAGGCACCCGGCTTAGCAAACTTGCCTTCAATTCAACAGTTGAGTTGGTGCTACAAGACACCAATCTTCTCACAGTGGAGTCCCATCCCTTCCACCTTCATGGTTACAATTTCTTTGTTGTTGGGACCGGAGTTGGGAACTTCGACCCCAAAAAGGACCCGTCAAAGTATAACTTGGTGGATCCTCCCGAAAGAAACACAATCGGAGTTCCTACCAGTGGTTGGGTTGCCATAAGGTTCAGGGCTGATAATCCAGGTAAACACATCCAACTAACCAAATAGCATGCTACATTATACTTCAAAGTTACTAATTAAGCAACAATAGTATCTCTTTGTCTATTTCTTTTTTGATATTTCACTAATTTTTAGAACTGTATTTGATCATCTTTAGGTGTCTGGTTCATGCACTGTCATTTGGAGCTCCATACCAGCTGGGGTTTGAAGACTGCATTCGTGGTGGAAAATGGGAAAGACTCAGATCACTCTGTCTTGCCTCCACCTACAGACCTTCCACCTTGTTAGTTCCTCTTACCGGAGAACTCACAGAGGAGTACTTGAGGAATACTAACTAGTGTTTGTTTTGAGCCTTTTGGCTGACAATTGCTTGCAAACACTCCTGCAAAATGCAGTTGTGCCAGCAAAATTCTTGTTTAAGACCCAATAAAAAGGTGTAATGTGTGTTAAATTCTTTTAAATGCTAATTTAAACCCTGTTTCTTGCAACAAATTTCTGGGATGACATTGGCCCCAAGTTTTTAGGTTTAATCTACCAGAGATTAAAAAGACCAGCATTAAACATATCTGAGGAATTTCTTTCGAAATTCAAACTCGGAAAGTTGTGAGTGAGAAATATCAGTCTTTATGGAAGAGTAAACCATATCAATAATTCTAACAAGCCGAAGCTCTGATAACAAAAAAGCAAAATAGTTCAGATCACAGGTGGGGCCTAAGCCATGCATATCAGGCTTCAAAATTCAAAGCATTCAAAAAAGAGAATCTCTGTTCCCAAAAATCCAAACTACAGGAAGAAAGAGATGGGGAAAGATGATGAGATATAATCAAACATATTAAACCTATAAAGTAAACAAAAATCACCAAAATGAATCCTCAATGACAAATGTAATGAAATTAATGGTTCAATCCATCAGCCATTATAGTCAACAATCACAGCCAAATTCATGATGAACTTTGATCTCAAAAATTTCAAAAAGCTAAGGTGGAAATCAGGCTTGATTGCAATCACTTCTTAGAAAACTGTGTGAGGTTCTTTTGAGGTTCAGTTTGGATTCAAGGTCTACCATGGCCTGTTTGATAGCTGAGATGAAATTTGCTTGAGTTCCCTGAAAACGGTAATAATTCAACGTTATAAAACCTTATATACTGTATAAAATATACTGACAGTATATATGAAGCATTAAAAATCAATAGAACTGAGCTCAGGAATGCGTCTTTACATTCTTAACCAGACTCGTGCACTCACTAATCTGGCCCAAGAAAAATAAGGTGAAATATTCAAAATGTTCCTTTCAAACACATAGACACCTAACTATATGGCAAGGGCGGAAACACATGCTGGATGCCAACCATTTTCCTTGACTCTGAAGCTGAGAGAGCCATATGTTTCACGTACCTCTCTCTCTTGCTTGCTTTAACCCTCATTTCTCTAAACAATAAAAAAATACAAGACGACGATCTTCCGCAACTGTGCTAACCAGACTCATGCTTGCTTTAACCAGACTCATGCACTCACTAATCTGGCCCAAGAAAAATAAGGTGAAATATTCAAAATGTTCCCTTCAAACACATAGACACCTAACTATATGGCAAGGGCGGAAACACATGCTGGATGCCAACCATTTTCCTTGACTCTGAAGCTGAGAGAGCCATGTGTTTCACGTACCTCTCTCTTGCTTGCTTTAACCCTCATTTCTCTAAACAATAAAAAAATACAAGACGACGATCTTCCGCAATTGTGCTAACCAGACTCATGCTTGCTTTAACCAGACTCATGCACTCACTAATCTGGCCCAAGAAAAATAAGGTGAAATATTCAAAATGTTCCTTTCAAACACATAGACACCTAACTATATGGCAAGGGCGGAAACACATGCTGTATGCCAACCATTTTCCTTGACTCCGAAGCTGAGAGAGCCATATGTTTCACGTACCTCTATCTTGCTTGCTTTAACCCTTATTTCTCTAAACAATAAAAAAATACAAGACGACGATCTTCCGCAACTGTGCTTCCCTCATTTCTTAAAAAACAAAAAAAATTCAGTATGTTGCTTCCAAACTTTCAAATGAAACCTCTACAGTTTCTACCTAATGTTGACAACAACACCTCCATCTCACAAACTGATGCCAAATTTGTTTTATATTTTGCCCACAGCCCTATAAAACCATTAGACCTTGACCTGCTATCATGTCTTATCCCTACAAAAACTTGCCATTGTGTATGAACATTAACGTCACGAAAAATGGCAAAAACCAACAATTTCTGCTGGGGTTCGGCATTTCTATTCTTATGTTTAGCTGGGGTTCTTACAACCATAGAAAGATGCATAAACAAATTCGCCAAAATCCCCATCTTCACTAAGTTCATCCATTCCACTTTGTAGAAAAACAAAAGATGCAACTCAGCCCCATGAGACGAAAAAGAAAAAGAAAAATAGGTGTTACATACATGAACAGATACAAGCTTAGCTTAGAAACCAGGATATCACATCTTCATCTCATACTAAAACAATGCCATATTATCACAATGGAGCTGCTGCACATACGATTTAAATTCAAAGCTGCTCATGATGTAAATCCCCTAAATTAACAACCACAATAAAAGAAATCTTATCATGAGCAATTCAGTGACTATGGAAACTAACCAAATCCAAAGGCTCTGTTTGTTCGGTGGCTACCAACTACCAAGACGCTTTCTTGATGCCATTGAGCATGCCTTTAGATGCCAGAGAACGGAAGACAATACGGGACATACGGAAGGTCTCGTAGACGGCCCGTGCACGACCGGAGAATATGCAGCGGTTCCTGACGCGCGTGAAGGAGATGTTTCTGGGCAGCTTGGAGAGCTTGAAGCGGTTCTCCTCGCGCAGGTCGCTGGGAAGGCTTGGGTCCTTGCAGAGGGCCTTGTACAGATTTCGTCTCAGCTCGTATTTCGCCGCCAGCAACCGCTGATGGTGGTCTCGGATATTCGCATTTTCCTCAGAAACTGACATTTCTTCCGCCGATGGTGGAAGCGCGCACTCTGATTTTTGATGTTTTTCTGGTCCTAGGGTTTATTATGAATTGTTTTGTAAAACAAGGAAATAAAAAATAAAAAATCAATTGTGTATCCCGGTGCTCCCAAAATAGCTTTTAATTTAAACAGGGATATTATTGTTTTGCTATTTACGGCCAACACGATATGCTAAGTGGAAAAGTTATTAGGTATGGCATAGCGTGATTGATCAGGGATAGCAAAACAATGATATCCCCCATTGCACACAAGTGTTTCTCCTCCTCCTGCCCCCAACCTAGAACCCAACTCGCAACCCACCATGTAGGGAGAGACAGAGATAAAGACGGGAGATAGAGAGAGGACCAATTTGCCATCATAATTAACGGCAACATTGACATAATGTAATGGTTGGACCAATTTGCCTAATAATAAAAAGTTGATGGACCATTTGAGCGAATAATTTAGTTGAGGGATCAAAATGCAAATCGTGTATAAATTTGAGGACTATTTGAGCGAAAATCCAAAAAATAAAAGCTTTCGAATTTTGAGCAATTACTTTTTTTTCTTTCTAAAAATCAACTGGAGCATGCGATCTTGGGAACTATTCCGACATATGGAAGAGAAGTACCAATATGTCGACAGTCAAACAAGTGTAAACAATCCAATTTCAGATATTTGACATTTGTGTTGGGAAATATTTTTGCTCACTACTTTAACTCAAGGTGTACTCTTACTAATTTATTAAGATTTCATCTAACCAATGATCTAGATTGAGGGTCTAGCAACACAACAAATGTTTGTTAGATTATATATCTATTAAACTCTAAAACACCGCATAATAGCTTGTTTTATAAAGGCATACATACCGCATAATAGCTCAAAAAGAGGGAAAAGTGGATATGTCAACAAGAAACACACGCTGGATGCCATTGCCAACCATTTTCCTTGACTCTAAAGCATAGAGAGCCATGTGCTTAGCTTCACGTACCTCTCTTGCTTGCTTAAAGATCTTCAGCTACTCTGAACAATATAAAAAAAAAATTACAAGATTAAAGATCTTCAGCTACTCTGTTTCTACCTAATGTTGACAACAACGCCTCCATCTTTCAAACTGATGCTTATAATTTGTATTAAATTTTGCCCACATCCCTATAAAACCATTAGACTTTGACCTGCTATCATGTCTCATCCCTACAAAAACTTGCCATTGTGAAAGAACATTAACGTCACGAAAAATGGAAAAACCAACAATTTCTGCTGGGGTTCTGCATTTTTCTTCTTATGTTTAGCTGGGTTCTTTACAACTCCAGCCAAAGCTGCTTTGAAAACATACCAATTTGATGTGAGCACTTCATAATATTGTCAGACTTTAAAAGCATATCTATAGTAAATGGGATGTTTCCGGTGTTGGTGTAGGTAGCTCGATACAAGTCATGGTGTGTAAGTCTCACATCGGAGAATACAACAATAATCTACAGTTTAAATATAGGTGGTCTACTCCTAATTGCACTAAGGCCTTTTGTGATAAAACCCCACACCTAGAGGTCCATTGGGCCTAACCCAACCCAAGGAGTGGACCTAGGTGGTTATTCTGGGGACAATATCAGTACATGGTTTGGACCAGTAGTGGACTCCTACTGGGCCCGTTCGCACAACAATTGGTATCAGAGCTTGGTTCTGCTAAGACGCACTTGGTTCAAGGTGGAGTAAGGGCTCCTAGTGAGGCTCAAGAAAATCCTTGTCAGAAGAGGTGGAGTTGCGGGGCTCACTCTTGAAAAGTGCGGGTGTTGTGAACGGGTGTTGTGAATTTATTGCAAGCGCACAATCCGCACAAGTAATATAGAAGTAAATAAAGTGTCGTACCCACGAAGACTGTAATTTCCTATTAACTACCAATTATGATTCATTCTTAAGTTTATTTGAACAATTTGAGAAAATTGATTAATTTAACTAAACTAAAACAATTATAAAAGAATAACGATTTAATTAACGGTGGAAAATTAAGTTTTTGGAACACTAGAGCATCCGATTTCACCATAACCAATTTAATTCTTATAGCCAATTAACCCTAATTACTATTCATGTTGACAGTTGGTTTCTCCTAATTTATTTCGATATCCCATCTCGGGCTCAACCAAAAGTATTCTTAATTAACAACTCATTCTCTCTCGAGCAACAGATTTAGAAAATCATGATCCCATTAAGTTATATGAGAACCTGCAAGAACTGCATGAGTCATGTTAGTCCCTCTCGGGCACTCATTCAAGACATGGTATTTGTTACAAGAAGCAAACACCAAACATCTCCTCTTGGTCTCCATTTGGATCATCAATTAAATATTAGCTAGATATTTAAGGCATTAAGAACAGTAACAAATACTCAACATGGAATAATAATCAGAAATTAATATAACTATAAAAATTAAGTATTCATGGTTAGGCTACATCGTAGCCCTAGCAAGAGAAATTAGTTCATGACAAAAGAAAAGATAGACAAGAGAATTGTTGTCATAAAACCGATTTGGCAGATGGATTTGATCTCTGGATTCTCCACAGCAACACCTTCGTAAGCTCCAAAAGCACCGCGGCAGCAACTCTTGGCTCTCCCTTTGATATATATATCGATGGATGTATCTTTGTTGGATTTTTTTAATATAATTATTTTATTTCAGTGGTTATGGTGCCTAAGAGAACAAGAGGTATGTCAATGGAGGAATTGCTTCCCCCATCTCCTTTGAGACGTAAAAAAGGCAAGCACCAGGCACGAACATCTCAACAACGTAGTTCGAGTTCGAGTCACCCTCAAGTTACTTCATCAAGACAGCCTACTTCCTCTGTTCAAAGTGAACAAGCATGTCAACGCGCTCAGCTAGAGACACAACTATCTCAACAAAATGTTGTTGCTACTGAGGATGACCATTTGACAGGCCAACCAAATGAGTCAGGTTCTTATGTGCTTAAACTCATTGTCTTTATTTTATTTAATGATATTTCTGATTATTAAAAGTTTTTCAAGTACATAATTATTACTAGGGCAAATGGAATCTGAAGATATTAGTAAAGGACGTGGTGCTACTCGAAGTATTCCTCAATGGGGGACTGGAAATGTATTGCATGTTACGTTTGATCCTGAGTGGAAGCCAGTTAAAGCTAATGCATCATTGTTTAGTTCACAGCTTGGAATAATAGCACGAAATGGAAAAAAAATTCCTCTAACATATCCTACATGGAATGACATGCCTGATGATATATTAGACGACATTTGGAAGGATATCGAGTAAGCTATACTTACAAAACCTTCTAATTTGTGATAATATATGTGTATACAGTTGGATTGATAATTAAAATGTTATAATTGTAGGATAATACAGATGTCCCTGAGGCATATAGATTCCATTGCCTAAAGGTAGTTGGTAATAGATGAAGGGATTGGAAGTGCCGACTGAAGCAAAAATGGTATGATAAATATGACACTGATGAACAACTCTTAGCCATCACTCATCCTCGGGTTGTCACAGAGCAGTGGAAGACACTAGTAAAATATTGGGGTCTTCCATAAGTAAAAGTAAATATTTAATAAGTTTATAGTTTATGTTTGTAGGAGAGATGAATTATCATTGATAAAACCATCTTGTAGGAATGTTGCGAGACGAATAAGGTCAATCGTGCACAAGGAGGTGCTCCACATAGGATTGGTCGCACATCATTTGCTCAGTTGAGAAATGTGGTAAGAACACTAGATTGATCATAAATGCGGTTGGCTTTCTACTGATTTATGTTGTTGCATTTTGTATTAATTTTTTTGTTATGTGCTAATGATTCTTTCTATAGTCATTGACCATATAGGTATTTTTATTAGCTAATCCTTTTTGTTCAGGCATATATCTTGAATGGCTGGAAAATAATGCTAACAGAAGATTTAGAATTTGTACTATGGCTGTATGTAACAGATTGGTCATTGGTCTTCTTTTTAGATATATATTTAACAAGCTCAAATTTCTTTTCTTACATAGATGAAAGAGAAAGTAGAGAAGATTGATCGTCTGAGCATGTTTATCAAAACACGAACAAAGAAGAAGAAAAATGATGAAGATGAAGTTTTTGATGAGGATAGTGCTGATATTATTGTAAGTTTGAATTTAGAGTTGTTTTGAAATTTTATCTTTTAGCCAAATGAACCAATTATGCAAGTGTGATTTTGTAGAATCAATTCAACCAATGTTTGGAAGAAAGGGAAGAATATGAACAAGATGAGTCATTTAGAGAGAAGATATTTACTAAAGTGATGGGAACTGATGCACATGGGCGTGTTCGCATGTATGGGGCTGGTGTAACTCCATCTCAAGTGTTTGGTCAAAATTCAAATTCTAACAATAATGAGAATAGGATGAGAGAGGAGCTAGAGAAACAATACCAGTCAAAAATAGATGATCTCCAATCCAAGTTAAATGAAGTCAGCTCACAACTCAGTCAAGTGATGACTCATGTTGGTTTCCAAACCACCCCAGAAGAAAGTGGAAGCGGCTAGGTACATTATATTTAATGTCTTTATCTTATTAAAGAATAAATACTGTTAAAATTTAAGTGATCTTAGTTTTTATTGTAACTTTGAAATATTTAATATTTGATGTCATCAATAGATTCCAGATGCCTCAAGTATGCATCAACGAAGACTTAGTGTTAATAGCGAGCTGCAGCCTAATTTAGACTTGGAGGCATAGAAGCAATTGTTTTCATTAAAAGGTTAGATACATATCTTTTAAATAAAATTAAAATATATATTTTTTTCCATTCATTTATTTATGTTTGTCACTATTTTTAGGTTAGGGGTGAAGATGAAATACAAGATAATGATGACTCCTTCAAGTTTGAACTATATTAATTTTAATACTTTTGAATCCGTAATATTTTGTTTTATATCTAGATTTGAGATTTGAATCCGTAATACTTTTGAATGAAGTTATTTTTGCTTTGATCAAGATATAACACCATTTTATAAGTTTTTATAGTCAATTCTAATTAAAAATCACAGTTTATATGTCAATTAAGACTATCATTGGTGTTGCAAATTAAATTTTTTTGCGTTGAAGCAAGCTGTTCAAAATATTAAATTCAAAAAACTGAAATTATTAAAATTGCACTGTATATTTATTGAGACACTACATACAGTCGTTAAATAATTTTTAACGATGCGTGCCACCGTCGTATACATTGTCGCCAAATAGGCATTTCCTTTGTCGTATAAGAATTAGCGACATAATGGCACCGTCGCAATTACTTTAGTTGTGGCACGAGATCGCATCATAACTAGTGTCGTAAAATCGCGTTTTAAATCCGAAGCTCAGTTTATTGCGACAATTTTTAACCATCGCAAGTTCGATGCAATACGTTATTACGACGGGCCTGAAGCGTCGTAAAAAGGGCTCAAATCATTTGCGATGCGACAAAAAAGTCGCAATGCCGTCGCTAATCTCTATTTACGACTCTTTGTTGTCTTTTTGTGACGGAATTTGCATGTCGCTAAAGGCCTTTTTTTCATAGTGTTTAGATAACCTAGTGGAAACGGGTCTTGACTTGCAGACCAAAGGTCTCAGGTTCGAATCCCCAAGGCATCATTGATCGGTGCATAATTACATATCATTTTGTACCCTTCTAACTTATGATTTGGTTATGTTTTTGAGTTAAACTTGTGCTTTTAATTTATTTTGTGTTTGTTTCAGTGTAATAAGCTTGAGACTCATTTAATGCATTTTGGAGTCAAGTTAGCTCAAACGGTGTCTGCAGATCAGTCAACTTCACGGATTTGACTGTACTTGCTCAAGAAGAACCAGATAATGAGCCATACATCATTGGAAAGATACGGAAGTCTAGTTTCTGTAGCATTTTACGGTTCATGATTCCGAGTCTTCTAGATGAAGTTATGCAAGTTTGGGCAACTTAAGGTCAAATTCGGCAGCATCTGCGTTACTGGGCCAAAAATGACTTTTGAAGGCCTTCCCGATTTTTCCTTGAGTTGGGCTGCATATGCTTGGAAAGATAAGACAAAGAGCTTCAAGATCCATATTTTTCCAGATTTGTTAGAGTGAAGGAACAAGCCCAAATCGAGCCCACAAGCTGACTGCAATGCATTGTCATGCATGAGCTAATCATTTTAGTGGGGAAGTTAGGTAAAGTTGGTGAATTGAGTGGTGTAAGTTGGTGAAGTGAGTGTGGTTAGTAAACTCAATTGTATAATCAGATTTATACTTCCCCTAGGCCTATAAATAGAGAGTTTCTCCAAGCTTGTAAACATACCCCAAGGGGGGGAGCTCTCAAACATCTCTCTAGAGCTCCTCTCCCTTCTCTCCCTCAAATTCTCTTAGTTTTCTTTTTAGTTCTCAATTGTTGTAACAAAACCATTTTGCTTTTTAGTTGTAATTTATTTTCCATTGTAATGTAATTTCTTTTCTTTAGTTTTCAAGTTTAATTAGCTTCCAAGTTTCAATTATAGTTCTTGTTCTTATTCATTATGCTTATAAGTTAATATGCTTGTTTGAATGAGTGATCACCATTAAAACTTGTATGTTAGCTATCTTGGTTTGAATTAAGAGTAGACACCATGCATTAATTCAAATTGAACTATGAATAGGAAGAGTATGTATGGACATTCGACAACATGGATTAGATACATGCTTGGTTGTTTAAAACATTCTTCTATGCTTACTGGATTTCTAATGCTTAATTTAGGTTCGACAAGAAGGATCTAATTAGGGAATTAGGAATACAAGGTTAGGACCAAACACCATGGCTTAATCATACTTTAGCTAGAATCAATCTGTGAATCTAAATTGAACTTGGTAACTAATTTGCTTGAGTTAATTTCTTTTCTTTCTTTCTTGTTGTATTTATTTTCTTTTCATTTCTATTTTGTGCAGGGAATCAAATTGAATCAATCTATCATCAATCCTCTTGGGATCGACCTCGTACTTACACAAGCTATACTATCCAACGCCTCGTGCACTTGCGAGTTAACAATCATAGTTGTGTGTGTGTGAGAAATCCCCCTCCCTTCTAGTTTAAACTATCGCTTGTACTAAAAAAAAAAGATGGCGTCTGTGAAATTTTCCACCTTTTTACCGATTATTATGTTTTACATTACATGACACTACCCCACCCAAAAATTTCTTCTCATCCATGACATTTAGTTAAACCAACACAATTCTGCATCCGGTGTTCGACTTCCCTTCTTCCAATATCACATTTGTATATTGAAAAAAAAAGAAGGTACTATAATGAACTCAAAAATATAAAGGAAAATTAATAAGGTAACAACCTTTTCTTATCCACATTCATTACCTTTGGCATAATGCAATTGAAAGACAGCTTGACTTTTATGAGGATGTGCATGCAGAGCTTAAACTTGGCTGTAGAAGCATACATGTAGCAGAAATCCTGCTGGCTCTTTCTCTGATCCCATCAAGCAATATATAAACTTCTGGAGCTAAGCAAGGCTTTTGTTCAAAATCACTGGTTGTGAACCAGGTTAACAGGTGACTTCAAGAATGGTGACAGTTTTGGTGATTCTATGTTTTTGTTTAAGAAATTATGGCTGCATCACTACAAGAAGGGAAATTCATCGGGTCTAAACCTTTTTAAAATCCACATTAATTACCTCTGAGAAATAATTAAATGGCAAATCTGCAAGCAGCCTGTCCTACATATGCATAAGATGCTAAACAAGCTTCATATACATATAAATTATTCAAGCTAGCTGTTCAAATCAAAGGAGAAGGCCTGTCGTGGATATCTAAAGACGTTTTATGCTGCAACCAGTTGGTGATTAGGCTACAGCTAACATGATCTCAAAATTGAGCACACTTTTGGTCATACTATGTTTTTGTACTCTAAGAAATTTAGGCTTTAGCAGAGTCATAGTTGTCCGGAAGAAGAAGACTTGGAATTGGAAAGAGAACTTCAGAGTCTTAACAAGCCTCCTGTCAAAACCATTCAGGTATCTTATAAATGATTTAATTGTGTATTTAATATGTATAATAAGAAAAAGAGATGTTCTTCAAATCAATGTTTAAGTACTTATCCTTTAGAAGAAAAAAACATGTTGTTACATTTGATTTTGGCTTTTAATTTTTCTGTTTTGTTTTTGCGTCGAAGCATGAAAATGGTTACGTTATCGATTGCGTAGACATTTATAGTCAGCCTGCCCTTGATAAGGACTCAAGGATCACAAAATCCAGGTATACTGATTAATCTTCTCATTCTTTTAATTTTTGTTTTTTATTCTTATTTTCATCCTGAAAAATAAAACACTAATTAATTTTGAAAAGAGAAATGACTTTATATGTAAAATAGCTGCTACATCCTTTAATATTGAATTACATAACTTCTGCAGCTGCGACCAACTTCAATTCCAGCTGAGATTCAAAAATCAGCTCCGGCGAATAACCCGATACTCAAAACATTGTATAAAATGGAAGCATGCCCTGATGGTACAGTTCCTATACACAGAACCACAAAGGATGATTTAGTAAGGGCCAAAAGTCTTTCACATCAAATGTTTTTGAAACATCGGGAACGTTAATGATCTTGCCCCTAACACTCATGTAGGCACTGATCAAACTCATGCCTCTATCTCCCTTTAAATTTTTGTACATTAAAAATGAGGTCTCAAATATCTCTCAATGCTTGCTTGTGAGACTCAGCAAGTGTTCGTTAGGCTCAACCAAACCAATGGTGTCATCTACTATGGAGTATCTGGGAGCAGTTCTGTTTACAAGCTAGCCTTAACGTGGCCGGATTGGTCTAGCACCGCCAATGTTTGGGTCGAAGGAGCACCACCGAACAACAATGCTGTTTTATGGCTGGGTGGATGGTACATCTGTCATGCTTAATTAATTTCTCAACATTGATCCTGCAATTTCTTTCCTTTTTTTTTCTCATCTTGTATGGACATTTACATGTCATATTGTCATAGGTGTCACAATCGATAAACAGCGATGACCACCCTCGATTGTTTGTGTACTACAAGTTATTGATCTATTAATCTTCTCTTCGCCTTTCTTGCTTGATGTACTGTTTTCTTTAAAGGCCGTAAAAATTATATGTTTGTCATGTTACGTATCTGAACCACACATCTAGACAAGAATCAATATGATTTTGCTGCTCAGATTCACAATCTGTCAACATAACAAGTACGGTCTGGCAGAAGAACATTTAACTATGAGTTATAATGTACTTACTCAGTTTTGTGTTTATGAATATACAGGCAGATGGAGATAAGACAGGGTGCTTTGACTTGCTCTGCCAGGGGTTGATACAAATTGACCAAAAGGCTTCTCACAAAACTGAGTTCACACACCAGTTTCTAAGTTTGGTGGAGACACGTATGATTTCCAACTTGCTATCTACCAGGTTAAACCACCCCATGGGTGCACCTCATTGACATGGAGAAATCTTCACCGTACACAATTGGAATGCATTTATTTTCTAAACAATAAATTAAACTTGTGCATATGAGAATGTGAAAGTACAAAAGTCCTAAATTAGAAAATTGAGAAACCTAGCAAGAGTTTATAAGGAGTTGGGCTACTCCCCCCATTGCCAATTGGTTTTGGGGTAGAACCTCAACTTCCTTCATGATATCAGAGTGGATTAGCCCACGTGTGAAAGCCCAACGGCCACACGTGCTCCACGTCACCCAATATGTGTTGTCCACGTGTTAGGCTTGAAAATTCGCCACACGTGTGGGGGCGTATGAGAATGTGAAAGTACAAAAGTCTTACATTGGAAAGTTGAGAAACCTAGCAAGAGTTTATAAGGAGTTGGGCTACTCCCCCATTGCCAATTGGTTTTGGGGTGGAACCTCAACTTCCTTCAGTGCAAAAAGTCATATGGATGACTACACCATCTCCAATTTGACTAATTTTTTCACATAGATGATCTTTAAATGGTGATTTGGGAAATGAATGGTCCCGATTATAACATGTGTACAACGACGATTCGTTAATCACAACTAAAGTGGACACAGAGCTGCAACCAAGGGGTGGACCTAAGTATAGTCCATACTTAATTACTTGCATAAAACCAGGCTTCAAGAATTATGATATTTTGGATGCCAGTTATTTCATTGTGTTTCTTTTCACTGTAGAAATCAACAAGCATTCATAATTATTTTGCAAACCCTTCATGCTTCTTAACTTGTCTTTGAATCTATAGGATTCTGTATCAGGAAACTGGTGGCTTAGGATACTCAATATTACCGCGGGATATTGGCCAAACGAAGTAGTACCTGGTTTATCTGATGGGGCTGGAGATGTGGGGTGGGGAGGCATTGCCATGGCAAAAGAGAATGAAAATAGCCCACCAACGGGAGTGGCCAATTCCCAGATGGCTTCTATGTGTTAATGTGTAAATAGTGAACTGATTTGATATTGTAATCGTTTGGTTAAGTGTTTAGACTTAGCTCATAGGCTAAGTTGGTTTGTTAAGTCTTATAGGGCTTGACTTGGACAGGTGTCTTAATCGTAGTGGTAGTGTAGTTGGATGGCTGAGATTAAAGCTAGGATCTGTCTAGTTTTCTCTCACCTCTAACGGTAATATGAGCTGAGTGTGGGTGTGTGCATTTTGGTAACAGATATACGATAGTTGAATGAAAGAAACATAGTTTTTGATCCACCTCTCTCTCTCTCTCTTCAATATTCTTGATATTCCATCTTCTCTTTAGCTCCGATTAGCTCATCAAACACTAACATGGCCTCAGAGCCAGGTTCGATCTGATTTTCTGGGAGTTGTGACTGTGAGGTTGGGCTCGAATCTGGAAGCAAAAGCTCATTGCGTGATTCCTGAGCTCAAATCAGTAATCTAGGCTAATATGTCTGGATCTGGAGGAGGAGAACTGAGAGCGCCAATCTTCAATGGCGAAAACTTCGATTTCTAGCAGATCAGGATGAAAGCCATCTTTCGATCACACGAGCTATGGGAAATGGTTGAGAATGGGTATGAAACTCCGATGAAAGAGGAGGCGCTCACGGAGGTGGAGAAGAAGTTGTTGCGTGAGTATGCTGTGAAAATGCCAGAGCATTAGGCATCATTCAAGGAGCTGTGTCCGATCAGATTTTTCCAAGAATCGCAACTCAGGAAAGTGCGAAAGCTACGTGGGACATTTTAAAACAAGAATTCGTGGGTGACAAACAAGTAAGATCTGTGAAACTTCAAGGTCTTCGTAGAGATTTTGAGAATACACGTATGAATGATAGTGAGACACTTTCTGGGTATATTGCTAAACTGTTTGATTTAATTAATCAAATGAGAAGCTATGGTGAGGATTTAAGTAATCAACGAATTGTCCAGAAATTGTTGATTAGCTTACCTAAATCCTATGATAGCATTGCAACTGTGATAGAAAATACTAAGGATCTGGATACTATTGATGCACAAGATGCAGTTGCTATTTTGAAAGGGTATGAGCAGAGGCTTGATAGACATGGTGAGAATGGTGCAGAGAAGGCATTTGCTAGTTTGAATATTGGATCGAAATCCAATTGGTTCAATAGTCAAAACAATCAGAATAAGTCTCAGAACTCTAAGTGGAAACCATGGAACAACAAGGCTGAAGGGAGTAATAAGGCTAGTTCTTATGAAGCAAGTAATAAGACTGATTCTTATGTGAAGAATGAGGCAACAAAAACTGGAGACAAGTGTAAGTTTTGTGATAAACTTCACTATGGTGAGTGCTGGGTTAAGAACAAAGTCAGGTGTCACAAGTGCAATAAAATTGGACATATTGCACGATATTGCAATACAAACAAGAATGTTCAGCAAGGAAATTTTGCAAATCAGATTGAGGAAACTGGAAATTTGTTTTATGCAAATCACACTAAGGCAGAGAAAAGAGTAAGTGATGAGTGGTATATCGACAATGGATGTAGTAATCACATGACATCTCGAGAAGATTTGCTTGTTGATATTGATAGGAGAGTGAAAGCCAAAGTTCAAGTAGGTACTGGAGTGCTGGTTGATGTAGCTGGAAAAAGGGACTTTGGTCATTGAAACCACAAAAGGCAAAAGGTACATAAAAGAAGTTATGTTAGTACCTGGCCTTGTAGAAAACTTGCTTAGTGTGGGAAAAATGACAGATCATGGCTATTTCCTCTTGTTTGGAGATTGTAAGGTTGACATATTTGATGATAGAACTTTGCAACATTTGGTAGTAAGTGTGAGCCAGAAAGGGAACAGGTGTTTTCCATTAGTTTTCAACACAAACATAGAGTTTGCTTTGAAAACCAGTGTGCATGAGTGTTCTAAGCTGTGGCATAAGAGGTTTGGACACTTGAACTTCACAAGTCTCAAACTGTTACAGAAGAAAGAGCTTGTACTGGGGCTGCCTGAAATCCAAGAGCATGATGCAGTTTGTCATGGTTGTGCAATGGGGAAGAATCATAGAGAGGCTTTTCCACAAGAATCGAAATGGAGAGCAAAGGAACCACTAGGACTGATTCATTCAGATATATGTGGTCCTATGTAGACACCAAGCTTGGGAGGGAATAGATACTTTATCACATTCATTGATGACTATTCAAGAATGTGCTGGGTATATTTCTTGAGAAACAAGTCAGAGGCACTTCATGTGTTTAAGAAATTTAAGGTGATGGTGGAACTGCAAAGTGGATATCATATAAAGAGGTTAAGGACAGATAGAGGAGGGGAGTTCAATTCACACGAGTTTGTGAAATTCTGTGAAGAATTGGGAATAGAAAGGCAACTTACCATTGCATACTCTCCCCAACAAAATGGCGTGGCAGAGAGGAAGAATAGAACAGTTATGGAAATGGCAAAGTGCATGGTTCATGAGAAGGAGCTGGCATACAATCTGTGGTGTGAAGCAGTGAACACAGCAGTATATCTGTTGAATCGAAGTCCAACAAAAGCTTTAGAGAACTCTACACCTTTTGAAAGGTTTAGTGGAAGAAAGTCAGGCATCAAACACTTAAAGGTGTTTGGCTCAGTGTGTTATCCTTTAGTCCCAGGAGCTGTGAGGCACAAGTTGGAAGCAACAAGTGTCATAGGTGTCTTCATTGGCTATGGCATGTGTGAGAAGGGATATAGGATACTAAATCCTATAACTCAGAAAGTGTTACTCTCTAGAGATGTGATCTTTGATGAGCATGGCAAGTGGGATTGGGAGAAGCACAAAGTCAAAGAAATCTGTATTCCTCTATCTGCAAACAAAAATACAGATTTGGATAGAACTACTGATGAATTGGAAAATCAAGATCAAGTGATTTCTGATGATATTCAGGTTGAAAGTGTGACTCCTTCGGCTACTGAGGTTGAAGACTCAAGTAGTCATCCTCAGTATGATGATACTCCATTGAGATATAGGAACTTAAGTGAAATTTATGAAAGGTGCCATATATGTATTGTTGAGCCTGAAAGTTTTGATGAGGCTGCAAAGGATGAGGCATGGAAAAAGGCTATGGAAAGTGAAATAAGCATGATAGAGAAAAATCAGACATGGGAGTTGGTGAACAGACCATTTGATAAACCTGTGATTGGGGTAAAGTGGGTATACAAGACAAAATTGAATTTAGATGGGTCAATACAGAAGAACAAGGCCAGATTAGTTGCAAAAGGCTATGCACAAAAGCCAGGGATTGATTATAATGAGACCTTTGCACCTATGGCCAGATTAGACACTATAAGGACTCTCATTGCATTGGCTGCAAAGAACAATTGGAAATTGTTTCAGTTGGATGTGAAATCTGCGTTTTGAATGGAGTACTAGAAGAAGAAGTTTACATAGAGTAGCCAAATGGATTTCTAGTGAAAGGTAAAGAAGATAAAGTGTACAAATTGCACAAGGCTTTGTATGGTTTGAAGCAGGCACCTAGGGCTTGGTATGGAGAGATTGATTCCTACCTTGTGCAGTGTGGTTTTAAAAGAAGTACCAGTGAGGCAACTCTTTATGTGAAGAGTAAAGGAAACACAGAGTTGGTCATTGTATCCATATATGTTGACGACATTGTTTACACTGGTAACTCACAAGAATTGTTGCAGGAATTCAAGTCTGATATGATGCAGAAGTATGAGATGACAGACTTGGGTTTATTGCATCACTTGCTAGGAATGGGAGTTATACAGAGTGATCATTGCATCTTCCTACATCAGAGGAAGTATGCTTCTACTATCTTACAAAAATTTGGCCTGCAAGAGTGCAAACCAGTGAGTATCCCTCTTGTTCCAAGTGACAAACCGAGGAAGGATGTGAAGGAATTTTCAAAACATTTTTTGAGAAGTTCATTTGAATATTAAACATGCATTTAATCAAATTAATCGCAGCGGAAGTTTATGGTGGATGTTTAAAATCAAAAACAATACTTCTTCCAAGTATCTTAAGCCATGAACATTGATATGATTTCATAAATGGAAATTTCAAGAGAAAGGATAAGATCTAATTACCCTTGAAGCAATTATATGAACCAATTTGTGTTTGGTCTTCTCTTGATGATTTCCTCTTTGTTGATCTCCTCTTTGATCTTTGATCTTTGCTCCTTGATCTTTCTCCTCCATGTGAGCCACAAAAGTAAATGGCCTCTAAGTCTCCACACCAATGGAACCTTGAGATGAGAGGAAGAATCTTGGGAATACAAGGATGCTAGTGCTAGATCCCCAAGACTTGGTTTCAATCTAAACCCCTTGAAAGATGAAAGTGTTTCACTCTTGAAAACTCTCTTTTATCTCTCTTTGATCTTCCAAACCTATTTGGTTGATGTTGGATTGTGTTTGTGTAATGAGCTTATGAAAGATAGCTTATGGAAACAATTCCCATACCCATTTACTTATGCATTTTCGGCCAAATCCCATTGGGCTTCCAAAATTGGGCCTTGTGACACTTAAACCATAATGTTTAGGTGTCTTAAGCCCTTGGGCTTAATACCCAACCATTTGGGCTTCCGTTAACTATTACCGAGGCCCAAATACTCTTTTACACGTAGTAAATCATCCATATCAAATTGATCAAATTTATTTCCACAACATCATATGTATTCCTCAAAGTTAACCATTTAAGGTGTGCGATCCATTAGGTTCTAATTAGCAAGGTAGTGGGAAAATATTAGAACTCTTTCTAACCAACTGAATTAAAACCCCTTTTAATTTTTCCTTTATATGGATTGATCACAATCAATCCTAGGACTTCCACGAACCAAGAGTGACATCTAGCAATATATCAAGGCTACCCAAGCTAACGAATTGGTGAAGAACCTATTCAGTTGGAATTACAATGCAATACGGTCCTTCTCTTATACAATGTTTCATATCATATTATTAGGGTACGGATTGATTATGTCAAACCCTTAATATGATTTATAACCTCATATGATTCAATAGAACGTGATTAAGAACAACTTTCTAAATCAAGCTCAAAATACTTTGGCCAAAGATTTACTGAATCACATCTCGAAACATTCTCCTTCTTTATCGAAGGTAGAGATTCCTTATTGTACATTCACATGCCCCTATGATGAATTAAGAGATCCCAACAACACTTTAGACAAATCTTTACGGCTTGCCTTTAAGAGCTATCTAAGATCAATAACGCATCATAGGACAACCATGATGCCTCAGGTCTAAGGACTAATTTGCATTATTGCAACTATGAGTTCTCGTTTGACATGTAGATAAATACTCCATACGAGAACTACAGTTGATCGGCGTTAAGTGTACCCATTCACTAATGAGCACCCACATACTTGTATTAGTGTCATCTACACAAATGGTTTGAGACTAACCATCCTCCTAATTGAGCATACATAGTATGTGCTAATCTTGATTTATCAATGCCCATTTGATAATCCTATGATTAGGAACATTTTGGGATACTATAGTAAGAGATTAAAGGTCTCCTAATCTAATCTTCTTTAGATTACTTTATCTCTTATTTAGCATTCCCTGGACATTTGTTTCTTTAATTGATGTAAAAGATAACAAATAAGTTTGCCCTTTATTATCATATACGAAATGTATTCTAAGGAGATTACATCAAATGTATTGGCTCTTATGGCACATTTCTAACAGGATGATGATAGTGGAGCTGCAGATGAGGCTCAATATCGAAAACTGGTTGGAAGCTTGCTTTATCTTATCGCAACACGACCGGACATAATGTATGCTGCTTGTTTGTTGTCAAGGTATATGCACTGTCCAACTAACAAGCATTATGGAACAGCTAAAAGGGTTCTTAGATATATTCAAGGCACTCTTGACTTTGGTTTGGAGTACAAGAAAGGAGAAGGGACATTTTTGATAGGTTTACGTGATGTTGATTGGAGTGGCTCGAGAAGATGACATGAGAAGTACATCTGGATATGCTTTCACTTTTGGCATGGGGGCGTTTTCTTGGGCATCTGTGAAGCAACAATGTGTTGCTCTATCCACAGAAGCCAAGTATATTAGTGCTTCAAGCTACCGCACAGCTACATGGCTAAGATTTGTCTTTGGAGGATTTTGGTGAAATGCAAAACTGTTGCCACACCACTAAATTGTGACAATACCTCAGCAATTGCAATCACCAAGAATCCAATCTTTCATCAGAAAACCAAACACATAAATCAAAGGTATCACTACATCAAGGAAGCTCTACAACAAGGTATAATCGACTTGTTTCATTATCCTACAAAGGAGCAAGTACCTGATATATTCACTAAGGCATTGGCAAGGGAACAGTTCTCTTATCTCAGAGAATTGCTTGGGGTGAAATCAGTTCACAATTTGAAGGGGAGTGTTAATGTGTAAATAGTGAACTGATTTGATATTGTAATCGTTTGGTTAAGTGTTTAGACTTAGCTCATAGGCTAAGTTGGTTTGTTAAGTCTTATAGGGCTTGACTTGGACAGGTGTCTTAATCGTAGTGGTAGTGTAGTTGGATGGTTGAGATTAAAGCTAGGATCTGTCTAGTTTTCTCTCACCTCTAACGGTAATATGAGCTGAGTGTGGGTGTGTGCATTTGGTAATAGATATACGATAGTTGAATGAAAGAAACATAGTTTTTGATCCACCTCTCTCTCTCTCTCTTCAATATTCTTGATATTCCATCTTCTCTTTAGCTCCGATTAGCTCATCAAACACTAACACTATGATCATGCTGCCTACTTCAGAGGCATTCGTTCCATGATGAAGGGTTTCAAACAAAGTGTTTGTACCAAAATTTGCACTATCTTGGCCAAAATCTTTATTCTAGCTAAAATACATGGTTTTGTTTGGGCCTAGTTTATGCACACTAGCCCATCTGACTTTTGGTAGAAAATAAACCCAGAAATTAAAATAAGCCAAAGTAAGTTTCACAAGTTTCCAAAATTCATATTGAAACTTGAAGTCTGATTATTATCAACTCAAAGACCAAACCAGCAGAAAGGTCAAAAGATGAAGTTATCTCACATAGCTATTAAATTTTGATACATACTGAGACTTCTTCTACAAACACTCGTGTGGTCTCATCAAAGCCAAGATATTTTAGCACAAGTTACAAGAGTATGCAGAAAGTATTCAAAGGAATTCTTAGAAAAAGTAGACTGGGCTTCTCTGCAAAGAACCCATCTCGCTCCAAAAGCATGATATTTTGATCGCAAGTTACAAGGAAATGATATTCATCATAGCTGATATTTTCCAGGAGATATTTTCCAGATATTTTTAGGAACCAAAATTCCTATAAATACAAGGGATGTGAACTAAGAAAAGAATCCAACACCCAACCAACAACAACAAAATCTCCAACAAAACAAGTACAAAGAAAAATCAGTCTCACTGATCATTCTAGCCTTCAACAGAAGCAAAGCTAACAAAGGTGCCAAGGACCTCCAAAGCTATCCTTGAGATTCTGCTTAGAATTCCCAGCCACTCATGTCTCAATCTGATTATAGCTCTGCCAAATTCAATATTGGTATCGATTTCCAGCTAATATTTATTAGTTGAAGGTGCTAAAGTGCAGTCCAGTGCAGTCCAGTCCAGTACAGCCTAACGATACAATCCAGTCCAGCCTGACCAAAATGGTCTCAAAAATGGCATTTCAGGCAGAATTCAAAGTCCAATGTTCTGATGTTTTTCCGGATCTGGCAGTTCCTTTCATTTTCTGTATTTCAAACAGTTCTCCTTGTTTTTATTTTCAAACACTAGTATTTTTGCTTTACTTCCCAGTTTTATTTAGATAAATTATGAAGTCCTCACCCATCTGAGGCAAGAAAAGAACTTACTTGGGAGATATTCCTCACCCAAATTCACAATCGTTTGTTCAAAGTCAATAGCTTGGGTGCAAGTTATTTTTACTCTCAAAGGGTTTTAAAAAATTGCTAACAGTGGCACGCTCGACACACAAATAAAGTTGATTTATTGACCGAATCATGGTCTTTGAATTAATGGGGAACTTTACCCTGCCATCACAGGTACTCACAGCAAAAAGGGGTGAACACAAAGAATTCCCTCAGATTTTGATCCTGTCTTTGAGCATGTTGATGGCCCTGGCTGTTATGCCTTGCAAAATGAAAAAGATACTCAACTTGAAGTTTGGCATTATAGATTCCTCTTTGGAGGACCAGGTGATCGTTGTGGGAATTAGATCTTCTGCTATGCTTGTATTGTTCAAGTTAATGGAGTCTTATGAGCCTTCCCTTCCCATCTTAGCATGCATTAACAACATCAACAACAGAAACTTAACAATAATAATGAAGAGGTTGGTCATTTTGAAAACCATATAGGAAATTATTGTAAGGCCAAAACCTTTCGACACTAAGTACCTTTTCAAATTGTAAATTAAGATAGATTAGCCAGTTTGCGTGGAGCGCTAGCTCCAGATATTGGTTAGAGAAGTGTAAATCTCTAAAGTGCTCCACGCATATAAACAGGTTTTAGGCTAATCTTATAACATTTCCCTTCCCAATTTTACATTAGCAGCAACAACTACAACAACAAAGTTATCGATAATTGTGTTGACTTGGGCAATTGAGCTTAGCATTCTTCTAATAATAACGCGGTGAAGAAGTCATCATTGTAAAGAAGACTTACAATAATTAAGGTCAAAACTCTTTCCTGTCCACATTAATTACCTTTGTAATCTTGTAAATTAAGATAGCTTGGCAGCTAGCTGGTTTTTAATAGAAGCAATAAAGCTCTGGAGAGCTCCAAGAATATAAATCAAGCGTAGCTTTATTTTTCAAAGTCAGAAGATAAGGACTAGATATTTATCTAGTAAAGTTTTGTGGTGTTATCAGTTGTGGGTTCTGCTAATTAACATGACCTCAAGAATGGCAAAACTGATGCTTATCCTATGCTTTTGTTTAACAAATTATGGCTGCAACACAGCCATGTCCATGTCCACCACTAGAGAAGAAGACTTGGAACTGGAAACACAGCTTCAGAGTCTTAACAAACCTCCTGTCAAAACCATTCAGGTATTAAATGGTTATTTTCTAGTTTTTGCATGTGTTATATATTTTATATACTTTTGATGATTAATTGTGTAAATTTTTTTTTCTGTCACTGAACTTCTTGAGGAGCAATTAGATGCCTAACATGTTTGATTTTTGGTTTTGTTTTTCTCCGTTTTTGTGTCAAGGCTTGAAGAAGGTGATATTATCGACTGCGTTGACATTTATAAGCAGCCTGCCTTCGATAACCCTTCACTCAAGAATCACAAAATCCAGGTACTTTACTAGTTAATATATAGTATTATTAGAAGAAGAAAAATTTTACACATTTTGTCAATATTTTTATGCAGCTGCGACCAACTTCATTTCCAGCTCAGATGAAAAACTCAGCTCCAGTGACTGATCCGATATCCGAAACATGGTCTAAGAGGGAAGCAAGCCCTGATGGAACAGTTCCCATACACAGAACAACAAAGGATGATTTAGTAAGGGCCAAAAATCTTGCACACCAAATGTTTCGTCACCCCGGAAACACGAATCTTCTTCCCTGGAACATTCACGTAAGTCATGCTCCTCTACGGATAATATATCAGAAATTAGATTGTCGTCCTTAAATAAGATGATCTCTTAATTTTTTGTATACAATTAATAATGTCTCATGTAATATATCTGGCATAGGGCTTCTAAAATCTTTCAATATTGCTTCTTGTGAGAATCACAGCAAGTATTCGTTAAATTGAAGGAAAGACAAGGTGTCAAATACTCTGGAGTTTGGGGGATCGGTTCTGTATACAACCTAAGCTTGGATTCAGAAGACCAATCTAGCTCTGGCAATGTTTTTGTCATAAGGGGTCCCCCTAACGAACTTAATATTCTTGTTGCTGGCTGGATGGTAACTGTTTAATTTCTAAAATATCCTAAACTTGGTCCTCACGTTTTTTCTTTGATCCATTAACATGTCATATTGTCATAGGTTTCACCGTCAATAAACGGCGATCAATTGCCTCGGTTGTATACATATTGGACTGTAAGTTGTTGATCTCTTTTAGTTACTTCGTCACTTTTTATCATATATCTAACATATTATGTTGTTAAACTGTTAAGTTGTATAACGTTAAGGAAATAAAGTTTCACTTCATTGATTGTCCAAATTAACAGTCTAACATCATACAAAAAATACCAAATTGTTTGGAAAGTGAAAATTTTCTTTCTTTATAGCCACATGACTAATTTGCTTCCTCTCAATTATGCTTATGAACAGGTAAATAATGGTAAGATAGGGTGCTTTAACTTGCTCTGCGCAGCATTTGTACAAATCGACCGGACGTACACCCCAAAAATGCCTTTGTCACCTGTGTCTACTATTGGTGGACCATCATATGATATGAAATTCACTATCTACCAGGTAAACCAACAATACTTGAGTAAGACGAGGCCGAAGAAGGAAATACTTGCTCCTTGCATACAAAAAGTCATTCCTCCTTCTATGCAAATTACAAAAAGAAAAGTGTATGCACACGTATTAAGTATGATTTGTCTATAAGGAGAAATGCTCGTTACACATTATTCGCTCAAGAATGCTTTGTTTTACTAATCATGATAATACCATTGCATTAATTAATTGTTTATTTGTACTTTTTATTTTGTAGGATACCCAAACATCAAATTGGTGGCTTGCAGTAACAGACAGGAACATTACAGTAGGGTATTGGCCAAAGGAAGTGTAACCTCATTTAAGAAATGGGGCTGGAGAAGTAGGGTGGGGAGGAACTGCCATGGCTGCAACAAAACGTAGCCCCCCCAATAGGGAGTGGCAAATACCCAGATGACAATCATGACCATGCAGCCTATTTCAGAAACCTGCATTTCATGAGGGGTTGGCTTAAAGAAGTGGTTCCTTCAGCGACTGATTCTTTGTATGAGTATATAGGGCAGTCTGGCTGCTATGGCTTAGAAAATGGCAAGGATACTAAGGTTGAGTTTTGGGGTTATAGATTTGCATATGAAGGCCCAGGTGGTGAATGTGAGCCCTAGATATTTTATTGAAATGTATGAACAGAATTTGGAAGAAATTTTATATGCTATCCAATAAAATAAAATAAAGGTTTAGGGTTAGTTGGATTTTGACCGTTTGTATTTTATTCATCAACATTGTAATTACAATTCCAAAAACCTAGCATTCCTTCCAAAATTACCCCAAATTCTTGTAGTTTCTTGTATTATCATTTCCCTATGTTTGTTAGAAGAAAAAGGTCAAAGCACAAAGTTCGTTTTACGATACAAGCTATATTTCAGATGCAAAGACTGCTCTTAACTACTTACCTACAAGTCCATGATGCAAAGTACAATTTAGGTATGACATTGTTGTATAATTGTATTTCCAAGAAGCATTCGATGTTTTAGAAAAAGAAAACAAATGTATATGTCAGAAATAATCTCATCCATCCAATCTGGTCTAATCTAATGGCACAAAAAATGTGTCAAAATGTGTTGTAAATTATGTGTCCCCTCATCATGAGCAAAAAAAATTACATATAACAAGGATAACACTATTTTGTTATCCAGGCCAATAACACAATGACACGTAAAAAAATTATCGTATGTGTTATTGCGTTATTGGCCGGAATATCAAAAAGTGCTCTTCATCACGAGCCTCTACAATTTTGAACTCTTGTTTTCTTTTTCTTTTGTTTTTTCTTCCTTGGTATAATAAGTGGAGTTCGTAAAAACACGTTGATTATTGATCCAAGAAACGTAAGAAGTTAGCAAAAAAACTGATTTTGAGAGATAGTTTTACTTTTACTTTTTGGGATTTGAGAGTGTTTGAGAAATGGAGAAGAGCAGGGTATTGATAATCGGAGTGACAGGAAATTTGGGTGTTGAACGAGAGCGGATCGCATGTCCCCAAAATTGGTGTCCCCTTCGTATTCCCTTCCTATTTGCTTGACACGTGTCAACTCACTTAAAAGAAAATTAAGAACAACTAATTTTGGGGACATGTGTCAAGCAGATAAGAAGGGGACATGGAGGGGACACCAATTTTGGGGACATGCGATCATCTCCCCATATTGAAGCCCACTCTAAAAAAAAAACTGAAAATAAAAGAGGTGGGATTAGATCATGCTTATCCTCACACCCCCACAACTTCACATACTCAACAACGTGTTTGGTAACTGTCAATTGCTATTTTGCCTATAAAAAAGATATGGACGTCCAAGGAGAAGGGGGGGAGAAGAAGGAGAAGCAGCCGTGAGGCTGCTGAAGAAAAAAACGGAGGGGACTGCAAGACTTGAGAGGGAAGCAGTGAAGCAGCCTGCCAGCTGCTGGAATTCTCTTCTCTCTCTCTCCTGAAGTTCTCTCTTCTCTGGAGTGCTCTCTCCCCTGGCTAAATTATACCCAAAATGCAGGTGTATATCTGTATGCAGATCAGCAGTCAAAAAGGGGCTGCATAAACAAACAAAAAAAGGAGAGGAGGTTGCTGAAGAAAAAAACAGGGGGGAGATACAAAAAAGGACCCGCAAGGCTTGAGAGGGAAGCAATGAAGCAGCCTGCCCGCTGCTGGAATTCTTCTCTCTCTCTCTCTCTCTCTCTCTCTCTCTCCTGGAGTTCTCTCTTCCCTGGAGTGTTCTATTTCCTGCAAAGACAGAAGCAGTCAAATTGCATCTGCAACAAAGCTTCTCTTTTGAAGACCTCCATGATTTGGGTATGAAACCCACAAACCAAATCATATGGATTATTAATCCATCATGGGTGGCAACCCTTTAATCAATCAAATGGATGGCAATCCATGTTGGGTGGCAACCCGTAAATGAAATCTCTTGGGTGTGGCAACTCATAACGCTCTGCCGAGCATAATTGGATGTTCAATCCATCATTGTGGGTGGCAACCCCTTTTCAATAAAAGCTCTGCCGAGCAGATAAATATTGGATGGCAACCCATGGTTCGAATCTGTTGGATATTCAATCCATCGTCTGGGTGGCAACCCCTTGAATCAAATATATGGATAGCAAATCTTTGGGGTGATTCTCGTTCAATGAAGCTCTGCTGAGCAAAGAAAAGAAGTTTGTGGGTTCATGTCCATTCATGCTTTGCCAAGCAAACCTGGATAATAAATTCATATAATTTTCCATTGGATGATCAATCCATTGTCGGTAAAAAAAACCCACGGATCGAATATTTTGTACGAACTGCAAAACAAAAATGGCTTTCCAACGTTCCTGCAATTACAAAACAAAAAGGGGACTGATTGTATGCTCAGAAATGAAACCCGTGTGGCATCTGTACAAATTGAAAAGCCATGATAGGCTATGCAGAGACACAAAAGAAAAATTGCAGTTGCTGTGCAGAGACACAAAGAGAAAGCAGGGGAAATTATCTATTGACCCTGGAAATTCTTTGTTGGCACCTGATTCTTTAATGGTTCTGGAGATTGCTTTCAGCAAACAAGAGGAGGTCACACTTCCTTTGGCAATAAGGAAGTTTTACCAGCAACAAAAGAAAGAGGATGAAGGTTTTCAAAAAAGATAAGGGAAGAAAACGGCACACGGCACAGACCATGAATTGTGCTTGCCCCCTTAGTGTTCGCGCAGACCCATTTGGGAAGGGGTTAACGGCAATAAAAAAAAGGCAAAAGAAAGAAGTGAAGCCATTGCAGAGAGAGAGAGAGAGAGACATCAAATAAAGGAAAGGGGACTTTGTTTTGACAAAAGTGATCAACAAAACAAACAAAAAAAAGCATGACGCCTGGGATGACTTTCAAATAGTAGTTTAATGGCTATATGTGTTAACGTGAGTCCTAAATCAATCAATGAGATATTTATTTCCTTGATTGATTAGGGTTCTTTTACTTTCCTTATTTTTAGATAGTTGACAAATCACAGTTTAATTAGGAGATATTATCCTAATTGATTATTGTATCTATTTCCTTGTAAAGCCCTCATGTAAATCCCTATATATATCTCCTTATGGAGAAGAATAAATTTAACCTAAAGTATTCAAACCATATTCATATTTTAGCATGGTATCAGAGCAATCGATCCTCGGCTGTCTCTAAATTCTCATATCAAATTTCTCATATTCAAATCCCCAAACCCTACATCAAATTCCTCATATTTAAATTCCTCAAATTCAAATCCCACAAATCTAAATTCCTCAAAACCTCTTATCAAAATCCCCAAACACATATCCTCAAAATCTTATACACATACCTCTCAAATCAAATTCCTCAATCAAATTCATACATCAAAGTCCTCAAATCAAATTCCTCAAATTCCTCACATCAAATTCTTTAAATTCTCAAATCACATCTTACTTCCGCTGCGATGTCAAGACCCCCTACGATTCTCTCCAGCCTTATAGACTCACAGAAGCATGCGGTCAATCCTGCTGACCCAACCACCCCGACTCGTGCTTCCATCGTCACCACCAAAGGTTCTATTTTTCATACGTCCTCAAAAAAGCACACATGGATCATTGACACCGGAGCCACTGATCATATGACCTTTGATCCTGGACAAATTTCCACTCATACATCGTCTCCTCAATCAGTGGTGTCTAATGCTAATGGTACCCCTTCCCCCGTGATTGGGGAGGGCTCACTCTCTGTCTCTGACTCCCTCAAATTGGATTCTGTGTTGATTGTTCCATCTTTACACCATAATCTCTTGTCTGTTGCCCAAATTACTACGACTTTGAATTGTACTGTAACTTTTTGGCCGAATCATTGTGTTTTTCAGGACATCTTCACGGGAAAGACGATTGGTTGTGGTACTCGGTGGGGCAAACTCTACTACTTGGACTTGGCACTAGATAGTGATCCCAAGGATGGTCAAGCTTTCACAACAAGTGGAACTCGTTCTGAGGGGGAGAAAGACAAAATTTGGTTATGGCATAAACGTCTTGGGCATGCCTCATTCGGTTATCTTAAGAAGTTGTTTCCATCATTATTTTCCAGTCTTGATGTTTCCAGCTTCCAGTGTGATACGTGTGAATTGGCTAAGAGCCATCGTGTCCCGTATCCATTAAGTTCAAATAAGAGTTTGGTTCCATTTTCTCTTGTTCATTCTGATGTTTGGGGACCTGCTCAAGTTGCCACTCCGGCAGGAGCTCGATGGTTTGTCATGTTTATAGATGATTGCACACGCATGACTTGGGTTTCCCTTCTCAAAACAAAAGGGGAAGTCAGTTCAAGGTTTCAACAGTTCCATAATATGGTGGAAACACAGTTTTAGGCCCGAATCCAAGTTCTCCGTTCTGACAATGGCGACGAATTTCTCAACCATGATCTTAACAAGTTCTTACAAGATCATGGCATCATACATCAACGCTCATGTCCCTATACTCCCCAACAAAATGGAGTTGCTGAAAGGAAGAACATACATTTATTGGAAGTAGTTCGTGCCTCTCTCTTTGGTGCCAATATGCCTCGACCTTTTTGGGGAGAAGCCGTCGTCTCTGCGGCATACATCATCAATCGGATTCCCTCCAGTAACCTAAATTTCCAAACACCACTTCAAACACTTCACCACCATATCCAAACACCTCAAACCCCAAACCTGGAACCCCGGATTTTCGGTTGTGTGGTTTTTTGTCCACTTACATGATCACCAACGAAGCAAATTGGAACCTCGAGCCGAAAAGTGTGTTTTCATTGGCTATGCACCTCATCAGAAAGGATACCGATGTTATCATCCTCTTAGTCAGAAGGTATATACCTTAATGGATGTTGTGTTCCAGGAACACGACGTATATTTTTCAGCAGCACAGGAGGAGAATCAAGAATCAAACACTCCCCAAATTCTTGATTTTTTTCCCCATGAGGCAACTCTACTTCAAAACGACCGGTCGCTAGTGGAAAGCGACCGGTCACCGGAGAACCTGCTTCAAAACGACCGGTCGCCAGAATCCTACGACCAGTCGCCAGAAGAAAATGTTCCGTTGTCTCCACGATGTCAAAATAAGAAGGAGGAAATTGAACTGTTTCATGAGATTTTGCCCGCTTCAGCTCCAGTACCACACCAACCACCTGCTGAGGAAGTCATTCAGGTAACATCTTTCCCTGAAACTGATAACACTAATGAAATATCCCATGATGATTTGATTTCAGAAGGCACAGAGCCTACATATCAACTTCCAGAAAGGAAGAACCGTGGCAAACCTCGAGTACAATATGAAGCAGATCTTAAAGCCGAGGGGAAATACCCCATCAACAATTACATATCTCTCAGGAGATTATCAGAGACACGTGTGCACTTTGTAAAGCAATTGGCTGACATACCTGTCCCCAACAGTGTTACTGAAGCACTAGAAAACCCAAAATGGAAAGAAGCCATGAATGAAGAGATGTGAGCCCTCCAAAAGAATGTCACATGGGAACTCGTGCCCTTACCTAATGGAAAGAAGACAGTAGGATGCAGATGAATTTATACTGTAAAGCTCAAAGCAGATGGATCCATTGAAATATATAAAGCTAGATTGGTGGCGAAGGGGTACACACAGAAATATAGGATAGACTACCAGGAGACCTTTGCCCCAGTAGCCAAGATTAACACTATTAGAGTCCTATTGTCTCTAGCAACAAATCTCAATTGGCCATTACATCAGTTTGATGTAAAAAATGCATTCTTACATGGAGACTTGGAAGAAGAAGTATATATGGACTTACCCCAGGATGTAATTCAGCTCCTAACAAGAAGAATCATGTTTGCAAGCTCAGAAAGTCATTATATGGATTAAAGCAATCTCCCAGAGCGTGGTTTGGCAAATTTACTAAATCTATGAAGAATTTTGGATATACACAGAGTAATTCAGATCACACCCTGTTCGTGAAGCGTGATGGAAGAAGACTTACTGCATTGATTGTTTATGTAGATGATATAGTCGTAACTGGAAACGACACCGAAGAGCAACTGAAGCTGCAAAAGTATTTGTCACAGGAATTTGAGATGAAGGATTTAGGTGATCTAAAGTACTTTCTTGGAATTGAAGTAGCAAGGTCAAAAACTGGTATATTTTTGTCACAAAGAAAGTATGTGATGGATCTACTCATTGAAACAAGGATGCTTGGGTGTAAGCCGGCTGACACATCTATTGAGATGAATCACAAGTTGTGTGAAGACATGGATCAAGAACCAACCAATAAGGAACAGTACCAACGCCTTGTTGGAAGGTTGATATACCTGGCACACACAAGACCAGATATTGCATATGCTGTGAGTGTGGTTAGTCAGTTTATGCATTCACTTAGTGTTTCTCATAGGAATGCTGTTGATCGGATCTTAAGATACTTAAAGTCAGCCCTTGGGAAAGGATTAATGTTCTCAAAAAATGAAGATCTTGAAGTTGTTGGATATACAGATGCTGATTGGGCTGGATCCATTACAGATAGACGCTCTACTTCTGGTTACTTTACATTCGTGGGAGGTAACCTAGTCACTTGGATGAGTAAAAAACAGAATGTGGTTTCTCGATCGAGTGTAGAAGCAGAGTATATAGGAATGGTTCATAGAGTTTGTGAATTATTATGGATCAGAAGACTCTTGACAGAATTGGGCTTCAAACCTGAAAAGCCGATGGAGTTGCATTGTGACAATAAGTCAGCTATTGATATTGCTCATAATCCAGTTCAACATGATCGAACCAAACATGTTGAGGTGGATAGACATTTCATCAAAGAAAAAAATTGACAAGAAGATCATCCACCTACCATTCGTAAAATCAGAAGATCAACTGGCAGATATCTTAACAAAAGCTGTTTGTGGAAGAGTATTTTATGACTCACTTACCAAGTTGGGCATTGGTGACATATATGCACCAACTTGAGGAGGAGTGTTAACGTGAGTCCTAAATCAATCAAGGAGATATTTATTTCCTTGATTGATTACGGTTCTTTTACTTTCCTTATTTTTAGATAGTTGACAAATCACAGTTTAATTAGGAGATATTATCCTAATTGATTATTGTATCTATTTCCTTGTAAATCCCTCATGTAAATCCCTATATATACCTCTTTATGGAGAAGAATAAACTTAACTTAAAGTATTCAAACCATATTCATATTTTAGCAATATGGTCTGACTCTGACAGAAAGGAAAAGACAATGCTTGTTTTGGTTTCTCTTTTATTTTATTTTTGTGTGTCTCAAACTCAGAGTTTTGTATCGATTGTGGCTAATGGGTAGCTGAAGAGATATACTCAGCTTGAACTGATCTTTACTACTCCAAATAGATATCTGTTTTTGGTCTCAAAAGCCTTTCTTATTGTGGACTCTGCTCTCATGGGCCAGTTGACAAAAAAAATCCAAGGCCCACAAATAAATTAATGGATTGTGGAAAAATTGCCCTTTTTTTTTATGAGTCCAAAATATTTAATGGGTGATATAAACAATTACCTATTAAATTTACAGAGGCCCAAATACCTATTTTATGGTTAATGGATCAATTTAAAAATCCTCATGGTCATATTTGGGTAGTCAATCAAATTAAGTTAGTGGGTTCATAAAATAATTGCCCATTAATTTTCTTTGATATTGACAATAAAAAAAATGGTACAAAACCATCAAAATTTTCTCATGGGTCATCTATCCATGCGAATTTCAACGAGATTAAATTGAAATCTCTTAAACACAAATTCTCAATTAGTGGGCCACACTTACCCATTAATTTTCCAATTTCGCTCATGGGATATCTACCCTCCAAATTGTCTCAAAGACGAAAATTCTTAATTAGTGGGTTACACTTACCGATTAAATTCCAATTTTTCTCATGGGTCATCTACCCTTCAAATTGTCTCAAAACCACAAATTCTAAGTTAGTGGGCCACACTTACCCATTAATTTCCAATTTTTCTCATGGGTCATCTACCCTCCAAATTGTCTCAAAGACGAAAATCCTAAATTAGTGGGCCACACTTACCCATTAATTCCCAATTTTGGAACTACGTCGGTTTGATCCCTTCAAAAGGGTACGTAGGCAGTCTATCATTCCAATAGACGCAACCGCCACCAAATTCAAATCCATCAACACACATATTCTCAATTAATGGGTCACACTTACCCATTAATTTCCAAATCTCCGAACTAAGTTGGTTTGATCCCATCAAGGGTACGTAGGCAGTCTAACATACCAATAGACGCAACCGCAACCAAATTTGAATCCCTGGTTGATACTGAACCAAATTCGCCCCAAAACACAATTCAAAAATCGAATCCCTAGTTTATTCAGCTAAATTCAATCAAACACTTTTCATTCAAATTCACTCAAATCCCCTTTGCAATGAGTCATTTATTCATTGCAATTCTTTGAACTACGAGTGACTTCATTCCCTCATGGGATACGACGTAGGCACCCTGAGGTTAGACTTGGGAGCAGTCGCAAAATCAAACACAAGTTCTGTTTCTTTATGGTGGAATCAAAGGGTGTTCCCTTGAAATAAGGGATTGTAATTAAGAGACACCATGTCTCGAATGGGTCGAACCTAAAATAATAAAATCTCATTATTTAATTAATGGACGTGAAATTATGTTGGGAGGTTAACATTTTTCTTCAACACTTGGTCACCATTTGGCCAAAGCCACCCTCCAATTCTCTCACCCCGCATTCGCTCTCGTCAGGCCCTCCTCGTTCTCCGACCCTCACAAGTCCCAAAAGCTTCACTTCCTCTCTAATGCCGGCCTCACACTCCTCCAAGTCTCTCTCTCTCTCTCTCTCTCTCTCTGGCTCATCATTTCTCTGTTAAAATGTACTGAAACCTTTTCAACTAATTCCTTCTCTCTGTTTCAGGGTTCACTTGAAGACGAAGAAAGTCTTATGGCAGCAGCGAAGCAAGTGGATGTGGTGATTTGTGCTGTTTCGTCCAAGCAGGTCCTCCTTCAGAAGCTCCTTGTTCAAGTGATCAAAAAAGCTGGCTGCATCAAGGTTTGGAATTTGGAAACAATTTCATTTTTTTTAACTACCCAGTTTCTGCTTTTTAGTGAAATTTATGTATTTGTGGTCCAACTGGTGCTGGGTTGCAGAGGTTCATTTCCTGATAATTTGGCTGAGATATAATTCTTTGTTTTTTTCAATTGCCCACTTTCTGTTTTTCAGTGAAATTTATGTGTTTGTGGTTCAACTGGTGTTGAGTTGCAGAGTTTCATTCCCTCAGAATTTGGTTTGGATTAAAAAAATAATAATAATAATCTTTTTTTAATTGCCCACTTTCTGTTTTTAAGTGAAACTCATGTGTTTATTTGTGGATCACTGGTGCTGGGTTGCAGAGGTTTATTCCTTCAGAATTTGGGTTGGACCCAGATAAGACTAGAATATCAGACATGGACTACAACTTTTATAAGCAGAAAGCTGAGATTAGGCGTTTTGTGGAAGCTCATGGTATTCCCTACACTTACATTTCCTGCAATTTCTACATGAGTTATTTGCTTCCACAGCTTGTTCAGCCAGGCCTCAAGGTCCCTCCGAGGCACAGGGTTACAATTTTTGGCAACGGGAATACTAAAGGTCTGTTGCAATATTGAGCATTTGTGCTGTCATTGATGTATTTTTTTATTTGCTATTGCTTTTTAGTGGTGTGGTTTGTCTGCAGGTGTTTTTGTGAAGGAAAGTGATGTTGCTGAGCTCACTATCAGGGCACTGGATGATCCACAAACGTTGAATAAGGTGTTGTATTTGAGGCCGCTCGGAAATGTATACTTAATGAATGAACTTGTTGAGATTTGGGAGAGTAAGATTGGGATTAAACTGGAGAAGGTATTTGTATCAGAAAAAGAGCTTCTTAAGAAAATTAAAGGTATTTTTCTAGTTTATACTATTTCGGTATGCAAAATGTTTGCTAGGTTACCTTCACGAGGCATATATGAAAGAAAATAGAGGAAATAGAGGAAAGAAAATAGTTGAGATTAAAGTGCATTTGATGGCCAAAACCTGCAGAAATCATATCATATTGTCACCAATTAATCTTGTAAGTATTGCGGTTGTGGTTGGAGTTGGTTCAAGATCTCAATGTGATTTCTATACTCGTCAAGTTTTATGTAGGAAACCTTTCCTCGTCTTCATTATCTTTGGGTGGCCTTCATATAAAATTATTGAATCTAGATATATAATATGGAGAAAATAGAATTGTAAGAACTAGAAGAACCCATTGTTTTAAAGAAAGGAAAGGTTATTCACATGACATTTTATGGTTAGAGGCGAATTGAAAGCTAAGCAGTTCTTTGCTCCCAGTTTCGGTGTAACAGCTATAATTTGAGTCATCGTTTGGGAGCTCAAGGCTCTAGAAACTCTAGCAGCACAAGGTCCTAATCTCAGCCACACGGCTGGCTAACATGGCCATCAAAGTTGTCTGCTAATGTGGCGGTCACTTTATTCTTTTTTTTATTAGCTTGTTTTGGGATTTATAGGTGCAAAGTTTGATTCAAAAGAAATTACACTACACAAGAATTTACAGAGGAAAGAATAGATGGACATGAAAGAAACATGTATGCACAAGATTGATGTGGTCCAACCAATTCTTTCGTACGCCCAAGAGAGATATATGCTCTTCACTATGAGAAATATAATGTGTACAAGACACAGAGTGCTACTTGTAAGATACAGTTAGCTATATTTTTAAAGCCATTAAATAGGTTTGTGAACTATTTTCCAATTCACGCTCAGCCGTGATTAATCTTTGTAGAGTCTTTACAATTGAAATTGTTGTTTGGATATAACTTGGAATTGGATCAGAGAAATTCCTTTAGGTTGAAGCTTTGATACCATGAAAAATAGACGAATCCAGAGGAAAAACTAAGATATTGAAGTTTTAAAAGTACAAGAAAAAGATTTATGTTTCAGAGAAGAAGTTTTCTCATTGGTTCTGTTAAACAGCATTTACAAGAACAACACATTATATAGCTGAAGCGGGTTAGAATTTATTACAGATTAGTTATAATGATTTTGCAGCAACAATCTTCAACCATGATCTGTTTGACTGTTTGATGTACAGCTGGATGGCCTGCTTACATGGCCGCCATCTTGTCTGCTGATGTGGCATGCATTTTGTTCTCTGAGTATCAGGTCATCTCTCTTGTTGTGATTGAAATCTCAATGTATGGCTCTGCTGCTCATTTTCGTTATCAGCAGAGCTCTATTTGCATTACTAGAGCTTTGAAGGGCTTCTTCTGTTAACAATTTGTGCCATGAATAATTTTGTAGTTAACATTAGTTCTTCATTTTCTTACCTAGTTTGATACCATACCAATAAAAAATGTGGCTTGTTGCATTTCAGAGACTCCATATCCTGACAACATGGAGATGGTTTTTACATATTCTGCATTCGTAAAGGGAGATCAAACTTACTTCGATATCTAGTCATCCTGTGGTCTAGACGGGGCAAAACTGTATCCAGAGCAGAATTTTACTACAATCAGTGAATATTTAGTCACCTTATTGTAACAGCTTTTTTCACTCAATTCTTGAATCTTCATAACATTGTTGATCCTATCTTACTTTTTTCACTTTTTTAGGCTGAGCTACTTTTTTGATAGTGTACTTGGATTTCCTTACAAATATATGTGAGTGGCACCATCTATTCTCATGGCCTCTCTAGTGTTGACTTGAAAACCAATTTTTTCCCCAATTTTTTTAAAGTCCTTCAGAGCTCGTAGTGCTCAGAAACTGGTAATTGATTATTCAAATGCATAAACAAAGTGGGATTCATATTTTATGACCCACTAAAGTTGTGAAAGTGCACCTCCATTGTTGGTAATGGAGGAGGAAGTTTCACGTGCGGTTTTTAATTTGTATTTTATTAGGGAAATGGGATAATAGGTTTCACGTTTGATTTTTTTATATTTGTATTTTATTAGGGATATCTTATGACAAAGTAGAGAGAAATATCACTCGACCAATAGCCAATTGATAGTTATCTCGTTTGATTCGAAGGCGATTGACAAATAAAATTTTGATTTACTGAAATATAGTATAGTTTATTTTGGGAACTATGTTTCCTTGGTCATAAGGTTTTGCTACTTATGGCATGGTCTTCTAAGGCCATCTCCAACCTATGAGGCCAAATCCAAAATATTCCAAATTTTAGCTCAAATTATCTCTCGATCCAAGAAAATTAATGGGCCAAAATTTGGGAAAACCTAAACTTTGGGCCAAATACTCCGCTTATTGCCTGGACAGGGAAAATTTTTGGTGGAGTCTACTCAAGGTTAATACAGCCAATGTGCAAGGAGGAATCAATGGGCGCCAAGTGTCGCGCTGCTCTTGCTCCAGAAGCCGACGTGCGCCAGGTGTCATGCGTTGGTGTCGCAACACTTTTTTTTTCTTTTTCTTTTTTATTCAAAAAATAACCCAAATCAACAATCCATATTAAATCCAAAATATTTTAACGGTAAAAAAATATCCAACTGTTAAAATAATATTTTAAATTAATCAAAATCATATTCAACCCCAAAACTCTATAAATACCCATCTATTTCTCAAATAAAATTATATGTATGAAATTTTAATTTTTTTAGGTAAGATTGTTCAAAAATTAAATTATGAAGTTATTTAAAAGATTAAATGAAGACAAGTTATCTATGAAAAAATAGACTTAAACCATTCTTAAATAATGACAGGACCGACCTAATTCCACTTTGGAATCGTAGGACCACTGCGCGTGTCAAACATCTGTCTGGGTGTCGGGCACACTTGACCAATTGCCATTTTTCTTAAAACCACTTTAAAAGAACAAAATTTAAAGGTTTGACTTATGAAAATTGGCGGGAGTCTCCGTAACAAGCGCTCAAATCCCAAAATTTACACTGCATTAAAAACACAATTTAAAACTCCCAAACATCCAGCCACGCACAAGGCAAGTTCACACACTAACGAGTGAAAATTCGGCCTGTGCCTTACAAAAAGTTTAGGGCAATTCATAGCTACAAGTTACTTTAATTTACAACGAAAGTTTCTTCTCGGGTGAAGACCCTACACAATTGTCGTGGAGTGCGGTGAGGGTGATGAAGGGCGAGTGGTGGTGCTCGGTACAATCTTTGCACAGGGGCGCAAAACATTTGAACGTGAGTGGACAAAAAGAAAGTTTTAGAAAATAACATAACAACATACTAACCCCTGTTAAAAATATTTAGAAAACCATTCTATAATCATACGATAAAACAAGGCATGCATATAAAAACATATTCATATAATTTTACCAAATCAGAAATTCTCATTTCATAGAAAGAAATAATATCAAATCATATTTTCTAAAATCCACCTAGGTGTACCCTTTTATATTCCCGTCAATTCCAATAATCAATCCGTCAATTCCATTTCCTCGCTAGACTCGGTGACACAAAGTCAACCGAGCCGCGTCGTAAGACTCGAAAACACAAAGTTTGCCCGAGCGGCGTCTCTCGCTAGACTCGGAAAACACAAAGTTTACTCGAGCACGTCCTCGCTAGACTCGGAAACACAAAGTTTTGAGCCGCGTCCCCGCTCCCTCACGGTTGGGCATCCACGAGACTCAAGTAGGCGTAAAGTCATCTGTGTAGAGACTTATATGAAAGTAACTATGTCCGTAGATAGGGTAATAACCAATATTCATAAATATTCGAAGGCAACATTTCTAGGGTACCTAGGGTGGTTTAAAACCTTCCTTAAACCATTCGTACATAAAAAAATTCTTATCTTTCCGAGCCATTCAAGTTCCACAATATTAAACATAAAACTCATTTCCATACTCGGAACAATATTCATAATAAAGATTTCAAGTAAAACCATTAAATTCAGTTTCATGCTTGAAATCACATACTTTAAATCCTTCAAACTTTCCTCGAGCCATTTAATTTCCATAGTCAAAAATCTCATTTAAAATATCATTCATAGGCTGGAGTAAAAGCATATTCGAAAAATAATAAAATTTCATTTAATCTCAACACTAAGTCAAAAGCATAATTTCTTATTAATTCAAAGATAAGTATTTAATAAAACAATTATTGCATAAAAATTCATTTATAAAATAAAAGTCCACTCACAGTCGCGTCCGAGGCTAGCACGACCCTTCGAGGGTCCTTCCCAAATTCTTTGAAGCTTGAGCACCTATTTGCAAAATTAAAACCATTTATTAATTAACCATAGCTCGGCACGATAATTTATTAAAAATCCCGACCCCCGGGCCTAAAAGTGTTCATACTTAGTAGGATGTGTTCCTAAGCCATCTAGGCTTGATTTTAACCGAAAGATTAATTTTATAACCCCCGGAAATAAATATTTGAATAAATTGTTAGTTGGGTTCGACTCGGTCGTTCGTAGGGTTTTCGACTTCCGATGGACGATCCGTAAGTTCCTATAGGTTTCTAAGATTCTCAAAAACATACCCTCCAAGTTTCGTTACGATTCGACGGTTCAAACTCAACGAACCCAAGTTAACCTAGTTAAACCTAACCGGTAAACATTGGTTTTGGGACGAAAATAGGCCACAACACAGCGCCACGCCACGGCCAGGTTGGGTGCCTTGAGGAAATTTTCCGGCAGCGAAAATGTCGAATCTCGGGCCAATACCCTATACCCATATGATCAGCGTGTGGAGGGGAGGTGATTGGCCATGAAAGCCGGCCAAAAATCCAGCCAAAACCGGTCAAATCTCTGAGAAAACTCGATCGAAAACCTAGGTTAAGTAATCCTTCTCAAAACTTCAATCTAACTCAAATTAATTCTCAAAACATGAAGAATACCAGACTAGGGAGCATAAACTCACCCAAGCGAGATCAAAACTGGCAAGTGGTCGGATTCTGGTCTGCAACTCCGGTGAAAACTAGGTTTTGTGAGGCGTTTCCGATGGTTTTTGGTTGCTACCGGCTCGAGGGTGAGGTGTGGGAGGAGAGGAGAGAAGTTTGGTGAGGTGGTTAGGTGTCAATGGTGGCCGAGGCGCTGGCAATACCTGGTTCAATCGGAGATGGGGGCCAGGTAGTGCGAAGGAGACGAAGGGATGGGGGAGACAGTACGCCGGCCAATTGGCAGGCGTGTTTTTATTATTATTATTTTTCCATTTTTTCAAAATTACAAAAATGTCACTGAGATATTTTGACCTTTAAGCGTTCATTCGAGCTGGAATAAGGGTGTTCCGCTGCGTCCACGAACTTCGGTTTGACGAGCCAGGACGCAACGGTGTGCTCCGTTTCACCAAATTCTTCCCGAACCAATAGTCAATTTTTAAATCTAAATAATTAATCGGGGTAAAATTGTCTTTCTCTTTAATATTTTAATATTTTAGTCTTAATTTAGGATCGGGTCGTTACATAAAATTTGAGTCAGGAGGGTTGATCGTTTTTTTCCCCAACCCTCCAGACTCACATTTTAAGTCCGCAACTTTATTAAATTGTTTAAACATGGTTTAAGTCTTTTTTTTTTATGGATAACTTTTCTTCATTTAATCTTTTGAAATAACTTCATAATTTAATTTTTTGAACAATTTGACCTAAAAAAATTGAAATTCCACAAATATAATTTTATTCCAAAAGAAAACACACATCATTATAAAAGAAAACACACAATACTTCAAATTCACCATACATGAAACCCAATAGGAATAAACTAATAACCACCATCGTGGGGGCTTGGATAATAGTCCCCTAAGTTGTCTTCAAGATTAACGGTAGACTATTGACCCTGTGCATGTTCTTGCATAATTTCATATTGTTTATCCCCCCAATACTTCTTCTTTCTTGGAGTAAATTTGGACACATCCATGGACATTATTTTTTGTTCTTGGGCTTCCTTATCTTGTTTCTTCTGATACACATAAGCATCAACTTGATCTTGGACAAACTTGTCCAATATGTTGAGCTTTCGTCTCCTATCCTCCTTGAAAGCAATACCTTGCTCAACAAATGATTCCAAGTACTTATCCCTTGTTTGTTGAGAAGGGTAGCCATCTTCCTTTTTTTTTTTTTTTTTTTGCAGCCTTTTGTTTATCTCGCCCCTCAGGCCTTGGACTAGGCATGGTGATATCGTCTGCGTAGTTATCCAAAGTCACCATGCTTGCACTAGCTCCAAAAGAACGTTGTGTGGGATGCTCATTTATATCGTTCCACTTTGGGCAATCTTTTAAGATTTCCCAAGCATGGTACAACTGGAAAGGCCTATTTGGAGGCTTATTATCATTAAGAAATATCGTTTTCGCATACATGTCCTACGCATGAAAAAATTTAAGTTTTGAGTTGAATAAAATTACAAATATAAATTTAAAGCTTTAATAAGAATGGTTACTCACCACATCATGTAGATTTGAGCCACTTTGTGGGTTCGTATTGGCCTTAGTTAAGCATGCCTTCCAAAGAGAACACTGTTGGTTGATAGTCTTGAACCGAGAAGCAATGGCTTGGTATGTTCGTCGCTCGGGTCCACTAATGCTTGGATCATTTTCCAGAAACTTTTGATATACGCTTTCAAAATGTGTCGCTTGCTTGATTGGTGCCAATAGCCCCATCTTCACTGACGGAAACCCACCCTTTGCACAATGCCTCATCTTCTTTGGGCCTCCAATTCACACCTCTTTGAGATTTTGTGGACATCTTCAACAAGAATGAAAGGAGATTGATGAGACTGACAAAGGAAAAATAAATTGAGAAATAGATAAAATGTTTTTGGTAGATTATTTGAGAAATGGGTGGGTATTTAGAGAGTTTGGAGTGAGTTTTGGGATTGGATCTGATCCAGATTAATTTAAAATATTATTTTGACCGTTGGATATAAATTTCAACCGTTTGATTTTTTTTTTTACCGTTAAAATAGCTTAGATTTAATCTAAATCGTTGATTTAAGTTACTATTAGAATATAAAAAATTAAAATGAAGTTTGAATTGTTGCCGTTGGAATCCAACGGCGACAACACAAGAGCTGGACAAGTGGCGCGACACAGCTGCCATAAAGCATAAGCATAGCAGCAGGTGGGGCCCACATCAGATTCCTTGCACATGGGTTGCGTCAACAGCAGGTGGGCTCCACTGAATTTTTTGGGTCAGAGCGATAATGGATCTTTATTTGACCCAAAATTTGGATTTTCCCAAATTTTGGCCCCTTCATTTTCTTGAGTTGGGAGAGGTTTTGGGATATTTTGGGTTTGGCCTTATGGATTGGAGATGGCCTAAAGGATTGGTAGGTTGCTTGACTCATAGTTGGGTAGGGCATCCAACCATCATGCCAAAACAAAAAAAAAGCATGGCTTTGCCTAGGCCTATCTTCACCTACATTATTCTTCTAAAAATTGGCATGCCTCAGTAGGTACAACTGTCATTTTCACTTGTGTGGGGTTACCCACTGAGTCCTAGTTATGAATCGATACTTATATTTCTATATGTTAGGTGTACATACAACTCAATCTGTAAAATTTGAATTATGTGTGTTGAGGTAAGGTGGATAAGTCTCCAAACCAACAACAAAACAAAAATGTAACACATCCAACCCAAACCAAAAACAAAATGTGATTGTAAGACTCCTTTGTAGCCTCTTTGTCCTTTGAGTGTAGATAAATTGTAAAATATTATTCTAAAGTTCAAATGGGTAAAGACGAGTGACAACATTGCTATTCCAAAACAAAACAAAAAACCAGAAACATCTATTTGCACTTTATGTTTGTACAAGCGATATTGAAGGAAAGGGAGAACGTTGACATTGGTGAAGAAATAACTGTTTTTAATCACTTGAGCTACAAACTCCTTGCCTATATTGCACCTTCAGATGTTTCAAACAATTTTGTTTTATTTAAATGATATATATTAACTTTTTTATAGGAAAGAGAAAAACAACTATAACCGGAAACCACAAGGGCATACATGCCCAAATAAGTCTAAATAAAATGGAATAGAACAACTCAAAGGTAACCCATGCTCTCACAGATGGGACGGAGCATGACCATGACCTAGATTTGCAATAGCATCAGCTGTTAAGTTAGCTTCCTGAAACACATGATTAAGGAAATCTTAGATTACCGAAACACATGCATAAGGAAATCTCTTCACAATAAGAACCCAACATCCATATATCTTACACAAGGAGTTTTATACTCCAAGGAATAGAAGCGGCATGGTTGATGTAGTCAATAATGAGTTTAGAATCACCTTCAACCAAAACTTTTTGCCAACCTTTGTGAACAGCAGCGCCAGGCATTTAGCAACAGTGATTGAAATCATCCTAGTGTTCTTGGCCCCAACTAATAGAACATGACCATTCCAATCACAAATAACAAATCCAGTAGCAGCCATGTCATTATGAACAGAACCATCAATATTAACTTTTATCCAATCTAAAGGAGGAGGCTCCCATTTGATAGCAAGCTCACAATTCGATTTTCTAGAGGGAGTGAAATTATGTCTCCAATAGTCCAACCCAAATTGACTAGCAACATTAAGAGCTCTTGCAGGATGAGAGCGATGTTCTAGAAAATACATTGATTTCGAGCTTCCCAAAATTGCCAGCAAATGAGTAAAGTGTTGGAAAGGATGTCCGGGCCGTCATTATTTGGAGAGTGTGGGATAGTGGACAACCACAAGATACCATCAAAATCATGTTGTAGAGTCGCATGGAGAATGGAACTGCACCTTCATATACTAGCAGCAAACTGGCAATCAAAGAATAAATGGTTAATAGTCTCACTGTGGTTGTTGCACATAGGACACTCTGGATTGATATGAGGTAAAAATCTGTGTATATGACTTTTGACTTGGAGTCTTTTACAGATGAATGACCATGAGAAAAGTTTTACTTTAGGAGGCAAAGTTAGCCTCCATATTTTCTTCAAAAGATTTGCTTGAGGGTAGGGCTGGGCATTTGTACCCGATATACCGAACCCATACCAATACCGTATCACACCGTACCAGTTTCATATCATTTCATTTGACCACCGGCTTAATACGTTATATTGTGTCACCATTGTATGACACGGGAGTGGTACCATATATTAGACACCGTTTGCCATCGTATCATACCGAATAGTAACAAAAATATAATTTTAGCGAATTTTTCACTCTAGACTCGATCTCTCAGCCCATACCTAGACTCTCTCGAACTCTCTTTTCCTCCCACTCCTAGCCAGCTCTCTCTCTCTCTCTCTCAATCTTTCTCATTCGCCCTTGATCTAACCAAGCCAAACCCTTCTTCTCATCTCGATCTTTGTCTCTGTCTCACTCTCGATCTCTCTCGATCTCTGTCTCACTCAATCTCTCGAATTCAATCGATCTCTCGATCTCTGTCTCAATCTCGATTCAATATATCTCGAAGCCTTAAACTCTCGACTCGATCTCTCTCTGTCTCAGTCTATCAAACGATCTATATATATATATATATTTGAATCCCCAAATCAAATAAATGTGGATCTCTTGATCTCTCTCTCTTTGTCTTTGAAGCCCTAAATTGACAAACTGCCGATCTCTCTCTCTCTCTCTCGTCCTGGAAGCCCCAAATCGACGAAGTCTGCTCCTCTCAATCGCTCTCTCTGTCTGGAACTAGAAGCCCCAAATCGAAGCCTCAAACTAAAATGGTAAGTTGTGATTCTAATTTTTGAGATTTTGTTTAGGGTTAATTTGTTTGTTGGATAAATTTGAATTGTGAATGAGAGATTGACAGAGGATAAATTTGTGAATGGATAAATTTGTTTGTTGGATAAATTTGAATTGTGAATGGATAAATTTGTCCGGTACTGGAAATGGTACCGTTTCATTCCGGTATCACAAAACCAAAACCCTAGCACCATATCGCCTGCATCAGATTACAATTTTCGGTACCGAGATCAGGAACACCTTGCCACCATACCGTACCGTACCGTGCCTCATCCCTACTTGAGGGTAAACGAACTCATCCTGCAATTGTAAATTATAAGCATAGGGGTGTAAATTGGATTGGAAAATCCGATTCCGACCGATTCTCGAATATTTCCAAAAAATATGACTCCGATAAATTTGATATCTGAAAATGCCGAATCCGATATTTCCGAGAAATGCCGAAAATTCCGCAATTCCGATCCGAAACAATTCCGAAGTTTTCCAAACCTATTCCGATCCAATTTTTCCAAAATTTTCCGGAAAATTCCGAATTTCTTATTATAATTGCAATATTTTAAGTGTATATGTCTTATATATGTTTCATTTCTTTTATAGGTCACATACAAATATTCATACATACTAACATAGGCTTTGCCAAAAAAACATATTAAACATAATAGTATATAACTTTAAGACTATAAATTTTTGGCAAATGTGCTTGTTTGAATATAACAAAAATGCATATGTGTGCTTGTTATATCAAAACGTACTACATATGTGGTAAATGTAGGGAGTATTATACCATTCCATTTTGTATTCTATGTATGTATGTTTTTAAAAATTTTAAACTATCTTCATTTTAACTTTTAATTACATGAAACACCACATATAAGATAAATATATTCATTGGAGCTTGACAATTATAGTATTTCAATTGTATAGAGCAAGACTAACATATTGAATGCAAGTTTAACACTCTTTACACATATAACATGTAAGCACAAACTACTTTGATTAAGATATTGAATGAACAGATAGTATAGAATCTAAAATAAGTATACTGTATACATGAACAAATACTATTGGTTGTTTTTGTAAACTTTTAATCCATTATGTTATTTTTAGCTACCCTACAACTCAACCTCTCATTCATATTTTCACCACTTTAGATACGTATTATATGTACACTCTCTTATAAGGCTTCATTTGGATGAAGAAGATGAAGATATTCTAAATCCATGTATGCCAAAATTTGCACAATAATAATAAAAAGTAAAATAAATGAATTTCAAAAATCCAACTTAAGCTTCCTTGGAGACATTCTCTCTCTCTCTCTCATATATCATATATTAAAATTAAAAACTTTCTTATCAAAAACAAAAGTAAGGAGCCAAATAAAAACATTAAAAGTAAAAACAAAACGTTCCATCTCCTCCTTATCTCTCCCTCTTTTTTTTTTTTTATATTTAATTTCCCACTTACCCTCCGTTCATTTGTTTATTCCCCCTCCCCCTCTGTCCCTCTCTTCCAAGTTCCAATACTGACGTTCTTAAGGGCACTTCCAAGATCAAACCCTTGCCATGGCAGTTAGGCTGACACTATTCATGGGAATAGTGTCCGCCTCGCAAAAAGTAAGTTGCGTTTCCAGTGATTGCCATGGCAAGAAATCTTCAATTTTTTGTTTTTTCACAAATTTGTTTACCTAAACAATTAATTTGAACAATATTTTCGAATGAGATTTTCCGATAAAATATTCGGATAAGATTTTCAGATAAGATTTTGGTTTCAAATTTGAGATAAATTTTTGTTTCAAATTTGAGATATATTTCAAATTTTCAAATTCATATAAATTTCATCCGAATTTCAAATTTCAGATAAATTTCATTTCAATTTCAACTTTTCATTTGAATTTCAAATTTCAGGATAAATTTCATTTCAATTTCAACTTTTCATTTGAATTTCAAATTTAGGATAAATTTCATCCGAATTTCAAATTTCGGATAAGATTTTCACCCTATAAAATTGCGCGCGTGTCATCCGAATTTCAAATTTAAGATAAATTTCATTTGAATTTAACATCTCAGATAAATTTCATGTGAATTTCAAATTTCGGATAAGATTTTCACCAACTCTTTGTTGAGAATTTTCCACCGACTGGACAATGCCATTTCCGTACGGGTGGAACCCGATTTTTCAACAAATTCGTGATGAATTTTTTTCCACATTTGATGAATTTCATCTCATTACCCGATATGGGATCATGAGATATTTGGACCCAACACTCACACAACAAGACATCTTCCATGATGCTCCATGCCCCTCCGGTTTCTTGAGAAAAAGCCATAATGATAGAGAAAAATTAAATTTGAAAGTGAAAAATATAGAGTAGAAAGTGAAAAAATATTGAGTACAAAGTGAATAATAGTTGGAGAAGGAGAAGATGTATGAGGATTTGTTGTTAAAAGTGAAGAGTAGGGATTGGTATTTATAGAAAAAAATTCAGTATTTTTGGGGTTTTATAAAATTTTTACGAATTTTTGCTTTGAAAAATTCCAGGCCGTTGGATTGCAGCTCAAAAGGAATCGAAAGGACGAGCTCGCCACGTGGCACATGACCGTTGGAGGGGGGCTGACGACGCGCTGCAAATTTTTTAACGTTGGCGCGTGCGTTGCACGCGCCAACGGTAAAAATTTGAAAAGCTCGGCGACGCCCACGCTGGCCTGTCGCCGGCCCCAGCCTTCGGGCCAGCCCAGGCTCGTGGACCCCACCTCCTGCCGGGCCAGCCTTTGTTGCTGGAATCGATTTTTGGGCTTTTGCCCCCCCGGCCGACTGAGGGCTCTGCTGAAATGCCCTAACCTCAGTAACAACAACACTAACGCATCCCTTTTTTTTCATTTGCAGCCGCCGCACCGTGTTTTTTCATCTCTCTGTATCTCTTCTTCCTCCTCGCTCCTTATTCTAGTTTACTGCTCTCTATCTCTCCCTGGATCTACCATCCAACATCACTGCCACACTCTGACACCACCACCAATACTCACTTTCTCTCCATCGAGCCAAGGCAAAATATTATTCTGTAAGAAATTTTGATTTTTATAATTATTTTGTATAAAATTATTGTTTCAAAATGGCCAGCGTTGTTTTCTAGTGATGCTTGTGTTATGTCTTTGGAGATGTTAAATTCATATTGTCTGCAAATGCTGAGTGATTAGGTGGTGGGATGGTGGAGGGAGGTTGTGGTGGGTTTGACTGTGGTGGAGGCTATGGTGTCGGAGTGGGTCTCACAGAAGAAGGCAAAGAGAGAAAGGAAGAGACAGTAGAGTGTTCCATATTTGAGTCTAGCATTTGAGAAAGGAAGAGAAAGCTGGAATCGGAAAATTCCAAATTTTTCCGGAATTTTTCGGAATCGGCATCGGAACTGTTTATTGAATTCCAAAGGGTTTTGGACGGAAATCGGAATGGCTATTTTCGATCCGATCCGGCCGAATCACACCCCTATATAAGCATATTTAATAGAGAAATTTCCATTGCGGTTAGGCCTCCAAATTAAATGATCTTTCAAAGAGGAAAGAGGGAGATAAATAGTAAGAATTTTCTCTAAAATATCTTCATCAATAACTTCAATAAGTTTATCTCGATTCCACGTTTGATTCTGAATAAAATCTACAACTGAAACATTAAGAGCATCTCCAACAGTGGTAGCAAAAAAAATTCTTTAAATTGAAGTTTGTTGACCTACGTGGCAATTTGAAGAGCCTTATTTGCTATTTTAATATTTTGTGCATCATCAGTCTCTTCAATTCAATTAATACAATATTTGACTTTAAACAATAATAATTAATAAAATTCTTTTTTTAAAGAGATAATATTCTAGAAAATAAATAATATTTATGAAATGTACATCAAACCCATCAAGCAAATAAATGTTTTTAGTCTTTCGATATGATTTTGATTCTCCCAAAACAAAATAAATGTTTTGAAGAGGGAAGGTCAACTTACCAGTTTTGAAGAGAAAGAATGAGGTTGCAGATTTGATGACTGAGATTGAAGAGGCTGTTGGAGAGAATTTATCTGATGTGGCTCACCTATTTGAGCATCCCAAAGTGATTGAAGAGGCTGTTGGAGATGCTCTAATATTAAAATTACTTCTTTGTAAATCGAAGGCATTATCTTGACTTTGGATTGTATAAATACCACTACTCTATCAAAAAGATAATCCCATTTTGTAAGTAGGTATGCCACTTTGTTGCAGCTCGTGGGTCCAATAACAAGTTCTCTTGACTTGTGGAACCTAGACGGCTTCCTGTGTTGTGGTACAGACATTTTAGTTTTATGGCATTATTTCAAAACGTTTACCAAACTTGATTAATTAATTAATTTTATTCAAAGTCTTGATATTCATTTGGGTTACCAAATGAGATGAACAGTTTTCTGCCAAAAAAAAAAGGAACAGTTAAGATAATGAAAATGTGTTGAAGAATATAAAAGTCTCATATTGAAAATTTGACAAAATTAAATATATCATATGACAAATGGTTTCACTACTAATAGAATCGGTGTCTTTTGCATAAAACCTCACACATGTCATATATGCCAGTAATGGTTACGTTGAAAATAATATCGATGTTGCTAATAGTGGGTCGCGAGAAGGAATTTTACAATTTATACTGGCACTAGTTGTCACGGGAACAAACAAGAGTACCTAAAGAAAATAGATGCGCCCTAAACATGTATAAATTGTAAACATTCCAAACCAGCTTTTATAACGAAATTTCGGTTTATAGAACCATGTTGGAAATTTATAGTAGCAGCCATGCCGGTAATGGTTACCGCCGTTCCAAACCGGCTTTTATGCCGGTATATATTGTATTTGTATTTGTAGTTTGGGGCACTGTAGTTTATGTTTGATTTGTTTAGGCTACATGCTTTTATGAAGAAATTTCTTTGGCCTTGTATGGCTATTAGTGGCACTAGTTACCAATGATCTATGTTATTGGGAAGGGGGAGGGGCTCAATTACCATCATTGAAGTTCAAACGGGTGCCATGGGAGAGGACCTCAACCACTAAGGTACACCCCATTGGTGTGTGTTTCTATATTTTTATTAATGCGTCGTGGTTATCTGTATTTATTTTGGCATTCGTGACTAATAGTCTTTATGTTTGATTTATAAATATAATTATCATCTTTTTCTACAATTTATACATATTAATGGATCAGATTTTGATCTTAGTCCGAAGATATTATAATCAAATTTAGTTCTAAAAATAAACCCAGCAATCATCCAATCCAATCCATAACCGATGCTTATTGAATGGTGCAATACATGTTCATTCCAACACAACCCGAATCTAATTGTAAATGAATTGGAACTTGTATGTAGTTTTAGACATAAATACAATACGAAACGAAAATAAAATTTAAATAAATAAGGTAAAATAAATTTAATATATATGCAAGACATGCCCAATCTGAGGACACATTCATTCATAGGAAAGGAATGAGCCTGGACGGGCACCCAACCCAGCTACAAACCCAGCATCATGCAAACGCAAGCACAAACGTCATCATGATTTTTTTTTGGATCATTGTTAGGAAATCAACTTTAAATGCCAACTTGTGTACTATAGGCGGAGCTCACTAATACAATAAATATAACGATCTATTAGAAAGATAATACACAAATTAACATATAAAGTTAGTATATCTAGCATTTTCCTTTTTTTTTGTCAACAACGCCATCATGTTTTAGAGCACAGGTGCATGGGACTCCAAGGGTATTTTCGTCATTCCACTCATCCCTGGGCCTATAAGGTGAAGCCACTTTCTTCACCGTCAATGGCATTATCAGCAACCCGTCTTATCGTTCTCTCACTCGTCCCGCTCTCTCTCGCTCTCACATTCCAACTTATCCCATTCTTCCCTTTCCCATTTCCCAATCCAATGGCAGCAACCAAATCCAAAATCCTCTTCATCGGAGGCACTGGCTACATCGGAAAGTTCATAGTCGAAGCCAGCGCCAAGGCAGGTCACCCAACCTACGCTCTGGTGCGAGAGCCCACTCTCTCTAACCCAGCCAAGGCCAAAGTGATCGAGAACTTCAAAGCTTTGGGTGTTAATTTCGTCTTGGTATGTAAAATTTCCAAGCTTTTTTCAGTTTTTTCAGCTTGATTTGCCATTTGGGTTCTGCTTAATTTTTGTTCTGTTGTTTTTGGTGATTGTTTTTAGGGTGATCTCTACGACCATGAGAGCCTCGTAAAGGCAATAAAGCAAGTTGATGTGGTGATTTCAACGGTAGGTCACGTTCAGTTGGCTGATCAAGGCAAGATCATCGCTGCTATCAAAGCAGCTGGCAATGTTAAGGTAAAAGTTTTGATCTTTATCTTGGTTTTCTCTGTTTTTGCTTCTTGTGTTTATGTTTGTGTTTGCTGTGTTGCGATTGTGAATGTGTTGTTGGGTTTCAGAGGTTTTTCCCGTCTGAGTTTGGAAACGACGTGGATCGAGTTCATGCTGTTGAGCCAGCAAAAACGGCATTTGCAACCAAGGCCAATATTCGCAGAGCTATTGAGGCTGAGGGGATCCCTCACACCTATGTGGCCTCCAACTTCTTTGCTGGCTACTTCTTGCCCTCTCTGAACCAGCCCGGAGCCACTTCCCCTCCCAGGGAGAAAGTCGTCATTTTGGGTGATGGAAACCCCAAAGGTAAACAGAACCCACTTTGGCTTTTATTTTATGTGATGGTTGTTTCATTACTTTGAATTTGATGCACAAAACCCACTTTGGAATTTGACTGAATATTCAACTACCAATCCGTTAATGTGATTGGGTTTATTTCTTTGACTTGGTACAGAAAAGCCTTATTGGTTTTTTTGACAAAATGATGAACCGCCAATGAAATGGATGTGATGGGGTTTTCATTTCTTTGATTTTGCAGCAATTTTCAACAAGGAAGAGGACATTGGTACCTACACCATTAAGGCTGTGGATGACCCAAGAACCTTGAACAAGATCCTCTACATCAGGCCCCCAGCCAACACCATCTCATTCAATGATCTTGTGTCTCTTTGGGAGAAGAAGATTGGGAAAACCCTTGAGAGGATATATGTTCCAGAAGAGCAACTGCTCAAGAACATTGAAGGTCAGTAATAGCTAAAACTTAGCAACAACTGATATTTACTTTGTCAATGGACTGATTCATTTTTCTCATCTTCTTTCTTTTTTCTGCAGAGGCTGCTGTGCCAGTCAATGTGATTCTATCAATTGGTCACTCAGTTTTTGTGAAGGGAGACCACACTAACTTTGAGGTCGAGCCCTCATTTGGAGTGGAAGCTTCGGCCCTTTACCCTGATGTCAAATACACTACTGTGGACGAGTACCTTAACCAGTTTGTCTGAGCCTGAAAGCCTCATCTTGTTGGGTTTTCTTGAGTAAAATTGGCTCTGTCTTTGCAAGTAATTAGCTAGTTGTTATTTCTCTCTCAGGTTGTGTGCAAAAATAGCATATGGGGGCTTATACCCTTTGTGTCATCGTTGTTGAACTGTGCTACCTTTGGTTAAATGATGGAAATGAAAGCCTGTACTGTAGACTTTATTTTAATTTCTTTTGCAATTCCTTTTATGTGTATTCACTAAAATTTTCAAAATTAGTCATGTCTAATTATTTTTGAAGGGGCTATTAATTTAAATTACAAGTTATCCCCCATTTCATTGAAACAAACAAATAGCAGCCGGTGCGTGGTTGAGTTCTTTGGTCTCGAGCCATGTGGGTAGAGAGGTAGTCATTTGTACTATAAAAAAACAAACTAATAGCTTAAATAGGATTGTCCTCCATTTGGTTGAAATGTTTCACCTTTCAGTAACAATCATCCAAATGGAATGATAATCGTCACTAACTTGTGTGCCCTAATATTCTCTTAATATAATAAAATAATGAACCAACAGACAAGCGCTAATGATACTTCGATTGTGGGTCTCACAACCAGAACTAGACAATTCGTGAAAAGAATACTCTTATTAATCTTAAGCCGACATGTCTGTTAAAAATGATTTTATTTTTTTATTTTTAAATTCTGAGCTCAAACAATCCTTCTTTCGTACTCTATAAAATGAATTACAAAATAAAACAATATAAACATCACTTGCAAGGATTAATATAATACCATGGCAAGAAATTGGAACAGAAAATTGTGGGATGTTATGAGCACAGTTTCTTGTTTATGCAACAGGCCTCATTATAACAAGTTCAGTATTAACCAGGCATAACACGGTGCTATTTTGATAATCACATTATATCCAATCTGGCACAAGAATTTAACTGGACAATACTGAATTAGTCTTTATCTTTTAAATATTGAACCATGGATTTTGTTAAAGTGCAAGCCAACCAGAGAGCATACGTTGAGCGCCGCCCAAAAAAAAAACCTGTTTGGTTTGGTTTACTCAGGGATTAATGTTTTGAACCATGATTACAACAAATAACTCACAATTATAGCTTATTCCAATAAACAAAAATGGAATAAGAAAATAAAATTAAAAAAGGAAAAACAAAAACCATGTTGGAAATTTGCGAACACCTATTTGATTAAAAGGAACCTCAGTCATGCATGCCCATATTTTTTCATCTGCCACCCTTCTTTCCTGGCTTTGCCGAAGCCTTTCCAGGCCCCTTGCCTTTCTGAGCCTTGCCGCTACTTTTACTTTTCTTTGAATTGCCTTTTCCTGGCCTCTTACCCGCTCCGCTACCCCTTGCATCCTTTTTCATCCGTCGATCGACACGGACCTTACCCTTGCCAACCCTGACTTGAACTCCTTTCTTTGCAACCACATACTCCTTCTGAGGCCTCTTAGGCTCGGCCTTCTTATACATTTGTTCAATTTGCTTCCTCTTTGAACGATCAGAGATGTCTGCCTGATCTGATATCGTGTTTGCCTTCTTACGAATCTTCTCAAGCTTCCTAAAGGCAACCCGCTTCTTTCGAGCTTTAGCCTCTGCCAACTTCTTTACAGGCCGGGCATCAATTTCTTTAAATTGCGCTTTCATTGCATTGATCTCTTCTTTGGTCACAGGTTTCATTGGTTGGCGGTGCCTCTTTTCCTCATCCAAAAACCACCTGGGCAAGCCCTCATCATCAAACATGTACTTATTATACGCATCATCAAGCATATGTTCCCTTGGCTTTTTCCTCAGCATTTTCTTTGCACATGCCAGTATCTCGGCTTTCTTATCAATATCCATATCCTCCGATTCATCTGATGATGAGTCATCACTTGAATCTGTACCAGGCGCCGGGACTATCTCAAAATCGTCCTCTGCCTTTGAAGCTTGGACTTGATGGTGATTGGACCCTGCAGCATCGTTTTCAATCTTTTTCTTGACATTTTGAATTGCATTATTCTCCTTGGCCTTTCCTACCAAGGAAGGTTTCTCCTGCCTTTCAACCTGCATTTCATCTTCACTATCAGACTTATCCAAATCCCCTGCTCTACAGCTTCGGCAAAGATATCCTGACTAAACCAGTTATTTGTAATCTCTTCCTGAGTAGGCCCTTCCCCGTCATCAAGTGCTTCCAAGAGAGGATTCTTTTCCTGACCACCCTGCTCTTTGTCTGACTCATAGTCAGACTGAACCATATCACTGCCATCAACATCCTGCATAGCCAAAAAAAATCATGAGCACAGACACTAGTCTGTTGTGCAACACCTAGTAGAAAGAAAAATATTGTGCCAACAGATCTCCTGTGCACATATGTTACCAACCTGTTTCTGCTATACATCTGTGTGTGTGTTGTGTGTGTGTGTATGTGTGTGTGTGTGTGTGTGCACAGAGAGATTAAAACATTAGCATACTTTTCATCATCCATGCACCCATGCCTAACAGAAAAAAAAGTTCAACAGAGAGACCACATCTCAGTGAAATTTTTATCTATATCTGCACACATAATAATAGCTTCATACCTCCAAAAGTTGAGCATCTTCAGAATTTGCTTGTTTTATACGCTTCCTCTGCTTTGTACTTCCCTCCTTTTTCGACACATACTGTTCATAAGCCTGATCGAGAAGGTCTTCCATTTGTGCATCGTATCTAGCAACATAAATCGCAATACTTGATTTAATTTCATACACAGACAATACAAGTGTTTATATCTTCACTGCTAACACAAGGGACAAGATGAATAACCTTCGGCGTTCCTCATCAGAGTCTATATCACTAGATGATGTTTCATGGGTTTGCTCATGGCTTTCCTCATTTTCACTATCTCCCAGGTCACCATTCTCACCATCATATTCAGTGGAATCAACGGCTACCAGATCTTTTTTACCCTGAAAAACAACCATACAAACACAATAATGATATTGAACAATATTCAGTCATATCCATATAAAGTTCATAGAGTCGGAAGCTATGATCTTCATTAGGAAAAATTAAAGATTGGAAATATCATAAAAACCAAAACAAAGATTTTGACCGTTGAGGAGAAAAAAAAAGCCTTTGAAGTGTCTACGGACCAAGGGAGAAAAGCCAACTGAAATAGTAGGCTAGTAGCATGAAAAATGCTTGGAACACTAATGCACGATTGCTATGACAGGCATATAAAACCAGTAATATTGGGCATTTCCAAATTCCACTGACTACAGTCAAACTCAGTTTAGATATGTAGAAAAAAATGTCATGCTCTTCTGTTTCCAATTAAATAAATAAACCCTGTACATCAATAAGGGGTCCCAATGGCTCCAGAAAAGAAAAGAATCTGTGAAATAGAAGGCACCATAAGTGAAGGCCAAGCTATCTTAGTTGGTAAATTCCTTCAGTATTGTACCAACGGCGTGAGCTTGAAATCTAACCTCCACGAAAGCCTATAGAACCAATGGCCCTCCAAAGGAATTATAAAAAAGCTCCAAAATGGATACAAAGATTATTGGATGACTCAAAAATGTGATTCCCCGAACTACTTGCCAAGGTGGGTATTGTGAAATGAAAGCATACCTTGATGGAAGCGAGAGAAAATAACTCATTGTCAGTATAACCATCTTGCAGTGCATCTATTTGCATCCCTGTTGCCTTCCGTGCCTTATCCTGAAAAATTGAGATTTAATGAAAGGGAACAAATAGTAAGATAATTGCATATCTATATAGGAGACCAAACAAGAAACCATTGACAGCACCCCAGAAGCTGCTAAACTTTCAGGCTTCATGTTTGATTGATAAGCTTAAACTATCTTTTAAGCTGCATATAATCAAAGCTTGATCCTAAGGATCAATCCAACAAAGAACTTCATGAATCCAGTAAGGTCAAACTTGGCAAAGCCCTGCACAAGTCTATCTTGGTACTGAATCCAACTAAAATGCTCATACAAGGCACCCACCACACTGATTAATAAATCTTACAAAACCTAACTTTACAAGATCAGGCTTCATCTAAAATACTCCCAGAACAATAACCTTGTACCAGTTTCATGACTCCACAAAAACAGTGAGTAATCATGCATGAACACGGGAAAAGAGAGAACAAAACGCTACAAACCTGAGCTCGTCTCTTGGATAGAAGCTTCTTTGTACGTTTCTTCTTGCGCTCCATAGCATACGTCAGCTCCTCCATTTCATTGAGTATTTTGTCTTCGTCATCCTCCTTGTTCTCCTCATTTTCAACTTCCGTGGCGGTAGAAGCATTAGCCTTCTCAGGAGATAAGGCCTTTCTAATCTGCACCCGCCACCTAAATAACAATACAAACATGACAACTCAGCATGAATTAAAAAGTAAGAAAGCTAGACCGCAGCAACTACATGTCTAGCAGCTGCATTGCAATTGAACTATTTTTCCTTTTTTTTTCTCCGCAATCTGTATTGTCGTTACTACTTCTGATTTCAATTATTCTTCCATCCAAAAGGTGATGTAAAACAGAATTGTAAATCCCGCGATATTTACTTCTGAAGAAATTTCAACAACCCATCAACTGGAAGGTAAGACCAAATAACATGAGCCACGTTGAATATACTTATATAATTGCCGGAGCAAAGTTGAATCATAATTGCCCTACTCAGCCTCATGCAGAGTCTCAGAGATGCAGAGTGTCAGACGCGGGTCAATACATGCCTCACAGCTGAATTGATAAAGGTTATATCTAAATTGATTCATAAGTAAGCCCAACCTAAACCTGAATTATATTGGGAGTTATAGTTCCTAAAAGATATGGTGATCCCAACTATTATAATTAAAGGTGGTAAATCACCTAATTAATTGCCACTACTTTCACCCGTTGCTCAAAAGAATCAATTGAAGTTACAACAATAACTTCAATAGCAAAAATAACAAGAAAAATGCAATTACAGCTGAGACATGTGCTTTACAGATTTATAAGGGAAGAAAAAGAAAAACTTGTAGTCTGGAAATGCAATCTTTAGATCTAAGAGATAATGAAAGAAACAGCATTTCTTACTTCAAAAGATGCTTGAAATCTTGCTTCCCCAAAACACGCAAATCATCACAGAGAGTTTTAACCTGTCAAAATAATGATTAGATTGGTAGGAACACTAAAAGGGTTCCAAAGTATTTAAGGGGAAAAGAAAATCTAAATAAAGAGAAAAAAACACACACAAAGGAAAAACAAAAAAATGCTACCTCTTCTGTTGTTAACGCGTGCTCCTTGATGAGCAAAGATGTCTCACCCTCAAAGTTTATGGAAGTCACGGAACCAAGGATATCAAGAGGAGCCTCAGACCAAATGAATTCAGCAGCAGAAGACACTTTTCTCAAAATTGTGTCGCCATCTTCATACCTGTATATACAGCCCAATCAGTCAACAGTTCAGCCTCTGTATATAAAAGTAAGAACCCAAAAATATTTGAACACACAAGGTCAATCATTGTGAACAGAGCAAAATCATTGATCCATTCATGTTACTCTGCATTTACAAACCACCTATCTACATTCAAACTGTATACGCATAAACAATTACAAATACTCAAAGCATTATACAATCTTACAGAAAATGACATGCAATCTCCCGGTTCGGCAATTAAAATGCTGAACCTCACATAACAGTGATTATGTGTATGTGTGAAGATATAAAATTTTAAATTTTAAAAACAATAGTAAGATTAGAAGGAAGGTGTACCCATCACGGTGTCTTTTTTGCTTTGTTCCTCTTAGTACATCCACCACCTATATCAAGGAGTTATTAGGAGAAATAAATATATTAGAACAATTATAATAAAAAGATATTAGTCCATACATGAAAGAAGCTGTTATTCTGTTTCATCCAAAATGAGTTACCTTCTTCTGGGGTTCAACAGATTTAAATAGATGCTTCACATCAAGTAGACGCGGATCAATCTTTGCAGGAGCCTTGTACTTAAAACCCAAAAGATATGTCTCAGCAGATGAACTACGACTAGCTGCTGGTTTATCCTGTTCAACCTTCTCAAATAACTGCAAAATATATGCCAGGATCAGATAGGCACATCAATCTAGAGAGATACAATAAATATGTTTTAAAAAGAATTAGAAAATCACCTCCTTCATACAATAGTAGACAGCATTATAATCTTGTGACCTGAAGATCTGAGAGAAAACAAAAGATAAGCACTCAGCATTCAAAAACCAAATGTACATAGGCACACAAACACAGTCATACCTACATGCATACATTCCAATTAACCGGTATAGATCCACAACAAAATACTTATATGTTTAACGACTTCCACAATTCGATTCTTAACCAATTAAACAGTTTAAGTTCCAAAATTAAATTGAAAATAGCTACTGCATGCATATTTGAAGTATAAATAACTGCGTCGTCCCATCCAGAATACAAGTGATGAAAACATATTATGGAAACAATAGAGAAAAATTAAATACAGAAAAATAAATTTGAAAACAGAAGTTTGATGAAATCGTGCTCTAAACAGATAGAGCATACATAACAGTATGTCACTACATTATGCTGCTTACCAGTTTAACATGGAATACAACAATAAGCCAAAGCAATAGAACTCAAAACTTACAAACTCAAATTTTAGATTTTTCATTTGAAGTAACCAAGCAGACAATCCAAATCCCAACCCATTTTTCAGAGAGTACCAAAAAACCAATACAAACCCACAAAAACCCAATTCCCATTATGAAAATTAAACACATACTTTGGTGATGAATGTGCCTTTGGGAGCCAAAAGCTGGGTAGCCAACTTCACCGAATCAACAACCAAAGCGTTCTGCGCAGTGGCCTCCGAAGACCAGGCCCCACCCACATTAGGTGACCCATCATGAAGCACCAAATCGAAAGCCGAGCAGCCGTTCTCCTTCATCAGCTTCCTGAGCCTGGCCGTGCACTCGGGCTTGGTGATGTCCTGCTGGATCGAGAAGGCACCGCGGACTGGGGCGATGGGGACCAAGTCGACGCCGACGACAAGGCTGCCGACGGGCACGCGCTGCACAGCGACTTGCATCCAACCGCCGGGGGCGGCGCAGAGGTCGAGGACGGCGTGGGAGGAGTGGAGGAATTGGTGCTTGGTGTCGAGCTGAGCGAGCTTCCATGAGGCTCTGGAGCGATAGCCATGCTCTTTGGCTAGGCGGTAGTACTTGTCCAAACGATGCTTGCCCTTCACCTTGCCCATGGCTCTCTCTCTCTCTCTCTCTCTCAACACGCAGTGTGTTGAAATGTCTTTGCTTGCTTATTAGGGTTTTGCTAAGGTTTTATAGATTTTCACTGCAGAAACAAAACGCATCGTTTTTATCTCAAGTTTAAATGAGACAAAGCGAAAGCGGTACTAATAATAGTTTCTTAGGGCCGTTTCGTCAATTTTCGAAAATAGTTTTTTCGTTTATCAGATAAACAAATGTTAAAATGCGTTTGGTAAATTAAACTGAATATTTTTGAAGAATAAATTCTGAATTTCTGAAAATGAAAAAGAAAAAATTGGGATAAAAAAATACAGATGTTTTTTTTTGCCAAAGTTAGGAAAGGAAGGGTGAAAACTCACACACATTCGTACCATGGGACTTAAACTCAGGACCCCTTAGGAACACAGTGTCAATCCAATACCCATTGGTGAATACAAATATCTTATTAAGATGTCAGATTGATATATTTTTTTTCTTCCTGTTTTCCAATAATATAATTCAAATAAGGGAGAGACTTTTATGCAAGGGGAATATCAATTTTTGCTATCCCAGGACAATAGTGCAATAATATGGGTGATAACTTTTCTACGCCATTATCAGATTATTGGTTGGTGACAAGAAAACAACACGATCCCCACATAAAAAAGCTTTTCCCCCTTGAAGGGTAGTGTAGTAGGGTATTGGGCTTCGTTGAGATTTTTCTTTTCTCAATTTTTCAATTTTTTTTAGTTTTTAATGAATTAAGTGGTTTTTCCACTTCAACAAAGTTTTCCTCTCGGCCAATGGGTTCCCACCACAACGGTGGTGGATTTCCCCCTTCTCCCATGGCACCCAAGTTCAAAACCTTCTTTCCTCCAATTGACCAAAAAAAGGTTTTCCTCTCGAGCATTTGAGGTTCCTCGGAAAAAAAAAAAAAAAAAAAAAAAAAAGCTTAAATAGTAACTCGCTTGAGATTTTGGATGAAATTTGAAAAAACTAAAGTAGGTGCTACATAGAACACAAGCCATAAGTACATGCCACATTCACCGACAACATGAGGTACCTGCATAATCCTTAAAATTGAGAAACAAGGAGAAAGGAATCCCACAAGCTTATATTCAATTATTTCAATGTGAGACATTTGGGACATGAAATCATGGCAAGCTTCAAAATAACTGCAGGAAAATTTCCATGAATAAGATGTAACAGAATTTGTGATGTCGCCGCATCATGCATAACATTGGGAGTAATATCAAAAATTTAACTGGATAGTAATGTGTATAACAATTAAAGACCACACATAACCCAATTGTATGTTTTGTGAAGGCATAATGAAATCCATACTTGCATGTCCTTCAAAGAAAAATTCTACTATCAGTTTCATGAATTTTCACAAATTTTCACAATGCCTAAATCTTTCCTACTACTCCCCATCAGTCACTTTTCTATTTGCTCTAATTATGTGACAGCTGAGGGATTCAGTCTTTCCGGCCACTGCTGCTTGCAGAAGGTTTCTTGCCGCCATACCTCTGTGAAAAACAAGGGAACCAGATTGTTATTTTTCAAACACCAGAAATCTTTTTACATGACAAGTCGATTCTGATGCCAGTGCCATTGTAATCCAAAGAATGAACAGATGGTGCTTCTACAAGCGGTTGTGGTGATATACGCAAAAATAACAAAAAGTAATTGAGACTCACCTGCTTCCCAATGTTGAATGGAACATATTTGTATTTGATCATGTGAGCAATTTGACGCCTCATTGTAAGGACGAACAGAGCGATCCAATAACAAAGTAGTATGGGCCAAAAGACAGGGACATCAAATACAGAGAAGAAGGTCATGACAAATGCTATGCAGAAAGCCTTTGTAAAAGAATACCTGGAACCATGAATTACTTGCATCAATGCATATAAACAAATAACAAGATTTTATTTCGTTTATATCTTCGCATGTTCACATGTTTCCAGAGACAGAAGTACAAAAGATTATTGCAAATGGCAAGAAGCTTCTCCAAGGGGGCAGCAACTGAAGACAAATTCAATCAACAAAATAGTTTTTCATACCCTTAAATATTGTTATTCTTTGGCAAGACAATAATTTATATTGTGCCACCTACAAATAGGCTTGGCTCTCTTAACATGATTCTATGGCAGCAGCAGTCACGTGAAACTTTCCACATCTTTTTTTTATTATAAAATCATATATATTAATCAAAAGGGGCAAATAAAACCCCGGTGCAAACATGGCATACGCTTACAAGTACAGCAACCTATGAACTCTTTGAAGTTACGCTCACTACATAAGCTCCTAGCACCTAACCTAATCACCGAAACAGAATACTAAGTGCGTAATTCTTCAGATGCACAACTTTAATTTGTCCTGAAGAGTGCGACTATACATCTGCCTCTATAGAGTCTAATGTGGGATAAAACACCTCCACTCGCATGCAGTGACACATAGTCACACTTACCCATGAATTCTTGTTCCTTGCCAAAGGAAAGAGAGAAGGGAACAAAGCATTTGAAGCATCCTCACCACAGCACAAAACTTCACCCCAGCTCCTGATGCAGGACGCATATGACCTAAATTTATTAGTTTCCTAATGTATTTGTTAGTTTCCAAGATTCTCTAGTTTTCCAAATTGTAGTAGGATTTCTACTTTCCATATTTCTAGTTTTAAGTTTCTTATTTTATTTGGGTTAGGATTTCTGTTTAAGCAAGAGATTTTTATCCTTTTATGTCTAGGTTTTAGTTTGCTATAAATACCCAAATGTAGTTCTTTAAAATGGAGATTTGGATGTTGAGTAAACCTTCTCTTAAAACTATGTGATTTCTGTCCTTCCTTCTCGGTTCTCTGATTTCGGTCCTTTCTTTCGTCCCTTCGATCTATATTTTCGTCTTCTTGACCTCCGATATTCTTCTTGTTCTACTGTTCTGCCCTTTCTTTCGTCTTTTCGATCTATATTTTCATCTCCTCGATCTCTTATATTCTTCTATGTTCTATTGTTTAAGTGCTTAATCTAATACCCGCGGGCTGTTCTACATCAGTTCCTAACCCAAACTTGAGCCTCGCTCATTTCCAAAAAGAATCCAACCACTCATCATAGCCTTCCAAAGTCATCAGCCAACCCTCTAGCCTACATGCCTTTCCACCCACCTTCTATGCAGCCAAACTTTCATTGCACCATCACCCTCCACAGACTCTCTTTCTCTACCATAAACTCCTATAACCAATTTTCCAACAAAAGCTTCATTTGCCAAGACTACGGCTTAATTCCAGGACCACCAAGATCTTTAGGCAGGAAAATTGTCCTGAACTCCACAATATGGAATTTAAAGTCTTCACCGTCCATGACTGAAATTTCTCTTGGAATCTAGACACTGACGCTGGAAACTTAAACAACACACATCTTTGCTTTGGGCATATACATCAATGAAGTGAGAGGGAGGGGAGAGAGAGAGAGATGGCAAGTTGGAAGATGAGAAACATTTCCAATAAGTCAGATAAAGATAGTATAACTGAACTAGTAATGGGAAAATCAAACATCAGGGTTCAAACTTTAACAAAGCAGAGGAACCAGCTCAATAAAATTTCTTGCGCCTTTCATACAGCAATGAAAACAACACTCCTGCTAAAAGTAAAAACCATTTGAACATTTATGCGAAATTAAAAGAAAACTTTAAAAATAATAATAATAAAAAGAACAAGAGAACTTCATCAAATGCAATGCTTTGAACACCATTTTTCTTCAAGTAACCCCGATTACCACACATTCTCCATGAAACAAGAAAAGCATAAGACACAAAGGGGGCAACCAGTATATGTTTCACAAACCCAAAAACATTAAGGATTACCATATGGGAGTGCTATGAAGATAACCAATAACCTTTAGAATGCAAACAATGTAAAATACGATAAAAATGAGAACATTAAGTTACCAGAACTTAAACTCAGGAAGTCTGCGAATGAAAGGCTTGAATTCATCTGAACCCTTTGTCGGCAGTAAAGCCCCACTTGAAGCCTCCATCTCAGGGTCAGTCAATGGTGATAAAAATCCAATCAGAAGATTTAGTATATAGATACCAAGACCATATGAAATGATGTAAAACCCCTGAATATAATAAACCCGCAGCGCATAAACAATGACCAAAGCAAGAGTTCCGACCCATCTTGGGACTGAATGAGGAGTAGTCTTATCCAGATAATACTGATAGAGCCTCGACATGTCAAATATCCATTTGTTGACCGGTGATGCAGCCGTGGCACTCTCGCCCCCAACTCCCTCCATTCAATTCAATTTCCAAGCTGCACAATCTGTTAATACAATGGTACGGTCTTATCAAACTAAGTAGCCATCACAAGAAGCACCAAACATATACATATGTGTATGAATTGAGTTTTATATGTGGATATATGTATGTTTATATGTTGATGTGTATGTCTATATGTATGCATCATGTATGATAGGCTAGCAGCAAAATCAAATGAACACACCAGACCCCTTATGCAACAAGCAATCCCAGTCCAGGATATGTAGAAGAGAAGCAATCCTAATGTGGATGTCCGAATGCTAAGAGAATGTAGAATGAGAAACCTTAGAGGCTTTCACTAATTTTGGGGCCCAAGAAAAGACGGAAAACCAGTCAACTAAGCAAACTACAAAATATTTCAGTACATGTAAACAAAACCAACATAAATTACAACTACCGAAAACTCAACTTGTTCATTTCTCTTCCCATGCTTACTTTTTTTCTCAGCAATCAAGCTAAAAGCTTGGGTTTGGCACAAACAGACCATGTCCTCAAACAAACAAAGAACCTTCAAAATACAGATCCAGCTTCACCAGCTCTCAAAAACCAGCATCCACATATTCAAAAAACACAAGATGGAACAAAAGTTTCTGGGAGTTCCCAAAAAAGAGTGATTGAATGCAAAATGAGAGACAATATAAATGAACACTAGCACAATCAAAGGCAAACCCAGATCCAAAACCACAATGAACAATGGGAAATCAGTAAGGAAAGTGATAGGGAAGCTGACCTTCGATGACTGCCAAGCTTGGAGAGCGGCGAGAATTGATTGGGAAGGGACCTGATGGTGTTGGAGAAGGCAAAAAGCGTGCAGATCTGTGTGCGTTTTGAAGTTTTTTTTTTATAATTATTTCGCTTCTCTTTTCTATTTTTATATTTAACGGACAGTGACGCGCATGAATCGTTGTTGAATACAAGTCACCAAGGCAGGGGGGCAGAATAACGGGTGATGGAATTAGGGGTGGTTGCGGTTCGGTAACCGCGAATTTTTGCCCAAACCGCAAACCGACCGACTATTTGCGGTATGGTGATTTTTGAAACCGCAAACCGACCGCTTTTTGCGGTTTACCGCATTGCGGTAAACCGCAAAAATCGGTCGGTTACCGTGAATTAGCGGTTTAAAACCGCAAGTTCTTTTTGTGTCATAAAAATCCGATCTTCCACATTTGAGGCCTAATTTTGATGCTTCTTTTGAAGCCTTTTGAGTTCAAGCATACTTTAACCCAAAAATATAAATTACAACCTAAAGAAATAAATTCATAATCTCAACTTCTCAAGCATATATAAATTCACAACCTCCTCAACTTCTCAAGCATTGACAACCTAAAGAAAATTAAAGTTACAATTCCAAGCATTCCAATTAAAGTTAAACTTCTCAAGCATTCACAACCTCAACTTCTCAAGCATTCCAATTCCAAATCCTTTAAAGTTACAAACCAAAAGGAAAATGCAATGCAAAATGAATTAAAGTTACAACCCAAAGGAAAAATCCAATTCAAAGTTAATTAAAGTTACAAAACTAAAAGGAAAATGCAATGCACCAATGTTACAAACTCAAGTGTTGGTGGTGGTGAGTGGATTTGAAGAACCCCGTTGTGGATTTTTAAAATATATTTGCGGTTTGCGGTAACCGCAAGTTTTGAAAATCAAATATCAGAACCGCAACCGCAAATGCGGTTCGGTTCTTCATACCGCAAATGCGGTTCGGTTTATCGCGATTGCGGTTCCATTGCGGTAAATTGTCGGTTGGTTTTTGCGGTTTTTCGGTTTTGCGGTCTAAAATGCCACCCCTAGATGGAATAATGCCTTACGCTATCAGACAATTTGGTAATTTTGCACAAAATTGACCAAATTCTTTTGCTTATACTTCTTTTTTTTTAGCCTTTTTTTATTTCTTATTTCCTAGGGGTCGTTTATTCTGTTACACTTGGTTTGGTCTAGACTGGACTAAATTTAGTACCATGTTTGTTTCATCTAATCCTAGTCTTAGATGAGATTGCTAATACAGGGCCCACCAAAAGCACCTCCTTAGGAAGGCTTAACTAAACTCATGTGAAAAAGGAGACTTAACTAGTCTCATGCTCACCAATGTATAAGATAAATATATTATATTGTAATAATAATAACATATATTACTATTATTATTATATACACATATTTATATATTATATTATACTTACATACACATATACTATAATGTACATATATACACGTATGTACACATATATATAATATATGTATATATGTATATATCTATACACATATATACATATATAATATATAATATACATATACATATATACATATATATTATTATTAATATTATAATATACTCATATACACATACACATATTAATATTATAAGAATAGTATACGTGTATATATGTAACATATATTATATATTATAATACATATATATACGTAAATATACATACACATATACATTATACATGTATAATATATATAATATATATATATACATATATACATGTATATTATTATTATTATTATTATAATTATTATTATTATTATATACCCATATACACATATACATATTAATATTATAATAATAGTATACGTGTATATATGCAATAAATATTATATATTATACCCATGTATGTATTATAATATACATATACACACGTATATACACATATACATTATACATGTATAATATATATTATATTTACACGTATATATATATATGTGTGTATATGTATTATACCCATGTATATATTATAAAATACATATATACACGTATATATATATTATTATTACAACATACCCTTATATTATATATATATATATATTATAATATACATATATACACCTATATCCATATATATATATATATATATATATATATATATATATATGTAATATCTGTATACATACATATATATATACATGTATTCATGTACATTCACATATATGTTATATTATATATATTTATATATACATATATACACGTACATAATATATGTATTTATACATATATACATATATATATAGATATTTTTGAAAAAATAAAAATTCTAGTCCTAGTCTAGGTATACACCAAACGCAAGATAAGTACTATCCAACTTAGACCAAGCAAAGCCAAACCAAGACAGTCCCTAAGCATAGTCCATGCCAAGACAGTCCTGTGTAACAAACGAGGGCTCGTTTGGTACATCGGATTATACTGACTAATTTTTATTGGATAGTATTAATCTGTTCCGAAAAGTACTAACTATTTATCTATAATATTATAAGGCATTTGGTGCTATTTTAGATAAATAGTCTGACTAAGTTATATTGTGTTTGGTGCTTTGTCGGATAACACCAAATCATACCCTTGTTTTTTTATTCTTTGATAATTTAAGTGGAAATTGAAATTCAAATGCATTATAAAAAATAAAAACCTCCCATGCGTGGTTCTCTCCTCTCAACTCTCTTTCTTCATTTTCGTTCTCCAAAACTGAAATATGAAGAACCTCAAATGTAGACATATGAATATAAGTTGGCTTTTTATTACCTTTCCAATTACTTCCAAAATTCAGATGCAAAACTCTTTGAACTAAAGTTGTAATTTTTTTATTTTTTATAATTTACTTCAGCAGAAGCATCTCTTTCTCCTCAACCCTTCTTTGCACAACCTCATTAGTCCCAGATACTTCATTATCTTCAATTTATGCTTAAATACACTCATTCACAACAATAGACAAAGTTTTTTAGATCATTGCACTTGAGAAGAAGTTTTAAATGTCTAGATTTAAAAACAAACATACCCAAAAAAAAAAAAAACAAGAGTGTCAAATTTCGGATCGGTGCCGCCATAGCACAATATTGTCCACTTTGGACCCCGCCCTCATAGTTTTGTTTCTGAGAACTCACGAGCAACTTCACAGTGGGTCACCCATCCTGGGATTGCTCTAGCCCAAACTCGCTTAACTACGGAGTTCCCATAGAATCCGAAGCCAGTGAGCTCCCAAAAGGCCTCGTGCTAGATGGAGGTGGGCATGTACATATAAGGCACATCACCCCCTCTCCGTTGGTTGAAGTGGGATGTTACAATCCACCCCCATTAGGGGCCCGACGTCCTCGTCGACACACTCGCACCACACGGCAGAGTGGCTCTGATACCATTCTGTCACATCCCGGATCGGCTCCGCCATAGCACGATATTGTTCAGTTTGGGCCCTGCCCTCAGGATTTTGTTTATGAGAACTCACGAGCAACTTCCCAGTGGGTCACCCATCTTGGGATTGCTCTAGCCCAAACTTGCTTAACTTCGGAGTTCCCATGGAATCCAAAGCCAGTGAGCTCCCAAAAAGACATCGTGCTAGATGGAAATGGGCATGTACATATAAAGCACATCACCCCCTCTTCGTTGGTAGATGTGGGATGTTACAAAGAGACTCAAACAAAGAATGCAGACAAATAAATAATTCCATGATGCAATTACATTCCTACGCAATCACTTTATTTGCTAAAGATTCCCACAATGTCGAATTACTATATCACATACAAACAATTAAACATTCGATTAAAAAAAAATAAAAAAGGAAAAACTCATAACCTAATTTTCACAACAATTTAATAGAAGAGGAAATATATAAAGAAAGAGAAGATGAAGACAGAAGAAGAGAGAAGAAACATATTGGAGAGAGTATGAGAGAGAGAGAGAGATGGATACCTGGAGAAGAGTGAAGAGAATAACATGTGGAGAAGATAGTAGAGAAGAACTCTATGGAGAAGAATATGAAAATAACGTCTGATTTTTCACTTGAACGTGTGTGTTTTTTTTCCCTAATTGTATAATTAATCATGTATTATCTAAACCGGGGTGTGTGAGTTGTATTAGTTAGCCAAATTTTAGTTATTTTAGCATGAATATGACTTTAAAACCGTTTCGACTAGTCAGTTTTAATATTTTACTTCAGTATCACTACCTATTTTAACTAACCTTGAATATTTTATTTATGTTGTAAATGCATGAGTTGGTGGATGACCACCATACCTCTTAGTATTCCATCGTTGGATTTTATGTAACCTATGCACTAAATATTTGTAATTAGTGCTTGTAACCTATAGGTATGTTGTAAATGATGATATTCAATCTCCTATATTGTAAGCCTATAAATAGGTGGTTCTACCAAAGATGAATTGAGAATAAACATGGTGAAACTTTATCTTTAGCATATCACTTCTCTCTACATTTTCTCCCTTAGTTTTATAACACGTTATCAGCGCGACATTGCTCTTGGTATGTTTTCTTTCTTTGAATTTTCTTTCTTCTTATATGAGCTAGAGTCATCACATGGTATAGAGTTTCTTTGTACTCACCATCAGACTTCATCATGCTCGTTTAAGGTAAAAAAAAAATTCTTATTCTTATTACACATGAATATAATGCCATGTTTTTTTATTATTATTTGTTTGTTTATTTAATTTTAAGTATGATCTTAATTATTATGATGAGTTTGTATTATACAAAAGATCAGGGCCCGAAGTTCCTCGATCCTCACCATATAACTAGGTTAGGACCTATAGTCCTTTTGATTGAATCAGAACCTAAAGTTCTTTGATTCCAAACAATTGAGCGCGTGAAGTTCTGCGAATTTAAAAAGCACATAAGGACATGAAACTTCTTGATTTGTATTAATCAAAATCAGAATTCCATGAGGCCTACATGTGTCAAGAACCCGAACCAAAAGTTTCGAGTGCATATGCATCGATTTGAATATGAAGTTCAAAGCACAACTATCAATTCAATTTATTTAGATTTATGTATTTGAACCTGAAGTTTCGAATATATGTTGATAAGAGCCTGAAGTTCTATATCCATGATATGAATTATCAAAAACTCAAATTTTATGATTTCATGGAAAAGTGGCCTACTTTGAGGCACATTGAATTGGTTGGAAATCCAATTATTAAACTTGTAGTTTTATCTACATATTGAATCCACATTACTATTGGATTATCTTGGAATTTCATAGTCTTTAATCAATTTATTTTATTCCTCGTTTATACAACTTTACTCATTTATTATTATTATTTTTTAAATTTTATTTAGTTTTATTTCTGTTGTGTTATTAGTTAATTTCTTTTTACATGTATTACCGCCCCAATATTGACAGCCAGAGGCATCTATTGGACAAACTTCTTACTTTCTTTTGTGGGTTGTATTACACAACCATTAAAGTAGTTGAAGATTATGATGTCATGAACTAAAGTTCATTGACCGGATAACTTTTATGTTGTGGCATGACTGTCTTGGCAATCCATGGTCCACAATGATGCAAAAGATTTTTATAAATTCGTAAGAACATCGTTTAAAGACTCAAAATATTGTCTTGTCCAACGAATATAGCATGCTCACAAAGAAAAGCTGTCATAAGGCCATCTCAGTCAAAAATTGACTTTGACCCCTTTTTCTTTAAATAATTCAAGTGGATTGTGAGCCTATACAACATTTAATTATGGACCACTTCACTAGTTTTACTGGATGCGCCTAACATTTGGTCACATTTTGTCTATTGTCAAGATGCTTACAAGCACAACTCCCACATTATCCAATCCAGTCAATTTAACTTGATAATGATGGTGAGTTTATTTTCCTAAATTTTGAGACAATTTTTCCGCCGTTAGGGGGAGAAATGACAGTTCCTGAAGAACGTCGTGAAATAGTGTTGAATCAATCCGCTTTTGTCTCATCAAGATAATGCATATATAAGTTATACATATGCTAACATGGAATGATATTCTCGTATCACAGTCTGTTAACTTGACAATAAGTGACTATATATAATGCATGCCTGGAGCATAACAGAAATATAGGTTCTAAAGACTTAACTCCCCAGAAGTAAAGATTATTTGAAAAATTCAAGCCCTATAAAAAATAACGCTCTATCGGAGGTTATGATCCACATTTTCTAAATAATTCATCTTAAAAGAGATGTTTGTCCCATAAGTGACAACATAAGCCCCTAAAGAGGCATTGGTACCCCAAAGCAATGAGATTCTTATAAATTATGCATGCGCATGCACATGAGAATTGTGAGATCACAAATCGATGATACATTTGGTTTATTAGTAGCCACTACAATCATCAAGGGCTATGATTATATTAAATCACATTTCATGAATGTCGACAAGTTAAGTGATTGGCCAAAATGGAAATAGGCAATTCCATTTATCACTAAATATGAAGTGTGGGATATTGAACCTATAGCTCAAACACCAACTTACAAATGTTAAGTATGAAGGTTACATATTGGTATTTGTGAAGTGAAATAAGATCACTAATGTGACATAAGGTTTCCTGGTAGAGACATGATTTTAGTCTCCTATCTCATCGTAGATGTATCCACATTTCTATAAGTACAGTTGTTATTTTAACGCGAAACTTATAGCATGTGTTAAATGCATATTTATTAAGACTGTATGGTACATGGAGATCCTCAAAGCTCATGAAATATTTGAGATATATCGCATGAAGGGACCCCTTGAAGGATATAAAGTACCACGATATTCTTGAATTAAGAGTTAACACTAAAAGTTTGAGTATTTTGAATTCAAATTTGATATTGTTGTAACATATTCTAACTATTAGAAAATTTGTTGATGCTCCTAAAGAGTTCAAATTTTGAAAAGTGAAAAGCAGGTCGAATAGTGTGATAAACGATCATGTATAAAGACAATGTTGCTTGTATTGCTCAAATCAAAGAAGAGTTCATCAAAGGTGACATAGCTTTAGAAAAGCCAAAATATTGGAGTCAAACAAATTTGTTTACAAGATAATATGGCGAACCTTTTTACCAAATTTTTTATGAAGCTCAAATTCCAGAAGTTAATGAAAATCAAGGGAAGATATCAATCAGGGGGAGCATCCCAATTCTACTACATACAGGACATATGCGCATTGTACTCTTTTTCCCTTCAACTAGTTTTTTGTCCCACTGGGTTTTTCCTAGAAAGGTTTTAACGAGGCAACATAAGCACGTCCAACACCATATCAATGATCCAGAAGAAAGTTTCACTCTTTTTCCCTTCGCTTCGGTTTTGTCCCACTGGGTTTTCCAAGCAAGGTTTTTAATGAGGCAACTATGTCATTGTATGGTGGACATCCAACGGGGAGTGTTGTAAATGCATGAGTTGGTGGATGACCACCATACCTCTTAGTATTCCATCGTTGGATTTTATGTAACCTATGCACTAAATATTTGTAATTAGTGCTTGTAACCTATAGGTATGTTGTAAATGATGATATTCAATCTCCTATATTGTAAGCCTATAAATAGGTGGTTCTACCAGAGATGAATTGAGAATAAACATGGTGAAACTTTATCTTTAGTATATCACTTCTCTCTACATTTTCTCCCTTAGTTTTATACAGTTTATTATTTTTTTAAAACCAAAATGCTTTTTCCATACAATTTTTATGTCTATCACTTTTATCGTGGGAGATAGATCAAATAATAAGAGAAATAGACACAAAATTATATAAAATTAAGTGTACTTAAGAATTGCTCATCTAATCGACCCCTGTAACATGTAATTTTCATATATATAAAACAAAATTGTCATTTTTAATCATCAAAATATGAATTTAGTCTTCAAACTATAATAAATGTGTTACCCTTTTTTTCAGAATAATAAGGGCTCATTTAGGAGTGCTTTTGGAGCAGCGAAAAACGCTTCTAAATGGGTGAAAGCGTTTTTGTTTTTTAAAAATGGTGTTTGGCAAAAATTACAAAAGCGCTTTGGGTGAGATCCAAAAGCACTTGGAGTGGTTTTGGAAGAAGCACTTGAGAGGTCCTTCTTCTTAAAAGCGCTGCAGGACAAAAACAAGGGAAGCACTTAGCTCCCTTTAGTGAAACTTTTAAAATGCCAAAATACCCATATTTAATTTTTTTTAAAATGCCAAAATACCCTTAGAGTACGTGTCTCGCACAAAAGATGATGATGAAACAGGACTGGAAAAATATTAATCGCCATTCAGTACGTGTTTCACAACAAAGCATTAAACCGATAAAAACATGTTGATTCAATTCCATAATCTACAATATATAGTTATAACATGCAGGGGGCATCTATAAGCCTCTCTTTCTTATCTGGCAAAGTAAGTTATGGTTATGAACAAAAAGCTGGAAAGTAACTCTACTCACTTCCTTCAAGTTCAGGGATGGATTCAAGCTTCGGCTTCCAATTTGTTGAAGAATCATTAGACGAACATGATTTCTGTTCAAGCCCTGAAGCTAAAAGAACCTGCTACACTGATAGTTGCTTTGTCAATAGCTCTTGAAGTTGTTGTTTTGTTTTGACGATCTTAATCCTTCTTATAGCAGCCCTGTCCTTTTATGTAACATCCACAAATGAAATAATACCTGCACTGCTTGTGTCATTTGCAACAGAACCCAGAAGAGGAATCATATAGTAAACCTTCCCAAGCTTCAGTTTGTAATTAGGAGGGAGAAGCTCTGAGGCATGCTTTGATACACTAATACCAGAGCCCGAAAAGTTCATCAACATGTTCTTAACAAGAGTTGGTGTCCTGACTTCTAAAACTTTCCCATCTGTCTTCACAACCCTCAAAACTTTCTCCTGCTTGGAGAGAACAAAACAGTTGCCCATTTTTCTTCAGAACTAGAGACAAGCTATATATGTGTATATAGTTATAGTTCTAGCTATGGGAGATATGTGTAGCTTTGATAAGGTGATCCTATAACTTGCTGAGAGAGAGAGAGAGAGCGGAGCAGCGAAAAGCGCTTCTAAATGGGTGAATGATACAACAGATGCACAATTGAAAGAACTTTTGGTGTTTGGAAAAATCATTGGCGAATGATACGACAAATGCATAACTTCCCTCTGGTGGGGCGAGAGTTACCATAGGGGAAGAGATGGTTGAAGAACAAAATCTAACCCATGGGCGTGAGATGGATGACGAAACGCGAGAGAATTGCAAATCTTCTTATGTTTGGTTAATTCCTTTTTTATTTTCAAAAAATGATTAAAAATTATACTTGGTGAAGTTCATACTTTTTTAAGTTGTGTTTTTATTTTGGGATCCTGTGAATTTTTATTTCCTATGTTTATTATAATATTTTGGGATTCTTTAAATTTTTTTAAAGTACTTTTAAAAGCGTTTTTACTGTGTCAGCCAAACACTCAACAAAGTATCAAAAGCGCTTTTATGTAGTGTAAAAGCACTTTTAAATGTGACATCCAAACGACAAACTGCTTCTTTGTAGAAGCGCTTATGTCATAAGAGCTACTGGCATAAGCGCTACTGTCATAAGCGCTTTGGGAAGAAGCACTCCCAAACGAGCCCTTAAGTTTTGGTCAAACTTTGCCGCCATGCATAGTGGTTTGGGTTCGGCCAAATGTTGTGGGTTGGGCCAAGGAATTAGGTCGTCCCCCTTAAGGTTTGGGTTGAGATTCTGGTCCATGAGTCTTGGGCCGTGTGAACTTTTAGTCAATTTTAATTTGGGTCGTAGATTTGGGCCAAGCCTTGTTGCTTGGTCGAGTCTGTTGTGTCACTATTGTGGGCCTTTGGGTCTGATCCCCTTGTTTTTGCTTTGGGCTTGGATGCTTTAGTTTATAGTTCCAAGACCTTGACTCAATGGTCCCTTGCCACGTCATTTCTTATTGTGGGGCCAAGAGGGAAAAAAAGTATATATAAAAAAAGCCGTAAGTGTTATTTTTGGATTTAAAAACACTCCAAACATCATACTATTGTTCAAGCCAATGGTAGGTCCCGCCTCATAAGGGTGCAACTCTTCATACACTGTGAATTGAAATTTCAAATTTTTTTATAATGGAATTGGAATAAAATTTTCATTTTGAATTTTTTTTCTGATTGGCATTGGAATCTCTTGATTCCAATCTGATCCGTCCGAAAATCAGCTATATATGTGATTGAAGTCAAAGCTAAGTAATGAGTATTATATTTTTATGTGTCCGTAATATATGCGATATTATATTATATATTTATATGTTCGTACTTAGTATGAGGTCATACCATAGTAGAACTTGCACACTAGACAAGAGTAAGAAATAGGAACGCATACAATACAAATTCAAACTCAATTCGTCACAAGTGTTGGCTTTTATATCACCAACACAAAAATCACAACAATGAAGCAATTGACTATGGACATGGCCATGATTCATAAATGTCAATTGCGACAAATTACAATGCAATGAACAAAGGCAATACATTTTTATTCTAAATTACTCTAATAATTGAAAAAAGGAAAAAGTCTTTTTATTATACTACTTCTTGATTTTAGGCATGATCCCAATCCCTTGAACAATGAGGCCCCTTTTTCAATGACCACCGGTAACCTCCAAACAAGCCATCTCCTCCGTCTCCTCCACCTCTTTCTCCTCATCCTCCTCATTCACAGAAGAACTCACCAAGCTCGATCTCCAGCCAACCGTCGTCTCTCTCTTTCTGATATTGGGCCTCATATATCTCTCTGAGCTGGGAGTTTCTCATATTGATTAGCCCAATATGCCTGCTCTTGGGCCGAATGTGGTAGCCTGCATTCTGTCCTCTTTCTGAGTGCTAATCCAAAAAACAGTGTGCCTAGTGGGCTTTTCTCCTCCAAGCATCCCAACTAAGACCTCCACAAGTTGGTGATCTAATTCATAAGTGCCTGCAGCTGACTTGAATACAAGATAAGCTTTATATAGTGTGGAAGGAGACATCATGCATGTAAAAAGATGTTGAGGCCCAAAAAATCCAAGGTTGGAATTCAAGCACACCAATCGACATGCCATGCCAAGCAGAAAACCTTTACTTTACACCAAGCCATGCTACAAGCTTAAGTGGGCCCAAGCCACACAAATGCATGGGGCTTGCTGAGCGGGTTGTGGTATGGATGGTTACGAGCATTCACAAGGCCCATTGATGAAACAATAAGTGGAAGTTTTGGGCCGCTTGGGGGCCCCAAAACTTAAGCCTATTTCTTGAGCCCAATCACATGGGTAAGCATGAGAAAGAAACAACCTATCACCTTTAGAAAATAGCCCAACACCTTAGGGAAAACCCAGCCCGTAGAAAAAATATCTCAGCGCCTCCAAAAATATCCTAAGATCTCTAGCACAGTACTAGAATCAAAATCCAAAACAAAGCATCGTAAAAACCCTCTAGCAAATCCACGCCTGCTTCCAGCACATTGTCAAAACCAAGGGGAAGCACATGGCCACTGAAAATGAAACACCATCTGGACCAACAGTCTTTACCTATCATTTCCTCTCCAAGCTCTAATAAGACAAAACCATGATAGAAAACCAAGGGATATTTGCATGCAGGATGCTGGGAGGAAGTAGAACACCCTTCAGACCATCACCCTTCTGACCAACGCTGTTACTCGTGTCTTGCCTCAACCAGCTCGTGCCAAAAATTAGGGAAGAAAACCAGGGAGAAAGGCAGGAGACGTTTTGCCCATGATGGATGAGTCCAGCCGCAGGAATACCTCGGAACCCCAAAGAGTTCTGCCTCTGTGTGCTTGGGTAAGAGAAATTTCACAAAATAGGATGAATGGAAGGGAGAGAAGAGAAATGAAAGGGGGGACTTAGCAAAATTGGAGAAAACCCATTAGGGTTTCTTGGGAAGAAGGAGCTTCCAGCGGCTATAAAAAGGGTCATCTCCTACCCCTCAAAAACAACACACACTTGGAGAGCAAGCATCATCTCTCACACCCAGAGAGCAAGCACATCTCCCATCCCTGAAACTCAGCAATTTCGTTCCCTATTCCTCCATCTCATCCCATTTTCTCTTCTGGCAAGCCATTCCAGAGTCAGACACAGCTTTCGTCAAGCTGCCTGAAAATTACTCAAATCACCCACTTCTCTTCCCTCGTCTCCTCCTCTCTCCTTTCAAAAGATCCTCTCGAAACTCCCTCTCCCCTTACTCTGAACCTCTATTTCGCATAGGAAACCCAAGCCTTCTCTCTCTAATGCTAAACTTATGAATGCTCAGCTCCCATGCCACAAGCTTCTCATGCCAAGCCATAGTTTTGATATGTAAGCAACCATTGGTTTCGTTGGTGTAGGAAGCCAAGGCGTTTCATAAGGCTCTACGAACCTTTCGAAGCGTTCTTGGGGCCTAATTCTTGAACTCATGCACAGGGGCAATTTCATCAGTTTGCACTTTACAGCGGCCCAGCCCATTCATCAAGCTGCTGGAACGAAAAGACCCTTACAAAAGACAAAAAAAGTAATCCAACTTAATACTTAACCCTAGTATATCTATACACACACCCAAACTCCCCACCACTCTTCATCCAACTTAATACTTAGACCTAATACATTTATGCTCATGTTCATAACCTTTGATCTATTTTCCTTAGGAAGCAATATAGAATATGGTCATTGGTGGAACCAAGTTAAAGGCTACCATGGGCTCTAGCCCATGTAGCATTTTTTTAAAGTTAAAATACACTAAATGTATTTTAATGTAATTTTAGATTAATTCTCTTGATTAATTAAGAAATAATCCCTTTGTAAACACTCGTGACTTTAACTCTCTACCTTTTCCTATTTTCTCCCATTGTATTTTTAATTTGTTTTCGTCAATATTCATTTTAATGACACCTTTCAATTAGGTAGTCCAAAGGGTGGGTGCGGTGCGGTTCATATGAAGAATGAGTTTATAACATTTTCTATTGTTGTCTACATTGAAAAAGAACTTGCTGACAATATAGATTCATACACAATAAACAAAATATTTCAATTCTCTCAAAGATCATAGGGCGCAACTTGAATATGTGCAATTTCAATTATGTTGTTGACATATTTTCATTTTGATGCTATGTGTGTTTTTGGATGCATTTCACATGTATTTTAATTTTATGTTAAAGCTTATTGAAAATTCATCAATGGAGCTATGAATTAGCGTGGTTATATGCTTTAATATATATTTTATTTCTAGAAAAACTATATAAAGTACAAGAAAAATTATCATTAGATTTTAAGCCAATAACTTTAGCTAGCCCACCCATTGGAAGATTCCTAGTTCCGCCCTTGAATATGGTATATGGGCTCTTCTTTGTGCTAGATTGTCTCTTCTACTGACCTCGCAGCAATTAAATCTCCCCCATTTTCATCAGCTGTCATTTATATTTTCTTGGCAACAATGTTTTTATCTCTTTAAGATAATGTTGCCACACATTTGACAACAGTGTTTTTATCTATTTTCTGTCATTTCTATTTCCATTTCTAAAATAATGCTGGTACACATTGGACAACAGTGTTTTTATCTCTTTAAGTAATGTGAGGTTGAGATGAACTTAGAGTGGTGAAGGGCATGATAGCAGGGTGTGGGGTGTGAGATTGATGAGTTATTTATTTATTTATTTTATGCTGGGTGTGTCACTACAAGAAAAAGTGGCAACATTCACTATTTTTTGTAGTAATATTTGGTGACATTTGTTGGGGTGACTAAAGCCTTTAGTCACACAAAAATTTCAAAAAAGGTGACTAATGCTACTAATAGTCACCAAAAAAGGTGACTAAGGGCTTTAGTTACCAACAAATTAACGATGGTGACATTTGGTTACTTTTGCTGGGGTGACTAAAGCCTTTAGTCACACAAAAATTTCAAAAAAGGTCACTAAAGCTACCAACAGTCACCAAATTCTTAGTTAGTGACAAAGGGGTGACTATTATGACTTTTTCTTGTAGTGTATATTTATGAGTAATTTGGGAAGATAGTGGGCTTTTATTAGAAATTGTGAAAATTTGAATTAGAAATTGGGGTAAACTTAAAATATAGGGTGAACAAAGAGAAGTGCGGGGTTTAAATAGAAAAACTTTAATAGTAACTACAAGAAACCCCAGGGCAAAATCCCGACGTGTTATTGTATGTGTGACGCCCCGAAAATTTCCAAATATTTTGTTAAACTCACAATAAAATCTCATACTCCAATTGATTGTAATTTGGATTTTCATGAAATAACTATTGGTTTATTCGAGAGAGAATTTATTTCTGATACTTGGAAGTTGGAATTTTGATAATTTATTTCTCTCTGGAGCTCGGATTGATAAACTATTTTTGCCTACGTGATCGTGAGGACAAGCTCTACAATCTAAGGTAAATTTTAAGAGCTGTTATGTAGATTTTGAATTTGCTACTATTTGGAGATTATGGTGAATTAAGCTTCAATATCAGGTTTTGATATGAATTTTGAGTAGATTTTGGTTGTGGGAAGCTTAATTGAGGATAATATATCATTTAAGATATAAGTTTGAGTTGGTTTAATTTTATGAAATTTTGGATAAATTTCAAATTTGATAATTATTGAATTTGATATGGTATTAAGTGAAATTTAAGAGTTGTAATGGAAATTACAAGAGTTTTTATTGATTAAGTAGTATGGAAGTTGTTTTGAACTTGGAAAATTGGCTTGGAATTACGTTGGTTTTGTATCAGGGACCAAGCTGCAAATTATTTTGTAGTTTTGGGGTGCTTTTGTAATTTATCAACAATGAAGGGTCAAAATGTAATTATCGAAAGTTTAGGGATAATTTTGGAAAATTGAGGCCTTAAAAGTAAATTGGATTATTCTTTTGGAACATATAGTAACATTTTTGAAATGATTGGACTATAAATCTGTTCCCCAAGAAAGAACAAATTTGAGTTCAAAGGTGCAGAATGCAAGTCAGGCATAAACTTTGGATTTCAGGTAAGGGGACTCACTTCCGGACTTGTATTTTGTGTGTATGTATGACATAGTATGACAGGACCGGACCCGAATTCCCCCTCAGAACTCGTGTCCAACCCTGCTTCTCGTCAGACACTACCCCGACGCAGGACCTACTTTACTAAAACGCCCCTTGACCCTGGTTTAAGGAAATAGGTGAGTTGACTTCTGCCGAAAGTTTGACAGAGTCTCCCCTGAAAAACGGAGTTTCCCAAAAATTTTCCACCTGTTAAAAACAACAGAAAATTTCCCAACAGGCAGCATGCACAAAGCATAAGCACACAGATTAAAAGGGGGGCCTCTAGCCTCTACCTCAACCCTAGGTGAGCACTACGGAGCAATCTAAACAAATTTAAACTTTACAACCTGAGTAAATGATAGGAAAGTAAAAATACAAGAAAACTCCTACAGGAGCCGTTAGCCGTGATGCCTCAACGTGGTGGTCTTGACCTCGAGATCTAGTACCTGGGTGGCGCAAAACAGAAAATGTGAGTGGACGAAAAATCAAACTTTAAACCTCATTTTTCAATGAACATATAACCCCCTCCGTTTTCGCAAATAATGACAAGCGTTATGCAACAAAAATCCTTGTATAAACGTACATATTTATACGATCAGATACTTGAAAACAATTCTATTAAATTTGTACCTTGAAATACCATAATGAAAAATGTAGCTTTGCTACTTCTACAAATTCTTGGAAACCACAAACTTAAACACTGAATCCTTAACATAAAAACCATGGAATTGAATCCATCCAAAAATTCCTCATTTAAGTAAAATATAGCAATACTGAATAACTCCCTTTTTCCTGGAACCCAACCTGTCCAGTTTCAAACCTTAATTTAAAATCTATACCTGTGCATCACCGTCCCGGTGCACATATTCAAACGTAATAAATCCTGGAAATAACATCCATAGACACACCCACATATATATTTATAATAACATAAATGTAAAGTCTCAGAAAATCCCAACAAGGAAAATATAAAACCAAAACGACTAAAAACCAAGAAAACCCAAATTCCCAACCAACTGTTTCCCGACGCAATGCCCGTAGGCACAACAAGCAAGGAAAGATCCTCACTTAACAGAAAATAAGAATGGAAGTATAGTAATAAGTATATATATATATATATATATACATATATAAATAGTAAGACTCTTAGACCAATACTTGTACCGGAAACAATCCAACAAGGTGACTGACAACATGGAGAAAAATCCCTTCACAACCACGTAGCCAGGGGAACAAGCCGTCCCAATCGGGACTAACTCCCAGACACGCACGTAAGAAAATACCTCAATATTGTGCGGCTGAATAAAGTCCTACGCGCGCAGATTGCCGGCAAGGGCCTACAAGAACACCGTCAAGGGTGAACCGGGTTCCGTTGTATCCTCGTATCCGTTTCAGTAACCAAGTATCCGGGAGGTACATAAAGTGGTGCTAATAGCACTCCATCTAGTATACATAATCCTCGACATACCCTAAATTCCAGGGTATTCACTGCACTCCAAACCCGAACACAATAACATCCGGACGTTACCCCGTCCATAATTGACACCCAAAATATGTACCATAAGAATATAGACACCAACGTCTCAATATATATATATATATATATATATATATATATATATATATATATATATATATATATCCGGAACCCAAAGTATTCATAAACCTCTAACATCAAATATAATCCGTATAACCCATAAAACACAAATTCCAAATTGAAACCAATATGTAACTCCATAATAAAAAGTAGATAGAATTTCTTAAAAACGTGAAATCCAAGACCCAAAACATTTAATCAACGTATAAATATAAAATATAGAATATAAACTACAAATTCCCGAAAACATAAAATTCACTCTCTTAACAAATTTCAAATACTAAAGTCAATAGAAAATTCCTTGATTTAAAACAATATAAAAATTCCAAGCTCAAGATAACCAAAGTAAATAATTCCGAAAACCGACGTAACAATAAATCCTCAATTTGTCAAATATAAAACCCAAGAAATTCCAGTGCGGTTGAATCACCTCCTTTTCAGGGAGAGCTAATGCTTGTTGGGTATTTTGGTTTGACACTGCTTCACACCCAAAAAGAAGCGAGCTACGTCTGAGTTAAACTTGGAGATGGAAGTCTTCTTTCGTTTCTCGACGGTGAAGTAAGACTAAGCTCATGAGCTTATTATCCTAGGTCGGAACAAGTTGATAGGATCCCCTTTTTTACGTCCCCATGTCCCTCCCGTGTGGCGACGTGGGGGCGTAAAAAAGGAAAGAGAGGGATGGGGTTTCTCCCGCTATGCCAAAGATTACCGTATACAAAGATTACCGGACGTTGTCCCGTCCCAAATTCAATACTCAAAGACCTTTAATTTAAAATATAGCCACCAATGTCCCACAATTAAACCGGGACCCAAAAACATGCATAACTTTGAATATAATTTAAATTCCAATAACCTCATAAAATATTCTATCCAAGATTTCAAATATCATTAAAACTCCATAGTCAAAGCGACTAATTTTATATGCATAAATTTTCCGATAATTCCCTCAAAATCAAATCCAAGACTTAAACAATATTTGCAATCTCAATCATCAAGATAAATCATTTCATATGCATTGCAATTCGTTCTTTAAAAATATGCTCGTTCAAAACAAATGTCCACTCACAACAAGTCCACGCTGCTCAATCCTTAGAGAGCTTTTCTTCTGGAGTACGTGAAGCAAGAGTACCTATTTGAGAGAATAAACGGGCTTAATTAATACGCGTACCCAACAACAAGCTTTAACTCAAGACGCTAGTTTTCGGGTCTCAAAGTAAGTGTACACGACTACCGGGAAGTTTCTAGAGTTAAACTACGCTCTTCAACATGTGGGACCACCTCGGAAGACTCACGGTCAACCGATTGGTCAAACTTTCCGAATAGGTCAACCAGGCCTCCGGGGCCCACGACCTTTGATTTCCGATCCGAACATTCCTAAATGTTCAACTAGGTTTACTAAACACGTCCTGACATTTTGGTCTCGATCGAGTGGTCGGAACTGCGCCAATCACACGACCGGACGGTAACCAGGTTACCTAACCCTAGGGTTAATGATTCGGAGAATCCGGGACTCCGATTCTTGATCCATTTGTTCCTACATGATCCTAGAGATACGGGAAACAACATACTTGGAAATGGGACCGATCTGACTGGCCGAACATATCGAACCCGGATAACGCATAATGGGCGTAAATCCGTTCTACTGTCAAACGATAACCAAATTGGAATCCGAACACACCTACGTGCTCAGGACGACATGGGGAACATTTTAGGACACAATGCACCACCACAACAGTGCCCCGGAACCCACCGGAATTGGGTGTGCATAGTAATTCCAGTGACCGGAAAAACTCCAAACCAAGGGTCAAAACTTCAGGTATAGGTTCAACTCAACAAGTGGAGCATTTTATTCAACTACGACAACACCTAGTTTGGCCGGCAAGTGGCCGGAAATTCAACTCAAAAACCGGCCTAATATGGGTTTCTAAATCGAATAACCTAGGGTTGAAACCGATCTACAATACCTACATAAATGGATAGAGCATGAAGAGTAGATGAAGTTTCATACCTCACTCGACCGAAACGGTTGCCGGAGTCGCCGGAAAACTCGTCGGAAAGTTCGATAACCATATAACTTTCAGCCACTCCAGTTTAAAATCTGTGGGTTTTCAAGCTGGGATAACGGCTAGGATAGATAGAGGAGGAAGAGACGAAGATTTAGGAACTGGAATCACCTGAATCGGACGCCGGACGGAGGAGAAATCGCCAGTCAAAGTGACTGGTCTGTGAAGGGAGAAAAATGAGAGGGAGAGATGAAGAATCGGGGAAAAAGAAGAGATCCGCAGGCACTGTAGCAATTTTACTGTAGCAGTATTGTAGCCGATACAGTAAAATCTGAAATTCGTTATTTTTTTTTTCTAATCGCTTCTCGATCGTTACAACTCGGAATTCAGTGTACCGCATATCCACGAACTTGGATCGATGAGTCGGACGCAACGGCGCAACTCAATTTCCCAAATTCTTTTCAGAAATTTTACAGTGCCTAAAATACCCTTAATCCCAGTGGCAAAACTGTAATTTCACCAAAATTATTTATTTGACTAAACAATTGGGATTGAATAGTGAAATCGGGTCAGGGATGTTACATAGTAAATATTGTTGTGTGCGAAAGATGCACTGTTTTTGGATGCCATATTGTTTGGTTTTATGAATGCTTGGCTTTGGTTCTCCAAAGTTTTGAGGGTATACGCCTGCGGGCATTATCCTCGGCGACCTGAGAGTGAAATGAGCATAGTGACTTCCTTGGGTTTCGATTCCCTAAACCTCCGAAGGGGTTATGCGGACAGACTTTACCAATACCCTACGCGTGAGGTATAATCGATGAGGTGTAACCGTTGAAGTAGACATTCTTGATACCATACCAGGTAAGTTGGTTATATTTTTGTTTCTAGTAAGTGTAGTTGGCCTTAAATGATCGATTGTCAGACAAGTATATTTGGACCCCGAAAAAAATGTTTACGAAAATTGCTTGATCATGCCAATTGGTTTTGGATCCACAATAAATAGATACGGTTTGTGTATGTGCATATTCTTTCATTGATTTTGAAATAAATCTATGGCCATTACTATTATTATTATTATGTTCATTATTTATTTTTGAAACCTGGCCGGGAGCCTTCTACGGGGCAAATGAACGTATGTGATGCTCACCTCTACTCTTGTTGTAGATTCCTTCCGCGAGTGACATCTTGGTGTGATATTCTCACTTGTCAGTATTTGGCTCAAGTCTCAAGTTGTTGTTAGGTTGTGAATCCTATTCTTCACAGTTGATCATGTTTCACTACATATGTATAAACTTGAATTCTAGATGGTTGGTATATTTTCATTATTGGTTTGTAAAACAATTTCTAAAGTTGTTGATACTAATCCATGACATATGGGGTTGGTTTAACTCTCAACTAAATTTGTATAATATCATAAATTATTTTTCCGTTGTTATTAAGCACTATGATCCAACCCGTTTTAATTTTATTTATAAGGCTTAGCGTATTTTGGGAATCTTAGGAGTATAACCTTCGGACTTAGGTGCTATATTTTCGGGTTCCCCAAGGTATGTGCTGCTGTCACATGTCTCGATTTTGGGGCGTGACAGTATGGATAAGCACCAATAGGTTTTGTCCTTATATAAAGCCATCTCCAACCCATGAGGCCAAACCCAAAATATCCCAAATTTTAACCCAAATCTTCTCCCAACCCAAGAAAATGAAGGGTCTAAAATTTGGAAAAACCCAAACTTGGGGCCAAATAGCAGTCCAGCTATTGCCTAGATTGGAAAAAATTTCAATGGAGCCCACTCAAGCTGACTCAGCCATGTGCAAGGAATTGTGAATGGGGCCTGCGCTGCTGTTGTTGTTGGGTGACTGACGCAGATGGGCTGCCATGTGTCTCGCCATGGCAATGTTGTCGTTGGAATCCAACGGCAACAATTCAAACATTTTTTTTAATATTCTAATAGTAACCCAAATCAATTATCTAAATTAAATCCATGCTATTTTAATGGTAAAAAAAAAGATCTGACGGCTGAAATTTAAATCTAACGGTCAAAAAAATATTTGAAATTAATGTAAATCAGATCCAACCCCAAAACTAACTCCAAACTTTATACATACCCACCCATTTCTCAAAAAATCTACCATAAACATTTTTTCTATTTCTCAATTTATTTTTCCTTTGTCAATTTCATCAATCTCCTTTCATTCTTGTTGAAGATGTTCACAAAATCTCAATTCTTTTGGAATGAAATTATATTTGTGAAATTTCAATTGTTTTAGGTCAAATTGTTCAAAAAATGAAATTATGAAAAAAAAAAAAGATTAAATGAAGAAAAGTGATCCATATTAGACTTCAACTATTCTTAAACAATTTACTAAAGTTGCGGACTTAAAATTTGAGTTTGGAGAGTTGAGGGAATAACGGTTTGAGTCTGGTCAAAATCCAAATGGTTATTTTTTGGAGGAGAAAAATTTAGATTTTGCCCCAAATGGATTGGAGAAGAGTAACTATAGGTGCTAAACCCAAATGGGTAGGTCCGACCTCATAAGGGTACAACTCTTCTATATAGTATACACTGAGTTGAGATAGAAGGTGTGAGCATGTATGTAGGTCATGCCTCATATCACGATATGGTATGATGTTTGGAACTTAGGATTCCTTGGTGAATCCTCTGTTTAGTTGTACTTTTGTTTATATAAAAAAATCAAGATAGGATGAAATTACTACAAAAAGTTAATCAAGATTAGATGAAATTTGATCATTCAAAATCATTGCAGACAAAGCCAATCTTTGAAAAATATTGATGAACAGATGTTGGTAGTTCCAATTACCTAAAGACATAGGCCATGGAAAACAAAATTTTGAAAAAGAAAAATAAGAGAAAATACTTTAAAAGTTTTCCATTTGATTTTGACATGAATGGATGAAGATTAGATCGATAGATGGTGTTCAATAATGTCAGAAATGACCAATAGACAATATAGTACAAGTGTCCCCTCCCAGGAAATGACGTGGACAAAATATGGCCAAACTGATGTGTTTGGTGGGTAAACAAGGTGTGTGGCAACGTAACCCTCCAACAAGTACTACAAATTCTACAAATTCTAAAATTTTAAAAAAAAGTACTACAAATTCTAAATTAAAAATTAAAAAAAAGTATTTTGGTTTTCTGAATCTCTGCTTGGCTGGCTGGCTCCACACTCTAAACCAGCCGAGCCTGCCAAAAAAATTTTGCTTGTTCATTTTCAGTGTTCTGTTGTACACGTAACACATCTTCATCCTTATCCGCGACTCTGTCTGACTTGTTCTTCTTTGGTCTTTTGTTCTTTTTATTTATTTATTTTCTTTTTCTCCATGAGAAAGGAAAATATATTTCATTCCACACCCTATAAAAGTTTTCTATTAACAACAAAAAAATAAAAACAAAAACAAAACTGGGTCTCAGAGTGCAGCTATTCTTCGGAATAATGATTTTTGTTGATATTTACTTTCATAAATTATGTGCACAAGAGCAAGATATTGCATATTCAAATTAATTGGGATAAAATGAATGGGGACGTTAGTTAAATTGGCAGGCGTTTGATGTGCTTCCAAGTGGTCAAGATATTTACAATGAATAAAGGATATTTTAGCAGTTTTTTTTTTTATAATGAAAAAGTGCCCATGTATCTCAACAAATCTTGGATTGAGTATCATGCCACATTCAAAGTCAACATTGTGTGGGAGGACCAGATCCTAGAAAGAAAAATAATAATATAATATAGAATGTTTTGTTTTTTCATGGATTATATCAATATTGTGTTGCTCTGTGTGACCAGAACATTACTTTTCTATATTCTTTTTGTTTTATGACATATTTTCCTTCCTAGATATCCATTCACATTCCCCTAGTATGTTGGAAAAGAAAAGTAGAATGAAGAATCTGACATATTAACATTACAACTATGAGTAACTATATAGTTCTAGAATCTTCTCACTTTGGTTGGTCCCTCTATTTAGTTTTTGGATTTCATACTCCTCCAATTTTTTTTTTATACAAGCGATAATAATTTTTAAGTCCAATCTTATTGAATAAGAATGGCAATAAAAGAAATAATTGCCAAGTACAATGTCCTTACAATGTAACTGTTATGCACATATTGCATCATAATTAACCATACATTGCATACACTCATACATATGGTGCGTTATAACTCCATTTAATACACCTTACCTTGTGAAAAATAGAAAAGACATCTACTATTCTAAATAGACAATGAATATGTTCACGCAGAAAAAAACATACAATGAATTATATAAAATTTTGGTGTTATTATATAAGTTTGATGTTACAGTTAGACCCCTTCGTATTGGTACTATTGTATTTATATTGACCCTTGTAGTTGTCGGTGTTTGCATATAAATTATGAATACAATCTTTCGGCTTTGACAAACAGAAATATATAAAATTTTTAAATGAATAAACAAAGAAAAAGAGAAGAAAAGAAAAGTATAAAAAGAGAAGGGCTGATTGGAAAAGTGCAGGTCAATGGGTCCCTCCCTTATTTGATCAAGGCTTGGAGCTCACAGATTGTGGCTGTGGCTGTCTTGGCTGAGCAGAGTGCTAAGCCTAGGCTTTCAGATGCTCTTTGCTCTGCTCCCCATCTTTTAAAAGCTTTTCTCATTTTTGGGTTTAATTGCTTCATCTGTCACACACACTTTCCTCAACCTCACACCACTCTCTGTTTCTCTCTCTAACTCATATCTTGCAGCTTTGACTTCCATCTCTCCCTCTGGATCTCTGCCTTCAATTGCTCGCTGTGTCAAAGTCCTACCATCTTCACCTTTGGAGGTAACTTGGGCTTAAATTCTCTCTTTTGGTTATTTCAACAAATAATAAACTTGGTTGCAATTGTCTGTGTAAACGTTGGAATTTTGTGTTCCTGCGTTAGCAAAAATGAAAAAGGAGGTTTCTTTAGTAACCCAAAAGAGTTTTCTTTCTCCTCAATTACTATCTGGAAAAAAGAATGTGAATTTTGTACTATAAATTTGAAATCTTTATATCCATGAGGATGGGGGTATGGATTTACAGGGCTTGAACTTTTCATGTTTGGTATACATATGGTGTTGTGATTTTTCAGGTGATTTCTGATGAGCCATTGAAATAAAGTTGATAAAAAACAATTTGGACAGAGTGTAAAAGTTTACGTGTCATGTCTGATCGGGTTGCACGATCATTTCATGGTAGTGAAGGAACAAGTGAGCGAGCTTCATATCCTTGTGAATCTGTTTGGATGGCTCATTGGATGTGCACAAGTTGTAAGTCAGAAACCAAGGCATGTGGTCATGTATCAATTCACTATGAGGATGCCCAACAAAACATTCATGATTTTAAGAAGCATGCCTTGTTTAGAGGGTTTGGAGAAGTAACTGGACCCAAAAGAATAAAAAAAATCAATGAGGGTTGTAGTCTGACAGAGAGTTCAAAGGAAACAAGGAAAGAGAAATGGGAAGGCCAGTCCTTTCCAATGTTCAGTCTTCCTCCAAAGACTAGTTTGGCAAAACAGGACCAGCAAAATTCTACTGTCCATGCTGGTGTACTTAGTGAGAGTAATTCACCTGCAATACCTGCCTGGGCTCTGCAAGCCACCCCACCGCTTCCGGGGCGGCAGGTGAAATATCATAATTTTCTTGAGAACAATAGCCTAGCTGTTTCTGAGTCATTTCCAGATGAATCAATGAGATCAGATACTAAAATTGTGCTACATCAATTTAAGGGTGGGAGCACTTCTTTGCCTTCTTTCATGTGTAGAGAGGAGGAAATTAATCATTCGAACTCTCTTCTAGCACCTCGACAAAATGTCAAAAATACTGATAATCACTCAAGTTCCACATTGTTGGCTCATGAGAAGAATGTCAATGGCAATTCCATCTCTAGGAGATCAGAAGGTTCATTGGTGAGGCAGAATGATGCGGTTTTGTTACAACCTGACCCCTCCACAAGCAGTAAACAGAAACCAGATTTTGTTGGTAAGAATTTCTGGGAATCGCAAAATCAGTCTGGTATTAGTTTGCTTCCAAGCCGCAGCAGTCCCCCAGAGGTGACCAAATTGGAAAATTTATATCAAGGATACTGTTCTCTGCCAAGCCTTCAGCGTTCTGTGCATAACATGGATACAATGAGAATATGTGCTACAGTCAACGCAGAGGAAGAATTATCTAGAGGTCCTCCCAAGTTTTCAAACACAACTGACCATTTTCTGTTCTCAAAAAAGACTGGTGCTAACTTGTCTGGAGGAGCTCAAGTGTTTGAACAGTCAACTGTATCAAAAAAATTGAAAGGAAAAGCTTCCAGTGAGCTCTCTGGTTTTTCTCCAGAGTATGTTCTCCCTGTTCAGCCTGGATTCAAGCTGCTACCTTACAGGAGCTCTACAGACAGTGAAGCAGAGGAGGATGGACGAGATGTCAAGGCTCCTGCTGTCGAATCATCTTCTGAAACAGATATTATGAGCATGGATGCTTTCCAGGATAACCTTCTTCCTGGTATTGACACACTCCATCTCATATATTTCAGGACTCTCAACTTAGTTGAACATCATTTACACCATGTTATATGTATAGGCTATTTGGGTTTTACAGCATCATGCTTAAAATTAACATATGTTTCAGAAAGTAATTATCAAGTTCATAGAGTAGCAACATATAATAAGTCTTCTGTGTTCTGCTTTATTATGTCTTTTGGCTAATGATTCTGCTTGTTGTATCAGGTGTGGTGGCGTCATCCCCGTCAGATAAGGTAACTCTTACTAATTTTGTTTTTGTGAATAATTTGTTGAATCAGTATTTGTCCACCCAAAACACCTTAAATGTTGCCTTCCAAGTAAATTGACCTTTTAAGGATCAACTATGTTGGATTGAATCTGATAACATATTTAGCCTAACACTAAATGGGAACCCATTTCGATTTTTGAATTTTGCAGCATGTTGAGAGTGGCGAGAAGTCACCTACATCTCGATCAGCCTTCACTTCAAGCAGAGAAGAGATTGGAGCTAGACTTCCTTACACAAAATTACTTGACATAAATCAGGTTGCACCTTTTGCAAGTTCAGCAGAAGAAAGGGAGACAAGCACTTCAAGAACCCTGAGTTTGGATGTGGAACATCTCCTTTCCCATGTTGAGAATCCCACAAATTCAAAATCCAGTGCATGTCCAGAAGGACCTCAGGGAGCAGAGCCAAGCAGCAGGTGGGTTAAACGTCTCAAGTTGAGTATTGAGCAGTCTGCTCATGGTACAACAAAAAGCTCAAAAATGGGAGAAGCCTCTTCACATGAAAAAGGCAACAAATTTTCTAACAGGATTATGAAATGCGGTATAACTAGTTCACAACCTGCTATGGGCAGATTTATTGGTAAAGAACAGATGGCATCGGATCAAACTGCAACTTTATTAAGAAATGGCGAGTCGTCTTCTATTGACTCTGGGGCGAAAATTCAAAATATAACACTCTCACATCCTTGGATTCAGAGGTGGTCTAATAAAATAGCATCCCAAAAGAAGTCTGAAGCAGTGGTTGTTTTTAAGTCGCAATGTTTGAAGGCAAAAGTAGATGAATTTCAAAAGAAGCAGTTTCCAAGCATTGCTGCTATGGCACTCATGGGAAAGGCCATGAGTGGTTTCCATCCATGTGAGTTTTCAAACAAGGGGTCATTTGTGGTTTGGAATACCAAGGGATTTTAAATAAATGTCATGCATCTCTGGAAAGAAGAGTAGGGTATACAAAGCATGGGATGATGGCAGTCGAACTGTGGTTAGCATTGGCTTGACGAAGATAAAGAATGTGTTGTCCATCTACGAGAATCCATGATGAGGGCTGATTGTGGAGTTATATATTATGAATGTTGCATCGGTATGTATCCAACTTATAATGTTTTTTTTCCTTTTCTTTAGAGAGTAGGTGGCCAGTAGGATTAATTAGAGGCTCTTGTTTCTCGAGTATGGCCACTACAATGGAAAAATTATAGAATACTACCGTAGTATGGCCACGTGGTACATCTTGTACATGTGTTATAATATGGGTGGACGACGAGGTTTATTTTCCCCCTTTTAGGGTTTATTTTCCCCCCTTTTAGGGAATAATATCTACAAATATCCACTAATATTATAACACGTGCACAAGATGTACCACGTGGCTTGTCAACTTCTTTTACTTAATTTGAGTAATTGGAAAGCACTGTCCTAGATGTGCTCCTTTTGTGACAAGACCGGTCCCGGATTCTTCTTTTGGAATCCATGACGAACCATGTTCATGTTCGGCATTTAATCAATGCCAGGCCCACATACTAACATAACTCTTTCATTCTTGATTTAAACAAAATTTGGACAGAGACTTCTATCGAAATTTCAGCAGTCTCCCAAGAAAAATGAACATTTCTCAAAATTTTCACCTATAAAAGAAACACATTTAAAATCCCATTTGGTAGCACACACAATTTTTTAAAAAAAAGCATCCGGCAGTAAAATTTAACTTTATAAGGGCAATATCAAAGTAATTATAGGATTTTTTAGTTTACACAAAAAAGGAAGTTCGAAAAGAAATATATACAATTAATATCCTACAAATAGTGGCATGTGCTGTAAGCAAAGACGGAGCTACTATGGGGTCAAACGACCCCATGGAAGCCATGGAACTAGTATTGGAGGTCCACTTGAGCTGGTTGTGTGATCCCATGAATGCCCTCCAAGTGCTCAACCTTTGGCTTGAGAGAGGAAGAAGAAGCGAGCAACGACGCTGGAGGAAGAAAAAGAAGCGAGCAGCGGCGCTGGAGGAAGAAAAAGAAGCCAGCGTTTTTTTTAAAAAACTCTTTGGGCAAAATAAGGTCGTTTTGGCCCAAGGATGACCTAGCCAAAACGAAGTCGTTTTGGTCTAGGCCTTTTACAAAAAAAATTAGAATTAGTCCCTCAAATCAAATGCCACCCGGTGCACTCCTCCAAAATCGCCCAAATCATTTTCTTCTCAAGTCTCAACCCTAACCCCCAAATCCTTAACTCCCATCTCCTTCATTGTTGCCGACGCCGCCGCTTCCACCACCTGAGCTATCTTCATTGTATAATTGTGAAATTTCACAAAACAAGTTAGTTCTAAAACTCTAACTCCTAAGCCTAACATAATGTTATGTATGATATATTTAATTGAATTTATGGGTTGATTATATATTTTTGATTTATAGGATTTTGTTTGTTGATTTGTTGATTAATTGGTTATATTAGGTTGGTTTATGAATTTTTTTGGTGGTTAATTCTTAATTGGTATAAATTTTGTGTGTTCTTTAATTAATGTGAGTTATTATTTTGATTAATTTATGTGTGGAATTATGGAACGATTTTTTACAAGAAAGTCATCATCTTCATTGGTTAGTTCAGAGAATGTGGGTAGTTCAAGAACTTCAAATTCAACACAAAGTGGGTTAGATGAGATTTTGGCCAATCTTCAGGCAGACCTCGGACTAAGAAATCATATGATTGATTATGATACTAATATTAGAGATGAGGTCCAAAGAGCATATCTACAAAAAGGACCTTGTCAACCTAGAGGTCATTCTTTCCCACAAACTAATATATTAGGAATTAATCGACGCTTCATTCTCAAATGGTTTGATGAATTTGATTGGTTGGAGTACAGTGTATCTAAAGATGCTGCATTTTGTCTTTATTGCTATATCTTTAAATCCAATTTTGAACAAGTGGATAATGAAGCCTCCACTGGAGACGAATTTAGGAATTGGAAGAAAGGGAGAGAAAGAATGAAGGTGTACGTTGGATCGGTTGGCAGTGTTCATAATAAAGCTAGAGAAGCTGCTACAAATTTGATGAATCAAAATACACATATTGAAACGGCTGTGAACAAACACTCCGAACAAGCTCATATGTCTTATCGAGCATGCTTAATTGCATCAATCAAGTGCACTAAGTTTTTGTTGCGACAATGTCTTTCTTTCGTGGCAATGATGAAAGTGTCACTTCAAGTAATATGAGAAATTACTTGGAGCTATTGCAATTCATCGCAGACAATGATGAAAAAGTTAAGAAAGTTGTGTTGGAAATGCTCTGGGGAATTTCAAGTTAGTAGCTCCTAGCATTCAAAAAGATATTGTCAATTCATGTGCCCTTGAAACACTTGATGTTATCATGAGTGGTTTAAAAGATAGATTCTTTTCTATATTGGTGGATGAAGCACATGATGTTTCAGTAAAAGAGCAAATGGCTATGGTGTTGCGTTATGTGGATGACAAAGGGCATGTAATTAAAAGATTTGTGCGGGTATAACATGTTATCGACACCACTTCAAGTTCACTAAAGGATACCATTGACACATTCTTTTCTTCCAACGGTTTGAGCCTTTCCAAGCTACGGGGACAAGGTTATGATGGAGCTAGAAATATGAGAGGTGAGTTGAATGACCCTAAAACAAAGATTTTGAGAGAACAACCTTGTGCATATTATGTTCATTGCTTTGCTCATCAACTTCAACTAGCACTTGTTGCCGTGGCAAAGAAAAATATTGACATTGCCTCTCTTTTCACGACGGCTAATGGTGTGGTTAACCATGTTGGAGCATCTTGTAAGTGGCGTGATGTACTTAGAGCGCAACTCCAAGAAGAGCTTGTGACAACTTTTGAAAATGATTGTCTTATAACTGTAATAGGTTTGCATCAAGAAACAAGTCTCAAACGTGCCGGCGACACACGATGGAACTCACATTATGGTACCTTAATTAGCATTATTTCTATGTTTTCATCCGTGATTCATGTGCTTCAAATGATTATTGATGATAATCCCAATGATAGTGCCGGTGAAGCAAATAAGTTAATGAGAGAAATGCTTACTTTTGAGTTTGTGTTTCACCTATTCTTGATGAAATCTATTTTGGGACTCACAAATGATTTGTCACAAGCATTGCAAAAGAAAGATCAAGAAATTGTGAATGCAATGGCTTTAGTGAAATCATGCAAGGAAACTCTACATTGGATGAGGAATAATGGGTTTGATGTATTGGTTGATGAGGTATCTTTATTTTGTGACAAACATCATATTGATGTTCCTAACATAGATGAGGCATTCGTGCTTCCAGGGAGGTCAAGGCGTAATGCTCCAATAAAGACAAATCGTCATCATTATTGTGTGAAGCTCTTTATTTATATCATTGATGAGCAAATTACGGAGTTAGATGATCGTTTTAATGAGGTAAACAGCGAGTTGCTTATTTGTTTGGCATGTTTGAGCCCAAATGATTCATTTGTATAAACAAAAGCTACTTCGTCTTGCTCAATTTTATCCTCAAGACTTTTTGGATGGGGATCTTTTCGCACTTGAAGATCAACTTGAGCTTTATATTCATCATGTGTGTTCGAGTACTGATTTCTCTAAATTACAAGGATTTTGTGGTCTTGTGAAAAAAAATGGTGGAGACAAGGATGCATCTAGCATTCAATTATGTGTATTTGCTTATTACATTGGCTTTAGTTTTACCGGTTGTAACTGTTTCAGTCGAGATGACATTTTCCGTCTTGAATATTATTAAGGGTCCACTTCAGAACAAAATGAGAGATTAGTGATTGAGTGATAGCTTGCTTGTTTACATTAAGAAAGATGTTTTTGCTTGTATCGAAAATGAAGCTATAATGCTACGCTTTCAAAATATGAAACCTCGTTGTGAACAATTGTAGCATGTAATGTTACTTTTTTACATAAATTATGAATGAAAGCCCTATCGTTTCATTTTCAATGTTTTTTTCATCTTAATTTTTTTTTTGGAACTTTTACACTATGACCCCATGAGGTTGCTCGACGTGGACTGGTTTAAGAAATAGCCTGGGGGGCGCAAAAAATGAAATTGTGAGTGGACAAAAATAAAGTTTATAACATAATTTATACCGGAACATACTAACCCCACCGTTTAAAAAAAAACGATGTAAACCATGCAATGAAAACTATCTTTATATATATACAGTTCGATACTTGAACTTTGTATTCCCATAAATCCACATTATAACAATTCATCCTTTCTTCCGCATCATATTTTTCCAAGACACATGTTGTACCAAGGAATCAACATATATATATAGACACACCCACACATGCACCACATCAAATATGTACCATGGGAAACAATCCAACTTGAGGACTATTTATATTAAACCACAAGGTAGGATCTTGCATTACACATGTGGCTAGGGACAAGCAGTCCAACTGGGGGACTATTGCTTCCGAGCACACACGCTAGAATCTGCATCAAACGTGCGGCTGATCTAGTCACACGCGCAGACTAACATCGTGACACACCTCCCAAAGAGTATGTGTGCCTTGATGGGTCCCAAAGACCAACTATAATTATTTTCCATCATTTCATCATCCATTCCATATCGAATCAGGGGGAGGTACAATAAGTGGTATGTAGTCACATATATCCCATATTTCATAACCATAATAATAATACCCAATTCCCTTATGCATAACCATAATACAACATAAAATCATTAAAACTCCACCACATTCAAATCCATTAAATCAAAATTTAAATCCGATCAAACCATGGTTATGCATGCACTTGACAATAAGAAAAATAATGTATTTTTTATAAAACAAAGTACACTCAGAACTAGTCCGAAGCAAAATCAACCCTTAGATGCTCCCTCCTGTGGAGTATGTGGAGTCTGAGTTCATATTGAGAGAATATAAGAATAATATTAACATTCGAACTGAATCAAACTTAAATTGAAACTTAACTTCCCGAAATTCAAAGCGTGTGCTCAAATTTTAGAAATTCCTAGGGCCATTATAGTACTTTTCGAAGGATGAAACGATCTCGAGAGACTAGTGGTAAACCGAGGGGGCAAACTTTCCACAACGGTCAATTGGGCCTGCGGGGTCCGATTCCCAATTCGAAAGTTCCAAAAGTTTCGACAAAGCCTATTAAACAAGTCCCGAGGGTTTGGTCTCGATCGAGCGGTTGGATCAATCTCAATCGCACGATCGGACGACGATCGGTTTGCCTAACCCTAGAATTATTGATTCGGAATATCCGGAACTCCGATTCTCGATCAACAAGTTCCTATGGGATCCTAAAGGTATGTGGAATAACATAACTGAAAATGAAACCGATCGAACGGTCCGAACCCATCGAACCCGGATATTGCACAATAGGTGCAATATCTATTCAAGAGCCAAATGATCACCAACTTCAAATCTGAGCATATTGTCGTACTTGGGACGACGTGTGAATAATTTTAGGACCAAAAAGGGTCCCACGCGCCGCCACCCACCTCCGGCAGCGGTGGGTGTCTTGAGAAAATTCTAGTGACGGAAAATTCTTGAAACACTAGTCAAACCCTATACCAACATAATCAGACTAACAAGGTGAACATTTCTTATTCTCGGATCATGGCCAAAAAGTGGCCGAAACTAAGAAAATCACTGCCAAAATCGTCAGCCAATTTAAGTGTTTTTTTTTATTAATTTCCAAAACTCCAAAATCGATCATAACTAGATACATAAACAGTTAGAGCACGAAGAGTTGGTGAGTTTCATACTCTGGAACCACTGGCGACGAATAAGGGTTTGGCTCGTTTTCAGTCCAAAATCGCGGCTATTCTTGGAGTTTTGAGTTCGATTGAGGTATGGGTTAGGCAGAGGGGAGGAAGACGAAGAGATTGGTACCAACGACATAGGCCGGACGGTGCCGTTTCGTCAATTGGAAGGTGCGGTTGTCTCACGCAAAGAGAGAGAGAGAGAGAGAGAGAGAGAGAGAGAGAGAGAGAGAGAGAGAGAGAGAGAGAGAGAGAGAGAGAGAGAGAGAGAGAGAGAAATCGGGTATTTTAGGTTTTTTAACAAATTCAAAATTCCCTTTGCATCCTTTTCGTTTTTAGACATTTTCTCAATTGTTACAACTCGGAATTAAGTGTGCTACCAGTCTACAGACTCGTATCAATAAGCTCTAAGCAACTGTGCCACTAAATTCCCCAAATTCATTTCCAAACAAAAAGTGACTAAAATACCCCCACCCTCGAGGACAAAAATATAAAATTCACAAAAAGTAATTAAATAAATAATTATTTGGGACGGGCGTGTTACATTTTGCTTTTCCCAAAATTACTGGAAGGAATCTTCAAGGATCATACTAGTCATGCCCCCAATCTATGCATGCCTGAACAATCTTTTGTTAGTTTTTACATGTTACTATAATCTGGGGCTATTAAATACTTCAATGACTTGCTTGTGGTGGCAAATGGTTCAATTATCATTGAAGTGGCTGGAGGAATCATAAAGGTGAATTACTCTGATGGCCACCCATTAGGAGTATGGTCTGGAGCTACTGATTTAGCTGATGATGCAAGGGATGTTTTCGTAGAGAAGAGCTACGGACAAATGATGCAGAGGATCGCTTCCATCGTGAGCTCAAGCCGCGATGCTCTCCGTCTTGATACACCACAACATCCATAGACTGAGAAGGAGAAATTGTTGATGATCTTCCCATCTGCTTCGTATTAGTAAAAAAAGATGTGAGCAAGTTTTAAAATTCCTGCACCTTCTGATTGGCTGTCTATATACTTTTATGTTGTTTTGGTATTTGGTTGCCCTCCCCAAGTCTTACTTTTTGATTCTTGCTTTAAGGTTCTGTAACATATGCCGTAAATTTTCCTCCATCTTCTTTGGAGAATAGGTTAGTTGTTTAAGAGATCAATGAATTTCCAGTTTTGTAAGGCATGATGGAGACAAGTTTTGTTGATCCATTTGATCAGATGTAGACAACAAAGATATGCCATCCAAATATTTTTCAAACTCCTTTAAGGTCTCTTTCTTCAGTACTGTAGCTAGTGCGAAGAACAAAATCACGCCTTCTCAATATTTCATCCAACTTTTTTAGCACTATTTTTTAAACCATGGTTCTTACAAAATTGTTTGAGCCGCCGGTGCAGATTTGGATCAGAATTCCATAAAGCTCATACAGATGAACATTAGGTACATGCATTGTGTTGATTAATCATTTGGATGTGTTTATTTTGCAGTGATGTTGCTTTTCAATTCTAATTTCTACATCCATTGTAGCTGTTTGCTACTGATAAATAAAGTTCAATATAGTTTTTATTTGTATTACTTCTAATCTATTAAAAAAGTAACCTATGGGCTGATTAATTTAAGAAAAACTTACGTGAGTTTGTTCCTATCACGTTGGAGTGCTAAGTGACAAAATAGTCGAGTTAAAATGTAACATGTGTTCAAATTCAATCAACAGTTTTTATTTCTCAGTAGTTGTGCATCAATGAATTTTCTTGGGGGCAAGGTGAAGAAGAGCTCAAAGGAACTTTGAGGCATTTTATCAAGCAGTTTGCTCCACGCATTTAAAGAAAATATCAAAGAATAATGAGTTGCTAGGACATTTTGATGGGTGGCGTTTTGTTAGTATTTCTTAAACACATGCCATATTAATTGAATTGTTCTACCACTCAACACTATCAGAGTGTTTCTTGATTCCTTGAGGGCTTATAGACTTTACCCTAAAGGTTATATGAGAAGATTAAAATCCCTCACTACTAGAAAAGAAAGCAATAGTCACATTTTTTTACTAACAAAATAGTTTTGGTGACATTTGAAGGGCTAGTCAATGACTTTGGTTACTAGTTACCAATATTTGTGACTAACTATGTAACCCTTTAATGAATTGGTGACTGTTGCTTTAAATACAATAAATTAAATACTAATTTATTATGACTGTCAGAGGAATAATAGAGACTAATAAAATTTATTATGATTGTCACTCATATAGCAATTGTAACCCAATAAAATATTACACTGATAATCAATAAAATATTACAATTGTAATTACATATTTTAAAACTAATAAAATATTATATTTACGTTTCCTTCCAGATCCATCCCACCAACGTGTCAACTTTGTAGCCAAAGGTATGGTGACTTTTAGTTCTCTGAAGTCTTTTAATTAAAGTAAGAAACCAGATCTGAGATCTAAACTTCTTCACTTGTAAAGGTAGCGACTTTCTACCTCTTGTCTCAGTTATTTTCCTTCCTCTGTCATCTCATCTCTGCCTAAGTAGTAAGTACCCAAATCCTCCTATGCTGCGGCTCCATCTTACCCTCTCCTAAGTAGTAAGTACCCAAGTTCCTCAAGATCTTGAAATATTTTGTGGGACTCTTCTTTTCAGAATAGGGTTTTGTCTTTACGACGCTGACAGACAACCATGGTGAAGGTGAAGCCCAACAGACGCTGCCATCAACGCCTTCAGTCTAATATGGGTTGATGATATATCTGAATCTGGGTTGATGATATCAACGCCCAACAGACAACCACCTCCAATTTTTATCCCTTGTTTTAATTTCTTAATTTTCTGGTACTACTGTAAATTTTTTTACTTTGTTTATGTCGAATATGGGTTGATGATATATCTGAATCTGATATGGGTTTTGACTTTGGTTTCTTTTTCTTTGCTATGCTTGTGATTTCAGCTAAGAATTGATTGGATTTTTTCTTTTTATCAACAAGTGATGGGTATTTTGGTTTGGATGTTCTTATCTGGTTTTTGTCACCAATGAAGACTTATACAAGAGCAAAAATGCTGCTGCTATATCATCAGATAAATTTATGTTCCAGAAAAATGCAGCTCCAACAAGAAGCTTGTAAACGGTCATTAGCTAGTTTAGTTAGTAGTGAGGATAACATGAGTTTTAATGGCGTCTGAGAGGGAAGGGAAGGAAGCCTACCTAGCATGCAAACCAAGTTGTTAGAGCTAGTTATTGTGCATTTGTAGGATCAATAGTACTTTCGATTAATAAAAGTCTCTTTGTTTGTCAATATTTTCAACATATATTATCTCATTTGTTAAATGATTTTACTTACAAAAGAAAAACCTAATTAACGAAAAATATAAATGATAAATAATGGTTTAAGTGAAATCCATAATATATTATAAATTAATAAAATATGAGTCTGACATAAAAGATAGCTGAAAAGCGATGAGACATGTTAAAGCAGTCAACTTTTTTTTTTGTCACAAATTATTTTAAATGTGATAAAGAGCTTTAGTTACGGCCACAAATCTCACCAACGCATAAATGGTAACTGTACCTTGACTACTAGCATTAGACACGAAAAAAATGTGACTATTAGTGGCAATAGTCACCAATAAAAAGGTGACCACTGCTCACTTTTTTTGTAGTGCCTAAATCAAACCTTCAAAATCAAAAATCCTAATTCCTAACAACAATTTGAAACAATTTAAGAAGAGACGGAGGTTTTTTCTGTTCTCATGAAAGAGAGAGAGAGAGAGATTACCAAGAAAAAGGGAGTAGAGAGAGAGAGCGTGATAGAGAGAGGCGTGCGAGAAAGAAGAGAAATTACGTCTCTAAGAAAAAAGGTTGGAGAGAGAAAATTCTTTTATTTTATTTTTATGAGAGATAATAAAATTAATGATTGTCTATTTAAAAAATTAAAACTACTTGTCATGTGAGGTTTAATCTCAATCATTAAAAGTGTAGTAATCTAATGACCCAAAAATTGTATCAAAAACGTAATGTCACTCATCCGCCCCCATATATGTATAAAATGTTTTTTTTCTACATTCGAAGCATTGGCTGTTGGGTGTTGGAGCCACTTCAAGCATTGGCCGCTTAGTGGTCCGCAAGCTCATGGTCAGAGACTCCGATGCTTTGATTTTTTTTTTCCTTCATTTGGTTTTTGGGTTTGTGGGTTTTGTTTTGTGTAATAACGGGTTGGGTTTTGTGATGGTGAATTAGGCTCTGGTGAGGAAGGCTGGTTAGGAAGTGGTGGACAAATTGCACACCTTCAAGGGCAGGCTCTCTCAAAGGTACCTACTTTTGGTATATCATTTACTTCATGTTAGCCTGCCTATTAGTAATGCATGTATTAATCAATTTGGAACAAATAAGTTTTTTTATTTTTTTATTTTATGTATTCAACAACCGTGAAATTTGAACAGATATGAGAATGAGTTGTCGGGGTGGACATATTCGTGTGCACGGCAAACACTGTTTTATCAGTCATGGCTTATGAGTACCCACCAGAGAAGCTGAGTGTGTATCTCTCAGATGATGGAGGGTTAGAAATTACATACTATGCCCTCTTGGACGCTGTTGAGTTTGCCAAACACTGGATAGCATATATTGCAAGAATACAATGTGGAGCCAAGGTCATCTGATGCTTTTTTGGTCTCAGTACCTGATGACGCAGTTGAAGATAATCAGGCTAAAGATTTCGTGGTTATTTATGTAAAGGTACTAATATAAACAATTGAATTAATTTTCAGATATTTTTGTGGCTCAACTTTAGGTAGGCCCATCACAAACATTTGCGTTCGGTAACGTTTTCAAGGGTTGTTTTCATTTTCAGAAAACAAAAATGAGGCAAAAACGCATTTGATAGCCCAAAAATAGAAAACATTGAGAGTGTTTTCATAAAATGAAAACAAGTTCATGTGTACTTGTAGAAAACAGAAAAAAGTTGTTTTCATTCTCATGGGAAACATTTTCATAAAAATAACTCACATTATTATTTCAAATTGTACTACCAGACACGTTTTCATTGTTTTTGTTTTGTGAAAATGTTTTCTAATTAATTTACCAGACGCATTTTCATTTCCTGAAAATGCAAATTCGTTTTCTTGTTTTCATTCTTTGAAAATATTCTACGAAAACATTCTCCGAAAACGTTACTGAACGGTTTAATCTGCCTTATGAAATTATTAAAACTAGCCTCCCTCTCACGCGTGTGGGAGGTTTTTTTCCCTTCACACGCGCGCTACTTACAATTTTTCTGTTTTTTAGTTTGCAATTGTATTTTTATATATGGGTATTTTATCACCCGTATTTTTCTAGGCGTGTGTCTTTTTTTTGTAATCGCACATAAACTGTTTGGATGCATGTCTAAAAAATATGGGTGATAAAATACCAGTCCACAAAAATACAATTGCAAACTAAAAAAACATAAAAATTGTAAGTCGCGCGTATCGCGTGTGAAGGAAAAAAAAGCCTCCCACCCGCGCAAGAGCGGGTGAAAGGAGGCTAGTATATATAATGTTTTTTCTACATTCGAATCCTAAATTATAAGCACCCTCGTCTCTTAAGGTATAGACAATCCAATAGGGTTGTAGTTTAGTGACATTACCAAAAGGTATTATAGAGTTAATGCTGGTTAAAAGGCAAAGATTTTTATTTTCTTTTGGGAGAATTTCACTCACACCCTGAGATTAGGCATAATTATAGTCAGACTTCACAGGTTTGATTTATTGCAGTTAGACCCCCAAAATCTAACAAAGTTAACTTAACAGTTAAGGGGTAATAGTGTCTTTTTACTGAATTTGAATTAAATATTCATTAACAAACTTAAAACTTAAAATTTAAAATCTAAAAAAAAATGAAAAAAAGACACTATTCGCAAATTTAAAATCGTGTTTGATTTGCGAATTGTATGCGGTCGTGGTCGTGTTCGTGTGATTTGCAAATTGTAGCGGGTCGTGTGCGAATTGTAGCGGGTCGTGTTCGGGTGAAACGGGTCGTGTCGTGTGAAGGCAATGAAGTTAAACCAAAAAATCACACAAAGAAGGAAGAGAGAGAATTGAAGAAGGAAGGAAGGAAGGAAAGAAGGAAGGAGAAATAGAGAGAAATTCGCAATATTTGATTTCTGTATTTCTTAATTTTTTTAAGCTACAATACTATTACATTTTATACTTGTTAAGTAAAGCTTAACCGACTAACTAATATAGCTATCTAACTAATTCACATACACTACTAACAACCAAGGTCTAAAATATTGATGGTTTCGGAAATATTGATAGTCCAAAACACGGAAATTTCGATGGAAATATCGGGATATTATCGATATCGATAAAAATTGAATAAAAACACGGAAATTGTAAGAAAATCTTGGAAATTTTTATTAAACTTTGGAATATGTTTATTTAGCCAATTATCAATTAGTTTATCACAAAAATTGGAAGAAAATGCATTGCATAATGGGTTTTAACTTATTTAAGTTGATTATATAGCGAGTTGACAAACACTGTGAGTGTAGAAAATATGTAGTAATTAATGAAAGAAGATCAAACACACCATAATAATTCATATAATGATTTACTACAATATTTTACACTTTATACATTGCATGGTAAGATACATGAGTGACTTAGTACCACATAGAGTTCCTCTTAGGTTCAAAATTTTCACTATCTTCATCATCTCTATGTGTTGAGTAAGTGTATTGTGAAGAGTAGTCATCAAATGATAAATCCCCAAAATAGTTTTGCATGTAATTGTTAACATGCCACCCATATGGATCCGAGATTGGTTGACGTTGCCCATAAGCAAAATCATTTGAAGATTGGGTATTATAGTGATATTTTCGATATTATAGCGATATTTTGACCAAATATTGCTGAAGTGTGAGAGAAATTATCGACATCGATATTTTCCGATATTATTGATATTTATATGATATGTGTACGGAAACGTTCAAAATATCCATGACCCGAAAAAACGATAATATCTTCGATATTTCATCGATATTATTGATATTTTAGACTATGCCAACAACTCACGTGCCTTGCACACCTAACTCACTAACTGTTTACAATGATATCAATAGTTAACATTTTCCCGACCCTGTTACATTCCCTAATCGAAGATGATTACAATGTTGTGTTAGACTTGGCATTCATGTCATGTTAGCAGTGTTCGTGTCAACCCGTTTTTCTTAACGGGTTGACACGACACGACCCATTAAGAAAATGAGTGGAAAATATCAAACACGAGCACAAACCGCTACAATTCGCAAATCACACGACACGACTTGTTTCACCCATTAAGACAATAAACTTTAAAAAAAAGATTAAAAAAAACTATTTGAACAAATTTTAAATGCAAATAGTACATGCCCAAAAAGATATCACTTTAGACAATATAAAAATGAAGTTTAAATCTCATCTCGAAACAATACATGCCCAAAAAATCAATATCATTCCAAACAAAAACTAAAATTCTTGAACTTAATCCAAACTTCAACATCAATGAACATGATCCATGATAACAAAAGGAAAAGGCAAAACAAGTTTTTGGGGTACTTTTATAATGTTACATGCTTATTTTCTGCGACAAAGTAACATCCATGAACATGATCCAAATTTTTACATTTCACCAATTGCAATTTTCCTCGAAGAAAAAAAAATCATAGACAATTATGAGAAAAGTATACAATTATTGAGAAATATTATATTGATAAAATATCAAGTACTCATCAATCTCCAAGAGAAATACTATTGGAGATTTGTCCTGATCTAATATCTTTGACAAGTAAGTTTGAAGATATCTTCACTAAAGCTTTCCACAATAGCACTCTCTTCCTCCATAGCTAAACATTGAAAACCCAAAAGTTACAAAGCATTCACATAATGAAAAAAAAAACAGAAAAAAAACACTAGTTTTAAGTTATATAAAATTTACCTCCCTTGCCAAAAAGCCAATCTCGAGTACACAACTAAGCTTGAACAATTTCAAGCAATAATGAACTACAATATTGATCTAGTGCTACCACCAATACTAAAAGAGGATTCTGATGCAACCATAGAAATTTGAATTCTTAACACGTCAGGAGCTAGATCTGAAAGTATCGGATAATGAAAATGCTCCATTTGCAACCAAGAAAGAACATCAATGTCTTGCTTTCTATCTAGTCTTTACGCATCCAAAAACTTATGCAATTCATTTTTCCTACTTGAACTTGGACCATTTTTGTAACTATTATCAAAATCCTACATCATACAAAATGAAACGTACAAATATTAGAACTATGCATCATTGTAAATGCAAATATATAATATGCAACAATAAATATAAAAAAGAAAATAAGTTTAGGTTGCCTAAAAAACGGTGTCTCCACCTTCCATGTGACTAGTCGTCTCATTCATTCCATAATTCAAATTAACAAAATGAGATAAACTTTCTGAGTACACATAAAAAAGAGATGTCAATGTGTCTCTAACACACTTAAATTCTTTAGAATCCTTACCATGAAGCTTGGTATAAGCCCACTCTACAAAATGCAACTTATAACGAGGATCCAAAATAATTGCAATTGCAAGAATTAATTTGTACTATGACCAATACTTCTCAAACTTCAAGTTTATATTGGTTCCCATCTTGTTCATGAAACCATCATTATCTTCCATGGCTGCCTTGATTTAGTGTTGGATTATGAACACCTTAGGGCAGAATAATTTGATGTGGGGTACTTTATCCTAGAAATATATCAATTCCAAACTAAAAGTCAAACAAATTTATTACCAAAATAATTAAGAAAGACATTCGTACCTTGAGAGAAGATTTGGCAAGGGAAGATCTTGGAACACAGAGACATAGGTGAGATAGCAAGAAGAAGAAGATGAGGTTGTTGAGAGAGGCTTTTGAAAGAGAGAAATCGAGAGAGAGATTGCAAGAAGAAGGAAAAGATGAGGTTGAGAGAGAGAGAAAGCTGCGGAGAGGAAACGCTCTTAGACTCAGAGACGAAGCGGAATGAAAAGAGATGCTAGGGTTAGGAGGGATTTGTTAGAATTGAAAATTATAAAATTACCCATGTTTAACGGGTTGGTTCGTGTATTCACGAATGAGCACCGAAACGACTCGTTAGCTTAACGGGTTGCTAACGGGTCAACACGATATCAACACGACACGATAACTTAGACCCAAATACGGAATTTTTTATGCGAATTTGTGTCGTGTTAATGGGTCATGTACAATATTGTCAGTTGTAGTTGTGTAAGTATAGGACTATGTAAAGCCTTTGTGAACACATCTGCTAGTTGCTCTTCTGTAGGAACATATTGTACAAGTAAATCTTTCTTCTGAACTTTCTCTCTCACAAAATGGTAATCAATGTTGAGATGCTTGATCTTGGAATGGTAGACAGGATTAGAGCTAAGTGCTAGGGTAGATAGGTTGTCACAATACAACACAGAAGGATTAGGAAGAAAGAGTTCCAAATCTTGCAGAATTGTCTAATCCAGGCAATGTATGTAGTAGTGTTTGCCAAGGCTCTATACTCTGCCTCTGTTGAGCTTCTTGAGAATGATCCATGCTTTTTGGATTTCCAAGAGATGTGATTATTTCCTAAGAACACTACAAAACCTGTGGTCAATCTTTTGGTGTTGATGTCTCCTGCCCAGTCTGCATCACTATAGGCAGACAGCTGCCAAGGATCACTTGTTGTAGGGCTGGTACTATTAAAATTTATCCCAAAGTCTAGAGTGCCTTGAACATACCTTAAGATTCTTTTAACTAGAAGCCAATGAACATCAGTAGGACTATTGATATACTGACAAATTGTGTTTAATGCATAGGCCAAGTCAGGTCTTGTGAATGTCAAATACTGTAAAGCACCAACTACACTCCTAAACATAGTGGGATCAGATAACAGTTCACCATTGTCTTTCATAATTTGATTGTGTGGTTTACAAGGAGTTGAACAAGCTCTATAGGAACTTATCCCAACTTTATGCAAAAGATCCTTAACATACTTTGTTTGACTCACAAACAGACCTCCTGAATAAGGACATGCAATATGAAATCCTAAGAAATAAGTAAGGCAACCCATGTCCTTCATTTCAAACATTGAACTCAAGTTATCAACCACACTTTGTACCAAATCTATATTAGGACTAGTTAGTATGTTGTCGTTGACATAAAGCAGTATCACTATAACATATGAACCTTCGTGTTTCACAAACATTTTGGGATCATAATGAGATAATTTGAAACCAAGAGCTGGTAAATATCCTGTGAATTTAGCATTCGAAGTTCTTGAAGCTTGCTTCAGACCATACAAGGATTTGTTGAGCTTACACACATATTATGGATACGCAGGATCTTCATAACCCTGTGGTTGGTGCATAAACACCTCCTCCTCTAAATTGCCATGGAGGAAGGCATTCTTCACATCTAGTTAACTTAAAGACCAGATATTCGTAGCAAGAAGACTCAAAATCAACCAAACTATTGTATGCCTCACTACAGGGCTAAATGTTTCTCCAAAATCTAATCCTGGTTGTTGACTAAGCCCCTGAGCAACCATCCTTGCTTTATATCATGCAACAGATCCATATGAATTCTTTTTTATTTTATAAATCCATTTACTGCCAACAATATTTTTGTTGCCAGGATTAGGCACCAAACTCCAAGCTCCTTGTAATTGAAGTGCATCTATTTCTTCTTTCATAGCTTTCCTCCATTCATCTAAATAAGAAGGCACTTTATATTTGACCAAAAAAAAAAAATAAGGCACTTTATAACTACAAGGTTCATCTAGCTTAGCAATTGCAGTTAAACATGTGAAATAACCTTGATAATCTTGAAATTGTTTTGGTTTAACAATACCATATTTGGATTTAGTTTGCATAGCATGAGGGTTGACTGGTTCTGAATTAGTAGGAGTAAGAGAAGAAGTGGCTTCAGAAGGTAGTATCACCTGTAATTGTTGATCACTAAACACTGGCCGATAATTCTCATACTATAATGAAGAAGAAGTAGCTTACATATGAACAGTGCTAGAAACAGATTGAACTGGAACTGAGCTAGAGCTAAAGGAGACATCATCCTCAAATAAACCATTAATTGCAGGCTATGAATCTTGATGAGACTGAGATGGCAGAGACACTATAATAGGAGATGTGTTCACAACATAAGATGAAATAGAAGACTACTTTTGAGTAGTAGAAGGCACAAAAGGATAAATATACTCATCATGAATCACATGCCTAGAGATCACAGATTTTCCAGTAGCACAATTGTAGCATATAACCCCTTTATATCTTGCTGCATATCCTAGAAACACACATTGAGTAGTTCTAGGTTGTAACTTGTGCACATTGTAATGTTGGAGATATGGGTATACAATTGTACCAAAAATTCTCAAGGATTGAAGATTGGGATCTATACAAAACAATCGAAAATAAGGAGCTTGATTATCCAAAGCAGAACTAGGCATTTCCCTGGTAATGATGCTTCAGTCAAAAGAGTAATAACAGTTTCTATAAGATGCCCATTCTTTCTTTCTGCCATCCCATTTTGTTGGGGTGTGTATGGGCAAGACAATTGTTGTAGAATACCTTTTAATGAAAGAAACTCATAAAATAGGTGACTAATATACTCTCCACACCCTCATTACTTTACAAACACTGAATAGTAGCCTGAAACTGATTATGAACATATGCAGTGAAATGAAGAAACTTGTAGAAGACTCTTGATTTATTGAATAGTGGATAAAGCCACAAGTAACCAATACATTAATCCAGAAATGATAAAAAGTACCTATAGCCATCTAGAGGCTTGAAATGGGACGGACCCCAGATTTAACATGTGTCTCTGTAAAAGGCAGCTTGTTCATTTTTCCATGAAGACAAGAAGAGCAAATCACACTTGAATCATCAGTTGTATACCCTAACTTTGAATTCTTGAGCATTATTTTGACTACGACATTGGTGGGATGACCAAGTCTTCGATGCTACAAAGATGAACTAACTTGTTGTCTAAGGAAAGCCATTGCCTTTGACTATGAAGGCTGGGAAACTGATTGAGGCAATGTACATGGGATTGGATAGAAACCATTACAGCTCAATTCTCTGAGTAAGATGTACTTGGTTTGCTTGTCCTGTATATGAATACCGAAAGCATTAAAGCATATAAGACACTAATTGTCCTTGCACAACTGATTAATAGATAAAAGGTTTCCAGATAGTTTAGTCACATGAAAAACATAAGTCATATGTAAAGAAGAAGAGTTGAAGGATACAGATGTAGTGCCAATATTATGAATTTCCAAACCTTCTCCATTTCCCACTGTAACTTGTTATGCGGATTCATAAAGATGAGACATCAGCCACCATATGGTGCGATGCTCCACTTTCAGCAATCTAGACATGATTAGGCATATAAGAGCTCTGTCCAGTCATAGCTGAGAGCTTGGGAGATGGAGGATGCCCTTGATAGGAGTAATTGGATCGATGAAAGCAATCAAGGGCTCCATGACCCCTCTTGCAAAAGACCTGGCATTCAATCACCTATGCAGATCCCTTAGAAGGAGAAACATCATGCCCAAAATAACAGTTGGTGGCTGTATGGCCACGCTTACAACAAATTTGGCATTCAGGGACAATATTGCTCTTATGAAAAGAATTAGAACCAAACTTTGAGCCAGACATCTGAGAAGATAAAGAGATTGGTGTACCAAAACCACCCTTAGAAAACTTTCCTCTACCAAAACCATTAGAGCAATTAGCAGGAGAACCATTAGAACCAGAAAAACCACGTGGACCAGTATATCGATTATGAGCATTAGAAGCATAATATCCAATTGTTGACCCAGAAGGGGTAGGTAGTAAACCTGTACCAGTAGATAAAGATGAAGACATAAAGGCATACCCAGATGCACTGTTTTGAGATATAGTGTAACACCTCATCCTAAATAATTACTTTTTTGTGAATTTACGTTTTTGTCATTGAGGGTGGGGGTATTTTAGTCACTTTTTATTTGGAAAGGATTTTGGGGAATTGAGTGGCACAGTTGCGTAGAGCTTGTTGATACGAGTCCGTAGCCTGGCAGCACGTTCAATTCCAAGTTCTAACGATTAAGAAAATGTCTGAAAATGAAAAGGACGCAAATAGAATTTCGAAATTTGTTACAAAACCCTAAAAACCCCAGTTTCTCTCTTTCCTCCCCTGCGCGTCTCTCTCCCTCTCCCGACTTTCTCTTTCTTATCTATCTCTCTCCTAGTGACGCCTGCGCTTCTCGTCGTCCGGCCACCTCAGGCCATAGCACTGGTCCCAAATGAACCTTCTCCTTATCCACAACCTAACCCAACCCATTTTCCGAGTTGAAAACCAAAGAATCGGCGACTAGAACGACGTGAATATCACCCAGCCGCTGCCATTCCGACCATCTCAAGCCGCGCCACCACCTAGAACAGGTAGCTCTCCTCGCCCTCATGCTTTCCCCTAGGTTGCACGACAACGATGGTGGCTGTAGCCGTTGACTTGAGGTTGAAAAGCTTTGGTCAAAACCCTCATGGGTTGGCCGTGATTTTGCTTAGTTCCGGCCACTTTTTGGCTGGGGTCCAAGACTAAAATTTGTTCCCCTTATTGTGCTTGAACTATTAGTATTTTATTGTAGGTAATTTTAGAGTTTTCTCCGTCGTCGGAAACCACGCCGAACCATCGCCGCTGCCCGCGGCGAGCGAGCCAAATGTCGGTGACCCATTTTCGTTCTAGAATTATCCACACGTCGTGACAGGACCCGTCCCGAATTCCTCGTAATCCATGTCGAATCCTGTTACCCGTTCGACATCTAAACAATATCAGGCCCACTTACTAAATTAACCATATTCCCTGCACAATTAATAAAAAGGGACAAGACGTCTACCAAAATTTCAGCAGAGTCCCTCTTGAAAAACGGACATTTACCTATACTGTTTTTTCCCACTTGTAAACATCATAAACGAAATCTCCTAACTGCAACACACACAATGCTAAACACACTATTTACAACATAGGCCTCCGGTCTCATTTTCAACCTTACTTGGCATATCAGAGCAAACTAAGAATTATTCTTTAATTTACATAACCATAATAATTCAAAGAATAAAGGACAAAGAGTATCCTACAATGATGTCAAAAGCATGGGGAAGGTGACTTGGCTTGAGTTTACTAGCAGCCTCGAGCTATGGCCTGGGGGCGGAAAACAGCACTGTGAGTGGACAAAAAGAAAGTTTTGAATATAATTTTACTTGAACATACTAACCCCACCATTTTCTGAAAACGATACAAGGCAAAATTGTCACGACCCGACTCCCCTAGCATGATATTTTCCGTTTTGGGCCCTGCCCTCACGGTTTTGTTTCTGGGAACTCACGAGCAACTTCCCAGTGGGTCACCCATCCTGGGATTGCTCTAGCCCCAACTCGCTTAACTTCGGAGTTCCAAGGAATCCGAAGCCAGTGAGCTCCCAAAAGGCCCCGTGTTAGGAAGAGAAGTGCCCACACATATAAGCACTTCACCTTTCCAGCACTTCACCTTTCCCTCCCCGAGCGATGTGGGATTGCTCACCGTTCTTGCTTCCTCAAGCTCACGGGTCTTACAATCCACCCCCCTTGGGGCCCAGCGTCCTCGCTGGCACACTTTCGGTCGGGGTCCAGCTCTGGTACCATTATGTCACGACTCGACTCCCCTAGCACGATATTGTCTGCTTTGGGCCCTGACCTCACGGTTTTGTTTCTGGGAACTCACAAGCAACTTCGCAGTGGGTCACCCATTCTAGGATTGCTCTTGCCCCAACCCGCTTAACTTCGGAGTTCCAAGGAATCCGAAGCCAATGAGCTCTCAAAAGGCCTCGTGCTAGGAAGAGAAGTGCCCACACATATAAGCACTTCACCTTTCCCCTCCCCGAGCGATGTGGGATTGCCCACCGTTCTTACTTCCTCAAGCTCACGGGTCTTATAAAAATAATATATATATATAGAAATCCAAAGAGACTTTTCTTCTCAAGAATTCAATGACGCACTTAAAATAATTGAAAGCAAAACCAAAATAGATTATTTTGTAGGTGCACGTAGGTTAACCTAGGTTGCCTACGTATCCTTACTGAGAGATCAATCCACACGTAGTTCCTTTTAAAAATCATAAAGTTCATAAAAAACCAATTTCCAAATACCATAACTTAATAATTATCCATAAATTCTAGCAAGCCCATTTATATAATATCTACACACACGCACTGTATTTCTCCCACCCATGTACCTATTATATGTATATATATATACAGAAACTCTCCTATGCGGACATCCGGACGTTATTATCATGCGGACGCCATGTATTTTGTACTACTCTTTCCTGCTTTCCTGCCTGTTTACAAGGGTATCTGCACGTTCCGCACGTTAATACATCCGGATAAGAGAATAATTGATATATATATATATATATATATATATATATATATATATATATACATACGCCATCAACATGTACTAGGGGAAAAACACTCCAGCACGAGGATTGTTTTAACTAGACCACGTGACAGAATCCTCCATACTCATGTGGCTAGGGATGAGCAATCCAACCGGGGGACTATTGCTCCCCAGATACGCCCGCAGACTGTCCGTCAAGGCTTTCGGCACACCTGGTCAGGGGTGCCTGGTTCTAGACACACCTCCAAAGAATTATCGCGTGTCAAATGTAACGAATGCATCCAGTAACAGGGGAGGTATATATTATGGTAAATTACATATTCCAAATACTACCACCATCAGTACATACAACACACAAATCCTTATCCCAACGATGAGTCCGCATTCACATTCATAATCCATATACCTTGTCATTAGCATTCAGTACTAGTCATTTCAATCATCAAAACATGCATCAACCACAACTTTAATTTAAAAACTGTGTTCCTAGGGCCATTCTAGTACTTTTCTGAAAAGTGAAATGGTTTCAGAAGACCCATGGTCAACTGTGCGGTCCAACTTCCCATTTAAGTCAACTGGGCATGCGGGGCCCACGACCTTCGATTTCCAATTTGAAAGTTCCTGTAAGTCTGACAAAGTCTAATTAACAAGTCCCGAGAGTTTTGTCTCGATCACACGATCGAATGGCGACCGGTTTGTCTAACCCTATAATAGTTGATTCGAAGCATCCGGGAGTCTGATTCTCGATCAATCAGTTCCTATATGATCCTAGAGGTATGAGGAACAACATATTTGAAAATGGGACCCATCAAATGATCCGAACCTATCGAACCCGGATATTTCATAATAAGCGAAATATCCGTTTGATAGTCAAACGGTAACCTATCGCTAATTCGACCTTATATTCGTGCTTGGGATGACATGGGGAACATTTTAGAACTCAACGGGCCGCCACAAGGTGGCCCACGCACTGCCACCCACCACTGCCAGTGGTGGGTGGCTTGAGTAATTTTCGGCGATAGAAAAAACTCCAAATCGACGGCCAATACCTATATCCACAGATTCAACACAACCAGGGGAGTCACTTTTGGTCTTAGACCCTAGCTAAAAAGTGGCCGGAGCTAGCCGAAATCACGACCAAAACCGCAGGATTCAATTGTGTCAAAATTGATCTCCAAAACTCCAAAATCAATCCAAATTAATTGCATAGACAGATAAAGCACGAATAGTAGGTGAAATTCCATACCTTGATCAAAGTCAATGGCCACAGGAGTCACTGGAAACATCAACTGGAAACCCAGAAACTGTCGGCCTTTTTAGAGCTCATGCCGGAGTCGATGGCATCTGAGCTCGTCAAAGAAATTGGGGGATGAGGTAACTGGTCAGAGGCAGTTCTTTTCCGACCAATCTCGCGTGCTGGGGTGGTAAAACCGGGTTTTCGGCATTTTGACAATTTCAAAATGACTATTACGTCCTTTTGGTTTTCAAGTATTTTCGCGTGCTGCTTATCTACGAACTCGTATCTCGACACAATGTTGCAACTGAATTTCCCAAATTCCTTTCCGAACAAAAGTGATTAAAATACTATTACCCCCAAGGGCAAAAATGTAATTTCATATTTAACTAATTAAATTGGGTCGGGATGTTACACGTGGGTGCGAGAACGACAGTATGCTCGGATTTGAAGTTGGTGACCTTTTTGCTATCGAACGGATATTGCACCTATTGTGCGATATCCGAGTTCGATAGATTCGAACTGTTCGATCGGTTACATTTTCAATTATGTTGTTCCACTTACCTTCAGGATGGTGTAGGAACTTGTTGACTGAGAACCGGAGTCCCGGATACTCCGAATTAATGATTCTAGGGTTGGGCGAACCGATCACCGTCCGATCATGCGATTGAGGTTGATCCGACTGCTCGATTGAGATCAAAATCTTGGGACTTGTTTAGTAAGCTTTGTAAGACCTTTTGGAACTTACAGATTGGGAATCGGAGGTCGTGGACCCCACGGTCCCGATTGACCGTTGTGTGAAGTTTGACCCCTTTGTTGACCACGAGTCTCTCGAGATAGTCTCATCCTTTGAAATATACTAGAATGGCCCTAGGAACTTTCTGAAAGTCGTGCACACACTTTGAATTCCGGGAAGTTAAGTTTCAATTTAAGTTTGATTCTGTTCAAATGTTAATATTATTCTTATATTCTTCCATAGGTATTCAGACTCCACATACTCCACAAGAGGGACCCTTTAAGGGTTGTGTTTGCTTCGGACTAGTTGTGAGTGTATTTTATTTTATGTGGCATTATGGTTATGCATAAGGGAATTGAGATTTATGTGGCAACACCCCACTTATTGTACCTTTCCCTGGTTCTATATGGAATGGATAATGAGATTATGGAAAAGAATTAAAGTTCGTCTTTGGGACCTATCAGGGCACACATATACTCTTTGGGAGGTGTGTCAGGATGTTAGTCTACGCGTATGAATGGATCATATGCACGTTCGATGCAGATTCCTGCGTGCGTGCTGGGGAGCAATAGTGCCTCGGTTGGACTGCTCGTCCCTAACCACATGTGTATTGTAGGATCCTAAAATGTGGTTTAGTTTAAACCGTTACCGAGTTGGATTGTTTCCCCTGGTACATATTTGATGTGGTGCATGTGTGTATATATGTATACGATGGTTTCATAGTATATCATGTTTTGTGAGCTATCTTGGAAAAAAGTATGATTTGGGAAAAAGGTTGGATTGATATAATTTGGATTTATGGGAATAAAAAGTTCAAGTATTGAACTGTATATAGATAAAGATGTTTTTCATTGCATGGTTTACATCTTTTTTCTAAAAAGGTGGGGTTAGTATGTTCGGATATAAATTATGTTTAAAACTTTATTTTTGTCCACTCACAAATTCCTGTTTTGCGCCCCCAGGCTGTTGTTTGACCAGATTCACCAGTCCACGTCAAGCAACCTTTTCAGCACACTTCACAACTTGTAGGATATTATTTGTATATATTTCTTTCGAACTTCCTAGTTTGTGTAAATTAAAGAATTCTAGAATTGCTCTGATATTGCCCTTGTAGGGTTAAATTTTGTGTCCGGAGGCCTTATAAAAAAATGTGTGCTTTGTTGCATTGTGTGTGCTGCTAGTTGAGACTTTAAATGTGTTTCTTTTACACGTGAAAAATTTGGGAAATATCCATTTTTCAGGGGAGACTGCCAAAATTTCGATAGAAGTCTCGTACCAAATTTATTTTAAATCAGGGATGAAATGGTTATGTCAGTATGTGGGTCCGACATGGGTTTAATGTCGGACAGGAACAAGTTCATCACGAATTCCAAGGGGGGAATTCGGGCAGGTCCTATCATATAGACATCAGATACCCAATGGAAGAAGAAGCCATAAAATTATACCCAGATGAAGGATGGTGAGAGGTAAACATAGCATAGTGGGCCAAGATTCGAGCTTCAGCAGGTAGCAATTGAGCTCTGAAATCCTTCAAAGAAATTGAGGAATCCCTTGCAAATGAAGAAGGAATCTTTCAATAGAATCCCCTCCTTTCTAAGCGGTTTGAACTTCAAGTGATTGGCAATTTGGGGGGTAGTAGCCCAACACCTAATAAGCCATTGCAAAGTTTTCTAACTTTCCAATGTGGGATAGTTTCAGCTTCAAATTCTCACACGCCCCGCACGTGTGGCGAATGTTTAAGCATAACATCTGGACAACACATATTGGGTGACATGAAGCACGTGTGACCGTTCAGCTTTCACACGTGAGCAACCAGGCTCTGATACCATGTTAACCAACATATTCATAGAAGAATGAAGAAGAATGAAGGAGAAATAGAGAGAAATTCGCAATATTGATTTATGTATTTCTTAATCTTTTTAAGCTACAACACTATTACATTTTATACTTATTAAGTAAAGCTTAACCTACTAACCAATACATATGTCTAACTAATTCACATACACTACTAACAACTCATGTACCTTGCACACCTAACCAAGGTCTTCAATATCAAGGGTTCAAAAACACGGAAATATCGATGGAAATATCGATATCGATAAAAATTGGATAAAAACCACGGAAATTGTGATAAATACATGGAAATTTTTAATGAAACTTTGTAAAAAGTTTATTTAGTCAATCATCTATTATTTTGACACAAAAGATTGGAAGGAAATGCATTGCATAGTAGGTTTGAGTGATTTAAGTTGATTTGCGAGCTGACAAACTATGTGACTTAGAAAATCTGGAGTAATTAATGAAAGAAAATTAAACACCCTCTAGTAATTTATTTATCATTTTTACTACAATATTTTACACTTTATAAATTGCATGGTAAGATACATGAGTAACTTTATTTCACGTTATTCATTGGACATCATGACATGGCACATGTTCTTATATTTATTATTTATCAAAAATTGAAAAATAATTAAGGATGTAAACCAACTTGAGTTGTCATGAAAATTAGGCACTTTACCATGCTTAAAAATAATAGTGAAGATTGAAAATTAACTAAGAACATAAATAAAGTTATCAAAGGAAGAATTAAATAGGAAATAAAGAAATTGATTATAGAGATTTAAATAATTAAGCAACAATTTGAAAGGAAATTTAGTAATGTAAGTACTTATAATGAATAAAAAAAATAATCAATAACATTAAATGGATTAAATAGGAAAGAAATAAATTATATTAAGTAATTAAATATTTGATGAACAATATAGAATAATAAGTAATTATTTTTTATTTTGAGAAACAGCTCTGAAGGGTTATAAATACCATATTCCATAGGTACTAATAACAAAGTGATGACTAGCATAGTGGTTAAGTGGCTTTAGAACTTGGAAAGGGGAAAAGGGGTTCGAATGGGGTGGGGTTGGGGGTGATGGTGGATAGGGCTCGTCAATGGGCCGGGCCGGGCCGGGCCGGCCTAAATTTAATGGGCTTGGGCCGGGCCGGGCCGAGCTTTAAGGAGGAGAGAGAAAATAACGGGCCGGGCCGGGCCGGGCTTTTTTAAAAAAGGCAAAAAGTCATTTTCAGTCCCTGTATTTTGCAACTTTTACCACTCTGGTCCCTGTAGTTTCAATTTGGTCAATTTTACCCCTGTAGTTTCAATTTGGAACAATTCAAGTCCAATTGGAATTTTCTGTCAAATTCTTTTAACACCCGTCAATTTTTTCTCATGTGCCCCTCACGTGGAGGGGCAATTTCGTCAAATCTTGCCCACCTAAAAGCTGCCTCTCTCATTTCAGAAAAATAAATTAAAAAAGAAAAGTTGCCTCTCTCCATTATACACGAGTTTCCCTCTCTCCTTTCATCTGTGGGCTTGGAGTTGACAAAGGTGGTCTTTGGGGAGCGATCAAGTGAAAGGCGAGAATTCTGCAAAGGAGAGGGTGAATCGGAATCTGACTTAGCGACTCCCCTGCTTAGTTTACTAACTCAAGGGGTTGCTGGTGATACTTTTTTAGGAGTTTCATATATAATAGCAGATCTATTCAACTTCAAACTGTCAGCACCATATCCATAATATTACATCAAACAAAACAATGCAGATATATATATGTATATATGTAGAAGCACAACACAACCCACGATCAAAAAATCAAGCTGGGTCCAAAGGAAATTGGAAATTTATCAAGAGAAAAAGCCCAGACAAGACAACAAAACACAAAATGAGAAAGAGATGTATATATATATATATATATATATATATATATATATATATATATGAATAATATATGAAAAATTGTTCAAGAACAGATCCAACGAAAATAAAGGTAAAAATCTAAGAATTGAATGAATAACTCTTATCATAATCAAGAAAAAGAAGTAAAACCCGTGTGCAAAAAAAAAAAACTTGAGAATCGTAACCGATTAAAGAAAAAAGTTGGAAAAAGTATCAGAAAAATAAAAAAACCTAGTGGAGAGGAGATGATAAAAGGCATCCTCGCACGCACTAATTAGGAAACCGACAACAAAATCCCAAATTGAAAATTTTCATGCATATGTAGAATCTATGGACACAGAGAATACAAAGAACGAAATCCGATCTTCCTCTCACTCATCCCGGCGACGGCACAAAGGCCGCAGTAAGAGGTAGAGAAAGGAAGGGAGGGGATGAGAGAGAAAGAGAACTTACTTGGACTTGGATCTTGGAAGATATGGTGGTGGTTGAAGAAAGTGGAACTGGAAGTGGTGGTCGAGCACTAGGAGAGAAGCAACTTTTCTTTTTTAATTTATTTTTCTGAAATGAGAGAGGCAGCTTTTAGGTGGGCAGGATTTGACGAAATTGCCCCTCCACGTGAGGGGCACGTGAGAAAAAATTGACGGCGTTAAAAGAATTTAACAGAAAATTCCAATTGGACTTGAATTGCTTCAAATTGAAACTACAAGGGTAAAATTGACCAAATTGAAACTACAGGGACTAAAGTGGTAAAAGTTGCAAACTACAGGGACTAAAAATGACTTTTTGCCTTAAAAAAATTAAAAGTCCATGGGCTACCCATAGTTTGGGCCTGAGAAAGCCCATCGGGCCGGGTCGGGCTAAGCCCAACGGGCCGGGCCGAAATGGGCGTACTTCATTTAAAAAGAAGTAGAATAAGATGAGAAAGAATTGTATCACTAGTTTATGAACGAAGTTTATTTTTCAGTTTCGACATATGTCCAGTTTTTTACCTATAACTTTTCAACCGTTTATCCAAATTTTGTGTTCTTTATATGGTTGGATTCAGCACAGAAAAATGAAGAACACAGCGCGGACAAAATGTCAAAACTAGATACAAAAATGAGCAGAATTCAGTGGAAACAAACATAACGTTTCGAATAAGTAATATAATTCTAATGCTTGAATTTAATGTAACCAAATGCTAATTATCAATAGGGGGTATGTTTTCATCTTCCAAAGCCACTTAACTTTGATGCACAAGCTTTTGTATATATATAAGTATTTATACATAATTATACCACCAATTTAAAACCCTTATTTATACATAATTATATATGTATGCAGGCCTAACGGGCCGGGCTTTTGTGGGAGGGCCGGGCCGGGCTTTCTTGGGCTTAATCGGGCCGGGCCTATGGGCTGGGCTGGGCTTTGGACACCCAAGCCCAAGCCCGGCCCAGCCCATTGCAGACGGGGCCATCCCAAAGCCCATAACGGGCCGGGCCGGGCTTTTTCTCGATGGGCCGGGCGGGCCCCATCGGCCCATGAGCCCGCGGGCCAAATGATGAGCCCTAATGGTGGACTAGAGAGAGAGAAAATGGTTTTTGTAAGGCAGTGGAGGGTAGAACAGATATTTTGTCATTCAAAATGAATTTTCGGTTAAAAACAACTGACAGAGGGGTCTAAGTGGAATAAATGAAACCAAAGGGGTCTGAATGTAATTATGCCTAACCTCAAGGGGTGTGAGTGAAATTCTCCCTTTTTTTTTGTCAAAAAGCAAAGATTTTTATTGAGTGAGTAGATTGTACCAACATTCAGTGCTTGTATTCTATGTCTCACGCTGTGTCCCCTTATTCTGGTTTGTGTTATTGAGTAAAGGGTAAAGATGCTCATCTATATGGAGCTGCCCTGTCCAATCCAATCCAGTCTATGGATTATGGAAGGGCTGAAAACGGATTTGTCAAAACTGCTTTGTTGGAAGGGTTTATAGTTTACTCCATTTGCTTCAATTTTATAGGAAACTCTTGAGACTTTATGCTACCAAATTATCCATTCAACCTAGAAAAAGAAAAAAAGAAAGAGAAATTCTGGATTGATGCATAATAATGTGTGGAACAGAATTTAGAATACATGCTTTGCCAGTATGCCCCTTGTTTGAGCCATACAGACCATGGAAAACAGCTCAGGAAAATTCTCTTATCTACAAATTTATTCTCTTGAAAAGTTGGAATTACCCATTTGCTTTGGGTCTATTGGCATATGCTTGGAAGTTGGAATTGATTAGGTCATTTAGTGATGTGGGTCATGCCACATGGACAACCCTTGTTTTTGGATCGAAGTAGAGCGTAAATCGCTCGAACTCTTGTCGTGAGTGTGAGAGTAAATGTTCTGCCACTAAAGCTATGAGTGCCCTGTTACCTTGTCTAAGAGAAAAACAAGGTTTTAGAAGTAATTATTGAAAGAAAAGAAAATTGCTAAACAGGTAGCATAATTGCTTCTGCTACTAGAACTATAGATATATCAATTTGAGGGAAATATGAACAGAGCTATAAGAAAATTTACATTGCACTTCTGATATAGCAATGTACAAATACTGTAGAAACAGCCCCTACCCCAAAAGAAAATAAGGGGAGAAAAAAGAACAGAAAATCCCATACTTCACACTAGTTTACAGAGAACTCTTCTTGAAGTCGAAACTTCTGCTGGCTGGCAATGAAAGCCTCAACCTTGGAGCGAAACTCCTCATTACTCATGGAATCTTCAGGGTAGGCATTTTCTGCCAATCCCTTTCCAGATTCAACCCTTTTCTTGAATTTTTCTGTCTCCGACCGCCTCAGTAAACGCCGTGAATTCTTGCAAATCTCACGCTCTAAGTTCTCTGATTGGCTCCTTGTATAGTTCTTGATTTCCCCAGAACTAGTATGAGCCTGCTCAGAAGCTGTGCTGTCCTCAGCTCTGCTCTGAATGGCATGGTATTCGATCGCATCGTGGCGAATCTTCTGGTTCTTTTCGCTGTTGTGAACAAACTCATCGTAAAGATCAGCTCCTGAGCTAGAGTCTTTACCTGAAAACCTACCGGACTTGGCAAAGAGAATGATGACTATTACATTTCCAACGACGAACACGAAGCGAGGACTGACCACGAAGCCTGATATGTCCCGGAAGTAGAAGCCAGAGTTCTTGACAGCATGAGGGAGCTGAAGAGAAAACCTGGAAAGCAGGAGCAGAACAACAAGCACCTCTATCAACCGAAACAGATTAGCAATCTTTCGAAGCTGGCGGTACCTCAATATGGCGTTTGCCTTCTCAGCTTTGATGTCGTAAAAATTGATCGAATCCATTTCTCTTTTTAAAAAATGGTGTTGTGGGAGAAGAAATCAATGAAAATCCTGAAAAGGGTTTTGAGGATTTATGTATGTTTCTCACTCGAAAACGAATCCGATTTTTGGCGAGGCTTCGTAACCTACCATGTCTCTGATCAGAGCCAATAGAGGCAGCACTACTATCAGAGTAGTAGATTTTGTGAGGGGTTTGATTATTGGAAGCATGAAAACAGAGGAAACAGAGTCAAATGACTATATGAGAGCTCTGTTTTAGACAGAGGAAATACAATGATAAAATGATTGTGTTGTTTTGTGGGATGAGATTTTTGTTGTTGTTGTTGTTGACCCCTTTACATGGCGCAGGCTTTCTATTTATAGGCCATGGAATATATAACTTTTTCCCTTTTTCTTTTGAAATGTTTTTTTTAGGACTATTCCTTTTCTATTTTTCTGGGCACATAGGACAATTCCTTTTTCTTTAGCTTATATTCCTTTCATTTTACTTTATTTCAAATTTGCAAGTTGAGGGTTTATCCAAGGCTCCATTACACCGAGGCTATCCTGCCTACATGAGTTTGTGGGACTCATCGTATCAGTGGACTCCATTTTAATTAGAGAAATAGTACATAAATGTGATCTTCGTAATATTACCTTTCACGTAATTAATAGTTGTTAAATTAATGGATTATTCATGATGAATAAACACAAATTTTTGTGTGTGAATAAAATTAGCTCAAGTGATTTAGAGCATTTATAACTGTACCTAAGGTACTAGGTTCGATTCCCCCTCCCCCAATATCGATTGTATAAAAAAAAAAGAGTAGAATTTGCAGACTAAGTATCATTATAAGCCCATTAGCAAAAACAAATGAGAGAAGAAGGTAACCGAACATATAAGTTAGACAATAAACACTTTAATCACATTTAGGGTGCGTTTACTAATCCGTAATCAAATTGAGAGGAATTGAATTGATGAGGAATTGAATTGAGGAGGAATTGAAATTAGGCGGAATCGTAATCGATTCTGTTGAAGTTGTTTACTTAAATCGTATGGAATCGGAATAGAATTCCATAAAACATTTACTAATTCATGAGAATCGAATATAAACCAAGATGATTACTAAAATGCCCTTGTCCCAAATCAAATATTTTATATACTTTTTGTAATAAAATTTGATATAGTATATAATAGTAAGAAAAATTAAATTACTTTTTTATTTCATAGACACACTAAAATAATTTTGTTTATTTTTTATTTATAAATTTAAATATTTCTAATAAGTTTTTTTTTTTTATAAATGTAATTATTTCTATTAAGTTTTTTAAAAATAAATGTAAGTATTTCTATTAAGTATTTTTTTAAATTTATAAATGTAAGTATTTCTATTAGTTAATTCTTAATACTAAAATGATTTTGTTTTTATTTCTAGGATAAGGATAATCTTGGAAATAATGAAACTAAGTGAGGGCATAAAGGAAAAAATTATCATTCCGATTACGGATGAAATCCGAATCCAAATACCACCTAAATGTAGGAATCCAAATCACCCAAATCTTGGAATCAATTCCATTTTTTGTGTGGGCCCCGCGCACTATTGATTCCTCCTAATTTTAAGAAACACACGTATAATCCGTAATCTAATCGGATTCCTTATTCTCATTCCGATTACGGGTTAGTAAGAACGCGCCATTAGTTTTGTTTGTAGGAATTGAAAAATAAAAGATTTAAAAGAAAAGTAAGAAAAGCTTATGAAGAGTTCTAGAAATTAGACTTCCACAGTGGAACTATATGGAACTCCTCCAGGTGGCAAACATATGGAATACAAATACATCATTGTCATCTATATTCCAAGCCTCAATTTCTTACTCACAAAGAATGTGCCAAGTGGGACCTACTTTCTCTTGCTTTTTTGGCTTTATTTATTTAAATGATTTAAATTATATATATTTTCTTTCTAAATAACTTCTTTTAATTTGCATTACCTTTCCCTTCTTCTTTAGTGGCTTTCAGTTACTTCCGTGCCTTAAGTGACCCACCAATAATGGCATACTGCCTTCTCTTTTACTTGTCGACCAAGAGGATACGTGGCGCGTTTTGATGTTGGTTTTACACCGTACCCATCAATTTTGGGAGAAATTTTTAAATGTTCCAGGTACACCACATGGTTGGTGTATCATCCAATAGACTTAGGACATTTGGAATTACTTTCCAATTTATTGTATTATTTTTTATGACACATGGACGGGCTGCATTGGAAATATTCCATATATTTTACATCTAGTGGATGGTACATCAGCCACGTGGTGTACCCGAAACACCCAAAAATTACTCCAATCCTGGAATGGACCTGAAAAATATTAATCTTAGCTCAAATGATTTAGGCAAAATGTGAGATTTACCTTTAAGTAAAAGAAAATTACTAATCAAAACCTAAGGGAGAGGTAGTTTTAGGCAAACTATATCTCGTGATACGCAAGTCAAAGTTCTACATACGCCATATGCAGAGTATGAAAACAACTATAATCAGTGACGGAATTAGGAATTTATCTCACTTAGACGAATAATTGGATTAGGGTCATAACAATTCATTTTGCATAATACAATCGATTAACTAATTATTAGGATGATGATATCCTTTAGTGGTATTTTTTTTCCCCGATGTTAGAAGAAGTCCGAAGTTTGAATCCATTCTCCCGACTAATAAAAAGAACATTAACACGATGAAAAAAATATAATTAAGAGTTATGGCATATAATAAATAGATAAAAATATACATATAGAAAAAAAAAATATTTCTAAGTTGTTTGATATATTATGTTGTTGGATTATGTTGATATTTGTTGAATGTGGGAACAAAATGGATAATTTGGCTATATAACATGCCAAAAGCTGCTTGACATGGCTATATACCAGTTCCATAATTTGGCTAGTGACATTTCTAATAATTTTGTTGACGTTGCTAATGGGGTCTAAACAAGTGAAAAATGACCTTGATTTGCAAACCAGAGTTCTTAGGCTCAAATCCCAACGACATTATAGTTGTGTGTGAGAAATCCCCCTACCTGTAGTTTAGATTATCGCTTGTACTAAGATAAATTTTGTTGAGGTACAACAAAGTAAATTCATATAAAAGAAAATTTGGAGGGCCGGCTGAGTAGGTTTAACATTCAAACAAAGAAAATCTGGGCTCCATTTTCCCTTTAGGTTTACATTATCCAATTGTGTGTGTGTGAAGAGAGAGACATAGATGGCTTTCGAATATAAAAAATAATGCCAAGTCCAGTAGGAAATTGGTCATGCTATCCAATCCATATATACCACAATAATTTTCGAATCAGTTGTTGATTCAAGTAGAAGCTTTTTCTGTTATGCCACGTTTTCCTTGCCTGTAAAGTTTTTGATTGAAGAAGAGATAAGCTTATAAAACTAAGCCCCTTTGTTAGTTGATGTAACACCCAAATTCTTCTTTTAAGATTGTTAAGTTTTTACATGTTACTTTAAGTTTTTACATGTTACTTTATCACCTTGATTGGTTGAGATTCGATCGCTTGAAGCTGAACTCATTTGCCTAAATTTTAATATAGTAAAATAGTTTGATTTGAGAAGTAATGTTTTATTGTCAAGCTGTTATATTGTCAGACTATCAAATTATCATACACAATATATTAAACCACCTAACTTGATATGTCGACAATTCTCATGACATTTTTTTAATTTCAAAATTACTCTTGATTGAGTATTTCTTTTGCCTTCAATTATTGTTTAGCAAACACGTTGGATTCGAATGCTATCGACTTTAGATTCCACTAACTATATATGGTGCCTTTTTCTTTTGTATATACATTTTTTTTTCTTGGGCAGAACTCAAAAGACGTGGCCTCTTGGTCTTGACATGTCTGCCGGTGAGGAACTCAATCTTTAACAACTCTCCTTTCCTTCAACATGATTATATTATAAGAAGTTTCACTATTATACTCAAAATAGGAACCCAAATTATAAGAAAAGACAATATGAAATGTACTTTAAAAACACATCATGTTGAAACTAAAAAAAAACTATAAACTTAAAGCTATTGAACTTGAAAATTGGAAATAGTCATACTCTCAAAGAAACAGGATTACAACTTAAATATAATTCATCTAGGCTGCACGTTGAACACTAACTCAACTTGTGCATATTTTGTAGAACTATCCTAAACAACGGTACACTTCTAACTATGTTTGATCTAAAGGGTAAGACATGTCATTTTTCATGATTCATGATAGGAACATTTTTGTGAAGTCTGATATGATTTTATCTTTCTTGATTTTAATCAAGTAGAATTCCTTTAAGAGTGCATCTCAATAGGCATAATTTTCAATATCTTTTCTTTATTCTTTCTTTAAATAACTTGCTTGGAAATCATGTTTTCAATCAAATCATAATATCAAGGTGTGTGATCATGTTTTGATTGCTTTGATATTGTGGTTGATTAAAACTTTCTTTTCTTGTATATTTGCCTTTTCTATTGGTTTAATTTCATATGTGATTATCTAGTGAAAAGGAAAATATATTTGGGATATAATTTATGTTTTGCCAATCAAGCCATCTTTATTTTAAACGTGGGTTTTCTTTTTGGTGGAACAAAGAAGACCTTTGAAAGAGCTTTGAAGGACTATTTTTCAGTGTTTTCACGATCATATTTTCAGTCTATAAACTTTGGAAAGCTGAGTTTTTATTTGAGATAAATCATCAAGTGTTCCATGTTTACTTGGTGATTTATCAAACACTTTTATCATTCATATTGCATTCATTTGCATAGTTCGGTGACTCATACGGTTAAGGGCATTACGACCGTGATGACGGTTTTTCTCCAGCGAGTTTGAATTGATAGCGACCAGTATCGGATTCAACATAAGGAGAGTTTGAAGATCATCCCGTGATAGAAGTTGAGTTACAAAGAAGTTGGCAAACATTATCTAGAATGTGTCTAAGATAAGTGTGTGAGTACTTCTTGTAATCATCATTCTATAGTGGATTTGTTTTGGACTAAGGAGTCCCGTGGATTTTCCCCAGAGGTGGGGTTTTACCACGTAAAATAATTCTCTGCGTGTTCCTTTAATTTTAAGCTTTGCACGTTCTAGGATTGATACACCATATCAATCCTGTAGGCGTGTTCCTTTGTTACGCTTAACCTTTGTAAACGTATTCTTTGTTATTTAGTTTGTTTATTAGTTCATTAATGAGTTAGTTTGTTTGTTAGTTCATTAATAAGGTTAGTAGAATATAGTTGGTAGTTGGTTGGTAACCTTAATCGGGGGCTTGACTTTAAGAATTCGAGGGTTAGGAGCTCAAGGCCAACTACCCACTTGTTTTTTCTGTTTAGGAGCTTGGAGAGCAAGCCTACTTGTAATACCCCGAAAATTTAAAGATAGACTTTCCTATTTCAGTGAAAAATAATATTATAATAAAAAAATGATTATGGGTATTTTATCAAGTGATTTTGGATTGAGACCATTATGATTCCAAGGTAGTACCGATAGTAGTCGACTCAACGAACACTTAGGAAATCGTTTCTGAATTTTGAGCCAAAATTACCAAAATACCATAAGTGTGAAAATTACAAAATATCCTTGTAGGATAAATAAAAATAAAAATAAAAATTAAATTAAATTAAATTATTTATTTATTTATTTTACCTTAATGATGAGATTGTTATATATATATATAATAATTGATTTATTAATTAGCTTAGCAACGTGTAAGCCAATCTTCCATTTCTCCCTTCATTCTTCCCCCTTCCCTCATATTCTCTTTTCCAAATCAGATCATAATCTTCATTAGGGGTGAGTTGTCCATCTAATGAAGATGAGTCACCTAGTCTAAGCCTTAGGAATGATGACTATGCTTGGATGATATCTTAGGGGGGAAAGAAATGGGAGTCGGGTGAGGGAGAGAAGGAGCCTAGGAGGAAGAAAGGAAACCTTCTAAAGTATTATGTTTTGTTATTCAAGGTGAGGATATTTCCAAACTCATGATTTCCAAGAATTTTATAAGTTTATGGAGTTAATCAAAAATTCTTTTGGGTGTATTGAGAAATTTTAAATTTTGGATTCCTTCAAAGTTGTCTCATACATGTCAAGTCACAAATCTACGTCTTGGGGATTGTTGAGCTGCATCAATCCTGCTTTTAGCCTTTCTCAAAGCACGTTTACACAACAAGAAAAAAGGTCAGTAGTGACCAATTTCTCAGTGACCAAATTGACAGTGGTCACAAATAATGTACATTTAGTGACTAAGTATACTAAATGATCTCTAAAATGATAGGTGCATAATTTTTAATTTTTAATGACCAAATTTGGTGACAAATAGTGACAAATTTAAATTTAATCACTGAAAATAACTTAAAATTACATATCTAGTGACCAAACATATATGCCACGGTAGACTTACTTCTTTCCTATGACACATAGTGACCAATTAACTTTTTAAAAAAAATATTATTATTTGTTAAAAGAGAGGCTACTATTTACTCAAAAGAATGAACGAAGAGAGCGAGTTAGCTGAGCCATCAACTATCGTCTTCTTTGGTGAGACCGAGCAGAGACGGTCTCCTTGGTCGAGCGAGAGTGCTGCGAGCGAACTTGCTTTTTTTTAATCGTGGTTTTGCAGTGCAAGAAGGCAAAGCTAACTCATACATACAAGAACAAATTTATGAAATTTGGATCGAATGGGCAGCATTTATGAGCAATCACATGTAGCTCCTCTATTTCTAATTATAGTTTAATGCTATGAATATGGTATTTTGTATGGATATAGTAGGAATCAAGATTGGTAAACTATGTAATTACTATTGAATCTTCAAGTTTTATGAAATAAACAATTTTTGAGTATCTATATGTATAAATTTTATTTACAGCACTGTCTAAAAGAAATTAATTGTGATTTCATATTGTAATACAATAAATAAAGAACATGGAGAGGTAAACCTAATTAGTTACCAATTTTTTGAAATACATTAGTGACCAAGCAAGTAGGTCACTAATGTGGGCACGTGACCCACTTTCAGTGACCAAAATGCATGTTTTGGTGACCAAATTGTAAACCCTTTAGTGACCAAAGTTGTAGTCACTAATAGCATTTTTATTAGTGACCACATAAGGATAGTCACTAATTCTTGGTGTTGTAGTGACCAATACTTGAGAATGGTCCCTAAATAGAATTTGTGACGAGCTTCTGTTTATGCCAAAAATTATCCCATATTTGCCCAATATGGAGCTGTGTAAATTGGAGGCCATTTTTGCATGGAGAAGAGAAGGCCACGTACAATCATGAAGAAAGATGGCCATGCAAATACAAGTGAAAAGTGTTTGGTCATGAATAGTGCTCGGCCATGAATAGTGTTCGGTCATGAATAGTGCTCGATCATGAATAGTATTCGGCCGATGAATAGTGCTCAGCCATATCTCTACCATGCAAAAAGGAAGGAGAGGTGGCCATGCAAAACGATCAAGGCCAAGATAGAGAAGGAAAAATGAAGGGTCGAGCAACCCACGACCCATTAAACCTTCACAATATATATATATATATATATATATATATATATATATATATATATATATATATTATTACATGCAAGGAAGGAAGGTGAAAGTCTTGCTATTTGTTGGAGTGGTCCCCACCGAGCATTTAAAGAGTAATGGCATTTGGCTGTGCACACAATGGACTGCCTATGGAAAGCCAACAACTCACACAAAGGGGGAAGTGATTGAGATGAACTTGAGGTAAGCCAACAACTCACGCATCATCCTTTATTACTCTTCCGTTCATTTCATATATCATACAACCTTTGCCATCTGGCGGAGCGCTGGAGCACCACCCAAATCCATTAACTATTTCCACCGTCAACACCATCACCAACGGCCTTGTAGCTCAGGTCGTGAACCTGACGGTCGAGATCCGTTCCTATCTCGGCCATAATCGTTTGAAGTGAAGTCAGATCCAACACCACGGGATTTTTGTGCAGCCAACATCTTTGGCAAACGCGTTTTCTCGGTGTCCTATCAAGCACAACACCACGGCCTTCTGTTTCAAGTTTTTCTACAATATGACCGAAAAGTATGGGTCGTAACTCCGCGTATGTCTCACTCGGCCTTTCCCCCTTTACCTGGCGCACGACCTCTCCATCATTCCCCACGGTCAAATCGAGAACGACCTTAAGGAATTATGGGGATCGATCTTGGTTTCAAGGGATCTCCACTGCGGTCTTTCGAAGGCCGGGTCCGAGTTCTATTTGCCCAATTTGGTGGCAAGGCAATTCGGCCTGATTCAAACGGTTCCCTTTCTTCCGCTATCACTTAATCGCTTGTCATCTTGGAGGGCTGACGTCGGTCAGAACCACGACGTGACTGGGATTGATTTTCAAATCCAAAAAGGGATGACATTCTTAACCCTCGTTCCATGGATGAGACGTAATGCAACGGATGAGGATTATCTGGCTTGGTATGAGGACTTTATCTCGGCCAGGTTCGCTCGGCCTGTTGATGAAGCTGTGAGGGGGGCTTTGAAGAATGCAGACTGGGATCCTCTCCCCCCCAAAATCAAGTAGGGGAAAGAAGGCACTGGCCGTAGCAACGGCCCCAAAATCCCTACCTTTAGCGATCGAGCCGCACCGCGCAATAGTCCAACGGCCTACTACTCAGGCTGTTGCCAAGCCAAGGACGAGAATCACAACCTCAGTCCAAAGGACTGCCTCGTCCCCCGCACTGGCCCGGCTGAGCGCTACCGAAGGTACCTACTTGGGTCTTTCTCCCCTTCTTCTTTCGAATTATTTTGGTCTGACCGTCTCTAATCATTTATTTTGACCGCAGCTCATGGTCAGAAAAGAACGAGGGACGAAGCCGCCGTTGCCCCTGAGGAGGTGGTGGCGGTCGCCGAGCCCGAGATCATTGAGGAAGTGGCCCCGGAGGCGCAGGCCGAAGAGGAGGCGGCCGAAGAAGTGCGGGGAGCCGCCGAGGAAACGGTTGCTCCTTGTCCTGTCAAAGGACAAAGGCGAGGATGAGGTACTTCCCCTCGTGGTAAGTAAATATCATCTCATTTCCTTTCCTTGTGCTTTTGGTTCGCATGTTTTAGCTACAAAGTTTTTTGAGATTTTGGGCCCCTTAGGACGAAGCGCCAAAGGACGAGGAAGTGGCAGGCAACGTGACTACGGTCGTGGCTACCACGCCGACCGTCGTCCTGGTGGGATCATTATCCGTTCGGTAAGTATTCAACTAGAGCTGTGGTTGACTGGGCCTTTAGAATCTGGGTAGACTCTTAATTTTATTTCTTTTCTTCAGCCTCCCATACCGTCCCTGGCCTTATCTCCACAGGTCACTCCTCCTGCGGCCGGCACGCTATCAAGCCCAACGATGATCTCTTCGGTCACGGTGTCCTTGCCCCAGGTATCATCGTTTCAGGAGTCCACGGTTGTGACCGAGGCGAGGGCTGCGCTGATGACAGCCGAGGATTCGGGCCCGTAACCAGATGCTGAGGTACCCCTTTCTTTCTTTGGTCCATTAACCTCATATTCTTTTTGGAAACGATCTGACTCTTCTTTTATTTGGCAGCCGAACTCCCCAGAAGACCTTGACGCACTTTTTGTCAGCCTATACGAGGAGGGAGGAAGCTCGGCCTCGATAGATCCGCTGGACGACGACTCCAAGGTCGTTATTGAGCAACTAAGGGACTTCCTCCACCTGTGGGTTAATCATATGGCCAACGCTGAGACCTATGCTGAATTCAGGGTTTGCCTGGACAAGGCCATGACTCTTGGGCTTTTGGATTCGGCCAAGCTGGATGAGCTGCACACTCGGTTGGCCAAAGGCAAAGAGATGATCAAACGGTATGCTGAGGCCGGGCTACGAATGACCGAGGGGTGCACCCTAGACGAAGAGTTGGCCAAAATAAAAACACAAACCCAACCTGTGATGGCATCCCTTAAGGAAAATAAATCTCTCGTGCAAAGGGAGAATGACGAACTCGCCCAAGTCGAGGCTCGCATCGCCAAGCTCCAAGCTCAGTGTGCCATCATCCTTGAATGGCGAGACCGGGCGGCCACGGTTGGAGCGGAGCTAAAATCCTCGGTGAGGCAACTGCTAACAACGGCAGCCGAGAAGAAGAAGGCACTGGCCGAGAGAAAGTTGATTCGGGCGAGGTGGTTGGCGGACATGGATAGTGGGGACATTACCTGGAGGAAGATCACCTGTCTGATCTGGGGGATGTTTAGTGAAGGAATCTAAGCTGCCCTTTTTCTTTTTTTATAATTATTTTTATGTACATTCGGCCTTTAGAAAGGCCATTCTTTTGTAAAAACTTAAATTTGATGATTTTAATACAAGTGGATAATTTTCCTTAGCCGAATAACTAAATGCATGTTTCCTTAATTTTACCATATCCGCTCTCGCCTTCCTGTTTTAAATGCGTCATATCCTTGCCTCGGCCGCTTCCCACACTGATGGGACATACTTTTTCAAGTACTGGCCCTTGATTGGCAATTCGTGTTGCTCTCCATCCCAGTCCTTTAACTGAAATGCCCCAGGCCGAGAACCTGGTTGATGACAAACGGTCCCTCCCAAGTGGGCGAAAACTTGCCAAATCGTGGATCTTTAGTTCCAATGGGGAGCACGGCTTTCCATACTAAGTCGTCTTTGGCGAAGGTCTTTTGCTTGATTCTTTTGTTATATGCCCTCACCACGATTTTCTTTTGAGCTTGCATCAAATTATATGCGTCTAACCTCCTTTGCTCCAAATCTTCTAATTCTTGGGCCATGGCCTGGGTATAATCCTTCTCACATTGCTCATTTCTTTCGGTGACACAGAGAGACCGAACCTTCAATTCTATTGGTAAAATGGCGTCATGTCCATAGGTTAGGGCGTAAGGAAAAGTTCCAGTGGCCGACCGCTTTGATGTCCGATATGCCCACAGAGTCTTGGGCAACAGGTCATACCACGTCCTGGGCTTTTCTCCAACCATTTTCTCGAGGATCCCCTTAATTACCTTGTTGCTTACCTCGACCTGTCCATTAGACTGGGGGTAATAAGGAGTCGAATGGACCAGCCTGATTTCCATTCTTTCGGCATAGCCTCAGGTCTCGTCCGAAGCGAAGACTGGGCCATTATCTACCATGATGGTTTTGGGAATGTCGAATCTATGGACGATGTTACTCTCAAAGAATTTGACGACTTGGGCGCTAGAAATTGACATGTACGATTTTACCTCAACCCACTTGGTGAAGTAATCAGTTGCCACCAGGATCCATGCGTGCTTGTTGGACGCGGCTGGGTGAATCTTACCGATGATGTCCACAGCCCATCCTCTGAACGGCCAAGGTTTGGTAATTGGGTGAAGGGCTTCGGCTGGTACTGTTTGTATAGGGCCGTAGATTTGACATTTGATGCACCATTTTGCGTACTCGATGCAGTCTTTTAAAATGGTCGGCCAGTAATAATCGTGTCTTCGAACCATCTCATTTTGATTCCAGACTAGTGAGCGCCACAAATCCCCTCATGAGACTCGGCCATTATGATTTGCGCGTCCTTCACAATAGGGCACAGGAGTAACAAGCCGTCAGACCCTTTTCAGTAAAGCTCGTTCTGGTAAATTAAGTACCACCGGGCCCGAAAGCATGTGGTTTTCTCATGGTTACCGTAGGGGCCGTGGAGATACTTGACTATAAGATACCGCCAGTCTATTTCAGCCGCCTCGACCGATGATACCCGCACTGGCATTCCGCGCTCAGCCAGAGCCGGCAAAGTGCGCTTTTCGATTCTAATTACGAGGTTGCGGTCTCCATTAGGAATGCTCACGCCTGACGCGATCTGGGCCAGCTCATTGGCTTCATGGTTGCCAGCCCGCAGCACATGAATAAATGAAATCCTAGAGAATTCGTCAACCGCGTTGAAGGCCGTCACATAGTACATAGTCAACTTTGCACTTGTGCATTGATATTCCCCCGTCCGCTGGTTGATCACCAATTGAGAGTCTTCGTAAATTAAGACCCGAGTAGCCTTCATTTCTCTCAATATTTCGAGACCGATGATAAGTGCTTCGTATTCGGCCTGGTTGTTGGTGCATTTAAAATCAAGCTGAAAATACATAGTCCAATAATTCTTCTCCATGTGGATTACATCAATTTCAACTTCGGTTTCCTCACCTTGTCCCGGGGTTGGGTGTTGGGCCAGGAAATCGGCCAAGGCTTGACCTTTGACCGATTTCTGGGCCACATATTGAAATGCGAATTCAGATAGGGCCATTGTCCACTTTCCAATACGGCCACGGATGATTGGCCGGGTAAGCATGTATTTGATAAGATCTGTCTTAGAAATGATCTGGACAACTGAAAGCAGAATATAGTGGCGTAACTTGGTGGCCGCGAAATAGAGTGTCAAGCACAGCTTCTCTACTGGTGAATAATTTAACTCGGTTGTATTGAGGGTCCGGCTAAGATAATGCACGGCCTGCTCGCGCTCCAACTCGTTATTTTTAGCAAGTAAGCAACCCATCGAATCCTCCGAGGCCGAAATGTAAAGCCTCAAGGGTTTTCCTCTTTTTGGCGGCATAAGAACCGGCAGCTGGGACAAATATCGCTTAATTTCATCGAAAGCCGCCTGATGTTCGGCCTTCCAAACAAAATGCCCCACGTCTCGTAGTCTGAGTAAGGGGGACAATGGCCGAATCTTTCCGGCCAGGTTGGATACGAACCACCTCAAAAAATGGACTTTATCGAGGAAGGATTGGAGCTCCATCTTGTTTCTTGGAGGAGGCGCGGCCATGTTGGCCTTTGCCTTATTTTTGTCGATTTCGATGCCTCGCTGATGGACCAGGAATCCCAGGAAATTTCCTGCTGTGACACCGAAAGCACATTTTTTGGGATTCATTTTCAAGCCGTGAGTTCGCATTCGCTCAAACGCCTGGCGAAGATGTCCTATATGATCGGCCCGAGAATGGGATTTAACGACTACATCGTCGATGTAAACTTTGACCGTTCGGCCGATCAAGTCGAGGAAGATGAGGTTCATGGCCCGTTGGTACGTTGCACCGGCATTCTCCAGGCCGAAAAGCATCACTACCCACTCGTAGGTCCCAATAGCCCCTGGGCACCTAAACGTAGTTTTGTGAACGACAAGAGCTCGTGTTTTGTGGCCCCATCGGCTAAAAGGTCGACCATAGGTGACAGGACCCGACCCAGATTTCACCCCGGAACTCGTGCCGGACCCTGTTGACATGCCCGACATCAACCCATGTCAGGTCCACAAACTAAACTAGTTCCCTCTTCTCGAAATTTACAAAGAAATGGGGACAAGACTTCTGCCGAAAAACGGGCAGAGTCTCCCCTAAAACAGGGACTATCCCAAAAGTTCAACCTGCAGACAGACAACAGATAAAACAACCCAAGCGCCAGCATGCAACAACGAAAAACAACAGTGGCCTCCGGCCAACAAATTCAACCCTAAAGGGTGATACAGAGCAATCTAAGAGTTTAAGAATTCAACAGCGGAAAAGAATAACAGATTACAAGTTTAGGGTTCAAGGATGACAATCCTACCCTTGCAACGAAGCTCAAGAAGAGAAGCGCACAGCCGAACGGTAACGAAGCGACGACTACGGTCTGGGAGGCGCAAAACAGAAAGAGTGTGAGTGGACAAAAACAAGGTTTACATACTTAAATCAAAGTACTAACCCCACCGTTTAAAACCATGCTAAACATGCATATGAAACCCTTTAAAATACTTGATTGATTTGAAAACCGTACTATCTCAAAGTACGTGAAAGCAACCCAGTTTAAAACCCCTTTTTCGACTACTAACCTTTTACCTTTCCCAAGGCATAACCTCCCAAATCACGAACCCATATATTTGTAAAACAGAATTAGGAGAAATAGATAAACGTGAGTACGAAAGAATCATAAACTCCATAAACCAAAACAATCTTTAAAATAACAAAGATCACCTTCATGCCAAGAAAACCAACTCAACAACAATACAGAAATCAATTGCAGTTCAAATCATATATATAAATATATATAAAACAAGGTTTACAATCCAATAAGTAAAACCTATCAAGTACTGAAATCTAATCAAGTACTGCAATCAAAACAGGTAAACAGTTTCTTGAACTTCCCCACTCTCACAATCACATGCTCACAAGCACGACATGCGAGGAACGATCCTCACTAAAAGAAATATGAATACGAAGATACTAACACACGCGTATAGGTATAGTATAACCTCAACACCAAACACAAGTACCAGGGGAAAACAATCCAACATGGGATCATTTGATTGGACACCGGTACAGTCTCATTGAGACACCGTGCCTAGGGTTGAGCCGTCCAAAGTGGGACTAAACTCATAGGCCTATATGGTAGAAACTTACCAACCATAACTCCGAAATCTGTCCTACGCGCGCAGACTACCCAATCAAGGGTCTACAGCTACACCCCGTTAAGGTATGCACCGGATCGAATCAAACCTAAACCAGGTTACCGTTTCATATCAATCGCCATGCGATCATCAGTATCAGAACAGGGGGAGGTATAATATAAGGTGCTAATAGCACTCACATCAATCGCCACGCGATAACAGTATATATATACAATCACAATGTACCCAACCTCAAAACAATGAGACACCAGGACATATACAAGTCCATCACCAACTCACCAATATAAATATATTAAAAACAGGACATCACCGTCCCACACATAAGAACACTACTTAAAATAATCACAAGGGTCAAACAACCGCATAGCAGACCCTAATCAATTCATAAACAATTAAAACTTCATAGTCAAGCCCAAATAAAACATATGACCCCAAATCATAATATGGGTAACTATCCTTTAAAAATATAAAGTCCAAACCCGAAATGTTCATTCAAAAATATACACATATATATATAATACATAACGATCCTTTAAAATACATACCCAAAGTCCAATTCCGTATACATATACGTCCGGACGTTTAAACGTCCCCAAAACCCCATATTCAAGATATCTAATCAAAGTATACATATATATACATATAAAAATACATATATATATATATATATATATATATATATATATATATATATATATATAACCAAAGTACACACACATATATATATATATATAGTTATATAACCATTTCCCATTATTCAAGTATTTACTCAAAGTAGCTATATATATATAAATACTTATATATATATATATATAATTAAAGTATACATATTATTAATCATAAGGTTTTAACACCAAAACCGAGTATGAAATCAAACGGACTATACTAACGTCCAAATATTCAATTATATAGTTAAAATATAATATAACAGTTCCAAGCTTAATATAGCTCAATTATATAATTAAAATCCAATACAAAAACCACCGGGCGTTCACCACGTCCCGTTCAATACCTCAAAGGTATAAATACTAATAAAATAGCCATCAGGGCCCCACAAACAAACCGGTAACCCAAATCATGCATATACCTCAATGCAAACCCCTTTAAATATAAGTAAACCAAAGTCATACCAAGACTTAAAACACTTATCCAATTCAAGATTTAAAACTATTATTAAATCTCATTTCATGCAATTCATTCAAGTCATGCTCATTTGAAAACAAAGTCCACTCACCGTTGGTCCTATGCTGCACAACCCTCAAAGGGTCCCGCTCACAAAGTACGCAGAGTCAAGATACCTGGTTCGAAGGATTTCGTTGCCGGAGGAGCCCATACGAGCTCCAAGAAGTTTGATGAAGAACCGGCCAAAAATGGTGATTTTCCGGCGAATCCCAGGGCTGTCGACGTCGAGGAAGGCGAGGGATGGGACGGGGGCGAGGAGCTGGTTCTTTTGGCTCCGGCCCCGTGGCCTGGGGCAGGCGTGGGCGGCGGCAGTGCAAAACCTCCAGAATTGCTGCACGAGTGGGGGTGTCGCACGAGTCCGAGAGAGAGAGAGAGAGAGATATATATATATATATATATATATATATATATAGCTAACCAATCAGCTATTTTTCTCCTTTTTATCAAATTTTTAATTTATCAAAATAATCCAATTTAATCGTTTAAACTCCAAATCGAACGTGCCGCCCGTCAACGAACTCGTTTTGACGAGCCGGACGCAATGGCGCAACTCGTTTCGCCAAATTCCGTCCCTAAAATATCGTTGACCAAAATGCCCCTTTAATTACTTAATTCCAATAATTCTTATTTAATTACTTAATAATTTTCATTTATTTTCTTTTAAATTTTGGGTCAGGGATGTCACAATAGGCATGGGATACTCGTCTTTAGGTGTTGCAAGGTTCAGATTTCTGTAATCGGTACAAACCCTCAAAGTCTCAGCCTTCTTCAGGACTGGGACGATGTTAGCCAACCACTCTACGTACCGAGCCGTACGAATAAAGCCAGCCTTAAGCAGCCGCTCAATCTCCTCATTGACTTTCAATTGTACTTCAGCCGAGAATCGCCTCGGTGGCTGCTGGAAAGGTTTGAATCCTTCCTTGATTTTTAACTCATACTCGACCAAACTTCTTGGCAAACCGGGCATTTCATGATAATCCCAAGAAAAACAATCTTTATATTTATGAAGCAGGTCGATAATCTCGGCCTTTAATTATGGATTCAAAAGTTCTCTTACATAAAGAGGTCGTGGTTCGGCCTCGGTTCCTACATTTATTTCCAAAAACGGGTCTTGGACCTCAGGGTGACCATCTTCGATCTCGGCCGGTGCAGGCTCTAGGTCGTCGATAGTCAGGACGTCGCCGTCGTCTGACTCGTGCAAAAACTCGATCAAATTGATCGGCGAACCTGACTGCAGAGACTCCCCGGCCGAATGCTCTAGTAATCGTTCCAGCAAGTCGGCCACAACCGCCGCCCCTTCTTCTCTTGTGGCTTTGTCCGACATTAATAGAGGCTGCTAAGGTCGATCAGCACTTCGCGCGCCGAATCCTGTCGGACATTCTCGGCACCCAACTCCAGAACTTTTCTAGCCGAAGTCCTGGTCGGTCGGCCACTTGCATCATAGCCGGTCAAAACAACCCAGCCTACGTCGTCGTCATAGATTCGTGTCTGCACAACGTTTGCTTCTAATGGCTTCTCATCAGCCGAGTGTTGTGATACCTTTTGGCCATCCCAGAAAAACAACAACTGGAAAAATAAAGACGGTATGCATCCGGATTGATGAATCCAGTCATGGCCAAGTAACATATTATATTCTACGCTCGACTCAACCACATAGAAGACCGCGACCCTCGTTTGATCGGCCACGGTTATTTTTAACGGCAACACTCCAATGGTTTTGGTTCTGTCGCAAACAAAACTGCTCATGACTACATCGCTAGGGATGAGATCCTCCTTGGATTTACCAAGCCTCTTCATCAAGGCATGGGGAAGGATATTAACCGTGGCGCCACAGTCAACGAAAACTTTGGACACGGGCACTCCCTCCACATGAACCGAAATATACAATGGTTTCAGATGTCGATATTTATTCGGCTCATCCCTGGGTATAACCTCGTTGAAAGCCACGGCTAGTAACTCCTCCTTCGTCTTCGGCCTCCTTTCGGGCCGTTCTTTGATCACGTCTTTGTCTAGGCCGTTGCTTTGACCATATGGAGCTAAAAACTCGGCCGGTAATACTAAGACCATGTTGATGTTTACTTCATCTGGTTTGACCGTTTTCATTTTGTTCTCTTTCGGCCCGTCCGGGTGGCTGATCTTATTTATGCATTGACCACAAATCGTCGGTCCTGGCTGGGGCAACTTCCTCTTCTCACCCTCTGGCCTTGGCGCCCCTTCTAATCCTCACGCCTCGGCCTTAGTGGGCCGAGGAACTCTCATGTACTCTGTTCGAAAATGAGTATTGACCATGTTGATCCCAGGCGGAGGGAAAGGCTCGGTATCAACTTTTATTGCAAGCTTCTCCGGGAATTGGAGCTTCTTCTCGTCTATCAATTTTTGTATGATGTCACGCAAAACAATACAGTTGTTGGTGCCGTGGGACCAAGAACTATGGTATTTGCAAAACGACTTTCCCTTGAGCTCTTCGGCCTTCGGTATTTTGTGGCCGAACGATAATTTGACCTTCTTCTCGGCTAGTAATAAATCAAAGATCGCCTCAGCTCGGGCTAAGTCAAAAGTATAAGCTTTCAGTTCTCGAGCCGAGCCCAAATGCAACTGGGCCACCGTTGGGACTATCGGACCGCCCTGAAGCTGAGAGCCGAATGGTACGATCGGCGCTTGCAATGTTTGCATTGTTGCCAGACTGTTCTGACCGTACTGTTGGGATTGTGTTGTGGCCGGATGGCTTGAGCCGGCCTACATGTGTACGGCCGTAGTATGAATTGGGCCGAGTTGCTGGGTAATCAAACACGTAAATTGCCCTGGTGACATAGTTGCTTGACTGCGCAGTACCTCAGCCGAGTAAGTTGGGCCAGGATTAGACCACATCTGCTGGGGCTGCCTCCAGCTATTCGTTAGCGGCTGAGAAGACTGATCATAGCCTGATGCCGGCGCCCAACATGAGGCACCGAAGCTGCTCCACTCCTCATGAGGCTCAGCCTTTTCAGTATATTGTCCAACCCTGGAAGGCGTTGATGATGAAGCAAGAGGGTATTTTTCCTGAAAAAGGGTCCGCAGCTCGGACGCGATCCTGTCCATTACAACCATGAAGGACGTTTCTATCCTGTAGGCCTGCTTTGCCATTAATTCCTCCATTGGCACGGCTGCCCCTTGAAAAGGCTGACCAATGACGTTACGGCCTCTTTGTTCGTGGAAAACAGACCGAACTGCCCCAGGCGTTCCCCTACGAATGGGGATTGATCTTGTGTGAATTCGGCCACGTGGGCCGTTCCGGAAGTCGAAGTACCGGTAACCATTTCGACCTTGGAGTCTCCAGCTGGTGAGGCTAACTCGAGAACCTCAGAAGACATCTCAGCCCTTTTGTTCTTGAGCTTTGCTTGTGATCGAGTCTCCACCATAAGTCTTCGCAGTTGATGATCCCACTAGGCGTGCCAAAGATGTTGGCTGCGCAAAAATCCCGCGGCCTGATGGTCCGGGCCGAGGGGATTCGCGCCAACACAGGTAGTCCTTCTTGGTTTTGAATGTGTGCGCAGGCGTGCCAGCACGGTCTACCGTGCATTCGAGGGTGCTGTGTGCAGTGAGCGATTGGGTTCGATGCGCCTATTTGGATCTGACTTCACTTCAAACGATTGTGGCCGAGATAGGAACGGATCTCGACCGTCAGGTTCATGGCCTGAGCTACAAGGCCGTTGGTGATGGTGTCGACGGTGGAAGTAGTTATTGGATTTGGGTGGTGCTCCAGCGCTCCACTAGATGGCAAAGGCTGTATGATTATGAAATGAACGAAAGAGTAACAAAGGATGATGCTCCGACGCCTTGAAAACTCAAGGGTCGTATGATATATTGATGAATGGATTTGCTTACAAACTGCCTACTCATAGGAAAGCACATAAATGTATTGAAAATTACAGTGCGATTGAAAGTAAATAACAGGAAAGATAATTTGCTCCGTGGGAGGCTTGTTTTTGGTGTTTGAACCCGTTTGACGTTGCTGAAGGTGTTATATTTATAGAGTGGTGACTGAAGGAGAAGGCGGGCCCATGACCCTGTCAAATGTGGCTTGATTGGGGGGAGTGGGTGGCCTGAATATCGGGAAGCATGGTGTTGTGACTGCCGTGATGTTCAGTCCACCGTCACAAGAGGTGACCCAGATCGCGTGCTTTGGGAGAAGCATTTAATTCCTTGATATGGTAGTTGAGGGGCATTTAAATTCCCTTGGTGGTTGGTAACTTTCCCACGATTTAAGGGACTTGGCCTCACTCTCCACGTGCCCCTTTGAAAGTGACTACTGATTCGGATCTGAGCACGTGTCTTAAACCATTACCTATTTAATGAGCCATGGGGCCTACCCTTAGTGCGTAGTGCGCTGACATTTTCCTTCTTACCCTGGCCGTGGGTAAGGAGTGGATTCGGCCATGGATCACACCGAGGTTCAGGCGGCGGTCGCAATTTATTCAACTTCCCACAAGGGTCGTGACTCAGGACTCAGGACTTGACACTGACGCTCAAAGGATTGGCCGTGAGTACCAGTTCCTTCGTCCAGAAAGTCTTCGGCCACATGAAGCTGCTTATACGATCGGTCTCTTGGGCCAAAAGTTTTAGGCGTAAACATTCTAGTGACCACCAATATTTGGACACTAATTGCATTCAGTGACCAAAATCGGTAGTTTCTGTGACCAAGTGGCTGGCCACTAATACCTATTTTTCTTTTAGTGTTTACATCCTATGCTAGCCTATGCTAGTGTCTAGAAAATGCCATCACAAATTTCATACTAACAATCTCCCCCTTTGGCATTTCCTAGACAAAACACACATTACAATTCAAAAGCAAAATTCAAATCAGCCAATGAAGTTAGAGGTTCATGTCCATATGGCAATTTATCACAACTCATCTGATAAGCATGACAGAGCTGACCATTTAAAGACTAAGGCATGGCAATACGTCAAGAGCAAAAAGAGATGGATAATGGCAACATGCAAGTATAAAAAAAAAACTTAAGAAATTTGAGAGAGAAATGACAACCAAAAACAGAGTGATTAACCATATAAGGCCTGGAGAAATTTTTTCTTGTCAGAGCGAATTCTTTTTGCATTCATATAAGCACCACGTGGAGCGGGGAATGCTTTAATCTATATTGTTGGAGCCAATGCTATACGTTGGAGCATGCTATCGGGGGAATCTGCTATAGGAAATATTGCATTTGTGTTTTTTGTTAAAACAGACCTGAATGAGCATCATATTTGGGGCAGTCTTGATGTATATATCCACGAGTTTTACTATTGGTAATGTTTTTACAGAATATTTTTGCGACAGTCCACACAGTTTGATTGTAATATTTCCTGAATTATAAGCCACTTGTAGCTCACGAGTACATGCATCACGATGATAAGAGTATTTTTATGCACCACGATGTCCTATGTTCGATCATCTGTCTCTTAATATCATAAAACCCCCAAATGTAGGAGTCATTTAAAATTGGTATTGTTCTTTGAAAACCCTAGAAACTCATAGACGTCACAGAAAACATACATATTGACCTCTCCATTAGGAGTAATTCTTGCGTGCTCCGGGTACATACTTGTGTGTCAAATGTGGGTCTCTGTTTAGTTATTATGTGTGGGTGCCACATAGACAAAAAATTTTTAAAAAAAATTATAATATTTAAAAATGAACAAGTTAATTATAATTACTTGTTTACCTCATCAGTTTGTTTTTCTTTTCTTTTCTTTTGATAAGAGCAAAATTGGTTAGGGATATAGGAGGTATTTCCTACGAATGTTGACAAAGCACCTTCTCTATAGAGAGATAATAGCATCCACGAACTGATCTAGCATCATTCTTAAAATATTTTCCTGCCAATGGTTTGTTTGTATCTGATATCTGAAAATATCTGATACTTACCTCTTAAATATCTGATACATGAACATGTGAATAGATACAAAAATATCTGCTACTTAGATCTTAAAATACTAACCAAATGAGTCAGCTTATGAACCAAATTTGAAATTTATCAGCTATCAGCTCTCTAAGGCGCTCTTATAAGCAATTTCAGAGTTGCCTTGGACTCTAGAATAAATTATGAGTTCATTTGGTTCCTATACAAAAATATAATATTAAACTTTTGCATAAATTAGAATTGGAAGGCTACCCCATATTTTTTTTGGGTGAAGTAGGGGATAAACCCCAACACAAACAACAAACTAAGCTATCTCAAGAAGACACACCAAACGGGTCCTGGCAACACCTAACTGATCATCAATTAAAAAGGAACTCAGCCAAGCAGGAGCATCTTCAAAGTAGTAAATCCCAACATCCAAATTATAACTCCAGTTTGCTAGTTGTTCAGCCACAATATTTCGTTCTCTATGTATGTGGTAGATATCACAGCTCTGGAACTGTTTCATAAGATCACAGCATGATTTGATTAAAGCACCCAGAGGATGATGATTAAGAGAGTCAACCTTTTGAATAAGTTGCACAGCTACAACCGCATCCATTTCAACAATAAGGTTTGTAATACCTTTATCAGCAGCCAATTGGATCCCAAAATATAGGCCCCAGACCTCTGCATCTAGGATTTGACCTTGCCCCAAATTAATAGAGAACCCACCAATCCAGTCTCCCATAGCATACCTAATAACATGCCCCAATGCATCCAGAGGTGATTTTCCTTGAGCCATCGACATTATGTTTACACTTGCCAGTCTCAGGTGGTTTCCACACAAGCAATAGAGGAACTCTATTCAGTTTAGCAGCAGTAGCAGAAGGCCACCCCATATTTGTCATCTAATGTATTGTTTCTCATAAGTCTAGTTCTTATCAATAAGTCATTGATATAGGCCAATTTAAGATTATAATCAATAAACAAAAAATAAACTTTGGTAGTAGGATTGATATGGCTTATCAATCCTGAAACGTGCTAGACAAAAAATAAAAGAACAGGCAGAGAATTATTTTACTTGGTAAAACCCCACCTCTGGGGAAAATCCACGGGACTTCTCAGTCCAACACAAATCCACTATAGAACGATGATTACATGTGACGCCCTTGACCTAAAATTTAAAGAAAATAAATAAAATAAGTGAGTTGGATAACTTGGATAATTAAAATGAATTAAAAAGGAATTAAAATGAATTAAATAATAAAATTGGAAATAAAATAGGAATTTAATAATTTAAGGGGGCATTTTGGTCAACGTTATTTTCGGGACGGAATCTAGCGAAACGGGTTGCGCCATTGCGTCCGGCACATCGAAATGAATGCGGGGACGTACAGCATGTCTCGATCCGAGCGTTAGATTGTTCGGAGGACATATTGGTCATTTCAAAAATTGTTAAATGCCCCTTAGCCAATCAGAAAATGATTTTTTTTTCTCTCTCTCTCTCTCTCCTCACTTTCTCTCTTCTCTCCAGCGTCTCTCTCCGGTTCTCTCTCTCGTTGCCGGTGACACAAGTCACGGCCGGACCTGAGACCAGTCGCAAAAGGACCGGCTTAAGCCCGCCGTCAAGACCCACCGCTGATCACTGTCGGAAACCTTGAATCGTGGCGGCGACGTCGACTGGTACGTCTGGTTTTCCTCCATTCTTCACGGCTTTGATCCGGCATCTCCGGTGACGAACGACGGTGAATCAGGTACGAAACCTCATCTCCTCCTCTTGCTCTAGCTGTCTATGCCTTTGAAATCAATCGATTTGGCCTCGTGTAGATCGAATCTCAAACCTAGAAACTGGCCGAATTTCAATTCGATTTTTCGGCCATATACCGACTGGTTCTCGGCTGGGTGTGAGCGGTTCTGAACTCCTCTCGAGGTGGTGATCAATTTTGTATATGGGTTGCTGCCGGATCCGATGGTTTTGTGTTGGCCGGAATTGCTCAACACACCCACCACCCACGGTGGCACGTGTGGCAGCGCGTGGTGGTGGTGTGATGGTGGTTCTTGGTTCTGTTGCAATCCTCGTGTCGCTGTGAACGCGTATGTGTGAGCGGATTCCGATCACGACGTCGTTTGACGGTCGAACCATTGTACGCCTATTGCGCGTTTCGTGGGTTCGATGTGTTCGGACCGTTGGATCGAATTCAAATTCACGTATGTTGTTCCTCGTATTTCTAGGAACGTATAGGAATTGACGGATCGTGATTCGGAGTCCCGGATGCTCCGGATCAATGACTTGAAGTTTGAATTAATCAATAACCGTCAGATTGTGCGATCGTGAGCAATCCGACAGTCCAATCGAGACCAAACTTTCAGGACACGTTTTTTAGGTCGTGTTGAACCTGTAGGAATTTTCGGATCTAAGTTTGGAGGTCATGGGACCTACGGCCTGGTTTGACCAAGTTTGACCAGGTTTGACCGAGGCTTTCCCGAGGTCGCCTTACAATGTAGTTGACTTTGTTGGACTTCTAGGAATGTCCGAAACCTTTTGGAGGTAGTGGGCCCAGCGGGCCCGGGTTGACCAAAACGGGGTGTTTGATCGCTGGTTGACCATGAGTCTTCAGGGGCGGTCCCACAGGTTAAAAGGCGGTTCCGTACACGCACACTTTTGAGTGGGGGAAATGTTAGGGTTTCGTTTTAAGGTTTCGTTGTTAGTACGTTCGTTAATCCGATTCTCGTATCCTTGTTTAGGTACTCTAGCACCGCATACGTAGCGGGCGAGACCCTTTTAGGGTTGTGCAGCATAGGACCAACGGTGAGTGGACTTTGTTTTCAAATGAGCTTGATTTGGATGAATTGCATGAAATGCATAAAAGGAGATTTAATTGTTTTAAATCTTGAATTTGATAACGTTATAAGTCTTGACTTTACTTTGGTTGTTTTATATTAAAAGAATATGCATATGAGGTTTTTGCATGATTTGGGTTTCCGAAATTTGTATGAGCGGCCCTGATGTTATATTTTATTAGTATTTATACCTTTGGGTATTGAACGGGACGAGGTGAATGCCCGGTGGTTTTCGTATTGGATTTGGAATATATAAATGAGCTATTTTAAGCTTGGAACTGTTATATTATATTTTAATTATATAATTGAATATTTGGACGTTTGTATAGTCCATTTGATTTCATACTCGATTTTGGCGTTAAAACTTTATGATTAATAATACGTATATATATATATATATATCTCGGACTTGCGTTTTATTCGGGTTTTGAATTGATATGCTTGACTTGAGCATTGATTGGGTTTTGAATATGGTTTTAAAGGAAATGTGACATTTGAATTGATTAAGGTGCATTATGCAATCGTTTGACACTTGTGATTATTTTGAATATAGAAATATATGTTTTGGACGTGATGTCCTGACTTTGAGTATATATATGAGTTATTTGGTGATGGACTTGTATATGTCCTGGTGTCTATTGTTTTGGGGTTGGGTACATGTAATTGATTTAGGAATTGGAAAGTGATTGGTTATATATATATATATATATATATATATATATATATATATATATATATATATATATATATACTGTTATCGCGTGGCGATTGATGTGTGTGCAGATAGCACCTTGTATTGTACCTCCCCATGTTCTCGACATCGATGATCGCATGCCGATTGATATGATACGATTACCTGGATTTGGTATGGTTCGATCGGGTGCATTACTTAACGGGTGTAGTCAGACCCTTAATCGGGTAGTGCGTGCGCGTAGGACATGTTTCGGAGTTATGGTTGGGAAGTTTCCACCATATATGCCTGTGAGTTTAGTCCCACTTTGGACGGCTCAACCCTGGGCACGGGGTCTCGGTGAGACTGTACCTGTGTCCAATTAAATGATCCCCTGTTGGATTGTTTTCCCCTGATACTTGTGTTTGGTTTGTGGTTATACTATACCTATACGCGTGTGTTAGTACCTTCGTATTCATATTTATTTTAGTGAGGATCGTTCCTCGCTTGTCGTGCTTGTGAGTATGTTGTTGTGAGAGTGGGGAAGTTTGGGAAACTGTTTACCTGTTTCGGTTGCAGTACTTGATTGGATTTCAGTACTTGATATGTTTTACTTAATGGATTGTAAATCCTAATCTTATATATATTTATAGAAATGCTTTGAACTACAATTGAGTTCTGTATTGTTGTCGAGTTTGGTTTTCTCGGCATGAATGAGGTCTTTGGTATTTTAATGTTGTTTTGATATATGATGATTTTATTATATTTTTCGTGCTTATGTTCTTCAAGTTTTCAGTTTTTGTTTAAATATACTTGTGTGGGTTTGACTTGAGAGGTTATGCCTCTAGAAAAGATAAAGGTTTGTGTACTCGGAAAAGGGGTTTTAAACTGGGTTACTTTCACGTACTTTGAGATAGTATGGTTTTCAAATCAATCAAGTATATAAACGTTTTCGTATGCATGGTTCGCATTATTTTAACGGTGGGGTTAGTACTTTGATTTAAGTATGAAAAACTTTGTTTTTGTCCACTCACACTCTTTCTGTTTTGCTCCCCCCCAGACCATAGTCGTTGCTTTGACACTGTTCGGCCGAGCGCATCTCTTCCCGAGCATCGACTAGACGGTAGGACTTGTTGTCCCTAATCGTTCACTTTGTATTATGTCGTTTATTTTCCGATGACTCTTAGATTGCTCTGTATCATCCATTAGGGTTGAATTGTATGGCCGGAGGCCTGTTATGTATTTGTGTATGCATGCTGGCGCTTGGGATGTATTATCTGTTGCTGTTTGACAGGTTGAAGTTTTGGGTTAGTCTTTATTTTAGGGGAGACTCTGCCCGTTTTTCTGCAGAAGTTTTGGCCCATTTCTTTGGAAATTTCGGGAAGAGGTTAACTGTTTAGTTTGTGGGCCCGACATGGGTTGATGTCGGGCAAACCAGCAGGGTCTGGCTCGGGTTCCTAGGTGGAATTCGGGTCGGGTCTTGTCATTACAAGAAGTACTCACACACTAATCCTAGACACATTCTAGATAATGTTTATCAACTTCTTCGTAACTCAACTTCTGTCACGGAATGATCTTCGACACTCCTTATGTTGAACGCAATACTGGTCACGATTGCTTCAAGTTCGCCGGAGGAAAACCGCCACCACGGTCTTGGTACCCTCAACCGTATGAGTCACTGACATGCATATGAATGCAATATGAATGATGAAAGTATTTGATAAATCACCAAGTAAACATGGAACACTTGATGACTTATCTCAAGGATATGCACAACAGCTTTTCTTAAGAATTCTATATGCTCAACACAAATATCAAAAGCTGTACTTGTGAAAAGAGAGGCACCCTTCTTTTATTCAAAACTACCTCTCCCTACTCAGACGGAAGCACAAGAGTCCACCATCAATTATGACTATCAAATTTAACCCAATATGGACTCTAGTGAAAGACGTCAAAACAGGAGACCAAATACAATTCAATTATGAATATTAGTTTAGACTCAATATGAACTCTAAGTGATGACACCAAACAGTAGACCACATTCTCCTGTTCAATTATGTCAACTTCATGAATATCAATCTTGCAATATATGAGATTTGACTCTTAGAATCCTATTCAATTTCGTCAGCATGTGCATGTTTTTGAAGAAACAATATTAATGAATGAAACCAATTTGGGAATTAAAAGAAACATGCTTTCCAAGTCAAATATGAAAAAGGATATTTTTACTTAAACCAAAATAAAGTCCAAATAGAAAAATAATATTAAGGGATAAAATCTAATCCTATTAAAAATAGGACAATATAAAAGCATTTGAGTGAAACTAACTCCAACTAGGAATCCTATAATGAATGCATGATTATGCCATGATTTACCTGAAAATCAAGTTTATCATATCGATCCAATCAACCTGTGAGAATCAGGGATTGAATGTGTTGCGCCAAATCTTCCAGCAAACCATATTCACACACTAATTCCCAACCTATGCTAGAGTCTAGGAAATGACATTACAATTTTCATACTAACATAAGTACTTTAAGAAAAGACTATAAAAACAATCATCTAATCGAGCGGTCAAATGATTTTGGATTAAAATGATTTATTTTTATTTTTCCAAATATGATCTTTGAGGCAATATCTAAAAAATAGATGGTTCATATAATTAAAATACAATGTATGGTAGGGCCTACAAGGGTGTCATTCAAATAAGCTTATTTAAGGGACACCCTTGTGGGGCCCACCACACATTGTTCTTTAATGATCCCAACCATCTAATTTTTAGATATTTCGTCAAAGATCATCTCTACAAAAAATCATTTGAATCCAAAACCATTTGACCACTCACTTAGATGATTGTTATTTTAGTATCTTCTTGAAGCACCATGTTCGTTCATTTTGTTGCTTGAAGTTAGATGTCTTAATGATTTTGAATTTGTTTGATTTTTTGCAATGATGATCAATGAATGAAGACTTGAAAATATATGATTTGGATCATTGAAAAAAAATTTGTATGACATCCTTTACACCCCCACGCGCCCCCACCCCCCTTCAATAAAAGTGTAGCAAAATTAAGGTCCACTACAAAAAATTTTAACGATCCAAAATTTATGAGGTAGCAAAATTATTACGCACATGAATTATTAGCTTCTTCAATCACACACTCCAGTAATTTGGTTGGCTCCTGTCAACCTGAGTTGTTTATTTTATATTTAAACTAGACGCAATAATAATTAAGAGATACTACAATTCAACTCTTATATTTATATTATAACACTTGATATAGACTATATAGTCACTGCTCAATGACAAGTCCTACCAATTTCAAGCACGTGTACGGTCAAAAGAGTTCCAAAATAATTTTCATTTTTGAGCCATGACCACTAATCAAACTACTGAGTAGTGTTCTCTTGGTCACCTAGTGACCAAGGAATCCGTGGTCACCCACTTTTGGATTTAAATCCAAAGGCCCACCTACTTTTGCACTTCTTTTAAGAAACTCTATTGGACCGTTGGATTTAAATCCAACGGTGGGTGACCACGGATCCTTGGTCACTAGGTGACCAAGAGATCACTACTCTCAAACTACTAATCAACATATATATTATGTGATTGGAGGTTCTTAAGATTGTTAAGGACAAGCCATGATTGATCGCATCATCAAAGAGAAATTAATGACACATTGCCATTCAGTCCCTTTCGCCTTCTTTATCTTCTAGTGTATTTCTTATCTAGGGAATCGAAATCTTTCCTATTGATATCATTTCAATTCCTACAGAGCTCCTTTAGACTAGTGCAAATAAAACTATCAAGGTAGAGCTCGAATATGACATTCGTGGAACTACATGATTTTGCACTAACATGATAAATTTCGGAATGTTAATCCACTGCAGTTATAATGAGTCTATATATTTATTCCAAATATATCCTAAATCCACGACATATCAACTATTTTGCATACTCGTCTTAACATGTGGATTAGTAACACTCTGCCACGATGTGACTGTAACGCTAAAAAATTTCTCTAATTTTTAACTTTTTGCCCCCAACAGAAAGTGTGTATGTTTTATGAGTAACGGTAACATTACATGGTATGCTAATGTGGTGTTTCACATTTACTTAAATTATAACACATACACAATAACTAGTGAGCTTTATGGCCCTTAGAACCAATACAACTATTATAATCGGAAAATGCTTGATATGCGACAATTTTTTCCCAATTTTTTTTTCTCCATCTATCTAGTATATGTTTTGTAACTAATAAAATTGCATTGAAAACTATCATTATTTAGAACTCATTGTCCCAATACCATTTAGTCGAGAAAAAAAATAGAAAAAGAAAGTTGAAAACTACAAAATTATTTCTTATTTTTTACCACAAGCAATATTAAAAGAGGATAATCGAACCTATGACCTCGACGTGCAAAATAAATACTCTTAATCACTTGAATTCCAAGGCTCTTACTAACCAATGTTTTAATCGACCAATCCGTAACGTTTGCCTCCTACTAACCAATCTATAATCGACCAATCCGTAACGTTTGCCTCTTACTAACCAATCTATAATCGACCAATCCGTCACGTTTTGGGGGAAGTGTTCGTAAAAGTTGACTCCTCAGTGGCTTCAAAGGCTGGGCTGGACTTGGCACGTTGAGTATTAAATGGGGCCCACCTGTCACAAACATAGGACACCTCCAGGCCACGTGGCCCTATTGAGGGTAAAGCCCTGGGTTGCAATGAGAACCGTCCATGAGGTTAGGTGGGGCATGCGTCCAAAACGCAGACAGTGACCACACTGGGGACCTGCTTGATTGATTGAAAGATCTTCTTGTTTGGAGTCCGTTTCTTGGGCCCACCACACTTATCTTATGCAAAACATTCCAGAATGGAAAGATGACAATAATTGTTTAACAGTGATTCTTGGTGGGTCTGATTTTTTTATTTTTTATTTGTTGACGTTCAAGTTTATAACCAGTCTTAAAAAAATTGGAGGAACATACCAATAACTGTCGGATTTTGTCCTAACATTTTGTTACTTTTACTCTTCTATTTTTGTTTTTATATAATCAATATTAAGAAGAAAGTGAAATAGAACACATGACTTCGAGTGCAGAGTAAATGGTGACAAATTTTGTTATGAAAAACTAATCTGAAAACGGTTTGAAATCAAGGGTGTGGTGGAACAATCTTCAACTGGTTGAAATTTCTCTAGAAATAAATCTCTGAAATATCAGGAATCTGTTTGAAATCAATTGTGTATAATCTTTGAAGAAGAATATTCACCTAGGTCAGTGGTGGATCAAGGTAAATTGTTCTCCAAACTAAGCCTTGAAATACTTTCATTGTTACGAATATTCCCTATACTATCTGGGATGCTATGTCCTGTTTGCTCGTGAAACATGTCCATGCCTTGGATCCCTTCATTTCCCTTTTTGGTAAGATGATGTTACATGTTTGGAAATTATAGAATGGGATGAGCCAAACATGAACATGAAGGGTATCTATCTAGAACAAAATTAGGGTCGATAAAAATATTCCCATTTCTCACTCTCCCACCACATGGTAGCTTTTTTCTTAGCTCAAGTTACTTGAAATTGGGTGAGTGATGAGAGTCTCTTTTTCTTTTTTCTTTTTTTGGTAAGAAAAAGAAAAAAAAACATAAATTAGTTCAATTCATCTTAAAAAAAAGGTTAGGGTTCAAATGAGAAATTAGTTCCAATGATTTGTCAGCTTCAACTTTACCTCGTACACAAGTGGAAGCATTTGAAAACTTTAAAGTGTTTCCTTTATTAAGAAGGCGATACGAACTCACAAAACACAAAAGAAGTATTAAAAAAACAATTCAGGGTAAACTTTAGCCTAATCTATCATCATAGAAATAGGAATCTGAAAAATAATGAAGACATTCAAAACTATGCAAATTCAAAGACAACTTGTCCCATAAGACCTAGATGATCGACGACATACAAGAAGTAGTCAAGTGGCTTCATAAATAATGGTACAAAAGGACAACACACTCTGTGACAATTAGTCTAGTCACTTGCCTATTAGCATACCAAGTGGCGGGAAATATCTCCAATACCAACCGTCGACAGAGAGAGAGATTACACCAGTTGAAAATGCCTAATGACCCATTAAATGCCGTAACTCTTTTTTACAGCTAATAATAAAACAAAGGTATATCTCACTTGGTTACCTATTTTTTTGGTCTTGAAATGGACAGGTGTTTGGCTCATAATGGCTTTTTCTCTTAATGCAACAGCATCCTAGAAACTTGGACTCTGAGTCCAGTGATCTGGCATTTAAGATTAATTTAATAAACATTTATTTATTTATATAAATATTTTTCTTGTGTATTTAATAATACTATTGTGCAACTATAAATACAAGATTTGCAAGTTTTCTCGTGAGGGCTCACAAGCCAATAAAGCTAATAAACTTTCTTTCGAAATCAATTCACGCATTTCACTCCATTATAAAGTCTGACTTCCACTTCCATTTTTATATACAATCTCAACTCCGCTGATCACTTCCAAACCACACCCAAAATCTCGCTAGTTCATAGAGCTCAACACAACACATTTTGGTCTGTTCACCTAGCCACCCTGGTTTTTGTTTTTGCATTTAAATCTGACAATTTTGGTATTTGGCCTTCTGGGTACCTGAGATTCTACTTTTTAGGAGTATCTGTGATCTGGGAATCTTCAGTTTTGGCTCAAGATCCATTACCAACTTTTCTCAGATTTTGCTGTTTCATTCCTAGAGCTCTGTTTCGGGTTTGATGGTTTTAATATTATAACTCTACCAATGACTTTGAATATGTCACTGACTGTAACTTCATAATAATTATCTTTGTGTGATCTATTCTTTACTTGGTTGCTTGGATAATAGATCACATCTCTTACTTTACTGGGATTCGGGTTCATCAGTTTTGAGTGCACATGTTCTGATCTGTTACCATTAAACTAGAATGGATTCTTGCTGTGTGACTTTGAAACCAAACGCCCATTTGAGAAAACCAAGTGGTCTTTGTAATAGTGATGCTGGGTTTTGGGGGGAGAGGGTCAGAGGGAGCCTTAATAACAAGCTTTGGGACAATCAGTTGACAAAGGCTTTGAGAACTGAGAAGAGGGCCAAGAAGGTGAAATCTGGAGTTGTTCTTTCTGTTCTTACATCAAATAACACTGGGGCTGTGGTAAGTTAATATACTTTTCAGTTACTAATTTGATATTTATTGAAATGAGCATTTTATCTGTGTCTTTCTTATCTTCAAGTTCTGTAATTTATATGATCACTGCCATTTTTGTATGTTCAAATATTTTTTTTGTGGGTATTAATTCGTGTTTGTTGATCTAAAATTGTAAAGTTTGTCACATTCTTTTGTTATTTTCTTTACTTAATTTTTTTTTAATGAATTCTGTTTTCTTAATTTTGTGTTCAATAGCAGGTTGTGCAAATGCCTGCTATATATAGACGGAGAGTAGACCCCAAGACTGTAGCTTCAATCATTTTAGGAGGAGGCGCAGGGGCTCAGCTCTTTCCGCTTACCATAAGATCAGCAATACCTGCAGTAAGATAAATTATGTTTATAGATATATTTGGATTTTTGCTGATTTGTTTTAGAGAAATTGGGTTGTATGATCCTTCATTAATGACCATATGCGCAGATGATTCAGTAAACATTGTGATTCCATATTGCATTAGTTTTATTATGTATTGATTTGGTATGATTGCAGGTCCCAGTTGGAGGATGCTACCGCCTTATAGACATTCCAATGAGCAATTGCATCAACAGCAATATAAACAAGATTTTCGTACTGACGCAGTTTAATTCTGCTTCTCTCAATCGTCACATTGCTCGCACCTATTTTGGAAACGGTATCAACTTTGGGGATGGATTTGTAGAGGTATATGAATCCTTTAATGCAGATTAATACCTGTATCATTTTGTGATTTGAAACTTAATTTGTCTGTTACTAAATTAGTTGTAGGCTGATAATTATGTAAAGATGCTGCAAAAATCAGTTTTCAAACTGAAAGCTAGTCTGATAGGGAACCTTCATGTTGTTTTTTAGTTAAATGAAGTAGTTCTCACTATATAAGAAGGAAGAAGAGGTCTTATATTTCAAAGGATTTAATCATAAAAAAATAGTACATTGGTCGAATGTGTTATTTCTTTTTCAAGTTCTTTGATTATTTTGTGACTCAAAGCACACTTCAAGAGCAGGTTCTAGCAGCCACTCAAACGCCTGGGGAAGCAGGAATGAATTGGTTCCAAGGAACAGCAGATGCTGTAAGGCAATTTATATGGGTATTTGAGGTGGGTAAAGAAGTTTGCAGCAATGGTATTGTTTTAAAATTAAAGGAGGGGGGAACTGATAGTAATAATGTGTCTGAATGTTGTTCTTTGGTTTGCACATAACTTGATTTCGGGTACAATGTACTGCATTATTTCTTGTAGGATGCCAAAAACAGGGATGTTGAGAATGTACTGATTTTGTGTGGCGATCATCTTTACCGAATGGATTATATGGACCTTGTGCAGGTATAATAATTTCTCTTCATTTAGGACTTGTTATTGTTGTTAAATTTTTCTTACACATTTTCTATTATATACAGAGTCATGTTGATAGAAATGCTGATATTACAGTTTCATGTGTAGCAGTGGGTGACAGGTCTGTTTTTTTTGTTCTTCTCCTTTTGGCCTTTACAAGACTTAGAATGTAACTATTGTTTTTTTAATTCTGTCATTGGCTGTCGATAAAGTTTGTTGGTTTACCATAATTCACAAAATCTCAAGCAGTTAGGTTGTGAGTCAACCATTGTTTTATATTCTAACACCTCTCCCAGGTATCGAGTTTTCTCCACGACTAGAGATCCCATATGTAAAATGCAACATAAATTGGGTAGTTACAGTTGTACGGATTTGATCGCAGGATCTTGGCTTTCTATCATGTTAGATTTTGTTGTTGGTTTAAAACTGCTTACAAAAGTTCAAACTGTTGTGGGGGTGGGCCAACTGTTATTATATAGTGGAACAAATGTAAATTGACAAGTAATGTAACATAATCACATAGTAGTTTCCTCGTGCACATTCTGTTTTCTTAAGCTAACTTATGAGGCAAACAATAAAGATTATGTCAATCATATCCCCCGACCCAAAAATCCTCGTTCTTATAATTTCCTAAATATCTCTTCTAAATTCCATCTAAAGTTGAATGCATGCTTTCCAGCCGTGCGTCTGATTATGGATTGGTGAAGATAGACAGCAGAGGTAAAATCGTCCAGTTTACTGAAAAACCAAGGGGAGCTGATCTAAAAGCAATGGTAAGCAAGAAAAACCAGATAGTATGCTAATCAGATTATTTTTCTCACTTTGAATGAGGTCTTTTGCACTTAAATAGTTTTCTGCCATCTTCAAAAATAACTTTTGCATCCTGTTATTGAAATGCTCATTTGGAGGAACATAACAGACTGATGCTTTTCTTCATTACTTTTTTACACTATTTTCCAAGTTCATCTTATTTAAATTCCCCGTGTCTTAACATTACCCATGGATTTAGACTTACATGATTTCATTAATGAATAATTTATCTTAGACAAAATTTTTACCCTTCTTGGTTGACATTCTGCAGCAAGCAGATACCACGCTTCTGGGATTGTCCCCACAAGATGCCATGAAATCCCCATATGTTGCATCAATGGGAGTTTATGTATTTAAGACAGAAATTTTGCTAAATCTTCTGAGGTGGAGATACCCAACATCAAACGACTTCGGGTCTGAAATCATTCCTGCAGCAGTGAGAGAGCACAATGTTCAAGTAAGATAACCATTACAGTTGAAGTGTCTTCATCTCCTCATGAGTTTCTCCCTATCCATCAAGGATTGAAGGAAACAGAAGAGTGAAGCCTCAACTGAAGGACCTTAAAATTTGAGCCATTTGAATGAACAATTCAAGATTCTTCATATTTTCTACTTACCAATTTAGCTATTTATACTCAAATATTGAAAAAAATGTCTGTATAATTTGCCTTTGCTTTTACAGGCATATATGTTCAGAGAATACTGGGAGGACATTGGAACTATAAAGTCTTTCTATGATGCTAACTTGGCCCTCACCGAAGAGGTAGATTTCGTTGTTTTTATATGGACAACATTTCATAATTCCATTTCCCTTCAGTTCAATTCCTTGAGGACGTCAAACATTTAGTAATGGCATACACAAAAGGTTCACGTAACCCTCCAAAAAAAACAAAAAGAAAAAAGAACGAATGTGTCTTTCCATACTATTTTCTGGGGCACCATGTTATTCTAGACTATAACATGCAAACACGGAGAACATATGATGAATACCAATAATTGTGTATAGTTCTTATATAATGTCTTAATATCAATTCTGTGAAACAAAGACCAACATCATTTTCTTTCCTTGATGTGTGATTAATGTCCTGGAAAATTACCTTCTCTTTTTGCAGTTCTCAAAGTTTCAGTTCTATGACCCAAAGACACCTATCTACACCTCTCCTCGATTCTTACCACCAACCAAGATTGACAAGTGCCGGGTATGCTAATGTACTTAGGCTCATATTGGAAACTTCATTGAGGTGATCTGCTTCTCATGCATTACTTTTGTATTGCAGATTGTGGATGCAATAATATCACATGGATGTTTCTTGCGAGAATGTAGTGTCCAGCATTCAATTGTAGGTGAACGTTCACGATTGGATTATGGTGTTGAGCTGAAGGTGAGTTTTCATGGTTTTCAAAGACAAGTTGAAAACTGGACCGTTTTGTTTGCTTTTACTCTGTTGACTATGTTCATTAAGTTGTTACCTCTTGCTACAGGATGCTATAATGATGGGTGCAGACTATTACCAAACTGAAACTGAAATTGCATCTCTGCTTGCGGAAGGGAAGGTTCCAGTTGGTATTGGAAGGAATACAAAGATTAGGTAATTAGGCTCACAAATTGAGAAACATTTCTTAGCTTTACATGAAGTGTAGAATGCCAAGGTCTCTAATTATGTCTTTCTGATTCTTCCTTGAAGGAATTGTATAATCGATAAGAATGCAAAGATAGGGAAGGACGCAGTGATCGTGAACAAAGATGTAAGCATGGCTTCCCATGGTCTAGTCTTATTTTTCTAGGATACATTGATAATTTCATTTTACCTTTTAACCAAACTTGACTGGGCAAACTTTTTATTGAGTGAAATATATACCATCATATTCAATCTTATGGTCGTCTATATTCTCTGGTTCTGTAGGGGGTTCGGGAAGCAGATAGGCCAGAAGAGGGATTTTACATTCGTGAGGGAATCACAATTATTCTGGAGAAGGCAACAATACAAGATGGCATGGTTATATGATGGATCTCAACATCTCAAGTACTTTGAAAAATGGTTGTGGGAAAGACCCTTGCAAACGCAGTGTGCGTTTGGCAGCTGAGGGGTATAGCTTCTGCAGCATTTTGCCTTTTAAACTAGAAAAATCCTTCAGTACGTGTAAAAATGGAGTTTATAAGCTTATAAGAGTTCTAGAGGCACGAGATGTACAAAAATAAGCTACAACAGCTGACCCGCCGCCGGCTGCATTCATCCTTCGTGGAGGTGATATATCCATAAGAACCTATGAACTTTCTGTATCAATATTGATTATGAATAATGTTTGAAACATAGTTGTATCTCAGAAAAAGAAAAAGCATTTTATTTAAGTTGTGGACGTGTTCATCTCTGATAATGTTGGCTCAAAGAGAAGCCACCAGCAGCCTATAGCAATGGAGAAGAATAGAGTTAAAAGGCCACATTCAAGGACTTAAAAATCGATATTATCGGCGCTATTTCGCCGATAATATCGTTTTTTGGAAAGAAGGATATTTTAGCACTTATCCAACTAGTTATCGTCAATATATCGATATTTTCGTGATAATATCAGAGGCGATATTATCCTCCACGTGCATGTAATATTTGGGCAATTTATCGCGATATTATCGCTGATATCGCGAGATGAAACCGAAAAAGAAGTGAAATTATGAGAAAGCACTGCACCGAGACGACATGCTCTGAAACCTTCCCGAGTTGAGAAATGAAGCCGAAATTGTAATGGGCTTTACAGCCGAGCGTTTGAGATGAGGAAGAGACAGTAGAACGGGACTGAAGTGGGTTTGGGAGTGTAAAAGGCTAGGGTTTTGGGGGAAAGAGAAGGAAGAGCTAGCGAAGCCGTAGAGGCAGTCATGGTGGCTTTGCTTTGATTTTCTTTGCCTCTTTAACAGATAAGGTTGCAGAGAAGAGAAGAGGCGTTTGGGATTTTGAAGACTCAGGTGAGGATCACGAAGCTCTTGTGGTATGTATGTGGCCCAGTTGCCCACTTGTTATCATATCACAACCGTCCATTTGCAATTGTAGTTGCCAGCTATTGATGCTGATGTGAGATATTAGATTGGGAGGCACAGTTGAAGACAAAAGCAACCTAAGACATTTTCTGTGCATTGCCAATTGGCATTTTGGATTTGGATCTGGTTCTTATTTGAAATTCAAGATGGGCTCAATCCATTTTTGCATAGATGGGCTTGGATGTTATCGTTTTTACTAGCTTGCCCATAACATAGGCATGTTAACAGAAATCAAATTGGCAAATAACAAAACAAAAGGGATGATCTCATTAATATCACCATTGAAGCTCAATTACAAAATCTATTTGTACAAAATAATGAAGGCTCGTTTGGTATAACCAAGGACTCAATTACAAAATCTAATTGAACCTTATAGGAGTTCTTTCTATGTGGTACTAAGTTACTCGTATATCTTATCTTTATTTTTTGGTCGAGCTCATATATCTTATCATATGTATAAAGTGTAAAATATTATAATAATTATTATAACTAAAAAATTATGGTATCTTTAATTTTTTTCACTAATTACTATAGATTTTTTGAAGTCACAGTGTTTGTCAGCGCTCTACATAATTAACTTAAATCACTTAAACCCACCATGCAATGCATTTCTTTCCAATTTTTTGTGATAAAATAATAGATAATTGACTAAATAAACATCCTCTAAAGTTTCAATAAAAATTTCCAAGTTTTTCTCATAATTTCCGTGGTTTTTATTCAATTTTTACCGATATCGATATTTCCTCAATATTTCCATCAATATATCCGTGTTTTTGGACCATCGATATATCCGTGTTTTTGGACCACCGATATTTCCGAAACTCTCGATATTTAAGACCTTGGCCACATTACGCTAACTTGGTAGTGTGGAAATTAATTCTATCATATTAGTTGGACACCAAATCTTGGAGTTTCTTTTAGCATATGTAGCATTACTCTTAAATAAATCTCCCAATCTATAATTTACTGGCTTATTTCAGATCAAGAAAGAAAAGACCCTTCTCTTTAACAATGTGCACAGGTATATATCAAAGAAGGAAGTTACCAGCCACACAAAAAATAAAATAAAAGTTTGTAGCTCAAGTGATTAAGAGTATTTGTCTTGCATTCGAGGTTCTAGATTTTATTCATGCTCTCTAAATATCGCTTGTATAAAAAAGAGAAATAGAAAAGATGAAAATTGAAGGGAGAAAATTGTACCACAAAACTGAGTCTTGAGAACGCCACATGGCAATACAAACTAACACTTGAAAGGTTTGCTCTTTTGACATCTGTCTAACGCATGGAAATGAGAGTCTTTGGGGCAGGAGGAACTCAAAAACAGATCAAGCAAATACAAGAAAGACAGAAAGGGAACCTCAAAAACAGTTAACATCCAATCGAACTTTTAACTCAGACAAAAGAACGAAGATGCAGCAAATAAAGGATGTAATGAAAAAATCAGAAGGTGAAGTGGCACAGAAGAATGAGAGCCTTGTTTCCAACCTTAAAACTCAAGAAAACAACCAACAAATCGATTCAGGCTCTCCCTTCCAACTCTTTCTTGATAACATCCTCATCAGTTCTATCCCTGGCATCAAAAACTCACCCGGTATGCATCATATAATTTCCCATGTTCCATTATCTTTGATTTTGGTTTATTTTTTGATTTTGGTTCTTTAAAATCCCATTATGAAAATGTTGTTTTTTTAATTTTATCCTTGAAATTACCTGTAAGATGAGTAAGAATGCCTAGAGGGGAGTGAATATGCCTATTTAAGATTATAATCAATAAATAAAAAAATAAACTTTGGTAGCATGATTGATATGGCATATCAATCTTGAAACGTGCTGAGCATAAAATAAAGGAACACGCAGAGAATTATTTTACGTGGCAAAACCCCACCTCTAGGGAAAATCCACGGGATTCCTCAGTCCAACACAAATCCACAATAAAACGATGATTACAAGAAATACTCATACACTTATCCTAGACACATTCTAGATAATGTTTACCGACTTCTTCGTAACTTGACTTCTGTCACGGGATGATCTTTCGACACTCCTTATGTTGAACGCAATACTGGTTACGATTGCTTCAAGCTCGCCGGAGGAAAACCGCCACTACAGTCTTGGTACCTTCAACCGTATGAGTCACCGAACAATACAAATGAATGCAATATGAATTATTAAAGTGTTTAATAAATCACCAAGTAAACATGAAACACTTGATGATTTATCTCAAATATATGCAAAGCAGCTTTCTTAGAAATTTTAGATGCTCAAACAAAATATGGGAAAGCTGTGTGAAAAACCAAGAAAGTCACGCCATCTTTATACACATCTTCTCCTTATGTCAAAGGAATTTTTTAAAGCCAAAGGGATTAATTATTGCATAAAACAGATTTGATTCTATCAATTGCGCTAGCTTTATGCATGCATTTAAATACCTTCCAATACCATCTCTTTATATAAGGAGACAATATATAGCAAGATGCAAACAATGAGACATATAGGACGTGTTTTCCAAGTTTGAGATAAAAAAGGATATTTTAACTTTAAAACCAAAATAAGGTCCAAATAGGAAAATAATTTTAAGGGATCAAATCTAATCTTATTAAAAAGAGGACTCATATAAAAGCATTTGAGTGAAAATAACTCCAGCTAGAAATCCTATAATGAATGCATGATTATGTCATGATTTACTTGAAAATCAAGTTTCCCATATCGATCCAGTCATACTTTGAAAATCCGAAATTGAATGTGTTGCGCCAAAATTTACAATAAGACATTCACACACTAATCCCGACCTATGCTAGAGTCTAGGAAATGCCAATACAATTTTTGTACTAACAATCTTCCCCCTTGGCATTTCCTAGACAAAACATTAGATTACATTGCAGACACGATTACAAGGAGAAACTAAACAACCTAATTTACTATGCCCAACAAACATCCAGATCTTGTAACTTCTGGACACCAACAAATAGACTACCAGGGAAGCATAATAGAATTGAAAATCAAGAAACAGAACTTGGCACAATTAAACAACAATCCTTCATATGTTAAGAGGTTAAGCAAGTCATTACAAGTTCTGATATCACATACAAAACAGAAAATTATCTCCCCCTAAATATCATGCTTCTACTTCCAACAGTCAAGTTACTCCCCCTAACTTGCATATGTAACAAAAAGTGTTCTCCCCCTTTTTGTTTAGGAAAGCCAAAGGAACACAGAGAAAATAACAAAAGGAGAACAAATTCAGACACAAAACAGATGGACCTTAGAGACTGTGAGCCCGGGAGGGACGAGAAGGAGGATCAGGTGCTTGGATTTGCCTAGCAAGAGTCAGCAGCAGCTTACCATAAGTATCAAGACGGTTCCAGATGCGGCGAAGAAGCCCATGCTCACTTGATGGGATGCAGAGAACGAGTCCAAAAGGGCTTGTTGCTCTATGGAGAAACCACCAGAGGCACAATGAGCATCGCTGCAATGTAGAGGGATATTATTGTTGACTTTGATAGTGTCGGAAGAGCTAATATCATCCGTAGTTAGGACAGGAACACCAACATGAGCATCGAGAGCCGTGATAATTCGAGGTAGAATAAGACTTGCTGTAGGAACAATGGCATTTGTGGCACCAGTGGTGATGTGGTTGTCATGGATGTAGAACTCAACACTGATGGAGTGCTCAATCATAAGCTGGAAGAGAATACGGGCAGCCTTCCAACTCACTTTCCCATGCTGGGAAGTAGGGTTCAAATAGTGATGCACGAGCATATACAGTGCGGTTCCACTGGGACATCATACCTGAAGAGAGCTCGGTTGGAAGAACCTCGGGTGGAGACACATAGAGGCGATTCACAAGCTGGCGGCGTGGAAGGAAATCTGGAACTGGCTCACAAGTAGTGCCATAGCGAATAGGAGCCAGACCAAGTGCAGCTGAAATAAACTGGAAATTGATCGGAATAGAAATACCACGCACACTCACAACAATGTCAAAAAGAGAAGCAGGGGCAGTGGGTTCAGCAGGAAAGTTAGCATAAAATTCAGGAACAATCTGAAAATTAGGCAATGGCAAACTGTGAACCAATCGCAGGAGACGATGTCGAGTGAGAAAGTCAATGAAAGTGGAACCAAAGCTAGAGAGATCAAAATCCTCTTCAATCAGTGACAGGACAGGCCCCGAATTCGCCTCGGAACCCGAGGCTGACCCTGCGGTTTGACCGACATTAACTCAATGTCGGGCCCACATGCAATCAAGTTCCCTCTTCCCCAAACAATTAGAGAAAGGAGATCAAGACTCCTGTCGAAAATCGGGCAGAGTCTCCCCTGAAAGATGGACAAACCCAAACTTTCTAACCTGATAAAACACAACAGATATAATATACCCAAATGCCAGCATGCATACAGAATATATTTCAGGCCTTCAAATTTAACCATCAAGGTGATACAGAGCATATCTAAGTGTATTCAAATTCAAATACAGAATTTAAAGTGTAGATAATGCACATAGAGTCCAATACACGATTCGAAAGCTCAGGAAGAGATGCGCTCGGCCAGGCAGATCAGATGCTACGACTACGGTCTGGGGGGCGCAAAACAGAAAGAGTGTGAGTGGACAAAAACAAGGTTTCATATTTCAAATCAAAATACTAACCCCACCGTTTCAAAAACGATGCAAAAATCATGCAATTCAAACCTTTTATGAATAATATTAGTTTCTAAGGTTCAATGTCAATAAACAAAACATCTCGACTTAAAAGTAATATCATAGTACCCTGATTCCCATTCTTTCCCACTCTCATAAAACCATGTGCCCATGGAACGACAAGCGAGGAAGGATCCTCACTGAAAGAAATACGAATATGAAGATACTAATACATACATATAGGTGGACTAGACCTCGACACCAATTACAAGTACCAAGGGAAAACAATCCAACAGGGGATTGTTTGACTGGACACCAGACACAATCATAATGGTCCAGTGCCCAGGGTTGAGCTGTCCAAAATGGGACATCACTCACTGGCACGTATAGCAAAGTCCTCAATACCCATACGCCCGTGACAACACTTGCGCGCAGACTACCCCATTAAGGGTCTATAGTCACACCTCGTTAGGGAATGCACCGGGTATCCGATGAAGCCAATCCGTAACCAAGTATCCTTAACAAACGAACTGGGGGAGGTACATCAAGTGGTGCCACCCGCACTCAACTCATACATATCTCAAGCATATCCACAATCACCCATATGTACCCAACCCACACATCAGACACCCAAAGGCATAAGTCCGAAGACCACATATCAAAATAGCTACTCAAAATAAGTACAAGCTTCAATATCACAAATCATGCGTGGTTGTTCATTTATTAAAAGCAATGCATATTCAAAACAAGGTCCACTCACAAATAGTCCCATGAAAATTGACCCCGGGAGGGTCCCGCCTACTGCGTATTCGGTGCCTGAGTTCTTATTCAAGAATACGAATTTCGAGATTAGAAATCGAACCTTAAACAATAACTTTAAAACAATCCTCAACTAATCCCGGATTCAAAGTGTGCGTACACTTGTACGACCAATTCTAAAGTCAACAATGTCCATTGGAATGTGAAACGACCTCGGGAGACGTACGGTCTGCCTTTATTCAAACTTGGTCAAACTTGGTCAACTGGACTGCGGGGCCCATGACCTCCAAACTTAGATATGAAAGTTCCTATAGGTTCAATACAGCTTACTGATCATGTCCTGAAAGTTTGGTCTCGATCGGACGATCGGATTGCTCACGATCGGACGATCAGAACGCTCACAATCGCACGATCGGATGGTTATAATTAACCTAACCCTAGGGTTTGGAGTTTCAGAGTATCCGGGACTCCGATCCTCTATCCGTCAATTCCTATACGATCCTTGAAATACGAGGAACGATATACGTGAGATCAGATTCGATCCAACGGTCTGAACATATCGAACTCAAACAACGCATAATAGGCGTACATTGGTTCGATAGTCAAACAATGTTCGAATCGCAATCCAAGCACACGTACACGTTCATGACGATACGAGGATCGCGTAGGAACACAGACTCGCCACCACACGCGCCGCCGTGAGGTGGGTGGCTTGAGTAAAAATTGGTGAACATAATTTCGTCAAATTGTGGTACAATACCTATACCATTCGAATCAAGAGATCGAGAGGAGCTTAGAACCGGTGAGAACCGCCGGAGAATCGGCCGGAATCACCTCCAGATCACGGCCAAACCACCTAGGTTTTGGCCGGATTTGTGCTGCTTGGAATGGCGGAGTAGCCACCCAATTTTTGTCGCAGTCCTAGGGGGAAAGGGAGAGCGAGAGGTGGCGAAACTTTTGCAAGTGACGGCGTCGAAGATGGTGACCGGAGCTGTCGTCGGCGTCAATGACAGTTTCACTGAATTTTCAGACGCTCCCAGTCGGCAAACGACGAAGCCTTGTCGGGGAAGATGGGTATGGCCGTGACCAGGAGGAGGAGAGCTTTCCAACATGACCGATGCCGCCTCCAACAGTGCCGAAATGAGAAAGATCGAAGAGAGAGAAAGGAGAGGGTCGGTCGAGGAGAGAAAAGGCGCGAGTGAGTAGAGCGAAAGCGATTCTGAAATCTGATTGGTCCATATGGCATTTTTATAATTTTTTATTCGAATTTCCAAAAAGACCAAAATACTCCTCACGCTCCAAGTCTTGTATCGAGGTGTGCCGCCCGTCAACGGACTCATTTCGATGAGTCGGACTCAATGGCACAACTCGTTTCGCCAAATTCCGTCCTGAAATTAAAATGACCAAAATGCCCTTTAATATTATTTTAATTTAATAAATTCCAATTTTATTCATTTTAATTCTTTTAATTCCCTTTTTAATTTCCCAAATTAATTACTCAATTAATTAATTAATTTCTTTTTTTTTTAAGATCTAATTTAGGTCCGGGACGTCACAATCAGTAGTGGACGATGACAAACCACATTGAAATAGCGAGTAGAGTGCGCCAGAGACACAGAGTAGGAGATCGGAGTATGTAAGAAGGAGGGGAGTCACTGATGGAACGCAAGCGCCGTGAGGAGGAGGGCCTTGACCGGGACGCAGCAGGCGTGGTGACGGAAGATGGAGCAGCAACTAAGCGGCGGCACACGAAAATAGATGGGTGTGGTCAGGGGCAGCTGAGGAAGAGGATGGCTGACGGCTTTGTGTGGTGACCTTCCTAAGGTGACGGCGCCAAGAGGCGGTGAAAAGCTGATAAAGAGAACCCTTGGAGGCGTCAATGGAGGCTGTGAGAAGCTGGGATCGAAGTTAACAAATTGATGAAGAGAACCCTAGGCTACACACACAAAAAAAAATCAACAAAAAACAGAAGAAGGAGCAAAACAAACAACATAGAAATCGGACTGTAGATGCAAACCAAAGCTCTCTTGTAAATATACTTAATTTCCATTCATAAACATGCCAAGCTTGTGGGTGAGGAGAGAAAGAAGTAGCAGACCCAGCTCTATCTTAAACGCATGTGAAGCAAAGCATGTCAGGGACAAAAGTGCTACATCACACGAGACGTAAAAACTCACAGATATAAGAGGAGGCATACCACAATCATGGTGAAAGATAAAAAACACCAAGTGAGTTTACCATCAAGAAGCAAATGTGTGAAGTGAACTCTTTTCAATTAAGCACAAGGAATACGTCCACCCAAGACCGATTCAACTTAAGATCGAACATACACTGAGTGCATAGCAAGCATATGGTGATCAGTTTATTTTTTATTTGATTTTTTTATTTTTTTTATTTTGAGGCTCACTTTATTGAGCTTTCGACATGATCCATGTAGCGGATGTTTAATCAGTGTGCTTAAGTCAGATGATTACAAGCGACTGGGTGATGAGGCACCCCGAGGATATACTGATCCGAATCATGAAGGCTCCAAAAATAAGCAAGGATAGCAAAATAGATGTGAACCTCGACGTTGGTTAGACAAGAGGGCCGGTTAATGAGCAATGATAAGTCACCCTTTTTTTCTTTTTTCTTTTTTCTTTTTTGTTTTTTGTTTTTTGTTTTTTGTTTTTGTTTTTGTTTTTTGTTTTTTGTTTTTTGTTTTTTGTTTTTTGTTTTTTGTTTTTGTTGTTGTTGTTGTTTAAAAAGATCAAGAGCTTATGTACAATCGTGTGAGGTCAATCCAAAGAGAAACAAATGCAAGAGAGGAGATATTCAAGGTACTTCAAAGAAGTAGTATGCATGTGCGAATGTGAGACAACAGGCTAGATGGATAGATAAATTAATGAGGTTTATCAAGCACCAAGACAATGAAAACCTTTTCGTGAAGCTGAGAATGTGTGTTCTCAAGGTGATGAACTACCAAGGCCCAATCTAAGATCATCAAATACGTTCAGACAGTTGCAGGATTGATGCTACTTAACAATCCTAGCATGAGCTGGACAGATTTATGTGAACAGAAATCAATATAAATATCATAAAACATGTAAGAGACTTTGGCATGCATTAGACACAAACAATTATTCAAAAGAACAAATACCTAAAGACTTTCTAAGAGTGTCAAATCGAAGATTATCTAAAAGTTTTGCAACAAGACATTTTAGACCCAAATTTTCTAAAGCAGTGGGTTCATGCACAACATTAGTGGAGGCAAACATACAATTATGATTTTCCTTTTTCCTCCAAACTAACTTTGTCTTAGTTGATGGCAAAAAATGAAAAGAAGATAGTTTGGATAAGCGTTTTACCTCTCTCATAAGATTTCAAGAATTTGAACTAACAAATTCGTTTCGAAGCTTATTGCATCTTGGTCTTATGTGGCATGAGTTCCACAAAAATGACAAATTGGAATGAATTCCTAACTTCATGATTGGCAAAAAGGTTCAATAGGTGAAGAGGATTTGACAAACTTTGTTTTAGACATAGTGGAAGACTTATTACTTGGTTCAAATCCCAAGCCTCGTTTGTCACCATCTCTTCTTCCCATGCTAATCATCTTGTCAATTTTTTATGCACCAATGGTTATAGAAACAATCATTTCCTTTGAATTTTTAAGTTCAAGTTCAAGGGCTTTATTGTTAGAAGTTAGAGATGCAATTAATTTATTCTGATCAGTAAATTTTTCTGAAAAAACATCAATTTTTTTCTTTCATACCTGTACTTACCTTTTCGCAATTTGTATCACAGGATTGAAACTCGTTTGCAATCCTGTTGTTCTCCAACTTCAATACAGCAACATCTTTGACGAGCTCACTATTTTGTTTGTTGAGCTTTTGTGAGGCAGCCAACAAATCATCGTATTTCTTCATGATAAACTCAATATTCATATCTTCACAATCATCATCCTTCTCTGTTGGTTCATCCAAGCTTACGGTCGTGATAAGTGCAATGGCCTTCTCATTATTTTCAGAGTAAGAATCATTGTTACTCCAAGTAGTATGCAGTGTCTTATTCATGCCATCCATTTGTTTCTTTAAGGTGTTGGTACATTCTGAAGATATGTGTCCATAGCCTTCACATTCGAGACATTGAACCTTTTCTCTCAGATTCTTTCGTTCATTTGATCTGCGAAATTTAGACCCACCATTATTATAGTCAACAAACCTATTTTAGAATTTATACCTTTTGAATCTTGACACCTTGGATCTTGATTCTTGAGAAAGTTCATGAATCGTCTTGTGAGAATCGTTAATTCCTCATCACTGCAATCTTCATTTGAATGCCCATCATCTTCTTCATTCACAACTTTGAAAGCAACACTTTTACTCTTTTTAGGAGCTAGATGTTTCATCTCATAAGTTTGTATGGACCCTATGAGTTCTTGAACTTTCAAGGTGTTCAAGTCACGAATCTCTTCAATAGCCGTGATCTTTGGTTGAAACCGTTGAGGCAAGGATCTCAAAATCATTTTCACAACCTTATCTTCTGGAATTTTTTCACCTAAACTTGGACATGCATTCACAATGACCCAAATTTTAGCATAAAATTCAGAAAAAGCTTCATTCTCATCCATCATGAGCGTCTCAAACTGTAAAGTGTGCATTTAAAGCTTGGCTCCCTTGACAGTATCTGTTCCTTCATGAGTAACTTGCAAAATATCCCAAGCTTCCTTAGAAGTATCACAACCAGATATATATTCAAATTGATCAAAAGAAACAGCAGTAAATAACGCATTTAACCCCTTTTGGTTGTTTGTACTATGTTGCACTTTAGCGGTAGTCCATTCTTCTCTGGGTTTAGGAATTGAGGATTCTGCATCATCCTTTCCAGTTGTTTTTGTAGGTTTAGAATATCCATGAGCAACCAACTGCCACACATGTTCATCAAGAGACCACAAGAATGACTTCATTTTAGCCTTCCAAGCACCATAATTGTTGCCATCAAAAAATGTGGAGGTGGTGCAACTCTAACCGTGGCACGATCCATCCTACAGAAATCTTGAGCTTGCTAAGCGTGTCTAGCGACCGGCTCTAATGCCAATTGAAAATACCTGTAGGATGACTAAGAATGCCTAGAGGGGGTGAATAGGCCAATTTAAGATTATAATCAATAAACAAAAAAATAAACTTTGGTAGCAGGATTGATATGGCATATCAATCTTGAAACGTGCTGAGCATAAAATAAAGGAACACGCAGAGAATTACTTTACGTGGTAAAACCCCATCTCTAGGGAAAATCTACGGGACTCCTTAGTCCAACACAAATCCACTATAGAACGATGATTACAAGAAGTACTCACACACTTATCCTAGACACGTTCTAGATAATATTTACCGACTTATTCATAACTCAACTTCTGTCACGGGATGATCTTTCGACACTCCTTTTGTTGAACGCAATATTGGTCATGATTGCTTCAAGCTCGCCGGAGGAAAACCGCCACCACAGTCTTGATGCCCTCAACCGTATGAGTCACCGAACAATGCCAATGAATGCAATATGAATGATTAAAGCGTTTGATAAATCACCAAGTAAACATGGAACACTTGATGATTTATCTCAAATATATGCACACTAGCTTTCTTAGGAATTTTAGATGCTCAGACAAAATATGGGAAAGCTGTGTGAAAAATCAAGAAAGTCACGTCATCTTTATACACATCTTCTCCTTATGTCAAGGGAATTGCTTAAAGCCTAAGAGATCAATTATTGCATAAAACAAATTTGATTCTATCAATTGCGCCAGCTTTATGCATGCATTTAAATACCTTCCAATACCATCTCTTTATATAAGGAAACAATATATAGCAAGATGCAAACAATGAAACATATAGGACGTGTGTTCCAAGTTTGAGATAAAAAAGGATATTTTAACTTTAAACCAAAATAAGGTCCAAATAGGAAAATAATCTTAAGGGATCAAATCTAATCTTATTAAAAAGATGACTAACATAAAAGCATTTGAGTGAAAATAACTCCAGCTAGGAATCCTATAATGAATGCATGATTATGTAATGATTTACCTGAAAATCAAGTTTCTCATATCGATCCAGTCATACTTTGAAAATCCGGAATTGAATGTGTTGCGCCAAAACTTCCAGTAAGACATATTCACAAACTAATCCCAACCTATGCTAGAGTCTAGGAAATGCCAATACAATTTTCGTACTAACACTCCTTCATCAAAATGGATGCAAAAAGTTTTGGAATTGAAAACTGGGGATTGTGTAAGAGATGCCATTCATTTGATGCACGAGAAGAATGTGTGTGGTGCACCAGTTACTGACAATACCAAAGGAATCTTTTGGGATCCTTATATTGGTTTCATTGATTTTTCAAGTATGGTTCTTTGGTTTTTTGTGGTAAGGATGTTCATTTTTGTAGATTTTAACGTTTTAAAAGCTACCCCCAGAAGAACATTTGTGTAGTGTTATTTACACAATTATATAGCAAATGCTTCTCACGAAAATTTTATTTCGAGGAATGTGATAATCGCAGAAGAGACAGTGGAGCTGAAGAAATTGGCAACTATGGTGTTTTTGACATGCTTGAACAGCATCCTCACATTGGCCAAACCAAGGTTTTGATTTTTTTTATTTTTTGCCCTTTTAGTTCTTTTTTATTTTATTTAATATGGTAAGTAGACATAGAACAATTCAATTTAAGCCAAAAAGTCCATATAGAGAAATACAAGTCTTTCTATGTCCATATAGGTTTTAGATCTCAACAACATTATGTCCCTAGTCCTTTTTTTTTTGTCTTTCCTGTAAGTTTGAACACACAATGAACTTCTCTTCTATCTGCCACTCCAAGGAAAAGTGATCTTACCTATTTCAAATTGAAAATTGACTAATTGGTATTGCTGCTTACTTTTGGTTCTCCATTAATTTCTTATAAACAAGCTGTTGTCTTAGAAAAAAGCACCAGAGACTCCTCACGAAGAACCTGCATTGAAAACAATCTCTGAATGTCAGCCTCCTCATTTCAAATTCAACTGTCCTGTTACAAATGAATTCCACTTTTCTTCTGCCCTCCTCTTGTTGCTTATGTTTTCTTCCCGCCTTGTCCTTAACTTGAATAAATGGGTTATGTAAACAATATGACTCATGAGCCTACGGCTACAGATGACAGGGTGTTGCGGTAATTTGACAGCATGAGCTCAAATGTCATTTCACCAGTATTTTATACACGCACAGACGGGCGTAGAGACACACGACATTATTCGGAGTCTTTCTTGATGTCATGCAGATTTATTTGTGTTGCAATTTCCTTGGCTATGGTATTAAAATGCCAACCATTACATAACTTATAATTGTTGAGAATTAAGCTTGCATACTAGGCTTGAATCATCCTGCAGATGACAATCCTGCAGAGTGATGAAGAGAAGAATGAAGAATTGAAAACCTTTCTATTTTTGGTAATAGCCGTTAGTCCAACGGCTAGTTATCTTTCTATTTTGGGAAGCTCTACAGCTGTATTCTCTAGCTGTAATAGTCTGTACTGAGATAACCAATTCTAGCCTAGGTGTAAGAATCCTAGCCTCCAATGACCTTGAATGGCTGGAGATGAGTCCTTGTATCCTAAATTTTAGGATCCTTTATTTTGGCAGTTTGTGTCATGCATATAGGCATGTTTTTTGGCTCAGTCATTTACACAGAAAATATACATAAATATTCTCATTCTCTCTGAGCATTACTCAATTCTTCTCTGCATACGTTGCTTAAAAGATTTCTTTTGTTTGTTCTGATATTTGTTTTTCTTAAAAACCAGAGAAGTTTAATACCAATTTCAACATGGTATCAGAGCTCCTGGTCTGATTTCAGAGAGGGGCGTGAGCTGTGAGGAAAGGGGTTTACCTGAAATCTCTTAGAAGGGATAAAGGTTGCTCTTTTATTGTTTGGTTCATTGAGATTCACTCAAAATGGTGGGTTCAGGTTCTTCTAGTGGAGATTTAAGAACTCCACAGTTTGATGGCACAAACTATGATTTTTGGGCAGTCAAAATGGAGACTATCCTCATAGCATATGATCTATGGGATGTAGTAGAGGTTGGAGTACAACCACAACCGATCTTTGAGGAGGAAGAAGGCTCTGGAGGTGAAGGAAGTGAGGCTGAGCAAGTTCCAGTGGAAGCACCTGCAATCTCCAGAGAAGACAAGATCAAAAATGCCAAGGCATTAAGTCTTATACAAGGAGCACTAATCGATGAACTTTTTCCTCGAATCAGAAATGAAAAGACTACAAAAGGAGCACAGGAAGTTTTGAGAAGAGAGTATAGAGGAGATAAAAAGGTAAGAGTTGTAAAACTTCAAGCCAGCTTAGAGCAGATTTTGGGTATATGAGAATGACAGATGGTGAAAGTCTAGATGCTTATTTGACTAGATTTTTGGACTGTGAATAACCCGAAATCTCTTGGTGAAGAAGTGACTGAAAACAAAATTGTGCAAAAGATTTTGATGAGTCTAAGTAGAAAATACAAGTCCATTGTGGCTATTATTGAAGAAACTAGAGATTTGAATGATATTAGAGTTGAAGAGGTTATTGCATCTGTCAAGGTCTATGATAAAAGAGAAGACTTGCATGATGAAAGGGATAAATTGAATGGAACTGAGAAAGCTTTTAGCAGTCTCAGGGTTGGGAGTAATCAAGTCACTGGTACTAATAAAAACTCACAGGGCAGACCAAATCAAAAGTGGCAGGGACAAAATAAAAAGGGCTCAAATTGGTCTCAAGGTGGAAACTTTAATAACAACAATGGTTCTAACTGGAACAATGGCCCTGGAGGAAACTGGAATAACAGTTTCAATTCACAAAACAGGCAAGGAAGTAGCAGTCAAGGTGGTGTGAAACCACAGTGCCAAGTGTGCCAGAAATACCACTTTGGTGTGTGCAGATACAAAGGGAAACCTAAGTGTGGAAAGTGTAATCGTTTTGGTCATACTGCAAAAGACTGTGAAGGTAACAAGCAAGTGGCCAACTGTGCAAAGGAGGAAGAGGTAATCACAGGCACCATGTTCTATGCTTGTCACTCTGCAAGTGTGAAAAATGAAAGTGTTTGGTTTGTGGATAGTGCCTACAGCAATCATATGACATCTCAAGAGTCTGTGCTAATAAATATAGACAGATCTGTGACTTGCAAAGTTAAAATGGGCACAGGAGACCTTGTGCAAGCAACTAGAAAAGGCACTCTTGTGGTTGAAACTCAGCATGGGAAGAGATATATAAAGGAAGTGTTGCTAGTTCCTGGTCTGGATGAGAATTTGTTGAGTGTAGGCCAGATGATGGAGCATGGTTACTATGTTTTATTTGGAGATAATTTGGCAATAATTTTTGATGATAGCAGTCTTAGCAATGTTGTAGCTAAGGTAGTCATGGGAGGAAATCGATGCTTTCCTCTTTCACTAGAATCAATCACACCTGCAGCAAGAAAAGCATCTATGATTGAAGATTCTTGGATTTGGCATAGAAGGTTTGGACATTTAAACTTTGCTAGCATGAAGAAGATGCAGCAGAAGGAAATGGTACTTGGACTACCTGAATTGACAGAAATGAAAGATGTTTGTGAAGGGTGCATTTTAGGGAAGCACCATAGAGAAAAATTTGACAAAGAGGAAGCATGGAGAGCAAGCTGTCCATTAGAGCTGGTGCACACAGACCTATGTGGACCAATGCAAAATGAGTCAATTGGAGGAAATAGGTACTTCATCACATTCATTGATGACTTCTCAAGAATGTGCTGGGTATATTTTCTTAGAAATAAATCTGATGCCTTTAATGTGTTCAAGAAATTCAAAGCTTTTGTTGAATTGCAAAGTGGATTCAGTTTAAAAAAACTAAGGAGTGATAGAGGTGGAGAATACACCTCACATGAATTTCTAGAATATTGTGCAAACATGGGAATGGAGAGGCAACTAACCATTGCCTACTCTCCTCAGCAAAATGGAGTTGCTGAGAGAAGAAATAGGACAATTGGAGAAATGGCAAGGTCCATGATGACTGAAAAAGGTATTCCTGTGATTTTTTGGGCAGAAGCTGTAAGTACAGCAGTATACCTTCAAAATAGATGTTTCACAACATCTGTGTCAAGCAAAACACCATTTGAGGCATTCACAGGAAGAAAGCCAGGAATCAAGCATCTGAGAGTGTTTGGTTGCATCTGTTACACTCATGTTCCATCACCTTTGAGGCAGAAATTTGATGACAAGGCTAGAAAGGGAGTGTTTATGGGATATGGAAGCTGTGAACAAGGTTATAGGGTGTATGATTTACAATCTAAGAAGATTGTACTCTCAAGGAGTGTAATTTTCAGTGAGGATATGTCATGGAATTGGAAGAATGATCAAGAAGAATCTGCCCAAATTCCTCTCAACCTTGAAGGAGATGAATTTGAAGGTGGAAATAATGAACCACAACCTGATAGAATTGGAGTTGATGAGTCTGTTGAGAATGTGAGTGGTAATATCAGTCGAAATTCCACACCTAGTTCCACTCCAGTCAAGTTGAAAACTCTGGAAGACATTTATGCAAGATGTCATATGACCATTATTGAACCTGAAACTTATCATGAAGCTATTGAAGACAGAGCATGGAAGGAAGCAATGGATGCTGAGTTTGAAACCATTGAGAAGAATGGAACTTGGGAGCTGGTAGAAAGGCCTGCAGATAAACCAGTCATAGGTGTCAAATGGGTGTTCAAAACTAAGCTGAATTTGGATGGAACTGTTCAAAAACACAAGGCTAGGCTTGTGGCTAAAGGGTATGCTCAGAAACCTGGTATTGACTATAATGAAACCTTTGCCCCAGTGGCAAGGTTAGACACAATTAGAACTTTGATTGCACTTGCAGCTCAAAAGGGTTGGAAGTTGTTTCAATTAGATGTTAAGTCAGCCTTCTTGAATGGAGTACTTGAGGAGGAGGTTTACACTGAGCAACCAGAGGGTTTTGAAGTGAAGAATGCAAGTCATAAGGTCTATAAATTGAAGAAGGCCCTCTATGGTTTGAAGCAGGCTCCTAGAGCTTGGTATAGTGAAATTGACACTTATCTCATCAGCTGCAATTTTAAAAGAAGCACTAGTGAGGCTACTCTCTATACCAGGTCAAATAAAGAAGGAAAACTGATCATTGTCTCTATATATGTTGATGATATTGTCTATACTGGAAAGCAGTAGTACAGCTTCATAAGTTTAAAAGGGACATGATGCACAAGTATGAAATGACTGATTTAGGACTTTTACATCATTTCTTGGGAATGGGAGTTCTACAAGCGATAAAGGGGTATTTATCCATCGAGCAAGTATGCAAAGTCCTTACTTGTAAAGTTTGGTCTTGAGGATTGTAAGTCGGTGAGAATTCCTCTACCCTCTTGGTGAGAAGTCAAGAAAATTGATGGAAGTGAGTTGGGTGATGAAGGGTTGTTTAGGAAAATTGTTGGCGCTTGTTATACTTAATCGCAACCAGGCTGACATAATGTTTGCAGCCAGTTTGTTATCAAGATTCATGCATAGTCCTACAAAGAAGCACATGGGAATTGCAAAAAGGGTCCTCGAGATACATACAAGGCACTATCGGCTATGGCATTGAGTTTACAAGGGACAAGGATCTGTCTTGATTGGATTTTGTGACTCAGATTGGGCTGGCGGTGAAGATGATAGCGAAGCACATCAGGGTATGCATTCAATTTTGGTAGTGGTGTTTTTTCATGGGCCTCGATCAAGCGAGAACACGATTGCATTGTCAAGCTGCTGAAGCTGAATATGTCTCAAGCAGAGGCAATGACTCAAGCTATATGGCTAAGGTTTGTGTTGGATGATTTTGGTGAAATGCAAACCGAAGCAACACCATTGTTTTGTGACAACATGTCAGCAATATCGATGGTCAAAAATCCAGTTTTTCATCGAGAGAACCAGGCATATAAACAGGAAATATCATTTTATCCAAGAGACTTTGCGGGAAGGATCTATTGATGTGAAGTATTGCAGAAGTGAAGAGCAGTTGGCCGATATATTTACAAAAGCTACGCCTAAAGATCGATTTAATTACTTAAGACTGAAGCTTGGAGTCAAGCCAAGAAGCAGACTTAGGAGAGGCTGTTGAGAATTAAGCTTGCATACTAGGCTTGAATCATCCTGCAGATGACAATCCTGCAGAGTGATGAAGAGAAGAATGAAGAATTGAAAACCTTTCTATTTTTGGTAATAGCCGTTAGTCCAACGGCTAGTTATCTTTCTATTTTGGGAAGCTCTACAGCTGTATTCTCTAGCTGTAATAGTCTGTACTGAGATAACCAATTCTAGCCTAGGTGTAAGAATCCTAGCCTCCAATGACCTTGAATGGCTGGAGATGAGTCCTTGTATCCTAAATTTTAGGATCCTTTATTTTGGCAGTTTGTGTCATGCATATAGGCATGTTTTTGGCTCAGTCATTTACACAGAAAATATACATAAATATTCTCATTCTCTCTGAGCATTACTCAATTCTTCTCTGCATACGTTGCTTAAAAGATTTCTTTTGTTTGTTCTGATATTTGTTTTTCTTAAAAACCAGAGAAGTTTAATACCAATTTCAACAATAATTCAATCCCTTTGTTGTATTTTAGAACATTAAAGTACTACTTTAAAGCAGATTGTTAAATCTTTGTTTCGTTATGAGCATTTCTGTTTAATTTTGATAGATTGGCGAGCTGGCTAAGTCGTTTCTATGGAATTCGTATTTCCCTGTACACTTGGATGAGACACTCTTCCATGTTCTGCTGCTACTTTCAAAGCATCGGCTGCAAGTTGTGCCTGTCATAGAGAGAACCAGTTCTAAGCTCATTGGTTTTTTTTCACAGGTATATTTATCTCTAAATTCTACATCATAAATGGTACTTTTGTGAAGCAAATATGGCCATTAGCAGTAGGACAAAATGAGAATCTGTAAAAGTAACAAGAAATTGACATGATCTTTGGCGGTTATTGTTTAAAGCTTACAAAACAATGTCAAGCTTAAGTTCTTGATTATCTATTATGCGTTGATAGCATGGAGTAGTTCTTCTGCTGCTTCAATCAAGTGGTTTAGACTGGTTTGATAGCATTGCTGACAAGCCTTTATCAGAGTTCCGGTATGTCAACCCGTAAACTGTTCTTTTCTTTTCTGCATCTTTTTTTTTTTTTGGGGATAAATCAAGCTATGAGAGTAGTTTACAATTGAATAGTAAATTCTCATTTAGTTTGGAATTGCATCTCCACGGATGTTTCAATACAGGTTTGGTAATGAAGAGCATGTTGTACCTGTATATGGAGACCAAAGCATGGCAGAAGCTCTTCATGTTCTATGGAAAAGCCAAATTGGTGCAGTTGCTGTCACAGATAGGAAAAGTAAGAGGGTCATTGGTAGCATAAGGAACTGCGATATCTACCTTCTTCTAGAGAATCTACCTCGCAATATAAAGTAAGTTACTTCCATTTTTTCGTTCACCTTCAATGTTTTGTTTTGTAATTTCGTTTTATTTTTCTCTACTGTTTTTTAATAAAAGAGAGACAAGGAGGAGGGAGGAGGTCCCCAACTCCCCAAATTCAAACTGATTGCCGACTATCTCCAACTTAACCATGTTGTGGACTTCAGATAGAGAATTTTATCTCAAAAGTTTTATATGCAATGAGATATGCTACTTAAAATTTCCAATGTCAAACAGCCATTTATCCAATATGGTACTAACTAATTAATGAACAATTCCTAACTTCGCGTTTCTGTTCTCCCCTCTTCTTCTAGTTGACAAAGACAGAAAACAGAACAGAGATATGCTTCTAAAAAGAAAAGAGATAAGCATCTATAGGAGTTATTAGTTTCTCATGTCCACTTCAGTGTAGCATTTGATCTGCAAATTATATATATAGGTACAGTGTACACATAAATGTCACTGGAGCTAAGGCATGTTAAAGGAAGAAAAGAAGAAATTTTAACTAAGATTTGTAATTTTACATTTTTAATTTGATGTTTCATCATATAACTGCAGAAGTCTAACTGTGGAGGAGTTCATTCACACGGAGAATGATGATCATAAAACAGGCTCTGATCCAACAATTGAAAGAGACGTTGGGGCTCTTCTCTCAGCCGGCTTTCTGCGCCTCAAAAACAACTTCGCACCAAGAATGGACTCACCGGTCACCAACAAGAAAACCGAAACACTGAAGCAAGCCATGAGAAACATGGCTCACACAAAAAGCAGTTTCAGCTTCTTGGTTGATGAATCAAATCAGGCCACAGGGATGCTCACATTGAGAGATATGATCATCCACTTTGCTCCACCATGTATAGATTCAAGCATCCATGGTTGTGGGTTCTTTGAATCTGCTCTGGAGCAGACTGGTTACCGTGTCAAAAACGGAACCATAATCTCTGATAATTGATTGATTTGACAGTGTTTCTAATGTTAATCTAAATCCAATATGTTTGCTCAAAAATTGGAAAAAAAACCAAATGCTAACTTAGGCTCTGTATTATTTCTTAGCTTTTGGACCATTGTTTTGTGAGAGCTTATCAGTGAGTGTACTTTTAGACTGTACACGCAACCATGATGGGTGCAGGAACTCATGATATGCTTGACATCTAGGACCAGTATCACATCTCTGAGTGGCATTATCTGGTTCATTGGCTTCTACTTTTTCTTCTCATTGCTTTTGAATTTAGAGCTTTTTTCTGTTGTCAAATTTCCAGCTGAATATATGGTGTAGTTCGTGGATCATTACATGTATGTATTCCATAATAGTCTGCTTATGTTTTCTGTGTTTTTGTCTAAAGCTATGTAGTTTGAGATTTTAAGTTAAGCGGGGATGTGGATCCTCCATTTGGATTTTCTCTGTTATGATCTGCTCAACTCTTATAACAAGTAGTCACTTAAAAAAAATACAAAGAAAAATCAAAAGGTTACCAAATTGACACATCACATATACTAGTAAAATAAAAAATAAGAAGAAATTCAGTTTCACACTACAACTTTTTTTTTCCTTCTTCTGTTGTCCTCTGGTCGAAGGACAAACTTTTAGCAGCAGAGGTGATCGTGATTCGTGTGTTGGGTCTTATCCTAATAATGATGTGGCAATCTTATGTTAAAAGTCAAGTACATCCAAGGTAAGTCTGAAAAACGCTCATACAACACCAACACAGATAGTATCTTCCACCTTTCCAGTACCACAAACTTTTTCAACCTCAATTGATTTGAAACATCAATTTCATACCATGAACCCACCACAACATTTCAATCTGCCTACCTTTGTGCTGTGTGGACGGTGGAGCTATGGAATGGCCTGTTAGCAGTGGTGGACGCAGGATGGTGACCTCGTAGGGTCATAGTGTAAAAGTCTTAAAAAAAAATTCATTCGAAAATAACACTAAAAAGCATGAACATAGTACTTTCATTCATGATTCCTGTCAAAATAACAATACAAGCTACAATAATTGTCCATGACTAGTACTTACATTCATGATTCTTGTCAAAATAACAATACAAACTACAATAATTGTCCACGACGAGTTTTCATATTTTGAAAACGTTACATTATAGCTTCGTTTTCAATACAAGCAAAAATATATCTTTCAATGTAAACAATCAAGCTATCATTCAACCATGAACGGAACATCTTTGGCTACACTATACTCCAACCAATCAAACTCATCAAACCATTGAACAATGAAGCGTCTATTAATTCTGAATTTAATAGTTTGTGGGAATATATGACCTCTAGGTTGACAAGGTCCGTTTTGAAGATATGCTCTTTGAATCTCATCTCGAATATTAGGACTATAATCTGCCATTTGAGTTCTTAGTCCAGGGTCTGCTTGAAGATTAGCCAATATCTCAATTAACTCAATCGGTCTCGGTCTTGTACTTGAACCAACGGGATTAGATGAACTATCCATAGGTCTCGTTCTCTTAAAATATCGTTCCATAATTCTACACATCAATTAATTCAACTATAATTCTCTTAAAATATTGTTCCAAATTATCATATCATATGAATATGAAAAAATCAATATCATAGATTCATAATCAGTACCAATATTAATATCAATTCAAAAATATAACAATATCAATCAATTCTAATCCATTAAAAACATTATATATATATATATATATATATCAATTTTATTTTATTCAAAATTTAAATTCTACTTACTTGAATTGAAACTTGAAATAATGGGACGAGATGAGAGTGGGAGAGATGGAGACGGTGGCAAGGCGGCAGCAGCAGAGTAGTGACGCGGCGCTAGAGAGTGGTGGTGATGGCTGTGAGTGAGTCTCGTGAGGATGAGAGGGATTTGGGGTTAGGTTTTAATTAAGACAGGGTTTTCGAATAAGGGTTTTGAGGGGGTTGTTTTACGCTATCGGGTAGAAGGTTGGGGAGATTGGGTTTCTTTTTTCTTTTTTTAAAAATCCTGGCTCAAAACGGCACCATTTTGATGGCAGGATATTTAAAAAAATTTGAAACCTCTGGACCAAAACGAGTCAGTTTTTAAAAAAATTTGCTCGCAAAGACACGCACGAATGCAACAGTGCAGTTCCTTCCTCCTCGCTGTGGCCTTTCGTCGAGCACCTTGCGTGCATCTCTTGGGGTCGTCTTTCTGCAAGCCATGGGGTCTGCTCAGACCTCCACAGACTATCCATAGCCATTTTTCAGGCCATTTCATGGGGTCAAGCGACCCCTCTTGTCCCTGAATGCGTCCGCCACTGCCTGTCAGGGTCGTGAAACGTGAAACACGCCTTTGTGTCTATTGTTCTACCAGATGGATTATTGACAAAAATAAACAAGGATTAGTTATGCTTTGTGCTTTGCTTGGAAAAACAATTTCCCCTATGCTTTTATTCTGTGTCCACATAATGTCATTCCATGTCAACAAGGTTAACAGTTTTCTAGTCAAATTAATGAAAGGTAGTAACGTGAAACACAAAATAAAAGTAGATAGAAGATATGAATCGGTTGAAAGTTCTAATATGGGTAAATTAAAATCAAAGCACACTACGGCAAAAACATAAATAAGCCAAACAGAAAATTCCTTTTTGACATTGCACCACATTATTGCTGGTGGTACACAAGATGAAACTTCTATCATCAAAGTTAAACTCGCATTCTTGGCCCACGCCGACAGACACAAGTGCCCCTTTCGGCTTTGCTGCAATATTGGTCACGTAATTATAAGCTCCAAAAATGGCCCTTTCGGCTCTGCTGCATGATTGGTCACGTAATTATAAGCTCCAAAAATGGCCCTTTCGGCTCTGCTGCATGATTGGTCTCGTCACGGCATTTCCAGCTAAGGACAACAATAATATAGATACATATGCATGTACAGAAAACACACACAGCAACAGAACACACATGCTCACCGGTTAATACTCTTACTTCGTGAAGGGGGGGTTTGGAAAGTCATCTAGTCGGATGAGGAGCCATGTTCTGTCATGCTTGGCAAGACTTTCAAAAAACTCACTCTCTTAGAAAGGACAAATTAAAACTGCCAGCTAAGCTATCATTGCCACATGCAGTTCCTTAAAATATTTGAGCTGTGGGGCACAATGTCACAATTTAATGTCAGCATAGATTTTCTACTTTGTGTAAGAAAATATAAAGTTAAATTCTACAAACAGTGTCCAACAAAAAAAGGGTTCTACCAAACAGTGATAAATAAAAGTATAAAACTGCTAGATGTTTAATAAGAATGGAAGCCAAAATAGTTTCAACATCAACAACATTTATTGCTAAGAGGACACGTGTCTTAAAAAATAAAATAAAAAAGGATTTGACTCCTTGCTTTTCCAGCGTCATTTTTTAAGCCCAGAGGCTCAGCCTCTATTTCATGTCAATTTTGGCCATTCGGTTGGAGTGATGTGATGAGTTATTTCTTACCGTTAGATGTCTATGTGGCACTTTAGACATATTAGTTCGAGATGCTCTTAGAGCATCTTCAAGGGAGATGTCAAATACAAAACATCAAATTTAAATTTGATGGCTGATGTGGCAATTTGACATCTTACAGACTTTATACTTTATATGTCAAATTAAATTATTATTTTATTAAATTTTAGTGTTTATTTATTTTTAATTAAAAATAAAATAAAATAAAATAAATAAAATATTCATTTGACATCTTGCTTTTGGGATGTCAAAAATAACATCGCAACCTCCAGCCTTCATTCCACATCAACTTTGACACATCAATTGAAGTGATATGAGATGTTATTTCTAGCCGTTAAATGTCTATGCGACACTTTTGACACATCGGTTGGAGATGCTCTTATACGTAACTTTGAATCACTCTCCCTTTAGCAATTATAAGTCTTGAAATTATGGCTTGATTAGTCAATTATACAAAAATAGAGGATCCCGAGCCTCTACATTAGAGTTCGTGCACTTACCCGCATTTCACTTAATCTAAATCATTGTAATAATCTAATGGCTTAAGACATTACATGTCAACTGGTAAAGTTTAGTTATTAATTGGTATTGTTGTTATCTCTCCGCCTCTCTCTCCCATCATGATCAGCCCCTCCATCTCCCCCCTCTCTTTCTTCTCTTCATCCATAAATGATTCTTGCTTGTCAATTAAGGTAGACCTGGAAATATCATATACGATCCGTTAATACGACATGAATTCACACAAAAAAAACCAATATTCGGGTCCGGGTTATCAGGTCATGTTGCTATTGTGTTGACACGATAAGCTATCGTGTCAATTCGCGAACATCCGTTAACCCGTTAAGCTCAAGAAATTTTTGTAAATTTATATCTCTTTTTTTTTGGGCATTCTCTTTCGTCTTTTCCTCCTTCATTCCCTCGACTCTCTCTATCTCTCTCTCTCTCTCTATCTCTATCTCTCTCTCTCTCTCTCTCTCTCTCTCTCTCACTCGTTCTCTCTTTTTCTCTCTGCTTCTTCTTCTTCTTCTCTTCCAGACGCACGACCCGTTACAGTTCTCTTTCATCTTTTCCTCTCTGCTTCTTCTTTTCTTTTTTGTGACAGTGTTATTATTATTATTTTTGCATTGGTTGATTTTTTTAATTGTTTAATATTTCTGTTTTTATTTTATTTATTTATTTATTTATTTATTTATAATTATTAACGAGTTATCGTGTCGTGTCGTGTGATTCACGAATTGTAATGGGTCATGTTCGTGTTTGATATTTTCCACTTGTTTTCTTAACGGGTCGTGTCGTGTCAACCCGTTAAGAAAAGCGGGTTGACACGAGCACGAACACTACAACACACGACAGGAATGCCAGGTCAAAATTAAAGTAATTAGATTTGTTCTAAAGATGAATTAATATGAGGCTATTCTTCTAGATTGACGAGATGAATGTCTTATGTATGACTGCGGGAAACATATGCCTTTGGATGAGAGCTGATCTCGTTGATACTATTCTTGCGATATTTGGGAGCTTGAACTAACCTAAGGATTTTGGGTGAGGAACATTTTGGGAGCTTGAACTAATCAAGTCATAATTTCGAGACTTATAATTGTTAGAGGGAGAAGATTTTGAACTTAGGTATAAGGGGGCGGGCTCAATATCTTAGGCAACTGACCTAACCTAACATGCATTTCCGTCAATTTTTTAATTCAACAGAATTGATAGTTAAACAAGTGATGTTATTGTATGCCATCTACTTAATTAGTCACTGTTTTTTGGCTTTTTGTCAAATGATGACAAATATGTGTTAGTCGCTCCTTAGGAATCTTAGTTTGTGACGTATGGAGCCTTAGAGCATCCACAATCATGCTCCTTATTTTTTTAGTTAAAATTTAGCTAAAAACACTAGAAAGCTATTTTAGGAGTTCCTTATAAAATTTCAACTCCAACAATACTCCATAGTTTAGGGAATCATAAATGATTTATTTCTTTTTTTAGTTTAGCATAAATGCTCCCCCTTTATATAAAATAATAACAAAAATAGTTAGAATTAAATAAACACTTAAAATAGCATTAAAGTATAGCAGCATTTAATTATAGGGAGTCACTATGAGTCATTTCTCTCTCCTCAGATGTAGGAGCTCCTAGAGGTCTCCTTATTTTAGGAGTTGAATAGGGAGCATGGTTGGAGGTGGATTTTCTTACTTCCTCCCTAAATTTTATCTAAGGATGTGATTTAGGGAGTCTATTGTGGATGCTCTTACGTAATAAGCTACACTATTTGACTAACTAAAGTCACCTCTCAAAACTTAATTAGGTTGTTTAAATTTGTGCACGTGGCTAACCATATTATATTTGTCTTTAGCTTATAACGTGCTTCATCCCACGTTACCTGTCTTACATCATAAACATGCAAACGTTTCAAGTTGTTGGTGTACAAGCTATAGTAATTAAGTGGGACTACATACTAATCGGAATTTTGAGATAACTACCGAACATTTTAAATTTTTGGGGTAAAAAGGTAAGGCCATCTTTAATAGTTGGGGCTCTAAAAGAGGTTGATAGAGCCTCATTTAGAGCTCCGATAGAATCTTTGGGGCTCTAAAATCATCTCTCACACAATGAGAGGCTCTATATTCGCGGTTTGATATTTGTTTATGATGTAATTTGATTTAGGTGCTTTTTTTGTTTTTTTGTTAACTTATTTCGCTTTAATATATGTTTATATATATTTTTTTTGAACATTTCAACAAAATAAAAATAAAAATTTGGACAATTTGAAAACATGGTTAAATTATGATACAACAACATTGTTAAATTAAAACAATATGCACAACATTAATTTAATAGTCCTCCCAAAAGTGATGAAGAAGTGGTGGTGTAAATTTAAAATAAAAAAAAAAAAAAAAAAGCCGTTTAGAATTTGAGCTTTGTAGCCGTTGGTCAACTTTACAAAGAAAAAAACAATGAAACTAGCTCTTGAGAGCTTGTTGCAATTGGCCAAATGATTTAAAAAAAAAAAAAAAAAAAAAAAAGGTCAGCAACAATCTTTTTGGGCGAGTAGGGATGCGGAAGTCGCAAGATGCGTGACCAACAACACACATGGGCTCCTCCATGCGGGTTGCACTGGGTCAACATTCTTGGGATTATGATTTTGAGCCACTGATTTGTAGCTACTCTCCTTTTGGCATTTTTTTAATATTTAGTATAGGAACATTCTCCTTCTTGAGCTGTGAATAATAAGTTCAATTGATTTGATATATTGAGGTGATTTCTCATTCCTAGAATAGCTTTCCAATTAAATTAAGCAAAAAAATTCTAACTTTAAAGTAAGGATGTACTCATATGCAAATGCAATAAATTTGTAGTTCAAGTTGTTAATAACTGCACTCGAGATTATGAATTTCATTTTATTCTTCTTATCAATTGATAGAGAAAAATAGTGTTCGGTTATTCACTTTGTCACACCAAAATTGGCCCAAAGCTGTTTCTGAGAGGCAACCCATATTTAAATGTGCCCCGGAAAGAGCAATGTGGTTGAATCTGAGTGATTGCTTGGAATTGTTTTGTTTATCCTTGATCATTCTTCGAAGAGACTATAATGATGAGTTTAAAGTGAACCCAGAGTCGAATTTCAATTTCTCTTTTGAATTTTCAACGGACTCAATATTCCCTTTATTCTGTATCCCACACTATCAAATATGCTCATATCATGTCAACAAGTTAACTTTTTTTTTACCAAATTGATGGAATTAAGTAACTTGGGACACGGAATTAAAGCACTGGGAGATATTGACTTAGTTGAAAGTTCAAGAGAAAAATTAAGATTCGAAGCAAGCAAAATAAAAAGGACTTTTTACAAATAGACCCATTTTAACTTAACATATTAGACAAAAATCCTTATAGAACCTATTGCGAAAAAAAAAACTTAAAATGAGCTACTTGTCATTTTCTAATTGGTTCTTATAAAATTTTAACACAATAAGAACCAATTATTGTAGTACTCTACATAAACTTATCTCAACAACAACAATGGATTACAACTAGATATATAAACCAAAAACTGATAAAACACATAAGTGTTGATAAAATAGCAAGGCCTTCTGCTTTCTACAATCTCCTAATGGCTCTCACTTATGCAATAGGGCAAAGCACCGTATGGAACACACATATTGTGAGAGCAGAGACCCTTCTATATATTGATACACATTTAATCAAAGCTTAATTGACCAATCTAGGTCACCAAACAAGGAGGAACCGTTTAATCAAAAACACAAAGTCTTACTTGCTCCTTTTGGTCATCAACAACTTGTGCATGTGCATGTGGGGTGATCATACCAGCCCAATTTTCTTACACTAATTAGAAAATGACAAGTGTCTAGTTTTGAATTTCTCTCCAAATAAACTATATATGGGTTTTTATATAATATGTGATGCTAAAATGAATTTTTGAATGAATATCTAAAATAAAAATAAGACAAAAAGAATGAGCCTCATTTTAGTTTCTTCACAGCATATTTTAACATGAGTAATGCTAGCAACCTTCTCTCTAACCTTCTCTTCGAACCTTCTCCCTTCTCCTGATGATACGTGTCATTTTTTACACTTAAAAAAATGGAGATTTTGAAGTAAAGGTTGTCTAATGTAATAATGACATTGTTTTAAGTGTAGAAATTGACACGTGTCATAAGAAGAAGAGAGAATGCCCAAAAGAGAAGGTTAGAGAGAAGGTTACTAGCATTCCCCTTTTAACATTGGGTTCTGATTGAAGGTCTAGCCCAGGAGAAAATGACCTTAACTTGTAAACCAAATGTTTCAAGTTCGAATCCCTACGACATCATTGTTGTGTGTGCGTAAAAAATCTCCATATCTTTTAGTTTAAACTATCGCGTATAATAAATAAAAAAACATTCGGCATAAGAAATTGAGAATTCCCCATGGAAAGAGAATTCCTTTACCATTAAATCTCACATTATTGCCCCTTTCTGCTCCTGCTGCATGATTCTTTGGTCATGGATGGACCACGTCATTAAGCTCCAAAAGATGGCCCTCTCCAAAGTACACGTGTTTCACGGAATGGACAATACATCCAAAAGATGGCCCTCTCAACGAGAAAAACTCTCTTGAACCGGGGATAGGATTGTAGTCCTATCCCCCTCCAATCAAAGTGCGCCACATATGTTGTCTCTCTCTCTTTTTTAGTAAAATTATCCACGTGGCGCGCTTTAATTGGAGGAGGATAGGACTACAGTCCGGGGATATCTCTGGTGCAAGAGAGTTTTTCTCCCTCTCAACGTCATTATTTGCATGCACATCGTTTTAAACGAGGAAAATTGCTGCATGTCATTATTTGCATGCACATCGTTTTAAACGAGGAAAATTGCTGCAAGTACTTAATCCCACGTAAGCTGTGTTAGATCATGCACCTCAAAACATTTCAAGTTGTTGGTGCAAGCTAGTAATTAAGAGGTACGACTTGTGAATTAGAATTTTGATATCATGTTAGATAACCACGCACTCAATTTTTAAATTTTCGAGGTAAAAAAGTAACAAGTGAGTTGTCTTGGGTAAGCATTTTGCTATAAATATGAGGGAGTCTTCTAGCAGAATAGGTAGCAAGAGTGAGAGAGAGAAGTATTATTTGAGAACACAAAAATATGGAGGTACAGCAAGTCCTACACATGAATGGAGGAGTTTGGAAAACAAGCTATGCAAACAATTCCCTACTTCAAGTTACTCTCTCTCTCTCTGACTTCATATTTTGTATATTTTGATAATCACCACTTAAAGAGCATGGTTCTTTCTCAAACTATGCAATATTCATGCTTCTTTAAACCTTTTTTTTTTTTTTTTTTTTTTTTTCAGAGAGCAGTGATTTCAACGGTGAAGCCTATAGTTGATGCAAGCATAGAGGAGCTGTGTTGCACACTCTTCCCAGACTGTTTGAAAATAGCGGACTTGGGATGCTCTTCAGGACCCAACACCCTTTTGGTGGTATCAGATATCATAGACAACATCCACAACACTTTCGAAAAACTCAACCGCCCAACTCCATCACTCCAAGTCTTCTTGAATGATCTTCCTGGAAACGATTTCAACACGGTGTTCAGGTCATTGCCAGGCTTCTATAAGAAACTTGATGAAGAACATGAGAAGAAGTTTGGGTCATGTTTTATTGCAGGAATGCCTGGTTCTTTCTATGGCAGGCTCTTCCCCAACAATTCTCTGCACTTTGTTCACTCTTCTTATGCTCTCCACTGGCTCTCTGAGGTTGAGATTTTTTTTTTTTTTTTTTCTTTCCCTCCTGTCTTTTTCCTTTTTAGTCTGTCCTTGTGTCCTTATTATACTGTTTACTGCTTAATTATTTATTTTGGTTGGCTGGTATTCGTATAACTCATTAGTTACACCACATGGCCGGATTTCTAGATCAAGAAATCCTTGAAATTTTCCACGAGAAGGCTGGTATTGGAAATAAAAGGTTTTCCACGAGAAGGCTTGGAATCTTATCCTCCCTCTCTCTTGAATCAAGAAATAAGAAAGTTAATCCATGTAGTTTTTCTCACTTTTTTCTAAGAGCAAAAGAAACACTACTATATATATATATATATATATGAGTTTTTTTGTTTTTACATTATTATTCAATTTGTACATATGAAATAGACATGTGCACTCTTGGTAAGAGAATAAAATTTAAATCGTGTCTGATAATTTATAATGCAAAAACGTGTGTGTGTACGTAGGTTCCAAAAGGATTGGTGACCAAAGAAGAAGAGGCACTTAACAAGGGGAACATATATATAGCGAAGACAAGCCCTCCAGCTGTGTTTAAGAAATACTTGGAGCAATTCAAAAGGGACTTCACAGTCTTTTTGAGGTCACGTGCAGAAGAGCTTGTCCCAGGAGGCAGCATGGTACTCACAACCATGGGCAGCATAATGAGTCATGATCCCCTCTGCATTTTTGAATTTGTAGGACTGAAACTCAGTGACATGGTTTTAGAGGTAATTAAATATTATATTCTTGCAAGTAGGACCATATTTCTAATAGATTTGGGACACAATAATCACAGTTTGACACATTCATGAAAACCACAAAAATAAAAATCTCTATATACATGTCAAATTGCAATTGACAGGAAAGTAAGAGTTCCTACTTCCAGGGAAGTTGGCAAGTATTTTCCCAATAATTATTGCTAATTTGAAATGTACTTTGATGAATTTTCAGGGTTTTATTGAAGAGGAAAAATTGGATAAATTCAATATGCCATACTATGCACCTACAACAAAGGAGATCGAAGAGGTGATCGAGGCTGAAGGATCTTTTATTTTGCAAAAGCTTGAAATTTTCAAGAATGATTGGGACTCTTATATAAAGCAAGCTAACAGTGGCCTTGATAAGAAGACAAGGGCTGCAATATTTGCCACTGACATAAGGGCTGTGGGAGAGCCAATTCTGGCGAGCCAATTCTGGCGAGCCAATTCGGAGAAGAACCGATGGATGATTTGTTTCGTAGGTTTGAAGCGGATGTTCTTGATCACATGGAAAGGGAAAACTGCCAGTTCATTAACCTGGTTATCTCGTTGACAAAGAAGCATTGAGACGAATATGCAATAAATGGGGCGAGAAGATTTATGTTCCATTTGCTTTGTTTATCAATATGCCTCTCATGTCTTGGACTTCAGTTTATTTTTAAGAATAAATTTGCTTAAATTACCGGTTTTCTTAGTTTATGTTGTTTACTCTTTCAGAGTTTTGGTCTCTTAGGTCAGCAGGTTGTTGTGTCTTTCTGTCACAATCTTTCTCCTTTGCTGGGTTTGGTTTGGTCCTCCCTGTTATTCTTGTATCTCTTTTTGTTTCTTATTAATAAAATTATGATCAAGGAGACGGCCCGGGGTGCTGCTTACATTTGGTCATCTTTGTGCCATTATTCATACTTTGATTTACAATGCGTTACAAGAAATGAAAAAGAAAATGGAAGTGAGGGGCCATTTAGTATTTTATTTAAGTAGGGAACTCAAAAACTTGTTTGGTATGCAAGTTGAAAATGGTTTTTAGACAAATTTTTCTGAAAAACAGATTTTTTTTTATATTTTCAAGTATTTGGTTGTTTTTTTAGTTATTTTTGAATTTGGGTTTAAAAAGTTGGATTCAAATCCAATACAAAACATCCCCAATTTTTCCGAAATTTTTTCATTTTAGTTTTATAGTTTTCGGTTAGTAGAAAACCCAAACCCTATAACTAGCTATCCAAATTCAAATTTAAGACCCTTGGAAAATAAAGTTCATGTTCTAGATTGTTAACTATATAAAAATCTGTGCGAATTTGAATGTGAATTTTTATGGTTTAAGTTTGTCGATCGGTCATTATAGAAGCGATAGTTAAACAAGGAATCTTATTGCATCTACTTAATTAGTGCACACTGTTTTTTTTTTCTTTTCGTCAAATGATGCCAAAGATGTCGTAGGAATCTTAGTACTTATAGCCTAGGATATATAATGTTTGTGACGTATGGAGCCCTACGTAATAAGCTGCACTATTTGACGAACTAAAGTCTCCTCTCAAAACTTAATTAGGCTGTTTAAATTTGTGCACTTGGCTAATCATATTATATTTTTCTTTACCTTATGACGCTCTTAATTTCATGTAACCTCTAAACGTTTCAAGTTGTTGGTTTGCAAGTTAGTAATTAAGGGACTACTTACTAATCGGAATTTTGATACCATGTTAGATAACTACCGAACTTTTTAAATTTCTGGGGTAAAATGGTGACAAGATAGTTGTGTTGGTAGGCATTTTGCTATAAATATGTGGGAGTCTTCAAGCCGAATTGGTACCAAGAGGAAGAGAAGTATTACTTGAGAACACAAAAATGGAGGTAGAGCAAGTCCTACACTTGAATGGAGGAGTTGGGAAAACAAGCTATGCAAAGAATTCCCTACTTCAAGTTAGTCGCTCTCTCTCTCTCTCTCTCTCTCTCTCTCTCTCTCTCTCTCTCTCTCTCTCTCTATATATATATATATATATATATATATATATATATATATGGACTTAATTCAGTTGATGAGGAAAAGTAAATAGTTGTAGAATTATATCCACCACTTAAAGAACGTGTTCTTTCTCAAATTATTTTGATAATTATAACCAAAATTATGCACACACAAAATTTCTGGTAGAGAGGGGAATTATGCAATATTCATGCTTCCTTCAACCTCGTTTTTTTTTCTTCAGAGAGCAGTGATTTCAATGGTGAAGCCCATAGTTGATGCAAGCATAGAGGAGCTGTGTTGCACTCTCTTCCCAGAGTGTTTGAAAGTAGCGGACTTGGGATGCTCTTCAGGACCCAACACCCTTTTGGTGGTAACAGATATCATAGACAGCATCCACACAACTTACCAAAAACTCAACCACCCACCTCCATCACTCCAAGCCTTCTTGAATGATCTTCCTGGAAACGATTTCAACACGGTGTTCAGGTCATTGCCAGGCTTCTATAAGAAACTTGATGAAGAACATGAGAATATGGGTCATGTTTTATTGCAGGAATGCCTGGTTCTTTCTATGGCAGGCTCTTCCCCAACAATTCTCTGCACTTTGTTCACTCTTCTTATGCTCTCCACTGGATCTCTGAGGTTTAAATTTTGTTTTGTTTTTTTTTCTTTCCCTCCTGTCTTTTTTCCTTGTTTAGTCTGTCCTTGTGTCCTTATTATACTGTTTACTGTTTAATTATTTATTTTGGTTGGCTGGTATTCGTATAACTCATTAGTTACACCACATGGCCGGATTTCTAGTCAAGAAATAAAAGTTTTTCCACGAGAAGGCTTTGAATCTTATCCTCCCTCTCTCTTGAATCAAGAAATAAGAAAGTTAATCCATGTAGTTTTTCTCACTTTTTTCTATGAGCAAAAGAACCACTGCTATATATATGGATTTTTGTTTTAACATTATTATTCAATTGGTACATATGAAATAGACATGTGCACTCTTGGTAAGAGAATAAATAAAAAAACCCTATATGCCCAAAATAGGACCTGAAATTATTTTTAAAAAAACCCTATATGAAATTTACTTTATAAATATACTCAAAAACCATTTACTATTTAACAAATATGTGTTGAAGTTCCTATAAATTACATCTCTGTCATTGATTAACATAAAACAAGTCTAATACAAAAACACAAAAAAAAAAAAAAAAAAAAAAACCCAAAACAAGCCTAGCTAGACATCCGATATCCTTTGCAGAAACCACCTCCAATTGTCCACAGTTTCACCAGATACTATCGCAAAGGCAAAATGAATACCTTTACAAGAAAGAAAAAAAGTACATTGTTAGTATTATGTCATAGAAGTACACTTTTAATACTATGTCATAAAACTATCCTAGTAAAAATCACATTTTGCATATCATAAACTTCAAGTGCACAACTATATATAGAGCATGCCTTGTTAATGAAAATATGTTAATACTGTTTCATATTAGTACACTGTTAATACTGTCATATAAATCAACTCAGTTGCAGGGTATGAACAGTATAACAACTGTTCATACCACTTACTGAAAGTTAACAACTACATCATTTCAATTGATTGAGTTTCGAATTGAGAGGGAAGAAAGAGAATTATAAACTATATAAATAAACTCAGTTGCAGGGTATGAACAATATAACAACTGTTCATACCACTTACTAGAAGTTAACAACTACATCATTACAATTGATTGAGTTTCGAATTGAGAGGGAAGAGAGAGAATTATAAACTATATAAATCAACTCAGTTGCAGGGTACAATATAACAACTATTCATACCACTTACTGGAAGTTAACAACTACATCATTACAATTGATTGAGTTTCAAATTGAGAGGGAAGAGAGAGAATTATAAACTCTAGCAATAGGGGGGCCACTGATCCCAGCATAATTCTTAATGTTAACCATTGATTAGGCGATTTTTTTTTTGAATGGGCGGTCTAGAAAGGCAGTTTGGAGAGCGTAATCTCCACTAACTTATTCATTGTTCAATATAAATTTCAATTAACGCATCAATCTTCTAAGCATTGGAATGGATGCTGCAAAAATAATTATAAGCAAAAGAGTGGGAAAAAAAGCAGAGAGAGAGAATGGCCACCCACTCTCAGATAAGTCTTTTCTCATTCAACCTTAACAAAGCTACGCTTAATATGTTTATAACTGCAGAATTATTATGATCTTCAACACCTAAACTCATATCCTGAAAATCATGTGCATTCTTACCAGTGCAACAAGCCTCTGGAAAGTCAGTCTTTGCTACTATGCTTCCACAGCAGCCAATGCAGGGAAGCTTCTATACCCAGAACTGCCATGTTTGCTTTTAATTCTTTCATCTTTGCTTCCACTGCCTGCAGCTTTGCAACAATTTCAAGATTTGGTAGTTCTCTTACTCACGCTTGTCTTCTGGAAACTTCTACCCCCTGTTTGTGTCTTATGGTCAATAATGAGTTGATCAGGCAAATCTTATCACACATGATGAGATAGGAATGCGTTTTACCCGTGTCTCTGCTTCTTGACTCCTTTGACTATAACGTTGAGCAAGATGGCGAGCATCTTCCGAAGGAGCACCAGCTATATCATTGCTCTTAACGGATCTAAAATCTAATAACAAAGAGAATGATAAGTTGCATGCTTCATCTTAGTTCATTAATGAAGTATGCTTATACAAATTTAATTGTATTAAAAGTCCATTTGAATGTAAGTTTATTGTACTCCACTTTAGTAACATTTCAAAATATAATTCTGAAACCATACACATGTGTACTTTAAAAATATTCATGAAAGACTTCATGTCCTACACCACAGCCAGTGGCGGATCCAGGAAATTTACTTCCGAAGGTCAACGTCTAAAGGCTTGAAAAAAATTTATACACAATATACCCATAAAAATGAAACGATAACACTACTACAAAAATCGAAATAGACGTCGGTAAAACGACGACGGACAAAATAAATACCGTCGTTAAATTTTAAACGACGACGGTAATATAAAAACTGACGTGGATTAGAAACTAAAACACCTAAAAATTGGAAATTCATTTGGGTATTTTTAAAACACGACGCATGAAACTTTAAAAGCGTCGTCTTATGAAACATGCCAATCTGAACATCAAATACCCAAATGTCGATATGTGTAAATATACCGACGAGTAATTATAGACGACGCTTTTACATATAATACCGCCGCTTTTTGAACATCAAATAACCATCATCTTTACATATAATCCACGACGGTTTTTGTAAAAAAAACCATCGCCTTTACAAAAATCCACGACGGTTTTTTTATACAAACCATCGCCTTTACAAACAATCCACGACGGTTTTGTAAAATAACGCTGCCTTTACAAACAATCCATGACGGTTTTGTAAAATAACCGCTGCCTTTACATACAATCCACGACGGTTTTTTTATAAATAACCGCCGTCTTTACATATAATCCACGCACGGTTTTTGCAAAAACCGTCATCTTTACAAAAATCCACGACGGTTTTTGTAAAAACCGTCGTCTTTACATACAATTCACGGCGGTTTTTATAAATAACCGCCGCCTTTACATATAATCCACGCACGGTTTTTTAAAAAAGGGTCGTCTTTTACATACATCCACTTACGGTTTTTATAAAAAACCGTCATCTTTACATATAATCCACGACGGTTTTTTGTAAAAACCGTCTGCCTTTACATACAATCCACTTACGGTTTTTATAAAAAACCGCCGCCTTTACATATAATCCATGACGGTTTTTGTAAAAAACCGTCATCTTTACAAAAAAAATCCACGACGGTTTTTTGTAAAAAACCGCGTTTCCTTTACATACAATCCACTTACGATTTTTATTTATTTAATTCACAATATTCTTAATAAATTTTAAAAAAATTAAACCGACAACTACTATTCTATCATTGAGAGATTGTCTTCCCCTCAAAAGCTTTGAAAAATGTAATTTTTTTATAAAAATTACAAATGATAAGAGAATTCAAAATTGTTTGTTTACAAAGCACAATAGTCCTTATATTTCTCACAACATAACCCTAAGGTTTATGTGATCCATTGGTGACCATAAATAAAAATATATGAAATCCCGATTTTTAGCCTTTTAATATAGAAGGCATTGTCGTAAGGAGTCCATTGCAATTTTTAGTTTATTTTTGCATACTTGTGTTTTTTTATATAATTTTTGTAAAATTTATGGTTTAGGATTTAGGGTTTAGGGTTTAGGTTTAGGGTTTAGAGTTTAGAGTTTATTAAAACGACGCCGGTTTCCTCTCAACTTGTTTTTGGTCAATTACGGCCTTGGTAACTCGCGTCGAATCCGGAAAACCATAGCCCTCTTATTTATTTTTTATTTAAAATGAAGGTTTTACAACGACGCTTTCTTTAAGCGTAGACGGACGTAGTAAAGTTTACAACGGCCCTATTATTTAAACACCGCTGCTTATATTGTCAAATTATACGTGTTGTATTTTACTTTCCGTTGCCTTTTAAAAACGCGTCATTTGAAAAATTCGAGCGCCATCCTCAATTTTCAAAATTTGCCCTCAACCTTATATAACATTTCGCTATCTCTCTTCAACTCAAATTCTAACCTTTTAGTTTTCGCTCTCCATTCTCCATCATATCAGATTGAGCTTTCCTCCCAAAGCATTGGTGATATACTACGAGCTCGCACTGTAAGTACAAACCCTAATCTCATATGCTTGTCCTACTTTATTTTGGTTTTGTCTTCTTCGAGGTTGAGGTTGATGATGTTCAGTTGCCTCTTTCTTCGTGAAGTTGCGTGGCCGGTGCTAGACTAACAAAGCTTGCACATTAATACTTTCTGTTGCCCATAGTTATACCATTGGCATATAACCATGTAGTTCTATGGAAATATAGTCCAATTATAAAATTTCTCTATCACCTAATTTTATTTGTTTATAATTTAACTTTTATCTTTCGTCATTTTGATTTATTTGCAGGAATGATGGAGGATACTTCAATTGTGCAGCATTTGTATGTTTGGATGAGAGGAAGACTTGGATTAGGAGTACATAGGTCTTGTTAGGAAAAGATTGTATTACTAATTACCATGTATCAATTGAATATTTATATTTAATTGGTAAGAAGTATGTTTGTTGTAGAATAAACATTAGTTAACAAACAATCCACGACGGTTTTAAAAAAATCGTCCGTCTTTATTCATATAATTAACGATCATTACCTCTAAACAACGCATGGTTTTATAAAAACCGTCTCTTTACAAACAATTCACAACGATTTTTGTAAAACAGTCTTTACAAACAAACCGTCGTCTTTATTCCTATAATTAACAATCTTTACCTCTAAACAACGACGGTTTTTACAAAACCGCCGCCTTTAAAAAGAATCCACGACGGTTTTTGTAAAAACCGCTGCCTTTACATAAAAATAACGACGGTTTTGAGAAAAAGCGTCGTCTTTACAAATAATAGACGACGGTAATTTACCGTCGTGGTTTTATCGATCAAAAGATGTCGGTCGATTTTATTTAGACGGTTGAAAAATCGAATACACGACGGTGAATTACCGCTGCCTATTGCGATTTTTGTAGTAACATAATAATTCATAATTAATAGAAATAATCGTACATTACAAATGTCCACGACGAGTTTTCATATTCTGAAAACGTGACATTATAGTTTCATTATCAATACAAGCAAACACATCTTTCTCAATATAAACAAGTAAGCTGTCACTCAACCACTGATCTCCCATTCGGTTGCGAAGTGGACCTTTCACAATATTCATAGCAGAAAATGCTCTCTCCACAGAAACAGCTGCAACCGGTAAAGTTAAGGCTAATGTGAGAAGCAAATAAACATAATTATAAGTTCTATGCAATCCTTTCTCCACCATTTTTCTTGCAAGGCTACCAATCCCCTTCAATTCAGAAAAATCCATCACCGTATGCATATGATTAATATAAATCTCAAGTTGATCTTCAAGTGCCAAGAGATCTCGGGGAGTAAAATCTTGAGGATAAAATTCAGCAAAACGAAGTATCTTTTGTTTGTCAAATGCTATGAATGAATCATCTGGACTCAAACAAGCCAAACAAAGAAGTAACTCAGTATTTACCTCACTGAAGCGATGATTTAACTCCGCAAGTTGCCACTAAATGATTTGAATAAAGATGTCCACACGATAATGATGAAGGTGTGTTATTCTAGGAGCTCTTCGATGTGATCTCCATTGAGCTACATATGCATCATCCATGTTTGGAACCAAGATATCATGTTTGCCACAAAAGGAGGATACTTGATCAAGCAAGGCTTCAAATGCATTCTCTCTCATGTTTTGTAGTTGGTCCTTGCAAATTTTGACTAACGTCATTGCATTCCCAATATCTTGGTCTTTCCTTTGTAAAGCTTGTGACAAGTCATTTGTGACTCCCAATATATATCTCATGAAAAATAAGTGAAATACAAAATCAAAAGATTGTATTTCTCTCAATGACCTATTTGCTTCACCTAGATTATCAGTGGAGCCATCCTTAATAATCAATTTAAGCACTTTCACCACAGATTTAAACAAGGAGATGATACTAATTAATGTACCATAATGTGAGTTCCACCGTGTATCACTAGGACGCTTGAGACACGTTTCTTGATTTAAGCCTCGCCCTGTTGGAAAAGTATCTTTTTCAAGAGCTTCTATAATATCCTTTTGTAGTTGATCTCTGAGCATGTCACGACGCTTACATGAAGCTCCAACAATATTAACCAAGCTATTGCAAGATGTGAAGAAAGTGGCAATATCAGCATTTCCCTTTGCCACGGCCACAAGAGCTAATTGACGTTGATGGGCAAAACAATGAATATAATAGGCACAAGGATTTTCCCTCAAAATATGTGTTTTAAGACCATTGAACTCACCCTTCATATTACTAGCTCCATCATATCCTTGTCCTCTTAGCATGGAAATGCTCAATTCCTCTATTGAAAACAATGTGTCAATAGCCTCCTTGAGTGAGTTTGATGTAGTGTCGCTAACATGTTGAATACCCACAAACCTCTCAATTACATCCTCACTTTTGTCCACATAACGAAACACCACCGCCATCTGTTCTTTTACTGACACATCACGCGATTCATCAACTAATAAGGAGAAGAATGCACCATCCATATCCTTGATGATCTTCTTAATAGTTTCAGTGGCACAAGCATTCACAAGATCTTTTTGAATTGTTGGAGCTATTAACTTGAGATTCCCGGGAGCATTTTCTAGCACAACGGCTTTAACTTTCTCATCATGATCAGCAAGAAATTGAAAGAGCTCCAAATAATTCCCTTTGTTGCTTGAAGTGTCACTCTCATCATGCCCACGAAAGGGAAGACCTTGCCTCAACAAAAATCTCACGCAATCAATAGAAGCTGTCAAGCAAATACGATAATCAATGCAAACTTGCTCTGATTGCTTTATCATAATTGTTCGGATGTGTTGCTTCTGATTCATCAAATCTACACAATATTGTGGAAGTGGAAGACATGGTTGCACATCAACGGAAAGCCAAGTGACTTTGCCTATAAGTGGACTTCCTCCCTTCATTGTAATACACAGAACAAAAGATTCAATGAAAACATTAGATTTCTATTACAGTTCTCTGTATTCTCTCCATAATTTCTCTAGTTTTATAACAGTAACATATATTTTTCGTTTTATTTTTCTCTATTGTTTTTTAATAAAAGAGAGACAAGGAGAAGAGAGGAGGTCCCCAACTCCCTAAATTCAAACTGATTGCCGACTATCTCCAACTTACCATGTTGTGGAGTTCAGATAGAAAAATTTATCTCAAAAGTTTTATATGCAATGAGATTTGCTACTTAAAATTTCCAATGTCAAACAGCCATTTATCCAATATGGTACTAACTAATTAATGAACAATTCCTAACTTCGTGTTTCTGTTCTCCCCTCTTCTTCTCGTTGACAAAGAAAAACAGATAAAAAGAAAAGAGATATGCATCTATAGGAGTTATTAGTTTCTCATCTCCACTTCAGTGTAGCATTTCATCAGCAAATTATATATATAGGTACACATAAATGTCCAGACCCTTGCCATTTATATCTTAATAACAGCGTGAACATGAAAACATCATGGGCTTGTTTGGTGCCTAGGATTGGATTGGATTGGATAACTCACTGGAGCTAAGCGTGTTAAAGGAAGAAAAGAATAAATTTTAACTTAAGATATGTAATATTACATTTAATTTCATGTTTCATCATATAACTGCAGAAGTCTAACTGTGGAGGAGTTCATTCACATGGAGAATGGTGATCATAAAACAGGCTGATCCAACAATTGAAAGAGACATTGGGGCTCTTCTCTCAGCCGGCTTTCTGCGCCGCAAAAACAACTTCGCGCCAAGAATGGACTCACCGGTCGCCAACAAGAAAACCGAAACACTGAAGCAAGCCATGAGAAACATGGCAGACACAAAAGGCAGTTTCAGCTTCTTGGTTGATGAATCAAATCAGGCCACGGGGTTGCTCACATTGAGAGATATGATCATCCACTTTGCTCCACCATGTATACATTCAAGCATCCATGTTGTGGGTTCTTTGAATCTGCTCTGGAGCAGACTGGTTGCCTTGTCAAAAACGGAACCATAATCTCTGATATAATTGATTGATTTGACGGTGTTTCTAATGTTAATCTAAACCCAATATGTTTGCTCAAAAATTGGGAAAAAACCCAATATGCTAACTTAGGCTCTGTATTATTTCTTAGCTTCTGGAACCGCAAAATCGCAAAATCGAACCAAACCAAATCGGAAAAAACAGTAGAAAACTATGTTGACCGAAAAATTCAAAAATCGGAATAAAAACCGAATTGGACTGGTTCCACGCCCGGTTTTTCACCCCAAGGAACTGGTCCAATCCAAATTATTTATATATATATTTTAATATTATATATAATTATACCATTTATTTTATATATATTTAACATGTGTTTTTTTACAAAATTATTTAAATCCAATGCTACATTTTTAATCTTATAACAAATCTCTTTGTATTAAATTGGGTAATTTATTACTTTTCAAGCACAAAAATAAAATTTTTGTTGGAATTTGTATTTAAAATTATTAAAACAAAATAAAAATAAAGAATCCAGTTCAAAGCTGAACCGGTGAGAACCAAACTGGCGGTTTCAAAAATATTCACTAGAATCGAACCGGTTAAATAGTCCATTTCGATTCTGATTTGAGGTGAGAACCGTGTCCAGCTGGACCGTGCCCACCCTAATTGTGAGAGCTTATCAGTGAGTGTACTTTTAGACTGTACACTACAACCAGGGACGGATCCAAGAATTCTCTTCGGGGGTCAACATATAAAAGCTCAGAATTTTTTATAGACAAATTTAAAATGCACCATATTATCATTAATCAATAAAAAAAGATTCAACGACTAAAGTAAGCAACTTTAAATTTATCACCCTACTAAGAAAAATTATAAATGTTGCAGATGACAATCAACACTGTAGTTTATTGAGAAAGAAAATTATGTGAAAACCCTCAATAATTACTTAACGAGAACAGTGACGAAAATGAACACAAAAACCAGACTAGCCAAATATAATAACCAAAAAACAAAAACTAAACTAATTAACCAAGAAAAAACAATATTTATTACTTAATTAAAGCATACAAAATTTATTCAAACTAACAAAAATAAAAGCTCAACAATATAACCAATCAACAAAACTAAGGCCATACAACAATTATTATTAATTGCTCTTAAAAAAACAATTATTAATTAATTAAAGCATAAGGAAAATAGGATAGGACTATTTGAGAGGATATGGCTGCCATTGGTTCGTTAAGTTGGTGGCTGAAGATTTAAAAATAATAATAATTCACACATGCCTTGTTTGGCTGGGTTTTTTTTGTTGAGTTTTTCTATTTAAACTCCAAATTCTGTTTGTTCACGCTAATACTTAAATCATTAAACAGGTAAAAAGACAAAAAAGTCATCCAACTTAATACTTAACCATAGTACATCTATATCCACACACCGCACCATTCTTCATATTAAGTTTTAGAAAAAAACTCATCTTTGTTCCATTACCCATCTTTATTCCAATATGCTCTGTAAACAAAAAAAAAGAAAAAAAAAGGGGAAAGCCAGAAAGATGATGTCCCACAATAAGTAAAAAAAAAAAAAATTACATAAGAAACAGCATTTCAATTCATTGCTAACAAAAGATACTTGGCAGATTTAGCTGAAGACTAAAAAGAAATTGACACTATGAATGCAAACAAATCCACTTGGAGCCCTTTCTCAACAGATATAAGTAAAGAAATGAACAAAAGGGATAATACAAAATTCAAACTAACCTTCAATGTGCTGCCTTGCTCGGCCATAGAGCTTCAAACATCAAGAAACCTGTTATGCTCCTCCTATGTCCATCGCTCTCGTTGCTTGGTAATAGTATATGGCTTTCTTGCCTACCATTAACATGAACACAAGAATCCAGCTATTCATGACCTCACTAGGCAATTCCAAATTTAACAAAAGAGAGTCCATATGTGAATAACTCTTTTATTTTTTATTTTTTCTGCTGGGTGTGTATTTAGAGGTACTTTGGGAAGATAGTGAGGTGTTGCTTCTCTTTGAGGCAAAGAATCAAACAAGTGGTGAGCGATTGAACCAGAGATTTCTATGGGTCAAAATTTTTTTTTCCCCAAGCTGCGATTTCAAGCTTGCAGGGGTCACTTGACCCCCCTTGCCTCAACGTGAATCTGTCCCTGACTGCAACCATGATGGGTGCAGGAACACATGATATGCTTGACATCTAGGACCAGTGTCACATCTCTGAATGGCATTATCTGGTTCGTCGGCTTCTACTTTTTCTTCTCATTGCTTTTGAATTTAGAGCTTTTTTCTGTTGTCAAATTTCCAGCTGAATATATGGTGTAGTTCGTGGATCATTACATGTATGTATTCCATAATAGTCTGCTTATGTTTTCTGTGCTGACATTGTATCTGTGTCTAAAGCTACTTAGTTTGAGATTTTAAGTTACGCGGGGATGTAAATCCTTCATTTGAATTTTCTCTATTAAGATTTGCTCAACTCTTATATTAAGTTGTCACTTAAAAAAAAATACAAAGAAAAATCGAAAGGTTACCAAATTGACACATCACATATACTAGTAAAATGAAAAATAAGAAGAAAATCAGTTTCACACTGCAACTTTTTTTTTTTCCGTCTTCTGTTGTCCCCTGGTCGAAGGACAAAACTTTTAGCAGTGGAGGTGATAGTGTGTTGGGTCTTATCCTAATAATGATGTGGCAATCTTATCCTTAAAAGTTAAGTACATCCAAGGTAAGTCCGATAAACGCTAATACAACACCAACACAGAGATTATCTTCCATCTTGCCAGTACCAAGGTCTAAAATATCAATGATATTGAAAATATCGGTAGTCCAAAAATACGAAAATTTCGATGGAAATTTTGGAATATTATCGATATCGATAAAAATTGAATAAAAACCAAGGAAATTGTAAGAAAAACTTGGAAATTTTTATTGAAATTTTAGAAGATGTTTATTTAGTCAATTATCTATTAGTTTATCATAAAAAATTGGAAGGAAATGCATTGCATCATGAATTTAACTGATTTAAGTTAATTATATAGCGAGCTGACAAATATTGTAAATGTAAAAAATATGTTGTAATTAAGCAACAATTTGAAGGGAAATTTAGTAATGTAAGTACTTATAATAAATAATAAAATAATGAAAAACATTAAATAAATTAAATATGAAATAAATAAATTATATTAAGTAATTAAGTAACTGATAACAATATAGAACAATAATTAATTATGTTAATTTCTATTTTAAGAGTAGAGATTTTGGCCTACAGAGAAATTTGGTATAATTAACGAGTTGGACTCTCTCTCTGACCCAACCAATTGATCCATAGTTCCATACCTAGGCTAGTGGGTTTGATGAATTTAAAAATAAAAATATTCTAAGCAGCACCAAATTTTTGCTTACGAATCAAAGCAGCACCAAAACAAAACAAAAAAAGAAAAGATTTATCAGGCCTTATCTACATCCCAAAGCCAAAAGCACTGAAGTGGAGAGAGAGAAGCTGAAAAACGATGTTGGGCGCAATCTCCACAGCTCCACCTTCAACGATTAGATTCCCCGCAAAGCTGCCAATCCCCAAGTCCTCCTTCAATGGCCTGCGATTCCAACGCTCTTGCCCGAACGCTGTCGTTCGTCTCCCAACGGCGTCGTTTTGAAGGCCTTGCTCGTCGTCTTCGGTGGTGATAATGGCCAAGAGAGAAGAAGAGATGAAGGAAATCAGAACCAAAATCACCGAAGAAATCAACGAGGAGGTGGTTGACCTCAAAGGCAAATGCGCAAAAGGGTAATTATCTTTGAAAGTTCATGTCGCGATATTATCGATAATTTCGATAATATCGAGATATTTCGACAATTTTCAGCTGCTTTTGGACAAAAATATCGTTACCGAAATATCAGTGAAATTTTCGAGGAAATTTTCGATAAATTGACGATAAATAGATGGAAAGGTGCGAAAATATCGATGCCTAAAAAAAACAATAATTTCGCCGATATTTTGGCAAAATTATTGATATTTAGTACCTTGGCCAGTACCACAAACTTTTTCCAAAAATGCTAGAGGTACCAATTTTGGCCATCAACTTCTAATAGAGCGCGGGACCCGTTGTATTAGCGAGCTCCACCTCTATTAGAGGTTGGTGCCCAAAGTTGGTGCCTCTAGCACCACCAGGGGCGGAACTATTCACAGGCCTGAGATGGCCTTGGCCCCCCTACCATCTTCTCACCTCCTTGATTGTATAGAGAGTATAGGCATAGATTGCACAAAAAATCTCATAATTTTAAGCTTGTGGGCCCCCCAAACATCAAGCTCTACCTCCGCCACAGAGCACCACCCAACTTTTTCAACCTCAATTGATTTGAAACATCATTTCATAGTATGAACCCACCACAACATTTCAATCTCAATTGTGACCATCAATTTCAATCGGCCTACCTTTGTGTTGTGTGGACGGTGGAGCTATGGAATGGCCTGTCAGGGTAGTGAAACGTGAAACACAGCCTTTGTGTCTATTTTACTACCAGATGGATTATTGACAAAAAAAACAAGGTTTAGTTATTAGTTGAGATCTTTTGCCCATGCTTTTGTGTGTCCCTCTCTGTCTATGCTTTAATTTTGTGACACGTGGTATTTCACTTAATCATACTTTAACAAAATTAATGCTTTTATCTTTTAATACAAATAAAATAATAAAATAATGTCACGTGTCACAAAATTAAGGCATGGACATAGAGGGACACACAAAAGCATGGACAGAAGATCTGAACCCTTTAGTTATGCTTTGCTTGGAAAAACAATTTCCCCTATGCTTTTATTCTGTGTCCACATTACAAACTAAAAATGTCATTCCATGTGAACAAGGTTAACAGCTTTCTAGTCAAATTAATGACAGATAGTAACGTGAGACACAAAATAAAATACATAAAAGGAGTAACGTGAAACACAAAATAAAAGTAGATAGAAGATATGAATCGGTTGAAAGTTCTAATATGGGTAAATTAAAATCAAAGCACACTACGGCAAAAGCATAAATAAGCCAAACAGAAAGGGCCTCATTTCAGCATATTTTAACATTAGGCATGAGAAATATAGAATTCCCACATGGAAAGAAAATTCCTTTTTGACATTGTACCACATTATTGTTGGTGGTACCACGCCGACAGACACTAGTGCCCCTTTCGGCTCTGCTGCGTGATTGGCAACGTCATTATCAGCTAAAAATGGCCCTTTCGACTCTGCTGCATGATTGGTCTCGTCATGCCATTTCCAGCTAAGGACAACAATAATAAGTACAACAATAATAGTTGTCAAAAATGGCCCTCTTGACATACCATCAAGTTCATTTTTGATGAAATGGGAGATAAACCCCAACAAACAACTACAAATTGGCAAGGGAAACTTGACGAGAACGAGAGACCCCTAAAAAGAGAGCATCATTAGCCCATACAGGAGAATTATCAAAATAACAAAATAACAAGGCAGTCAGCAAGGCAATTCTTTTCCCTACACATGATGTAACTGATAGTTCTCCAATTTTGCCTAACTCCACTCCACCCGATATGTCAAAAAAAATTTGCTTAATTTTTTGTGCCTGTTTTTTTAATGATTTCGTTATATTATGTTAAACAAATATTATAGAATCCAATTTATGTAAACTATTATTGTTTTCTTGACACAGTTATGTATAATTCCTTTTAGCAATTATAAGTTTTGAAATTATGGCTTCATTAGTCAATCATATGAAAATAGAGGATCTCGAGTCTCTACCTTAGAGTTCGTGCATTTACCCACATTTCACTTAATCTAAATCATTTCAATAATCTAACAGCTTAAAACATTACATGTCAACTGGTAAAGTTTATAGTTCTAAAAAAATAATTAATTGGTATTGCCGTTATCTCTCCTCCTCTCTCTTCCATCATGATCAGCCCCTCCATCTCCTCCCTCTCTGTTTCTCCTTCTCTTCATCCATAAATGATTCTTGCTTATCAATTATGGTAGACCTGGCAATATCGTATACTACCCGTTAACACGACACGAATTCGCAAAAAACATTTAGTATTCAGGTCCTGGTTATCGGGTTGTGTTGCTATCGTGTTGACCCGATAAGCTATCATGTTGTGTCGTGTCAATTCATGAATATTCATTAACCCGTTAAGCTCAGGGGCATTTTTGTAAATTTATATATCTTTTTTTTTGCTTCTTCTCTTTATTCTCTTTCGTCTTTTCCTCCCCCATTTCCCTGATTCTCTTTCTTTTTCTTTTTTCTTCTTCTCTTTCGTCTTTTTTTTTTTAAAAAGAGAAACTCTGCCCCTTGACATGTCATACTTTAAGCCATTAGATTATTACAATAGTTTAGATGAAGTAAAATGCGGGTAAATGCACCATTCTAAATGTAGAGGCCCGACGCCCGAGATCCTCTATTTTCATATGATTGACTAATCAAGTCATAATTTCGAGACTTATAATTGCAAGAGGGAGAAGGTTTTGAACTTAGATATAAGGGGGCGGACTCAATATCTTGGGCAACTGAACTAACCTAACCTGCATTTCCGTCAATTTTTTAATTCAAGAGAATTGATAGTTAAACAAGTAATCTTATTGTTTGTATTCCATCTACTTAATTAGTGCACACTGTTTTATTGCTTTTTGTCAAATTATGCCAAATATGTGTTAGTCGTTCCGTAGGAATCTTAGTTTGTGACGTTTGGAGCCTTACGTAATAAGCGAGCCTTGCGTAATAAGCTGCACTATTTGACTAACTAAAGTCACCTCTCAAAACTTAATTAGGTTGTTTAAATTTGTGCACGTGGCTAACCATATTATATTTGTCTTTAGCTTATGGCGTGCTTCATCCCACGTAACCTGTCTTACATCATAAACATGTAAACGTTTCAAGTTTTTGATGTACAAGCTATAGTAATTAAGTGGGACTACAGACTAATCGGAATTTTGATACCATGTTAGATAACTACCGAACATTTTAAATTTTTGGGATAAAAATGTAAGGCCATCTCTAATAGTTAGGGCTCTAAAAGAGGTTGATAGAGTCTCATTTAGAGTTCCGATGGAATCTTTGGGGCCCTAAAGGCATCTCTCCCACAATGAGAGGCTCTATCTATGAGGCTTTATATTCGCTGTTTGATATTTGTTTATGATGTAATTTAAATTAGGTGCTTTTTTGTTTTTTTGTTAATTTATTTTGCTTTAATGTATGTTTATGTTTTTTTAAAATATTTCAACAAAAAAATAAAAATTTGGACAAGCTTTAAATTATGATACAAGAACATTGTTAAATTAAAACAATATGCGCACAACATTAGTTTAATGGTCCTCCCAAAAGTGATGAAGACGTGGCGGTGTAAATTGAAAAAAAAAAAAAAAAAGAATTTGAGCTTATTAGCCTTTTGTCAACTTTACAAAGAAAAAAACAACGAAACTCGCTCTTGAGAGCTTGTTTGCAATTGGCCAAAATGATTAAAAAAGGAAAATAGAAAAAGTGGTCAGCAACCATCTTTTTTGGGTGAGTAGGGATGCATAAGTCGCAAGGGGAATGACCAACAACACACGTGGGCTCCTCTATGCGGGTTCCACTGGATTTCAAGGGCTTCAACCATGTACCTACAAGCTATGCAAACAATTCCCAACTTCACCCTGTTCTTGGCTTCGAATTTCAATTTCTCTTTTGAATTTTCAACGGACTCAATATTCCCTTTATTCTGTATCCCACACTATCAAATATGCTCATATCAAGTCATCAAGTAAGCATTTTTTTTTACCAAATTGATGGAATTAAGTAACTTAGTTGAAAGTTCAACGGAAAAATTAAGATTCGAAGCATGCAAAATAAAAAGGGTTTATCATAAATAGTCCCATTCTAACTTAACATATTACACAAAAATCTTTATAAAGCTTTTTTGGAGAGAAAAACTCAAAACTAGCCACTTGTCATTTTCTAATTATTTCTTATAAAATTTTAACACAATAAGAACCAATTAGAAAATAACAAGTGTCTAATTTTGAGTTTTTCTGTCCAAATAGACTATATATGGGTTTTTGTATGATATATGATGCTAAAATGAATTTTTGAATAAATATCTAAAATAAAAATAAGACAAAAAAGAATGAGCCTCATTTTAGTTTCTTCGCAGCATATTTTAACATTGGGTTCTGACTAAAGGTCTAGCCCATGGAAAAATGGCCTTTATTTACAGACCAAAAGTCTCAAGTTCGAATCCCTATTACATCATAGTTGTGTGTGTAAGAAATCTTCCTTTCCTCTAATTTAGATTATCGCTTATACTAAAAAAAAATTCCTCCTAAAAAATTGAGAATTCCCCATGGAAAGGAAATTCCTTTTGAACAAGATCATTAAACCTCATATTATTGCCCCTTTCTGCTCAGCTGCATGATTCTTTGGTCATGGATGGACCACGTCATTAAGCTCCAGAAGATGGCCCCCTCCACACTACACGAGTTCCATGTAATGGACAATACATCCGAAAAACAATTATTTTCATGGACATCGTTTTTAAGGACATGATTTAAATTGTCCATTTTATGGGGTTTGTAACAAGTGATGAGTCAATCATAGGAAAGGAGAGACCAGCACTTCCATCCATTTTTTTAATTCAGGATTATCTGCTCAGCTGCATGTATTTGTCCATTTTGCTTGAAATGTACACCGTTAGACAACTAATGCTGCCAAAGATGTGTTAGTTACGCAGGATATATAATTAACGTTTGTGACTTATCATTTGACTAATTGAAGTCGCCTCTCAAAAGTTAATTAATTATTAGGCTGTTTGCACGTAATCATGCACCTCCAAACAGTTCAAGTTGTTGGTGCAAGCTAGTAATTAAGGGGCACTCAACTTTTAAATTTGCGAGGTAAAAAACTAACAAGTGAGTTGTCTTGGGTAAGCATTTTGCTATAAATATGAGAGAGTCTTCTAGCAGAATAGGTACCCAGAGAGAGAGAGAGAGAGAGAGGAGTATTATTTGAGAACACAAAAATATGGAGGTACAGCAAGTCCTACACATGAATGGAGGAGTTGGGAAAACAAGCTATGCAAACAATTCCCTACTTCAAGTTAGTCTCTCTCTCTCTCTCTCTCGCTCTCTGATTTTATATTTTGTATATAATTTGTATATTTTGATATTCACCACTTAAAGAGCATGGTTCTTTCTCAAACTATGCAATATTCATGCTTTCTTAAACCTTTTTTTTTTCTTTTTTTCTTTTTCAGAGAGCAGTGATTTCAACGGTGAAGCCTATAGTTGATGCAAGCATAGAGGAGCTGTGTTGCACACTCTTCCCAGACTGTTTGAAAATAGCGGACTTGGGATGCTCTTCAGGACCCAACACCCTTTTGGTGGTATCAGATATCATAGACAACATCCACAACACTTTCGAAAAACTCAACCGCCCACCTCCATCACTCCAAGCCTTCTTGAATGATCTTCCCCGAAATGATTTCAACACGGTGTTCAGGTCATTGCCAGACTTCTATAAGAAACTTGAAGAACCTGAAAAGAAGCTTGGGCCATGTTTCATTGCTGGAATGCCTGGTTCTTTCTATAGCAGGCTCTTCCCCAACAATTCTCTCCACTTTGTTCACTCTTCTTATGCTCTCATGTGGATCTCTGAGGTTGAAATGGACATGTGCACTATTTGTAAAAGAATAATTCTAAAATCGTGTCTGATAATTTAATCTGATAAGTCGTGAGCATACTTATTTACAATGCAAAAACGTGTGTGTGTACGTAGGTTCCAAAAGGCTTGGTGACCGAAGAAGAAGAGGGACTTAACAAGGGGAACATATATATAGCAAAGACAAGCCCTCCAGCTGTGTTTAAGCAATACTTGGAGCAATTCAAAAGGGACTTCACAGTCTTTTTGAGGTCACGTGCCGAAGAGCTCGTCCCTGGGGGCAGTATGGTCCTCACAACCATGGGCAGCATAAAGAGTGACGATCCCCTCAGCATTTGGGAATTTGTAGGAATGAAACTCAATGACATGGTTTTAGAGGTAATTAAATATTAGATTCTAGCAAGTAGGACCATATTTCTAATAGATTTGGGACACAATAATCACAGTTTGACACATACATAAAAATAATTCATGAAAATCACAAAAATAAAAATCTCTATACACATGTCAAACTGCAATTGACAGGAAAATAGGAGTTCCTACTTCTAGGGAAGTTGACAAGTATTTTCCCAATAATTGTTGCTAATTTGAAATGTACTTTGATGAATTTTTCAGGGTTTGATTGAAGAAGAAAAATTGGACAAATTCAATATGCCATACTATGCACCTACAACAAAGGAGATCGAAGAGGTGATCGAGGCTGAAGGATCTTTTATTTTGCAAAAGCTTGAAATTTTCAAGAATGATTGGGACTCTTATATAAAGCAAGCTAACAGTGGCCTTGATAAGAAGACAAGGGCTGCAATATTTGCCACTGACATAAGGGCTGTGGGAGAGCCGATTCTGGCGAGCCAATTCGGAGAAGAACCGATGGATGATTTGTTTCGTAGGTTTGAAGCAAATGTTCTTGATCACATGGAAAGGGAAAACTGCCAGTTCATTAACCTGGTTATCTCGTTGACAAAGAAGCGTTGAGACGAATATGCAATAAATGGGGCGAGAAGATTTATGTTCCATTTGCTTTGTTTATCAATATGCCTCTCATGTCTTGGACTTCAGTTTATTATTAAGAATAAATTTGTTTAAATTATCAGTTTTCTTAGTTCCTTTTGTTTACTCTTTTAGAGTTTTGGTCTCATAGGTTAGCAGGTTGTTGTACCTTTCTGTCACTGTCTTTATCTATTGCAGGGTTTGGTTTGGTCCCCCCTGTTGTTCTTGTATATCTTTTTGTTTCTTATTAATAAAATTATGATCAAGGGAACGGCCCTGGGGGGCTGCTTACATTTGGTCATCTTTGTGCCATTCATACTTTGATTTACAATGCGTTAAAAGAAATGGAAAAGAAAATGGAAGTATGGGGCCATTTGTTATCTTATTCAAATAGGGAACTTAGAAACTTGTTTTGTATGCAACTTGAAAATAGTTTTTAGACAAATTTTTCTTAAAAAAAACACGTTTTTTTCTATTTTCAAGTATTTGGGTGTTTTTTTATAGTTATTTTTGAATTTAGGTTTAAAAAGTTGGATTCAAATCCAATACAAAACAGCCCCAATTTTTCGGAAATTTTTTTATTTTAGTTTTAGGTTTCGGTTAGTAGAAAACCCAAAACCCTATGACTAGCTATCCACACTCAAATTAAAGACCCTTGAAAAATAAAGTTCATGTTCTAGATTGTTAATTATATAAAATGTCTTTGTCTTTATTGTATTAAAAATCTATGAGAAATTGAATGTGAATTTTTATGGTTTAAGTTTGTCGATCGGTCATTATAGAATATTTTCACGTAATGTATTGTCCGTGCATTTGTTGGGTAAGACTTAAAGTTTCTCAATTATTAAAAAGTTTCTCTATTATTAAAGATGTAATTGTGATATCAGATGGACGAGAAATGATTGAGACTTTAAAATAGACTGTTCTATCTGCATCCACACTATACTGTTAACTATGGAGCAGATTTGATGAAGTGACGAAGAAAGAGAGAAAATTAGAGCTCTGATACGTGCCAATAGTGACATCAGTTAACACATCAACAAAACACCTACACTTAAAAAAAAAAAGCGAACTAGGTTTTAAAAAATATTATTTATAAATACAAGGCTTGTAGCTTAAGTGAGGTAGTTTGATTCCCCTCACTGTAATATCGCTGGAATGAAAAAACAAATGAGAGATTTTTAAAGTCGGTAAAATATTATCATATTCTCATACTCAACTTATTGGTTAGGAATAGAGAGAAACAAAAAGTCACAAATCAAATAAAAAATGCTCGGAGATGGAGAAGTAACCCCCTCCAGGTACTCATGCCTCTAATTTTGTTGTTTTCTGTTTGCTTCTCGGGAAAATAAGATTTTTTGAGTGTTTCTCAAGCCCCTTTTGTTCTTTTGGTAAATACGAATTGTTGAGTCTTTGGTTAATATCAAATGGAAACTCCCTGACCTGGAAACTTGACTTTGATGGCTCTGTTTATAAGTCAGGTAAAGCGGTAGCTGGGTTTGTTTTGCGTAATCAATTTGGCTCTGTGAAAGTGGGGTTCATTATATCCTTGGGTTTTTGTTCTGTTTTAGAAGTTGAAGTTGTTGGATTAAAATTTGATTTACTTACTGCTAAACGTTTTTGTTTTTCTAATATAATTGTTGAAGGTGATTCGCAGGTTCTCATGCATTTGTTAAGCTCTCCTCAAGATCCACCTTGGCGCGTTCAGACTTTACTTCATACGGTTTGCCCAAGGTGGAAACAATAAGCAAACAGAAGCCTAAAATGCAAGTGGAAACCATATTGGGTCAAAAAGGTCATATGACCCTCCTAGACCTTCCTTGGCTACGCTTGGCGAGGACGATATATAATTGAGATGTGTTTGATACCTAGTTGTGTAGCTTTATTGTTAGTTGATAAGTGCATTATTTCATATATTTTTGGGCTTATCCTATATAAGTCCCTACATTTTTTATTTTCTAGACATATACCCATCACTCTATAAATCTATGTGTAAACCCAATTTCAAACTTAAATGACCAAAGAGGATATAAGAGGCCATAATATTCCTATATTTTTACATTGTTGCCATCAGACTTCATATTTTATTTATAATTTATTTCAAGCATTTCATTAACTGCAATAATTGTAATTAATACTCCCTATTACTAGCATATCAATCACCCCATTTCTTTTGGTTGTCATTCCCTCTAACATATCACCCCTTAAAATTGCAAGCAAAAAAATAAGCTGTAAATTACATATCCAATAATGTACCTATGAAAAATTAAAATAAAAATAAAAATATATATGTATAAAAATATAGGTATATTTTGGAATTAAAAAAACTAGGTCAGTTACTTTGGAATTGAAAATAGGTACGCAATAATTTATAGAAAATAGGTATGTTGTATAATTGGAATTTATGTATGTTTTTTTATAAATTAAAAATAGGTATATTATGTAGAAGAAAAAAATAGGCTCATTATACTAGGTAAATTATTTTACTAGGTACATTATTTAGAGAGAAAATAGGTTCATTTTTAAAAAATTCATAAAACAAACAATAAATAGATTATCAAATTATTTTTCATAAAAAAGTAATATAGGTACATTATTTAGAGAAAAAAATAGATACAAAATTTAGCAAAAAAATAGGTTCATTATACTAGGTAATATCAATATCAATATCAATATCGACAATGATATCAATATCGATATTATTAATATCAATATCAATATCGATAATGATATTGATATTGATATTGATATTGATAACTAATACTGATAATGATATTGATATTGATATTGATATCGATTACTAATACGTTAATGTTGAATTTAATAGATTACTAGTCATATAATTCATAAAAAGAAAACAACATAATTTATTAAATAAACCAAAACGTTAATACTAATACATTAATGTTGAATTTAATATTTAATTTCTAATAAGTTTCTAAATTAATTCCTCCATCCATTACAACCATTTGAAGATCTTTCCAAATTCAATTTGTGTCATTAGTTACACCTCCCATATAACACGTTAGCTTATAAATAGGGGTAGTTTTGGAATGCGAAAAATATAATAAATCAGATTTTAAGTTATATTCGGTAATTTGCTTAGTTAGATCCTAGTCATTGGGTATTATTTGAAAAAATTGGGTATTTTAAATAGAAAAATAGAGAAAAGGGCTATAGGTGATTTAAAGTGAATTTTATGGGTCTAAACTTAATTTACTATATATTTTTATACCTCTTATATTTGGTTTTTGTAGGAAAAGTTAATTAAAAATTGCATTATTACTTTACTTTCCTTATTTTCAGCAATTCTGCGCTCTTGGAAGTTTTTTGATGGAAAATTGACTTTTCCAATGAATTTTAGCGCAAGGCCAATTGGATAAGAAAGCTAAGATATTGAAGATCATTATGTCAAATTTTCATAATTTTCTATCAAGCCAATTGCTCCAGACCTGCTAGTCAACACAGCCTGAGTTGAAATCCCGTCAGAACTGCACTACTGTGGAAGATTGAAGATTTGAAGACCTTTCCGATTTTTACTAGTAGCGTGTGATATATGCTTGGAAAGATTAGAGATCAAGCTACGTTTTTCATATTTTTCCAGATTTTTCTAGGAAGTTTAATGACCTCAAAACGTGCATGCAAGTTGGCTGACGTGTTTCCAAGTCAAAGAAGGATTCCTTTTTTAGTTTGTTTCCTTAATTTTTTGGGATTTTGTTTTGCTTTAGGAGAGTTTTTCCAGACCTTTCTAGAGTAGGGTTTAGTTGTTTTACACTATAGAAGGTCATCCTAAGCTCTTTCTAAGGAGGATCTCTTCCGCCATATTTTTACAATATTTCACTACACCCACAAATATATTAAAGAGAGAGCCAAGAGTTGCTTTTGCGGTGCTTTTGGAGCTTACGGAGGTGTTGCTGTGGAGATTCCGAAGATCAAGTCCATCGGCCAAATCGGTTTTATGACAATAATTCTCTCGTTCATATTTTCTTTTGTCATGAACTAATTTCTTTTGCTAGGGCTACGATGTAGCCTAACCATGAACACTTAATTTTTATAGTTATATTAATTCCTGATTATTATTCCGTGTTGAGTATTTGTTACTGTTTTTAATGCTTTAAATATATGGCCAATATTTAATTGATGATCCAAACGGAAACCGAGAGGAGATGTTTGGTGTTTGCTTCTTGTAACAAATACCATGACTCGAATGAGTGCCCGAGAGGGACTAACATGACTCATGCAGTTTTCTTGCAGGTTCTCATAGAACTTAATGGGTTCTTGATTTTCTAAATTCATTGCTCGAGAGAGAGTGGGTTGTTAATTAAGAATACTTTTGGTTGAGCCCGAGAGGGGATATCGAAATAAATTAGGAGAAACCAACTGTCAACATGGATAGTAATTAGGATTAATTGGCTAAAAGAATTAAGTGGAATTGGTTATGGTGAAATCGGATGCCCAAGTGTCTCATCAACTTGATTTTCCACCGTTAATTAAATTGTTATTCTTTTATAATTGTTTTAGTTTAGTTAAATCAATCAATCTTCTTAAACAATTTTTCAGATAAACTTAAGAATTAATCATAATTGGTAGTTAATAGGAAATTACAGTCTTCGTGGGAACGACACTCTACTTACTTCTATATTACTTGTGCGGACTTGTGCGGATTGTGCGCTTGCAATAAATTAATTCACAACATTAGTCATACTTAGTGTACTAGCCCGTTTGTATGAGTGTATTAGCTCGATCGTACTCATATAAGGACGGTACATAAGGATATATTGTTTGTTTATCTGTCACCTATACATATAAAGCTTAGGTCCCCTCTCTCATACACACATTACAAGCACAAAAACCCTACCTTATATAGGCTTCCATTGTTAACAAAGTTGAAGAAAGAAGATGAAGAGAGTTCTAGAATGTTCAAATAGAGAGAAACAGAGAAGAAATATCACTTTTGATTTCCGTATTTCTTACTGACTCAATACAATACCCATGGGATACTGTATTTATACTACATCTGTAGCTTACTGACTAAGTATGCTCAGCTAACTAATCGAACTAGTATGCACAGTAATAACGTGGATTACTCAAACTGACTAACATCCATAAGGAGTGTAGAGTAAGACTTTTGCTCCTTGTCTAGATCCATCAACGGCTTCTCAAAATAGGAAAATGGGGTTTTAATAGTACCGCTCTAAATTTATTTGGGCGTGAGCCGCGAACTAGTTCTAAGCTATATCATTCACCAGTTATTAATCAAACTACAGTAATACCCTAAACCGTAATATGTGAGGTACAATGAATTATATCGTGCAGAGCCCTTCATAAGGGGGATCCCCTTTCACTATAGGTAGGGCAACAACTAGTTATGGGACATGACAAAAGCAGAGAGGCCATGGGATGATAAATAAAAGTAAACAATTGACTATTGCACAATCTTAGCCGCTCAGATGCTACCAAAATCTTATTGAAGTACCAGAAGATTTTCCAGCCTAATTAAATTATGAATTTTGTCATGTAAGTGCCTAATATTTCTAAGGTTATGCTGGATTTTTGTGGTCAGAACTCAGAAGCAGAGCCAACAATGCCAGCCGTGGTCGTGACTTGTGGCTCTCTCTAATGCATGGTAATTTTATCGCTCAACATCGTCTTTGTGTGGCCAGGAATTGCAGAAAAACGTTCTTGTAATGGGATATCACTGTTTCGTCATTCTCGACTAATAATACAATGATATGTGGAAAAGTTGTTATGTGTGCAGTGATGGAGCCATGATTTCACATTAGAGGAGGGGCTTTCACAAAATTTTAAAAAGTAATTTGAATAGGAGAGCTCAAGCGCTAACCAGTTAATAAGTTAATATGACACTAACTACTCGGTTTAGTCCACTTCATAATATCATTTCATATTGATTAATAATTTATTGATTCATTACAATCATAATTGTCTTGAATTTCATATTTTAACATGGTTGAATATTCATCTCATCATCTACACTATTAAAGGCTCAAAATCCCAATATTACAATACCCTACTTAGACACGTAAAAAGAGAGGGAAAAAATTCACAAAGCTTAAGTTAAACAAAAGAGGAAGAGAAAGACAATAAAAAATAAATAGGAGTTTTTATAGTGCAAATATCATAACATAACCTAGAAGATTTCAGGGTTTGTAGAAGAGTGATTAAGAAGTTTTATGGTTAATTTGTAGATAAAAAGAACATAATATATTATTTATTTTAGAGTAAATATTTCAAGAATAATCTAATATATTATAATATTATATATCATATATAATATATATTAGGATGTGGATTCTCTGCTTTATTTTTGTTCTCCACCTAACACCTCATTAAAATTTAATCTAAGGGATTTAACGTTCTAACAGTTTTTTTTTTTCCTTCTTCTTCCTTCTCTGCACATCTCTCCCCTAAAATATGAGGGCTCATCCATCTTTTCTTTCCCGATTTCCCTATCAAAATTAAAAAAAAACTTATCTTCCCATATATCCATTGCAGATGATGAAGGTGGTTACAAAAGTCAATTTACAAGGGATATCAAAAGAAAAAAGTTCAAGAACATACAACTGAGCAATATTAATCAAAACAATGTCTTAGTCACCACCATTAGTTTCGGTGAGACAGAGAGAATTTGTGGATTAAAGGGGGAAAAAAGAAGAAAGAAGAAGAGCATGATTCTGGAACAAAAAAGAGCATGTGGTAGGAACCCAAAAAGAAGAATGGCATGTTTCTAGAGGGTTGGGAGAAGGAAATGTGGTAGGAACCCAAAAAGAAGAATGGCATGTTTCTAGAGGGTTGGGAGAAGGAAAGTTTGCTCAGAGCTTTTGGGGGTGGGGGGAAACACCTACAGACGTTAAGTTAGAGTTAGTCAAATTAGGGTTTTTTTTTTTTTCATTTGTAATTAGGAGTAAATTAGGTTTTTATTTTAAGGATGATGTGTCCAGTTTTAATCCCTTAGATTAAGTTTTAATGAGGTGTCAGGTAGAGAACAAAAGTAAAGCAGATCATAGCAGAGAAAATCGTGAGCAGAGTATCAGGATCCTAACCTGTCTTAGATCATACACCTGTAAACGTTAGTAATTAAGGGACTACGTACTAATCGCAATTTTGATACCATGTTAGATAACTACCGAACTTTTTAAATTTCTGGGGTAAAATGGTGGCAAGATAGTTGTGTTGGTAGGCATTTTGCTATAAATATGTGGGAGTCTTCAAGCCGAATTGGTACCAAGAGGGAGAGAAGTATTATTTGAGAACACAAAATGGAGGTAGAGCAAGTCCTACACATGAATGGAGGAGTTGGGAAAACAAGCTATGCAAAGAATTCCCTACTTCAAGTTAGTCACCCTCTCTCTCTCTCTCTCTCTCTCTCTATATATGGACTTAATTCCCCAGTTGATGAGGAAAAGTAAATAGTTGAAGAATTATATCCACCACTTAAAGAACGTGGTTCATTCTCAAATTATTTTGATAATTATAACCAAAGTTCTGCACACAAAAAATTTCTGGTAGAGGGGAATTATGCAATATTCATGCTTCCTTCAACCTCGTTTTTTTTTCTTCGGAGAGCAGTGATTTCAATGGTGAAGCCCATAGTTGATGCAAGCATAGAGGAGCTGTGTTGCACTCTCTTCCCAGAGTGTTTGAAAGTAGCGGACTTGGGATGCTCTTCAGGACCCAACACCCTTTTGGTGGTATCAGATATCATAGACAGCATCCACACAACTTACCAAAAACTCAACCACCCACCTCCATCACTCCAAGCCTTCTTGAATGATCTTCCTGGAAACGATTTCAACACGGTGTTCAGGTCATTGCCAGGCTTCTATAAGAAACTTGATGAAGAACATGAGAAGAAGTTTGGGTCATGTTTTATTGCAGGATTGCCTGGTTCTTTCTATGGCAGGCTCTTCCCCAACAACTCTCTGCACTTTGTTCACTCGTCTTATGCTCTCCACTGGATCTCTGAGGTTTAAATTTTTTTTCCTTTTTTTCTCTTTCCCTCCTGTCTTTTTTCCTTTTTAAATCTGTCCTTGTGTCCTTATTAAACTGTTTACTGCTTAATTATTTATTTTGGTTGGCTGGTATTCGTATAATTCATTAGTTACACCACATGGCCGGATTTCTAGTCAAGAAATAAAAGTTTTTCCACGAGTAGGCTTTGAATCTTATCCACCCTCGCTCTTGAATCAAGAAATAAGAAAGTTATTCCATGTAGTTTTTCTCACTTTTTTCTAAGAGCAAAACAAACATTATAGAGGATTTCTGTAACTCATCATAGAGGAGCTGTCTTTTATGAATCATTTTGTTTTTACATTATTCAATTGGTACATATATGACATAGACATGTGCACTCTTGGAAAGAGAATAATATTTAAATCGCGTCTGATAATTTATAATGCAAAAACGTGTCTATGTACGTAGGTTCCAAAAGGATTGGTGACCAAAGAAGAAGAGGGACTTAACAAGGGGAACATATATATAGCGAAGACAAGCCCTCTAGCTGTGTTTAAGCAATACTCGGAGCAATTCAAAAGGGACTTCACAGTCTTTTTGAGGTCACGTGCAGAAGAGCTCGTCCCTGGGGGCAGTATGGTCCTCACAACCATGGGCAGCATAAAGAGTGACGATCCCCTCTGCATTTGGGAATTTGTAGGAATGAAACTCAATGACATGGTTTTAGAGGTAAAAATATTAGATTCTAGTAGATTTGGGACACAATAATTAGGCACTGCTACCCTCCTTTCCTGAAAGAGGGCATTCTCACTTCCTGCAAATCACAGTTTGACACATACGTAAAAATAATTCATGAAAACCACAAAAATAAAAATCTCTATACACATGCCAAACTGTGATTGACAGGAAAGTAAGAGTTTTTACTTCCAGGGAAGTTGGCAAGTATTTTCCAAATATTTTGAAATGTACTTTGATGAATTTTCAGGGTTTGATTGAAGAGGAAAAATTGGACAAATTCAATCTGCCATTATATGCACCTACAACGAAGGAGATCGAAGAGGTGATCCAGGCAGAAGGATCTTTCATTTTGCAAAACCTTGAAGTTTTCAAAAATGATTGGGACTCTTATATAAAGCAAGCTAACAGTGGCCTTGATAAGAAGACAAGGGCTGCAATAATTGCCACTGACATAAGGGCTGTGGGAGAGCCGATTCTTGCGAGCCAATTCGGTGAAGAACCCATGGATGATTTGTTTCGTAGGTTTGAAGCAGATGTTCTTGATCACATGGAAAGGGAAAACTGCCAGTTCATTAACCTGGTTATCTCGTTGACAAAGAAGCGTTGAGACGAATATGCAATAAATGGGGTGAGAAGATTTATGTTCCATTTGCTTTGTTTATCTTTTTGCCTCTCATGTCTTGGACTTCAGTTTATTTTTAAGAATAAATTTGCTTAATTTTCCGGTTTTCTTAGTTTCTTTTGTTTACTCTTTCAGAGTTTTGGTCTCTTAGGTCAGCAGGTTGTTGTGCCTTTCACATCACTGTCTTTCTCTATTGCAAGGTTTGGTTTAGTCCCGCATGTTGTTCATGTATCTCTTTTTGTTTCTTATTAATAAAATTATGATCAAGGGGATGACCCTTTGGGGGCTGCTTACATTTGGTCATCTTTATGCCATTCATACTTTGATTTACAATACGCTAAAAGAAATGGAAAAGAAAATAGAAGTGAGGGGCCATTCGGTATCTTATTCAAGTAGGGAACTCAAAAACTTGTTTTCTATGCAACTTGAAAATAGTTTTTAGACAAATTTTTTTAAAAAACAGGTTTTTTCTATTTTCAAGTATTTGGGTGTTTTTTTAGTTATTTTTGAATTTAGGTTTAAAAAGTTGGATTCAAATCCAATACAAAACATCCCCAATTTTTCGAAATTTTTTTCATTTTAGTTTTAGTTTTCGATTAGTAGAAAACCAAAAACCTTATAACTAGCTATCCAAACTCAAATTTAAGACCCTTGAAAAATAAAATTCATGTTTTAGATTGTTAATTATGACAGGACCCGACCCAAATTCACCTTCGGAATCCATGTCGAACCTTGTTACCTGTCCGACATCCAACTGATGCGGAGTCCACTTACTAAACGCACTCTCTTTCCTGGCATAATTCAAGAAAAAGGGGCAGGACTTCTGCTGAAATTTCGGCAGAGGCTCCCTTGGAAAACAGACATTTACAAAATTGTAACTTGTAGAAAACAACATAATATATTCCCAAGCTTGTAGCACGCACAAAATTAGTTACACACACAACGACACTTTCTAGAATGGCTCTCAAGCCCCTTTTTCATCACACCCCAAACAAAATATACCACAAGCACTGTCTCTTTGTACTTCACTAATCGATAATCTTGTGTAATCAATATACTTACAATCAATTCTCTCATAAATCTTGCTTTTCATAGTATAAAACAATATGACAATCAACACTGACGTAATCTCTCTGTAGGATAACACGCGTCGTTTCATAACATTTTGAAAACTTGAATAATTGTAATATATATATATATATATATATATAGCAGTTTAACTTCGTAGTACATCTCCTCAAAGAATTCAACGATACACATCACAGTCCAATTATCTCAGGTTAAATGCACTGACTCTCAACAACATACTTGCATAAGATAGTATTGTACAACGTCATATGAATAAATATGCCACCGTGTAAAATGCACTAAATAAGCAATATCTTGAAAACACAAACAACGAAATAAAGAAGAGTACTAGTTTGACAAAACTAAATCTAAAAATTATGACTAAAGCAAAATGTGTATCAGTGGGAGCATTCATGAATTGACACACTGTATTTACTGTACATGCAATATATGGTCGTGTAAAGGTCAAATATTGCAATGCTCCAACAAGACTTCGATACAATGTTGGATCAGAAAGAATAGTACCTTTATCTTTCAACACATATTGATGAGGTTTAATTGGAGTCGAACATGGTTTGCAGGTGTCCATGCCTGCTTTCTTAAACAAATCGCGAGCACACTTTGCTTGATTGACAAAGGTATCACCATTGTCCTTATAATGAACCTTCAATCCTAGAAAATAGGTAAGTCGACCTATGTCTTGCATATCAAATACCTCTCCCAAAGAATCAATAACAGATTGTACCACTTTTGTATCTGATCCAGTGATGAATATGTCATCAACATACAATAATAGGATAACCACAGAGGTAGAATTCTATCTGACAAACAGACTAGGATCTAAGTGAGAAGATTGAAACCCCAATGAAGGTAGATAACCTTTAAACTTGGCATTCCATGCACGCGGAGCCTGTTTTAAACCATATAGGGATTTCTGTAATTTACACACATAATCAGGATATGTAGAGTCAATAAAACCTTGAGGTTTCCGCAGATAAACCTCTTCTTGTAATTCCCCATGAAGGAAACCATTTTTTTACATCCAATTGACGTAAATCCCATTTAAACATAGTAGCTAAACTGAGTACTAACCTGACTGAAGTGTGCCTCACTACAGGACTAAAGGTTTCGTCATAATCCAAACCACGCTCTTGACTGAATCCTTGAGCTACCAGCCTAGCTTTGTATCTTGAAATTGTTCCATATGAATTTCTTTTTATTTTATATATCCACCTACGTCCTACAATATTCTTGGCAAGAGGAGGAGGAACAAGATTCCATGTACCTTGTAATTGGAGGGCTTGGATTTCCTCTGCCATAGCCTGTTGCCATTACGGTTGAGTCACACGCCTTAAAATAAGTTGGAGCCTCAGGTTCTGTGACAGAAGTAAACATAGTTGCAAAGCAAGAGAATTCTGGAAATTGTCTTTTCTGAACAACTCTAGACTTGAGTCTGGTTTGCATAGGATGACAATTAGTAGAATGAGGTATTGCACAAGCTTGAACCATGAGAGAAGGATCTGATGACTCGTGAATAGTTGAGTCAGGTGAAATAGGTAACACTACCTCCAATTGATTGGTTGAAGTAATAGGTAATATAGAACTAGATGAGAACTCCAACGACTCAGTATTTCAGACATTGGAGGATGAACTGAATGAATTTCCATAGAAGACTGAGCAGAAGAGCTTATGTTGGGAAGATGTTTGAGGCAAAGTAACTAGGATATTGACTGGCCTGGAAGAAGATGAAGCAAGTGTAGTAGAAATTGGAGGTGACTTTAACAACTTAAAGGGAACTCTCATCATGAAGCACATGTCTAGAAATGTGAAGTTTCTGATTGAGCATATTATAGCAATAAACTCCTTTATGGCTCAATGAATAGCCGAGAAAAACACACTAGGATGATCGAGATTCCAATTTATGAGCATTATACTGTATGAGCAAAGGATATACAACTGAACCAAACACCTTCATGGCACTTAAAACTGGCTAATGACCAAACAACTTATTGTTGACCGCGCAAATCGCACGGCCTAATGAACCGGGCATAGGGGATCTGCGTCAACACGGGTCGTCCTTCTTTGGTTTTGGGTGTGATTGCGCGGGCGTGCCAGCACGGTCTACCGTGCATTCGAGGTTGATTTGGATGGGCAAGTGGATCTGATGCGCCTGTTTGAGTTCGACTTCGCTTAAAGCGATTGTGGCTGAGAGAGGAACTGATCTCAGCCGGAAGGTTCACGGCCTGAGCTACAAGGCCGTTGGTGGTGGTGTCGACGGTGGAAATAGTTGGTGGATATATGTGGTGCTCCAGCACTTCGCCAGATGGCAAAGGCTGTATGATATATGGGATGAACAGAAAAGTAACCAAGGGTGGTGCTCCGGTGCCCCGAAAGATCGAGGGTCGTATGATATATTGATGAACGGAAGTTTCTTACAATCTGCCTCTACTCCTAGGAAAGCAAGTAAACGTATTGAAAGTGCGTTACAAGAATGTAGAGGACAGAAAAAGATAAATTTGCTCCGTGGGAGGCTTGTGTGGTGTTGAACCCTTTGAATGTATTCTGTGCTTGGTATTTATAGGAAGAATCAGCTGATGGAGATGGACCCAACACCTTCATGAAACGCGACTGACTCAGCAATAGTGGGTGGGTGAAGGCCGAGAAGTATGGTGGTGTGACTACCGTGAAGTTCAGTTTCCCTTACTGTAGTAGTTGGGCCGGACTTCACGCTTAGAGAAGAATTTAATTCCTCGATCTTCGGTAGGTAGAGGAGCATTTAATTTTCTTGATTTGAGAAGTTATAATCTCACCAAATTGACCTCACCCATACTGCGATTTGACTGAAAAGTGCACTAATGCGATCCCTACTTTCTCTCTCCACGTGCTTGGCAGAGTTGACAACCTTCTCTTGTGGTATGGTTCACACGTAATCTTTAGTCTCTTCTTCATTAAATGAGCTGTGGGGCCTTTCTGGCAAGTTGTGACATCCTCTAGACTTGGGCCGAATGATGGGGCTCGGTCGCGTCCCTCGGCTTACCATCACCGTGGCCGTGTTCATTCTTTCTCAATTTCTTTTCTCATACAGTAGTGGCCTTTGACGTACAATTATAATCACTCAGTTAAACAATGTTTTGGCCGTGATTTTATTCATTTGCTCGGCCAGTACGGGCTGAGATTTTTATGCACAAACAGTTGCCCCCCATTTTCGGATTCTTCGTCCTCGGCACAAACGGAGGCCGAATGGATAATAGGAAATGGAATTTTCGACTTCCTTGGAGTTAACGCCAACCGTTATGACATTTTTAATGCTCGTGCACGCCATCCAGGCCATTATTGCCTTGATTCACGCTAATCGTCGTTTTGTCTCTTGAACTGAAACGACGGTTTGTGAGTGCTCGACACGTCACCGCGAACTCGAACGTCTGACATTTATTGCGCCACTCAAGGTGTGGCGTTACGTCTGCTCGGTTCGTATTCTCGTGCCACTATAAAAAAACCCCACCTTCTTCATTATTCAGTCACGCTTTCAAAATTTCCAAACGAACCTCTGCCAAAATTCTCTCTCGAATTTCCTTAGCCTCCAAATCCAATTCCAAGTTCTTCCATTCTTCGTGCCCTGCTTTTCATTACTTTTTCCTTCCAAATCCCGGTGGTTCTCTAACTTTTCTGTCCATCCCAACTGTTTCTTGCCGTTTTCTGGATTTCCAGACTTCGGTGTTCTTCGTGCTCTTCAAAAACTTCAAATTTTTTCCTTGAAAACTTGTACTTTAATCACCTTCAATGGCCTCAAATACTTCCACATTTGTTAAGGCTCGGTCCCAAGTCTTCTAGACCAAGTTCGAAGATATCTGCCGAGACATCCAAGCCTCAAACTTCCATCTCCTCGGTCCTCACTTAGAAGGTGGCATGCCTGAGGCGCTGGCAGTTCATTTGAAGAATGAACTTGTTGATCTCTTGGCCTTCACCACGGGGGATTACTAGGATTGGAACACCAATCGGCCCCAACTTCAATGGCCGACCTCGACCTCTGAATGGGAGAAGTGGTTACCGAGGATGGAGCGCCTCTTCGGAGAGCAATGGAAGGGTCATGGGATCTACCACTTGATCAAGTTGTTCGAGCGACCAGTCGTGATGGATCGGCCGCTTCTCGCCGCGGCCCTTAGCTTTTGGTCTTCGGCTACCAACACCCTCAATCTACGGTTCGGCATGATGACGCCGACCGTTCTTGACATGGCCGCACTCTTTGGTCTTTCCCCAATCGGCGTCGAAGTGAATGCCGTGCTCGTCGCCCCTGAGGCGGAGGGGAGCTTCAAGGCCGCCTGGCCTACCATCGCCAAGCTGGCTGGGGGCAAAGCGAAGAACATGCTCAACTACTCCAGCTTCTATAATAATTTTGGCATTGAAGACAGCGCCGATGATGACGCTATTGCCCCCGTGGGCGAGGTCGAGCATGCAGCCTTCTTGCTGTACTAGCTGTGCAAGTTCGTCTTTTGCACGCAGGCGAACAAGGTGACCCTGGAGCTCGCCCAACTTGCTGACTATCTAGCACAAGGGGGAAAGTTGGCCCTTGGCCCTTTTTTACTCGACTATATCTACCACTACCTTCATGACATTGTGACCGACGATCTTGGAATGTGATGCAGCAACGCCATGGTTTTGGCCGATGTCGGCCCTCCATGAAGATAGACGGTTGAGGGAGAGGGAGGACGGGAACAGTTTGCACCAAGCTGAATTGCCTTGCCAAGAGGTTCGGCAAGTACACCTCAGCCCCAGCCTTGGAGAGACCACAGTGAAGGTCCCTTGACATGAGGAACGAGCCCCATATCTCCTTGAGGTCGTTCTTTGTCTGGCCGTCGGGGATGATAGAGAGGTCGTGGGCGAGGTAAAGAGGGAATGGCTGAGTTAAGCAGACTCGGAATTGCACCTCATAACGCTCGGCGAAGTCATAGAAGAACTTAAAGCAGATAATTGAAGTGTTGGGCTTCTTGGGGGCTCGGGCCAGTGCGTTAGCCATCGACTCGGTCTGAAGAAAGGTGGCGGCTCCTCTTAGCTCTGGGAAATATGCTTGGAGCCAGAATTAGAACGCCCATAGTGGACCGCCGTGCTTCGGCTGTCGAAGAGGCCGTGAGGAGGTCCTTAGCCAACGCAGATTGGGATCCCCTTCCCCTGAAGACGAGCCGGGGAAAGAAGACTCAGGCTGTGGTCTCGGCCCTAGCTTCTCGCCCGCTTCTGGTCGAGAGGCTTCGTACCCCCGTGGCAAAGTTGACTCAAGCCACCACTCGGCCAGTTCGTCCAGCCACGGTTGTGAATCCCGCAGCGGTACCAAGGGCAACAGCCGTGGCTCCAGTCCCGAGGACGCAGGCCGCAACAACGTTGGTCGTGGCACGGCCAACTAGAACTGAAGGTATTTACTTGCCTGGTCCTTTACTTCCAACAACACGTTTTGTGTATCTCCTAACTTATCTTATTACAGCCCACGGTCGGAAAATGGCAAGAGTTGAGGCCGCCTCGGCCACTGAAGAGCTAGCCGTAGTGGAGATTGCCGCCAAGCCTCAGGTTGAGGCGATCAATGAGGAGGTGGCCACCGAAGATGCCGTCGAGGAGGTACTAGCGGAAGAGGTCATAGTGGAGGAAGAAACAGCCGACCTCGAGGCGAGGTCGCCGCCAAGGAAGAGGTTACACATTGCCGTGTCCTCGTCCGAAGATGAGGGTAACGCCGATGACATTCCTCCAGAGGTAATTGCTTGTTTATTCCCTACTTCCTTAACTTGCTTCGAATTTTTCTTTTAACCCTTGGCTTTCTCAGGATGAGGTCGTTTCCAGCGTTGCCGCCGAGGCTGCAGAGGCTTCGCCAATCGTGGCCGAGGCTTCCCATGTTGCAGAGGCTCCGCCGATCATGGCCGAGGCTCCCCTTGCTACAAAGGCTTTGGTAGAGGAGGCCCTAGCTGAGACTCCTGTAGCCGTGACTGCTTCTCTGGTGACTTCAACTATCTCATCAACCGTCCCTTCACCTCGCGCCCCGCCCCGCTTCCGCGGCATCGTAATTTGCTCGGTAAGTACTTAGCTTGAGTTGCGACAAGTTGGCCCCTAGTTGTAAATTTCTAAGTCAGCTACTTTTTTCAGGCCCCCAGATTATCCTCGGCCGAATCTGTGCCAGCCCCCCCGTCCATGGCCTCAAACCTCTCGAGCACGACGGTGACTCCTTCGGTAATGGTCTCTATGCCCCAAGCGCCATTAACTCAGGATTCTACAATCGTGGCTGAGGCCGTGACTGATTTAGTGTGGGTTGAAGATTCGGCTGCCGCTCCTGACACCGAGGTAAATCCGTTAGTTATCTACCGACCGTTCGCCAGCCTGTACGAGGAAGGAGGCAGTTCCTCAGCCACCCCACTGAATGCCGGTTCTCGCGCCGTCATTGATAAACTCAGAAATTTCCTCCATTTGGAGGTAAACGATACGATTGATGCCGAGACCTTTGGCGAGTTTAGGGCGAGCTTGGATGCGGCCATGGCCCTCAGCCTTCTGGACTCGGCTCAGTTGGACGAGTTGCAAGTGCGCCTGGAAGAAGGCGAGGAGATGATCCAACGCTATGTTGAGGCAGGGCAGAGGATGGCCGAGGGCTGCTCTTGGATGCAGAGCTGGCTGAGATCAAGGAACAAACACGGCCGGCCATGGCGGCTCTAAAAGAGAATGACCTCGCTTGCCAAAAAGAAATCGAGGCGCTGGCCGAGGTAGATGCTCATTGTTGAAAGGCTTGATCGTGCAATCGCGGTGGGCTCGGAGTTGAAATCCTCGGACAAGCAACTGCTAAAATAGGCGGCGGAGAAGAAGAAAGCCCTGGCCGAGCGGAAAATGATTCGGGTGAGGTGGTTGGCAGACATGGATAGTGGGGACATTGCCTGGAGGAAGATCACTTGTCTAATCTGGGAATGTTTAGTGAAGGAATCTGAGTTGCCCCTGTCTATTTTCATTTTTATTATTTTTATGTACATTCGGCATTGAAACAGGCCGTTCTTTTGTAAAAACTTAAACTTGATGATTTTAATACAAGTGGATATTTTTGTCCTAGTCGAATAACTAAATGCATGTTTCCTCGATTTTACCATATCCACCCTCGCCCTCCTATTTTAAATGCGTCACATCTTTGCCTCGACCGCTTCCCATACTGATGTGACGTATTTCTTCAAATACTGGCCGTTAATTGGTAACTCATGCCTTTCTCCATCTCTATCTTTTAATTGGAATGCTCCTTGGCCAAGAATTTGGCTGATGACAAACGGTCCCTCCCAATTTGGTGAAACCTTATCGAACCGTGGATCTTTGGTCCCAATGGGCAGTACGGCTCGCCACACTAAATCTCCCTCGGCAAAAACCTTAGTCTTCACCTTTTTGTCGTATGCTCGAGCCGCAATCCTGTTTCTGGTGCTTGCATCAGATTGTATGCATCCATCCTTTTTTGCTCCACTTCTTCCAACTCTTGCACCATAGCCTGCGTGTATTGTTTCTTTCTCGGTCCATGCTGCTCGATAATACGAAGAGATCGCCTTCAACTCCATAGGCAAAATCGCGTCATGGCCGTAGGTTAAAGCGCAAGGAGAAGTACCAGTAGCCGAGCGTTTTGAAATCCGATATGCCCAAAGAGTTTCGGGCAACAAGTCATGCCATGCTCTAGGCTTTTCATTAATCATCTTCTCCAAAGTATTTTTGATTACCTTGTTGCTCGCCTCGACCTGGCCATTAGACTGGGGATAATAAGGAGTCGAGTGAATTAGCTTGATCCCCATCCTTTCGGTATACTCTCGGGTTTCGACCGAAGCAAAAATCGGGCCGTTATCCACCGTGATAGTCTCTGGGATGCCAAATATGTGAACAATGTGTCTCTCAAAGAACTTAACCACCTCAGCGCTAGAGATTGACCGATATGACTCCGCTTCTACCCACTTGGTAAAATAATCGGTCGCCACGAGTATCCATGCGTTTTGATTAGACGTGGCCGGGTAAATTTTCCCAATAATGTCCACGGCCCATCCCCTGAACGGCCATGGCTTAGTAATAGGATGTAGGGCCTCGGCTGGTACCCTCTGTATAGGACCGTGAATTTGACACTTAACGCAACCTCTAGCATACTCAACGCAATATTTCAAAATAGTAGCCGTGCCTCCTGACCAACCACCTCATCTTTATCCCAGATTGGTGAGCCCCACAAATTTCCTCATGTGCTTCCCCCATGACTGTCTTTGCGTCTTTGGTGCCGAGACAAAGTAACAGTAGGCCGTCAGAACCTTTTCAATACAACTCATTCTGATAAATCAGGTACCATCGTGCCCGGAAGTGAATAGCCCTCTCGTGGTTGCCAAAGGTTTCACGAAGGTATCTGACTATAGAGTATCGCCAATCTTCCTCGGCGATTTCGATTTGTTCGGCCAGTTCGGCAAATAACATTTGCATTGGCATTCCTCGTTCGGCCAAAGCCGGTAGGGTGCGCCTTTCGATCTTTATTACACGGTCAAGATTTCCCTCAGGGATGTTTACGCCAGACGCAATTTGGGCCATCTCGTTGGCTTCGTGGTTCTTTGTGTGCGGCACATGGACGAAAGAAATCCTCAAAAACCCATCGGCCACATTAAGGGCCGTTACGTAATACATAGTCAAATTTTCACTCGTGCATTGGTACTTCCCGGTCAACTAGTTGATCACTAGCTGCGAATTGCCATAAACCAAAACCCGGGTAGCCTTCATCTCTTTCAATATTTCGAGGCCGATGATAAGTGCTTCATACTCGGCCTGGGTTTTGGTGCATTTGAAATCGAGCTGAAAAGCGTACTGCCACCTTTGGCCCTGGGGCGAATCAATGACTACCCTGGCTCCGAACACGGCCTTGGTGCTTGAACCATCAAAGTACATGGTCCAGTAATTTTTCTCCATCTGGGCCATGCCAATCTCAACCTCGGTCTCTTCTTGTGCCTCATGGCCCGGGTGATGAGCCAAGAAATCGGCCAAAGCTTGTCCCTTGACCGACTTCTGCGCCACATACTAAAATGTAAACTCAGACAAGGCCATGGTCCATTTCCCCATTCGGCCGCGAATGATCGGCCTGGTGAGCATATATTTGATGAGGTCGATTTTGGATATGATTTGGACGATGGAGGAAGCATATAGTCGTGCAGCTTGGTGGCTGCAAAATAAAGAGCTTGGCACAGCTTCTCTATCGATGAGTAATTAAGCTCGGCTACGTTGAGGGCTCGGCTAAGATAGTGCATCGCTTATTTACACCATGAATCATTATTTTGTGCCAGCAAGCAACCGATAGACCCTTCCGAGGCCGAAATGTAGAGCCTCAAAGGCCTCCCTCGCTTTGGCGGCATTAGGACCGGTGGTTGGAATAAGTACCGCTTGATCTCATCGAAGGCCGTCTGATGCTCGGCCGTCCAAATGAACCTATCCACGTCTTTTAATTTGAGTAAGGGAGACAACGGCCGAATTTTACCCGCCAAGTTAGATACGAAACGCCTCAAGAAATTGACCTTGCCGAGGAAAGACTGGAGTTCTTTCTTGGTTCGTGGGGGTGGCGCGACCATAATAGCTTTTGCCTTGTTCTTGTCTATCTCTATTCCTCGTTGATGAACCAAGAAACTGAGGAAATTCCTAGCCGTGACACCGAAAGCGCACTTCTTAGGGTTCATCTTCAGGCCGTGAGTTCGCATCCGCTCGAATGCCTGGCGGAGATGTTCTACGTGGTTGGCTTTAGATGTGGACTTAACGACCACGTCGTCGATGTATACTTCCACTGTTCGGCCGATTAGGTCGTGGAAGATGAGATTCATAGCTCGTTGATATGTAGCTCTGGCATTTTTCAGGCCGAATGGCATGACTACCCACTCGTAGGTTCCGATAGCCCTAGGGCACCTAAACGCCATTTTGTGGACATCGGTCTCGGTGATGAAGATCTGATTATACCAGCATGACCGTTCATAAATGACAAAAGTTCGTGTTTTGCTGCCCCATCCACCAAAAGATCAGCCATTGGCATGGGGTATTCATCCTTAGAAGTCGCAAGGTTTAAATTTATGTAATCTGTGCAAACCCTTAGCGCCCCGATTTTCTTTAAAACTGGCACAATGTTAGCTAACCATTCAACATACCGGGCCATACGAATAAAGACGACCTTCAAAAGGCGCTTAATCTCTTCTTTCACTTTCAATTGTACCTCGGCCGAAAATCGCCTTGGTGGCTGGTGAAAAGGTTTGAACCCTTCTTTAATTTTTAATTCATGTTCGACTAAACTCCTCGGTAAACCAGGCATCTCATGATAATCCCAAGCAAAACAATCTTTATATTCACAGAGTAGGCTGATAATCTCGGCCTTCAACTCTGGGTTTAAAAATTCGCTTATAAAAAGAGGCCGTGGTTCGGCCGCAGTGCCAACATTTATTTCTGCCAACGGGTCCTGGACCTCAAGGTGATCATCTTCTATTTCGAATGGCGCAGGGTCCAGGTCGTCAATAGTCAAAACCTCGCCGTTGTCTTATTCATGTAAGAATTCGATCAAGTTGATCGGCGAGTTTGGCCGCAAAGATTCTTCTGCCCAGTGCTCCAGTAACCGTTCCAGTAAGTTGGTGACGGCCGCTGCCCCTTCTTCTTTCGTTACTTTGTCCGACATTAATACAGGCTGGTGAGGTCGATCAATACATCGCGCGCCGAGTCCTGCTGGAGGTTTTCGGCACCCAACTCCAGTAAGGACAACCCACCCGATATCGTCGTCGTAGATTCTCGCCTGTACAGCGTTGGTTTCAAACGGCTTCTCGTCGGCCTGGTATATGGACACCTTCTGGCCGTCCCAAAAGAAAAGTAGCTGGAAGAGAGAAGACGGTATACACTAGGATTGGTGGATCTAGTCACGGCCTAGTAAGATATTGTAGTCCACGTTGGACTCCACTACATAGAAGGCCGCAACTCTGGTTTGATTGGCCACTGTTACCTTCAACGGCAACACCCCAATTGTTTTGGACTTGTTGCTGACAAAACTACTCATGACTACGTCACTAGGGATGAGATCCTCCCTTGATTTACCTAGCTTCTTCATCAGTGTATGGGAGAGGATATTGACCGTGGCGCCGCAATCGACAAAAACCTTTGACACGGGTATTCCTTCTACATGAGCCGAGATGTATAGTGGCTTCAAGTGCCGATATCCGTTCGGCTCATTCCTTGGAATGACTTCATTAAAGGCTATGGCCAGCACTTCTTCCTTTGATTTTGGCTTGAATACAGGTCGTTCTGCGAGCACATCATTCTCAAGGCGACTATCCTTGTCTTCCGGGGCAGAGAATTCGACGGGCAAAACCAGAACCATGTTGATGTTTACTCCCCTCAATTCTTCCTGCCTTTCTTCAGTCATTGTTTCGGCCATGTCAGCTCCTTCGCTCCCGAACCCATTCCTTGTAAGGCCGTTAGACCCATTCTTCGATAGCTCCTTGGTCGAGATAATTCTGGCGTCTGAAATACCTAATTGCTCAGGCTCGTCTCTAACGAGTTGCTTAGCCTTCATCAAAGAATCTCTCGCCGTAAGGTATTCATTTAACCTGCCAATCCGGGCTTTTTCCTCGGCTCTCTGGCCGAATATGACATCGACCGGGGTTATAGAGAAATAGCACCGTAAGTAAACCAAATCACCTTTAGAGAAGGGAGCTTTAGCCTCCAATTCCTCCACATCAGGCTGATAATGTGGTAATCCCTTCGCTCTTGCTTTACGGTTCGCCTGGTACAAAGCTTTTAGGGCCAGATCAGAACTCTGGGTGATGAGAAGTCCTTCTGCCTTGGCATTTTTCAGTGCCAATTCCACAATCTCTTCGGTTCTCGGGGGTCATGCCATACAAGTCGATGGCTGAGTGCTCCTTGTGAAACTCCCGAAGGAACGATAGGCCATTTGGTGAAAATGGGGCATCTTTGCCGCGATAAACGTCGATTACAGCCTCTTCGGCTCTTTCCTCGGTCACGACTTTCAACTCTTCTGGACCAACCGCAACTCTGATCGGCTCCTCATTGTCTGACAGAGAACATTCGCTTTTCGGCCCATGTCTTCTAGCACCTATTCTCATAGGACTAGTTAGGGCTAGAGGTTGACGGTTCAACTCCCCCTTATGACAACGTCCCAATTGTTTGTTCCTGGCTAACCGAGCCCTTGCCTGTTGAGCTTGCCGTTGCATTCTTCTTAGTTGAGTTTTTGTCAACGGCTCGACTTTTCCCCCAGATCGAGTCTGATACCATCAGTTGTCTTATATCGTCGGTGGTTTGAACGTTCTGGAGTACCTTGGGGCAACCTTCTCCTCACGGTTGATTACATCACGAGGGGCCCTTGCCCCCAAGCGATCGAAGATGGTACCGTGACGAGAGTCTTCGGTCGTGTCCCCTTTATCAGATTTGTCCTTAAAGTTAATATTAACCATGTTTATCACATGTGGATGAAAAGGCTAGGTATCAACCTTCATAGCAGGCTTTTCCGAGATGACATCGCGCAAAACAACGCAATTGTTGGTGCCATGCGACCAAGAATTGTGGTACATGCAGAATGTCTTTCCTTTGACTTCCTTGGCTTTAGGAATCTTGTGACAGAATGACAACTTAACCTTCTTTTCGGTCAACAACAAGTCGAATATTCCTTCAGCCCGGGTTAGGTCGAAGGTGTATGATTTCGGCTCTCGGCTCGCGAACTTGCCATCTGGGATCTTTGTTTTGCTGTTATCAGCCTTGATGAGTTCTTTGCACACAAAGGGCTTGTCTATATTGACCTCAGCCGAGCTGACTTCCATCTTGGTATCGTCGGCTACGTCACGGCCCTGAGTCTCGATGTAATTAACGGCAAGATTTTTGTAGTACGTCCCTTTCATGGCCGTTTTCCTTTGTAATTCCTCTTTCAAAAGGGACACGTATCGATCCACTTTGTTGGTTAGGTCGTGCATGTCACGAAACTCGATCCCTTGGAACTTCTTTCGGTATTCAAACTCTAAACCTTCTTCGGCCATCTTGACAAACTCTCTCTCGGGCTAATTGGTTCGGCACCAATTCCTACATGTTTTGAAGCGCTGTAGGTAGTCATGAGGCGACTCACCCGGTGTTTGGCTCATCCTTGCCAGTTCGGCAACCGTTATCTCCCTGTTGATTTGGTAAAAGTGTTCGTGGAACACTCTTTCCATGTCGACCCAGTTCCTTACCGAATTCGGTAGTAGTTTAATGAACCAAGAAAATACGGCGCCAGTTAAGGAATGGACGAACAACTTGAGCTTTTGAGCATCAGAATCGGCCTCCCCACACTGGGCCGTAAAACGGCCTATATGCTCGATCGAAGAGGTGTGGCCGTCCCCAGAGAAAATCGTGAATTCTGGCAACCGATAATTGCGAGGAAGGGGAATTCGGTTGATTTCCGGTGGATAAGGCTTCATGTATCTTGAAAACACAAACAACGAAAAAAAGACGAGTACTAGTTTGATAAAACTGAATCTAACAATTATGACTAAAGCAAAATGTGTATCAATGGGAGCATTCATGAATTGACACACTGTATTTACTATAAAGGCAATATATGGTCGTGTAAAGGTCAAATATTGCAATGCTCCAACAAGACTTCGATACAATGTTGGATCAGAAAGAATAGTACCTTTATCTTTCAACACATATTGATGAGGTTTAATTGGAGTCGAACATGGTTTGCAAGTGTCCATGCCTGTTTTCTTAAACAAATCGCGAGCACACTTTGCTTGATTGACAAAGGTATCACCATTGTCCTGATAATGAACCTCCAATCCTAGAAAATAGGTAAGTCGACCTATGTCTTGCATATCAAATACCTCTCCCAAAGAATCAATAACAGATTGTACCACTTGTGTATCTGATCCAGTGATGAATATGTCATCAACATACAATAATAGGATAACCACAGAGGTAGAATTCTGTCAGACAACCAGACTAGGATCTAAGTGAGAAGATTGAAACCCCAATGAAGGTAGATAACCTCTAAACTTGGCATTCCATGCACACGGAGCCTATTTTAAACCATATAGGGATTTCTATAATTTACACACATAATCAGGATATGTAGAGTCAATAAAACCTTGAGGTTTCCGCAGATAAACCTCTTCTTGTAATTCCCCATGAAGGAAACCATTTTTTACATATCCAATTCATGTAAATCCCATTTAAACATAGTAGCTAAATTGAGTACTATCCTGACTATAGTGTGCCTCACTACAGGACTAAAGGTTTCGTCATAATCCAAACCACGCTCTTGACTGAATCCTTGAGCTACCAGCCTAGCTTTGTATCTTGAAATTGTTCCATATGAATTTCTTTTTATTTTATATATCCACCTACATCCTACAATATTCTTGGCAGGAGGAGGAGGAACAAGATTCCATGTACCTTGTAATTGGAGGGCTTGGATTTCCTCTGCCATAGCCTGTTGCCATTCTGGTTGAGCTGCTACTGCCTTAAAATAAGTTGGAGCCTCAGGTTCTGTGACAGAAGTAAACATAGTTGCAAAGGATGACAATTAATAGAATGAGGTATTGCACAGGCTTGAACCGTGAGAGAAGGATCTGATGACTCGTGAATCGTTGAGTCAGGTGAAATAGGTAACACTACCTCCAATTGATTGGTTGAAGTAATGGGTAATATAGAACTAGATGAGAACTCCAACGACTCAGTATTTCAGATTTGGAGGATGAACTGACTGAATTTCCATAGAAGACTGAGCAGAATAGCTTATGTTGGGAAGATGTATGAGGCAAAGTAACTAAGATATTGACTGGCCTGGGAGAAGATGAAGCAAGTGTAGTAGAAATTGGAGGTGACTTTAACAACTTAAAGGGAAAGAGATTCTCATCATGAAGCACATGTCTAGAAATGTGAAGTTTCTGATTGAGCATATTATAGCAATAAACTCCTTTATGGCTCAATGAATAGCCGAGAAAAACACACTAGGATGATCGAGATTCCAATTTATGATCATTATACTATATGAGCAAAGGATATACAGCTGAACCAAACACCTTTATGGCACTTAAAACTGGCTAATGACCAAACAACTTATTGTTGACCGCGCAAATCTCACGGCCTAATGAACCGGGCCGTGGGGATCTGCGTCAACACGGGTCGTCCTTCTTTGGGTGTGATTGCGCCGGCGTGCCAGCACGGTCTACCGTGCATTCGAGGTTGATTTGGATGGGCAAGTGGATCTGATGCGCCTGTTTGAGTCCAACTTCGCTCAAAGCGATTATGGTCGAGAGAGGAACTGATCTCGGCCGGAAGGTTCACGGCCTGAGCTACAAGGCCGTTGGTGGTGGTGTCGACGGTGGAAATAGTTGGTGGATTTAGGTGGTGCTCCAGCGCTCCGCCAGATGGCAAAGGCTGTATGATATATGGGATGAACGGAAAAGTAACCAAGGGTGGTGCTTCGGCGCCTCGAAAGATCGAGGGTCGTATGATATATTGATGAACGGAAGTTTCTTACAATCTGCCTCTACTCCTAGGAAAGCAAGTAAACGTATTGAAAGTTTGTTACAAGAATGCAAATGACAGAAAAAGATAAATTTGCTCCGTGGGAGGCTTGTGTGGTGTTTGAACCCTTTCAATGTATTCTAAGCTTGGTATTTATAGGAAGAATCAGCTGATGGAGGTGGACCCAACACCTTCGTGAAATGCGACTGACTCAGCAATAGTGAATGGGTGGAGGCCGAGAAGTATGGTGGTGTGACTACCGTGAAGTTCAGTTTCCCTTACTGTAGTAGAGAAGCATTTAATTCCACGATCTTCGGTGGGTAGAGGAGCATTTAATTTTCGTGATTTGAGAAGTTATAATCTCACCAAATTGACCTCACCCATACTGCGATTTGACTGAAAAGTGCACTGATGCGACCCCTACTTTCTCTCTCCACGTGCTTGGCAGAGTTGACAACCTTCTCTTGTGGTATGGTTCACACGTAATCTTTAGTCACTTCTTCATTAAATGAGCTGTGGGGCCTGTCTGGCAAGTGGTGACATCCTCTAGACTTGGGCTGAATGATGAGGCTCGGTCGCGTCCCTCGGCTTATCATCACCGTGGCCGTGTTCATTCTTTCTCAATTTCTTTTCTCATACGGTAGTGGCCTTTGACGTACAATTATAATCACTCAGTTAAACAATATTTTGGCCGTGATTTTATTCATTTGGTCAGCCAGTACGGGCCGAGATTTTTATGCACAAACACTTATAATATGGAGAAGTCATGTTCAAGCCTTTGCAAGGCATTCTATGGTTGAGGAAAACTACATGAGTTGCTGCATAATACCAAAGATTAGTAGGCAATTCAGCTGTCTGTAGGAGAGTAAGAGCAGTCTCTATCACCTGTCTATTCTTTCTCTCTGCAACTCCATTTTGCTGAAGAGTGTAAGGACAAGATAGCTGATGACTAATACCTTTAGATGATAAGAACTCCTGAAAAGCTTTACTAGTATACTCACCCCCTCCATCTGATTGAAAAACTTGATATGAGCTTGATATTGATTAACTACATAGGCATGAAACTTAATAAAAGTTGGCAAAACATCATATTTATTCATAAGTGGGAAAATCCACATGTATCTTGTACAATCATCAATGATGGTAAGATAATATCGAAAACCTCCTACTGCTATACAAGCTGAAGGTCCCCAAACATCACTGTGAAGCTTATGAAAAGGTACTACAGTTGTGGATTGAGAAAGAGAAAATGGTAATCTATGCATTTTGCCTTGAATGCAAGCAACACAAACTTCATAACTAATATCTGCATGACAAGTGATTTGAGAGGTCTTAAGCATGTGATATAGCACTTCATTGGAAACATGTCCTAATCAAAGATGACATAGCTTTGACTTCACTTGTTGTCCTAGAAAAGCCTTTGGTGAAGATTGAGAAGTTGTTGCAGATTTATTAGATTGAATTAGGGAAGTGGAAGGGGCATTGTTTTCAAACTAAGGGATAGGATAGAGGCCTTGTTTACTCTGCCCTTGGTACAGAATTTGATTGGTTTTCTTGTTCTGCACATATATGTGGTGTTCACCAAAGATAACCCTGCAGTGATTGTCTCTACACAACTGTTAAACAGATAAGAGATTAGCAGCAAGATGAGGAACATGGAACACATTATTTAAATGTAAAGAACCAGGGAGATCGGTCAACGTAGAAGTACCAATGTTTGAAATAAACAAACCTTCTCCACTTCCTACTGTCACTTTATTCTCAGAAGAGTATGGAGTAGCAGTCATAAGGAGTATACACAGAAGGCATTTGTGCGGTCATAGCTTGTAGAGAAGAAGGTGGAGTGGCTCCTTGATAAGCAAAATTTGCTCTGTGATAGTAGTTTAAAGCAATATGTCCACATTTCCCATAGATTTGACATTCCACAACAGGAGGATGAGCAAAATTCTCAGGGATTCGATAAAAGCAATTTGCAGATGTGTGACCCCTCTTTTTACAGATCTGACATTCAGGAATTGCCTGTGTTTTTGGACTAGAAGAAAACTTTGGAGCAAATGATCTTAGTTGGGATTTGAATCGGCCACTATTATTTCCATGAAAACTTTGACCTATATTATTGTAGTGTGAATTAGTAGACTGACTTACTTGAGAATAATGCATTGTTGGTTGAGAATGAGGCACTGATGAAGACTGAAACCTGGCATTAAACCCCATACTCGGTGAAGTATTTGACTGAGAATGACCAGTTATGGATCCCACTGTAGCAGTACAAGAAGATCCCAATTCAAACAAGTGTACACCCATCATACCAGGCATAGAGTGAGACATTGCTAGAATTCTAGCTTCAATATTACGTTTTGCAGACAACAGATGAGCTCTGAATTCCTTGAGATTGATTGGTGTTTCCCTTGCCACTAACACCGTTTTAATCATGTCAAATTCAGGTGGTAAACCATTAAGTGCAGCAATGATAATTTCATCATCAGTTAAATGAACTCCTACTGCAGAAAAATGATCCCTAATGTGTTTCAACTTAAGCAAGAACTTTTCAACAGAATCACTGCCCTTATGTAGAGTTTGCAACTCAGTCTTGAGTTGATTAACTCGTGCTCTAGAAAATGAGGCATATCTGTCAGTTAAATTCAACCATGCATCTCTTGCCGTTTTACAACCTATGACATATTCCATAGCATCATCTGATAATGTGGCAATAAGAAGACTTAAAAGTGCCTTATCAACTTGAAGCCAAGACTTATAAGCTTCAGTAATCTTTGTTGTGACTCCCTCTGACTCAAAAATTATAAATTTTGGTGGACACACAGTAGTGCCATCAAAATGTCCATACAAATCATATCCCTGTAGCACGGATTGCAACTGATACTGCCACTTGATAAAGTTATCTTCTGACAGCTTAATAGTTAAGACTCCTAATAAACCTTTGATTTTAGGCATCGTAAAAGTCATGATGTGCAATCAACTGATGAGATGAAATACAAGCAAGAAAAACTTTGTGCTTCAAGAAAACAGGGCTTCGTGCCTCAGAAATGTACTTTGTGTCCTAATAAAAGCTTCGTGCTTTAACAATGGCGTTGTACCTCAGGAAAATGAAAATATCAGAAATTAAATAGCTTCGTGCTCCAATATAGGCTTCGTGCCGTAATAGGGGCTTTAGGCCTCAATTCACTAAATCATTTGACCTAAAATCAAACGTAGATGTCAATGCAGAGAACGAGTTTAGAATTCATACCAGAAATTTCCATGAAAATCGCAATGAATGGTACAGATTCAAGCTTTTCAAGTGGAGCGAAAGCTAGAAACCAAGAGCCGAAGCTCTGATACCATGTTAACTATGGAGAGGATTTGATGAAGTGACAAAGAAGGAGAGAAAAGTAGCGCTCTGTATATTCTCAGAAATTGTATTTTTACATAATGAATAATAGAAGAGAGATTAGTCTCTTTTATATCTAGGCTAAACAATACACGTGATTCGTGAATACAGTTAATGAACACATCAATTTAGTCAACATAGTCCAACAACCAAGCCACCTCAGCACTGACACGTGCCAATAGTAACATCAGTTAACACATCAACAAAACACCTACACTTAAAAAAAGAAAAGCCAACAAGGTTTTTAAAAATATTATTTATAAATACAAGGCTTGTAGCTTAAGTGAGGTAGTTTGATTCCCCTTACTGTAATATAGCTGGTATGAAAAAAAATAATAATAATAAGAGATTTTTAAAGGTCGGTAAAATATTATCATATTCTCATACTCAAATAGTTGGTTAGAAATAGAGAGAAACAAAAAGTCACAAATCAAATAAAAAAATGCTCGGAGATGGAGAAGTAACCCCCCCAAGTACTCATGCCTTCTCGGGAAAATAAGATTTTTTTAGTGTTTCTCATAGGAACGCAGTTGATCGGATCTTAAGATACTTAAAGTCAGCCCCTGGGAAAGGACTAATGTTCCCAAAGAATGGAAATCTTGAAGTTGTTGGGTATACATATGCTGATTGGGCTGGTTTCATTACAGATAGGCACTTACATTCTTTAGAGGTAACCTAGTCACTTGGCAGAGTAAAAAACAAAATGTTGTTGCTCGGTCTAGTGTAGAAGCAGAGTATCGAGGTATGACTCAAGGAGTTTGTAAATTATTGTGGATTAAAAGACTCTTGACAGAATTGGGTTTTAAACCAGAGAAGCCAATGCAGTTACATTGTGATAACAAGTCAGCGATTCATATTGCTCATAATCCAGTTCAACATGATCGAACAAAAGATGTCGAGGTGTATCGACATTTCATTAAAGAAAAAATTGAAGACAAGATCATCTACCTACCATTTGTAAAATCAGAAGATCAGTTAGTGGATGTCTTGACAAAAGCTATCTGTGGACGAGTTTTTATGACTCACTTACCAAGTTGGGCATTGGTGATGTGTATGCACCAACTTGAGGAGGAGTGTTGACGTGAGTTAACCTAACAAATCAAGGAGATTTATTTCCTAAGTTAATTAGGTGATTTACTTCCTTTTTTTTCACATAGTTGACAATCCTTGTATAATAAGAAGGTATTCTCCTAATTAATTCATGTATCTATTTCCTTGTAAAGTACTACTTGTAATCTCCTATATATCTCCTTATGGAGAAGATAACAATTAACCTGAATCATTCAAATCATATTCATATTTTAGCAATTTGCTTACAACCCACTTATTATACGCTTACTTATTTGTTGATGGTTTTCATTTGTACCTCCCTTAACTTGTTATTTAATAATTCCATTTAAAATGATTATGTTTTTCTTAAGTGATGACAAATTTTAGTTATATAATTTTATTTCTAGCTTAAAAAATAAATGGTAATTTTTTTTTTTTACTAATTTCATTGAAGATTAAAGAGAGAATGGTGACCTTCCTAGATAATTTGGGCAAGCCCCAAAATCAGAAAAACAGCATTGCATGGTTATGCACCGACGCTCATGGAAAAAAAGCTTCCACATGCTTACACATATTGGACGAACATAAAATAACATACAAAAAAACAATTATTTTCAGGGCTTTTCACGTATAAGTCCATGATAACTTTGTTAAGCATGAAAGAATATGAAGAAGAAGAATCGATATTATTTATCAAAAGCTCAGATAATCTCTTACAAAGAATACATAGACTTATTTAAAAGTAACAGAGTTTTTTTTTTTTTTTTTTGGTCAGCATTAACAGAGTTATTACGGAGTTAGTTAGCTAACTAATAACAGAATGACGTTACCAACTCTCTCAGATTATGACACTTGTCACAATCTGAGCAATCTTGTACTCTAACAAACTTTACACTTTAGCGAAATACTCTTCAAGTCCAATGCTTTAGAAAAACAATTTGATGTACTTTTAAATGGGAAATTAGTAACCAATTGGGGACTTTTTTTCTCCAAGTGTTTTTGTATGAAATATATAGTTGTCATAATGTGCAAAGGTAAGAATCAGAAACGATAATTTCCGATATATATATATTTCTTGCATCCTTTTCAAGGGTAAGAACCGATTTTGATCATTTGGATATCGTTATATTAATAATCTTCAGAATTGTGCCTTGATTAGTCAATACTTGGAAAAGATCGACCAGGAGCATCAATATTTTTAATGTATAGTAAACCCTGTCCATGATAAGCATAATTAATGTACACTGTAGACAACTAATGATGCCAAAGATGCGTTAGTTAACTTAGAGCAATCTTAATCCGTCAAGCTTAGGTTTAGGTTGTTTAGGTTGTTTGTGCACTTGGATAATTTACTGGTCGTGTTTGTTGGATTTTCTAATTAATTCAATCATGGTATATAGTTTATTCATGTGTTACGCCTTACGGCCACACATGCATTCACATTATGATACATGTAAGAAGACGTATATCACATTATGATACGTGCTAGAAGACATTACGATAAAGTTGTTTGCCATAAAAAAATCAAAGCTCTAGAATAGGCTTTGAGAATGTGTGAATTGCAACCAAAACAGTTCTTCAATATTTTAGCAAAAGATTTAAACGTTAATCCTTTAAAATAAAATCTCTCCATCGTTTGAAAAAAAAATAGTATATGTCAAATTACTAGTATGTTTTAAAATAGACTCTCAGGGCTTGTTTGTTACACCTCCTTGGCTTGGATTCGCTTGGCCAAAAATTAATCCCATGTTTGTTGTCACCTAGTCCTAGTATTAAGTGGGATCAGTAATCTCAGGCCCACCAAAAACACCTTCTTAGGTGTTCTTAACGAAACTTGTGTGAAAATGAGGGACTCCTATCCCAAACCCAAGCTTCTACAACCAACTCAACCCAAGCGCCAGCGGCAACCACCCACCACCTAAGCGGCAATCACAACCACCGGCTATGGATTGCAGATGGCGACGGCGATGGCTGACGGTGACGGTAGGCGGTGTCGGCGATGGCAGACGACACGGCCTTGTTAGCTCTCCTCTTTGTGTTTTCTACCATGAGTTGATTCTTTGGCTTTGGTGTGGTAAGTGATTTGCAGGTTCTTCAACTTCTGGTTGCAAACGGCGTCGTCGATGATATAATTGATTCTTACACCTCCTTGGCTTGAATCAATTCCCATCACCAAAGAGGAAAATGAGAGAATATAACATTTTGGAAAATAAGAAGAAGAGAGACAAATAGATTGAGAAGAAGAGGAGAAGGAGAGAGGAGGCAGAAGAAGAAGATGAAAAAGACGCAAGAGGAAGAAGAAGAAGAAGAAAGAGCAGAGAGGGAAAGAAGAAAAGTATAAAAAAAAAATTTAAATCCATTTGCTTTTTTTTTTTAAATTAAAAATTAAAAAATTATAAAAATTTAGTCCTAGTCCAATCTTACATGAAACACAGTATAATTCTTATCCAGCTTATGCCAGGCCAAGCCAATCCAAGACAATCCTTGTATCTAATCCAATTGATGACAATCCAACGTACCAAACGACCCATCAATATCACCGAGGGATTAATAAAATTCATATTGTTTTTAGCTTTGTCAACCAGTCTTCTATGACTTTATTTATTTATATTGGAAATACATTAAGAAATGGAAACGTGCAAATTTTAAATAGCTTTTTAGTTAAATACCCTGTTCTACACCTAGTCCTATCACAAAACCCTATACCATTTAATCTTTATAAACATACCCAAAATAAACCCAAAAACTTACTGCTATCCATTTTTTAAATTCAACAGCTATGTTGGATTACTGTTTTGCCTTTTTGCTTTGTCTATTAATCAACCCAATCTTCATCAAGAAGCATTTCGAACTTTCTTCTTCTTCAACAATAGTGAGGTTCATCGAGCTCTGCTTCTGGCTTTTCTTCTAGTCCAATTCTCCATTGTATCTTCGTCATCTCCACCACAACCCTCGCTGAATCCATCGCCGCAACCCGGCGCCGATTCACCTTCTCCGAAATCTCCATCACCTGGTATCCAAGTTATTGGTTTTGGTTTTATTTATTTATTTTTGAAGTTCGCACAGGCTGTTGGTTGTTGCTTCTTTGAAACCGCTTTCTTTACTGGTTCTCCACCCACACACACAAATATTCAAAAAAAAAAAAAATTGAACTTAATCTTCTGGTCCTGGATTTTGGACTTATTTGCAACTCTGCAATCGAAAAAGGAAGGTAGGAGGAGGGAGACGAAGCAGATAAGAAGATGAGTGTCATCGAAATCTTGACAAGAGCAGAGGCGATCTGCCAGAAGTACGACAGATACGACATTGAAAAACAGAAGGATCTCAACGTCTCCAGCGACGATGCCTTTGCTAGCCTCTACGCCTCCGACAACTCCGACATTGAAGCCCTTCTTCAGGTCCCTCTCTTTCTCTCTCTTTCTAAATTTCACTCCATGCGATTCCTGTTTGGTCGCTGAGAAAACTCGGGAAAATTCAAGAGGCTAATAGCTTATCCCAATGTAGTTGAAAGAAATTCACTAAAATTTTGGAGTGAATTTAGGGGTTTTCACCTCTATGCCGTGCTGAACTGAAACCGGAGTTCTTTTTATTTGCAGAAAGCGGAGATTGCTTCGAAAGAGAAAAATAAGGCATCTGCTGTTGCGCTGAATGCTGAGATTCGGAGGACCAAGGCCCGATTGCTTGAGGTTCCCAAGTTGCAGAGGTTGGCTATAAAGAAGGTCAGCATTTACTGATTTTTGGTAATGTTCGCATTTGTAATTGTGCTTTTCGTCAAATTTTTGAGAAATTGATAGTAGCGTAGCACATTCTGGTCAAAATTGAAATTTGAAAGATGATTGCACTTGTATATGGGATTTTAGTATTGTTAAGAGTATATGAGATGCCTATGCGTGTGTGTAAGTTGCCAATTTTGCTTGTTTAGTATACAATACAAGGGCATGATTGCTTTGGGGTTTAGGCAGCGTGTTTCATAATTGATACTAATTGATTCACAGGTGAAAGGGCTTTCAACCCAAGTTTTTGCTGCTCGTAATGACTTGGTCCTTGCATTGCCAGATAGGATCCAGGATATACCAGATGGGACTCCTGCAGAACCCAAACAAACTGGAGGCGGCTGGGCAGCTTCAGCTTCTCGTACTGAAATCAAATTTGATTCGGGTAATTTTTTATGTTTTATGTTATTGAGTTTGTTTGGTGCTTTTTTAGTGATTATAATGTATGGACAGCTCAGTTTCATTTGATTATTTTCAGTTTACTTTACTTATGTGTTTCATGTAAATTGGTAGAGGGGCGGTTTGATAATGAATTCTTCCAACAATCTGAGGAGTCAAGTCAATTCAGGCACGAGTATGAAATGCGGAAAATTAAGTAGGCAAGTTATAGATATTATGTTGTGTCTGTTTACAATGGAGATTTCCTTTAAAAGGATATAGATTGCATACTTGCTAGTTAGATGCTTCGAGTTATGGATATGGGTTTGCATTTTAATTTATTTTGACATGCTCACAGGATCAAGGTTTGGATATCATATCAGATGGTTTGGATGCATTTAAAAATATGGCTCAGGATATGAATGAGGTTAGTTGTTTCTGTGTGATGCTACTTACTCATTTGTAATATATGAAAATATGTTAACTTACTTTATCATATACCATGTGTAGGAATTCGATAGTTCTATGATATAGTATTAATAGTGTAATTCTATGAGATAGTATTAACAATGTATTTTTTTTTTCTTGTAGAGGTATTTTTCTTTTGCCTTTGCGATTGTTTCTGATGAAACTATGGACAATTGGAGGTGGTTTCTGTGTGAAATGGTATTAACAATGTACTTCTATGACATGGTATTAACAATGTACTTTTATGACATGGTATTAATAATGTACTTTTATGACATGGTATTAACAATGTTTTTCAATGACATAGTATTAACAATGTTTTTCAATGACATGATATTAACAATGTACTTCAATGACATGGTATTAACAATGTACTTCTATGAAATGGTTTACGGAGGTTAAGTGGAGAAGGAAGGGTTGTGGGAACAGGGCCATGGGTTTTTTGATTTTTTTAAAGTTTGGGTTTTTAAAAAATATGGGCTAGGCTTGGTGGGCTTGTTATCGGTTTTTTTGTATTTTTTTTTATTGGGCTTGTTTTAAGTTAATCAATGACAAAGATTTAATTTATAGGAAGTTCAACACTTATTTGTTATGTAGTAAATGAGTTTTGGGTATGTTTATAAAGTGAATTACATATAGGGGTTTTTTTTTATTTTTAAAATTAATAATTTCAAGTCCTATTTTGGGTATATTACTAAGGGTAAAATGCGGTTTTGCCCCCTGAACTATAAGGCAATTCGAACTTACCCCCTTGAATTATTTCATCTGCCGATTTAGTCCCTCAACTCATAATAAATAGTCAATTTCCCCCTTACCATTAAGTTTATCTAATTTCATCAACTTTTCTGTTAATAACAAGGACAAATTTGTAATTCTAACTTAAAATTCATAAAAATATTGTAAATAATTAACTTTTGGAAGAAAATAAATCTTTGGGGGAGAAGAAATCGATGGGGGGGTGGGGGTTCTGTGGGGAAAATAAAATTTTTTTTTTCTTCTGAAAGTTAATTATTTACAATATTTTTATGGATTTTAAGTTAAAATTACAAATTTGCCCTTATTATTAATAGAAAAGTTGATGAAATTAGATTAACTTAACGGTAAGGGGGAAATTGACTATTTATTATGAGTTGAGGGACTAAATCGGCAGACAAAATAATTCAGGGGGGTAAGCTCGAATTGACTAATAGTTCAGGGGACAAAACGGCTAAAAATCCTATTACTAAAGCTCCCAATTTTAAAGTTGTGTCTGATTATTTAATCAGATCATACTTATTTATAATACGATTAAAAAAAATTAACATGTGTAGGTTCCAAAAGGGTTTGTCGCAAAAGCAAAAGAAGGATTGAACACGGGGAAAATATTATAGCAAAGACAAGCCCACATGTTGTGTTAAAGAAATACTTGGAGCAATTCAAAAGGGACTTCATGGTCTTTTTGAGGTCACGTGTACAAGAGCTGGTGCCTGGGGGTAGAATATGGTCCTTACCCATCGGCAGTTAAAGAGCCAAGTGCATATTTGCTCACTATTTTAACCCGATGTGTTTCTTCACTACACTTCTCAGCGCGCACTTGACATATATCCATATGCATAACCATGGTTCTATAAATACAAAGTAAAAAGTTAACCATGGTTATGCCGATATGGACACGTATCAAGTATTTAGAGACATTGAGTCTAATTTTGGAGAGAGAGTCCTGGATTGCTGTCGTGGAGTTTCCATATTTATAGGCAAATGGTGGTAGAGAATGAAGTATGAAACTTGAGTGTTTAAGAGAACCGCCCTCATAAGTTGATCAAAGGTACCCATGCTTTGATGAGAAATGACAGGAATTGTCAACTATTTAGACTTTAAAGAAACCCAAAGTATTTGTCCACTTGCCATTGATTGGTGAGTGACAACCAAAAGTAGATGACAAAATGAATAAAGAAATGGAGAGATAATGACCACCATCTCTACTTCTTTCTTTATTCAATTTTTAAGCCCACTGGCACTATTATTTTATTCTTCTTTCAACCTTGGTGTAGCTTTCACGTCCATATTGAGCTTTGGCTTGATTTTAATATTCTTCATCATAAAGAATATTAAATTGTTTTCATCCACCACATCATTATTTTATTCTTCTTTGAATCAACTAACTTGTGATGAAGTCCCTCCATTGATGAAGTGAAACTTGATTAGCAGCTACTAAGTTTCTTCTCCGGACATGCCTTGATGCATAATAAACTGACAATGCTAGATTGATCCAATTGCTGCCAATTTCTGATATGTTGTAGTAGACATCCAAATGAACAGCTTTCATGAAGAAAGAATTTTCATTTGAGGACTGGAAGCTGGCCCGAATTGCAACTGTAATCAGCTTTCACTGTTAATGGTATGCTTCTGATGTTTGATGTCGTGAGGATTCCACACTTATCCAAATAATGCCAAATTCGGATATGTTGTAGTACATCAAAATGAATAACTTTCATAAAGAAAGACAATTCATTTGAGGACTGGAAGCTGGCCCGAATTGAGCCCTAATTAGGCCCGAATTTCCACTGTTATCAGCTTTTGCTGTTGCTGGTATGCTTCTTATGTTTGATGTTGCGAGGATTCAACACTTATTCAAATGATCCCAAATTGACATATGTTATAGTAGACATAGAGATGAACAACTTTCATGAAGAAAGACAATTCATTAGAGCATTCGAATTAGGTCCGAATTGGGCCCTAATTTGGCCCTAATTTCTACAATAAGCTTTTTGCTGGCGCTGTTTATCTGGTGTTTTCAGCCCTGAGGTTTCCACATCTATCCAAATAATCCCAAATTTGGCTACATTGCAGTAGACATATTTTGGTCATTTTGACCACTGATGAACAACTTTCATGAAGGATGAAACTTGATTTGACCACTGGAAGTTGAAGCTTGGGCCCACTCCATCTGACTGCAGCAAAGCATGTCTAGCTATATTTTGGTCATTTTGATATTCATGAAACATTATCTTTCCTTTTAGGCAAAAATACGATTTTTGGTAGAAACACCTTAACTTCAATATGACTAATGAGCCTACGGCTACAGATGACAGGGTGTCGTAGTAATTTGAGAGAATGAGCTCAAATGTCATTTCACCAGTATTTTATACACGCACCGACGGGCATAGAGACACGATATTATTCAGAGCTTTCTTGATGACATGCAGAGATATTTGAATTGCAATTTCCTTGGCTATGTTATTAAAATGCCAACCATTACATAGCTTATATAATTCAATCCCTTTGTCGTATTTTAGAACCTTAAAGTACTACTTTAAAGCAGATTGTTAAATCTTTGTTTCGTTATGAGCATTTCTGTTTAATTCTGACAGATTGGCGAGCATGGCTAAGTCAATGTGAAGGTAAAAAAGTCTCACATTGGAATGTTGAGAAATCTAGAAAGAGTTTATAAGGAGTTGGGCTACTCCACCTATTGCCAATTGGTTTTGGAGTGGAACCTCAACTTCCTTCATGGTATCAGAGCGGGTTAGCCTACGTGTGAAAGCCCAACGGCCACACGTGCTCCGCGTCACCCAATATGTGTTGTCCACGTGTTAGGCTTGGAAATTCGCCACACGTGCGGGAGCGTGAGAATGTGAAGGTAAAAAGTCTCACATAGGAAAGTTGAGAAACCTAGCAAGTGTTTAGAAGGAGTTGGGCTACTCCCCCCATTGCCAATTGGTTTTGGGGTGGAACCTCAACTTCCTTCAGTTTCTATGGAATTCGTATTTCCCCGTACACTTGGATGAGACACTCTTCCATGTTCTGCTGCTACTTTCAAAGCATCGGCTGCTAGTTGTGCTTGTCATAGAGAGAGCCAGTTCTAAGCTCATTGGTTTTATTTTACAGGTATATTTATCTCTAAATTCACTACCAAAAAAATGATTATTAGCGGCGCATGATTAGAGGCGGAATAAATGATCCGCCTCTATTAATTCCCTTATAGGGGCAGACACCGAAGAGCCCCTAGTATAAGTATTAGAGCACTTCCAAAGAAGGTCAGCGCGGCCGGGGGGGGTTTGGGCAAAAAAGTGATTCCAAAGAACAGGCCGGCCCGGCAATGGTGGACCTCACAGATGGGTGGCCCTGGGGAGGTTGGCCCGACTTGGAGCCTGAGTTTTGGATGACGTCGCGCGCTACAGTGCCACCCATAGCCAGCAGCGACCACGTGGCGTCGTCTGGGCTCTCCGATTGGATTTTTTCCTCCAATCCAACGGCAATAATTTTTATGCAATAAAATAATGAAAAAATTTTAATTTTTTTAAAAAAACAAAAATGAATGAAATTTTTTTCTATAAATACCAACCAAAACTCTTCACTTTTAACACCAAATCCTCGTACTTTTTCGTCTCCTTCAACTATTATTCACTTTCTATTTAATATTTTTTTCACTTTCAAGTTTTATTTTTCCGAAATCTTATCCGAATTTTTTTCGGATTATGAGATATGTATTATATAAATAAGATTGACACGCATTTAACCCAAAAATCTAATCCGAAAATATTATCCAAATTAATTGAGGTAAACAAATTTGTGAAAAAAACAAAAAATGAATAGTGTTTGCTCTTGTAGAATTGAAACACACTTTGCTTTTGGCGAGGGCAGCCACTATTCATGTGAATAGAATGCTCTGCACTTCCGCCATGGCCGGCTAACTGCTGGAAGTGCCCTTAAGCGCGGATAATATATGCCTCTATTAATAATAAGCGCCCCTAATACGTTTGAGGAAGTAGAGGTGAAAGTAAGCGCCACTAATACCTTCTTCGGGCGAAACAAAGCGCCCCTAGTATTATAAGCGGGAATAAGAAATTAGTGCACAAATTTGTTTTGGTCTGAGCGGGAAAAAGTGAGCCAAAACAAAATTTTATTGCTTTTCCATTTTTTTGAAGTTCACTTTTTCCCTCTAGCAAAACAAAAAAGTTTACTTTTTCCCCTCATTATAATATTTTCGATAAAACCAATACCAGATCTCCTTTTTTCCTTATCCCCTTCATCCCAGATCTACTGCCATCTCTCTGTACTTCATTTTTTTCCCCTACTCCACCTTTCTTCTTCTATGTTTTTCTCCTACTCCACCTTTCTTCTTCTATGTTTTTCTCCTACTCCGTTTCTAACATTATTGTTCTTCATGTGCTTTGATTTTTTTTGTTTCTTCCTTCCAGGTGGGTGCGGCATGTCAGATCGGCAAACCATTCCCCTCCCGCTCTCCTGGTCTTGATTTATTCCAAGGGTGTTCTTCCTTCCAGGTGGGTGACGCATATTAGATGGGCTGCTATCACGATGCCCTATTTCTGGTGTTGTTCTATTTGATCTTTGTATTTGCATCTCATCAATTAATCATCTTTTGCAAATTGCAACCCATAAAAAAAACAGGTTGTTCCGCTATTTTTAATGTTTGAGTTTTGTGGAATTCATTCCATTTTCTTTTTGTGTTCCAGATCTGCAGTTGTTGTTCTCCTCTAATTTGTCTCCCTATTTTTGTGTGTTCTTGCAGTATTTTTTTCTTCTTCTTCATATTAGAGGATCAAAGACAGTCAAACATGAAGATTTTAATGGTCTAGTCAAATCGTTCGTTGCGGCAAAAAAGAAGACGAGAGGATCAAAGCACTCTGGATTAGATTTAGATTTGTTTGGTGTTCTTCACTTATCTCTGTTTTGGGCAAATTGAAACCCCCAATACTTATGTAAATTGATCATCATCAATAAAATTTGATATTTATTTGTTGAAGCAATTAAAAGTCATATAATTTCATTAATTTGTAATTAAAAAGAATCGCAAATATTAAATCTTCTAGATTTGGTTTAAATGTCATTAATTTATTATATATTTGGGGGAAATATAAAAGGGCCGGAAAGAACCGCCCCTAATAATGATATTTGCCAACGTGTCAGCCAAACTTTTAGGGGCGACTATATGTACACTTTCGCCCCTATTTAGTTTTGGGTGCATTTTTGCTCACCACTTTAACCCTAGGTGTATGCTCACTTCCATCCTCAACACTTGACACGTGTCCATAGACATAACCATGGTTCTATAAATACAAAGCAAAAGTTAACTATGGTTATGCCTTTGGACATGTGTCAAGTATTGAGGATGGTGGTGATGGTACACCTGTGGTTAAAATGGTGAGCAAAAATGCTAGAGGCGCAACATTTAGGGGCATATAGGATATCCGCCACTCATGTATTTAGGGGCGGATTTAGCTTTATTTTCGCCCCTATTGGGACTTATAGAGGCAGTTGTAAGTGCCCATATTTCTCATTATTTTGGTAGTGATTCTACATCATAAATGGTACTTTTGAGAAGCAAATATAGCCATTAGCAGACAAAATGAAAATCTGTAAAAGTAACACAAGAAATTGAGATTATCTTTGTCGATTATTGTTTAAAGCTTACAAAACAACGTTAAGCTTAAGTTCTTGATTATCTATTATGCGTTGATACCATGGAGTACTTCTTCTGCTGCTTCAATCAAGTGGTTTAGACTGGTTTGATAGCATTGCTGACAAGCCTTTATCAGAGTTCCGGGATGTCAACCCGTAAACTGTTCTTTCTTTTCTGCATCTTTTTTTTTTTTTTTTTTTGGGATAAATCAAGCTATAAGAGTAGTTTACAATTGAATAGTAAATTCTCATTTAGCTTGAAATTGCATCTCTACGGATGTTTCAATACAGGTTTGGTAATGAAGAGCATGTTGTACATGTATATGGTGACCAAAGCATGGCAGAAGCTCTTCATGTTCTATGGAAAAGCCAAATTGGTGCAGTTGCTGTCACAGATAGGAAAAGTAAGAGGGTCATTGGTGGCATAAGGAACTGTGATATCTACCTTCTTCTAGAGAATCTACCTCGCAATATAAAGTAAGTTACATCCATTTTTTCGTTCTCACCTTCAATGTTTTCTTTTGTAACATACATTTTTCGTTTTATTTTTCTCTATTGTTTTTTTAATATAAGAGAGACAAGGAGGAGAGAGGAGGTCCCCAACTCCCTAAATTCAAACTGATTGCCGACTATCTCCAACTTACCATGTTGTGGAGTTCAGATAGAAAATTTTATCTCAAAAGTTTTATATGCAATGAGATACGCTACTTAAAATTTCCAATGTCAAACAGCCATTTATCCAATATGGTACTAACGAATTAATGAACAAATCCTAACTTCGCGTTTCTGTTCTCCCCTCTTCTTCTAGTTGACAAAGAAAAACAGAAAAGCTTCTAAAAAGAAAAGAGATAGGCATCTATAGGAGTTATTAGTTTCTCATGTCCACTTCAGTGTAGCATTTGATCTGCAAATTAGTTTCTCATGTCCACTTCATCGGTCACTGAAGCAAGCCATGAGAAACATGGCAGACACAAAAGGCAGTTTCAGCTTCTTGGTTGATGAATCAAATCAGGCCACGGGGGTGCTTACATTGAGAGATATGATCATCCACTTTGCCCCACCATGTATAGATTCAAGCATCCATGGTTGTGGGTTCTTTGAATCTGCTCTGGAGCAGACTGGTTGCCTTGTCAAAAACGGAACCATAATCTCTGATAATTGATTGATTTGGCAGGGTTCCTAATTTTAATCTAAACCCAATTAGTTTGCTCAAAAATTGGGAAAAAACCCAATATGCTAACTTAGGCTCTGTATTATTTCTTAGCCTTTGGACCATTGCGAGAGCTTATCAGTGAGTGTACTTTTAGACTGTACACTGTAACCAGGGACAGATCCATGAATTTTCTCTTCGGGGTCAACCTATAAAGCTCAGAATATTTTTTAGACAAATCGATAATGCACCATGTTATCATTAACCAATAAACAAAAATTCAACGACTAAAGTAAGCAACTATAAATTCATCACCATACTAAGAAAAATTACAAATATTGCAGATGACAATCAACAATGTAGTTTATTGAGAAATAAAATTATGTGAAAATCCCCAATAATTACTTAACAAGAAAAGTGACGAAAATTAACACAAAAACCAGGCTAGTCAAATACAATAACCAAAAAACAAAAACAAAACTAATTAACTAAGAAAAAACAATATTTATTACTTAATTAAAGCATACAAAATTTATTCAAACTAACCAAAATAAAAACTCAACAATATAACCAATCAAGAAAACTAAAGCCATACAACAATTATTATTAATTGCTTTTTTAAAAAATAACCATTATTAATTAATTAAAGCATAAGAAAAATAGGATAGGAATATTTGGGAGGATATGGCCACCACTGGTTCGTTAGGTTGGTGGCTGAAGATATAAATATTTTAATTCACACATGCCAAAACGAAGTTGTTCGGCTGGGTTTTTAATTTTTTTTTTTTTTTAAACCTGCACTCCCACAGCAGCGAAAGGTATAAGCATGAGTTACTTCTCTTTGAGGTAAAGAATCAAACAAGTGGTGAGCGACTGAACCAGAGATTTTCATGGCTGATGACGGCACAAGTCCCATTCGAAAGCTCTCTCCCTTCCGGTCATAACCCACTTGGTATTGGAGGCCATCTCTCCGGTGTTTGCAGATGCGATCGTCTGCAATTTCCGGCAGAATCACCATTGATGCCGGCGACTTCTCCGGTGGTTTCAGACGTCGGCTCCACTTGGGTAAGGCACTTCTCGACCTCCTCTTTCATTTTCTGGTGTTGCACGACGACATTGGGCGGCATAGTCGCCGTTCTAAACAACCCAGATCCGGCCAAAACCCTAGGCGGTTTGGCCGTGATCTGGCTGTGATGCCGGTAGGTTCTCCACCGGTTCTCACCTTTTCTGAGCTCTTGGGGGTGGGCTGATTCGATTGCTATAGGTATTGGGTCGAGTTGGGATGAAATTGCGTTGGCCGGAATTACTCAAGACACCCAAACCCTCGGCGGCGCATGTGGAGGGGCGTGGGCCAGGGTGTGGTGGTTGTTCTGCATTCCTACGCGATCCTCGTGTCGTCGTGAACGCGTACGTGTGCTTGGATTTTGATTCGGACGTCGTTTGGACCTCGAACCAGTGTACACCTATTATGCGTTGTTTGGGTTCGATGTGTTCGGACCGTTGGATTGAATCCAATCTCACGTATATCGTTCCTTGTATTTCTAGGACCATATAGGAATTGACGGATCGTGATTTGGAGTCCCGGATACTCCGGAATCACTAACCCTAGGGTTAGGTAAACTGTAATCGTCCGATCGTGCCATCGTGAGCGATCCGACCGTTCGATCGAGACCAAACTTTCAGGACATGTTGTTTAGGTCGTGTTGAACCTGTAGGAACTTTCATATGTAAGTTTGGAGGTCATGGGACCCACGGTCCCGGTTTGACCTATTCGGGTCGGTTTGACCAGGTTTGATTGAGGGTCTCCCGAGGTCGCCTTGCCACGTAGTTGACGTTGTTGGACTTCTAGGAATGTCCGGATCCATTTGGATGTCGTGTGCCCCGCTGGCCGAGGTTGACCAAAAAGGGATGTTTGACCGTCGGTTGACCGCGAGTCTTCCGGGGCGGTCCCACTGGTTGAAAGAGGTAGTTGACCTTAGAATTCTTCGTACGAACGTACGTGCACGTTAAGTCGGGATTTTTTGGGATTTGAGTTTAAGGTTCTTGTTCGGTTAACGGTACTAATCCAATCATCGTATCTATCGCTTTAGGTACTTTGACTCTGGTACGCAGCAGGCGGGACCCTTTAGGGTTATGCAGCGTAGGACCAACGGTGAGTGGACTTTGTTTTCAAACGAGCATGTTTTGAAAGATTGAATGAGATGCATGAACATGAGATTTAATAATTGTTTTAAATCTTGAATTTGATAATAGTTAAGTCTTTTTATGACTTTGGTTGAATTATATTAAAAGGATTTGCATTGAGGTTATGCATGATTTGGGTTTCCGAAATTTATGTGGGGCCCTGATGGCTATTTTATTATTATTTATACCTTTGAGTATTGAACGGGACATGGTGAATGCCCGGTGGTTTTCGTATTGATTTGGATTATATAATTGAGCTATCTTAAGCTTGGATTCGCTATATTATTTAAAATATGGATTTAATGAATTATTGTATATAAAGGGGAAGTTAATGGTTTTCGTTGGATATTATATTTAAAGATTTGTTATATTATGTTTTAAGTATATAATTGGGTTTAAGTGGACATTGGTATCGTCCGAGCGATTTCATACTCGGTTTTGGCTTATATATATAATTATTATTCGTAAATTATATATATATATATATATATATATATATATATATATACTTTGGATATTTGTATATATATATATTGATACATTTTGAATAATTGTTTTGAATCTTGGATTTGAAGATTCATAGTTTTAATGGAATTTATTTAATAATTACGTTTATGAACTTCGGGTTTTCGATTTAAGTATTGGAGCCTTCATGACTATATTTTATGATATGTATATTATTGCGACTTACGTTTTATTCGGTTTTGAATTGATATGCTTGACTTGAGCATTGATTGGGTTTTGAATATGGTTTTAAAGGAATATGACGTTTCATTGATTATGAATTTGATATGCGGTCGTTTGACCCTTGTGACTATTTTGATTATAGAATTATATGTTTGGGCGGTGATGTCCTACTTGATTATATATATGTGTTTATATATTGGATATTGGATTAACGGACTTGTATGTGTCCGGTGATGCGATGTTTTGGGTTGGGTACATTCTGATTGATTATATATATATATATATATATATATATATTTTATCGCGTGGCGATTGATGTGTGTGCGGGTAGCACCTTGTATTGTACCTCCCCCTGTTCTTGATACGGTTACTATGATAGCGGAATACTCACGGACGTGGTCCGGATACCCGGTGCACTGCCTAACGGGGTGTGACTGTAGACCCTTAACGGGGTAGTCTGCGCGCAGGACTGGTCACGAACGTATAGGTATTGAGGACTCTGCCATACGTGCCGCGAGTGGAGTCCTGTTTGGACCGCTCAACCCTGGGCACTGGACCGTTGTGATTGTGTTTGGTGTCTAGTCAAGCAATCCCCTGTTGGATTGTTTTTCCCCTGGTACTTGTTTGGTGTTGAGGTTATATTATACCTATACGCGTGTGTTAATACCTTCGTATTCTTATTTTCTTTTAGTGAGGATCTCTCCTTGCTTGTCGTGCTTGTGAGCACGTGGTTGTGAGTTTGGGGAAGATTGGGAAACTATATACTTGCTTTGACTTCAGTACTTGATTGGATTTCAGTACTTGTTATGTTTTACTTATTGGATTGTAAATCCGGATTTTGTATATTTATATAAATGCTTTGAACTACGATTGTTTTCTATATCATTGTCGAGTTTAGTTTTCTTGGCATGAGTGAGATCCTTGGCATTTGAAATGTTGTTTTGGTTTATGGAGTTTTATTATACTTTCATACTCACTTTTATCAAGTTATTTTTGTTTATGTTTTTGCATACCTACATGGGTTTGATTTGAGAGGTTATGCCTCAAAAAAGGTTAAAGGTTGATTTGCTCGGAATACGGTTTTGAGCCGGTATGTTTTCACATATTTGAGCCGGTAGCACCTAATGCTCTGATAATATTTGGATCGGGTCCTGCCAACTTGGTATCAGAGCATTAGGTTCAATTTCCTTCGAACTTCGCTTTCATTGTGCACTTTGTTTGCGATTGGTTTCCGTGTTGTCGTGTTTTTTTCTTCTTCAAATGCCTCCGAGACGTTGTAGGCGGAGAATTCTTTTCCCGAGACTAGGAGAGTCTATTTTCATCCACCTACCATTGAACAAACGAGCGTGAGTGAGCAGGAGCTAGGTCAAGTGCTTGACCAGTTCATTTGATCAATGTTACGGCGTTATGTGGGAGACGTAACCCTGAAGTTACCAATGTTAAGAGAATTAAAGAATTTGGGAGTTCATGACTATGTGAGCGGTGCTGACCCGGCTGAGGCTGGGAGCTGGCTCATTGATTGGAAAATGGTGTTGATGTCATGAGGCACCCTGACGGTGTTCTAGGTTGCTTTGCGTGCCTTTGTTTTTGAAGGGGATTGGAGGTTGAGAAGTTAACAAAATTTCGCTAAGTTGGGATGTTACACTTGTGTGGCATCCATGGAGATTAATTGATCGTGGGTATCTTAAGTCCGAGGACCCAGGCAGCCTTGGAGTCGGCTCAAGCTGGTAAAGAGAGTTGAAGCGTTTAAGTAGCTGAGTGCTTGTAGGTTCCTTGTTTGCGGTGTTGTGCTGACCCTAAGGCAATTTGTTGGAAGTGGAAGAATTGTGATCGAAACCTAATGAGTTGAACCATGAGTTAACTGGCAAGTGATTCTGCAGTTGACTTACGGGGAATGTTTAGATGGTCGGGGTTTGCCTGACGAAACATTTGTTATGGGAACAAGTTTCCTAGCGACTGAGTGTGGTTGTCGTGGTACATGTGGTTAGTTTGGAAAACGTAAAACAGTTGTGTGACTCGACTGAGTTTCGTGAGTGGGACAGTTGGAGTTGTGTATTTAGTTAAATCGAAGTAACGCATAACTATTTGTACGGTTTGGTTGAAGGATGAATGTTTGTGGTTGGATATTCAAGGTTTGGTCGTTGCCATTGTCTTTCCAACCATGAGAGTTTTGGCTGAAGCTGGTGGAGTGGCACATAGGTTTTGTGTTGATGCTAGTGCATGAAGGTGTCTAAGAGATACGACTGACTTTGATGGATCTGGTTGGGGTTCATCAGAGAAAGGAGATCCTAGTTCTGGTTCTGCTGGTAGTGGTGTTCAATCGACTTTCCGTAAAAGAGGTGGAAAGGATTAAAGGGGTCAACCAAGGCGTTTGACGACTAAGGCGCGGGTGTTTCCTATGACTCAACAGGAGGCACAAGCTACACCCGATGTCGTCTATGGTATGTCACCTCTCTTCGTTTCTTTGTTGTCTTACACGTGTTTCGTTAGATCCTGGAGTCATACTTGTTGAGAACATTGAATCTTAGGATTTGAAAATTTTGTTCAGGTTTTCATATTAAAAATTAAGAAATTAAACTGGTTAACCTTGGAAGTAGGTTGCCGTCAAGGTGGAAGTGTGGTTTGGTTGGAGATGTTACCAAGGTGTTAGACTTGAAGGGTACCGTGTTGGTGTACCGAAGTAGTCGTGGAATTTCGAGGACGAAATTCTTATAAGGTGGGTAGGTTGTAACGTCCCGAACCCACTTTTGGAAATTAAATAAATAAAATGAATTAATTAATTGCCTAATTAACTTGGATAATTAAAAATGAAATTAATGGAATTAAATAAGGAATTTTGGATTTAAATAATACTCGAGATCAAAGAATTTTGACTTCTTATTCCAACAAACTCTGTCACCATCATTTTCACCTCTACCTTGCCCTTTTTTCAAGCCCAATTTTTAATTAATAACTTCAACCAATTGTAGCACTTCTTCTCCGGTTAATGGCTTTGCAGACGTGTCATATTCAGGTTTCCCATTAAAAGCTGCACGTTGCCTCCGATATGGATGATATGTTGGTAACCACTTTCTATGCCCGATGTAACAGATTTTGTGGTCATTTTTCATCCTGTGACTAGGTGTATCATCGCCGCATATTGACAAGCTTTATATCCTTTAACGACACAACCAGATAAGTTTACATAGGCGGGAAAATCATTAATTGTCCACAGTAATGCAGCTCTGAGTGTAAAGTATTCTCCTATGTGTGCATCATACCCTCCTCTAATCCCATCCCACAAAGATTTTAAATCATCAAACAAAGGCTCTAAGTAGATGTCTATATCATTTTCGGGTTGTTTAGCACCGAAAATCAATAAGGTCAACATCATGAACTTTTGTTTCATGCATAGCCATGATGGGAGATTATATGACTCTAAAATAACTGGCCAGCAACTGTATCTGCGACTTAGAGAACTGTGGGAATTGAATCCATCATATGAGAGACCGAGTTTCCAAGACGGAGAATTCGCCGGATGAGACATCTGACCATCAATTGATTTTCTATCAGCGTGCCAAGTCAAACTCTTAGCTGTCTTACTTGATTGAAACATCCTTTTAAACCTTGGAATTGAAGGGAGAAAGCAAAATGTTTAAGTTACAAGTATAAGACTTAGAGCGAAATCTGAAAATTTTAGGTCAAGAGCAAAATTTTTAGAAAACGCGCTTCTTTAAACATTGACGAACAAAATTAAAACCGTCGTTAAAAGTATTACAATTATACAACCGTAATTATATTTTCTAGTGCCATTGTTTTCATTTTCTGCGGTGGTATTTAATAAAGATCGACGTCTATTTCAAATTAAAATATGGTGAAAACACATTAAACGACGGTGCTTATATGACATACCTCGTGGTAAATATGTTTCACGGCATGAAAACCATCACTGACGTCTTAAAAACTAAATTATATATGTGGGGTTTAGTTTTGCCGGGATTCGAACGGGTGTGCACAAGGGTGGAATTGACAGAAAATAAGACAAAACCGGCATCGTTTCAATAAACCCTAAACCCTAAATTATATAAATATACTAGAATGATAAAAGCAATATTTAATATATTTGAATTTATCACCACCAATGGATGACACAAGCCATATGATTATGTTATGAAACTATAAGTGATGTTGTGCTTTATCAATAATTTTTTTTTGTTTTGGTGGTCATTTTTAATTTTTATAACACATATTACATTTTCGAAAGCTTTAAGGGGAAGAAAATATCTCAATGAGTGCATAGGAGTTTTCGGTGTATTTTTGGAAATTTTTTAAATTTATTATGAATATTATGAATTAAATTCAATAAAAAAAATTTCTTATAAACAACAACCACGTCAGTGTTGTGTCCTAACCGCCATTTTATATATTTACAACAGTGTTATTTATCTATATATCGTCATTGTAATATCGTAAGACATCTGTAGGTACTCACATATGGCCATTGTTTATCAAGTACAACGGCGTCTTCTATGTATTGACCGACGTTGTAGTCCTCTTAGACGTCACCTAGTATGTAGAAGTTAAAATGTCGTTTCTTATATATGTTTCGTCGTTTTTGTGTTTAAAGAGGTCCGTAAGTAGGTGACTACTGCCATTGTTTAGATCTTACAACGCCGTAATCATTTTAAGATGTTTATAGGTACATAAAACAGAGGTTGTTTTAGTTTACAACGTCAGTTATACTTAATTTATCGATGTTGTAATATTTTAAGACGTCTGTAGCTCTCCACCACTGACGTTGTTTGAATTATTAATTTACTTTAGAATTATACTGCAGACGTCGTTTTTTATATACACCGTCGTGTTTTAATTATATATATGCAATTTTAAATATTTACCTTTGCTTGTTTGTTTTCAACGTTCATAAGACGACGGTGTTTGCAATAATTCTGTCTTTGGAACTATCATCAGACGTCGATTTAGGGAATTACTTTAGTGTTCAAAAAATGAAAACCAATTTTTAATTCACAACAAAAAAAAAACATGTACATTATACCATAAATATGTACAAAAACTTGTCTAATTGTAACAAAAATATATACATTACAAAGAAATATATATAATAGGATAAATGTTTGAAAAACTCCTCTACTCCATATGAAGGCAAACAAAATCTGCCCATTCTTTCCTCACTTCATCAATGGCTTCTTATGTGTATGGTCCTTGATCTTTTCCCTTCTCAAACTACAATCAATAAACAATGATTATTTAGACTGTAGAAATACACATAAATTCAATCTTCGATGTCCACAGCAGCTGTCGTCAGATTCTGTTGAGCGTTGTCGATAGGCAATGTTGATCTCTGTCAAAGCCTCTCGAGCGCTGTCGACAGGGGCTATCAAGCAGTGTCGACAGAGCGCCTAAAAAAACGTCGTGGTATAGTAATACAAACAACGGTACTTCAATTTACCGTCGTCGTGAGGTACAAGAAGCACTGAAATTAAATCTAAAACTTTTCCATTTACCTTCTTCAATTCAGTATGCCCGAAGTGTCTCTAGCAACAAATCATGCCAAGCCCTGGGTTTTCCTTCGATCATTTTCTCGAGAATACCCTTGATTACTTTGTTGCTTGCCTCGGCCTGGCCATTGGACTGAGGATAGTAGGGGGTCGAATGGATGAGCTTGATTCCTAACCTCTCGGTATACTCTTGGGTCGCGTCCGAGATAAATACAAGGTCGTTATCCACCATGATAGTTTATGGGATCCCGAATCTAAGAACGATATGGCTCTCAAAGAACTCAACTACCTGGGTTTCTAGAAATTGATCTATAAAACTTTGCCTCGACCCATTTAGTGAAGTAGTTAGTGGCCACCAGGATCCAAGCATGTTGGTTAGATGCGGGTGGTTGGATCTTGCCAATAATACTCGTGCGTCCCCTAAAATCAATCTAAGTGTGCTTAGTTCTTCAAGTTAATCATAAAAACCCATTAAGTTTGAAGAGAATGTGAACATCACAAGAACCCTAATATCATGGTGTTGACATTAGGCATTCAAGGAACCAATTCACATGGATGATTCTTACTTCCATTAGTTGCTTAGGAAAACATGAAGGTACATATAATCCCAACAATCTCAAGAAAGTATGCTTTCAAAGTTGATCAATCAAAGAAAAATATACATCAAGGATAGATTATTATAGTGAAGAGGAATTCATCATTTGTTGTCAAGAAACCAATTCACATGATGCTCACTTAGAAAGGATTCAATCATTTGTTGCTAATTAGAAATTATGTTCTTGGGTATCTTACACAACTTCTCTACTTTAGCTAGATGCATACAACCTAAGGTGATGAATCAAAGGAAGCAAACACATAGCATATAATTAATTTAGTGAAAAGGAATTCATCAACAACATCTAGAAATCAAATAACTCAAGCATCAAAACAATAGAGTAATCATGGTTAGGGCTTCAACCTAAACCCTAGAAAAATAAAAAGTTACATTGAAACTAAGAAAATACAATAAAGAAATAAAATTAAAGAAACTAAAAACAAGGAGGAGAAAGAGAATTGCATCTTCAACCCCTTGGATCCTTGCCTCAAGGCTCCCCAAGGTTCTCTCCAATCATCATGTCATTCTCCCCTCTCTTTGGTTGCTCCTTGCTCTCCTCCTTCTCCACAAAATTCAGAAATTGCAAAGTGTGGAGAATGAGTCTTCCTAGCTGCCTTATCTTCTTTTTCTCTTCCAACTCATTACTTCATAGGATACTTCACCTTTTACCCAAAGTCTTTGACACATGCTCCACTTGTCTTCACTTTCATCATTTCATTTTGGTTTTAATACACAAAGAGAGATTTTACTTTATTACCAATCACAAATCAATTATCTACAGTGTAACTAATTGTTACCAATATTGAATGCGCTCATTTTGGTAAAAGAGTACAACTTCATTTGGGACATTAGAACAATGTTGAATGCGCTCATGTTGCCTCATTAAAACTTTGCTAGGAAAAACCCAGTGGGAAAAATCCTAGTCAAAAGAAAAAAAGTACAACGTGTATATGTCTTGTGTTAGAGGACTCTTGAATGCTCCCCGTGATGAAGCACCTATTGCACTAAGATATGGTACTTCTGGGCCATCATTTCATCATCCCCTTTTGGACGATACATATCTTTCTTAGTGTCAAGTGACCGAACGACCATTGGGGTGCTAAGTGGATGAGCCTTGTCCATGAGAAATCACTTCAATACTTTTTTAGTATAATTTGATTGATGAACCAAAATCCCACTAGCACTATGCTCAATCTTCAAACCGAGACAATACTTTGTCTTCCCAAGGTCTTTCATCTTGAATTCGTGTTTAAGATAATCGGCAGTCTTTTGGAGCTCTTCAGGAGTTTCGACTATACTGCCACTATCGCAAATCCAGACTTTGATTTCTCAATAAACACAAATAGGGAAATAGGATCATTTGTGTATCCTTCCTTAAGTAAATACTTACTGACGCGATTGTACCACATTCACCTAGATTGCTTTAGTCCATACAATGATCATCCCAATTTAATTGAGAACATGCCTCTTGGTTTATTGGTGGCTGTTTCAGGTAGCTCAACTCCTTCTGGGACTTTCATGTATATATCTATATCCAGTTCTCCATACATATATGCAGTATTGACATCCATAAGTCTCATGTCAAGTTTTTCTGAAACCGCCAAACTTATTAAGTAACGGAACGTAATTGTGTCCATTACGGGAGAGTATGTCTCCTCATAATCAATCTCAGGCCTTTGTGAAAAACCTTGCACAACGAGTCGCGCTTTATACCTTGTGATCTCATTTTTCTCATTGCCCGTTCTAGTAAACACACACTTGTAACCTATAGGGTTCACAATGGGTGGAGTTAGAGCAACAGGTCCAATAACATTCATTTTTTTTTTCAAAGAATTTAATTCTGCCTAGCCCAAAAGAAGCATTCATCAACGGAGCGAGGCTCAATATTATCATCTTTTATGATCTCAGTAACCACAGAGAATGAAAATATATCATCGATGATCATCTCATTTCTATTCCACAATTCATTAGTCGATGCATAATTTATGGAGATTTCTTGACTTTCACGTACCACTGCCACATCAGGGGCATTTGTTTCCCCGAGTATATTTTCCTTTTCAGGAATTACTTGTGCCTCTTCAGGCCATTTGAATCATGAATTGTGGGTTCTCCATTCATTTAATTGGATTCATTCTGGCCATCGACTTCCTCTTTCGAGGAACTGAATCCATTGAACCTAGTGCCCTGCCACACTTCTGGCGTGCATTTGCAGCTGGGATATGTGATATTGTCACTTTTGTTGCAATCGACCCTTGATTTTCAAGGCTCCAGAGCACTATCCCGGTTACTATTCCATCCACCCCATATATCATACAACCTTCGCGATCTAGCGAGGCGTTGGAGCATCATCCAAATGCACCGACTGTCGTTTCCAACACCACCATCAACGTCCTTGTAGCTCATGTCGTGAACCTGATAGCTGAGAACTGTTCCTCTCTCGGCCACAATCGCTTTGAGTGAAGTCAGATCAAATAGGCGCAATATACACATACATCCATCCATTCACATCATCATCAATTGCACGTTAATCCGTGCGAGCATGCCCACACACAACCCATCCACCAAGTAGGACGACCTGTGTTGGCGCATATCTCCTCGGCCCGCTACAGTATGCCATAAGATTTGCGCAGCCAACATTTATTGGATATCCAATCTCAGGAGCGACCTTGTCCATACTTGATTAGGAGGAAATCAGCTACAAGGTCCCATCCCTTATGTAACTTTTCACAAACATGGTCTCTCTAACATCTCTTGAACTGTTTTAAAACAACCTTGAAAGTGGGATACCAAAATCCTTTCGAAATCTATGCACCTTAGAAACATTAGATTTCGCATCAAACGAACTTTCCGAAAAGCTTTAAGATGCCGTAGAAAAACTTTCGTGTGCGAAGGATAGCCTTAAGCACTTGGACTTAAGCAATAACCCATTTAGGGGGTCATTTCTTGATGATCTTACCACATTTTTATCCCTGAAAGGTTTAAACATGGAGGGTTCCAATATGCGTGGGTCACTCCAAGAACACTAGGGCAACTTTCCGAGCTACCATTATTGAGCTTAGCTTCCAACCTGTTGAGTGGATCATTGCCACATTTTACAGGGGTCTTTGGTCGTTGAGAGTTTTAATTCTTTGAATAATCAACTAAACAGATCTCTACCGCAGAGTGTAGGGCAACTTGGCAACTTTAAGCCTTGACGTTTTGGACTTTCTAGGAATTCTTTGAGTGGTGTCACAACAAAATCGCATTTCTTGAACCTCCCTCGTATACAGTCTTTCGATATTTCTTATTGTCCTTCTTTGTCCTTCAACTTCAGCTCAGATTGGAACCCACCGTTTCAACTTGATACATTAATTATGACCTCTTGCCGGGGTGGCCCAACTTTTACCAAATGGATTCATAGGCAAAGAAAACTTACTGATCTTCAGATGTCCAATGCTGGGATATCTGACTCAATACCAAATATGTTTTGGGATCTATCTTCCAGCTTAGTCGAGTTAAATCTCTCTATGAACCAAATCCATGGGAATCTCCCAAATCTGTCCTCAGAAAACAGCTCCTATGTTATCATTGACTTGAGTTCTAATCACTTGTCTGGTCCACTCCCATCATTCCCTTCAAGAGTAAACATTGTGTTTCTCTCCAAGAACATCTTTCTGGAACCCTATCTTCCTTTTGTGCAACACAGGCTCCAGATTTGCATGTTCTCGACCCTTCTGAGAAGAACCTACTATCAGGAAAAGTTCCTACTTGTTGGGTGCGATTTCAAGGATTGTTGTCACTCAATTTGGCAACAATTTATCTGGAAAGTTACCAAGCTCATTAGGCTATTTGACCAAAATTATATGGTTACGTTACATGATAACAGCTGAAACAAATGAAAGTGATATTCATAGCACCAAAAGAGACAATGATGGCCTCATAAACTTGGGATTTTATGCAAGTATAGTGCTGGGCTTCCTCATGGGATTTTGGAGTGTCTGCGGGACTTTACCGCGTAAGAGTTCTTGGAGATATGCCTACTTCAAATTCCTGACAGATACAAAACAAAAGACTGGATTTATGTTACAAGAGCACTGTAGAAGGCAAAAAATGCAGAGGAGACTTCAAAGATAAATGGTACAATTTATAATATCTCTTAACGGCTTATCTATTTTTGCTTAAGAATGTTGCACAAGAAAATGCACGCCTCCTCTACACTTGCATAGCAGTTTGAAAATTGTGTTTTGACCCCTGTCCAGCTATGATCATAGAAGCTGCCGGCTTTCGGGGGAAGAAGCTTTCTCCAGAACTTCAAGGACTAATGTGGGAGGTTTTTTCCAGACAAAAAAAATGTGGGAGGTTTTTGTTATCTTTTTCAAAAGTATGACGCTTGTTTGTGGTAATAAATTCAATGCAGTTGATGCCATTTTCCATGCAGTATTCTCAAAATATGAGGTTCATATCCTCATAATATTTCATGCAACTCCTCTGATGAGAAGCTATATGCTAAAGTCCTTGTTTTTCAAACTTTGTCCTGACAAATTGTTGTCTCAGGAAAACTGAAAGCGGAAAAGTTTAACCACTAATTTCAATAACTTGGACTAATTTTGTTTGATGGGAATTCGGATAGAAGAATTAAACGGGATATAAAATTCAATTATATTATTAATGCTGGCACTGATAAAATCATGAAAGCATTTTTGAAATCATAGTGTTACTTAATACAGGGAGGTTAAATAAATGCTACCACAGTGCGCAGCTATGGAGAAATAAAGCAGTTCCACAGTTCAGTCTACTAAGAAAAGAGAAGATTTCCTTGAATTACTTTATAGCAACCATGTGCTTCCGTACGTGTCCGTCCTCCAATTTGTTCAATAAAAAACAAGATGTCATGAGCTGCATGCCAACATCTTCTTACATTGAAGCTTGTTTTCTAACTCAGCTTTGCTTTTTCTTTTTTCCTTTTTCCCTTTTTCCGGTTTGCCATCATTCTTGGGTTTTTTTTGGTTACCTTTCTCAAGCCGCATGGGGGCTGCTACTTCCTCCTTCCTGCCCGCTATTTCCTGCTCAGCTTGTTTTTTAACTCCAGCTTTGCTTTTTCTTTTTTCCTTTTTCCCTTTTTCCGGTTTGCCATCATTCTTGGGGTTTTTCCGGTTACCTTTCTCAAGCTGCATGGGGGCTGCTACTTCCTCCTTCCTGCCCGCTATTTCCTGCTTGGCTTCTTTCTACAAAAGCAAAACCCAATTATATTATGAGAAACTAGACCCAAAGGCTAATAACCAATTCAGTCTCTTGATTCATGGACATTAATTAAATAAACAGAATTCATGTAACACCATATTTCTTTCACCTCTGCAATTCTCAACCCGGTGGTTCCTTCTTCTTCTTCCTTTTGTACGTGTCCATAATCCCCGCACTCCCTGAGTCATAATAATAAAAAACCATATATAAGGGTATTGTTACATACAAAATGTAACAGAATCCCATAGTACAAATTTAAGTTATTGATGAAGGAACCTTATGGCGTGAAGCAGTAATCAAGCCAAAAACAAGGATCATTCTTGGGTTTTTCCTGGTTGGCTTTCCCATGCTGCATGGGGTCTACTTCCTCCTTCATGCCCGCCATTTCCTGCTTGGCTTCTTTCTACAAAAGCAAAACTCAACTATATTACGAGAAACTAGACCCAAATGCTAATAAAAACACTTAATAGACACGCAAACAATCCAGTCTCTTGATTCATGGACATTAAATAAATAAAAAGATTTCATGTAAACACCATATTTCTTTCACCTGTGCAGTTCTCAACTGAATGGTTTCTTCTTCTTGTTTTGGCTGCTTCATGCCAGTCACACACTCCCTTTGTACGGGTTCGTAATCCCCACAGTCACTGAGTCATAATAATCAAAAACCATATATATAAGAGCATTGTTACATACAAAATGTAACAGAATCCCAAATTTAAGTTATTGATGAAAACACAAGATACGCGAAGGAAGCTTACGGCGTGAAGCAATAGTCAAGCCAGAACCAATTATCGGCCTTCATATCCAGAGGAAAAACAGTTGAATGTAAGGTCTTGATCATATGTCCTCCTTCTCCAACAACAATTTCAAACATGGTGATGCATACATATTGAACATCCAGAACTTCTTCGCAACGGCAAGTCTTGACATGAAAAAACTCATGGTTCCCCAAATGAACCAAATAATCTGAAAAAACGTCACAAAATGGCAATGGGGGATGCAGAGACTCTAGGGAACACAATACCAACAGTTTGCTTAGTGAATATGTAGTATCACCGTCATCACCTTCATCCACACTAAAGGATAATGCTAAAATCAAGTTATACGCATACATATGCATGGCATAGATAGTGTCGCGTACAACCACAGCCCTCCCACTGAAAGGGGCGTGATTACGAGTACCGAGTTTCACTTTATGCCATTCCTTTCCCTTTCTAGTCTCGTGAAAAGCAACAATATCAAAATCCTTGGACTTGTAACCCAATGAAAACAAAATTACCCCATCACAAACAGCATAACCCTGTATGTCCATACGATTGCCATCGAAAAATGGAAAAGGAGGCATTGACACCCAAGTCTTCTCATCAGGATCATACTTCTCAAAGCTTAGTTTTGGAAATGGATGCAAGCACGATGGAGATGAAATATAGTAAATCTTTTCATAGGCAGAAAACACAAATCCATTTGGCTTAAATGATTTGGGCTGAGGAATGGTTGACCGATGCAACAACCTAGTCTCCACGTCAAATATATGACCACACGGTGACTTAGCGGAGGAGGCATCTAAACCTTTAGACTGATCCTCAGGTAGGAATATGAATAAGTTGGAGCGGCTGAAGATTCTTGCAGTCCGGATAAAACACCCATCAGAAAACGTGGCTAGAGGTTTAAGTGGTGGCGGTTTGACACCTTCTCTGCCCATATCTTCTCCTTTGAATTTAACTTCATAAATTGCATTTTTGCATTTTCCCTTGGAAAAAGAGCCCACTAGAAACACTGATCTATCTTCCCCCTTGCATATAGAACAAGAACAAGTCATTGATGCGTGCTCCCCCTCCATGGGCATGCTGGACAGAGAAGAGAGGCATATAGGGCAAATCATTGATGCATGCCACTCCATGGGCACGCCGCACTCCACGGGCACGCAGTAAAAAAAAGAGAGGCATATAGGACAATTCACTGATGCTTTCTCCCTATCTATGGGCATGCTGTAATGAGAAGAGAGGCATATAGAACAAGTCAAGTTAATCTTTACAAACACCAACCTACAAAACCTACCCAGAGAGAATTGATGAATGAAGCACGGTCAAAGCTACACCATCTACTTCAGTAAACATATAAATATATATATAAAGAGTATTGATACATGATAATTTCAGTTCACAAAATACATAAATGAGCAGAATTGCAAAATATAACATCAGATTCCTTGGAAAATAACACAATTCGCAAATAGAGATAACCTGTAGCATCATCAAGATAGCAGAACATAAACACGGAGAGAGAATTTCTCTAGTACAGTAGAAGAAGCCGGTTATTTTTTCAAGCAAGAATCTTTGAATAATTAAACATGCAAAATTCTCCGAGAAACTAAACAAACAGAAAATTGATTAAATTTTTTGAAAAGAAACAACAATGCGAATCGAGAAAGCCATGCTCTGACCTCGGGTAAGGATTAACGGCCTCATACACCGCTGAATCTGGAATCATCCTCGTTTCGGGTTGACTGGGATTAGCACTACTGACCATTAGTAAGCGAAGCTCCTCGGCCAGGTGGGTTAGAGATTCCTCCATCCCCGATATCATCTTGTCCTGGATCTTCATTGATTTCGTCAAATCGACCAGGTCGGTTACAGATTTCTCCATGTCCCTTATCTTGTGGCGTGAAACCATCATCATGTCTTGACCCGAGGTGAGCTCACCGGAGGCGGACGGTGGAGATATATTCCAATCCCCCATGATCTATAGGGCCTTTCGCTATTGGAATGCTAAATTGAGGCAAAGGGAATTTAGGGTTTTGGGATGGCGAGAGACGGGAGTTTTATTACGAAAATTCTGTGGTAGATTTGTGGCACCGGTGCAGCCAATTTTTCATTTTAAAAAGGGTATTTCGCCCAATTGCCCTAAATTTGTACATAACTAATCAAAAAAAAAAAAACTATCAATTTACCCAATACTTTTTTTGAGTAAATTAAATATTCAAATTAAATTTTATTCTCAATGTTCCCTTACCGTCAAAATTCCCACATTTTATCCATGAATCAGTCAAGTTGACTCACGTTGACTCTTTTTGAGGTTATTATGGTTACTCCCCTTCTGGATTGAATTACCCAGTATTAATTACCTAACTTCTCACACTTCTCATATCGCGCAATTGAGCTACAGTTGGAGAGGGATGAAATAGAGGGTGACATTCCACGCAATTAGAGGGAATCTAAAAGCTTTTTCATAAAGCTTCTTTTGGCTCTGGTGATTCGACGCAACATGGCTGTGGATGTCTTGCCTCTGCAGGTGTGGAACAAAAGGCCTCCTCCCAAGTACAATAAGTCATCGTTTTTTCCATTTTGAAATTGTTTAAGCTTGTGTGCTCCTTGGTGTGTCAGTTCTTTTTACCTTTTCTGATGTTGCCTGAGATGCTTTTCTGAAATATGAATTACATGTGGTTCGGAAGCATGTGTATTGTTTTGTCTGCATAATTGTCGGTGGATCTGAGCCAATTTCAAGTTTAGAATGATAAATGTGCAATAAATATATGTTGGTGTGATAAAATGGTGGTTTTTATTTTATTTTATTTTGTTTTTTTTAGGGGATCCATATTTATTCACCCTATAAATTCACTATGGAGGTTAAATTACAGAGGGGAAGTATGTTCGGAGTAAGGTTACATGAGCAGACAAAGTTTGTTTGTTATTTCTACACTCTGCTATCTTCTTCACATTCACAGTATGAATTTGGATTTTGCTTCTTATCTTAGTTTTGTTGTAATAAATAATCATGTATTATTTTGTTAAAAAAATATAAAAGCTGCAGGACTTCACTGTATGGAAGTCTTAGGCAAATGTCAAGGAAGTCTTGCATCATGGAATTGTGAAGCTTGTGATGGTGGACCCGTCAAGTGGGAGGGCTGTCTTTGATTTTCTGCTGTCTCACTTCTTCCAATTCTTTAAGGAGATCTTAGCTAATGTAATAAAGAAAAGAAGATAGCATTTCAGTGGTGCAACCAACAAAGAAAGTGGTCAGCGGCAAGGAAATAACTAGGGGTGTAAATTGGATTGGAAAATCCGATTCCGACCGATTCCGGTCCGAAACTTTCCAAAAATATCCGACTCCGATAAGTCCGATATCCGAAAATACCGAAATCCGAATTTTCCGATAAAATTCGGATCGGAATCGGACTGCCTCTGGAAATTCCGAATTTCCGATCCGAAAAGTTCGAAATTATCCGAACTAATTCCGATCCTATTTTTCCGATTATTTCCGAAATATTCCGATTTTATAATAATATTTTATAATTCTAATTATAATTGCATTGTTTTTTGTTTATAGGTCCTACATATGTTTCATTTCAGTACTCATCATATACAAGATTTCATATGTGCATATATGCTAAACATAGAAATTGGCAATATATATATATATGTTTTGCCAATGCTTGTTTGAATATAAGAAAAAGGTATATGTGCTTGTTGTATCCAAATGTACTACATATATGGTAAATATATGGAGTATAATACTATTTCATTCATAGTAATTGTTTAACTAGTTGAAGCTAAAATGAATCGTATTACCAAATGAAGACTAGCTACCAGCAAAAATGTTGTTTCTCTTAAAGGTTAGTAAGTTTAAGAACCCTAACAAAACTACAATAATGACATGTTGGACAAGGTTTGTATAATATTTTTTTTTTGTAAAGTCCTAATTGGATTTTATTTTTCTTATTGTTTTAGTTATTAATTAGAAATCAACTTTATGCATGAAACATCACATATATAAAAAGAGTTTATGTCATTAATATAACAAAAGTGCATATGTATGGTAATTATATACAAACATACCATATAACCAAAATGCATATGTGTGTGTTACCTATGAATGATGATATGAGTATAAAACTTTAAACTATATTTTTGGCAAATATGCTTGTTTGAATATAACAAAAATGAATATGAGTGCTTGTTATATCCAAATATAGGGAGTATAATACTACTTCATTTGTATTCTATGTATGTGTGTATTTTTTGAACTTTTAAACTATCTTCATTTAAACATTAAATTATATCAAATCAATTTTATACATGAAACACCACATATAAAATAAGTATATTCAATGGGCTTGACAATTGTAGTTTTTCAATTGTCTAGAGCAAAACTAACACTTTTGTTAAGAATGAACAAATATCCATATCAAAAACTATTTTTCTATTAATTTGTCATTAACAAATACCATGTGAAATACTTTCATTTTGTTTTGAATGTATGTGTATATCTTTTTTTGTTACAATATATGTGTATGCATAAAACATTTCCCAACCCAAGTTATATTTATACAAACCAATATTAAACATACATTTAATTATATGAGACAAAAACTACCTCTCCCTATATTAATTAAGCATACATATAATTATAAGTAATATAATATATATATATATATGTAATATGAAGTAATTAATTAAGCATACATAATATATATATAATATAGAAAGTAAAAAACAAAAATAGTATATCTCCCTTTCTCTCTCTCTATCACATCACCCTTTCTTTTTCTTTTTCCTTCTCCTTCTTCCTCTCACCGTCAATCTCCAGCTCTCCCTCTTTTTTGTCTTTTTTTCTTCTTCTTCTTCTTCCTATCCATCTATCTCTCAATATATCCTTCTCTTTTTCCCCTTCTTCTTCTTATTCTTCCTCTTCGTCAGTCTCAGTCTCTCCCTTTGTCTTTTTTTTTTTTTTGCCTTCTTCTTCTTCCTCTCTCTGTCTCTCTTTTTCTTATTTTTTCCCTTCTTCTTATTCTTTCCATCTATCTCTTATGCTGGTGGTTATGCTAGTCTGATTGGGTGGTGGTAGTTTGATTGGATATGGGTGGTATTGATGTTGGGATTGATTGGGTGTTGCAGTGATGTTGTGGCTTTTGGAGTTTTTTGCAAGTGTTGGCAGTCCCACATCGACTGCAAACATAACCTCAACTATTTTTTGCTCTATAAATATCTTCACATCAGCAAAATTTTACAAAGACATAAGGCTAGCCTACTATGTGGGGCTTGGAATGTCAAAATCGTTTTTGGCTTCTTTTTATTTCTCCAATTTGGGGTTTTAACAAAATCCACAATTCAAATTTTCGCTAAATACGTAGTTAAGCATATAAAATCATTGATACTAATGTTTTCCGAAAATTTCCGATTTTTCCGAAATATCCGAATTTTTGGAATCGGAAGAAGATTTGAAATTCCGAAAAATTTCGGATTGGAATCGGAAGTTATATTGAATTCCGAAAATTTTCGGATTGGAATTCGGATTCCTGGTTTCCGATTCGTTCCGGCCGATTTACACCCCTAGAAATAACAAATGGTTTAAATGGCATTAAACAATTGTTGTCTAAATGAAGATGAATTGCAGCTGCCAGGACTAGAATGAAAAACAAAGGAAGATAATTCATGGTTGGCTTGACGGCAAAGTGGAGAGGTTGTTTATTCAAGGCATGTTGCAAGTACTGCTACAAAAATCGCAATAGACGACGGGAATCCACTGTCGTGTAACCGATTTTTCAACTGTCGTGAAATTGACCGACATCTTTTCATCCATCAAACCACGATGGTAAATCCCCCACTTTGTTAACACATACAACGTCATCTCCAAATAAAACCCAACGTCTATTTATTGAAAATGAGCCAAAAAAACAACAACTTGGATAAGTTTAGATGACACTTTTCGAAAATCCACGCCGTTTAGAGAAGAAAAAATGACGCAATTTATCACAATACCGCCGTAACACTGAGTAACCACGACACACCCTATTAACTTACCGCCGTGCCCAATAACTTTCACGACAGTACTTTAAAATAAACCGTCGTAGTTACAACCTATTCCACGAACTTAAGCATCTTACCATCATGTAATTAATATAATAACGGCAGTAATTATGGGAAGAATGAGGTTATTGTCAACTTTTATGACCCTTTTATTTTCAAAAATGACGTCGTTCTAGAAATTACCACGTCACTAACAATACAAATACATCAGTGGTTTACGACTATACATGTCTCTGATAACACCATGACCGCCGTGTCTATTCCCATAGACGGCTTACTTTATCAGTCAATCGTCGTTTAGAAACACTGTAACGACATTGGTATAAAATAAACCGTCGTGGCTATTACTAATATAACGTCGTCTATGGAATTTCACGATGTCCAAATGCTCTTTTAACGTCGGAAATGGTATGGAGCACGACGTTATTATGTTCTTCCACAACCCTGGTATTTGCACAGCCGCCATTGTTAAACAACTTTACACGGCGTTTATGATATATTTTTAGACGTGGTGACTAATTTACAAGGCGCTTATAGAAGTAATTTCATCATGTTTGTGACTCTAGGACTACGGTTTTTATCATCTTACCGACGTTCACAAGAAATTTCACGACAGATATTTAAACGCAAATGCCTTTTGTGGCTCTAATAGACGACGGGAAATATGTGTTGAAGGTTGTAGTTAAAGCATTAAATACGTAGGTATGTTCCGATTACTGTCGTGTTATTACATTTTAAATTTCGTTTCTTTGGACATCTCAGTCATTAATATACATTAGTAACGGCTGCACATGACCGTCGTTGTTCGGTTATTATGACGAAGTTTTGAATTAAATTAGCAGTCATGTGAGTTAAGCTTTAGACATTGGTACGTACATTGCAGTCGTGGTATGGTCATAAAAATGTCGTTATTTTTAATGTCAATTTTATTTAAACCGACGTGTTTTGTTTTTCAAATTTGCGGTTTTTATTTAGGGTTTAGCTTCGTCCATTGCATGACGTATGTTAAAAAACGACGTTAGATATCATTTAGATGTCTGTTTTTTCAATTTTTTAACAAGATCGTCTTTTGCGTCTCGAACCCATTTTTTTTAGTACTGAAAGTTTTGTGCCCAAAACCTGCATAATGAAAGTGAAAAAAATACATTACAATTTATTACAAAATTAATGTCATACACAGCCAATAGGGCATAACTAATGTCATAAATTATAAGCATCATTCAATCCATATATCTTCACACCCATCTTGAATATTTTCACTTCCTAACTCACCGCCTAGTTCATTAAATGCGTCAACATTTGGCATCCCTTTAGTAAATGGCTCATACGCAATTCTCACATCGCCTAAGACATCATCATCAATAACATCATTATATTCTCTATTAGGCATTGATAACACTACCGACCAACTATGATGCATTGGGTCATCAACAAAAAATACTTGTTTGACTTGAGAAGCCATAACAAATTGGTCATTCCTATGTCCAATTTTACTCAGATCTACAAGGGTAAATCCAAGTTCGTCGACTGCAAGGCCAGAAGTGCTATCTATCCAATCACACCTAAAGACTGTGATTGTAAACTTTTGGTAGTCAACGTCCCAAATATCTTGAATGACACCATAAAAACCCATATTTTAGGCATTCGGTTTTTATCCTTGGCACTAGCAACTTGAATAGTATTTGCAAGTAAATAAACACGACTATTTTGAACTTCCCGCACATCATCTTGTGCCTTGGTGATAAATTTAACACTTTTAATAAGATAGCTCTTATATGATGGCACTGTCATGCTTGGACCAGTTTCTAGCTACCTCAAATTTTCTGATATGCCATTATTGTCTTTCTCATTAAGTTCACTTTGAACTTGGAAATTAATCATATCTTAATTCAATCTAACATAAAAAAGGACAAAAAATCAAACTCCAATGGGTTATTCAATAACATATACCTTAAAGCGTAACCATTGAATGAAAGTGCAATTGTGCTTATCTTGCAACGACATTGTTCTCTTTTTATATTTTGGATAAGTGGTCTTGATGTGGATCATATGTTCCCTACATGACATAGAAAATTCTATTGTTACGGTCCCTTGTATATAAGAAAAACATAAGAAATGATTTAAAACCTAATAAATAAAAGTCATACTCGATATAAGGTAGGACTTCCTTCGTATTCTCCAACACATATAGATGTGCCTGGTTCAACAGGTCCTGATCAACTAAGGTCACTGAGCAACCTGATAATGGCTTTGAAAGTCCCATCTTCTGGCTTGATAGCACTCCAATTGTTCTAACATCAGATAAATGCTTGGTACAAAACTCCACAGCTTCTTTAGCTATGTAGCACTCAGCAATGCAACTTTCGGGGTGAGTACGGTTCTGACCATATCCCTTTAGCACTTTCATATATCTTTCAAACGGATACATCCATCTAAAATAAACTGGCCCACATGGACGAACTTCTCTAACAAGATGTACTACTAGATGAACCATGATATCGAAGAATGAAGGGGGAAAATATTTCTCAAGCAAATACAAAGTAACTACTACATCTTCTTCCAACTTATCTAGCTTGGAAACATCCACCGTTTTTGCTCATATAACATTGAAGAAGAAGCACAGTCATACCTTGCACGCTTCTCCAAAACCGAACTAATTGCTACAAGGAGCAATTGTTGCATCAATGTATGACAATCATGTGATTTTACGCCAAGAAGTCTTGAATCTTGTAAAGATACAAGATTTTTTATATTTGAAGAATAACCTTCAGGGACCTTCATACCATAGAAAGAATTGCAAACCGTTCTCTTCTCTGCTCTTGACAAATTCCAAGGCCCGGGAGGCAAGCGAGTACGTCTTTCTCCATACTCAGGTTGCAAATTAGTCTTGACCCCAATGTTCAATAAATCTAAATGAGCAACAATCCCATCTTTATTTTTTCTTGGGATCTCCAACAACGTACCAATGACATTATCGCAAACATTCTTCTGAATGTGCATAACATAGAGGGCATGCCTCATAGAAAGGTATTTCCAATACTCGAGATCAAAGAATTTTGACTTCTTATTCCAACAAACTTTGTCACCATCATTTTCACCTCTACCTCCCCCTTTTTTCAAGCCCCATTTTGAATTAATACCTTCAACCATTTGTAGCACTTCTTCTCCGGTTAATGGCTTTGCAGACGTGTCATAATTAGGTTTCCCATTAAAAGCTGCACGCTGCCTCCGATATGGATGATATGTTGGTAACCATTTTCTATGCCCGATGTAACAGATATTGTGGCCATTTTTAATCCTGTGACTAGGTGTATCATCGCCGCATATTGACAAGCTTTATATCCTTTAACGACACAACCATATAAGTTTCCATAGGCCGAAATCATTAATTGTCCACAGTAATGCAGCTCTGAGTGTAAAGTATTCTCCTATGTGTGCATCATATATACACTTCTCTAATCCCATCCCACAAAGATTTTAAATCATCAATCAAAGGCTCTAAGTAGACGTCTATATCATTTCCAGGTTGTTTAGCACCGGAAATCAATAAGGTCAACATCATGAACTTTTGTTTCATGCATGGCCATGATGGGAGATTATATGACTCTAAAATAACTAGCCAGCAACTGTATCGGCGATTTAGAGAACTGTGAGGATTGAATTCATCAGATGAGAGACCGAGTTTCCAAGACGGCGAATCCGCCGAATGAGAGAGCGAAATGTTTAAGTTACAAGCATAAGATTTAGAGCGAAATCTGAAAATTTTAGGTCAAGCAAAATTTTTAGAAAACGCGCATCTTTAAACATCGACGAAAAAAATTGAAACCGTCGTTAAACGTATTACATTTATACAACCATTATTATATTTCTAGTGCCATTGTTTTCATTTTCTATGGCGGTATTTAATAAAGATCGACATCTATTTCAAATTAAAAATATGGCGAAAACACATTAAACGACGGTGCTTATATGACATACGTCGTGGTAAATACGTTTCACGGCTCAAAAACCATCACCGACGTCTTAAAAACTAAATTATATATGTGGGGTTTGGTTTTGCCAGGATTCGAACGGGTGTGCACAAGGGCGGAATTGACAGAAAATAAGACAAAACCGGCGTCGTTTTAATAAACCCTAAATCATAATATATATAGAGTTCTTCTCTAATGCGGACATCCGCATGGTGTAAGAATCCGGTCGACCTCTTCTTCACAACTTGTTTTTTCAGATGAATTGAATTCTTGCAATTCTAAGTGGTCTACAATTGGCCAATATATCATATATAACAGCAATCATGGGTCTGGGGTTTGGGAACGTGCACAAGCAGAAGAAGAAAGCAGATAAAGCACAAGTGGGAAAGTAGAGGTGCAGAAGAAGAATGAATGCACTGCCATTGGTTGCTCTAACTGCTCTTGCACCTCGTTTTTGCTTATATATAAATTATAGACCACTTGGAATTGCAGGATCCAATCCAACTGCAAAAAAACAAGTTGCAAAGCGGACGATCGGATTTTTACAGCATGCGGACGTCCGCATTAGAGAAAACCTATATATATATATATATACTACAATGCTAAAAGCAATATTTAATATATTTGAAGTTATCGCCACCAATGGATGACACAAGTCATATGATTATGTTATGAAACTATAAGTGATGTTGTGCTTTATCAATAATTTTTTTGTTTGTTTTGGTGGTCATTTTTAATTCTTATAACGCATATTACATTTTTGAAAGCTTTAGGGGGAAGAAAATATCTCAATGAGTGCATAGGAGTTTTCAGTGTATTTTTTGGAAATTTTTAAAACTTATTATGAATATTATGAATTAAATTCAATAAAATGTGTGTGTGTGTGTGTGTGTGTGACATGCATGTGAGTGTTGGTTTGTCCCATAAAAGGGTCAAGCATGCCTTATCAAGTTTCAAGGAAATATTTCTAAGACCAAGAGTGTGGTCTCCCATACAAACAAGTTCCTAGGAAAGGAACAGGGGACAAGGGAATATTTCTTCAACCAAGGAAACATTCTCAAGACCAATGGCACACTACGCATGCCTATGTCTTGATATTCTAATTTTCTAAAAACTAGAGGAGCATGCTTTGATTAGGGGGTAAGGGGACAAGGAATCTTGGATAACCAAGGTCAATGTCCCATTCAAATCAAGACCAACACAATTTCAAAATTTAATCCTACCAAAATGGATAAAAAACTAGAACATATGCATTCATCCTATGAACTCACAAGAACATTCATATGAACTCAAGAACACACAAAACACAAAAATCAAATTTTCAAGGGTCAAATTTCATGCAAATTAAAATGGCTATCATCATAGAAATTTTACAATACTCAAGCTATCATTGAAACAACACAAACCCCCCTCCCAAAAAAATCCAATATGGCCGAAACCCTGATACCCATCTGTTCAAACTTTAAGTGTTCTCTTAAAACATCTATAACACTTAAAGATGCAAGAATTTTCAAATAATGAAACAATCAAGGCATCACAACACATAACATTTATGCCACAAAGAACTTTGACCCATATTCATAAACAAAAACACAAAATGGTACAACTTATCACTTGACCTTGACTCTAATACCACTTGAAGGAAACCTTTAGAAAATCATGAGTTTCATTTGAACATCAACATAGATAAATAAATTCATGGCAACGGAAGCTTAAGCATGCATCTATGATTTCAAAAACAAATAAATTTCCCATGAATCTTTTAAGCCAAGTGATAGTTGTACTATTTTCCTAGAACATACTTCTAAGAAGATTAGAAGGAGGAGTTACCCTTTGTGGTGCTTTCAACCCTATGATCGAATTCCATCAAAGTTGTTGAAACTTGAATGGCTCCTTCAAAATCTCCACCTTGTTGTTGAAGCTTGAATGGCTCCTTCAAAAAACTCCAACTTGAGAGGTTCTCCAAAAGTCACCAAAATAGGTAACCTCTAAGTTTCTTCACCAACTAGAGCTTGAGAAGAAGATGATGAGCTTAGTGAGAAGATGATGCTAGTAATCCCTCACTAAGGTAGTGTGAAAGAGTATAGAGAGTTTTTGGAAGGCTAGAGCTTTCTTTCTCTCTCTTGTTTTTCACTTATGACACCTCAGGCTTCAAAAAGATGATAGTCATCTTTTACTTGAGTCAACAAATTGATTCTAGCAACCAAACAACCATATGAACGCCCATCCCTTGAAATTGGGCCTCTTGGGCTCAATTTCATTTAAGTTTTCATACAACTCAATCTCCATGTCCAATAGGATAAAGCCCAATGAGCCCAGAATTCAAAATTCTTGTTTTAAAGCCTATTTCGACATCACATGCCGTTTAAATGAATTCCATAATTAATTTTTCCTTAACCAATTAACTAAGCTTAATTGATATATTCAATTCATCATCTCCATAACGGTTTCTCAAATAACTCAAGTTTAACGGTGTGCGATCCATTAGGTTCTAATTAGTAAGGCCGTGGGCAATTTGAACTCTTCGTAATTGATTATGAATTAAAACCCCCTTTTAATTCTCCCTATTAGTTAGGATCATTAGTCCTTAGGGCTTCCACCATTAATGAATGACACCTAGTAGTATGTCATGGATATCCAAGCTAAGTAGAATAAGCAGAGAACCTATTTAGTTGGAATTACAATGCAATATAGTCCTTCCCTATTACAATACTCTTAATCTCATTACTAGGGCATGGTGCATGTCAAACCCCTAATGAGATTGTCACGTCTTATTTGATTTGTGTCACGTCTTATTTGATTTGTGTTAGTATGACTAGAGCATCCTTCTAGGTCATACCAAATACCCTGATCAGAGATTTTCTTAATCATATCTTCCGATTATTCTCCTTCTTTTACTGAAGGATAGAGATTCCATGTTGTACACTCACATGTCTCCATAAGTCAATCAAGAACCCCAACAATACTCGTACCAGGTCTGTGATTAGAACATGTCTTTATAGCATCATCAAAGATCTACAACCTTCCCATAAGACAACCATGGTGCCTCAGGTGTAAGGACTAATTTGCATTATTGCACCTTGGAGTTTCTTGTTTGACATATAAGTAAAATTTCCATACAAGAAACTCTCGTTTGATCGTGTTCAGTAAAGTCATTCTCTATTGAGCACCTACATACTTGTCTCAATGTCACCACACGAATGACTTGAGACCAATCATGCTCTTAATCGAGAAGACATACATGTACCGGTCTATCTAGATTATCAGTGCCCATTTGACAATCCTATGACTAGGAACATATAGGGTATGAGGATAATAGAGGAAAGGTCTCATGAATCTAACTTCTTTAGATTACTTTCTCTATATTTCATATCCCTTGTACTTATTGTTTAATCATGTGTAACTTTTAATGAGACATTTACTAATAAACAATCAACTTGCCCTTTAAGAGAATTAAACATAAGTCTAATACATGAAATATTCTTAAAAGATTACATCATATGATTGGCTTTTAGGGCATATTTCCAACATATTCCTCATGCACCATCCACGTAAGAAATAAATAACACTTCCTTCTCGAGGATTTTTCCATAGACAACCGACCTTGGTGTCTCATACTACCATTCATTCCCTATATTCATTTAATAACTTAGCCCTTTTGGCACTTAACTTATCTTATTCAAACCTTGAGTTGAGCAAGATTTAATTCTAATGCAGTTTTTCCAGCATCCTGCGTTTTTACATGATTTAAGATGCAACCAAGACAAAGTTTTTGACTCAAAGTGTGAGTCATAAAATATGCTTTCCAAATAGGACATTTTACCATCTGAATATGTTTAATCTAGCCTTAAGCTCTGTTCACTTTGGATTTTTCAGTGAACTTCATAGGTTTCATCTTTCGAAACCATTCCAAAAATATTAATATGTGCTTCTTTTGCACACATTAACTTTCACATTAATTTTATCAGGATTATTTCCTGGCATATATGGCATAACCACTTTACATGATGGCAACCAAGTTTTAAGGATCCCTTCTCTGGTTTGGTTGTTCATATTTTAACGAAGACTTGTCAATATGACCAAGAATTATAGGAAACAAAACAAGTAGAACTTGTCTGTCATGATTTAGATAACCGGATGAGTCTCAACTATAAATAAAAATCCAATTCTAGGAATACGATAATCTTCCTTCAAAACGACTTCGAATGGAAAGAATATTTTCTAATCACATATGATTTAGATGGATCAAGAATATGAGTTTTTTGAAAGGAACTCGAATGAATTGAGGAAGTAGATGGTTGGGTATTTTTCAGAAAACTCATGTAAATAAAAGTTGTTCAAAATTCTTTTTCAGAAATCTTTTGAAAACAAAGTTGGCTATTAAGCCATTTTTCTGTCACGCCCCAAAATCGAGACACGTGACAGCGGCACGTACCTTGAGGATCCCGAAAATATAACACCTAAGTCCAAGGGTTATACTCCCAAAATACGCTAAGTCTTTATAAATAAATTAAAACGGGTTGAATCAGAGTGTTTAACTACAACGGAAAAATAAGTGTAATATTATACAAAATTTATTTGAGAGTTAAACAAACCCCCAGAGGTCATGGAATATTATCAACAACCTCATAAATGGTTTTACAAACCAATAATGAAATTATACCAACCATCTAGAATTCATATTTATACATATGCAGTAAAACATGATCAGCTTGATGAATAGGGTTCACAACCTGACAACAACGTGAGACACAAGCCAAATGCTAACAAGTGAGGAGGTTACACTAAGATGTCACACACGAAAGGAATCTACAACAAAAGTAGGGGTGAGCATCACATATGTTCATTTGCTTCGTAGGAGGCTCCCGGCCAGGTTTCAAAGTAAATAATGAATATAATAATGATAATAATAATAGCTAGAAATTTATTTCAAAATCAGTGAAAGAATATGCACAAACACAAACCGTATCTATTTGTTGTGGATCCAAAACCAATTGGCATGCTGAAGCAACTTTCGTAAACATTTTTCTGTGCCCAAATATGCTTGTCTGACAACCGATCCTATAGGCCAACTACCCTTACCAGAAATAAAAATATAACCAACTTACCTGGTACGGTAGCGAGAGTCTCAATTTCAACCGGTTACACCTCACCGACTATACCACACGCGTAGGGTATTGGTAAAGTCTGTCCGCATAACCCCTCTAGAGTTTTAGGGGATCCAAACCCACGGAAGTCACTATGCACCCTTCACCCTCAAGTCATTGAGGATAATGCCCACAAGCGTATACCCTCTGAACTTTGAAGAACCAAAGTCAAACATTCATAAAACCAAACAATATGGCATCCACAAACAATGCATCTTTCGCACACAAGAATATTTACTATGTCATACATACACAAAATACAAGTCCAAGAATGGGTCCCTTTACCTAGAATCCAAAGCTGATGCCTCACTTGTATTCTACACCTTTGAACTCAAATTGTTCTTTCTTGGGCAACTAATTCCTAGTCCAATCATTTAAAAAAGATGTTACTTAAAATCTTTCTTTGCAATTTAGTCCTTATAACTATCTTTAATTGCGATGTAGTCCTCTCACTAGTCAATAATTTCACTTTTGTCCTTATACTTTGTCCAAATCATATTTCAGTCCTCGGACTTATTCATAATTTCACTTTGGTCCTTACATTTTACCTTATTTGTCCTTTGGCACTTATACTTGTTTTCAATTATCTTTTGGTCCTTCCATTTTCAAGACTAGCTTTCGGCCAACAATTCAGAGACAAATTCCAGATATCAAACCATCTTAAAACTTTACTTTAACCTTCTAAATTGGTCAGAATTTTCTGAGTGAAGCTCCCAAAGACAAATAACCAACTCAATTTATACTTGAAAACTAACAAAAGCTTGTGTTAGTTTATCCACTCCCGATAAGGCTACATAGTCTAAATTTCCACGATTTTTGGATATGTGCTAGAGAACAGAATTCTGAACAACTTCCATGAAGGATTTATTGTCATTTGAGCAAGAAAAATTGACATACAAGAGTGAATATCTTGTTGTACAGTAATAACAGCAGAATCTGAGGAAGTGATGAACATGCTTACCACAGACATAGCTAGAGTACTTGGATTTCTCTGACTTTTGGATATGTCATAGTTAAACTAAGGAACAACTTCAGAGAAGGAAATTTTATCAAACGAGCAATAGAGACTAAAGAAAAATGTTGAAAACCGAGCTGCAGAGAACTCACCAGTTATGGATGAACACAGAAAGTCCATAGCCGGTTTGAGGTAGCTAGACTAGTTGATGATGCTAATTTTTGGATATGTTATAGTCCTCGAGCAGATGAACAACTTTTATGAAGAAGCTTTGCTGATTTGAGCTTTAGAAATGGGAGTTCTATAGTGATGAATAGTACCCACGAGTTTGGGTTTTCTGAAGAGAAGAAGTGGAATAATAAGAAAATGAAGAAGTGAAAGGGGAAATGAAAGGAAATGAAAGATAAAGGAAGGAGAAAGGAAAAAGCAATGATAAGAAGTGTCGGCAGCCCATGTGTGTACAATGCCACACAGTAACTTATCTCTTTTTTTTCTTTTCCTTTTTAACTTATTCCCAACTTCCAAAACTCACCAAAAATACTTCCGAGTTCTGAATAATTCTCCAAAAAAATGTCACATGCTCGTATGGAAATCTACTATTTTTCAATGACATCAAATTACTAAAATTCCAACTTCAAAGTATTAGGAAATAAATCCTCCCTTGAATAAACTAATACTTAATTCATGAAAATCCAAATTACCACCAATTGGACCATAAAATTTTTATTGTGAGCTTAACAAAATATTTGGAAATTTTCTGGACATCATAGCCGCCTACTCCAATTTTTCCCCAAAAAAAATTACCTATATACAATTAAACCTATATCTACCCAAATTAACCCTAACTCTTTTTTATGCATTGTTATTTGATAAGATATATGAATTAATAAGCTTATTTTAACATGTGGGGCCCTACACAGCAGCCAAATTCCATGTTTCCTTTCCTCCAAGTCCAAGACTATGCTACCCACCCCCAAAGGTTTATAACTATTATTACTATATATATTACATTTTTGACACAAATTGCTAAAATTCTATCCCTTTTTTTCTCTTTTCTTGGCACAGACATGTATCAAACTTTTTTACTGCTTGTGAGTTTTTCTCTCAAACTCCATATTACATATCAGGTTTTAATTAGTTTAATTCATTTAATTAAAGTTTGTTTATCTTTATCTTGTTTTCTTATTGTTTTCTCCCTACCTATGATTTTTTTTTAGTTTGTGAAATTTCGATTTCTTCTTTCTATTGATTTTATTCGGCTTTTAGAGATATTTGCTAAATCGCTATTCAACTCCAAGTATGTATTTGTCTATCCCATATCAATTTGCTTGCTTAGTATGTAATTGTATGTCTCTTTGTCGCAATTTTGAACTTGTGTTTGTGAATTTTTATTTTATTTTATGATTTTAAAATGTGAAAACTCGTCGAGTACAATTATGATGGTAAATTGTAATGAATAGACAATATAATTTTTTATGTTTTTCTATGTCTTGTGAGAATTTGAATTTTTATTGTTTATATTTTGTGAGAGGCACCCACACACATGAAAACTTGGCTTCGCCAATGTGTATAGAGATGCATATTTGAGGGTAAGACTCATTACATTCCCCTCACTAGCTACAGTGGTGGATCTAGGAATTTCCCCTTCGGGGGTCAACGTATAAAAACGCACAAATTTTTTTAGACAAATCTAAAATGCACTATATTATTATTAACCAATCTACAAAGATTTAAGACCATATTATTATTAACCATTCTTACAAAGATTCAATGCCTAAAGTAAGCAACTTTAAACTTATCACCCTACTAAGAAAATTTATAAATGTTGCAGCTGCAGTACAAAATATGTGAAAAACTCCAATAATTACATAACAAAAAAAGTGAAGAAAATTAACACAAAAACCAAACTATCCAAATATAATAACCAAAAAAATAAAACTAACACAAAAACTAAACTAATTAACCAAAACAATCTTTATTACTTAATTAAAGCAAACAAAAGCTAAGGACATACAACAATCATTATTAATTAATTAAAGCATAACAAAATAGAACAAGAACGCTCCAAGGAGGTTCGAACCCTGTACCTCCAAGCTACACGCGAGCCCTTGAACCACTAAAGTAAAACCTCTTGTTGTTGTAAGTTCATATAACTAACATATATATACAACTGGTATGTAGTTTCCAATGAAGGAAAAAAAATAAAATTCTTCATGCATACCAAAATTTCTCGAAAAGCATATGTCAGTCAAAGTCTGACAAAATTTCTTTTCCTTCTTCTTCCCAGGTCGCCATCACTCTCTCTCTCTCTCCTCTGTCTTTTTTTCTTTTCTTTTTTTTTTTTTTTTGCTTCTTCTTTTTCTTCTCTCTCTCTCTCTTTTTCCTTATTCTTCTTCCTCTCTCCCTCTGTCTCTTTTTCTTTCTTTCTTTTTCCTTCTTATTTTTCTTCCTCTCTCCCTCTATTTCTTTGGCTAACCATCCAGCCATTGCAGGGGTCACATTTCTTCTCCCCATGCCATGGTTTCTGGTTTGCAGGGGTCACTTGACCCCCCACCCCCTTCCCCACGTAGTAGGTGTATCTTTTTATGTTTATTAATGAAATTCACTCGCATCAGTCGAGTTTTTAATGTAAGTTTCACTCTACTGACTTTTGAATCCTGCATCTGTCATTGATATACGTGTTGCAAAATAGGAAATGGGGTTGTAATATCACAACTCTAAATTTGTTTGGGTGAGGGCCACAAATATTCTAAGCTATAATCATATCACCAGTTATTAATCAAGCTCAGCTAGTCGATAGTTATACCCTAAACCGTAATATGTGAGGTACAATGAATAATTTAGATCTATGAAATCTTGCAGGGCCCTTCATAAAGGGGATCTCATTTCACTACTTCTGGGGCAACAATAGCTATCGGACATTGAAAGAAGTTGAGGGAGATCGACGACAAAAGCAGAGGGGGCCAGGGGGTAATAAATAATAGTAAAATTGTCTTATTAAACAGATAACTATTGCACAATCTTAGCCAATCAGATGATAGAAAAATCCTAACTGAATAGCAGAAGACATTCCAGCCTACTTAAATTATGAATTTTGTCATTACAGTACCTAATATTTCTAACGTTAGGCTGGATTTTTGTGGTCAGAAGTAGAGCCACTTTTGACCAAAACAAAAAAAGAAAAGTAGAGCCACAGACGTTGTTAATGCCATGTAGTCCATATATATTATTAAATAAATAAATATTATTTAATTAATTAATTGATTAAAAAAACTTGTTCTCCCACAACTCATTTCCCCTCTCTCTCTCTCCTTACTCTCTCTCATCCCGTAACTCATTCCCCCCTCCCCCCAAGCCAACCCTTCTCAAGACACCCAAAAAGCTTATCTTTCCTTGTGACCACCCACAAGAACCTCTCCTTCTCCTCACACCCCCTCAGAACCCAGAATCCAACCCAACCCACAACCCACCTCCCAAAACCAACCCGCAACCCCAAACCCCTAGATGCAAAGTGTTCGGAAAAAAAATATTGTTCAAATTTTGAATTTGCATGGGTCTCGGGTGGGGATGGGGGTGGATGATGGTGGTTGTATGGTGGCATTGGGCTTGGGGGTGCTATAGGTAGAGAGAAAAACATTGGGTAAGAGAGACGGAGAGAGGGAGGGAGTGTCACGCCCCGAATTTTCTACCTCAAATAACCTGTTTAAAGTTATTACAAACAACCAACAATCCTGGACGCAAAGCTCGTGAAGGGAATATTATGGGAATGGTGTTGTCTAGAAATTTCTAAAACTCAACAACCAAACTTTGAGAGTATAAATCACCTAGCATGCCATATCTAATATGAAATCAAAGTACGAGCGGAAGCATTAAATAAACTAGGGATTCATGCAAGTCTCATTTAGTCCCAATCTTTATAAGTCTATGAAAGTGTGCACCAATGACAATCTAAATCCTATTTGAGAGAAAGATAAGATGTTCATACCCTTGGAGCGAATCTTGAAACCAAGAATGGTGTTCAAGTAGAGGGAGTGGTCCCTTTGTTGTTGGCTCTCCCTTTGATGTTGATTCTCCACCTTGTAGCTCTCCAAATAGGTACAAAGATATGCACCTCCCCAAAGCTCTTCACCAATGATTGAATGGGTAAGAAAATGAGAAGACTTGGAGGAGAAGTGGATGCTAGTCCTTCTCCTTCAATTGGCTAGCCCAAGGAGTAGAGGGAGAGACAGCTTGATGTTTTCTCTCTTCCAATTTCACCAACTTGAAAACCCTAGGATGATAGGATGTCATAGCTACACATTTATAGGATCACAAATGTCACAAGAGTGACAAAAATGCCCTCCTACCCTAGTGTTGACGCACCCTCCCCTTTGATGGCCTATTTGTGCCATCTTGGTCCAACACATTAATCCTATAATGTGTCACACATGTGCCTAAGTCCATATGGTCAATTCCCTTTTGAATTTTCAAGTCATATGGGACCTTTAATTAAAGTTTTATAACTTTAATTGAATAATTAAATTAATCTAATCAATTTAATTACTCTAGTGACTTAACTAATTTAATCACTCACGTATCTAACAAGTGTTGGTCCCGGTCATCCTTAGTTGATCATGTCAAGTGTCAGGTCAACCATTTGACCTTTGACCTTTGACTTTCACATTAACTTTGACCAAGTCACAAAATCATTCATTCTCTTCTTAATTTCCCAATCGGTTCTTTTTCGGTGTGCGATCTTATAGGTTCTAATTAGTGAGGCAGTGGGTATGAATGATTCATTCTGAATCAAGTGTGAATTGTATCCCTTAATACAATTCTCCCTATTGGTGAAGGCTAATTACAATTAGTCCTTACAGGGCTTCCACAAACCATGAGTGACACCTAGCAGTATGTCATGGTTACCCAAGCTAAAAAGAATTCATTTGGAGAACCTAGTCAGTTCGTGATTACAATGCAATTCGATCCTTCTCTAATTCAATACTCTATGTCATATTCTCGGGATATGGTAAATTTGTGTCAAAATCCCTAATATGACATTTCTAGGTTATATGATTCAATTTGATGGAATAGCAAACGTTCTTGTTTCAATTTCCATTCGATACTTTGGCCAAAGATTCATGAATCAAATCTTTAGAGTATTCTCTCTTCTTACTAAGAGCAGAGATTCCTTGTTGTTCATTCACTTGTCTCTATGTACGTATCGAGAATCCTGAGGAACACCTTCAAGTCACATCACTTTGATATGACCGTATAGTATTCTCAAAGAGAAACAACATATACACAAGACAACTGTGATGTCTCAGGTTTAAGGATTAATTTGCATTATCACTACTTAGAATTCTTTGTTTGACACTTGTGAGTAAGAATTCCATATAAGAATTTTAGAGTTGATCACGTTCAGTGGACTCTATCTACTATAGAGCACCTACACATCTGTCTCAATGTGTCCACACGAATGACTTTGAGACTAGTCATCCTCCCAATTGAGAAGACATAATGTGTACTAGTCTTTGCGGGTCACCATTGTCCAATTGGTGATCCTATGACCAAGAATGTTTTAGGGTACAATATTCATATTAATGGAAAGGTCTCAAACATCTAACTTCCTTAGATCACTTCCCATTTATATCTTAATCCATGGACTTGTTACTTTGTGTATGTTATGTATCTAAAGTAACATTTTTGCCCCTTTGATTATATTTATTATATTTATTTCCTTATAATTATCCATTTTATATTGGCTTCTAGGGCATATATCTAATAGTCTCCCACTTGCATGTAAAGCCAATCAGCCACACAATGTGTTTGATCTTGAGACGTTTATCAAGTCATAGCTGATATGTTCCAGGCTTTCGTGGTCTATGCTATATCAATAATATAAATATGTCAATTTCACATAATATACAATCACATGCACGTTCATTAGCATCACCCAATCCATGTATAATCATGGTACCTCATATTCATCAATATCGTCACAATCACAATTCTTTTATTTTTAAGAACTATTTAAGTCACCACCTGTGACTACACCAAAACTCTTTTATTTTAAAAGTAGTTTTCACACGTCACTTATTTGACAAATAGAAGAGCGAATACTATGAACCTCTAATCTATAACACTACAACGCATAAGTAGTGTTCACTCATGTACACACACACACCATGAGCACTAGACACCAGACTAGATCTCTAACTATTCTTGGGTCTTTCTCCCTAGGGTATTTTATCCCTCATTACTTGGCACGAGAATGTCCACATGACAAACTCAGAAGGGATTCAAGGTATTCTCCCCTAAATCCATCAACACCAAAACAATATAAAATGTCATTTCACATTAAACATTGTTTTATAGCCAAATACACCAATCACAACAATATATATTTATTATATATATTTATGTGGCCATTCACGCATGAATTACCGTCATACACCAACAACATATGTTATATGGTTCAACACCAAAATATCCAGTAAATATCAATTTAAAACAAAATAGGTTTCACTTACCTCATGAATTGTTGACGAACAAGTTCATGTGCTTTAAATCAAGGGATCTTTCATTTTTAGTCAATGAAAGTGAAAATATTTAGGAAAAGGCCAAAGCACAAGGCAAAATCCAATCCACAATTTGCCTTGTGCTTTGGCATTTTCCTAAATATTTTCACTTTTATTACACTACAAGAAAAAACCTCTTCAGCGACCAACCCAATTTTGGTCGCCCAAAAAGGAAATTAGCGACAAAAATTTTCCAATTGGTCGCCAAAGGTTTTGTGATATTTAGGCATCGTCCAAGACATAAAGCAAATGAATTGCTACCAAATTCTTAGGAATGGCTACGAAATTTTTTCGTAGTTATGGTTGGAAGTGGCGACCAAAAATAGTTTTGGTCGCCATTCATTGAATAAAATGTGTGGGAAATTTAAAAATTTATAGGCGACGAAAAAGTTGTGTCGCTATGTTTGCCAGTGTTGTCGCAAAGCGAAAATTTGCGCTAAAAATTTTGGGGTATTTGGCGACCATTGGTTTTGGTCGCAGATCTGTGTGAGCTAAGAATTAAACCCATCAAAACGATGTTGTTTTGCATATGTTGCCATTTTGGCGACCAAATTATTTTGGGGCTAATTTGAGACTATACAAATAAAAATTCCCCTTCCCAACAGGCTATTTCCCTCTTTCAGTTCACACAACCTAACCTGCTCCGATGCTGACAAAGCAATCAGCCACCGACGTCGGCCAAGCACTCGTATGGACATACCCACTCTCTTCCCCCAAGAATTCTGATGGCCTGAGTTATTTTCAACTGTCTCTGCCACAGACCATCTACCCTTCAATTCTCCAGAATATTCAGAATATCTACAGCCAAAACCAAGTAGTGATTCAAAGGTATTTTCTTCTTTTGTTTATTCAAGAATTGTTCTATAGTTATTTGATTTTGATTCTTTCAAAATAAAATCTGTTTTTTTTTTGTCTTAATAACAAGGTCGTTGTAACCCCTCAACCATTGAATTGGCGAAGTCCTCCTCTCATGACTTCCTTCATATGGTGCCTTTCTGTTAGGTATGAAGACCATTTGCTCTGTATGATGTTCGTTTTGAGTTTTGGAACATGGAAATATTTATTTGGTCATCTATGATTTACTAAAAACTACTTCATGCCCTGTGGATTGGTTCTTAATGATAATGTTGAATGAAAGAAGTTTAAACAATTAAGGATTGACAAGTAACAAATCTAGTAGGTGAGTGATTCTCCCAAGTATAGTAGACTTTTGATTTATTTAGAATAAGTTACGAGCCCTTGTGTAAGTGTCTTTAATTTATTAGATGAGTTTGTAGTCAAACCTCATTGGATTTGCATATAATTGAAGGACAAAAATTGGAAGTTGGAAGTGGGTCATGTGGGTGTGTATTCGTTTCAAGGTTTCTTTGCTTTTGTCTTTGAGATTATGCTTTATTTTAGTTATTATCATTGTTTGTTTTGTCGAAGGAGCTTATGCTTTTATTGTTTGGGAGACTTTAACTAGGAAAAATAATGTTGTTGTTTTATGATGATTAGTGAAACTTAAAGGGTGAAGTCATAGACTATTTTGAGTTTGCAAACTAATTTGGTCTTAAGCTCTCCCAAAATATCGTGTCTAACAGTTTTTGTTATTTTTTGCTGTAGCCTGTTTGAAACACTTTCTGTGATGGATAATTCATCTATCTCAAGCACCTTTGTGATGAGAGTCGGTTTCATAAAAGTTGAATGCTTTAATTTTTTTCTTGTCTTTTTTTGTTTTGTTACAGGGAATGATATATTAGTATGTTGCTTTGTTTGAGGCTTTGAGCCTTCTCTCTCTGTTTTTGTGCTCTGTGAATGTGCATGATGATACTTAAGAGGGCTATTAGCTTAAGCAATAATAATAGGCCACATCTCAGCATGTGTCTCATTCTCTAAGGTGGCTATTTCTTTCACCCATGTAATCAAATCTTCAGAGCCGTTTTCTCAGTTGTCTTTTCGTTGTTCATAGGCGATTCGTATACTTTCCAGGTCTGGCTTTCAATCCTCCCTATTGCTTGAGTTGTTCTCTAGCTGCAATTGTTGAGGTGTCATTCAATTTCCAAGGCCTGTGGGGTGCTTTGATTAGCAATCTTGGGTTTGTGTTGAGGAACATTTACTCAAAATGCAATTTACAGAACTTCAAGGAAGTAGATGGGTTGAATTTGTATGGTTGGATCACTATACTTTCACTCCTCTATCTATTTCCTGTGGCTATTTTTGTTGTAGGGTCTCAATGGGTTCAAGGGTATCACAAAGCTATTGCAACTATAGGAAAACACTCCACTTTTTTGTTGAAGTGTCTATTTGCTTAGCAATGGTAGAAGAGTAAGTGCCTAGTATGTGCTTAAGCAAACTGTGTCTTGGGCCTGAAAATATGATAAAGAAATATCTTCTAGACTTCTAGTTTTTCACTAGGACTATCCTCTCTTAGCTTGTGTTTTCACTTTTAAAGAATTTTTCATGTTATTTTATTTCAATTCAATCCTCTTTTTATTTCATTTCTTCATTGTATTGTAGTGGAAACTGAAAAAGTTTTCCTTAAATGTTTCTATTTGCATGGAAAATATTAAAACTAATACTTGTTTATGGTTAATTGATATTAGTTCATGTTTGATTGGAAACTTATTCTAACTATTACATAGGAAGAATATAACAATTCATGTATGTAATCAAAACAGAAATGCTGCAAGGCCAATGCTTTGAACATAAAAAAGAAAGAGTTTGATCATACAAGGGGTCACGTCCTTTCCTGACACACATGGAAGCTGCTAAACAGGTTTATAATTTTATGCCCCTTTTAATCTTTTTTTAGTTATTATATTGTCATAATTTCAAGTATTTTTAAATTTCTTTTGGTTGGAAAAATGTAAAACGGTAAAAATCCTACATACATGCAAGTTTTTGATAACCATGATTTTAGTGCTAACTATGTACCTGGTTTTAGCATCATATGAAGGCCTTATCCATTTCATAAACTGAAATGCTTGTTGGGAAAGAGTAAAGCTTTCGTTTGGTAAGCTCTTACAGCCCAATGGGTGATTGCCTTATTTGGGTTTATGGTTCTCTTTATCTTATAATGTGTTTAGAACAATGTCATTTAGGAGTCTAACTTAACTGGGGTAATATCCTGTTTTTGCATGTCTGATTTATTTGAGGAGGTGGAAGGATTTGGTTTGAGGTTTTGGACAGAGGACCATTTGAGGTAAGAACAGAGGACCATTTAATGGCTTATTTAGTTAAGATTGTGAATTTCAGCTTTTGGGCAAGATTTCTTGTAATTGTGTTGTCGAAAATTGTTTGTTTTTGGTCTCTATATATATTTTTTTATTTAAATTTGGTCTTGGCATCTTTTTGACCATTGACATTTCCTTGTTTTGTTTATTTTGTAAAGGAAGATGATTGATGAATTTGAGAAGGTCAAGCAACAATTAGCAGAGTGTTTGGGAATTCCACGATATTAGATCACAGTCCCTATCTCAGTGTTAAAGATCATGATTACAAAACTTGGGGTTACAAAAGGCATAGTATAAATGATTTTTTTATAGTCAAAATAGTATACAGGCTTGGCCTCTCGTCTTATTGTGGGGAAATAAGTACTGCAGAACTTGGGTTTACCAAGGGCAAGAATATATAGAGCTTGCCCTCCCATATTTGAGTGAAGAGTTTTTCACTCGTTTATGCCGACTATTTTTGATATGTTATCATTGTTTTGTGTACTTGAATGACTAGTATGCTCTTGTATACTTTTGAATGGAAAAAACTTTTATTCATGTCATTTTCTATTGATCTATTTACCTAAATTTATTGTTTTTTACTAATGAACAAAATGTTAATATTATCACAAAACAGAATATAAATAAAATAATTAAAAACACTTAAAATATGCATATTTTAGCGACCAACTAAGCAGGCTTTAGCGACCAAATCCGGTAGTCACCAGAATCTATAGCCGACGAACCAATCTATTTGGTCGCCCAATCATTCCTCAGTTTGCGGCAAATTTTGGTATTTTCGCGGGAACCAGTCTTTATGGGCGACCAACTTATTATTGTTAGGCGACGAAATAAATTGGTCGCATAAATATTTTGGCGACGAAATTTTTTTTTTTGTCGCCTGATACTTTTAGCCACGCAGCTAAGGCGACCAATCTAGCGACGAAATTTAAGCTTTTAGCTACCAAAGGTGGTGGTCGCCAAAAGGCTTTTTCCTTGTAGTGTAGCTAAACCCTAATAAATCTTTAAATCAATTAAAACAGTTTATCACAACAGCATGTTAATTATAGCCATTAACATTATCGGAACCACATTATAATAAATATAATAACTCGTGATTTTACTCACGGTTAGGATGATCTCACTCACTTCTTGTCCAAGCTGTGTCTTCAACAACTCAACGAATCCTCAAACTCAAACCTCAACGAGCAACTTTGGACGTTCAAACCTCAATTTTGGACTAAAATACCCTTACGTTTAATTTAATGATTTTTCAAAGGACGTTTAAGAAATTGAAGTGAGAAAATTATGATTCTTTGATGGAAAAATAGTATACATCGCTATGAGCATGTGGTAATTGTCGAAGAATTTTTCGGAGTTCGGATGAATTTTTAATGAATTATTGAAGTTGGACCAATAGTGATGTGACACGTGGCAGTTGAAAAAAAGGCACTATTCATTACTGTTCACATGTGGGGGTGGGGCTCTTTTCTTCTTCCTCCCGTGCCTTCTCCTCCATTTTTCTTCTGCAATTGATTGAGAAAGAAGAAAAAAAGATATTTTCTTAAATAAATCTTTGGAAATTCATATCTTTCATTGTAGAGTTCAAATTGTTGAACCGTTTTCGCCTATGTGATCGTGAGAACGAGATCTATGATTTAAGGTAAATTTCGAAGCCACTTTTGCAAATTTCAAAATTGCTCAAATAGTGGATTTTTGTTGATTTAAGTTTCAAGTTCATAATTCGAGGTTATGTTAATGTCCTTGTGGTCCTGAGCACATTGGTGTGCTTTGTTTTGCGAGATTTTGTTGTTTGACCAACGATTGGAGCCTCGCAAATTTTGGACCGTTATATCGAACTTTGGATCGTGTCTGATTTTATATATGTTGTAGTTGGTATTGTGAGGAGTCTATAGGTATAGACGGATTGACGATCGAACATCCCGATCTTAAGTTGTGTTTTGAAGTTAAGGCAAGCGATCGCCGTTCGATTGTGCTTAATTGTGCGATCAAGAATGATCCGACTGTTGGATCGGGCCAAATTGATGTGGTGTGATGTCAGGACTATTTAGAGTTCATTGATGCGATCGAATTTGAAATCTAAGGTGGTGGGCCAGAGGTGAATTTTTAAACTGTCGGTTGGACGGGGTGGGACCCGCAAGACCCAAATATTGACTTTTTGGACAATGGGTGTCATTGGTCTTGTTTTGACGTCAACAGTGTGTACGTCACAGTTTTGGAGTGTTCTGGACAATAATTGATAGCTTTGGACCCTGGGTTGGTCCGAAGGGCATTTTCATCATTTTGTCGCAGAAATTTTGATTTGCGCGAGATTGAAGATAAAGTTGACGACGTGGTTGGTCGTGACGTTTTTCGAGTTGTCGGTGACTTTAGCGAGTCACACGAGAGGTGTGTCTCGTTTTGCATGCACGTGCACAATTAGTTGAAATGAGCAAGGAGCTCAATCATTATTGAATTTTGGAGTTTTGTGCTAAGTTAAGTTACGTACTTATATACATAAAATAAATGACATTTTGTCTGAGGCTTAAACTTATAATTTTAATTTTTATGGTTATTAAAAGAAAGTTTCAATTTTTAAATATTCTACATATACATGCAAATAAATTAAATAATTTTTCTATGTGGAACTATACATACAGGGTTTATTTTCGACATCGCCTTGTGCCTTGAAAATCTCAAGGCCGGCCGTGGCTCAATAGAGTTGGTTTGTAAGGCTCCTAATCTTGTTGCAGGTGCGGTTCTTATGCTCTGCGTACTAGACTACACTTGTCTTCATGGAAGATAATTGTTTTCATTTTCTTTTATAATTGTTTTCATTCCTTCCATAAAGAGAGTTTTGAGTGACTATTTTTATTTTCGATTTCTTTCGGTGATCACATTCGCATCCCAACCAGCTTGATAATAATATGGAGTAGGGGACGGGATAATGGAGCTCTAGTCAACAGAATACTTGTCACATGGTGAACATTAAAAAACTTCCTCGAAGCATCCAGGCAGTTGGTGTGCCACTGTCAACCAGATTCTTAATTAATTACACCATTTCAAAGTTCCAAGTCAACAAGTCAATCTTCCTGCGTCTTTAACCTTCCAAGACCCCGCGATAGTCTTTTTCTTGCAGCCAGAAGGCAGCACAGAAACCTTCCCCATCTTCAACCTCAAAAATTCCTGCACAGTCCCAACCAAAACCCACTTAAATAATTCCTCAAACAAAACCACAATAATTGGAAATTCCCATCAAACTTAATCACCACAATTAATCACCATGTTCTCTAAAAACATGGAAATGCCTTCAGCCAAAACGGTGATCTCCACCGCAGCCTCAGTCGCCGCCGCCGCCATGTTAATCCGGTCCACGGCACGTGACTGGGTGCCCAGTGAGCTCCGACACTATGTTTCACTGAGATTCAGAAGCTTCCTCAGCTCTTTCTCTTCTCAGCTCACCCTTGTCATTGAAGAGTTTGAAGGTCTCAACCACAACCACCTTTTCAAGGCTGCCCAAGTGTATTTAAGACCCACAATCTCCCCCAACACAAAAAGATTCAGAGTCGCAATGCCAACCAAAGAAAACAAGATCTCTGTTTTCATGGAGAGAAATGAAGAGATTGTTGACTTCTTCAATGGAGTCAAACTCAATTGGAAGTTGGTTTCCAAGGAAATCCCATCCAAGTACGTAGAAAATCCCGACAGTCGAGGTCAATTCGGGGGATCTACACTGAAATCTGAGCTTCGGTACTGGGAGTTGAGCTTCAACAAGAAGCATAAGGACTTGGTCATTGGCTCTTACTTGCCATATGTATTGGAAAGGGCTAAGGAAGTTAAGGAAGAATTTAAGACCTTGAAGCTGTTCACTTTGAAGTATGATCGGATGATGAGAGGGATGGGAGGGGATGCGTGGCAATCCGTGAATTTGGATCACCCGTCCACGTTCGAGACATTGGCAATGGAAGGAGAGGCCCGGAAGATGATCATGGAGGATCTTGAGAGGTTTGTGAAGAGGAAGGAGTATTATAGGAAAGTTGGGAAGGCTTGGAAAAGAGGGTATTTGTTGTTTGGGCCTCCGGGGACCGGGAAGTCGAGCTTGATCGCTGCCATGGCTAATTACCTCAACTTTGATATCTATGACTTGGAATTGGCTGATGTTAGGAAAAATTCTGAGCTCAGGAAGTTGCTGATTTCGACCGCCAACCGGTCGATTCTTGTGGTGGAGGACATTGATTGCTCTGTTGAAATTCAAAATAGGCTTTCAGCAGCCAGGGCTACAAATCATCGTGCTTTTTCTGCTCAAAGAACTGAGGTAATTCATTGATCTTACAAAAAAGTAGTATTTTGGTATTGCATTTGCTAGAAAGAAAAAAAAATTGCAACTTGCCAACTTTGAGAGGGTTGCAATGACATGAAATTGTCCTCGCATCACTGGACATGAAGAGCACCAACAATTAAGCTAGAGGCTTTGAGCAAAATTGTGGTTGTTTTGGTTGCATTTGATCTGAAAATAATAAAACTTGATCAAGATCATATGTTTTCTATCTTTTCTTTTAGGTGACTCTGTCAGGATTGCTCAACTTCGTAGATGGACTGTGGTCAAGCTGTGGGGATGAGCGGATCATAGTGTTCACCACAAATCACAAAGACCGGCTTGACCCGGCCTTGATGCGGCCGGGTCGAATGGATGTGCACATCCACATGTCGTTTTGCAGCCCATGTGGGTTCAAAACGTTGGCCTCCAATTACCTTGGAATTACAGAGCACACACTTTTCTTTGACATAGAGCAGTTGATAGCCGCCATGAATGTGACCCCTGCAGAAGTAGGAGAGCAGTTGCTGAAGAATGAGGATCCTGAATGTGCGTTGAGAGACCTAATTGGGTTCCTAGAGAGAAAGAAGAGTGCACCTGATGAAGCTGCAAGTAAAGCAGAAGATGGAGAAGCAAAAACTGATGAGTAGGAAGATCATAGCAACTGTGGCTATGAGGAAAAAGGCAATGATTATAGACCAGGGTAAGTGTAACCAGGCAAGAATAAATTAGCCGTCCTCCGAAAAACTTAAATGAGAATATCATGTGATTATTATTTTGGAGTGCAAATAACAGTTTTTTATTATATAGAGTTAGAATTGGACTAAGATAAATGTGAGTCACGCCAGATACAAAATTTGAAACTGCGAACATGTTCAATTCGATTGAGATCATTTATGTTACCAATAGCTTTTTGAGGCCTTAATGGAATGAACCCTTCTTTCTTTTGATTTGTTTTGTATAACTGGTGGCAACAAATTCAGTGGATAGATTTAATCAAGAACAATGAGTCTATTCAAGGCACATTTATTTCTGACCATACATACAAGGGGAGAATTCATAGTTGTGAATCCGAAGGTCTACAAAACCTATATTTGGACAATTTTTCAGTGAGTCCTAATAGTTCAATTTTAATAATGTCGATGGCATCCAAACAAATCCTATCCCAAGTACGTCTAGAGCTCGGGCAACGGCCGCCGAGAAACCAAAATAAAACTTATCTTTCAAAGCAAAACAAGCGAAAACTTTATGAAAAAAATCCACCAAATATACAACACCAAAAGAAGTAATGTGATCCGACTCCATTTTCATATAACAGTACACCATAGTATTTGTAGTAATTAAGAAAATAAAGTGATGCGTTCGTATCAACCGCAAAGTGCCAAAGCAAGCTCAAAAAAGCTGGGAAGCAAAAAATACAAAATATCCTAAATCACCTTGGAACCACCATGTGTATTGTGGAACTAAAGGATTCCCAATTACTACAAATGCAAAGCTTCAACTATATCCAACCTAGCATTAATTCATCTGTATTGAAACTCTACATCACCATGAACCTTCAGATCCCGCGCCTGAAACATGAAATATAAAGGTTTCAGTCTCACAGAATGTTTAATTTGAGAATTAGGTAGTTAAATTGTACACTAAAAGCTGATTCAAACTTACAGAACTGCATTTTTTTTTCGTTGAAGAGTACTTCACAAAAAGCCCGAAAGCAAAGTGGGTCCAAAAGGGGGAGCAAGTCCAAAGTCAAACAGGCCCAAAGAAAAAACAAGACCAAGAACCCCCACCCCCAAGTAGGAAGCCAGCCAGAGAAAGATGTCTATTAAGCTAGTATTGAGTAGAACTTTGTACTTCTTTTAAGTTAATCAAAACTGATGAGGCTATATAATGAAGGGTTATAATGACCCATTACACCCTCAATCAAAACAGTACACAAGCCAGTTCCCCAATCCACCCTTATTAGACCCATCCAACTAAAGCCAAATAAGGCTAAACAAAAAAGCAAAACGCCGAACACGAGTAAAAAACATCATCCTAATCAGATGGGAGCAGCTCCGGAAAAACTCCACAAGGGTGAGGGCAGTACCGATGACTCTCAACAAACGAGAGAACAGAGCACATAAAATGACTCATTTATTTCCCTGAAGCAGGACAAGCCTTTCCTTGAAGAGGGCTATCCTTTTTCATTTTGTTCCTAATTTTTGGTTTGTTTATGAAACTAGAAGCTTTTCTTATAAAATTCTAAATCAAATATTCTCGGTAGACAGATCATAAGGTAGCCAGACACACATACTCGATTCCTGCATTTTCACACCCTCATAATGTATACCACCATATGAATTCTTTAATATGACAATAACAAGAGATAATCATGGAATCTGCTAACCAACTTGAAGGGCAGAGATGCATATGTAAACTCTACAGCCCAAAGCAATCTCAACAGCATGCTATGCAAACTAATTTAAAATACGACAATAACTAGAGATAATCATGGAATCTGCTAACCAACTTGAAGGGCAGAGATGCATATGTAAACTCTACAGCCCAAAGCAATCTCAACAGCATGCTATGCAAACTAATTTAAAATAGTAAAGTAACAATTTGAGGCATAAGCGGGGTTAGACTCATCTGCAGAAACAAAAAAGAAAATGTAAAATCATGTACTTGCCTCGAAACTAACAGCAGCTTCGCCTAGAAATAAAGATAAGTCTCTGAGCTCTCTACTGAAAATTTGAGAGAGCCCTATACGGCCATTTTCATTTCTATCTTCTGATGAGGATCATAACCTATCAGTTTGAAATCAGCCGCTACAAAAGAATCTATATTCTTTTTCTCGGGATTGATCTTCAAAATCTGCATTAAAATAGAGGTAAGCAGTTGTAACTGGTCAGTGCATATAACAGGTAGAAATGAGAGAGGGAGGGGTGAAGTTGAGTACACTTTCAAAACCAAAAACAAGATCATTTATGTAACATCATAAAACTTACTGGAAAAGGCTTGGGCAATTTCTCAAGCTGCTCCTGCAAAGGCCTGATGTGAGTGCGGTAAACATGAGCATCCCCTAAAACATGAATGAAATCACCTGGAACAAGATCTGCACAAGATAAAAGTCTATTAAAGACAGACTCTAAAGACGCAACATTAAGGTTCTTAAATCCATTAGATAGCCAATGACACAAAGGTCCCAGCTAAAATGATCTATCCAATAACTGATAAAACTATTCTTTAGAATGCATACCACAAACATGAGCAATCATGCATGTCAGAAGAGCATATGATGCAATATTAAATGGCACACCCAGGCCGACGTCAGCAGAACGCTGATACATTTGACATGATAACTCTCCATTGGCTATGTAGAACTGCAAAGACAAATATACGGATGTAGTAAAACACAAGACATATGATAAAGAAACAAAAGATGTACCATTTCAAGACAAACCTGAGCAAACATGTGACAAGGTGGGAGTGCCATCAATTTGAGATCAGAAGGATTCCAGGCCGAGAGTATAATCCGCCGATCATCTGGATTAACTTTAATCTTGTCAATAACATCTAACAACTGATCAAATCCTTGGCCAGTGTAGTCAGCATTCATGTCAGTATACCTGTAAGATGGAAGAGAAGTAGGTGAATTCGAAGCTAGAATTCTTTAGAGAAAGTAAAAATCTAGACGCTGAACTTCAACTTAAGTACACTAACCTAGCCCCAAAGTGTCGCCACTGGAACCCATATACTGGTCCCAAGTCGCCCTCTTCCTTGTCAGTTAAACCAACACTGAAGTGGATAAAAAAAATCACTTAGAACAGCATGAAACCTGGAACTCGTCACACATTTGGGAAGTCTAATACTTGCCTGTCAAGGTAGTCTCTAGAAGCATTTCCATCCCATATGTGAATGCCTTTCTCCTGAAGGATCTGCCAACAAATCAAATATAAGCACTAAATGGAAGAACCTACTTCTTGGCATAAACTTCTCTTTCAGAAACAGGAAATCAATGGCATTTATGTTGCAAATCTTGCTTTTACAAGCCAGTAAGGTGAGTATGGTCTCATACTCAAGGAAAGTTAAAAAATAAATAGAACCCTTAAAGTAAAATGAGAACATATTTTTAAATGTAAGAAACTTCCAAAATGGTCCCTTTCAACTGCTCTTACTTCACAAAATCATATACATTTTCAAAGCAATGGTCCTACTGAAAACATCAGAACAAGTCATCACTTTTTATCAATTTACTGTGGAGAAAACAGAAACACAAATTTCAAATGCTCAATTTTAGATAAACAAATCAACTTTTCAACAAGCGCAAATTCAACTTGCTCAACTGTAGTCCCCTTGTGATGTAAAGAATATGAAAGAAGGAAAGCATACATATGAGTTAAAAACGTTCATCGAAATTGTAATACCTTGGCATTTGTTGAACCACTGATGAACCACAGAAGTTCTTCAACAACCCCTCGCCAAAATACTTTCTATGGACCAAATGACCACAATGTATGTCAGTTTATGTACTTAAATGGATTTATAAAAAATAATAATAATAATTAACACATAAAACTCAAGCCTGTAACAATTTAACCTCTTGCCAAGAGAAAAAATTGGTATACCTATCAAAATTAAGAAAGATAAAAGCAACACATAAGTAAAAGAACAAATCTGCGCGTATGCATACCTTGGTTGTCAGAAGAGGAAAAGTTCTGCGCAGATTAAACCGCATCTGTGGAGATACGACGAAAATTAACAAACATCACTTATCCGCTTTTAATCAGGAGAATGTTAAATGAAACGTAACAGTAATTTCTCACAAACTTAGCTTGAGATTACCTGGCAACCAAATTTTGATAAAGTACCAGTCCCTGTCCTATCATCCTTAGAAGTGCCATCTGAGAGGATTTCTCGAACCAGACTTAGATAAATGTGCTCTTCATGTTTTTCAAAAATCATCTTGGGCAGGAAAGAGAAATTCTTTACCTCACACTTAACGGAATCTGACTTACTAGTAGAGATCAGATCATTGTTTTGACAAAGGGATTCAACTGCAGAACTCCTTACACGAACATAAGTTGTGAAGGAATGACGAATGCTATTTTCCACCTTGGGAAAGGATGAATACCACGGCTGAAACACAGAGGAATCAATTGCGGGGATAAAAGTGTCACATTCAATGTTTGTCTCTATTTCTGTAATGTGAATGGCATCACAGCCAGGCGCATTGAGAGCTTCCCTGGATACAGAAATGTTAATAAAAGAAATAAAGAAAAACACAGTTGGCAATATAGGAACAAACAACAAAGTCGCACCTTAGTATCTGGCCACCCCCTATGATAAATACTTTGTCAATTGACAGACAATATGGAGAAGCAGCTAACAATTCCAAAGCAGATGCCATGCTTCCACATATCACAACATTCTCTGCAGTAGCAATATCAAAACTCCCAGAACGAGTCAGAACAACATTAAGGCGACCAGGTAGAGGTCGATGCTCAGGGGGAATGCTCTCCCATGTTTTTCTACCCATAACAATCGCATTCTTTTTTCCGGGATCTGATGTGGTCACAGTGACTTCCTTAAACAACTTGAGATCAGAGGGCAATCTCCAAGGTAGTTTCCCATCCTTTCCAATACCCATTTCTCGGGTTGCAGCCACAACAACTTGGTAAGTCCTTTGTGGATTAGGCTGGGTGTTACCATTGCCATTGGCGCTCACCAACAACTCACCAGCCATAGTAGAACCCATATACTGAAACAAACTCAAAGATAACAGCCTAAAACGAGGACCACACAGCCAATTTTTATGCAAGTGCAGTAAACCCTACAATGTAACATAAATATGTTACAAAACAATAAAGAAAACAGGGATTAAAGCACAGACATGAGCATACAATCTATGAATGAGAAACACAACAGCAAAAGAGATCAGTGAATGTGCATAAGATTATATAAATGAATACACCGAAAGTTATCATATAATTTCAAACAATTGGGGCATGTAAAGGGAAACCCACCAAATTCAACTAATTATTAGAAACCACAAACAGAGATATGGGTTGCTAGTAACACAGATACCACTATTATTGCCGACCTAGACATCAATCTAAGTTTATAAGATTATCTTGAGTAACATACAGTCTAAAGCTTAAGTCCAGTCTCAAAATCTGTGCTTTAAATAAGAAAAAATCAATAACAACTCGTCATTGATAGTAAAATTTGCATACAATGTGAAAAATAATTACAGCCAAATTCTAATCAGACCTAGTAAAATTTTAGTCAAAGAAAAACACAAAAGCAATGATTTTCAAATAGTTAAGAATCCTGATGATGAGAAAATTGGGAAAAATAAGTAAACCAGCACCAATTTACCAGAAATGAAGCATTAAGTAATAGATCCTCCCCAAAAACACAATTACAATAAAATAAATAAATAATAAGACAAGTAAAAAAATTTTGAAAAGAGAAGGTTGAAATGCGAGAAGCAACTGACCGATCTCAAACCAAAGAGCGAAATCTTGGAGTTGTGGGAGCCAAGAGTGGCAGAAAGATGGAGATAATTAAAGTCAGAATTAGGGTTTTGCGAGCGAAGCAGTGAGAGCGAAATGGAGAGAGTATGAAAAAACAAGGAGCTTAAGGCTGAAACCGCTTTCTTCGCTTTCAATCCTTTTTCTCTTCTTCTCTCACTCTGAGAAGAGAAAAAAATAATAAGATAGAAGAGAAAATATAAAAAGGTGGGGAAGAGAGAGAGAAAGAAGATAAAATAGTGCCTGGCTGACATGTACACAAAGAAATCCAAAAGGACAGTTGACGCGGAGTTCCGCCAAGGTCTGCGTTGTTGAGGTGGGTGTGTGTGAACTCAAAGGCCCCTGCTTTTCCACATTTTTGCTCACACTGCACCAACTTTTCAGTTATATACATTTTTGGTTAACGAAGATTCAAGAAACCAAAACCTTTGAGATTAAGCCTAAGCACTGATAAAAGGTCCAAAAAAAGTTAGAATTATGATAGGTTAAGGGTACGTACGATTGCTTCTAATGTATGAAATAGAAACATTTCATTCAACCAATAAGAGGGCGAGTAATAGACGAACTATAAAATTAGACACTCTATATTCGAATTCTTAGTAGTGCAAGAGCATTTAAACATTAGTTTATCACGCCATGTGCAATTAGTTGCTTGTATTTTAGGTTTATCTTAACTATTATATCCATTAGATAGTGGTTGATCATGATAGAGTTTTCCTTAGTACTCAAAAGAAATTTTGGTCCCATGAAAAATTTCCCTTGTCAGTTTGGCGTGTCATGTTGATAAACTCTCAATTCGACTAATTAAGTATGTTAATGTCTTTTGTTACATTGGACAGAATCAAACCCTTTATTTCTCAAAATCGTAACATGGTATCCAATACTTCCTCACCACTTGGACTAACTCCGAGGACTTCTTCATGTTGATTTTTATTTAATTGTATTGTCTAAGCTCACACTACGACCACCTAATTGTCAAATTGTTGAACAAGAGAGTTTTAAATTTAATAAGTTTGTATCTCGTTTCTTTAAATTATTGGTTTGATAATGTAATGAAATTGAATCTTCAATAGGCATAACATGACACTTAAAAATGGTTACAAGAAATTGATACTTTTCAAACATATGTGGGTTATTTTTATATTGAAACCCAATTTCACCCAATATCGTCTAGGCTATATATGCTACTTTGCTTTTTCTTGGTGTATTGTACTTTTCTTGTTTATTTTAAGTGGTTTCTTTAGGGTTGCATTAGACTCCACTTGGACATAAACACCCTAAACAGATTGTTTCTTAACGTGGCTTGGAGAACCTCTTTGACCTTTATGTATGAAAGATTGAGGACCAAAGGTTAACTAAAGAAAACATGAAAAGTTTATGAGAAAAAAAATATGCATAATGCATTTCTTATTATGTAGCTCATTGACCTAATTAAGTTCTAATGAGATATGAAAAAATGTTAATTTGTTTTTAGTAGTTTGTTTTGACAATCGTTCATGCACGCGCGAAATGATCACAACCGCTGATGACGTAAAATCAGATAAATATAACAATCATTCCTTGTTCTAATAACTAAATAGTTTACATTTCAACACAAGCATTTTCATCCCTTCTGCCACATGGACGCTACACGCTACAGAATGGGTAACAAAACCCTCTTCAGATTGAGCATAATGATCGATGAACGAATTCTCATGATCATCACCAACAAAAAGATGAAAAGCAAAGTCTTTATACGGAGCAAAGGGTACTCTGGTTATTAAATGCAAAAGCTGAGGGTAATTAAGGGATTCCATGATTAACCAATAACATAAGCAATCTCGAGTCTCGACACTAACGGCCCAACGCAAAGCCAAAAAGCACCACCTACTTATATCCAAAGCTGTGGGCTGCGCACGGCTAAAAGGCGGGAAATCCATAACAGCGGCTAGGATCATGACACATGTCCACCTTACAACATCACAGCCGTCCACTTGGCATCTATCCAAATGTCCTGTCAGCGTCCTACAGCTTTAGGGTAATTAATCATAATTAGTTGTTAGTACTTGGACATCGCAATTACTTATCCTGCTATATTTTTTATTTTTTAATATTTAGGATATACATTTTTTATATATCAGCAATATCCAAAAATAATCATCAAATAATAAATACGATTGCAAATTGTCTGTATGTTGCATACAATTATTTTTTCTTGATATGTTATTTTCTTTACTGAATTTTATATTACATATGTGACACATTGACGTGCACCCTTAATTTGTTTTCACTTGGAAAAATGGCCTAGTTTGGTCCGAAAACACAAGAAAGCTGACCTTTTCTTCTCGGAACATTTGTATAGGCATGGATTTATCTGGGTTTTGGTTTAACGGTACATTTTTTTTCAATTTTTTTTTTTTTATCAAGTGAAATTATATTCATATCTAGCCACAAAAATGGCCAATACAATTCTACGAGGGCATTCATCAACATCATCAAGAAAATATGATCTTCCTTCAACCAGAGTCACAGAGCCAATACGGATATGCCACATAAAGCCGGCATGTTGGTAAAACTAAAACTCTCATAGAGAAAGACTACAAACTTGCACAACAAACTTAGAGTGAGTTGTTGCAACTTATTTTGAACTAAAAATTTAAAATACTTATTTCGATATTCAAATGACATCAAATATAACCCTATGAAATCGCATTTATGTGCAACCCTCGCCACCTAACTATGTTTGAGTTAGCGAGAGACCTTTGGAAGAGGTACCGAATTCGGAACTCATCTTCCTCATTAGACCTTTGGAAGTGACCCATTCATTGGAATATGCTTGATCCATAATTGAAAAGAGGGGAGGAGGGTGTGTGTGTGATATCTATCAAGAACCTTACCTGATTAAAGTCAACAATTGCCGAAGTAATGACTCATTAGAGTCAACAATTGCGGAAGTAAAGAGTTCAAATGATTCTCATATGGGCTTGAAAGAATATTGCAAAAAAGACCAATTGCTCTAACTCCGCCCAAATATATTGGAGGGAACCACAACTAGTTGGTGGGAATATTTTCATGTGTAAAACTTCACATGTGGGCAGATGTCGAAATTCCGAGACACTCAATAAATATTTCTGTTAGGGATCATCATTAGGCCCGTAAGTTCATGGGCCGATGGGGGCCCGACCCGCCCATTGTTGAGTGGGCTAAGCTTGGGTGTCTAAACTTGGCCCGGCCCATAGGCCTTGCTCGGCCCGTCCATAAAAATCGGCCCGCGGGCCCACATACATATAAATAAATATTTTTAAAAACTCAAGTTAAATGAAAGATGAAGAAAATCATTATCTATTATCATTGTAAGAACTAAAAACATGAAGCAGTGGATAAAAGTAAGATACAAATTGGAAACTAGGAATGAGTAAAGAAAAGTAAAATAAATGAAACAAAACAAGAAACCCAAAATAAACACAATCAGGAATGTCTATCACCCCTTTATCACTATTGTATCACTACGGTATCACATGTTTATCACCTAATGGACATAGACGAATTTATGAACTTCCTCTGTTTTCCAGTTCGACCTCTGTCCAGTTTTTTACCTATAACTTTCCAACCGTTTATCCAAATTTTGTGTTATTTATATGGTTGGATTCAACACAGAAAAATGAAGAACCCAACGTGGACCAAAAGTTTAAAACAAATACAGAAGTGAGCAAAATTTAGTGGAAAGAACACTTAAGATTTCAAACAACACACATACAAAATGGGGGTTTTTGATTCAGTGACCTAATTCTAATGCTTAAATGTAACCAAATGCTAATTTAACAAATTTAACAAGAGAAATTATCAAAATGTGACTTAAGATGTGGCAAACACTAGGATTTTCAGAATTCACCCTAAACAATCCTACTCATGTTCATAGACACTCAAGTAATGAACTCTAAATGTGTTGATGAAGATGTTCTCAATAAATACCGAGTCTAGTGGCTCAAGAAAGATATAGACAAACGTAAAAGGAGAACTATGAAAAAAATTGAACCATAGAAACACAACAAAACATAAAAATAAATAAATAATTGACCCAAAAAAAAAAGACAAAATAAAGTAGGTCCATTTCAACCCGATCCACCCAATGGGCTTTCAGCCCATAAGCCGAGCCTCGAAGCTTTGAATTTTCAAAAAACACAACCCGACCCGAACCCTTATTTTCTCTTTCTTCCTTGAAGCCCGGCCCAAGCCCATTAAACACGACCCTGCCTGACCCATTAACGAGGCCTAATTTGTGTAAATCCCCTCCCCCAATCATAGATTGGAATAGCATTAGATTTGAATAACAAAAAGGTTTGATTAGCATTATAAAATCCATTTCCCATCATAGATTGGAATATAAATCCATTTGACAACACTATTAATGATGTAAGTTTTCTACAATCTGATGTGTAAAAGCGTGTCATTAATGACAACTCACAAGATGATATGCTGGAAAAGTCTGAAATACCCCTGAAAAGGAGGTCGCTTTGCGACACAAGATGACATGCTTGGAACTTCCATCAAAAGAATATTGAGCCTGCTGCAACATCAAGCTCATTGACATGAGCTGCAAATAATCTCCACATGCAAATGGTTCTGCAACTGGAAATGCCATAAATTGGATTGCTCAAACTTTTATATCTTAATCTACTGTTTCGAGTGAAGAAACAAAATAAGGTGGTACAACTTATATCAAAGAGCTAACTTCATATCCAAATACAAAGGTTCCAATGTTACAACAAACAACATAAGAGAAAAATTCTGGCCTCTTTAACTGGCTCTAACTAATCAAGCTCTCAGAATCAAAGACCCTCAAAGAATCGCATATGATCTTCAAATGTCTCTGCATGTCTGATCTTGGCCACTGATCCATCGCCTTCAACCTGAAAACATTGTGAAAACAATGAGAAATAAGTTCCTGGAAAGAGCATTGATGTTGGCGTTGGGGTGTAGAGATTATTTGCGGTCACAATTCCATACCCAATATTCTGGAGGTCGCATTTTAAGATTGTAAGTTGAAGCCATGCTCATGCAGTAAGCGCCTGCATCATGAACAACCAGACCAGCTCCCTGAAATGGGAAAATCTATTTCAGAAATCAAGCACCAAAATCCATAAAGAAGGAAACCTCCAGAACATATTTGAGAAGATCATTAACATTTACTCTAATAGTCATATCCAACGATGGAAGATTATAGATGTGACCCTCCCAGAACAAGTTTACACATTACCTTGGGTGGAGTTGGAAGTTTTCTATCCTTCCCTAAGAAATCTGCAGACTCACAAACAGGGCCAACCACATCAAAAGTAGAAATCTCAGCATCATGTGGAGCAGGCGAAACCAGCTCTATATGCTGCAGTCAAATGCCCACAAGTCAATGAGATCCAAACCAAAAACAAGAGGGCAATTCCTAGAGAAATGAAACAAAGCTGATGAACATTTTTTCTTTGGAATTTTTTTAACAATTTTTAATAGCAAAGTGAAAAAAGAGAGACATCAAATCTTAGTGATAAAAGAATTATGTTCATGCATACCACACATACAATATGATCCACGCGTCTACATCATGGATTACTTTTATTTTTCTCTCACATGGGAAAAAAATTTGAATGTCTGTCATCTCCAGTTAACATTAATGAATTTTACATCAAAAGCCGACTAGCAGTTGACAGAACTTGAAAACTTACTTGATAAGCATCATACAGACTTGGGCGAATAAGTTCAGCCATGCTTCCATCGATCACGATAAAGTTTTTGGTGCCATTTGTTTTGACACCTGTTACTCGGTTGACCAAGCAGCAAGAATTTGCAATAAGTGATCTCCCAGGTTCAATAATAAGATTTAGACCCTGTGACTGGACCACGTCACGAACCTACACCCTCAACATCAATGTCGATAAAAGTTTAGTGAAATGTTACAGCAACCAAAAGATAGAAAAAACTGTTAGTTTATGTCATTACAATTCCCACAAACATAACTGTTGAAAAAGGTTTAGTGAAATGTTATATCAATCAAAGATAGAAGTAACTGTTAGTTTTCTTCATTGACATTCCCACAAGAAAGTAAGGCCTCAACTACTCAATCCTAGGAAAATCTGAAAGAAAATTCTAAAGGTTCAAAAAACAAAAAAAAGTACTACACCTGGTACATTGGTATGAACATTGATGATTCTGGACAAAATTAAAAAGAACAGTTTGGTGTGGAGACCCAATCCCTTATTGCACTTTTATAATCTCCATAAACCAAATCCTTAAAAGAGGCTATACATTCTTGTAATATATGTAGATGCAAATGTCATACATGGAATCAACATTCTGAAGAACAATTTAAAAGCATCACATTTCAAACATCCCAAAGACAGAACAAAGGTTTCAAGGAGCACTGTATCATGCAAGTGCTACTACAGGGCTACTATCTTCCTTTTCTATAATACTAAATTAATGTGTTATCAAATCACTCAAGAACACATGAATTACATAGTTAAGCACGAAACAAGATTCAAAAGAGATCATACTCACAGTGTCAATAAGATCTCTGGGTGTTGGAAGTACAGCACCAGCATGATAGTAATCTATCCCAAGTCCCCCACCGATATTTAAGTAATCAACTTCAAAACCTTGAGACCGGATTTCATCAATGTACTTAACCATAAGAACAGCAGCATCCCGAAATATATCCACCTGGTAATATATATATATATATATATATATATATATATATATATATATATATATAGAGAGAGAGAGAGAGAGAGAGAGAGAGAGAGAGAGAGAGAGAGAGAGAGACAGAGAGACAGAGAGACAGAGAGACAGAGAGACAGAGAGACAGAGAGACAGAGAGACAGAGAGACAGAGAGAGGGAGACAGAGAGAGACAGAGAGACAGAGAGAGGGAGACAGAGAGAGACAGAGAGAGAGAGAGAGAGAGAGAGAGAGAGAGAGAGAGAGAGACAGAGAGACAGAGAGACAGAGAGACAGAGAGAGACAGAGACAGAGACAGACTTAGATTTTGTGATAAGAGAAGTTGGTGTACATCTGTCATAACAATAAGGACAAGAAATGAACATACACTAGCAGAAAACGAAAAAGAAGAGTCATAAGTTAACAACACTGAACAGAACAAGAAGAAAATAAATGGCCAATAATAATGTCTTCCAACCAAGACTTACCAGCTGAATTTATAATAGACAAAATGACCAGTTACAAACTGAGACACAATTGTAACTTGTGCAAAGATTCCTGTTTTAAAAACTGTGTGAACTCTTTATTAAGCATAAACCCGTTGATAATGGTGTTTCTTGTAGTGTTCGGAACGACCTCATACAAGCACGGATATGAAAGGATATCACATGTAGACATAATAATATAGGGGATATGAACACCAAGTAATCAGCATACCTTGGTAATAGTGGATCCAAGATGACAATGGGCGCCAACAAGTTTTAGCTCATTCGGATGTGCCTTCACAGCATCCAAAAACCATTGCAGCTTCTCATTTCTAATACCGAATTTGGAGTTCTTGTTCCCAGTGGCAACATAAGGATGAACCTAAGAAATTAACACATATTTTAAAACGATATACAAATGGTTTAAGATCAATGTAACAGTCAAGCGCTTCAGTATGGAGAACTTTCCAATAATATTCCAACAACTGCCTGAACTTGCTGTTGGAGCTGGAGAAACTGGGTAGGGTGGTCTGGGCAGGATATATGAGGCATGGTAGTGTCGCATGCCAAAGATCTGTCTACATTTTTACAATATGAAATAAAAAGGGCACCAAGTTCACAAAAGTACAACCATTGAACCTAAATAGAAATATACCTGTGGTGCTCATTTCCTAATTTTTTTAGATTTTTTGTAACGACTGTCCTATGTCCAGGCTACATAGCTCATATAACGGTTTAAAAAAAAGGTGGTACCCTGGTAGTTGGCAAACTCTCCAGCTTCAGAACTGAGCAATAGAGTGCTGGAAGGAATATGGAGAAAATTGAATATGCCATCCATCATTGTGAAAATATGCTCTCATTTCAACAACACTGTTTATTAGCTATGTAGTTAAGAACTTAAGCTAAAAATCTTGTTCTATAAAGTTAACATGATAAAGCAATAATACAATGATATTAGTTATATTTTAATTTCTTTGAAATAGTTATTCTAATTCTAATCAGCTTCCTGATTACTCAAAAAGTATTGAAACCAAGAATCATATTATGCATCAAGCACATTCTAAAACTTGAAAATATTCAGGCAAGTATGATTCTAGAGTTGAGACGCATTGATAACCTTCCTATCATAGACTTTTAGCTTAAGAATCACAATGACCAACTAATGGCTTTCAGTTAAAGATTCTATTTCCTAAGTTTTCTAAAGACCCGACTAAACATCTCATATGTTTAACGTCTGCACTTCCATGATTCATGAATATCATCATCATTACCTGAGGGTCTACGTCTGGATTAATCCGAAGTAGAACATTAACCCTCTTTCCAGCAATTTTTGCAGCAGCAACAATATTTTCCAAGTCAAACTCGCTATCAACATTGATAAAAACACCTTCTTGGGCAGCCAAAACCAAGTCCTCCAACAACTTTCCATTCCCATTAAAAATGCACCTGTTCAAACAATTGTCCAAGCACATTTTCAAAACACAATTAGCCCAAGGACACAATTATTCAAACACAGGTAAACATATCACAAAGCAAGCCATAATTTAGATGACAGATTAAATCCCATTGATTCTAAAAATAATGCGACACAAAGAAACCTTCTATTCGCACACACAAATTGAAATAAATGATGGGTATGTAGAACTTTACCTAGTGGGATCAAACCCAGCTCGAAGAGCCAACCTGAGCTCATTCCCACTAACCAGAACAGCACCACAACCCAACTGTCTCAAATGCTCCAATATCTTGTAATTGTTGTTGGCTTTAATCGCATACCCAATAACAGAACTCAACCCCTCCAATGCCTCCTTATAGGCCTCGACGTTTCTAGTGATCTGAGGCTTGCTGTAGAGGTAGAATGGCCGCCTCTCAACCGAATCGATGACATCCTGGACCTTGAGGCCCTCACAGTAGAGAAACCCATCTGAGGATTTGGAGAAGCAGTGCTTAAAGGGGGTCGTTTGAGGGTCTTGGGTGAGGGATTTTGTTGGGTTTTGAGACACGACGGCTCTGAGAACCAGGGGTTTATGGGAGGCGGGTCTGAGGGGTAGAATGGGGTTTTGGGAAAATGGGTTTCGGGTTAAAGGGTGCTTTAGGGGTTTGGAGAAGGATGATGATGAGGTTTGGAAAGGGAGCTGCGTAGCCGCCATTGAGAAACGAAGAGGAAGAAGAGGAAGAAGAGTCAGTGTGTCTGGGAGACTGAGAACAGTTGTAAACTGAAAAAGGCACTATACAAAGGGTAACATGCTCTGAACTTTTTTGTAATTTCCGCAAAATATTAGGAGCACGTCGTTGAACACATATAAGTGACAAACATTAGGGCTCATCAAATTTATTTCATTAAAATTGTATGCTTCGTTCCTAGAATGAGACCCTCTTCCTCTTAGTAAATCACGTCTTTACACATCTAAATTACATTTTGACACATATGTAAATATAATTCATTAAAAACACTTAAAGAAAATATTATGCAAACATGAAAAATTACATTGGCAGGAAAGTAAAAATTCTAACTTATAAAGAAAGGAGACAGTATTTTTGAATTGAAAACCTAACAGAAAAATGTACTTTTTTAAAATAATAACACACCACAAAACTTTAACAATTGAAAACACTTGTTTTCGAGCTCTCAAGGTTAGTCCAAGTGGTGAGATTCACGGATGGTAACGGAGGGGCTTGATGCTGAGCATGACTCCTCCCGTCATATTATAATGTTTCCTCTATTACCATCATCGTCTACTAGTAAATAGGAACTATGATACCTTTTTTTTATTATGGATTTTTATCTCAAATGATCATTGAGGTTTGCGAAATTATCACATTTGGTTCTTTACGTTTTTTTTTACATTATTAGTCCTTTATGTTACACCTCACACATCAATTTGGTCATGCATTTCTGTTAAATTAATGATGTGGCACATATGTGATGCCTACATATCTAATGAGATAATGCCACGTGGATCTAAATAAAAAATTGCTTTAAAAATGGTTTTAACATTTAAACTCTAAAAAAATTAAAATAACTAAAATAAAGAAAAGAAAAAAGAAAAATTGCAACTCTCCCCCTCCCCTCTTCCCCTCCCTCTCCTCCTTCCCCTTCCGTCTCCCCTCCCCACCCTATGCTCTCTCCGTTTTTGTTTCTCTCTATTTGTGTTTGTGTTTTTGTTTTGATCTTTTTTATTTATAAAAAAAACTTAATTTTCTTTTAAAAAGGATTTTAAGTTTTAAAATATATCATTATTTTATTTAAAGCCACGTGACATTATCTCATTGGACATTTGGGCACCACATATGTGCCACTTCAACAATTTAACATTAATTTTGACGGAAACTAACGACATGACCAAATTGATGTGAGAGATGTAACATAAAATACCAATAATGTCAGGAAAAAAACATAAAGTACTAAAGGTGATAATTTTACCAACCTCAAGGACATTTGTGATAAAAACCATTTTTTTTATTAATTCTCTTTTGCGATAGAATGATAAAACCAATAGCTAGTTGGTATTCCCAAAAAAAAAACTAGTTGGTATGAAGCAATAATATTTTGGACTTTTCACTAATTTTAGGATTTTGATGAATTAATTTCTCACGAAAAAATTTATGTGCAATTATGTCAAATCTAAATTTAGCTCTTGGTCTGTAGCATTTCTCTTCTCAAAATTGGAAAGAGGTACCAAGTTTAAATTTCCATGTTGGCCTGCCCAACAAGATTATTTAAAAAAAATTAGTTGAATTAGAAAAAATGCTCAGTAGATCATTGTGTGAAATATATATATATATATATATATATATATATATATATATATATATCTGCTATCTACCTGCTATAACTTTTATTTTCTAATAAATTATTATTTGATGATTGTGTAATTAACTGTTTTTTATTGCTTACAGATAAGTGAAACCAATTTCAGTTCCACACAATGTGTGAGAAGTTGGAAGGAAAAAAAGTTAGGAACAGTTGAGAAGAGAGCCGTTGGTGGTTTCTTTCTAGGTTTTTGGTGGAAACGGAAATGTTAGTTAACTTTGCATGGGAACGCAAACGACATTTGAACGATCGGTTGGGGCTTTCCATTCCGCAGAGACTCCTCTTTCTCTCCCAAAAGAGAAACCTAAATCGCTTTCATGCACTTTGTTGATGCTCAAAAGTGGTTCGGCACTTTTGGGCCCAACCGTGATGTCTTCGCCTTCGGTAGTCCGCGGGCCTCGGTGAGCTCAGTCAATTTGTAAGACAAGAAACGATCGATAAACCCGATAGGCACCGGTGTGGTACTGCCGAAGGCTCTCCGATACTTAAGTTAGAATAAGTACGGAGTGGATAGTAATTTTAGCAGAGTAATAGCTAAGTGGCCAAGGCTCTTGATTACCTCATCTTTGGGACTTGTGCTTGTCTTATACATCTTGGGAGGTGTGCATTTCGAGTATAATTTCGATGTGGGACTGTGGACATTGCCTAATGAAGCTCCACGCGTCCAGGAGAGTGAAATGAAGTTTACGAGATCATGGGATACCTTCGGCATCTTGGTGGCCGAAGGTTGCCGTTGCCGTTGGCTCCTTACTCCCACGTGTACTCTCCTCATTAGCAGTTCAAATTGGGTATAAACAGGAGTCCCCAAGTTCTCGTGAGAGAATCTTCGTTGAGGACTTGTTTTGGTCTTCGGTGCACTGAGGCTGCCGTGGGTAAATCAAGGATTTCTCCATGTTTGAGTTACGTTGCGCCAAGTGCGATATCATTCGGCATCTCATGCCTGTTAGATATGCCTTGGTCTCTTCGGAACGACCCTCACCGTTCGGTGCTTTTGAGTTACCATACCCCAGTGTTAAGAATTTGTTCTCTGCCGAACGGTAGACCCGTGCCGTTCGGTGTCTTGGGTATAACAAGCCCTGGTGCCAAGAATTTCTTATTGCTAAACGGTACCCTTTTACTAGGGCTTGGGCCTCGGATAAGTGAATATCATGACGCTTAGTCTTCTGCGCGTTTATTACCAGGGAATTGGTGCCACATGTCAATTTGGAGCTCACGGTTTTCGAAGTAATCATGGCGCCGTTTGGTTTTTCGAGGCAGAACGTTAGCGCCTTCAGTATAAATAGTGCATTTGTGCTGATGAGGGGTTACTTTCCATCCGTAAGCGAAACTCTGCCCCTCTTGAAAGCGATTTTCGGCGTATTATTCCGATCAAAAGGCGATTTTCAAGAGCCATTCACAGTGAGCGATTTCCGGCCCACATAACCACAGCAAGAAACAAGGTAAATTTGAACTTTCCATTGTTTTTCAATCAAAATGTCTTTTTCATATGAACTTGGCCATGAACTTGCATCTGTATGAATTTTGATGAGATAGGTAGTTTAGGATTCTGTTTCGTTCTGTTTGTAGATGTCCGATAAGCGAGTTTGAGAGTGAACCCAATGCGTTCAATGGGGAATCATCGGACAGTCAATCAACTACCGATAGCACTTCACTTAGCTGGGAAAGTGGCGAAGGAGGCAATGCTGAAGCCGAGGCCGTTGATAAGGCCGATGCTGCCCCCAGACTAGGAGAAGGGGATTTACGGCCAACGGCAATGGCCATGCCGTTGAAGGTTGTCCCATGTGGTATTGATTTGTGGAACCACTAGTCAATACTGCGATTTTTTTGATGAGGGACTTTCACATTCCCGATCGACATGTGAGTTATCAATCTGAGACCTCCAGGTCAGGCCGCGTGAGTGCTGTTGCCGAGAGTTCTTCCAGACCGTCGGTTACAATAGTCCGGAGGAGTAACCCTAGGATTCCGATCAGTCAACCCCATAAAACCCTGTTCGGTGTTGACTACCTGGGGCCCAACAACCTTACCGAACGTGATCTAATGAAGATGCGTGCAGAATATATGATCCCTGATTCGGTCAAGTGGCGGATTCCTACACCTACCGAGTCTTTGAGTGATCCGAAGGATGGTGAGGTCGTCTTCTTCACTGATATGCTGAAGATGGGGGTTCGGTTGCCTCTTCAGCCTGCCTTTCAGGACATCCTCGCTCACATCGCCTATGCCCCAGGGCAGTACAATCCCAACTTATGGGTAGTCCTGATGGCAACTATCATTGCTTTCGGCATGGCTGGGGGGGAGAACCTTCATACGAGCAATTCTCCTATTTGTACAGCATTACTAAGTCGATGAGTGCCGATCATGGGGGATGGAGTGCAGGCTAAGCGTCGTCGAGCTTCGGCCAGGACCGACCTCTCAGAAGACTTGGAAGAACCGAAGGGTCCTGGTGTCCGGAGAATGGGAATGCCCTTCCCATCGGCACCCTCTTTTTAAAATCCCCACTTCGTTCCAACTTGTCAGTAGGGTATTAGGATTCCGTTTGGTAGGAACTATGTTCTGTATTTTCCATTCCGAATCTCATATGTGTTGAATTTTCTTTTCTTTTTGCAGGCAAGTTGAAGCGGCCGTCGTGACAAAGACTGACATCAAGAAAGTTGAGAAGGTAAGATCGAAGGTTGCAGCTTGATCAGGGTATATCGCGAATTCCTCTTTATCGAGAACCTCATCAAAGCCAAACTTGCCGACTCTGTTGAGAGTAAGTTCTTCTTTGTTACCGTTTGGTACTTCACAATGATTTTTCAACTTTGTAATTAACTTTGTTGTCATATGTAGTGATTGTAGGAGGAGGAGGTCGAGGCAAAGAAGATGCCTGAGTCTTCAAAGAGACGGCTTGCAGCAGGCAAGAAACATCGGCGCAGATGTCGAGGACGAAGGAGGAGGCCCTTGGTCGCGAAGCTACGATGCCTGAGCCTGTTGTACATGAGGTAGTGTTGGCGCTTCAGATTGAGGTGCCGAGGACTACCCTGGTGACGGAGAAGGCCGCCGGGAAGGGCCAACCATTGACCTGGAGGACCCCATACCGAAGAGGCATCGGGCTTTGGAGCTTCCTAGGGCTGTCTTTTTCTTTGAAGACGAGGAGGGTCGGCTGAAGAATCCGTCACCCTTGCTCGCCCATCAAAGACGGTCCAATTTGCTAACCACATGATCCTTGGTTCGCAGATGGATCTGTCCGAGATAGAGGAGCTACCGAAGAAACTTCTTCGGGAAGAGGCGGGACGTGCCTTCCGTCTCCAGGCTTGGTAAGATCCTTCCTGCCGTTTACTTTTCTACTTTGATTTATGAAACCATACTCATGCGTTGTTATTAGCAGGCATCGATGGACATGTGGCTCGCATGAAGCGGGCCAGCAACGCCGCCGAATGCGCCAAGAAGGCTTATAACCTCGGTCAAGCCAAAGTTACCGACGCTACCAAGGCTATACAGAAAACGCGAACCTCATAAAGGCCAAGGAAGCTTCCGAACGGCAACTCAAGGCGACCGAAGAGAAGCTCGAGCTGATACGGTCAAGTCTTGATCGGCGGTGAAAGCGTCCGAGGCCGAGGCGGCGAAGGTGCTATTCGCGTGGCTTTAGAAGAGAGCGAGAGGTCGAAGGCTGCTGAAATTAAAAGTCGTCGACGAAGCCATCCGTGCATACCGTACCTCTGTGGAGTTCACGTGCTATTTGGATGACGAAGTTGGCAAAGAAATGGCCGACCTCGTCTATCGTTTCAAGCGTTTCTACCATGGCGCAAAACTCAACCTCAATTTCGCGGTGATTTCCTCCTCTTCCCGAGGGCATAACAGAAGAGATGATCGAGGATTATGAAGGGGAGGATCTTGGCGATGCTGCGAAGCCGGCCAGGATCTTGACGATCTTGCCCCTGCGCCGTTAATCAAACTTGCTTTGTAATTTTTTTATCTCTTGTAATTTTGTTGTCATAAGGCAACTCATTTTGAACACTTTATGCCGAAAGGCACTTTCTATTTATTTAATGTGTGTCATATGCCGTTCGGCATCTTTTCTTTTTAGTATATTGGTAGTTATAACTTCAACTCGTAATTAATGCCGAAGGCATCCGAACTAGTTTGAAGTATTGCCGAAGGCTAATTTCAAATGTAGATTATTGCCGAAGGCTAATAATTCATAATAACAAAAAAGCTGAAGTACAAAACCTGACGATAGTCTAGGTTTAGTACGATCAAATGGTACCAGAAGGTACTACGCGTGAAGGCTAACAATTCATAATAACTAAAAGCTGAAGTACAAAATGACGGTAGTTCTAGGTTTAGTACCGATCAAATAATGCAGAAGGTACTGCCGCCGAAGGCTAACAATTCATAATAACTAAAAACTGAAGTACAAAACCTGACGGCAGTTCTAGGTTTAGTACTAGTCAAATGGTACCGAAGGTGCTTTATTGCCGAAGGCTAATAAAGAATTTGCAAATTGCTAATAATGTTTTCATTGATTTAATGCCGAACGGCTTGTAGTACAAAATGCTTTCGTGGCCAAGGAACTATTTGTAATAGTATTTGAGATGCTCAACATTCCATGGGTGATCGAGGGTCTTGCCATTGGTGTCTCGAAGTCGGTATGTTCCCGATCGTCGGATGCCGATGATCTCATTCAGACCTTCCCAGGATGGATCGAGGATTCCTTCCCTTGGGTCTTTGGTAGTGAGTGATACTTTGCGCATGACCCAATCTCCGATCCGGAAAGATCTTGGCCTCACTCTTGAGTCATAATATCTGGAGATGCGCTGCTTGTATGCTTCGTTCCGAAGGTTTGCTTACATTCGGTGCTCTTCGACTAGATCCAGACTCAAAGCAAGCTAAGCTTCGTTGGCTTCAGGAACAAAGTTTGCCGTTTGGTAGGATTCCTCATCGATTTCCACAGTACAATTGCTTCTTAACCAAAGGCAAGGAAAACGGCGTTTCTCCGGTAGACGTTCGGTAGGAAGTCCGAATGGCCCAAAGTGCCTCTGGAAGTTTTTCCGGCCATGCACCTTTAGCATTATCCAGCTGCCGTTTCAAGACCTTCTTGATGATTTTATTTATTGCTTCAACCTGACCGTTTGATTGAGGGTGAGCTGGTGAAGCGAAGAAAAGGTTGATCTTCAATCGACGGCAGAACTGGCGAAACACTTTTGAATCAAATTGCTTGCCGTTGTCAGTGATGATGGCGTACTGTATACCGAATCGGCAGCAAATGTTTGTCCATACAAAGTTTTCTATTTTTGCAGTCGTGATGGTGGCCAGGGCTTCGGCCTCTACCTATTTGGTGAAGTAATCTACGGCAACGACAGCGAACTTGACTTGTCCTCTTCCCTTCGGCATTGGGCCGATCAAGTCGAATCCCCATTGCGCGAACGACCAAGGATTGATGATCGGTGTGAGGGGTTCGGCAGGGACATGAGGAATACTACCGAACCTTTGACATTTGTCACACTTCTTTACTAAGTCGATTGCGTCATGATGCATAGTTGGCCAAACATAGCCTTGCCAAAATGCCTTCTGAGCTAATGAACGGGACCCAGAATGATCTCCACAGACACCACCATGAATTTCTCGGAGGACGTAGTCCCCCTGTTCGGCAGTGATGCATTTCAGATAGGGGTAGTGTAGCCTCGCTTATAAAGGACACCATTGATTATTGTATACCTTGCTGATCGGTACCGTATTTTTCGTGCCTGGCTTTTGTCACTCGGAAGGGTACCGTTCTCCGGATAAGAATATATGGGATCCATCCATGTATCAAGATACCGTCGACATGCACCTTGATTTGGTTGTACTCGGTCGGGCCAAAATTTCAACAGGGACTTGACGTCCAACTTTATCGTTTATGGCGAAGCTAGTCTTGCTAGAGCGTCGGCGGATCGTTCTCTGCTGCGGGTATCTGCCAAATCTCATATGCCGAAAACCTCTGTAACTGTTGATAGGTTGCCGTTAGGTAAGCGGTCATGGATGAATCCCGGGCGGCGAAGTCTGCCGTTACCTGATTCACAATAAGCTGAGAATCGCTGTGAATGATAATCTATCTAGCCCCCATGTCTTTGGCTAGCTGAAGGCCGGCCAACAGAGCTTCGTATTCGGCTTCATTATTGGAAGTTATGAAATTGAAACGGAGGGCATATTCGATCTTATTTCCTTCAGGAGTGGTAAGGACCAGCCCGGCACCGCACCCTTGCTAGTTAGCTGACCCATCCACGTGGAGAAACCAGACTGGAACTGTTGAATCAAAATGACTGCCGATCGGTAGGGATTTTACTGCCGATTTCGTTTGAGGTTTGTTCGGTAGCGAGTTTCCTACCGTTATTGCCGATGGAGTCAACTCAGATATGAAATCTGTCATTGCTTGACCTTTCTCTGCTGGTCTTGGTTTGAACTGAATATCAAATTCCCCCAGCTCGATTGCCAATTTGATCAATCGTCCAGACATCTCCGGCTTTTGGAGCACTTGCCGACGTGCTTGGTTGGTCAGAACGATTATCGTATGAGCCTGGAAATATGGGCGGAGCTTCCTTGCCAAAGTTACAAGCGCAAGAGCCAACTGCTCGAGAGGCGGATACCAAACTTCTGCACCTTGGAACGCTCGGCTTACGTAGAAAATTGGTAACTCCACCTTTTCCGGCTTCCGTATCAATACAGAACTAACGGCAGTCTGTGATACCGATAAGTATAAAGAGAGTTCTTCTCAAGGAAGTGGTTTAGATAGCAACGGGGCTTTGCCCATGTATTCTTTTAGCTCGCAAAATGCTTTATCACATTCGGCAGTCCAAGAAATACTTTGTTTGCCTCCCTGCAGAGCTTTAAAGAAAGTTGCTCATCGATCGGTAGCCTTTGATATGAATCGTGTTAGGGCTGCCACTCTACCGGTAAGACTTTGAATATCTTTCTGTGTCTTCGGCCTTTCCATATTTATCAACGCCTTGATTTTTTCAGGATTGGCCTCGATACCACTGGCCGATCATAAAGCCTAGGAACTTTCTGAAGATACACCGAAGGCGCATTTCACCGGTTGATCTCATTCGGTATTTTTCAGGATGCCGAACATTAATGACAGGTCTGGATGTATTGATCGGCGGTTTTGCTTTTGACCAACATGTCATCGACATAAACTTCCATAATGTTCCCAATGTATTCGGCAAAGATTGATTGACCAAACGCTGGTATGTGGCTCGGCATTCTTCAACTCGAATGGCATGACATTATAGCAATAAAGACCTTTGTATGCATTATGAACGTCGTATGTTCTCTATCGGCAGGTCCATAAATATTGGTTGTACCCGAATAGGCATCCATGAAACTCAACGGCTCGTGGCGGTAGCGTCGACAAGTCGGGTCGATTCTTGGCAACGAAAAGCTATCTTTCGGACATGCTTTGTTGAGATCGGTATAGTCTTGGCACATCCTCCACCCACCTTTTGCTTTACGAACCATGACGGAGTTTGCCAACCAAAGCCGGGTAAGTTGCCTCTTTGATGAAGGCGATGACAAGGAGTTTTTCAACCTCGGCCTTCATGGCCTCATACCGTTCGGTATCATAAGATCTCCGCTTTTAGCGTCTTGGTTTGTAGGCCGGAGATATCCGAGCTTATAACTTATGACTTCCAAAGAAATACCTGTTATATCGTTATATGACCAGGCAAATACCTCGAGAATGATGGCACAGAAATTGAATAAATTAGAGCGGAGTATGGCCGTGAGGGTGGTGCCGATCTTAACACATTGATCTGGTCGATCTTCATGCGATCACCGTCTCCAGATCTTCAACTGGCTGGGCTTGCGGTATTGGTGTCTCATCTCTGGGATCGTCAAGAGTCTCATTACCGTTCGGCATACTGACCACATAGAGAGTCTCCTTCGGTGTTTTATCTGTGGCCGAAGTAAGAGCCATTGCATAGCAAGTCCGAGCGCTGAGCTGGTCCCCCCTAATCACCCCGGTACCGCAACAGGTTGGGAATTTCATAAGTAACATGTGGGGGGAAAGATGAGCCTTAAATCATTTGAGTGCCGTTCGCCAATAATCACGTTGTATGCGGTCGGGCAGTCGACGATTAGAAATTGGTCATAAATCATGGTTCACTGTGGTGCCATGCCGAAGGCTATGGGCAGGCTTACGCTACCGACTGGTTGAACCAGGTCACCTGAGAAACTAAGGAGTTGAGTGAGTTGCCGATTGACATGTTCATCGCTTATCCCAAGTTCGCCAAAGGCATCGGCAAAGATGACGTTTACCGAACTTCCAGTGTCAATCAACACTCTCCCTACATCAAACCCAACGATTTCTGCTCGGATTATCATGGGGTCATCATGTGGGTAGAGGATTCCATCTTCTTCTTCTTCACGGAAGGTGATGGGCTCCCATCGGACTTTTGGCGTTTTCTGATGCCGATTACTTTCTATACCGAAGACTTGAGGGTATTGAGCCGCTCGGACGTACTACTTTCTCGATCGGTTTGATGCCCCTGCCAATGTTGGGCCTCCGCTGATAGTGCTGATCATGTTGATCTGCCGAACGGGACCTTGGACTGGAAGCTATTGCGGCCTGGCAATGTACTAATCGAGCTTGCCTTCTCGGATAAGGCGTTCAATGATTTTTCTTAGTGTTATGCAGTCTTCGGTATTATGGTTATTGTGCTGGTGGTATCGGCAGAATTTTCCGGTATCCCTGTTATCCTGTCGATTTGGCTTCCGATTGACCGGTTTTGGTATGATGTCTTGCTCATTCATAAGTACAGCCTCATAGGTTGTATTGAGCACCGTATACACCTCATGTGCCTGGCCTTGATTCGGCAGGGGGCCTCAGTGGTCGTTGCGATTGTTCCTTCCTCTGTTCTTCTTATGGCTTCCTTGCCGAGGGTTAGAGTCGTTCTTCCGTTTGCTCGTGGAGAACAAAGGTTTTTGCGGTGAGAACTTATCCTGCGCCAATTCCTCTTGCCGAATCGTGGGTTCGATCTTTGAGTTGAAGTATTATGCTTGTGCATGAATAGCAGCTTGCTTCATTAGCTCATCGTAAGTGCGCCAGTTATTGCTATGCACCAGATACCAGAAATGGGAGGGCCGAATGCCACTCTTAAATGCGCTGAAGGCTGCCCGATCATTAGTATCTGGGCATCGGGAATACTCGTGGCTAAATCTGGCTGCATATTTGCGTAAGCTCTCATCTTCCCCTTGCCGAATGGTGTACAGGTCATCGACAGAGTATAACCAATCTGTCTGGATCATGAAGTGGTTAAGAAAAATTTGTTTCAACTCATCAAAGGAATCTACCGTACCTGGCTCCAATTGGTAGAACCAATTGAGCGCCGTGTCGCTTAATGCCGATGGGAACAGAAGACATTGTCCTTCATCGCTTAACCCCTTGCACCCAAGTGCCGATTGAAAGGTATGAAGGTGAGTCAGTGGGTCTTCCATCCCTGTGTAGAACGGTATGCGCAGGGGCTGAACGTCCTTGTCCTGCCTCGAGTTTTTAATTCGTTCGGTGAACGGTCCTGGCCGAAGCTTACTCCATCCTGGCTCCTGAGAGTGTGATCGGTCGTCCTCCATCTTTTGGACTCTCTGTAGCAAGAGGCGGATCATGGGGTCTCGGCTTGGGACCTCCGCTACGATAGTCCTACGATTGCCGAGGCGTCCTTTCGGGGTTAACTCCCGAGTGTCGTGTTGGCGTTACCGAACGGTAATAGGTATTAGAGTATCGAGATGGGATGCACTCATGGTCCAATTCCCTAGTGGATTCGAGTAGGTGGACTCGTCGGACGGGGATTTACTCCCCAACACCCTCATGCGATCGTCGTTTAACCTGGCTCCGATCCTGGTGGCGATTGGTCTCGCTCTTCTGCCGATCCAATAATCGGTGCCGACAATCGATGTAGATCTTCTACGGTTTGTGGGGCTTATCCTTTGGGGCTGGAACGACCAATTGCTTGGAGACCGCCAAGGCTGCTTTGGCCACCTTCTTTCCATTCCTTTGCCTACTTGGTGTTTGTAAGCTCTGGGAGGTTCAATCGGTCTGGATGATCTGTGTTTGCTTTGTTGGTTCATTTGTTCCGGTCTCGTCGACTTTGGCCGAGAGAAGGTTGTTGTGTTCTGCATCTTCGCCATGTCTGCCCGAAGTGTCGTTATCTCGGCGAGGAGCTCGGCAGTAGCAGATGGGGGTGGCGTGCATGGGGGCATTCTGGGCTGGCCCCACTATGCTTACCGAACGGCAAATCTTCTCTGTCGGGAATAATGGGACCAGAGCGGTGCCCATCCTAGATGAGAATTGTGGAGCGTCTTATGTCGCTTCCCACAGACGACCCCAAACTGTTGATGCTCAAAAGTGGTTCGACACTTTTGGGCCCAACTGTGATGTCTTCACCTTCGGTAGTCTGCGGGCCTTGGTGAGCTCAGTCGATCTGTAAGACAAGAAACGATCCGTAAGCCCGATAGGCACCGGTGTGGTAATGCCGAAGGCTCTCCGATGCTTAAGTTAGAATAAGTACAGTGGATAGTAATTTTAGTAGAGTAATAGCTAAGTGGCCAAGGCTCTTGATTACCTCATCTTTGGGACTTGTGCTTGTCTTATAGATCTTGGGAGGTATGCATTTCGAGTATAATTTCGATGTGGGACTGTGGACATTGCCTAATGAAGCTCCACGTGTCCGGAGAGTGAAATGAAGTTTCTGAGATCATGGGATACCTTCGGCATCTTGGTGGCCGAAGGTTGCCGTTGCCGTTGGCTCTTTACTCCCATGTGTACTTTCCTCATTGGCGGTTCAAATTGGGTATAAACACACTTCATCCCATGTCCATGGAAACCGAACAAAATCTCATCTCTTTCTCTCTCTCTCTCTCTTTCTACATTAGTCTTGTCATCCTCCTTGTCCACTTGAGACATTAATTCTTGTCAAAACGTATTCTCTCCTAAACCCTTTGATTGTCTCAAAACAGTTGACCAAAGCAAACCTTGCAAGACAGACATTGAACATGTGTGACGACAACCAAGGATGAAAATATCGGCCGATATCCCGATATATCGGGCGATATATCTATTTTTAGGTGTCGTCTGAGATAGAGGGGGTAAGCCTATTTCTTCCCCCTTATCGGCAATATATCCCCGATAACCTCCGATATCCTCGATATTTACCGATATTTCCCAATATTTCCGATACCAAACAAATAACCCAGAAATTAGTCTTTAGTTTTGAAGGCAATTGATGCAAATTGAAACCCAAAAATCTCTAATCCTTGCCCAGAACCCTATCATTTATGAGCCTAAGAACTAGACCTAGTACTAACTCAAATGAATCTTATGATTGCTATGGTTATGTCTGTCTGATTATAGTGGAACTAGTTATGGAGCTCAAGATGATGAAACAGATTATGGACCTACTAGTTGGGTCAATCCTAACTATCTCATATATGGAAGGACAGTAGGGAGCTCAAGAAAGACATATGTGCACCATGTTCAAACATGGCTTATACATTGCACGGGTTACATGACTTGGTATGACTATTGTATGAATCTAGATGGTTGTTCCTCATTGTTTGAACCTTATAGGAGCTCTTCATTTATGTAGATGGACACTTATCTAAATTGTAATCCAATGTTTAAACAAACTATGGATTTATGCATGGTTTATTTATTCTAATCAACATTTTATTTTCAAACTTTTCATTAACGCGCATTACATACCACTTATATTTCATCATATGTACATCTTATTGTTAGTAAATATTGAGTTTTATTTGTTCAATACATTCACTGATAATGTACATAACATCTATGAAAGTTTTACTAAAAAAATTATGTGTTTCAATGCCTATATCTGTCATTTTTGTTGATTTTTTTCCGATACCTAAAACGATAACGATATATCCCCCGAAATATCCATAAATCGGAGGCCCGATATTATCTGCACGGCCGATACTTTAATCCTTGACGACAACATGCCGGGAACTCTAGACCGACACCTTAAATCTGGTAAGTTCTACCAAATCCGAGATTTTTCATGAAACTTTATATGAAATTGAAGGAAAATATTTGAGGGTTATGTATATGCGGTCTTTCTGAAATTGAAGGAAAATATTTGGCTACGGACTCCTTGCAAACAAATCACAGTCTTGACATGTGTGCATAAACTTTTCTTTTTTTATTTTAATGATGAGTTACTTTTACGTATGCGTCAAACTGTGATATTTAGATGTAAGGAGCCAAGCAATGTCCGAAATTGAATTAACCTATTAACTTCGTTTGCATTTTCATATGGGCATTTTCTTTGAAAAAAATGTACCTTTCTGTTTGTGAATAAATTGATCTTCATTATTCGGTGCAGTTCTCGAAGAACACTCTGAAGACGAGAGGAGCAATAGAGTAATGCCTGTCCCTATTGAGGACAACATTGATGCAGAGGACTTACAGGCCGTGGATGCGTTTCGCCAAGCACTTATTTTGGAAGAATTGCTGCCATCAAACCATGATGACCATCATATGATGCTAAGGTTACTTATTCCTTGTTTCGGTTCATGTCAACGATTTTAGATGGTTGAGTTGTTATTATCTGACTATGAATAGATTTGTTATCTTTGTGTATCATGGTACAGATTTTTAAGGGCCAGGAAATTTGACATTGAGCAAACAAAGAAAATGTGGACTGATATGCTCCAGTGGAGGAATTTGGTGCTGACACTATTATGGAGGTATTCTATAAAATACTTTTATTGAACTTGCCGTATCGTGGAGACTGTCTAGTTCACTACTATCTATGTGTTTCCTAAAACTTTGCCTTTGGTTATTTTTTTAGGACTTCGAGTTCAAGGAAATTGATGAAGTCGTGAAATACTATCCACAAGGACATCATGGAGTTGATAAGGATGGACGGCCTGTCTACATTGAGAGACTTGGTCAAGTCGATTCTACCAAGCTGTTGCAAGTGACAACAATGGACCGCTACGTGAAGTGCCATGTACGGGATTTTGAGAGGACCTTTGTGTGTAAATTCCCTGCCTGTTCCATGGCAGCAAAGAAGCACATTGATCAGAGCACCACTATTCTGGATGTACAAGGAGTTTTAATCTTATTGGAATTTTTTTTTGGAGATCTATAAATCATTTTACTTTTTCCATCATTCTCATTTTTGAAGAGGTAATCGTTAGTTCGTTTGATCGATGTGCAGGGACTTACAAGTTTAAACAAATCTGCAAGGGAACTTATCCAGTGCCTTCAGAAGGTTGATGGTGATAATTATCCTGAGGTATTGTGTAAATAGCTGTATCATTTCAAGTTTGACAAGCTTCTTGGTTTGCTGCTCTTGCATCAACAATAGCTTTCGTATTCTATGATGCTTATTGAGTCTTTTGTTTACCGTAGACCCTGAACCGTATGTACATCATCAACGCTGGTTCTGGATTTAGAGTTTTATGGAACACTGTGAAATCTTTCCTTAACCCCAGGACAACCGGAAAGATCCATGTAAGCATTTGTATTTTGTCTCCCTTATACTTTCAGTTAAAGATTGTGATACAGTAATGGTGCTAAACGAGTTGATGACAATGTTTATGTATCAGGTTCTGGGAAACAAATACCAAAGCAAGTTGCTTGAAATAATTGATTATAGGTAAGAATCCTTCTAGGCAAAATATTGTTGAGAATATATTTTCTTCAATTCAAATGTTCATCTTTCTGTACATCTCTTAGTCCATATCTAGTTCTGAACAACAACTTGCTGCTCATCAGCGCACCCTTCAGACAATTCAAAAGTGCTACATTGACGGCATATTTACCGCGAGCAAGTTTTTGCAGGCTGAATCCCTGTTACAGCTTGCACGAGCTTTGATTTGGGCTGCTGGCCGACCCCAAAAAGGGAACAGCTCTCCTGAGGATGAAGATACTGCAGTTTTCTGTTTGGAGTTGCTAATTGCTATTACCCTAAATAATAGGGATAGGATTGTGCTTCTATGGCAGGGGGTGTATGAGCATATATCCAGCATTGTTCAGTCAAGAACTGTGATGCCTTGTGCTCTGGTAGAGAAGGCTGTTTTTGGACTTCTTCGGATTTGCCAGCGGCTACTTCCCTATAAGGAGAACCTTGCTGGTGAACTTTTGAGGTCACTGCAGCTTGTGTTGAAGCTTGATACTCGGGTTGCTCACGCTTACTGCGAGCAAATTACACAGGAGTATAGAATGGAGGTCACTGGGTTACTGTTACAGAGGAGGTAGCCCCAGGATTGCATATGAGAGTAGTTCGATTGTAAATGAGAGAGCCATTGGATTGCAAGAGAGGGTGTCAAGCGACCTGGGTTTGGGGTGTGCGATTGGGGTTTGGGTTTGCGGTGGAGTTGTTTGAAATTGAATGGGGTGTGCGATGGGGTGCGTTTGAAAGGGTTTAAGGCATTCGCGATGGGGTGTGTTTGCAAGAGCACGGAGTTTGCGATGGGGTGGCATTTGATATTGGATTAGATTTACACAGATTAGTTAGGAATGGGGTGCAGTGATGGCAATTTAGAAAGAAATATGGGGTGTAGTGACTATTTTTAAATTTGATTAAAATTTAGTGGGGTGTAAAAAGCAAATAATTGGGTGCAAATAAAATCACCCTTTTGTGTTCATATCAAGTAATAATAAAATTATAATCCGTTCATTTTGTATTTTGTTAACCTCATTTTGTTCATGTTTCTGGTTGTTCAGTGGTTCTGCAACAACCTCTTTGTATCTTTTCATTGTTATTGCTTTTGAATTATATTCTTTTGCATTAGAAAAACCTATAGTGTGTTTATCTATTACACGTCTGAACCGTTAAAAGTCTTTAAGCTCCCATCTTTAGCTCCCCAAAAACTGGGGAGAGCATATTAATTAAAGTCTTCCCAGAGGTAAAAGCCTATGAGAAGATTATGAAAACTCATCGGTACCCAATATTTATGACACGTTTGAAGCGTGAAAAGTCTTATTTTAGGATCTTTTCTATTGAGATGAGCGATAACACACTAAACTCACACTCACTACACGGATATTACGACTCGAACCCAGGACCTTTCCTTGAGGGAGCATTTGCTCCAAACCACTGCACTAGTGGGTCATTTGCAAGCGTTAAAAGTCTTTAAGCTCCAATATAGCTCCCAAAAAAGTAGGGAGAACATATTGAACTCAATTATATATGAAATACCCATATTTTCTAATAATTTCATCTTATATGACACGAAAGTCTTTCAAGAAGCAAAAATCCATATAAAAATTATATAAAAAAATTATTTTACAAGATATTTTGGTACGTTATTTATATAACATGCTAAACTGTGGTATCTATAATCATCATTCTCAAATCAATATACCGCTATTCCAATTAAGCAGAATGAACATGTTTCGGATTAATTCAAGAAAAAGGAAGTTATAATACTAGAGAAAGGAATAAACTGTCTAACTAGCCTGAACTGACCTTGGCCTCCTCCCTTAAATTGACTAGTTACCTTGTACTTATTATATGAATTTATTTTACTTTTATTTGAGGGGAGGGATGTTCGAATTCGGGACTTTTAGCTAAATTGAGATAAATACCCGAGATCAAACTAGTTAGTATTGCATCAATTTATTTTAGTTATCTGTAATATGGTTGTCAGAGTTGAGCGTACATCATGTACAATATTAATATAACAGAACTGTTACTCTCCCTATTAAAAATTTGAAAGATAACACTAAAACAGAAATAAATAGTTATAGCAAAGAATTAGTTTTCAGTCACAAGCAGTGGCGGACCTATAGCATTGCTCAATTTTATCTGTTTTCCAGCACCTCCAAATCTTTTACGGTCGAGGGGAGGTGCAGTTTGAAGGTGCTGGAAGAACATATAAAATTGAGCAATGTCATAGTACAACATTTATCAAGTTGTTGTATTAAATTAACAGTTGGCCATTACAGTTGATCGAATAACTACAAGTCAGTAGTCGCATCATGTAGTCAGTTAATGTGGTTTAAAAATCCGTTAGGACATTTTAAGATAAAGTTTGCACAAGAGTTAGCCTGGAAATAGGTAAATACCGTTTGGAAAACAAAAAAGTTGGTTTTTGCGTGGAAAACCAAAGAATGAGATTGAATGGGGAGGCTTGCATTTCGCATTCTCTCTTTCTCTTCCAACAGAAAACCAAAAGTGGGCAATGCATGCAATGCACAGCAGAGACCATGTCAATGGAAATGGAAAAAAAAAAACCTCCATTCTTGTCTAACTCTTTCTTTTCTATATCAGTCATGTCATCCTCGTCTTCCCTCTCTGGCTGAGATTAATCTGGGCCATATATATGCCTACCACTTTTATCTCTTACCCTCTACATTCTTTTTTTTTTCGATACAAAGCAAGTCTAAAGCCGGAAGAAGGGCGGGGAGGGCGATAGTTGAACTCTGACCATGGATGTGGGGGTGTAGTGCTCAAAATCACTTATTAGCCTCACTTAACCCCCTACATTCTTGTCAAAAGGTATTTTCACCTACATAAATTTTTTTTTTTCAAATTTGGTAATATTGATCATGTTTCTTAATTTGATTCTAATTACTTCCATGCATACTAAATTGCTGCCTCTGGCTTTGTCTTGAATGTTTGTTTGTTGTAATCTTTGATTTGTGTTTTGTTTTGGTGTGTACAAGGTTATAGGTAGAGGCATATATATCCACCGAGGGCTCTAGTTTGAGTCCCTTGCGATATATAAGTGCTTGACGACTCTCCTATCCTTTGGCGGTCTAAAAACCCTTGCGCAAGCTCGTGACAATATGTCTGGATCTGATGTTGACCGAAACCTTAAACCTAGTAAGTTATGACATCCAATGTTTGTCTTTCTACATGTGTTCTTCCTCAATCTTTGGAATGATCTTCATGATTTGTAGGTTTTTATATGAAATCCCATATATAATTCTAATGATTGTTATGAAATGAATATGTAGTTTGATGGTTATATATATGATCTTCTGAAAGTGAATTAATCAATATTTTTTAGTTCTTAGGCTTCCATTGATAAGACAAATGCAGATAATTAAATACACACAATTTCCATACATTTAATACATTTTAGGTTTAGGGTTTGCCCTTTTTTGGGGGTAAAAAAAGGTTTAGGGGTTTGCCTAGATTAGAAAAACACAAACAAGCAATATAGATTAGCTTACGTGCATGCTTTTAAGTCCTCTTAATCTCTTTCTTATATGGTTAAATAAGAGATAATGTAGTTACGGGATATATAGAGTAAGTTCATGTCCTACTCCAGTCATGGTAGGCAATCTCCTCCTTTACACCAACCTGGTTATTAGGTTAAACCAAAGACGTAATTAAGGATCAAGAATATAATGATTCAAGTGGTTGACAGTGTGATGAAGTAATTTCCACTACCGATTAGCATGTAGAGCATATGCTAATCGAATTCTAGTCCAGTCATTACAGCTTCCTCAATGCATATGTAAATGGGGATGGAGATGACTGATTTTCATCCGGAATGGCTTTTGTTCACTCCAATGGACCGGGAAATGGAGTTGTAAAACTCCCACGATCATCAATAGATTAAAAAAGAGATGGAAGGATACAACTTATTTTATATCCCAAATTGGACCGAGAAAAAAGAGAGTACGAAATTTTGCATAACATGGATGTGAATGTGGAGTAAGAAAATAGGTTTAGAACATCTTCAATGTGCATGTGTAAAATTGGGGATGTAAATATATGATTTACACTCCCCACTACTGCAACTTCCAGCTAGTTGAAGTGTAAATCTTTTACATCTCCACATTGGAAATTACATTTCCAAGTTTAAATCTTCCCACGCGGGTAAAAAATCTATTTATATACATCAGAGATGTTAGTGGAGATATAAATGTAGTTATACATTCCCTATTATGGATTTTCTTATGCAAATGCGCCACTTGAGTTTCAGCCTAGTCCATTCTTTTGCTTATCCGAAATTCCACATTCAACTGTTACACATGCTACATGGAGTTGTGAACATAGTTTTATTCAGTTCCGTCTCAACGCATCTCAAATCGAGACTTTTCATGTTAGGTGTCTAAATGCTTGTGTTTGCCTCATCAAAAGTTGTGGGTATATCCTGACGTTGGTGATGAGAATAACCAATCTCCTCCTAAAAAATGTATACATGCCCTAATTTACTATTTAGGGCTTGGAAGTCAAATAGTAAGAATCAATGCCCTGTAACTTGACGGGCCGCCCTATCAATACAAGGGAATCAAAAAAAGATATTCGCTGTTTGATTGAACTGGCGTTCGAAATAAGAAACGATCCTATTTCGCGAGCGTGGGATTGGGCTGCCATTTCCATGCGCCAGGAGCGGCCTGTTCAACCCACGCGCTACCTTCATGGCCTTTGCTGCCGTCAGACCACCTCTAATGGAGGAAATTGTTTTGCCCACCATTTCTCGTGGTTAAGAGATAGAGTGCTCTCAGGACCCTTTGGGATCCACCAAGCATGTTTTGGGGTCATGGGTTCAGATTTCTGGTTTCAGCCCAATACATTTTTGACAGAAGAAGATCAAAACTTGTTTCTCTTAATCAAATCTCAACACAACTGGGTGAGTTGCAGGCAGAGATGTCATTCTTCTCTTTATATTTGTAGAGAAAACTTGTTCAAGAATATACCCATTACTTAAAAAGTAGATATTTCCTTCTACATAGACTTAACAGTTCAAAGTAACCTACAAAAAGGATATTCTTTTGTTGAATTTGTTTAGCTAACATTCATGGTCTCAGTTTTGGTTTGTTAGGTTTTCTTTTTCCAATTCAAATAACTCATTTCCATTTTGTTCATTTATTTGGGTTGCATTTTGAGTTCATAATATCTAAGAGAAAATGGAAAAGTAAAAGCCTTGTGTTTGTGGGTCAATTTGTTTTCACTTTTTCTGTGTGTAGATGAAAACTCTGAGGATGAGAGGAAAACAAAGCTTGGGTCTTTTAAGAAGGCAGCCAACATGATTACAAGCTCCTTCAATAAGGGTCGAAGAAACAGCAAGGTAATGTCTTTTCCTATGGAGGATGACATTGATGCAGAGGAGCTAAAGGCAGCTCAGGAACTCCGGCAAGCACTTATCTCGGAAGAACTACTGCCTTCAAAACATGATGATACTCATATGATGCTAAGGTTACACATTCTCTGTTTTGATTGCTACTAACATTGATTTGTGATGCCTGAGTTGCCATTATCCGGTTATGAATAGATTGTTTGTTATATTCTTGTATGATGGTACAGATTTCTAAGGGCCCGGAAATTTGACCTTGAGAAAACAAAGCAAATGTGGTCTGACATGCTACAGTGGAGGCAGGAATTTGGTGCTGACACTATTATGGAGGTATTCTTCAATGCTTCTATCAATCTTGGAATCTAGTGCGGACAATTTAGTATGACTATCTAATATGCGTCTGAACTTTTTTCCCCTTTGGTTATTTTCTTGTTAAGGACTTTGATTTCAAGGAAGTTGATGAAGTCTTGAAATACTATCCACAAGGGCATCATGGAGTCGATAAAGATGGACGACCTGTCTACTTTGAGAGACTTGGTCAAGTCGATTCAAACAAGCTGTTGCAAGTGACATCAATGGAACGTTATGTGAAGTACCACATACGGGAGTTTGAGAGGACCTTTGTATGTAAATTCCCTGCCTGTTCCATTGCAGCAAAGAAGCACATTGATCAGAGCACCACTATTCTGGATGTACAAGGAGTGGTACGTGAAAACTCAGTCTTTTAGTTTAGGCCAATTGGAGATACTTAATTATACTGAAGACAAAATGATCTTTTCATTGGGTTAATTATCAGTGGAGATCTGCTGGTTGCATCTAAATTAGTGGGGTGTCAAACATGATGTTATTTCATTTAAATTTTTCCATACTTATAATTTTAAGAGAGGTAATAGATATTCGTATAATTGGTGTGCAGGGGCTTACAAGCTTAAATAAATCTGCAAGGGAACTTATCCAGCGCCTTCAAAAGGTTGATGGTGACAATTATCCTGAGGTATCCTGTAAAAAGCTGTATCATTTCAAGTTTGCGTGTAACAAGCTTCTTGGCTTGGTTTCGTAGCATGAAAGGTAGTCTTTGTATTCTGTGGCGCTGATTGAATCTTTTGTTTGACGTAGACCCTGAATCGTATGTTCATCATCAATGCTGGTTCTGGATTTAGGCTCTTATGGAACACTGTCAAATCTTTCCTTGATGCCAAGACCACTTCAAAAATTAACGTAAGTTTCTGCCATTTGTTCACTATGAATTAGTGCTAATTTGAAAATTTTGATCTAGTAGTAGTGCTAAAGGTGCTGGTGATTATGCATTAGGTTCTTGGAAATCAATACCAGAGCAAGTTGCTTGAAATAATTGAGGCTAGGTACGTGTGTCCTTTTAGGAAAAATATATTATCTTCAATCCTGTTCTTCATCTTGCTGTACATCTCTTAATCTATATCTAGTTCAATCTAAGCTAATCAAGCACTGTCATAACACTCATTCTTATAATGAACCTGCAGCGAGCTGCCAGAGTTTTTGGGTGGTACTTGTACTTGTGCTGATAAGGGTGGATGTATGATATCTGATAAGGGCCCATGGAACGATCCAGAAATAATGAAGGTGATGTTCTACTGTTTGAATATGAAATAGTTATTGACAGCAAACCTAACAACTTAAGATTTTGGGATATTGGTAAATCACCAACCTAAGTTCAAATCCCTCAATTACAACCTCTCAATATTAGGTTGAATTCAACATGTTGGGCTCTAGTGTTGTTGGAAAGAGGCCCACATGTGAGGGAATGTTTGTATAATAAATAATTGTTGGCCCACAATTTAACTGCTTAGCCTTTGGGAATAGTGGTAAACCAACTAATCGTATCAACAAGTAATTGACTTTTCATTGATTGTGACATCTCCTAATTCATAGTGCAACGTGAAAAAAATTCACAAAATCTGTTATTTTCATGAGGCAGATGGTTCAGAGTTATCGTGAGGCCAAAAGCACAAGCAACACTCCATCAGGTGATATGGAGGAGAAAGAGGTGAAAGAAGAGAAAGAGGAGAAGACAATCTCTGAACCGGAGAAGACACTCTCTGACGAGGAGAAGATAATCTCTGAAGATGATCGGGCTTGCACAAATGTATGGAGACCTTGGCTCAAGTTTGCGTTTTTGTTTTTTTGTGTTTAACTGTCTTCTCTCAGTTTTTATAAATGATCAATTTCCTGACTTTCTATTTCTTCGTTATTTTCTCTTGTTATGGTCCTACATGAAGAGAATGGATTCTTTCTGCTCAGAAACTTTTTTAGAGGCTGAAATGCATGTGGATCATCTCTCCTCTGTGCCTGAAGATGTAAGCTTAGGGGACTTTCATGTTCCATCTACATTTTACAATTGTGACTCAAACTTGTGGATTCTGCGATACCTTTGTTTTCTTTACTAGTTTCAGGCTTTTAGCATCCTAATATAAGTTTTGAAACTCAAAAGAGGGTGGCTATATGCAACTTCATCCCCTTTTTCTTTCACATGCATAAAAATTTAGGTGTACAACCCCCTTCAAGCATCACTGGGCAACTTTTATGTAGCTTCTTGCAAGCAACTATTTTTTTTAAATCACGAAAACCATTTGCATATTTAGATTAACCTACTTATGGATTAGTTAACACTTAATTCTCAGCCTCTCTTTTTCAAAACTTTGTAGTCTTATTATAGTTCAGCTTAGCCCTCCATGAGGATAAAATTCTGGATCCGGCACTTGCTGGGCCTTTATCATTTTATGTTTTGATTTGCTTCATCTTTTGCAGCTTTTAACTCCCAGAGTGTGTAATACCCCATATTTTGAGGCAATGGTTGGCAAGGGAACTGAGAAAGAGGCCGAAAAGCTGAACGCTGCTCTCAACCGACTCAGTGCCTTAGAACAAGAGCTGTCATCAACCAAGCAGGTAATCATCTTGGTATTCTTGAATTCTGTTAGAGAAGTTGCATACAAAACAAAAATTAAGGACAGAAACTAAAAATCCAAATCAAGAGAAAAATAAATGTAATCAAGTACATTTTCTTTACGTGCCTATTCTTGTCAAGGTTGAGACTCAAAAGGAGGAAAAGTTGAAGGCTGCTCTTGACCGCGTCAATGCTTTGGAACAAGAGCTGTCCGAAGCCAAGAAAGTAAAATCTTGATACTCTTGAATTATTATAGAAGTTGCAACAAAAGTTAAAGCCAGAAAAAGAAAATTTAGACATTTTCTTCTTGTTTCATTTTCGCAGGCACTTGAGGAAGCCCGCCATAAACAGGAGGAGCTTCTAGCCTCGGTTGACAAGGAAAAGAAGTTTGTATGTAACTTAATAATACCTAATATTTGCGTGGCCAGTTCAACTTTATGTCTATCTCGGTTCTATTGCAAGTATATATTTTGACCTTCTAGTGTTTTGGACTGTAATTGCAGAGTTTATTCTGTTGGTGAGGGGGATCAACGTAAGCATTTATCTAGTGTGGTTGATTTAGTGGTTCAAGTTTGCATGGTTCACAGGAGGGAAGAAGTGGAAATGTCCGCCTATCTGTGTTGGGCTATTTGCGATGACAGGAATTCTACCTTGCATTTTTCGTGTTATAACAGTAGGCATTGTCGTTGTGCGACAAATTACCAACCGAAAACCACCCTCCAATATGCAGAGTACTCACAAAAGTAAGAGCCTCCTCCTGGGTTGTTTTATAAGATCCAATGTATATAGATGCAGCTACTAAGGGAAGACAAAACATGCACCACCTGGGGGTTGGAATAACTATTAGAGATGCGCGGGACGTGACGTTGGCGGCTATTGAAAAACCGCTACAGGGGTACTTTTCACAACAACAAAAAAACTATAGAACTACAGGGCTATTTGGAAGGAAATACAGTACAATTTGCAAAAGATATTGCAGGGTTTGGCTCATGAATTGTATGTGATATGGACGATGGAGAACATAAGGATGGAGGAAGGTCCTCTGTGGCTCTTTCCGTGCCTTGCAAGCATTGCTTCTGCAATTGTAATATATTCATATAAATAGAATTTCAGTTTTGAGATAAAAAGAAAAATAGTAATTAGGCTCTAGTCCACAGTTTCAACTCGTCGTTTGTAAAAGAAAAAAAGAAAAAAAAAATTGTATCAAATACTTAATTAGACGTGGTTCTTCCTTTTTCCTTTTTAATACTTAGGTCCCTTGTGAAGTTCTGGAGTTCAAATATTATGTCGCCTCCACATAACCCCCCACCCGGGTATTTTTTATTTTTTATTTTATTTTTCATCTCTTGAAACACAACCCTTTGTATCGGAAAATCACATAATTCTGACATCATATTTTGATGTAGGGCCAAAAATAATTTTTTATTTATATAACCAAAATATTTTCATGATTTGGTTTAATCATCACTGAAATTAAATTAAGAGCAAAATTAAACTAATAGTTTCTGACCTAATCATCATCAAAATTTTAATTTAGACAAACATGGGGAAGTGATGGAGATAGGTACACCAAAATTTGACCACAAAAATAAAAGGAGACCAAAATATTGCAACAAATCAACATGAAAGCATCTTAATATAGCATGACACATAGCTCATATAACTCAAATGATTGACTTAAATCTACAATTGCCATAACCCTTTCCTAACCCTAGCTAACTAATTGCGCAGCTGGCAAAACATTGCAAAGCACCACGATGAAAACTTAATGCCAGGTTTGGCATTGCTTATTTGGGATAATAAGTGATTTTAAAAAAAATTGGGAAGCCCACCATTTTGGTAAACTATGAGAAAATCACTTATTATTAAAAATTCGTGAGAGAAAGCTATAAGGAAAGCGACTAATGAGGTGCTTTCATTTTTGATTATGCAGAATCGAGTTTGAAGAGGCTTGGGTTTAATGATTTAGCGGGAATTATTTTCTGATTATGAAGGAATTAGTACCAACAACACTTTTAACAAAAAGTTTACCAAACGCTAAATCGCTTTATCTCACGGTGATTTCTCTCACAAAGAACTGACAAATGATTATTTTCACAAAGACAACAATGCCAAAGCCTTAGTGGAGCACCACAATTCACAAAAATATCCAGAGGTGCATGACTTCAATATCTTAAAAGAAAGAAGAAAAGTTTTTGACCATCTCCTCCAACCTTCAACAACCAACTGAATATTAGGAGTTATAATGACTTGAAATAGAATAAACCCTAGAAGCAAATGACACGAAACCACTTTTAAAAACGAGCATATCAGATTTTCATGTAAATTTATGCAGGTCAAATTAATATGAGAGTAAGGGATGCAGATCAAGGACGTTTCGTTCGTCCTTTTCAAAGACACGACGCATTGAGAAAATCTTACTTTCATTCAATTTTCTTCAATTTTGATATTGTTTATTGACATGATTAATTGTTTTAAGATGTAAAATTAAAGCTCTAAAAGACTAAGTAATTTTTCGGTGAAACCCATGGTTGCATGGTATTACTAATTTTATTCATGTTATAACATATCTATTTGTATTATTATATTATACCGTAAATTATTAAATATGTTGGCACTCATGTTATATAACACATGAATTAGTAAATACCACATGCTAGTGTTCAAGTAAAGAAACAAATGGATAAAATTTATTTCTAATCTCCTATGATACTTTTCTCTCAATCTTATAAGTGCTCTTTCTATTATCGACACTCCAAAAAAGTTATCATGCACTCATCCGTCACAAAAAAAAAAAAAAAAAACATAAGGATATTACAGTTCAAGCAATGCCGATAATAGTCACATTTCCTTATTTATCATCTATACCTATATATATAAAGCAAAAGGCAGAGAATGATAAAACATTCAAAATACCAGAAAATGCCATTGGTTAATGCAAACATTAAGAATTGAAATTATTAATTAAATGAGGATAATATGATAAATTCACACTTTTTCATATTTTAAAAAATTAAAATTAAAAGAAAAATAGATTCACACAACTACCCCTTTTTTAATTCTAATATATATATATATTTTTTTAAAAGCCTCTCGCACGCGCAGAAGCTCGTGCGGAGAGGCCAGTTTTTAATAACATAACAAAAAAGTGGATAAAATCATCAAGAAATTTGTGTAGTAGATTTTGCGTGGAAAAAGGTGGAGGCCGTTGGGAAAAGTTAGTTTACTTTGTGCGAGCGAAAAAGAAGGAGAATGTACGGAGTGGCTTGCATTTCGCATACTCTCTTTCACTGCCACCAGAAACCCAAAACAGCAAAGATTGTCACCATGCACTGCACAGAGTCAATGGGAAAGATGAAACAAAATCTCTCTTTATTTGGTGCCAATCTTTCTATTCTAAATCAGTCATGTCATCCTCGTTGTCTCTCTGGCCGTCCAATTCCAGAGATTAATCCGGGGTCATATTTATGCTTACCACTTTCTCTCTTGGCCACCTACATTTTTGTCACAAAGGTAATCATTCTCTCCTCTTCTACACCCAACTCTTGTTTTTCTCTCTCTCTTCAAATCCCATTCATTATGCTAGCTAGCTTCTGATTCCTCAACTTTTTGAATCTCCATAGCTACCTTTCTTTTGGGTAATTGTCATGTTTCTTTCTCAATAAATATATCGATGCAAGGAAACATTCTCTTGTCAGACCGTGAATATGGACCAATGATCATATTGATTATTGCATGAATATGTGGTCTAAATTCACAGTATGACAACATAAGTTTGGCAAGAGAACATTATCCTTTCAATATGCTAACAAGATTAATGTTTTGTCCTTGGCTTTATCTTGAATGTTTTGGTTTCTTGATATTTTTTGTTTTTTGGTGTACAAGGTTATAAAGGTGTAGGCTATATCCCATGAGGGCTCTAGTTTGAGCAAGTTTTGATATATGAATGCTTGACTCTCCTATCGTTTGGCTGTCTCAAAGGTAGAGCAACCTTGCAAGATGTCAACCATGTGTGACACAATGCCTGCATCTCTTGACCGACACCTTAAACCTGGTAAGTTGCAACAAATCCAATATTTTGGTCTACAAGTATTCTACTCAACCTTAAAGCTTCAATGAAATTAATCAATTTTGGAGTTGTAAATGTTTTGCATCTTGTAGGAGTAAGATCATAATTTGAAAAAATTTCCTTAATCAAGATTAACATTGCTGGTTGAGTTTTTCTTCTTGGAAATGTAAACAACATAATCGGGGATCGTTCTTTTTCTATTTAGCAGCATTGTCATCCTTTTGTTCATAGACAATGGAAATAGCATATATGTGTTTGTGACATATATAGAGAAATTGGTTCAACAATGAAAAATATACTAGGTTGTAGAAATTGTTTAGCTTATTGATGGTTTGGAATTATGATTGTTTGGTTTTCAGTTCATGAAGAAACTTCTGGGGATGAGAGGAAGACAAGGCTTGGGTCTCTTAAGCAGAAGGCAATCAATGCCTCCTCCAAGTTTAGGCATTCCTTTACTAAGAAGGGACGAAGAAACAGCAAGGTAATGTCTGTCCCAATTGAGGACAACATTGATGCAAAGGAGTTACAGGCAGTGGATGCATTTCGCCAAGCACTTATCTTGGAAGAACTACTGCCCTCAAAACATGATGATCATCACATGATGCTAAGGTTACTTATTCCATGTTTTGGTTAGCATTGACGATCGATTAGAGATGATCAAGTTTCTGTTATGTGATTACTTACTAAATTGTTATTTTCACGTACGATTGTGCAGATTTTTAAGGGCCAGGAAATTTGACATTGAGAAGGCCAAGCAAATGTGGGCTGATATGCTTCAGTGGAGAAAGGATTTTGGTGCTGACACGATTATGGAGGTATTCTATAATATGCTTTTATTGAACTTGCCATATCCTGGAGATCATCTAGTTCACTACTATGTTTGTGCTTCCTAAATCTTTCCTTGTTGGGAAAAATGGCTCACCTAAGGTTACAAGAATCAGAGGGAGCGACCGGTCGCAGGTTTGGGCGACCGGTCGCATGCAGGCAGATCCAGAAGAGTTGGCTACGGTATAAAAGCGACCGGTCGCAAGTCTGGGCGACCGGTCGTTTTTCAGACAGATTCAAAGACTGAAGCCACGGTATAAAAGCGACTGGTCGCAGGTTCTGCGCGACCGGTCGCACGCCTCGTGCTGTGCTATTTTTCAGCACGTTTTCTGTCCTCTCTTCAGATACAAATTGGTCCCTACCAATTCACATGCAACCCCAACGTTGGTATAAGTCCAAGACAGTTGGCAAACCACTAGAAAAGTCCTAAACATTGATTAGGTAGGTTAGTGGGTTGTATGATAGCCTATCTCTTTATGCTTTCCTGAAATTAGGGATCCATGTTTTGAGGTAGGCTGGTTTGTTGCATGTGGGTGGCTTCTTTTCTCTTTCTTTTATAGAGTTAAGTAGCTGGAGCTTGTGGTAAGGGTTGCATTCAGATTTGGGAAGCCAAGAGAGAGAGAGAGAGCATCTTGTATCAAGTGAGTGAGCTAAGGGGTGAGAGAGAAAACAGATAGTGAGCTTGGGTTCTAAGGGGGTTTCCATTGAAACCAAATCTGTAACTCCTTCTTCATTATTGATATTTCTCAAGGGGATCACCAAAGAGGACGTAGGCAAATTGCTGAACCTCTATAAATACTTGTGTTCATTGTTCTTGGTTAAATTTTCTGAGTGTGTGTGTGTGTGCAACAAGTTCATCCTTGAGCTTGTCTAAAGTCCATCAACAACAAGGTCCTGTTAAGGGAGTGAGTTGGTTCTAATTCACAACATTCCTTTGGTTATTTTGTTAAGGACTTCGATTTCAAGGAAATTTATGAAGTCTTGAAGTACTATCCCCAAGGACATCATGGAGTTGATAAGGAGGGACGACCTATCTACATTGAGAGGCTTGGTCAAGTCGATTCTGCCAAGCTGATGCAAGTGACAACAATGGATCGTTATGTGAAGTACCACGTCCGGGAGTTTGAGAGGACCTTTTTGTGCAAATTCCCTGCATGTTCCATTGCAGCAAAGAAGCACATTGATCAGAGCACTACTATTCTGGATGTCCAAGGAGTGGTACATGAAAACTTTGTGTCCTAATCAGTTTGTAGACAAACTAAACTTTTAGTTCAATTTCAGATTGTAGCTAGATATTGAAGATCTTCTAGTGAGCACATCTAGTCTGTGGGATGTTAAACATAATTGTTATATTGTTGTAGAGTTGGAGGAGACAATTTCAATTTTCTTTTTCCATCCATTTTAATCTCAAAAGAGGTAATTTTTAGTTCATGTGATCGATGTGCAGGGGTTTAAACATTTCAACAAGTCTGCAAGGGAACTTACCGAGACCCTTAATAAGATTGATGGTGACAATTATCCTAAGGTATATTATATCCTATAAATATCTTTTCAAATTTCATAGAACAAGCCCCTTGGTTTTGCTTGGACTAGCATGTGTTGAAGAAAGTAAAAATACCACATCAGAAACTTGACAAAATATATATGAGTGGTTCCACTACTAATAACACCAAGGCATTTTGAGATATAACCCCACACCTACTGAGCTATGCATGTCATGTAGTTTTCGTATTTTCTGACACTGATTGAAAGCTTGGTTCGCTATAGAGCCTCAACCGTATGTTCATCATCAATGCTGGTTCTGGATTTAGGCTTTTATGGAACACCATGAAGTCTTTCCTTGATGCCAAGACCACTGCAAAAATCAATGTAATCATTTCTCTTCTCTACCTTAACCTAGTGCTAACCTATGATTTTGATATGTTACGGTGCTAAACGATTTGATGATTACCCTCAGGTTCTGGGAAACAAATACCAGAGCAAGCTGCTTGAAATAATTGACGCTAGGTAAGTATCCCTTCAGGGAAAAATATATTTTCTTTCAACAAATTTCATCATTCCATACATCTTTTAGTATATATCTAGTTCAAGCTAAGTTTAGCAAGCCTTCTGATTCACATGATGCTGTAAGATATCTGTTTTGTAACCATGACACACTCATTATATTCGATACAGCGAGCTGCTAGAGTTTTTGGGCGGTACATGTACTTGTGCTGATAAGGGTGGTTGTATGCGTTCTGATAAGGGTCCATGGAATGATCCAGATATAATTAAGGTGATTTATTTGGTTTCTCTTTAATTGTAGGATTTTTTGTCTATCCTTCACAATCTAATATGAACAAAATATTAAAATCAGTTAATTTGATGAGCCAGATGGTTCATAATGGTGAAGGAAAATGCCCAAGGAAAAGTTTGTCAGGAATTGAGGAGAAGATAATCTCTGAAGATGGGATTGCTTGCTCAAAGGTACTCAAATCTTGGCTCAAGTTTGCCTTTGATTTTGTGTGTTTATGGCCTCTCTTCAAACTGTCTTGTCTCAGTTTTTCTAAACGACCGATTGCCTGATTTCTGTATGCTTTTTGCATGCTACCACATGAAGAGATGTGATTCTCTGAAATCGAAAACAGTTCAAGAGGTTGACATGCATTGCCAAGTGGAGGATCGAAGACTCTCTCATGTTCAAGAGGTTGACTACAATGGAATGGTGGTTAAAGGCCAACCGTTGCCTGCACCTGCCATCTCCAGCAATGACTACATGAACATGATGAAACACATGGCCGAATTGGAAGAGAAAGTGAATGCTCTCAGCTTGAAACCAGCGGTCATGCCACCTGAGAAAGAGGACCTGCTGAATGTTGCTCTCAACCGAGTCAATGCCTTGGAACAAGAACTGTCAGCAACCAAGAAGGTAATCCATCTATTTCAAGATATAAATTCTTGGTTTCTTCTATTGAAGTTTGCATTTCCAGAAACTAAATGTGAACATGTTCATTTTTACGTTCTGTTTCGTTTTCGTAGGCACTTGACGACACCCTTGTTCAACAGAACGAGCTTATAGCAATGCTTGAGAAGAAGAATAAGAAAAAGGAAGAAGATGAGCAAGTTTGTATGTGACTGAAATACCTTCTCTTTGCTTAACCAGTTCAAGTTATGTACATTTCATATGAAGTTAAGTGTTCTTACCTTCTTGGTTTTTTTTTTTTTTTGGATTGTAATTACAGAACCCTTTCAAATGGTAAGGTGATAGCTCCGGTGATTCGATTGGATGTCCTGGATTGTAGAGAATATATTTCCTTGTCTTAAACAGATTACACAAAGTCCCTATTTATACTGATACAGGAAATCTACTTAAGGTAGGAAATAATATAGACATGAATACAATCCGATTTTTAGCAGGAAATTCGATTTAAAGCAGGAAAAGCTAATTGCTAGGAGGAGATTGTGAAGTTGACTTCCGTGTGTGCTAGGAAAGTAAAGCTGCGTTAAACAACCCCACCCCACCCCACGCCCACCCCCACCCCCCCTCCCCACGCTGGCGTGCGCGCAAACTGGGCATCACAGGATGCACAAGTTTGGAAGACATATGTTGATGGTGTGGTTTGTGACTTGAATAGCAACCTTTTCACAGACAAAGTGATAGTCCAACTCAATGTGATGTGTGCGGGCATGGAAAACTAGATTGGCAGCCATGTACGTTGTGCTGAGATTGTCACAAAAGAGTTGGACAGGGAACTGAAGACGCACACCCAATTCATGAAGAAGGCAGTAGAGCCAAGTGGTTTCGGCACAAGCATGAGAGAGGACACGGTATTCAGATTCTGTACTAGAGCGCGAGACTGTGGGTTGTTTCTTGGAACACCATGAGATGAGGTTAGTTCCAAGAGTAATCACATATCCAATGGTTGACCGACGAGAATCAGGGCACCCACCTAGTCCGCATCAGGGTAGGTGGAGAGGTGAGCTGCGATAGTTTGAGGAGTGAAGGTGAGGCCGAGATCAATAGTGCCCTTGATGTACCTAAGTATCCGTTTGGCGGCAACAAGGTAAGAGGTGCGAGGGGCACTCATGAACTGAGCAACAGTGTTGATGGCAAAAGATATGTTAGGGAGAGTAAGAGTGAGATACTGTAAACTGACAACAAGCTCGCAACACTTGGTTGGGTTGGAGATGAGAGCACCATCAGAGACAGAGAGGAGAACTTTGGCAGCCAATGAGGAAGATGCGGGTTTGGAGTTGAGAAGATTGGCTTTCTGTAAAAGATCATGTGCATATTTGAGTTGATTGATGTGGAGAGTACTTTCCTTATGAAGAACCTGTAAACCCAAGAAATAGCTGAGCGGACCAAGGTCTTTGATGTCAAAGTGGCCACCTAAAAGAGAGATGAATTGGAGATGAGTGGAATCACTGTCAGTTACCACGATGTCGTCTACATATAGAAGAAGAAAGGTGGTATGGGAGGCCTGTTGAAAAATAAATAATGAAGTGTCAGCTTGGCTCCGTGTAAAGCCCATAGAGAGAAGGAAAGTAATGATGCGATGGAACCAAGCACGAGGTGCTTGTTTGAGGCCATAAAGTGCTTTGTGCAGCTTACAAACATGAGAAGGACGAGTGGGATCAATGAAACCAGGGGGTTGAGCCATGTAGATATCTTCTTGAATAAACCCATGGAGAAAGGCATTTTTGACATCAAGTTGACGAAGGGACCAAACACGAGAAACTACAAGACTGAGAACAGTGCGAATGGTGGCAGGCTTGACAATAGGACTGAAGGTTTTAGCATAGTCTATGCCCAGACGTTAATGAAAACCTTAGGCAACTAGACAGGCTTTGTGGCGTTAAATGGAGCCGTCAGAGTGACGCTTAATCCGAAAAATCCACTTGCACCCAACCAAGTTCTAAGAAGGAAAGGAAGAAACCAAAGACTATGTATGATTTTTGAGAAGTGCATTGACCTCTTCAGTCATGGCGTTACACCATTCAGGATGCTTAGTAGCCTGTGAAAAACAAGTAGGTTCAGTATGATCAACAACAGTTAATAAGGCACGGGGAATGTGGTATTTAACGGTGCCGTCGGTATGAAGCTTGGGCTTTTGAATGCCATCTTGAAGGTGGGTGCGCATGCAAGGAACAAGGGCAGGAGCGGGATGTTGCCGAGCTGCTAGAACAGGGGCAGGCACAAGTGGAGAGAGATGTATGCGAGGGCGTCGGGAATAAGTTTGGAGCAATGGCTGGGCTGATGCGGAAGAAGTGTCGCGGAGTGGACTGGGGGTGCGGCGGGGCCGAGGTCATGGCTTGTGACTGCAACAACTGGAAAGGTGCGCACCAGGGAGGTGCAGTGAGTTTGCGAGTTTGGGTCAAGGGCAGGAGTGATCGATTAGGGCTCAGATGCGGAAGAGGGCAGAATTGGTTGGAATTCAATATCCACATACTCTGAAGAAGATGATACTTGCAAATGCTCAAATGAAAAATGCGTTTCATTAAATAAACATGACGGGACGTGTAAACACGACCCATGGAGGGATGTAAACAACGGTAACCTTTGTGGTGAGAACTGTATCCAAGGAAAACACATTCAAGGGTGTGGTTGGTAAGTTTATTTTCAGTATATGGTACAACGTAAGGGAAACAAGAACACCCAAACACTCGGAGATGAGGGTAGGAGGGAGGATGTTGGAAGAGACGAGTGTATGGGGTGTCCCATTGAAGATTAGGAGTAGGTAGGAGGTTGATGAGATGGACACTAGCGAGGTAGCTTCGACCCGAAGATTGTGGGGAGTATGAGAAGTGGTAAGGAGGGTACGGATCATGGTGGCAATGTGTCGGTGTTTAAGTTTAGCTAGGCCATTTTGTTGTGGAGTGTGGGGACATGAGAAATGTTGGTGGATGCCTAGTTGACTGCAAAGATCAGAGAAAGCATTATTAACATATTCAGTGTCATTGTCACTTTGAAGGATTTGCATAGTTGTGTGAAATTGATTTTTAACCATGGCAAGAAAGGTTTGAAAGTGAGAAAATACCTCATTTTTATGGTGCATAGGATAGATCCAGGAGTAACGGGAAATGTCATTTGTAAACAAGACATAATAGCGATAACCAGTGACAGAAATGACCGGGGACATCCATACATCATAGTGAATTAAATAATAGGGAGAGGGGGCAAAAGTTTTATTACTAATAAATGATAGTTTGGTGGATTTGCTTAGTGCACAATCCTTACAGAAAGCATGAGAAACTTTAAAGCCTAGAGATTGCGCTAAGTGAGAGAGCACATGATGGGATGGATGGCCAAGGCGACGATGCCAAGCAAAAGAGTGCACGGTGATAAGGGAACGGGGGACGGTGGATGAGTGAGAGGAGAGGGAAAGTGGGTAAAGACCATCTTTAGAAGGGCCCTGAAAGAGTAACGAACGAGTATGTAAATTTGATAAAAGTCAGGAGTAAAGACAAAGAAAACTAAATTATCACGAGTAAAACGGGCAACAGAGAGAAGATTAGTATGAAGAAAGAGAAGACAAAAGACATTTTGAATAGAAAAATTGTGAGAACCTAAAGGAAGAGGAAGAGAGCCAGTATGAGAGATAGAGAGAAAATCTCCATTACCAAGAAATACAGAATTATTACCCTGATACAGTTGTTGATTTTGGAGATTAGAAGGACTACCAGTTATGTGATGAGTGGCACCTGAGTGGAGTCAAGTGGCTACATGAATTGAGCCCCAGCAAAGGAAGGAAAGGATTCTGGGCCATTGTAGCGATGAGGACATGTTGCAGTAGTATGTTGATTTGTATTGCAGGTGGTGCACCAAGCGAGTCCCAAGACACCATGAGCTGAGTTGGGCTGGGCAAAGTGTTTTCTAGCAGCGGCAGATTGGGCCCAAGGGGGCTGAAAGGAAGACCAGTTGCTTTGAGGTCCAGAACTTGGAGAAAAATGAGGCCACGGTTGATTAGGCCATTAGGGCAGCTGGGAGCCATTCCATGGGTTGCTCCAGGAAGGTGAGAAGTTTCGCTGGCCACCACGGCAGTGACCACACCAGCCATTGCGGCCACCACACATGTTGCTGGAGGAGCCACCACCACGATGGGAATTGAAGGAAGTGTGGCCGGTGGTGTGGGGAGAAGATTGGGTGGCCATTAGCACTGTGTTTTGATCAGGAGAGATTCGAAGAGCCTATGCGTCAAAAGCTAACAAATGAGCAAGAAGATTAGCAAAGTTAAGAAGCGGAGGAAAATTGAGAATTGTCGTGACAAGCATTTTGCAATCGAGTCCTAAACCTCGGAGCACAACGGTGACAAGTTCTTTAGGGGAGACAGGTTCATTGATGGCAGCCAGTGAATCGGCAAGGGACTTAGCATGACGAAGGTAAGCATCAATGGGTTAAGAGCCTTTTTGCATATCCATGAGTTGAAAACGAAGAGCAGATTCACTAGCCATACTAGATTGAGAGAAGTGGCGTTAGAGACACTCTCAGAGATCCCGGGAAGAGGTGCATCCGACGGTGAGAGAGAGAATGGACTTAGAGAGTGTACTAGTGATGTAGTTGACAATGAGTTGGTCTTGTTGGTACCACTGAGCATTGGCGGGATTGGTTTGGGTAAGAGAGGCGGTGGTGGTTGTGGGTGTTTCAGTGGTAGAAGTGGAGGTTTGGGCAGAAGGTTGTTTATGAGTGCCATCAATAAATTTCCAGAGGTCATGACCGACTAGAAAAGGTTTGAGTTGGCGGAGCCAAAGGAGGTAGTTGGAGTTAGTAAGCTTGATAAAATGAGAAGAGTTGGGGCTAGGGAGGGGGAGATGGTGGATTCAGACGAAGCCATGAGGTGGACCTAAAGGAGAGGATTGGATCAAATAAGGGAGAGGGAGGAAACCCTATGTAAGGCTGATACCATGTAGAGAATATATTTCCTTGTCTTATTTAGTTACACAAAGTCCCTATTTATACTGATACAGGAAATCTACTTAAGGTAGGAAATAATATAGACATGAATACAATCCGATGTACAGCAGAAAAAACTAATTGCTAGGAGGAGATTGTGAAGTTGACTTCCATGTGTGCTAGGAAAGGAAAGCTGCGTTAACACGGATGAACAACTGAACATTCAGTGTTAGCTGCTGGTGGTGATGTTTCGATTGTCAGCCCCACAGATGCTTTGTCAAATTGCATTCCCTCTATGTTTGCTAGTTTGGAACTGTAAACTTAAAAAGCTTTTGTAAATTATTGTGCAGTGTGCCTTTCCATTCAAAGTTGTGTATATTTTGACTTAAAATGGGCACCTCTTTAGTTTGACAAAGATTTCCAGGTGGTCCTCCTCTCTAGAGTCTAGCTTAGTTCCAGTTCAAAGTGCATGGATAGTTGTTCTACTAATGAAAGGTGGTAAAATGAGTAGACACTAGACAGGATAAAGGAAGACCATGAAAACTAAGAAAAATAAGGAAAAAGAAACATTAACGAATTATGATCATGAGTATTTGGAACCATATAAGCACGGTTAGGTAAAAACTCTAAAGGTTGGTTTGTTACACATGTTTGTCTTGGCATGGGCTATGCTTAGGAACGATCTTGGCTTGGTCTAAGTTGGATAACGCTTATCCCGCGTTTGGTGTATGGTTGGACCAGGACTAGATTTTTTATTTTTCAAAGTATATATATATATATATATTCTCCTATGCGGACATCCGGACGTTATTATCGTGAGATGCCATGTATTTTGTATTACCCTCCTCGCTTTCCTGCTGTTTACAATGACATCCGCACGTTCCGCATGTTAATACATTCGGATAAGAGAATAACTGTAAATACCGGATGTCCACATGTTATTATCGTGCGAATGCCATTGTAAATAAGGAGGAAAACAAGGAGGGTAGTAGAAAATACATGGCGTGCATAATAATAACATCAGGATGTCCGCATAGGAGAATTTCTATATATATATATATATATATGTATATATAGGTATATGTATTATAATATACATAATATATATATGTATATTACATATATTATAGGTATATATATATTACATAATATATATTATAATATATACATGGGTATATTATAATAATATATGTATATATATATATATATATGTGTGTATATATGTATATTATAACATATAATATATATGCATATATATGTGTTACATATATTATACATATATTACACATAATATATTTGTGTATACATATATTACATATATTATACACCTATATATTATATATATGTGTATATACGTGTATATATGTATACATATATGTATATATATACTATAATATATAGTATATATGGGTATATTGCAATAGTAATATATGTGTATGTACATATGTATATTATATAGATTACATATATTATATGTATATTACATAAATTATAATACATTTCATATTGTAATAATAATATACATGTATATACAAATGTATATTATATATTATATAATATATATGTGTATATACATATGTAATATATACATGTATATATGTATATACACATATATACATATATTACATATATAATATATGTGTATATATGTATATGTATATTGTAGTATATGTGTATATATGTATATTATAATAATAATATATGTTATTATTATTATTACAATATAACATATAGATGTTATACATTGGCAAGTATGGGACTAGTTAATCCTCCTATTCCACATAGATTTATTAGTCCCCTCCTAAGGAGGTGGTTTTGGTGGACCCGGTATTAGCAATCTCATTTAAGACTAGGATTAGGGCCCATTTGGGATTGCTTTCTTTCTTCAAAAATCCACTTAACTTTAAAGTTAAGCAGTTTAAGGTGTTTGGTAAAAATAAAATATCCTGCTTATTTTAAAAGCAACCTCGGGGTTGCTTTTTAAAGTCGCTTTCAATTGAAGCAGCGCTCCTTTAATGAATTTTTGCAATTCCACAAATACCCTTATTAGGGTAGAAATTTATCTCTCGTATTTATCTCAAGTCTGCAGACACCAACATTTGGTATTTCCAATAGCCTCCCAAGTTATCAATCTATTTGCTCAAGTTTGCAGACGATTCGCTCAATCTCCTAAAGCCTCCCAAGTTTGCGGACAATTCGCTCAATCTCTTTTGAAAGGTAGATTATCAATCTCTTCAAAGCTATTGATTATAATTGTTTGGGATATATGTATTCTTCAATCTGTCGTGTATGATAATTTTTAGGGATGGAATCCATATGGTCCAAAAGGTCCTTCAATGGCGGGCGACCTTGCTCTGCTTCAACTCTAATTCTTCCAAGTTGAAAGCTTTCTTACCCATTGTTGATTCGATCACACTCAGCTGCTCTTTCTCTCTCTCTCTCTCTCTCTCTCTCTCTCTGCATAAGTTTAAATAGGCATTGCTTTAGTTTGGCGTTGGTTTGGTGTATCTTGAGGTTGGTGAAGTGAGGGGAAGGGAAGAAGAAGAAGAAGAGGGGAGAAGTGACTGGAAAAAAAAACAGAGGATAAAACAAGAATAAAGTGACAGCTGGGCTTTTCATAATGTTTTAGGGTTACATTTTTTAATATTATTCCATTAGCAACATATTAAATATCTATTTGGATACAAACGTACACAAGATTCCAGATTACTGCAGTGGTATAAGGAAAAGAAACATCCTGGAGGTCAAGTGATCAAATCAATTTGGCTTTCTATCTTTTTGTCAGAATTTTAAAAGAATTTTAGGAGGCTCTGTGATCGAATCAAGTTCCTTTTTTTTCCATAACTGATGTATGATAGTGATGCTCTTAACTAGTTTTGGGTTGATGTCTGAATATGTATTATTCTTGCTCTTCATTATTTTTGTTTTTTTAGAGGGTTTGATTCAATAAAAGAAATAAAATTCTTGTAGTTTTTCTCTGACTTCTATTAATCTTTTCTAAAACTTCTATTTTGTGAATAAATAGCAAAACTGCAGACCCAAAAATAAGGGAAAAATATATCGGAGTGTGTTTGAATCATTGTCATCTTGTACTACTTGGTGTAACTACTTTTGATGTATGTAGTTTTTCCAAAGTATTCATGTAGGGCACTATGCATGTTTTTAGTAAACCAATTATTTGCTATAACATGTTCATCTCCCAATACATACATATTTATATAAAGAAATCCACAGATGGTGAAGAATAATAATGTGGCTAGTGGATCACAAGTTCCAGTTGTATGGAATAATCAAAATACAACTATATTTTGTGACCTGTGTATCAAGGAGGTGGAGGCAGGAAATTGTCCTGGTACTCACTTTAAGAAAGAATGATGGGAAAATGTGTGGATTAACATGAGTAAAGAGACATGAGCTGAGTATAATAAACCACAATTGAAAAATAAGTGGGATGCACTTAAAGAGCAATGGAAAATATGGAAAGAACTAATTAGATACAACAATTCATCGTTTTTTTTACGAACAAAGTAATATTTATTGAAATGTTTATCTTATTGTTTGCAGGATTGCATTGGTGCTATAGATGGCGTACATGTTAAAGCCTCAATACCTCCTGAAGATCAAGTACCATATATTGGCAGGAAAGGAATACCGACTCAAAACATAATGGTTGCATGTAATTTTGACATGCAATTCATATTTGCATGCGCAGGTTGGGAAGGCACTGCACACGATACAAGAGTATTTTTATTAGCGTTACGAAATAATGCTTTAAATTTTCCCAAACCTCCAAATGGTAATGTTTCAAATATGTGCATATCATTAAACTTCGAATTTTTGCACTTTCAAATTATATTATAATTAAACATATCTTATTGGTTACAGGAAAATATTATCTTGTGGATGCGGGTTACCCACAAATGAGCGGGTATTTGGGACCATATAAAGGTGAAAGGTATCATCTTCCATATTTCCGTAGGGGTACTCAACCAACATGTTCTAGAGAAGTATTTAATCACGTACACTCTTCCCTTAGGAGTGTCATTGAACGCACTTTTGGTGTATGGAAGAAAAAGAGGAGTATTTTACGAGACATGCCTAGCTATCCATTCGATAAGCAAGTGAAGATAGTAATTGCAACTATGGCACTTCACAACTATATAAGGAGGCACGCCCAACGTGATATGCATTTTGACAAAGTGAATGACAACCCAAATGCAATGGAGATGGAGGGTGATGCGCAAGAAGAATATCATATTACTCAAGGGCCTGGAGCACAAGAACTAGAAACATTAAGGAACAAGATTGCTGCAAGTTTAATGCATGCATCTTCTTAGACATTTTCTTTATTTCCATTTATTTAAGCCTAGTTTCAATGTTTTTTTTATTACTACAATTCAAACCTTATTAGGACAAGGGATTTGTCAAAAAAATATTTATTACTTATTCAATTTGAAGGATGGTTTATGAACCTACTACCGTGGTGATCTCTTTATCTTTGTTGGAATTTATTCAATACATGATTATATTTGCTTATCCCATACCTTGAGAGTTTAAACTTGTACATACCAAGGTTGTTATAGTAGAATATGAAGTGATTGTGTATTATGGTATTTGAGGCTAAAAAAGTAGGTTATATTTGGTCCTAAAAAAATGATTTTTTTTTTTTTTGAATTTTGAATTTGAATTTTTACTTTTCTTTAAGCAAAGATTAATATAATTTTTAGGGAGAAAAGTATAAAAGCACTTTACGCTTTTATTTTTACCAAGCAGATTAGTAAAAAGCACTTTCAACATCATGTCCATTTTAGTCATTATAAATAGTCACAGCACTTTTACAAAGAAAATTTACCAAACGCTCCGACATCGCTTTTCATACTCACAACACTTTTAAAATTACAGTTTACCAAACGTTTAATCGCTTTACTTTACCTAATTCTTTTTAAAGTACATGACGCTTTTTAAAGGTGCAGCAATCCCAAACTAGGCCTAGATGAAACAAACATAAGACTAAATTTAGTCCAACCCAATCTTGTGTAACAAACGACCCCTAACAATTTAAAAAGAAATCAGTTTTTTTTTTAACGAAGAATTGTTATTGACACTTCAAAAAAGCTATCACGCAAACGTAAAAATGTAATTATTTATATATGCTACTTAAATAATTTTTATTTCAACAGATTCTTTAATTCAATTATTGAAGATGCTCTTAAGTCCTAGTGAATATCTAAGCTAATTGGATTATTTTTCCTTTTATTTTCCTTGTTTTTTTTTTCTTCTATAGTTGATAAAAAGTGCAACAAAATAGCCATAATTATAATCGAATCTCTGATTACTCTTTTCAACATTTCCCGGCAAACGGGATAAGATTAAGCAAATCAAACTGCACAAACATCTTTCAAGAAAATAAAACTCAATTGTCATTTTCCGATAGTTCTCACTAAGACAGAAGTGGCATATCATTTCAGATTATATATTCTGTGCGATCAAGGGTTGGTATGTCAAGTCAAGTCAAGTACTCGTAGGGATCACGTCTCTGAGAAACTGCTCAGCAAATCCCGTTTCGGTGGAGTCTCTCTCTCTCTCCAGCGGAAATACTTCTACCAGCACAAAAACTTCTTTTTCTGATGGCAAACAGCAAGAAAAGTTGTCTTAGAACTCATGAATTGTGGAAAAAGAAAACGAACAGGAAGAATAAATCTACGCGGATAGACTGTGTGGTCAACCTACCTGGAGCTTGGCTTCTTCTTGCCGGTCGACATAAGCCAGCAGCTCTTCTTGCCTCATTAAAGCTTCATGCAGAGCCTGCTCCATATGAAACACACAATCAACATATGCATCATTCTGCGATGCTGAAACAAGTCCAGTAACAACTAAAAAATAAATAAAACAAAAGTTGAACATATGCATCATTCATATATATATATGATAAGGCATGTGGTTGCACTCTTTCCCGGAAAGAAATAAAAATGCAATGTGACCCAAAGTTGAATACGTTAACAGCAATAATATGATTTCACGGGTGCAAGGCTCCATTGTGTTGAAGTATTCCTACACATCAAATAAAACATTAATACCTTTTTAGTAGCAATTAACTCTGCTTCCAAGGCATCCACACGACAAACAGCAGCATTCAGCAATTCCTCTTTCTCATAAGGCATCTCAGATGGTTTAGCTTGGAGCATGTCAACCTTCTCCTCAAGCTCCACCAGCTTTTTCAGTACAGAGGGTAGAAGATCTGCCCCTGTAAATGGTGCTGTTGGTGAAGGAGGACAGCCCTCTTCTTTGTTTGTTGCATCAAAAGTGTGTTTGGGAATACTTTGATCGTGATTATCCAATGTGTTAGGAAGCTTCTTAGTTACTCGGGAAGCCACTGAGCGGAAGAGAGTGAGAAAAGTCAGGAAGAAGGCCATAAGTGCTACCAAAACCCGACCTCGAATTCCTTCTGGATTTGTGGGGATGTCAGGTTGTTGAAGTGTCCCTGAAGTAAAAAGATCATTTCATTTTCTTGATTTATATAATGTCAGGTACCAACACAAATATTAAAATAAAAAAGGTTAAGAGAGACTATATAAGTTGTGACTAAAAGAAAAAAGCGTACTATCAAGTATTGCAAGGCTTCTTTTACAAAGCATTTAGTTGTGACTGTATAAGTTCAACACCATATAATCTACCATCTGGACTTGGACAACAGGTAAAGGAAGAATTGGAGTGGTATGTCCCAAGTTCAAAACAATAATATGCAAAACGATGAGGTGAAAAAGTATGAGTTTGCTAGAGTCAAATTCCAAAACAGATTTCCTATTTCTGTGAAGGATACGCTTAGCAAAAGTTAAACAAAACCCTTAGCAGCTTGAAAAATCTATAATCATCACTCAGTCAACTAATTGTTGCCTGGTAGCTCAGCTTTAACACTAAAATAATTGTTGAGAGACCAAGATAGTTGGTGCCTGGTAGCTCAGCTTGAACACTAAAATAATTGTTGAGAGACCAAGATAGTTGTTGCCTGGTTGCTCAGTTTGAATAGTAATGAAGAAAAAAAAAAAGAGCATCTCCTTTGATGGTAACAGAAAAATTAATTATTGGTACTCAAGAGTCAAGACCACAGCATTCCGATGAGTGCTTTCTAATATTTCCTGAAGAAGGTAAAGTATGTATGGAAGTATACAGATTCATTATAGTTTTGCTGTATTCCATGTACTCAGGTCCTATTCTCTTTTTGTAAAAAATAGCCATTTTTTCAAGTCAATGTCATCTGTTTCCTGTGTTCCTATCCATGGTTCCTAAGTTGTTATGCAAAAATTACACTAATACATAATGCGATCATCATTAGCAATTCAGTACTAGATATACCAACATAAGTATTAAAGTAAATAAATTCCCTCAGAGTAATGAAATTTCAACATCATTTTAAGGCTGTTTAGTCTTAATACTATTTAGTTTTAATAGTTGTTCGTATAACAACAATATAATAAATTCAAAAATGTTATATTGGCCGCAAAGACCAGGCTAGACTTGCTGACCTTTGGCAGCATGGATTCTCTGGAGGGCCACTTGCTTTTTCCAACCAGCATCAACAGCTTTGTCAACCATAGGAACATATTCATCATAACCCGAGAAGCTACCTGCACAGTTTGCCTTGCCAACGACCTTAGCCTGCATATTTCATTATACCACATTAAAGAATACACAATTCACGATGAGTACAACCAACAATAAAGATAGTAATCAGTTTCCAGTCTATACTTGTTAATTAAATAACATTACATATCTTAACTACTACCCAATAGCCCTTAATTCACAACCAATTCAAGCAAAACTTAATCAAGGATCACTTATCACTACACCAGCCATTGCAAATAATGCAATGCAGACGAAATTCACAAAAAAATACACCATTTTTCATTCTTCCACTCACAAACAGATTTCAATTAGAATCCTTTTATAAGAAAAAGAAGAATATAAAAATAAAATAAGTATAAGAACAACATTGAACAAGGAATCAGTTTCCATGTAATTCTTTAGCGCTTAGCTCTGTTTTGCAATCTTCTTTGAGTAGTCTAGCTAGCATCTATTAGCTAGATCAGTGGACAACTTCTCCACTGTATTGTATTGTTCTTTATTAATTACAGTATATTTCTTATCAAAGAAAAACATTGAACAAGCAATCTACCAAAGGTTCAGACAAAAACTTAACATCAAATTAACAAACAGCTACGGTTTTTTTTTAAGAGACAAACAGCTACAATCTCATCAAACTAATATAACAAAGCAGCTAAAACAATCTCTAAGTAACATTGGGAGAATAACAAATAATGGAATCTCCCACACATCAAAGGAAACCAAAATCACGATGATGCCCAAAAAAATTTATCCCACAAGAAAACCACCGTCTGCATAAATTTCTTTTCAATGGTGAACCCTAATTGTTTCTATTTATACTAAGCCAAATGGAATTACCACAACCACTTCCCTAGAAGAGCCACATTTCCATTTTCCAAATTGCCCCACCCCTAGACCTGCATTCTTCCTGGAACAAGGCAATTTTCCACCTCACCAAGTAATCCACATTTCTCTTCTTCCTTCTCAACTAGTCTTAAAGAGACAAACCAAATACTTGTACAAAATAACTTCCATTTTACCATTAATCAGTTAAAATAAGTTCTACTAAGCAACCAATAGCATAAATGAATATATTAATCCTAAAAATTACATAAGAAAAGTTTAAACCTACCTCTTCACGAACAGGAGTCAATCGAAGATGTGAATAATTCTTCAAAGCTTTTGGGGATGCAATATCTTCCGCTTCAGATCCTGACTCAGCAGTGGATGTATCACTACCCTTTACCTGCTTCAATACATAATCCCCCAAAAAAAGTGAAAAAGTGAAAAAGTGATGCAAAAGTAACTCACTTTTTATTCTGCAATAAGTGAAAAGTTTATAAGTTTTACCATTGGATAGTATGGCTTAGCATAAGCAAGAACCTTCCCTTCACTGCTTAGAACTTTAACAACTTGCCTTGCACGCCGTGCTTCACCATTAAGAACCATCTGAAACAAAGAGAACAAGCAAGCAATTGACATCAGTAACAAACAAATATAACCTGCAATAAAATTTGGCAATATACCACATAAAAGTTAACAGAATATGGAGCACAAAAGAAATCTAGAGGGCAGGAAATAACCTTCAGTATCTCAGGGTTTTTCCATGGCCCCTTATCAGATCGAAGGCAACCTCCCTGATCTGCACAGGTACAGCTGCCGCCCAGAAACTCTGGCAACTCACTGCATATTTTGAAGAAATATCTCTAAGTCTCAAGATAAGTGCAATTATAAATGAACAAAAGGAAACATAATGATCATCAGAGAAGACAATAATCATCAGAGGTCGCAATGTTTTATTGTCTATCAATCAAATATCACAGATTCAACTACAATTCCACATGATCAACAATCTTGATTCACATCATAGTTAGAACAAGAATAATACATTAAATCTCTGTGTGTATACATAGCAAGGTTATAGCATTACATATGACAGATACACTGCTGCCCCCTCACCTGGCATCTATGATCTCAAGCAACTTGTTCTGGTATTTGTTTCCAAGAACCTAAAATGTTGCATACAAAGAAAAAAAAAAGATTATAAATACATGACATGCCAGTGAAACCAAAACTTTAATTGCTATAGTTCCAATACAAGGAAAAAGTAATTTCTACATACATGAATCTTTGATGTTGTTCTAGGATCGAGAAAAGTCTTTACAGTGTTCCACAGAAGCCTGAATCCAGGACCAGCGTTAATGATGAACATTTGCCACAGGGTCTGCACCAATGAAGAATATTAAAATTTAATTTATAATATATATAACAAGTAGCATCAACAGTCTGCAACTGCGTAATTAAAGTTTTGAACATAAATGATTGCACACCTCAGGGTAATTGTTACCATCAACATTCTGCAACCGCGTAATTAAATCTCGTGCAGACTTTGTAAAATTCTTGAAGCCCTAAAAACATTTAAAGCGAACAAATATAGAATCATTAGACATTATGATTGCATTGAATATCCAGAGTAATTATATTAAATGGTTTATTACAGGCAACATACCACGCCTTGAACATCTAAAATTGTAGTGCTTGAATCTATGTGCCTCTTCGCAGCAATGGTGCAAGCTGGAAACTTTATTGCAAAGCTTTTCTCAAACTCCTGAACATGGTATTTCACATACCGATCCATAGTGGTAACCTGCATTAATTTGTTGGGATCTACTTTACCCAACCTTTCAATGTAAACCGGTCTTCCCTCCTTATCCACGCCATGATGCCCATGAGGGTAATATTTTAGAACTTCATTCAACTCTTTGAACTCAAAATCCTGAAAGAGACGTCAACATGGTAAATGGAATGAGGAAAAAAGAAAACAGTACCAAAACCTGCAAATTCAAATGAACTTTTAGCTGTAGTTACCTCCATAATAGTGTCGGCACTAAAGTCCTTTCTCCATTGAAGCATATCAGCCCACATATGCTTTGCTTTTTCAACATCAAATTTTCTTGCTTTCAAGAACCTGAAAGAAAAATCTTTATGTTTAAAACTGGTACATCGTATCACACAAAACAAAACTAAGATGTGAGATGGTATAAACCAAACTAAAAGTATACAAACAATCAACTACACTTTAAAAGCACATGATAGAATCATAATCAATGAACGAAGTTTACTCAATAAACCATCCACATTTGTCTACCAACATGCTATATGATATGAAATCGTTACTATTTCCACATACACAACCAACTCTCCTAATACAGTATATGACCTCTCACACCATTCATACTACATTAATATAATAATTGGCAACTATATTTCAATAAACTACAACAGAAAACGTTATATCTTAGATGAACCAGATTTAGGTAGCACCTATATGATTGGGAAAGTGACACTTGAGTGAGCTATAGCAAGCTAAAGCTCAAAGGAGCAGAATCAGAAGAGACTTACACCTCTACTTTTGTCATCCTACCATTGCCCATTTCCCTAGAAAACAAAAACTAAACCCAATTGATCTAAAGCACGGGTGTGAGTTGATTGGGCGGTCAGTTTGAGTCACCAGTTTATCTTAACATAAAGTGAGGATATCACTCAAGTGGCACAAGTATCTATCCAATTATGAACTTCCACAAGTATTTGCATGCATGATTACATGAAGACGCAAGGTAAACAACTGAGCACCTCAACATCATATGATAATCATCATGCTTCTCGGGCAGCAATTCATCCATAATTAGTGCTTGTCGAAAGGCATCAACAGCCTGCAGCTCTTCAACATCACGAACATCTTCAATGGAAACAGAGCTGACTCGGCCATCACTTTTTCTCCTACTGCCCTTTTTTTTGAGAGAATGTTTGAATTTGGTAGATGCATTTATCGCCTTCTTTTTCAGAGTCCCAATTCTAGTCCTGCGTTCATCCTCGGAGTTCTCAAAATCAGACTTCCTCTCTCTTCTCTCATCACTACCATAAAATCCTTCAAAACCTGTGGCATAATAACAATAGCATCGACATTAACAACTGGAGTGTCATGCATTAGCACAAACATGGACATGTGAGAATACAAATATGACTATCATAATCATAATTACACATAAAAATTGAAACTTTATCAAATTAACCATAAAGAGCAATTCTCTCTAAGACTGCTCGTTTTGGTCCCTGAGAAAATGTAAAAATACAAAAGGAAAACATTAAAAAGAAAAATAGAAAAACAACAAATTTTTATGCCGATATGTTGTTGACCAAAGAAAAAGAACAGCCATATACTCAAGCAACCATTTCTCACACACAAAAAGGAGAAAGAAAAAGTCAAAATTGAAAGCTCCTTCATCTTCTGAGTTTTCTCAGCTACCAAACAGAACCCCCAAATTTAGCAAACTGAACACATACACAACCACAGTGTCTCAAGAGCACACAAAAACCCTAACAGATTCAGCAGGAAGAAACAAGCACACCTAGAAGCAAAACCAGCAGCATATCGCCGACAAAAAAGCAAAGAGAGGAGAAAGAAAGACAACTCACAAGGCCTGGCGAACCGATCCAGCGGGCCCGACATTCTACACTCTGATCAGCCACACGCATCAACGCAAATGCACTCTGTCAAAAACTCGCATTTACATCAGAAACCCTAGAAACCGCCAAAATCAAACCCCGAATCTCCAAAGCTGTCTCCCAGCAAGAAATGTGAAGAGCAATGTACCTTTGGTTTCGTATCGCCGTTGATCAGTAGGAAGATCGGACGGTCATCAATGCTCGATCAGAAAGCTCCCTGTGAGCCGATCTGCAGCTGGAGCGTCTTGTCTGTAACGGATTCACAGAAATTGTCGAAAGATTCTTTTTTTCTTTTTCGTCTCTCTCTTTTAAATTAATAAATAAGTCAAATCGCATACAGGCGACGGCGAAGAGAGAGAGAGAGAGAGAGAGAGGAGTTTGATTTGTAATTATAGTTGGACTTGGTGAGCTGCGGATGGCAGTGGGGCCCAGTGTGTTGGGGACACGTGGCGGGTGAGGAGCTTTGAAGACGGAATCTGCCGGAGGTCGTTGAGTGGTAAATGGGAGTAATTATTTGTAAAATGCCTTCTGGGACGGGGGGATTTTGTAATTATCCAGTAATTGAGTAATAATTTTGTCAGCCGGAGATGGAGGGAGAATTCGTATTTATTTATGGTGTTTTGTTCTTTGTAAAGCACGTGGCTATGTTGGGAGATGGAACAAGCCTACAATTTGATACTTTTTTTTGTCTTTTATTTTAATTTTAATTTGTGTTTATTTATTTATTTTGGTATTCTGTTTTTTATTCTGTAATGCGGAGTGGAGATAATAACTATACATGCTTTTCTTTGACTTTTTTGGTTCCTCATAAAAAATTAATAAAAGTTTTTGTTGTTAGTGATATTTTTCTGTCTAATGTCGAAAATATTCTTAAGTATGAATTTGTTTTTTAATACAAGCAATGGTCTTACAAAGTACGAGAGGAGGAGAGTTCTCGCACACACATAATTAAGGTGTCATGAATTCGAACATGAAATTATTGGTATACAGGAATTCTTTCTTAGCATTGATTCAAGCAAATGTGAAACATTTTATGCATAGGTAGAAGATATTACTCGGAATTTAATTTTGAGGATCTTGTTAGAAGTTTCACCTTTCTTGATCAAATTGTTTTTTTTTTTACATTATTTTTAATCAACGGAAGAAGTGATATTCAAACTTAGCATCTTTTAAATACTGGGAAGAAATACTATTCTGTAATAACCCGAACCTAAATTAATACTTAATTATTAAAGTATTCAAGTGAAAGACAATGTCGAATTTAAAAAAATAAAAATAAAAATAAAAAAATTGAATCGGTTTCTCCCAGAAACCCCTCCCCTTATTTCTTCTTCAAGCCGACACCACCCCCTCCCTTGCAAACAACCCAACCGCCACCACACGCCTCCCCAACCTTCGTGGCCAGGACCCAAAAGTTACGCCGAGGTCCCGCCGTCGCACCTCGACGCTCCCAGCCAACATGATCGTGATCTTTGCAGGAATCGCTGTTTTGGTAGATTTTATGTCAAAACTTTGGCGGTGATATCTCCCTCCTCCCGCCACCGATCGGGACGAGTAAGGCACCGGCGCAGATTGACCCGCAGGAGGTACCTTGAAAGGTTCACTAGCACGAACCAGGAGTGAGTGGACTTTTATTTTATAAACGAGTTTTATGCAATAACTGTTTTATTAAAAGTTTATTATGGATTTAATTATTTCCAAATAATATCTTTAAGTTGCATAATAGAATTTAATTAATTTTCTGGAATATTCATTTATGATTTCTATTCCAAGCAAATATTGATTTCTTGAAATGAACTTTATGATTTACTGAGTTTAAGCTTGAAATTGATCTCAATCGTTTATTTGAAATATTTATTATGAACATTGTTACGAGCATGGAATTGAATTGGAAAATGATATTTATGTTTAATATTGTGAGAGTTGAATGGCTCGGAAAGGTGAGGATTTGTTTTATATATATGAAGGATTTATGAAAGGTTTTAAACCACCTTTGGTACCCTAGATGTTGCCTACGGATAAAAAAAGGTTGCCTTCGAATATATATTGATATTGGTGATTACCCGGTCTACGAACCTATTGTTGCCTTCGGTTTAAGTCTGCGCAAGATGACTATACGCCCCACGAGTCTCGGGACGCCCGAACCGTGAGGAGCGAGGACGCAACTCAGTGACTAAGTGTCCCCGAGTTCGGCGAGGACGCGGCTTAGGTTGACTATGTGTCTCCTAAGTTTTGCGAGGACGTGGCCGGACCGACTTTGTGTCACCGAGTCTTACGAGGATATGGAATTGACGGTTAAATATTGGAATTGACGGAAAATTGAAAAAGGGTACGCTTAGGTGGAAATTGAAAAGTCTTTTCGGAAATTCTTATTTTAATTGCTTTTTATTGAATTAAATTGGTTTACATTACTAAATGAGAATTCCTGATTTCGAGAAACTTATATAAATATGTTTTGTACATGCTTATCTTTACGGTACGATTATATCTATAATTGTTTTCTAAATGTTTTAACAAGGGGGTTAGTATGTTTTTACGTTATTTTGTAAAACTTTCTTTTTGTCCACTCACCCTTTTCAAATGTTTTGCACCCTCAGGCGATGGCGTGCACTAGGAGACCACCACAGGGCAGAATTCCCGCTCCGCTCCTTCCTCACTCGATGTAGGGCATCTTTTGTAAATCAACTAAATTTTCTTGCAAACTCTTAGTAGATTGCTCGAGAAATTGCCCTAGGATGTAAATTAAGCTGTTTGAATGTTTGTTGAAGCATCTTTGTGAGTTGGGTTGATTTAATGTGTACTTGTTTGTGGTGAAGTTTTTGGAAGTGATCAAATTACATGGGAGACTCTGCCGAATTTTTCGGTAGAAGTCGAACCTTGATTTTCTTTGAATTTTGAATTGTGGGCAATTAGGTCATTTGTGCCGGCATGTGCCAGGTGTCGGACACGCACAGTGGTCCGACTCGGATTCCAAAGTGGAATTTAGGTCGGGTCCTGTCAATTACGCCAAGAGATAGGCGATGAAAAAAATCAGTTAAATTAAGGGCATGTTTATGTACTGAGAATGAGAGAATTCATGCACCAAGCTAATTTAGGCCATAGAGGAATTTGGTCAACTATTACGGATTTTAATTTGAAACCACCTAATGTTTTGCATTCCTTTTGTATTAGTAAACGCAGAGGAAGTCAAAATTTAAATAATTTCAATACATGTATTAGTAACATAGGAAAACAAGAATTGGAATAATTTCAATGTTCATTCATGATAAGTAAACATCATTTAGTCAACTAATTAAGCTCAAGTAATTATAAAAAAAAATTTCAGTTGAAATACATGGACAAATGCAATGCTTGTGATAAAACCACTTAAATAATTTTGATGAAACTAATTACGAAATATTTTCTAACTTAGCTGATTTTTTACAATAATAATTCTTGAATGGTAACTAAAACAATGAGTGATTCAAATCATGGGACTGCTAAAATATGAATATGGGTTTGAATATTTTAGGTTAAGTTTATTCTTCTCCATAAGGAGGTATATATAGGGATTTACATGAGTGCTTTACAAGGAAATAAATACGATAATCAATTAGGAGAATATCTCCTAATTATACGATGATTTGTCAACTATCTAAAAATAAGGAAAGTAAATCCCTTAATCAATCAAGGAAATAAATCTCCTTGATTGATTAGGACTCACGTTAACACTCCTCCTCAAGTTGGTGCATATACGTCACCAATGCCCAACTTGGTAAGTGAGTCATAAAATACTCTTCCACAAACGACTTTGGTTAAGACATCCGCGGTTGATCTTCCGATTTCACGAACGGTAGGCGGATGATCTTTTTCTCAATTTTTCTTTAATGAAATGTCTATCCACCTCAACATGTTTGGTTCGATCATGTTGAACTGGATTATGGGCGATATCAATAGCTGATTTGTTGTCACAATGCAACTCCATCGGTTTTTAGGTTTGAAGCCCAATAGTCAAGAGTCTTCGATCCATAATAATTCACACACTCCAAGAGCCATTCCTCTATACTGCTCGCACTAGACCGAGAAACCACATTTTGTTTTTACTCCGCCAAGTGACTAGGTTACCTCCCACAAATGTAAAGTAACCGTAAGTAGAGCGTCTATCTGTAATGGACCCGGCCAGTCGACATACGTATATCCAACAACTTCAAGATCTCCATGTTTTGAGAACATTAATCCCTTTCCAGGGGCTGACTTTAAGTATCTTAAGATTCGATCAACAGCATTCCTATGAGAGACACTAGGTGAATGCATAAACTAACTAACCACACTCACAAAGATATGCAATATCTGGTCTTGTGTGTGCCAGGTATATCAACCTTCCAACAAGGCGTTGATACTGTTCCTTATTGGTTGGTTCTTGGTCCATGTCTCCACACAACTTGTGGTTCATCTCAATGGGTGTGTCGGTGGCTTACACCCGAGCATCCTGTTTGGTGAGTAGATCCATTACATACTTCCTTTGAGACAGAAATATACCAGTTTTTGACCTTGCTACTTCAATTCCAAGAAAGTACTTCAGATCACCTAAGTCTTTCATCTCAAATTCTTGAGACAAATACTTTTGTAGTTTCAATTGCTCTTTTGTGTCGTTTCGATTCACGACTATGTCATCTACATAAACAATCAATGCGGTAAGCCTTCCTCCATCACGCTTCACGAGCGGTGTGATCTCGAATTACTCTGCGTATAACCAAAGTTCTTCATAGATTTAGTAAATCTGCCAAACCACGCTACGGGGATTGTTTCAATCCATACCATGACTTTACGAGCCTGCATACGTGGTTTTTTTCATGAGCCAAATTACATCCTGGTGGTAGGTCCATGTAGACTTCTTCTTCCAGGTCTCCATGTAAGAATGCATTTTTACATCAAGCGATGTAATGGCCAATCAAGATTTGCTTTGCTAGAGGCAGTAGAACTACGATAGTGTTAATCTTGGCTCTTGGGGCAAAGGTCTCCTCGTAGTCTATCCCATATCTCTGTGTATACCCCTTCGCCACCAGTCTAGCTTTATATCTTTCAATGGATCCATACGCTTTGAGCTTCACGGTATAAATTCATCTGCACCCTCTGTCTTCTTTCCATGAGGTAAGGGCACGAGTTCCCATGTGACATTCTTTTGAAGGGCTCGCATCTCTTCATTCATGGCGTCCTTCCATTTTGGGTCTTCTAGGGCTTCAGTAACACTATTGGGAACAGATATGTCAGCCAATTGCTATACAAAGTGCACCCGTGCCTCTGATAATCTGCTGAGAGATATGTAATTGTTGATGGGGTATTTCCCTTTGGCTTTAAGATCTGCTTCATATTGTACTCGAGGTTTGCCACGGTTCCTTCTTTCTAGAAGTTGATATGTAGGCTCTGTCTTTCTGCGAAATCAAATCATCATGGGATATTTCATTAGTGTTATCAGTTTCAGGGGCATATGTTACCTGAATGACGTCCTCAGCAGGTGATTGGTGTGGTACTGGGACTGGAGCGGGCAAAATCTCATGAAGCGGGTCAATTTCCTCCTCCCGATTTTGTGGTAGCGGAGATAATGAAGCAGATTCCTCTGGCGACCGATCGTTGTGTTACGCGAACGGTCGTTTTGAAACAGTTCGTTGGCGACGGTCGGCTGGATGTTTGTTAGTCGTTTTGAAGCAGATTTGTTGGCGGCCGGTCATTTGGATTACAGCGGCCGTCGTTTTGAATCGAGTTGCGTCCTCGGGAAAAAATTGAAAATATGAGGGGTGGTGGATTCGATTCTCCTCTGTCTGGTGAGAAATAATTGTCGTGTTCTCGGAACACAACATCCAACGAGGTATAGACCTTCCGAGTGGGAGGATGATAACACCGGTACCCTTTACGATGAGGTGCATAACCAATGAAAACACACTTCTCGGCTCGGGGATCCGGTTTGCTTCGTTGGTGATTATGTAAGTGGACAAATACAACACAACCAAAGATCCGGCTCCAAGTTTGGGGTGGGAGGTATTTGGATATGGTGGTGAAGTGTTTGGAGTGGTGTTTGAAAATTTAGGATCTTGGAGGGAATCCGATTGATGAGGTATGTCGCAGAGAGGACCGCTCCTCCCCAAAAGGGCGAGGCATATTAGCACCAAAGAGAGAGGCACGAACTATTTCCAATAAATGACGGTTCTTTCTTTCAGCCACTCCATTTTGTTGGGGTGTGTACGGGCATGAGCGTTGGTGTATGATGCCATGATCTTGTAAGAACTGGTTAAGATCATGGTTGAGAAATTCTCCGCCATTGTCATAACGAAGAATCTGAATGCAGTATGGGCGAGTCTCCACCATGTGATGGAACTGTTGAAACTTGGAACTGACTTCCCCTTTAGTTTTGAGTAGGGAAACCCAGGTCATGCGTGTGCAATCATCTATAAAGGTGACAAACCATCTAGCTCCTCCTGGAGTGGTAATTTTTGCGGGGCCCCAAACATCGAATGAATAAGAGAAAATGGGACCAAACTTTTAGTTGAACTTAAGGGAAACGGGACACGATGGCTCTTAGCCAATTCACACGTATCACTGCTGGAAGTCGGATACATCAAGACTGGAAAATAATGATGGAAACAACTTCTTAAGATAACCGAATGAGGCATGCCCAAGACGTTTATGACATAACCAAACTTTGTCTCTCTCCCCCTCGTAACGAGTTCCACTTGTTATGCGGGCTTGACCAACCTTGGTCTCACTATCCGGTGCTTGATCCAAGTAGTAGATTTTTCCCCGCCGAGTACCACAACCAATCGTCTTACCCGTGAGGATGTCCTGAAAAACACAATGAGTTGGCCAAAATGTTACAAGACAATTCAAAGGCTGTAGTAATTTGGGCAACAGACAAGAGATTATGGTGTAAGGACGGAACAATCAACACAGAATCCAATTTGAGGAGTCGAGAGAGAGAGAACCCTCTCCAATCACGGGGAGGGGTACCATTAGCATTAGACACCACCGATTGAGGAGACGGTGTATGAGTAGCAATTTGTCCAGGATCAAAGGTCATATGATCGGTGGCTCCGGTGTCAATGATCCATGTGTGCTTTTAGAAGACGTATGAAAAACAGAACCTCGAGTGGTGACGATAGAAGCACGAGTCTTGGTAGTCGGGTGAGCAGGATCGATCGCATGCTTCCGTGAGTCTGCAAGGATGGAGCGAATCGTAGGAGGTCCTGACATCGCAGCGAAAAATAAGATTTGATTTGAGATTTAGAGAAAATTTGAGGAATTTGATTTGAGCGGTATGTGGATAAGATTTGAGGGTATGTGTTTAAGGATTTTGATAAGAGGATTTGAGGAATTTAGATCTGAGGGATTTGAATTTGAGGAATTGAAATATGAGGAATTTGATTTAGGGTTTTGAGATTTGAATATGAGAAATTTGATATGAGAATTTAGAGACAATGAGGATCGATTACTACGATACCATGCTAAAATATGAATATGGGTTTGAATACTTTAGGTTAAGTTTATTCTTCTCCATAAGGAGGTATATATAGGGATTTACATGAGTGCTTTCTGAGGAAATAAATACGATGTCAATTAGGAGAATATCTCCTAATTATACGATGATTTGTCAACTATCTAAAAATAAGGAAAGTAAATTCAATCAATCGAGAAATAAATCTCCTTGATTGATTAGGACTCACGTTAACGAGGGACCACAAAGGATGTGGACTATTTTCTTTCTTTTGAATTTACATTGTATATGGAGTTTTTTTCAAAGTTAGAAAGGGGGAGGGAAAACTCGCACACACAGGTATTACGGAAGCTTGAACTTAAGACCACTTGAAAGCACACCAAAAGTTTGGGCCAATCCAACTTACACCTCATTGGTCATTGTAAGCGGAGTGGAGCTTAACCAATGTTAATGGATCATTTCTACCAATGAGTCTTTACTTGACTCAAATAGTATGAAGTAAATAGAATGACGATAGGTTTTGAATTCAAATCCTCATGTAAGGAAAGATAACCACTTCCAATCAAGGTTAAAGATCCTACAACTTTTTTTTGGATATTTTTATCAAACTTGATCAAGGAAAAGTAGTAATAATGTGTCTCTCCTTCACTATCAATGACCCTCAAGAATCTTATGATATGAGTGCCAATGCTAAAAATATAAATAAATAATTATGATTTAAGAGTAAAAATGTTAGGATATGAGAATATTTATTTTTTAAAAAGAAAGTTGAAAACACATTGTTAAAAGAATCTAAGGCTCTGTTTGTTATCTTACTCAAAAAATAAACTAAAAAATTATAATTTTTTTTAAAAAGATGAGTTTATTTTAAGATCTAAAAACTTGTTTGGTATTGAACTCCAAACTATATTTTTAAAATCTAAAAACAATTGAAATTAAAATAAAAAACCTAGATTCCCAAATTGAAATTAACAAACGAAAAGGAAAAATCTGTGAGCTTTCAATAGAAACCCTAGAAACACAAAACTTGAAAAAAGATTGATCAATTTTGGGTAGGGTAGTGGACAAAGGAGACCTTGACGGCATTGAAAGAGCTGCAAATGACGGCATCGACCCAGGACCACCAACCGATAAGAAAGAAAGAGACAGACAAACGAGAGAGAGACAAACGAGAGATGGAGCGACGAGATAGGGAGGAGAGAGATAGAGCGATGAGAGAGGGAGGAGAGAGAGATAGAGAGAGAGAGAAAAAAAAACTATAAAACCTCACTTTTTTGTTTTCAATAATAGAGGTGTTTTTGAGTTTTAGTTTTTAAAAATAGGCCTACCAAATGGTTTTTAAGAGCATCTCGAGGAGATGTCGAATACCAAACATCAAATTTAAATTTGATGGTTGATGTGTAATTGACATCTTACACACTTTTACACTCCACCCGATATGTCAAATTAAATTATTATTTTATTACTTTTTAGTGTTGATTTATTTTTAATTAAAAAGAAAAGAAAAGAAAAATAATAAAATATTCATTTGACATCTTGCGCTTTGGGATGTCAAAATAACATCTCAACCTCCAGCCTTCATTCCACATCGAACTTTTGACATATCGGTTGGAGTGATGTGAGATGTTATTTCTAGTTGTTAAATATACATGTGGCAGACTTTTGACATGTATCGGTTGGAGATCTTTCTAAGGTTTGGATTTAAAATCTGCTTTTGAGTTTATAAAATTAGATCCAAATATGATACCAAAGAGGCCCTAAAAACTTCACAAATCTTGTCTATGGCTTGGGCTACACATTTTGTCATTTTCCTTTCCTTTGTAATTTCATTTCATTTTAAATATTTATAAACAAACAAAAAACATGTCTTCGCATACAGAGAAAGAAGGGGCAAAAGTTGGCAATATATAGCTTTCGTGGGTGACCCACCATGGCGCATGGGCCTTTCAATGTTGGACTCACTTTTGTATGATTTTGTATTATTTCTCCTCCGTCTTTCCCTCTCATTCTACTGATCTTTATGTGCTTTGAATCTCTTTTGCACAGCCACATAAGTCACCTACTGAAGGATTAAATTGTATGACATGTTATTAAAATATTGTTGTTTTTCCTTTTCCTTAAAATCCAAATTATAAACCTTTAAATATAAACAATATGTAAAACAAAGTTTAAACCATAAATTAAAAATAAAGAAACAAATAAATAAGTAAAATAAATCAAGAGTAAGAAAGCAAGCATGGTATAGTGAAAGACGTCGAAAGATTTGTCCCTAAAGCGCTTTGTAGCCTCCCTACGCGTGCAGGTAATGACGGTCTCTACAAGACTTCAAGATACGACCCCAATACGCAGGCTTAAGGTCCGCTATGAGCACGTTCACGATCGGATAGAAATCTCCAAATCGTAACCGTTGCCCAAAAATAATATGGAAAATATGGGATATATGAAAGTATGAGAGTAGAGAAATCTGATTGTGGTGTGTTAAAATGTGAAGGAGGAGTGGCCTTTTATAGGCATCCAAAACTCGTAACCTCCAGACACATTTAACCAGAAAAGTTGGTGCAATAAATAGAAAATAAAAACTGAAAATTAAATAAATTGTAACTCCCATAATAAATAAAAGAAAACAGCCAAAAATTAAAACAGAAAATAAAATGTTAAAATTTAAAATCCTTTCAAATAATAACAATCCCCACAAAGGGTTTTAAAATTTTAAAATAGTAAAAGATAAAGAAAATATACATATGGGCAACATAATACTATGCAATAGGTGTAGGTGCCTTCCGGCTTGAACCTTCACTTAGTGATGATAGTTTTCATTTGAGGAACCCGAGTGTACACAGTATTGAACTCGGCACCTTTGACCAAACTTCAACATATCCCACACATAGTATTGGTTGAGACTTGGAAGCGGGTAGCGCTATTTATGGCCATGAGCTAATCTTGATTCTCATGAGAGTTGCTAGAGAATAGCCCAATTCTCACAGTCGCGGCCTCATGACGTCTCTCACTTAGGTGAGTTCTCCAAGAGTACATGTGACCTGCACTCGTGGGAGATTGCCCGCCTCGAAACTCATTCAGGGATAACTCCTTCCTAACGTCACATTACATAGCACTGATGTCATAGGGATGAGCATGAGGACATCTCTAGGATGCCTCCACATTATATAAACAGTGCTCAATGAGTCACTCACTATGGATTGTTTCTGCCCATTGAACTTCCTTCATGGGATCGCCAATCACGAGAAGTTGGGTTACCTCCCTAGGTGACTCCCTTATGGGCTTAAACCCATCCCCTCGACATTTCTAGGACTCTGCTCCTAGAAAGACCTTTAGTCAACTAGTCAGCAATATTATTCTCCGACTTCACATACTCCAAAGACACAATGTTCTTACTTAATAAGCTCTTCACATATTTATGTCTGACATGTATGTGCCTGTTCATTTTCCTATTTGTATGAGATTGTTTCACTAAGTCTATTGTAGCCTTGCAATCACAATGAATAGATAAAGCAGGCAATGGTTTCTCTACTAGAGGCATGTCCATCAATAAACTCTTAATCCATTCAGCCTCAGTGCAAGTAATATCTAAAGCTATAGTTCAGACTCCATAGTACTTCTAGAAATAATTGTTTGCTTCTTAGAACCCCATGAAATTGCAGCTCCACCCAATAGGAAAATGTAACCACTAGTAGTGTCACGACCCGACTCCCCTAACACGATATTGTCCGCTTTGGGCCTCCGCCCTCACGGTTTTGTCATTGGGAACTCACGAGCAATATCTTCCCAGTAGGTCACCCATCCTGGGATTGCTCTAAGCCACAACTCGCTTAACTTCGGAGTTCCTAAGAATCCGAAGCCAGTGAGCTCCCAAAAGGCCTCGTGTTAGTTAGAGACGTGCCCACACATATAAGGCACATCACCATTCCCTCCCCGAGCGATGTGGGATTGCTCACCGTTCTCTGCTTTCCAAGCCCAAGACACGGGTCTTACAAGTAGACTTCACTTCTTCATTGTCTGTTATCCAATTTGCATCACTATATCCCTCTACCACATTTGGAAATCCTTTATAGCATAGTGAATAGTCCATTGTTCCTCTTAGGTACTTGAAAACTCTTTCCAAAGCATTCCAATGTTCCTTGCTTGGGTTATGTGTATACCTACTTAATCTTCCAACAGCATAAGCAATATCTGGCCTAGTCTTATTGCAATGTACAACAAAGAACCTATCATCTGGGAGTACTTTAACTGAGAAAATGGTTCACCTAGATTTTTCTTCAAATGAATATTAGGATCATAAGGTGTTGGTGTGGGCTTACACTCAAAGTAATTGAATTTTTTCAACATCTTCTCAATTGTACTAGATTGACTTAGAGAAATTCCTTGTGTTGTCTTCTCAATTTTCATTCCTAAAATTATATGTGCTTCTCCCATATCTTTCATGTCAAAATTCCTAGATAAATATGACTTCACATCATTCACAATATCTATATTCGTCACAAAGATCAAAATGTCATCAACGTATAGGCACAAGATTACATGTTCTCCATTATTCTCTTTATAATAAACGCATTTATCATGATCATTAATCTTAAAATCATAATCTAGAATCACCTTGTCAAATTTCTCATGCCATTGCTTAGGAGCTTGCTTAAGGCCATATAAAGATTTAACCAACTTACACACTTTGTGTTCTTGGCCCTTAACTATGAATCCTTCGGGTTGCTCCATATAGATCTCTTCATCTAAGTCTCCATTCAAAAATGCCGTCTTCACATCCATTTGATGAATCACTAAATTATGCACGGATGCTAAAGCTATCAAAGTTCTTATGGTGGTAATCCTAGAAACAGGTGAGTAAGTATCAAAATAGTCTATCCCTTTCTTTTGTGTAAAACCCTTAGCTACCAATCTTGCTTTGTACTTATCAATACTTCCATCTGGTTTCAACTTTTTCCTAAACACCCACTTGCACCCTATCGCTTTATTTCCAGCAGGCAAATCCGTTAACATCCATGTATTATTTTGGATTATAGATTGAAACTCGTCATTTATAGCCTCTTTCCAGAATGGTGCATCTGAAGACATATGACTTTCTTATAAGTTGTGGGATCTCCTTCTACTAGAAAAGTATAAAAATCATCTCCAAAGTTTTTCTCAACTCTCGCTCTTTTGCTTCTTCTAAGTTCTTGAGATTCTAAATTTTCAATCGTAGTTGGGCTAGAAGGTTTCTCACTTATTTGTACTTCCTTATAAATTCTTGTTTTATACGGGAAAATATCTTCAAAGAATGTAGCATCTCTAGCTTCCATAATCGTGTTATTTGCAATCTCTTTTACTTGAGTTAATCACCAAAAACCTATTGGCACTGCTATTTTTGGCATAACCGAGGAAAAGCGTGTCTACAGTCTTAGGACCTATTTTCTTCCTCTTAGGATCGGGTATGAGTACCTTAGCTAAACACCCCCACACTTTTAGGATTCTAAGGTTAGGTGATCTTCCTTTCCATAACTCATAAGGAGTTTTCTCATTATCCTTCAATGTTATCCTATTTAGTATGAAACAGTGATTAACATTGCTTCCCCCACAAATTCTCGGGTAGTCCACTACTAAGAAGCATAGAATTTACCATATCCATTAAAGTTCTATTTTTCCTTTCAGCTACTCCATTAGATTGGGGTGAATATGGTGGAGTAACTTCATGTATAATTCCATGTTCTTCACAAAACACTCCAATCTCATTTGAGGTATACTCCCCACCTCTGTCGGATCTAAATCTTTTCATCTTTTTCTCCAATTGATTTTCTACCTCACTTTTATAAATCTTAAGTTTATCAAACACCTCATCTTTTGTCTTAATAAGATAAATATAGCAATACCTAGAGAAGTCATCAATAAATGTCACAAAGTACTTGTTTCCACCTCTAGTAGGAGACCTATTTGAATCACACACGTCACTATGTATGAGCTCTAAGATTTGGGTGTTTCTCTCTATAGGTTTGAAGGACTTCCTAGTTTGTTTGGCTTGAACACACACTTCACATTTGTGCTTAAGGTCTACGTTAGACTTAGGGATTAGCTCAAGATCCATTAATATTTTGATTTTGCTCAAACTTACATGTCCTAACCTTCCATGCCATTCATTACAAGATTCAACATTAAAAACTTGAGGAGAAATTTTATTATCTTCAAAAACAACATTTATTTTGAACAATCCGTCACAAACATATCCTTTTCCAATAAAGACATTATTTCTAGTAATAACAATCTTATTTGACTCCATTACAATTTTGTATCCTTGTTTTACTAAGAACGATCCACTAATAAGGTTTCTCCTCACGTCAGGAACATGTCGCACATCCTTGAGAGTTAGAGCCTTCCCAGATGTCATCTTCAATTCCACTTCTCCTATTCCACGTACTTGTGCGACGGTGTCATTTCCTAGGGTTACACTTCCTCCACTTGAGTTCTGGTAATTTTTGAAAAATCGTTTGTCAAAACACACATGTACGTTTGCCCCAGAATCTAACCACCAATCACTATTACTTAAATATGCGACATTAACTAGAGGCTTAAAACTATACCTTATATTGGGTTCATCTTGATCATCTTGATCCACCAACACATTCACTTGGGGTTTAGGACCCCTTTGTCCTTTGTTCCACTTAGGCTTTGGCTTGTAGGGCTCAGTCTTCTTGTAATGACAGTCTTTGGCCCAGTGATTTGTTCTCCCACAAACGAAGCATGGTTGATCCATATTGCCATTGGAATTGTTATGGGGTCTATTGTGCCTGCGATTTTGGTTTCGGTTGGTTTGGTTGTGATTGGGTTGGCCATTTCTATTTGTTCTCTTGAAGAATTTCCTTCTAGATTGGAAACGATTCCTATTGTTTGAACTTTCCACTAGGTTCACGTTTGTCTTTTCTTCCTTAGGCTTGTTACTTGATCTATGTTTCTCTTCAATCCTAAGGGAGTTTAATACTTGGGTTAAAGTTAAATCTCCTTGTTTGTGCCTAAGGGTTTTTGCAAAGTTTGACCAACTTGGGGGTAATTTATCAATGAGACAAGAAACTTTAAACTCTTCACTAAACTTTGTACCCTTAAGTTCTATTTTCCTTAAAAAATCTTGGTACTCATGAATTTGTTCACTTACAGTTTTATTCTCAATCATTTTATAGTTATTAAAATTTGAGATTGTAAAACGATCTATTCCTGCATCTTCTATCCCATATTCAGCCTCTAATTCATCCCACAAAGTTTTGGCATTTTTTGTATCTTGATAAACATCATAGAGATCATCAGAGAGAGCACTAAGAATTCTATTATGGCAATGATATTCCAATTCTTCTTTTGTCATCTTTTCCTTAGTTTTAGAGGTAGTTTCACTAGAAGTGGTTTCAATAGTTTCATTAGGTGTGGTTTGATCTTCTAAGGCCGAGACTAACCCTAAAACAGTTAACCAATATTTAAGTTGACTTTGCCACCTCTTAAAATTTGTCCCATTAAATTTCCCAAGTTTAACACTATTGGTCTCTACACTATCCATCTCAATTCCAATAAACAATAATGAAGCAACAAAATCTGGTATAGTGAAAGCAAATACGTTATTGGATATTAATGTAAATAGTTACTAATACAAATTGTTATTGTGGGAATTTAATTGGGAGTTTATTATTATCGTTATTAATGTTATTAGGTTATTCAGGTAACTATTGAGAATTAAAGCAAATAGTTATTAATGCAAGTACTATTCAGGTAACTATTAGGATATTCAAGTACTGTTACGTTTTCCTATAAGTAACTTTATTATTATTTTTATTATTTTTGACAAATATGTTATTAATGTTATCAGGATATTTAAGGATTTGACAAATATGTTTTTAACGTTTTAAAGGTTTTGAATAAAGCAAGGAGAATATTTTAAGGATTTTGAGTATCTTCCTTTTTGAATAAATTATTTGAAAGGAGAATAAATTGAAACTCTAGTTATTTCAATTTATCCAGGTTATTAAGCTTTCCAACGTTTTTATTTATTTAAAGTTTCAATTACTTATTCAAGATTTCAAATAGTGCCTATTTAGATCTCAACGTTTAAAACTTTATATTGACAGAGAAACCTTATTAAGTTTTCCAACGTTATTTATTCATTCAATTTACGTTTTTTAAAGACTTAAATATTAAGATAAGGATAAATTTTCAACAACAGATATTAGGTTAAAATATTAAGCAATGAATAGTACTTATCTATTTTGAATAGTGCTGTTTTGATTCAAAGCAATCAGCCGTTTTTTTTTTCTCTTTTTGATTTTAAAAGAAAATAGAGTGAATAGTGCTATTTTGATTCAAACTGTAGTATTTTGTTTTTCCGTTTTTTTCAAAAGAAAATAAAGTGAAACTTATAGTAATAACAAATACGGTAAGGAAAATTATTTTAACATACAAAGGCTTTAGATTGTTATTAAAATATTGTTGTTTTTCCTTTTCCTTAAAATCCAAATTATAAACCTTTAAATATAAACAATATGTAAAACAAAGTTTAAACCATAAATTAAAAATAAAGAAACAAATAAATAAGTAAAATAAATCAAGAGTAAGAAAGCAAGCATGGTATAGTGAAAGCACGTCAAAGACGCTGTCCTAAAGCCTTTGTAGCCTCCCTACGTGCAGGTAATGACGGTCTACAAGACTCCAAGATACGACCCCAATATGCAGGCTTAAGGTCCGCTATGAGCACGTTCACAGTCGGATAGAAATCTCCAAGTCACAGAACCGTTGCCCAAAAATAATATGGAAAATAGGGGATATATGAAAGTATGAGAGTAGAGAAATCTGATTGTGGTGTGTTAAAATGTGAAGGAGGAGTGGCCTTTTATAGGCATCCAAAACTCGTAACCTCCAGACACATTTAACCAGAAAAGTTGGTGCAATGAATAGAAAATAAAAACTGAAAATTAAATAAATTGTAACTCCCATAATAAATAAAAGAAAACAGCCAAAAATTAAAACAGAAAATAAAATGTTAAAATTTAAAATCCTTTCAAATAATAACATGACATTAGGGTTCTAGTTCTAGAAAGATGTTGGGCATTCCATTTTGTTAAGACGAGTTGTTCACGCGTGTGAGTAACTGAATATAGCACGTATCTTTTTTTCTTATAAACAAATTATGATTTCTCTCTAAACAAATTACTTTTTTTTAATATCAACGGGGTTTAGCCCAATGAAAAAGCTTTGAGTTTGGATATCGGTATAATCTCATGTTTGAACCCCATAACACTTTAATAATGTGTGTGTGTGTGTGAAACCCCCTCTTCCTCTAATAGTTTAGACTATGACTTGTATTAAAAAATAAAGCGCTTGTCCAATATGGATCCCTACATTTTCTATTTTCTAGATATATACCCATCACTCTATAAATCTATGTGTAAAACCCAATTTCAAACTTAAGTGACCAGTAGGATATAAGAGGTCATAGTATTCCTATGTTTTTACATCGTTGCCATCAGATTTCATATTTTATTTCAAGCATTTCATTAACTGCTATAAAAGTAATTAATACTCCCTATTACTAGCATATCAATCACCCCATTTCTTTTGGTTGCCATTCCCTCTAACATATCGCCCCTAAAATTGCAAAAAAAAAAAAAAATTTGTAAACTGCATATCCAATAATGTACCTATGAAAAATATAAATATAAATATATACGTATAAAAATATAGGTATATTATTTACCAAAAAATTAAATTAAAAAAACTAGGTCAGTTACTTTGTAATTGAAATTTCGGTACAATTTTTCATAATTAAAAATAGGTACGCAATAATTTATAGAAAATAGGTACATTGTATAATTGAAATTTATGCACGTTTTTTATAAATTAAAAATAGGTACATTATGTGTAACAACTTGGTCCTAATTTAAGACTAAAATAATAAAATATTAAAGCAAAGGACGATTTTACCCCGATTAATTTAATGGATATAAAAATTGACTTTATTTTCGGGAAGAATTTGGTGGAGCAGGTACACCGTTGCGTCAGGCTCTTAGAAACGAGTCCGTGGACGTGCGGAACACACGATTCGAGCTCGTTTGAACATTTAAAAGTTTAAAAACGGTAGAGGCAATTTTGTAATTTCAGGAAAAAGGGATAAAAATGACAAATACGCTGGCCAATTGACCAGCGCATGCAGAACCCTCCCAGCCGTCTTCAACCTCGCGAACCCTCCTCCTCTCGATTAGTTTCGAACCCGAGCTGCCCGGCACAACTCGGCCACACCAACCGCCCAAACCACCACCAAACCTTCCCCTCACCTCCCTCGGCTCATCCCGACTCCATCTCCGGCCAAATCTACCTCCAACCACCGCCGTGAGCACGAAAACCAAGCTGGAGCAACTCACCGTCGTCCGGCGTTGTCCGGCCGCCAAACCCTTCGATTACGGTGAGTTTCTGATCCTTTCGACGAGTTCTAGCCTTCTTTAAACTCGGTTTCGATCAATTTGAGGTTGTGTGATAGATTTGAGGAGCTAGGGTTTGAGATCGGGAATTGGGGTATTCGGCGTGATTTCGGCCGGTTCTTGGCCGGGTTTCTCAACAAAACACTCCCCTCCACCCACTGATCACGTAGCTATAAGGCTTGCCCCGAAATTCCAAGATTTTCCGTCGTCGGAAAATTTCCTCAAGCCACCCAACCTGGCCGCGCGTGTGGCGGTGCGTGGGCCAGGTGGTGGCGGCTGTTTTTCGTGCCAAAACACCTCTCGTAGCCTCCCGAGCGCGTGGGTATGCTCGGATAATTTTTGGAGAACGTTTGGGCGTAAAACCAATGTTTGCCAATTAGACTTAACTAGGGTTAACTCGGGTTCATTGAGTTTGAACCGTCGGATCGTAACGAAATTTGGAGGATAGGTTATTGGGAATCTTAGAAACCTATAGGAACTTACGGATCGTTCATCGGTGGTCAAAAACCCTACTAACGATCGAGTCGAACCCAATTAACGACTTAATCGAATATTTAATTTCAGGGATTTTAAAAGTAAGCTATCGGCTAAAAATCAAGCCCAGGGGGGCTTAGGGATACTTCTCATCAAGTTTGAACACAATTAGGCCCGGGGGTCTGGATTTTTATTAAATTACTATGCCGAGCTTTGGTTAATTAATAAATGGTTTAATTTTTGCATTTAGGTGCTCAAGCATCGGCGGAATTGCAGGAAGGCCCCTCTAAGGGTCAGGCAAGCTCGGACCAACAGTGAGTGGACTTTTGTTTTCTAAATGTATTTTACATTAATAAAGTTTTATCAAATGCTCTTGAATAAATTATATGATTTTTTTTATGTTTTAAGCATGAAATTAAATTTAATTGCGTTATTTGAAATATTTGTTATGAACATGGTTCCGAGCCTATGATTGATGTTTGGGATGAGTTTTGGATGATGAAATTTGAATGGCTTAGGAAAATATGAAAGGTTTTAAATTTGTGATTTTGAAAGGATTTGAGTATAAGATTATGGGAAGTTTTAAAACCACCCTAGGTACCCAAGTATAATAAATGTTGCCTTCGGAATATTTATGGATTTGGTGATTACCCGGTCTACGAACCTATTGTTGCCTTCGGTTTAAGTCTGCGCGCATGACTCACGCCCCACGAGTCTCGGGGACGCCCGGACCGTGCGGAGAAAGGACGCGGCTCGGGTAAACTTTGTGTTTTTCAAGTCTAGCGAGGACGCGGCTTAGGTAAACTTTGTGTTTTCTGAGTCTAGCGAGGACGGCTCGGTTGACTTTGTGTCACCGAGTCTAGCAAGGAAATGGAATTGACGGAATATAAAAAGGGTACACCTAGGTGGATTTTAGAAAGTTTGATTTGATAATATTTCTTTTTATGAATATGAATTTCTGTTTTGGTGAACTTTATAAATATGTTTATATATGCATACCTTGATTTATCGTTTGATTATAGAATTGTTTTCTAATGTTTTAACAGTGGGGCTATCATGTTGCTTTTCAATTTCTGAAACCTTCTTTTTGGTCCACTCACTTTTTCCAATGTTTTACGCCCCCAGGCTGTAGATTGTAGCTGAGCACCACCACCGGCCCGTCATCACCACCACCGCAATCCCACAACTCCGTGTAGGGTCCACGACCCGAAGAACTTTGTAAATTAGTACTTTAGTAGCTCGATATTGCCCAACTTGTTGTGAGGCCCGAGGCCGTACTTTTATTTCTGTTGGTGTGTGAACCTTAATTTGTGCTTCTTTGGAGGTTGTGGATATAAAATTGTGTTGCGGTGTAAGGAATTTGGGAATTGTGCCAATTACGGGGAGACTTCGAATTTTAGTGAGTCAAACCTTAAAAACTTGGATTTTCTTGATTTCTTTTACTAAAGGGCAAAATGGTCAAGTGTGTCCAACACCCGACAGATGTCGGACACGGACGAGGGCGACCCGGATTCCAAAGCGGAATTAGGGTCGGGTCTTGTCATTATGTACAAGAAAAAAAAAAATTTACATTATGTAGAAGAAAAATAGGTTCATTATACTAGGTAAATTGTTTTACTAGGTACATTATTTAGAGAGAGAAAATAGATTCATTTAAAAAAATTCATAAAACAAACAATAAATAGATTATCAAATTATTTTTCATAAAAGAAGTAATAGGTACATTATTTAGAGAAATATATATATACAAAATTTAGCAAAAATAGCTTCATTATACTAGTTAAATTGTTTTACTAGGTACATTATTAGAGAAAAAAATACGTACATTATTTAGAGAGAAAATATAGGTTCATTTATAATTTAAAAAAATTGTTTTTCATAAAACAAACATTAAAAAGATGATCAAAAAAATTTCTTAAAACAAGTAATAGGTGCTTTATTTAGAGAAAAAAAGGGTACAATATTTAGAGAAAAAAATAGGTACATTATTTAGAGAATAAATAGGTTCATATTGTCAATATCTTGTTTGGACAGTAATTTTCCTATTATTATCTACCTATTGTCAATATTATTATCCATATATTGATATGGTTATTAAAAAAGAAAATAAGTAGATAATATTATTGACAATAATAATCTACTTATTATCAATAGGTAGATAATATTGAATATATTAATAAACTCTTCATCAATATATCAATATTGATATTGATAATATCAATATAAAATTGTAAATATTGATATTGATAGTTTTTGACATATTATCTTTTTTATAATAATCTACCTATTTTTTATGGACAATGATCGACCTTTTTTATAATAATAATGTCCACTTCAATATTGATATTGATATTGATATTGATATTATATTATCAATATTGATATTAATATTATCAATATTGATAATATTGATAATGATATTGATATTGATATTAATTATTAATCGATAATGATATTGATATTGATATTGATATTGATTCTTAAGAGTCTTGATCTCTTGGTCATAATGGGAATCGTGGTCACCCACTTTGGATTCAAATCCATGGTCCACCTATTTTGCACTCCTTTTAAGAAACTCTATCGCCATTGGATTTGAATCCAAAGGTGGGTGACCACGATTTCTTGGTCATTAGGTGACCAAAAGATCATGACTCGATTACTAATACATTAATGTTGAATTTAATAGATTACTAGTCATATAATTGATAAAAGGAAAACAACATATTTTTTGTATTAAATAAACCAAAACGTTAATCACCTATAGATTACAAATACATTAGTGTTGAATTTAATATTTAATTTCAAATAAGTTTCTAAATTAATTTCTACATCCATTACAACAATTTGGAGATCTTTCCAAATTCAACGTGTGTCATTAGTTACACCCCCCACATAACACGTTAACTTATAAATAGGGGTAGTTTTAGAATGTGAAAAATATAATAAATCATATTTTAAGTTATATTAGGTAACTTGCTTAGTTGGATCCTAGTCATCGGGTATTATTTTAAAAATTGGGTATTTTAAATAGAAAAATAAAGGAAAGGGTTATAGGTGATTTAAAGTGAATTTTATGGGTCTAAACTCAATTTACTATAAAAGGAACTATTTTTTATATATAAATATTTTCAAGTAAACACGCATTAAATTGTGACTTTTTTTAGTGAACCATTAAATTATAACTTAAATGGGCATTTATTTTTTTCCTTGGTACGTAACTTTTATTAACCTAATCTCATAAGAAAATGCTAAAAAGATAAAAATTCATATATTGATATCATAATAAATAAATAAAGTTTATAACCAAAACTCGTGATCAATTACCAAATTCATTATCCTTAATGCAAAATAACTGCTTTTAATCAACCACTCGAGCTACAAGCCTCAAGAGAATCATCCCTTCTTCATATACAAGCCTCATCAAGAGGATCCCCTTGATGATATGCTTACCATGTCTTCATCTTCAACAAGTTTTTTGTTAATTTTTAAAAAGTAAAAGTAGTCTTTCATAAATGAAATAAAGCAGCCTTTAGCCCTCCTCTCTACCCCAAAAAAAACAGCATGAAACACGTCCAATTTGTACATCGAAGGCTGAGGCAGCTTCTAGTTTACTTCTCTGTGTAGTTGTTGGCCATCCCCGCAGAAACCGCAAAGAAAAAACTTGCAAAGTGGGAAAAGAAAATTTCTTTTTATTTTCACTTTTTAATATTCGATTCTTCTCCTTGGGTTGGAGGGTTGTGTTGTGTGCAATGGATAAAAGCTATGTCGAAGATACCATTTTAATTCTAAACAACAAATTTGCTATCTGTTTCAAAGAATATGTCAAAGATGACTTTAGGGGTTTATTTTTAATTTCTTATTATGCATGCTTTATTAGCTGTCTAAATTCAATTATACTTCTCTTATTTGTAAGCAAGAGAAAAAAAAAACATTAAGTAATTTGGACAAACTGTTGCCAGATTTTGGCTGCAATTTCACAATTTAATTTAAGATTTATATGGAAGCTTTTAATATCTGGTTTCTCCAAAGCTCTCCGAATTTCTTTCCCTTTTTTATATTTATATATGCTGACTCTGACAAAAAATGTTCATAAAAATTAGTCATTATGGACAATATAGAACTTAAATGAATTAAATAGATCAGTTTTTATATAGAGCTTAGTAAATTACGTAGAACCGACTACCTTTTTGTCTAGTGGTATTTATCTCCACTTTAGTTGAATGCAGAGGCAGAGCCACATACAGGCCTACAGTGGCCTTGACCCCCCAAGGCTCCATGAAAAAGCCAATAACTCTTAACACATGCTGCAATATGAGTTGAAATAAATGGCTATAAAACCTTATAATTACAATACTTCCCTCCCCAAAGACAAACTACTAGCTCCGCCACTACTTGAAAGAGATCTTAAATTTGACTTATATGAATATATTTTTTGAAAATTTGGTTTATGTGAATAAAAAATTTCATAATTCGGGTTTAGTAAATGGATTTTTATTCTTCAATAAGTCAATACATATATTTTATTTTGAGAATATTTTAGATATGCCGCTTGAACTTATTGAATTTGTCATTTTGAAGAAAACTTTAAGAGCAATGTCATTTCTATTTTTTTAAATTTGTAATTTATCATATGACGCTAATGATGTTCACCATTCCATTAAAAAAAATTATCATGTAGGCGGCATGTGACTTATTTTCGGGGATAATTTAGTCGTTTCAAATTAAAATTATAAAAATAAAAGTTCAAGACAATAAAAACTTATTAAAAGAAACCTTCACCCGAAAAACCTGCTTCTTGTGGCATAAAAGAAAAATGGTTAATGTCAATTTAATACCCTAAATTCTCACTATTAAAGCATGTTTGTCCATGTACTCTTAATTTTAACAATCATATACCCTAATATTTTTAATTTTTTGCAATTTGGTTCGGCCGTTAACTTTACTTTCAAAATTTTCGTTCATTGCTTACGTGGAAGGCCTTCATGCCACGACCAATCACGCCAAAATTGGTTATGATAGGGCAAGTATACAAGATTGGTTATGCTAAATTTTTGGTATAGTTCATTCACCCTTTTATTGTAGAGGTGGCCACGACCAATAGCATGGCAATTTACGTACGCTAATTGCAAAAACCACCTAACGAATTGGTAATTGCATTCAAAAACCACATATAAAAGTTTACGCTTTGCCACCTTGACAAATACTACTAAGAGGCTTAGATGGAACCTACCATGGCTTGCGGAATATTTGCTCCCCTTTCAAGCAAATATTATATTTCAACTTAGTATAACGAATAACATATATTCTGCATTTCTTCTGCATTTTGTGTTATATATATATATATATATATTCTATAATACACATCATCTAATTTGATTTTTATATTCCATTGACCTTCAAATCGTATAAATTATTTTTGTTCTTTTCTATATTCCATTGACCTTCAATAGCTAAGTCCCTGTGTTGTCTGTTCCAGAATATTGCAAAGGGTGAAGGTCGGCCATATTTCTTTAGTCTCCTAACAAAATAATAAATAATAAATTTAGAATTATCCTTGCAAGCAATCAAATGATTTATAATCATAGATCCGCTGTCCTTGTGGATGTAATTATCCTCATTATACACTGTTAGAATTAGAATAATGTTATTGATCATGTCCTCGTGTGGATACCAGATGGATCCAAAATTATGTGATAGTCACATATGGTTTTGTCAAAACAAATTGACAAATTTAATTGGTCTTCGTTTTTTTTTCCTTCCCTTTTTTTTTTCAATCGAAAATAAGTTAATTTCATTAACCGAAAGCATTGGTTACAATAAGGTCGTCAATAATACAATTCATTAGCCACACAGGGCATTCTTGTAACCACTTTGTTACACTCCCTAGGTTGAAATTGGACTTCCTTTAAAGAAAACTGCATGAACAAGTCTCTCACATCATCCATAATGTTGCCGACATTAGCCCAAATAGTCTCCCCTAATTAAAATGATCTACTACTGCTAAAATTAAACTTAGATGGGCATAAATTAATCAACCAATCTACATTTAGCGTTAGTCCAATTACATACATTGAAAAGAATGTTAGTCAATAGACTAATTTAATATATTTTAATCAGTCCGCCGACATCAGCAAAATTGTCCTAAGCTAAAAGTTACTCACCATTTTCACCTTACTCCATCCATCTCACAAAGTAATTAAAAAATTATGGAAATTAATATTCTATAATTTGTAAAGTATTGAGCTTGCATGCATCATTCACATGTCGTCTTGAAGAGCTCTCATAAATGATAGGCAGGAAACATGGATGAAACAGGAAATGAAAAACACTCAATACTTTGGGCCAAATTATAATGCTTGCAAGGCCAAATAATTTCCCCATACATATCTTTACATAAAAAATTTAGATATGAGAGCATTCATTATTAAATATATTTATCTATTTTGCCATCGAAAACAATATTACAATGGCAGGGACCTAAAAGCTGATAAGATCACAATATCGTTTGCAACAGGCATGGTGGTATAGTTTTGTGCCCAGATTTGGGGCTGAGGTATCCATTGTCCCGTCCCATGCTTACAGTTCATCTGCAACTGTGTTGGCTACTCAATATACCGTATGTGTTTTATCTCCACATTCTCCATACTCAAAATGAGAATGATTGACCAAAAAAAATGAGAATGATTTCCATGTGTTAGTTTTCCTTGTGTAACACCCTCAATAACAAGATTTGAATCTCCTTCAATTTGTCAGGACGATATCTTCTCGCTGAAAGTCAGTCATGGCTGAAAAAAATAACAGGGGAAAAAAAAACCTCGTGACTCGTCATTCGGACCATGTAAATTCTTCGTCATCAATTTCATCAGACTTCAATGGATTATCAACTTCAGCATCAACAGTTTCTTGATCTTGAACTTCAGCAACATCAGCTTCCTGATCTTCAGGTTCTTCCAACTCTGTTTTTTTCACTCCCTCCTGAAAGTAATAAGAAGCAGCATATTTTTTTATTAATAAAAAACAAGAAAAGAAAAGCTACTACAAGCAATAGAAAGAGATACAAAACATAAATGATTAGAAGTTCTGTCAACAATAAGAACACAAATTGCACCAATTATCAGTTAAATATCCAACACAAGACAGCAACTGTATGATCCTTCAATTCTTATACGACCTAGTGATTGCGCTTCCCAAAACTTTCTAAGAGCCCTTAAAAATTAAACCAAGTTTAGATTTTGTGATCACTAGAGGAACACAAAAGGTCTTAGTCTAGAGCATGTATCCTCGTTCAAAAATCTTCAGAGGATGTCCAAGGGCATGAGAGACATGTCATGTACATTCATAGTCAATAAGCTCTATAACAAATTTCATGTATTACCATCCAACGGGTTGGCCCTATGAAAAGAATAAAACCAGAAATAAATAAATAAAAACCGGATCTCTAAGATCAACCAATTTGAAGTTCTTGAAGATGTACATTTTTTTTCATAAAGAGAACAACTCCTAAACCATCGACAATTCCAGTATGCAGATTCTTCCATGTGATATACTACCTCCTAAACCATCGACAATTTTTTTTGTCTATTAAAATAAGTAACTAACTTCGTGGAGGTCTAAATATAGACCCACAGAAACATAATCTTTCCCAAAAAATATAACAACAGAACATCAGCATCTCACATAAGAGAGCCAGAGAAAAGATAGAAAATGCATACGTCAGTATTATGAGTTGGTTCTGCTTCCTCCTCCTTGTTTGCCTGAGCAGCTTGTTGCAGCCTCTCAATATATGAAGTAAATTGGGAATGATCTGCACGAGAAAATTATTATATTGTACAACTGTATGAAGCTCAATGTGTGGTTTGGTGTGGCAGATAGAACAATTGTACTGACTTTAAGCATAGATAAATGCTTAAACATTAAATTTATTTTATTTGGTTTTTATTTATTAAAATTAAAATTAGGGAAAAACAATTTCTACACAAGTATATACAATTGTCCTTGCATCCTTCATCAAATGGACTCCAATCTCCATTCATATAAAGAGTAAACAAACACAACGAATAGGGAGGTTTCCATCTGCACAAGTGGGCAATTAATGGTCTTGGGTAGGTTCTTTAATGTTCCCCCAAGAAAGGGAAACAGTAAACAAATAATAAATTAAGGACTAACCTGTGGAACATGTCGAACGACTTAATACGGCTTCATTGATACGTGATGGATTTTGACGTTCTTCCTTCTTGAATTTCAACTTGATTTGATGACGTGTTCGACCGGGAAAATAAAGTTCTTGAATCATGGTAAAATCTGATCCACACTGCTGAATAGCCTAATGAAGAAAAATTTAATTTGACCTTTTATACAATTAATTGCCACTTGTTTGGAAAAGAATAACAGCAATCTTAATCAGGAATGAAACAAAGTTTTTAAATCACAATTAGATTTCTAAGAAAATCAACTAGTGCCGTTCTGCAAACTGAGACTGATAACTCATCAGCTTTCTCCATCAATCGCATATATGGTATGTCAAAATTATTTTCAATTGGTAGCCAGTTAATTGTAGTGAATTTATAGGTACATTACCTCGTAGAACAGTTCTGTGTCTTGTTTAGACCATCTTACGGTGGGTGCTTTGTCCATGTACGACTGGTAATTGAGTAAAAAGGAACTCGCATTAACCCGATAACTTGCTTGATTTTCTTCAGAGTTTCTGTCGTGTTCTGAAGGAAAGGTCTCCTCTTCATTCTCTTCATCGTGATAAGCTTCCTTGTGAGAATCATTGTTAGCACTGCAATGAAAGAAACAAAAATAATAATAAGAAATGTGCATCAATCGACTACATATGACTCCAAGAATGATAGTAAAAACAACCTATTAAAAAGCAAGCATGTCAACCTTTGTGTGTGTACAACAACAATAGCAGTAGTTCTTCACAAGTAACAGGGTTTGTTCAAATTCTAATTTCTACATTTCATCAAATGTCATATATTTCAAACAAAACATTTCTAATGCTTACAAGGCCCCAAACGTCCTGTCCTGAAAAGACAACTCAATTATATTCGTGAAATACGTCTGTCACATGGTTGTAACCTCAAGTGGGCTCAAGCAAAGTTACCAATCTGTGAAAGCATGCTGACTCAAAAGGCCCAATTCACAATCATTCTATTCCATCCATATTAATACCTTCATAATACTTTCAAACAATACATCCTCTTGTATGGCCATTTTATACAAGAGACACATACAATAATTTCATAAGCATCTTACAACAACTTCATCACTATCTTTTGACAATGGGTATTGAACGTTCAGAGCTCTTGTCACACAAAATAGAGCAGATTTGTAAGACGAACAGCATGGTGGTTGGGATGTCGTATGAGGAGCGCAATGCATTAGAGATCCCAACACAAAAGTGTTGTGACACAAATCACCCTAAAGAAAGCGAGATGCCTACATATCAACCCACAACCATCCAACCTTGGCAATTTTTGTTCTAACGTTATTTATAAAAATTTCTAGTTACTGTTTTATTCAATTTACAGTAACTGACATACATATAAATTATTTAAAATATTCAATTTGTAGTTATTTTAAAATTTCTTTAAAATCCAGTGCACAGTCAAAGTATCAATACATATCAGGGGATCTGCAAACTTAGAAACTACTATCAAAACAAACAACGCAGAAAAAATATGACATTGACAGTGCTAGTCCTGCAAAAGCGGGATCCTGGAAGTGGTGATCTAGATAAGATCTTAACCTTCAAGAAATGACTGCTTTCAGTCAATAAACAAAATTGAGAGACAAAAGGAAAAGAAGAAACAAATGCATCGGACACTTTAAGCAAACTTATGAATCTAAAAAACATAAAAAGTCCAAAATATATTTATATATATGTATGCTTCTATGCATCATGTTTGCATTCATTTAAACAAGTATAATACTACCATATAAAGGATCAGAAGAAAGATAAATGCACAAACATAAGAAATTCAAATCAAACATCATCAAGATTACTAGGGACATTATGCTACTATATACACTAGCAAAAAAATTTCCATTCAAATGTCAATTGTTGCATGAACCATATATGGTTTCTGTATAAGAATTCAAGTACCTTTCATCGGGGACTGGAGTTGTCATTTTCCTTGCCTCTTTAATCTACACGACATAGGGACAAACCAAAAACACAATGTCAATGTGGGAAAATTTTTTATAGATAGAGCTATGAAAAGGTGGGAGATTCTCCAATAAGTATTTTATGTTAAGGATTTGTCACATACTTCTAATCTTGGCCCTTGGATTGCATCCATTAAATGTGTTGGTAGTCTCTTAGAGACAATCCAACGCCCAAGATTAGAAGTATGTAACCAATCCTTAACATAAAATACTTATTGGAGAATCTCCCTAAAAAGGTTATTAAGTGAAACAGCATCATAATTCCTCATGTGAAAATTTAACAAGAAAAACTAGAAAGTAGAAATACCGCTAACAGCTCCCTATGCTCTGCTAGACGAATGAGATTCTTTAGAGACAACCTTTGATGGTCAATTTCATCCTCTGGGATTTCAAGCAAAGACTTGTCCACTGCAAAGGGTAACAAAATTAAAATGGACATACAAATTTCGTGTCTCATAATGTTATATACCCAGAAATTCATTTACCATGTCTTTTGGTTCTACGAGTTGAATGGGAAAACTTTTTGGGAGGGTCTTTCGTTGATTTATCAGGTGCTTCCTTGGCTCTTTTACCCTTGCGTACTGGTTCTTCTTTTCCAGATTCAGGTTCCTTGGACTTTCTTGGGGCTCTTTTCCTCTGTGATGTCTTATGCTCCCTATATTCATTATCATTATTCTCGTCTTCATTAAAGTTAGATCCACTAGAAGGTTCAGCAGTGAAGCTGTCTTCATTAGCCTCATGCACTAGCTCATCAACTTCTTGACGAGGTAACCGCTTCCTCAACTTCCTGGATGATGTCCCCCCTTCAGCCTCCTCACTGACTGCAAAAGATTTGCGCTTCTGAGAACGATTTGATGCAGTAGAACCTTTTCTATTTCTACTCTTATGACCCTGCGCAATCCAATAAACAAATACAAACAGGTGTCCCAACACAATTAAACACTGAATTATATTTGAAGTCCCAATACAACATGCATGGAAATTTAAAGTTGAAAAAGGTTACCTCTTTTCCTGGTGTCCCCCCAACATCTTCTGAATGCACAGCATCCCCAAAAATGGCGCCATCCGAGTGGGTAGTTTCTGCAATGTATTCTGTATTCGCTTGGGGATCAGAGGTTGGATGCGGGGTACTAGAATCACCAAACCTTGGAGACGGGAGATCAAGAACATGTCCAGGTGGGAAGGCAGGAACTGAGCTTTCATTCATGTCAGTTTCAGAAGGCACCAACACAGCTTGTGAAAGCACACACTCAACTTCAGCTGGAGGGATGTGCAGATTCTCCTTTCCTTTTTTCACTTTGAGCTTGGGTTGAAATTTTCCAACACGTTGTCCTAAATCAACCCAGACTCATTGAAATACGCAACAAACAATACAGTAGCAAAGGAAAAAGTCAGGTGATGGTGCGCATACCAGACGAAATGGTAGCATCAGACACAACACCTAGAACTTCAAATTCTGAGAAAGCCCCATCTACCTGACATTGATCATAAACTGCCCAATTAATCAAAACTAATAATTGAACAAGAATCACTTCTGTGACAGAACAAGTCTTCACCTTTGTTTCTAACTGCACTTCATCCAGTTTGTTAGAAACAGAAACTTCTCTGCCGGACACGGGATCTAGGGTTGTACAACAATCAGAAAACGTTTGAGCCTCTGCAACATCACAAACCATGAACGCTGAAGACTCAGCAGAAACAAGAGACTTACTGGCAGCACTCTCTGCTGAAAGAATAAGTATCAACAGACAGTACTAGTCAATGTTTCTGCTGTTTTTTTAAAAAAAAAATTTGTATTTTGCATAAGTAACCTGTACCCCTGGTCGTTTGGCTTAGAAAACCATCAAGACATTCCAACCCAGAGAATATGTCTGCATTCTGGAAAAATCAGAAGTTATCAACATTAAATGGAAAACTAAGAAACCAGGAAATAGGTATTTGTTTCTTACCTCCCCTGCTGCTGTTCCAACAGAAGCTCCAACCTTCGGTTGAGGAGCATCTGTTGCAACTGACTCGCAAGGTTTCGTGTCCATGTTGCCATCAGACGAGACAACATTTGTACAAAAATTCTCATTGTTTTTTGCCGGCTCTATGTTCCCAAGAATCTCTGATGTGGCTAAGGACGAACCTACAGGATCTGTTACTTTACCATCTCCAACATCAATGGATTTAACAGATGGAACAGTATCTGAGACAGTGGGAGATAATGTGGCAGGTTTTTCTGTTATGTCATTAGGGAGAGCAGAAGCAACTGCTGTAGATGCTAACTTGCTTGGCCGGGGCTTTGCCTTGGGTCGAAATCGGCCACCAGGACGAGCTGCAAACGAAAATTGAAATCAGTTACCCATCTCTTGAGCCAAATAAAAATAGAAAATATGAAAAGTTCTTCAAGTTCTAGGTGCAAGATTTACCAGGGACATTAGAAGGGTCAAGGAAAATATCATCCAAACCCTCCATGTTGAGTTTAACTTCAACAACCGTTTCCACATATATTAGGCAGAAGCCCCGTCTTCAAATAAGGCAAACAGGAAAACAAACAAAAGTCACATTGAATTCCATGGATACAAAGCACTCTGTTTGCAGTCCAAAGTCACATTAAAATTGCCCTACTATGTAAATTATATCATAATTTGTTTTCTTTTCAGGGTTTCCGAATTTGACTGAAACTCTCTAAAACAACATTCAAATGATTCTCCCAGACAAGATTATTAGGACCTTCAACTGAGCAAATACTACCTTAGTATTTTTAACCATGAACCCATATATATACACGTATCTTCCAATAATATATTTGCAATCATGTACTTTGAAGAGAAACTGATAAGTTGAAAAAGAGTTACCTCTGCTAACTGTTCTACATCACCATTACTAGGGTTTCAAAGACACGGAGAGAGGTGCGAGGACGAGCCAATCGCTAAACGTATTCTTGTATTTAAATATAAAATATTTGCAAGTAGAACGTGATAGATGGGATGGTGGAGGCCGCTACATTTTATTTAGGTTAGGGTGCCGTGCTCGGGATCGAATCCCGCATATCGCACAATTATATTTGAGAGAGGCTCTTTACTTGGTAATTAAAAAACGGTGGGATGGTCATTTTAGTAATTTCAGCCATTTACAAATTTATAATTTAATTAAAAGTAAATAAATAATACTTTATAATAATAATAAAATGAGCACAGCTATTTTTCGTTTTGTTAATTTTTAATTGAATTACTAATATAAAAAAATAATATATATATATATAAACCCAATTGAGAACACGACGCTGTACCTATAAAGCTATACAACGTCGTGTTCTTCAGTGCCTCTCGAAGCACTGTTGACAAAATCGGATCCAGAGCCGACCCGACGAGTTCAACCGCTTCTGCGTTGGCACATCAACATCGACTCCTTCGCTTCTCTCTCCATCGAAGTCTGCTCTCGGTGGCCCACTCAAATCCCCTTCCAACCTTACTGTTGACGGAGGGAGAGTTTATGGGTTGGGGAGGGGAATTCCGGCGGGTTTAGGGTTTTGACGGGGAATGGGGGTTGGGTTGGGGATTGATGATAGGGGTTGTGTTTGGGTCAATGGGATTGATAGGTTGGGAGCGGTGGGATTGAGGAGTTCAGATCCTCTGTACATGTTTTTGTGTGTCTCTCTGTCCATTCATTAATTTTTTGACACGTGGAATTCTACTTAATCATACTTTAACAAAGTTAATGCTTTTATCTTTTAATACAAATATAAAAATGTCATGTGTCACAAAAGTAAGGCATGGACAGAGAATGACACACAAAAGCATAGACAGAAGATTTGAACTGGGGATTGAGGGCGTGCGTGGCGTGGGGTGGGTTTTAAAAAAAAAATTTCGGTTTTAAAGTTTCTTAATCAGTTTTTTATTATTTTAAATTGCATTTAATTGTTTTTAAGGTCTAAAATTACATATGCCAATGGTTTTATGACAGGATTGATATATATAAAAAATTGGGAGTTTGAGCGGTAAGTATCAGTTGAGAGTTCCAGTGGCGGGAAAGTGAGATGTATCATAATTTCTCAACATAACCAGATTATTTCAATCAGCTCTAAAGAAAAAAAAAACACTCATTAGTTATTTAAAGTTAAACCTTAAACCTTACAACAGAGGGGATTGTAGAGCATTTAGCCTTGCAACCGAGGTGCTAGGTTTGTCCAATATCACTTGTATAAAAAAACAAAAATAATAAACCTACAACAAAATAAATTTATTTTTTTAAAAAAAAAAAATTCAACTCTCGGACAGAGCAACCTAGAAATGGTAAGTTAGTAATATATTACCAACAATGAAGGCAGAAATTAAGCCCTAAACTATGTGAATTTAAGGATTGAAATGGCCTGCAGCTTGGGCACTTCCTTTTACTCTTACATTGAAATGTGTCTGTCCAATTGGTAACTGGGGTTTGGTTGGGCCTGTCATGGGTTTGTTTCTAAAATTTGGGAGCTAAAAATTGGACAACAATGAAGGGCTGGAGGTTGGGCTGGAGCTAGGGCCTGGGATGGGTTTCTATATCTAATGCTAGTGAATTATAACTTTGAAATTGACGGCATTAAAATCAAAGGTCTTCAATAAAATAGTTTAAACGAGATTAATAAAATCAAGATCTTAATTATTCAGAAGAACCCTCACAGTCCTCCCCCAAGACTCTCAATCCTTCTAATAGAAACCTATTATCTCTTTCTATAGGTACATTTGTAGGGTTATTTATGCCACGTGTTTATGTATCTAATTGAACATTCGTTTTCATCAAATTTGGACACACCTAATATTTTGAGTCGAATGTCTTGCTAGTTATTAGTGTTTGTCATGTGGCAGGTAGAGCCTCATTGATTTGGCAAGAACACATACTCAAACCTTAACAAGCATACCAACCAGCTCTTAATTTAGCGATACTTATTTTCTTATATGTTAAAAGATGTCTTAAGTTTGAATTCTCATTCTTCGTTAATAAAATAAGAACCCACCCAACAAACTCTTTAGTGTTTAGTGTTATTTTCTTCCGAACTTTGGAACAAATTCCAAATTCAAATCCTCTTCTCCTTAATTGATTAAAAAGAGTAAGAATAAACAAGTTTGCAAAGCAAGTCAGCTGTAATGTTGTATTTTCTATTAAGTCAGGTTTAACAGACACCATTATGCTTGACCCAAAAAAAAAACCAGACACCATTATGCATTACAGGTATAGCGGAGACTCCATTTATTAGCTACCATTTTCAGACACCAACACCCACAAGTGCATACAATTTAAGAAAGGCCTTCAAAGAAAGAAGAAAAAAATCAGTAGACGAGGGTTGGTTCAGTTGGTAAGATATTTGTTTTGTGTGTAGCCCTACCAAGGTTCGAGTTCTGCTGCCAGCAGTTCTCGTTGATGCGCGATCTGTAAATTCCTACCTAAATCCATATCGGTGGTAGGTGGCGAGTTGAATCTGTAGCAAGTCATCCAGAATGAGGTTGTAGGTATCTGGTCTGGTGGTGAGAGTGACCATCTCCCCGTAAACTTTTGTTCATAAAAAAAAATATTTTAAAAAAAATCCATGCAAATCAGAACACACAGATGTTTAATCTTTATGACCTTCAACAACTTTGCTGGGTTTTGGCCACTGACAAACCTTGAGCAACAAAAATATCTTGACAGAACTGAGGCTAAAAATGGAAATTCACCTATGTTCTGCTCTGCCCAAGAAACCAGCAGAAGGAAAATGAAAATTCCTAGGGATATTGTCCAGACAGTGGAGTTAATTTCAATCATGTGCTCACTGAATGAGTTAATTTGGTATGCCCGACAAATTAAGACAGCACAGAGTGGCTTTGTTGTGGGTGCAAATTAAATTACAGTACAAACAAATAAAGCCTTGCGCTTTCAATCGCTTTCAGATTTTGTGCCCATAGCCCACCAAACCCTACACCCTTTTCTTTTTCTTTTTTCTTCACAATGAAGGCACTGAGGCCACTAAGCCAAGTTGCAGTTGAGAAGTCTTTGAGAGCCTATCAAAAGTACATAAATACATTGCACAAAACCAACA